>CM046666.1:121229311-123981811 GCA_025594165.1 Tamias sibiricus | reverse complement strand
GTTTTCCAGAGTGGAAATCATTCAAAAGACTCAGGAGCCCTCGCTCCATCTCCTGAACGTCTGAGACATCAGTGAGGAAAGAGTGCTGAATGGGAGTTGACTGAGCACCTTTTCCTTCTCCACTCTGAGGTTTGGTCTTTTCTTTCATCACTCTGCAGAGATGACACAGTTAACTCTAGTTACAGTTTTTCAGGCTATTCTAGATTAAGCTTTTGCTTAAATTTTTTTTTTTTTTTTTTTTTTTTTTTTTTTTGTACCAGGGATTGAACTCAGGGGCACTCGACCACTGGGCCACATCCCCAGCCCTTTTTTGTATTTTATTAGAGACAGAGTCTCTCTCTCTCTCTCTCTTTTTTTTTTTTTTTTTGGTACCAGGGATTGAACTCAGGGGCACTCAACCACTGGGTCACATCCCCAGCCCTTTTTTGTATTTTATTTAGAGACAGGGTCTCACTGAGTTGCTAAGTGCCTCACCATTGCTGAGGCTGGCTTTGAACTCGCGATCCTTCTGGCTCAGCCTCCCAAAGTGCTGGGATCGCAAGCATGCTCCACCGTGCCCAGCTTTTAATTTTTAATGAATTGAATAAAGCTTTCCTTAAGAGCAAGAAATCAGAAAAATGTCAATATTAAATAAAACCAGTAACCTCAAGCCAAACCCCCCCCCCTGCAAAAAAAAAAAAAAAAATCAGGGGAGGGGAAGAATAGGTTGTAAATATCTCAAACAAATGCATAAAATGCAATTTCTTAGACACATAAAAAATAAAAGTTGTGTGTGTGTGTACTGGGGATTGAATCCAGGGGTGTTTAACCATTAAGCCACATCTCCAGCTCTTTTTAAAAATTTTTTAAAATTTTGAGATAAGGTCTCAATAAGTTGCTTAGGGCCTTGCTAATTTGCAGATGCTAGCCTCAAACTTGTGATTCTCCTGCCTCAAATGGCTGGGATCACAGGCATGATGTACCATCATGTCAGGTACAAAGTTTGATTAATACATTCATATAGTATACTACTTCTCTGGAAAAGAAAATTGGTCTTTTTACTACCCTATGTTTCATTATTTCATTTCTCAGTAAAACACCTTTCCCTTCTGAACTTTATCTTATTTGTTCCTTGAATTATCAGTAATTCCACAAATGATTATGGGGTCCCTACTCTGTAGCTGACATACCACAAGTGCCAAGGAAGACATTTAAATTTGTAATCACCATATGATGGAGTGCTAAAAACCTAATGTAATCCTCGACTCCTCCAACTTCATAAGGCCCCCACATACTATCATGAAGTCCTACTGATTATACCCATAAATTAGCTAATTTCCTGAGTTCTCTCCTTTGCCATACCTTCTTCATCTCCTCCTCCACTTCTTTTTTTCTTTCTCCCTCCCTCTTCTTCACTCCCTCTCTCCCTCCTTGGTGCTGGGGCTTCTGTGTCTAGGCAAGGCCTCTACCACTGAGCTACATCCCCAGCCACCATCATAGCTCTGGCCCTAATGACTCTAGCATTTTTCCAACTGTTCTCCCTCCCTCTGTGTGTGATCTCTGATCCGGCTTCCTGCCTTACAAGGCAGCCAAGTCCATTTTTAAAAATCAAATCAGATCATATAATTTACACCCTTCAGCTTTGCACTGCTTCCTGGGCCCCATATCCTTAAGAAATCCTATCTTTGGGCTGCGGTTGTGGCTCAGTGGTAGAATGCTCGCTCTCCTAGCACGTGCGAGGCCCTGGGTTAGATCCTCAGTGCCACATAAAAAAAATAAATAAAATAAAGGGGCTGGGGTTGTGGCTCAGCGGCAGAGCGCTTGCCTCGCACGTGCGCGGCCCGGGTTCGATCCTCAGCACCATGTAAACATAAATGGATTGCATTGTGTACAACTAAAGTAAATAAATAAACATTTAAAAAAAATAAAAAAATAAAATAAAGGTATTGTGTCCACTACAACTAAAACATAAATATTAAAAAAAAAAAAAAAAAAAAGAAATCCTATCTTCTCCTGTCTGTGCTCTAACTATTCTGAATCTCTTTAGTTTTCTAGAAACACATTCTGTCTTCTTCTGTGCTAATCCCCTGCCTACATTCCATCTTCTGCTTACTGCCATCCTTGCCAGGCAACCTCCCACACATCCTTAAATCTGTTTAAATGCTGTTTCCTTGGGAGGGCCTTTTAGGAACCCCGAGACTAATTATCTCTTATTACATGTCTGGCATTTGCCAGGCTCTCAAATACTTGAGTGACTATGCACACCACCATATAGGAGCAAAGAGCAGGTCACACAGCCCAGGGCCAGCCAGGAGGGCTTCCTCAAGGTGATATGTGAGTGAAGGCTTCATGAGCAAGTATGGGTTAAATAGGCAAAAAGGGAAAAAGTGTTGTTGTGATATCTTTAAAACCCAATATAAACTACAGATCTTGGGGTGTATGTAAGACTCAGTTTTTTCTTTTATTTCAGACTTGGGATTGAACCCAGGGTGCTCTATCACTGAGCCACAGACCTAGTCCTTTTTTTTATTACTTATTTTGACACAGGGTCTTGCTAAGTTGCCCAGGCTGGTCCCGAGTTGTGATCCTCCTACCTTAGCCTCTGGAGCTACTGAGATTGTAGGCATATGCCACAGCACCCAGTCTCAATTCATTTTTATATAAACATTAAATAAAGACATCTTATCCACAACTGTACTTACCACAATGAGGATAATATAAATTGGGCATATATATGCCTGGGAAGAGGACTAGACAAAAGAAAGAAACTAATAATTCTTAAGAAGAAAGAAATTTAGAATTCACAGGCTGTTGTTAACTAACAAAGTAAGGTTTGCATTTTCTGTATGTTGTGTTAAATCACATTATCCAGTACCTTGCTACTCAAAGTGCTGTCCATGACCCAGTAACATCAATCTCACCTGTGAGCTTACTAGAAATGCTCATGTAAGGCCCCCATCTCAGACTGATTCAGAATCTACATTTTATGGTTTTTTTTTTTTTTTTTTTTTTACTTGGTTGAAACCAGGTGTGCATTACCACTGAGCTATATCCCTATCATTTTTTTTTTTTTTTTTTTTTTTTTTTTTTTTTTTTTTTTTTTTTTTTTTTTGTACCGGGGATTGAACTCAGGGGTGACACTGGGCCACATCCCCACCCTTTTTTTTTGTATTTTATTAGAAGCAGGGTCTCACTGAGTTACTAAGTGCTTGCTGAGGCTGGCTTTGAACTCGCGATCCTCCTGCCTCAGCCTCCCAAAGTGCTGGGATTACAGGCGTGCGCCACCGCGCCCGGCTCCCCTATCACTTTTTATTTTATATTTAGAGACAGGGTCTTGCTGAGTTGTTTAGAGCCTCACTAAGTAGTTGAGGCTAGGCTTGAATTTGCGATCCTTCTGCCTCAGCCTCCCCAGTTGCTGGGATTACAGGTATGTCTCACTGCACCCAGCTAGAATCTGCACGTTAAAGAAATCCACATTAAAATCTGACATAAACCACTATAAATTGTAAGGTTTCAATGTAATAAATATATTTTTCTCTTCTCAAATTTGGAAGTTTTATCAAAGAAACAGTTTCACATCAATTCACTGTTTATTAACCCTCTCAAAAAAGAAAAAATAAACACAGAAGGTAAACAAAACCATTTATTCCTACTTCAATGCTTTTGGTTATGTCTCATTGCCTCACTTTATGAATTTTTTAAAAATTATTTATTTGCTTTAGTTGTACACAATGCCTTTACTTTTAAGTGATGCTAAGGATCGAACACAGGCCACGCACATGCTAGGCAATCGCTCTACCGCTGAGCCACAACCCCAGCCCCCTCACTTTATAACAATTTAATGCCAAAATCATACAATGAAATTACAATATGTGCAAAGCCCCACTGTGAATATATCCAGGCACACAATGACAATCAATACAGCCTCAGTCCTCAGGAAGCCTCATTCTAGAAAATAGGGGAATAAAATTACCAGGTAAAATTGACAATAATACCAGTTTTCAAAGTGCTATTAAGAATTTAGAGGGCGAGGGCTGGGGCTGTGGCTCAGTGGTAGCGCACTTGCCTGGCATGTGTGAGGCACTGGGTTCAATTCTCAACAACTAAAATACATTTAAAAAAAAAAGAATTTAGCCGGGCGCAGTGGCGCACGCCTGTAATCCCAGCACTTTGGGAGGCTGAGGCAGGAGGATCGCGAGTTCAAAGCCAGCCTCAGCAATGGCGAGGCACTTAGCAACTCAGTGAGACCCTGTCTCTAAATAAAATACAAAAAAGGGCTGGGGATGTGGCCCAGTGGTCGAGTGCCCCTGAGTTCAATCCCCGGTACCACAAAAAAAAAAAAAAAAAAAAAAAAAAAAAAAAGAATTTAGAGAAAGGCAAGTTGTGGTGATGAATATCTATAATCTCAGCTACTCTAAGAGGCTGAGGCAGGAGGATCCCCAAGTTCAAGACCAGCCTGGGTAATTTAGCATAATCCTGTATCAAACTTAAAAATTAAAAGGGCTAGAGATGTAGTTCAGTGCTTGCTTGGCATATATGAGGCCCTGAGTTCAGTCCTAATACAGGAAAAAAAAAAAAGAGAGAGAGAGAAAGAAAAAGGACAAATGAATGAATTTAGAGAAAAGAATTCTTGCCTTAAATTTTCTTAGTCTTCTTTTTCTACCAATTATAACTTTATTCAAAATCTGACTCTAAAGCTGGGCATGGTAGTGCACACCTGAAATCCCAGCAACTTGGGAAGATGAGGCAGGAGAATCAGGAGGATTACATGTTTGAGGCCAATTTCAGCAACTTAGTGAGGCCCTAAGCAACTTAGCAAGATCTATCTCAAAATAAAAAAATAAAAGGAGCTGGAGATGTTGAACCCTGGGTTCAATCCACAGTACAAAAAAAAGGAGGTGCTGACTCAATATTTAACAGCATTTTACTGTGAAAATGTGAAATAAGAATTCACCTTTTTAACTTTGGTCGCTGTGAAGTTGACTGTGATGCTGGATTTGAAAACCCTGTGCTCTTACTAACTGGAATGGCATTTTTTTTGGCATTAACAACCTGGGTAGAATGGGCACTAAAAGACTTTGGACTCCTCCGCTTCACTTTCCGCTCTTCCATTGTTTTAAGTTCCTTGATGCACCAAGGCCAGCTTCTTAAGACCTAAGTAAGGAAACACAGTAGTTATATACATTAGCTATAATATGTAAGAATGAAAGAGATTCAAAGATTTACTTCACTGGTTGAAGGGGGATTAAGAATTTCAGAGGTCATTAGTAAAAGTAAGAATAAGGATCCCTTAAGTTTGTGTGATATAATTTTTTTTTTTTTTTTTTTTTTTTGGGTACCAGGGATTGAACTCAGAGGCACTCGACCACTGGGCCACATCCCCAGCCCTTTTTTATTTATTTATTTTTTGTGGTACCGGGGATTGAACTCAGGGGCACTCAACCACTGGGTCACATCCCCAGACCTTTTTTGTATTTTATTTAGAGACAGGGTCTCACTGAGTTGCTAAGTGCCTCGCTGTTGCTGAGGCTGGCTTTGAACTTGTGATCCTCCTGCCTCAGCTCCCAAAGTGCTGGGATTACAGGCGTGCGCCACCGCGCCTGGCTCCTTTTTATATTTTTATTAGAGACAGGGTCTCACTGAGTTGCTAAGTGCTCGCCATTGCTGAGGCTGGCTTTGAACTCGCGATCCTCCTGCCTCACCTCCCAAAGTGCTGGGATTACAGCATGCACCACCGCACCTGGCTGTGATATAATTTTTTAACCATTTTCTTTTTTTTTTTTTTTTTAAATATTTATTTATTTGCTTTTGTTTATTTTATATGTGGTGCTGAGGATCGAACCCGGGCCGCGCACATGCTAGGCGAGTGCTCTACCACTGAGCCACAATCCCAGCCCTTAACCATTTTCTTAATTCACTTTTCCTACAGATATTTGCTGATTCTCTTCCATGAGCCAGGTACTGCTGTGAGTATTGGGGAAACACCACTAAATATGACAAAGTTCCCACCCTTGAGAAGCAAACTTTACACAAGGTGCACAATATATATAAACAAAAAACAAGTCATTTATGTTATATATCAGCCTGACTCAAGTTTTACGTGACCTTTAGGTCTCCCTTTCAAAATGTATTCTTAGGAAAAACAAATCAGATTCAGACACATGTATAATTTTCAGGATATCAGCATTTTAAATAACAACTGGAAGTCTTAATTCAACTACCAAGCAAACATTAGTTTCTACCTAGAAGTAATACTGATTCTAGCTCTATGGTCAAGTGCAGTTTTATAAAATCAAGCTTGTTTCTGGCCTATTTTGAATATACTTAAATATACTACCAATGTCCAAGGAAACATAAATTGTATCTTTGGTTTTGCCCATATTTTTAAAATTAACACTGTAAAGTTACAGATGTCCCTTCCATGGGGAATATGTGTAAGGCTTCATATTTATCTCAATACTGACCCAGTTTTATTCTTAACCTAGCTATCCAAAAATACCCTTCTACATTTCTGTTTTATTTGTGCATAGTGTTGATTTTTTTCTTAATTCCATCGATTCATTTATCATAAAATGAGAAATTCAGATGGCTATATACCAGTCAACTTGTACACTGCCTTAGGAACATTAGGTCTTTTAAAAAATATTGTGTCGTATTTAATCATGCTGTGACTGTTCAAAAACATTCAAACCCACTGCTTAAAAGTTATTTGAGAATTTTACTGAAAATAGATTTTCTTTCTTGTTATTGTCTGGACTCAGTACCATTAGCACTGGAAATTAAAACGCTGAGTTCTGATTGACTCTAGACAATCACGAGTTTAGCTATGATACCTCCAAAAAAGAAAAGGCTTTCTGGGAAAGGCGCCAGTGCCCAGTCCGTCTCTAATTCCAGACACAAACTGTAAATCCACTTAAATATTAGCAAACAATATTTCCTCTAACAAGCATTTGTAGGCCAAGTGCCTTGGCCAATGCCTGCAATTCCAGCTACTCAATAAGCTGGGACAGGAGGATCACGAGTTCCAGGCCAGCCTGGGCAACTTAGTGAGACCCTGTCTCAATCAATCAATCCATCAATAAACGGAATGGGGGATTAGCTCAGTGGTAGAAAGTTCCTGGTTCAATCCCCATTACTGGGGGTGGGGAGAAAGCATTTTTAGTAATAAAACACTCATTTGGGGGTTGTTTCAACATGCAAATTAAATGGCGCTATAAAAGACATCTGAATAGAGACAATAGGGTATCAGTTCTCCAAAGAGGCAAGGGTCTGCATATATTTATGATACACATAAACAAGCTGGCCTTCAAATTTTAAGGTGGTAATAATAAAGCCTTATATGGTGGTGGACGCCTGTAAATTCCAGCCACTCTGGAGGCTGCGGTTGGAGGATCACAAGGTCGTGACCAGCCTCAGCAACCTGGCTAGATCCTAACTCAAAATGAAAAATAAAAAGGACTGGGGACATAGCTCAGTCATAAAGCGCCCCTGGGATCAATCCTCATCAACCCCTCCCAAAAAGGATGCTAACACATTTGGCGACCCAAGATAAAACAACAACAACAAAACCTAAGAAGTAAAGTAACGCAAAGAAACCGTGGCATGGTGGTCTGCGGGTCCAATGCTTGAGATTTATTCGTTTAGTGAAGGTAACATTTGTCACAAAACCACCGAAATCCTCCTTGTATACCAAGCAGCAAGGTAGGTTTTAGAGCAGGCGTAAACCGTTCAAGCTACAAATTAATTTTGGTGCCAGAGCCTGCCTCCAAGAAGGACCAGGGAAAATCCCTCTGGACTTCACCCCATTCCCCTTTCCCAGTCCGCCAAAGCGATGACCCATCACCATCCAAAACCCAACAGGGACCTACGTGGGCCTAAAGGAGGGAGTTGGGGTTTCCTTTGCTTTCACCACATACCCGAGGAAGTAGAGGGTCCGGGTCCCTTTCCTCAACCCGCAAAGATCCGGGAACCTCGGACGCCACTGCCGCAGCTGCAGCCAGATCCTGGGTCACATCTCCCGAGCCGCGACAGCGCAGCGCCCCTTGTTTACGGAAGTGACACAAGGGGGCGGTGCCTTCGTACCCTGGGCGGGAGCTCCGCCCCTTCCTGCTTCAACCGTGTCGCTCCGGTCTCCGCCCTCGGCACCTCATTGCTTTAGCTGTGACTTCGAAAGGCTTGGAAGGGAGGACCCATGGCTGGGCGTTGCACTTCAGGCTCTGTGGCCCAGACGCGGGGCGGTGGAGCTAGGAAAGGCGAATGTAGTACTCTTCCAGGAAGCAGCCCCGCCCCTTAGGTGAGTGTCGTCCCGACGCACTACAATTCCCAGCATGCCATTCGTGTAAAGCCGGGGGCGGAGCAAAGCGTCGCCATAGCAACGGTTCCTGCTTGTTTGCGATTCGCTGCTCCAACTCCAGTAGGCTAAACCAACTAAAGTTGGCGGGCCGCGGGAAAAACGAGGTTGTGATCGGCGACCCTGACGCTGAGCCCCTCCATGAGATTTTTGCTACTGCCGTTAGGTAGCGGCTCTGTCCAGATACTACACATGCGTTGTCTGTAAAACTCACTACAATTTTATGAGGTAGGTGTCATAGTCCCCCAACAGGCATCTCTGAGGGTAGTCAATCCAGGTGTCGCTGTAGCCAGAGACTGTTCTCCTGCTGTTCTTCTCCTCTGGACAAGGAATTGCGCGTTGAGAGAGGGATTTATCCTGAATGGCAGAAGAAATCCACTTTTCATTCCCTGGTCTGGGTAGCCTTCCCTGTGTGGAGGTTGGAGGTGGGAAGTTTTAGATTATTTTAAATTGAAGGGCCTTTGAAGGAACACCGCATTTGCTATTTGCTAATGAGGTTATGTCAGCGTCTGAAAGGCAGGGCAGAGAAGAACCCAAGTCTCCGCGTTTCTGGTATGGACTGTTCTTCCACCACTCTCCATTTTAAAATTACTATTGATTTGCGGGGGTAGGTGTGGGGAGACTGAGGATTGAACCCAGGGGACACCCTGCCACTGAGCTACATCCCTAGCCCCCCGCTTTTTTTTAAGACAGAGTTTCACTACATTTCCCAGGCAGGCTTCTAATTGACGAGCCTCCTGCTTCAGCCTCCCCAAGTAGGTGGAATTAAAGGCGTGCGTGCGACACTGCCTCCAGCTGGAAAAAAAACTTTTTAAAAGCACAGAACAGGGCTGGGGTTGTGGCTCAGAGGTAGAGCGCTCGCCTAGCATGCGTGAGGCACTAGGTTCGATCCTCAGCACCACATAAAAATAAGATAAAGATATTGTGTCCACCCATAACTAAAAAATAAATATTTTTTAAAAATTCAAATAAAGTTAAAGAAAAGCATAGAAAAAAACACTCATGTACTCAGTATCCAAAATGAATAGATGTTAAAGTTTTGTCATTTTACAGTTTTAGACCAAAGAAATAGAACATTATAGTAAAGGTGGGTGCCCTTATACCCACTCTACTAAACTCCCAAGAGGCAGCTAGGATCAGGAATGAAAATGAATCTTTTTTTTTTTTTAATATTTGTTTATTTGCTTTAGTTGTACATAATGCATTTACTTTTACGTGGGGCTGAGAATGCAACTTAGGCCATGCACGTGCTAGGCAAGCGCTCTACCACTGAGCCACAACCCCAGCCCCCAAAATGAATCTTAATAAACTAGATTTTTATATTTAAGGCATTACTATGTGCTTATAAACAATACATAAAATGGCTTTGGAACCTGAAGTTTTACATGAATGCTGTTGTATTTTGTGAATTGATATGCAACTCAATATTTTCCACCCAATTCTATGTTTTTAGATTTATCCATATTGCTACATATATCTAGACTTCGTTTTTTTTTTTTTTTTTTTTTTTTTTGCCTATACAATCAAAATAGATTTGCTATAAATTATTTGGGATTCCTATATTGAGGAATATTTAGGTTGTTTCCCATTTATTGCAATTACAATCAATGCCCTGGGATACATTCTTTTTTAAAAATATTATTTATTGTTTTATTCAAAGTTGTTAGAAATGACAGCAGAATGCATTATATTTCATATTACACTTATAGAACACATTTTTACATATCTCTGGTTGTATACAAAGTATATTCACACCATTCGTGATTTCATACATGCACTTAGGGTAATGATATCCATCTCATTCTACCATCTTTTTTTTACTTTGTTTTTTTTCTTCTTCACCCTTTTGCCCTCTCCCTTCCCCTCCCCATTGGCCATTCTTATTGTATCTTTTCTCAGAACCCTACAGTGCTGGTCATGGTGATTCACACCTGCAATTATTGCTATTCAGGAAGCTGAAACAGACAGATAGCAAATTCGGAACCAGCCTGGGTGACTTAAGGAGACACTGTCTAAAAATAAAAAGGGTTTGGATGTAGCTTAGTGGTAGGACACCCCTGGGTTCAATCCCCAGTAACAAACAATAACAACAACAAAAACCCTATAGTCAGACATCTCTATTCTTTTTTTTTTTGTGTGTGTGTGTGTGTGTGTGTGTGTGTGGTACCAGGGATTGAACTCAGGGGCACTTGACCACTGGGCCACATCCCCAGCCCTTTTTTGTATTTTATTTAGAGACAGGGTCTCACTGAGTTGCTAAGTGCCTCACCATTGCTGAGGCTGGCTTTGAACTCGCAGTCCTCCTGCCTCAGCCTCCCAAAGTGCTGGGAATTACAGGCGTGCGCCACTGCGCCTGGCAGACATCTCTATTCTTGATAAAAGAAATTAACAATAAATTAATAGGCAAATAAGACTATCATTTTGTGGTAAGTGCCTTGAAATAACAGTTTAAAGTAAGGAGTGAGGCACTGAAGGAGGAGTATCAGGAGAGACCTTCCTGAAAAGGCAACTTCCAGGTTGAAATCTGAATGAAGCTCATAACCCAACCATGGAATGATCTAGGGGAAGAACATTCTTGGACAAAACATATCCTGAAGTTCAGGTCTTAAGGTACAAGTGAGCTTGTCATGTTTGAGGAAGCAGTAGATTGGCCTTCCTGCCAAGAGGAACTAAAACTTAGGGAAATTGTTGACTGATTCTTCTTAAAACTTATCATTGAGGATAGTTCATGATTCTGCAAATTTGTGTTTTAATTCAATTTCAAACTTATACTTCCTTGTTAAGGCCAAGAGTAATTAACAGGATTAGGGAATGGTTATCACCAAGGTAGGTTATTCTTTCTAATATTCTTCCTAGAAGTTCTTGTAATAGGAGCTCTCCAGTTTCTGAAGAAGGCTGTGTTAACCAGAAAATAAGGGTTATACTGCATCATGACCCTTCCTTCTGTTTTCTCTCCTTTTCTAGAATTTTAGAAACAAGTTCACAAGTATTAGCATGGAGTACCAAAAGACTGCCAAGAAACACCTGAAGAACTAACTCATAATATATCAATGGAAGTTGAAGGAAAGAAGGGAGACATGAGGGAGGAAGGGAAGCAAATAAGGCCACCATAACAATTTATTTATATCTCTGTGTAACAAGTAAGTTTATGGCTGGGGGTGTGGGGGTACGAGGGGGTGACGGGTGTAGCTCAGTGGTAGAGCCCCTGCTTAGCACAGGTGAGGCCCTGTGGGGTTCAATCCCCATTATTGGAAAATACACATACACACCAAAGAAGTTTGTTTAAAATATAAACTCCTACCACTCTGCCTTTTAAGAAGTTGGCATTATTTCTGTCACTGGAAAAATAAATCTGTACGTGGAGGCAAGAAAAGGAATAAAACTCAAGGTAGATGACCTGTTGTGGGGGTCATAATAAACAATGACAACTGGCTACACATAGATGTGCAGGAAGCTGAGTTTGAGAATATGAAATTGAGAAAGTCAACTTGCTCTGTATAATAAAGCAGGAAAAATTGTTCCCTGGAGTACAGTGTGGGGGTTGAGTGTTGTTGCTAAGAAACAGCAAAGAGAGGGGGGCTGAGGAAGAAAAACTGGTTAAAATGATAGGTAGGAGGAGGACTTTTAAAAGAGCAATGAAGTCTATTTATAATTATTAGTGTTACTGTAAACATACATACACACTACTCATACTTCGAAATGTCATGGATCAAAATCTTTCCATGGATGAATCATTATAGAACTAAAGTGAAAAAGGTTGATCTCTGTATCCTTGGAGATTTGTTGAACAAAGACAAAATGTGTATCAATAAAGTAGTCTATGCCCTGAACTGTGTCACACGAAGCAGGATCTTAGCATCCACAGTGAATGGGAAAATTGCAAACCAACTTCTACCCTACACTTAGAAGGACAGATACGTGTTTTCTGCTATATAATGGTAGGGTTGGGTTTTTAAAAATATTTATTTATTTGTTTTAGTTGTATACAATGCCTTTATTTTTACGTAGTGCTGAGGATCAAACCTGGGCCGCACACATGCCAGGTGAGTGCTCTACCGCTGAGCTACAATCCCAGCCCTAGGGTTGGTTTTAATCAAATTTTAATTTTAAAGGGCAGTGGTTCCTGGGATGACATCTGATAATCTACCTGTCTTTAGCATGTATGTTATTCAAGGAGAGAACGAGGTCATATACATCTTTGTATTCATGAGTTTTAACATAGTGTGTGGCATATAGTAGAAACTTAGCAAACATTTGTTAAATTAATGAATAAATGAGAAAAAATTAGGCCTATATGATGGCAAGCGGCAGAATGGCATGATTATATCACATATCACCATAACTCAGGTTTCTTAATCCAGAATTTTGATGAAGTTGCTTTTAGCTATACCTGCTTCTGATCTTTAGGTGGCAGTATTTTCTCATATTAAATTGTTTTGAGAAACCAGATTACGTTTACTCTGAGACGAGAGAACATAAATGCATTAAAATAAAAATTCAGTTCTGAGCTTATTTCTGTAATTGTACACAATGAAATAAATGATAAAATATAACCATATGAGATCATGGATTTCTTCCCGAGTTTCAACACAAGTCATTACTGGTAGTTCTTGCCTGGCGCACCCCTGGACTCAGGAGGCTAAGGCAGAAGAGTTGCAATTTAGCAAGGCCCTCAGCAATTTAGCAAGACCCTGCCTTAAAATAAAAAATAAAAAGGACTAGGATGTAGCTTAGTGGTAAATGTTCCTGGGTTTAATCTCCAACAACAACAACAAAAACCACTGGCAGTTCTGGAATTCAAGCAGTTTTAAATATATACAAATTGGTGTTCTGATTTTGTTTACCAAACACTTGTAGTAATTCTAAGTGTGAAAATCTCTCTGTGTGTGTGTGTGGCGGGGGGGGGGGGGGGGGGGGGGGGGGGTGGGGGGGGTGGGAGATAGAGAATAAGGGTGATGTAGAGAAGGCAATAATATGTTTAGAAATAATTTATCTCCCAACAAATGAGGTGAACAGATTAAGTACAGGTTGGCCAGTTGAATTTGAATTTCAGATAAATAAGGAAAATTTTCTTGTTTTTCCAAATATTTTACAGGACATATTTTTAGAAAAAAATGTTTGCATTGTTTATCTGAAACTCAAATTTAACTGTGAAACCTCTATTTATTTATTTGTTTGTTTGTTGCTAAATCACAATCTTACCAGCAATTTGTTAATTCCAAAATAAACAGAACCAGGTCAACAAGGCAAAAATGGTGCTTCCTTTTTTGGAGAGATAAAAAGGAAGCAGCTGATAAGGGTTGGCTTCCTTATTGTAAGTCTGACTTTATTGCTCTTTGTACTCTACCCATGCAGGCTGGAGTTCTTCAAGTAAATAACTTATTTTCAGGAAACTGAGGTCCAAACTGCTTGCTACCTTTAGCAAGTGCAGATGGTAAAGTATTTTATATAAATTCAGTGTTTTGTGCAACTCTGCTTGCAAAATCCACACCCTGGGACTGAGGGTATATCTCTGGTAGAGTCAGTGCTTAGGATGCCCTTGATTCAATCCCCAGCATCAAAAAAGAAAAAATCCAAACTCTGTGTATGATGAAGGATATTCTAGACCACTTTACCTCTTATTTCTCTTTTCATGGAAACTTGATGCATAGTAGTGATGACAACAGAAATAGCTGAGTTGCTTATGAAGTTAATCATATGTGTATATATATATAGTTTTTTTTGGGGGGGGTACTGGGGATTGAACTTGGGGACACTCGATCACTGGGCCACATTCCCAGCCCTTTTTTGTATTTTATTAGAGACAGGGTCTCAATGAGTTGCTAAGTGCCTCGCCATTGCTGAGGCTGGCTTTGAACTCGAAACCCTCCTGCCTTAGCCTCCCAAGTGCTAGGATTACAGGCGTGCACCACCGCACCTTGCGTTAATCATATTTTTAAGAATATAGAGGGGCTGGGGATGTGGCTCAGTGGTAGAGCGCTCGCCTAGCGTGTGGGCGGCCCGGGTTCGATCCCAGCACCACGTAAACATAAATGCATTGTGTACAACTAAAAGCAAATAAATAAATATTAAAAAAAAAAAAAAGAATATAGAACTTTCTGGTAAGTTAAATGAGCTATCATATTTTATAACATTTGTATAGTTAATAACTATTCCCTATCCTCCAGATAGATTGTTTTTCAAAATTATATTTATGAGTAAAATTTTTAATTAAAAAAATTATGGGTGCAGTGGCACACATCTGTAATTGCAGCTACTGGGGAGGCTGAGGCAGGAGAAACATAAGTTTGAGGCCAGTTTGAGCAAACTGGCATAATCCTGTCTCAAAATAAATAATCCTGTCTCAAAATAAAGTAAAAGGGCTGGGACATGTAGCTCAGTGTCAGAGTGGTTGCCCAGTATGTGCAAGGCCCTAGCAGGCCATTTTAAGCACTTTGTATGAATTTAATCCTGCCCAAAGACATATAGCTACTAAGTGGAACTGGGACTTTTTTTGTTTTTTTGGTGGTGGTGCTGGGGATTGAACCCAGGACCTTGTGCATGCGAGGCAGGCACTCTACCAACTGAGCTATATCCCCAGCCCCCACAGCTATGTTATCCACTGTACATCATAGCCTCATTAGTTTAGAAGAGATAAGTGAACTGCCTGACAAGGTTTTGAAGGGGACATTTGAGCAGCTTCTGGAATAGTATGTGGCATTCTTCTCTGAGTCTAGAAAAGTTCAAAATGAATAGCTGGTCTTTCCTGTTTAGGTGGATTATAAATATTACTTTTGTGCTTATCCACAAGAATGGAGCTGTTCTAGAGTTTATAAAAGGAAGAAAGAATCTTGGAGAGTGGGAGGAAGATTTACCTGTGGTATGGATGTATGAGACAGAGATTTCTAGGTAAAGCTGAGATTTGAAAAGAAAAATAAAAGGGAGGGACTTTTGACTTTGCATAATTATCTACGTGAAAAGGAAAGGGGAAGTGGGAGGGACATTGCCTCTAACAAGCCCAGATTTGTGATAACCCAGGTCGTGCTTGTGCCACAGTCATGACAATAGTGAATTCTCAGAGGTCATGATAGGCTCCTGCTAAAGGAGAGTTTTATAGAGAGCGAGAACAAAAGAAACATACATTGTTGTTATTTCCTCAAACATAATTTAAACCCAATTAGATATCTTTAGACATTCCTTCCACCTTTTCTTCTTCTGGAGGGAATATCTGTGAAGTAGTGAAAACAGAAGGGAAAGAGGCCTGGACTTGTTAGGGGAGCTGAGTTCTTACCCTGCTACCTAATTAACCCTCTAACCACTGGCGAGTTATTATCTCTGAACTGAAAGTAGCAATGATTTTACCCACTTGCAACTTGTCATCAGGAAAAAATAATGTTTAGTGTAGAAAATTAGGAAATATAATCGAAATAACAAAGTATAAGGAAATTATTGGCCATAATCCCACATTCTATGGAAAAAACAATTTTAATCAAGATGATAGATCCTGGTATAATTTCCAGTACTGTATGTAAGAGCAAGAGAATGCAGAGCATGCGTGGGGGAGGCAGGGTGAGCTATCCTGACATGGCTCTGTCTCTAATTGACCACCAGTCATTCCTGACGACAGGTATGTGCCACAGCGCCCGGCTAGGACCTAGATCTTTATTTACTGTCTACTTTGTATACTCCAATGTCTTAGAATTAGCTAGAAGCCTTAATTTCAGAGATGGACTACTTGGGTTCAAATCCTAGTTCGAGCAGTGTCATTTGGATATATGATTTGAACTTTCAGTGCCTCATTTCTTTCCTGTAAAGTGGAAGTCATAATAGGAATTTCCGCAAAGGCTTGCTGTGACAAAGGGGACATAGTCTACAAGAGCTTATAGTCTAACAAGAGAGACTGGGTTGTAAATAACTGATTACAGTGCCATGTGATAAGTACAGTTATAGAGATGTGAATAAAATACTTCCCTAGAGCCAGGCGCAGTGGTTCATGCTTGTAATTCCAGCTATTTGGGAGGCTGAGGCCAGAGGATCATGAGTTTGAGGCCAGCCTTGGCAACTTGGTGAGATTCTATCTTAAAATTAGGGTTTTTTCTCTTGGTACCAGGGAATTGAACCCAGGAATGCTTAACCACTGAGCCACATCATCAGCCCTTTTATTTTTTATTTTGAGATAGGATCTGGTTAAATTGCTTAGGGCCTCTCTAAATTACTAAGGCTGGCTTGAAACTGTGATCCTCCTGCCTTGGTCTCTGGAATAGTCAGAATTATAGGCATGTACCACCACGTCCACCTCCAGATAAATTCTTTTTAAAAAGGGCTGGGAATGTAGCTCATTGGTAGACACTTGCCTACCATGTGTGAGCAGCTGGGTTCAAGCTCCAGAACACACACACACACACACACACACACACACACACACAATCTTTGTTAGCACAAGGAGAGAACCAACCTGTCATAAAATTTAAAGCTAAAAGACGATGTGTGTGTGTGCGTGTGTGTGTGTGTGAGAGAGAGAGAGAGAGAGAGAGAGAGAATGTGAATTAATGTGGACAAACAAAACACTTTCTGTTCATAGGCTTAAGGATGAAGTTCAGAATGAATGGCCATGTTCTTCAGGCCCAGCTCTGTAATATCTCCACCTTTTTCTCCTGCCCCTACTTGTCATTCCTTGTCCTTGGAGGCACTTCTATAACTCTATGCTTTTGTACATTCTGTTCCCTCACCTAGAATGCCCTTCCCATATCTGAACATCTCTCTGGAGCTCAACAGTGATACTGCCAATATCATCATGAGAACGAGAATAACCAAACAATACAAAAATTTCAACAGCTTAAATTTAATGAATGCCAATGACTTATGTGTAAGTTTCATCTGAATCTAGGAACAACCTTTTTTTTTTTTTTTTTTTTTAATGAGGACAGAGGGTAGAAGATACTGGAAAAGTCCTCCCAAAGTCACATAACTTGTTAGTGATTTTTCCTAGCTGTGGCCAATCCCAGAGCCAACTCATTTAAGTTGTCTGTCAAACTTAACTCCTTAGTGAAGTAATGCTACAATTTAGATAGCATAAGAAAATTTTTCCTCATATGTACTCTATTAGTTTTATTTCCTTATTTATTATAATGCCCCTTACAATTTGTTTTGACTTTTATTTTTATAAATAGCAAAAATAATATTTATTGTAGAAAATTAGGAACTATAATCAAGATAACAAGTATAAGGCAATTATTACCCATGATCCCCTATTCTATGGAAAAAACAATTTTAATCAATATGATAGATTCTGTTATAATTCCACTTATATGACATTCTGGAAAAGGCAAAAGCTATAGGGAAACAAACAGGGATTGCTAAGAGCTGTCCTACAAAGGGCATAAGGGCTGATGAAATACCCTGTATCTTGAGTGTGAAGGTAGTTACACAGCTGTGTGTGTGTTTATGTATGTATGTATGTGTGTGTGTGTGTGATAATATTTATACATATTGGTGTTGGGCATTAAAGCCAGGGCCTCATGCTTGCTAAGGATGTACTCTACCATACAACCATATATATTTGTCAAAACTAATAGAACTGTTTATAGTACATTTTACCATATATAAATTTTACCTCAATAAACCTGACTTGAAAAAATGAAAGCCTTCCTGTGTATCCTTTCATACTTTTTCCTGTGCAAACATATTGTAAATGTGTCTTATATAAATATTTTATATGGCTTTTAGTAAATATGCTTTATTTAAAAAAAACATTTCTGTATTTACATAAAAATTGTGAAGGTAGTACAGAGTTCCCATGTTAATCCTACACAAGTGAGTGTGTGCGCATGCCCACAAGTGCACACACACTGGAGATTAAACCCAGGCTTTACGCATACTGAGCAAGCGGTGTACTACTGAGCTGCATCCCCAGACCACCCCCCCCATTATTATCAACATCTTGTTAGTATAACACATTTGTTACAGTTAATGAGCCAATATTGATATATTAACTAAAGTCCATGATTTATCCAGATTTCCTTTTAAGCTTTTACTAAATGTCCTTTTTCTGTTTCAGAATCCCATCCAGGACACCACATTATTCTTAGTCATCATATTTCCTTGGACTTTGCTTGGTTGTGACAGTGTCTCAGACTTTCCTTGTTTAAATCACCTTGATAGTTTTGAGGAGTACTGGTCAGATAAAATGTAGGCTAACCTGTTATCGAAACTTGTCTGTTTTCCCTATGCTTAGACTGATGTATATAGATTTTTCTTGCTATGTTTCCCAGGCTGGTCTTGAACTTTGGGCTCCAGGGATCATCTTGCCTCAATCTCTCTCTCTCTCTCTCTCTCTCTCTCTCTCTCTCTCTCTCTCTCACTTTGTGGTGCTGGGGATTTGTGCATGTGAGGTAAGCACTCTACCAACTGAGCTATATCCCCAGCCCTTGCCTCAGTCTCTTGAGTCTATAGTCTATAGTCTGTGACTATAGGTGCACCTGACTATATGTGATGTTGTGTAAGGTACTTTTTCACTCAAAAATGTGTCCAAATATACATATAAATCTAAAGTCTTCTTAATGGTGGTATTAGTATTCTGTTGTATGGGTGTAGTAAAATTAGTTTACTCATCACCTATTGGACATTTAGGTATTCATTGTAGTGCTTTAACTATTATGACAGTATATATATTTGTGCAAACATGTTTGCAACTCTGTGTGTGTGTGTGTGTGTGTGTGTGTTTAGAATAATAGTGAGCTATAAAGCTGTTGAAACAAACTGCATTCATTTTTTTCCTTACTCCACCCATGACAGGGATTGAACCCAGAGGCTCGCAGACACTAGACAATCACTCTACCACTGAGCTACATCCCCAACCTTTTTGATTTCATTTTGAGGCAGGGTCTTACTAAATTGTACAGGCTGGGCTCAAACTTTGATCCTCCTGCCTCAGCTTCCTGAGTTGCTAGGATTACAAGCATAGACCATTGCCTCTAAGTGGGTTTTTTTTTTTTTAAGGATTTATTTATTTATTTATTTATTTATTATGGTAGTAGGGATTGAACCTGGGGATGCTTTACCACTGAGTCACATCCCTAGTCCTTTTTATTTTTTTATTTTGAGATAGGGTCTTGCCAAATTGCTGAGATTGTAATTGAACAGAAGGCTCTGTCTCAGCCTTCTGAGTCTCTGGGATTAGAGGTGTAGGCCACCATGCCCAGTTGTTGTTGTTGTTGTTTTAATGCTTTTAAAAGTACCATAGTACCATATTGCCCTCTAGAAAAGTTTTTACCAGTTTGAGCATTAGCAATAGTGTTTCAATGAGCATTTTTAATTATAACCTTTTCCACCACAGTTCTGATCATCACAGTTTAGCTAATACTGGATATTATTATTCTTTTCAACCTTTCTCAATTGGAGTAGAAAAAATATATCATGTTGCATTGTCTTTGTTTCCTTATTGGTATCTTCTACCAGACAGTGAGCTCCTAAGAAAAAGACTTTATCATATTTTCCAGATATTCAGTCTCAATTGCTGCCCCCCCCCACCCCCCAAATAGTAGTGAGCATTCAGCAGAAAGGAGTGAGGGAGAGGGTAAGGGCCTGAATCCAAAAGTGATTGTGTCTATGCCTTGGAGAACAAGGGTTTTCGGGATCACTGGGTGCAATTCTATCCTTCTGGGCCAATGCCCCACATGCATTATGTAATCTAAGGTGTGGCTCTACTAATGTGAGCTTTAGACCAAGTGGGAGAGAAATCTACACTAGACTGAAAGAGAATAAGCAGGATCTTGCCATTTCCCTTAAATAACAGGAACAATTACTAGGATTTAGTTTACCAACTCTGAAAAAGAGGATTGCCTTATAATTCCTTTAAGCTATAATACCATTCATGCAGTTCCAATAACAGCTTTTAGAAACAGTCAGGTATGTTTGTGATTTTCAAATCTTTTCCTTTCAGTCATTTTATATTTGTAAATTGCTGCAATTTTTAAATTTTTACCTGCGTACTTCAATATTTATAGCCTTCTGTATAGAACCTTTTATTTATACATATACATATATGTATATATATTTTATTTAGATACAGGGTCTCACTGAGTTGCCAAGGGCCTTGCTGAATTGCTGAGGCTAGCTTTTTTTTTTTAATATTTATTTATTTGCTTTAGTTGTACACAATGCAATGCATTTATGTTTACGTGGTGCTGAGTATCGAACCCTGGCCGCGCACGCATGTGCGAGGCAAGCGCTCTACCGCTGAGCCACAATCCCAGCCCCCTGAGGCTAGCTTTGAATTCATGATCCTCCTGTCTTAGTCTCCTGAGCTGCTGGGATTGTAGGTGTGAGCCATCACACCCCTGTGCCCCTCTCTGTATTGATGTTAATTAAAAAAACTTATTATATAAGCATAGTAATAAATGCTAATGTTTCAATTGATAACTGGATGAGGACACCACAGAAAACTGAGTATGTGTCTTTATAATACTACATTTTTAGTTTTGTTTTCCAGTGCAGCAAGGTTGACTCATTTAGCAGCGTCTGAACAAAGAAAAATGTTCTTGGAGGCCTGATGGCAATTTAGTAGATTTCTATATTTGTCGAATTTTTCAATTTGCAGTGGGACATGTTCTCGAGGTGATGCTATGTAGAGTATACCTCACATCTAAGAATTTCCATATGTGCTTCACAGAGATTCTGCATCCCTGCCAGTTATTCCTTAACCTCTCCCTGGGGTATGGGAGTGCCCTTACAGTTCTTCCAATCTAGCCTGACAAAGATTAGGCCCCAAGTTGTAAGATGGGGTTTATTTTCTGCCAAGTAAAACAACCTTTCGTATAAACGTAGCAATATAATAAATAAAGAGATATCATATCATAAATTAGGACATGATGAAGGAAAACTCAGAGCTAGTCATGTTTCTAGAATTAGAAGTATTGTACTATTAAAATTAATTCCACAATTTGGATCTTTTTTATGGTCCTAATGAATTTCCTAATAGCTAAATCTATCAGCAGAAGGAAATAGTTGATGTTATTTTATTATCTTAAAGAGAAGTTTTACAGTATGGTGATAAAATATTTAAATAAGTATTTTGTAGTGAAACTATTGCTCCTGATTATTCATAAGTTAATTTATCATGAAGTTATTTTTCCTTTATACACTTATGAGCTATAGGCATTTAAGTTTAAGGCTTTAAAATTATGTCTTCAGCTGGGTGTTATGGTGTATGGCTGTTATCCCAGTGACTCTGGAGGCTGAGGCAGGAGCATCACAAGTTCCAGGCCAGCCTCAGCAACTTAGCAAGTCCCTAAGTAACTTAGCTAGATCCTGTCTAGTAATTTCTCATATGTTCTTAGTTTGATTACTTGGAAATTAAGTCATTCCTTTCATTAAAGCATTATCAAGCTGGGCACAGTGGCACATGCCTATAATCCTAACAGCTTGGGAGGCAGAGGCAGGAGGATCACAAGTTCAAAACCAGCTTCAGCAACTTAGCAAGATCCTGTCTTAAGATTAAAAATAAATAGGGCTGGGGAAATAGCTCAGCTGGTAGAGTGCTTGCCTCACATGCACAAGGCCCTGGGTTCAATCCCCAGCACTACAAAAAAAAAAAAAAGATGGCTGAGGATGTGGCTCAGTTGTTAAGCCTTCTGGATTCAAACCCTGGTACCAAAAAAAGAAAGAAAGAAAGCATTATTAATAATATGTGTGAGACACTGGGTTCAGTCCTCAGTATTAATTAATTAAATAATAATAAATTATGGTACTTAAAAAGGTGATAGTTTCTACTGAAGAAGATAAATTAGTTTATGTCTTAATAACACATTTTTGTTGCTATGAATTAGTTATATTTATTGCTTTGCTAATAATGTTTAAACAATAATCT
This sequence comes from Tamias sibiricus, assembly GCA_025594165.1. NCBI lineage: Eukaryota > Metazoa > Chordata > Mammalia > Rodentia > Sciuridae > Tamias > Tamias sibiricus. Next base: position 123,959,636 of record CM046666.1, on the reverse strand, counting down.
TATTAATTCCAATAATCTAAACTCTAGTATTGTGTTAAAATGAATCGAAATCAAATGAAATAGGAGAATGGGAATCGATGAGCCAAGTAAACATTATTTAAATTATCAACATTGTCCACTTGAGACTGTAATTGAGAAGGAAGGAAGAAGATCCGGATTGAATTTCAAGAAGCAGCCTCTTACCATTACTATCTTTAAAGGATCAAACTTGATAAGCAATCTAGAGGGTTTCCTTGACAATCTGAGGAAGGAGCTTTGGGCTCATAGCATCCTCTGTCATGCTTGAATTTAGGAATATTGGTTGCTAATCATCAGGCATTTAGGTAAAATGAAATGTACACATGGACTGAATTCCATTCATTTCAGAATGTTAAATTCTTTAGAATAACAGGGTTTTTTTTTTTAATATTTATTTATTTGCTTTAGTTGTACACAATGTATTGCATTTATTCTTTACATGGTACTGAGGATTGAACCCGGGCCGCACACATGCTAGGCGAGTGCGCTACCGCTGAGCCACCATCTCAGCCCAGAATAACAGGGGTTTTACAGCTACATTAAACCTGTCATTCGGGGTGTGATGATGCATGCCTGTAATCCAGCTGTTCAGGAGCTTGAAACAGGAGGATCATGAGTTCAAAGCCAGCCTCAGCAAAAGGAAGGTGCTAAGCAACTCAGTGAGCCCCTGTCTCTAAATAAAAATACAAAATAGGGCTGGGGATGTGGCTCAGTGGTTGAGTGCCTCTGAGTTCAATCCCTAGTACCCCCACCCCCCAAAAAAACCCCCCTCATATATGAAGTTAGGCATACAGAGTTCTCAAAAAGTAGTTCTAAAAAGAGGTTTCCCAGGCCCTGTTGAGCTCTTTGGTGGAATAGGATACAGAATGATTTAAGCCTAGTCAAATATTTTGATCAAACAAGAACTTGAAATGGAATTATAAATTCATCCAGGTATAAATCAGTCAAGATTTTGAATAACTTTGTAAATTCAAAATGTTAGACTTTCCTCTATAAAACAATAAAAGATCAGAAGCACTCCCTGTCCCTGTATGCTGTTTCCATTATATCTCTACCTTGCTCTAAAGCCTCCTGTTCTGCACTTTTGCTAGAAAATATTTCTGTCAAGAATGTGAACAGCAGCCTCATATTTTGCATGTGGGACTACAGAAAAATACCATTTGGGGTTTTTTGTTTGTTTGTTTGTTATTTCTGTGGCACTGAGAATTGAACACAGGGTGCTCTACCACTAAGCTATGTCCCCAGCCCTTTTTATTTTTATTTTTTTAAATATTATTTGATTTAGTTGTACACAATGCGTTTACTTTTAAAAAAAAATTTTTTTAATATTTACAATTCATAGTGCCCGTATATAGCATCTTTTTACATACAACTGTTTGTATACAAAGTATATTCGTACAATTCAGGTCTTCAATCATGCATTTAGGAAAATGATATCCGTCTCATTCAAACACCTTTTTTTTTTTCTTTTCTCCCCCTCCCTCCCCCCTTGCTCCCTCCCTTCCCCTTGACTATTCTAGTGTTCCTCTAATCCTCCTATGTACCCCCATCCAACAATACTGTGAACTAGCCTCCTTATATCAGAGAAAACATTTGGTACTTGGATTTTTGAGACTAACTTCACTTAGCATTATGTCTTCCAACTTCATCCATTTACCTGCGAATGCCTATTTTTTTTTTTTTTTTTTTGATACTGGGGATTGAACTCAGGGGCACTCGACCACTGGGCCACATCCCCAGACCTTTTTTGTATTTTATTTAGAGACAGGGTCTCACTGAGTTGCTAAGTGCCTCGCCATTGCTGAGGCTGGCTTTGAACTCGCGATCCTCCTGCCTCAGCCTCCCAAAGTGCTGGGATTACAGGCATGCGCCACCACGCCCGGCTTACGAATGCCATATTTTATTTTCTTTCATTACTGAGTAAAATTCCATTGTGCGTATATACCACATTTTCTTTTTTTTTTTTAATATTTATTTATGTTAGTTGTACACAATGCAATGCATTTATGTTTATGTGGTGCTGAGAATCGAACCCGGGTCGCACGTGTAAGGCGAGCGCTCTGCCGATGAGCCACAATCCCAGCCCACCACATTTTCTTAATCCACTCATTTGCTGAGGGACATCTAGGTTGGTTCCACAACCTAGCTATTGTGAATTGCGCAGCTACAAACATTGAGATAGCTGTGTCACTGTAATATGCTGTTTTTAAGTCCTTTGGGAATAGACCCAGGAGTGGGATGGCTGGGTCATAGGGTGGTTCCATTCCCAGTTTTCCAAGAAATCTCCATACTGCTTTCCATAACGGTCGCACCATTTTGCAGTCCCACCAGCAATGCACGAGTGTGCCTTTTTCCCCACATCCTCTCCAACATTTATTGTTGCTTGTGTTCTTGATAGCTGCCATTCTGACTGGAGTGAAATGAAATCTTAGAGTAGTTTTGATTTGCATTTCTCTAATTGCTAGCGATGTTGAGCATTTTTTCATGTATTTGTTGATTAATTGTGTATCTTCTTCTGAGAGGTGTCTTCTCAATTCCTTAGCCCATTTATTGATTGAGTTATTTGTTTTTTTGGTGTAAAGTTTTTTGGCGTTTACTTTTATGTGGTGCTGAGGATCGAACCTGGGCCGCCCACATGCTAGGCGAGCGTTCTACGCGCTAAGCCACAATCCCAGTCCCCCCCCCCACCTTTTTATTTTTATTTTGAGACAGGGTCTTACTCAGTTGCCCAGGCTGGCCTGGAATTTATGATTGTCCTTCCTAACCCTTCCCAGTAGCTGGGATTCCAGCCATTCGCCAGTGGGCCTGACTGCCGTAAAAGATTGTTAGAGGCTTTTTGTTTACTTTTTTTTACCCCCAAAGTATGAGTTACATGCAGAAAAGTTCAAACATTTAAACATAGAGCTCAGTGCAGGCTTAATGTGTATATTACACCTTTAGAATTACTACTCAATCAAGATACAGACCATCTCTATCTTTCCAGAAGGCTTCTTCATGACTCACCCAATCAATATTTTTTCTACCATAATACTATCACTATTTGACCTCTTTCACCTTAAGTTAATTTTTCCTTTTTTGGGGGGTGGGGGATACCAGATATTGAACCCAGGACAGGGTCTCACCAAGTTGCTTAAGGCCTCACTCAATTACTGATGCTGCTCTTGAATTTGTAGTCATCCTCCTCAGTCTCCCAAGTTGGTGGAATTACAGGCATCTGCCTCTGAGAACAGCACATTCTTCATTTTCATGTAAATGGATCCATAGTTTGTAGTCTTGCTCATATTTGTGACTGTTGTGTGTTTGTTCATTGTTCATTGCTGTTTAGCATTACATAGTATGACATAATTAATTTATAGTTTTCCTATTGCTGGATATTTGGGTTGTTTCCTGTTTGTGATATTAAAATAAAGACTGCTGTGAACATTCTTACATATACCTTTGGAGGATAAATATTCTTTTTTTTTTTAAATACTTTTTATTTTATTTGCTTATTTTTATATGGTGCTGCTGAGGATTGAACCCTGTGCCTCACACATGCTAGGCAAGTGCTCTGCCACTAAGCTACGGCCCCAGCCCCCTGGAGGATAAATGTTCTTATCTTTTATGAGTATATTTTTCCAGGAATAGAATTCACTTAGTCATTGGCTATATGTACCTATAACTTTAGATAAAAATTTCCAAGCAGTTTTTCAATGTGGTTGTACTGACTTAAATTCTTCCATCAGCATATATAATGTTCCAGTACTCTACATACTTTCTTTGGCAGGCCTTTTAATTTAACTCTTCTTGTGGCTATATAAACAGTACCAAATTATAGTTTTTTTTTAAAAATTTTTTAGTTGTAGATGAACACAATACTTTTTTGTTTATTTATTTTTATGTGGTACTGAGGTTCGAACCCAGGGACTCACATGTGCTAGGCAAGCACTGTACCACTGAACCTCAAACCCAACCCAAATTATAGTTTTAATGTGCATTTATTTTATGGGTATTAACAATAACTCCCTTTTAATATGCATTTTGCCATTTTTTTATCCTTTGAAAAGGGTTTTGGGGGCACTTTTTTTTGTTTTAGGTTTGTATTGTTGGCATTGGGGATTGAACTCAGGGAGCACTTAACAACTAAGCTACACCCAGATCCTTTTATATATATATTTTTTTTGTTTGTTCCAATTAATTATACGTGACAGTAGAATGCATTTTGACACATCATACATAAATGGAGTATAACTTCTCATTCTTCTGGTTGTACATGATGTAAAGTTACACTGGTCATATAATCATATATGCATGTAGGGTAAACATGTTTGATTTATTCTACTATCCTTCCTACCTCCTTCCCCTCTCTTCGCTCCCCTCTGTCTAACCCAGAGTACCTCTATTCTTCCCTAGCTCCCACATCTTCTTGTGAATTAGCATCCTCATATCAGAGAAAACATTCGACCTTTGTTTCTTTGGGATTGGCTTATTTTGCTTAGCATGATCCATTTACCAGCAAATACTATAAATTCCATTCTTCCTTAAGACTGAACAGTCTATTTTGTATATATACCACACTTTCTTTATCCATTCATCTGTTGAAGGGCATCTAGGTTGGTTCCATAGTTTAGTTATTGTGAATTGAGCTCCTATAAACAGTGCTGTGTCCATAGTATGCTGATTTTAAGTCCTTTGGGTATAAACTGAAAAGTGGGATAACTGGGTCAAATGGTGGTTCCATTCCAAGCTTTCTGAGAAATCTCCATACTGCTTTCCAGAGTGGTTGCACCAATTTGCAGTCCTACTAGCAACAAGTGTACCTTTTTCTCCACATCCTCGCCAACATTTATTGTTGCTTGTATTCTTGATAATTGCCATTCTGATTGGAGTGAGGTGAAATCTCAGTTTAGGTTTAATTTGCATTTCTCTGATTGCTAGAGATGTTGAACATTTTTTCCTGTATTTGTTGATTGGTTATATTTCTTATGTGAAGTGTCTGTTCAGTTCCTTAGCCCATTTATTGATTAGGTTTTTTTTTTTTTTTTTTTTTGGTATTAAGTTTTTTTGAGTTCTTTATATATCCTAGAGAGTAATGCTAGATCTGAGGTGCAAGTGGTAAAGATTTTCTCCCATTCTGTAGACTCTCTCTACACTTTATTGGTTGTTTCCTTTACTGTGAAGAGGCTTTTTAGTTTGATTTCATCCCATTTATTGATTCTTGATTTTAGAAGAAAGAAATTAATGGAATATGAATAGGAAAATAAGAACTCAAACTTATCACTATTTGCTGATGACATGACTATATTTAGAAGACCCAAAAAATTACACCAGAAAATTTCTAGAACTAATAAATGAATTCAGCAAAGTAGAAGCATATAAAATTAACACTCATAAATCAAATGTGTTCCTATATATCAGTAATGAATCCACTGAAAGAGAAATTAGGAAAACTACCCCATTCACAATAACTTCAAGAGTATAAGATGTTTGGAATTCAATATAATAAAAGTGGTGAAAGACTTCTACAATGAAAACTACAGAACACTAAAGAGAGAAATTGAAGAAGATCTTAGAAAATGAAAAGATCGCCCATGCTCTTGGATAGGCAGAACTAACATTGTCAAAATGGCCATACTATCAAAAGTGTTATACAGATTTACTGCAATTCCTATTAAAATCCCAATGACATTCTTCATAGAAATAGAAAAAACAATCATGAAATTCATTTGTAAAAATAAAGAGACCCAGGAGCTGGGGTTGTAGCTCAGTGGTAGAGTGCTTACCTAGCACATGTGAGGCACTGGGTTTGATCCTCAGCACCACATAAAAATAAATAAAATAAAAATATTGTGTCCACAACTTTAAAAAAAATTAAAGAAAAAAATAGAGACCCAGAATAGCCAAAGTAATCCTCAGCAAGAAAAGTGAAGCAGGAGGCATCACAATACCAGACATTAAATTGTATGACAGATCTATAGTAACAAAAATGGCATGGTATTGACACCAAAACAGACACGTAGACCCATGGTACAGAATAGAAGACACAGAGAAAAACACACATAAATAGAGTTATCTCATACTATACAAAGGTGCCAAAAACATACATTGGAGAAAAGATAGCCTCTTCAACAAATGGTGCTGATAAAACTGGAAATCTGTATGTAGCAAAATGAAATTAACCCCCCATCTCTCACCCTGCACAAAACTAAACTCAAAGTGGATCAAGGATTTAGGCATTAGAACAGAGACCCTGTAGTAGCCCAAATCTCCATCATGTTGGCTTAGGAACTGACTTCTATAACACAAGAAGTAAAATCAAGAACCAATAAATGGGATGGAATCAAACTATATTTTTATTTTGAGATAGGGTCTTGCTAAGTTGCTGAGGCTGTCCTGGAAATTGTGTCCTCCTGCCTCAGCCTCCCGAGTCACTGGGATTATAGGTGGGTGCACTGTGCCAGCTTGGGGCAGTTTTAAAAATTTGGCTCCATGTGTTTTATTTACTTGCCGATTTATAGGAATTCCTTATCTATTCTGCATCTAAGTACTTTGTTGAATTGTGTTCCAAGTCTTTGGCTTGGTGTGTGTGTGTGTGTGTGTGTGTGTGTGTGTGTGTGTGTGTGTTGGGCAATTAAACGTAAGGCTTTGTGCATGCTAAGTACATGTTCTACTACTGAGCTACATCCCTAGCCCTATTATTTTTTGAGATAGGGTCTCACTAAGTTGCCTAGGCTGGCTTTGAATATGTAATCCTCCTGCCTCAGCCTCCTGAGTCACTGGGAGTACAGCTGTGCACTGCCACTCCTGGCTTTTTTTTTTTTTTGGTACTGGGGATTGAACTCAGGGGCATTCAACCACTGGGCCACATCCCCATCCCTTTTTTGTATTTTATTAGAGACAGGGTCTCACTGAGTTGCTAAGTGCCTCGCCATTGCTGAGGCTGGCTTTGAACTCGTGATCTGCCTGCCTCAGCCTCCCAAGTGCTGGGATTACAGGTGTGTGCCACCATACTTGGCCACTCCTGGCTTTTAATAGTGTCTTTTGATGAACAAAAGTTCTTAATTTTAATGATGTTCAATTTATCAATTTTCTCTTAATGTTCTATTTAAGTCTAAAGTAATTAATATGTTCTCCTGATATTTTCTTCTAGGAGTTTTATTGTTTTACCGCTTACATTTAGGTGAATGATTCATCTGAAATTAATTCAGAATGTGATATGAAGTAGAAATCAAAGTTTGTTATTCCTATATGGATATTCAGTGGATCCAAAACCAATTATTAAAAAGATAATCTTTTATTGGGAAGTCTCTTAACACTATCATGGAGGACTTTTTATTTTAAAGAGGGACTTGAGTTGATAGTTGAATGCTATAAAGTTGTCATTTTTCTTTAGCAAGACTTAAAAAGTAGTTAACCAAAGCCAAACCATCCTGTAATTCTTATAATTGCTCCTACCACCTCTTTCAGTGCTGAAATACCACATAACTCATGCTTGCCTTCCACCTGCACTGTATTCCAGTCTAACATAGTGACTGCAATTTGTGAATCCATTTTGTAAAACTAATAGAGATTGTAACCATCTTAGGGACAGGCAGTATTAGGGTTCTCTATGCTGCCTGACCAGTTTAGGATCTCATCTTGGGAGTTTTCTTTCCGTGGTCATTTCTAATATCAATCTGCTCATTCTGGTTGCTTCCAAAGCAGAACTTTGACCTGAGATTGCATGCAGGTAGTTTCTTTGGGATGTGGTTCTAGGGAGCAGAAGTGAGAGAAAAGGAATTGAAGCTTGTATTGGGCATCATTTGTATCACAATAAAATGTACTCAAAAAGTTTCCAGTGATAAAAGGAGAAGTACACAAAAGGTTTCCAATGCATATATGGATAAAGCTTATGGACCCAAAGGGAACAATGCACATGGATATCTGAAGAATCAAAAATCAGGCCAGGCCCAGTGGCTTGGGAGGCTGAGGCAGGAGGATCATGAGTTCAAAGCCAGCCTCAGCAAAAGTGAGGCGCTAAGCAACTCAGTGAGACCCTGTCTTTAAATAAAATACAAAATAGGGCTGGGGATGTGGCTTAGTGGTAGAGTGCTCCTACCACTTAATTTAGAAATAATATAAGTCACATACATTCATTTGCTGATGGCTAAAACAAGCTGTGTGAGTCAAAAATTAAGCAGGCATGGTGGCATGTACCTGTAATCCCAGTGGTTTGGGAAGCTGAGGCAGGAGGATCTCAAGTTCAAAGGCAGTGTCAGCAATTTAGTGAGGCCCTAAGCAATCAGCGAGACCCTGTCTCCAAGTAAAATATTTAAAAAGGGCTGGGGACGTGGCTCAGTGGTTAAACACTGAGCCTCTGTGTTTAATACCTGGTACCAAAAGTAAATAAATAAATAATTTTAAAAATCAAGTAATTGGGGCTGGGATTGTGGCTCAGCGGTAGAGTGCTCGCCTAGCACGTGCACGGCCCGGGTTCGATCCTCAGCACCACGTACAAATAAACCCATTGTGTACAACTAAAGCAAATAAATAAATATTTTTTAAAAAATCAAGTAATTGAAATCCCAATAGGAACTCTTTCCATATTTGCTTTTCTTTGTGCATCTGCTTCACTTTTTTTTTATTTTTTTATTTTTTTATTTTTTGGTACTGGGGATTGAACTCAGCGGCACTCGACCACTGGGTCACATCCCCAGCCCTTTTTTGTATTTTATTAGAGACAGGGTCTCACTGAGTTGCTAAGTGCCTCGCCATTGCTGAGGCTGGCTTTGAACTCGTGATCCTCCTGCCTCAGCCTCCCAAAGTGCTGGGATTACAGGCGTGCGCCACCGCACCCGGCTGTTTCACTTTTATCTCATGGCTGTGTAGCTTTCTTTGTTTCACAAGAACAACATGAATGGAAAATGGCCATTCTATCTCTTCCATGTTTACATATTTCCATTGAATGTAGCATCCAGACTGATCCTGATTTTCCTTTCTTTTCTAGTGCTGGATATTAAAGGGTCTTATGCATGATAAGCATGCACTGTACCACTCTACTACACCCCCAGCCCCTTGAAACTCTTTATCCCAAGTCCTAATTTTCTGTAAAGGAAATCTGATTGGTTCAGCTCAGATCAGGTATCGAGAGTCAATGGAATAGGATCATGTGGTTCCAACATTGTTGTTGAGAATCCAATTCTATGGATTGGGTGTGGGGACTACCTTTTGAAGTATCTGCTATATAAATCTATCAAAACCTATGGTTTCTAGCTGGGCGCAGTGGCACATGCCTGTAATCCCAGTGGCTCTGGAGACTGAGGCAGGAGGATCACAAGTTCAAAGCCAGCCTCAGCAATTTAGTGAAACCATAAGCAACTTAGTGAGATCCTAAATCAAAAAAGGGCTGGGATGTGGCGGAGTGTTTAAGGTTCAATCCCTTTTACCAAACAAACAAACCGAAAAAACCTCATGGTTTTTTTCTTTGGTGTAATGCTAGAAAAGTCTTTCTCCATGCCATGATTATGTAAACATGCATTTTACATTTTCTCCCAATATTTCTATCATTTTTATTCAAATATTTAGTCCCCTTGGTATCTATTTAGGTAAAAGTTATTTAAGAACTAAACTTTAAAAAGAAGGATAGGGGCTGGGGTTGTGGCTCAGCGGTAGAGAGCGCTTGCCTAGCACGTGTGCGGCCTGGGTTCGATCCTCAGCACCACATAAAAATAAAACACATTGTGTACAACTAAAGCAAATAAATAAAATATTTAAAAAAAAAAAGAATGATAAATCACTCATCATTAGAAAGGATAGATTACTTGTAAATGTTGATTTTTTTTTCCACATACCAAATATTTACACACACACACACACGTGGATCTGTAGTCTTATTTCTGAACTTTTATATATATATATATGTATGTATATATATATATATACACACACACACACACACGTATGTATGTATACATACATATATATACATATTTTTTAGTTGTAGGTGAACACAATACCTTTATTTTATTTTTATGTGGTCCTGAGGATCAAACCCAGTGCCTCATATGTGCTAGGCAAGTGCTCTACCACTAAGCCACAACCCTAAGCCACAGCCCCAAGTTTCTGAACTTTTCCACTGGTTAATTTGTCTATCAAATTTTGAATTATACATGTATAAAGGCTGCCAAATTAGTATGCTGGCTATGAAAATAGGTACTCACATTATCTTTAAGTTCCTTTCAAGAAACAACCAATTACATATGTGAGTATGCATATATATATACACACACATACCCACACACATATGTCCATATTGTCTAGCATAGTTTCTTATGCATGGATAATAACTATCACAGTTTATATACAAGAATTTATATGCATGAGTAAATAAAAATACACATTATCCTATATTTTTTAGTGTGCTTTCATAAATTACACATCATCAGGAAAAGATCAGATTTATTTACTAATACTTTTTTTTTTTTTTTTTTTTGTGGTATGGGGATTGAACTCAGGGGCACTCGACCACTGGGTCAATCCCCAACCTTTTTTGTATTTTATTTAGATCTCACTGAGTTGCTAAGTGCCTCGCCACTGCTGAGGCTGGCTTTTGAACTCGCGATCCTCCTGCCTCAGCCTCCCAAAGTGCTGGATTACAGGCATTACATTTTTCTATTTGATGCAGTTTCCATAGTAACCTTGTAGATTTTATTATTGTTCTATGAGTAATTTTGCTTCCTGTGAGAGGATTATATATCCCTACCCATTGTAACTCACAGTGCCTTACATGGAAGGGAGTATACATCCCATTCTATTAATGTTAGTCTTTACTCACATAGCTTGTTTTAGCCATCAGCAAATGAATGGATGTGACTTATATTATTTCTAAATAAAAATGCTAATTATCATTATACATTTTTGCAACTCTCTCTTTTCCTCTGATATGAGAATTGCACATGCTGGGCAAGTGCGCTAGTACTGAGCCATATCCCCAGTCCTTTTTATTTCATTTTGACCCAGTGTCTCATGAAGTTGCCCAGGCTGGCCTTGATCTTGGGATTTTTTTTTAATGTTTATTTATTTACTTTAGTTGTACACAATGCAATGCATTTATGTTTACGTGGTGCTGAGGATCGAACCCGGGCCATGCATGTGCAAGGCGAGCGCTCTACGGCTCTGAGCCACAACCCCAGCCCCTCTTGGGATTTTCTTGCTTCAGCCTCCTGAGTTACTGGGATTACAGGTGTGCACCACTACATCTAGCTCAGGTAGGGCTTTTAAATTTTTATTTGTTTGTTTATTTAGTTATTTATTCTTAATAATAGCCTAATGAAGGTCTTTAACTCGAGAGTTTTTACAAATATAGTCAACAAGATTAACTAGAATACATGGGACCTTCATGGACATAAACCACATAAATTTTACTCAACAGTTACCCTAAATATAGTCAAGCTGCTAAGCTTTTCGGGTTATAAGTAATAGAGATATCCATCAGCAAGGTCTAGTAATGGTGATTAGTATAAATAATATTTGGGGGGCTAGAGATGTAGTTCAGTGGTATAGTGCATGCTTAGTAAGCCTGAGGTTCTGGATTCCATCCCTAGCATAAAGAAATATATATTTGGGCCGGGCGCGGTGGTGCACGCCTGTAATCCCAGCACTTGGGAGGCTGAGGCAGGAGGATTGCGAGTTCAAAGCCAGCCTCAGTAATGGTGAGGCACTTAGCAACTCAGTGAGACCCTGTCTCTATAATAAAATACAAAAAGGGCTGGGGATGTGGCTCAGTGGTTGAGTGCCCTGAGTTCAATCCCCAGTACCAAAAAAAAAAAAAAAAAAAAGGAAATATATATTTGGCACGAAAGAGAATCTCAAAGAAACTTAGGATCAATAGATATCTTCAGAATCTGGAACACATCCAAGGCAGCTACAGGACTGTTCTTTATCATTATCACTAGTATGGCTCTGATACTTTTGATTTCTGCTTCTCTTACTGTCTTTTTGCTACCAGTTGATTTCCTTAGAGTCTATTTTGTACCTTTTCTCTCCCTAAAATAATCTACTGTATCTCTCATTTCTGCTTGTTCATACCTTCAGCTTGCTTTTAAGTTTGGAATATTCTACGTCCCTTCTGCCTGTTCCTTCCTTCTAGGACATCATTTAAATTTCAGCTCCCGGCGTTAGTTCCTTCAAGTATACTCTCCTATTACAAATTCCTGAGAGTATGATTTTGTTTGTCCCAACTATATTGGGTTGTTCCTCCAAACTTCATGTCTACCTAGAACCTCAGAATGTGGCCTTCTGAAATAGGGGATTCTGTAAATGTAACTAAGGCAAACATCTTGAGATGAGATCATCCTGGAGTAGAGTGGACTCTAACTCCAATGATGAATGTCCTTGTAAGAGACAAAAAGACAGAGACACGGAGTGGAAAAGGCTACGTGAAGATGGAGGGCAACCAAAAGCCAAGGAATGCCACTTTGCCAGCAGCTACCAAAAACTAGGTGAGCAGCATGAAGAATCCCCTCTCCAAGTTTCTAGTAGGAACCAACCCTGCCAACACCTTGTTTTCAGATTTTTGGGCTGCAAAACTGTGAGAGAATAAATTTTTATTGTTTTAAAATCACCCAGCTTGTACTAATTTGTGATGGCAGCTGGAGTAAATTCTATTAGGGTTCTCTGGAGAAATAGAACCAATAGGGTAAGTGTATGTAATATATTTATGTATAAATATATGTAACATATACATACATATATTTTTTATAAGGTATTGTCTTATGCAATTATGGAAGTTGGTAAGTCAGAATGTGCAAGTGTGAGCTGGCAAACTGGAGACACAAAGAGCAGTTGGTACAGATGAATTCCAGGGAGTCTTCTGGAAAACTCCCTCTTACTCTAGGGAGGGGTAGCCTTCCTTTTCATTTCAGGCCTCAACTGAATAGATGAGGCCCACCTGTATTATGACACACTTTTTTACACAGACATCTATTTCCAATGTTAATATCATTCAAAACACCCTCACAGAAACACTCAGAATGTTTTGACTAAATATCTGCACACATATTGACCTAGTCAAGTTGACACACAAAAAGTGAACATCACAGAATTTAATAGATCAGCTCATCTCTGAGGGTTTTCATATTCATAGGCCATTGGTTAGGCAATGGTTTAGCCATCCCTGGATGAGGTGCTTAGGGCATAGATCATCAGCATGGCTGTGTACAGGGTGATTTAAAGAGACTCTGGTTGTGGGAGACATGTAACTGACATGTCTACAACAATTTAATGCTTGATGACACACATCTATCTATATTCTTTCATTAGGGGCAAAAATGTCTCACCTGATGTGATCATATCCATGGTGGATGTCTGAAACTGATGCCACAGGGGCATTCTGAAATTTACTTTCCTTTACTAGAATCCTCATTTTCTGAGTAATGTGCGACTTCTATTTTATTGAACCCTTGCTTGCTGTTACTTTTTGCTATTCAGCATCCTATTGATACAACTGAGGTGCTCTACTTTAAAAGGACAAATACTGCTGAAGACTTGGTGACTTAAAGCAGTTTAACAATAATGCTACCTTATATTGTACTAAAATAAAACAAATCTAAACCTACAGAGTAGGGAAGACTTTTCTTAAAGGGTGAGATGATCAACATTTTCAGCTTCGTGGGCAGTCTCTGTTGTGACATCTCAGTGGTGCACTGCAATGCCAACAGAGTCACAGACAATGTGCAAATATTTATGAATGTGGCTGTGTTCCAACAAAATTTTATCTATGGACAGTGAATTTGAATCTCATAATTTTCACATGTCACAGAATATTCTTTTGGGCAGGTCAGGTGGGAGGAGATTGAACCCAAGCCCTCACACATGCTGACAACGTGCTCTATCACTGGACTGTGCCCTCAGCCCTTTATTATTCTCTTGAGTTTTCCCCTAATAATTTAAAAATGTAAAAATCATTCTTTCCTTGTAGGTTATATAAAAACAGGCAGCAGGCTGGGCACAGTGGTGCATGCCTGTAATCCCAGCAATTTGGGAGGCTGAGGCAGGAGGATTGGGAGTTTGAAGCCAGCCTCAGCAACTTAGCAAGGCCCTAAGCAGCTTAGTGAGAATCCTGTCTCCAAATGAAAAAACTAAAAGGGCTGGCTCAGTGGTAAAGCACCTCTGGGTTCAATCCCTGGTACCAAAAACAAAATGAATAAACAAACAAACAACAACAACAAAAAAGCAGCAGAACAGGTTTGGCCCATGGGCCATCATTTGCCAACTCTTGCTATAGGATATACTTGTTGGTCCTTGTCCATCTCACATCACCCTTTTTTTTTTTTGCTATTATGACCCTATTTTTCCTTCTGGAAGTCTTCCCCCACAGTGATCCTTTTGAAAATGATCACACAGTGCTGCAGGAGTGGGGGAATATAAAATTATATATAAATTTTATATTATATATATATATTTTTAGATTATATATATATTTTATATATTATATATATATATAATCTATAGATATATATAATCTTTCCCATTGAAGTGAGTTTGAGTTGGGTTCTCTATCAAGCACAACAACAGGCTAGTAGCTGAGGGAAAACCTCCAACCACTTAAATTTTTAAAAATTATTATTAGTAGTAGTAGTAGCAGTACTGGGAATGGAACCCAGGGGCACTTTACCACTGAGCCACATCCCCAGCCCTTTTTATTTTTATTTTGAGACAGAGTCTCACTGAGTTGCTTAGGGCCTTCCTAAGTTGCTGAGGCTGGCTTCGCTTTGAACTCAGATCCTCCTGCCTTAGCCTCCCAAGACACTGGGATTATAGGTATGTGCCACTGCGCCCAGCCACCTAAGTTCATTACACCTGTAAAATAAAACAAAATTCAAATTTAGGTTCTAACACAACTAATAATCTGAAAAATTCAAAAAAATAAAATTATGGGTACTGTTTTACTAAAACTAGATTTCTTCTCCCAGTATGAATGTGACTAATATGTCATGGGTTGTTTTGGGGTTCTGCTTGCCTTTGTTTCCTACGCATACCATGTGTGCCATGTAAGGAATCATTTCCACATTGTTTCTCTTGGTTTGAACTGTTGCAAAACTTTCATTCGAAGAGCTCAGCCTTCTCTTGGTATGCATGTGTAATTTGCATAATAATGTGCTTCTGTACTTTCCTCAGTAGCTAAAACAAAGAAGGACATCATTGGCTTGCTTTTCAAGTTATATTGATATCAATTAAGTTCTCATTTTATTCAGCTACTTAAGCCAAAATCTTTGATCTATGAAAACATGTTTCATTTATGAATAGAAAAAAGAACCTTTGTATTTTTAACAGGAAAAGAATTTAAGTGTAATGATTGTTGTCAATTTGCCAGTGGGACATACCAACTCCTGGTAATTTAATAGACAAGCCTGTGATGTATTAGACTGGTTTTATTCATTCATAGCCTTGCTTCTACTGACTCCCACCTTTGTCCCATAATTCTTTACATTGGCTTGGTTCATTACTTCTGTTAGGATTTTTAAACTAATTGCACAATTGCACAAAGTCCTTGTTATCAATTGCACTGTTTTTAAAACTAATTGCACAATTGCACAAAGTCCTCATAATATCATTAGCTGGTATATCATAAGCTGGACCTGTCAATATGAACAAATACATGCTGTGTTGGGCTGGGATTGTGGCTCAGCGGTTAGAGTGCTCACCTAGCGTGTGGGGCGGCCCGGGTTCGATCCTCAGCACCACATACAAATAAAACACATTGAATAAAACGCATTGTGTACAACTAAAGCAAATAAATAAAAATATTTAAAAAAAAATACATGCTGTGTGTTTAAACTGGAATGGTGTGTTAGTCACCTATTGATCCCCTCAAATCCTGCAATATAGATCTCCAAAACACTGAGTAGTATTTATAAATAAATGAAGCATCTATTTTCTTGCACATAGGTGTGCACATCAGCTGGGGTAGCCCTGCTTCAAGCTCCAGGTCATCTTGGCTTAGCTCTAGACTTTGTAGACTTTTGGTGAAATGGAGGACTGTGTGTATCTCACTCAGCGCCCAGGGTGAAGGGACTGCAGCTGGCTAGTGTGTGCTGTCTTCATGGTAACCACAGGGGTATGAGCTGCTGAGCCAAAGTAAAGGACCTTTAAATCCTTTGTACATGTCACATTGCCCTTGACTAGAGCAAGTTACGTGGCTCAACATCAACAGAGTGGAGGAATACACCACACCACTCTAGTGTTTTAGGTGTATGTGTTATGGAGAAGAAGAGGGATGGAGAGAACTGTGGACAATACTCCAACCTAGTGCATATGGCTTCACTTTGTATGAACTCGGTCTTTGCTCCTTCACCCTCCCATCTCAATTTTATTGCTAATATATCCTGTGGGAGTGAGAGGGCGTTCTATAACTAGTTTGAATTTTAAAGAAAGAGAATAGCTTCCAGATTGCTTAATGGCCATAAATCTACAAGCTCTTATAGCTCATTTTCTTTTTTCTGTTCTTATTTTTCTTTTCTTTTCTTTCTTTCTTTCTTCTTTTTTTTTTTTTGGTATCAGGGATTGAACCTAGAGGAGCTTTACCACTGAGTCACATCCAAGTCCTTTTTATTTTTTATTTTGAGACAGGGTCTGGATAAGTTGCTTAGGGCCTTGCTAAGTTGCTGAGGCTGGCCTTGAACTCGCAATTCTCCTGCCTTAGGATTACAGGTGTAAGCAACTGCGCATGGCTGATTTTCTATTTTGGCACAACCTCTGGCTTCTTTGTTGATTTATTTTAAGATAAAAATTAATGTTTTAACATGTTATTAAGATTTTTATTTTCTTTCAGTGTGGGGGTGGGATCCAGGGCTTTACACATGCTAGGCAAGCAATCTACCACTGAGATACACCCCCAGCCCAAATTTCGTGTATTTTTTTTAAAGATTTTTTTAAATATGGACACAATGTATTTACTTCATTTATTTTTATGTGGTGCTGAGGATTGAACCAGTGCCTCACACGTGTGAGGCAAGTGCTCTACCGCTGAGCTATAACCCCAGCCCCCCAAATTTTGTGTTTTGATGCTTTGTACATGTGAGTGTATCAATTAATGCATATGTAAATATACAATGTAGCTACTAAGAAATAAGTGGTCCTATTTACAGCTAGATTTAGAGGGCCTAAAATAGTGCTAAGCATATAACAGATGCTCAATAAATATTGTTAATTGAAATACATTGTTTGCTTATTTACCAATGATTATTACTCACAAGTTGATAATAGTGAGATATGTATAATCAGTATCCTCTGCTTTCTTAGTGTCAGTTAACTACACTGAAATGGTATTTATGTCACACATAGAAAAGTGATAATTGCATTTGCTCTTTTCAGAACTAAGAAAAAATATTAGATGACTTTTATCTCTTGTTTTTGAAAAATCATTTGTTTACATATCTTTATTTAGGAGATAGTAGTTTTGCTATGTTAGCCAAGCCAGTCTCAAATTCCTGAGCTCAAGCGATCTTGTTGCCTCAGTCTCCCCAAGTAGCTGGGACTACAGGTGAAGACCTTGCTATTTACAATATCCTTTTGATGTGATTAGAGTCCTTAGAACATCTAAATGGACAGAAATATGTATCAATATAAACAAAATCTACAAATTTTCAAGATTATAAATGTCAGTGAAAATACCATTTAAATTACTTTTAAATAGCATTTAATATTAAATTATGTATGATGTAGACATAAAGTGTCCTGACACATGAGAAAGTAAATGTAAAATGAATAGGTGCTTCTCAAAAGATTTCCTTTTGAAAAAGAAGTGAATTAATTCCTGGAGTTGATTTTATGAAAACTATGAACACATTATGAAACAAAGAACTTAATTGAAAGACATTTTGCATGTTATCATAGGTCATCTATTTAGGGAAGAGCAAGACTAAGGTACTAAATGCCTTCTAGGGCTTTCTTCAATGTTTCTGAAAGTTCAGGCTACTTCCTTTGCTTTCTTACAGGAAACATTTATTATAGCTTAAATGTGCACTAATGTCTTACATTATAATCATCTTGCCAGATATATTAATGACAATAAAAAAGGAAGGAAACTAATATTAATGAAGTATCTGCTAGATCTGCCTGGTAATGTGCTAAAAGCAAAGTCTTTTTAAGATGAGAAATATTCCCATTTCAGAAAAAGAGAAAACTAGGTGGGGTTTTTTTGGCTTAGAAAGTTTGTGGCTGAGTTTTTTGACACTGGAATCATGTTCTTTCACATGAGCCAAAACCCAAGAAAACTGTCCATTGGGTAGTATGCTGACTCGCTGGTATGAACTCCTCTGTAAATAATTGCAGTGTAGTAAAAAAAAAAAAGCTTTATTTAGAAATAAACAACAACTAAGTACATATGTTTTGCAATAGACAAATCACAGAGGTCCAAGGTCCTACAGTGGGTATTCCCCAACGCCACATGAGAGGCCCCAAGAAAAGGATCGAATTCACATCCACTCTCTAAGCGCTCCCCAGGCGTGGGCTGAGTTGTTGTGTGGGTTTTCCTGGCTGGAATTCCTCCTTGTGGTTATTCCCACAGGGTCTGCAGCAATGACCTTACTCTTGGCCTCAAAGTCCGCTTCCTCTTCTGGTGTTTTGTTTTTCTCATGCTTCTAGACCTGCTTTGCTAGCCTAGTGGAGACTCAAGACTTTATTATTTGACTCTGTGTGTGTGTGTGTGTGTGTGTGTGTGTGTGAGAGAGAGAGAGAGAGAGAGAGAGAGAGAGAGAGAGAGATAAAGAGAGTGTTGTATCAGAGATTAAACCCAGGGCCACTATGCCAGTGAGTTCCATCCCTAGCCCTTTTTATTTTATTTTATTTTATTGGTACTGAGATTGAACCTAGGGGTGCTTTACCACTGAGCTATATCCCCAACCCTTTTTATTTTGAGACAGGGTCTCAATAAGTTGCTTAGGGCCTCACTAAATTGTTGAGGCTGTTCTTGAACTTCTAATCCTCCTGCCTCAGCCTCCTGAGTCCCTGAAATTACAAGTGTGTGTCACCACACCTGGCCCCAGCCCTTTAAAATTTTTTTTGATTAATTAATTTATTTTAATTAGGTATATATGACAGCAGAATGCATTTTGATTCATTGTCCATAATTGCAGCACAACTTTACATTTCTCTGGTTGTACAGTATAATATTCCATTGTGTGTGTATACCACAGTTTCTTTATCCATTCATCTATTGAAGGGCATCTAGGTTGTTTCCACAGTTTAGCTATTGTGAATGGAGCTGCTATGAATATTGATGTGGCTGCATTACTATAGTATGCTGATTTTAAATCTTTTGGGTATTGACTGAGGAGTGGGATAGCTGGGTCAAATGGTGGTTCCATTCCACGTTTTCTAAGGAATCTCCATACTGCTTTCTAGGTTGATTGCACCAATTTGCAGTCCCACAAGCAATGTATGAGTGTGCCTTTTCCCCTACATCCCCAGCCTTTTTTTTTTTTTTTTTTTTTTCGTATTTTATTAGAGACAGGGTCTCACTGAGTTGCTAAGTGCCTCGCCATTGCTGAGGCTGGCTTTGAACTCTCAATCCTCCTGCCTCAGCCTCCCAAGTACTAGGATTACAGGCGTGAGCCACCGTGCCCAGCTGTTGTTTGTATTCTTGATAACTGCCATTCTGACTGGCATGAGATGAAATCATAGAGTAGTTTTGATTTTTATTTCTCTAATTACTAGAGATTTTGAATATTTTTTCATATATTTGTTGATCGAATGCATATCTTCTTCTGAGAAGTGCATGTTCAGCTCCTTAGCCAAGTTATTGATTGTTGGGTTTTTTTTTTTTTTTTTTGTGTGTGTGTGTGTGTGTGTGTGTGTGTGTGTGTTAAATTTTTTGAGTTCTTTATATATCCTGGAGATTAGTGCTCTATCTGATGTGTGTGTGGCAAAAATTTGCTCCTAAAATGTAGGCTCTTTCTTCACCTAATTGATTGCTTCTTTTGCTGAGAAGAAGCTTTTTAGTTTGAGTCCATCCCATTTATGAAATCAAATGCATTTCTATACATCAGTGATGAATCCTCTGAAAGAGAAATTAGGAAAACTACACCATTCACAATAGCCTCAAAAAAAAAAAAAAAAAAACTTGGGAATCAACTTAACAAAAGAGGTGAAAGACCTCCACAATGAAAACTACAGAACACTAAAGAAAGAAATTGAAGAAGACCTTAGAAGATGGAAAGATCTCCCATGCTCTTGGATAGGCAAAATTAATCTTGTCAAAATGGCCATACTACCCAAAGTGCTGTATAGATTCAATGTGATTCCAATTAAAATTCCAATGTCATTCCTTATAGAAATAGAAAAAGCAATCATGAAATTCATTTGGAAAAATAAGAGACCCAGAATAGCCAAAGCAATGCTTAGCAAGAAAAGTAAAGCAGGAGGCATCACAACACCAGACCTTTGTACTATAGTACAAAGCTATAATAACAATAATGGCATGGTATTGGCACCAAAATAGACAAGTAGACCCATGGTACAGAATAGAAGACACAGCGACAAACCCATATAAATACATTTATCTCATACTAGACAAAGGCGCCAAACATACATTGGAGAAAAGATAGCCTCTTCAACAAATGGTGCTGGGAGAACTGGAAATTCATATGCAACAAAATGAAACTAAACCCCTATCTCTCACCATGTACAAAACTCAACTAAAGTGGATCAAGGACCTAGGAATTAGTCCAGAGACCCTGCGCCTAATAGAGGAAAAAATAGGCCCAAATTTTTGTGGTTGGATTAGGCCCCGACTTCCTTAACAAGATTCCTAAAGCGCAAGAAATAAAAATCAAGAGTTAATAAATGAGATGGACTCAAACTAAATATCCCCGGCCCTTTTTTATTTTTACTTTTTTGAGATAAGTTCTCCCTAAGTGTCCAGGTTGCCCTTGAACTTGTGATTCTTCTGCCTCAACCTCCCAAGTAGCTGGGATCAGTAGCCCTATGCCCTGCTTTATAAGAAGGCTACCAAGTTCCTTTTTTCTTTTTTTTTAATATTCATTCATTTGCTTTAGTTGTACACAATGTGTTTATTTTTACGTGGTGCTGAGGATCGAACCCGGGCCGCGCATGTGCTAGGCGAGCGCTCTACCGCTGAGCCACAACCCCAGCCCCTACCAAGTTCCTTTTTTTTTTTTTTTTTTTCAAATATTCATTTGCTTTAGTTGTGCCCAGTGTGTTTATTTGTACATGGTGCTGAGGATCGAACCCGGGCCGCGCATGTGCTAGGCGAGCGCTCTCTACCGCTGAGCCACAACCCCAGCCCCTACCAAGTTCCTTTTAAACCAGGTAGATATCCCTTTCATCAAATATTTTCCCCAAAAAAGAGTCTTCCCCTGCATGGTGAAGTACAAACATTGAGTAAATATTTGTTGACTTTACAATCTGCTTCTGATGGGTGTTTTTTTTGTTGTTGTTGTTGTTGTTGTTTGTTTTTGCTTTTGGTACTGGGGATTTAACCCAGGGACTTGCTCATGCTAGTCAAGTCCTTTACCACTGAGTTACATCCCTAGTCCTGCAATCTGCTTCAATCTGTCTTTTTTTTTTTTTTTTTTTAAATAGGTCCTTGTTTATAATCAACTTAAGGAGAAAACCTATTTTATTGCTATAAAAATAACAAGAGGTAGGTGCAGATTAGAATAAGTTAAGTGCTAGGAGACTTTATAGGAGAGAAGGATAAACAGATTCCCATGGTTCTGAGGCAGTGGGAAGTGGAGCCAGCCTTGAAGCCCGTGCTGACTACAGGTCAACCTAACATCATACTCTAGGCAGGCATTAGAGGATGCTTCAAAGATGCAAGGAGCACAATGGGGCTGTCATTCTGGTAGAACAAAGGCATTAACACATTTTCTCCTGTCCTGAGTCATCTTCCCACTTCCCTATAGGACTCTAAGAGGGTTTTCTTCTTCTTGCACCATGACTTCACTTTCAGCCCTGAGCTTATGAGAAAAGACACCCTGGCCTTGCTTTGGGCCTAATGCAGAGATGTTCTTGTGGTTCTACCTTGTCTACCTGCAGTTTGTAGAGTAGGAAGTGAATATCAGGCAGAAACTCTGGCCAGAGGAGTGATGAATGTGCACTTCACTGGAAATGGCTCTCTGTCATCTCTCTCCAGAGATGCTTACAGTATAGCAATAGTGAATGGCTAAGGGTTTAGAAATAAACAGACTAACTGTTCCTTAGATGGTTGCTCTAAGTATAGGAGAAAGAGTTGAGAGAGCTCCAGCAGACTTTAACAGCGCTGGTAGCAGAATTTGGGAAAATACCAGAGGATTGTTCCCTTATCCTAGGTAAGTTGATGGGACTCAGTGCTGAGGATACCTGGGGTCAGCCACTTTCTGTGCTAATAGGGGCTTCATGCACATTCAGGGGAGCATCACCTGGTAAGGTAGTAACCCTGTTTATATGAACTAGGCAAGTGACCACATTTATGAAACTATTAACTGATGGACTGTGAAGTCATAATAATAATTAATAAATAAATAATAAATATAATATGGCAAGCATCCTGAGATGAGATCATCTTGGAATAGAGTGGCCCCTAACTCCAGTAATGAGTGTCCTTATAAGAGACAGACAAGAAGATATAGACAGAGGGGGAAAGGCCTTTTGAAGATGGAGGGCAACCAAAAGCCAAGGAGTGCCAAACATGCCAGTAGCTACCAAAAACCAGTGAAAAGGCATGGGAGTGTAGCTCAGTGGTTGAATACCCCTGGGTTCAACTCTCAGTCCTGGGGGGCAATTAATGACCAAAGGGTCAAATGAATAGTTCCAGACCACTCCACTGCCCTAATTTACTAATTAGGTAAACAGGTTAAACAGATTTTTTTTGGTACTGGGGATTGAAGCCAGGGGTGCTTTATCACTGTGTTAAGTCTCTAGCCCTTTTTAGTTTTTATTTTTGAGACAGGATCTCTCTACTGAGGCTGGCCTCAAATTTGTGATCTTCCTGCCTTAGCAGGATGGGATGACAGGTGTGTGGTACTACCCCCAGCAACCCAAGTAAATTATAATGTGTATGGGAATGTTGATTAATTCATGTTTTACCCGCCCTCCGCCATGTATTTGCATTTATAACTGGTACCAGGAGTTATTCTTTTTTTTTTTTTTTTTTTTTTTGTGGTACCGGGGATTGAACTCAGGGATACTCGACCACTGGGTCACATCTCCAGCCCTTTTTTGTATTTTATTTAGAGACAGGGTCTCACTGAGTTGCTAAGTGCCTCGCCATTGCTGAGGCTGGCTTTGAACTCGCGATCCTCCTGCCTCAGCCTCCCAAAGTGCTGGTATTACAGGCGTGCGCCACCGCGCCCGGCCCAGGAGTTATTCTTAAACAAGTTATTGCTTGTTTTATTTCTTGAAAGCAGTGTAAACTTATTGCCAATGAAGTCTTACCCAAAGCCCTTTAAAGATAACTGCAGAGAAGCTCAAGCTCAAATGTGGTGGCCTGGGATGAGGTCAGGAGAGGTGGTAGTCTTTCAAGGTCTTTTCTTTCTCTATTTCTGGAGAAATGAGTAACCCCAGAGGAGCCCCGTGTCCAAAATTGTACGTATGATAACCAACCACTAACATAGTCCCAAGAGGGTGAGAACCTTGTTCTGGAAGATCTACAGAGGTTTGTTTTTTTTTTTTTGTTTTTTTTTTTAAATATTTATTTGCAGGAGCCCTGTTTGGGGAGATGGCTTAAATTGCGGTGGACTACGGGCTTTGGCTTTGGACATGTTTGGGCATTGGCGCCTTCCGTACTTGGCCCGGGATCTTGCGAGACTTGGCCGGAGATCTCGAGGGACTTGAGCGAGATTGCGGAGGAGGTCTGGGCCATTTTTGGAGGTTAGAGGAGCGTGGACGGCGTGTCGGGGTGTAGTTAGAGCCAGGGAGAAAAGTTGCCAGAATAAAGAGCTGTTTGTTTCCAGTTCGTCTCAAAACTTCTTCCCGCGGCTTCTTTGCTCCAAGCGGCCATCGCTTCAGGCGACTACATTTATTTATTTGCTTTAGTTGTACACAATGGGTTTATTTGTACGTGGTGCTGAGGATCGAACCCGGGCCGCGCACGTGCTAGGCGAGCGCTCTACCGCTGAGCCACAATCCCAGCCCTCTACAGAGGTTTTAAAGTGGATGTAGAGTCCTTTCATGACAGATAGGCTTTGCCAAGAGCCCAGAACTTACTTCCTTTTTTTTTTTTTTTTTTTTTTTTGCTACCAGGGGTTAAACTCAAGTGCACTTGACCAATGAGCCACATCCCCAGCCCTATTTTGTATTTTATGTAGAGACAGGGCTCACTGAGTTGCTTGCTTAGTACCTTCCCTTTACTGAGGCTGGCTTTGAACTCGTGAGCCTCTTGCCTCAGTCTCCCTAGGTGCTGGGATTACAGACGTGCCATCGTGCTCAGCTCCAAAATTTTCTTTTTGAGATAATCAACTTACTCTAGTTAGTAGGGAATTTTTTTCCAGTTTAAGATCCAATTAAGTCACTTTGGCAGTACATACCTATAATCCCAGTAATTTGAGAGGCTGAGGTAGGAGGATCACAGGTTCGAGGCTAGCCTCAGCAACTTTGTGGGACCCTTCTCAAAATAAAAAGTAAAAAGGTCTGGGGATAGCTGGGCATGGTGGTGCACGCCTGTAATCCCAGCACTTGGGAGGCTAAGGCAGGAGGATTGCGAGTTCAAAGCCAGCCTCAGCAATGGTGAGGCACTTAGCAACTCAGTGAGACCCTGTCTCTAATAAAATACAAAAAAGGGCTGGGAGGGCTGGGGTTGTGGCTCAGTGGTAGAGCGCTTGCCTAGCACGTGCGCAGCCTGGGTTCAATCCTTAGCACCACGTAAAAATAAAAGGCATTGTGTACAACTAAAACAAATAAATAAATATATATAAAAAAAAAAAAGGAGCCGGGCGAGGTGGCGCACGCCTGTAATCCCAGCACTTTGGGAGGCTGAGGCAGGAGGATCGCGAGTTCAAAGCCAGCCTCAGCAATGGCGAGGCACTTAGCAACTCAGTGAGACCCTGTCTCTAAATAAAATACAAAAAAAGGGCTGGGGATGTGACCCAGTGGACGAGTGCCCCTGAGTTCAATCCCCAGTACCACCAAAAAAAAAAAAAAAAAAAAAAAAGGGGGGGGCTGGGGATGTGGCCCAGTGGTCCAGTGCCCCTGAGTTCAATTCCCCGTACCAACAACAACAAAATAAAAGGCCTGGGGATGTAGCTCCATAGTAAAGTACCCCTGGGTTCAATCCCTAGTACAAAAAAATAGAAATAACCCAGAGCTTTCTCCAAAATCTACATTGTCTCATGGGTAAAGGGACAGGGAAGGGAGTGGTAGAGCTTGGAAAATTTCTATATTTGGTTGTAAGAGATGTACACATTAACATACCATTTACCCCACCCTACCTCTGGAATGAAAAACATTACGTAATTGTTATACTGTGATATTTCAATTTAGTTGTGAAGGATGTCTTTTAGGTTTTTTTTTTTTTTTTTTTTTTTTTTTTTTTTCCAGAGACATAGATTTATTTAGGAAAGCAGATACACACTCCAGGGAGAATGCAGGCCATCTTGAGAGTCAGAAACATGTTTTTAAATTTTTAGGAAAAGAGAACAGAAAAGACTAACTCTATTATATATCCACATTACCATTTCATTGATAATTCTTTTGAGATAATATATTTTTCCTCCATGAAAACAAAATATGTTTAAATGATAGGTTCGTGTTTTTGTTAGAACTAATTCTGGTAATAAGTGCAAGAAAGAACTATTCACATTGCACGTCATGAAATTCAGATTTCTTAGGCATTTTTTATTCTAAGTTGCAATTTGATAAAATATCTTTTATTAGGTGCTTTATAGTTTCTGGAATTACTATTACTATTGTCAGAGAGCAATCTATTTTCCCTGATGTATTACTCATCTTGGTTGTAAATGTGTTTGTCTGCAAACAACTGAAGACCCAAGAAAAAGAGGCCTATACAAGGGTTTATCTGCTCCAAGCAAGATGATACCTGGGGGCACACTTCCAGTGCTGAGATGGTGACATGACCATGTTTTTCTGTGGCTCTCATTTTTATGGTCAAAAAATAATTTGAAACTGGGTGCAGTGGCCCACCCCTGTAGTCCCAGCAACTCTGGACGCTGAGGCAGGAGGATAGCAAGTTCAAAGCCAGCCTCAGTGACTCAGTGAGGTTCTCAGCAAATTAATGAGACCTTGTCTCAAAGTAAAAAATAAAAAGAACTGGGGATGTGGCTCAGTTGCAAAGCACCCCCTGGTTCAATCCCCAGTAGCAAAAATAAAAGGCTAGGGATGTAGTTCAGTGGGAAAGCACCCCTGGGTTCAACCTCCCCAATACCAAAAAAAGATAGCTTTACTGCAGGCATCGCCTTAGTGTTCTAAGTAGGAAGAAAAAGAAAGAAGGAAGTTCTAAGTTATTAAGTGGAAAGGAAATTGCTAGCCCCATCTTTTAAAGAGCTTTTCTGGAAACTCTTCTCAAGCAGAGAGACTTCTGTTAATACTTCCTTGGCCAGAACTGGGGCTGTGGTTGTCTTGCTTCTAAGCAAGCGTCTCACTTTCCAGCTTGTGTATGAGTACAGGTGCTGGTTAGAAAAGTGATAAAATGGCTGTTGAGGAAGCCAGCTTTTAATCTGTCACCATTGATGTGGGACTTCTACCGAGTCCTTGTCATGTGGAATTACTTTAAATAAACAAAAAGTTTTCAGTTCAGAAGTTCCAGTTTAAGAATGCAGTGTCCTCACCACTTATTTCCTCTTTCAAATGATACATTTGGGCTGTCTTGTCTCTAAATAGCTACTTATTATAGCTTGTGTTTTGAGAGCAGTGTATCTAAGATCAAATGACAAAATGAAGGGAAACATCTTGTGACCTTTTTGGTTTTGGTCATTTGGGATGTATTTCTTGCCAGGACAGACAGTTCAGTATTTTGAAATATTCTGGTGTTTATTTGTTCAAGACCAAGACAGAACCACCATGAATAATGAATATAGATATATAGAATATACTGAAAAAAGAGCCAAATAATGAGATATACATTTTTGAAATTATGTAAGTGTATTAAACTAAGACAATTTCAATCAAAGAACTGTATTATCTTTAGAGAGAAAATTTTCATTAAGATATATGGGTAAAATTTCACATGTATTTCTAAAACTCTACTAACGACATCTGACCATTGTTGATCATAAAAGTATCTAACTTGAGTAGCAGGTCCTACTATAATTCTAGTATCAGATTATTGTAATTCAGACTCTAAAATATTTTTTATAATTAGAATAAAATACTCTCATTAGAGAAACTTTGTAAATGATGAGAGAAGAGTCCTCATGCATCCACTAATGTAATAGTTAACATTGTGATGTATTTCTGTTTATGAATAGAAAACACTGATGGCCATATTTATTGAGTATGTATTCTTTTTTTAATTTATTTTTTATTCTAAGTTGTTAGAAATGACAGCAGAATTGAGTATGTATTCTGTGACAACAATTTTATATATGATTTAATGATCTCAAAAATTCTATGGCGCACACCTGTAATCCCAGCACTTTGGGAAGCTGAGGCAGGAGGATCGCGAGTTCAAAGCCAGCCTCAGCAATGGCGAGGCACTTAGCAACTCAGTGAGACTCTGTCTCTAATAAAATACAAAAAAGGGCTGGGGATGTGGCCCAGTGGTCGAGTGCCCCTGAGTTCAATCCCCGGTACCACACACAAAAAAATTCTATGAAGCTGGGCTGGGATTGTGGCTCAGCGGTAGAGCACTCGCCTAGCACGAGCGCAGCCCAGGTTCGATCCTCAGCACCACGTAAAAATAAATGCACTGTGTACAACTAAAAGCAAATAAATAAATATTTTAAAAAATTCTATGAAACTAGGTGTGGTGGTGCATGCTTGTAATCCCAGCAGCTCTGGAGGCCGAAGCAGGATGATGGTATGTTCAAAGACAGCCTCAGAAATTTAGCAAGGCCCTAAGCAATTTAATAGGACCTTGTCTCAAAATAAAAATTAAAAAGAGCCAGGGATGTGGCTTAGTGGTTGAGCATACCTGGGTTCAATTCCTATTACCCAAAACACACACACACACACACACACACACACACACACACACGGAATTAGGTACAACTTCCTTCCTTCCTTCCTTCCTTTTTTTCCTTTCTCTTCTTTTTTCTTCTTTTCTTCCCCTTCCTTCCTTCTTTCCTTCCTTCCTTCCTTCCTTTTGCAGTACTAGGGATAAAACCAGGGACAGAGGGATACTTTACCCCTGAGCTGCATCCCCAGCTCTTTTTTAAAAAATTTGAGACAGCATCTCACTAAATTGCCCAAGCTGGCATCAAGCTGGCATCCTGCCTCAGCTTCCTGAGTCACTGGATTATAGGTGTGTACCACCACACCTGGCCTTATCCCCTTATATACAGATGAAGATGGTTATGGCTAAATTACTTGCTCAGAGTCACATGGTAAGGAGCACAGCTAGATGGGAACTCACAAAGTCTTCAAAACTGCCATATTCTCAGAAACTGACCAAGTAGTATTGGGGATGTAGGAGGCTAAAGTAGATGGTGTCAAAGGTTGTCTAATACTTATTTGTCCTGGTATTATTTGATTAAAGATTCTGACAGTCCAGAAAGACTGATGACCAAGCTGTCTATAAGTAGCCTATATCTGAGAGCTATATTGATTCTTACTCTTCCTGAGGGATAAATGTTGTATCTCTTTAGATTTGGTGAGCTCCTAGCTTCTCTGTCATGTTCAATGCATTTTCTTTGACCTTAATTTCCAGAGTGTTTCCAATGCATCCTGTCAAAGAACAATGATAGTCGTTTGTTATTTCCCTGTGCTGGGGAGTGAACCTAGCATGGGGACTATGCCCATGCTAGGCAAATATTCTGTCATTGAGCTATATCCCCATGTGACTTTGAGCAAGTAATTTAGCCATAACCATCTTCATCCATCTATCTATCTATCTATCTATCTATCTATCTATCTATCTATCTATCTTTATGTTATTGGGAATTGAACCCAGGAGTGTTCTACCCCTGAGCTCCATTCCCCAGACCTTTCTTTATTTTTTATTTGGAGACAGAGTCTCACTAAGTGCTCCAGCGGGCCTTCACCTTGCAATCCTCCTGCCTTAACCTTCAGAATCACTGGGATTACAGGTGTGTGCCGCCACACCAAGCCCAGCCCCCCTTTTTTGGATACTAGGAATTAAACCCAGGGTGGTGCTTAGCCCTGAGCCACATCTCCAGCCCTTTTTATTTTTTATTTTGAGACAGGGTCTCACTTAGGGCCTTGCTAAATTGCTGAGGCTGGCCTCAAACTTGAGATCCTCCTATCTCAGTCTCCCAAACCTCTGGGATTACAGGTGTGTGCCATTGTGCCTGGCTATTTTTTTTTTTTTTTTTTTCCTTTTGAGATGGGGTCTTGCTAAATTGTTAGAAGTTGGCTTGGAACTTGTGATGCTCCTGCCTCAGCCACCTGAGTAGCTGGGATTATAGGCATTTATCACCATGAAAAATACAATAGAGTTTTTTACTTTAAAAATCTCAAGGGGCCGGGCGCGGTGGCACACGCCTGTAATCCCAGCACTTGGGAGGCTGAGGCAGGAGGATCACGAGTTCAAAGCCAGCCTCAGCAATGGTGAGGCACTTAGAAACTCAATGAGACCCTGTCTCTAAATAAAATACAAAAAAGGGCTGGGGATGTGGCCCAGTGGTTGAGTGCCCCTGAGTTCAATCCCTGGTACAAAATAAATAAATAAAAAATAAAAAATATCTCAATGGTCTTTCTGTGGAAAAGATAGTGTTCCAACAAGGAACCTATAGATGCCCTTCTTAAAAACAATTGATTAGTCAGATAGTCCATTAGTAAATGTTGTTACATTGTATGTTCCTTGTGTCCTATCCTGATTGATCCCTTTTAAAAAGTGTCTTTCATAGTACCATTTGATAACTTCATTATTGAAAGTTGTGTACATAGGTCCCTAATAATTTGCTAACTCAAAAATCGTGTACATTTAACCATTACCGTTTGTCAGGGACCTTACATGTTTTACATTGTAGCTGGTATACCATTTATGTTCAGTAAAAAATATTCATCCTCTTTCATTCGTTTTAAAGAAGCTCTAGTCGTACAAAAAATTTTAAAAAAAATGAAGTGAAAGCCCCCTTAAACTGCTTCTAATCCCCATTTCCTCCCAGAGGTAAATTCAGTGATCAATTGGAAGGTTTGGGGATGTAGCTCAGTGGTAGAGTGCTTGCCTATCAAGGCCCTGGGTTCAGTTTTCTCTGCTGTAAAAATATTTAAAAAAGTTAGGGGCTGGGATTGTGGCTCAGCGGTAGAGCGCTCGCCTAGCACGTGGGCGACCCGGGTTCGATCCTCAGCACCATGTACAAATAAAATCATTCAATAAAACGCATTGTGTACAACTAAAAAGCAAATAAATAAAAATATTTAAAAAAAAAAAAAAGTTAAACACAGTGGTGCATAGCTGTAATACCAACAACTTGGGAGGCTGAGGCAAGGAGATTGCAAGTTCAGAGCCAGCCTCAGCAGTTTTGTAAAGCCTTAAGCAATTTAGTAAGACCTGTCTCAAAATGGAAAAAAATAAAATAAAATAAAATAATAATAATAATAATAATAATAATAATGAAAGGAAGGGGACTGGGGATATGGCTTAGTGGTTTAGCACTCCTGGATTCAGTCCCTGGTACCAAAAATAAAAAATAAAAAAATAAAATAAAATTTAAAAAGAAAGAAGAAAGAAATGATCAGCTCGAGGTAGAAACTTCCAGTTCTTTTTGTATATACTTACCTACTTCTGTATGTCCACATACAGAAATATAGAAGGTTTTTTTGGATTGTTTTATTTAAAACTTTAAACATGCTAATCAATGTGATTTGCTTGTCTCTCATGATAATATGTCTTGGAGCTTTTTCTACATCAGTACAAAAAGGTCCATCTTATTCTTTTTAACTGCTGCCAAATATTATGTGATATGGATCTACAGTGGATTACTTAACTAGTCCTGTTCTGATGGATGATTTCATTGTTTGTACTTATGAAGCTGCAGGGAACATCCTTATACATTTCTCTTTCTGCACATGTGCCAGCATTTCTGTAGGGTAGATATCTTGCAGTCATTTTCTTGGGTTGAATATGTACAACTTAAAAAGTTTAATAGACACAATAAAAATGAACGCATAGCCAAGTACATATCAGTTTATGCCACTGTTTCCTTGTGCTCACACCACGGGTTTTGTTTCTTCAGTTATTCCTACAGAAAATCATTCTTACATTCCATCTTTCATTTCCTCTACGCCCTAAGTTTTAGATCTTACTTTTAGGTCAGTGATCAATTTTGAATTAAATGACTATACTAAAGATGTATTTTAGTTGCAAATGATAGAAAAGTTACTTGAACCAGCTTAGACAAAAATAGCAATATATTGGCTCATGTAACCAGCTCTGGAGAAGGCCCCAGTGTAGCCACTCTCAAGGCAACCAGTACTTAGGGGCAGAGCACTGCCAGGACCAATTTTCTTCTCAGCTTCCTTCTTTTACTGCAGGGAACTTTCTTTAACAGTTTTTCATTTCCTGACACAAATCCTTTATTAGATATATGGTTTGCAAATGTTTTTTTCTCATTGAAAGTTTGTCTTTGAGTTCTCTTACAGTATACTTCAAAGAGCAGTTTGTAATTTTGATGAAATGTAATTTATTAGTTTTTTTTTTAACTGATAATGATTGTCATGTTTTAATCCAAAAAATATTTGCATAACTACAGTCCCAAAGACTTTTCCCCATATGGGGGATTGAACCCAGTGGTGCTCTACCACTGAGCTACATCCCCAGCCCTTTTTATTTTTTATTTCAAGAGAGGGTCTCACTAAGTTGTCTAGGGTGACCTTGTACTTGAGATCCTCAGCCTCAGCCTCCTGAGTCATTGGCATTACAGGTGTGTGTCACTGCTCCCAGCTCCAAAGATTTTCTTTCCTATAAAATTTGTATCATCTATAAAATTTTGTATAAGTTTTGGGGTTTACTTAATTTTGATCAGTGATCAGTTTTGAGCTAATTTTTGTATATTACATGTCTTAGTCTATTTTCTATTGCTGTACCAAAACATGGGAGATTGAGTAATTTATAAAGAAAAGAAGTTTAGGGCTGGGGTTGTAGCTCAGCGGTAGAGCGCTCGCCTAGCACGTGCGCGGCCCGGGTTCGATCCTCAGCACCACGTAAAGATAAACACATTTTGTACAACTAAAGCAAATAAATAAATATTAAAAAAAAAAAAAAGGAAAGAAAAGAAAAGAAGTTTATTTAGCTCATAGTTCTGGAAGTCCAAGAGCGTGGCACAGCTTTGCTCAGCATTGAGCAGAACTTAGCACAGCTCCAACTCATGGTGAAAAGTGGAAGGACAACCTGACATGTGTGGACCAGAAACACACATGCAAGAAAATGCTTGCTTTATAACAACCTTCTGTATAGAGAACTAATCTTCCAAGAACTAATCAATGCCCTCATGAGGATAAAGCCCCCATGACCTAAAGAACCCACTTCCCAATACCACTATAATATGAATCAAATTTCAACATAAGTATCGGTAGGGATAATCATATCCAAACCCCCTACCATGCTATAAGGTATGGATGGATCTTTTAAAAAATTATCATTATTATTATTATCATTGCTATTATTATTATTATTATTATTATTTGCATATGGAGGTCCAATTATTCTAGCACCTTGTGTTGAAAAGATGATCCTTTTTCTGATGAATTGTCTTTGTACCTTTGTTGAAAATCAGTTGCCCACACTTATATATTGGTCTATTTTTACACTTTACTGTGTTCTTCCATTTCATTGTCTACCTTCACTTCAATAGAACACTGTCTTAAATACTGGAGGACCTCACCCATGCTAGGCATGCACTCTACCGCTGAGCTACACTCCCAGATCCTGAACACTGTACCTTTATAAGTAAGCATTGTAATCAGGTAAATCCAGCCCTTCAGCAGTGTTCTGTTTTTCCATAATTGTTTTGGATATTCAGGTCCTTTACATTTTCATATGAATTTTAGAATCAACTTATCAGTTACTACCAAAGTGCCTGTTGGTTTCCATCTCCTTAAGTAGATTTTTAAAAAATTGAGATAAAATTCATATGACAAAACAATTCACCATTTTAGCCATTTTAAAATATATAATGCAGTGAGTTTTAATGTAGTCACAAGGTTGTACCACCATTACCACTATTTAATTCCAGAACATTTTCATCACCCCAAAAAGAAAACTTTTATCTATTATCCTCCCACCAGTCTCTAGTAAACCAAATTCTACTTCTATGGATTTGACCTTTTTGGATGCCTTTTATAATAAAATCATGACTATGTGCTTTGTGGGGGGGCACTGGAGATATATCTTACACATGCAAGGCAGGCACACTCTCACTAAGCTACATTGCTAGCCCTGTGCCCTTTTGCATTTTCTTTGATTTAGCATAATGTTTTCATGGTTCATCCATGTTGTAGCTGGTATTACCTATTAGGATTTTGATTGAGAATGCATTGAATTCATAGATCAATTTGAAGAGAATTGGCATCTGAACAATGTTAAATATTCTGACCTACACACTAAGTATCTCTCCATTTATTTAGGTCTTCTTTATCTTCTTTCAGCAGTGTTGCAGAGTTTTTAGTGTAGAGGTCTTGCACATTTTTTTCAGATTTATTTCAAAGTATTTTTACAAATTTTTGATGCTATTATAAATTACATTTTTTAAAAATTAGAAGCTGGGCATGGTGGCACAAGCCTGTAATCCCAGCAAGTTGGGAGGCAAGAGGATAGCAAGTTTGAACCCAGCCTTGGCAACTTAGTGAGACCCTGTCTCAAAATTTAAAAAAAGGCTGGTGATGTAGCTCAGATGTAGAGTGCCTGTGGGTTCAATCCCCAGTACCACAAAAATAAATAAATAAATAGGCAGATAAATAAATAAATATGACAATAGCCAGATGTTCATTGCTAATATAGAAAGATACAATTGATTTTTGTATATTGATTCCCTGTTTTTTTTCCTATTGTTTTCTATTTTATTTCCTCTTTTATGCTTACTCTTTTATTTTTTTTACTCTGGTTTTAATTTGCTTTATTTTTCTAATTCCTTAAATTAGAAGCTGGATCTCAGAGTTAAGACCTTTTGCCATGTTCAGTGACACATGACTATTCTAGCTACTCTGGAGGCCAGCCTGGGAAACTTAGTGAGTCCCTGTCTCAACATTTAAAAAAAAAAAAAAAAAGTGGTTTATTTTTAGTTATTTTTTTTTTTTTAAAGGACTGGGTATGTTGCCCAGTGGTAGAGTACCCCTAGGTTCAATCCCCAGTCTCCTCCACAACACACAAAAAAATAAGCATGCTTATGGTTTTTATCTCCTCTACATGAACTAACCTTTTTATCATGAATTGACCTTCATTTTGTAGTAATATTTAAATTAATTTTCTTGTAAGTAGCACAGAGTTGGTTCTTCTTGTTTTAAATTCCATCCTCATGATCTCTGCCTGTTATTAGGGATATTGGGTCATTTACATTTAATGTGACTATTAACATACTTAGTTTTATTTATATATTGTTCTTCCATTTGTTTCAGCTGTTTTTTTTTTTTTTTTTCTTTTTTTTGTCATTCTTTAGTACAGTTAAATATGATTTTTATGATTTCATTTTATTCCCATGATTATCTTATTAGCTATAACTGTTATTTTCGTGGTTGCTCTTGAATTTATAATGCATCTTTAATTTATCCCAGTATACCTTAAGTGATATTTTAAGTAAGTTATAACAGTGTACTTCCATTCTTCCCCTTCCAGCCTTTATATGATTGGTGTCATACATTTTATTTATACATGTTATTAACTCTGTATAATAGTAATACATTACTATTATATTTGTTTAAACATTCAATTATCATTTAAGTAATGAGAGGACAAAAACTTATAATTTATCCATGTAGTCACTATTTCCAGTGTTCTTTATTCCTTTACATGTAGGAGCCCTGTTTGGGGAGATGGCTATGATTGCGGTTGACTTCAGGCCATGGAGTTTTGGACATTGCCGCCTTCTGTAGTCTCACGAGACTTGGCCCGGGATCTTGAGAGACTTGGGCCTTGGGCCGCGGAGCGGGTCGGGGCCATTTTGGTTGTTGGTTGTTTGCTGGTGTGTGGTACGTGTTAGAGTTGTTAGAGCCAGAGAGAGAAACTGACAGAATAAAGATCCTGTTTGTTTCCAGTCTGCCTCTGAACTTATTCCTGCGGCTTTGCTGCTCCAAGCGGCCATCGCTTCAGGCGGCAACATTTACATAGATCCATATTTCCATTGGTCACCATTTTTCTTCTCTCTGAAAAACTTCCTTAAATATTTCTTAACACCTGAATCACTAGTGGATGAATTCTTTCAGCTTGTTATGTCTCAAATATGAAGTTTATGGTAAAAATGATTTAGTATTTGGTCTCCAGATTAATTAGCAACATTGTGGATTTGTATATAGAGAGTATATTTATTCATATATTTGCATTTGTATATTTTAGCATAATAAGGTCTCTTTTTTATTGAAGTTTTTTTGTGTGTATATGTGTGGGGGGTGCCAGGGATTGAACTCAGGGGCACTCGACCACTGAGCCAGCCCTTTTTTAAATTTTATTTTTGAGACAGGGTCTCACTGAGTTGCTTAGGGCCTTGCTAGGTTGTTGAGAGGCTGGCTTTGAACTTGCGATCTTCCTGCCTCAGCCTCCCCAGCCACTGGGATTACAGGCATGTCCCATGGCACCCAGCTTAAATGAAGTTTATTTTTTTGTTTTTAGTTTTAATGCCTGCAATGAGCACTCCATTCTGGATGGAAGGACAGTCTCAAAGTACAGGGGACACAGACTTTTCCTGCCCTCATGGAGTCTGTAATCCAGCCAAAGGATAGATCTTTTGCATTCAGCTCCCAAGTACTATCTTATAGTAATTGTGCCTAGAATGCCCAAAGATAATATTTTCCTTTTAAATTCTGGAAAAACCTGCATTTATTAAATTATTTTTAAAAATATTTATTTATTGGTTTTAGTTATACACAATGCGTTTATTTTTACATGGTGCTGAGGATCGGAACCTGGGCCGCACACATGCTAGGCAAGTGCTCTACCGCTGAGCCACAATCTCAGCCCCTAAATTTTTTTTTTAAATATTTATTTATTTACTTTAGTTGTACACAATGCAATGCATTTATGTTTACGTGGTGCTGAGGATCGAACCCGGGCCGTGCACGTGCGAGGCGAGCGCTCTGCTGCTGAGCCACAACCCCAGCCCCCGCTAACTTATTTTTTAACTTTTCTCTATTCCCTTTTCGAAATTTGGAATTATTAAAGTGCTGTATGTCAGTGTTCATTTAAAATTTCTTCAAAATTCCTAGAATTAGAAGTTCTTATACATGAACATCAGAAAAACAGAGAATAATGTCAATTTTCACAAATACATTGTTGTGATTATATAGTTTATGCTCATTCAAATCATTGACAGACAACTGCTAGGTCTCTGTAGAACCTTCTTTAGAATAAACCGAGCAACCAGACAATGAAACAGAGATTAGGAGAGAATAAAAAGTTTACATTGAATGGGAAGTTATAAATCAGAGAGAAGTACAATTTCTGGGAAACTACAGTATCAAAAAGTTACTGCCACTAATAGTTGAACCTAAAGATGGTTAGGAAATTCCCTGGCAACAGAGAGGCAGAGCATCAAGAGGCCTGGAAGTTGGTATTTGCCAAGAAGTTTGATTAGAAACAGCAATAATAAAAGAAGCTGCTATAATAATTTATCCAAAAGTCAAGTCACTTGGGCTGGGGTTGTGGCTCAATGGTAAAGCACTTGCCTAGCATGTGTGAGGCCCTGGGTGGGATCCCCTTCACCACATAAAACTAAATAAACAAAATAAAGCATTGTGTCCATCTA
The DNA here is from genome assembly GCA_025594165.1 of Tamias sibiricus. Taxonomy (NCBI): domain Eukaryota; kingdom Metazoa; phylum Chordata; class Mammalia; order Rodentia; family Sciuridae; genus Tamias; species Tamias sibiricus. The sequence continues at coordinate 123,922,632 of CM046666.1, read as the reverse complement.
CAAACCTATATATATTTTTTTTTAATTAATTTTTTTTTTTTGTACCAGGGGTTGAACTCAGGGGCAATTGACCACTGGGCCCCAGCCCTTTTTTGTATTTTATTAGAGACAGGGTCTCACTGAGTTCTAAGTGCCTCACCATTGCTGAGGCTGGCTTTGAACTCGCCATCTTCCTGCCTCAGCCTCCCAAGTTCTGGGATTACAGGCATGTGCCACTGCCTGGCTACAACTAAAAATATTTTAAAAAAACAAACAATGAAACTATTTGCAGCTTTTTAAAAAAAAATTTATTTATTTACTTTAGTTATACACAATGCAATGCATTTATGTTTATGTGGTGCTGAGGATCGAACCTGGGCTGCACATGTGAGAGGCGAGTACTCTGCTGCTGAGCCACAACCCCAGCCCCATATTTGCAGCTTTTAAAAAAAATTAAAGTGGCTCAAAAATACACAAATGGGCCGGGTGTGGTGGTGCACGTCTGTAATCCCAGCATTTTGGGAGGCTGAGGCAGGAGGATCACAAGTTCAAAGCCAGCCTCAGCAATGGGGAGGTACTTAGCAACTCAGTGAGACCCTGTCTCTAAATAAAATACAAAAAAGGGCTGGGGATGTGACCCAGTGGTCGAGTGCCCCTGAGTTCAATACCCAGTACCAAAAAAAAAAAAAAAAAAAAAAAAAAAAAAACCACACACACACACACACACACACACACACACACACACACAAATGGATTCTTTTAAAGTTTTAGAGGTCAGAAATCCAAAATCAGTTTTGCTGAGCTGAAGTTAAGGTATTGATGAGGTATCGTTCCTTCAGGAGGCTCTAGTGCAGGGTCCGGTCCCTTGTGTTTTTGTTTTCTCATAGCTAATCACCTTCCTTGGTTTGCATCTTTGTCACTCTGTCCTCTGCTTTGTTTGTCACCTTTTTTTCTGATTGTCTCCTGCCTCCCTCTTTTCCTCTGTAGGTACCGTGGTAATCCAAGACCATCTCCCTTAATTAAACTCAAGTGAGCCAGGCACAGAGACATGTACCTATAGTCTCAGGTACTTGGGAGGCTGAGGCAGGAGGGTTGCTTCCAGCCAAGAGTTCTTAGGCAACATAGTGAGACCTGGTCCTGCCGCCTCCCCCACAAAAAGTCAAGTATTTAGGGACTTTAATTACATTTACAAAGTATCTTCATTGTAACACCAAGATTAGTGTTTGATTGGATAACTAGGGGTGATAGTCTAACCATAAAGGTGGTTACACATAATAGTTTTCTTTAAAATAAGCTCAGTATTCAAATATATTTGCTGAAAAAAGTTGTTTCACAATGTAATAAAAACCCATGTCATTTTCTATAAATATGAAGTCTATGAAAAACAAATACCATGAAAATACTTTTTAAATTCTGGTTATATACCACATTGCCTGCCAAAGTCTGAGTCCTAGCTCTGTCTCAGAGAGAGGTATTAATGATTTAAGCTCCAAACTGAGCTTTTCTCCTCAGTAGGAAAAAAAGGATGGAAAGACTTTCAAAAGAAACGACTTTTGCCCAGTATGGTGGTGTACCATTGAAATTCCAGAGACTCTAGAGTCTGAGGCAGGTTGAAAGCCAGCCTCAGCAATTTAGCAGGATGCTGTTTCAAAATTAAAAAAAAAAAAAAAAAAAAAAAAAAAAACAGGGCTGGGGCTGTAGCTCAGTGGTAAAGTGCCCTGGGTTCAATCCCCAATGCCAAAGAAAGAAAGAAAGAAATTGATTTTTTCACATGAGGCCCTGGGTTTAATCCCAGCACCAAACATATATAAAATAAATGACTTTTTAAATATTTAACGTGTACTAAATAAAATCCTGTCACACATTGCCAGAGATTCTGTTTCAATCTTTGGGAAACATTGGCATAATGTTCCCAAGCCAAATTCCTGTGTCTGACAGGCTGAGTTTAAACTCAGAATCCTGTTCTCTGTTACACCACTTCCCTGAATCTGTTTTCTTACCTGTAAAATGGAAGTAAGAATAAATCCCCCTTTACAGGCCTATTTGTAGATATTAAATGAGATAAGGCATGCACAACCCTTGTCATCGTGCCCAGTGGTATGTGCCTTGAAAATGTCAGTCATTTTTAAAGCAGGAAGTCACTGTCATAACTCCAGCATCAGGACACTTTTTGGAATTATTAGCTTCCTACTTTCCCTCCCTAACCTCAACTTTAAGATCCTTGGCTTTAACATCATCTCTTCACTTTCCAGGTGCAAAAGTACTTCCCTGAAACTTTTATTTCAACTATGGAATTAGGAGAATAATTCAATTAAAAGCAACTGTGGAAGGGGCACAGAAGTTTATGACCCAAGTGGGATTGTAGGTAAGGTTATCCAGGTAATGTATAGTCTGTATGACTTCCCATAATCTTTTTTTTTTTAAGTATTTATTTATTTGCTTTAGTTGTACACAATGCAATGTTTACGTGGTGCTGAGGATTGAACCCGGGCTGCGCAGGTGCTAGGCGAGCACTCTACTGCTGAGCCACAACCCCAGCCCAGACTTCCCATAATCTTCATGGGTTAATAACCCACAGATATTTGGGGGGGTGAAAACCTACTGTGTGTAGAACTCCGTGACAGCTTCTGTCCTAATGGTCCTGGTGAATTCTGGGCTAATGTCTATAACACACTCTAAAGGGCTGCCTGTAAACTGTGGACCATACAAACTGGAGCCACTTTCTGTGGGGAGGAACAAACTACAAGGAATAAAATTATAGCTTGCTTAGAATTGTACTCTACATTTCCTTTGGCTTCCTGATTTTTTCTCAGTATAATTTGAGGTGTTGACAATGGACCACAAAAATCTAAGTGGTTTTGGACACCAAGCCATCTTGGGAAGTACCTTTCTCTCTTTTGAATTCTTGCTAGCTAAAATTAGTAAGCATAATTGGGATTAGAACTGCTGGATGTAAACTACAGAAAGACTGCTTTCTGATGAAAGATGTTCATTTATCATACATGTTCTGATTTGATGAAACTATAGTATCCTTACCAAAAAGTGTGGTAATAGAGATATAATTTTCTATGGTCTTAACATATTGGTTATTTTAAAAAAATACATACATTGTTCTGAAAGGGGAGATGTAGAAGGTATTTTTAAAACTTTTTAGAGGCACAAAGTTTTAAAAATCTGGTCATGTCTATGATGTTTTAATTGTCTATTGAATTATTGCCAGGTTACCCTAGTTTATTAGGTAATGTGAATTATTGGCTAAATTATGAATAGAAGTTAAAAGCCAACTATTGAAATTATAGTGTGGCTTATTTTGATATTTTAAAAATTCTCTCCAGATTATATTTTCATATTACTTTTATAATAGTCTTGTATAAATGCCCTAAATAGACAGAGTTTTTCTTTACCGTTGTGCAGTAAAACAGGATTTGAGAGAAGAGAGCTGGCTTACTGTAGTTACAGCCTTTGGAGAAAAATATCCTGCTGCATTGCTTTTCATTGAGATGAGTCATAGATCCAGGTTTTATGAAACATAAAGCTTATACAGTTTTGGAATAATTCTTCCTGAAAAAGAGAATACCCAAACAATTGACTTTTGTAAATTAAAAGAAAAAAAAAAAAAGAGAGAGGAGAGAAAATGACCCTGTGAACATATTAGTAAAATCTCTTGTAGCATCTAAGAAAAAAAGAGGGAGGGACCCTGAGGCTTTACCCTCATCATCTTTACAGTAATAGCACCTCTGATTAAGATATATCACCATGGAAATTTCTGAGAGCGCTCTGGTTTCCAAATTAATGAAAAAGCTCTTTGAGTTTGATCCTTGGGGATAGCCAGTCTTGCCAACAACCTGCACCAGATGATGAATTATTCTATTTCTGACAGTGTTCCCTTTCAAGTTTTATTTGTTCAGATATGATAATTATCAATTTAGCATATGCATTTTTCAAAAGAAATAGCCAAAATTTTAATTAGCCACTTTCATGAAAAATGTAAATAAAGAAAAATAGACATGTATATATATGAAAATGTTTTCTAAGTAAAGATTTATCTCCTGGTGGTTAATAAGTGAGAAAATGATTTCTTGTATTTACCTACTTTCTCACAGAATATCACATACAAATATTAGGTTTAATTTGTGGTTGAAAATTTAAAAAGCAAAAATAAAAAAGGTAAAGCAAGGATCCTAAACTTAAAGTACTTCTCCATAACTGGGAAAGAACAGTTTTTTATGCCATGATTGGATATTCATGGTCAACTGTTGCTGCCTGAAGCGATTGCCACTTGGAGCAATGACGCTGCGGGAATAAGTTCAGAGGCAGACTGGAAACGAACAGGCTCTTTATTCTGCTAGCTTCTCTCTCCGGCTCCAACAACAACTCCAACACCATCCACACTCCTCCAACCACCAGACAATGGCGCCGACCCGATCCACAATACCCTGGGCCAAGTCCCGCGAGATCATGCAAATGGCGTCGACCTGATCCGCAATGTCCCAAGCCAAGTCTTGAGAGACCATGGAAGGTGGTAATGCTTAACATCTTTATGGCTCACAGCTAACCGCAATCTTAGCTATCTCCTTAATTAGGGCTTCTACATTTCCCCCCTTTTTGTTTTAAAAGAGGGGATGCTCTAGGACGTCCATGTGCAACCAACATTCTTACCTGTCATCGGATAATCAAGGCTGTGCCCTTGACTCCTGTCTTAGGTTGATATGTCGGCCACATGAGACTGTCTCGTGCAACTGTGCCTGTCTTAGGTTGTCCCCCTCTGGGGATCTTACCCGTCATTGGCTACCAGCCATCCAATCGAGCCCTCAGGATCGACTGTGTATGATGACTAACAACCGTCCAATTGTGAGGAGATGCTGCGGCTTTAAGGCGACAAGCCTTCTGCTGACAAGCCAAGTTACATAGCATATCAAATTCTTTAAACAAATCAACTATCCTAAGTTCCATCAAGTAATGCACTGAGTTCTCTAGACAAATACACCCAAGGCATTGTCCCGTAAAGTCCCAAACAATGAAAGATCAAAATGTCCACTTGTTTATAACACATTGATCTAGGAGGCCCCATGCATGCAGAGCAGAGGCCACACTGCTGGTGAGGTTGTTTGATGCTTGAGCAGCAGGGATGCTTGCAGCGACCGCGATCCCTGAAGCTGTAGCAGCAGCTGTCTTTTTTATGTCTAGACAGTGCCACCGGCAAATCTTCAGGGCCCGCTACCTAGAAACTCAAGCATCAATTATTAAAGGAAAGGCAGTGCTGTTCTGGCACTGAGTCAAGAGGCGAGTTGTCAAACTAAAAAATAGAATTATTAGATTAGAAAATTAAAGTTGATTTCTGCTCACACACATTGCTGCTTGAGCTCTCACAAACATAAGCTGGCAAAATATCATATTCAGAACAAAACAAAGAAAGACTGAGGGTATTTACTGCATTAAAGATAGATTAAAGAAAAGCTAAAGGCACTTTGGAAAAATAATTTGTTATCTGGAAACTTCGAGTCTCTGTAACCTTCCATGAAATTATCTGTTGAAATAACTCAAATTAATCAGCTATAAAACAAATAAAGTTAATTACAAATAAACATTCCTATGTCAAAACACCAAAATATCAGGTTATACAGCATTAGTCATATTCTTCGCTAAAGAGAAATCCCTGGGACACCTATAAATCAAAATTGAAGGTACCTACACTTATTAAATTATTTACCCAAATTGAATACTCTTAAACTTAAATAAATTAAAGTTATTTGGATCCATATATATATATATGGATATATGGATAAATAAATATATATATGGATAAATAAAGCACTTATGAATATATATATATATAAGTGCTTTATTTGTAACGTCACACTGGACAGACACACAAACCTACAAACATATATTTGTGACGTCACATTTACATGAAATTTAGACAAATGCACAGACATAAAGACATATATAAAAGGAGAAAGAAAAAAAATACAATTGTGTGCACACTAAAGAGAGATCTCCTCATCCCGTCTGGGAGGAATGACACTTAAGTTGTGAAATATTTTGAAGGACACTTTTAAGGGAATCATTCCATACCTTCATCTTGGTCCTCTTGATTTTGTACCTTTTTTATTAATCTTGATTCTTTAACAACTCCATTTTGATCCTTTTGATTTGGTACCTGCTTTATTAATCTAGATGGTATCCATATTGGAGAGGATTCGTGCTTTGGAAAAACACAAACAGATCCTCTCCCCCAAATTAATACTGGATCTGGACCCTTCCAAGTACCTGAAAGAATATCCTTCCAGTAAACCAAAGGTTTATGTTGTTGGTGTGGGTTCCAGTGTCTGTCTCCAGCAGAATAACCATTAGAGTCTAAAGTTAAAAAAATTTAAGGTAAACAGGGCAACTGCCAATCTGTCCCTAAGATTTTTCCAATTTCCTTCTTTTTGTTTTAATAACATAATTTTCAGTGTGCGGTTTGCTCTTTCAATAATGCCCTGACCCTGAGGATTGTATGGGATGCCTGTTTTATGGGATATATTGAATTTTGCGCAAAACTGTTTGAAAGATGAGGACATATATGCAGGGCCATTATCTGTTTTAAGCATTTTGGGGAGGCCCAATGCAGCAAAAGCTTGCAAACAATGAGATGTAACATCTTTAACGTTTTCTCCAGAATGTAAGGAAGCAAAAATCATGCCTGAGCATATATATCTATGGTCACATGAATAAATCGCAATTTTCCGAAACTTGGCTCATGAGTAACATCCATCTGCCACAAATGATGGGGCATTAATCCTCTAGTGTTAAAACCATAATGAGGATTGGGCAAATGTGTCATATAAGATTTACAATCTTTTACAATTGTTCTGGCTTGTTCCTTTGTGATTTTAAACCTACGCTGCAAGGTGGTGCTATTGACGTGAAACTGGGAGTGAAATAAAGTAGCTTGCTGGAGCGCTGAAAGTATAAAGATTGTTTGGGTAAGGGCATCGGCCTTTTGATTACCTTCATGGAGGGGACCAGGCAAGTTGGTATGTGCTCTAATGTGCCCTACGAATAGAGGTTCTTTTCTTGCCCACAAAAGTTTTTATATTTGATAAAACAATTTAAAGGCTGGAGTATGAGGTGCTATTGGTCCTGCTAGTTCTAATTTTGGGACGGCATGTACAATATAGTGGCTATCTGAAAAAATGTTCATGGGCTGCTCTCTAAAATTTTCCAGAGCTCTTACCACAGCTTCCAGTTCCACTAGTTGAACTGATTTGTGTGCAGTTATGTAAGTTATATTTTCTTTTTTAGTGACTACTGCAGCAGTACCATTTGAGGACCCATCTGTGAATACATTTAATGCCTTAGGAATAGGTTGATTTTTTATTACCTGTGGGAATATAATAGGATGATTGATAAAAAAAGATAATATAGGAGACTTAGGAAGATGATTATCAAAATTTGCAGAAGTAGAGCATCTAGCTATAGCTGAATCATTATCATTGAAGCATAAATATTCAATCTGTGATGATGAATAGGGAGTAATAATAGTAGCAGGGTGAATGCCAAATATTTTAGTAGAAGACTTAAGTCCTTGAAGAATAAGTTTAGCCACCATGGAGGTATAAGACTCAATTATACTTTTAGGAGAGACGGGCAAATGTATCCATAATAAAGGCCCTTGTTGCCAAAATACTCCTGTGGGTGTATATTGTGAAGAAATAATAATCAATATCAGCGGTTGAGTTAAATCAAATCTATTACAATGAGCTCCTTTGATGGCTTTTTCTACTAACTTTAAAGCTTTCCTAGCATCAGGAGTCAATGTTCACGGTGAAGATGGATCAGGGTCCCCGCGAAGGATGTCAAATAAAGGTTTTAGTTGGCCAGTAGTGAGGTTTAGTGTAGGGCAAAGCCAATTAATATATCCTAGCAATTTTTGAAAGTCATTGAGAGTGGCCAAATGCTCCTTATTAATTAATATTTTTGAGGCCTAATAAAAGTGTCCATAATTTGGAATCCTAGATATAATATTTGAGATCTAATTTGAACCTTTTCCTTAGCAATGTTTAGTCCATATCGTTTCAAGTTTTCTGATATATCACTAAATATGGTGAATAAGACTTCTTGATTAGGATGAGCAAGCAAAACATCATCCATATAATGGAGGCACATAAGCTCTGGGTATTTATTTTTGATAGGCTGAATAACTTTATCTACATAGATTTGACACATAGTGGGGCTATTAGCCATTCCCTGCGGCAAAACTTTCCATTGATATCTCTGATCAGGGCCATTATTGTTAATAGAAGGAACTGAAAAAGCAAACCTGAGGGTATCCAGGGGGTGTAGAGGAATAGAAAAGAAACAATCCTTTATATCAAGAGTAATAAGATGGAAATTTTTTGGAATAGCTATAGGATTAGGAAGTCCAGGTTGAGTAGGGCCCATGATTTGCATGGTTTTATTAATTTCTCTAAGATCATGTAACAATTACCATTTTCCTGATTTTTTCTTGATCACAAATATGGGGGAATTCCAGAGAGAGGTGGAAGGTTCTATATGTCTTGCTTCTAGTTGTTCCTGAACTAGTAGGTGGGCTGCTTGTAATTTCTTTTTAGATAGGGGCCACTGAGGGACCCACACTGGCTTATCAGAAAGCCATGGTATTTTCAAAATTATTTTCTCAGTGGCCCCCCAAAAAATATCTTTTTCCTTTATGATAATGATTTCTTTTAGGGTTAAGATTACCCTATACCTTTTGATAATGATTTCTTTTAGGGTTAAGATTACCCTGTAGATTTTCACATTTAACATCTGCAGGCTTGTTTGCTAGGTGTACTCCCATTTGTTGCAAAATATCTCTTCCCCATAAAGTAACCGGTAGGTTAGGTAAAACATAAGGCTGAAATGTTCCTTTATGCCCTTCATCATCCTCCCATTTTAAAATTACCGCACTTTTCTCTGGGAGGTTATTATATCCCAAGCCTCTTAAATTGGTTGAAGCTTTTTGCAGAGGCCAGTGCTTGGGCCATTGTCGTAGATTAATGATGGAAGAGTCAGCTCCAGTATCTATCAGTCCCTCCATCTCTATTCCTTGGATTTTTATTTTACACATAGGCCTCCTTGAACAATCCCAAACCCAGCAAGCCATGGGTCTCGAGTCAGTGGAACAAAATCCTCTATTGTTCCTTTTTTGAGGCATACTCATTTTAAATGAATTATGTAAATTTGGAAGGAGAAGCAGCTGAGCAATTCTATCTCCTTGATTAACTGAACTTATACTTTGGGGTGGTGAGCTAAGCATTATTTTTATTTTCCCTTTGTAGTCTGAGTTTATTATACCTGGGGTCACTTGCAAACCTAATAAGCTTTTAGGACTTCCCCCGAGAATAAGTCCTACAGTGCCTGAAGGAAGAGGTCCTCTGACCCCTGTGGGAATCATTTGAACCCCCATTTCAGGTATTAACACTATTCAGGCAGTGGAACAGAGGTCTAATCCTGCATTTCCTCCTGTTCCTCTGACGAGGGAGTGGATGGGTAGTGGGGATTGTGTCAGGGAAGCATCTGAGTGGATGCTTGAGGATACTCCTCCTCCAATGCCTCATACATTTGTGGGCCCCGGGGCATTGGGCCCTGTGCCCTGTTTTTTGAATTCCTGAACAAATGATTTCCATGGATGTCAAATTTTGAATGGCATTTATTGGCACAATGATTTCCCTTTTTACACCTGGGGCAGTGGCCTGGGGCACGGTATGAGCTTGGTCTTATTTCTCTTTGGGGTTTTGCCTAGAATAGCCTGATTGATTATGATAATTTTGCCTGGAATATCCTGATTGATTATAATGTCTAGGTTGAGCCCTTGTGAAATTTTGAGGGGAAGCACCTCTCATTGCAGAGGCAATCACATTTCCTGTGACAAAGGCGTCATTTATATCTTTTTTTTTTTTTTTTTTTTTTTTTTTGTGGTGCCGGGAATTGAACTCAGGGGCACTCGACCACTGGGTCACATCCCCAGCCCTTTTTTGTATTTTATTTAGAGACAGGGTCTCACTGAGTTGCTAAGTGCCTCGCCATTGCTGAGGCTGGCTTTGAACTCGTGATCCTCCTGCCTTAGCCTCCCAAAGTGCTGGGATTACAGGCGTGCGCCACCGCGCCCGGCTCAGTCATTTATATCTTTACATAGTTGTATATATATGGAAAGATCCTTTTTATTTCTCCATGGCCTGATGGCTTCCTGGCAGTATTTATTAGCATTTTCTTATGCTAATTGAACAACTAATGGCATAGCTTGATCAACGTCTCCAAACACTCTCCCTGCAATTCTCAAAAGTCGATCAGCAAAGTCAGCATATGGCTCATTAGGTCCTTGAATCACTTTTGATCTACCTTGATCTACCTTGTAGAACCCCCGGTCCTTGTAAAGTTTTCCATGCCTTTAAGGCAGCTGCGTATATCTGAGCATATACACCTGGGTCATAATATTTTTGAGCCTGTAAGTAAGCGAACTGCCCTTCTCCTGTGAGCATTTCTATATTATGGTCTTCAAACCCTGCAGCTTCGTTTCTTTTAGCCGTTTCTATACAAAGGTCTTGAAATTGCGATCACCAAACCAAGTATTGCCCCCCACTTAATGCTGCTTTAAATAGACTTTTCCAGTCTGAGGGGGTTAAGTTAAAGGTGTTCAGGGACTCCAGCATACTCAACGTGAAAGGGCCCATACGTCATTACTGCCTCTTTGAGATTTTTTATTTTTTTGAATTCTACTGACTGGTGGATCCTCTGTCCATTTTCATTTTCAAATATTGGCAGTTCCCAATGTATCTGTGAGTTACCCTCGAGAGCGCATAAGCACTCAGAAAGACTTTTTATTTCTGTTTCTAGGGTATGTAAACACCTAGTAATACCCTTCATATTTTCTGTAATGGATTCCACCCATGGGGGAGTAGAGGACACAAGTGGTTCCTCTACTTGACGGTCCTTTTTCTTTTTTAATTTCTTTTTGTTCTTTTTACTGGAGGCTGTGCTCCCAAAATCACCTTTTGATTCCTCTTCACTACTAGTTTCATAGTTCCTAATCGGCTTAGTGGAGGAGACTGTACTTTCATGGTTTGGCTCCTTCTTACTACTATCACTTTTACTGGTAGTAACATCCTGAGTTTCAGATTCTATTGAGAACACGTATTCCTTTGGCTATTTCTAATAAATCTCTGATAGCTTTAGAAGCTCCTATTTTTGTTATTTTTGAGTTCACACCAATATTATCCTTACTGGTCTTATCTGACTCAGCGGAGGCTATGCTTTCTTGATCACTTTCCTCCTCACTATAAACTGAGTCAGCGATGTCAAAAAAGGCTTTTATTACTCAGCCTTTTGTTATTTTCGCACCCATCTTTAAAGATTTCTCAGTTCTTACCTGCCGATTCTTAATTCCCCGTATGGGCCACCACCTGTTGCTGCCTGAAGCGATTGTGGCTTGGAGCAACGACACCGCGGGAATAAGTTCAGAGGCACACTGGAAACGAACAGGCTCTTTATTCTGCTAGCTTCTCTCTCTGCCTCCAACAACAACTCCAACACCATCCACATTCCTCCAACCACCACACAATGGCGCCAATCCAATCCACAATCCCCCGGCCCAAGTCCCGCGAGTTCATGCAAATGGCGCCGACCCGATCCGCAATGTCCCGGGCCAAGTCTCGCAAGACCATGGAAGGTGGTAATGCTTGAACATCTTTATGGCTCACAGCTAACCCCAATCTTAGCTATCTCCTTAATTAGGGCTCCTACAGTCAACAAAACAAACAAACAAACAAACAATACATTATTGCAGGTAGGAAACATGAACAATCTATTTACTTATATTTTTTAGCAATCTCTATAGATAAGTAACTCTAGAGGAAACACTTTTTCATAGCTTCATGAAATAATTTCCTTTATTTTCCATTTTTATTATAGAGAATTAATCTTTAAATCTTATTTCAGGTACACATTTTTAAATTTTATTTTAATGGGTTTTTTTTTTTTTTTTTTTTTGGTACTAGGAATTGAACCCAGGGGCATTTTAGCTATCAGGTATATCTCCAACCCTTTTAATTTTTTATATTGAGACAGGGTCTCATTGATTTGCCAAGGTTGGGCTCAAATTTGTGATCCTCCTCTCTTAGCCTCCCAAGTAGCTGGGATTACAGGTGTGTGCCCCAGTGCCTAAATCAGGAATACAACTTAATAGTCTAATATTTGACTGTGTTTTCTCCCCTTCTTTATGAGGATGAAGAATAAAACAATTAGGACTGGGACATGACTCATTAATAGAGCACTTGCCTAGCATACTTAAGGCCCTGGGTTTGAATTCCAGCCCCACATACACATATGAAGAATGAATCCCTACAGGTGTAGCTCAGTAGTAGCCTGCTTGCCTAGCATGCTCAAGGCCCTAGGTTCAAGTCCCAGTACTCCCCCCACCAAAATAAATAAATAAATAAATAAATAAATAAAATAAACAAAATTTTAAAAACCCGGCAATTAGATGGCCAAAGAAGACAGAAGAGGTACAAAATTGTTAATTGGAAATTGGAGAAGGAAGATACATTTAACTGATGGGACAATAAATTTGGCCCATTTTATCATCTTAAATTGTATTTGGAAGCCGGGTGCGGTGGCGCACGCCTGTAATCCCAGCACTTTGGGAGGCTGAGGCAGGAGGATTGCGAGTTCAAAGCCAGCCTCAGCAATGGAGAGGCACTTAGCAACTCAGTGAGACCCTGTCTTTAAATAAAATACAAAAAAGGGCTGGGGATGTGACCCAGTGGATGAGTGCCCCTGAGTTCAATTCCCAGTACCACCAAAAAAAAAAAAAAAAAAAAAAAAAAAAAAAAAATTGTATTTGGAGTGTGGATGTTTGGAAAGAGAGAGGATACTGTTTGAATGAGGTGACTGGTATACCCGGATGGGTCAGGCATGATTCAGGGACTTTACTTGGTTTATCCAGTCTATACGGTGGTCACTGTATTTGTCAGGTGGGCTTAATTGGTTCAAGTGCCTCCTCTTGGTAGGTAATGCATTAAGAATGCTTGCAACCTTAAAACATTAAAAACAATAAGAATGGTTGTATACAAAGTATATTCACACCATTTGTGACTTCATACATGCACTTAGGGTAATGATATCCATCTCATTCTACCATCTTTTTTTTGTTTGTTTTTCTTCACCCTTTTGCCCCCTCCATTCTCCTCCCTCCCCATTGGCCATTCTATACTTTGTATACAACCAGAGATATGTAAAAATGTGCTCTATAAATATAATATAAAATGTGATACATTCTGCTGTCATTTCTAACAACTTAGAATAAAAAATAAATTTAAAAAACCAATAAGAATGGTTAATTGTGAATGATGACACTCATTAAATAATTAATTCACCAGTAAATTTAATTAAATGCATATCTCATCTTTTTTGCCTAGGATTTGAAGCAACTCATGTAAAAAATACAAAATTTTAAAGACTGGCCATGGAAAATAGAATGGGTTAGTAATCATAATAGTGGTGGTATTGAATAGAATAAACATTTCCTATCTAGGATGTCCACTCCAGACACTATTATACAATGAGTTTGTCTCAGAGACTAAATTTGTCATAGAAATCAAAGTATAAAAAGGACTAGGGGGGCTGGGGTTGTGGCTCAGCGGCAGAGTGCTTGCCTCGCACGTGCGCAGCCCAGGTTCGATCCTCAGCACCACGTAAACATAAATGCATTGCATTGTGTACAACTAAAGTAAATTAAAAAAAAAAAAAAAGGACTAGGGATAGTTATAAATTTTTAGGAGGGAGGGTGTAGCTCAGTGGTAGAGTGTCTTCCTAGCATGTCCAAGTCCCTGGGTTTGATCCCCAGCACAAGAAAAAAAAATTTTTTTTAATCATGAGCGAATATTTGTTTCTCTGGAAGGCAACACTCTTCCTAATTCCTAACACTACTTTTTTTTTTTGGTACCAGGGATTGAACTCAAGGGTACTCAACCACTGAGCCACATCCCCAGCCCTATTTTGTATTTTAGTTAGAGACAGTGTCTCACTGACTTGCTTAGTGCCTCACTTTTTCTGAGGCTGGCTTTGAACTCTGTGATCCTCTTACTTCAGCCTCCCAAGCTGCTAGGATTATAGGCATTCGCCACCACCTGGCCCTAACACTACTTTTAAAAGAAAATTTTCTAAACATTATTCACAGCAAACAAAATAATGAGTTTATAAGTTGTTTTGAGTATTGTCAGTTGACAAAGGCAGCTGAATTTTTAAATGGCTACCGGGTGAAATCAGCTCTGCAGGGAGTAATTCATGGGATGGAATGAACCAGAAACCATTTACCAACCAATTAACCAAAGCCTAAATATGAAAGCAACATGCTAAAAAAAAATATGAACTATAATTCTGGTACTTCCAATTCCTTCTTAATAAGGTGTTGGTGAAATTGACCGGAAGAAATGTTTTTTGATCTTGTTCTACTTTAGGTTTTCTTTGTTCTTTGTCCTTGTTCTTTGTAAGTTTCATGGATTATAGTTGAATAATTAGGGAATTTATTTCTAATTGCTCTATTGAGATGCTAAAGGATATTTGCTGCATTTAATTTTCTTTTATTTGTACTGAGGATTGCACCCAAGGGTGCTTTACCACTGAGCCACATCTCCAGCCCTTTTTATTTTTCATTTTGAGACAGGGTCTTGCTAAGTTCCTTTACATTTCATTTTCTTTCTTTCTAACGTGTTTTTTAGTTGTAGATGAACACATTTATTTTTATTTATTTATCTTCATATGGTGCGAAGGATCAAACCCAGTGCCTCCCACGTGCCAGCCAGCCAAGTGCTTAGAGCTGGGCCAAAACCTCAGCCCTGCATTTCATTTTCTATAGCTCATTCTATTTTCTTTCTGCATTACATATTCTTAGTTTCTTTTTTTTTTTTTTTTTTTTTTTTTTTTTTTGGTACCGGGGTTGAACTCAGCGGCACTCGACCACTGGGCCACATCCCTAGCCCTTTTTTATATTTTATTAGAGACAGGGTCTCACTGAGTTGCTAAGTGCCTCGCCATTGCTGAGGCTGGCTTTGAACTCACGATCCTCCTGCCTCAGCCTCCCAAAGTGCTGGGATTATAGGCGTGCGCCACTGCGCCCGGCTTCTTAGTTTCTTTTATGATGGTTACCTGTAGAACAAAAGAACGGAAATATGGCATCAGGAAGGCATTTGGTAGATTTCTGTGATAACTTTATGGACAGGATGGAAGGATATTATTTGGGTGGCCCATTTGTAGCCAACTGAATAACTATATCTAAATTTATAGACTGTCATTCTAAGGAGAGGACTCTGTGGCTGTGAGAATTAGTTTAGGTACAGGACATGCAGAAGGAAGAGCACGTTTTGATGGTGGAGTAGATGCACTGTTGGACATGCATAGAAGACTTTCAGGTTGAAACATTCTTTATCAGTGACATTTATTGATCCCAGGGATGGATGTGGACAAGATGAAGAGAAGAGTATGGAGCAGGAAATAGGGAAATGGAGTTATATAATATAATAATAGTTATATAATAAACATTTGTTAAGTACTAAGCAATTATATACCAGGTGATGTCTAAGCATTTGGCATGCTGTAACTCACCAACTCTCACAACTACCATGTAAGAATTACCCCATTATAATCTTCATTTTGTAGATAAGGAAATGAACTATGGGAGGTGAATAACTTTCCCCAAGGCTGTATAGCTAGTAAGAATTGAGATGAGAACCCAGCTTTAAGATAAGGATTTGGGTGTAATCAGTAGTTAGGCAATAGCTGAAGTCATAGCCATAGTACGGACAGAGGTACATTAACTCATAGAGAATCTGTGATGACTTTAGAGGTCCAGGAAATTAAAAGTCACAATTTTCACAAAAGTGCATTTTCTTTTTTTTTTTTTAAGTTATTGATGTATCTATATTTTATTTATTTATATGTGATATTGAGAATTGAACCCAGTGCCTCACACATGCTAGGCAAGTGTTCTACCACTGAGCCCCATGTGTGCATTTTCTGGAGAGTATGTTCATAGTTTTTAGCCCCCAAAGTCAGGAAAATGTTATTGTGAAAGTAAATAGGAGGAACATGGCAGAAACCTGGGGACAAAGTTTTGGTACAGTAGGAATGGTCAATAATGTAAGATGCAGCATACATCTAAGGACCAAAATAGGAAGGAAGGCAGTGGAGACATCAGCAGAACCCTTTCAAAGGAAGGATGGGTGGGAAAGCAGATTGTAGTGAATGGTTTATGGACCTGGAGACCTTCAATGCAGACTGTCCTAGAAGGGACAGCATGAAACGAAGGAGGAAGAAATGGTTGCAGCTAATTAAACAGGGCACCAAGATTAAGAGAAAGGTTTTAATCTTTTTTTTTTTTTTTTTTTTTTTTTTGGTACTGGGGATTGAACTCAGCAGCACTAGACCACTGGGCCACATCCCCAGCCCTTTTTTTTTTGTATTTTATTAGAGACAGGGTCTCACTGAGTTGCGAAGTGCCTCACCATTGCTGAGGCTGGCTTTGAACTCGCGATCCTCCTGACTCAGCCTCCCAAAGTGCTGGGATTACAGGCGTGCGCCACCGCGCCCGGCTTCTTTTTTTTTTTTTTTTTTTTTTTTTTTTTTTTTTCAATATTTGTTTACTTGCTCTAGTTGTACACAATGCAACACATTTATGTTTACGTGGTGCTGAGGATTGAACCTGGCCCGCGCACGTGCTAGGCGAGCGCTCTACCGCTGAGCCACAACCCCAGCCCGGGTTTTAATCTTTTAATGAGGGAGACTTGAGTGCAATTAAATGTTAAGTAGAAAAGGTAGGGAGCACCTACAGATAAAAATAAAAGAGGGGAGGAATGGTGCTACAGGTCCTGGGGATTGCAGGAACAGATGGAATCCTAAGCACAAGTAGAACATCTTGGACAGAGTTGAGCTTTGCTTCAGGATGGAAGAAGGGGTAATGAGAATAAATATAGCTAAATTTGTAGGCAGTGGAGAGGCCTTTATGCTTTTCATCATGAGGAAATAGAGACCTGGATATGCTAAGTGATAGCTGTAGTGTTTCACAGATGATTTGTAGCAATTCTGGAACTGGACCCACATTCCCATGACGTCATATCCTCTCCAAAGAAAAAACCGTCTTCTTCACTGAATTTCAAGACCCTAGGTTATTTTAGATCTTCTTTTGACTGCTTCGAGCAACACTTTTTTGATTCCTTTTCCTGGAGCTTTCTTCTCACCCTATTTATTTTTGGTACAGGGGATGGAACTCAGGAATGCTTTACCAACTGAGCTACACTCTCAGCCCTTTTCATTTTTATTTTAAGACAGGGTCTTACTAAATTTCCCAGGTTGGCCTTGAACTTACAATCCTCTTGCCTCAGGCTCCTGAGTCATTGTCATTACAAAGGAGTGTGCCACCATTCCTGGCTTTCTTTCCACATTTAAATGCATTTTGGACTCCTGTAATGTGGTTTAGTTGAACAATTAAGGAATCTTAGTGCTGCCCTGGTTCAAACCCTAACTCTACTGCTTCTTAGGTTGTGATCTTGGGCAAGGTCCCTAAATTTACTGAGCTTCTTGGCTACCTAAATGCACAGCAAAATCCTTGGCATGTAAGAGAATAGACTCCCTGTTTATTCTCTCTCCTGTGGTGGTGATCCCTAAAGACCCAACCACTTTGTCACTATGTAATTGAGAAAGTCACTGAATCTTTTTGAGTTTTATATCTGCATCTCAAAAATGGAGATAGTTTTACTAGCTACACAACATTATTGTGAATTTGAAAATAACTGTAGAAAGAGAGTTATCCATAAATCTTTGTCGAATCTAATATCATCTACTTCCCCCCTCCTGAGTCTTTCTCCCAGGTGTATTTTCTACCTACTCCTCTCACTTGAGGATTAGGTTCCTACTTCCAACTGCCTGTTAATACCTCCACTGGATTATCTGCCAGTTAGTATAATTTCTAACTTACTATAGTCACAACTCATCTATGATCTTTTCCATGTTGTAGATACTTGGCAAACCCTTCCTCCTGGGCCCACTCTCCCCCGTGGCAGCTGGTTATCTATAGCTTGCTGTCTTTTCCACCTACCCAATATCTCATGCCTGAGAAGATTGATTTATGCAACATCACTCAGTTTCCCTTGCCAGCTGGCTTTTTTTTTTTTTTTTTTTAAGGGCCGGCATACTTTATTATTTTTTTTTAATATCCATTTATTTGCTTTAGTTGTACACAATGCATTGGTCTTTACATGGTGCTGAGCATCGAACCCGGGTCGCGCACATGCTAGGTGAGCGCTCTACCGCTGAGCCACCACCCCAGCCCCTCTAGCTGGCTTTTGATTGGAAGATTTTGTTAACAAAAAAGGGAAGAGCCTTCTGCTAGAGAATATGGCATGGTCCCATTAAATTGGAAGCTAAGATTACCGTCTTGGTTATTTGGGCACTGTATGCACTAGTAGATTACTGAGGGGAAATTTGGTCATTTCTCCAAAAAGATGATAGAAAATTGTCCTCAGGACTCATATCTTGTAGGAATGAAGGTTTAATTTGTCTCAATAGGTATTGATGGGGTGGGGTGGTAAAGAGAACATGGATTTCTTCTACTGGTGATGAAGAAAGAAATTATGATTATTGGCTTTGATTTCCAAAATATAACTTATGCTAAGTGTTGTTTTTTTTTTTTCTTCATCCTTTCACTTTCCTGCTATCCAGAATGAAGTACTGAAGGTATTTAACATGATGATTTTGGTTCTCCTCAGAACATGACTGAATTGACATCATGCTGGGGCCAAGGATGTTTCCCAGATATTGAGTGTCCAGGTTTCTTTGTTGGAGGGAATACCACAGATAGATGCTGAGGCCAGGTGCAGTGGTGCACACCTATAATCTCAGTGACTTGGGAGGCTGAGACAGGAGGATTAAAAATTCATGTGGACAATTTAGCAAGACCCTGTCTCCGGAGGAAAATAAATGGGCAGGGAGGGGACCTAGGGGTGTAGCTCAGTGGTAGAGTTTTGCTAGGTTAAATCCCCAGTCTCACAACAATCCAGGAGGCTTTTCCTTTGAATTACATGGATTCTACCCCAGAAGGATTTTCCTTGGAATCTATGTTACCCAGTGGCTTCCTCTAATGGGAGGCACAGCTGGAGATGGAAAGGTAGAGAGGGGAGGCTTCCATATTTCTCCCCGACTCCCTCCCTGCACAAAGTGGTTCTCTTACTGGACTTGGGTGATGATACATTTTCCCCCTAGGCCCTTTTTCTAGGTCAGGTTCCCTGGGAAGCAGTCTGTGAGTTTTCCCCTGTCCAAAGTTTGCAGGGAAGTGCTCTTGGCATGACTATGGTGAGGGAGTTAGAGGAATACTTACTGGGCTGGGATGGCCCTGTAGTTAGTTATCCTGGCTTGTGGCAAGTGAGCTAGACCCTTATACCTCCATCAGTCATTGCATGCTGTTGCCCCTGGGGAAGAAAGTGTGCCCTTGAGTGCTGAAGTTCCCTTTAGTGGAGGACAGGTTCCAGAGAAGGATTTGGCTGAAACCTGTTGGCCCTAGTACACCCAACTGTTATTAGATGAGTGTTCCAGTCCTGGAGGGGCATCTAGATGGTGCTCCCTCATACCCCTTCAACCCAGGGCCTTAATGGCTTGTTGTTGTTGCTAGTTCCTGGGCACCCAGAATCTAGGTTTGGTGTCTCTTCACTTAATTCTCATAGTTGAACCATCTGAGTTGATCTATTTCCTTTCAGGACCCTGAACAATATTAATACAAAATCACATAAACATATAAATACAAACACTCATATGTTTAGCAGTTCAGTGTTCTATGATAAGGAGACCTGACCTGGCCTGGGAGGTGAGGGAAGTGTCAAGGAAGTGACATTTGAGCCAAAACATGAAGAGTCAACTGAATGGAGAAGACAGAAGGGAGGATGTTCTCAGTGAAGAAAACATGGAATCTGTATGACCTGGAACACAAGTAGCAGAGGAGGCAGTAGATAGAGGAAGAGGAGGGGGAGACAGGAAACCTGGCGGCAGGGACCACATCCTCCTGGCCTCAGCTTTGTGGCCACTCAGCTCTTTAGGAATAATCCTAAAGGCAATTAAACAAACAAAAAACATCTGAAAAACTTTGGAGGTTTTTGAGCTGGGGAGGAACACAATCAGATTTGCATTTTAAGAAGCTCTACCTATCAAGGACTAGTGCTATTATTAATCTGGGGGAAAATTACTACTTGCCTGTCAGTGTCTATTAAAAGCAGAAAAGACTCTGGTTTATCAGAGTCTCTAGACTGGACAGAGGTTTCTGTCCCTTGGCTAATCAGGTTCACAGGCCACAGTACTTCGTGGGCAAAAAGATGTTACATGGCATGCTCCACTGGGCCTAGTGCAAGTTTTTCACATCATGATAATTTATTGCTTTTATCCCTTAGTAGGTTAGATAATACTAAAAATGCATCAACCCTTAGACTTTTCACCTTTTTTAAATTGGTGCATTATAATTACACATAATAGTGGGACCATTAGACTTTTTAAAAAGTAAAGTTGGAAGATATGCTGTTTTAGTGAGCCTTTTTGCTGCTATGATTAAAAGACCCAACAAGATCAATTTTAGAGGAGGAAAAATTTATTTTGGGGGCTCATGGTTTCAGAGGTCTCAGTCCATAGATAGCCGGCTCCCTTCCTTGGGGCTCAAGGTGAGGCAGAATATTATGGCAGAAATGTGTGGTGGAGGGAAGTGGCTCACATGATGATCAGAAAGCAGAGGGACTCCACTTGCCAGAGACAAAATATATACCCCAAAGGCACACCCCCAATGACCCACTTCCTTCATCCACACTCTACTCACCCACTCAGTTAATCCCTATCAGGGAATTAACACACTGATTCGGTTAAGGCTGTCATAACCCAATTATTTCACCTCTGAATGTTCTTGCAGTTGTCTCACATGTGAGTTTTTTTTTGGGGGGGACACCTGATATCTAAACCATAAGATATACTCTATCTGTACTTTACTTTGTGATTGTTTTTGGAGTTTTTTTTTTTGCACTCAACCCCCAACCCCTCCAGAGCTTTGGCCTTGGAATTGATTTCATAGAATTTCTTATCCTCTCTTCAGGTATGTAAATGGAGAACTGAGAATGCAGATTACTGGTCACATCTCACATCTGCCTGGTGCTTAGGATCTCACGGTTCCTTTCTTACTTTCTCAGTTGTTAATGGCTGTTGAGCTGAGATCAACCATGTCATTGGACAGAGCCCAACCACTTAACATAGTAAATGGAAAATTTTTCTTGAAATAGGTTGGTATATTTTAGTTCTGTTTTACATATTACTTGAAGGGATGTTGAATGGAAAGCTGTGATTGGTGTATTAGACAAGACACATAACTGATACCAAAATCAATTATGAAGATTACAGTGCAGAAATTTCAAAGTAAATTGTTGAGGATTGAGAAGACACTCTCTTCTAAAAGGTACAAAGAAGTCAAGTGGCTAAAGATCAAGGAGGGCTTTTTGAAGATTTGTTTGGACAGACCTACACTATGAGTCCTACCTGCAAACTGTATGTTTTATTCAAGGATGTTCTTCCCATAGATCATTCCATGACTAGGTCTAGCCCTAGTGAACACTTTTTACTGGCAGAGTCCTGAGGTGGCACAAGGTATCACATGGCAAGAGACAGGGAGTGTATGTGTGTTTCTTTAGGTCTCTCTCTTATAAAGCTACTTGGATACAATAATGGGGGCTCTATTCTAATGCCCATATCTGACCCTAATCATCTTCCAAAGGCCTCACCTCTAAACATCATAGATTCAATTTCTACACATGAAGACTTGGGGTGGAGTACACGTAAGTCATATCCAGATCATGGCAGAGGGTTTCTCTAGGCCTCTGAGAGCTTGGTGGATGTTCCTGGCCACCACTGGATTGGTGCCAACTCCTACCCGAGGAAAGTACAGCACTCTATGGCAGCAGAAAGGAGGGCTTTGCTTGTAAGGTAGGGTCTTGCCTTTCAACCACAGTCTTTTTAACAGTAAATGACCCTCAGGGAATATATGTGGATCCAGAGTAAGAAGGTTGGCCTGAGATTATTTACATATATATATATATATATATATGTAATATATATGTAAATATATATAATATACAATATACAGTATTAGTAAATGCATATATATTAAGACCTATACATATATAGACCTAAATATATATACATAGACCTAAATATATATACCTAAATACATATATAAATACATATATATTAAGACCTATACATATATAGACCTAAATACACACACACACACACACACACATATATATATAGTATATAATGTATATACACACATATATAGACTTGAACACAGGGGTGCTTTACCACTCAGCTACATCTCCAGTTCTTTTAAAACAAAACAGTTTTTTTTTTTTTTTAATTTTTGAATTTTGAGGTAGGGTCTCACTAAAATACTGAGGCGGGCCTTGAACATATGATCTCCTGTCTCAACCTCCTGAGTACCTGAGACTACAGTTGTATCCCTACCTGACCTGAGATCATTTTAAAAGAGATCCTTCCTAAAAGGTCTTACGAGAGGATTGATAGGATGCCAATAGCAAGCAGCCACGTGGGGTGGATGGAATGAAAACCAAGGTTGGGGTGGAAGAAACAGAGAAAATTCAGTGCCTATAGCCAAACAATTCCCAGTGAGAGATTTGAAAATGTTCACAAGAGTCTGTTTCAAACATCACACTCCCTTAACTCAGCAGGTATGATACCATTTTATAAGAGTAGCATTCCAGTACTCCAGTCCAGTCTAAACTTTCCTCCTTTCCCATACTGTGGTTGCATACTGGCCGGGAGAACATTTGAGGGAGTGGGAATAAGCTCCTTACCTACAATTCTGCCCACAGAAGGGCCCTGCTGGGAAGTAGGAAAGATTTTGTTTATAGAAAGCAGGTTTTATTTCTTAAACTAAAAGTAGGATATTCTGTTGCCTGAGAGAGAACAAGAAAGTGGTGGGTCTGCTTGAGTTGTCATGCAGGTGGAGAGGAAGACCTGTCCTTACTGAACAGTGTTTTTTCCCTCCTTTTTTCTTTTTCTTTTTGGCTGTGCTTGGGGATGAATCCAGGACCTTGAACATGCTAGGCAAGCACTCTACCACTGAGCCATACCTCCAGTTCAGAATGAATAAACTAAAGAAAAATCCTTAAAATAACTACAACAAAGTAATTTAGCAAGTAAATGTTATACATGGCAAGGGACATGTATCTAGAATATATAAAAATTGACTACATCTTAATAATAAAAAGACAGTGATCTGATTTTAAAAATGAGTTAAAAAAAATCTGAGCAGACATTTCTTTGAGTATATCTTTTTTCAAAGATAAACAAGTGGCCAATAAGTACATGAAAAGGATGCTCAGTATCTTAAGTGATCAAGGAAATGTAAATCAAAGAATGAGATATCACACCCAGGAGAATGGCTATAATAAAAAAGAGAAATAATAACAAGTGTTGGTAAGGAAGTGGAAAAACTGGAGCCTTCAGTTATTGCTTGTGGGAATGTAAACTGGGGCCATTGCTTTAGAAAACAGTCTGGTACTTCTTCATAAGGTTAATCATAGAGTTACCATATGATCCTGTAATTCTACTCCTAGGTATATAACCAAGAGAATGAAAACATATGTCCACAAAAGCTCTACATGAATGTTCACAGCAGCATTACTCATAATGGCCAGTAAGTAGAAACCCAACTGTCCATCAACTGAGTGGGTCAACAAAAATTTGACATATCCATACAATAAGGTATTATTTAGTCATAAAATGGAACTGAAGAGCTATAACATGAATAAATGTTGAAAACATTAAACTGTGAAAGAAGTCAGTCACAAAAGATTGTTTGATTTCATTGCTTTGTCTAGAACAGGTATATATATATATATATATATATATATATATATATATATATATAAAGACACCTAAAGTGGCTGTATTTGGCTAGTGAAGGGTAGTAGAGGGTAAGGGGAGAATTGAATTTTTTTGGAGGGGGTTTGAAAATGTTCTAAAATAGATTGACGATGTTTGCATAAAATGTGAATATACTAAAAACACTGAATTGCACAATTTAAATCTGCAAGTTATATTGTATTGTAACTGTAAAATGTTGTGCAGAACTGCTACTAGACTGGGAGTGTCCTGATAGCAGGGATGATTTTTTTCGGTAGTGGGGCTGTTTACCACTAAGCTACCCTCTGCCATTTTTATTTTTAATTTTTGATACAGGCGGTCCCTCAGTTGCCCAGAGAACTTGCAGAACTTGGGATCTTCCTGCCTCAGCCTCCGGAGTCACTGGAATTACCTGTATAGGCCACCAGGACCAGCTGCATGTTACCTTTTCTTTGGGCATTACTAACACAGACACTCAACACATAGTTTCTTGAGGAATCAGCACACTTTCATACTGTTGCTGATGTTCATATAATATTTCAAAGCACTCTGCAAATTTCAATTTTTTTTTCACCCACTGCAGTAGTACCTTTGTGCTTCATTAACAACCCTGAAGATGATCCCAGTAGGTTAGGTGGTAAGAGATTATTACTGGTGTATATTGTAAAAGCCACCGTGCAAGAGGGAAAGTGCAAAAACAAACAAAAAACAAATAAACAGATAAAATAAATTCTGTCTGCGCAATTTTATCCAGAGGAGTTCTCCTCAAGAGAGAGCATCTGCCTTGCATTGCTCCTGCGCCTGAGAGAAGGAATACACTTACATATTTTACAATCAGCACCACTCTGGGAGACTTATTCCCAAAGGGCCATGTAACAGTACAGCAATGAGGGTCAGTTGAGGGGCAAGAAACCAAAGAACTAAGATTCCTTTTCTGAGCAAACATAGCGATGAGGCCAGTGGGATTTTCGCTTCGGGATATTGGACCCAGTCTCCTCAAATACTTCTTACCAGAAGGTTTGAGTTAGCTGGGTGTCCCATGACCACCATCTCAACAGCGTTTAGTTTAACCGTCTTCCAGGCCCTTAATTCAACGATCTAGATTTTGGTACCCTCTGGCCAACTCTCTTGCTTGGGTAAAGAAACAGATTAGGCACACATCAGCCAGGACCTTTCCAATTGGACGGGTAGGAAGCCTCAAGCTCTCTTTGATGCTTTTTCCAGTTGGGACTAGAACCTCTGGCCACTGGATGATTTAATGACATCTTCTCTCAGGTCCACCGAAACGGCCCAGAAACCTTGGTCGCTTTCCAGGTCAGAGACCACTGGGACCCAGACAGGGCCCGGGGCGTTCCCCGTGGGGCGGGGCGCGCCTGACTCACGGCTACCAGGGACCGGAGTGCAGGTGAGCTGCCGGAGCTGTCCCAGCGCCTCCGCGGCGCCCGCGCAGCGCTCCACCCCAGCCTGGGGGACGGGCGGAGGCTCTGGCCCACCGCCCTTGGGCTTCGAAGAGGAGTGGGCGGCGACGTGGGAGCCCCGGGACTGTGTGGCCGTGCGGGTCCCGGCAGGGTGCGCTGAGGCACCCAGGCTGCCACCGCCCGCAGGCGCTGGGCGCGGCGGCCGCGGGAGCCGCAGGTGGTTCCCCGGGCCGGCCCTTTTCTCCTCCCCCTTTCCTTTCTTTTGCCTCCCCTCCCTCTCGCCCGGTGTCGGCGGCACTCCCCCGCTTCCTCCTCCCTCTCCAATCGGGAGGGAGGGAAGGAGCCACCGGCTCTTTCCTGCCTGCCTGCAAACTTCAGCGGGACTCGCGGCTCCACTCGCCGCCCCGGCCACTGCCGCCCGCCCGGGAGCTGCTCCTGGAACTTCCTCTCGCCTCGCGGCAGGGCAATCCCGGCTGGTGGGAGGACGCCACCAGGCGCCAGGCGGCTTGGACCCCCGGTCCCCTTCCCGGGCGGCTGCCCGCCCGCGAGTCCGCTAGTCTGTCGGTGCGTCCTTCCTGCCCGGCCTCTCCCCCGCCGGCAGGAGCCGCCGAGCTTCCCCTCGGCGCCCCGCCGCTGCCGGGGAGCTTTCTTTGTGTTGCATGCAGACTCGCGCCCCGCGCCGACGGGGGGCGGATTAAGGGCTGCGTTCGCCCGGGGCGGCCCGCGGCGCCGCCGGCCGGAGCCGCCCCCCGCCTCGCGCCATGCCCTTCCACCAGAGGACCGTGGAGCCCGCGCGGTTGCGCCGGCCCGAGGCGGCGGAGGCCGGGGCCGCGGGCGCGCCACTCTTCCGCTCGCTGGAGCAGGTCAGCTCGCACGCCCTAGTCTGCCTGCTGGCGCAGCTGGCCGACCTGTCGCGCTGCGCCGGGGACATCTTCGGCGAGCTCGAGGGCCAGGCAGCCGCGCTGGGCCACCGCACAGCTGAGTTGCACCGCCGCCTCGACGCCCTGCACGCCGCCGCCGCGCGCCTGGACCACCGCCGAGTGAAAATCCGTGAGTGGCCGGCGGGTCGGGGGAGGGGAACGCGGCGGGAGGCGCGGCCAGATGCTCCCTGCCGCCCCCTGGCGGCGGGGGTTCGCCTTTTGGGCCGCTGTGTGAGCCTGGAGCCCCGCGAGTGTCGGGTTCTCGGGTGGGGGCTGCCAGACCCTTGAGGGAGGCGACGCAGGTGGCAGGCGCTTGTGGCCCCCTACGATGCTCAGCTTGTGGCTTGGCTACCTTGATGGCGCGGAGTGTGGCAATTGGGCTGTTCTCTACTTCTCTGTGTGGGAGACTGAGTGAGAGAAGAGCCGCGGGTGTTGTAGACAGAGCAGCAGCAATAGGAAAAGCGTCAGGGGAAGAAGGTGGCCTATTTGAGAAGCAAGAGTAGAACATTGACATGGATATATATATTCTTTAGACTTCTGGAGGATCTTTTTGTAAAAGTCGGGGGACCTCAGCAAGCATCGAGTCTGCTTGTTACCTCTCTGCCCAGACATGTGTTGTATCTGTGTTCTTACCTACAAACGAAACTGTAGATTTTTAGTTCAGGGTTTTTTCCTATTGGCCCTGAATTTTGTTTCCTCTCCCAGACTGACCCATCAGCTCTTTGTGATTCAGAGGACCTTGACCTTGAGCTGAGACTCTGTATCCATTCATCTTTGTCTGGCCTCCTTCAACCCTGAAAATCAAGTCTATGTCCTGACACAGTGATCTCCCTAAACACCCATTTCATCTCAGCAGCTTAACTGGCTCTGGTAAATGAAGCAACTGGAATTTCCTGCTGTCTCAAAGCAGAGAAACTTTGTGTGATGTCTATTTGGTTTCTCCCTTTTATGTACGTGGACTTGGTCATAATCCTGAGTGTAAAGTGGAGATGGTTGATGGATTGCAGGGTGGGAGGAGAGATATTGGTGTAACGCCTAAGATTTCAGCAGCTGTGGATGAAATATTGCCTCACTTAGAATCACTTCATAAGCAATCTTGAATAGCTTGTTTTCCAACTTGCTAGAAAAACTTAGGTATATTTTAACTACTCTGCAGCCTAAGAGTTCAAACTTTCAATAAGTTAATTCCAGTGGGATTGCTTGCTATAATACATCTTTCTCCAAGTTGTCCAGTTATGTGATGATCTTATATTTTTATAGTTCACCTCTTTGATTGTGCTGTCAATACATTCTTATAAATTGTGGACAGCTCCTAACCTAGGTGAGTGGGAGGGGATGAGGATGGGAATGGGTGATCTCATGATGTTGGGACGCAATCAGAATATATCTATTTAATGTGCATAATGACCTGTGCATAAGGATGTATTGTCCTAGGGGAATGTCACAGTCAACATGGCGATCACTAGTTGCTTCTATGTCTTTTCTGTAGGATGTGTGTACATGGGTGAATGAGAATTTCACCCTTGACCAACAATGTGATGAAGCAAATCTGACTGCTGGATGAACTGATCTATTGTGGGAATTAAAAACAAGAGGAAGCACATTCTACTTAATGGAATGAAGTGTTGCTTGATTCTAGAATCAGAAAAGAAAGCCACTTAAGATATTTATTTTTTTATTTTTATTTTTGGCACTACTAAGAATTGAACCCAGGTGTGCTAGGCCATTGATCTACCTACCTCCCAGCCACCTCCTCACTTCTTTGCCCACTTTTAAAAGTTGAAACAGGGTCTTGCTAAATTGCCCATGCTGGCCTTGAATTTGTGATCCTTCTGCCTCTGCCTTCTGAGTCACTGAGATTACAGGCTAGTATCACTGCTCCCAGCTCCCCAGCCCTTTTTTTGTTTTCTTTGGTACTGAGGATTGAACCCAGGGGCACATACCACATAGCTAAATCCCTAGTACTTTTCTTTCTTTTTTTTTTTTTTTTAATTTTTAATTTTGTATTTTTTTTTTTTTTTTTTTTTGTGGTACCAGGGATTGAACTCAGGGGCACTCATCCACTGGGTCACATCCCCAGCCCTTTTTTGTGTTTTTATTAGAGACAGGGTCTCACTGAGTTGCTAAGTGCCTCGCCATTGCTGAGGCTGGCTTTGAATTCGCGATCCTCCTGCCTCAGCCTCCCAAAGTGCTGGGATTACAGGCGTGCGCCAAGGCGCCCAGCTTTAATTTTGTATTTTGAGACGGAGTCTTACTGTGTTGACCGTTCTGGCCTCCAGTTTGCTAAGGCTGGCCAGTTTGCTGAGGCAGGAGGATTTGAGATCCTCCAGTCTCAGTCTCCCCAGTAGCAGGGATTACAGGCCCACACCACTTTGCTCTGCCAGTTAATATCTTTAAACAAAATAAAAATAAAAACAAAAACAAACAAGCAAAAAACAAAACAGAATAAAATGGCCTGGAGGTATAACTCAGTGGTGGGGTGCTCCACTAGCTTGTGCAAACCAACGCCCTGGGTTCAATCCCCAGTATCTCCAGGAAGAGGGTGGGGTGGGTGGGCCAAGGTGGGGGGGAGGGAAAGCAGTACCTAGAAAAATTCCTGAAGGTCAAGAACTGCTTTGTTAGTTTTGTTTTACATTTAAATATGTGACTTTTCTCTCCTTTATGTGCATATGTCTCAGTGGGCTACACTGTCCATAACCATAAATTCCCTAAATTCTCTAAGTTAACTGAGGTTGTTCTTATTATAATGACTGAAATAATTCGTTTCAAAACTTTTAACAAGTTTGAATCTTAAATGGCTTTGATTTTATACCAGAAATCCTGGCTAATCATTTTTTTTTATGATCATGAAAGAAGGCTTTTATTGAATATAATTATGTCTAAGAGTATAAGTGCACATACAGAAGAAAGCTGAACTATAAAGACATTATTAGTTTTTGTGGTTTTTTCCCTACCTTTGCATATGCTTTTTTATATGCCAGAAAGCAAAGAACTGCCTATGCATTCTTTCTATTTAGCATATGTTAGGATTCTTTGAAAACAATACCTTAAACCTGTACCTGCATGAAAGCTACAATTTGAAGTTATTTTGGTCTTGTTTTAGGCAGGTCTTCAGAATAATATCCTCCATTAGTATGTGTGGACATATAGATCATTAGACTTGGAATTGACTGTAAAGGCCATTCATCTATTTCATGAACACTTAACCAGAGAGGAAATCCAGGCCAAAAGAGTTGAAGTGTTTCACCCTGGGTTAAGAGATGATGAATAGTACATCCCTCCTAGCCCCCCATCTTCAGATTGACCTGCCTACTGTCCCACTGCTTATGAAGCTTCCCTTTAGGACTGTGTCCAAATAGGGAAAAAGTGTAGATACATGCCATAAACCATCTCCCTAGGAGCAAGTGACACTCCAGCTAGCTTTCCAAAAGCCAGGGGGCAGGACAGCACAATCATTGGTTGATGGGGCTCTTCTGTAATATAAGATGTCATTGAAATGATTTTTAAATATGTGGACTATCTTTGCTGTATACAAACAACATTTTGGTCCTATGTGTCAGTCCTGCTGGCCTCAATGATTATTAGGAATATTTCACCAAGCTTGTTATTCTTAAATGTCATGGATAACAAGTCATCCAAAAATAGATTTTTGTTGTTGTTGTCACAAATTGGCAAAGACACACATTACTATTCTCCTAGTCATTGAAGGCTCCCCTGATGATTTCTTTGACATCTCTAGGCTGGGAATAGTGTTCCTATGGCATTCCCCCTGACCCCAGGATGGGCATCAGTACGTATCTCTATCACCCCATTTACCAGGGGCACTGAAATGGTATATCCACATCAGCTTCCCTCTGCCAGATAACAAGCTCCTTGAAGCTAAGGTTGGCCACAGCTTTGTTTTTCTAGAGCATAGGATGGTGCCTGGAATGTAATACCTCAATAGATGTTTGTTCTGAACTAATAAAAATGTTTCTTAGTGCTTTTTGTCTGGAACGATAACTACAAAAGCCTGGGGAAAAAAAGTACTATTACTTTTCTGTTATGAATCTAAGTGAGCAAGACAATTACTTTAAAAAAAATTTAAATTTCCATACCTTTCTGTAAAAGTCAGATTTCATTAATTTTGCTGACAAAATAAGGCCTCTTTGAAAATAGCAATAAGAATCGGGGCACGGGGCACACACCTTTAATCCCAGCACTTGGGAGGCTGAGGCAGGAGGATCACAAGTTCAAGGCCAGCCTCAGCAATGATGAGGCACTTAGCAACTCATTGAGACCCTGTCACTAATAAAAATACAAAAAAAGGGCTGGGGACTTTGCCCAGTGGTCCAGTTCCCCTGAGTTCAATTCCCGGTACCCCCCCCCCCCCCCACCAAAAAAAAAAAAAAAAAAAGGAAAATAGCAACAAGAAAGTTGAGTGTGAAAGTGCATGCCTGTAATCCCCAGGGCTTGGGAGGCTGTGGCCAGAGGATAGCAAGTTCAGAGCCAGTCTCAGCAATTTAGTGAGGCCCTTAGCAATTTATGGAGACACTGTCTCTACATAAAATATAAAGGAGGGGGTTGGGGATGTGCCTCAGTAGTTAAGTGCCCCTGGGTTCAATCCCTGGTACAAAAAAAAAAAAAAAAAAAAAAGTAATGACCCCTAGAAATATAAATAGTTATATCTGGGCTCTGCAAACAGTCAAAGAAGAGACTTTGCTATGCAGAAATCAATGGAAACTGAACCTAAGAGTCTTTATTTATTTATTTATTTATGCCAGGATTGAACCCAGGGGCATTTAGCCACTCACTGAGCCACATCCCCAGACCTTTATAAAAATATTTTTTATTTTGAGACAGGGCCTTGCTAAGTTGCTGAGGCTTGCTTTGAACTTGCAGTCCTCCGGCCTCAGCCTCTGGAGCCACTAGAATTATAGGCATGCATCACCACGCCTGGCTTCTGTTTTATTTTTAAGCTTTTTGTGTGTGTGTGTGTGTGTGTGTGTGTGTGTGTGAGAGAGAGAGAGAGAGAGAGAGAGAGAGAGAGACTATTACACTATATAATTCACCCATTTAAAGTATACAGTTTGGTTTTTAGTATACTCAGTTGTGCAACATCACCACAGTCAATTTTAGAACATTTCCATCATTCCAAAAGAAATCCTCATGTTTATTAGCAGTTATTCTCCATTTCCTTTTAACCCTTCCACCCCTAGACAACTGTGAATCTACTTTCTGCCTTTAGAGATTTGACTATTCTGGATATTCCATACAAGTGGAATCATACAATATGTGGTACTGGCTTTCTTTACTTAATACTTTGTACTGGCTTCCTTTACTTAGTACAGTGTCCCCCCCACCCCACCCCCATTTCTTTCTCATGGGACTGGGGATTGAACCCAGGGCTTCATGCTAAGCAAGTGCTCTATCACTGAGCCACATTCCCAGCCCCATGATTTATTTCTTTTTATAATTAATACTAACGCTTCTCATGCAATTCTTTCATGATTCAAAAAGCATAGTGGCACACCCTTGTAATCCCAGGCACTCTGGAAGCTGAGGCGGGAGGACTGGCAAGTTTGAGGTCAGTCTCAGCTATTTAGCAAGACCTTGTCTCAAAATGGAAAAATTTTAAATGGCTGAGGTTCAGTAGTAGAGTGCCCCTGGGCTCAATAATAGAGGAAACAAACAAACAAACAAAAAGGTAAGGCTGTATTATTGTACTCATTTTACGGAGGAGTAAATAGGAGTTTTAGAGTTAGTAAGAGGTATATACAAGACAGACTGAGTCTTCTGATTTTGAATCTAAAACTCTTTTCACCTTAAAAGTACTATCTGGGACTTGGGGAGTTAGCTCAGTGGTAGAGCTTGTGTTTTTGAAGTACTTCCCTGGATGAATGAAATGTAATTGTTGAAAAGGATTAGGAAAAGATGGTTTGTTGGCCTTAAAAATAAAAGTTTTTAGAAAACCAGATTTTTTTTTTTCCTGTTAGATTCCATTAGTGATCCAGAAATGGTGGCTCATGCCTGTAATCCCAGTGACTTGGGAGGCTGTGGCAAGTTAGAGGCCTTTGCAACTTAGAGAAACCCTGTCTCAAAATAAAAAGATGGGGGCTGGGGTTGTGGCTTAGCGGCAGAGCGCTGGTCTTGCACATGCGCGGCCCGGGTTCGATCCTCAGCACCACGTAAACATAAATGCATTGCATTGTGTACAACTAAAGTAAATAAATAAATATTTAAAAAAATAAAAATAAAAAGATGGGATGTAGCTCGATGGCACAGTGCCCTGAGTTCAGTGCTCCCTACCAAACAAACAAACAAACAAACAAACAAAAAAAAACAGATTCTAGAAATGTTCCAAGTTGAGAGAGGTTTGCTGTATTGCACAACTATGGGGACCTCGTCACATCATAGTATGTGCTTAGCCTGTGTACCTGTACATGATGGCCTTGGAACACTGTATAATTTTTAGAGGTGAGGTAAATTTTGTTCAAGATAACTGGTTAGCTGGGGGTGTAGCTCAGTGGCAGACATGTATTTAGTACATGTGAGGTTCTAGGTTCAAAACCCAGAACCGACCCCACCAAAAAAAGATAGCTGGTTGGCAGAAAGATCCTATAGGCCCTGTCTTTGCATAGGCAGGTGTTAGATTCCGGGCAGAGAGGCCACACCTCCCAGGTACCTTGAGACAAGACACACCTGGCCAGCCCTCAGGTTGCTGACATCAGACATACACTCCCCCCTCCCTTGACTTCCGACTGAAACTGCCCCTTGTTCTTCCTTTTCCCTTGTCCCTCCCTGCCCTTCCACCTAACCCCTCCTTTCCTGATCCACTTGGCCCCTAATAAGCCCCCTTTTCTACCAGGCGGTCCAGGCATGGTTTTTTCCTACAGCAGGCATGAGAATTTGCTCATATTTCTGAGTAGTGTGTTCTAGGTGTTGAGATACAATTGTCCTAAGTCACAACAGACTGTCCTCTAACCTAACTAGAAGGTTGGCTAGTCCTGATGTCAGAATGTCTTTTCTTCCTCAGAACCTTTTCTGCAAAATACTTGTCAGGGTTCTGAAGATAGCATAGAAAGTTCTCTGTTCTTCTTCTTCTTCTTTTTGGTACTAGGGATTGAACCTAGGGGCACTTAGCCCAGCCCTATTTATTTATGTATTTATTTTTTAAATAGGATCTTGCTGAATTGTTTAGGGCCTCACTAAATTGCTGAGGCTGGCTTTGAACTTACGATTCTCCTGCCTCAGCCTCCTGAGTTGCTGGGATTACAGGCATGTACCACCAGGCCTGGCACTTCTCTGCACTTCTAAGAACAGGCTGTGTGACTGATTTTGTGCCTGCTCATAAATGTTTCTCTCTAGTGAAATTGGCATAAAACTTCATTTCATTGAAACATTGCATCTGGGTACATGCCTGTAACACCAGCCACTCTGGGCTGGGAGTAGGGGGTGAGGCAGAAGGATTGCAATTTCAAAGTCAGCCTCAGTAATTTAGTGAGGCCTTGAGCAATTTAGTGAGACCCTGTCTCAAGATAAAAAATAGAAAGGGCCCGGTTGTGGCTTAGTGGTTAAGCGTGCCCCAGGGTTCAATCCTCGGTACCAAAAAAAAAAGAAAAGAAAAGAAACACCACATACTATAGAGAATGTTGGTGAGGATGTGGCTTCCACCCACCTCTAATCCCCGAATAGTCCTTAAATTTATTAACAAAAACTGATGGCAGCTGAGTGGGCAGATTGTACCATTCGGTTAAAGAAGCTGTGTGAGATCAAGCAGTGTTTCCTACTTGCCTAGAACTTATGTTAACAATAGAGATTCCTTAGCAGGGCATCTTAGTGCACATCTGTAATCCCAGGCTGAGACAGGATAATTGCAGTTGAGACCATCTAGGCAGTTCATTGAGACCCCGTCTCCCAATGAAATTTAAAAAGGTTTGGGGATGTAGTTCAGTGGTAGAGCGCTTGCCTAGTAATTGCAAGACCCTGGGTTTCATCCCTAGTACTGTAAGCAAAACAAAACTCCCAGACCCTTTCAAAACCCTGTTGAGCCTGTCTCTAGCATGTTTAACAAATGCCACAGTGTTCTGTGAGCGGGCAAATTGAGGAACGCTACAATGGGCAGAAGGACAGGAGAGCTTCTTGTACTGGGAAAACGTGAGTCTGGCTTCACCTCTGCCATGTTCTGTTCTGTTGTTCTTTTTTTCTGTGATGTTGATTGAACACAGTGGCACTCTACCACTGAGCTACATCCCTAGTCCTGTTTTCAAGTTTATTTTGAAAAAAGGTCTTGGCCTGGCTGACCTCAGTACCAAAAAAAAAAAAAAGAAAAGAAACACCACATACTACACACACTATAGAGAATGTTGGTGAGAATGTGGCTTCTACCTACCTCTACTCCCTGAATAGTCCTTAAATTTATTGACAAAAACTGATGGTAGCTGATGTTTCTGCGTCAGCCTCCCAGATATCTGGGATTATAGGTGTGTATTACTGTGCCCAGTTTCTGCTCATATGCATTTTGTGATTCTATTGATAAATTAAAAATTCATTTATTTATTTTAAAATCGACAAATAAAGATCAAATATATTTATGGTGTACAACATGATGTTTTGATAAATGGTGTATAGATTGTGGAATGACTAAATACAGATAGATAAGTAACATGCATTACCTCACTTTTTTGTGGTGAGAAAACATAAAATTTGCTCTTTGAAGATTTTCACATATATAATACATTGTTGCTAACTATAGCCACCGTTCTGTACAGTAGGTCTTTTGAAATTATTCCTCTTTTTTTTTTTTTTTTTTTCCTAGTATCAGGGATTGAAGCCAGAGCTGCTTAATTACTGAGCCACATTCCCAGACCTTTTTGTTTATTTATTTTTATTTTGAGACAGGGTCTTGCTGAGTTACTTAGAGCCTTGCTAAGTTGCTGAGGTTGGCCCTGAATTTGCAATCCTCCTGTCTCAGCCTCCTGAGCTGATAGGATTATAGGCATGTACCACCACACCTGCCTTTATTTCTCTTAACACAAATTTTGTATCCTTTGCCCAATATCTTACTCCACCCACTCACCTCTTCCAGCCCCTGGTAACAACCATTCTCTCTGCTTCTATGAGTTAGACTTACTATTTGATAATTTTACTATTTGAAAAGATAAACTTGTGAATATGACTTTGATAAATAATTTCTCTCTCATTTTTAAGATGAGATTTAATTTTTTTTTTTTGCATTTTAAATAAACTCTATGACCAAAAGGACTCTATCAAGTAAAAATCACATTTATTTATTGGTTGCAGTGCTAAGGATTGAGCTCAGGGCTTCATGCATTCTAGGCAAGTGCTTGACTATTGAGCTGCACCCTCAAGTAATATTTTATACACAGAGATCATGTGGATCTTCACATGTTGGGGCTTATTTATATCTTCCCAATAGATCAGTCAGACATTTATTCAAATTTGCATATATTCTGCCTACAATAAACTAGATCCCTCCTCATCTTTAAAAATGATAATATCATTAGGAAAAGAGGATTGCATTTAAATGCGTTTGCCATATGTTCAGCATTCTAAAAAAAAGTGTTAGTTTTTGAATTATGAAAGTGTGTCTTTTAGGTCCAAACACTAGTCTACTCATTGACTCTTGGGAATATAATTACCTGGCATAAAACTCTTCCTACATTTAAGTTGAAATTCTTTATTGAACAATAGTCTAGTTTCCTTATGTTAGAGCGAAACCTCATGTTAAAATTTCAACTGTATTGTTTTAGGGTTAGGACTAACAAATTAAAGAAATTTAAATAAAGAAATATTTAGTTTGTTAATATCTGGGAAGAATATTTGGAAGCAGAAAAATAATGCAGTGTTTTGTTTTCCTCGGCCTGTAATTTTATTCTTTTAAAAATCAAGTGCTTGAGGCTGGGCATGATGGTGCATGCCTGTAATCCCAGCAGCTCCGGAGGCTGAGGCAGGAGGATCGTGAGTTCAAAGCCAGCCTCAGCAAAAGTGAGGCGCTGTCAACTCAGTGAGTCCCTGTCTCTAAATAAAATACAAAATAGGGCTGGGACTCTAGCTCAGTGGTTGAGTGCCCCTGAGTTCAATCCCTGGTACCTCCCCTCCCCGCAAAAAAAATCAAGTTGTTTTTTTTGGTGTCAGAGATTGAACCCAGGTGCATTTCACCATTGAGCCACATCTCCAGTCATTTTTATTTCTTTAGATTTGAGACAGGGTCTGGCTAAGTTGCTTACGGCCTTGCTTAGTTGCTGAGGCTGGCTTTGAACTTGTGATTCTCCTGCCTCAGCTTCTCAAGTTGTTGGGATCACAGGCGTGCACCACCATGCTCGGCAAAAATCAAATATATTTCTTTTCTTTTTTTTTGGTACCAGGGATGGAACTCAGGGGCACTTGACCACTGGGCCACATCCCCAGCCCTTTTTTTTTTTTTTTTTTTTTTTTTTTTTTTTTTACCGTGGATTGAACTCAGGGGCACTCGACCACTGGGCCACATCCCCAGCCCTTTTTTGTGTTTTTATTAGAGACAGGGTCTCACTGAGTTGCTAAGTGCCTCGCCATTGCTGAGGCTGGCTTTGAACTCGTGATCCTCCTGCCTCAGCCTCCCAAAGTGCTGGGATTACAGGTGTGCGCCACCGCGCCCGGCCCTTTTTTGTATTTTATTAGAGACAGGGTCTCACTGAGTTGCTTAGTGCCTTGCCTTTGCTGAGGCTGGCTTTGAACTCATGATCCTCCTGCCTCAGCCCCCCAAGTGCTGGGATTACAGGCTTGCGCCACCGTGCCAGGCTCTTTTTTTTTTTTTTGGTGGTGCTGGGGATTGAACCCAGGGCCTTGTGCATACGAGACAAGCACTCTACCAACTGAACTATATCCCCAGTCCCAAAAATAAAGTTTTAAGAATAACATGAAATGGCTTGAACCTAACTAGGCACCCAGTAACTTATGTAATTATTAAATTCGATTTCTCCTCAAATTGGTTTATATCCTAGGATGAATTCTGCAGAAATTGAAGTTCAGAATCAACGTGATGGTGCTGTTGGCTATGTTGCTTTTGCATGTTGGTTGCATTGATGGTCTGCCTTTCTCAAAGTGTGCCCTTCAGCAGTACTTCAGAGAAATGCAGGCTAGAGCTTCTCTTTGGGGAACTCTGAGGAAAGGACCTGGAGGTCCCAGCCAACAGTCCTTTTTTTTTTTCTTTTCTGGTACTGGGGATTGAACTCAGGGGCACTCGACCACTGGGCCAAGTCCCCAGCCCATTTTTGTATTTTATTAGAGACAGGGTCTCACTGAGTTGCTAAGTGCCTCACCATTGCTGAGGCTGGCTTTGAACTTGCGATCCTCCTGCCTCAGCCTCCCAAAGTGCTGGGATTACAGGCGTGCGCCACCGCGCCCGGCTTTCTTTTTTAATTTAATTTAATTAATTTATTTTTTTTGGTACCGGGGATTGAACTCAGGGGCACTCAACCACTGGGCCACATCCCCAGCCCTTTTTTGTATTTTATTAGAGACAGGGTCTCACTGAGTTGCTAAGTGCCTCGCCATTGCTGAGGCTGGCTTTGAACTCGCGATCCTCCTGCCTCAGCCTCCCAAGTACTGGGATTATAGGCGTGCGCCACCGCGCCCGGCTTTTCTTTCTTTTTTTTAAAAAATTTATTTATTTATTAGTTATAATCAGTTATGCATGGCAGTAGAAAGCTCTCTGATTCATTGTATACACATGAAGCAGAATTTTTCACTTCTCTGGTTGTGTATGAAGTGGAGTTACACCATTCGTGCAGTCATACATGTATCCAGGGTAATGATGTCCATCTCATTTCACTGTTTTTCCTACCCCTTTGCCCCATCCAAAGTTTCTCCAATTATCCTCTGCTTCCCCGCCCCCCGTATGGATTAGCATCCACTTATCAGAGAAAACATTTGGCCCCTTGTTTTTTGAGATTGGTTTATTCGCTTAGCATGATTTTGTCCAATTCCATCCATTTACCTGCAAATGCCATAATTTTTTTCTCTTTTAGTGCTGAGTAATATTCAATTATGTATATGTACTACAGTTTCTTTATCCATTCATCGATTGAAGGGCATCTGGGTTGCTTCCACAGTTTAGCAATTGTGAATTGTGCTGCTATAAACATTGAAGTGGCTGTGCTACTATAGTATGAGTTTTTTAAGTCTTTAGGGTGTAGACTGAGGAGTGGGATAGCTGGGTCAAATGGTGGTTCCATCCCAAGTTTTCTAAGGAATCTCCAACTGCTTTCCAGATTGGTTGTACCAATTTGCAGTCCTACCAGCAGTGTATGAGTGTGCCTTTTCCCCCACATCCTCATCAACACTTATTGTTGCTTGTGTTCTTGATAACTGCCATTCTGACTGGAATGAGATGAAATCTTAGTTTTAATTTGCATTTCTCTAATTACTAGAAATGTTGGAACATTTTTTCATATGTTTGTTGACTGATTGTATCTCTTCTGAGAAGTGTCTGTTCAGTTCCTTAGCTCATTTATTGATTGGGTTGTTTTGGTTTTTTGCTGTTAAGTTTTTTGAGTTCTTTATATATCCTGGAGATTAGTGCTCTATCTGATGTGCCTGTAGCAAAAATTTGCTCCCAAAATGTAGGCTCTCTGTTCACCTCATTGATTGTTTCTTTTGTTGAGAAGAAACTTTTTAGTTTTAATCCATCCCATTTATTGTTGATTTTATTTCTTGCCCTTTAGGAGTCTTGTTAAGGAAGTCAGGGCCTAATTCGACATGATGAAGATTTAGGCCTATTTTTTCTTCTATTAGGCATAGGGTCTCTGGTCTAATGCCTAGGTCCTTGATCCCACTTTGAGTTGAGTTTTGTGCATGGTGAGAGATAGGGGTTTAGTTTCATTTTGCTGCATATGGATTTCCAGTTTTCCCAGCACCATTTGTTGAAGAGGCTATCTTTTCTCCAATGTTATGTTTTTGGTGCCTTTGTCTACTATGAGATAATGTCTAGTGTTTATGTAGGTTGGTCTCTGTGTCTTCTTTATTTATTTATTTATTTTTTGGTACCGGGTATTGAACTCAGGGGCACTTGACCACTGGGCCACATCCCCAGCCCTTTTTTTAAAATATTTTTATTAGAGACAGGGTCTCATTGAGTTGCTAGGTGCCTCGCCATTGCTGAGGCTGGCTTTGAACTTGTGATCCTCCTGTCTCAGCCTCCTAAGTGCTGGGATTACAGGTGTGTGCAACCACGCCTGACTCTGTGTCTTTTTTTTTTTTTTTTCTCCAAGTTGCTGGTTTTATATAAAGTATTTTCACAACAATTGTGTCTTCATACATGCACTTGGGGCAATGATGGCCAACTCATTCTACCATTATTCCTATCCCATTGCCCTTCCCCTCCCTCCCCCTGGCTCTGTGTCTTCTATTCTTTACCATTGGTCTCATCAGTCCTTTCTTTGTGGACAAATGACACATCTGTGAAAGTCTTTGGCATCAGACTCAAAAAAATGTCATTACTGGCATTAGGATCTAGGCAGCAGCACAACTTTGACATCCAAGGGGAACTGTCTTTTCCATGATTTTGTATTGTCTTCTGATGCTGATGGCAAACATGGGCTCGTTTGCCATGGGCGGAGCAAAGTGTACAGCTCTCTGAGGTGGATACTGCTCCATTATTTTAGTGTGACAGCTGATAGAACTAAGGCACAAGTAATTTGTTTGCCTACACCCACAGCTCTAAGCAATGGAGGTGAGTTTTGAACACAGGCAGGGCTGCCTGTAGGGTTAGCCTGCTTGGACATTGTGTGGTACTATCTGTACCAACTTCAAATCATGACATTCAGAGACTCAGATGAGGGAAACCAATACCAAGAAATATGGCGAAAGCCTTTCAAATATCTGAGGTAAAAAACACATAGTCTTTTGGGCTTTTCCCTTTTCCTTCTCTGTTTTTGAAACCTCTCAAACTATGAGCAGATGGCCAGGGAATGGGAGCCATGCCTCGCCAGGACTTCCTGAGCTCAGTGCTGGGCACACAGCTAACATTTATTTAACATTTGCTGCTTTTGTCTCAGTGACAACAAAGGCTGAGGTAGCACCACCTGCACATGGCCCTGTATTGCCATGGGTGGCCCCCCAGGGATGCTGGGCTAGGGAAGCCTGGAAGGTGAAAGCTGACCAAGCAGAGGCAGGCTGGTCTCAGAGATAAACATAAAAATATTTATGATTGGGGGCTGTGATTGTGGCTCAGTGGTAGAGCGCTTGCCTAGCAAGGGTAAGGCCCTGGGTTTGATCCACATTAAAAATATAAAATAAAATAAATGAATTAAATAAAGCTATGAAAAAAAAGTTACCTCATTAAAAAAATATGTTTCTGATTGGAAAACCAGTGTGTTCTGCACAGGCATCTGAAAGTGTCAGTAGTTGCTGACAAGAATGTGTGAAGGGCTCTGGTGCTTCCTCTCTGCCTCACAGGGATTCAGCGTGTTGGCTGGAGAGCCAGCCCTTCTCAAGGGCCTCCTGTGGATGTCCTCTTCTGTCCTAGCGCCCTTTCGCCTCCATTTCCTCCTATTGTGGGAACCAGAGAGCAGGCTCAGATCCCATTTAGTTTCCTCACTGTGGAAGAGCTGTCCCTTCTTCTTCCCTTGCCTGGGAGGTGTCCCGGTGGCAGGGGAGGAGATACTAGGACCTTCACCTAAACCCAGTTTCTCAGCACTTAACTGGTCTGGGGTCTCAGACCTCCTGCTGTCCTTGCTCCTCTTGGAATGCAGACAACTATTAGCACCTTTCATTCATCTCCCTGTTTCCCACACATTCTGAGTCATCACTTTGAGCAGGGGCCTGGCTAAAAACAGATTCCCAGACCCGCCCCTGGAGATTCTGAATCAGCTTGGCTGGGGTGAGGCCCTTGTTGGCCTCACTAACACGTGCCCCCAGGTGATTCTGATCTACTTCGCTGTGGAAACACTGGTCTCTGTTGTTCTGTGTTTGGAATCTTGTCCATTGAGGTGGCAGGGCATTCATCCCTTCATGAGGCATATTTTGGGTTATTCCTCTAGTACTGAGTTGTGAGGATCACAAAATGGGCCCCCCCAGGGTCCTTCCTTCAGGTATATGGCATATTTATATGGATGACTTTATAAATATAATTAAATAATAAGGGACCAGAATGAGCCATTCTTTTTTTTTTTTTTTTTTTTTTTTTTTTTTTGGTACCAGGGATAGAACTCAGGGGCACTCAACCACTGGACCACATCCCCAGCCCTTTTTTGTATTTTATTAGAGACAGGGTCTCACTGAGTTGCTAAAGTGCCTCGCCACTGCTGAGGCTGGCTTTGAACTTGCAATCCTCCTGCCTCAGCCTCCCAACTGCTGGGATTATACGCGTGCGTCACCGAGCCCGGCTCCTGAGCCACTCTTTATAACATTTCTAGAAGAAAGTCTTAATTCCAAATTGCCACTTTTGAGGATATCTAGCTTAAAAGGCTTACCTGTAAGTGGAATGGTGGCACTCCCATACATATGAAATAATGATTTTAATGTTTATAACATATTTTGTTCTAAAAAAAATTCTAAAAAACAAGTAGAAACCCTTCTGGGATAAGATTTCTTCCTCCCTGTGAAATGGTGGCAATTTTCTTCTGTTAGCACCCTTTTATTTTCACTTATTCTCCTGATTTCTTTCATAATAATCCTCTACCCATGTAGGAAAGCAATATCTCAGTTTGCAGGGACACATGACTGTTGCAGATTATTCCTGCAAGGACATCCTTACTATCTTTTCCTCACCTTTTGCCCCTTTCTGATTAAAAATTGGTAAAGTCATTGTCAGTAATATGCAGAGGATTGTGTAGTAACTA
This sequence comes from Tamias sibiricus, assembly GCA_025594165.1. Lineage (NCBI taxonomy): Eukaryota > Metazoa > Chordata > Mammalia > Rodentia > Sciuridae > Tamias > Tamias sibiricus. The sequence continues at coordinate 123,880,533 of CM046666.1, read as the reverse complement.
GCAGATTTAAATTGCAAAAATACACAGTAGAATGTGAGGGCTTTCTGACAGTGTCAGCCACCTGATATACAGTGTTCTGAGGGCTAAGGCTACAATGTGTAGCAAAGACAATTGAATTAAGCAGGGCTTTGCTGTGCCTAATCACATTGGGCCTGATTATGTTGGCCTCTGGAAGGGCTGTTGAGGTGCTGAGTGCACTGCTGTTTCCCAGCTGATGGGCTGGCCACAGGGAACATGTCTAGACACAGAAACCAGCTTACATTTTTCAGGATATCCCAGTTGTACTAATTAACTAGCTGGTGGACTCTCAGCTCCAGGCATCTTGTGTTCTTTACCTCTACATGAGGGATTAGGCTGGTGGAAAAATGATGATGCATCTCAAATAATATTAGTGTAAGTTTTCATCTATTTTATGGAATAGGCAACATATTTATATTGTTCAAAAATAGAGCAGAGGCCATGCAGTGAAAAGAATCACTCCTGCGTTTGTTGTCCTTCTGCCTTGCCTCTCCCTCCCCTCCAGATGACAACTTTAAGTTTGTCTGAATTCTTTCAAGGTTTCTTTATACAAACATAAAAATATTATTTGATGTTGTATTCCCTCCATTTTTTCATGCACATAATTTCTGGATTGTCCTGTTGCTCTTCTCCATTCATATATAATCCAAAGTATTGTTTTTATTGTAGTTTTGTAGCTGACTTCTTTTCATTTGTGAAGTCTCATTTACATTTGCTATTGCTTGAGAAAGCAACTGATTTGGGAAAAATAAGATTAATATCACTGAGATAACTGTGCGAGAGTTTCTCTCTCTCTCTTTTTTTTTTTTTTTTTTTTTTTTTTTGGTACCGGGAAACGCAGGGGCACTCGACCACTTCATCCCCAGCCCTTTTTTTGTATTTTTTAGTTTGTAAGGCCTTGAAACACGCGATCCTCCTGCCTCATAAAGTGCTGGGATTACCTTTTATTTATTTTTTATCTAACACAATTTCTATCTATTTCTATGTGATGCTGAGGATTGAACCCAGGGCCTTGCACATGCTAGGTGAGTGCTCTACCGCTGAGCTACAACCCCAGCCCTTCTTTTTCTTTTCTTTTCTTTGTTTTTTAAAAAAAAATTTATTTGTTTGTTTTAGTTGTACACAATGCCTTTATTTTTACATGGTGCTAAGGATTGAACCCAGGCTGCACACATGCTAGGCGAGCGCTCTACTGCTGAGCCACAACCCTAGCCCCCCTCTTTTTCTTTTAATGGTACTGGGGACTGGACCCAGGGTCTTAAGCATGCTAGGCAAGCCCTTTACCACTGAGCTATTCCTCCAGCCCCTGTTAAACTCTTTTTTTTTTTTTTTTTTTTTTAATATTTATTTGTTTTAGTTGAACCCAATACCTTTATTCTCATGTGGTGCTGAGGATCGAACCCGGGCCATGCACGTGCTAGGTGAGCGCTCTGCTGCTGAGCCACAACCCCAACCCTCTTTTCTTTTTTTTTTTTTTAAACCAGATATTGAACCAGGGGCACTTCACCACTGAGCCACATTCCCAGCCCCTCCCCCTTTAAAAATTATTTATTAATTTATTTTTAAATTTTGAGACAGGGTATCACTAAGTTGCTGAGGCTGGCTTTGAACGCATGATCCTCCAGCCTCAGCCTCCTGTGTTGCTGGGATTACAGGCATATGCCACTGTTAAACTCTTTTAAATTAAATTAAATGTTTTTTAATTAAAAAAACTTTTTTTGTAGTTGTAGATGGACAGAATGCCTTTATTTTATTTGTTTATTTTTATGTGGTGCTAAGGATCAAACCTAGTGCCTCACACATGCTAGGCAAACGGTTTACTGCAGCCCTAACCCCACTGTTAAACTCTTTATTAATTTTTTTTTATTACAAATGCTTTGAATTTTAGGTATATATGAACTTCCCAAGAGATGATTAAGCTTTTCCTGTATTAAGAAAGGAAAAGGGAGGAGGGACTTGTGTTGAATGTCTGTAATAACATAGCAAGTTGAGTTTATTTGAAAACAGGCAGTAACTGTCTTTTATCCTGAATATCAGAAATGTTGAATGTGAATTACTTCCTGATTTGGGAGGGGATAATTATGATCTAGGACTTCATTTAATTTTGGTGTGAAATGTTTTACTCTTAGATGATGAAGTAGGGTTTGCTGAATAAATGCATTTGATCATGAAGACTGTTCAGTCTATTTAATTTTACTGGGTTGGTTATAACTTCCTGGCCAACAAAAGGTAGCCATTTGGGTGAAGCAACTGCGGTTATTGAAATTATTTTTCTCTAGTTGTTATCCCCAGGCCAAACCTAAGATCAAAGATTTGTGCTGAATTAGTGCAGAAATGACTGATTAAAGCTTTATCTCAGTGTAGACTCAGAAACATAATCACTGAATTACATAGCCTACCATGTCATTTTTGTGAAGATAAAAAGTAAATTAAAAATTTTTCAGTCTTACAAAGTGTGACATAAAATAGTTTTGATTCTAAAATATGTTCGCCCTAAATTCTAAACATGTAAAATGCAGAAAATATAAAGAAGAAAAAAATCACAACCTAAAGAATATCACTACATTTCTTCTTTTTGCTAGTATAGTTATATGTTTGGATCTGTCTGTATTTAGGATAGTTGTTTTTTTTTTTTTTTTTTTTTTCCCCCTTCTTCCTGTGCTGGGGATTGAACCTAGGAACTCTTGATTGTTAGGCAAGTGTTCTACTATTGAGCCCAACTGATAGCATTTTTAACTAACTGGGGGCATCATTCTCTATATATAGTTTTGTATTATGATTTTTTTAAACCTTAGCTTAAATTGTGACAATTTCCCACATGTCAGAAATATCCAGAGACTGAAATAAGAGAGGCACTGGTGTGCATCTCTCTGATAATCTCTTTATCTCGCTTTGGTCTTTTGATGTTCTCTGGGGGCCTATGTGTTCACATAGGAGTTATCAAATGGCAGAAGTTTGTTATTCTTATGACATTTCCTTGGGTTTCTTTTCTAAGTGTTTAGTTCTTTGTGAACCTTTAAAACGCACTTAGGAGTAGAGACCAGGAGTAGGTGTACTGAAGTTCTATCAATGAGTAAGTTATATTGTTAAGTCTTACAATTAACCCACCATCTTCTGGAAAAATTAACCATATTTTGTGTTGAAGATAATTTACCTAATTTACCCTACAAGACAGCTTACTGTCTTTATAGCTAGTAGATCATTGAGTTAAGATGTTTCTCTCTCTCTCCCTGTCTCTCTCTGTCTCTCTGTCTCTCTCTTTCTCCATAGTTCTAGGGATTGAACTATTTATCTTCACTCCCCATCCTCTTTTTATTTTTATTTTGAGACAGAGTTTTGCAAAGTTGCCCAGGCTGGCCTCAAACTTGTGATCCTCCTGCCTCAGCTTTGCCAGTAGCTGGGATTACAGTTGTGGGTCACTGCTCCCAACTTCATTATTGGTTTTTTAGTTGAGCACTATACCTATTGTAGTAGTAAATTATAATAATACTTTGTCTTTAAAGTTATGTTTCATTTTTTCTCTTCAAAAGCAAATAAGCTGGACTGGGGATGTAGCTCAGTGGTAGAGTGCTTGTCTAGTATGTGTGAGGTCCTGAGTTCCATCCCCAGGCCAGTGAAACGGCAACACCAACCAACCAGATTTTCCTCTCCCCTTAACCAAATGGCAATCAGACCTTTGTCTCTAGTTTTGTCACCTTGGTAGGTGCCTGTTTAGGCAACGTATAGGATTTGTTTAGATGTAATTCAACGCTTTTAAACAAAGGACCATCAATGATCTCTTTCTGCAGCTTTATTTTGTGTTTTGTGGCAATGTGAGTCAAGATGAGTGTTAAGCTTAGATCTCTTATTTTAAATGTTGGATAGTTGAATTGAAAAATACACAGGCTATGAAGAGTAGGGCTCCTGTTGGCTGATTAACCTATAACAAAGGTGGCAGGGGATAGAGGTATGTCATGGGGTGGGAGAGATGTCTTTGAGTGCCATTAGTATGTTTTTCATAATCTAAACTTGTATGCAAATTGAAAGACCTGATGAATAATAATATTATTAATAATTAACATTTGTTGGATAGCATTTAAAGGATACTTTGTATGTGTATTTCATTTAATCCTAGTAAAAATTGTATCAGAAAGGCATATTACCCACCCTGCTCTATTTCACTGATGAGGGAACTGTGGCTGTGAGAGGTAAAATAATTGTCCAAGGTCACACAATTGGTAAATGATAGAGCCAAATTATGGCACATGTGAGTTCTTACTATCTCTAAAATGTGTTTCAACACTTTATATGAATAGAGTTGCCTGTTGGTATCTGTGGGAGACTGGTTCTAGAATCTGTGGATACAAAAATTTATAGATACTCAAGTGTATAAAATGGCACATTCTTCCCCCTCCCCCAAATATTTTTTCTGTGTGATTTGTTGCATCCATAGATGTGGAACTCATAGATTCAGAGGGTCAACTATTAATTTTTTTCAGAACTTTATTATTATTATTGTTTTAGTACTAGGGGTTAACCTAGGAGCATTTTACCGCTGTGTTACGTCTCTAGTCCTTTTTTTCTTTTCTTTTCTTTCTTTTTTTTGGTACTGGGGATTGAACTCAGGGGCACTCAACCCCTGGGCCATATCCCCAGCCCTTTTTTGTATTTTATTAGAGACAGGGTCTCACTGAGTTGCTAAGTGCCTCACCATTGCTAAGGCTGGCTTTGAACTCACGATCCTCCTGCCTCAGCCTTCCAAGTGCTGGGATTACAGGCGTGCGCCCGGTTCTTCTTCTTTTTTTTTTTTTTTAACACATCTCTCTCTCTCTCTCTCTCTCTCTCTCTCTCTAAGGATGCACTTTTTAAAAAAAAATATTTATTTATTTACTTTAGTTGTACACAATGCAATGCATTTATGTTTATGTGGTGCTGAGGATCGAACCGGGCTGCGCATGTGCGAGGCGAGCGCTCTGCCGCTGAGCCACAACCCCAGCCCTCTAGTCCTTTTTATTTTGAGACAGGGTCTTGATAATTTGCTGAGACTGGCCTTGAATTTGCCATACTTCTGGGTCAGCCCTCTGTATGGCTGAGATTATGGTGTGTGCCACCATGCCTGGCTTTTTTCTGAACTCTTAAGTTCATTTTAATATTGAAAAATTTCCAAGTTTGGCTAGGGTTTAATAGGTAGTTTTTCTATTTTATTCTGGTTAATTAAAATTGTGTTGCTGGGCACAGTGAACCATGTCTGTAATCCCAGCTACTCAGGAAGCCAAGGCAGGAGGATCACAAGTTCAAGGCCAGCCTTGTCTCAAAACAAACCCTGTCGCAAAAAAGGACTGGGGATATAGATCAGTAATAGAGCATTTGCTTGTATGTATGAGGCTCTGGGTTCAATTCTCAGTACTGCAAAAATAAAGTTAGATTGTTGTGCCCCTAGCTCAATGGCATATGACCCATGGAAGCAAATTAATGGCTCATGTGACAATGCAGTTGTGAATCTGTAGAGAATTAATAAAATATGGTTCTTTGAGCTGCACTGATGAAAGATACTCTCATCTCTAAATACAAAGTCTTTTTGTTAGTGCTTCTCATCCTTCTGGTCTTTTTTCCTTTGCCAGACATTCATGATTAGTGTCAGAAGGCAGGTGCTACAGGAACAAACTGAATTTCTGGCTTATTTTTATTTAATGCTATGTTAGGGGTAAAATATTCTCTTCCCTTTCTCTTTTCTCTCCAGCCCCCTTGTACCCTTCCCTCTGTGCTGGGGATCCAAGCCAGGGCCTCGTGCGTTCTAGGCAAGGGCTCTATCACTAAATTACATCCCCAGCCCCAGACTTGCTATTTTAAATACTGTGACACTGCAGAAGGCTATCTCAAGCCTAAACCTCAAGGAACTTGCTTAGTTTTACTTGTTAGTGAGTGGAAGGGATGGTAAGACTAGCAAGCGGTTATCTGCTCTGTCTTACTGGCAGATAATCCCTTACTAAATGTATGGTGCTTTGTGGTGGCACCAATCCATCAAGAGAATTGTGACCCATAGCCATTACCTTAAATCACTGGTTCTCAAAGATTGGCCCTGGAACCAGCATCTGCTAGGAACTTGTTAGAAAGGCAAAATCTTGGCCTCACCCCAGACCTATTAAATCTGAATCCCCAGGGTGGGCTCCACAGGCTAACGCACACTGGAGTTCGAGAACCACTGTCTGCAGGCCAGGACTTCTGCTGGCCCAGGGCCAGAGGAGTGAGTCTGTTTTGAGACCTTAGCACCTGTGCCCTGCTCAGGGCAGTGACTGGAGCTGCCAAAACTAAATTCCCAGCGGGATCTTTAAAGATCTTCTGCCTCTGGTCAGGACTGTAAGGGCTTAGGAAGGAATTCTTCATTATCTTACAACAATGAGAGTCTTGATTTAAGAGCCAGCTTATCCTTCAGAAGCACATTTGGTAGCAGGCCTTCACTGTTTGGAGATTAGGATCCTGGCCCCAGGGTTGTTCCTCATCCCAGGGGCCGAGGGCAGCTTCTCCATTCTCCTTCTCCCCAGGAACTTGAAACAGCATCCAGAGAGTAAGAGATGACTCAACACAATCACAGGGCAGGGACATACTTCTAAACAAAGTCCAGGAGAAAGGATTATTCTTTCCAAATACTGATTAAATAAAGCCCCCGTTTCCACACTTAAAGTGCATTCTAAAAAATGTTAAGTAGGAAAACTTGAGGCAGACGTGGGAAATTTTACTTGTGCACGAGACAAATATTTGAATAAACACGAGAAAATTCATGAGCATGATACTTGGAGTGGAATCCTGTTTTACTTTAGCCCAATAGAATTCAGCTTTTCAATCTATTCCTATTTATGTAAACCAGCCACAAGTTAGCTGTTAGTATGGGAAAATCCACTGCAATTTTGAGAGGCTTAAATAATTATGACTATGTAAATACTTATTCATGTATTGAGCCATGTGGTATAAGTATAGTAAAACAGCTTTCCTTAAAAAAAAAAAAAGATAATTAAAACAGTTTGATAAAAGATAGCAGAGCATAGAGGTTAAGAAACAGCATTTACTTGCTGGTGATCTGAATAAGTCACTCAACCTCTCTGTGATTAAATTTCTCCTCTACAAAATGGGCATTGTACTAATACTCCAGATGGTTGTTCTGTGGATACAATAACAATAAATACTAGGGCAAGACTTTGGACTGGATCTTACTATATGTTAGAATATTTTTACTTTTTCTGAATGTGCTTTAAAATATAAATAAAGGATTGGAATAAAGGATTGGACATAATTATTTTGGGGGACTTTAATATCAGGTTTTCCAATGAGTATGTTTATATTCTGGTTGAATTTTCTAGAGAACTGATGGTTAGGTTTGTAATTGGCTATTTCTGAACTTTTGGATCATTGTTTTAGATAACGTGGTAATTAAATTCTGAAGTTATGGCATATTGGATTAAAAATACTTAGCATGTTCTTTAAAAATTGTTTTGATTACATCTCTGATATTTTATTGTTTGGTACCAGGGATTGAACTCGGGGGCATTCAACTATGGAGCCACATCCCCCAGGCCTATTTATTTTATTAGTTGATGATGGATATTTATTTATTCATTTATATGTAGTGCTGAGAATAAAATCCAGTGCCTCACACATGCTAGGCAAGCGCTCAACCACTGAACTACAAGCCCCCCACCCCCAGGCCTATTCGGTATTTTATTTAGAGACAGAGTCTCACTGAGTTGCTTAGCGCCTTGTTTTTACTGAGGCTGGCTTTGAACTTGAGATGATCCTGTGTCAGCCTCCCAAGCCACTGGGATTACAGGTGTACGCCACCACCCATGCCCAGCTTGATATTTTATTTTGATATCATTTTCCTCTTTTCAGAAGGAGAACAGGTAAAATTAAATTGGTTAGGGGTTTTGGTTTGTTTTGGTTTGTTGAATTCCAATGAGTTGGTTTTACTACGTTCAGGTATTCTCTAATTCAGAATCCTGTCAAGTTACAAAAGTTGATTGGTAAGTTGTTCTGGGCTCATAATACATTTTTTTCTTATGTTTCCAAAACATAATCAGGCACAGGGTAGCCCCTAAAAAGACTTTCAACCTGAAATAAAGCCAAAGCATGTAAGAATTTTCTGGGGAAAAATGGACTGACGATAAATGACAATCAGAATACAAAGATGACATTTTTCTGCTCCTCCCAACTCTTTTCCTAAGCTGAGTAACCCATGCCTCATCAGAAACATGCATGATTTTGATCTGGACTCCAGAAGTCTTTTTTGGGGAACGGGGATGTGAAAGGAAAAGCTTTGTCATAACAAGATAGCAAGAGGTGTGGGTACGGAGCTTTGGGAGCCGGGTGGGATAGTCTCCAGGTGCTTGGGTACAGGGGACTGAGGACTGTAGACCTGCGCTCAGCTGAATCTTGGCTGTGGGTGTTCTTTACAGCTGAGCGCCCCAGGTCAGGTGAGGGAAGGCGGGCCACCAGCAGCTTTGCAGGCTCATTATGGGACAGTTGGCAGCTCTCTGTACAACATTTATATCTGGATGTTTATAAGCAGGAGGCTGCTTGAAGTGCCTCTTAATTTTTTCCTAGGGGACTAGCTGAGTTTTATCACTTTTAAAAGCCCACTTAAATTTTGTTTCTTTGTTTTACTTATCTCTGTTGCTGGAAATGATTATTTTCATGTGTATATAGTTTTATCCTTATCTTGAAAACCATACCTTATTGTCTGGAGCTTAATATCTATAAACCCCTTCTATCCACTGATAAAACATTCATTCAGTTTTATGTGGGCATGCATTTATGTTTGATTTCTGTTCAAAGATTGGTGTGTGTGTGTGTGTGTGTGTGTGTGTGTGTGTTAACAAGCAATATACAAAGAATTAGAGATCTTTTCCACTTCCACTGTGCATTCTTTGTAAAATGATCTGAACTGTTTATAAGAATCCAACAAGCTTTTGGTAAAGTTCATGTTTTAAAAATCATGTTGAACTTGTTAAAAAATATTCCTGTCAAGTCCCGTGTAGCTTCACATGTCAACCATGACTTGAAAATGTTTTCCCCAAGTGACCATGTCTTAACAATTTATGTTCTTTAGGGAGTTCCTTGGAAGGAATTACATTCTGGGAGGTCACATTTTTCTTTCAAGTTTGATTTCCAAAGTGAAAATGAACTTCTGTTTTTTAACTTGAACTTGAAAAAAAAAAAAAATCAATGAAAAGCTTTTAGAACTGGGCAATGATTTCGTTGTATGGAACTGGGTTACCCCATCTCTGCATTCAGAAATGATACTTGACAGTTAAAAAAAAATTTTTTTTTTTTTGTAACTATAAATATGAAGAGAGAAAAGGAAGAAGAGGTTAAAAAATGCTGAGTCTGGGAAACTGTTCTGTTCACTTAAATCTCAGCTACACAGATGTCTGTTTATGTTAATGGGGCAGGACTAAATACAAAGAGTTGTTTTTTTTTTCTAGTTAAATATTCCTCCCGTGGGATATCACTTTGCAAATTCCTCAACTTTCTCATTGAAAACATATGACTAGCTAAAAATTAATATTTAGAAAAATTAGGAAATATCACATAATTTTTTATAGTGACATTCCAATCAAGTTATTATATTCCAAGTAACTGGGATTTCAAGTTACTGGATTCCTAATTAATTGGTTATTCGGGTTAATGGGAGGAGGGAGATAATAGAATAATCTAGAAACATTTTACCATAAACATTTTTACAATATAGTAAGTCCTTGAAAAGGAATATATCTCACGTTTTGAGTTTAATGTAGTGCTTTAAATTGAGCCATGGTGTATGTTTCAGAAAGAATTGGCAAACATTTTGAATTACTTATTATGTTTCTTTTCCTCAGGTATTTTTCTTTTACGCCATTACTTTTTTCCCCCATATTTTTAGATTGGTGTATTATAGTTGTATATAATTGTGAGGTTTGTTTTTACATATTCATATATGCATGCAGCATAACAATATAATTTAGCCAATATCATTCTCCATTATATTCTTTTACATATTAAAACTAGACCATCTTACTCCTCAGATAACTTTTTAAGATCTAGACCAAGCTAAAGTATTGTTTTAAAAATATGTGTGTTTTTTTAGCCTCTGTGATGGTGAGGCACTTAGCAATTCAGTGAGACCCTGTCTCTAAATAAAATACAAAATAGGGCTGGGGATGGGGCTTAATGGTTGAATGCCCCTGAGTTCAATCCCTGGTATCAAAAAACAAAACAAAACAAAAAAACTCTGGTTTTTAATTTTCCTGGGTTATCAGTAATATTAAATAATGCCATGTTTTTAAAGTCCTATTTTTGTGTGGTGGGTAGTCAGAGGGATAGCTGTGATGGGGAAAGAAAGTCATAAGGAGGAGATAGTGATCAGATTCTCTTTTGACTGATAGTTATTGCAATACTTTAAAAGATAATGTGTCCTCCTTAGCAGACCAAGATGGGGATGTTAAAATATCTTTCCCCTTTGACCTTTCCCCAGTGGCTATAGAAGACTGTTGGTGACTCATTTCAGGCTGTGTAGTACCTCTCCATGAATGAGCTGACTTCATGACCCTGGAAACAAGCAGCTGGGATAGGCCCTTTGGTCATGGTAATCACTTAAAAGTTTTAGATGAGTTTTATGAAATCTACTTGCACATCTGCGCACATCATACTTGTTTTCTAGTTCATGTTTTTTTAGTTTTGCGTATCATCTGTTATCTTGACTTCCCAGGATGAGGATTTACCTCTTTCTCCTTCCCTCGGTCCACTCGCACGTGGGTACTGCCCATCCCACACCTTCCCTGGGCAGATCTGGGCGGTCAGGCAGTCAGTCTCGGCAGCATCGTGACAACAAATGCTGCTCAGAGCAGAGCTATGTCCTCAAACTTCACTACTTTTCCTTTATTACACAAAGTTTGTCTTCCCAGGCGTAACAGCCCTTTTTGGTGTGTGTGCTTACGTGTATGTTACTAGTTCAACTTCAAACTCTGCCCCCCAAATCTCATGTTCCTACTTAAGAATTCAGTCAGATTCATCCTTTTGAGGGGATCCTTTCTGATCTCATTGAACCCAGAGCCATTTCTGTGTGCGCTCTGGGGTCCCCTTCACCATCCTATAGATTGACTCTCCTCCAGCACCTTCTGGTCTACCCCTTCGTTTTGGTGGAGCCCTGCCCCTGGAAGCTTTCTGAGAAAGATTGGAAGAGGTGTATTTTTGGTGTGTGTACCTTCCTTCACCTTTGGTAGTTTTGCGGGATAAGAAGTTCTAGGTTAAGAACTCCTTGTCCTTTTTATTTTGAAGGCTCAGCTCTCTGCCTCTTCAGTCTTTTAGTTCCCAGTGTTGCTGTTGAGAAGCACAAGGCTTTTTGATTCTTGATCCTTTTATGTAACTTCCTTTTCTATCTAAAAGCTTTTGTGATCCGCTCTTTAATGGTTTTGAAAATCCTCAGGGACATTCTGTGGAATTCCTGTGAGTGTTTTGATTAATGTTTGTTGGGTGTTTAATGAGTTCTTTGAATCTAGGAACTCCTTTAGTTTCTGAAAGAAGTTTCTACATTAGTCCTCAATTTCTTGTTAATTTTCTCTCTGTATTTTCAGATGCCAGATCTTATAGACCAATCCTCAGACTTTCTTATTTTTCTCCATGCTTTTGCATCTCATTATCTTTTTGTTTTGCTTTCTGGAATATTTCCTTTATTTATTCATTTATATTTTGGTGGTACTGGGGATTGAACTCAGGGATGCTCTACCACTGAGCTGCACCCCAGGTACTTTTTAAAAAGTGTATTTTGAGACCAGGTTTTGCTAAATTGCTGAGGCTGACCTGGAACTTGAGATCCTCCTGCCTCAGCCTCCCAAGTCACTGAGATAACAGGTGTCCACCACTACACTGTGCTTCTGTGCCACATTTCTTTTTCTTTTTCTTCCAATCCTTCTATTGAACTTTTTTAAAAAAAATTTTTTGGTGGTGCTGGGAATTGAACCCAGGACCTTGTGCATGCTAGGCAAGCACTCTACCAACTGCGCCCCAACCCTGCTATTGAACTTTCATTCTACTGTCAGAAGAAATTCTACTGTAAGAGTTTTTTTGTTATTGTTCTGAGTATTCCTTTATATAATGTCCTGCTTTTACTTCATTGTCTCTTGTTATCTCTTTGAGAATATTAATGACTTTTTAAAGTTTTCTTACCTTTTTTTTTTTTTTTAGATATTTTTATTTATTTGCTTTAGTTGTACACTTTGCGTTTTTTTTATTCAATGCGTTTTATTTGTACGTGGTGCTGAGGATCGAACCCGGGTTGCCCATGTGCTAGGCCAGCGCTCTACCGCTGAGCCACAATCCCAGCCCAAGTTTTCTTACCTTTAATAGTGCTTCTTCTAACCCTCTGCCCCATTGGGTCTCTGTTTTTCCTGTGGGTGATTTTCCTGAGACCCCCCCTAGGAGTCTTGAGCTCTCTACTCACTCAAGTGGGAGAACTAAAAGGCTGTTAAGAAGGTCTGAGAGTTGGGATGGCAGATGGGTGAAGAAACCCTCCTGTTAGTAACTTGAGGTTATCCTAGGCTGCCCAGGTTTTCCAGAGAAGACTCTTCTAATCTCTTAGCTGGAGGGTGAGGCCTCGCTATCACCTTCCCACCATCTGTGTGGAAAGAAGGCTGAGGTCTAACACTCAATGCATCTATTCACTTAATCCCTTCGCTCTGTAGGTTCTCAACTAGAGTTTGTAGAGTTCAAACTTCTCCAGCATTTTTAAAGCTAATCCTTATTTTAGTTCTTCCTCCCTCCCCAAGAAAATCATTTCACCTTGACTTACAGAAGAAGTGCTTGCTACTATCAGTACCTGAGCTTTGCAATGAACTCTGCAGTATATTTTGAGTGGGTTCATAGCTTTTCCCCAGTTGGTTTAAGATTGGCAAGTCTGCAGCTAGTTACTGCTCAAACTTTCATTTTCCAGCTTTCAAAACATTTCTTGTCATCTCTTTCCCATTCTCTCCATTTTATTTAACTATTTCTTGGGTAGTATGGAGTGAACCCAGGGCCTTGTGCATGCTAGGCTAGTGCTCTACCACTGAGCTTCATTTTCTAATCCCCACTTTCAGTGCCTCCACCACCACCATCATCATCATTAGTGTGTGTGTGTGTGTGTGTGTGTGTGTGTGTGTGTGTGTGTGTGTAGGGGTGCTGGGAATGGAACCCAGGGCCTCACATGTTAGGCTGTGCTCTACCACTGAGGCACATACCCAGCCGTCCATCTTAGTATAATAATCCCTTTGCTGCAGTTATAGAGGGGCTTTAAGAGGGATCTAGACTTGATATTTGTGTTCAATTCACTCCCTTTGCTAAAACTCTGGGACACTTTTATTTGCATGTTTTCCATCTTCTTGAACAGAACACATTTCTCCCATGCTTTCCTTCCTTTCCCATCCTGTTAGGAATACAGCTATTCCAGCCATCCATTTCCCTTGCTTCCCTTGCTAGAAGTCAACAGTTTCTTTCTTTTTTTCTTTAAACATTTTTTCCCTCTTCTTTAAATTGTTTAAATTTTTATTTTATTTTTATTGTGTATAATTCTGTTATATACAATATGGGGTACAGTGTGATATTTTGATATATGCATACACTGTGGAATGATCAATCAAGTTGATTAAGTAGCAAAATACTTAAAAAAAAATTTGTTCATTTCTTTCATTTATTCGTACTCAGCATTCACCTAATCCCCCTTGAGAATTTGACCCCAAAGATGAAAATGAGCAGCCAGCACTTAAAGGGACATATCTATCTATCTATCTATCTATCTAGATAGATAGATAGATAGATTTTTTTTTCCCCCACATTGGGCTGAGAGTTCTCTGACTGTGTTATCATATTTAATCTTCGCGGTAGCTTCATGTGCCGTATTCTGTTCGTCTTGGCTGACTGTGGCCAGGTGGCTATGTCTGGATCCCTCCTCACCTCTGCCAATAGAGTGACTTGGGGCAAAACAATTTCTCAACAAGATCTCTCTCACTTGGTCTCACGAGTCACAGGGCCCCTGTATTCCTGGAGTGGCCATACAAGTTGCAGAATGAATAAGGGCTGGATTTGACAGTCCTGTCCTAGTAAGTCTAGATCCATTTTTAAATTAGATACCTATTTGTGCCAGGAGGAGAGAAGAAAGCTGGACTTTGGATTCTCTACCCCCCCCCCCTTTTGTATTAGGGCTTGAACCCAGGGCCTTGCACAAGCTAGCCAAGCACTCCATCACTGAGCTATATTCCTAGCCCCTTCTAATTTATTCTTTCAAGGCTGTGTTTTGATTTATGCATAGAATAACTAGTGTGCCAAGGACTGATAGAAGAGAAAAAATCCCTGGATGATGAAGGGCAGATTTGCCAAGTTTACCACCAGGATTGGAATACCAGATATGGGCCCCGAATACCAGATTTGCCTAGGCCTGGCATTTGGGAGGGTCACACTTTGTCAGTTATCTTTGAAAAGTCTTTCCCTGTTCAGTCATTCCTTGGTTCACTCAATTATCTTCCACTTTGCTTTCAGATGAAAATGTTCCTAAAATAGCCTTCTTTGTGTGGCTTCCTTATTAAAAACTCATACCTGTAAAAATCTGAAGTCTTGCCGTACAGGGCACTTTCTAATCTGATATGTGACTCACCATGGTCCACAGATGGTTCTTGTCTTAGCTCAGTTCCTTTGCTGACTGTGATCTGGGCCAAGTCCCCTCCCAATCCCTAGTTTCTTCTTCTGCTACCTGGGAGGATTGTGATGCTCAGCTTCCAGGATTGTGTGCTGATTGAAGGAGATAAGTGTAATGAAAACAGTTTTTATGCCCTTAAAGTCGTAGAGCTAAGTTATTTTTATTCACGTAATAAATGTCCAAGTTTACCTTTTTCTTTTTTCCTGTGGCATCAGCGCCCTCCCTTTTCTAGCTGTCTAGTTTGTTACTGTTGTCTGAATACAACTTGCTCATTGTTGCCTCTGCATTTTGTTTATGCCATTTTTAGAACTGATAAACAACTAGATTAGTGATGGGTTGTTTAGGACAGACATCTGCTGTGGTTGGTCAGGGTCCCATTCTGAGTCTTGCTGTGTGTGCCAAGTGTATTGTTGAATGTTTTGTAACACAAGTTATATTCTGTCCTAGGATGATTGTGTTTTCCTTTTTATATATTTAAAATGGTACCCATATTTCTGGGCTCAGATCAAAACTCATTTCTTTCCACATGTCTTTCTGGATGGCAGTAGCCCACAGTACTTGGATGCTTACTATCTGTTTTTTTTTTTTTTTTTTTTTTTGTGGTACCAGGGATTGAACTCAGGGGCACTCGACCACTGGGCCACATCCCCAGCCCTTTTTTTTGTATTTTTTATTTAGAGACAGGGTCTCACTGAGTTGCTAAGTGCCTCGCCATTGCCGAGGCTGGCTTTGAACTCGCGATCCTCCTGCCTCAGCCTCCCAAAGTGCTGGGATTACAGGCGTGCGCCACCGCGCCCGGCTTGGATGCTTACTATCTACTTGAATAATAATAAAATCAGAAAATAGTTTGCTAATCCACCCATCTATCCATCTATTCATCCATTCATCCATTCATCCATTCATCCATCCATCCATCCATCCATCCATCTATATTTTAAATCCAGCTAAAATACCAGCTTCTCAAGAATGGGAGTTTCATTTCCTTTGCTTCTTCAAATTCTAACTGTTGGCTGGGGACTTTGCTCAGTGATAGAGCTTACTGCACAAGGCCCTCGTTTCAATCCCCAGCACACACACACACACACACACACACACACACACACAAAGTCATACATTTATTGAGCAAGTACATGTAATGCACATATTCGTAAATGGTCATACACAGAGAGATCCACACATAGTGTCCCTGGGCATAATTGAGTGCTGAAATTTTGATGATTTTGGGTTCTACTGCTTGGCATTATGACACTTGAGCAAGTTGTCACCTTGCTAGGCTTGTCTCCTCATTTGACACACAGGTGAGTGAGATTACATCATCTCCAGTATCCAAAGTAAAATAAAATATGAAAAATTCTCATCAGTTGTTGCACAAATTGTGAGTTATTAACAACAGATAGAATGAAAGAATAAATTAGGAATTGAATTTCTGGCAATTTTCTTTTATAGCATGCCTTTGGCCACTTAGCTGACATTTCTTGTTTGTTTATTTATTTATTTATTGGTATGGGGATTGAACTCAGAGGCACTTGACCACTGAACCACACCCCCAGCCTTATTTTGTATTTTGTTTAGAGACAGGGTCTCACTGAGTTGCTTAGCGCCTCGCCATTACTGAGGCTGGCTTTGAACTCGAGATCCTCCTGTCTCAGCCTCCTGGCCGCTGAGATTACAGGCGTGTGCCACTGCGGCCGGCTGACATTTCTCGTTTTGTGTAGTGAAAGAGAGTTATTTTTTCCTAGGAGTTGGGTTCAAAGTCAAGGCTATTGCATGCTGCTTTGACATTTTAGAATGCATGTCCATGTCCATTAAAATGTATGAAGTGGTCCTAAGCTTATTACAAAGATGCTAGAATTTTTTTTTTTTCTGGCTTCAAATGAAGAGTAAAATATTATTAACTGTTAAAATATAGAATTATGGGGTAAGTAATGGGCTTCTTCATGGCCCTAATTCCCAGATTGAACTGCTATTATTTTATTTTATTTTTTTTGGTACCGGAGATTAAACTCAGGGGCACTGGACGACTGGGCCACATCCCCAGCCCCCACCCCCCCCCCCTTTTTTTTTGGTATTTTATTAGAGACAGGTTCTCATTGGGTTGCTAAGTGCCTCACCATTGCTGAGGCTGGCTTTGAACTCATGATCCTCTTGCTTCAGCCTCCCAAGTGCGCCACTGCGCCCAGCTAGAACTGCTCTTAGTTATAGGCATAAAAATCAAGGATATTTTCCAATTTTCAATACTTCATTTGATAATTCCTTTTTAAATTAATGTTGATGAAACTGTGGGCAGAATATGAAGGGAGGACAGATAATGAACAAAATCAAGGTACTTTCCTTGAGTAGGAAATTAAAGGGTCTGAAATTCTGTTAGCTGTTCTTCATTTAGACATACTTGGAATTTGGTGAGTGAATGAAATTTTAGAAGAGAACTGAAAACATTGTGGTTGAACAAACACAGACATTTTATCTTTCCTTTCCCTCCTCTTTAGAATAATGTCTTAAGTATATGCATTTCATTTAGTCCTTCCTAGGAGAAACTATGTTGTTGAGTGATGGTCACACTGTCCACCTTAATTTTTTATATACTTACATGATTTTTGCATTTCCTCAGATTACGACATATGCAAATCTGATATTTGTTGTAGACTACAAAGCAATTCCTAATGTTGAAACTTTCTGTTATTTCAAGGTGTCTTTTAACAATACCCAAAGTTTCTCCATTAAAAAAAAAAAATCATTTTCTTTATTTTGCCTCCTATTGCCCAATTATAGAAAAAAATTCTATATTTTCAGTAAAAAGCAAAACAAAACATTATATGCCTTAATATACCCTTTTTTTGTTGTAGAAAAAGACTTTAGCTAAAGAATTGGTGTGGTAATCCCTGCAACTTGGGAGGCTGAGGCAGGAGGTTCACAAATTTGAGCCAACTTAGTGAGACTTTGTCTCAAAAAAATAAAAAGGGCTGGGGGTGCAGCTCAGTGTTAGGGCACTTCTGGGTTCAACTCCCAGTACAGCAAACAACAACAAAAATAATTGATATGAATTATTATTGGATTTTGGTCTCTGAAACAGGCCTGGAATAAGCATTTTAGAATCATACTTTGGATTTTCTTGTTATGCTTGTGTTGTTCATTAAATTTGGCAGTGAACTCTCTTGCCTGATCCTGCATTTAAAGCTCCACCTGTGGGGTGCAATTCTACTTCTTTACCATTGGTGAGGAATTGCCATATTAAAGGGATGTTGACAGTAGTAGTATTAAGGACCCCAGATTATACTCCCCCACACAGGTTTGGAACACTAATGGTTACAAATGGAAAGATGCAATTTGACATTTGAAAACCTGACAAGAATATTATTCTGTACAACTCAGTGGAAGCATTCTTTTCATAATAATCACATTGAGAGAGTATGTGTTTAATCCAGTGTTGCTGGTGTTGCGAAAAACATGCTTGAATTTTTTTAAAAAAATTGAATCTGGAATCTGTTAGTATGTATAAAAAACCATATTTTGGGTTTGGGCTCATATTAGTTGTATGATTAAATTCCCATTGAGAATATTCCAGTGTCACAGAGCTCTGTTTCCCACACTCTTCAGTCTCACTCCTCTCTTCAGAGTTAATTTGGTATCCATCCTCACATTCTGTGTGTCATCTGCCTTCTGCATATCAACACACACACATTTCATTTCTTTTCTTGTAAAAGTGATGGTATCAGCTGGGTGCTGTGACACACACCTGTAGTCCCAGTAGCTCAGGAGGCTGAGGCAGGAGGATGCAAGTACCAGGTCAACTTCAGCAAGTTGGTAAGGACCTAAGCAACTTAGCAAGACCCTTTCAAAAAACAAACAAACAAATCAAAAGGGCTGGGGGTGGAATTTGGTGATAGGCAAGAACACCCCTGGGTTCAATCCCTCGTGTCCCCCCTTCAAAAAAAAAAAAAATAAATAAAAAGTGTTTCAGTTTATATATAAATTACAATTTGAATTTTTTCTGTTTTTAACAATATGTTTTGCACTTTCCATGTCCATATAAATTTACCACACTTTCTTTCATGATTGCTGGTTTTACATTGCAGGAGGGTCACGATTTGCTTAGTCATCCTTCTCTGGGTAAACATTGGGTTGCTATTTTGACCAGTTCTCTTCATGTTGCAGTGAACATCCTGGTGCAGCACACCTCACTGTCTAGTGCACTCTTTATAGTTCTAACAGTACTGTAAAGCTGTCCTTTAAAGAGGGTGGATTTAATGTGAGAAAAGTTATATGGCAACCAATCTGGTGGTCAGGCTCTTTAGTGCTATTTTTTGGCACACTGTTGGGTTATAGTCAGGATCTGCAATGTTCCCCAAATCTCCTGTGTTGAAAGCTTGATCCTCAATGCAGCAGTGTTCAGAGGTGGGGCGTTTGGGGGTGATTGAATCATGAAAGCTCTCTGACCTTATGAATGAATTAATCCTTTTATAGAGTCATAACTTAATGGGCTATTGGGAGGTGGTGGAGACTTAGGAAGTGGGGCCTAGTTGGAGAAAGTAGATTATTGGGGGATGACTTTGAAGGGTTGTATTTTCCCACCAGCCTCTTCTTTTCTCTCACTTTGCTTCCTGGTCGCCATGAAGTGAGCAGTTTCCTCCACCATGCCTTCATGATGTTCTGCCTTGCCATGGGCCCGAAGTGATGGGCCAAGCAACTAGGGACTGAAACGTTTAAAACGATGATGAAAACAAATCTTTCCTCCTCTTAGGTTGTTTTTCTCAGGTATTTTGTCACAGTGATGGAAAGCTGACTAACACACAGGGAAAGAGTTTTCAGATTTATTGCTGTTATAAATGTCTCAAGATCATTAATTTGGTTAGGTGCACTGGTGTATGCCTGTAATCCCAGTGACTCAGGAGGCTGAGGTAGGAGCATTGTAAGTTTGAAGACAGCTTCATAAATTTAACAAGATCCTCAGCAACTTAATGAGATCTTGTCTCAAAAAGTAAAAACAAGCCGGGTGAGGTGGCGCATGCCTGTAATCCCAGCACTTGGGAGGCTGAGGCAGGAGGATTGCGAGTTCAAAGCCAGCCTCAGCAATGTCACCATTGCACTTAGCAACTCAGTGAGACCCTGTCTCTAATAAAATACAAAAAAGGGCTGGGGATGTGGCCCAGTGGTCGAGTGCCCCTGAGTTCAATCCCCAGTACCAAAAAAAAAAAAAAAAAAAAAAAAAAAAGTAAAAGCAGTTGTCTGTAACATACTGGTAGAGTATTCCTAGATTGATCCTTGATACCTGGGAGGAAAGAGTATCATTACTTTGAAGATTATTTATCTGGATATATTAGTCCCTAAGGGGTGTGTGTGTGTGTGTGTGTGTGTGTGTGAGAGAGAGAGAGAGAGAGAGAGAGAGAGAGAGAGAGAGAGAGAGATTAGTTTATCTCCTTATTTTTATCATCATAAAACTATATTAGATGTTACTTTTTTGGTGGTGCTAGGAATTGATCCCAGGGCCTTGTGCATGCTAAGCACATCCTCTAATGCAGAGCTATATTTCTAGCCCATAGATGTAATTTTTTTTTTTTTTTTTTTTTTTTTTTTTTTTTTTAGTATTTATGTATGTATGTATGTATATACCTGGGATTGAACCCAGGGGTCTTCAACTACTGAGCCACATCCCCAGCCCTTTTTATTTTATTTTTAAAAATTTTGAGACAGAGTCTCACTAAGTTGCTTAGAGCTTTGCTAAGTTGCTGAGGCTGACTTTGAACTCTTGATCCTCCTGCTTTTGCCTCCTAAGCCTCTGGGATTACAGGTATGCACTGCTGTGCCCAGCAAGATGTAACTTTTTGAATTGTATTTAGTTACAATAGATTATGTTTCTGAATCTTTAGTTAAATAAGCATATTTTGATTCTTCACTGGATTCCCCACTCCCAAATCAATTGTTTTTGACTTTACAGTTTATCCATCTGGCTAACCTTGTCTCTACTTTGAAGGAAGAGGCATTTGAGCCATGTTGAGAAGTCTGCTCAGGTTCCTTCGACCCTCATCATTATCTTCTATGGTCTCTTGGCACCTTGTACCTACCTGTTTTAATACTGTGTTTTTTTTTCTTCATTGTGTGTCATCCATGATAGCTGATATTCTCATGGGTCATTTCATTCATTCATAGTCAGACATAGTATATGCTAAATACATGACTGACTAAAGTAGTAGTAGACTAATTGCAGAAGCAGCCAGGAGTTTTGATTAGGGAGATCTAGGGAGAAAATTTTATGGTTAATTTAAGGGGTAAAGGCTAGGCATGTATGTAGCTCACTGGTAGAGACGTTGCCTAGCATGCGCCAGGCCCTGGGTTCCATCCCTGACACTGAAAAAGACAAAACAATGGAGAAATAAAAGTTTTTGATTAGAGAGGTGATAGGATTATATAGCTGATTAAAGAAGATTAAGTATTAATAATGCGTAGGATGAAATAGAAAACTGAGACAGGAGTTCAAAAACAAATCAGGATATGGAGAAAGTAGTCTAGCTTATATTTGTGTAGTGATAATGGAAGAAGAAAGGAGACACTAGTTTGGAGTGGAAGTCACCATGATTGGAAAGGATTGGGTTCAACATTCCTTCATTTATTCATCCATGCATTCAGCTAACCTGCTGAGCAGCACTGTCAACCAGGCACTCTGATAGGACCTTGGCAGTAAGGGGCCAAGGACATGCATGAGCTGGTGGTGCCCGACAGGTTTGGAGGAAGGTAACCTCCAGAATGATAATGGTGGTTATAGAAATCGTCAAGTCAGAAGGAGGAACTGGTTTTAAACGTAGGGCAATTTTGTTGTCTCTTAGACTCATGGACTAAGCTGCCAGAGGAAGTTTAGCAGGATATCGGCAATATAAGATTTTTTTGGTTTAACCGATGTGAAAGTGATAGTTGAAGCCACAGAAGTGCAGAATTGCAAAGAATGCGATTCTGAGTTACTGGAGCATTAAGATGACCTGTATTATGGCATGGTACAGAAGACAAGAATTTCTGAAAGTCCTCCTCTCAGAAAGGTCAATAGACAGAATTGGAAATGAACACTGAATTTGGTGAGAGAAAAGGGAGGGTGCAAAAAGATGAATGAAGATGAAAATCTCAGTAATTAGTAATATTTCACTTGCCTGTTATTTCTATGTTTTCCCCTCCCTCCTTCCTTCCTTCCTTCCTTCTTCCTTCCTTCCTTCCTTCCTATCTTTTATTCATTCTTTCTTGCTAGGGATCAAACCCAAGGCCTTGTGCATGCTAAGCAGGTACCCTACCACTGAGCTACATCCACAGTCTTATTCCACTATTTTGAGTAGGCTTCTGTTATGATTAATTTTATGTGTCATTTTCCTAGGTTGTGGTACCCAGATGTTTGGTCAAACACCCCACCACTACCACCATATGACTGACATTTAAATGAGTTTTTTTTTTTTGTTTGTTTGTTTGTTTGTTTTTTTTTTTTGTGGTACCGGGGATTGAACTCAGGGGCACTCGACCACTGGGTCACATCCCCATCCCTTTTTTGTATTTTATTTAGAGACAGGGTCTCACTGAGTTGCTAAGTGCCTCGCCATTGCTGAGGCTGGCTTTGAACTCGCGATCCTCCTGCCCCAGCCTCCCAAAGTGCTGGGATTACAGGCGTGCGCCACTGCGCCTGGCTAAATGAGTTGTTTTTTAATAAAGCTGGGTGGGCCTCACCCAATCAATTAAATGTCCCAAGATACAGACCAGCTTCCCTCAAGGGAGAGGAAATTCTGTCTTCAAACTGCCTTTGGACTTGACCTGCAATATGAGCTCTTCTCAGGGTCTCTGGTCTGATCGTCTGCCCTGCAGACTTCTGACTTGCCAGCTCCAACAAGTGCGTGAATCAGTTCCTTAAAATAAATCCCTTTCTCTAGATCAGTTTTCTTTGGATAAAGATCTATCAGTGTGACTCTATGCATTGATATTATGCATTGTATTGTTTCTGTTTCTCTAGAGGGCCCCAACAAATTCTGATTTCCATACATAACTAGAGTAAAAGTTGTGTTTTCTGTTTACTGAGCTTAGGCTCCATCCCTGATTCTTTGAGTCCTTTGACAGATAATTCTCTTCTTTCAAGGAAGATATCCATTCTGTTCTTACTCAGAAGGTACCTCTTTATATCTCTTTATGTCATTATATTGTAATTGTTGGTATGTGTACCCATTTCCTTACACTAATCTGTGAGCTTCCTGCAGACTGTGACTGGCTTCCAGTAGTTTGTGTAGCTCAGGTTCCCAGCCTATTTGGCATGGGAGATTTTGTTCTCAAGTGTATATTGAGTGAAAAAGTTTACATCTGACCTGATTCTTAAGTATTTTACAAGGAAAGAAATTAAATGGAGAAGCACTAAAGGAGAAGCAATGCAAAATAACAGTGACCAAGAGCCTCAGGAGAGGTTGGCAGCACATGATCAGCATCTTCTGGACCATAGTCTTGTGCTACATGTGGGAGTGAAACATCTTTTGGTGATCTAAACATTCCAGCGATCCAATGATCTAATCGGTTCTTGTTTGTTTTTCAATTTGTCAAATATTTATGACATGACTTTACCCAGATAAAGCTGGATTTTAAAATGTTTCATAGTGGGGCTGGGGTTGTGGCTCAGCGGCAGAGCGCTCGCCTCGCATGTGCGTGGCCCGGGCTCGATCCTCAGCACCACATAAACATAAATGCATTGCATTGTGTACAACGAAAGTAAATAAATATTTTTTTTTTTTTTTTTTTTTTTTTGTGGTACCGGGGATTGAACTCAGGGGCACTCGACCACTGGGCCACATCCCCAGCCCTTTTTTGTATTTTATTAGAGACAGGGTCTCACTGAGTTGCTAAGTGCCTCACCATTGCTGAGGCTGGCTTTGAACTCGCGATCCTCCTGCCTCAGCCTCCCAAAGTGCTAGGATTACAGGCGTGCGCCACCGCGCCCGGCTAATAAATATTTTTAAAAAATGTTTCATAGAGACATATTGAAAAAAACCACAGAAGCATCAAAAAGGAAAAAAAAGTGCTTGTAACCTCATTACCCACGATTGACTATGAACATTTTCCGTAGGTATAGATCCTCATCATAACATCTGCCGTTATAGATGAAGCTTTATTTTCAGCATGTGCCTAGAATTTCACTAAAGGGAAATGCACATTATTTACCAACCCTCTTATTATTGGACATTTAATTATTTTTCCTTCTCTCTGCTATTCTAAATATGGGCTCATTGTGAACATATTCACACTTGTGTTTTTGTGCTCTTGGTTATTACTTTGTGAAAATGAATTGCCAGAAGAATTTCTATATGTTACCTGAGTGTCCTCCAGAAATCTTCCACCAATATATATTGATTCCAGCAGTGTATAAGAATTGAAGTGCTTTCTTAAAACAGATACTGGTACATGACTGACTATTTTTTCTAATACAGGTTGCTTTTTCTTAAGTCTTGAATATTCTGCATAAGATCTTGTTCAACCTGTTAAGCTATTACTGATTCTACTAGGATAAATTAATAGTCATCATATATCCATGCTTGTTTGAACAAAATACTCATGTATCCAACACACGAGTAGCCAGTTTTGCAGCATTCATGGATGACTCACTTGTTTGTTTGAAATGAGAAAACATGGGAGGAGGCAGTTTAATACATAGTATAGAATGTAAGATCAAAAGATTAGCCCCAATCCTAACTTTGGTGGATATAGGATAGTATATTAAATTGCATTATGTTTCTTATCATAAAATTCTGAACTATGGGGTTGGGGTTGTGGCTCAGCGGCAGAGCGCTCGCCTCTCACGTGCGCGGCCCGGGTTCAATCCTCAGCACCACGTAAATAAACATAAATGCATTGCATTGTGTACAACTAAAGTAAATAAATAAATATTTTTTAAAAAATCCTGAACTATGACAAATTTACAAGTATCATTTAGAGATAATGGTTTCCCAAGGACCAGGATCACAACCTGTTAGTTTGTGCCTTACTGTGTCTTGAGAAGAAATGTGAAAATATTAATATTGTAGCTTCCAATTGAACTTTTCTACATGGATTATAATGAAACCACAATTGTCATGTTTTTCTTGATATTCCAAGAATGTTTTAGAACAGAGAGAAATCTATGAAAGCTATAGTGCTTTTTCTTATTCTTTGTAGGAGAGGATTTTGTATGGTTTAGAAAGGCAAATTTACTTAAAAAACTATCATTTATTTTAAAATAATTTTTAAAGAAAAATAAGCATATTCCAGGAGTAAATTTGTTTCTCATTGAAATTCTCAGTATACTTTTTCCTACCTGACTTTTAGTTTATTCTCCATGTAGCTCAGGGGTAGTCAAGAACTTCACATTTCTAACCAGAAAGTGAAGATGAGCTATGACAGAATCAGTCTTGGTATTTCTTATCTCTGTTTACTGCTGTTAACACATATAAGAAAAGGTAAATCCATAGAATGAGAAATAAGGCTTAAAATTTCTTATATCCAGCAGTTTTTATTTTGATTAACCATCACTGAACAATACTGGAAATTTAAAGTTATGTGGATTAATTGAAGTAGCTCCCATGGCATCTATAAGTTAATAAGACTTGGGGTATTGAGTAAATTTTGCTTTCTGGGTCTTTGGTTAGAATTGTGTGTTTTTCTCTTCAAGATTTCAGGGAGAAGTTTGTTTGCTTGTTTGTTTGTTTTAAAATAATGTTTATGTAATGAAATTTTTTTGTTCAATTCCTTAAATATCCCTGTAGAAAAGTGTGAAAACACATGTTAACCTGAAATGTTCTGTGTGCAGACTTAAGTTATAGATCACTGAAACTTAATGGTACACCCCAACTTAATTAAGAGGTAGAGGAACTGTAAATAAAAATGAATAATTTAAAACCACAGTACTAAATATGCTATGCAGAAAAGTAATTGTGTAGGTATAGCTCCTGCTGCTAGTTGGAATGAAAGCTGCTCAGGTAATTACCACTGAGCTCATGCATCTTCAGCTGTGCAGACCTTCTGTAGAGATGCGGTGTTTTGGATCCCCCAAGGAGCAAGAGGGTATGAGGCATTATGGAAAGAAACTACATCTTACAAGTTGTGTGTTTTAGAAAGGGTGTGGTGGGGAAAATAACTCTCCTTCTCTTAATTGCCCTATTATGTTAGTTGCCTGGTTTAAGATTATGTGCAATTAATGTAATAACTAAAAATGTCATGAAGTGTTTTATCACTGAATATTTTTTTATAATCCTTATACTTTTCAATCCCCAGTAAGCCAATTGTTAGGTGTCATGCCCTTGGCTTTTCTTTGGCTGTGGGAAAATGTTAATTCTTGTTTTTAGGCACCATTCAGAAATAATTTAAACTTATTTATGCCATTGCTAGCCACCGAAAGAAGCATGACAGTGATTTTATAAAAGTTAAGAATTAGGGGCTGGGGTTGTGGCTCAGCGGTAGAGCACTCGCCTAGCACGTGCGCGGCCCGGGTTTGATCCCCAGAACCATGTAAAAATAAAGGCATTGTGTACAACTAAAGCAAATAAATAAATGTTAAAAAAAAAAAAAAAATTACAGTCAGTATCTTGAGAAGATTATGCTATGCTACTTCCTCGTTCTCTAACCCTTTGCCAGTATGTGTAAATGTCGAGGTGTTCCAGCCATATACAGGTCGGCTTCCCAGACTGTAGACAACAGGTATGGGAAAACAAGGGTATCACTATAAATTTAAAAGAAGCAAACATTTTCAAAGTCCTCCTTCTTCCTGCTAGTTCCAAAAGATTCTTTCATCATTTGCATGGATTTTGTCAAAATAATTTTAAATCAGAGGTGTTTGAACGTCTCATTTATGGGCCCAATAATCACACCACTAGGTACAGAGTCAGAGGAAATGAAATCACTATCTCAAAGAAATATTTGCATCCTTTGTTTATTTGCAACATTATAGCCAGGTTATGGAAACAACTTAATGGATACAAAAATGGGTGTGTGCGCGCGCACACACACACACACACACACAATGGAATACTATTCAGACTTAAAAAGAAGGAAGTCCTGCCATTTGCGACAACATGGATTAACCTGGAGTATATATGCTAAGTGAAATCAGGCAGACATAGAAAGATAACTACTGACAGCTATTACTTATGTGAAAATTCTACAAGTCAAATTATTGAAAAAGAATGCAATGGTGGTTACCAAGGACTGGAGGGTGGGGGAAACAGGGAGATATTGGTCGAAGGGTACACAGATTCACTTATACAGGGTAAGTTCTGGGATCCAACATTCAGCATGGAGATCATAGATAATAATAATGTATGAAATTTGCTGAGACTAGATATTGTTTTCACCACACATGTACATACACACACTGGTAACTATGAGGTGATGGGTATTAATTAGATTGATTGTGGCAATTGTTTCACAGTGTGTATGCATACCAAATCATCATGCTGTACACTTGCTGTAGTTTGGATTTGGATTGTTCCCTGATACCTGCATATTAAAAACTCCATCCCAAACTTGGTGCTGTTGGGAGGTGTGGAACCTATAAGAGGTGGAGCCTAGTGACTCCAATGGCTGAGGCAGGAGGATCCTGTGTTCAAAGCCTGCCTCAGCAATTTATCGAGGCTGTAAGCAACTTACCGAGATGCTGTCTCTCTCTTTTTTTAAAAAAATATTTTTATTTATTTGCTATTAGTTGTACACAATGTGTTTTATTCAATGCGTTTTATTTGTACGTGGTGCTGAGGATCGAACCCGGGTCGCCCACGTGCTAGGTGAGCGCTCTACCGCTGAGCCACAATCCCAGCCCCGAGATGCTGTCTCTTAATAAAAATATAAAAAGGGCTGGGGGTGAGGGGCCTCAGGTTCAATCCCTGTTATTAAAAAAGAAAAAAAAGAGGTGGAGCCTGGTGGGAGGTCTTTAGGTGACTGGGTGTGTGCTCTTGAGGGAGAGTAGGATCCTAGCCCTTTCCTCCTCCTCTTTTTTCTTTTTTGCTGTCCCACCATGAGATGAGTGGCTCTGCTCTGCTCTGTGCTCCCTGCTGTGGTGCGCTGCCTGTCATAGCCCCAGAGCAGTGGGGCCAACCCATCCTGGACTGAAACCTCAGACTGTGAGCCCAAATGAACCTTTTCTCTCTCTCTTCTCCAGCACTGGAGATTGAACCCAGGGGTGCTTAACCACTAAGCTACATTCCCAGCCCTTATTTCTTTGAGACACGAGCTTGCTGAGAATCTTGTTGAGGCTGGTTTTGAACCTGCCATCCTCCTGTCTTGTCCACCCGAGTTGCCAGGAGGATTACGGGTGAGTACTGCTGTGCCCGGCTCTCCTGATCATACTTATGGACCATAGTAAAACTCAGTGATAGCCAGAGCCTTCACTTGTAGATAACGACTGTAGATAGCAGATGATTTTTTTTTTTTTTTTTTTTTGGTACCGGGGATTGAACTCAGGGGCACTCGACCACTGGGCCACATCCCCAGCCCTTTTTTGTATTTTTTATTAGAGACAGGGTCTCACTGAGTTACTAAGTGCCCTGCCATTGCTGAGGCTAGCTTTGAACTCGCAATCCTCCTGCCTCAGCCTCCCAAAGTGCTGGGATTACAGGCGTGCGCCACCGCGCCCGGCTAGCAGATGATTTTTGCCAAGATAAGTTTAAGGATTTCCTCCTTAGATATTCTCTTATGCAAGGAACACATGTTTAGCATTTTTTTCTTTTAATATTTTCAAATATTATATCTTAAAATTCCTTTAAAAATATTTTTACAGTTGTTTACTCATTGAGATTATTGATAGGCCTTTTCCCTTATATTTACTTCACTTTTCAGATAGTTCAGGAACATTTTAGAAGCAAACTGAAGACATGCTTTCACAGAGTTAGGTGGATCAGCCCTACACTTTATCTCTACAGCTATTAACAAGTTTAATAAAAGTAGATTGTGACATGAGAAAATTTAGATTTTCTCATGGTTAATCATTTTTTTTTTTGGGGGGGGGGGGTAGGTAGTACCAGGGATTGAACTCAGAGGCACTTGGCCACTGAGCCACATCCCCAGCCCTATTTTGTATTTTATTTAGAGACACGGTTGCTTAGCACCTTGCCATTGCTTAGGCTGGCTTTGAACTCGTAATTCTCCTGCCTCAGTCTCCTGAGCTGCTGGGATTATAGGCGTGCACCACCGTGCCCAGCATGTTTGATAATTTATGTTATTTAAAAAAATTAAAATTGGCTTTAGTGCTGGCTGTCAGCGAGGAACTGGTTATCTTGTAAAATGCTGAGTATTGGTTCTTATTGGGTGCGATAATTTCTTCTGGTATCTTCACAAAAAAGAGTTTTGATCCTGGGTTTCTAATATCATCTGACACCTCTGATACTTTGCTTATAAAACTTTAAAACTTTTCAGAAAATGTATGAATTTCTTTAAAAATGCTAGAAAGAATAATTAAATTGCAAACAACCAATCCTGCCCCCAAATCCCAATTCCATGAGATCTTGGTTTTTACAACAGAACAAAACCTGTGCTTGCTTTTTTTTTTTTTTATTGGGGGAGGGCACATTCCTGTCAAAGATGTTGCTTCATCTGTCAATCATGGCGCCTTCTCAGAAGGACACATTGTGTGTGATTGCCCACTTATGCATAAGCATTGTCAGCAGGGAAATTCAGTCCAAATAGCAGAAGATCATCATCACCTGTGAGTTGAAGTGTGTGTGTGTGTGTGTGTGTGTGTGTGTGCGCGCGCACGCGCATGTGAGACTCACACACACATGCACACACATACAAACACAGGGTGAATGAAGGACAGTGAAAACAAAAGCAACAGTGTATCAGGCTTAAATCCTCTGTAAATGACATGATGGATTATTGCATTTGATAGATGTAGAAATGAGTAATTAAATGAAATGTAAATTTGAGAACCTTCCTCAGATTTCTTAATAATGTTTTCTTAGCTGGCTAATTAGGATGTAC
The DNA here is from genome assembly GCA_025594165.1 of Tamias sibiricus. Classification (NCBI taxonomy): domain Eukaryota; kingdom Metazoa; phylum Chordata; class Mammalia; order Rodentia; family Sciuridae; genus Tamias; species Tamias sibiricus. Next base: position 123,850,895 of record CM046666.1, on the reverse strand, counting down.
TACTGATGTGATCCAAAAAGTTTTCAGCTCCAAATGAAGTTGCCAAAGGAGGGAAAGCCCAGAAGTGGGATCCTGATTGTATTTAGGGGTGAGCGGCTAAATCTCATCACTGGTGTGCCGTGCACACCCCCCACTCTGCACTTTCCCTTCTCATTCCCACGTGGCTTTCTTACCTAGACCAGACCTTGCATTTCTCTCCATTATTCTTGATCCTCTTATATTCCCTATGACAGGGTTAGTGCTGTGATTGTAATCCCCCCCCCCCCCCAAAAAAAAAAAAAAAATCTTTGGAATGTTTTCAGCTGCTACAGGAAACCCCTGCTTTGGGGTAAGCTGAGTGACATTTCTTTTTCCTCCTGTCACAGCAGGTAGTCTGTGGTTAGTGCAGCTGCCCAATATCATTAGGCTACTCCTGGGGGAGGGGTGGGCACAATCTTTGTTTCATGGGTTCCTCCTCAGTCACAAGTTGGCTGCTGCATTTCCAGAGTGTATTCAGGCAGAAGGAAGAGGAAGGAGGGGCAGGCGGGCTTTCCCCTGATGAGGCTTTTCTTAGGAGAGGTAAGCTTTTTCTGGTGACTTCTGCCCACATCACGGTGAAAGACTGCCAATGGCTGTAGCAGGGGTCTTGTACTTTTTTTTTTGAGTTGTTGATTGACTTTTATTTATTTATTCATATGTGATGCATAGAGTCCAAAGAGTGCCTCACACATGCTAGGCAAGCACTCTACCACTCAGCCACAACCCCAGCCCAGGGGTTCTTGTTTATTAAACAAGGCACATGGGTGCCTTGGGAAGCAATTGGTGTTGTATTAATAAGAAAGAGGGGAATGGATACTGCATTGGCAACACAGTGTATGTCACAGAATGCTAGTATTTTTCTGCTGATTTTATTTGGATATGATCCTTTTGTAATTGGTCACATAAAACAGTACTACTTTATATGGCTTTGCTTAATTTTTTCTTTTGAGTTTCAAAGTTATTAAAATGGCAAAAACCAGGATTCATTATATTGGAAAGGAAAGACCAATTGCAATTTTGTTTTCAGTGATTCTTACTGAACATGATCTATTTTTCTCTGATTCATCTCAATGTTATAAACCAGTTAAAAGTCACACTAAATTAGGTATTTTTTAATTTTTTAAAATTTTATTATTATTTTTTAAACCTCCTAGTTTTATTTATTTGTACACAATGCCTTTATTTATTTTTACGTGGTGCTGAGGATTGAACCCAGGCCACGCATGTGGCTAGGCGAGCGCTCTACTGCTGAGCCACAACCCCAGCCCCTAGGTATTTTTTTAAATATTTATTTTTTGGTTGTAGTTGGGTACAATACCTTTATTTAATTTTTATGTGTTGCTGAGGATCGAACCCAGGGCCTCGCAGGTGCTAGACGAGCACACTAGACTGAGCCATAATCCCAGCCCTAAATTAGGTATTTGTTTCACAGATTTTTTTTTTTTTTTTTTTTTTTTTAAAGCATCATTTGGCAGCCTCTTACAGAGGATCAGCTTCTCTTTTTGAGTGGAAAGTGATCCATGATGAGCATGGAGGGAACATCCGCTGCTCCCCAGAGCTTCTGATCTGTGTGGGACAAAAAGCAGCAGATATGGAAGGTCAGAGATGTTCACAAGTATTATGGGAAGAGGGTAACAATGGGGACAAGAGACAGAAGTAGTGTTAGGGTTCAATTTCCATGTTTATAACTGTATTTTTACGATGTTTTATTAGTATACTCACAAAAGATCTTGTAATTTTAATGAGAAAGGAAAAAGGGCTTTATGACTCAACAGGCCTCCCTCCCCCACCCCTTACCCTCATAGTTGAGTATTGCATGCAGGGCCTGGTGCAGGCTAAGCCCACAATCTACTACTGAGCTCCGCCTTCCATCCCCTCCTTGTTTCCTAGTTGTGTCATTCTTAAAATAGCCACTTAGGGTTTGTGAATATATCACAAATTTTAGTTTCACTCAAATAATATTATTGTTAGCCTAATAAGATTAAACCACTATTACAAAAAGGAAATCTTCAGAAAAAAAAAATCAGACAGGCTGGAAGCATAGCTCCCCGGAAGAGCATGTGCTTAGCATGCATAAGACCCTGGGTTCAATATCTAGTACAAAACAAAACAAAACATTAAAAAGCAAAAATCAAGCAGTATCAGAGCTCATAGAGTGGTAATTGTAACCCCGCCCTCCCAGCTCACTACATTCATGCATGTACACACCCAGAGTGTGGTCACTTTCTTTCTTCTTTTTTTTTTTTGTGGTACCGGGAATTGAAACTCAGGGGCTCTCAACCACTGGGCCACATCCCCAGCCCTTTTTTGTATTTTATTAGAGACAGGGTCTCACTGAGTTGCTAAGTGACTCGCCATTGCTGAGGCTGGCTTTGAACCCGCGATCCTCCTGCCTCAGCCTCCCAAAGTGCTGGGATTACAGGCGTGAGCCACCACGCCCGGCTTGGTCACTTTCTTTCTAGATAATTGGAATCATATTATCTGTATTGTTCTGCAACTGGCTCCCCCCACTTATAACATCTTTTTCTGATTGTTTTTTCTCCAGAGTACACATAGAATAGAGTTTTTTTCAATCAAGAATGGTATCACCCTCCCCCAAGGATTTTAAAAAATGTGAGAGCATTTTGTGAAGACATATCCTGCTCAGAATATCTTTAACGTCCCATTCAGAAACAACTAGATGGAAATAACTAGTTTTTTAAATATTTCTTTATATGATTATAAAATGTGATTTTACAATCTAACTATTTCCTTACCTGTGGTCAGTGTCTGTAAATATACAATCTCTTATGTGCAAGAACATAGAATAAATTACTAGAACTGCTGGGTCAAAGTATGCCCATCCAATTTAGTGATGTTCCCAAAGTCTTCTCCAAAAAGACTGCACAAAATTGCCATTTTAGTAACAGGTCCATACATTTTCCTACATCCCTTTCAACACATATTATCAATTAATTTTATTTTGCCAAAATATGAAGGGAAAATAAAGTCTTATTTAAATTTCAATTTTCCTGTCCAAAAAAATCTGTTACAGAGTACTTTTAATACAGTGATAAATGACTAATTTGTTCTTGGAGACAGTGCTCATCTGCTTTGGATATTCTGCCACCTGTCTCATTCATGTTCCAAAACAGATTTATTTACAAGCCACTCACCTCTTTGGAGTGCCTTTTTAGTTTCATCTGCAAGGAGTGTCATATTAATGCTGATTGGCAGGCGTGACTTTCTTTTTCTTTTCTTTTCTTTTTTTTTTTTTTTTTTTTTTGGTACTAGGGATTGAACTCAGGGGCACTTGACCACTGGGCCACATCCCCAACCCTTTTTTGTATTTTATTAGAGACAGGGTCTCACTGAGTTGCTAAGTGCCTCGCTATTGCTAAGCCTGGCTTTGAACTTGCGATCCTTCTGCCTCAGCCTCCCAAGTATTCGGATTATAGGCGTGTGCCACCGGGCCCAGCTTATATTTGTGTTTTGAATGAGTGTTTATGGGTTTGTATGTAGGCATATATGATATATCTGAGTACTACATTGTGTTGTAAAATATCTCTGTGGGTTGGGGAATGTGCTATGGAAAAATATTAGCTTTAAAAATTTATTCAAAGGATAGTTTTTTTTTTTTTTTCCCCTCCCTGCCCTAAGGTAACAATTTAATACTAGATTTTGGCATTTATTTTTATTTTTTTATAGTATTAGAGATTGAACCCCAGTGGGGCTCTAGCACTGAGCTGTACTCTTAGCCCTTGTTTTTTATTTTTAAAATTAAAAAAAAAAAAATTGACACAGGTCTTGATAAGTTACTAAGGCTAGCCTTGAACTTGTGATCCTCCTAAATCAGTCTCCCAAGTCACTGGGATAAGAGGTGTGCATCACCACACCTGACTTGATTATAGTATTCAAAAAATTAAGTTGACAGTAGTATCAATACTTTGCAAAAGGTTAAAAACTAAGATATTTTGTGTGTTTGTTTGAAGAAGAGCTTGCATGCTTAATGGTAGATATCCCCTAGTTGGACTTGGATATATAGCCAGTGAGGTAAGCCAGATTGTTTTGGGTGCAGAAGGAAGAAATGAAGAATTACACCCTATCAAATTTAATTTCACTGAGCAAGTTAATTTTTAACAATTTTTAAAATATTTATTTATTTGCTTTTAGTTGTACACAATGCGTTTATTTTTATGTGGTGCTGAGGATCGAACCCGGGTCATGCACGTGCTAGGTGAGCGCTCTACCGCTGAGCCACAACCCCAGCCCCACAAGTTAATTTTTTCTCTGCTTGAGTGAAGTTGCTGCACTTTGTACTAGCTGAGTTGCTGCACAGGCAAGAGAATGTAGCAGATCCTTGAATTTCTAGCTTCTTCCTCCAAATGGGCAGGAGTGCTACTGATCTCTAAGAGGAGGTACTTGAATCAGTTTAGAATGTTTAGCCTCTGACGATTTCAACGCTGATCTCAGGTTGCTTAGAAAATTACTTGTTGATGATTATAATAAATGGTGGTAATTAAAATTTTTAAAAGTGGTGGAACATTCTATGTGTGGGTGTATTTAATTATCTGGCAGGTGTTCATGTTTCTAGAGTGTGAAACTTATGGGTAAACAATGGCTTTTCTGTTAGAAATTCTGCCCACACTTTTGTGTCTCCTCTCATTTATAGGTGGGTATTTTCCATCACTTACAGAGTAGTAGTGATGAGCTGACTAATTTGTGTTGTACTATGTGTTTCCCAGGTGGTTTTGTTTGTTTGTTTAACCTCAGTCAGTTCTAACTTCCTTACATGAATTATTCTTACTCATTAATAGCATCTTCATGAAAAATGTTATGAATGGACACATAATTTTATTTTCTAGAAATAATGTTAGAAAAATTGTGCTTTTACAATTCTTATATAATACATGCAAACTCATAAACCTAGAGCCTTGGGAGGAGGCTGAGTCAGGAGGATTGCAAGTTGGAGGCCAGCCTCAGCAATTTAGTAAGGCCCTAAGCATTTTAGTGAGACCATATCTCAAAATAAAAAGGGCTGGGGGTATAGCTCAGTGGTAAAGTGCCTCTGGGTTCTATCCCTAGTACCAAAATAAGTAAGTAAGTAAGTAAATAAATAGATAATAAAGTCAAATTAAGCTGTGATATAACCACTGAATTTTTTTTCAAATTTTATGAGGTCATATTGATACACTTTATTGATTGATTGATTGATTGATTGAACCCAGGGTTGCTCTACCACTGAGCTATATTCACAGTCCTTTTAAGTTTTTATTTTGAGACAGGGTCTCACTAAGTTGCCCAGGCTGGCCTTGAACTTGGGATCCTTCTGCTCTAGCCTCCCAAGTCACTGGGATTACAGGAATGCACCATCATGCCCATTTCCAGTTCAGATACATTTTCGACAAAGATAGACCAAGATAATAAATATTCTTATTGAACGGAGAAGATGAAAGTGAAAGTTAACTTCTCTTTTTGTGGTGCTGGGTATGGAACCCAGGGCTTTGCACCTGTTAGGCAGGTGCTCTGCCACTGTGCTATACCCCATCCTGAAAATTAAGTTCCTTATTTTTGGTTCCAGGGATTGAACTCAGGGGCACTTCACCACTGAGCCATATGCCCAGCTCTTTTTATTCATTTTTTTTTTTTTTTGGAGACAAATTCTCACTAAGTTGCTTAGGGCCTTGCTTAGTTGCTGAGGTTTGCTTTGAACTTGTGATCCTTCTGCCTTAGTCTTCTGAATTGCTGGGATTAAAGGCATGTGCCACCATGCTGGGCCCTGAAAGTTAACTTCTTTAAAGATAGTCAACCACCATATAAAATTACTGAGCACTAATGTTCTAATATAGTTCTATATTTTTAATATGAAACAGAGATAGGCATTGTTAATGTTGAATAAACTTATTGTGTTACATTATATTACATTATATATAGTAAAATCTTTTTAACTCTAAAAAGTGTAAAATAATTTCAAACATGTTCGCTCTAATCATATCTATGAAGTGAGGTCTTCTCATCTCAAGGTCTGGTTGGTGGCACTAAGGTATCTGATAACTATTGTGATTTCCAGTCAGCCTGTCCCATCATTTTAAGAAAAATTGGTTTAGTAAGAGCTTTGAACTCTTTACTAGTGGGGAGAATGATGACTGACATTTCCATCAAGTGGCTTCTGGAACTTTGTTAGTTGGTCAGTGGATCATTCAGATGAGAATATAGATAGTATATATCCTGTGGATCTATGATATTACTGTTTCTCTTGGAAAACATTTTTCTTCTCTCCATTAACCTATCATCTAAGAAGTTACCCGGTCTGGAAAGAAAAGGCAAAGTTTGTTTTGGTAATTTCTCAGTGCTGAAGTTTCATTGTTTCTACTTAACTGCTTTATTTTGTTAACTTGTGTCATAACTTAAAATTTTGCAAATGCTAATTAGAAACAATTGGTTTGATGAAAGAGCCTTGCATATTACAAAGAGATAATCTTAGGAGATGTTTGGAAATAAAAAGGAAAGCTAATGTTATAACACAATTTATGCACCCAAATATATTTTGTTAAGTTTCTTTGAATAGGAGTCTTTGTATTCCTCAACTATTTTGCCTTTTTCTTCTTTTTTTTTTTAGGATTTGCCTTCTCCCAAATTTAAATAAAAAACGAAGGGAAAGGGACTTGTCAACATGTGGATAAAACTGAAAAAACGCCAATATGAATCAGTTGTCATTTATGAGTTTTTTTGAAAAACATTAGCTATTGTGTCAAGTTGATTGGCAGACAGTCACTAAGGCTTAACACATGAGTTTTATGGTATGTTATCAAAACATGAATTAATTTAAAACAACTTTATTATGAATAGGTCTAACTTGATCTAATTGAGGAAGACCTACACAAGGCCTGTCTAAAATAGAATGTCCATGGTTCCTTCTAAAGGCCTTATAGAACAAAATAAAGATCTATATTATATATAGGTCCAATTTATGGAAGACCCATAGAGTATCAAATTTCAGAATGGTTTCATTGACTTGAAGAAGTAAATCCACTGTGTACAAAGGGTGTATAGAATGAGAATATTCTCTGCCCTTCTCAGTGAAAGGCTAAAGGAAACTTACAGAATGCGCACTTTCCTAGGCTGGAGGGTTTTAGAAGGAGTTCTGGATGTAAAGGTTAAACCATTGCTTGCTAGTGTCTTTCCGCTGATTCTCCTTGTTAGTGTCACAGTCACCCTAATGGTTGATGAGGTATTTCATGTACACTTCCCTACAATGACCTCTGTATCTTTCTTCTTGTTTGCCCCACGGCCACCTCCTTCTTTTTGCACTGGGGATTGAACTAGGGCCTCAACCATGCCAGGCAAATGCTCTACCATTGGGCTATGTCCCCAGCCCCTTTTGTTTTTATTTATTTAAAATATACTCTTTTAGGCTGGGCACGGTAGTGCATGCCTGTAATCCCAGCACTTTGGGAGGCTGAGGCAGGAGGATTGCGAGTTCAAAGCCAGCCTCAGCAATGGCGAGGCACTTAGCAACTCAGTGAGACCCTGTCTCCAAATAAAATACAAAAAAGGGCTGGGGATGTGGCCCAGTGGTCGAGTGCCCCTGAGTTCAATCCCCGGTACCACAAAAAAAAAAAAACAAACAAACAAACAAAAAAAAAAAACTCTTTTAGATGTTGATGGACCTTTATTTTATTCATTTATTTATATGTGGTGCTGAGAATTGAACCTGGTATCTCACACATGCTAGGCAAGTGCTCTACCACTGAGCCACAACCCCAGCCTCTCCCCCCACCCCCATCTTTATTTTTATTTTTATTTTGAGACAAGGTCTTGCAAAATTGCCCAGGCTGGCCTGGGACTTGTGATCTTCCTGCTTCAGTCTTCTGAGTACCTGGGATCACAGGAGTGCACCACCATGCCCAGCTGGCTTCTTGATTATGCAATGCATGATAAATAATGGCTAAGTCTCTACTTGCAATTCTTTTTTTTTTTTTTTTTTTTTTTTTGGTGATGTTGGGATAGAACCCGGGGCCTTGCATATATATATATATATATATATATATATATATATATATATATTATTAGCCAAGCATTCCACCATTGAGCTACATCCCTAGCCCAAGCAATTCCTTCTTAATTTTACCAATAAGCAAGTTGCATTAAAAAATAAAACATTATATTATGATCCTAGTTTTTTATATTAATTCTGCCCAGATAGGCTATTTTGTGGTTGACTGTATTCATTAATGTCAATGACCCTTATGGTCTGTCACATTGGGTGCTCCAATAAACTACTCATCCCAGGCTTACAGCACTCTGCGGGCCAGTCCTTTTGAATGTGGAATAGTATTAGGCTTTTACTGATCCTGTCAGCACAACAGATACCATGCACATTCCAGACCTGTGCTTTGAGAAGTCCCTATCAGTTACTTTAAAAAAAAAAATGTATGTGTATATATATATATATATGTGTGTATATATATATATGCATATATATATATATATATATATATACATTTATTTATTTATTTTAGTTGTACACAGTGCCTTTATTTATTTTTACATGGTGCTGATGATTGAACCTGGGCCGCACACGTGCTAGGCGAGTGCTCTACCACTGAGCCACAACCCCAGCCCCCCATCAATTACTTCTAAGCAGTCACTTACCAAAGAAGTTACATGGACGTAGAGATACCTCAGGGAGAGAGAAGCCTGGCCATCCGGGTACCATAGATGACTCCAGTCAGAAGTCAGCCTCAAATGATGACCAGAAAGATGGACAGAAGGAAATCGCCCAGTGGAGCCTAACTTAGTTTGCAAAACCATGTGCAAATAAGATAATTTTTTTGATCCATTAAGTTTTAGGGTGTTTTGTTATGTAGTAATGAATAAATGACAATACTCCCAGAATTGATGTTCATGGATAGATGCATTTTAATAGCTACTTAGTAATGAGTTGTGTTTACATATTAGAAAAGCAAAATACAATAAATTATTGTTGAGCAGCTATTAAAATAGATTGATCAGTGTATTTTGTGCCCTTTACTAATGCAGTTACATGAAGAGGGAAGGAAACAAATGAAAAAGCCATTGAAAAGATTTGAATGTCACTCAGTGCTGTTATAATAAAATACAAGCTTTCCCGTCATAATTCTGTAAGGTAGTAAAGACTTTGAAAGATTTGGCAATGGTTTCAATGACAAAGTTGGGAGAGAAATGTAAGAAAATTAAAAGTATTAATTTTTGTTTGGATGAGTTTCTAAGTTCCTTTTCCTTACATTATCATTGTCATCTGATGTTGTAAACAAAATGCCTCTGTAGGTTGACTGATTACAAATGTTTTCCCTCAAGCACACAGCAGCTTCCAAATCTGTCTGTAAACCGCTTTCTTAAAAAAGTGAATAAGCTTAGGAAATAATTATTCCTCAAAGTACACTAAACTCCCAAGCAAGCTTTTGTTCTGTAGACAGATCTGATTCATTCAGAAACATCAAGATAATTGTCACGATTTAAGATTTTGAAAGAAACCCAGGAGCCGTTGGCTCAAGCATAAAACTTTCTTTTGCTTTCTTGGCATGATGCCTCCAGTTGAATATTTTGTGCTGTACGTTGCTCCATTTTTTGTTTTGTGTTTTTGCCCCTGGGACAGGAAACTACAGAACAAAATATATTCATCTTGGTAACCGGTGCTGGTCCTGTGGTGACTCACTATTTTTAAGTGATTATTGCAGAAAGGAGAGGCTGACGCTTGGAGGGTGCACCCGAGAGGATGCCCATCTTGAGCCAAGTTTGTAAAACTGGGAATCACTATTTTGACACCAGAAGAACACTCACAATGAAATACTCCCTTCTAATTCGTTTCTTTCATGCTGTGGTATGCTCCATTTTAATTAAAATTCTTAAAGGGCTCAGACAGTATACGTTTGAATATGATTGTGCTTCTTCCTTCCAGGTATTAATCTGTGATCCTGGAAATGTAATTTTTTTTTTTTTTTTTTTTTTTTTTTTGGTACCAGAGATTGAACTCAGGGGCACTCAAACACTGAGCCACATTCCCACATTTCCAGCCCTGTTTTGCATTTTATTTAGAGATAGATAGGGTCTCACTAAATTGCTTAGCACCTCACTTTTTGCTAAGGCTGGCTTTGAACTCATGATCCTCCTGACTCAGCCTCCCGAGCCTCTGGGATTACAGGGATGCGCTACTGTGCTTGGCTCTGGAAATGTAATTTTACAGATAAATGTTTTCTTACTAGATAGTAAGCTCCAAGAGGGCAGTGCCATATTTTACTTGCTCAGAATCTGGGACCCATCCTTCTAGCATCTGCCAATCTACACTCAGATATTTTTTGATTTAGCTTTTGAATCAGCAACCCTCCACTTCCATACCCCACTGCATCCCCACCAGAAATTGCTGGTTTAGGTAGAACTTCAACAATTCCAGATTGGCAGAGGGAATCATGTTTTTCTGCTTCCTCCTCCTCCTCCTCCTCCTCCTCCTCCTCCTCCTTTTTTTCTAGTAACAAGGATTGAACCCAGGGATGCTCAACAACTGAGCAACATCCTCAACCCTTTATATTTTTTATTTTGAGACAGGGTCTTGCAGAGTTGCTTAGGGCCTTGCTAAGTTGATGAAGCTGGTCTCAAACTTGTGATCCTCCTGCCTCAGCTTCCCCAGCCGCTAGGATTACAGGTGAGTGCCACGGTGCCCAGTTCTACTACTTTCTTAATAGGCAGTCCCTGATTTATCCTACACCAATTCCATAAAGTAGGGATAAGAATTTCTAAGTCAGCTGGGCATGGTGGTGCATGCCTATAAGTTCTAGCAGCTTGGGAGGCTGAGGCAGGAGGAAGTTCAAAGCCAGCCTTAGCAACTTATTGAGACCCTGTCTCAAACTAAAAAGGGCTGGGTATGTGGCTCAGTAGTTAAGTGCCCCTGGGTTCAATCCCTGGTACAAAAAAAAATCTAATTCAAGTACCTATACACCTATATATGCCCGGTCTTTTCAATATGTTATTTCTAATACTTTTAATAGGTCATTTGGAATTAGGGGTTAAAATATTGATGTACTTAATTTTCATATGTGTTGTTATTATTACTTTAGGCAGTGCTGGGGATTGAACTCAGGAGTGTTCTACCTCCAAGCCCACATCCCCAACCCATTTTAATTTTTGAGATGGGGCCTCCCTAAATTGCTGATGCTAGCCTTGTATTGGGATCCTCCTGCCTTAGCCTCTAAAATTGTTTGGATTACAGCATGCACCATCGTGCCCAGATTCTTACAATTCTTTAATTGAAAACCTATACTGAGGGACTTATATGGTATGTTAAGAATGATAAAACGTTTCTGGAATTACTGAGTTGGAAGATACTAGAATAAAAGATGCTTTGGAAAGCTTTTGTATTCCTATAATTATATGGCAAGAGAAAAATTTTAGGGTCTTGGGAACTTGTACTGAGATACTTTGGTAACTGCTTGAATTTAAATTTTTCCCCCATCTGAAAGAACTCAAATTTCTTTTTAGGTTATATTTTCTTCACTTATACATATTCCTATCTAATTCATTTTTAAGAATTTAACAAATAGATATTGAGCACTTGTTTTATGCCAGATACCTCATAATTCTTGAGATGCCTCAGTGAACAAAATAACTACAATCCCTCTTCTGGGGAAATTGGCATTTTAGCAGACATACAATAAACACAATTTAAAAAGTGGCTATTCAAGTAGGTTATAAGGTGATGAAGCGCTAGGAAAAAATAAAGTAGGATGATGAAAATTAAGGAGAGGAATGGGTTTTAATTTTAACTTTTTGTGATACTGGAGATAGAGTCCAGGGCCCTTTGCACCTAAGGCAAGGGTTCTGCCACTGAGCACACCCTAGCCCCATATGCCGAGTGGGCGATTTTTCAGTAAAGGTTGGTATGTGTGTGTGTGTGTGTGTGGGGGGGGTGGTGGGGGGAGAGCCTTCCAGGCCTGGAGAGGGCCAGCGGGCAGACCACCTGGGGCCAGCCTGCTGCTGCACCTCAGGAATTCCTTCCTGGTTGAGCATGGTCCATACTCACCCAGTCAGGCTCCCATTGTGAACCTTATCGGAAATTATTATTGAATATCATTCCATCAAATCATAAATTGACACTAAAAAAGAGAAACAATTAGAATGGGGCCACATAATAAAGCATTTCTTTTGGTCTTTCTAGTTTTAAGAATGTATGTAAATCATTGTGACAGATAACAGTTGTTTTAAGGATTAATTCCTGGTCATGTCCCAGGACAGGAGCCTGTTAGATGTTTAGGTCTCAAGACTACAGCCTTTGAATTTAAAGATAGAGACCATATCCATCAGCTAACTAGCATAAGAAGTTGGAGCGTATAAAATTCCTAAGTCTGTGCCTGTTCATGGTTGGTACTGTATAAATATTGAGTTTAGAATAAGAATTTTAAAACTACAACATGCGCATATTCAGGTTAATTACTTTTCTGTGAGACCTCAGCTTCCACATTTTTTTTTTTTTTAAAAAGGTAGGTATACCTCATCATATATTTGTTGAAACCTGTAGAAGGCACAGCACCGAGAGTGAACCCTGATATTAACCTGGGACTCTGGGTGGTAATGCTGGGCAGTGGAGGTTCATCATGTGTTAAATAGGTTGATAATGGGGGGACTGCGCATGGGGGTGGGGAGAGGGGGAAGAGGACCAGGGAACAGGGACATATGAGAAATCTCTGTATTTTCTTCTCAATTTTGCTGTGAACCTGAAACTGCTCTAAAAAAAGTCTTTTAGAAAAATGGAACTCGTGGTATCTCTTCCATCCACAGAACTGCGAGGAATAAAGATGGTGTTGGTAGGTGGCTTCGCACAGTGCTTGACACATGGTAGACCCTCAGTACCTGGCACTGCTCTTAACAAAGAGCAGTCATCTCATGCAGGGACTCCTGTTTTGACCTGGTTTGCTTTCCATCTTTGAGACCTCTTCCACCTGATATTTTCAGCTTTTGTAGCCCTACCCTGTACTTCAGCCTTTTGAAAACAACTACTTAAGTGTTTGATGAGCACATTTATGAAGCAGATCCAATATTTAAAGGAATCTCGGAGTGAAATACTTTGGGAGTGATTGCCCTTTAATTATAGTATCTTCCTGTGAATTCTGGAGTTTGCTTTTTTATCTTTTCCCCTCAGTGACCCCCAGCCCTTATCTCCTTGTTCCAGGATTGCTGTCTTAGCCTCCCTGCCGCTCTCCCTGGTGGTTACCATCTCCTTCCTCCTCTGTCCCTGCACACTTCTGGTTCACTTGATGCCCTGTTGCCAACTTAATTTTCTTTTTGTTTTTTAAAGATTTTTCTTTTAAGATGGACACAATATCTTTATTTATTTTATTTCTTTTTTATGTGGTGCTGAGGATCGAACCCAGTGCCTCACATGTACGAGGCAAGTGCTCTACTGCTGAGCTATAACCCCAGCCCCTGCCAACTTAATTTTCTAAAATACTACCATACCCCTTTTATGTTTTAAAAATTTACATCAGCTTATTGTTCCAAGTCTGAATTTCTTTGCCTAAACTCCGTGGTTCACTACAACCTGGAACCTTACTATTTCTTGGTTCTGTTTGATGTACCGTGATTCCTAAACCATTCCCCAAGACACCCACTGACCCTGTACATTTCACGTGTGTTTCTCACTTGTATGAGCTGTTCTTTCCACTTAGATTGCTGTACCTCGTCTTCTCTGTCAGTTCCATTTTGTACGGGTGTATCTAAATTCTACATTCTCTTCCAATTCTTGTCCTGGCTCACTCATCTGTCAATGATTTTCTATTTTCCATGTATAAAATGGTAAATTAAATTAGAGGATGCATTTATAAAGTACTAAGTGCTCTTTTTGTCTCACATTTGAAGAGAAATATATATAAATTCTTGAAAGAAATATAAATTCTAGTAGAATTGGTTATTCTATGAGAGTCTAGCCAGGTGCTGATGACTAAGTAAACAGTTGAGTGATTTTTCTGAAGTCCTAGCCTTTAAAATTGATAACATGTTAGAGGACATGGAATTTATACCATTTTAGGTTTTGGAAGTTGATAGGGGAAAAGGGAGTATTTATCAAATATTTTGCAAATAATTTAGATTTCTCTGATACAAAAATAAAAAAGACAGATATAAAATGGAAACCTGCAGCCTAACTCAGCTGATGCGATTCCTTTACATCCATGTTCAGGACTGTCTTGTTACTGCCTGGCAACTGCTGCTTGCTATTTGCCCAGTTTATCTTGTTTTGTGTTTTGATTTAAAAAATTACTTTTATTGAAGTATAAATTAAAACTGAAAGAGGCAGATCCTACAATTTGATCACTCTTTAGAAATGTGTGTTCACACTCATCCCCAAACTAAATAAAGATGATGAATATCCATGATCCCCTAAACTTCAGAGTTCCCCATGTGACCCTTTCCAGTAAACAGTGTCCTCTCCCCAGGAGGCACTGGCTATTCTGATTCCTGTCACCATCCCCTGGGAACTCAGAGGCAGCAGTTTTAGACTTGCTGTTTCAGATACGTCTTTATAGCACTGTGTAAAGGTGGGAAGTTGGTGGGAAGTTGAAGCTAGGCAGTAAGAATGCATGTTATTCTCTCTTTTAGCTCCTAAGAAATATATATTTTTCTCTTTTCCAGAAGATTCTTGTGTCTCCATCCCCTGCTCTGTTGTCTTATCATCAAGCACTGATTACTTGATAATCCCTAGCTGCAAGAGAGGCTGGAAAATTATCTCTTATTCTTTTTTTTTTTTTTTAAACTCTCTGTGGTTGTAGGTAGATGAGTGATGATGGAGTTAAGACTGTGTGTAGCTGACCCATAGCTACAAGGCACATTGTCTGAGAAAAAGAAATATGCTAAACTCTTAGGTGTAAGAGCATAGCCTGCTCAGGGAACTTGTGTCGTTTTGAGAGGAAAAATAAATTTGTTACTAGAAGGACCTTTGCACTTCTCTGAACATATTCATCAAATACTCATCAAATGGAATTTGTTCTCCTCAAACACTGAATTTATTGCTAGAATGGCTGAGCTAGGAGTTTGATTTGGAAGGACTCAATGAGCAGATAGTACTAGAAACTATTTTCAGTAATGCTGAGAATGCTCAGTAAGACTATAAAATATGAAAGAAGGCAGAATTTGGGCTATGGGGAAACTTACTCTCAGTAATATGCAGAGGAAATTGATCTCCAAAATAGAGAACTACAGCCACCAAAGAGCAGAAATAGTGTTTAGGTAGCTATGGAAGGCGTTTAAGGAAGAAGAATGTGAATGAACATCAGGGTAGAGTCCTGGGAAGTCATTGCTAAGGTGTCATGTGAGTCATTCCTTTGACCAGTGTATCCATGCAGTAATATACTACCAACCTATCAGTCACTCACTTAGTAGATGTGTGGGTCATCAGATCAACTATTGTCATCATAACTAACACTATAACCTAACACTAAATCACAATGCTGGTATTATTAATCTCAGTTCATTTTATCATGTAGGCCTTATGTCATTTCACATCAAGAAGAAGGGTTTGTAGAGTACAATAGGATGTTTTGAATGCCAGGTGTTATGTCTGAGACTGTAGTCCTAGCTACCTGGGGAGGCTGAGGCAAGAAAATCACTTGATCCCATAAGTTCAGGACCAGCCAGGGTAACATAGTACAACCCCATCTCATTAAAAAAAAAAAAAAAAAATGTATATATGCACACACACACACACACACACACACAAACACATACACATATATATATATATAAGTATATATATATATTTTTTTGGGTGTGCACACACATTCATGTAATTTTTATTATAATGTTATAGTGTTCTAGTTTATTATTAGTTGTTAGTTTCTTACTGTGTCTAATCTATAGATAAGAATTTATCATACTATGTGTGTGTGGGTAAAACATAGTATATATCAGGTCTGATATTATCCATGATTTCAACTGTCTGTTGGGTGTCTTTCAGTGTTTCCCCTCTGGATTGGTGGGAGGCTGGGCCAGCTACCATTCTTTTTTTTTTTTTTTTTTTTTTTTAAAATATTTATTTATTTACTTTAGTTGTGCACAACACAATGCAATGCATTTATGTTTACATGGTGCTGAGGATCGAAAACGGGCCGCGCACGTGCGAGGCAAGCGCTCTGCCGCTGAGTCACAATCCCAGCCCAGCTACCATTCTTTTTTTTTTTTTTTTTTTAAATATTTATTTATTTATTTGCTTTAGTTGTACACAATGGGTTTTTTTTTTGTATGTGGTGCTGAGGATCGAACCCGGGCCGCACACATGCTAGGCGAGCGCTCTACCGCTGAGCCACAACCCCAGCCCAGCTACCATTCTTGATTAAGAAATTTACTTGTTGTCGGGCGTGGTGGCGCACACCTGTAATCCCAGCACTTTGCGAGGCTGAGGCAGAGGATCGAGAGTTCAAAGCCAGCCTCAGCATTGGCGAGGCACTTAGCAACTCAGTGAGACCCTGTCTCTAAATAAAATACAAAAAAGGGGCTGGGGTTGTGGCTCAGTGGTAGTGCGCTTGCCTAGCAAGCGTGAGGCACTGGGTTTGATCCTCAGCACCACGTAAACATAAATGCATTGCATTGTGTACAACTAAAGTAAATAAATAAATATTTTTGAAAAAAATACAAAAAAGGGCTGGGGATGTGACCCAGTGGTCGAGTGCCCCTGAGTTCAATCCCCGGTAACCACAAAAAAAAAAAAAAAAAAAAAAAAAAAGAAAGAAAAAAAGAAAGAAATTTACTTGTTATTCCATTTAAAAAAAAAAATTATGTGGAGGAAGCATTGAAATCTTTACAGAAGTTGAAGATACAGGAAAGAGGGAGAGGCTGGGACAGAGAGTGAGGGATTCTTTTTTTTTTTTTTTTTTTTTTTTTTTACTGGGGATTGAACGCAGGGGCACTCGACCACTGGGCCACATCCCCAGCCCTCTTTTGTATTTTATTAGAGACTGGGTCTCACTGAGTTGCTAAGTGCCTGGCCATTGCTGAGGCTGGCTTTGAACTCGCGATCCTCCTGCCTCAGCCTCCCAAGTGCTGGGATTACAGGCATGCGCCACGGCGCCCGGCGAGAGTGAGGGATTCTGTAGTAAGAAAGGACTTCCTATCTTCGCAGTGCAGAGGAATTTAACAAAAAATAAAGGACAAATTATCCTTAAGAGTGGAGAAAAGGATGGGCATAGTGTTTGTGATCAGGCAGTGATGAATGGTTTTCATATTGCTGGAAGGTCCCTCTGACTGCCACTATTTTCTTTTGAGTAGAAAGGGTAAGAATGGTTATCATCTGATATTGGCTTTGGGTTGGAAAAACTGTTTTATTTTCCTTTAGCTCTTAAATTCTACTTATGACGAGGTCGACAATATTTTGGAAATATAACTTACCTGTTAGAAAAACATTGTCTGTTGATGTCAACAAAGCCAGCAGTTCTGTGGCTTTTTTTTTTTTTTTTTTTTCTTGAGACTGGATCTTGCTCAGTTGCCTGGACTTGCCATGAACTCACAGTTGGCATGTTCACATGTGTGATGCAAATACTGAGACCTTACAGAATAATTGGTCACCCTAGTCTACAAGTGAGAATGCGAGTTTCCTTTCATACACTAACCATTCCACCCAGTAAAGGAACTTTGGCATCAGGATTTCTATCACCATAATGGAGGGTACAGACAGGATGAGCACCAAGGAGCTGTGTATGAGATAGTGGAAAACCAATAGATCCTGGGAATAGATAAGACCTATAGGCCATTTTGAAGGGGGAGAGGTTACAAAAGTGTGGCACAGTAACACAAAAAGTTCAAAGATAGGGCTGTTTGCAGTTCTCCATGAGATTGTGGTTTGTGCAGTACCTGGAGCCTCACTGATGAGAATTTTGAAATGCTGATAGAAGTTTACCCGATATTTATGACAAAATATAGCATTCCAGACAATAACTGAGTATCTTCAGAAAAGTAACTAAAAAACCAAAAATGTTGGTTTGTATATAAAATTGTAAAAAAATTGTATGTAAGCTGGGTACAGTGGTGCATGCCTGTAATCCCAGTGGCTCTGGAGGCTGAGGTAGGAGTATCACAAATTCAAAGCCAGCTTCAGCAACTAAGTGAGGTCCTAAGCAACCCTGCCTCTAACCAAAATATAAAAAGAGTTAGGGATGTGGCTCAGTGGTTAAGCATTCCCAAGTTCAATTTCTAGTACCCCCCTCCAATGTATGTAGGTTTGTTTATAAAGCTGTAAATTTGTGTATAACATCTACATCAATGTTTTAATCAGTGAATGAGTAAAACATGTTATATGGGAATTTTGTACTTTGTGGTGAATGAAATATACTTTATGCCAAATTCTCAAGTTTTGAGATAAAGCCTGTTATCTTCAAGATCTTTCAGGGAAGATCCATAATTGTTCCCATGAGTAGGTGGAGAAAAGGAGTCATTTGACAGTTTCCAGATGGCCCCTGAAAAAACAATCAATAAATTTCCTTTAAGTTCTCAATTACTAACTATGAATTTTGTTGTATCTCCAGACAAATCCAGTAATTCAGATGTAAGTACCACTGTGCTGTAACCCAGATTTAACTTTTTGAAAACAGATGGTACAAAAGAAAAAAAAAAAGTCTTTTCCCACCCCTATGGGCAAAGCTCAAACTTATTTATCCTCATCCAAGGCAGTTTCTCTCTGTTTTGGCCTGACTTCTGGGAGCCCAGAACTTTTAAAAGATGTTTTCTTGAAAATAGTGAGGTCTTTTCTTGTCTGTCCTCGTAATCTTGGCTAAGTTTCTTATATTCCGGCTGCTTTGACTCATTAATATTCAGCCTGACCCATAGTGGCTGAGAAGGCAGCAAAGGGGTGGAAGTTGGTGCAGTGAAAGATTTTCCGAGGCTTCTCAGGAAAGATGCAAATGACCCCAGGAATGGTGTCACCGAGTTTCATTTTCTCCAGTCATTTGAATACTTAAGGCTTTCAACTGACTGCAATAGAAAGTTTTTATATTTTTTCTCTTTTTCTTTTGATGTAGGTTCAGTTAGGGCTTAACTTTTCTGCCTCTTGGTCAGTAAGTATACTTTTCTTATTGAATGTAAAATGATTAATCAAGTTAAAATAAGCACTGTACATTTCTTAGCTGGAGCATATTTACACAGATTGACAAATATTAAATTGTTTTAAGAATTGCTGTCAGCACTGTGGCTGTGGAAATGGATTACAAGAATGGAAACTTATAACTTCATAATGAGTTGTTTCCTTTTTAGCATATGTAGATTGTCATCCGAGGATAGGATTCCCCTCTGGATTGGTGGGGAACAAGGGCAGCTACCATTCTTTTCTTTTTTTTTTTTTTAAAATTTATTTATTTACTTTAGTTGAAACAACGCAATGCATTTATGTTTACGTGCTGCTTAGGATCGAACCCGGGCAGTGCACGAGCAAGGCGAGCGCTCTGCCGCTGAGCCACAACCCCAGCCCGCTACCATTCTTAATTAAGAAATTTACCTGTTACTCCATTCCAGAAAAACTTTATGTGTGGGCTGGGGCCGTGGCTCAGCGGTAGTGCACTTGCCTGGCATGTGTAAGGCACTGGGTTCAATTCTCAGTACGACATATAAATAAATAAAATAAAGATCTATCAACAACTAAAAAAAAAAAAAATAGATAAAACTTTATGTGGAAGAAGCATTGAAATCTTTACAGAGGTTGAAGATAGAGAAGAGAGGAAACAGCTCTTTCCTTCAGCAGATCTTTCTTTAAAAGATGGCTCTGGAAAGAGTAATCAATGTATGTGGTATAGAATCTTTTAACATGGGAGAGACTTTGTTTTGCTTATATGGGGAGAAAGTGATTGTGTTTTGCCAAAGAAAATCTGAAAAATACATGATTAAACAGTATATTTGTTATTTCTCTTTCCTGTACTACTTTTTGAAGCCTGGTTTTGTAGAAATAAATTTCTCTTTACTGTCTGCTTATGAAGGCTCCAATTGGTGGTTAGAAGGAAATCCTGTTACTATGAATGATATTGTAACAGTTGCCACCACAACTAAATCTGTGCATAAAAAAAGAAACATCTGGGGCTGGGGCTGTAGCTCAGAGGTACAGTGCATGCTGCACATGTGAGGCACTGGGCTTGATCCTTAGCACCACATAAAAATAAATAAATAAAGATATTGTGCCCACCTACAACTAAAAAAAAATTACAAAAAAAAAAAAAAAGAAAAAAAAAAAAAAGAAAAAAAGAAACATCTGGCAGTTGCTTCTCTTTAAGTAATATTGATATAAAAAGTCGGGCGCAATAAGTACCTTTGGTACTTTCAGGTTGTAATGGGATTTGACCTTCACTTTAACAATTAGGGAGGAAGATTCCTTGTTACCTCCTTTATGCGCAGTTGTTCAGCACAGTGGAGGCTTCTGGGTAGAGCTGATGGGAGGCAGGTGGGTCCTGCTGTCTGCCCCATGAAGGCCGACTATACCCAGTCATGTTCCTGTATGTACAGGCAGTGGAGGTCCTACTTGAGTTTGAACGCTTTGTGTGTGTTTTTTTTTTTTTGGTACCAGGGATTGAACTCAGGGGCACTCGACTACTGGGCCACATCCCCAGCCCTTTTGTGTATTTTATTAGAGAGAAGGTCTCACTGAGCTGCTAAGTGCCTCGCCATTGCTGAGGCTGGCTTTGAACTCACGATCCCCCGCCTCAGCCTCCCAAGTGCTGGGGTTACAGGCACACGCCACCGCACCCGGCTTGAACGCTTTGTTTTAAAGTCGCTGCCATGGAGCTCAACTGTGCTTTATCATTGGGATTCTACCCTGATTCTCAGAAGCTGATGTGGACTAATTGAAAGTACTTGGGCTCCATAAAGGCATGTCCAGTGTTTTCTTCTTACTCCCATCAGTGTTTTGATAAAAGTGTTGGGTTTATTCATCATTGATTCACCCTATAAATATTTATTAAGTGCCCAATTATGTGCTAGAGACAAAAGTTCCTTGGAGTTAGTTTCTTCTGTAAGTAATGGTTTCTGCTTACCAGTGTGGATTCAAATGGCTTCTAGTTTTGGTCAGTGGCTACTGTGGAGAAAGTCTGGAGGGACATTCACTAAACAAACAGATAAATATTTTAGAGCTTCTTTCTTCTCTCTTCTTTCTTCCTTCTTCTTTCTTCTGTCTTCTGTCTTCCTCGGGAGCCTCGGCCTTACTCAAAATTTAGTATTGCTTGTTACCTACTTGAATAATTCTTCTCAGAGTTACTCAGGATAAATTAAAACATTGAAACAGGGGCATTTGTTTCCCTGAGGTGGGATGTGATATTACAAAGTGTACAGGTTAGACTGTCAGTCCCCCTCCACAGCACCTCAGTGTTCCCCTGCAGTTTGTAATGCCAAACATCAAAATGCTCTGCAAGATAAACTTACTAAGGATGGAGTGTAGGAAATTAATGGGGAGCATGATGAATGATTTGTAGCTGTATGTGTTATACATGTGTGAGTGTGATTGAAAACTTAATGCAGCTTTGAGCTTTTCCAGATAAAATGTTGATGAGAGTGTTTTACATAAACTGCAGAACTCATATAAATTAATTTCCTTGTGTTTTTTGTTTTGTTTGCAGTGCTAAGGATTGACACCATGGACATGTATGTGCTAGGCAAATGCTTTACCACCGAACTATATCACCAGCCCAAATTTCTTTCTTTCTTTCTTTTTTTAATATTTATTTATTTGCTTTAGTTGTACACAATGCAATGCATTTATGTTTACGTGGTGCTGAGGATTGAACCCGAGCCCAAATTTCTTAAATCTAGTGCATATCTAGAAACTCAGATGTTCTACAGTAGGCTGTGTTGGCATAACTTCCTGTTATTATCACTATTATTTTTTGTGTAGGAAGCAAATGGTAGTGTGGTGGTGGTGGTGGTGGGGAGTTGCTAATGTAGATCAGTCCTCATCTACAAAGGAGGAACATTCTGTTTTTTAATATCATTGGGATACATCAAAAAAACTGATGAATATTACTTATTCATCCCTAAAACACAGGCCAAAGAAAGATAATTTTCTTGATTATGCTAAATTACAGAAATCAACAGATTTCATGGGGGTAGTTTGAGAATTGAATTTTCTAGGTGTAGAATTTTAGCCATAGTCATCTTGGGAAGGTTTGATTCCTTTTGCACAGAGCAATGTTGCATAGAGAAGTTCTCATCAACATCTCATGCATCTTAATATTGCCTAAGAGGGGAAATAAGTAGTAAGTGATCACAGTTTCTCTATTGGGGAAAGTAGAAAGTAAACCCACATTGCTTTAGGTTTGCATGCAGCAGAATTTTGGACTTTCAGTAAGAATGCCTATAATATGCAATAATTTTTTTCCACTAGGGATTAAACCCAGGGGTCATTCTGCCTCCGAGCTACATCTTCAACTCTTTTTATGTTTTCATTTTGAGACAGACAAGAAGTGGGACTGACACTGAAGGCAGAAGCCAAACACTCCTAAATAGTGCTAAATTGCTTAGGCTGGACTTGAACTTGCAATCTTCTTACCTCGGCCTCCTGAGAAGCTTGGATTATGGGCATATGCCACTATACCTGGCCAATAATGATTTTTGATAGATTATTAATAGTAATAAACAATGAAAAAACTATTTCTTTGATAGTGAATACTGAAAATTTTGCAAACACAGTGTCTTTTATACCTGGAATTGAGCTTTTAATCTCAAAGGGCATGGGAAAGTGTTTTTAATTTTTTTTTTTAAATTTTTTGATGCTGGGGATTGAACCCAGGGCATTGTACATGGTAGGCAAATGCTTTTCCACTGAGCCACTCAGCTCAATGTTATTTTTAACATTTATTAAAAGCCCTGACTTTCACTGAGAAAAGTCAGGTATGTCTGGTAACTTAGCAATATTTATAGGCTACACAATAAACCTACCAATGTCAACTATGAAAAAATGACAGTGGTTCTTTGAAGACCTTTGTCTTAAGAGGGAAGAGATTCTTGCATTGACATTCTGCTTAAAAGAGTACAATTCTAAAAGTTGAGTTAAAAATTTGGAATTACATAAAGCAGATTAATCAAGCAGGACCTGATGGTTGTTTCTAGTTGTTTATTTCCAAGATCAGCATTGAAGAAGTCAGGTGAAATAATTGAACTCCTCAGTGCCAGGGATTGCTTGATCAATCAAAATCAGAGAAGACAGCCTTCTGTCTGTTCTTGATTGTAGCCATGGACTTTTAAAGCCACTGATGCTGCAGTGTAGGACACTGAAGGCAGAAGCCAATCACTCTTAAACAGTGCTTTCCCACTGAGATACAGTGTTCATTCAACAGATACCATTGAGCTTACCCTGTATTCATGGCACTTTCCTATTCTCCAAGAATATGTAGAGAAAGAAACTCTCAGAGAGTGTACTGTCTAAAAGGATGGCAGAACAGTTATATCATAAGGAGTGGGTAAGTTCTAGGTTAGAGGTGTGGAAAAGACCAGACCTTTGGGAAAGAACTGCCCAGCCATAATTAGGATACAGAGAAAGTTAGCAGTATACTCTTCGGGCTATTTATTCGATGTTCACCTGACACAACTCTGGGAAAACCTGTAATCAAAACAGTAGAGACAGGTATAGCTAGTTCAGAAAATTGGTTCAGATGAAGAGTTCTTCCAAGGACCTGCCAAAGTTTTTGCAGGCTCCCCATCTGCAATTTCGGATCCCCGAAATATGACTTTATCAGATTATTAGCACGAGGAGGAAATGTTAGGGTTTTATTTTATTTAGTCTGGGTGGGAGAAATGGGAGGAAGAGGCTATTTTTGAGCAGGCAAAGGCTGCGTACTCTCAACTTTGTCACTCCAAGTAGAGCACAGAGCACAGACTCACATCTAACTTTAGTGACCCAGAGTTGTATTGTGTCACACAATGTCCTCTTACACTTGTGCCTCCTCCTGTTTTCTCTTTCCTGATTTCTAGTTGTTTGGGGCCCTCGCTTCTCAAAGTGAGATCCATGAGACATCACTGTCACCTGTGCTTGTTAGAAATGCAGAGGCTCGAATGGACCCAAAACTACTGACTTAGAATCTGCCTTTGAACAAGTTCTCCAGATAATTCTGTGCACAATGAAGTTGGAGATGCCCTTAGCCTCCCGCACCTTTCCACCTCCCCCACATTCTCATATGTACCCAACCAGCAATGACTAAAGATGGTGTGTCTTTGATCATCTTCTAATCAGCACAGTGAGTTTGGCTTTTAAACTATTAAAAAACAAATAGCAGGAAGGTGCTGGGGAGATGTTGGTCAAAGGATACAAAATTTCATTTGGACAAGAGGAAAAAGTTTAGGAAAGCCAGCATAAGGGTGAATTTAGCTAACAACAATGTATTGTGTACTTGAAAATTACTAGGAGTAGATTTTAAATGCTCTCACCACCAAATAAACAAAACAACAAACCATATAAGGTAATGGGTATGGAAATTAGCTTGATTTTTTTTTTTTTTTGTCTCCATAAGGTGTAGTATGTATATCAAAACTTCATATTGCACACTACAAACATGTACAATTTTTGCCAATTCAACAAGCAAACACCAAAAACTAGACAGATGCTACAGAATAAAGCTCCCAGCTGCTCTGTTGCACTGTAGGTGCCAACACCCGCTGTTGTCTCTGCATCTCTTTTAGCACCTGCCTGCTGAGCACCTTGCCCTGTCCACCTGGCCTTTTTCCTATATTCTCTCTGCTCTCAGATTCACCTAGCTAATGGGGTACTGTTTTATCAATCCCTATTATACACCTGCTGTAAATCCTTGGCGGCATCCCCGAGCCCACCTGGCTGTGGCTGGACCCTGCACCATGCACATGCTGTCTATCCATTTTCCCATCTCTTTTTTTCTTCCCTTAGACTTTGCTCTAGTGCTACCCACTCTGTCTCCCCTTGACCAGCTCCCTGTCCTATACACCCACCCAAAGGAATGCTCATGATGTGGCTGTGTCTCCCACACTAGAATGTGAGTCTCTGGGGAGTAGGGACTGTATATGTTATCTCTGATAACTGGTGTACCAAACAGAGTCTGATAATTCAGGGAGTTGCTTAAACTGGGAAGTTTTATTTGTTTATTTGGAATTATGGAAAAGGCAGTTCATCCCAGCGATGTATGGGGGAGCCAGACTGACTGAATTATATTCTTCTATTGTGTGCATATAGGAGAAGGTAACAACAAATCCCACTATTGTGTATAATTATAATGCACCAATTTAAAAAAGCAAGTCCTTTTTTTTTTTTTTTTTTCCTGGAGTTCCAGAAGGAATCCTTGGTTTGTGACAGATTTTTTTTTTTTTTAATGGATTCTTGTCATTGGCCTACACTTGCCTCCTTTTGTTTTATTATTTAATAGTAAATTAATATACATTTATGACATAACCCCCAGCGAACTTCAGAATCTACTGTTCATTGTCACCTTTGCACTCCTTTGCATCATCTCTGCTTTCTGAATTTCCTTGAACACTTATCATGTGCCAAACATGATGACCATCAAGTTCTTTTTCAGTTTGCTCACTCCTCCCAGCAACACCTTGAAGTAAATAATACAGCAGAATTCTTCCTTTTCTCCACTGATACAATTTGAAGTCAATAGACAATGTCATCTTAAGGAGGAGTGGTGACCCATGGAATTCTTACCTTACCTTGCTGATTTAAAAAAATATGTATTCCTCAAAGTGTTTCTGTAGCAGATGTGATGCTGATGTTTAATTTTAGGTTCATATTCATTAGCACTTTCTAGATAGACTCTTGCCTCATCAGATCACTATTTGCCTCCAATAAAGCTTATGTGTATGTAGGTGGCTGATTTTTATAGTCACGATGTCATCTACTAATTACTGTACAATACAGGTCTCTACTGTTAATATGAGAAATCATGGGTTTTCCTTTTGTGAAAGCCCCATTCCGTTTCTAACTATATTTACAGGTGACTATTAATTTACATACTTTGCCCTTACAGTATTAGGATCAAAATAAAATATTTGCTTAAATAAGCATTTCTGTTTTATTTGTATTTTGTGATTGTTTATTACAGAGGGAACATATTTTATGAATTAAATTTATTACTGGGTGTGACTAAAAAGTATACTGGTGGGCTGGGGATATAGCTCAGTTGGTAGAGTGCTTGCCTTGCATGCACGAGACCCTGGGTTCAATCCCCAGCAAAACACACACTCACACACACACACACACACACACACACACACACACACACAAAGTATGCTGGTATAATACTGGAGATGAGTGTATGAGATTGAAATTGTAAAATATGTGTTGTGTATTGGGAAGCTGAAGTGAGGGAAAATCCTTTGAGCTGAATTTGAGACCAGTCTGGGCATAGAGTGAGCCCCCATCTCAAAAAAAGAAGAAGAAGAAGAAGAAGAAGAAAATCATGCTGTGGGGGTCATATATTGATGATCTGTTATTTTAAAACACTCAGAGTTTTCCACATGATTTTTTTTTTTTTTTTTTTTTTTTTTTTTTTTTGGTACCGGGGATTGAACTCAAGGGCACTCGACCACTGGGCCACATCCCCAGCCCTTTTTTGTGTTTTTATTAGAGACAGGGTCTCACTGAGTTGCTAAGTGCCTCGCCATTGCTGAGGCTGGCTTTGAACTCGCGATCCTCCTGCCTCAGCCTCCCAAAGTGCTGGGATTACAGGCATGCGCCACCGCACCCGGCTTCCACATGATTTATTCAAATCTTTCTTGGGGAATAGAAAATTTGAAATTCCTTTTTTAATATAAAATTCTGTTTATCAAATTTATTAATCTAGACTCCATTATCTTTAATTTTAGTTTCTTTTTCTAATTTTATTATTTCTTTTATTCTCCTTAGTTAAAAAAAAATCCATTAACTCTGTTGTCAATTATTAGTTTTAGAAAGAATCATCTACATTTATCAATTTCTTTGCATTTTCTTTCTCTACCGTGTTTGTTTCTAATTTTACTTTAGTTTATTACTTTGTTCCATTTCTAAATTCTTTATCGAGAGGATTGGATCATTATGCTTTTTTCTTTTTCCCTCCAATTTTGGTGTAATAACTACACACTGGCCAATATTTGACTTAGTACATGAGCAAATCAGTTTTTGTAAATGATTTGATTAGCATTGAATGTTAAATGTGCTCCCTATCTTATTCCTTTATCCCTTTCTGGCAATTAGATTATTCAAGGCTAATTTCATTGTCTGTCCAAGCTGTTCTCACAGAACATTTTGAAACCCTAAATTCCTGTTACAGTTCTTTCACTTGCAAAATCATCTTAGTGTTCACCTATACCCCTATTTACATTGCTGTAGCTTTTCACACACCCACACCCACACACACACACACACACACACACACATTATTATTTGCTCTTAAATGAAACATTTAAGTAGGTTTGCTTTAAAACACTTCTAAGTTCTTTGATTCCATACTATCTAGTGTTTTTGAGTACTAGCTGTGTGCCTTATCTTGTTTAATCTTCACAAGATTCCTGCAGGTTAGGTGGCATTACTCGCACTTCCCAGAGAAAGAAACTGAGGTGCTCAGAGGCTGGACACATTTTACTGAGTCCCATGCCTACTTGTAGAGGGATCAGAGTTAGGGTGGCTGCTTGCTAGGGTTGGCTCTGAAGTGTGGCCTTGCTATGACAGGGATGATGATACTCTTTCTTTCTTCTGGGTTTTTGCACAGATGGGTACATTTGGGACTATTCCCTAACTTTTAGTGTACATGCATTTTTCGGTGGTGGTGGGGTAAGCAATCAATTGGTGTTTTGAAGATTAAATGATACTTTAACAAATTCTGTGTACATTTTCTTTTACGTTTGAGATGTGTTATTTCCCGCTATCCTTTCAGCTTTTGCATTTTTCTTGCTTTTGCTTTTCTGGGATGAAGTTGAGCTTTTGATTTTTCAGGTAACTAAATTGGAAGAGGGTGATAATGTGCTTATTAAATAGGCAGTTTTGAACTCTCCTATACCGTATTTGAGTTGCATACCTAGTATTTGTGGTATAATTAAGCTTTCACAGCGGTCTTTTTATTTAAAATTCAGTCTTCTCCAGGTTTCTTAATGGTGATATTAATATCACAGCAGTAGTTGGCAGAAGTTGGCAGAAGTGTAGGGACTGTTCATGGCGGGGTCACTGGGGCCTGATCTGTCTGACTTTCCCTCCTCTTTCTAGCAGCTCCCTTCTTTCCCAGCTAGCACCTTAGGCACTTGCAGCAGGTGTGCCCATGCTCAACCCATCTCTTCTACCACCTGTGGCTTGTGTGCACATCTAGGTAGAATTATACTCTCCTATTCCTACTCGTAGGTGTCCAGTGCTGCAGGTGACTCAAGAAGGTGGAGGGAAGGTCCTTGGGAGATTCTTCGCCCTCAATTTCAGGCCTCTGGAGCTGTTTCCCACCTGTTGACTCTGGTGAACTCTGTTGTGTGTTGCTGGGACTTTTGGTGGAACAATAAGGAATATTATATATAAATAAATTCTAGAGTCCTCTTCCTGCAGAATTGAAAGTATATTTGTTCTGATGTTAGACATTTGTCACATTCTTTTAGAATAGTATTAAAAGCAAATACTTGTATCTCCATTTTTACTATTAATATTTGTCGTAAAATTGTTTAATTCTTAACATTTATAGTAACAACCATCATTTTGACCTCTTTTCAACTGATGTAGAGTGTAGCTTTTTTAATTAGTCATATTCCACCTTTAGAATAATGGAATTCCTTTGTGAAATTCTCATTACCCCTTGCTCTTCTCAAATAATTGGCTTGTGTGTGTGTGTGTGTGTGTGTGTGTGTGTGTGTGTATGGGGGGAGGTTACTTAGGAGTGAATCCAGAAGTACTTCCCCATCCCTTTTTTTTTTTTTTTAAATATTTATTTATTTGCTCTAGTTGTACACAATGTGTTTATTTTTATGTGGTGCTGAGGATCGAACCTGGGCCGCGCACATGCTAGGTGAGTGCTCTACCGCTGAGCCACAATCCCAGCCCCCCTTTTTATTTTTTATTTTGAGACAGTATAGTGGCGCTCCCTTCTCCACAGAAATTCTTAACTAAGCTTCTCCAGAAATCTTCACCATGGCTGATTTTAGGACTGTCAGCAAAAGAGTCTGTACAGAAGAGTTCAGTGTAGATAAACTTCCTGTTTTTCTATTGCTCTATTACTTGGCCACTGGCCTGGAAGAAATCAGCACTCCAGGTGCTGGATGCCCCTTTACTTGTTTTTCACAAACACATATCCAACATAGTATTTTGTAGAAGTATGTTTGCAAATGCAAAATATGATAATAAAAAGGACAAATTCTTTAACAAGGCCTCTGGCCTTGAGCTGGAGCTTCACAGAGATGTCTACATTTCTAAGATAAGTTACTCATTGGGCTCCATGGTAACAGCGGGCAGCGGGAGGAAAGAAAGGGGAGAAGAAGCTCTCCCCTTCTCAGGTGTTGTCCTTGAAGGGTTGGTTAACTTGCCCAGAACAGTGAAAGAAAAAAAACTGCTTTTATGTGAACTTCTGTAAACTGTGAACTTACATGCTGTGTGTAAAATTCTGAAACTGCCTGAACTCGGGGTTCAGGGGATTAATTGATTACAGTGAGAGCTATACCTTCTGAACCTGGCTGCAGCCAAATAAAACTGTTTCCTGTTATCTTCGGTGCCTTGCCTCGTCTGTCCCTACAACAGTAGGGTTTCTTTCTTTCTTTTTTTTTTTTTTTTTTTGTGGGTACCGGGGATTGAACTCAGGGGCACTCGACCACTGGGTCACATCCCCAGCCCTTTTTTGTATTTTATTTAGAGACAGGGTCTCACTGAGTTACTAAGTGCCTCACCATTGCTGAGGCTGGCTTTGAACTCGCGATCCTCCTGCCTCAGCCTCCCAAAGTGCTGGGGTTACAGGCATGCACCACCGCTCCCGGCAGGGTTTCTTGAATTTGGGAAACCTCCTACCTCAGCTTCCTGCGTTGCTGGGATTACAGGTGTCACTACTGTGCCCAGCTTAACTAGCTTTTAATAATCACATGAAGTATTATGTACTGCCTTTAAAAATAAGCATTGATCTTGGGGAAATTTTGGTGGACCAGTTGGTAGGAATTTTTTCACTTTATTATTTTCAATAACCTTTGTCCTCCTCTTTCTCATCTGCATGAAAGGGGACAGTGGAGAGGAAGTGGTAGGAGTCCTTGCGGCAGGTACAGTGACATGGGGCTGAGGAAGATTGACTCAGGGACAAGAGGATCCCAATGCATGGACATCCGCTTCTCTGGCCATGACTTACATATTTTAATGCCAACCATGACAAATTAGATTTGGCAAACGTTTATTGCTCAACTCTGTGCCAGGTGTCAAGCCTCCTGTTTGGTTTGGATGTGTGTGGTTTGAAGTGGGGCCTCCTTACTGTAGGTCATTGTTTCTTTCGTATGGAACGATTTTAAAGCCAGGCATGGTAGTGTACAGCTGTAGCCCCAGCTACTTGGGAGACTGAGGCAGGAGGACCACATGAGTCAGGAGTTGGAGGCCAGTGAGCTCCTTCCTCAAACAAAAGCAAAAACACAAACAAAACAAACAAAAACTCTACGCAAAAAGTTATAACTGTACTATAGTAGTAAAAAAATATTTTAGAGGGGCATAAATTTCTATGTAGGCAAAAGTAAAAAATTCTTTCCTACCATTAGGGTATTTCTTCATTTTTCATTTACTTTCCTCTTCTGACTGTTATAGTTAAGTGTATTATTTAAAACAAAACAAAACCTGATTTCATGTCTTGTTGCCAAGGTAGCCCAGACCTCTCTGGTCATGTCAAGGTGGTGAGTGACCTAAACAGCTAGTCAGAAAATGATGTTTCAGTCCACCCTTTGCTCTCTGCTTGGTGTTCTTGTTATGTGAAAAGGGCCTCCTCTTCTGAATTGGACAGGACCTATACGAGACGCGGGTGAGTGGCCCACAGATTACCCACAGTGTTTGACGTCATTCAAGACTGTGGTTCTAAACCAGGTTTTAACTGTGCCAGAACCAGTAGGAGGAGCTTTTTCCAAATCTGCGTGTGGGAGCTTCACTCTTGCGTCTCTGAGTCAGAATCCCCAGGGACTGGGCCGGGCATGTAGCTCTTAGCAGATCTCCTTGGGTGGCTGATGTATAGCCTGGATCAGGGAGGAATGATCTGTCAGGTGGTCTTTCTCTTGCATCCAGGAAGGTCTGCTGAGCTTTTCCCTGAAGCAAGAAACCTCCGTTATGTTTCTATAATTTGATGCTCATTAAATAGTACCATATAAATAATATCCATGTGAGAATATCAAAATGGTCCTAATTGATGATTTCTTCCTCTCTCTCTCTCTCTTTCTCTCTAAAGAGATAGGGCTCATCATGCTGCCCAGGCTGGTCCCAAATTCTTGGGCTCAAGTGACCCTCCCACAGCAGCCTCCCAAGTAGCTGGGACTAGAGGCGTGTGCCATCTCGCCCAGCTCTGTTTCCTTTTGATGCTTCTTTCTAACTCTGCCTCTGCCCCTCTCCAACCATTTTAGTCAAACCCTAGAGTGGGCACAGTGTTTCCTTAGCAATTAGATGCTCGCAGTCAAAGTGCGACAGCCGCAGACGTGAGAGCGGGGCACCATCGCTTGGTAGTTCACACCCCGCTGGGCACAGGTCAGTTGGGATGGTGTGGAGCTGATGGCAGGGGCCACACCCCTTTCCCCCGTCCCTCCCTGTCCTCCAGGAGCAAGGTGAAGGTGGAGCCGCAGTCCCACCGAGTCCCCACAGGCCCAGCTGTCCAGGGTAGGCAGACCTGCCTGGAGTCTTCTTTTGGTGTGTGTTGTTTGTAACTGTTTGTTTGGTCAACTGGCCCCCCTCTCCCAGCCCTTCTCCACGTGGAGGAGTCCTGTTTTAGAACAGTGTTTGCTCTCTAAACAAATAGGGGAGGGGGGGAGGACGGAAGAGGTACCAGATGGGCGAATGAAGGGAGGAGAGTGCAGGAGGCGGGACAGGATTCCATAGGGCGCCAGGGAATTTATGTTATGGTTCCTCTGGTGGCGAACAAGAACCCATGCCCCTTCCTGCTGCAGGAAAGGTCCCTTTCCCTCTCTGAGTGGCCCGTATTCCCCGTGGCACATCAGCCTGGCCATCGCCAGTGGCCGCCCTTCCACCACCAGCCTGCAGGCTTCCTCCTCTTCCCTGCCGCCTGCCGTGGTGCTTGACTCGCCCTCCCCACGGTTCCATTTAATCACAGTCTGGCTTGCTTTGCTCGTTGCTTTATGTAAGGTCATTTTTCTTCCCAGTAGATGGCTACCCTGTAAAGTCCGGCTCCGAGGAGGAGGCACCTGGAGCCTGTGAGGGCGCCCTCTCTGCCTGCCAGCCAGTGGCACATTAACCTCTGCCCCCGGGGGCTCAGCCCAGGGCCCAGCCCATTGTTTCTTTGACCTGGTTCTAGCTGATTAGACTGTTTTCCTAGACAGTTTGCTAATGGTCTTGGTGGGAGGAGGTTGGGGGGGACACAGACTGGTTTCAAAAATTCCAAAGATCTAGCAAGACCTGTTTGTGGGCCTCTCCTCTTAGATTTGGGGTTGTCAAGTGGACTTAAGGTCTGGTTTATCCAGACCTGCAGGAGTGCCTGCGCTTGCCCAACAATGTGCTGGGGGTGGGAAACACACCCAGCCAGCCTCCCCCCACCCCCACCCTGTCTCCTTGACTCCCCCAATCTCACCCACTAGAGAATTTCTAGTATCACAAATTAACCTGTACCATCCCTGCTATGATTTTTGCTACTCAGCAGAATGAGAATTTTCTTTGGTTCAACTGTGCTTCATTGGCTAGTGTTTTGGTGTCCAAGAAATACCATGTCACAGATCGATGTCTACTATTTGGGAATCCACGCTTGCCATTTTTTTTTTAAACATTTTTATTTATTTGCTTTTAGTTGTACACAATGCATTTTATTCAATGAGTTTTATTTGTATGTGGTGCTGAGGATCGAACCCGGGTCGCCCACATGTAGGCGAGCGCTCTACCGCTGAGCCACAATCCCAGCCCCACGCTTGCCATTTTTTAACTTGCAAGTTTTTCACCACATTTTTACAGTAACAATATAGTTGTGCTACTATGTATGTGGCCTGCATGGTCTCTTCAGCTCCTGTTTCAGAAACAACATTTATAAAGAAATACCATTTGCATATAAATTTATTTTGGGCTCTGTTTTAAAAGAATAGGCTTAAAATAAAGTGTTACTTCTGGGGCTTTGATTGATTAGAGCAGATATTGTGAAGCCTCCTTCTAGCCAATCAAGCTGGGACCAGGAGTCCTATGTAGGTATGAACTTGGGCATTACATATGCATCTTCCTTCTTTTCTTATTCTTAAAAAATCTGATTTGTTTGTTTACCTGATTATTTTCATGTCATAAAATGGCCTTCTAGATTATCTATCTTTGTTCATAAATAGTAATGAAGACTTTTTGCAGCTAAAGAAGATTGGGAGTATACTTATGAATATAATTGTCATTTTTATCAAGAAAATAGTCACATTGCTGGCTGC
This sequence comes from Tamias sibiricus, assembly GCA_025594165.1. Taxonomy (NCBI): domain Eukaryota; kingdom Metazoa; phylum Chordata; class Mammalia; order Rodentia; family Sciuridae; genus Tamias; species Tamias sibiricus. The sequence continues at coordinate 123,817,370 of CM046666.1, read as the reverse complement.
ACTGGCACACACCTGTAATCCCAGTGACTCTGGAGGTTAAGGTAGGAGGATTGCAAGATTGAGGACAGACTTAGCAATTTGGTAAGACCCCAATGTCAACATATCAAATAAAAAGGGCTAAGGATGTAGCTCAGTAGCAAAGTGCCTTTGGGTTCAATGCCCAGCACGATTGTACACACACACACTAATAAGAAGGTGCTGAAAAGTATAAAATTTTTTGTCAGGTTGCTCTCTGGAGAGGGTAGACTGTCACATTCTTTTGACTGGAGTTGGGGGGGGGGGGAACCAAACTTGAGTGGATGTCAGGGATCTAGCCCAGCCCTGCAGCTGAGGGCTTAAGGTTTCATGCTGAAACCTAGGGAGGGCTAGGATTTCTCACTTTCCCAGAGCACTGAAGTCTAGCCTCAAATCCCAGCTTCAGCCATTTGCTAGCTTTATGATCCAGGGTATATCATTTTAAATTTGCTGTGTCTGTTACCTCAATTGGAAACAAAGACGTGAGTCATAGCTACCTGCTAGAGTTATTGAGAGGATTCAGAGGGTAACTTACTTAGGATAATGCCTGTTACATACTAAGCACTTGTTGATTTAGTCATTATTCAGCTACAAGCAATAAACAGATCCCAAGCACCAGTGATTAACACCTGCAGCCATTAGTTTTTTTCTCACACAATGGAAAGTTCAGAGTTGGCAGCTCAGGGTTGGTGTGGTGGTTTCAGAGGCCGTCACCAGACTCTTCTCTCCTTTGTGTGTCTTTGCCACCTCTCAGGCACAAGATGGCTGCCTCATCTCCAGCATCATTCTTAGGTTCAGGGCAGGAAGAAGAGAAAGGTCAGAGAGCAAAGGGTGAGCACCAGCATTTCGCCGAAGCCCCATCCATCCACTCACAATGAAATCCTGTTGTCTAAAATTAGAGGACATGACCTATGAGGGAGGAAAGGAAATGTAGTTTTAAAAATGGGTCTATTACCATCCTCCAAAACGTTAGGGTTGTTATTGGCAGGAAGAATTGGGAAAGGGATATTGGATAGGCAAACCAGCAGTGCCTGCCATAGCACTCGATATCATTACTGTAGAAATTGTCCTTGAATGTGGCTTGTCCATAGAGATAGGGGCCTTGGAGAAAAAAGGCTTTGGGATCCTGATTAGGAATCAGAGAACAAGCAGCCCTGGTGGGACCGATTCCTAGAGGAGGAAGCAGCCTTCATTTCCAGGTCATCCTGAGTAGATTTGAACCTACGCTGACGCAGCCTGTATCCTCCTCTCCCGTCCCTGCCAGGGAGCTTGGGGGACATCTTGGGGAGCATCTGGGAGCAGCAGCCTGTTGGCCCCGCCAGCGCTGAAGACAGGCTGCAGGACACCCGGTTGTCCAGAGTGGGCCGGTGACATGCCTTTGGGGGTTGGTCCTTGTCCTGCTCTCCCTGGCTGCCCTCTCTCCTCTCCTCCTCTCCTCCCAGGCCCACCTCTTCCTGGTTTTATTGGCATTCCGTTCCCATGCTGTGTGGTGATGAAATGGAAAAGGGCCTCTGCCCGAATCTGTCAGCCAGGAGGACTTGGCTCCCGCTCTTGGACCCAGGCACGGTGTTTCCCATCCGCTGCGGCCGTCAGGGGAGTGACGTGCTCATCACAGGGCACCGCAGGCAGGGCTGCTGGACGTGGGGAAGGGCAGGAGGCCAGGAGGCATCATCTGAAACTCGGCCTCGAACAGAAACCTGGCACTTTGTCACTGTGGGAACAGCTGCTTAAAATGCACACTTGGCCTCCGTGTCCACCGGGCACCATCTTTTAGCCCGCTGCGGTGAGGAGCCCAGAACCAGCAGCCCACTCCTGTTGGCAGCAGTCTCACCTCCTTTCCAGAAGCAGCAAACGCCCGGTAAGAAGAGGGCCTGGTGTGGTGGCTCCTCAGGGCCTGCTGCAAATCTGTGGCAGACTAAGGCCAGCTCACGACGAAGGTCTCCTTGCCTGGGGTCCTGTGAGGACCGAAAGTGGCACCTCTGGGCCTCTCCTATGAAAAGGGGGCTCTCTTTCTGAGTCAAGTGACTTGTAAATGCAGTGACTCAGCAATCAATGTTAACTTTTTTTTTTTTTTTAGAAATTTACATTTAAATTATTTAGTACTATTTAAACTTCTCAAACCATCTCATTTTTATGGTTTCAGATTTCACAAGGAAAAGCAAATGCTACTGTGTTCGACTAGTCAAAAGGGGTAATTGTTGAAAGATGATTGTCTTTAAAAGATTAGATACAGGGCTGGGGTTGTGGCTCAGGGGTAGAGCGCTTTCCTAGCACCTGTGAGGCCCTGGGTTCGATCCTCAGCACCACATGAAAATAAATAAATAAAATAAAGGTTAAAAAAAAGATTAGATACATACATATATATATACATACATACATACATACATACATACATACGTAGGTTTGTATATGGAACCCGTCACACAGAAAGCATCCAAATAGTTTAATTCTCTACTGGGGATGTGGTTCAGTGGTAGAGTATGTGCTTGGCCTGCCCAAAACTTTGGGCTCAATCTCCAGCATGTACTATCCCAGTCCACAAAATAATCCCTGATCAGCCTACTCCCTGCATAGCCCCCTCCTCAAAGGTAGCTAATATTTTCACTCTGTCATATATCTTTCCAGACTTTTTTCTATGCATTTCTATTTACCTATGAAAATGACCCTTAAGACTGTATGTATAGTGAGTGTTATGCTGTGCATTATGCAACTTTGTGCCCTTTTTTTTTGGTACTGGGGATTGAACTCAAGGTCACTCGACCACTGGGCCACATCCTCAGCCCTTTTTTATATTTTTTTTACTTAGAGACAGGGCCTCACTGAGTTGCTCAGTACCTCACCACTGCTGGACTAGCTTTGAACTTGCGATCTTCCCATCTCAGCCTCCCAAGTGCTGGGATTACAAGGCGTGCGCTACCGTGCCCGGCAACTTTGTGCTTTTTACAGAACAGTATAACTTGAAGGTCATTATATATCAGTACATTCATACTTACTCCTTTTCATTGCTGCATAGTACTCTATATTGTACCATGTATATGCCATAGGTTTAGTCCTTCCCCTATTGTTGGGCATTTAGGTTTTTACTGGTTCTTTTGTTTTAGGCTTTGTTTTTTGGTTATTATAATCATGCAATTGTTATATTTGTCTTTCTCCAGGCTAGATACTAACAAGTAAAATATTTTAGGCATTAGGCATGTGCATTTGCTTGTGTGTGTGTGTGTGTGTGTGTGCGTGTGTGTGTGTGTGTGCGCGCGCGCGCGCGTGCTTGCTGGGGATTTAACTCAGGGCACTTTACCACTGAGCTATATCCCTAGTCCTTTTTGGTTTTCATTTTGAAACAGGGTCTCACTAAGTTGCTTGCTTAGGTCCTCAGTAAGTTGCTGAGGCTGACCTTGAACTTGCCATCCCCTTGTTTCTTCCTCCTGAGCTGCTGGAATTACAGGAAGGTATCACTGTGCCCAGCTAAGATTATAATAGATACTCTAAAACTGCCCTCTAAAGTGGTGTACTAATGTACTCTTCTAGCAGCAGCATATGACAGTTTTAATATACTTTTTTTTTTTTTGTACCTGGGATTGAACCCAGGAGTGCTTAACCACTGAGCCACATCCCCAGCCCTTTTTGTATTTTATTTAGAGACAGGGTCTCACTGAGTTGCTTTAGGGCCTTGCTTGGTTGCTGAGGCTGGCTTTGAACTCACCATCCTCCTGCCTTAGCCTCCTGAACAGCTGTGATTACAGGCTTGTACTACCACACCTGGCTCAATATATATATATATATATATATATTTTTTTTTTTTTTTTTTTTTTGGTGGTACTGGGGATTGAACTCAGGGGCACTGGACCACTGGGCTACATCCCCAGCCCTTTTTTGTATTTTATTAGAGACAGGGTCTCACTGAGTTGCTAAGTGCCTCGCCATTGCTGAGGCTGGCTTTGAACTCGCGATCCTCCTACCTCAGCCTCCCAAAGTGCTGGGATTACAGGCGTGCGCCACCGCGCCCGGCTCAATATAATTTTTTATATGACATTTCTTTCTGTGCTTTTAGGCAGTTTTTAATGTTAAGCTCCTCTATATATTTTTATTATGTGACATGTTCTGGGGCTGTTTTTAGTATGTGTATATTCAGTAATGATTTTAATTTGAAATAGTGACATATACAACATCACTCTTTATAACACTAAAATAACCGCAGTACACTGAGACATGGCGTCACCCTTGCGGCTCTCCTTGAGTGAGCTCTGAATGGACAACAGTGCTGTTAAAATTCTGTTGATTGCGGGCTGGGGTTGTGGCTCAGCAGTAGAGCGCTTGCCTAGTATGCAAGATGCCCTGGGTTCGACCCTCAGCACCACATAAAGATAAATAGATAACATAAAGGTACTGTGTCCAACTACAACTAAAAAATAAATATTAAAAAATTTCTGTTGATTGCTGTTTATTGTTGATTTATCTGGCTTCCTTCCAAGTATCCATCCTCCATATCTTTTTCTTGGTGGCACAAGCCTCTCTGTGTTAGCTTTTTGTCACTACAACAAAATACTTGACAACTAACTTATTAAAAAAAAAAAAAAAAAAAGGTTTATTTTGTCTGATAGTTATGGAGGTTCCAGTCCACGATCAGGTGGATCCCCCACTTCTAGGCCTCTGACAGGGATGCCAGGCAGCAATGGCATGGAGCCTGTGGCACAGCACATATGCTCACCTTTTGGCCAGGAAACAAAGAGGAAGAGTCAGGGGTCCCACAGTCCCAGAGCATAGCCCCAATGACTTGAGGACCTCCCACTGAGCCCCACTTCTTGAAGATTCAACCATCGTCCAATAGAGTCACTCTGGGGACCAAGCTTTGAATACATGTGGGTGACATTGGGCACCAAACTATTGACCCCTTTCCAGTTTTCTTCTTCTTCTTCAGAAAAGTAACCCCAATTCAGGGTAAATCATGGAAATTCCATTTTCTTTGCCACTTTAATTCAGGTATAAGCATGTAATATAGCTCTGAGCCACACACGGTGGCAAGACTCCTGCAGAGGGACTCTCTTAGGAAGATACAGGATGGGAGGGCGCTCCCCTTTTGTCTTCACCATGGTGGCACAGCAGTGGCCACCGCCTTGTGATAGGAACAACATGCCCAGAATGGGAAGATGAAAAGAAACCGGGTCCCTTCTCTGCTCTGCCATTTGGTCCTCCATCTGCTTTATCAGTTAGGATTGCTTTCAGCTGCAGGAAACAAACAAAAAGGAAAAAAAAAAAAAATAACCGAAGTGGCTTAATGAGGGAGTTCGTTCCCTTGTTTTTCTTGGCTCAACTTCTCAGCCGTGTCATCAAGGTTCAGGTTATTTGACCTTCTGTGCCACCTCCTGGTCACAACATGGCTGCCACAGCTCTAAGGAGGAGCAGTTCTAGTTTAGCAGAAAGCAAAGGCCTCTCAGAGGACTTGCTCTTTTGTCTTATTGCCAGCCCTGGTCGCCTGGCCATTTTTACCCCAAGGGTAGCCGAGAAATCAGATATCAAGCCAAAGAAAGCAATTTTAGACCAGCCATGATTGACTTCCTGGTACAATCTTACCCAGAATCTTGAGGTTACATAAAAATCATCTTGCTACTTGCACCATTTTTGTGTGTGGGCCACTGGTAGCCAAAATAGTTCTAACGTATAATTAAACAAATGGGAACATAATGCCAATGATTACCATGCTTCTTCCTCAGGGCTGGAATCTAGTCACGTGGTCCTTGGGTCCATAGGTGCTCTTTGTGCCTTTCTAGCCTATATTCTCAGCCTTTTGGGTCGGTAGTCTTTATTTTCTTTTCGGAGACCACCTGTCTCACTCTGGCTTGGCTCGTGGGGCAGCTGAGCACACATGAGCATGCGCCTCGGGCCTGGCCGGAGCTTTCTCAGGCTCCCAGGGACAGGAAGAGCCAGCTGTCTTTGGCTGGAATTGTGGTGACAGAATGTCTGTGACACAGCAGAACCCAGCTGAGCGGGCAGTCCCGGCCCTTCGTGTTTTGCATGTCTCTGTGTTTCTAGTCCCCGAGTGCCTAACCAGCAGCTTACGGACTAGCTGTCTTGGTTGGCTCAGCAGTGTCATCAAGGTTCAGGTTATTTGACCTTCTTTGCCGCTGTTTGTTACCTCCTGGACACAACGTGGCTGCCACAGCTCTGAGGAGAAGCAGTTCTAGTTTAGCAGAAAGCAAAGACCTCTCAGAGGACTTGCTCTGAGAGGCCCCGTGGGGCCCCTTGGGAGTGGACAGTTAACCTGGCTCTTGTCCAAGGTGGAGCAGGTGGAGGTGATGTGGGGAGGAAAGCCGCCCTTCTTTATAAATCCGCGGGTCAGATGCAGGTGGAGCACCAGGGGTCCCCAGAGGCACGCTGCAGCTGAGCGTATCTCACCCCTGGCGGGCACAGGGTGGGTGGAGCAGTACAGCAACGCGGGCATGCCAGGTGCAGTGCTGAGTCGATCATATTCATTATCTCACTCAGTTTTCCTAACAGTGGTCTGAGAGAGGCAGCATGGATATCCTCAATTTACAGAGGAAAATGAGGTTAAGCAGCTAGGTCACGGTCACAGGGCCAGTGGCAGAAGCAGGACTTTGGCAGGCTGATTCCTGGACTCTGAGGGACCACAGGGACTACAGTGATGTATTTCCCTCGGCTCAGACAGCTCCTCCTCCTCCTCCTCCTCCTCCTCCTCCTCCTCTTCTTCTTCTTCTTCTTCTTCTTTTTTTTGGTACCGGGGATTGAACTCAGGGGCACTCAACCACTGGGCCACATCCCCAGCCCTTTTTTGTATTTTATTAGAGACAGGGTCTCACTAAGTTGCTAAGTGCATCACCATTGCTGAGGCTGGCTTTGAACTCGCAATCCTCCTGCCTCAGCCTCCCAAGTGCTGGGATTACAGGTGTGCACCACCACACCTGGCTTCAGGCAGCCTCTCTTCTTCTATGCCCCGCATTCTCCCCAGGTGTCATGTCTTCCCAGGGGTCCCAGCTGGCCTCTTAACATCTTGCACACCATTTCTGTTATGCCTTGGCCTAGAAACCCTGCCTGCTCTTGGAGTCTTTTGGAAAAAATCCACTTTTTCTTATAAGAAGTTAATTGGACAAAGTAAAAATAAAGTTTCCAGTATGTGTAATAAAATTTATCCAGCTTACAAGGCCCAAAAAAATGATTTTGTGCTACAGATCTGCCACAGTATAATAATGCCCATCTTACAGAGAAAGCAGGGATTCTTAGATTTGTACTGCATTGAAACCTGTATAAAGTTTTAAACTCTTGAAAATGAGCTATATATATTTTATATATTTTTTAAAGGCCGACTGTTGAAATTCTGCTTCATGTTGAATCACAGGTATTGTGTTTGGGTTGCTGGTGCTGAGATTTAGTCTTGAGACGGTTTTGTTGTTGGAGCTGGATTTCTTTATCTCGGAAATTACTCAACAGAGAAAACATGTTATTCAAAGTCTTTTTCGTGATTTTCTGATGGACAGACATGTTAGCGCCTTTCAAACAAACTACAACCCCCATTTAATAAGATTTCTCCTCTCATGAGCTAAAATATGTGCTTTGACAAAGCACTTTCCCAGTCTCTAGTTCTTTTGTTGGGGTTCACTGTTGCAGAACAGCGTGCCCCAGTGGGCAGCTGTGGCTGGTCCTGTGGCTGGATAGTGAGTGAGGCTGACAGGGTTGAAGATTGGCATCTCAGAGACCTGGGGGAGCAGCTGCCTTTCTGTTGGTGCCACAGCATCTCCCAGGAGGACCTCAAAAGAGGCTGAGCCTCTGAAGCCCAGAAGAGGAATCTGCCTCCTCTTGCTGTCATATTGTTGGAACCTAGATAGAGTGACTCCATTCTCTTTCATAGGAGGTATGAATTTAAAGACACAGCATAGCATCCATTGGACCTCCCAAATAGTTGCCTCTGAGTAGTTGTCCTTCTGAAGGAACCTCAGCATTTCACTTTAAAGCCCTGGTGGGATGGAGGGCGCCCACAAGAATTTCCACTCTGTAGCAATGACCCCGATTCAGTCCTCACTTCTGCGAGCTTTAGCTAGTGCTTCTGTTCTTGTTTATGTTTCATGCCAACCTACTTGGCTTCTTGACTTCCCCAAACTCCTGTGCACTGCAGGAAAAAAAAAAATCAAGAGCATCAAGATTTTAATCCTGATATATTCCATCTCACCTCTCACCCTACCTCAGAGAAATGTGCACAATTTTAAGGGTGCAGTGTGCTACTTTGAAAAATCATATTGCTGTGAGATTCTTTGTTTATGGGCCAGATGAAGTGGTTCCCCCTGACTTGTTTCAGGGCTGATCTGTGTGAACACTTCCTTTTTCTTTTGGTTAATTATATTAGACGATGGTATATTTAGAAATAATATCTACAGCTATGATATCAGATACTTATGAGAGGCAGATTAGGCCGATTCATTGTTCTGTTTATAGGATTAATGCCTTGGCTTGCATTCAGCGAGTGGATGACCTTGTTACTGGAGCACTTCTGAGTGTTAGGCATGGTGTCAATTTCTGGAGGTTCAAAGCTCAATGAGCTAAGAAAGAGATAAAGAAGAGGCAACAATTCTTAAACAGTGTAGCACATGCCATGCAGATGCTCGGGTTATAATGTAGCACCTGGGCGTTTTACTTCCTCTTTGAGGACATCCTATCTTGGCTAATTAAAGTAGTAGCACAGGCAAGTTAGATGAAGGTAGGGTGGAGACACTGCCTGTCACAAAAAGCAGGGAGGCAATAAATTTCACAATGTGTGCTGGGAATATAGGCACAGGGAACACTAGGCTAAGGGGCTGGTGTCAAGAGACCTGTGAAGTGGGCAGGGCCCTTATGGAGGGCCTTGCATAGCCAATGAGATTTGGTCCTAGCCCATGGAGCTGAGCTGACCAGGAATGATGCGTCCAGTGTACTGAATTACTTGATGAATCTGTGGCCTTGTTAAATGAATAGACTTTTAAAAAGTGCCTCATAATGGATGCTGTGGGACTTAGCATCATTTTGTTGTTTTGAAATTTTTATGATGTTTGATTAATTTAATTAATCATAGCTGTAGCAGATGGACATGAGACAGTGGCTACAGCTCCCTGTCTGCGGGGATGAAGTGTTTTGGTAGCAAGAGGAGGAGGAGGAGGAGGAGGAGGAGGAGGAGGAGGAGGGTGCAGGCTTCTTCCTTTGTGGCCTCTTGAAGCCAGAGGAGTGCAGGGGTTCTGTGTGTGTAGGTGGCTGGCTCTGTGGGTGGTGGGCACGTGGAGGGCTGTGACAATGGTGTGATGACTGTGCACTAAGCTCGTGGCTGCCTTGTGAAGCCCTTTCTTCTGTGTTATTAGTTTTGGACTCACAAAAATCCCTGTTTAAAAAGCACAACAGTAAATCTGTCTGGGTATTGTTGCAGTTGAAATTTAAAGAAGTGAGATGTTGAAGAGTACGCAATTAGGAATGAAAGATATGGCATAACCCCCCCAAATGGGTGCCTTCTGGGTACTGCACCTGTGCCCTGCCTGATGACAGTTCAAGAGACAGGCTATTTCCCACCCTGTGTCGCAGGCTTCTGTTAGCACAGGGACTCTGCACAGATCTGTACTGGAGAGAAACTTATTTTAGTTGGCTGAATACACTGTAGGGTCTATTCTCTGGAAATAGGTGGTTTTTTTTTTTTAATTTAAAAAATATTTATTTACTTATTTATTTTTGGTACTGGGGATTGAACTCAGGGACACTCGACCACTGAGCCACACACCCAGCCCTATTTTGTATTTTATTTAGAGACGGGGTCTCACTGAGTTGTTTAGCACCTTGCCATTGCTGAGGCTGGCTTTGAACTTGTGATCCTCCTGCCTCAGCCTCCCGAGCCGCTAGGATCAACAAGCGTGCACCACTGCACCCGGCTGGAAATAGTTATTTTGATTAAGTAATGCCTCAGTCTTTGATTAAGTAATCTCAGTTTGTACACTTGTGCCTAACATCTTCCATATAACCTTCATATCATGATAAAGTCACACTGGGGGTCATGTTGAGAGGAGGATGAGAGCTGAAACAGTCGTAGGAGCTGTAACACCTTTCTGTGTGGTAGCTACAGTCACACACACCCACTGATGAGAATCTATTTTTCTTCCTTCTTTTTGGAGGTGGGTTCTCGCTGTGTTGCCCAGGCTGGCTTGGAGCTCCTGGTTCTCCCTGATAGCTGGGGCTGTTGGCAGGTGCTACTATGCCCAGCTATTTTTCTGTTTTGACTGCTGCAGTATTTTAATTCTGCTAACCCCCCTTTTTTGAGGTGAAAATGTGAGGATTTATAGTTTTATTTGTTTACATAAGAAAGGAATTAAAATGAGGCATGCAAAGAATGGTGAAATTCAAGTTGGGTCTATTGTCTCACTAAAAATCGTACCCTGCGCCACAGTCAGTTTCCTGCTTGGGTTAAAGCACTGTAGGTCATGTAGGATGTCATCAATGGGAGAAGCTGGGTGAGGGGCATGGGATCTCTGTACTGTTTTGTCACGTTCTTGTGAGCCCATTTATCCCTAGTGGCCAGCTGGCCTGATCTATCTCCATTATTCAAAAAGTCCATGTGGTCTTTTAAATGAGTTTCGGGTAAACTTAAAATTCTCCACATGTTCTCTTCTCTATATGTGTTTGGTAAAGGTGTGTGATTTTTCCTTTCAAAGAAAAATTAAAATCAATCTGGCACTTATATCAAACTAATTACCCTGTAACTATAGATAGGCTTCTTGGTTACATTTAGCATATTTGCCATATTTCCACTTTAAGCGGGTGAGATGATCTTAGAATAAGAGTTGCCAAGTGGGAGAAGGGTATTTTGGACTAAAATAGGCCTGATTATACCTGTGCAAATTTACAACGATAATTTTCAAGTTTGCCTCTTGTCACTAGACCATGGGATCTTTGAGCAGAGGGTCAAGCTCATTCACTAGCACCTCGTGTGGGGTTTGGCACCTTGTAGGTGTCCAGCAATTGTTTGTAGAAGCCCTTCTTTCTTGAAGCACTATTTATACTGTACATGTGTTCACAGTGAACCCAGCGCTCACCCAGGAATGTGTGGGAAATATTTGCACCAATCAAAGAACACTGGTGGCCACAGCACTGAGTGTATGTGTGTGTGTTGGGGGGGGGGGTGAGGGGTACTGGGGATTGAACCCAAGGGTGCTCTACCACTGAGCTACATCACCAGCCCTTTATTTTGATACAAGGTCTCACATAAGATGCTGAGGCTGGCACCATACTTGGGATCCTCCTGCCTCAACCTCTCAAGTTACTGGGATTTGTTTTATTTTAACACGTTCAAAATCCTAAGATGGGGATGGTGCCTTGCTCAGTGGTAGAGTGTTTGTTTAACAGCTGCAGGCCCTGGGTTCAATCCCCAGCACCACAAAATAAGAAAGGAAAAAAAAAGAAAAAGAAAATCCTCAAGTGGTCTCATCTATGTGTGAATAATAACTATTCATCTCGCAGCAAAATTATTTTATCTTAAAAGAGTAAAACTGACAGTTACGCTTTGGCCAGTTGCTTAAGTAGCTAATTTTGGAAACTGGAGATGTCTTTCCATTAAAGGAAACTGAGAGCAGCAAGCAACAATGTGAACTGAGTTAATTTTTGTTCCTGCTGTAATTTCTGCCAGTTTGGAGGGCTGTCTCTGTGGATGCTAACTATGTTTAACCATGAAGTCCATTTTAGATTCATGAACCTTCTCTAGAAAGGAATTTTGTTTTAATTTCTTGCAGCACAAGAGTCTCTTGAATGCATGGATTTTTAATGCATCTGATGGTAAGAATGTAATTCTAAACATTCATACATAGTGATGACTTAAAAAAATCCAGAAGGCATGCCATATTCAGTTTCAAATGGATTCTCTTTACTGTATTATTTAGGGGAAATGATAAGTATCCCATATTGCTGGAAAAAATCTAAAATTAGATGAAATGCACATTTTAAAATAATTTTATCAACATGCAGAAGTCATTTGCCTTTCTATGAAAATGAAAATATATAATGCAATACCATTGTTTACTCCAAAGAAGATGAAGTACTTGGTAGAAATCTAATAAAATATGTATGTATCTGTATGCTGAATATTATAAATGCTAGTAAAAGAAATAAAAGAACTAGCTGGAGAGAAATTCCATGTTTGTGAATTTTAAGATTTAACCATAATAAATATGCCAGTTTGAAGGAGCCCTAATTAGGAAGGGCTGTTGTAGCTAGCTGGAAGCCATGGGTTCCACCTGATATGTATGTGACGCACCTGTAGGCACCCGCAAACCTGAAGGTATATAACCGGGTGAAAGCGGTCCGAGTTAGGAGAACGGAGAATTCAGTCAGCCGGGCAGTCACTCGGTCGGTCAGAAGAATCAGAGCGGCCAGAACGTAGGCAGAGCGGTTACAGAAGAGAAACCAGATAGAAGAAGTAATGACTGGCCAGAGTTAGGCCGAGGCTCCCGAGGAAGACAGAAGACAGAAGACAGAAGAAGGAAGAAAGAAGAGAGAAGAAAGAAGCTCTAGTCTTTCTCTAAGCTAAGCTCTATCTTTCTTTACTCTACTCTAAGCTAAGAAGAAAAGCTCAAGTCTTTCTCTAAGCTAAGCTCTAAGCTCTATCTTTACTCTACTCTAAGCTAAGAAGAAAAGCTAAGCTCTATCTTTCTTTACTCTAAGCTACTCTACTCTAAGCTAAGAAGAAAAATCTTTCTTTCCCTCTCTAAGCTCTAAGAAAGTAGAAGTAAAAGTAGTAAAAGCTTAACTCTGCCTCCGAGAATTTTCCCGCGGCACCGTGGCTGGCCACAACAGGCAGCTTACACCAGTTACCTTGTGCACTGATCAATAAGTTTAATATAATTGCCACACATATCTTAGCAATGTTTTTTTTTTTTTTTTTTTTTTTTTATGGTACCGGGGATTGAACTCAGTGGCACTCGTCCACTGGGTCACATCCCCAGCCCTTTTTTTTTTTTTTTTTTTTTTTTTGTATTTTATTAGAGACAGGGTCTCACTGAGTTGCTAAGTGCCTCGCCATTGCTGAGGTTGGCTTTGAACTCGCGATCCGCCTGCCTCAGCCTCCCAAAGTGCTGGGATTACAGGCGTGCGCCACCGCGCCCGGCTTCTTAGCAATGTTTTTTGCAGGATATAGCTTATTCTAAAATGTATGTGAAGGTGGGCACGGTGATGCATGCCTGTAATCCCAGTGGTTTGGGAGGCTGAGGCAGGAGGATCACAAGTTCAAAGCCAGCCTTAGCAACTTAGCAAGGCACTGTCTCAAAATAAAAAGGGTTAGAGATGTTGCTCAGTGGTTAAGCACTCCTGGGTTCAATCCCTGGTACCAAAATTAATTAATTAGTTAATTAATTAAAAATATATGTGAAAGGAGAAAGGTCATATAATCGATTAAAAACAACATGGGGGCTAGGGTTGTGGCTCAGCGGCAGAGCGCTCGCCTAGCACGTGCGCAGCCCGGGTTCGATCCTCAGCACCACGTAAAAATAAATGCATTGTGTACAAATAAATAAACATTAAAAAACAACAACAACATGGAGGCCGGGTGTTGTGGTGGAACATACCTGTAATCCCCGCTGCTTGGGAGGCTGAGGCAGGAGGATCACAAGTTCAAAGCCAGCTTCAGCAAAAGTGAGGCACTAAACAACTTAATGAGACCTTGTCTCTAAATAAAATACAAAATAGGACTGGGGATGGGGATGTGGTTCAGTGGTTGAGTGCCCCTGAGTTCAATCCCCGGTACTGGGACGGGGGTGGGGTGGGGTGGGGGGGTGGATATGGAAAGAGAAAAATAAAATGTGAGTAATTATTATTCTTCCCAATGTTAAGGCCAACCAGATTTAGTTACAAATAATCCCAACATTGTGGTACTAGGGGATTGGTAGAAATAGACCTGTGGAACAAAATCTGGAACAATCAGAATTAGATTTTCTGAAATATTCTCATTTTTTACAAAGGAACAAAAACAATTTAAGGAGTAGGCAGAGGAGGTGGGGGATAAAGAGGAGGGAGGAGGGAAACCTTTTCAATAAATGATGCTGGAGCCGATAAGATATCCATAGGTAAAAGATGAATGGTAACCTTAGCCTCATACTTTATTCAGAAATTAGCTCAAATAGATCGTGGACTTAAATGTAAAACACAATGCTGTAACGTTTGAAGGAAAAATACAAAGGAGAAAATCTTTAGGACCCAGGATCAGGCAAAAAAGTTCTTAGACTTGATGTCAAAACACAATTCATTCAGAAGACAGGCAAAAGGTATTCACAGACATCTCACTGGAAAGGACACACAAATGGCCAATGGGCATATGAATATGTCTAACATCCTTCTGCCACTAGAGAAATGCAAATTAAAATCATAATGAGATGTTACCACATACTGCTCAGAGTGGCTGAAACAGATAATGATAACACCAAATGCTGGTGAGGATATTGAAATGCTGTATTATTTCTACATTGTTGGTCCAGCCACTGTGGAAAACAGTTTGGCACATTTATCTAAAACTAAAAATGGCATTGCCATATGACCCAGCAGTTGACGCTTAGACATATAATCCCAGAGAGATGAAAACTTGTATATGTATTCATAGTGTCATTTTTAGTAGTCCCCAAACTGGAAGGCACCCAGATGTCTTTTGGTGGTTGAACAAACTAGGACACATCCATACTATTGAATAAATAATATTCTGTAATAAAAAGAAACAAACTACTGATGGACAGAACAACTTGGAACAATCCCAAAGTATGCTGAATGAAGGGAAAAACTAAGGTCAAAAGGAAACATACTACATGACTCCATTTATATAAAATTCATGAAAAAACAGTTTTAGATAAGAGCTAGAGACCAGATTAGTGGTTGTCGGGAATTGAGGACCAGGTAGGCCTTTCCTTATAAAGGTAGCCTGCAAGAGTCTTGTGGTGAGTTTATATTGCCTGGGAGCTGGTTCCAGAGTGACATGGGATGAAGTTACAGCTCCATACAAGTTCATACGTAACTGGTGAAACAGGATAAGAGGTACCGAGTGTGCCATTGTCCTTTTCCTGGTTTTATTCTACTATTGTTTTGTAAGCTATTAACTTTGGGAGAATCTGGGGGAAGGTGAATGAGACTTACCTGTACAGTTCTCTGTACCTTCTTGTAAATCAATAATGACTTCAGAACATCAGATTTAAACAAATAAACCTGATCTTTCAAAAATCTTCACATTTGAAAAATGCCAACTTATCTCTTGGTTATCATTTTTCTAT
Source organism: Tamias sibiricus (assembly GCA_025594165.1). Taxonomy (NCBI): domain Eukaryota; kingdom Metazoa; phylum Chordata; class Mammalia; order Rodentia; family Sciuridae; genus Tamias; species Tamias sibiricus. The sequence goes on along the minus strand of CM046666.1, from coordinate 123,802,101 downwards.
ACATGCACTGTGCTGTGTTGCTGTAGTTCTAAGAAATTGTGACACACCATTTTGTGCTGTAGACCAGTTTTGTCATAGCTCTTTTGTTGTAAAAACTTTAAGCACAGGGCTGGGGATATAGCTCAGTTGGTAGAGTGCTTGGCTGGTGGGGGCGGGGGAGCACATACTTCAATCTTAGTTTTTTCTTTCTTTAACCTTAGCTTTTGTTTTTGCAGTTAAAATCCATGAATTCTGCCAGGTGCTGTGTAATCCCAGCAGCTTGGAAGGCTGAGGCAGGAGGATCACAAGTTCAAAGTTAGCTAGCTTCAGCAACTTAGTGAGGCCCGAAGCAACTTAGTGAGACCCTGTCTCAAAACAAAATATAAAAAAAGGGCTGGGAATGTGGCTTAGTGGTTAAGTGCCTCTGGGTTCAATCCCCCAGTACAAAAAAAAAGTCCATGAATTCCTTAGGTTTTGAGCTATTATTGCTTGATTTAAGGAACCCCCCCCCCCCCAACCCCCCAGTCAGTCAGTAGGTCATTATTTTAGAGTTTCCTAAGGGTAATTTTTAAAAACAGTGTTCCTCTCATGTGTTTTTCTGCGTGACAGGTGCAGTCAAGAGAGCAGCACAAATGCAGGGGGTGGAGCTGATGCTTAACAAGGGGTTAAAGGGCTTCCAGCAGATTGCCAGGAATGTTTTGAATATCCTGTGTGATCTGGGTGGGTTTGCCTTGGGATTGAGCACATAATACTGGAGAATTTAACAGATTTTTAAAATAACAACGGATATGGTGGCTATGTTCAAATGAAAGAGTTACTTGCATAAAGTCAGGCCAAGGAGTGTAATCAAAAGATGCCCAACCATCCTGGTGAGTTTTACTTTTGAAAGAAGTAATGAGATGAGTGATTTTTGATTTGAAGTGGGACCAGGTATTATATTTGTTCCTTACCAGTTAATCCAAATTCCATTACATTTAGTCCCTTAGGAAGTTAACAAAGGGGCTTGGGGTGGAGCTCTTATCTGGTGTGCTGGAGGCCCTTGTCTAAACCCCAACATGGTGGTGACAGGAGGTGTAAATAAAGGCACATGACACTAGTATAGGATCCTTTGTCTTCTGTTGAATTTAATGCTTTCCTAATCACTATGAGAAAATACTTTCAGATGATTTACAAATGATTTTAGAAGCTGAGGCAGCCGTTTCCAAGTAGATATTGTATTTAGACACAGTGATACATGCAGACATATCATATTGGAGGATGATGTGGCAATTTTTAAAAAAATATATATTTATTTATTTGCTTTTAGTTGTACACAATGCATTTATTTTTACGTGGTACTGAGGATCGAACCCGGGCCGTGCAAGTGCTAGGCGAGCGCTCTACCACTGAGCCACAACCCCAGCCCCTGATGTGGCAATTTTTATGGATTAAATTTTCAGAAGATCATTTGAAACATTGGAACTTAGGGTTATTTTAAAACATAATATCCCCTCTCATATGGGCTGGGGTTGTGGCTCAGCGGCAGAGTGCTCGCCTTGCACGTGCGCGGCCCGGGTTCGATCCTCAGCACCACGTAAACATAAATGCATTTCATTGTGTACAACTAAAGTAAATAAATAAATATTTTTAAAAAATATCCCCTCTCATAGATTAAAGCTTTTGATACTTACAGTTGCCAAGTAGTGAATTCTGATAATGATATTAAGATCTAAGTGTCTGCATTCTCTGTTTATTAAATAACAAAGTAAAACTCTGGATTTTTAAAAAGTACCAAAATTGTTTTTCCATTTAATGTTACAGTAATTTAATAAGAAACAAATGGTTTAGACCAAATAAAGATGGACTCAACTGATTGTGCTTAACAATATTTTCTTGAATTTAAAAGTCAAAAAACACTCAGAAAGAAACTCCTTTATTTATTTATTTATTTATTTTGGTCATCCAGCAACCTAGAGCCTAATGACTTAACAGTGCTGATAAACACATTTTGCCGTGTACATTTTTAGTTTGAATTGAAAGAAGGCAGGCAGCAGAGAACTTCAGAACACTCAGTATTGCGTCATTTAAAATTACTATTTTCTGGGTCTCATGAGTTTTCTCAGCACCAATCAACACATGCAGGTGGCTCTGGAAAGTTACTTTCTGGTCCCTTCTACAGGCACTAACCTGACCCAATGGGAGGCCCTCTGGAGATCAGATTGGACCCAAATGAGCATCTGTCATTTGATAATCTCCAGGTATCTCAAGCTCTCAATGAGAAACTAGAGGTTTCTCAAGTATCTAGGTTACATACTTGGGTAGATAAGCCAATTCCAATTTTACTAGCACCATTATTCCTGCATTCATCATACAAGAAAGAAAAGGCAAAAAAGCTCCAAATATTTTTTATATGGTAAAGGTTAACATGAAAGACTACATTGTATAGAATTTGTTTTCAACAAATATATAACAGAATTGTAGATGAGAATGTTTTCTTAAGCTATACTGTGCCCCGGTGTGGAGAGGTAAGAGATACATCAGATCTCAGTTTTTATTGCTGGATAAACTTGGGCCCACACAGAGTAGGTGATTTGCTCATGATCCAATGGGGAATTTGATGGAGAGCCAGACCCTAAGCTCTGGCTTTAACTCCTGCTCTTTTTACAATCTAATGATTGCAAACCCAGGGGTGACCTGAATTAAAAAGAAATGTGTAGAAGGTCATTGGCTGTAATTTCATCTTCACTGTGGTCCTTAGGGTGTGAGGCTGCTGTCCTGGAAGGATCACAGGCAGGATTCAGCTACCCTGCTACAGGGACGAGGAAAAGCTGGACGTTGTTTTAGTCTAGTTGGCAAATCTACATCTGGAAACAGGTTGGAGAAGGGGTCCATGTTTAAGCATGGCTTTTAGTAGTACTTAGAAGAAAGGCAAACAGGGATTTTCGGGAAGGCGGAAGGCAATTTCATATGCACTGGTGTGCTGGGAATTCTTGGCAATCGGACCAATTGAGGTGGATGGATGGCTCAATTGAAATGTCACCACAGCCTTTCATCAGGGCTTCTCACTCATCACAAATATTTAGTGAAAGCCCTTTCCATTCTAAAATGGGAATTTCATAGACAACATATCTATGCCTACAATTTTAAAAAATCAAAATAACATCCTAACTGTAAGGCCAAGAAAAACAAAGGAATTTTATAACTCTTTATATTCACTATTCAGGCAACACTTTACTTACTAGAAGGTGCTATGTTTGTGTGGAGTTCCCAGGACAAGAAGGCCACTGACTCGAATTCTGTGAGGATTGGTGTGGGCAGTAATGCGACTTTCAGAAATGATGAACAACTCCTGATAAAAGTGTAAACTAAGCAGGCTAGAGTGGTCTTTGGATTCGATGTCAGCTATATTCTTGGATATTTTGATGCACATTAAAGTCAAGCATGAATGTTGTATTATTCTGGAACAAAAACAATGCGAAAAAGGTTTAAAATTTTTTTAAAATCAGTAATCTATCAGGATGTAGGGCAGTGTACTACTGTCACACACTTGCAGTATCCCAGCCTTCTGTCCACCTAGTGCCTGGTGTCTCTTGGTCATTACTACAACCAGGATGCCCCGTACATTTCCAAGCTGCCTGCTAGGGAGAAATAACTCTGCTACTGAGCACTATTCATTTCCTGCTACTTTGCTTGTTTTTTCAGAAGCAGGCATGCTCTGTCATACCTTCTCCTCATTTCGTCTGCTTTCATAGGGCGGAGTGGGTGGGAAGAGAAAATCTTTGTACTTTGGGGAAATGTCTCTGGAGAGTTGTTGTTTTGGTCCTGGGGATTGAACCCAGGGCACTTTATCAGTGGCAACATCCTTAGCCCTTTCTGGTTTTTTTTTTTTTTTTTTTTAATTTTTCATTTTTTATTTTGAGACAAGGTCTCTAGGTTGCCCCGGCTGGTCTCGAGCTTGCTATCCTCCTGCTTCAGTCTCCTGACTCACTGGGATTCCAGTCATGCTGCACCACTGCACCCCGTGTGAGAGAATATTTGAAGGAATTTTTATATTAAATTCATAAAGGGAAGATGGAATTTTATCTTTAATAGTGCTTTGGCCCCTCAAAAATTCACTTGTTTTTTTTTTTTTTTTTCCAAATCATTTGCTTGACCTCATTTTCTCCATAGTTCATCTGGGGACTATGTTAAAGACTATTATGAAAAGGTTGTTTTTGGAATTTTTCTTAGGAACACTCAACTATTCAATATTATTGACTGTAAAATTTCAAAGCCTGGCAACCACCTAGTTATGGCCGTCAAAGGAGAATCAGTCACTGACAGCTGAGGTGACTCTATAACTTCTCAGAAGTGTTGCTGCATAAATGTGGACCAGCAATTAAACTGACAGCAGAAACAGTCTTTGCCATAACATAACAACAGTAATTTGTTGGAACAGTGTCCAAAAATCATGAGATTTTACACCTCATGAGAATGCACTTCTCTGCGCGCCCTCTTCCAATTCCTTATCCCCACAGCCAGGCTCAGGGAGCCTGATCCCTAGCTTCAGTGGATTGGACTAGCTTGAACACCAATCCCAAACTGACAGAATCTCTTCCTAGGAACTGGTGTTGAGAGGGAGGAGGAAGGAAAGGAGAGATAGATAGATAGAGAGAGATATGAATGAATAAATAAATGAATGAATGAATGAATGAATGAGAGACCCTGTTTCTCTGAGTAGCAGACTTGGGTGCTTGGGCTGAAATCAAAGTGTTGGTACAGTAGATTCCTTCTGAGGGCTGTGAGGGAAGGATCTCTTCTAGGCCCCTTTCTTGGCTTTTCTTGGTGGTCATTTTCTCCTGTGTCTCTTCATGTTGTCTTCCTGATATAGTTCTATATCTGTGCAAATTCCCCACCCCCCTTTTTAATATTCTTTTTAAAGATTGACACAATATCTTTATTTATTTTATTTCTTTTTATGTGGTGCTGAGGATCGAACCCAATGCCTCACATGTACAAGGCAAGTGCTTTTCTGTTGCGCTATAACCCCAGCCCCCAAGTTTCCCCCTTTTATGCCACCGGTACATACTTGGTTAGGGCCCACCCTGATGATCTTATTTTAAATTAATTACTTCTGTAAAGACTCTCCAAATAAGATGTTAGGGTTTAGGATTTGTGCGTGTGTGTGTGTGTGTGTGTATAGTGTATATATGTATGTGTGTATAATTATTTTTTTGGGGGGGAGCACGGCACACAACTCAACTCATAAGAAATACTCTAAGTCACTGTCCTGCCATATGGACTGGAGAGCACAGGAAAGTGATTTGAAGAGAGAGAAAATAAGACACAAACACAATATAGAGAGAAATGACTTCATAGATTCTTGACACTTACAGATTTTCCTAGAGGTCAGTCGTGTGCCAAATCCTGGCTTCTGTGGGCTACCATTGTGGCCTTCTGGTGTGCTCCCCAGGCTTAAGCTTGTTTAAGCTGATTGCTATTATTTTTAGCCAAGGAATGATAACTAATAGAGAATTAGATGGCACAGGCCTTGTGGGAAGCACCTCCAAAGAACTAGATGTTGCCTTCTAGGTTTTGTGCTGCTGTTTGTGGTTAGATGGCCTGGAAAAGAGAAGCAAAAGAACCATTAAAAACCTGTCGTAGTAGAATTGGGGTTGACACAGGGATGGTGGACTGGAACCAATAGATACTTTGGAGAGGACCTGGACAACTCCTTTCCTTAAATTAGAGCCTGAATCAAGGACATGGATTAAAGGGATTCAAAGAAAGAGCGAGGGACCCATGTTGACTCTGAACTTTCTTTTAGGCAGAGGGGCTTGGGATTGGTGTTACAGGCCTGGGTCTGTCCGTGTTTGAGGAAAGACATGCATTCTGACTTGGTGGTGCTGAGTTTGAGGGTCTTGAGTGGGTCGATTGCCAGGAAAGTTGGGTGTAGTGACTGGGGCACAGGGTGCTGGAAGCACCACTGTCTTTAAAGTGGTGGGAACTATGTTGCCTGCAAATTGTCACCAGGGAGACGAGAGAACCCCAGGCAGGCCATTTATGAATGTCACCCCACCCTCTAAAGGGCAACCAGACAAGGGGGGGGGGGTCAGCAAAGAAGACCAAGGCAGAAAAGCAGCATTTTATGTAGCAGTGAGAGTTAAACAAACCCAACAGGTATTTTTACCAGCGCAGCAAGGACAGAAGTTGTAACGTTGGGTTGCTGTGAGCAGAGGTAAGAACTGTGGGTTGGAAAACTGGCAACACTATAGATGGATCTTCAAGATTACAAGAGGGGAAGAGAATGATTGCTTAAGAGAAAGCTCAGGTAGAAGGAATATTCCCACAGAAAGGGGAAGTTTGCATTCCTCCCAAAATATGCTCTTTGAGACAATCAGCAGTCATTGAGGTGCATGCGCATGGCTGACTAGCACCTGCCCAGTGCATTATCTAATTTACCCCACCACACCTGTGAGCTTAAGACCAACAAAGTTAGGCAAGTTACCAATTCTTTCTGTGAACCTCAAATCTCATACAGCTTGTACAAGGTAAGACAATAAAGGGGCCCTGGTCTGTTTGAATCCAAGCAATCCCATCCTGCATATCCACTCCCTTGAAAAGTTTCTGTGTAACAAAATGAATTCAGAGGATCAGCTAAACACAGGAACAGAATTCAGGCCATGTCTGGGGGTTTTCAAAGTGGAATTTGCCAGGCATTCTGTATTATTGAATTAAGTGAATGTTAACAGTTAAAAAAAAAAAAATTTGTAAATGATGATAAGAGGGACAGAGGTTCCATTGAGTGTGAAAAGTAATTGGGTCTAGGGTGAGACGTGTAAATGAAATAGCAGAAATAGCAGTTCAGACTCACTGAATGACAGTTAGGGGGCAAGATCAGGTAATAGGAAGCCAGGTAAGCCCTTTCTATAAAGGTCACTTACATTTGTTTGGTATTACAAGGGGAACAATGAACCTGCCTAGATATGAGTGTCGAAAAGCAAGAAAGGCCTGAGTTTGAAACAAGGCTGGAAGATGAGAAAGTCAAAGATTAATGTAAGAAAATCAAATAGAAAAGGTAGAATGAAAGCGACCCACAAGAAAAAGATGAATGTCAATTGAGATGAAAGGTAAGAATTCCATTAGTTTGTGAATTTCATTTATTAGTTCTCCATTGGGTAACATTCACACATGTCACATTTTTATTGTTTTATTGTAAAATAAAACCATGCATTTTACAAATCTGAATGCCTTTTGTCGTAGTAGTGCTTGCTAACTTGCATTCCCCTGTTTTCCTGAATGTTAACCCCACTAGATCAGATGGGGTGTTGTCTTACTTCAGCCCTGTGTCCTTAGTGTGGCCCACTCTACCCGATATATAATGGCCCTCCATAAACATATGTTCATCCCCACTGTTCTTTTGGTTCCATTTAATGCAGGGAAATTAAGAGATTAAGATGCATTAGAGATTTTAGGGATGTGATCCCAATTCTCTAGCTCAATAAAACATTTATTGTTTTATTTTCTGTATCTGGAGTTGAAACTAAGAAATAGGGACTCTTAAGTTTGCATTTTTAGTAATGATGTCCATTTTCCCTTGCTTCTGATTACATATCTGCATTTCTCTTTATTATTCTTATTTTTAACCAAGGATCCTGTTGGCAGACCTAGTAGGAACTTTCATATTTAAGTATAATTTTGTCAAGTTGATATAAGGCAGTATGTTACATATGAGAACAGTGTTCTGTTTTCTTGATGTTTTTGAACTTGCAATTGAAAGACAACATGCATACAAGGAAGTGCACACACTTACTTGGTTTTTACACTACAGCTGTCAACTTTTATAGTGGAGTTGATGATTTGTCCTGTTTCTCGCACTTAACAAATCATAATGCTTTCTTGTGGGGCTTCCTGATCTACAGCTGCTAAAGGAAGCAAGAAAGGCAATGTCCAGTCTAAAGAAACAATTTGATGTTTGGATTAAAGTTCTGCATCAATCAATAGCATAGACAACTAAAGGAGATATTGTCTAATCAATAATTACATTGATTTTGATATTGAGAGGATATAACAGTGTTTGAGATTTAAAAAATTCAGGCCACCCCAAATAATTTCCTGTAAATTCCTTGTTCCTTGTGCTCTGTGATGATACATGGTTAAAAACTTAAGAAACTAATCAACACTTTTTATGGCTTAGATGCCTCATATGCCAGCACTTCTTTGAACTTTTGTATTCTACTCAATATTTAGAACCTTGAACTTCTTGATTGCAAGGTGGGAATCCTGAGCACTTGAAACTTTGCTTGACAGTGTTTTTCAGTAGAGCTCTATTGAAATAATTTGCTGCTGCTGCTGCCTGCTGGCTCTAGAGACAACTTTAAAGGATTATCTCATTTGAAGCTTTAAGAACTTCCCACCCCTCCCCTCATTGAATGGGGGTGAGAAACGGATGTGAATTAAAAAGTTACACAGCTTTGTTAACCTCTTAGGAACAGTTCTGCTAAGTTAATTGTAGCAAACTCCTTGGGATGTCTTTGTGGTGCTGCTGATTCTTTCCAAGAACCTGGGGATCTTGCCAAATGTATCACCCCCTTTATAAATCTTAAGCATCTTAATAAATGAAAAGCTGTTCAGCTTCTTCACTTGTGTTTAGATATGTCATGATATTTTAGCAATTCACTTAGTCCATGGAAATCATATTTTGACTAGTATACATAATTCTTTTAGTCTACTTTTAGACTTTTTAAATATCTCATGTAATTGATGAGAAAGCTTTCATTTAAAAAAACAAAAACTATTTTCTCATCATCCTGGAGGCCTCCCCCATCATAGTGTTAACAATAGCAGAGATGTTGCATTGTTTATTCAAAACTGCCTAGTACAATCCATGCTGGCATGGTGGCCGGTCAGGGAACCCTAGATGTGAGCTGGGACAGCGTTAGGGGTGGAAATTTACCTTCTTTGTTTTACAGATACCCAGAGTTTCTGCAGCTTAGCCAGGCTTACTCCACTAGCCAGACAGGGGTGAATGCTGACTCTTAGGCCCTGTTCTTTTGGTTTCGTTAGATTGAATACCTTCCTGATTGCCAAACAGCATTCAGGTCATTACCAAAGAAATACCTGTCTCTGTTGAGTTACATGAGACCTGAAAAGGGAGACCTGCAAAGGTAAACACTTTTGTCCTGCATGGTTTTGGTTTTAGCTTTCAAAGACAGGTTTATGAGGGTTAGAAAGAAGGGTAGTTTTAAAAAGGAAGAGATCCAGAAACACCACTGTGTTATCAACAAGGAGGAGAAAGCCAGGCCATGTTGGAGCTACATCTGTCAATGATAGCAGTTGTCAGTGATAGCAGTCCCCTCTTATCTGGAGTTTTTCTTTCCACAATTTCAGTTGCCTGAGGTCAACTGCAATCTGGAAATATAAATGGAAAATTCCAGAAATAAACAATTCTTAAGTTTTAAATTGTATGTTCCTTCGAGTTATTGCCTAGGACAGGAATCTTCCCTTTGTCCAGTGTATCTACATTGTATACACTACCTGCTTGGTAGTAACTTAGCAGCCATCTTGGTTATCAGATGGACTGTCCTGGTATTACAGTCCTTGCATTCAAAGTAACACTTATTTTACTTAATAATGGCCCAAAGCACAAGACTAGTTATGCTGGCAATTTAGATATGACAGACTGTAAAGTATTTCCTTTAAGCGAAAAGGTGAGGAAATACAGAAAAATCTTCTGAGAGAGAAGACAATATTCACAAACTTGTTATATTATTGTAATTGTTCTGTTCTGTTCTGTTTTGTTTTATTTTGGTACCAGGGATTGAACTCAGGGGCACTCGACCATTGGGCCACATTTTTGTATCTTTTTATTTAGAGACAGGGTCTCACTGAGTTGCTAAGTGCCTCGCTATTGGTGAGGCTGGCTTTGAACTAGTGATCCTCCTGCCTCAGCCTCCCAAGTCGCTGGGATTACAAGCGTGAGCCACCACTCCCAGCATTTGTTCTGTTTTATTATTGCTGTTGTTGGTTACTTAGTGTGCCTAATTTGTAAGTTAAACTTTATCACAGATATGCACAGGGTAAAACAGTACAAATAGGGTTCAGCAGGGTCTGAGGTTTCAGGCGTCAACATACCATTTTGCAACCTATCCCCTGCGGATAATGGGGACTACTATACAGTGTATACAGATCCTGTAGCACACACATGTGCAAAGGTGGTGTGGCAACCAGGAGCCTTGGCAGACTCCAGACCCCTCGCTTTCCACTTTTTCTTAACTCGTTATCTCCATAAGGACTCATTTTTGTTGTTGTTGTTGTTGTTTGTTTGTTTTGTACCAGGGTTTGAACCTAGGGGTGCTTAACCACAGAGCCACATCCCTAGGCCTTTTGATTTTTTATTTTTTTTATTTTTTTTTATTTTGAGACAGGGTCTTGCTAAGTTGCTGAGGCTGACTTTGAATTTGCGATCCTCTTGCCTCAGCTTCAGGGGATTACTGGAGTGCCCTGCTGCCCTGGCATCGACTCTGTCTTTATGCTGGATTACTCATACTCCTTCAATGTGCATAGATAATCTTTTCTGAAGATTAAAAAATTCAGAGACACAGAGAGATTTCTTTCATAATATATTCCACGCCCCGTATTATACTGAAAAGTTGCTTTAAAAATTTTTTAATATATTTTAAATTTTAACTCTCTCTTTCCTGTGCTGGTCCCTTTTTCTGATATAGCCCCTTGGAGACTATAATGTGGACCAAGTAATTATTTACAAATATTAGTTTTCAATGATCTCTTTCTCTGTTGTGTATCATATGTAAGTCTTGGCTTTGGCTCAGTGAACACTCCTGGTTTTGACATTCTAAGGTGACCCTCTGAGGCCAAGACTTGTACTGAAATGTTATATCATCTGGGGACTTGTGTGGTGTAACAGGGACTTGGCTTAGGCGTGAACCAGCAGCCACCTAGTGGCAGGGGTCTGCACCTGAACCGATTTTGTGGCACATTCCTCGTTTTCAGTACTGTTCTCTCATTTTTCTTTCTCTGTGAAAATGGCCCAGAAAAGAAAAAGGCCACCTGTGAGTGATACAGATTTGCCTGGAAACTTAGGGACTTGTTAAAAAATCTTGCTATGCAGCCTTTCCTCACAAGTGTCAGTGTGCTGCTCCATTTACGAGACTCACACTATCAATTATTTGTCTATTGTCATGATCTTCCTAGGAAGCAGAAATGGCTTTCAGCTCTGGCTGCTGCTCATTGAGAATCGGGTTGGGTTCTGTGGATCTGGCCCTGGGCCCATGCATCTGTAGAGTTAAAAGCTCCCTAGGTGATTCTGATGCAGGGCCATGGCTTAAAAACACTGAAATAGACCCAGCACTTTGGGAGTTCGCGAGTTCAAAGCAGATCAAAGAGTTAGGAACTCAGTGAGACCCTGTCTCCAAAGTACAATACAACAAAGGGCTAGGGATGTGGCCCAGCCCCCCTGAGTTCTCCACGGTACCCCAAAAAAAAAAAAAAAAAAACACTGAAATAGACTAGGCAACAGAGTTTGTAAAGTACACAACAGCCCCGCTCCACTCCCCAGGAACAGTTTGTAAAGGGGCTGTTTCTGTTTGGAGTCAGAGAGTCCTTGCAGAAGCCCAGGAAAACTGGCAATCCTGCTGGCAAGGAGAAGTTAAGCTTTCAAGGATTTAGCTCTTTAGGTTCATTCTCCCAAATGCCTTCTAGACTCCCACCTAGTCCTGAAATAATTGTGAATAGGAATCCAACTGTTCTCTGCTATGAAAGCCCCCGGAATACTTGGATTTTAGAGAAGACCTTTCTCCTTTGTTGCTTGGAAGCTACCAAAACAGCATTGATCATTTCTCCTGCTCCCCCACCTCCCTCTAGTTAATGTGATCAAATAAACCACCACCCCTCCAAAAAAACTTGGAAATTTACAGCACACATTAGCATATCAAAGAAGGGGGAAGTCCTGTGGTTAACAAGACAAAAAACCTTTAAAAAAACCTTTGTTTTCCATAAACAAACTTATTTGCATAGGAAGAGACTTTTTGCTCCATACCTGCAGCTGAGTAATTTTTCCTTAACACTAGTCTTGGTGGTGGTGGTGGTGGGGGAACTGGCCAAGTTCCTTTCGATTCAGTAATTTTCTTAGGGTTAATTTCTGACAACCAAATTTCTCTTCCAATCCCCTTTGAAGTTGGGCTGAATTAACAAATGGAAAGTTTGGCAAAGCAGTTTACTAATTCAAAAAGATATCCCTCTGCTTTCTTTGTGTTGCTAAGTACTAAAATCTTTGACCTGAAAGGAAGAATACTGTGAACAAGTCAATGTTCAAGGCCCCGTGAAGTATAACGTGCTTGAGTTTGTGCTGGGGACGGTGTCTCCTGCATGAGGAAAGTGACTCTTCCTCTGCTAATGAAAGTGAGGCAGTTGCTTTACAGGAGGTTGAAAGGAAGTCTTTTAAGGGCTAAGGGCTAGATTTCTTGTTATTTTTAGATCGAGTTAGCCATTGGCTTCACTGATTTGAGGTTTGCGTGGTAAATTGTAATTCCTAAGTACAGGAGTTGGCATTACACTCTATGAATGAACTCTGTGCTACCAAAGGCTACTTGGAACAGTGAGAGGAAATGACCACATGACTCACTGGTGTTCTTGAAGGTTATCAAGGGGTAGTGTCAGCAGATCAGGGATTGGGGTAAAGAGAGGGTTTCTAGACCTGATGGTGCTACTGACCTCCTTGGTGACAGTGGCTGAATCACTGTCTGTGCATATCGTCAGTGTGAATTATTGGTCACTAGGATACTTTCCAGCTTCAAGACTCAACAGAGTGCTTGAATTCTTCTGGCGTTTTTTGCTTTTTTTTTTTTTTTTGTTTGTTTGTTTGTTTGTGTGTGTGTGTGTGTGTGTGTATGTTAATGGCCTTTAGATGGGATTCAGTGAGGCTCCATACAATGGAACTTTATTTTTTAAATTGGAAGTGAGCTGCTTTGAGGAGTTTGGCTAGGAGAGTCTATGACAGAAAAGGAGCTTCGGGCCACTAACTTCCTGTGGCAGTGGCATATGGTTTGCATAAGAGATGCATAGGAGAGGCCTTTAGAGAAAGGTTTATTATTGTCTACAGGTGAAGGTTTTGCTCCACCAGAATTTCTTCTGATAAACTCTTGGCTACCTTGTTTGATATACCTTACCATATTCAGAAAATATTTAGGTTGACCTTCTAAGATATATTCATTTTCCCCATAAGAAGAGATACCTGCATACCTGCTACCTTCCAGTGTTTAGATCTCTCGATCTTTTTACACAGGTTTTTTTTTTTTTTTTTTTTTTTTAATAAAAAGGATACTGTTGTCCTTCAATTGCTTTCTTTCCTGCAGATTAGATTGACAGGTACTTTGAAGTGTCATTGCTGTGTGTGTCTTGAGTTTTATAGTACTGATGTGTTCTTTAAAATGGTAATCTGGTTTATTTAGTTTTCTGTTTTGGGGCACAGGGGTAGTGTAGTTTTCTGGAGGGTCATGATTTAAGTTCTCCTTCATTTTCTTATAACTTTGAGGATCCATTAATTGTCATGGAATAATTGTGGGGGTGGGGAAGCTAGAAGCATTTTTGAATGGTAACCTTCAAAGTTAAATAGTATTTGAAAGTATTTTATCTCTTTTACCCCCACAGCTTAAGCCATAGTATATTCTTTTTTTACTCCTTGAATAACTGGTACCAATAGATTCTTGCCTATTTTTGTTGTTTATATTCTGCAAATTCAAGATGTGTCTATCAATAGTGACGATTTCTCCATGCTTCCTCTAGTGCTGCATGCTGGCCTCTGAATCCCACTAGGTGGCGGTATTACCATTCTTTTTCCTCTTGGAAAACTGGTTCAGAGAGGTGTGCCCAGTATCAAATTGTCCATAAATGTAAATCTTGAAATCAAGATCCTGATTCAAATATTTGTGCTATCTGCCATTCTGTGTTGTGCCAGCATGTTTTTGAAAGGGGAAAAGGAAACACCAAAACCTTACTTCTTACCATTATTCGATACATTTTCATTCAATATCCATGATGTTCAAATTTTCTTCACAAGGAATTGCTCATCATTCTGGACAGAAGGAATACTGAAGGAGGCCAGAGGGAAACTAAGGAGATCCTATATGACGAGGCTTGATGGTGCTATGAAAAGTCTCAGAATGGAGAGAATCAGTAGTCACTTGAGAGGGTTGAAATGGTGCCCTAGAGGAAGGAGCAGAGAGAAGAGTCTAGAAGGACAGGTTGGGCTCTGTTGTTGGGTCCTAAATGGAAAGCAAAGAAGCTTGGGTTTGATCAGCTAGGAGCAGCCTGAGTTCATCCAGGATATGAGGCCAGAGCGGAGAACAAAGGCTGATCAGGTGCAGCTGGCCCTCTCTTTAGGGGAAGAAGAGGAACGCAAAGTGATGATTCTTCTTGGTTTTGCCCACAAGAAGGTTCTCATTGAGTTTGGGTATGAAGGTGGGAGTAAAGCTTGAAGGAAATCTACAAGTTTGGACAGCCAAGGCAACATGAAAAGTAAAGAGTAGAAATGCTTTCAAAAAACGACGGCCACACAGCCCCACTCAGAGTGAGGCGGGTCTGCACGGATCGTCTCTCTTCTCCATTGAGGAAGTGGTTGGGGACTAAATGAAGCACTAACCCATTGCCTAGGGCTGAGGAAGTGAAGGCAGGGCCTGCATCTGCTGAAGCAGAATTTGCGATGATGGACTGAGGGGGGGGGGAGAACAGCTGGGGGGAAGCAATTTGTTGGTTGAAGTGAGGGGGACCAGAGTGTTGTGGGTGCAGGGAAAATAATTCATTATCCAGAAGAAGAGCGTAAGTTAGGGAGCAAATTCACTCATGCTGCAAACAGGAGGCAGGAATGAGCCAGGAGAGGGAAGAGAGGGCATCAGTGAAGTTTTGAGGTTTCCAGGAAGGTGACAAAGGGTGCGGGTAGATAAATTCTCATGGGTCCTTCGGCTGAACCAGAGGCTTCTTATGTGTGCTGAGCAGGGAGGGGTTGGTTAGTCTCTGCCAAGCCACTTGTTCCTCACCCTGAGCAGGTCCTGGGTTGGGGCTCCTCACCTGTGGGCAGGTTATCTGCAATACACCTGACCACACTGTGGCAGTAGTTGCTCTCCTGGCAGTGCCTAAGCCACAAGAAGAAGGAGCAGACACCCCTCCCCACCCGGGTGGTTCTCTGGTACTTTCCCCAGAGATTCTGTGCATCCAGGAGGGAGCCCAAGTCATTTGAGAAGCTCTCCTCTGGGCCCCTTGGATGCAGTGAAACCTAGATCACTGTCCTCTGTACTGTTCCTCCTTCCCTCCTTGCTCATGGTGTCCTGAAAGCACAAAAGACACATCCACATTTTAACCTGCAGGTTGATGAGTGGATGGATACTTGCTTTTTATTTTGAGATACCTTCAGGATTTAGTTTGATGCAGTATCTTTTGCCTATTCCTGGCTCTGGCTTGACTCCTGTTTAAATACAAATACTCCTTTCCTATGACTCCACCCAGTTCCCCAAGGCTTGAGGACAAATTGTTCTGTTCTGCCACCTACTGGTCATCTATGAGGAAACGATAATTTTTTTTTTTTTTTTTTTTTTTTTTTTTTTTTGTGCTAGGGATTGAAACCAGAGACACTTAAATGCTGAGCCACACCCCCAGCTTTTTTTATTTTTGTGTTTTGAGACAGGGTCTTGTTAAGTTACTTAGGGCCTCACCAAGTTGCTGAGCCTGTCTTTGAGCTTGTGCTCCTCCTGCCTCAGCCTCCTGAGCCTCTGGGATTACAGGCAAGACATGTGGGAAATGTAAAACAGAATTTCACACATGATTTTTCAATAAGCATAGAAAGTCTGTTTTCTAACAGGGCCATGGGCTCTAAGTTAAACCTTTATGCTGCATATGCAAAGTTGAGAGGAGTAATTTACTTTTCTCTGAAGCTTTTTTCCCAGCCCAGTACATTTAATAACAATAGATTTTAAGAGATCAATTTTCTGTGTTAATCTCAGAAAGAATGTTTTTATATGCTGCGTGTCCATCTAGGGACACATGATTCTGATAATTCAAGGCAGTGGTGAGGCTAGATGGGGTTTAACCCGCACACTGTTGGAGAGGTGTGATATTGGAAAATTTCTTAATTTCTTAAGCTCTATTTGTCTTTAAGGTAGTTGCAGCCAGATATCATTGTTATTATTTTTAACTGTGTTTAGCCTGGGTCCCAACTTTGCCAGGGACCTAGCTGTGACAACTTCTAAAACTGTTATGGAGTAGCTGCCAGGTGCTGGGCACATAGTGGTAAACTGTTTAGGTGTGATTCTCGATGCCAGGGAGCAGCTAGCAACATGGAGTACCAGGTGACCTCACGGAAGCAGTTCCCTCACCTGTCAGACGAACACGGTGCCTGGTGCATCTCCCGAGAGCTCCTTCAGTCTCACATTTTTATAACTTAAAACAAATATTAAAGTGCATGGCTTAGATTTCCTAGTGACTGTGAGAGGCAGTGTCTGTTGTGTCCTTCCAAATGGTGCCAGGTGTTCACGCTGAGACCTGCTGACTGACCCTCCTGGGTTGTGTCTGGGGTTTCTGAGGAGGTAGATTTTATGGTCTGCATTTGATGTACTTTGAAACATTATACTTATTAGAATTAGAAATAGGGCAGGTGTCTTCATTTTCTTTTTTTGAATATTTCTGCCTGAAATAGAACTCGCATTTAACTTGGCAACTCTATTGATGAATAAAAAGTAACCTTTCTCTGGGCTGGGATTGTGGCTCAGCGGTAGAGCGCTCGCCTCGCATGTGTGCGGCACGGGTTCGATCCTCAGCACCACGTACAAATAAACGCATTGTGTATAACTAAAGCAAATAAATAAAAATTTTAAAAAAAGTAAACTTTCTCAAAGATTAGTGGTTCTTCTTGAGGGGACTTTTGGTGGTGGTGGTGGGGTGGTACTGGGGATTGAACCTAGAGGTGCTCTACCTCTGAGCTACATTCTCCAGACATTTTTACTTTTTATTTTGAGACAGGTACCCCTGTGTTGCTGAGGCTGGCCTTGAACTTGCCTTCCTCTTGCCTCAGCCTCCCAAGCTGCTGGAATTACAGGCTTGCACCACCACAACTGGAAGATTCATGGTTCTTGAATGGGGAGGAGGGATATACCTTACACAGACCATGAAGACTTTTGCAAACCCAAGTGCCAAAACAACAAGAACAACAGACATAACACCAAACTAATCTGCCTATGACGTACCGAATAAGAATCTATTGTGAAAGATGACTGATGGTGTTCAGCTATAGTTGAGAATCGAAGCACCAATACAGTTTGAGCTGGACCTGTCTCATCCTGTGGGAGGTCATCACAGGGGGACCTTCCAGTACCCGAGGCACTGTGCTCACCTCTGGATCCCGGCCACCCACCAGTTTATAACCGATCACCTGTCTGTCTGCACTCCTCCCTTACCTTTATAAGGCTACTGGTAAAACATTAGACTAGACTATTGATTTCCTGTAGAAGTAAATCAGATTTTGATCTTTCCTCAGAGTTCATTATAGTCTTTTTTTGGTAGTGGATGTCTTGTCTGAAAATAGCCAAGTATATCCTTACCATGTTAATGAAGTGACTGTTGATTCTTAAGTAATATCGCTTTTGTTAGTGCCATCTGACCTGGTCTTCAATACAGGCCCCAATACTTGGTTATGATTTCCTGTGTTCTGACTAAGAAGTATTGTACTGTTATCAACTAAAGGTTATTTGACACCATTAACTATTTTCCCCCTTATTTTGAATGAGAAAAACATACTTTTAGGCGTGTTGTTATCAATTATAACCAGGAACAGTGTGATAGAGCTATACAGTGACTGGCACTTTTCTTCTGTGATTATTGAAAAAATTATCAGTAGAGCAAACTTGAGCAAATGTTTAGAACACATTGTGTGTGTGTGTGTGTGTGTGTGTGTGTGTGTGTGTGTGTAGTTTGACTAAATTTTTTTTCTTTTTTTAAAGCTATTTTAAATAACTGACATTACACCTGAGGTGAGGTAGCTACATCTGTGCTATTTTTGTTGTAATTTCTTTTAATTTGCCAGAATTTCACACTTTTCTTTAAATCGCTGATTGCCTCACAGCATTTTGGGAAGAAAAATGTGTCCAACAACTAGGCAAAAATGACAAAGGTGCAGTTGAGAATTTTGGTTTTATGGTGAGAGTGGCGGGCTCCAGGTGGGGAACCCCTCCCTCCCCATGGGAGTCTCACTGTCCCTTCCAGTCCCCGCCCCCCCCCTCCAAATGTATCAGATATAGTTGTAATCACCGGCCCCTGGCCTAGGCCAGTCATCATCTAGATGTGTCCACTAGCCACTGTGAGGTCACTTGGCACCTCAGTCCTATGCCCAAACCCTGGTGTCTGCCACGTAGGGTCTGGGCATAGGCAAGAGGACCCAGGGTGGTGGTACAATTAAGTGTCTGTGGGACCTTGCTCACTTGGGTGCCTCCTGAGACAGCACTGTCACAGCTCTTGATGTCTTCTGGAGGTGCCTGTGGCTGTGGCCGGGAGGAGGGAAATTCAAAAGGAGACCCTCCATAGCTACTGCCTTCCTTCCTTAGTCCTGCCAGTCTCTGCCACTCCTGTCTGCCGTCAGTGGAAGCACCTCGTATTCACTTGTAGAAGTGCTTCATCCTCTTTAAGGTGCATTTTGGGAACTTGAGTAGGTATTATAATAATGGAAGTTCTCTTGATTTAACATATCCATTTTTGACCCTGGGGAAACAAGTATTTCACCTCAAATTTCTGAGTGTCTGAAGTGCTCTTTAGGCCTTTCGCTTTCTAAGTTTCTCCTTATGAAATGAGTTGATTGAAGTCTCTGACAAATGTGATTTCACAGGGACAACTAAAGTAGTCACTTTTGAATTGGATTCCCCTTCTTTAAAGAGCTTTTTATTTGGAGATTTTGAAAACTGTTGGGAGAGTGGGCAGTGCAGGTGGCTGCAAAAATTGTTAAGGCAAAGAGAAAAACATAAAGCTGTATTTTTGTTCTACCACATTGTTTTTATAGAAGAGGGAAAAGTGGCTTCCTCCACCTTGCCAGGTGCTTTGGCTGGGCTACAAATTAAGTTGACAAAAGACAGATTAATAGGAGAAAACTTATATTCAATTATCTACATACAAAAATTCCACAAATAGGAAGGTCAGACAGTTGAAACTTACTGGCATCTGAGCTACTGAAAGCAGGAGGGGCTTGGGGCTTTTGAAGGGGATGATGACACAAATTATGGGGTGCAGGGAGGAGATGTACAGTGAATCAGGTTGTCTTGTACAGATAAAGTCTCTTAGGTAATAAGCTGTCTGCAGCAGCCCTCATCCTGATTCACATACCAAGAATGTAGATTTCGTCTACAGATACAGACCTCTGAGTCAGCAATGTCTCAGAACAATCATCTCAAAATATGCCCCAGAAGTATATGTTGGGGTATCATAGTCTAGTCTCCCATAGTCGTACTTGGGAGTGGCGTGTCCTGAGCCTCAATGTTTCTATGATCCCCAGAAATCTAAATTTGTTACATTTTTAAAGAAAACACTCTTATGCAATATGCACAATTTTATTAGATACAATATGTGGGAGAAACAGGCCATGCCCTTAAGCAAATTTTAAAAATATATCCAACTGTGAAGTGTTCCTTTAGCCAAACAAGGGTGTGGGAAAGGGATCAGGTGTATTGGTTTATGAGGGGTGTCAAGTCAGTGGCTCCCTTAGTTGCAGAGTGAGTGGAAAGTTTTAAATATCATTTTATAAAAATAACTTTAAAAATCACTCGGGTGGAATAATTTCATCTATGAAATGCAAACACAATGCAGTACTATTTCTTGTTGATGAACACATAAGCATGTAGAAGAAGTGGAAAAATATGTCCAGGAACGAAGCACAACAAAAATTGGAAAAGTGGTTTCTCCAGGGCAACGGGAAAAAAAAGACCCCAAGCAAACAAACGAACATGGCAAACTGTTAATTATTAAGTCTGTGCTGGTTTCTCTCTCTCTCTCTCTCTCTCTTTTTTTTTTATTTAACATACTTCCAAGTGAAAATTAAAACTTAGATGATTAGAAAATTTGTAGTGTGTGTTTAACATATTAACTATAGAAAAAAATACAAAAGTGATATTATACTATATCTTGCCTGTAATAACTAGTGATAATATCTTAGTTATATCATCCTAGCATTTTTTAGGGGGGGGGGGGGGTGCTAGTCTTTTTGTGTGTGTGTGGTCCAGGTGATTGAACCCAAGGGTACTTTACTAGCTACATCTCCAGCCCTTTTTATTTTGAAACTGGGTCTTGCTAAATTGCTTAGGACCTTCCTAAATTGCTGAGGCTGGCCTTGAACTTGTAATCCTCTTGCCTTAGCCTCTTGAGTTATTGGGATTACAGGCATGCATCACTGTATCCAGCCATACTTGTCTATTTTTTAATTCATTTCATACCAAGTCTATACTCATAATGCTTGTGCATTTTCAGTGAAATTGTCAGTAAGACTTAAACTCTGCATATTTACTTGAATTGTAGTGTAACAATTTGAAACTAGTGATTTTCAAACTTTACCATGACAGAGATTCCTCTTGGAAGCTTAAGTCCCAGGTTCCTTTACAGAGGTATGTACTCAGTAGGATGTAGGAATGTGGATTTTTAAACAAACTTTCCTGGCCTTCCCCCTCCACCATCCCAGGTGATCTGACACAGGTGTTCTGAATAAGACCATAACTTCTTATTTGGCTACATATAAGTTCAGGATAAGAGTGTGTATGTGCATGTGTGTGACAGATAGGGAGGGATTTTTGTTGTTACAAGTGTTTTAAATAAGTTACATTAATACAGAGACATAGCAGTATGGGTAATTTAAAATGGCATAAAACACATGTCTATTTGATTACTATCATACTGCACCCCCCCCCCCCCCCAAGGTTGTATGTGATTTTTGGAGCTTAATTTGAGTACTGTTCATGAATGGATCTTTAAAGAACAGGAACATTTGTGTTTCTGTAGTTCTGACTCTACACTTAGCAGGATGGCAGCAAGGATCTGCTTAGAGCAGTGTGACTGGCGGGAGGTAAGTTAGTCATCGTGACTATTTGCTCGCTGGTTTCAGAATTTTCTGTTTTCTTTGCCCAACATTAATTTTTTTTTTTTTTTTTTAATTCTCACTTGTTTTCACTTGGTTATTCCTCCAGGATAAAAGGTCTTTGGGGAGTTGATGAAGTATAACAATCTGAAGTAACTGAAGGTTACGTCCATCTACATAACATTCTGAATAATTAAAAAAAAATTACGCTTCAAATTAGGACCACTTTGACTAAAAAAAGTTGCAGTTTTCATTACATCATGACCTACCTCACATAAAATTAAAAGTGTTTTCAAACTGCCATGCACAGTGGCGCACGCCTGTAATCCCAGCACTTGGGAGGCTGAGGCAGGAGGATCATGAGTTCAAAGCCAGCCTCAGCAATGGCGAGGCACTTAGAAACTCAGTGAGACCCTATCTCTAACAAAATACAAAAAAGAGTTGGAGATGTGGCCCAGTGGCCGAGTGCCCCTGAGTTCAATCCCCAGTACCCAAAAAAAAAGTGTTTTCAAACAACCCAACCAGGCATTATTGTCTTAAAACTAATTTTAGTGGGACCTTGTTATGGTATGGATATAAAGTGTCCTGAAGAGACTCACATGTGAAAGGCGTGGCCCCACTGGAGCAATGTTCAGAGGTGGGGATTTGGGATGTGATTGGGTCATGGGGGGCTCTGATCTCATCAGTGGTCAATCTATTGGTAGCTAGAGGGACTATAGGGAGGTGGGATGTGATTGGAGGAAGTAAGTCACTGGGGGTGTGCCCTAAGGGTATTTCTTGGCCCCAGCCCCTTCCTCTCACCCTGATTCCTGGCTTCCATGAACTGAGCAACTTTCCTCTGCAACACCCTTCTGCCATGATGTTCTGCCTTGCCTCCCGCCCAGAGCAATGGAGCAGCCGACCATGGACTGAAACTTCTAAAACCAAGAGCCAAAATATCTCTTTCCTCCTTTGTTTATATCAGATATTTTGTCACAGCAGTGGGACCCTGACTGATACAAACCTCAAGGTAGAAAATTAAAAACTTCCTTTCTTTTATGATTGTTGTGTTTTCCTGTTCAAGGTGTGCTTATATAATAGAAAAGGCTCAAAGTAAGGGCTCAGATCACACTGTAAGTCACCAGCCTAGTGTCAGCTTGTCATATACACTTCCAGATTCTTGTTAGAGTTTTTCTGTCAAAAGTTTCCATAAATTGTCATCGTTGGTAATTACCAATTATTGCTATTTAAAGTACTTCCTGTAGGACTATGTTTTCCCAACTTGTGCTTTTACTGAATGGCACAAAATAAATAGCTAAAGGAAATAAGGAATTTTGAAATGTATAAGAATGCAAAAAACAAAACATCTCGAACTCTTACAAAAAAATGAACAGAGATGCTAAGAAATATAACAGGTTGTAAAACTTCCCCTGGTATATCCTTGCATTCTCCGTACCTGCTGTGAAACACCCCCTCCAACTTAGTAGCTTTTTTTTTTTTTTTTTTTTTTTTTTTTTTTGCTTTGTAAACAATAGTTTGTTATACAAATATAAAGTTGTGCACCTTCCAAGCTATCACTCCAACAGACATTTATTCAACTAAAACATCTTTAAAAATATTTTAACAATGTACAAATACATTCACAACATAATCTGCTGATTAAAAGACTCCAACAAAGTTTCCAGTATCTACAACAGAATTTACAGATGCCTACAATAATTTGTAGATTGGTTTAGTTTACAGTTAAATATATTGCCTTGTTTAAGAAATATTATTAATACAAATGTATGATTTACAATATCCCCATTATAGCAAGAAAAAAGTAGATTCATAAAATAAAGTGTCTTTTAGGCATTTATTATGCCAAGTATTTAAATGATTATTCTTACTATGACATAAGAATAATATTCATTTAGTACTAAAAGATTTTATTAGTCCAAAGACCACCGAAGAGTTTCCAGGAAGTTCCAAAATAAAATCTGGCTATCCTTTCCATGAAATAAATAGAATAGCAGCAATCTTTGTGTATCACTTAAACATAAACTATAAAGATTCCATTTATTATTTAGGCCTTAAGTATAAAAATAAAAGAAAATTTTAGAAACTAGTTGACACTACCAGCCTGAATTTGATTTTCACTTGTGCATGTCTAAGGTAAGCAATTTCAACATGAAGTATATATTTAAAATTAACAATTTTTTCTAACTTTTTAACTCATACACAAGCCAGTGCTTACTCTTTATCATGGAATCAACTTATTTCTGAAAATAACCTACAGAAATAGTATGTAAACACACACACCTTTGAGATATACTAAGAACAGCCTATGTTCTATGGATCAAAATGCAAATATCTCTGTAACATGTAAACTAACGCATTAATTTGTGATATACTAATACATTACTATATGCATACATATGTACACCATAAAATAAATTCTGACAATGTTTCTAGTGATACCATACTTCCCAGCCTCAACTACTAGAAAAAGAAAATAAAAACTTTGTTTAAAAAAAGAAAACAGAGCCGGGCGCCGTGGCGCACGCCTGTAATCCCAGCACTTTGGGAGGCTGAGGCAGGAGGATCGAGAGTTCAAAGCCAGCCTCAGCAATGGCGAGGCACTTAGCAACTCAGTGAGACCCTGTCTCTAATAAAATACAAAAAAGGGCTGGGGATGTGGCCCAGTGGTCGAGTGCCCCTGAGTCCAATCCCCGGTACCACAAAAAAAAAAAAAAAAAAAAAAAAAGAGAAAGAAAAGAAAACAGTGGGGCTGGGGTTGTGGCTCAGCAGTAGAGCATTCGCCTAGCACGTGCGCGGCCCGGCTTCGATCCTCAGCACCACATAAACATAAATGCATTGCATTGTGTACAACTAAAGCAAAGGAAGGAAGGAAGGAAGGAAGGAAGGAAGGAAGGAAGGGAACTTCCGTTAAAAAAAAGAAAACAGTTTTCATAGTAACTTTTAAGTGAAAAAAACAAAAAAACTGCTCCTCTTTGCAACCTGACTGAGCTCTAAACAGTTCATAATCAAGAAACTCTTCGGCCATTCCCCAGTATCACAGAAAATATAAGCTTTCTCTCTATTCAAGAAGTCTGATCATTTCCGAAGTTTTGTTTTAAAAACTGCTTTCCAAGATACGAGGTAGCCATGCTAGTTAAATTCTTCCGGCTGCCCACTTTGCACCTGATATAACCATACAGGTTGGCACCTTGTAGTACCACACCCATGATAACCACAGCCAACCACTTCACTCTGAAGGAGAAGAGAGCACTAAAGGCAAATATCACCCACAGCACTGGACAGGCAATTAGTCCTAACCAAGATTCTTGATTCAGCCTCTGAAACAGTTTTATTCTCCTGAGGAGATGCCTTCCTGGACTCAAATACCCAATGACTCTTTCCATCCTCATCAAAATGATTTTACCACCGAAGGCCTACCATCAGTCTACCTGTGACATTCTTCACTGCCCAAAAGTCTCATGACAACAACAAGATAATTGTCACCATACAGGCAATAAAGCTGCTGCTGAGCAATTCACAGAGAAGATAGACTATAATGGCACCGACCCGGAAGAACAAATGGAAAAATGATGCCACTGGATGTCGGGTTTTGGATTTTCTTGGTCTATTAGTTGTCTCTTCTTCTGCATCAAACAATGAAACATCTTCAGTGTCATCATTGCTGTCCTGCGACAACATGGCGACCCTGCGCCAGCCCCAACTTGGTAGCTTTAAACAATGAAAATTTATTTTCTTGAATTCTGGAGGCCAGAAGGCTGCACTCCCTCTGCAGCTCTATGGTCAGATCATTTCAGCCTTCTCCTCTGTGCTCATACTGTCTCTTCCTTCCTCTTCATTTTTAAAAAAATATTTATTTATTTGCTTTAGTTGTACACAATGCATTTATCTTTATGTGGTGCTGAGGATTGAACCGGGCCTCGCACGAGCTAGACAAGCGCTCTACCGCTGAGCCACATCCCCAGCCCCTCCTTCCTGTTCTTTCTGAAATCTGCCTCTGCTTTTTACTCACAAAGGACAGGTGTGATTGTGTTCAGGGTTCACCCAGGCAACTAGGACAACATCCTAATCTCAAGAGTCTCAACCTTTTTTTCTACATAAGGTGACATTTATAGTCACCACTCTTCTTACCTATACTACAAAACTTAGTGATCATGGCGCTCTTCATTTTCTACCAATCATTGATTTTACCATAAGCAGCTGGCCAAATTCAGTGGCATTCTAGAGCTAGTGTATACTGACTGAGAGCCCTTTCTTGAATTTTCAGCATTTTAGTAGACTGGTTATAAATTGTTGGTAGTTTGAAATTGGCCGTGGTGGGGGTCTTTACACCATGGAAGCCGGCAAATACTACAAATCCTGATTTCTTGTGTCCTCTTGCCACGCTTGAGAGCGGGTTTACGGAGCACTGGTCAACCACATCCTTTACCCCCGACCACTAGAAACTCAGCTCAGAGAGCATTTCTTATTTTGAAGAACCAACCCACTCAGACCCCTGGAGGCTTGACTCAAGGCCCTGCTTGTTTCCTGTGTGTGTGTGTGTGTGTGTGTGTGTGTGTGTGTGTGTGTGTGTATGTGTGTGTGATGTTATATTTTGTTAAAAGTAGCTGTGGGCATTATCTGTCTCCTACAGTCATGTTAAATTCCTCTAGGGCAGGACCTTATCTTTTTATGCTGCCTGGCTTTTCCTAGCATGCTCAGCCACGGAGTGATGCCTGGTCTAAGGGCTGATTTTTGGTTTCTCTTTCTAGCAGGGATTAAAGAATCATACTCAACATATTTGAATTTTATCTGATGGAATCACCTTTGGTATCCTCATGATCTTCTCTGACATGTAGGCTCTTTCCCAGATCTGCTCTGAAGAGCCAAAGTGACTCACGGAGTGATGCAGACTGATGTCTAAGGGCTGAATAAACTTGTCCATATGTATTTGGTTTCTCTTTCTTTTCTTGAAGATATATACTAGAATTTGGGTTCTGAGTGACACTGATTAAAGAATTTTAAGTACTTTATACTCAATTCTGTTAAGGGGTATGTTAGAAGTAAGATTTTATCTGGCCTGATGGAATCACCTTTGGTATCCTCATGATTAAATACAAGTCTCTGACATGTAGTGTAAGTGCAGTAGAGGTTGGCCGAATTGATAAAATGCCTGTTAAAAAACCAGATATGCTCCGAGTGCTCTGAAGAGCCAAAGTGAATATAGTTTTAAAGATAAAGCTAAATGGGGAAGGTGTCTCCCTCCCAGCCCCCCAGTCTGGGGGATTGAAACCTAGGGCCTTGTGCCTGCAAAGCAAGCAGCTCTACCACTGAGCCACATCCTCTTGAGCTAAAGAGAATAAACTTTTTGGGATTCACTTAAGGTTAACTGAAAGCTTCTTAGTCTTAAACGTCTACCAGGAGAAACTGATGTAAAAAAGCTTTCCATGGCTACAGAATAATTAAAGTCACCTGGTGGAACCGGGGAGCTCCCAGCCTATCTATTGATTTACCAAGGCTAATACAGGCTTTGGCTCATTATTGACTGCCCCAGATTCTGGGTTGGATCATTGGGTTCTGGAGTTTTGGTGCATGGATGATCTAAGAAATTAAGATGTACTATCAAATTAAGAAAAGCATAAAACCTATCCCTTAATAACTTCTCAAAGTGAAGCAGTCTAATTATATGAATAAGGAAATTTTATTATTAACCCTTTAATTGAGACTATGTTCTTTCCCTTCCCTCCCCTCCCCTCCCCTCCCCCTCTCCCTTCCCCTCCCCTTCCCTCCTCTCCCCTCCCATCCCCCTCCCCCTCCCCTTCTCCCTCTCCTCCCCCTCCCCTCCCCTCTCCCCCTTCAGCTCCCCTTACCCCTCCCCCTCCCCTCTCCCTCTCCCTTCCCTTCCCTTCCCTTCCCTTCCCTTCCCTTCCCTTCAACTCAGGGGCACTCGTCCACTGAGCCACATCCATCCCGAGCCCTTTTTTGTATTTTATTAGAGACAGGGTCTCACTGAGTTGCTAAGTGCCTCGCCATTGCTGAGGCTGGCTTTGAATTCACAATCCTCCTGCCTCAGCCTCCCAAGTGCTGGGATTATAGGTGTGCAGCACTGCGCCCAGCTCGGCTCAGACTATGTCCTTATGGCCAGCTTAATTTTTACTTTTGCTTTTGGGGATTTAGTGATAAAGAAATGATCACTATAAAGATCTACTTCTCTCCTGGCCTTGAACCATAAGATTAAAGGGAAAAGAAACCATGGAAATGAAGGAATGGGTTCCATAGTTCGCCCCTTCAGCCAATACCCATTAAATGCTGGCTGTGAGTGAGGTGCTGCAGGGAGCTCTCTGCCCTCGGGGCATTGGAGTGCTGTGCCAACTCAAAGGTCCCCTGTACTGTACCAGCTGGGTGCTTTGTGGAGTTCAGAATTTTCGGCCCTTCCCCAGATCTGAATCAGACTCTGTATTTTAATAAGATCTCTTATGACTTGTGAACTCAATAAGGTTTGCAAAAAAAAAACCTGGATGAGTAGATAGAAAAAATTAGTAGTACAGTGATCACTGGAGAGGCCATGGGAAGGATATCAGGAACAATGGAAATCATGATTTTAAAAAAAATTTATTTATTTGGAATTTTATTTTGATCTCAGAACAAGCTTGTCCTTGGTTGTCTCATATCAGAAGACCGTGACAGTCATTGCTCAGTTTGAGAGGACCTTCTCCTCTGAACCTCTTGGTTCCTGGGTGTTTTCTTGGTTAAGCTTGGAACAGTGTGCCTTCGTGGCTATCGACTGCTCACCAAGCCTCTGACAGTCCCATTTTCTTCAGCTGCAGCTTCTGCACCAGTGACAGCCATTATCCCTTGCAGTGTGCTCTGCCTCAGGGGATCAAGGGCAGTAATGTGCTGCCATTTTGCTCCTGTACCAAGGGATCCCATGGGAACAGTGTGGTTCGGTCTCAGGATGTCACTTCTGTGTAGAGGCCTTGCATGAAGGCACTGAAAGGTAGGTTTACACACAAATGAGTGCATCAGTCTCTCCATCTGAGGGGACAACACTTCTAATTCCATGGAAAGGGATGATGGCTTCTAGAGCCAGGCATTAATGAACAGGCAGAGCTTTTCTTCCTTTCAGACACTGATGTGGTGGTAGGTGAGGACAACCTAAAAATAGGACCAGTCATGGAAAGAGTAGCGTGGTTTTTCTTCCAAGACCTCTTTCTGGAGCTCAGTTGTTTAATTTGGCAGGAAAGTGGGGAGAGGGTGTGAGAAGGGTAAGGGAACTTGGAGATGGTGTACTATGGGGAGTTTGTTAGGATTCTGGTGATAATGTGGTTTGGGTTTTGTTTTTAGGGTATAAATATCTGGCTCAAACTATTTACTTTTAGATACTGAGATAAGCTTTTATTATTAGTGCTTACAAATTATCTCATTTACATCTACTCTTAAATTATTCACAGGGCATAGCAGTTGGAAAACCTACCTATCGGACCCTGTCCTAGAGGCTAAAGGTCCCTGAGGGTTGTCTGGGCCATTCTGTGGTAATCTGATAAGGGCCACACTTCACTGCTCCCGCCCCCCACCAGGGCTGTTTAGAACATGACAGTGTTAAGTGACTCTCACTGCTGCCTGTTGTGTTCCCCCTGCCTTTGTCTCTGTTCATGAGCCTTCTGGTTGTGCACCCCAATCCCAGCCAGACCTACCCACCCCACCAACTCTAACAACTCTGCAGGTACCTCATTGATTTCCAGCATCAGGGGGCTGCCTGGCTCCTCCCCTTTGGGTTAGACAGGGCAGACAAGGTGCATGTGGAATTTAAAAGTCACTGCTCATTTGAGACCTTTGAGGGCACAAACTGATGGCACTTGAAATGAGTTCCTGCTCTTGGCTGGCATTTTACACAGATGGCAACTAGAGCAATTACACGCCTGATCGGTGGAGGGGTTTTTCTGATCCTTTATCCTCTCATGTCTAACAATTTTTATTAAGTCAAAAACTTTCATTAGAGCTAAATGCCTTTTTAAAGGATGCTGGTATGTATTGAAACATGAATTATTGTGTCTTTTGGCAAGGCCCTTCCAAACTTATCCAATATATCCCTTTGACTCTTGGTAGAAGTTCAAATAAATCTTTCCAAATTGATGCAGGAAGATGATTCTAGAACTTTCCCTTGTAACATATTCTACTAACTCCCAGATTTTCTAGAGAACTTTTTTTGAATGGATTACTTAAATTATTCTTGGAATAATATAATTTTTTCATGATGGGTAGGTAGCTCTCAAGTGCTAAGAAGTTAATGTGAAAGAGGCAGGCAGTCAACCATCAGGTCTACCTGGGGTCATAATCCAGCCACTTGCAAGCTTTGGGCTTCTATCACACAAGCAAGGGATAAGGGTACTGGGCAGGCAGCAGCTGCAACAAAGCCCTTCTAAAGCTACACATTTCATTCTTCCCTCCCAAACTCCTGCGAAACCTATAATTTAAGCAAGCTTGTTTATCTGATTTCTTGGTGCCTGGAGCTCAGCAGTGGAAAAGTGGTGGGAGGGAGCAGTTATTGGCACATATGATGACAGCAGAAGTTGCAGTTTGACAGCCCGATGGCGAGAGGGGAGATGGAAAAGCCCAACACAGTCGGAACACGGGTAAAAATCTGTTGGGCGCGTCTGTTTGAAAGGTCCAGGTAGAGTGTGTTCTGTTGTAGATTTTCGTGGGAAAAAATGGTTAAATTAAAATGTTTGTTACTTTGATGATTACAGCTGAAGTTATTTGGAAACAAATTATCCCCTAAAAGTAGAGATAGTTTATGGCAGGATTACTGTGACTATTAGCATAGTGCATGTAAAGTACTTGGCACATAGCACCTCTGGTCCTGTGGAGGACTGTGGCTGCTGCCTTGATAGTTCAGATAATTAGAATGTGTGGTTTATAAGAGTGGCTAGGTAAATATAGTGTGAATCAATGTAAAACATTCTCAAGCAGCCTGTGTGGGACCTTCTAAGCAAACTGGAATATTACCTTAAATAGTTAAAATTTAAATGTTTCCTCCAAAGCTGATTTAAGCCATTGCATTTTCTCATGGTCAGTGGCAACTCTGACTCAGTTGTAAATGTGCTTGATTTATTTGACTTTCTTTTACATGAGTGAAGATTTAATAATCAGGTCCCAACATAACAGAACCACGGATTAGTCAGTAAGCAAAGGATTGGTTATTGTGCTAATGTATCACTAGGTCTTGTGATTCATGAAAACATGGTTTCTGGAAATCTAGAGTTTTGTCTAATTTTAGGGATAATTGTTGAGGTTTTTTTCCCCTTCAAATAATTTCAGCTATAATATAAATCCAGCTCAAAGTAGTAAGATGAATAAATCCAGCTTACTTGAAGAAAATCTTGAGTCTAGTCCTTGAATGGGCCAGTTATTGATGGTTCTTGGTTGCTTGGCAGTGAAACTTTCCTCTGGTTAATCTCATCAGTCCTTTCCCAATGTGTGTGGGGACAGGGGGTACTTGAGGAAGACTCACTGGCTACTAATCACACCAATGCCACTGTGCTTTTGTATGTATGCATACTCCTGAGGAGGGCAGCAGCCAACTTTTTTCCTGGTCTATTAATAACAGCACAGGATTTAGGCTTAGATATTTCTAAATTAAAAAATACAGCTGCAGGATATGGACAACAGGGAAGAGAGAATCGTGTTCATTGTGTGGGGTCCATGCATCCTTCAGAGCAGGGGTCCTGTGTCAGGAGGTTCCATGAACCTCTAAAATGGCAACAGCATTGGAGGAATTTATGTACTTTCTGGTGAGAGTGTTTTTAAACTTTTTTACATTTTTAGATTCTCAAAAGTGTCCTTCCATGGGACAGAATACACTGGATGTTTGAACCTTGACATTAGCCACTGGTGTTATGCATAACTATATCATTTTTGCCCATATAATGGTGGATAAGTAGGTATATCATTCCAATTTAAGAGCTGAAGCAGGTTCAGAGCACTTGGTGATGAGAAAGTGGTGAAGCTCTGACCCCTGTGGTGTCTGACACAACTTGGTCCCTTTCCCTTTTACTGACTGCATAGCAGTAGGTATGCATGCACTTTCTCAGGGCCTGAGTCTCCCCTTCTATAACCTGAAGGGTTTAAATCACATCGTCTCTTGAGGACACTTTTAGCTTTTAATGGGGTTAGTATTGGTGCCACCTCGACTATTTCATCCTCCACCCTTTGGTTTTGTGTCTGTTTTCTGTTGTGTTTACAGTGTTGGATGAGCTGCCCATCCTAGGAACACTTGGCTCTGTGATTTTCTTCTACAAATATTCTGGTCCTTGTAAGCTTGTAAAGCCATTTTCTTACAGTCTTGGTGAATTGGATTAGATATATGCTACAGAGTTCTGCTTTTATGACAGTTAATCAAAGTTTATTTTCAATTGTATTTGTTGATTTTAATACATTTGTTTGGTGCAAAGCAAAGTTGAAGGCTCTAGCTCTCTACTTGTTGCTTATTCTCCTTACTCCGATTTATACTTTGGAGAAGGGAATGCTGACTCAGGTCTCTATGATGGACAGATTCAGAGACTATTAACACCCCTGGGACTGTGCTAGATGGGGCTTTAGATATTTTGCATAGGATGCTTGGTGTTAGAGCCTGCAACTAATTGCTCTAACATAGCTCTCAGAGGATGATCTTCTGGGATAGGAGGATCATTCAAAGGTAGAGAGGAATACTCCAGCTGGGGGTGTGGCCAGGGGAGGCAGAGGTGGTCCTGGACCCCACGCTTTTCTGCTGGTAGCAGCAGGGAAGGAGGCGGTGACAGGTACACAAGTGGCTGCATTTCACCTTGCTGAAAGCTGGGAGGGAAGAAAGCTGCGTCATTTCATTTTCTTGGTAAGTTTATTTCCTTAGGTGATGACAATTCTCAGTCCACCCAGGAATGCTGGATTTGTATATAACTATATACTGTATTAAAACCCTTTCTTAAAAATCGCACTTTCAGAAGTATGGTCTGATAATTAATTAGCAAATCCTTTTTTAAAAAATCCTCAGATATCTGCACTGATTTGCATTTTCAAAGCTTTGCCGGAGTTCAGAAGTTTGAGCTGCCACTGAAGTGTTGACTGTGGAGAGGCGGGGCTTTCTGTGTCCAATGGGGTGCCTGCAGTGGCGGGCCAGCCTATCGTCTTCCAGGGGAGCGCTCCCTCTGTAATCCAAGCAATAGCCACGCAGCCTGTTTTATTGTTTGTGGAGTCCTGCGGCTCGGAGCGCTTCACAGACGGGAAGGAGGGCAAGTGGGTGGTTTATGATTCCGCGCTGTGCCAGGACAAGTGAGCTGAGCCCTTTGGTTTTTTGCGAGTAACCTGTGTGGGTGAACTTTGAACTGGGGGCCTGCTGGACACTGGATCTCTTTCTGCAGGGTGAGAAGTTACGTCCTTGAGCACCAGACAGCTGGCTCTCTGCACGTGTGGGTAAAGATGTCTAGGAGAAGCGTAGGATTACCGTGTGGGATGCTAGGGACACACCAAAGTGTCGGAGTGCCTTGGTTCTGTTCTTTACAAAGTCCTAACGAGAGTGCCTGAAATGAACAGCCTGCTTCATTTTTAAAAAATTGTGCTGGTATTTATTTATTTTTATTTTTATTTTTTTTGACTGTGGACATCTCTGACCTAGAACTGAGTACCAGTATGTGGCCAGGATAAAAAAAAATTTTTTTAATTAAATTTCTTAATCCTTTATTTTTCTTTTTAATCGGTTGACAGAAGCAGTCTTTTGCATAATGCCATGCCTGACTCTCAACATTGTCTGAATAA
Source organism: Tamias sibiricus (assembly GCA_025594165.1). NCBI lineage: Eukaryota > Metazoa > Chordata > Mammalia > Rodentia > Sciuridae > Tamias > Tamias sibiricus. The sequence goes on along the minus strand of CM046666.1, from coordinate 123,769,286 downwards.
GTGGGAAGCAGCAGGCAATTTGGAGGACCTGGGCCAATTTAAAAGCCGAGCTTTTTGTTTATCTGGCCGTCCTTTGTCTCTAGTGGAGTTTGATGTGAAAGAAGATGAAAAAGGAAGGCTCTTCAGCTTCCTTCAGACTCAAGCCAAACTCAGGGTCTCTCTCACGTGCTGTGAGTTGGATAAATTTCTCCTCCTTGTCCAGGCAGACAAAGAGGCTGTTTCGCAGTGATGGAGAGCTGTCGGTTTATGGGCAGCAGGTGGAAGCAGATGATGAAAACTGGACATACAGAACCCAGCTCAAAAAAGGTGACTTGATTTTTTTTTTTAAAATTTAAGCATTTAAAAGTTTGTTATATAGAATTATTTGTTTCCATCACTGATTTCCCTTCATGATTTTTGCCCCATTGGGAGGTGTTTTCGTTTTTATTTTTTTGGTATTGGAATTCAGCATCATTCAGTTGTTTATATGTCTGAAATGCAAATACTTCTCCACTAGCTTTGCCTTGAGGTTGTACCTTTCCAAGAGGATAAAATAGCTGTTCCTTGCTCTCAGCACCCTCCCTCCCTCTTCCACATCCACACCCTCATGTGACTTTTTTAAAGTTCAGTGGAAAACCACCACCACCACATAGGGAATTTTCTGATCTTACCATCTTGGGTTAGAACATGGAGAAACTGCACTGAGAAAACTTTGGGAATCATTGATAGTTGTTGTTGTTTCTTCTAAGAAGACTAATGAATTATATGGATGCATGAATTAGACAGGTGTTGGGATATGCTATGGAGGAGAATGAACATACAGGAGCTTACCTTTGATATGCCGGCCAAAAAGAGTTTTTGGATTTCTATCAAGTTCCTTTTCAGACCAGTGTTGGTTTCTGTTCTCAGGATTAGCATGCTTCCCCCCCCCCCCCAACCCCCACCACCCCCCCCTTTAAAGGTAAGGAAAGATACCAGGTCTGCTGGGAGACAGGGAAACTTTTCAATATTTCTCACCTCTCCCTTACTTTGTGATTAGAATTTCTGAGTTCTTCCTCTTAGCATGTTTGCTTTGGGGACTGAATTGTTCAACTCTAAAACCATTTCTCCACTGGGTGCAAAGGCGGGTAGGGAAGCGCTATTTAAGTATCACAAAGGAGCCCAAGCCAGACAGTCAGAGTGATTGTGTTTCCCCTGTTCATCACATTCTTCCCATGCCAAGAGAAACCTCGGGAGAATCTCTCAGGGACCTGTTCTTCCCCCTCTTTGGGGAAACAAAACTGCTGAAATGTGAGAGAATGAACTAAGCTAAGTATGTGCTTATGGGTGTAGTAATTACACTGTGCAGACTGAGAATCCAGTGCAGCCTCCTTTGGGTAATGTGTGTTAAACCATTTCTGTTTGTCTATTAAACTGTGGAACAGGAGGGGCCAGTTAATACTCTTTGAACATATTAGTTGTTTTATTATGTCAAGAAGGTGGTCAAAAGTTGTCCACTGATACTGAGCTTGAAAACATGGCTTTTTAGTTCAGATGCTATATAATTGCCTGGCTGGAAGAGGCATTTGTGTTTTCTGGCTGGAGCTGTGTAGTTTAGTAAGCCCATGAACTTGACTTTTCTAAATCAGGAATAAGCTGTGGTTTTGGGAAATGGTTGGGTTGTAATGTTTGAAGCAAGGGTGGATACAGTAGTGCTGTGGTTGCAGGAGGAGGGTGTAGTTAATTCCTTTGGCCTTTGCTGAAGGTTGCTTCTTAGGACTTGTTTTGTTTTAAATCAGCTGCTGTCAAGTTTCTGTTGAAGATTGTGTACATGTGAGCAGGTGCCTTTAGGACTTCCATTGTAGAAGGTTCATCTAAATTAACATTAAAGGGAAAGAGAATGAGTTTGCGTATGTTAGTTTTAGTTGGAAATTGAAGAAAGTACTGCACACTTGACTTGGAGAAAATAAAAAAGTCATTATAAGAAACAGAGGCAACTTATGAAATGAAGAGAGGACTTGTTTATGTAACAGTATGAAAGATAGTGCCATTGATCCTTTCATGTAATGGGATACAGTAGTCTCATGAAGATAAATGGAGATGTGATACAATGTGTAAATTTATATGGTTCTTAGAAAATAATGAGTTGCAAATAAATATTATTTTTGACATATGGAGTTATGGGGAATCCTTAAAAACCTATCTGTATATCAAAATTCACAATACTATATTCTGTTTTGCATTTGACTTACAAAAAAAAATTGGCTCCCAACTTTGACATATTGCCTCAGGGGCATGTTATAACAGTTGGTCTTTATTCCATATGATTCTTTCTTTTGAAAAAATGTACAAATGACATTTGTTTACACTAGTAGATCAAAAGAGAAAAAGTCTTTAAGAAAAATTATGCAGGATTGAGGATTTTTTTTTCTTTCTCCTTAGGAGCATCAAATATGCTGAAACTCTAGCAGGGATTATTGATTGGTGCTATGAATACCTAATGGACATATTAGGATTTGGTTTCCAATAAATATGCTTTGAAGACATATTGGTCTGATGGGAATGGGAAGCACATCTTTTATATTGGGCTGCCCAGACCACATGCAACCTAATCCACTTTCTTTTAGTTTACTCCCCAAACCCCCTACCTTACTTAAACATTCTTTGATTTATAGTTTTCTAAAAACCTGCTCCACATCTCCTTCTCCCACATGCAAACACTACCACCAGGTGTGGGTCGAGAAGTGGGGCAGCTGTAGCCTGACAAGTCAGCCTTGCACCTGTGGGTTCTGGATGGTAGGAGGGCTGGTTCTGCAGCTTCCTGGTGATTTCTCCCCCACCTCCAGGAGCTGCTGCAAGGCCTGTCTGCTTGTCTGTTCCCTGCCCATTGCTTCCAGGCAACACCACTTTGCACAAGGAGTCCACCCAATGAATCCCTGCTATCAGGGTGGATAGACAGTTATGTAAGATACATATTCATTTTATGAAACAGAAGGTCTTTCTACAATGACTTTTCTTAAGATTAGAAGTGACTAATATGCATCTTACAAATACACTGCTTTTTCTGAATTTAAAAAGTTTCCAGAAGATAACATCGTGGTGTGTCTAAAGCAACTACCAGTAAGCATTACACTTTTATTTTGTTACAACACATAACAAGTTTCAGAACTCTCTTGTGTCAACATTTGTATTCAGGAAGGTAATAATGAATTGGGTAAAATCTTAGTGATGTGATCCCTTATAATAGCAAATGATGTTTTGACTTAACCACATAAATCAGGGGTGGGAATCAGTGTCTTAAGTATTAGATTAAGTGGATCATGAGCTATTTTATTAGATGCCTGTGTAGTAAAAAGGGGAGTGTAGTTGTAGATGAGGCAATGTGTAGCTTTCTGTCTGGAGTGGTGAGGACATTCATTGGAATAGTAGGAACTGAATACCGTGTGCAAAATGCAAAGACATATAGCACACAGACCCTGTAGTGGAGTTTATAGGTAAATAGAGAAGCATAGAGAACATCTAATGGGAAATTAAATAGGAAATGTAGGATAATTGTGAAAAATTGTAACTTGAATGGCTTGGATGAGAAGGGCCAGATCAAAGTACTTTATTTGAAACATTTGCACGTCTTTTGTGGTCTCCTGAATGTTAGTATGAAATTAAACAATATTTAACGAGCACTTTCTTTACCAGCACTGTAGAAGGTTCCTGAGAAAAACTAATGATTAGTAGTATTTATTCTGTGCTTGCCTTTCCTTGCTCACATGTATAAAAGCAAAAACAGTGGAATAATCATGGGGTACACTGTCACTGAGCAGAACATGTTTTGTTGTATCCCCAGCTCTCTGTTGAGCTGTGCAGAGGCGTGATTGACGATCCTGGAAATTGGCAGGTTGGCAGATAGAGAGGGCAATTGACATGCAAAGCCTTGTTTTAAACAGCATTTTCATTTTCTCCTGGACGTTATCATATTTACTTAAGAACATTACCAAATTTGCCTCATTTGCATTTCAGTGCCCTCCCTTCCCAATAATTTCAAAAATGGCTAGATGTCGGTCTGGGGGAGTAGATCAGTGTCAGAGAAAGTGACTAGCATTTGAAGGTGCTGGGTTTGATCTTGAGAACTGCCCCCTGAGAGGGGGGACCAAGTCCAGAGATGGCCCTAGTAAGGTCAATGAATAATCCATACACCATATCATTAATTTTTTGTTTGTTTGTTTTTGGTACTGGGGATTGAACTCAGGGGCATTCGACCACTGGGCCACATCCCCAGACCTTTTTTGTATGTTTTTTTTTTATTAGAGACAGGGTCTCACTGAGTTGCTAAGTGCCTCACCATTGCTGAGGCTGGCTTTGAACTCATGATCCTCCTGCCTCAGCCTCCCAAGTGCTGGGATTACAGTCATGTGTCACTGTGCCTAGCCAGATCATTAATTTTTGAGAGTGGTAGTTGGCTATATATAAAGTAATTTCACCCCAACTCCCCCCCCCTCATAAAATAGTTGCAGAAAAAAAGGTATTCTTGTGTATAATTTTATTAGCAATGGTTTTGGATATTAAAATGGAGAAAAATGGCTTTGAAGACCAAAAGTAGCAAGTTCAAGATCCTGTTTCCATGTAAGTAGCTATGCCTTGTTTTTCAGTAGTAAAATCATTAAAATTATGGGACTTAAGAATAGTTTCTTTATGGAGTTAAGGAAACCTTAAAAACATTGACAAATGTTGTCAAGGTAGCATTCCAAATATGTAAGTAAAACTAAATATGTTTTATTTATTTTGAGGACTACTCTGTACATCAGAAAAAATAACTAAATGGAGTTTAACAAAAGAGATATGAAGAATACTCTCAGTGCAGCGAATGTAATGTTTTCCTTCTTAATTTCCTACTGAAGTTGATGTTCTGTGAAAGAGACAAAGAGTGAGTGCCACTTAATATTTTATCTGGCCCACTGAAACTGCCCTTGATTGACCTTTGATTATTTGTTCTTTTGAAGTTGCCACTCTGTTGCCACACTGCCTCTTTTTATTACAAAAACATCTTTATTTAGTAATTAAATTGTTGAAGTTCTATTGAGGTTATGTTTTATTTAATACCCTTCTTTAATTAATTAAAAAAATTGTGAACTTGTTTTGAGAATTAGACACTTAGATTACTAAAAATAGAGTGGTAAAAGAAATAACTTGTCAGGGCTTGGGTTTGGAGGTAACTTGTGTTCTTTTCCTTTGAAATGTCTTTACTGAGTTATGAAAGCTTTTTTGAAATTATTCTTTACAAATAGTGATTTATAAAATAATTTCAAAAGGCCCTGCACATTAACTAGGGTTCATAATTGTGTGTGTGTGTGATTATTATAGAATGTGTTATGTTTCCATATAATTTCAGGGTTTTTATTGGTTTTAACTATAATATTTTCTATCAAATTAGGGTTCTTTTGAAAGTCCAATATTTCCTATCAAGTACTTCAGTTAACTCCAATCTTTCAAATTTTTTCTCCCAAAGGTCTCTTGTGTTTGTACCCACGTGTCTGTCTGCCTGCATGGTTCTGGTCTTCATCAGCTCTTTTGTGGACTTCTGAGTGGTCTTCCTTCTTCTCTTGCTTTCCCTACTATTGTCCCACTTTGATCTATCCTTGAGTCTACACTGTTCCCAGAGTTATCTTTCTAAAATATAAACGTAATTGGGTTACTCTTTGGGGCTTGCATTGCCTATAGAATGAAGCCTGTATCTCTTCACAAGGTATGAAACCTATGTGATCTGCCTCCTTCCCCTTCCTTTGAACCCCCTTTGAGCCCCCGCAGGTGCAGGTGCGTGCAGACTCAGGGAGCGTTGACAGCTGGGCACTCTGCATGGTCCATTCCCTCAAGTTCCCATTCCCTGTGCTGGGATGCTCCAGCCCCCTTCTCTGCGTTGACTTCTGTGTTAGTCAGCTTTCCATCATTGTAACCAAGAACCTGACATGAACAACTTAAAGGAGAAGGCGGCGGGGGTGGGGGGGGGGAGGACCCCTGGGACAAGAAGCTGCCTCCCAGGGCATGCCCCCAGTGACCTTCCTCCAACCATCCCCCCCACCTACAGATTTCACCACCTCCCAGTAGTCCATTCAGCTGTCAGTGGATTAATCCACAGATGAGGTCTGAGCCCTCAAGATACAATCACTTACCCAGATCCACACCTCTGAATATTGTTGAAGTGGGGATCAGGCCCTCAGCACATGAGCCTTTGGGGGACATTTCCAGCTCCAGAACATAACGATTTCCTTCTTAACCATCCAAACTCACGTAACTTCCCGGGAAGTCTCCCCGAATCCTCCAGGCCAGAGCTCTTTCTCCCTCCTCTATATTGTTTCTCTGCCTTCTTCCTCCCTCTGGAACTGCATTTGTCATATGCTGGATTATACTTATTTGTTTCCTTGCCTGTGGCTTGATTAGACTGTGAAGTCTTTCGCAGCAGAGAGCCAATCTAATTTATCTTCTTTACCCCCAAGGCAAAGTGCTCAGCAAATCAGCAAATGGCTGATGAACAGGGGAGCACAGCTCACCCAGGGCTGTTGATGGTGCTGTTTACACAGGCTGAATGTGGGTTCTAGGTAGTGCTGTGTGCTTAGTATCTGGACTTCTTAGAGTGTAGCAAAGGAGAGGATTCACTTTGTAGGAATATAATTTTGGAACTGCTGCTGTTTACCGTTGCACCCAAATAACACACGCATCAGCACTCTGTGGAAACCTTGGTTCATGCTGTTTTGACCAATTAGTAAGGTTGACCGTAGTGAGGAGAGATGAAGTATGGAGTGGAGGGTGCCCAGACAGATAAGGAGAGACAGCCTGACAGTATGCTGTCTGTTCTTAACTGGTTTCCCCATTTTCACCTTTGTGCTGGCCCCCTACTCCCATCCCATTCAGGCTGATCTTAATGCAGTAGCATCTGTGATCCTACTAAGCATCAAACAGAATTGTGTGGTGTCACTTTCCTGCTTGGAACCCTTCAGTGGGCTTCGCTCTTGGACACTTCAGTGACAATGTCTTGATAGTATTGTCTAGGACCTACGTCATCTGCCTCCTTTGCTCATGCCTCTTGATGTTTCATTTCTGTCACTTGCTAATTGTGTGACCTGGCATGAGTCACAAAATCTCTTTCAGCTCTAGTTTTCATTTCTGTAAATGGGAGTAATGCCTATTTATCATTTGGATTGGTACCAGGTACAGTTTACCGAGTCAGTCAGGCTATGTTTTTTAGATATTATGTCAATTTATAAAGTGGATCTGGTTGTATGTATTAGATGAGGACATTGGGTTGGGAGTCTCTTCATTACCATTAGACAGTTGAGTCAAAATGTATTTTATATACCATATTTTCTTTATCCATTCATCTATTGAGGGACACCTAGGTTGGTTCCATAATCTAGCTATTGTGAATTGAGCTGCTATAAACATTGATGTGGCTGTGTCACTATAGTATACTGATTTTAAGTCCTTTGGGTATACCAAGGAGTGGGATAGCTGGGTCAATTGGTGGTTCTATTCCCAGTTTTCTGAGGAATCTCCATACTGCTTCCATAGTGGTTGTACCAATTTGCAGTGCCACCAGCAATGTATGAGTGTACCTTTTCCCCCACATCCTTGCCAATGTTTATTGTTGCCTATATTTTTGATGATTGCCATTCTGACAGGAGTGAGATGAAATCTTAGAGTAGTTTTGATTTGCATTTCTCTAATTGCTAGAGGTGTTGAACACTTTTTCATATATTTGTTGATCATTTGTATTTCTTCTTCTGTGAAGTGTCTGTTCAGTTCTTTAACCCATTTATTGATTGGGTTATTTGTATTTTTGGTGTTAAATTTTTTGAGTTCTTCAGCTTTAAGGAAGGGTGAAATTAGGGCATTTGCCAGTAAATGGTTGGAGTTGGAGAATATCATGCTAAGTGAAATAAGCCAAAGGCTGAATGTTTTCTCCAATATGTGGATGCTAATTCACAATAAGGCAGGGGGCACGAGGGAAAAATAGTGTTACCGTAGATTAGGTAGAGGGAAGAAAAGGGAGGGGAGGGAGGGGATGTGGGGATGGGAAAGATAGTGGAATGAAAGAGACATTATTACTGTATGTATATGTATGTATGTATATATATATGTATATATATGTGTGTGTATATATATATATATATATATATATATAATGACTATATGGCCAATATGATTCTGCAACATGTACACTTAGAAAAATGAGAAATTATATCCCATCTATGTATGATATATCACAGTGCATAAATGCATTCTACTGTCATGTAAAACTAATTAAAACAAATTAAAAAATTAAAAGAATGTATCTTAGATTTTCAATGTAGAAAGAGGAGGTTTTGGAGTACTAGTACAACCCAGGCAACTCAGGTGGATGTAATCCTCCAAGGAATTGCTACGTTATTGTATATGTCAAATCCTGAAATGAATAAAATACTAAACTGAAAGTCATATCTAAATCAGCCAGACCACCCATAATTATTAACAATCACTAATACTTAGTGCTTACTACGGCCAGACACAGTGATATCTTTCATGAATCAATCTATTTAATATGTCTGAATATCATGTGTGTTCAATAAAAATATTAATTGGTTTGACGAGCAAGATAGTTTCAGATCATTTAGAAAGAACTGAAAACTTCCATTTGATGAGACAGAGGACCAAGCGTAATTTTTCAGAGCGAAATAATATCAAAATGCCTAGGGCATTGGGGGTCGTGGACTCTGTAACTTTTGATTTGAGGCAAATACTCTGCTTGAGAATGTTTGGGGAGTGCTTCATACTTCTCCTGGATTTGAAGCTCTTTGAAGTCTAGCCTCTGTCTTATCCAGTGTTTGAAATTACAGGCAGTGAGTATTTGTTGTTTGAATAACTGGTCAAAACTGCACTGAAGGAGACTGCTCTGGGCCTAGCCTGCAGAGTGGCTTAGAGGTTGAGGGATAGACCTAGGTCACCTAGGGCTTCTGTGGCTGAAAAGAGATAAAGTGCTGGCTGGAGTGATTCCATAGGCACATTAGGAAAGGCAGTTATGAGGCTACAGATGGTGATGTTAGGCTGTCTTTACGAAAGGATGTCATAGATTTTAGTAATTCCTTGTTCCTGGAGCAACAGCCTCTGATTTTCACAGATAGAGTTAAACTTGTTTTAGCTTTAAGAGATACAAGTGGTCATTACTTTAAATTTGGCGGGGAGTGTACTAGGAATTTAATCCAGGGGCAATTTACCACTGAGCTATATCCTCAGCCCTTTTTATTTTCTATTTTGAGATAGGGTCTCCCTACGTTGCTGAGGCTGGAACTTGTGATCCTCATGCCTCAGCCTCCTGTGTTGCAGGGATTACAGGTGTGTCACCGTGCCCAGATGGATTTCTTATCTCCCCGATTAAAGAGGATATTTGTGGTGATCACTGTCTTAATAAAAGTGATTGGAAAACCTATGCATAATCAACATCCATACTTTTGTGGACCCGGATGTGCCTGGTGTGAGGCTGGAGGAGCCTGTGATAGGTGGCAGGGGTGTTTGGGACTAATTCCCCTCCTCTCCAGCCCGCACCACACCTCTTTTCTGGGCCATCCAATTGGGGATCTCAGGACATTCCCTATCATTTTGTGGCTGACATTTGATGCCTGACTGGTTATCATGGGTATTAGACCAGCCATTATTTATTTAGTTCCTTACTAAGCCCATTACTGTGCTGGCCTCCCCACACTTCGGCTATTTAAACACCATGATAAATGGTGAGCATTTGCCTGGCCCAGCAGTTGTGGGAGACCATCTCCCTAGGGGATAGGGGGGAAGATTTGTGAGCTGGGTCTCCCAGCTGCTGCTTCCCTTGCTACCACCGCCTAGCGGACTCACTCCTCGAACTCAGATGAACATTTTGGTGCATTTCACATGTGCCGCATTATGTTCTGAGAGCATAGTAGACTCAAGCAACCTGAGGAAAGAAACTCACTGTGGAGTGTGAGCCTTCCCCAGGTTCAAAATCAAGATCAAAATAGCTTGAATTGTAAGGTTACCTGGAGAGACCTGGCCTGGAGGGCTGTAGAGCAGGTGCTTGTTAGGGACAGTGAATGAAGAGGGAGGTACTCTACCCTGCTATTTCCATGCACTCTTATTTTTGAAAAAGACTATGTTGGGAGTGGTAATGAATGGATAGTGGAAGAAGGTGGTCATAAACTGGAGGGAATAAGCTAGATAAGGAGAGGAGAGTCTCCCTGCCTCTGTTCTGCTTCTCCTTTGTTAGAGTGTTTGGAGCCAGCTCCTAAACCATTCAAGTGTGGTCACCTTTCTGAAAGTACTGCTTGCATGATTAATTGTGCACTTCAAGTATTTTAGATGTGTTTTTAAGGCACAGTTTAATAAACTTTCTGTACATGGTTGAACACAGTGTGAAACGAGGCTGGAGACTAATCTGTTCGCTGGTTGAACTCATTCTAGTGGCACAAGCCGATTGTCAAGTTTGGGTTCAATGTCTGTTTATCGTTCTTGAAGGAAAACAAAAAGTTACAGGCAGCTGAGATTTCAGTGAACTGCATGACTTAATTTTTGTCCTTTTCATAAACTTGGAACGAGAAAATGAGAATAAATCTATCTTGTGGTTGGTATGCTTCTCTTGTCTCCGTTCCCTAAGGTTCTCTTTCACTTGGTAATTGGAAACTAAGGCGAAAAGGAAGTGTCTGGTGTTCCTGTATTACATTTTGAAATCAGCCAGAATTCTTACCTGAGCACAGGTGTGTGTTGCTTTAGTCCTGATTGGTCAAGGATTCTTTTACAAAGCATACAAAAGACAGTTTGTGAATTTACCTTTGTGGGTGGTTGTGGCTGGTGCTTGGTGTGGTTGCTGTGATTGCCTTGCCTAGGAGTTTTTTATTTACATAATCTTTTTTTTTTTTTCTCCCCACCAATAGAAAGTACACAGAGTACATTGACTTCCTGGAAAAAGAACTTTGATTTCTACCTTAAAGTAATTTTATTACTGAGTTAATCAGCACACTCTATTCCTACTATAAAAAGATGACTTAAATACTTTTTTTTCCTTTTTAGCTTTACAAGCCCAGTTCTTCGCCCTTAAATATGAATGCCTGGGTGCTCTTCTGCCTTAATGGTCCCAGTTTGGTCTGATTTATAAGCAGGGCTCAGGTGCCTGGTCTCCTGGGTGTGCTGTGGTATTTTATGAAGCTGGAGAGAGTGGGGATTCTGTCCTCCTCCATTCCTTTGGCTCACCAGACTCTGCTTACATCCCACCCTATGGGATGTCTTGGTTTATCCAGTTGCTATGAGTTCATTCATGTGTCATTGTAACCAGGGAAAGGTTGTGCCGCCAGCTCAAGAAATCTTGAAGGTAGTGTACAAACTCAAACTCATAAAAATTTCAACAAAAGTTCAAGCAGTGAATTTTTTTCTCTGGTTTCTGAGAAAGTTGAGCTAGTTTTTTTTTTTTTTTTTTTTTTAAACAATAAATGCCATTTCAAATGGAGGGAAGCGTCATGACGGTTATTTATGTATGTCAGAGACTTTCAGAAGTTCTGTTCTTGTCTGGATTGATGAGTACACTTCTCATTGGCTCCAAGTCTGCACATTGTTTGCATGTGTGTACACACTCAAAAGCTTTGTGAAACGACGTCCCTTTACTGTGTGTTGACACGTGTGCTCTCTCTAGTCTCTCTTGTTTTATTTTTACTTTATTAAATAGAAAATATCAGTCCTGGCTTAACAACTTTATTTTATGACTCCCTGTTAGGTCATAACCTTCATTTGGCAAAATATCACTGTCTGTGGACTTCAGTTCTTCCAGCAGGCTTTTGTGACACTTGTGCACTGGAGAGCTTCTTCCTGAGACACAAGTTGTAAGCGGGGTGAAGTTTGTGCAGAGTCCCCTGTTTTCTTGGTGCCGTAGAAAGGCCTGGCACACTCCAGGTGCCTTGAGATGCAGTGTGATTGGAAGCATCTCAGCATCTCAGGAAGCTGCCTGGTCTAAAAACCAATTCGTGGCTGTGAGCGTCTAAGCATTTATCCACCATAGTGGGTATTCTCCTGAGTTTCCCTCTGAACCTCTAGCCTAGGCTGGGATTACGTCAGTGTGTAAGGAGCAGTTGCAGCAGGATGGAGTAATTTGCAGTGTGCCTGGCCCAGCACAGCACTCAGGAGCAGCTCATGCTCTCTGGCTGCTTCCTCACACCTGGGAGAGGACCTTGGGGGAAGCTCGTGAATACCACTATCTGGCCAGTGTCTGCCTTATTCCTGTAGATTTCTCTGTCACTGTGTTTTCTGGCCTGTTGTCCCTTCCCCACAGGGGAAAATGAGTTGAGATGCTTGGTCCATTTAACTGCTTTTGAATCTTTGGGCTCTGGACTGCATGTGTTGGAGATTCTATGTCTGAACTAGATAAAAAGCAGCATTTTCTTTGAAACATAAAGTTGTTGTTGTAAAAGACGGGTGGTTGGCTAGAGATGCCTTCCTAGATTATGAGCCTGTGGACTATGTGTTAGCTTGCATAAAACGTTAGCAAAATATGCCTTTCACTTGTTGGTTATTTCTATGCAATGGAAGCTTGCCTCATTTATTTATTTTTCCTTTTGTTTCTTCTTTTCCACTTTATATTGTTGTGTTATAATTATACATAATAATGGGTGCCTCATTTGTTTTTCAGAAGACTACAATGATTTGAAATATTTTGTTGTGAATATCTTTCTGTAGTACACCTGTGGAGCTAACTTGCAGGTCATGGTTTACTCAGTGCTCACAAACACTTGATCTCATTTTATCATGAGGACAGTCCTGTGAGATGGTCAGGACAGGTGGCATCATCTCCTTTTACTGGGAGAAGTCAGGTCCTAAAAGATTAAATGACTTGCCTGGAGCCATGTGAATAATAAATGGCTTAGAGTGGATCTGAATCGTTTCTTGTGACTTAGTCCCACACTCTTGACACTGAACTAACTCTGCTCAATCTGCAGGATGTAATTTAATTTTGATGCCTAGGTGTCCTTGTGAAAAGTCATTGAACCTTATCATGATCTGGTGATGCCCTGATGGCCACTGAGGTTAGTAAAGATCCTTACTTTGGCACGAAGTGGATCTCTACCCTGTGTCCTTGAGCTTACAGGACTGCTTCATATTGTCCTTGTTCAGAAAGGTTCTCTTTTTACTACTGTACTACTGTACTTGTGCTTGCCTCTTGCAGTCCCACTGCTGTCTGGTTTGGTGTTTCTAGTTGTGACCTTGTGGGGAGGGTCTGGGCAATCCAGTTTATTGCAGCCGTATTGACCCAAAGACTAATGAGATCCTGAGGCACAATCCTGAGCGTCATGCCCTTTGGTTGGAGACTGTTGTGACCTCCTGCTTCCCGATCTTATTTTGAGTGGTTGAGTTTGTCAGAACAGTGATTTCTTGATGAGTAGATGTTACTATAGTATGTCAATATATTTTTTACATGCTTATCTTCTGTTCCATTTTCTTTTCAGCACCATTGAATAAAGCATGTCTGCATTGATGTGTCCGACCTTTGACTGTATTTGGGCATCCCATTTATTTTTTTCTTTTTTTTTTTTTTTTTTTTTTTTTACCGGGGATTGAACTCAGGGGCACTCAACCACTGGGCCACATCGCCAGCCCTCTTTTGTATTTCATTTAGAGACAGGGTCTCACTGAGTTCCTAAGTACCTCGCCATTGCTGATGCTGGCTTTGAACTTGCGATCCTCCTGCCTTAGCCTCCCAAGTGCTGGGATTACAGGCATGTGTCACTGGGCCCAGCTAAGCATTATGTTTTAAACACTCCTATAGTCCCTCTGGCTTTGCAAAGAGGGTGACCATCTACTGCTTCATTTCTCTTCAGAAACCAGTATGGATTTCTAAGCTTTGGTTTCACCCCCACGTTCTCTAATAACTCCTGAGCTCTCCTTCTGTTGCTTCTCCTTCCTCCTCTGCTCTTTGGGCATCATATATATTTATTCGTTTTTTACACAGTTAACATTCCTCCCCAATTTTCTACGTCACATCTTTCTTCATATCATCTACCTTAAAGAAGTCTAGAAATGGAGAAGTTAAGACCTATTTCTATTATTTAAAACCAATTTTACTCCACTAAATACTTTAGGCCCATAGCTTCAGACAACATTTGTTCCTCATTAATACAAATGGGAATTATAAAAAACATGACAGAGAAATCTGAACCGAGCCTCTGGTTTTCCATGAATTTCTTAATAAACCGCTAATATCCCAGTACGCAAAACTCATGTGACCTTTTAATATCTGTCTCGAAATGCTGTGATCCCCATTTTGCATTGTGGGCCCACAGTAGTTGCTCAGGGAGTACTCTGATTTATATATCAGAGAGCTGCGAAAATGTTTGGATGCAATTTAAATTAATTGAAAGCAGAAATTAAATTTCTGTGACTCAAGAAATGGAGCTCAGAGAAAAATAACAACTTCTAAAAACATTGTCATCCTTTCTCACGTTGCCCAAATACTGGAGAATTGATCCAAGATGCTCATTCCTAATAGGAAAAGCGTTTGGTGCCTAACATAATTACTCTGTTTTGGTTATAAAATCTCAGAGGCTGCAGCAATTTTAGAGATGTCTTTCCTTTCTGATGAACTGAATATTCAAAAAATTCCAGTTTTATATTTATATAATTAGAGAAACCAACTTAAATAATTATTTAGAGAGATCTTATTGAAGCAATGACCATATATTTTCCTCTGTCAGTGTCATTGAGAGCATTTTAGTAGATATTTGTGTATAATCTCTAAATTGATGTGCAAAGGAATCCCAGTTAGAGTCACATTAGCAGCAAGGCCAAGGTAGTAGTGCTGGAAAGAGCCTCAGAGAAAACCTGGCCAGATCCCTCATTTGACAGATCAGAAGTGAGGATCCAGACAGATGAAGTAGGCTGCTCAGACTTCAGGACCAGGGGTCCCACTAAGGCTCTGTTCTTACATTCCTTCCTCCCCTCCTAAGTGGCATCGAAAGTGTGTTCTTTTCTACTTGTTTCTTTTTTTTAAATATTTTTATTTATTTGCTTTAGTTGTACACAATGCGTTTTTTTTTTTTTTTTTTTTTTTTTTTTTTTTGGTACCAGGGATTGAACTCAGGGGCAATTGACCACTGGGCCACATCCCCAGCCCTTTTTTGTATTTTATTTAGAGACAGGGTCTCACTGAGTTGCTAAGTGCCTCGCCATTGCTGAGGCTGGCTTTGAACTCGCGATCCTCCTGCCTCAGCCTCCCAAAGTGCTGGGATTACAGGTGTGCGCCACCACGCCTGGCTTCTACTTGTTTCTTTAATTTTGACATTCGTGACTAACCTATGAAGGTCAAGTGACAGATTCCTTAACTGCCCCTACAGCAGATTTCAGAAGCTTTTGTTTACTCCAGATCACACCAGGGGTTTCCTAAGCAGATGCGCAGGAGACAGGCAACTTACTAATAACTGTCATTTGAAGCCAGAATTCATTCTGCTTTCAAAGAATGAAAGGGACAGGGAGGATGAGAAACTGGGCCCCTGGCTGTACCTTTTTTTTTTTTTTTGGATGAATTGAAGTCCCTGGAGATAGTCTAAGAGCTTAATAGAGCTGTCAGAAGCACACCTATCCTCAAAAGAAGAAATCAGTGCATCTTTAAACTTGGTATTTTGTTTTTGACATATAATTCCCCACCCCCCACCCGTGCCTTGTAGCTTTATTGTAGTTAGTAGCTGACTTTGCAGAGATACACTGGATAAAAATAGAACACAAGTAAATCTCAGCCATTACCACAAGCACATTTTAAAATTACTTTTATTGGAATTTAACTTTACTGACAGTAGGTTAGAGAGAGAGGAAAGAGGTAAAACAGAAATTAAAAGGGCAAGGGCTCAGATCATGCTTGGCATAATCAAAGAGGAGGATCAGGAGGAGCAGTGTTTGTGGCAGATGTGGTTTCTGTGGACCTTGTGACTTTGTGATTATCATGCACTGTGGCATGCACTCCACCCCCTGAAATTGGTCTACCAATTTAAAGAATGATTTTCTTGCTTATTTTTAAACTCCTAAGGACAGGGGGAAAGACTGGAAGGACCTAACTGCTGTGGTTTTCTCAGACCATTATCATCATAAATCCTATGGGTCCTGAAATAACTTCACTATGCCTGAAGTTTCAAGCTGCCTGACTGCTCAGGAGGTTTGGCAGTTGAAAGGGAAATGATTAGCTCTTCCTTGACGTGTTGGCATCACAGTTAAAGTGGGTCAAACGTCGGTGAATGTAGTGATTTCAGAAACAAACTACCTCTTTACAGAAATTCTATAGTTCTTTACAGAGCTTTGAGTTTTTCAAATATGTAGTTGGCTTCAAAACAAGATATTTTAAATTTTTATAAGTCTTAAGGAATTTAAATGTTAGTATACTCTATCTATGCAGACATCACCAGGAGTCTAGACATTCTAATTAAAACAGTGTATCTTCCTATTAATATATAAATGTATCTTTCTTTTTACCTTTTTGCTTGATGATTAAAAGTAGTTAGGGCTGGGGTTGTGGCTCAGAGGTAGAGTGCTTACCTAGCATGAGTGAGGCACTGGGTTCGATCCTCACCACCACATAAAAAATAAAATAAAGATATTGTGTCCACCTATAACTAAAAAAATAAATATTAAAAAATAAAGTAGTTATAGTCCAGAGCATGGGGTCCTCCTATTTGACTGGTACATGAACTTGAATAATTCTGATGTGTAGAATGATTTCTCTTAAGAATGTTTTAGGATGGATAGTGATTTTGTGAGCAGAAGAGTTGCACCTGTTTCTGTAGTTCAAGGTTAGTTATTGTTTTAACTTCCTCAGATTATTCAGATGCTTAGGAGAAAATGGTACAAATGACCTCTTTTTTTTTTTTTTTTTTTAAGGATAGTTTGTGTGTGTGTGTGTGTGTGTGTGTGTGTGTGTGTGTGTGTAGGGTGCTGCCTTTGATCTGTGTTGTTTAGGAGTCCTTCAAGGAGCACATGAAACATGAAAGTGCTATTGAGGTTATTTTTATATTCTTTAACCTAGAGCCTCCAAAATAGATAGGTGTATATTAGGCACAGTGGCAATTGCAAAGCTTTGTAAGAATGATACCTAGACTAATGATTTTGTTTTTTCTCTCCTATAATGCATTTCATTATAAGTTCACTAAGAAAGGGGACTTGAGGTCATGATTATGACATCTTTTGGTATCCTCCCTCCAGCTGGACATACCAACATCAATATTCTTGTAATAGATACTTCCAGAATTTTTTTTTCTTTTTTTCCCCACTTCTATAATCCTTCAAATATTTAATTCAGGCAGAATGAGCAAAACTGTTTTCTGAGCTTACTCTGGTCAACTTGCCTGGTGAGAGAATGCCGTCTGTGTTTGTATTTGAAAATGAGACCTCTTTAGACTTTTAATCTTTTAAAGAAATAATTTCTAAAACTCCCACCCATGGAGTTTAGCTGTTAATGATCAGCAACTTATTTATTTATGCTCTCAGGTGTTTTTATTGATTTATTTGTAATAGTGAGAATTGAACCCAGGGATGTTTTACCACTGAGCTACATCCCCTGTGCCCCACCCACCTATCCCCCACATTAAACTAATCTTTTTTGAGACAGGGTCTTAGCTAAAGTTGCCCAGGTTGATCTCAAATTTACTATCCTCCTACCTCACCCTCCTGAGTACCTGGAATTACAGGTGTTCACCACTGTACCAGCCTTATTTTTTTTCTTTATTAATTATCTTTAAATTGAACAAATTTAGGAAGTACATTGTGATAATTTGACACATGTATATACTGTCAGTGACTTCTTTAATAATGGCTTTTAGTATAGTTATATATATGGAAAACAGTGACTTTAATTTTATGTAATATGTTAGCTACTAATAATCAATATGATATTATAATCAATATGTTTTGGGATGCAATAGTGAAGTAATAATAATGATTCTGTGTGTTTATGCTACAGACATTAATCTGGTATCATGTTCCAGGTATCCCTCAAAGCATCAACAGTGAAGTGCAATAAGAAAACCCCTGTGCCGAGGGACTCTCAGTCTGGGTGGGCAGCTGTGTCACTGTGACCTCCATGTGGGTAGAGCACTGTGGTAATGTCATGCGAGGTTGAGATTGATTATGCTGCTCAAGAGGGGCCTGGTCCCTGGAGGCTTTGGAGGAATAAAATGGGGGTAGGGGTCTGCATTTCAGACAGAGGGGATCACAGCCTGATCCAAGACAGCAGGGCCGGAGGCCATGTGGAATGTGGCACAGATCCTGCCACAGGGGCCACTGAGGGAGTATGTCCAGAACAGTTTGGAAAAAGAGCTGAGTTTAAGTCCAGAAGAGCCTTTACTGCTAGATGCGGAATTTGGGATTTATACTTTTCTTGTGTCTTTTACACGGGCGACTTTTCCCTAATGGAGGGAAGGTATAATCAGAGTTCGTGGAAAGATGTGGTGTGTGTGAAAGTGGATCAGGAGGTCAGATTTAGAAAGAAAAGTAAACAAATGGCTACCGAGGTAGCAAGGAGAGTTCCAGCTTGAAGAAATAGCTCAGCTTAAAGCATTAGGTGTGGAAGCTGCTCAGGGCTGAGTGAAGGGCAGAAGTGGCAAAGACTCCTTTGTGTGTCTCTGCTGCCTGTGAGTGTCCCCTGCTTCTGCCTGAGGTGGTGGTGGTGGTACTGGTGGTGGGATTACAGACCAGGCAGCCTGCTCCAGGTAAGAGTGCTCAGAAGAGGCTGAAAGATCACCCCAACTGGGAAGCCAGCTCAACTTGGAAATTCATAGTCACTTTTCCTGGGAAGATGGAACCAGAAAGCCCCAATGGTTATGTAAGGAAAAAAAGAAAAAAGTAAAAGTCAAGAAAACAAAACAAAACAAAAACTAATTTTGGGGTATTTGGAGAGCTAGGATTCCATGAATGAAATTAGACAAAAATTTCATAGAAAGGAATCAAATGGGGATTGCTTTCTTGGTAGTGATGTCAAGAAGTCCAGGCTTGGTTGTGAAGGGGGGAAAAAAGTTAAAATTACTTTAAGAACGTGCTCAGGAGAACATGTTTTAAATTGGCCAAATAGGGCAGGACTCCCATGATTCAGGGAGGAAATGCAGTGTCACAAGTGAGTCCACCTGAGGCCAGATACCATGGAAGAATCTCAGTGAAGTATTTACTGGTCACCTTGGAGCTCCATAGTTGGCTTATGTCCAACACAATATAACCTAGGATCCAGGTATTTGCTGAGAGAAAGGTGATAGCATAGAGCATGCATGTTGTCCTTGGGTTTAAATAGGTCAGGCCTGACTCCAAAGTGCAGAAAAATCAAAGAGGACACAGGCTTAGATCATGTGAGGAGGAAGTAAAACAAAGAACTGATTTCTAGACTTTTCTGCCTAAAACAGTGGCCAGAATGGGAACGGAGGTGAGGCAGCTAATTTTAAACTTACCAGGGAGGGGCCAGAGGTGTAGCTCAGTGGTAGAGCATGTGCTTAGCATGCACGAGGCCCTGGGTTCAATTCCTGGCACCAGTAAATAAACTAACCAACCAGCCTGGGAAAAAGTGGTTAACCAATTTAAAGTTATAGTGCTAATCATTTCCCTTCTTTTTCTTGGGCCTGAGTTCTCTTTTCTCTGAGAGATTCAGAGTTTGGGTAAAGCCAGAGGTATTCTCAAATAGTAGCGGACTGGAAATAACTAAAAGTTGGGAAAGATGGTGTCAGTTTTAAAAGGTCATAAGCTCATCAGAGTGGATTCATTCTCAGAGAACTGGGTAAACTTGGTCATTTTCTTTTTTTCCCCCCTTGGTACTAGGGATTGAACTCAGTGGTGCTTTGCACTGAGCTACATCTCTAGTCCTTTTTGTTTTTAATTTTGAGACAGTGTCTTGCTAAGATGCTGAGGCTGACTTTGCATTTGAGATCCTCCTATCTCAGCCTCCCAAGTTGCTGAGACAATAGGTGTGTGCCCTAGAACATGGTTAGTCATTGTCATCTTAAAGCTGTCAGGGGGTTGCAGCATCTTCAGTCTCTTGCTATATAAGGGAAAATGAAGGCACTGGTGATTAGAAATATGACTCTTGGCTTCAAAGGCTTCTTGTGCTTCAAAAACCTGCCTTGAGATACAGGTCTACTTTCCAGTTGATGTGTACAAACCTGTGGATGGGAATGGAGAAGACTTTTCTCTTTTTTCTGGCTTTTTCAGTAAGAGGAAGAGCAAAGATGCTTGGAGAGAAGATTGGGTTTGCCTATTTTTTTCTTATATAATGTTTTGCCAGAAACAATGTAGAATTTTGAGCTGATTTACACTCCTTACTAATTCTATGTGTATGCAAATCAATTCCTAATTTATCCTCATCTCCATTGTTTTGCTGAAATCAAAATAAATAAAGTTCTAGGACACAAGTGAAATAGCACTGGTGTGGTTTGGGAGACACAATTCTCAGGAAATTTTTGGCTGTGCGCGTGGGTGACACTCCCTCTTGTAGAGATAATAATGTTAAACTTTAACATGATGCTGGATGTTGTAATCTCACAAGGGGGAAAAGCAGTTGCCGCCCTTGGATCATGGTTGGCAAAGGCGAGACCTTTGTCCTGTGAAAAGAGCTATAAATTCTGCACCTATCCATCATCCCTGTCCTGCTTCCTCTATGCCGACATCCAAGTATTTATTTTCTAATCTCAATAGCAATGATCAGTGATGGATATAATTTTAATGGATAGTTCTTTTTTCCCCAGAATTTGAACACTGTGACTTTTCATGTTTTATTTTTCAGATGTATTCACAGTTGTTCAGTAGACAAAAATAAGGGATTTTTAAACATGCTAATATTCTTTGTGACACTAATAAAAACCCATTCTATTTCTGTTGGATGAGGTAAATATTATGAACTTTACAGTTGGTGATACCTATAATTTTACTAATTTAACGGAAAATGGTGTTTGTGTTGCTCAGGAGTGCTACATTATAGGAAGCTGTTTGTTTGTTTTCCTCTCAAATAAAAAATTTAGACCGGAAAATACAGGGTTATGGAAAAAAATATTTTAAACCATGTAAACATAAATTGAGTGTAATTTAAAAAGAAAAAAGAATCATTCTCCTTGTCTCATAATTCTTGTCTTGCTAAACTTAAGTACATTGGTTTCTGGGGCTGTTGTAACAGATAACCCGAAGAATGGGACATTTATCTCTTACAGTTCAGGAGAACTGAAACCAAGCAGTCAGCCTGGTCTCGTTCACTCAGAAGGTCTAGAGGAGACACTTGGTTGCCTGTCCAGCTTGCGGTGGCTTGGTGTTCCTTGCCTGTGGCAGCATCATTCCAGTCACTGCCCATCTTCCCAGGATCTCTCTGTGTCTCTGTGTGTCCTTTGCTCTCTTATTAGGAAACTAGATTTAGGGCCCACCCTAATCAGTATCATCTCATCTTGACCCTTAATTACAACTACAAAAACCCCATTTCCAAATAAGGTCACATTCTGAAGGTAGACATGAATTTTGGGTGGACACTGTTCAATCCACTACATTAAATTGTAGATGCTTTAACTTGATTAACAAGAGTAACTTAATGAGATGGTAATAAGCAAGAAGCCATCATTGACCACTGTTAGTTTTGTGCTTTCTTCTTTTGTACCACATTAAATTATAATGATCTAGTCCACTGATATTTTTTTTTTTTCTTTTTTCTTTTCCTTCTGGTGCTGGGGATGGAACCCAGGGCCTCATGCATATTAGGCAAGTTCTCTACCACTGAGGAGCTTTCTCTCACCCAGCTCTTGCACTAAACCATGAAAAGGTGGATTCTCTCTTTTTTTCTTTTTCTTTTCTTTCCTTTCTTTTCCCTCCCTCCCTCCCTCCCTCCCTTCTTTCCTTCCTTTCTTCTCTTCTCTCTCTCTCTCTCTCTCTCTCTCTCTCTCTCTCTCTCGATTGAGCCCAGGGGTGATTAACCACTGAGCCACATCTTCAGTCTTTTTGTTTTTAAATTTTGACCGGGTCTTGCTGAGTTGTTGAGACTGGCTTTGAACTTGCGATCCTCTGTGCCCAGCCAGACTCTTGTCTTTTCTTGAGATCTGACATAATGCACCTAACAGAGTGTAGTATGTACATGGTGTGTTTTTGTGTGTTCACCAAAATAAATAAATAAATTAATAAATTAATTAAAAAAATAGAGCAGAATGGAATCTTGGAGTTCAGTCCTTACATTTAATCTTCACATTTATAGATAATGAACTGCTATAGAGACCAGCTACATGTGATATGGGTGTGACTAAAATCAGATTCTCTTAATTTCCCAGTCCAGTGTTCTTTCCAGCATATAAAGTTACCCTACTAGAAAAAGTTTAAACTATGAGTATTTATAGAGTCCTATTAAATATATACAGCCACCCCAGACCCTGAGTATACGCCTATGTTGAAAATCTTAACTCTCCAGTGTAGGAGTTTCTTTTTCTTTGTATGCCATTTAAAAAGTTGAATGTAACTCACAAGAATATTTTCAGGAATACCTTTTCAGTTTATACATTGCATGCAAGACCACTTGAGGTAGGAGAGGACAGAGAAGGTCACATGGTGAGATGGAAGCAGGCCAGTCAGGTGCTCGGGTTCTGATCTTGATGCCCACACTACTTAGGTGGGTAAGTCACCTCATGGTGACACAAGCTGTGAAGTTCTTCCCAATCCCAGTTCTGTTCTAAGAGTTACTGTCACAGTTGATGAATGCACATTTTAACTTGCTTTCATTCTTATTTGCTTCCAGCTAAGGATTTCTTATATTTCCTTGTGGTCATAGCAACTAGTCCAATGACTTCCTCATGGTGGGCATCTTATTAACCAACTGCTGTTGGTGATGCAGGATGATGGGGAGCAGAGACCCAAGTAGGATATGCTGAACCAGATGTCAAAAGCCAAAAGAGCACAGAGTATCTGTACTGTTGAAGCAAGGACGACAGCCACACCCCAGCACACAGACAGACAGGTTGGTTCTGAGTCAGTTTCCTGCATCCTGTGGAGTCAAGAGGAAGACCTGCAGCAGCAACGGGTGTTGTGAACAATGGCCGCTTCCTGCAGCCAGGAGACTTTTAAGTCTGTGTGGGAAGGACCACAAGCCCCTCCGCACTTTCAAACCTGGTGCCCCTGAAACAATATTTGCAGACTAACTCTCTTCTTTCATATTTAACCCATGTGAAAGAGTTTACAGTCAAGTAGCCCTGCACTTGCCAGAGTGAATTTAGCTCTCCACTGGTAGAGAGGGTAGATGGGGGATTTAATTGTCCGATTATGGCTACAATGGAGTTAGAAATCCATATATTCTAACACTGATTCGTTTTTCTCATCTGTAAAAATGGCAGTGCCATAGAGGTATAACATTGCCTCACATTCTATCTAACACTCTAGTTCGTAAACTGTAATAATAGCCATAATGATGAAAGCACTTACGAAGCACTTACTGTTTGCCTAGAACTTTGTGAGTATTGCACATATATATTCACTTGTTTATGTACACTCAGATAACTTAAGTGTGAAGTGTCATATTCTAATGGTTAGTATTCATTATGTGCCAGTATCTGGGTGGTTTTCTATAGAAAAAGAGAGCCAGCATGCCACAGAAAAGGAATAATGGGGTCAAAGAATAATAAGCCCTAATTAATAGCAAACAGTTCAACTGCATCGAGTGATTTCTTTTTTGTATTGTTGATCACGCGAAGAGCTACATCTGCTGCAATGGAAAATGCTGAGAGATAAGCACAAACAAATGGGCTTGTCCTGGTGCTGGTCTGGGCTGGACAGTATGAAGAGCGACTGCTGATGCCCAGCTCCCCTCCCATTCCAAGAGGCTCCCGAGCTGATTCCATGGTGTGAAATAACGGAGGAGAGATAGGGAGGTGTCAGCAGCCCAGCCCAGAAAGCTGGGGATTGGGCAGTGGCTTCCTGTAGTAACAGGCGCTGGCCGGCAGCCCGCTCTCTGGGCTCTCTGGCGCTGACTGCGGAGGTGGGCTGGGAGACAGCTGTGCCTAGCCCTGCAGGCTCCATCGACTGCAGAGCCCCAGCCCCTCCATGGAACTGCTGCAGAATGTTCTGCCTGAAAGGTGAGGGGGCTTTGGGTCCATTTGGGAAAATTGTCGTATACCATCAGAGCCTAAATCTCAGCTCTCCTTCCAGTACAAAGTTTGAGGGACTTCTGTAAGCATGAAAGTTTTACTTTTTTAAAGTCATTGTTCTTTTTTGTTGTTGTTGAAAACAGGAAGAAAGACCTCCTGCTGGGGAGATGGAATTTTCTTTTAGAAAGGCTATTTCTCTGTTTGAGTGTTTTGTGTATGTGTTCTGTCATAGGCAAAAGTTGTTAAAAGTTTAGAATAAAAGAGGGCTTTTAAATAAGACTGATAAATGTAGGAATAGTTTACAGTTGTAGGATGAGCCCTATTAGAGAAGTTTTCATGCCATGAGTTGTTCCGTGTACAAAGTTTGAATGAGTAGAAGGGAGTGAAGGAGTCCATTGCTTTAAGCTTTAATATGTGAATTCGGGAATTAAAATAATTTTACTATAGAATATGCTTCTTGTTCTAGCTACATATGAATTATACTACTTTCTGAGTACAGTAAGATGATGGATAATGAGTATGTTTAGTGATTCCCTGATGAGTTAAATATGCTCTCCTTTTAGGCGATTATATTTTCCTCCAACTCTATTTTTCTTTCAACTTTTGTCATAACGTGATTAATTTAGGCACGTGAGAGTGTGGTTTTCTATGAGATTGTTGAAGTGAGGGACTTAGGATGAATTTCCCTGGAACTTAAGTAGACTATTTTGCCCATATCTTTCAGTGTATGTCATTCTGTTGAAGGGAAGCTCTTGACAGAGTTGCAATTTCTGGAGATAAAGTGGTCCTGGCGTGTCTGCACTGTCGATTGCTCCTTTGTTCTCAAAGTCTGTTAATGAGGAATAGACATGGATTCTGTTGTCTTAGCCTTTGTGGCTTTAACCCTAATTTGATATCTTAATACCCTCCAGAGTCATTAATGTTATACTTTGAGCTGGGCATATTTATTTACAGAATAGGTACAAGTTGATAAAATTAAGGGGTAAGAACAGAAAGGAATATCACATATTTTTCTCCCTAAACATTAATTCTTACTGTAGAGAGTACCTTGTTGCAATAGATTTTTAGGGAAATGACTTTGACTATTTCTGAAAAATAATTTTAGATGAAGGGAGTTATGAGTTCTCATGAAATGTTCTTAAACTTTTTTTTTTTTTTAACTCCTCAACAACAATGATAAAAGTTTAACTATGAAGAGTCAACGGTATTATTGGATAGAAGTACACGGTAACAGTGTCATTTCCACAGTGCAGTTGAAATCATTATGATCCAACGATAGCTCAAGGTTTAGGATTCTTAATTGAATGCAGGTGTGGTTATTGGTTATGACTTTTGCAGCATCCACATATTTTCTCCACCCATTCCCTTAATAGCAATTTCACTTTATTGAAGAATCTATCAATTTTGTGGACTCTTGGTTTCCATGGTAACTTAGGAAATTTTGGAAAATCAAGTGCATGGCATGTGATGACAACAGAGTACTTCCATGCTGGTGTGTGTTCTAACCTGGAATCCATAATAGCGCTTAAAACCCACTTTCTCATTTCCCAGCAGTTAGGAAAGACTGTGGACATTTTGTTGTCTTCCTGTAATTTATAGCCTCTTTGTTCACAGTTATAATTTTTAGGTCATCCTTTGTGCTGTCTACTGAGGCAAACGCTAATAATGGTGAGTGACATTGAATATAGATAGTAAGAGCTAACACTTGTTGATGGCTGCTGTCTTACTTTGGAAAAGAGAATTTCTGTAGTTGTCCTGTTTCAAGGAAACAGGTTGCCCCTCTTTTGGCTTAAATCACGTTCCTGCATGTTTCTTGTGGTTCTGAAAGAAAACATTCTAATCAGATAGCTTCTCACGTTGATTCGGGGTTTTTCCTTTTCTCCTTGAGACACTTTTTTCTCAAGTCAGTGCTTTGCCAATTTGGTGCTAGTGAAGTCTTTATAGATGAGGGAGGTCACTGAGCATGGTGATGCACACCTGGAATCCCAGTGGCTTGGGAGGCTGAGGCAGAAGGACTGCAAGTTCAAAGCTAGCCCCAGCAATTTAGCGAGGTCCTAAGCAACTTAGCAAGACCCTTTCTCAAAAAAAAAAAAAGAGGAACAAAAAGGGAAGTTATCTTTGTCTTAACTGTTGATCTAATATCTGCTACAGCTGCAGTCAGTCTTTGCTGTTGCCATTGAAGTATCTCAGAAACATTCCCTCCATCCAAATGTATTTTTTTCTGAGCAACATCTGAGCCCTCAGTCTCTGGGAAGATGTTCTCTAAAGTCCTGCCAAGGTCCCTATGGTTAACAGAGGCATGATGTGCTGTCCCGTCAGTGTAAAATCAATGATCCGTTGTGGTCTGGGAAAAGAGTTTTTGGCTAATCAAGTTAATCTGATTAATAACAAACTACCATGTGCATATAGTTTATGTATGTTCTCAGATTATTCAGAAATTAGTATACAATGTTTTTACCACTAAACTATATGGAATATAATTATCTCAAAGATGATTCAGAATGTAAGTTTCTTTTTTGTTTCTTTTTCTTGTTTTTCTTGGTGGGGGCAGGGGTCTCACTGTGTCACTGAAGCTGGGCTTGAACTTGTAGACTCAAGTGATCCTCCCACCTCTTGAATAGGGGGACTCCAGACAGTTGCTGCCAGGGCCAGCTGGATACAAATTCCTTAGTTATAGTACATCATCTTCGTCTTTATAAATATTACCTTTGCAGTGCTTTTCTAACAGTGGTAAAGACATTTTTAAAAATATCTAATCCATCACAGACTTATACTTCATAAAACTTAGAATCATGTGCTTGTGTGATATCACCACAATGTCACACAGCTTTGAAAGCCCTTTAGTATTCATCTCATTTTCTACTCATCTTCTTATAGAATGGTAGCAGAGACTACTGGCTCTGGTTAGTAGACAAATGTGTAGTAATTGTCTAGAGCTGTCATAACAAATCCCTCCTAAGTGAGTTGCTGATGATGGAAATTTCTTTCCTCACAATTCTCTAGGCTAGAAATCTGAAATCAAGGTGTGGGCTCCAGGGGAGTCTTTACCTGGCTCTTCCAGTTTCTGGTGGCTCCAGGTATTCCATGGCTTGGGGCATCACACCAATCTCCACCTCTTGCTTCACATGACCTTCTTTCTTGTGTGTCACTATGTCCTTTTGTCTGTGAGTCAAATGGCTTTCTTATAAGCACACTGGTTAGTGAATTTAGGGCCCACCCTAATCCAAAGTGACTAGCCTCACTTTGACTGATGATATTTGCAAAGACCTATTCCCATGTACAGTCCCATTCTGAAGTTCCAGGTGGACATGGATTCTGAGGCGACACCTTACAACTCAGTATGCACAAAGTCACATAGACCAAGGGTCGTTTTATAGGAGGTATGTTTAGTGGGGGACTGAAAGAATGACCTTCCACCATGTTGCTTTGACAATACATTTGGAACCAACAGCAGTGCAAGTTTAAGACAAGTTTGCATGCAGATGAGTTGAAATCTACCCCTTATGACCCATCATGCAAAAGAAAATGTTGCCTCTTATTTCCTTTAAATGATCCAGTTTCCTCCGTGAACTCTTATCCTGCTGAGAGGGGGGAAAACAAAAAACAAAATTGAACTCAGCTCACTGCAGTCAACTCAGTGTGAGCCAAAACTTTCAATGGTTGCATTAGACAGCTCAGGCTGTTGGATGACTCAGCCTTTCAGAATTCTCCTGCTTATTCTCCTTCTGAGTTTTAAAAATAAGGTAGTATTTTAAAATGATGCTGCTGTTAATGTGGAAAGGATTAATACATACATCTTTTTATGTTCTATGAGCATCATGGACCTCAAGTTGAATTTGATATGACTTTTTCCTGCCCTGCTTCTGCATTTTCTCTAGGGATTTTTTTTTTTTTTTTTTTCCCTTTTTTCTTTTTTTGGTGCTGGGGATTGCACTCAGGACCCCACAGATGCTGGGCAAGTGCTCTACCACTGAACCACGTCTTCAGCCCTTCATTAGGAATTTTAAAACTGGTTTGGAGTTGGGTAGGTTTTTTTCCCTTTCTCGGCTTCAGAGTGTCTTCTAAGACCTAGAAATATAGTTTCATGGAGTAGAGACGTGTCGGATTCTGTGGAGTTGGGTGTGTCGCAGCTGCCCGAGTGCTCTGGATGATAGGGTCCCGTCTATACCCTTTTCTGCTTCACAAGTTACAGATTTAGGAAAGCTTTTGGGTTGTCTAATAATAGCAAAGAGTTATGTTGGAGATTACAGCCAGGAACAATCTCAGGCATGTGCTGCTGCTCCCACAAGGGCAGTTCGTGGTGGACACTCAGCCCCCCTTCCTCGGTGTGCACCATGCAGACAGTGCAGGCCTCCTTCCAGTTGTCTCATGTGTGTTGTGTATGTAAAAGAATTCCTTAGATTCTTTTCTTGGCAGCATTTGGGAAATAATGTCAGGAATCAGAAACAGATTTGTTATTTCTGTGCTGAAACAAGTGTATTTTTCAAGTGAGCTAGAAAGCCACATTTGTTCTGGAAGGTCCCTGGCTCCTTCTTAAAGCTACTAATAACCTGTCAAGTAAGCACTGAGCAAAGCATATGCTATTTTACTCTTTGATTCTGAGCTTCATTTTGAAGCAGACTTTTAAAACTCAAAATGTAAAGGGACCCTGTGAATATGACATCTGTGTGACTCTGGATATTTTATCATCATACATTCAGAATTTGAGTTTTTTATAAATTAGCATCTTTTGGAACCATCATTCTGCAGGTCTTCCCTATTCTTGCAACCTGTACTCATTTAAAAATTGCGTGTGATTATTAGCCAGTGATTTATAACTACCAACAGGAATTCACATTTGCTCAATCTGCAATTTAAAGTAGTGCTTTTAATAAACACACTGATGATATCTTGCATTTCTCAAACTGGAGGGGAGAGACATTGAAATGTAATAAACCAAGCAAAGCTAGCCCTTTCTTTATTGTTCTTTTGAAGACTTTATCATGCTTTCTAGTTCCCATTCTTCTTTCACAAATAGTCAAAACCTGGTATTAAAATATGAATGTTGAAGTAGAAAACCAATCAGTAAGCTTTATAGATCATTAAATAATAAAAACTAGGAGATGCTGTCCTTAAGGGCTGAAAGAGCAAAGAGCATTTGACATGAGTTTTTCTGCCTAATGCATTGAACTTGGGATTCCCTGTGTCTGGGGCTGCTCTGTACAAGCATAAAGCTCTGAGTAATTTGGTATAACTGAATCAGAAGACTTGCGTTAGTGAAAGCACTGGCAAAGATTTCAGGTAAATTTTCCGTTTCAATACTCTGGTCCCATTCTTATTTTTCTTCCCTTTATTTGCTGATTTTCATTCCTGTCTTTGTTAATTTTTTCTTCCCTCCTCTTAGCTGTCCTCCTCTTTGATTGCTGTTTGTGGAAGTTGCATTGTACCCAAGCCATATTGAATCCCCTCATTACAAAGATGTGATCAGTAGCCCACGCACACATTAGTAAAAGTGATAGTTAATAGGCTGAGGCACATGGATCAGTGTAAAGGCAGTTTGCCACTCAGGACATCATGTTACCATCACCAACCAGGCACAAAACTATGCAGGACATATGATTCTCTGTTTTAAACATCAGAAGAAAATACTGCTAAAAACCATCTAAGGGTCTTTAAGCAATTAATAGTTTTTACATGATTAAACAGCTTGGTAAGATGTGATATGGGGGTGCAGGGTAGAGAATGGCTATTCTTAAATTGGAAAATAAATTATTTTATAAAATCACACCTAGCAATTAAATTTAAAATCAAGAGGTTTTAATTTGACAGGCAATATGGCAACAGACTATTTAGCATAATGCCACTAGTGTTCATCTTCTATCTGGTGATTATGTGACATTCATCAGTTTTTGTTAACTTAGGTTGGATTTAGATTCTTCCTCCTCCACCACCACCTCATGTACCATTAAAATGTGGTCAATGTTGAGAGCCACTGAACAACAGGTCACACTGACTTGACTCTGTGTTTAATTTAGGGAGGAATTATAACAGAAGCACTCGTTCCCACTTTTTCTTTGGAATGTCTTTTTATAACGAAAAGACATAAATAGCATAAAGTGAGCTTTAGGAACCATGAGTTGAAACGTAAGTTACATGAATTTATATTTATACAAATAATAGTTTTCAAAAGGTTGGATTATATATTACATGTTTGTTCTCAGGAACTTTTGCAAGACAGTGTTTGGAAACAAGACAGTCTCTCCTTTGATGACTGCAGGAGGCCATTTATGTTCTTTGTTGCTTTGTTTCACTGAGGGAAGGGCGAATACTTCATTGCTGCTGAAACCTTCAGAGTAAAAGTTGTCACAAATGCTGTGCCCTCCTGAGGGAGCAGATGTTGGGGGGCAGGAGTGAGGGAAGGGTGAACTGGGACTTAGTGAGGGGGGTCGTCCTGGGTAGGGAAGACAGAGGATTCAGAGGATCCCACCCAGTGAGCCAGGCTGGTGGTGCCCAGGAAGTTCCTGAGAAGGTAGAAGATGGAAAGGCAAACTGGGTTATACCTGAAGTTGACAGTGTTGACTTTTCTATCATCCTGTCATTCTCAGTAAATGGAAAAGGAACCTTAGAAAATGCCTTTCATTAGCTTGGTAAGAAGGCATGACAGAGAAAAAGAAAAAGAAGTATGTGGAGCTGGGCGAGGTGTTGCACGCCTGTAATCCCAGTGGCTGGGGAGGCTGAGGCAGGAGGATTGCAAGTTCAAAGCCAGCATCAGCAATTTAGCAAGGCCCTAAGCAACTCAGTGAGATCCTGCCTCTAAATAAAATACAAAAAAGGGCAGGGGATATGGCTCAGTGGTTAAGTGTCCCTGGGTTCAATGCCTGGTGCCCCCCAAAAAAAGTATGTGGAGGTACCTAGCACCCAGAGGTACAGGTACTCACTCTCCTTCCTAAGCCAGCTCTTACAAATTTGCAGTTCTGCTTTGTCCAGACCCTTTCCTTTTAACAGGACTAAGAAAGCTCTGTCCCTTGCTTTTTCCTGGATAATATCCAGTACTTTATGCTCTCCTTCAGCCTGTATTATCCTCAAGTGGCTAATTTATATTTCTAAATTTATCCAGAACTTGCTGATATTTCTAAATGCCTCTGAAATTAATCAGATCTGACCAAAATATATTGATGAGATTTTGAGTATATGTGTTAACTCACAGGATCTTGATGGGTACTTACTTTGTGGCAGGCTCCACCTACCACCAGGAGAGCCTCCATCTCATCCCTGATGCTCTGACTTCTCTCTTGGCCATAGTCTCTTTGCTTCCTAAGACTTCTGGTGGCTTTCCTGTCCACTCTAAAGGTGTTGCTTGTACCAGCTTTGGGGGTTTTTCCCTCAAGATTGACTTTGGAAAGAAAGCAAAGGCAGAGACTTTTTTTGGCACAGGGGATTGAACCCAGGGGCACTTAACCACTGAGCCACATCCCTGGTCCTTTTTATTTTTTATTTTGAGACAGGGTCTCTCTAAGTTGCTTAGGGCCTTGTTAAGTTGCTGAGGCTGGCCTTGAACTCCTCAACCTCCCCAGTCACAGGGATTACAGGTTTGTACCACCACGCCTGAATGCCAGAGACTTTTAAAAGTGTTTTTCTGCTAATCATGACCTAAATATCAAAATTAGTTAACATATGTTAGTGAGAAAGATTCACAAATCCCAGCTCTATCCATTAACCAAATAAGCTTACCCCTTGAGTAAAGATACCCTCAACTATGAGAATAGAATCTACCTAACGAAACACTGAAGTTTTAGTAACTTACATAAGATGCTAGGCATTTTCTCAGAAGCATATAATAATGTTATTTAAAATTTGACCTAGTGTTTTAAAAAAAAAATTGCTGATTAGGTTTAACTTGGGCTTTTGAAAAGTAAAGTCTGGTTTGTACCATAATTTGCAAATATGGTATTTCTACATAGTGAGAAAGGCAGATGTATTTCTCCTTTTTCATCACGGTATAGTTACATCAATCTTTAAAAACTTTTCTGAACTTGGAGTTGTAGAAATACATCCAGATGAATAAAAGGTATTATAAGTCTCTTATAATGGCAAATGAGCATTATAGCAACATAAATATTTTCAAAGGTGTTTAAGCCAGAAAGAGTGTCTCGCCCGACACTGTTCCCAACACTTCAATGGAAGTGTTTGCTGCCACTGTGATCAAGGTAAAACCTTTCCATTTTAGAAATGTTTCCTGGCAGAATAAATACTTGATAAAAATTTAAAGCAACATTTGGACTGCTCAGTTGGTGGCTTTTATAAAAGTACTTCTTTTTAAAAAAAAAAAAAAAAATTTCCAGAGCTAAATGAGAAAAATATATAGGTGAACAGTTTCATCCTTACATAGGTGGAAATGTCTTTTTTTTTTTTGTACTGGTAATTGAACCCAGGGGTACACTGTACCACTGAACTACCTCCCTGTCCTTTTTAAAAAGTTGTTTTTTTTTTTTTTTAAATTTTTGAGCCAGGGTCTTGCTAAGTTGCCCTTGAACATGGTTGAGATCCTCTTGCCTCAGCCTCCCAAATAACTGGGATTACTGGTGTGAGCCACTTGCCTGCCTCACTTTGATATTTGTCATTACTTTCAGAGTTGGGTCTGCAACTCCTACAGAGACTGCTGCTTTTCAGCCACCCACTGAAAACATCTCCTGCTGCACATCCAATGCCTTTTCTGCTTCCCACAGAAAGTTAGGTTGGCAGGGCAAATATTATAAATCGTTATTCATACATTTTCACTTATGATGACAAGTTTGGCTGAAAATGAGTTTGTCTTAGTTGTTCCCCGGCCCGCACTCACCTTCATGAAACCACAAAATGGATCCATTGTTGGTGTGTGGGAGCTGGGGGCAGACTGGGACCCCTAAACTAGATGGGACTCCTTTGGCACATGACATCAGGAAGGGTTCTTCCAGACAGCTCTTTTGGACTGGGTTTGATGAGGTTTCCCTTCTCTTTCCCTCTTTTCACTTTTGGAAAGTGAGTTTCCAGCCCTGTGCCTGGAGAGCAGCCGCCTTTCTGTACTTTGTGTTTGACACTGACCTCCAGCAACTCAGTATGATGTCTAAAATTGGGTCAAACTCTGGATGCCCTGTAGAGAAACCACAGACAGACTCTCCCTACCATAGCAGAGCTGTTCTCACTGCATGAGAAGCTAACTTAAAGATAATTATCCAGTCAACGTCAACAGTCCTTTGCTGTTTTCCTGCAAGGAAAACTAATATTTGGTATATGTTGATAACTCCAATTTTTTTTTTTATCCCTGGCCTAGGACCACCCCGCACCCCCCCCCCCTTGAAATATATTCAGCTGACCATTCCACATTGTATCCTGGATATTGACTTCATGAACACATCAAGAGTCCTGATCAATCCCCACTTTTCTAACACCTCCCACTCCCAAACACTTCTCTTCCACTGTAACTTTCCTCATGGCAGCAGCAAACCCATCTTGCCACTTGTTTAGGCTCAAAACCTTGAAGTCATGTTTGGCTCCCTTTTTTTTTTTTAAAATATTTATTTTTTTAGTTATAGGTGGACACAATACATTTATTTTATTTTTATGTGGTGCTGAGGATTGAACCTAGTGCCTCATGCATGCCAGGGGAGCACTCTACCACTGAGCCACGGCCCCAGCCCCTGGCTCCCTTTTCTAATTACACCCCATTCAATTGTCAGAAAGTCCCGTTAGTGCCATCTTTTAAAAATTTTCCTGTAATCTGACTGCCTCTTACCTCCTTCACTGCTGCCTGTCTGGCCTGAGTCTCACCTCAGTCTAGGATAATAGTTTCCTTAACACCCATTTTCAAGCCAGTGGCCAGAGTGAATCTCTTAAGACAAGTGAGATCGTGCCGCTCTGTTGCTTAAAACCTCATTTCTCTCAGAGTAAAAGCTCATGTTGGCAATTTCTCTTTATTTTGAGAGTATCAAACACAGACTAAACCACAGGGGGACAGAGGTGCTTTTCTAAGCTGCAGAACTTGCATCTGATCCTTTAGTCTGGCAGAGAAGGAACAGCTTTCCCTGCCACAACACAGTCCCCGTGGCTGAGTTTTTGTTCGGTGTTGGTGGAAGGCACCTTCTTTGGCAAGACTCCACATTTCTCAAAGTGAGAGTGAAGATCATTCTGCCCATCTTATTAAAAGTAGCGATTTGTGTACTAAATGCAGCTACAGAGATTTACCTTTGGGCTTTATTTTAAATACATTTGATAGAGTGTCTTTTGGAATTTCGGAAAATGACTTTATTGATAGAGATTGAGTTAGAACTAGACAGGGCACCTGTCCAAGCTTAGAGATCTAACCTCAGTGTTTCATAAGCAAGTTCAGTATCTATCTGCATCTGTTGTGCTGAGGTTGATGTGTGATAATATATTACCAAAAAGTCCTCTGATGAGAAGTGTAGGGTACATCACCCTTTCAAAGCACCCTGTTTTTTCCTTTCATAGCGTTATTTAAGCTCAACGAGCAGGATTTTCATGTTCTTTGGAACATGAACCACTTGTTGAGTGGTAGGGATGGTCTGGGGTGTTTTGGCTTCCTACTAAGTTCTAAGCCCCTTGAGGGCTTTTACTTGATCAAGAAGGATCCTAATAGATAATTGTCAATTAAAAGAGTGATACATTAGTGTAGTTTGGGTGAAAAGGGCTTTTACCATTGCTTTTTATGAAAATAAATGGATTTTTTTTGTTTGCATAGCTTGAGATAGAAAAATGGATTTTACTTACTTCCAGTGGTACTGAAAACATGCATGCAATAAGTAGAGCAGAGCAAGGAAGATTTTAATTTTCTGACTCTTATTTTCTAGAGATCTAGTGGAACAATTTCAATCACTAATGGCTTGTAAGAAGGGAACTGGCTAAGGAGAAAAGAATGTATTTCTAGAAATTCAAACATTCAGAACAAATGAATTTGGGCTCTGTGGTGATCGGGAGAGGGCGGCATGACGCAGGTACCTTCATGGTCCTTGAGGTGGCAGATCATCCCAGTTCCCTGGTGGCTTCTCTCAAGCACAGCTCTGAGGTGGTCCCACTTCTCCAGTGAAGGGTTGGGGATTTTCCCACTCAGGGGAGTCGTACCCTTTGTTGAAGCACTATCCTCCCTCTTGGGTTTTCAGTATTTGAAAAAAATACTCCAGTGTATAGTCTCATGAGTGGGCAATTGATCAAAAAGAAAAACAAATACTTTTAGAACTATGGGATTCTTTTCTCTTAGAACTATTTAGTATGTGATTTTTTTCTATTTGACTATTCATTGTACTTTTATTTCATTTGGCCTTCCTACCCCTGTTCTAAATTTTTAGATCCGCTGGACTGTTTTGTAGGGTTCTACTGTATACATTCCATTCTGCTTTTTCATTAGAACATTTGTTCTCCATTTTCTGTATAAATATGTTTACAGTCTGGGCAGTGTCCTCTTAGAAGTGCTCTGGTAACATCTGTGGGGTGACTAAGTGCTTAACTGCATTAGGGGCTTTGTTCCTTCCCCTTTAGCTCTGAATTGTTAGTGGATATTAAAAGTTGTTGGAACTTCTGACCTCTCTTAGCTTCTCTTTTCAGCTTCTGTCTTATAAAGAAGACCCAACCTTTTAATGCCCATTAGAAATTTTAGTAAATGACACTCAGTATGAGCCTGAACACTTCCATGATGTTTTTAATTGTGAGTAAAACTTTCGCATGTGAAGGAGAAGACCCTTCAGCTAGGAATAGGGTGTTTCAGACCCTGGAGTTAGCAGTTACTGGCTCTGAGGAAGCCACTCAGAGCCATTTCTACCATCTAGTAAATGGAAGTGACTGCCCTGCATATTGGAAGGGGTGACCTTGTGGGGAACAAACAAAATAAGGCGTCCAGAATGAGCTGAAAACTGGGAATCCTCTTTGTCTTCTCTTACACTTCCTATCAATTCCACCTCGTTAACCTGTTATGTTCATCATCCTATATGTAGGACATGGGGTCATAATGGGTGTGTTCCAGAACCCATCTCTCTTCCCCTCTCCTCTCCTTTCCTGCATCACCACTGACATTAGGGGGGTGACTAATAGCAGCTGGTGTTACTGTTAGCAGAGACTCCCATCTTGCTGAGTCTAGGCTAATTGCCTCCCTTCTCTAAAATCTGTCCAGAATGGGACTAGCAGACCACTGTGTGTTTCTCCCCTAGTTAAAAATTCTTCAGTCCCCAGCCAACACCATCCCATTGCCTTCAGGACACAGCATAATTTCCTTAACATGACATGGAGGGGCTCTTGATGAGAGATGCATCTCTATTTCCTCTTCAACCTCTGTTTTCTGGTTTTTCCTACCCCCTTTCCCCATTTTTGTTTACCTTTCTTTGCACACTTCAGGACTCTGCCTGGGATAAAAAAATCTGTTTTTCCTCTGTTACTTCACCCTGACATTTATCTTGGACTCAGAAGACTCAGTCGAGATGTTACCTCCTTCCAGGAAGCTCTCCATGACATTCCAAAGCCTGTTCTGAATTCCTTCCCTGTTCTGCCTACCACACTGTTACCCAGCTCTGTTATCCTGTGCTAGGCGATAGGAACCTAGAAGGCAGGAATGGACATTATTCATTATCAATGCCACGACTCACATGGTATTGGCTAAATCAATCCATTAATTGAAAATCTTTAAAAATAGGAAGGAAAATTCTGATGTATCATCTGGCTAGGTATTAGAAGCAAAATAGAACAGGAAAGGACTTACACCAGGAATGCCACTGATCAGCTATTTTCTGTTAATAATTAATAGGGAATTGAAATGCACGCAGAATTGCAAGTAAGATTTTTTATCTGGGAAAGAGAAATATCTATGCTAAGACATCCTGTAATAATTAGGGTTTTACCTGTAAAACTGCGTTTGGGATGCAATACCACAATGTTCTATGAGTAAATTAACATATATCTTGCCAACAAAAGCCAGGTGCTCAAGGTTAGGTCTGTAACATTTATTACTTGGAATGATGGTGCAAACTAAAAATATGAGCTCATTCAAGAAAAGTACAGACAAATAATTTAATAATTCATTTGTAACTTAGTTCAGGCTATGGCAACAAAGTTTCATATACTGGGAGTTTTTAAACAATAAAAAAATTTACTCTGGGGGCTAGGGTGTGGTTCAGTGGTAGAGCACTCGCTTAGCACATGAGAGGCCCTGGGTTCGATCCTCAGCACCACATAAAAATAAATAAAGTGATTGTGTCCAACTACAACTAAAAAATAAATACTTAAAAAAAAATTTACTCCACATTTCTGGAGGCTGGAAGTCTGAAATCACAGTGTCATTGAGTTCTGTGAGGTTCCTCTTTTGGAATGTGAACTGCCACCTGCTATCTGTATTGTCTCATAGCAAAAGAAGTAAAAGAACTCTCTGGGGTCCCATTTATAAATGCACAAGTCCCATTTGTAAAGGCTCCACCCTTGTGACATAATTCCAAAGACCTGTGACATAATTCCAAAGACCCTATATCCTAATATGATCACATTGAAGGCTAGGATTTCAACATTTGAATTTAGGAGGAGACACAAACATTCAGTTCATTGCAATCCATAATTGATTATTAAAATAAAATGGTCTGTTTGAGTCTTCTGGAATCAAGAAATCTAAACAATGGGAAATTCCTTTCCCACTATACTAACTACAGTGGGCAGAAATTGGGGCCACCACATCCTTTCTCCTAGGTGCCACACCTGTAGGATAAGAAGAGACTTTGCAGATGTAATCAAGGTTCTCATGACCTTCAAAAGGGTGATGAGCCAGGATTAGCAAGGTGGGTCTGATGTTGTCATAGGAGCCTTTATAACAGGGCTGACACCCAGCTGATGGCAGAAGGCAATGTCCAGAGATTCTGAGCTGGGAAGGAGTTAGCAGCTAGTGCCTGAAGACGGAGGAGGAGCCAGTCATACAAAGCACCCGAATTGTGCCCACAGCCTTGAATGAGTTTGGAATCGGATTCTACCTCACAGACTCCAGATCAAAGTGTAGGCCAGCCCACTCCTTGATTTAGGCCTTGTGCGGCCCTATGCTGAGGTCCCAGCGAAGCCCACAGGCCCATCAACCTACAGAACTTCGAGATAATAAGTGGGTATTATTTTACAGTGTTCAATTCATGGTAATTTGTTACAATAGCATTTGACATGTTTCTCATAAAGGAAAAATTAATTGAGAATGAGCTTTTAGAAAGGCTGTTCTTAACTAATACACCAATAAAACAAAAATGTGGGGTTGAGGGATGGTAATACATTGGTTTGGAAACTTTATATTAGAAAGATTTAATTTCACTAGAAGTGGAAAGTCAAAATTTTAATATTGAATTGCCTGACCCACAGTTAAGTTGACTGCCCTTTTATACACCTGTACAGGGCCTTTATTTCTGCCTGATCCAGGATCTTTCTCCGAATCCTGGATATTATAGTCGGCCCAAAGCTCTGCTCCTGAGTGTCTCAGACTTCTAAGGGTTTCAGTGGAAAAATCAACTAAAAGGATCTTACGCTATTATATGTTGACTTTGCACAGGAAAAGTTAACAATAATAAATCAAAGGATTGAAGATTGTTTTTGGTAGTAGAATATCAAAGGCTCATTCTCAATTTTTCCAAGTGTTTTGTCGAAGTAGGACATTTGAGATGTTTACTTCTTCGCACTGTTTTTCTAATGTTTCTGTATGAGAGAGCCAGGCTCCTAGTCAAAGTCCTCCTCAGACTCAAATACTTGAAACATACTAATCTTTTGCTAATCAAAAGAGAGGATTTGATTTTGACTTCACTTCGGGAATTTTAGATCCCTTTGGTTGATACTCCACCTCCACCCAACCCCTAACCCTCAGAAGTCTGAGACATGCTCAGGAGCACACCTGGGGTTGACTGTGATGTCCAGAGTTCAGAGAAAGATCTTTTGTTGTTGTTGTTGTTTTGTATTGGGGATTGAATTCAGGGATTGAGCCACATCCCCAATCCTTTTTTTTTTTTTTTTTTTTTTTAATATTTATTTATTTACTTTAGTTGTACACAATGCAATGCAATCACGTTTACGTGGTACTGAGGATCGAACCTGGGCCGCGCATGTGCGAGGCGAGCGCTCCCCCGCTGAGCCACAACCCCAGCCCCATCCCCAATCCTTTTTTATATTTTATTTAGAGACAGGCTTATGCTGACTTGCTTAAGGGCAGCGCTAAGTTGCTGAGGCTGGCTTTGAACTCACAATCCTCCTGCCTTGGTCTCCAGTGCCACTGAGGTTACAGTTGTACGCCACTGTGCCTGGCTCAGAGAAAGATCTTGATCAGCCAGAAATAAAGGGCCCATACAGGTGTACGAAAGGGCATTCAACTTAAGGGTTGGTCATGTAATTCAACATTAAAAGGCATTCATTTTTGTTGTCACATACAGGACAGGCAAAGACTTAAGTGTGGCCTTTGTTTTGTCAATGTGGTGCACTTGTCCATATTAAATATCAAAACAGTTGACTAAATATCAAATTAGAGAACAGTTAAGTCTGGATAGGAAGATAATATTGAGTAAGAAATTAATGGAGTTGATAAGCCTACCAAGTCACTCACTTTTGTAACCTTTGTATGAATTAATTGACTACTGCCTACATTTGCCTAGAGAACAAATCATGAATTGTACATTTACCCCCTCCTAAAATACCAGATAATGATCACAGATAATTCTGTGAATGAGTAGTCAAAGAAGGAGACTACTGACTTGTTGGGCCATCACTGCCTAGAGATTACAAAAACTTGCAAATTTTTTTGCTTGCTTTGATTATTTTATATATGTGATGAATTTCAGAGCTAATCCTTACTTTGGAAATAAGTGTTAAACATTTCTTTTCTTTTTCTTTTTTTAAACTTGGGATTGAACACGCTAAGCATGAAGTCCACTACTAAGTTATCCACCCCACCCCAGCCCTAAATGAGAGTTTTGGTTGATCTGGTACACATTAATTTCACCATTTAGATATGATTTACATTTTTGTGCTTTTTAAAGCCCGTCTTTTTCTTTATCTCAGCATGTTTATTTTTTCTCAAAGAAACTTTTATTTAGTATGAGAGCACACCTACTTCACAGAGTATTTGGAGGTTAGGTGGGAAGGTAAATTGTCACTCCATTTCCTTTCTTCCTTGACCCTGAGTTGGCACAGTTGGATACACAGATCTGCTTCCTTTATTTTCTCCTAAAACCCATCTCTTACCTTCCTTTCAAATGGAAACCTTTGGCTCTTTCTATTTTACCACCCTTCTTTACTTCTCTATTAATCACTACAACTATTCTCCATTAGGAATGTGTTTTAAAAAGTAGCACAAGATATAAAATCTCCGTGTTTTAGGATTATCATGTCGTCATCTGGAATTACTCATATAGACAGTTATGTCGAATTACTTGCTTTCTCTACATAGTCATCCCATCTGAGTCCTATATGTGTAACTTACCAGTTTCTAGCAGATTATAAAACAGATTGGAATTTGGCCCATGTACTACAGAGGAGGCACGTAGGAGGTAATGAGTGAGTAAGGAGTGAGGCCTGGCGTCCAGTTCACAGGCTCTGGTCTGGAGCTTTCTAATCACTAATGACTTTGGCTCAGCTAGGCAAGTACATGGCAGTGAGGCAAGTCACTTAACTTCCTCAGTTGCAGTTCTTTCATCTATAAAACAGGGCATTCTGTAACTCCTAAGAGCTTTATGAACTTTAAATGGGATAATGCATGCAAAGCTTGCTTGGAACTTGGCTAGACCTAATACCGTTAACCACTACTTTTCTTGGTGTCATATGTGTGTGTTAAATGCTATGTGGCCTCTGAAAATCAGGCTGGTGTTTGTCACAGTGCAGTGCCAAAGAGGATCTTTTCACTTTGGGTTTTCATTTGCCTAAGTGGATTGGTAAAGGTCATAGTGTGTACCCACTTCTTTCTACTGTTCATATGTAAATGCTTCCAGCAAATGCCTGGACACTGGTAATCCTGCGCTCTCTGACTTGCCATTTATCTTGAACTATAAATTCAGCTGCTATTCACAGATGCAAATGAGGGGATTTGTTTTCATGATGCTGCAAGCCTCAGAAGTCTTATTACTCTTTTGTCACTTCAGATTAAAAACGAAAAGAAATTTCCCCTCCCCATCCCCAACTGTTTCTTTCCCTCTGTCAGATTCCCAGGCTGCTGTTCTGAGCACACTCAGAACTATCATTTAAATGTTTTACAAATTTTGGTGTTTAATAGTCATTTTTGCTTCCCCCCCCCCCCCCCCCCCCCCCCCGTATTTAACCTCAGTTTCCAAAGTATGTAACCATGAAGGAAATCCTGATTTGTACAGAAACCAGCACAGTCCCACAGTGCTGATCTTGACCTCCTGTGTCAACAGGTTAAGGAGGAGGAGGCCAGAGAGCCAGGACAGGGATTTGTATGCTGCTTATACAGCTGGCTGGATTTGCTTTCTTGTTTAAACACTGCAAAGCAAAGACAAAGAAGCTAATGTTAGACACATGATAGGGCGGAGTCCCTGTTTCAAGCGTATCTTCAAGTGTAAAGAAGCAGGATAGATGCTGGTGGAATTTCAAAAACTACCAAGAATGGCAAACATTTTCTCAACACTATCAGGATGGATTTTGTTCAACATAAGATCATATACCGATTTATTTTAAAATCCATTAGTACAGCAGTTAAAAATGGAAGGAAAGGGGGCTACTTAAATACAAAAGCAGACACTTCAGAAAATGATGACACAGAGAAAGTTAAATTTCAAAACTAATAGGATGTGGCCAAAACTATATGCAGAGGAAAATTAGTAAAGTTATGTGTTTTTATTTTCAAACAAAAAGGATAAAAAATAAGCTTTCAACTTGAGGGAAAATATAAAGGCATAGTTATTGAAAAGCTTATAGTAAAAATAGGAAAACATGGAATTTTCCCCTGTACTTATAGCTGTTCTGGATAAAAGAGAGGGCAGGGAAATGATGAAACAAAGAAGAAAAGTAGGGGTATATAAATGCAATGTCTTAGCATAATAATTTGAACTCGAGAGCACATTTAAAATGTTATTTTTATTCTATCTAATCATTTTGGCCAAATATTTTCAAATCACTTTTCCTCTAAAAGCTTCCTTATCAGATCCCAAAATATATTTCACTTAATATGTTTTAAAACTTCCCTCTCTTCCCTGGTTTATCAGCCCAGCTACTCTTCGTTTCTATTTTGTTTATTTTTCATTTTGTGGCAAAGTACACCTCTGGTTTTATGTATCTTTGCTTTGAGTATGTTGTATATTGAAGGTGTAGAACTGAATTGCTATTTCTGACAGGCCAGAAGCATTCTTCCTTTTATCTAGATCACACAATATGGTGCCCAAAATAGAACTTAGTTCTCAACTAGTGCAACCCTGTCATTGCAAAGGTGAAAAGACAAGGCATTAAGGTTCCAGGTCTCACAAAGTTGGGTGAGGTCTAAAAATTTCCATCTCAGCCAAAGACTGCTCTGTTTCTACCAAAGTTAATAGCCAGCCCAATTTCCACTTTCCACAAACCCTTTCCATGCCCATCTGACCAGATTCCTCCTTAGTTTTTGTTACATGAAGCTTTGACAAGCAGGACTTCCATCCTTCAGTTGACTTTTAAGTGTTTTCTGTTTGTTTTTCTTTTTTCTTTTGCTTTTAAATTCATTTCTGATATTGATTGACCCTCTTAATTCTTACATTCTCCTTCAGTATTTTAAAATTCTGTTTTCATGTGTGTGCCCATTTGCTAGGAATCAAAACTTTATATCACACTACTAGTGTTTGTTTCCTCTTTAGAAAACTATGTGGCAGCATTTCTTAAAGCTGAATATGTGCATACCCTGCAACCCAGCAAATTCCCCTTCTAGGAGTGTGTCCACCACAGGGCATCCCTGTGTTCGCCAAAGGCCGGGTATGAGAATGTTCCTAGCTGAACTATTTCCCAGTACTCAAAGTTAGCAAAAAAAAAAATTTACACTAAATTTACACAGTGGATAAATAATTTTCTTACCATACAACAAAAATAATAAACATCATTGTGCTCCATCCAGCTGCATAGATGAATGTCACAAACCCGGAAGAGTATGAGTCACAAAAAGTTCAAACCCAGGCCAGGCTCATCTGTGATGATTCTGTCAGGGTAGTGGGTTATGTTCCAGGTCAGGACGGCGACTGCAAGGGCCTAAGCAGAGTGTCCTGGGAGCTGGTAATGACCTTTGTCTTGATCTGTGCATTGGCATTCATTTTGTGGTAATTCATGGAGCTTCAGACATAATCTTTCTAATTTTCTGTACCCAATAAAAAGTTTACTTAAAATCTGGGCTTCATTTGAGCTTTCAATGCTCCTGCTTTGCATGAGTGGGGCTCTGTATGTGCTCAAGGTGAGTGCTCATTCTGCCCTGGCTCATTCCCCAGACAGGGTTGGTTAAGAGCAGCCTCCATGGTCTCAGACCTGGTTTGAATTCTCACCCCCTTGGCTAATTTAGAAATTTTGAACACTACTTGGTATCCTACTTAGTCTCCATTTCCTCAACTCAAAAAAATGAGAGTAATAACAGCTCACACATCTCAGAGCTGTGATGTGAGTTAAGTGAAATGATGCACATTTATTTTGTTTCCCTGAAGACTATTCTGGGCTCTTAAAATATGAAGCAATCTTTCCATTTGGCTCCAGGACTGATCTACAGCATAGACCCAAAAGGTTTGGGCTTTCCCATTCTTAAATCCTCAAAGGAGATTTCACACCCTACGTTACTCATCTGCTCTGAATTTCAAATTCATGATGATTTTATATCAGTAAAAGCCATCAAGAATCCCCCTTCTATGCCTGGAGCTGTTTGCTCCATTAAAAGAAAATTCCTAAAATCTTCCCTTTAATCTACACCCCTGTGTGTGCGCGCACACACACACACATACACAATTAATTTTTTCTCCATTAATAAAGAAAATGCTGGGAGAGCTACAAACTTTGTGGGCTTGACACACTAATGGCTTTGGCGGGTACCTTTTACCCAAATGAGTGATCCAAACTCAGCTAGTTAGTGAGACAACAGAGACTGCAGGTGTTGTGTAAGGATCATGATAGGATGGAGGGGAAGGAATGGAGATTTTTTTCTTTTTCTTCTTCTTTTTTTTTTTTGGTATTACTCAAACTCAATAATTCAGAAAATAATTCTCTCTCTCTCTCTCTCTCTCTCTCTCTCTCTCTTTTTTTGCCTGAAGATTATCATCTTTCACTAACCCAGATTTTGGGAGCTTTTGTGTTATATAAATCTAAAAATGATTTTCAGTGGCCCATGGGCTCAGAAACAAATTCTTTGAACAAGGAAGTTATAATGAAATTACTTTTGAAATGACTTTCATTTCCTTGCCTATCCATCAGTGCCATCCATTTTCCTCTATCTGTAGAGAGGTAATGTGCGTTTGATCTCCTCACTTTCTCATCTCCTCTTTGCTTTTCAGTGCACCTGAGTCTGGGTTTTGGGTTTTCTACTGTATGTGTGATTCTCTTCTATGACACTAGCAGCTTCCACAAGGCCAGACACAGGGCTCCCTTTTCTAAGTCCTACCCTAGCCTGTCTGGGTGCATGTTGTGCCCATGTGAGAATTATCAAAGGCATGTCCAGTTTGAGAGGGGCGGGTGCTGAGCATTGCACCGAGGGCCTTGCATACGCTAGGCAAGTGTTCTACTATTGAGCCACATTGCAAGCCTGATTCCTCCCTGCCTTTCTGTCCCACATCTAATCTTTTCTAATGTACCTACGAA
This sequence comes from Tamias sibiricus, assembly GCA_025594165.1. NCBI lineage: Eukaryota > Metazoa > Chordata > Mammalia > Rodentia > Sciuridae > Tamias > Tamias sibiricus. The sequence goes on along the minus strand of CM046666.1, from coordinate 123,724,473 downwards.
ATAAATCTTCCGTCCTCCCATATGTCTCATTTTCATCACTAGTCCAAGCCACCATTGTTTCTCCCTAGTTTATGACAGTAGCTTCCTACTCTACTTGCTGGTCTATAATCTATTCTCTACTCAGTGTGCAAAGAAATCTGGTCGAAGCCTGTGTATTGTTGCAAAACGTAGAGGTCAAGGTGGAAATCGCCAACTGTTAATGAACAGTTGACAGACATAGGGAAAAGGTTTTCCAGTATTATCATCCTCATTTTTACAAGGAGGAAGAGATTAAGTAAATTGATCAAGGCTACATACAAGTGCAGAGCTAGAATTAAACTAGGGAGACTTCTCCAGCACTCAGTGTTGGTAGAGCAATGCCTAGTTTTGAAATTTTATTGGTTAATTCTCAATAAAATAAATTGTTTGTTTATTTGGCATGGTTTTGTATGCCAAGATTCTGCAGGTTTATATTTTACTTATTTTCTTCTTTTAAAACAAGTTATTTAGCCTTGTTATTATTGTCATTTATGCTTTGTTGTTAATTTTAATGCAATATATTTGAATTTGGGACTATAATTGTATACTGAATGTCAAATTTTTTGGGAAAAAATCTTGTTCTAGAGGGGATTTAGGATTTCTGGAAAAAAATGAAATGTGACAAAGTCGAGATGTAGTAGGGAAGTGTTTGACTGACTGGTTTTCCTCCTCATTAATTTATATTTTTATTTTTTTTTTTTTTTTGGAGGGGGCAAGTAGGGTACTGAGGATTGAATCCAGGGGTACTTTACTGCTAAGCTACATTCCCAGTCATTTTTTATTTTTCATTTTGACACAGGGTTTCACAAACTTGTGATCCTCCTGCCTCCTCTCCTGTCCTCCAGTCTCTAGTATTAAAGGCATGTGCCACTGAACCCAGCTCCCTATTAACGTTTTAAGTGATCAGGTACTTCAGTAATATACATGTGAAGCAAACAGTTGCTAACCAGAGGGTATAAAAATACCACCAGTGCAGGTATTCTGGATCTTTCTGCAACTATCCTGCTATCCAGGGTCCTCTCTGGGTGTGGAGAAGTGTCTTTTGATTGAAGTGCAAGAAGAAACTAGGACCAGACAATTGGACCCTGTGCTTGTTTGCAAAGTCTGTTTACTGGATTTTCCTAGTTCCCCTGCGGATCTTCTGATGAGTCTATGTATCACGGACAATTGAAAAGACATCTTGTGCAAATGTCATTCTAGCCTCGCAAAATTAAATTATTCATGGATTGCAATGGCAGCAAATTACTTTCTTCACCAAGATCATATTTCTCTAATTAAAAAAAAACTGGCTAGGAACATTAATATTTAATGCTTTTATTATAATATTTGGGTGTTTCTGAGGAATTATGAAATACATAAATTTTCTTTCTTCCTTCCTTCCTTCCTTCCTTCCTTCTTTCCTTTTCTTTCCTTCCTTTCTTTCTTTCTTTCCTTTCCTTTTCTTTCTTTCTTTCTCCTTTTAGGTCCTAACTTTATTGAAAGGAAAATTGGAGAGCAGATTAGGATTTTTTTTTTTTAAGATTCACTTCCCATTAAATTATTAAATTATGTTTTGAAAAAATACTGTTGAAGGTGTTTACTACATGCATGGCAAAACATTTTAACAACAAAAAAAAAAAAACCCCCATTTTAACCTTATTCAGAGAAGATTTATTTATGCAGATTTGTTTCTGGTGCCCCGAAAAATTCTATTCTCTCTAGATGCTTAGCTACGTGAAGTTTAGAGTTACTGAGTCATTGCTTAGATTGTTGACTCTTGACTCTTTTCTGCATGAGATGGTAGTATATAGTGGAGAATTAACTTTTTCTAGTTTTGTTTTTGTTTTTCCAACTTTAATTACATAGGGTGGCTGTAAGCATGAGTTTACTGAACTTGCCATTTTTGTTATGAAGTGAGATTGTAACAATCCATGAAGTGATCTGGTTTTCTGGAAATCATTCCTGTGAATATTCCAAGCCTCTATTGCCATTGTTTTTCTTACGTAATGTGAATTGGAGCATGTCTTTTAAAAAGTATCTGCTGTAATGTTTTTTAGTTCTCTAGAAAAGGAGTCCTTGGAAAGAGACCAATCCTGAACTGTGGAGTTGATACAATCAGCAGACGACAGTGAATTCTACTTCTACTTGGTGAATTCTGCAGGCCACTGATACAATCTGAGCAAAAGATGTCTCTAACTTTCTTGGCTTCTGATTCAGTAATTTCTGATGCAAATAACTCTATTTCAAAATCTGAATCAAAGCCGAGGTAAGAAAATACAAGTTGCGATTGATTTGGGGGCTTATTAGTAATTACTTTTTATGAAGAACTTGATCTGCAGCAGGCTCCATTGTTCAACTCGAATCCCATCCCATCTGGCTTGACTTCCTTTCCTACCCTAGACTAACCTGTCAATTCCCAAACTCCCTTGCAACCAGAGTGCAGTTTTGTAACCTAAGCTCTGCTAACAGACTCATTCCTTGATTTTGGATGCCAGCCTAAGGAGTGTTGGGCAGTAGCTGAGGGAGTTGTTTGGATTTACTTGCAAACCCTATAGCACTAAGTTCCTTCCCTTCCTGGAGGGGCTCCTGGAGACCTTTGGCATCCTGTCATGTATATGATCAATAATGACCAGCAGGTGGCAGTGTTTGTAACAGTTCTGGCTGGGTGGCAAGTAAACTTTGTCCTCTGGCCCTCATGGAGATTCTGCAAGCTCCTTAATATCCTTTAATAAATCTTTTTTAAAAATATTACTATAGAGGATTATTTTGTTTTCTTCTAAGTACTCTGGCATTTGCCTTCATATCTACTTCAAAAAAGGCACTGCCTGTCTGGGTTCAGTGTTCTGATGTTCTTTCCTAAAATACTGGTAGTGGTTAGATCTTATATCGAGAGATCAGAATTTATGCAATACTTGAGAGCCATATTTAATTGAGGTGGAGATAAGTCAGCATTTTACAAATGAATGCAGAGAAAACCTTTTGTGCTCTTGTTATGTTTCCTTTGTAGGTTTCGTTTATAGATTGTAAGTGTATAGTTTCTGCAAAACCTTCCTAAAAAAAATCACATAAAGCAAAAACAAAATAATCTTTCAAAATTTCCTAACAATATGAAATGGACAGAGACACTGGTGAGGCCAGAGGTGACGGGAGTCATTGACTGCTGGTGTCCTGTCTGAAACAGAGAAAACATTTGGAGAGGCAGAGAACATTATGATACAGGTGAAGACTGCCCCTGCGGGAGGTAGGGGGTGGGGGGGGTTACTAGTGTAGTGGGCAGATGTTTTACCTCTGTTCCTTTTCCATCCCACATTCATTTATCTTGGACTTACACAATTGGTCTTTTTTTCAATTCACTTTTCCATAGCTCTGACATTTTTTTACGACACAGATCCCTATCTCGCACAGAAACTGTGATGTTCAACTGCTGCCAACTGAATGAAGTCTAACATCTCTGGCTTGATAGGCAAAGCTCTGCACCGCTGACTTAACTGTAATGGCCTTGTCTCCCATGGCCATGCCCACAAGCCCTGCTTCACCACTCCATCAGGCCAGCAGATTGATTGAGGCAGGTTCAGATGCAGACAACAGTGTAAGCAGAAGGGTGTAAAATAGGCTATATGGTTCTTACAAGGTCGATGGAAAAGCCGGGGGAGCAGGCCAAGCCAGACTCCCAGGAATGGCTCCCTCAGAACTGGTTGGCCAAGGGAGTCGTTATCTCAGCTGCAGTCAAATCTGGTACTCAGCATTCAACTCCAAGACCCCAGTGCCTCAGCTGCGTACGTTACCAGCTAAATGAGTGCCCCGTGCCCTGCCCCCCACCTCCATGAAAGTAGAGGCTAGAAACAGACCTCAGTTATCTCAATAGTCACACTTATCAGCAGAGAAAGCTGGAGCAGAAAGAGTATGGAAGTGAGGACCCAATTCCTCAGCCAAGTCCACCCTGTGAACCTCCTTTGCAAATGCTAAGCCAGGGGCTGGGGCCCAGGTGCAAGAGAGTCTGGGAATGGCAATGCACTCTACAGGCAGCTGCACATCCTTATACCTGGGACTGGATATTCCCAGCACTCAGATGACTTGCTTTCTTCTTTATGCCTTTGCTTCTGCTCTTTTTGTCTACTCGGAATGTGCTTCGTACCCTCACCCTAGCAAATTCTATTAACCATCAGGGTCTAGTTCACAGGTCACTTGTCATATCATGTGTTCCTTGACAGTATTTCCTCCTAGCCTCTATTCAAGGTAAGCACTCCCCAATTTGAAATGTGCCTTAATACCATTTTATTGTGTCCCTCTTCTTCCATCCAGTAGAATGCCCCACAGATAGAATAGATGGCTCCTTAGATTGCTCATTTGTTCATTGTGTTATTTGATCAACAAACTTACTGCCATTTCCAAAGGCAATGTGGGCCCAGTTCCAGTCTTCCAGGAACACAGGTTGTAATAGAGGAGTCAGATGGACACAATTGTGGAGTAGATAAGCCATAAAGAGGTGGACAGCCCACACTCCTGGGAAGAAGGCCCGGAGGTGGAAAAGTTAGTAGCCAAGGGTTGTCTTCATCTTTTTATCTGCAGAGCCTAGGGGCCTAGGGTAGTACTTGGCATGGTGAGTCTTTAAAGCATGAGACAAAGCTGCAAACAAATGACATGCATCTTTCCAGATGACTTTGTCTGCAGTTAAAAGCTTTTTTTTTTTTAATACTATGAGAATGAATCCTCTGGAGCTGATTATTTTGTCCCAACTGTTTATTTTCTTGCTGCAATTTATTCATTTAATGAAATGTTAATTACAAGTCTAGTGTGGTATAGACCTGGTTTAATGCCCTGGACCCTGCAGATTCAGCAAGCTGGCCACTGGGGTATGGTCCAGATCCTGTGTCTACCGACAGTCACTGAACAAATCACTACACAAAACAAGTGTGGCTGTATGAAAGAAAAATACAGATTTCATGAGTGGGTACCACAGGAGGTCTGAGCAGAGTCGGGGATCAGGAGAGATTTGCTGTCCCGGAGAAATGGCAAATTCATCTGAGACTCAAAAGTACTGGAGAGAGAGTTGGTGAACAGTCAAGTCCTCTGATTCCTCTTTCCATAGCAACAGGAAACTTCTTTTCCATTAACTCTCATTTCCCCTTTCCCTACCAGCCCCGTAATCATTTGATTGACAACATAACTGTTATTCAAGAAAATAAACGCCAGTTTCAACACAGGGAAAAGCTTTTCAAAAAGTTCCTTATATCGATTTTGCCTGGCACCAAAGGTTGCCCAGGTTAGTACTGCAAAATGCAGGGGCATGGATTTGGCCCCAGCCCTCCAGGAGCTTACAGGAATATCCACAGGGGAACTGCCCTGGGTGGAGGGCACAGCACATGAAAATAAAGTTCTTAAAAAAATGTTTCTGTTTAGGAATGGGTGATTGATGCTACAGCATGAATAGATTGAGGACCAGCACATTTCATTAGGAAAGCTTGAGGGACACACATTTGTTGTGGAGAATGGAGGCCACATTAGAAAAACCCCCATCCAGACAGCCTGCTCAGGGGAATTCTCAAGTCCTCCTTTGATCACTGTGGGAATCTTCTGAAACCTCTCTCTCGTCATTTGCATAGACCTGAGGAGAATTTGCAGGCAACTGCTGAAAGCAATCTTCTGCCCCAAGACTTCCTAATGATCCCCTTTGCCTCTGTGATGTTTTCAGGACATTCTACACGTTTGAGTTCTCTCTGAATGAAGCATTCACATTGCCATTCAACATGTCTAGTTTGGGGTGCATTCTAAGTCAGATTATACAAGAAGCTATTTGTGACATTCAGCAGCTGCAAAAAGAAGAGGCCATGGTTTTTTGTGGGGAGGGGTTGGGGTGGGTGCTGTTAGACACAATTTAAGGCGAAGCTCGAAAAGTTCAGAATATAGAATTATCCTGTCAGTGAGGAGTTGCGATTGTATTGACAAAGAGGAAGAGGGAGGCTACTCAGCGAGGAAGTGAATTTATTCTATTTCCATATGGGGCATCCTGACCGCATGCACTCTGCAGAGATGCTTGGGGATTTATTCTGATAATGAATATAATATATTGTCTGGAGTCTGTGGCTGATTCCTCTGTCCAGTGGGGTGCAATTGGTGAGTATTTCTTTTCAGAAAGCATCTATAATAATTAAATTCTAATCAGATTATAGATGATTATACATAGACATCAAGTAAGTATGGGAAAGTGCAGGTATTTTAAACCACCTTCGATAGCCTAAATGGATGCTTGATTAAATATGGTTTGCAAATGAGAATTGATCATGGTAATCTTGTATATTTTTTGTTTGTTTGTTTGTTTTTGTTTTGTTTTGTTGGCGGTACAGGCATCAAAACCAGGACCTTGTACATGCTAGGCAAGAGCTCTACCACTGAGCTATATATCCCTCCCAGCCCCAAAACTTGTTTCATCATGTAACGATTTATATGGATGGCTATATACAAAGAAATAAGTGTTTCAGATAAGCTCATAAAATTGGATGTATCTTACTCTTCTGAGAGCTGTTATACAGTATCAGAAAGGCTTGGAAGAACTGCTTGGCATTATAAGATCCTCTTTGATTTTCTCCCCAAACACCTTACTTTTATTTTTATTCTGGTTCAAGGAAAAGCTGATAGTTTATGTCTTCAGTGTTGGTCAGATTGTTAGATTGTTTTACACCTCTCCCACCCTTTTTAATTATCATTTCACAAAACAGAGGCCCAGATTATGAAATATCTACACCTGTCTTTCCAATTCCAAGCTTCATATTTTTGGCTGCAAGTTAAAAACATTGCTAGGTGCATGGGAAGACTGTTGGTGTTAATCTTTCCTAATATTATTTTATTTGCTAAGATGCAAAAAATTCCATTTTTTTTTTCTTTTTTCTTTTTCCTGTTTTCTGTTTTGCGCCTGTGTGATGCTGATAGGAAAGGTCCAGGCATGTCATTTTCCCAAAGTCAGAGGCATTATTGCAGTATTAGCATTATTAGCATTATTGTTTTGATTGCCATTTGATTTTCCTCAGATTCTATGAGGATCTAATTATACGGGCTCTGCAATCAACACGCCTCCTTTCCCTTCCAGCTGTGCCCTAATTGTGTCCCCAGCTAGTTACAGGGAACGCCAGCAAGTGTGGAGGTCCTTCCATACTGTTGGTTCAGAAATCTACGTTGTAAAATAGTTGCTTTGGAAATATTAGGTTCCTAGGACAATAATTGTCATTTTTATTCTTGTCCATTGCCCTCATTTGTTATTTATGTATTAAAGAAATATCAGCAAAATAATATGAAAATTTGAATTTAGAGGAAGACTTTCTTTACTTAGAAAATCTTTGACAGGGCCTGGAGTTGTGGCTCAGTGGTAGAGCGCTCACCTAGCACAAGCGCGGCCCGGTTTGATCCTCAGCACCACATAAGAATAAAGGCATTGTGTACAACTAAAACAAACAAATAAATATTAAAAAAAAAAATCTTTGACAGGCTGATGTTGATGAAAGTTCTGTATTGTCCAGATGAATTCCAAATATCTATCACTTCACATCAGCCTGGCCTTCTTTGCCCTGCTGCCTCACCTCCAGGGTCATTGCAAAGCCTTCATAACTCTCAAGCTTAGTAAGGAGTTAAATTTGCTGTCTGAAGAATTCTATACACTAATTTCAAAATATATTTTTAAAAACTTTTTAAACCCAGAACTAATCAGATAAACATAAAAATTGCCTAGATAAACCCTTCATCATTACTAGAAAACCAAACACGGTTGGAGACTTCTAATTATAAATACTGTTCTCAGTTCATCAGCAAAGCAAAATGGTCTATCTTAATTTATTTCATTATCATTTTTATATGTGAACCAGCTGTCCTCTTAACAGAAGCAGTTGATAACACCAGCTTATTAATTGCAGCATTCTTCTTAAACCAAATATAAAGCAATATAAAAAAATCACAAGAAATAAAGAAGAGAGAACATCAACAGCTATTAAAATCTTCAGAACCCATGTTCACAAAGATTGTTCTTTTGCTTACTAAATAATTAGCTCTAGTTATCTTTGTTCTCTAAATCTTTAATACTTATTGATCTTTAATTGGGAAGAAATTAGTCAATGATAAATCTGATTTTCCTTGGTTCATTTTAAATTGACACCCCCCCCCCCCATTCTTGGACAGTGTGATTTCAGAATCATCTTCTCTCCAAATGAAATTTCTCTCCTTCAAGATTTCCTTATTAAAAAGTTTTTTTTTTTTTTTTTTGTTTTTTTTTTTTTTTTTGTTTTGTTTTGTTTTTGGTACCGGGGATTGAACTCAGGGGCACTCGACCCCTGGGCCACATCCCCAGCCCTTTTTTTGTATTTTATTAGAGACAGGGTCTCACTGAGTTGCTAAGTGCCTCGCCATTGCTGAGGCTGGCTTTGAACTCGCGATCCTCCTGTCTCAGCCTCCCAAAGTGCTGGGATTACAGGCGTGCGCCACCGTGCCCGGCTCTTATTGAAAAGTTTTACCTTTTGGTTTTAAATTGATGTGGACCTCTTTTATTTCTTGATCCTTGTTCTGAAATGTAGCTGCTCCCCATTGATTCAGAAAATGTTTCGTATAGGTCAGCGGTGCTTCCTTCTGAGCTTGGTTGCAGATGCTAGGTAGTTTATGACTATTCACAAATCTTTCTGGAGGAATGATACCAACTTTGTCCATGTTGAAGTTCAAATGGACACAAAGATCATAGAATCTGATCTGCACCTGGTGGGAGAAGATGAGGATATTGTTTTGAGAAATGATTATGAATGAGCGTGTGTTAAACTAGAGGTCTTTCCTTTTTGGGGTGTAGGGGTACTGAGCATTGAACTCAGGGCACTCAACCACTGATCCACATCCCCAGCCCTATTTCACATTTTATTTAGAGACAGGGTCTCATTGAGTTGCTTAGTGCCTCACAGAGGCTGAGGCTGGCTTTTTTTTTTTTTTTTTTTTTTTTTTTGGGTACCAGGGATTGAACTCAGGGACACTTGACCACTGGGCCACATCCCCAGCCCTTTTTTGTACTTGTATTATTAGGGACAGGGTCTCACTGAGTTGCTAAAGTGCTTCGCCATTGCTGAGGCTGGCTTTGAATTCGCAGTCCTCCTGCCTCAGTCTCCCAAGTGCTGGGATGACAGGCGTGTGCCACTTTGCCCAGCTTAGAGGCCTTTCTTATAAGACTTTTAAATGACAGCAGTGGGTATTATTTTCATGTACCAGTACTCCACTGAGTGTCATGGTGTCTCCCATAGGTGACAACTCTTTTTTATTTTGTCAATTTTCCCATTAGTCTTTATTAGGAAGTCCTCATTCCCAATTTTTTTCTATGTAGAAAATTCTCTTCAAGTACAGATTCTTTGTAAGTTTGTACCACTGTCAATCAAGCAGGCCCTTAATATTATCCAGTTTTTAAAATATAAGAGAGCTCTGAGCACTTTAGCTAGTCACGTGACTCTTTTAAACTAATCTGTAGGATCATCACATTATATTATGTCTTTTTATTCCACATTGAAATTTTGTGGGTTTTTTTCCCCCCAAAGGTTCTGGAAGAAAAGTTGCATCAATTTTTTTCCTTTCAAATTTTAAGATTCATTTTCCTTGTTATTTTTATTTTAAGAGTATAGAATTATGTTAGATTTAAATAGCAAAGAAGACATAGTTTAATTTTCAAGCAATTGAAAATTGTTCTCTTATCTAAACTGTGCCAGACCCTTACTTAATATGTAGTCTGAAAGTAAGAATGGTGAACTTTACAAGTTAAATCATTGGTTTGTAGTTCTATTCACATACGTTATTTCTCTCCTGAAATGAGATAAATCTAGGCTTTGCAGAATGAATTAGGTGAACTAGTACTACTTGGGTGGTTGGATTAGAGCTGTACAACCTCATGAAGAATGATTGATTCAAGTATAAGAGGCGTGCAGTTAATGAAATTATTCATTCTTTCTACAAGAGACACAGTTCCCTTTTGAGGAAGTTATCCTTGAAATGAAATGACATATTTTTGAAATAAAGAGTTATAAAGTCTGTTTCAAGGAATGCTTCTTAAAGAAGGTTAATATTTGAACTATTGCTTGGAAAATGAATAGAGGCATGCCAAACAGGTGAGTCAGAAATCCAGTATGTGGGTGAATGGATAGCAGGTAGAAGGACATCGAGGCAGAAATGGGTCTGGACCCCACCTACTTAGCAGCCCCTTCCCAGTGCAGGCAGCAGGTCGTGTGGTGTATTGACAACTGGACCACTAGCTGGAGAATTAGCTCAGATGCTGAGTAGCTCTGAGATCTACTGTGGGCACTTATTTGTAAAACAGAGGGAGTGGATTGGATGTTGCTTAAGGATCTTTTCAGCTTGCAGTTTCTAGGAGCCCCCTTTTTATGACCTCCCAATGTTATTTGTTGTTGGTCACTATTAATTCCATCCTCAAGGCCCATCTCCTACCCAAGCTCTCCATTTTCCCACCCCATTTATGTCCTGGCAGGACTGTCTCTAGATGGTCCCACCCCTACCAGAGGGAGACTTTGTACCCTTCCATCCCTGCAGGCGTGGCTGGACTTTGTAATGCAGTGTCAGCAGGGCTCTTTGTGGTTTTGATTTTTTTATTCCTCTCTCTCTCTCTCTCTCTCTCTCTCTCTCTCTCTCTCTCTCTCTCTCTCGCATGTTTTCTGCCTCGCCTTTCATTTGTTCAACATTTGTCACGTGAATATTGTGGCTTGGCTAAACTAGGCACAGTGATAGCAGACATTTTGAAATGGACCGAGCAGATGGTAGCAGTGGTATTGGATTAAATTATTAACTAGCATCCCAGCAGAAGCCTTTAACTTCAAACACACGCAGAGCAAAGAGTGTTTTTTAGCATCAAAATTAACTGGCAGAGTGGATGCCAGATTAAATTTCTTCTGAAGAATTGATACATTATCATCTCTGAAGGTTTCCCTTTCTGCCTCTAACCATCCCCCACCCCATAGTGAGGAAGCCGGAGAGTTCCATTTGTCTTTTTCAATATGTCATATGATTCATCATAAAAATTAATTCAGACGCAGAAGAAAGAACAAGGCATTGTATCAATGAAGTTCTGGAAATTGATAATTTTAAATGTACTTTTGTGAACTAACATGATTTGTGGGACAATTAAAATAATTCTTTGTGAACGTCTGTCATCAGACACAAGTATTCATTCTGTGGACAGTACCTATACAACATTCTTTTTAAAAATACTCTGTGTGTGTGTGTGTGTGTGTGTGTGTGTGTGTGTGTGTGTGTATGTTAAGTAAATGCAGTTTCTACAATTGCTACCACGTGTACATTTCATTTTGTAACCCAGGCTTATATCATGTGATGTTTTCAAATGCTCCCAATGAGCTTGAAAAGCCCAAGAATCAATGAATGTGTGTCTAAAGATTTACAAATTATATTTCAAGTATGTTAACCATGCATAAAGATAATGAATAAATCTAAATTCGTCATGGACAGTCTTCTATTTTAGACATTAAACTTGATTTTGAAAAATAATCTAAAACAACAAGAAGTAAAGGCATCATTTACAAATAAGGATGGGCTAAGGAATTTTCTATTTACAGATCTAAAGCTCCTCTGAGCAGTGTTTAAAATCATCATTTAGTACACAGCCTTGACCAGAACTTTGTCATATCTGATTTTTCTTTCCCATCCCTCTGCTTCCAACTTAGACAAACCTCGTCATCTTTGTTGATTACATATTTCGTTCTCAATTTATTTCTGGGCCTTCTATTCTACTTCATTGGTCTCTCTGTTTTTATGCCAATATCTTATGCTGTTTTTGTTACTGTGACTCTGAAGTATATCTTGAGGTCAGGTATTGTGATGCCTCAATATCTTGCTCAATTGCTTAGGACCTTGCTGAATTGCTGAGGCTGGCTACAAAATTGTGATCTTCCTGCCTCAGCCTCCCAAGTTGCCGGGATTACAGGCATATACCCTTGTGCCCAGCTATGTAAAGAGTTTAAAGAGCATTGATATTAGTTCTTTAAAAGTCTGGTGAAAATTCAACTTCAATCCATCTAGTCCTGGGCTTTTCTTTGTTGGGAGACTTTGTTACTGCTTCAGTCTCTTCACTTGTTATTGATCCATTTATGTTTTTTATTTCCTCTTGGTTTAATTTTGGTAACTTATATGTGTCTGGAATTTGGGTTTTAGATTTTCCTACTTATTTGCATATAGTTTTTGAAAATATTAACTAGTGATCTGTGGGGTTTTTTTGTTTTTTTTTTTTTTGTTTTTGTTTTTTTGGTACCAGGGATTAAACTCAGGGGCATCCAACCACTGGGCCACATCCCTAGCCCTTTTTTGTATTTTATTAGAGACAGGGTCTCACTGAGTTGCTAAGTGCCTCACCATTGCTGAGGCTGGCTTTGAACCTGTGATCCTCCTGCCTCAGCCTCCCAAGTGCTGGGATTACAGGCGTGCAGCACCATGCCCTGCTGATCTCTGGATTTTAATGATGTCTTTTGTAGTGTTCCCTTTTTTTCCTCTGTAATTTTATTTATTTGGATCTTTTAAAAAAATATTTTTTAGTTGTAGGTAGACACATTGCCTTTATTTTTATCTACTTATTTTTATGTGGTGCTGAGGATCGAACCAGTGCCTCACCCATGCTAGGTGAACACTTTACCACTGAGCCACAATCCCAGCCTCTGGATCTTCTCTTTTTTTTTTTTTTGATTAGTTAACTAAGGGCTTGTCAATTTTCTTAAGAATCTTATCAAAGAACCAGTTTGTTTCTTTGATATTTTGTATTATTCCTTTAGTCTCTATTTCATTTAGTTCTGCTTTGATCTATATTATTTCTTTCCTTCAACTAATTTTGGGTTCAATTTATTCTTGTTTTTTCAAAGACCTTGAGCTACATCATTAGGTTATTTACTTGTGATCTATATATTTTTTTAATGTAGTCACTTGTAGCTATAAACTTCCTTCTTCACATGCTTTGTTTGCTATATCCCATGGGTTCTGGTATGTTGTGTTTCTGTTTTCATTTGATTCTAGGAATTTTTTAATTTCCACATTTATTTTTTCAATGACCCTCAGAAATTGTTCGATCTTTATGCGCTTGTATAATTTTTGTAGTTTCTCTTGTTGATTTATATTCGTTTCATTGGGATCTGATAAAATGCAAGAAATTATTTCATGTCTTTTGTGTTAAGACTTGTTTTATGTCCTAATACACATATGATCTATTTTTGGAAAAAGTTCCATGTGATGACAAAGAGAATGTATATTCTGCAGCTGTTAGCTGAAGTATTCTGCAAATGTCTGTTGAGTTTATTTTATCTTTAATATAATTTAATTCTGCTGTTTCTTTGTTGATTTCTTTTTCTTCTTGGCCTGGATGATCTATCTCTTGGTGAGTGTGGGGGATTAAACTCACCCACTATTATTATGTGTGTGGGGGGGTGTGCCTCTCTGTATGTCTAGTAGCATTTGTTTTTTAAAAATTGTGTGCTCTGACATCTGTGTTGTTTATTTACAATCACAGAGTAGTCAATATGTAGTGACCTTCCTTGTTTCTTGACTGATGTTACCTTGAAGCCTGTTTTGTCAGGTTTGAATACAGCTACTCCTGCTTGCTTTAGGATTCCATTTGCTTGAAATGTTTTTTCCTCTCTGATATGATTTAAATAATAGGCATCCCCCAAAAGCTCATGTGTGAGGCAATGTAAGAAAGATTAGAGTTGAAATGACTGGGTTATAAGAGATTTACTCCAATCAGTGAATTAATCCCCTGGTAGGGATTAACGGAGTGGTAACTGAAGGCAGGTAGGATGTGGTTGGAGGAAGTGGGTCTCTGGGGGAGTGCCTTTGGGGTATATATTTTGTATCCAGAAAGTGGAGTCTCTCTGCTTCCTGATGTGATGTCCTGGGCCACTTTGCCACACTCTCCCCACCATAATGCCCTGCCTCACCTTAAGCCTTGAGGAATGGAGTCAGCCATCTATAGACTGAGACCTCTGAAACTGTGAGCTCCCCAAATAAACTTTTCCTTCTCTAAAAATTGTTCTTGTAAGGTCTTGTGGTCACAGTGGTGAAAAAGATGACTAAAACATCATTCTTTCATTTTCACTCTGTGTTTTCCTTTGCCAGTGAGAAGAGTTTCTTGCCCACAACATATTGTTGGGGCTTGTTATTTTAATTCAGTCAGCCGAGCAGCCTTAGAAAATATATGTTCCATTGCAATCTTATTATTGGATGCTAAAATTGGATTTTATATAATTTTCATATGTCATGAAATATCATTATTTTAATTTTTTTGACTAATCAAAAACACCTGGCTGGATTTGGCCCCAAGGCCATTATTTGCTAACTTATGCTTTATACTAGCAAAAATCATACAAATTTCAAGGGAAATAAATAAAAAGCATAAAACAGAAGTTTAAGACTAGATCTTTGAAGGTTGATAAGAGTTTTCCAGTTCTGGAGAAGAAACAGTCATCTGTAGGAAAAAGAATTAGCATGCTGTTACATCAGTGAATAAAGATTTGAGAGCTGTGTTGTTAGCAGTATATGATTGAAAAAGCAGATGGAAAAATGAAAGAGAGAAAGACCATGGGTACTAACCAGAAGTTGACTGGTGACTGCTGAGAACTATTTTTAAAAGAACAATGAGAATTTGGGTTCTAGGAGATAGAAAAGATGATATGTGGATACAAACTGGAAGCTGCAGATTTGGAGCATTCAAGGATCTAGCAGATGAACTCTTGAGACAAGTAGAGAAACAATTGCAAAGCCTGACTCAAGGCTGCTTAGCTATCTCTTGATATTTCACTTATCACTTTAACAAGCACATTCTTACCAAGTACCAGGTACTGTTCCAAAGATGTTGTAATGGTAGCAACATATTAAGTTCTTATAATAACTTTGTGATATAAATACTATTATTATTTCCATTTTATAGCTGAGCAAACCAAGGCATGAAGAGGTTCCTCCTGTAGGAGTAGCTAGTAACTTGGGTGATGGAATGGTTACAGAGTTGGGTTGCTTGTCATTATGCTATGTTGTCAAGTTTCTAAGGTCTAGGATATTAGAACTTTTTTTGTTTACTTTTTGTTTCTGTTTTTTTTTTTTTTTTTTTTTTTTTTTTTTTGGCTTCCACTCCCATTATATGTCTGGCTAAAGTTGAATAGAAAGTATCACAAAATTATAGTATCATGAAATATGTAAACTGAGCAACTTAAAAAATACTACACAATAAGGCATTCAAATTATATGGTAAAGACATTTCCCTGTTCTTATGCTGTACACAGGATATGAAACAAGAGGTGACTCTATTACTGGGAAAAACTTTATAATTAGTAAGCCCTCCCCAAACACAACTTAATACGTAATAGTACTAGTGAATGTAATTATTTTGTTTGTTACCTGAAGACCTGGACTTATGGAGTTAAGGGGCAGGTTGGAATGATGTGTAAAGGACGGGTGCCCTAGGATGCTGGAATGGAAGCTTGCTTCCTGCCCCCAAGTTTACCACTGATTGGTGTGTAAACAAATAGTGGCATGGCCACTTACCATCAGGCTTAATCTTGAGCAAGAAAGGAAATTGTTCTGTGCATGACTCTGACTACAGTTCATTTTCTAAGAGGGGAAAGAGCACTTCCCTAAGTGGTCCTGGGGGATTTGAAGTGGGTCTCACAGCCTGATAAATATCCTCCCTCTTTGAAATGAGAGCCAGTGGGATTCATTAAAGAGTTTTGTTTTATTGCCATTATCTTCTTCAAATTTTTACTCAAATCTTACGGTTTCAGTGAGGACCATACTCACTGGTATTTAATACAGCAAGATCAGGCCACCTCCCACCTCCAGTGCCTCTTTTATTCTGCTCAACTTTCTCTTCTGACCATTGTGCCTTCTAATCTACCATGTAATTATAGTTCCATGTCAAATAATGTAAGCTCTGTGGAGGCAGGAATCCTGCCTCTTTTGTTCAGGTGTGTATCCCAACTGAATGAAAAAGCATGGCACTTAGTGGGAGCACAAAATTTATCATTTTAATGAATGGATTTATTTCATATGTCATTATCGTATACATGAAAACCTATATACTCTGCAGGATTGAGCAAATTCAGGGTTCATTTTTAATAGGAAAAGTTGCTGTTTTCAGTTGGAAGAGTGCATGGTGACACTTAACCTCAAAACCTTGCAGATAGTGAATAGAAGCATTTCTGCTCAGACCTCTCCTGTCTCTAATGCAGGTGAGCAGAGTGAGGTCACTCTTGCTGATAAATTTGTTTTCTAAAGGAGAACTTTGCTCACTAATTTAAGGCAACTATATAATCTGATTTATAATCTTAGTTGTTACTCAATTGCCATCTGGCAATTTAATTACCTTTAATTAAAGCTATGTAAAGGATAAAGAACAAAAGTTGGAAGTCTGTGATAACTATGTGTGGTAATATGATAAGTGTATATCCTATGTTTGGTTTGCTTTTGTTATTCAAAAAGTAAGGTTAAGGGGATAAAAAGATTCAAGGTGGCATCATTCCAAAGCTTTCCCTGGAGGAAACCCCTTATATAAATTTTATTCTTTGACTAAGAGCCTTTGTTATAAACTAAATGTTTTGAATTAGTGGATTATTACATTTTTCCATTCAGTTACAAGTCTGGCCCAAAGCTATAAAATAAGTGGGTAAAATTGTATCAAAACTGTTTTGCTGGGGTAAGATGTGAGGAGCATTTTTTCCCTTTGTCCCTTTCCTTATTTCATGATCAATATTGTTCTCCTTTTCGTTGCTATCCCTTTCCTTCTGGAATATTTCTCAAATGCCTACCTGTTCCCCATTTCCGATTCCTCCCTCTGTTTCCCTCGTTCTCTGTGATTGACACCAAATGGGCAAAAGAACTAGAATCCAATATATTCAGGTTCAAGAGTAACCCAAACCACCAGGCTTGTTTGCGACTACTACCAGGAGGAGGAGTGGTTGTAGAAATGTGAAAACCAGGTGCCTAGGTGATACTTATACTTACATTACCTAATTTCTCCATTGGAACACCCCCCACCCCCCACCCCTGTTATTGCAGCTAGATGCAAATAAGTTTGCCCTTTGAAAAGGCAATACTGATTCTCAGTCCTTGGCCAAGAAGGGTGAGAAAAGGGGGCATCTTCATTTGCATAAAAATGCAACCAAGCTGTCTTTTGTAGCTCCTTGGAGATTCTAAAGTTTTTCTTCTTCTAAGTGTTCCTTTGGTAAGAGAGGCAGAGCCTAGGGGCGTGGTCAGGAAACAATAGTTTGGTTTTTTATTTTCCTGTATCTGTTCTAATCCTATACACCCAGAATTAACTGGAGAGTCAAAAGAATCAACATAGAATTGCTCTTAAACTTGTCGGCTCCTGTAGGAAGATCTGGATTGTTCGCAGTGGCCTATTAAAATTGGGGGCATGATTTGTTTTATCTTGACTTCCGTAGAGGAAAATCTACGGTGTTTTTGTGGACTCCAGGGAGGAGAAACTTCTGATGTGTGGAGAGGAAATGGAATGAATGAGCGCCGAGGCCAAAAGCCTGATGTGGCTGTCATGCAAATAAGATCCGTGATTGGCTTTCTCTTTCCCAGCCTGTTGTCACTGGCTGCTCCCAGCTTTAAAGATTAGGTTTCAGTGGGAGTTTTTCAGGTTCAAGGACTATTAATGGTTTGTAACTGCCTAACAATAAACTCAACCTCTGAGTTAACAACGCCAGGCAGATGGATGAGAGACCAGAAGAAGAAAGTTAGAATCCAGAGCCGAAGAGTGCAGCTTGCCACCTGCCTGCCGGACTGAGCTTTTAATGTGACTTAAATTTCTAAACCTTATGTAGGTGCCCTGGAAATGGTGGTGTTCATTAATGCAAAGATTAAATCTTTCATTAAACTTTTTAAGAAGAAAAGTAAGTAGTTCCTTTTCACCACTATCTGTCGTGTGTGCGCATGTGTGTTTCGTGTGCTCCTTCCTCCTTTTGAGTGACAGGAATCAGAGTGGGAAACAGTGTAACTGGTATAAGTTAAACTCCACTCCATACCAAGTGGTTCAAATAGCTCAGACTCTTGTAACTCTAGGATTGCATTTATGGTTGGAATTTTAAGTGACTCTATTTCTTTTGTACTTCTCAAAAGCATTCCTTTAAAGAAAGGGGGAAATCTTTGTATTTACTTTGTTTTCTTTGATATTCAGTGTATGATTTTTGATTCTGTGGCTGGATGAGCAGCTGATGTAAGGGATCCTCTGTGTAACGTGTCACATACTTTTGGTGGGAATGATCCTCTAAAGCTCCCTGTCACTCTCTGTTATGTATTTACGAGCTCAAGAACAAACTGTCTAGACTTATGAGTAATTGTGTAAAGTACAGAGTTTAGTGCCTTTACTTTGTCCTTAATTTTTTGTTTAAATTTCGTTAAGTCAGGTACCTTTTCATTCCCTCGAAAATGCAAATTTTACAACCCCATGGCCTTGATTTTACCTGGTTATGGGTTTATTTCAATTTAGCTTAGTTTTTGGAAAATACATAAATGTGCATGGGTCGGGGAACTGGTAAGAGAAGCTCTGGAGAAAGCAACAAAGAACAGCACTCTGGGCTCTTTTTCCTTGTCTCTTGCCCCAGGCTGTCTTTGGAAGGACTGATAACAATCTGCCCTGGCAAGAGGGAGCTGCACCAGCCAAGAGACAACTGCTCTTTCAGAGGAGCCAGTTGGTAGCTGTGCATTAGGGCTGATGGTGCGATTACACGGACTCAGATGCCATCATTTGGATTTGATTTATAATTGGCAAAATTTCCATATCTTCCAGCTATGAAGTATTGCAGTTAAACCTTAAAAAAAAAAAAAGTGGACATGAGCACAAAACATTATAATGGACTCTGGTTATAATTTGGGGGACCTACAACCAATTTGGCACTGTGCTAGACTTTCTGAAATGTACCTGAGAATGAAGTCAGGTCTTTGTGGGTTTTAGGTATTAAGATTGATGGTTATATGGACCATGCAAAACATTTGTTCAACCAGATTTCATTAAATATTAACTAATTTATGTACCATTTTTGTCAAACTGTGTGAGCAAAAAGCAGACAGGCATATTGTTTTAACTTGATGTCTAGTTCTCAGTGTTAATTGTCCACTTTGTAATTTATGAGAAAAGTAGAATCCTATAAAAAAAGAATCATGGCTGGGCGGGGTGGTGCTCGCCTGTAATCCCAGCAGCTCTGGAGGCCGAGGCCCAAGGATCACGATTCAAAGCCAGCTTCAGCAATTTAGCGAGGCTCTAAGCAACTCAGTGAGACATTATCTCTAATAAAACACAAAATAGGGCTGGGCATGTGGCTCAATGGTTGAGTGCCCCTGAGTTCAATGCCCGTGACCCCCAAAAAAATAAAAAAAAAAAAAAAATCATTCTTTTCACATTCTCCTGATTTTATTATTTAGTTGCTATAGGAAAGATGGTGTATGGGGTCACAGCTGAACAATGACTGAAGTTTCCTGGGGTCTGAGGAAGGCAGAGTTTCTTCTTGGTGGTGACGCTGAAGTTAGGGACTCCTTCAGAATGACGTTCACTATTCACGTTGTAACCACGCTTTACATGAGTTGTTTTTGTGAAGTAAGAGCTTTACATTAAACCGCTTAGTTTACACGAGTTCTTGCTCCCGAACGCTGAAGAATAACGCCGAAGAAGCACTCCGAGGCAAGCGTAGAGTGGAAAGTGGACAGCTTTATTTAAAGGATAGTCATAATTCCCCCAGAAGAAGGGGACTGTGCCAGTGAGGTATTTCTCCCTTTATATTAAATTTTAGTATCTTGTCCTTCCTGGGAAGGAATGTCAAAAGGAGGGCCCATGGTGGGTGTGAGATTTACGGGAAGGGTTTAGGGCTATTGCATCTAGCTTTTTACACTTATACTATGATGAGCCCTAAACTCTCTCTTGGAGTTGCTGTGATTTTCCAGATCAGGCTGAGTCCATTTTCCTTATGGACTACATGTTATGAAACTATGTTAGACCCGAAAACTCACTACCTAGCTTTAAATCTGGCTTCATTATTAGTTCGCATAATAACTGTGCTGGAACCAATTAATTTTAGGCTAGAGGAATAGTTCTCATGCTTTTTCACTTTACTATGAGAATCTGTGTTTTGAGAATGTTATATAGTAAAAAAGGGTATTCTCATAAGAGTCTGGTCGTCATGGTCTGGGGGTTTTATGGGAGTTAGACCTATCACCACCAGCAAATGCCACAGTATAGGGGCTTTCTCTATTTTTTTCCTCTATTTTCTCCTGTGCCTGAGTCATGTGGCAGATATACAGAAAGTATTTAACATCAAGTTAAAACAATTTGCTTGTCTGCTCATGAATTTGTTTGGGTGCTGTCAGCTTCATTTTGGGCTTTACTCCTATTCAAGCTTAGGTTATATTTAAACAAAGAAGTCCCAAGCCCTAGGGGAATTATAGGAAAATTATTTTAGAGATTTATCTTGGTCTCAGGTTGCCTGTTATTTTCTCCTCTTGTGTTTTGGACTTTTTTTGTGTTGGGAATATTGAATTGAAATCATGTTGGAAAAAGTCAACTGCACTGTAATTTAAAAAAATTTTTTTAATATAAAAGTATTCCATGGAAGCAAGAAATAAGAAAAATTTATAGCACAAATGGATCTGCACATCTATTAGATATGCCACTTAAATGTACCAAATTGAATGTTTATGCAAATCTTTAAGAGAATTGAGTTTATAACAGTGATGTTTTAAAATAATGCTATAGAAGGGAAAGATTTGGTCTTAATCTCCTGGTATGAAATTTGTTTCTGTCAGGACAATCTAATTTAATGATGTAGTAGCATTATACAATTGAATAACTCGTGTTTGTTGTGGTGTAGAAAGTAGGAAATTGAGATCTCTGACAATGTTGTAGTCATTTTGGTCTATCATGGGAGTAAAAGGAGGACCTGAATTGCTGGGCAGCAATCAACTGTGCACACAATTATTCTATGAAAGCATTGTGTGCAGGATGGGCGGTGTCAGTCTTTACCAAGAGAACACAGCAGGCAAGACTTCTGCAGTCTCATCTCAGTCACATTTTGCTCCATTTCTCCTTGCTGGTCCTTAGCTATGTATCAGACACCAAATCACCTTCTCTCTCTCTCTCTCTCTCTCTCTCTCTCTCTCTCTCTCTCTTCTCTCTTCTGGTACCAGAGATTTAACCAAGGGTGTTAACCACTAAGCCACATCCCCAGCCCTTTTTATATTTTATTTAGAGATGAGGTCCGCTAAGTTTCTTAGGTCCTCGCTAATGAGGCTGGCCTTGAACTTGGGATCCTCCTGCTAATGAGGCTGGCCTTGAACTTGGGATCCTCCTGCCTCAGCCTCCCAAGCCACTGGGATTACAGGCATGTGCCGCCACACCTGGCCAAAACCTTATCTTAATGTAACTCATTTGGGACCAATGAAGCTTAACTTGACACCTGACTTTTTCTATCTTTCTTTCTGTAGCGGTTTCCAACCTAGATGAGGAGAGTCGATGGACAGTTCACTACACTGCTCCATGGCACCAGCAGGAGAATGTGTTCCTCCCCTCCACGAGACCTCCTTGCGTTGAGGACCTACACCGTCAAGCCAAGCTCAACCTCAAATCAGTATTGAGGGGTAAGATGGCATTTTCTGTAAGCTTGTTGTTCTTGAATTACTGTTAGATAGAACTGAAAGTATGAATTTAATTGCTATCTGTGAAAGAAGATCTGTTTACACTGAATGTGTAATATGCCTTGTCTTCATAAATACAACCCAATACATGCCAAAAAATGTTCTGGTACCTGGAGAAACTTGCCTGTTTATAGATATGCAAATCTATCTTCAAAGAACCCACTCCTGCTAAAAAACTGTTAAGCATGTTTAAACTACCAGCACTAATCTAATCCAAATAAATCCCTGCTGACTTGGGAAATTTTGCCGCTGCCTTTAAAAAACCATTAGCAAATTTTAGCAAATGTGTTTAAGCCGGTACATTTTAATGGTTTGTTTTGTTTAGTTCAAATTAGTTAGAAAGGAGGCCTTTTCATAGACTTTGCTAAATGTTTGATTTATCAGAACTTGGGTGGTACCAACTGGGCTTCTCTAAGCCTAGTCTCTGATTCTAGGCCTCAGAGCAAAAGCAGATGGGCAAGATACACTGTGGTCAGGAGATGAGGAAAGTGCATGCCTATAGCTAGTGTAAAACTCACTTTTACTTAAACTTATTGTTGATGTTGAAAAGTGTTGCTCTGTGGTTAGGAGGGAATTCCAGGGACGAGGAAGGGAGAAAAGGAGCTACTTATAAACTAGAGAGACTCTATAAAATAACAGGCCAAAGTTCTTATCCTACTAGCTGCTCCTACAGATTCCTTCTACCATGCAATATTTGGGACATAAGTATAAAAAAGTAGTATTCATTTGTCTGAATTTTAATTAAGTGAGGCATCTTTAATTCTATCCAATGTGAAAGACTTAAATCTGGGAGAAACTTTGTTATTGTTTCAGGGAACAATGTAGCACAAGGACTCCTCTAGAATATTTACTTATATATCAGTCAATTATTAATTTTTTTTTTCTTTGTGTGGTACTGGGGATTGAATCCAGGGAGGCTTTACTTCTAAGCTATATATGTAGCCTTTTTTATTTTCTATTAAAATTGTTCACACTGGCCTTGAATTTGTAATCCTGATCCTCCTGCTTCAGCCTCCAGGTTGCTGGGATTACAAGCATGTGCCACTACACCCAGCAAATTATTCATTCTTTAATACACTAACTAATGTTTATTAAACACTTAATTATAACACCAGGTATTATTCTGTGTTCATTGCATATATTATCCCATTTAATCCTCTTGATAATTGTACTACTTATTTTACTGTGCCCAGATGAAGAAACAGAGACACAAAGATTAGAAACTTCCCCCAAGTCCTTGAAGTTAGCAGCAGAACCGGGATTTTAAACTCGGGACAGGCTGAGGCTCTAGAACTCATTCATATTTATTGCTGATACACTAAACCACCTTTAAAACAACTCTGGGTTGAAAATCTGTTTTTCTGGCAGAAATGCAGAATACAAAGTTGCAATTCCAGCTCTCAAGGACTGTGTATTGGTATCTACAGTGCAAATCACAGTGGGAAAAACATAAGATATGTGCCAAATTTTGCTGAATGGAAATTGAAGAAACCAGATAATATCTGCTTGGAGAAAGGTGAAATAGTTATCAAGAGTCACCATGGGTTTGGTGTTCTGAGAAGAACTAAACAAACATTTTGGACCACACTCATTTTTCTTCCATTAGTATTTTATGACAGATGGTCTCACGTATCTTACGTGAGTAAGAAGTAGCTTACAGGGGCTGGGACAGTGGCTCAGCGGTAGAGCGCACGCCTAGCACGTGCGTGGCCCGGGTTCAATCCTCAGCACCACGTAAAAATAAATAAAGGCATTGTGTACAACTAAAATAAATAAATATTAAAAAAAAAAAAAGAAGTAGCTTACATCTTACAGTTTTAGCATTGGCCGGTGCAGAAGTGAGGGCATTATTGGCATCTCCTTTTCATTTAGGCCGAGTAACCTGTGTGTTGAGTGACTACAAGCTTACATGAAACAGTGGCATTAGTTCAGCTCACTTGTATGACCTTGGTGTGATACTTGGAACTTCTTTGCCTTATGCATCTAAATCCATCCAAAAATTTGTTCAAGATCCTTTCAGTTCCCAGCTATTTATCCTTTGTAAATGTCAGCAAGAAACTTCTCTATTTACAGCTCACCTTCCCCCACCAAATAATTAATAAGAATGTTAAATGGCCCTGTTCCCAGGACAAACCCCCGAGGCAGTGCCTTGTTCATAATTCTCTGCCCAGATCCCGAGCGGCAAAGCCCTGCATGGGCTCACTTGTAGAAAACACATTTGTGAAGGTATGTGTGAGTTTGAATATTCAGGCTCAACCGCTTTTTGATCACTCTCCAGGAAATTGTGCTTCACTGCCTGGTTCATGCATTTTCAATTTCCAGATCATGATTTCTTTTTTCCCTTAGAAGATTGAACATCTGTATATAGAGATTTTTCTGCTTTAATTTTCTTTTTGACTATTCAGTGTCTCCATGTGAGATATCACCACTGGTTTTGCCAAAAACTTGAATTTTCTTTTTCTTTTTTTATATTTTTTTAGTTGTACATGGACACAATACCTTTATTTTATTTATTTTTTAATGTGGTGCTGAGAATCAAACCCAGTGCCTCACACATGTGAGATGAGTATTCTGCCACTGAGCCACAATTGAATTTTCTTTTGAAAAGATAAATGCTTATGTAATTGTTTTAATGGCCTAAAAGTATTCATCAAAGAGATATCCTATTTATTAAATAACTTTAGAAAATTCTTGGAGCTCAATTTCTCTCTCTCTCTCTTAGAGATCAAATTCAATAGCACTCTATCTCTGAGCTACATCCCTACATCCCCAGCCCTTTTTATTTTATTTTGAGACAGGGTCTCACTAAGTTGTCAAGGCTGGGCTTGAACTCATGATCCTCTTACCTCAACCTTCTGAGTTGCTGTTTGGAATTCAGCTTTTAAAGTCTGAATTTAAAACCTCCTTGGAGGCTTTTGATAAATACTTTACCATTAGTAATTGGGAAAGATGAAATGAGAAAGAACCTCTGAGTTCTTTTGTCCTTCATTATTTATTTTTAAATATGTTTATAATCACATGTGCAGAACACCATGGACCACTTCCCCAGTATTATACTAACAACCGAAAATAAACACAATGAGAGTGCAGAGTGTCTGTTGCCTCATTACCAGCGAAGAGGGAAAAAAAAGTAAAAAACAGTTCCTGAATATTCTTGAATATGTGCACTATTAAGGCTTGATGTTATATAGGTTATCAGTCTAAGTTAATTCAACCTCAGTGTTCTTTAGAAAGGTAGCTAAGTATGCCCTGTGTGTAATCTATTTGTTTGTCACTGTTATCTTGCCCATAATTTTGGTGGGGGGCGGGGGTTGGGGATACCAGGGATTGAACCCAGAGGCACTTAACCACAGAGCCATATTCCTATCCTATTTTTATTTTTTATTTTGAGCCAGGGTCATGCTAAGCGGCTTAGGGCCTTGCTAAGTTGCTGAGGCTGACTTTGAACTTATAAACCTCCTGCCTCAGCCTCCAGAGCCACTGCAATTATAGGCGTGCACCACCATGCCCAGGCCTTGTCCATAATTCTAAGGAAGGAATAGCATTCTTTAATGTTGAACAGCTGGGGACATTTTCATTAAATGCTTGTTATGTAAATTATTCTGTCAGTTTTTATGGGATGCCAGGCTCTAATTTTTAAGGACCACAAAATGTATAGGGTAATGATACAATGAGTACTAATTAATAACTAAATATAAGCATATACTTCCTTTTTTAAAAATAAGCATATACTTCTTAAAGTAATATAGAAATATGTAGTAATTCAGTTGAGTGACTGAAGAAGGCACAGATTTGCTGAAAAAAAAATTTTTTTTTTTTTTTGGAAAAAAAAAAAAACACAACTAAGTTTAAGTTAAAACCTGTAGGCAGATAATAGACACAACAATTTAATCAGTATTTGAGTATCAATTTTGTGCTATATAAGGAGTTTTAAAATGAACTGATAAAGTTCCCCAGCTTTATAGGGCTGAGCTTGCTATCTTGAATAAACAGCAGTAGTGTAAAGGAGGTGTGCATAAAACATGATGGAAACAGGGAGAACTGGAAAAGCATTGGGAAACCCTATCCCCACTCCTTATTCACCCACCCACATATGCAGAGATGATGGTCTTCACAGATGTGTAATATGGCATGAATTGTACTGGGAGGAGGTGTTCCTTTTACTCCAAATATAACAGAGATCTTTTGTGTCTGTGGTTGAATAGTTTCTGGAGAATTTGATAAAATTTGGTGATCATGCTCTTAGATCCAATGTCTTGGCTTGGTTGATTTGTTAGAGATTTTAGGTAATGATTTACTTCTAATGAAGAATTAGAATTTGAGTGTGGGGAGGAGTGTTGATTAAAAACTGTATTTTGCTATTTGATTCAATAAGACATCTGGCTCTCAATGAAGAGTTTATTTCTGGAGATGGATCCCATCATCCATGAAGAATTCATTCAGCATCTTACTAAATTTCCAGAGGAAATCTAACCTATTATCTCCATAATTGCACCCTTACTGAACTTTCTTGGAGATACTAATGATGATAAACAGCCCTTTTCTATCTAGGTGTTTATCTGTACAGCTTTCAGCTTTACCGAGATAACCCCAGTTAAGTGGAAAGGGGGAATCAAGAACTAGGGATGGGCTTAATGAAAGATTTGGTGATTGTTTCTTTATAGCTTTGGGGCCTTATTTGACAATTCCAAGCATATTAAAGGCTGAGATAAAGACATCATTTTTAAGACTCCATCCTCCAAAAAGCCCAACTTGAGAGAGGAGAGAAACAGTTTCTCACAGTATGCTTAACAGACAGTTTAGTCATTGTGTCTGTATACACTCCTGCCTGAATTCCTTCACAGAACATCTGTTGTTGGTAGCAGAAATGTTCTCTGCTCACAGCTCTTTCCTGAAGAAACACATTTTAGCAGGTCAGCATGCTCTGGGACTCTAGAATTAGAAGTGCAAGTGTGGGGAGGAGTGTGAATTTGGACTGTGTTCATTTAAAGTCAGGGGGTTACATTTACCATATCCAGAAGGAAAAGAGTTGAAGATTTACAGCGTGAAAAGTGACTGCTTATACCAATGATTCAAACATTTGTGCGTGTACATGCGTCAACCAGTTCAATGTTAAAGAACCAAAGACTTTTCTTAATATCATGGCTTGGGTTTCCGGGTTCAGCCAAGTTTCTGACAGTTCCTAACACCTTCCTGAGCGTGACTAACCTAGACAGATAAGTTCACCTTGGGAGAGCTGGTGGTCTTCTCTCTGGATTTGGTGAGGAGTTGTGGGCATCTTTCTGCCTTGTCCAAGCTGGTGGTCTTCTCTCTGGATTTGGTGAGGAGTTGTGGGCATCTTTCTGCCTTGTCCACATGGTCCCTGAGATATCAAAGATGCCCTTTGTGTCTTTTGGTAGATTCTCACTCCAGAGGTCCTGTGGTACTTTTCAAGGACTGTCCATAGCTGCCTTTACAGGCATGGCCTGTGGACATTGGTTGAGAGCTCTCTCTCTCTCTCTCTCTCTCTCTCTCCTGGGATGATGCCTCTGCCCACCACCTCAGATGGGCTCAAGATGAACATCTGCCCACCTGTGCCCACCACATGGAATTCTTCATCTTTTTCTTTTCTGTCACTTTTTTTAAAAAAAGTATGACATTAACATAGACAAGTACTTAAAACGTATACAACCTAACAAATATTTGCAACACAAACTTCTATATAACTATTACCTAGATAAAAAATAGAACATGATCCAAACACTAGGACTTTCCTCTTCTTTTTCCTAATAGGAAAAGTCCAATTTAACAAAAAGTGCTTGGACCATGTCAAGATTCCAGTTCTGATTCTGTTATAGACTTGGTGTATATTATTTCAGTTTTAGTTAATTTTGAGATTGTTTCTTTAGCAATAGGAATTTATTTTTTATCTATATCCAAAAAGATTATAATATTTGTATTCAGGGGAATAAAATGGGTTTCCATATGTGAAGTATCCCCTTATTTTTCCACATAGAAAGATGTTGCATCTTAATTTAAGTATGATGTCATACAGATGTAGTTGTTAGACCTAAGCTCTGTTCCCCAAATGTCCATCATAATTGAGTTGGTGCTTTCCCATTATTTACTGTGGAGAGGAGCGAGAAAGGAACAGAACAGGAACAACCAGAGAAGTCAGTGACCATTGCAGACTTGACATTCGGTTTCATTTCATCCGCATGAGCAAGATGCCTCTTTTCCCCACTCAGTCCTCTGCTCAGTCCCCTTTGCATTCTGTACACAGGCAAACCAGGGCCCAGAGAAGGTGAGTGCTCCCTATGTGTACCTGGCTAGCCAACTGTCCCCTCAGACCCCAGGGCACTGAGGAGCCCTGTCTCTTTAGTGCCTCTTCTGCTGCCCTCAACTTTCTGAACATGCACTTGAGGCAGAGCTCACCCTGGGAATTTAATGGTCCAAGGCAGATTTGGTTTCTTGAGCTGGTTCATTTAGGAAATTCAGATTAGCTCACTGTTACCTAGAGGTGGTAGTCTCAGAGTTGCTCCTGAAATCTTCTATTCACTCATCCCTGATTTCATTAACATTCAAATTAGTCTAAGAGGAATAAGGAAAGGAAACATTTGTGATGTCCTGTGTGATTGTTTCATCTTAATGGCTTGGTGCTTATTTGTAGGGTTATAATGGGCCATTAGTACCTCAATGGACTTTAAAACAATGAAAGAGGCACAAGTTACAAGGGAAAGAAAGATAAAAAGCCTTGGAAATAATATACCAATGATCTACCCTGAGTTTGCACTTTATTATTTCCTGAAGAGGACTTCAATAGGATTCATATATAAAAGGAGAGAGTGATATATAACTCACTAAAGAAACATTATGTGAAATTTTTTACAATCAAGAAACATTAAATTACTTATACTCATTTGTTTATTGTTTTAAATCATTTTGTATTTGTAACAAAAGTAGGCATAGTATTGGAGAGGGAGAGTGGAAATTACTTTGAAAAGCCACTGAACGGAGGTAGGAAATATAATTATATAATTTTCTTAGACCACAGCAGCATTGACATTATATTCTGCATTCAGAAGCTGAGACAGGAGACCAGAATTCGGATCACACTGTTGTCAATAGACATCTGTGGGACATTGAGGATCACACCTCATCTTCGTACTTAGCTTCCTTCTCTGGAAAACAATTTACGAACTCTGTTCCTTTCTAAGCTTTAAAATTCTCATTGGTGTCTTGGTGCTTTACTGTTTAAGGGTGACGTATGTCAAGTTTATTGACACAAAGATATAACTGACTGCCGAGCATAAGTCCTGATAGTCTGAGTTGTCTAAAATCAAGTTTGTGTTGACATTTATAAAAATTTCCTAAGCATGTATTGCAAGTGAGTCATTGGGCTGGATATTGCACTGGAGTCAAAGATGAATGATTTTGAAGCTTTCCTCCAGCAGCACAGAGCTAGCAGAGAGATAAGATGAATGTATGAATAGCTTATGTACAAGGTTGATGAGGGTGATATTGAGCCTCACCCCACCCCTGGGCGTTGTCTTCAAAACATAAATTTTAATAACTTGAATCATGCTTCTCCTTAGTTAAAAAAAATTTTTTTTTTTCCAGCTCCCCTTGACCAGCAGGTGAAAACCTAAGATCTTTAGCATCTGAGAACCTTCATGAACTGAGCCCTGCTCTGTCTTGCCTCACCTGTGGAATCCCCCTTTCTCTCTACCCTGTTCCTTGCCTTGTGCCTTCCCATGTAAGGATGATGTCCTTCAACTGGAATGCTGGCTTGCCTTGTCCTTTTCTCTCAGCCCTGATTTCATTAACATTCAAATTAGTCTAAGAGAAATAAGGAAAGGAAACATTTGTGATGTCCTGTGTGATTGTTTCATCTTAATGGCCAGACTGTTTCCTTAATAGTCCCAGACTATTCCCTCTCCCTTTGGCACCACTGCCTTTCCTACCTGGCCAAGTCCAACTCACGCTGTGCAGGTTATCCTGTGTGTGGGTGCCTGAGTCCCTGCAAAGCTCCTGGGCTCCCCAGGGCAATCAGTCCATCACAGCCCTTCCCCACTTCTATACTCAGTGCTACAGATCCTCATGCCCACCATTAAACAGCCTATGGTCCTCTGTGTATTGCATTTCCAGGCTTATCCCCCTGAGTTACAGCAAGGCCCTGGGGAGCAGGACCTTGCCTTTCACTCATGTGGCCCCATTGCAGTCCAGTGCCTGGGAATGCGAATGCTACTGGTATTGGGGGAGGTCTCCAAGACATATGGAAAAGTCATCCAGCACTCAGGAGAAAGATCCAAGTCAAAGCTAAGGAGCAGCCAGTGGGAATGTGGGAGGGACAGAGTGAGGATGGAGAGCAAGAGGTGAAGCAGTGAGCACTGAGCTCGGAGGCCTTCATTTTAGGGGGCTGGGAAGGAGATGTTGGTAAGAGAGCAGTTGGGGAAGAAAGTCAACTGGGACAAAGCGTCATCCTGGCGCTCAAGGATGGAAAGAGTCAGAAAAAGAGGTTGTTGAATTTGTCCTCAGGTGGCTGGCCATTGGTGACCTTTGAAAGGGTGGTTGAAAGGCAGTGAACTTGGGGGCAAGGTAGAGGATCACAGATCAAGACTTGTGTCTTCTTAGGGAATTTGGAGAGATGCGGCCTCCACTCTATTATTAGTTCCTTGGTAAAAAGGATGACTTCATTTGGTGTGTTCTGGATCAGTACTTGTGAATTTAATGAGGCTGCCTTTTCAAAGGCGAATGATAATATAATTGTAGGTTTTATTTTTTTATATAGTTGGTATTCATTGAACTTGGAATTTTTGTCCCTAGGGAGGATTGCCCAAGCCAGTGAAACAAGGGATTAAATCCCCTGTTGAAATAAAGAGACGAGCAATGACTAAAATATGAGATTAACAGAATGGAAATTATAAACAAAAGGGCTATTTAACTTCTGTTGGATTTGATGGTTTACCACAACTTCTCCAGGTTTTGAAAGAACCTGTGTAGTTAAGCCATAGAGAGAAAAGTCTGGTGCAGGAAGAACAAGAAAATGAACAATCATTGCCTTTTTAGATAGGTAAAGAGACTTTTTACACCACCACCCCCCCTCTTTTAATGGTAACCAACACACAAAGGATAGAATAGCAAAGACAGTCATCCAAATGAGCCAGGTCTTAACAAAGCACTGTGGATTTAAACAAAGGCTTTTTGTTTTGTTTTTGTGTCTATAGCCAGTCTGCTGTCTCAGCAATTCTATTTTAACTCCTGATAAAGTAACTTGAGTGGCCTCTGCGATTCACTCAGTGCAGCATAAAAATGCTACACTGAAGGTCCTGTGGATAAGGGCTGTTATCACCTTCCAAACAGCCGAAGTCTCTGGTGTTGGCATAGAATCTGCAGGCTATTTGATATTGAGTGACCTTGGTAATGCTCTTCCATTGCCAGTGATAGGGCCTTTTAATTCTAACATGAAATGAGATCGCCTCCAATTTGGCTGTGCTCTGGTGGCACTCGACTGGAACTTGCAAACTGTTAGCACACTCACATTAATCATGGGCCCCAGAGAGCTTCCACCTTCATTTTAGTTCTGTAAGTCTTCTTGCATTAATTAGGATTTGTGAAGAGAAGAAATGTTAAAAGTAAGCTTTCTGCCATGATACATGACATTTTAATAGTAAAAATTTCCATGGCATGCAATGAAAACCAAAGCTAATAGTTTATCCAATGGCTTAAGTATTAATATTTAATTCCCAAGGCTTTTTGGAGATTTTCTGCCTATTTAATA
Organism: Tamias sibiricus; assembly: GCA_025594165.1. Taxonomy (NCBI): domain Eukaryota; kingdom Metazoa; phylum Chordata; class Mammalia; order Rodentia; family Sciuridae; genus Tamias; species Tamias sibiricus. The sequence goes on along the minus strand of CM046666.1, from coordinate 123,693,026 downwards.
GGAATTAACCATAAAGGAAAATATTAATCAAAATGGCCTTAAAAAAAAACCCTTTTACATAAATGAGATTGTCTTTGGTATTTAATACCAATATCCCAGGACATGGGAAAAAACTCTTCTTGCCAGTATGTGTTAATACGTTAGTCAGCAAATTCATTTCCAGTTTGACTGTTGAGCTGATGACCACAATGAGTAGTGTTTTTCTCTCTGTGACTCTCCACTTTCCCCATCCTAATCCCTTTATTCTGCTGAATATGCTGTGTTAAGGGAAATGAGAAGTCACTTAGAATTATGTTAAAATAATTTTTAGGCAGTCTCCTCATTTTTCTTTCTCCTCTGGCAAAGAAACCCATTCATTTCAAACGTGGCATTCTATCACCGTCTCCTCTCTTCCTCCTTACTCCTTCCCAAAAATTGTCTGGGAAATGAAAATACAACTTTTCTGTGGCATCTGTCCTGCCTGACAAGAAAGCTTCTGGAGTTGCCTATGACGTAGTTAGCTTTTTAATTCTGGATGTGGTCTATTTCCCTGAACTTCTACTGAGACTGAATTTCCTTGGATAGATAACCCTGATTGAGCCTTGAATGTCATCTTTGGTTTCTCATTGGTTCCACCTATTCTTTCTTCATCTTCTCATTTCTTGATTATCTGAGTTGTGTGTATGTGGCGGCGGCGGGGCGCGGGGGGATCCATTTAATGTGAGAACACTACACTCTGCATTGATGCTGGTCCTAGCCATACCCCCAAAGTGTATTGAACACTGATAACTTGACTACCAACTATAGATAGTCAGGTCACATGCCTGCGTTAATTAAGGTGGGAAGTGTGGCCCAGGACGAAAGACACTAGGTAAGCATTGGGCCCACCACCTCTCTTGGTGGTCGTGGTATCCTTTTAGGTACACACACTGCCAAACAGATTTGGTGATCATTCATTTAATGAACTCACTGAGCACCTGTGTCAGATCACATAAAGCTTGGAAACCAGTAGGAGGACTTTGCCTTTACTTTCAGGGCATGGGAAGCTGTTGGATGGATTGGAACTTGAGAGTCACATAACCTGACTCATAGTTGTTAAAAGGATGAATTATGAATTAGGCTCTGTGTTAGGAGTTTAGAATAAGGGGAACAGGGGTGTGGAAGCAGGAGACTAGGTCAAGGTTGCTGCAGTAATCAGGTGACTTCATGGTAGTGGCCTGAATCAGGAACCTTCCCTGCAGTTGGAGCTGAAGCAGGATGTTACAATAAATAAGAGCCCTCCAGACTTTTCAGGGAAATCTTGGCATGTAAGGCACTTCCAACAGTTAAAGCTTTTTCCTAAAACAAAACAGTTTAGGGACAAAAATAGATAGCAGACAGTGTTCCCCATCCCCCACTGACCTGCATCACATCATCTAAATTCTTTGTCCTGTCTTCCCTGTTAAATTTTTGTCTTGGCAAGTGGGGATCACTAGGGACATAATCAAAGAAGCAGAGTAACCCTCTTTTTCTCTTTGGACCTTTTATCATTTCTCGCATGAACTAGGAAATCTCAAAATCGTATCCCCTCTTCAGGGGCCCAGAAGACTTCTCTCACCTTCGCCTCCATCCAAATGGGCATCACACTGACCACCTTTAATTTTGTTTTGATTTCTCTGTGGGTGTCCACCTTACTGTCAACTGGTTTTCCCCTAGTGTCTCACAGGCTGGGAGCCTCAGCATTGTCAAGGACCTTGTTAGAAATGCAAGTCCTGGAGCTCCCATGCGAGGAGGCATGGGAGTGAGCCGGCAGTGCCCTCAAGGAGCCCTCCTGCGGATTCTCAGGTGCCTTGTCCTGGAGAACCACTGCTCTACTGGTTGTCACATGAACTGTTTAATTAGGTAGCTGAACTGTGAGCACCCTGAGGGTTGGAACAAGACCCACAGGCCCTGCTAGCCTGTCACAAGCTGGGATTTGAGCATACAACTCTTCAGTTTCAGAGTTTGAGCCCTTGCCTGCTGCTGTTGTCTCTGTTGCTAGTCGGATGGCTCCCATTCAGCCTTGGCCTGCTGAATTTTCTCCAAGTTAGCACCGCCTAGTCCACCCAGAAGAAGAGTATTCAGAAATTTAGAAAGAAATGCACTTGCCAGGAGAATTTTCCTGTAGGTCAGGAAAAAACATAGTTGTCACCAATGTGACTGCCTTTTTCCAGCTTTCTGCTGGATTAAAAGTGGATGACTGCTGCGCACGGTGGCGCACACCTGTAATCCCAGCACTTGGGAGGCTGAGGCAGGAGGATCACAAGTTCAAAGCCAGCCTCAGCAATGGTGAGGCACTTAGCAATTCAGTGAGATCCTGTCTCTAATAAAATACAAAAAAGGGCTGGGGATGTGGCCCAGTGGTCGAGTGCCCCTGAGTTCAATCCCCGGTACCAAAAAAAAAAAAAAAAAGTAGTGGATGACGTTCATCCCCAATTCTCCAGGCAAAGTGAGACTCATTCTTTTCAGACTTCTTTCTTCCTGGACTCTGGGTCATAGTTGGCATATTACCAATTGGTCTTCTTTCTTTCTTTACCTGATGTTAAATACATTATGCACTAGCATCTGGGACATTTTGTCTTTAAAAGTTATTTACTTTATATATATATATTATATATATGTATATATATATTATATATATATGTATATATATATGCACATATATATATACATATATATATACATTTTTTACTAGTAGATGAACACAATGCCTTATTTATTTATTTTTATGTGGTGCTGAGGACTAAACCCAGTGCCTCACAGGTGCTAGGCAAGTGCTCTACCACTGAACCACAACCCCAGCCCTAAAAGTTATTTACTTTTAGACCTTTCAGAAAGGCTTGGGGTTCACCATTATAGCCATACATTTTTGCTTTGTCCTTTTATGTTTTATGTTGCTTTGGATGCTAAGTGTCATTGAAGTGATAATTGGTGAAGAACTGGCCTATGGGCTCAAATAAGCATTTACTGCAAGATTGATTTGAGTGTAGTACTTGATATGTAATAATATACTTTCATGCATTGTGAGGAGTCCTGTGTAATTGCATAGCAGCTTTAAAAGGAGGGAAGGGAGAAAGAATGCATCATTAGTCTAATAATACACAAAAAGACATATATACTTGAAATCTTATTTAAAATTGTTGTCAAATTATCTAAGAGAATGTCCATGGAAAAGATCTGCATTAAGTGTCTTTGAGATTTAACACAACTTTTCAACTCCCTCAATATGCTACAAATAGCTGAGTAACTGGAAAATGTTTGTACATCTCTGCTATCTTAATTATGTTAACGTTTGTTGATTTTTGAAGACAATTTAAATAAATTGAAGTTAAATTGCTTTGAAGAACGATGGAAAATCCAAACTTATTTTTAGAAAATTCATTGAGCCTTAAGGGCAAGGCAGAATCTTAAGATGCAGTAAATTTTTGTTCTCTTCCAGTATAGTCAAGCCCAATAAATTAATGAAGTGGGAGGTAAATCCCCTCTATTTTTAAATATACCTAACTTGATTCTCATTAAAAAAATGAGTTCTCTACTGTTTCCAAATAGCATAATATTTAAGTGCAGTCAGTTGTTCCTATGTGCTTACTTAGAAGCTCAAACTAGATTCTTTATCTATATAATACCTGCCTGCTACAGCTGCTGGACTAGAATTGATTTTCTTTTATTAAACATGAATGACTGTAGTCTGATGTATTCTTAGTCTTCCTGGATGGAGATGAAGATATATGCTAGCACTGGCCTTTCACCAATTGTTCTTTTTTTTTTTTTTAATATTTATCTATTTACTTTAGTTGTACACAACGCAATGCATTTATGTTTATGTGGTGCTGAGGATCAAACCCGGGCCGCGCTCTTGCGAGGCGAGCACTCTGCCGCTAAGCCACAACCCCAGCCCTCACCAATTGTTCTTAATCTGATGGAAAATAACTGAGATGGAAGTTTAGAAGTTTCGATCTACTAGAAAATTTACACCTGTGTTTCATAATCCATAAGACCAATAATATATCTGCTTTCCTTCAATTCCCACATAATTATTTTAAACACAAATCACATCATGATAGCAAAGGGCTTTCTGTTTAGAAAAGTGTCCATAGTATTGACTTTAAAAATCAGTGATCTGAAAAAAAAGATTTTTAAACCCTGGCTCATTGTAGGACATTCTCACTGAAGCAGCACATCATGACCATTATTTTTATAATTAACTTTGGAACTGCAGTCCTCCCAATGCTTAATGACCTTGAATTATATAGTAGGAGGATTAGGAAAGATTTCATACTGTTAAGAACAAATCACATTCAGATTTGTAGGTCTAGAATACTGGGCTGTAGAGAAATACCAAAACTGTGCTTTAGACCTGAGAGTTTCCAGACTTTCCTAGGCTTTCATGACCTGAAAAAGGATGGTCTATTTACCTGGTCTTTGTGCTTTAATGCAGCAGTGTTTGTTTCAAATTCTTCTTTCGTCATTCCTACTATTCTTTCTCATACTTTCTAACAAGTCAGAAAGCTCCTCAGATTTTTCTTTTAGTATCCACTCATCTTACTGTATTGTTTCCTTAGTGAAATTTTTAAAAATCCCATTTTATTTGCTCTATGCATTCGATTTTCATTTCTTCTTCCCCCCTCTCCCTCTTAGTTAAGCAAGTCATACTTATGAACCACCCCTTTAAGTTAAGAACTTTTCCTTCCTCAGATTATATTTCAAAATATTTATAATAAGCTCAATAATATTTCAATGCATAGTATACTGGTCATGGAACTATACAGATGAAAAATCACTATGATAATTTATACAATTCAGTTTAAGTAGTCACATATATTTACTAGTCTCAATACTGACTTACTTTTATTCAGTAACTCTTATTGTGGTTTATTTAGGATTTATATATTTGCATAGTTTTGAGCTGAATCCCAGCATCTTGGGGCAGGTAGAAACAGAGTGATGAATCCAAGTACAGTCATGTGACTTTGCTCAGCCACCAGAAGCTACTTTTCCACCTCCTGTTAAAAGCCAGAGTTCTCGGACTGGGGATACAGCTCAGTGGTAGAGTGCTTACCTCCAATGCACATGGACCTGGGTTCAATCCCCAGCTACCGCCAAAAAAAGAAAAAAAAATAGCCAGAGTTCTCACAGTATCCCAGGAGGCCCTACACTGTCCGCCATTTCCCTACCTCACCTCTTCTCTTACTACTTCTCCTTCACTCAGTTCATATCAGTCTTCTTCTAGCTCTTTCCCAGAAAGATAGTTTCTTCCTTCCTTCACTCTTTGAAGCTCTGACTGCCCTGATACCACCACCCCCACCACTCCCTCATCCTTCTCGCCGTCTTACCATGTAGGGTCTTTTAACATGCCGTGCAGCTCCCTCACTTTTTGGTTATCTGTGCCCTCATTAGAGCAGAAGCTCTGAGCAGACAGGACTCTTTGTTCTGTTCACTGTGGAATCTCCTCTTCCTGTAACAGTACTTGGCAGGTGGTAGATGCTGAAGAGCTATCTGTGGAATTCATAGGTAAATGTGGGGATACTTTGTCCTGAAGTTATAATACATGAGTTGTGAGAGAGAATCATCTTAGAGGGTAAAGATTTCTTCGACTTGTGATTCTACCTCTTTGGCAATAGCTATACCTTCTTATTCCTTTTCTCTCATCTAAAATGTCAGCAGAACCTCTGCACCACGTGGGGCACCACAGAGGAGCCAAGGAAGAATGACTCATGACTTTTTCCTTCAAAAAGCTTATAGCTTAGAAAAGAAAGAAAGATGTACATAGAATGAAAATTAAAGGGGACTACAGTGGTTTGGTGATACAAGTGAAATATCACAGGAAATCAGTCCTTAGAGCTATGATGTCATCACTGTGATACTGAAGAATTCAGCAGGGAAGACTGGAGTAATGAGGGAAGGTTTGTGGAAGAGAAGATTTGAGGTCAACCTCAAAGGGGTGGGAGCATTGTGCTCAAGCTGTCTTGAAGTAATGCACTGAGTTTTGCTGCCCACAAGCATGGCGGCTGCTACCACAGGCCAGGAGAGGCTGGGCCCTCTTCATCTGTAAGACGGTTTGGAAAGCAGTGGTAATAATATACATTGTATGCTAATATGTGTAAATAATAAAAATTGAAGAATTTATAAAATAATTTCCAGAACAAGGGAGCAAGGACTTCTTCTCTATCTTAAATTGGTGGCTCTACTAATATTTTATTACTCCTATGAGAGTGTGTGTGTGTGTGTGTGTGTGTGTGTGTGTATGCTGGGCATTGAAGCTAGGGCTAAGCAAGTGGTCTATTGTTAAGGTAATCTGCAAGCTCCACCCCTATGAGATATGTAGGGTTTTCACCTACTTGCTTTCCCTTTGAGAGAGACAAGAATCCTCTTAATTTCAGAATAACTTCTTTTTTTTTTTTTTTTTTTTTTTTTTTTTTTTTGTGCTGGGTCTAGAACCCAGGGCTTCTTGCATGCTAGGCAAGTACTCTACCATTGAACTACACCCCCATCCCTCAAATATTCTTTAAGATGAACATTGATTTGGGTAATTTCATTTTGGACCTGTATTTCTTTTTTTATTATTGTGGAAGAAGATGTAGGTGCAGAAAAATGTTATATAGGAATTAGCTTAAAATCTTTCTAGGAAAGAGTTTAAGAGTACTAAAACCCCAAATGGATTTACTGATGTGCTAGATGAAGGCTAGTGTTATTTTATGCATTGCTAAGTGTGGCTGTCTTCGTCCATTTTGTGCTGACATAATGGAGTACCACAGTGTGGGTAATTTGCTGGGGGTGGGGGTGGGTACCAGGGATTAAGCCCAGGGGTGCTTAACCATTGAGCCACATCACCAGCTCTGCCTCCTTTTAAAAAAAAATTGTTTTGAGACAGGGTCTTACTAAGTTGCTTAAGGCCTTGCTAAGTTGCTAAGTCTGGCTTTGAACTTGCAATCCTTCTACCTCAGCCTCCTGTGCCGCAGATTAGAGGCATAAGCCACTGTGCCCAGCAGTGTGAGTAATTTATAATGAACAGTAATCCATTGACTCATGGTTCTGGAGGCTAAGAAATCCAAAATCAAGGCCCTGGCATCTGGCAAGGACCTTCTTGTTGCATCATCATATGATGGAAGGCAGAGGGAGGGCAAAAGGAAGAGAACCCCCTTCTGTAATAATAGTGTTAGTGCATTTATGAGGGGGGAGCCTTTGTGACCCGAACACCTCTTAAAGGGCCCACTTCCCAACACCATCACAGTGGCTGCTGAAATTCAACATGAGTTTTGGAGGAGGCAAACATTTAAACCATAGCAGTAGTACAAAGAGAAATGGAGGACTGTAGTTTCCCCCCATAAGCAAAGTAATTATCTTCGTGTTGCCACTCTCAGGCAGAACTAGCGATGGGGCCAGAAGCCCTGAATTCTAATGTTAGTTCCACCACATACAAGTTTCTTTTTTTTGTGTCTCAAAATCTTCATACATAAAATATGGATAATTATAATCCCCAGCTCTTGGGGCCAATACAAAGAGTGAATGATGTCCTATATATATAGTACCTAAAACAGTGAGCCCTCAATCAAAGTTAGTATTACTAGCATGCGGTAGATACCGTTATGCCTGATGAGATTTGTTATCACATTATCCTTTTCCCCTGACAAAAGATAATTTTGCTTGGGACCTTAGAGATGAATTCCTGAGACCAACAGTAAATCAGTAAATGTTTCTTTCTTTCTTTCTTTCTTTCTTTTTTTTTTTTTTTTTTTTTTTTTTTATTGTGCTGGGGATTGAACTCAGGGGCACTCGACCACTGGGCCATATCCCCAGCCCTTTTTTGTATTTTATTAGAGACAGGGTCTCACTGAGTTGCTAAGTGCCTCGCCATTGCTGAGGCTGGCTTTGAACTCATGATCCTCCTGCCTCAGCCTCCCAGGTACTGGGATTACAGGCGTGCGCCACTGCGCCTGGCCAGTAAACGTTTCTTGCCCAGAGTTACATAGCTGTTGAGTACTCAGATGGACATCTCTCATACCCAGTTCTTCTCCCGTGCCGCCATATTTCGGGAGCATCTATTTTATTGTAACATTTGTGAGAAGCAGAAATTTATTAGGAAATATCTCTGCTATCCCAGAAACATGGGAGAAAGGACAGAGAAGAGCAGGGCAGGGGGAAGTGTCCCAGGAAAAACAGTCTGATGTCTCTCCCAGGGAGTAGAGGGGCCCGCCTATTTCCAGGGAGCTCCAGATGCCCTTGTGACTGGAGTCAGTGTTGCCAACTTCCTCCTGCAGCTGTTTGAGTCCATGCCTGACCAACAGCCGTGCCACGACGTCAGGATCCGCAGAGCTCAGGGTCCTCTGGTGGTTCGTTGTTTTTGTCTGTCTCAGCTGTCTACCTTCACTGGAGCCACGTTTCTGACTCCAGGGTGTGTCTGCCTTCTGTTCATTGTCCTTTGGGCCACAGACAGCAACATGGCACAGAGCAACATGTTGTGGAATACAGGTGCCCGTCCTCCTAGCCACCCCTTCTTGCCCTGCCTGTTGTTACAGATCCAGGCTGCAGTTACACCTTGCGGCTGCCCCTGGTGAGGGAGTTTAGTCCTGACCATGTACCCTGGGAGGAACTGCTGCTCTGTCCCTCCCACTCTCTGCAGCTCAGGCAGGGACTGGGCCGGAGGGCCTCAGGAACGTGCTGGAGGTCTGTGCTGGGAGTGTGGCTGTCCTCACCTGCAGGCTGCAGAGAGGAACGGCAGGCAGGCTTGCTCTTCTGTCACCCGCTGCTGTCACTGCTTGTTCTCCTCAGGTAGCTGACGCTCAGTGGGCAAGAAGTGGAAAGTACAAAGGGCATGCACAAGCACTCATCTTTGGGGGAAGGGCGAGTGAAGGTGGAAGGGTCTGTGGGGGATTGGTAAGGTCCAATCTCTGTCTGATGTTGGAGCATAAATAGCCGTCGCCTCATGGAATTTTCTGTTTGCCAAAGATAGGTATCATATGGGTCACAACTGCATGGCAAACATGATGTCATTATTTTGGGGTTCGAGTGGTTGGCGAGTGGCTCACTAGAATGTATCAATCAATGTTCTTCACCCTGGCTCAGCCACAGTGTGCCATGATCGACTCTACCACGGACCTCCTCTGTGTGCTGGGGGTCAACATTCAATAATTGATGATGACACTTTGCATGTCAGTAGAAATGCCAGCAGGAATGTTGTACCTTGTATGGAGGATCTGCTCCTTCAGCCGCAAAAAAAGTGGTCCCATTAAATGGGAGACACCCTGTGAGGCTCCAGATGTCCATTATGAGGATATCATATCCTTCCCACCAGTACAGTTCTAAGGGACAGGACCAGAGAGTGGTGCAGATCATGTCCAGCTTCTGCCAAGCTGTGAACCTGTTGGCTGGGTAAAAGTTGCCGAGTTTGATGTTTTCTTCGGCATCCGCCGGGATGCTCTCCGACTTCATATCTCCATGCACAATGCCCTTCTTGAGGCAGTAGCACCTGGTGCACATGATCTGTGTGAACACTCTCTGGGCCTCCTCCTTCTGCACGTCATTGGCCTTCAGTCTTCCGCCTGCATGCCCCATCACCACACAGATGTTTTCAACAATGTGAAATTACTTGATTAACTGTCTTTGATTCTGACAGATTACCAACCAAGAGCTGCATGTGCTTCAAGACCAAAAATCAGCCACAGCCAGGGGCTTATTCACATAGGTCATATTTGAAACTCCCTCATGCTGGCTCCTTGTGAGGTCCAGGGCCAATGTGGTCAAGTCATTGCTGGGTGTAGCTCACAGTGGTCCTCTTACTTTTTGCCCTCCAGGACTCTTCCACTTCAATAGTAAGAATAAGGAAGGACTCCAGAAGCCTTTTGCTTCTGTGGATTATGGAGCCTGATATTTACTTGTTTAGAAAGTAAAACCTGTAGGAGGTGTCAATGGCCTGTTCATTTCAAGTCTGAAAATCTATAATAACTTTTGGCTTTTGAAGACCTCATCATATCTATACTCAAAGGTTACTCAATTCCCTTTTCTTTCAACTTGGAATGATTGGTGGCAAAAAGATAGTAGTACTTCACTCACATCGTGATGATACTGTAATAAAATGCTCTGTTCCCTGAGATACCATAGGGGTGTTATTAACCCCAAGGGGCTGAGAGAAACAGAGCTTTTGTCATAGTTTCTCCATAAAGTTCTCATCAGATTTCTCATCAGAAACCCTGGAACCCAGAAGGCAGTGGGATAGATATATTCAAAGTGGTGAAGGACAAAACTTTTTGACCCAGAATCCTATAGCCACAAAAAGTGTCCTTCCTATAGAAGGGGAAAAGGGAGGTGTCCCCAGATGCCTCAGTCACTTTGTGCTATTGTAATAAAAATGCCTTAGACTGGGTAATTTATTAACAATAGAAATTGATTTCTTGCCATTCTAGTGTCTGGCAAATCCAAGGTCAAGGCACCAGGAGACTCAGTGTGTGGAGAGGGCTGCTTTCTCCTTCTAATGTGCTACCTAGGTGCTGTGTTTGCACATGGTGGAAAGGGCAGAGGTTTGAACTGACTCCCTCAGCTCCCCTGCCTTTTTTTCTTTGGGGGGGGGGGTTACTGGGGATTGAACTCAGGGCCACTTGACCACTGAGCCATATCCCCAGTCCTATTTTGTATTTTATTTACAGACAGTGTCTCACAGAGTTGCTTAGCACCTCACCATTGCTGAGGCTGGCTTTGAACTCGCAATCCTCCTGCCTCAGTTTCCCAAACTTCTGGGATTACAGGCGTGTGGCACCACACCTGGCTCCCCCACCTTTTTTTTTTTTTCTCCCAGTAATGGCAATTTAACCCTGGGTGTCACACATGCCAGGCAAACATTCTTCCATTGAACTATATCCTCATCCCCTTTTGAGACAGGTTCTCACTAAGCTGGCAAGACAAACCTCAAATGTACAATTCTCCTGCCTCAGTGTCCCAAATAGCTAGATTTCAAGCGTACACCAGTGCACCCAGCTTAATAAATGTACTTTTGTGAGTGTACAGTGCTGGGCATCAAACCAGGGCCTTATGCATGCTAGACAGCATCTCTTTTTTTAAATATACACCTCCCATTCTTGAAGTTGAAGCCCCCTGGCCTAGTCACATTTGGAAAGCCCCACACCTGTCAATACTGTGGCATTGAGGTTGAAGTTGCAACAGAAATTTTGGAAGGACATGCATTCATGTTCAAAACACAGCACCAGATAAAGAAAAGCCAACAGAGTTGGACACCCCTAGATACTCCCTGCACGAGGGGAGTCCTTCAGGTTAAACTGAAGGGCTAGAGGAACTCAGAGCCTAATGAAGACAGATCTTCGGTAAAGGCATATCTGTAGCAATTATAAAAGGTAATGGTACTTTTGTTTTCCACATGATTTAAGAGCCTGCTGCTCCCCACTCTGCTGTGTGCTAGGCTCTGAGTCAATGCCAAGTATAAGCTTCCCAGAATGCTGAGGTATAGGCTGGGCCGTGGTGGGTGGGCTCTTCTGGCACCTTGGGGAGGAAGACAGCTGTAGAGTTGGGAGGTCAGCCGGGATGTGAAGGGTGGGAGTGGCCTGTGTCACTCCTGCACTGCAACCCCTTGGACCAGAGCTGCAGAGGTGAAGCCTGCACCCTCTGGGTCAGTTTGCATGTCTGTTCAACTCCCTGCTTATCAACTCTAGGCTGTCAGGCCCCAGTTGGCCACTGGTCTGTCTGTACCTAGGCATCGGAGGCCCACGTATTGAGAAGGCGTCAGAGTCAGGGTTTTGCAAGGGGCCTATGCCCAATTCCTGTTGAAGTTGGTTTTCCAGGTGCAGCAAGGTTCCATCCAAGTAGCAAATCCCTGTCCCTCTTTTCTGTGAAGATCTTCATGAATTTTTTTCCATGTCCTAGTGAAGGAGCCCTAATTAGGAAGGGCTGTTGTAGCTAGCTGGAAGCCATAAGTTCCACCTGATATGTATGTGACGCACCTGTAGGCACCCGCAAACCTGAAGGTATATAACCGGGTGAAAGCAGTCCGAGTTAGGAGAACGGAGAATTCAGTCAGCCGGGCAGTCACTCGGTCGGTCAGAAGAATCAGAGCGGCCAGAACGTAGGCAGAGCGGTTACAGAAGAGAAACCAGATAGAAGAAGTAATGACTGGTCAGAGTTAGGCCGAGACTCCCAAGGAAGACAGAAGACAGAAGAAAGAAGAAGGAAGAAAGAAGAGAGAAGAAAGAATCTCTAATCTTACTCTAAGCTAAGCTCTAAGCTCTACTCTATCTTTCTTTCTAAGCTAAGAAGAAAAATCTTTCTTTCCCTCTCTAAGCTCTAAGAAAGTAGAAGTAAAAGTAGCAAAAGCTATACTCTGCCTCCGAGAATTTTCCTCCCGTGGCGGCGCCGTGGCTGGCCGTGACAGGCAGCTTACATCCTAGCATATCCTTAGCTTCATACTATGTTAATATTCTAGTGCCGCCATCACGGAAGACTATAAAATTTGTGGCTTAAAACAGCAAAAATTTATTGTCTTATAGACCCAGAGACTAAAAGCCCCAAATCAAGGTGGTGGCAGAGCCATGCTTCCTCAAACGCCTGGGGGAGGACCTTTGTAGCCCCTTGTAGCTTCTGGTGGCCCCAGGCATTTGCTGGCTTGTGTAACTCCACAGTCTCTGCCTCTCTCTTAAGGTGGCTGTTTTCTCTCTGTCTTCACAATCTTACAGTATCTCTCTTTTGCCTTCTTATTAGAACATCAGCCATATTCAGCCCCATGAGAATGACTTCATTTTAATCCAGTGATACCAGGAAAGACCCTATTTATTTCCAAGTCTGTCAGTTTAACTACGACCAGACCTTGTATTGGCAATTGGCACACAGGTGACCAAGATGTCCACAACCAAGCCTAAGGATACTTTTTCATCACTCTAGCCATGGGTGTTTTTTTTATCTACCTTGTAGAGGGCTGTGTGCAAAGTTTTGGCTCCTCAGGGTCTAACACAGTGCCTGATCAGAGCAGCGTACTTGGAAGTATTTGGTGAATGAACCTCATCCAGGGTAACATCCTAGTCTTACAGAGGTGGTTTATAAGTTTCCAGGATACTAAAATGCTGACCCCTAGGTCTCCTGCATAGTTAGTAGTGCCAAGTCTGTCTGGATTCCAAGAAGCTACTTGACTGCTTCTTGACTTACAGCCCTTCTTGATAATTAACCTCCTGTTACAAATATATAAAGGATGGTTTTTCATTGTCCTTGCAAATTTGTCACAGCCTTATTCAAAAAAGATTGGAAATCAACAATAAGTGTTGAGAGAAGAGGTGATAAGAATATTCTGGAATATTCTAATTTTCCTCCTTGGGCAAGAGGTAGGATTACACTTCCTGTCCCTTCTGAAGTTAGGTATAGCCATGAATCTTGTTTCAGCCAACAAAATGGAAACAGATATAACCTATGTAACTTCTGGGGAGAAGTTTCAGGGGTGCTTGAGTTGGAAGTATCATTGCACTATTGTGTGTTCAGACGTGCACAAGTGGAGGGGGAACTCTGACTGCTTTGTCTTTAGGTGATTGTGGTGAACAAAGCCCCTGCCAGCTCTGTCTGGACAAGAGAAGTGTGCAAGAAATTTCTAGTTGTGTAAAACCACTGAGGTTTTGGAACTATTTCTAACTGTGGCATATTTAGCTCCTTGTGACTGATTAAGTACATTTAGAAATAATAACACAGAAAGAGAAAATTCGGTAAGGATTTCCCACAAAGAAACTTACTTTGAAAACAGTTCTTTAAAGCTTCTTGCAGTAGTTAGCATTTCTAAATTAAATTCACAAGATGGTTAGATGACCATCTAGTTCTGTGACCTTAGTGTTTTCTTCTATATTTAAAACATTGGTCTACAAAGAAATGTTTGTCGTTTGTTCTTGTGTTAGAGAATGTTGGATTTTTTTTTTTTTTTTTTCCCATGAGGGGAACTAGGGGAAAGTTTACATTTGGGAAATCGGAGACCTCAACAAGCAGTGAGATTCTTATCTGAGCAACATTGTAAGAACAATAACAGTTTTCCTCTAAATTTCTGTTGCAAGAGTATGTGTTAAACACAGCTCTTCTATTTCCTTTAGGACCTTCTTTCTAGCTGTAGTTGCTGGAACAACCTGGCTTTAAGTTGTGTTCTGCCTTGCAGTTACTCTCTCAGCATTGTGTTTGAAAAGCCTTTGATCAATCACGACGACTTGCTCTTATGTCTCATTCTAGAGAATGTAAACTCATTTTTTAATGAACAAAGCCAAGGTATTACAAACTGAGATCTGTTGCAACTTGACAAGAGGAAATTTTCCTTGATCCACCCCACACACACACCAGTTGGAATACATGACAGTGGAATCTGACCAGTTTACTAGATTTTACAAATTTGATAAGAGTAAGAAAATTACTCATTTGCCTTAAACTCACACTATCTAGCTTCATATTTCATCTGTTGCAGTACCATTTGTTATACTGCTGTTCAAACATATGTATGACGTGAACTTCATGATAGAAAAAAGATGCATTGTCTTTTAAACTGGTTGCAAAAGGAAGACACACTGGAAGTACAGTACTAATAATTACCAGCCTTTCAGACTTTTAATGTGTGGAAAACTTTGTAGTGTTTTGGTCTTTTAAGATTGAACATGTGTCAATTCATTTTAGCTGTGTTTAGTTTTATTGCCAAGAATGTCAAAACTAATATCACCCTTACACAAATGGTCTAGCCCAGCAGTCTCTTTATTTCCTGGGAGAGGAAATCTCTGTTTCAAACACAATCTTATGTGGTATCTAATACATAGCACAATTTTTTTAAATGTTGAAAGGATATTAAATTTCATAATCGAACTTCTCGTAGGGTTAATTAGTGAGGGAAAAAAAAAAAGATTTTGAACAACAAAAGGACTTAGTAAGCCTTGGCCTCCACTTTGTATTTCATTTGTCAAATACTTGAAAACCTTGAATTATATAGATAAGTAACTGCAAGTGGTAACAATTTATGTTCAATTTATATTGGTTTATTTTGCAAGGTTCTCAGAGACTTCAGATTTATAAGTAAGCTTGTAGAAGCAAAGGAAAAATTGATTTACCAGCACAAGTTAATGAATTAATTCCCTGTGTTGTGTTAAAATTTGGTATGTAAAACTACTAAACTTGGTCTGGGGTTGGGGCTCAGTGGTAGAGCACTTGCCTTGCATGTGTGAGGCACTGGGTTCTATCCTCAGCACCACATAAAAATACATAAACAAAATAAAGGTATTGTGTCCATCTACAACTAAAAATAGATTTTAAAATACTATTAAACTTGAGTGTTATATTTTTCCTTGCTTTAAGTTAAATGTTTAAAGAAAATTATATGAAATATTTAACAGAATTCCAGAACTCTATGGAAAATACCACTCGAAAAACTACTAGTTAGTTGTGTTTTTTGTAATATATCGAGAGAACTAGAGTGTAGATTCTGTGTTTATTTTAGAGAAATTGATTGATATTGGACAAAATGTGAAAATATTTTCCATTGTAAAGGGTTAGACTCGTCTGAGTGAATCCTCATTTTAAAATACTGTTTTCCGAAAGTTTCAGAAATGTTTATAAAATTTCATTTTAATCAATATTACAACTAACTGCCAGCCCAGACCACTAACTGCTTAACCTGTAAGTAACAGAGGTGGTGTTATTTAGCTGACTTATGGTGACATGTGGGCATTTTTCTGTTAGTTTGGTATTGTCATGATCTTTCACTATTTTCATAGGAATTTTTAAAATCTGCTTTGCAGTTCTGAATTAGAAACTTTCTCCACTCCCCATTGTGAGAGAGATAACAGAGGAAAATGAAAAATTTTTGTTCCCTGGTTTAAAAAAAAAAAAGAGTCTATATTTTTATCTCTCCACTGAAGTGACTGCCTGTCTCCTCTTTGAGACAGAATTCGAGGGTTCTGTGTTACACAGACACTCTGAAGAGGCCTAATTTAGTTTTGTGCCTTTAGGGCCATGGTTTTGTGAAGCTGGGTAAAGAGAAAACTTTTCCAAAACCAAACACATTTTCTTCTCCTCTAGAAAACTGGATATTTAAAGGAACCCTGGGGCGAGTCCTTTGGCGAGGCAAAGGCTCCTTTAATGTGCCTGGTAATAGGGAAGCTCCTGGTGCTTTAAAAGCCATTAGAACCTTCCAACCCACTAGCCCACTAATGAGAAAAGTCTAGTGTAGTGGTTTTCCTTGAACACAGCCCATGGCCCTAGCCTCCTGCCCTCCAGAGCACATGCAGGCTTCCCTCTGTGGACTGGAAGATGTCGCAGGCTGGCAGCCAGCTTCATATGAAATTCCACACAGCATTTGCTGATCGTATTGAAATTAAATACAGGATGGGTATGGAGTCGCATGGCTGTAATACCAGTGACTCCTAGGCTGAGGCAGGAAAATTGCAAGTTCGAGGCCAGATCTTGTCTCAAGATTTAAAAGGGAGTTCAATCTCTGGTACCAAAAACAAACAAACAAAAAAAGATTTAAAAGGGACAGGAAGTTGGGCTGGGAATGTAGCTCAGGGTAGAGCGTCCCTGGGTTCAATCCCCAGTACCACCTAAAGAAAAAAAAAAAAAATCGAGGAGTAGGGATGCAGTTCAGTGATGGAACACCTGCTTAGCATGCTCAAGGCCCTGGGTTAGTCCTCAGCACCTACCTGTCCCCTCCACCCCCAAACTGGAAAAAAAAAAAAAAGCACGTATGTAGGTGCCTTAATCATTCTTAGTTCTTGTCATCATTATTTTCATTGTTATTATTATTATTAAATTCTATTATGCTACAAAAATATTATTAGAAAAGGTAGATAAAAAGAAATCAACAAATTGTTATTTTTAATGCCTTCCCTTGACTCTCTGCCTGTTCCCTCTGCAGAATGTGATAAACTGAGGCGGGATGGCTACCGAAGTTCTCAGTACTACTCTCAGGGACCCACCTTTGCAGCCAATTCTAGCCCACTCTGCGAAGATTATCAAGATGAGGATGCAGAAACAGACCCAAAGGTAAGGCTGCTAAGTTCAACATGGCGTCCAGGATTAACCCCAGGACAGAGTGGACATAAGTGGGAAATGGGTAAAATTAGAATCAAGTCTCTTATTTTAGTTCATAGTTAATTTTTCCGTTTTGACAAAAGTACCATGATTATAAAAGACAGTAACGTAAGGGAGAACTGACGAAGGGTACATAACCTTTGTAGTTTCTCTGTCAATACACAGTTATTCTAATAAAGAAAGAAGTTGGGATCCAAGCGATTCATTAAAGCAACAGAAAATCAGTATATTGTGCCTTTTGAATATTCTGTATTGGTTAGGGAAAAAATGAAGATTTTCTTTCTTTTTCATATTACCAAATACCCAGTTGTATTACAAAGAAGAACTCTGTTATTAATGATAGCCCGAGGCAGGCTATTAATGAAGTGAAGGAGTTTTACTTAGCTCATCATTTGGGGAGCTCAGGGGCCTGGCACCAGTACTGACTCAGCACTGGTGAGGCCCTGTGTCCCATCATGGTGGCAAGTAATCACCAGTCGAAATGAAGCTAGAGAGAGGCTGGTAGGACCATCTTGGGCTTCTTACACAGTGCCGCTCTGCACTAACCAGCGTCCAACAAGAAACACCTTGATCTCTTTTGAGAGCACTCCTTCAGTGACCCAAGCATCTCACAGCAGTTGCCACCTCTCAAAGATCCCACCTTCCAACAATGCCACGCTGGGGTCCAAGCTCCCACCACATGGACTATAGGGGGACAAACTACATCCAAACCATAGCCAACTGAGTATACAGCAAAAGCCACTGTATCACCAACTGTCAGGGTTTTGAACATTCATGAACTATAAGCAGTGCCTTTACTTGATGTTATTGCACTGGCCAGTTTACTTAATGGTGTTGTTTTCCATTTGAGTTCCTTGTTCTCATACCCTTCTTGGGATGCATACAAATTACTTAAGAGAAGTATATTTTCTCAGTACTAAGTGCACATGAAATGAAATGTATGGACATTTTTAGTTATATAATTTTATTTTTATTATATTGAATATTGTAGATGAATACTGGAATTACCTAAACAAAATAAGATAATAAGATTTGATAGGTTTGGTTTTGAAACCCTTTTTTTTTTTTTTTTTTTTTATGGTACCAGGATGAACTCAAGGACACTTGACCACTGAACCACATCCCCAGCCCTATTTTTGTATTTTATTTAGAGGAAAGGGTCTCACTGAGTTGCTTAGCACCTCACTATTGCTGATGCTGGCTTTGAACTCGTAATCCTCCTGCCTCAGCCTCCCGAGCAGCTGGGATTACAGGCGTGCACCACCAAGCCCAGCTGAAACAATTTTTAATTAATCTAAATATTTTCAGTAGAGTTAGGTCAATACATAAATACTGTATTGGTTGGAGAACATTCTTCTAGAACATTCTTCAGGGGTTTTTTTGTTGTTAAATAGGCAACTTCTGAGAACAAAGTACCATCAGAGTTGATCAAATAATGGGAAATTACAACCCAAAATTTTTGGTTTTCACATGGATACTGGACCCAGATTATTTTTTTAGAGACACATTTTTTAAAATTAATATTATTTTTAACTGATAATTCATAACTGCATACATGTATGTGATACAATGTGATCTTTTGATATAGGTATACAGCATGAAATGATTGAACAAGCTAGTTAGTATATCCATCACTTCCCTTAACTATCATTTTTTCATTAATTCACTCCCTTACTTATTTTGAAATGTACATTTTATTGACTGTGGTCACCTTGCTATGCAATAGATCTCAAAACTTATTCCTCCTCTGTACCCAAAAACTTTGTACCCTTAGATCAATAGCTCTCCATTTCCTCCTTCCCTACCCAGATTTTTTTTTTTTTTTTTTTTTGTACCAGAGATTGAACCTAGGGGCATTTTACCACTGAGCTACATAACCAGCCCTTTTTATTTTTTATTTTCAGACAGGGTCTTGCTAAGTTACTTACAGCCTCACTAAGTTGCTAAAGCTGGCCTCAAACTCTGGATCCTGGTGCGTCAGCATGTACCACCATGCCTGATGACAGGCATGCACCACTGCACCTGGCTCCACCCAGTTTTATCACAGAATATTTTCCTATTTGTTTAAAGGTATTTTCACATATTAGGTTAGTTCTTTTGCTAAAATGTACAAAGATGGTCACTTACTTCAGTGGGACAAGCAGCCATTTCAAAATCGATCTGATCTTTACTTTCAAAAACCTATTTTTCACTTGTTGGCATGAGTAAGGAAAATGAAAACCAGAAGGTGAATTGTAAGTGAAGCTTAACGTTTTTCCAGATAGACCTCAGCCTTATACTGCTGCTCAGATGGGGAGGAAAAGTTTATGGTGGAGGCCCATTGAGCCAGAGGTCGGTCATGTCTGGGCCCAGATGGTTGCACAAATTGTGAGCATCTAAGAGTATGGGCTCCCCTGGTGGCAAACTGGCATTAGCATGGCAACATCCTAAGATCTTTTGGGGAAAAAAAAAATAGAAACTTAGTTGCTAAATTCTCATACAGCTATTTCCTCACCATGATGCTTATCCTGATGGAAGTTCAGCTTCTGTGGGAAACTTTCTACTTCTGTGGGACTTTGCTGTGGACTCCTAACTCCAAGCAGCCCTCCTCCAAATGCATGGATGGAGTGTGGATGAGCCAACACCCCAGAGAAAACAAAGTTCCCATCATATTGAAAATGAGTTGCTAGATAATGATCACATGTAAAGGACTATATGACATGGCACATTCCAGCAAACACATGTGCCTTGGTGCAGTTTGGTAGCACAGGCATCATTAGACCAGGAACCAGAAAGTGAGACCCTCAACAGATCTCTGTGGGCCCAACATCCTTCTTTTTGTGAACTGAAGTCAGAGCTGTGGTAGAGCCTCCTGGTGTGTGGGGGAGGAGGGCTGTGTTCTGAGCTCCCTGCAGGGGGCCCCTGAGTCATAGGCTGGTGTGCAGCTTCTGCAGTCCCTCCTATATTGGGGCTTTCATGAAAGCACAGAGCCACTTTCAAACCTAAGCTTCAATTTCTGTTAGTTTTGTGATTTTCAAAACTCAGGCTAATACTTATTCTTGGTTCAAGAATTTTGAAATCCTTGGAATATATTGCTAGTGATATTTAAGGGGAACATTTTTTTTTTTCTTTTCTTGAGTACATAGAACCAAACTGAAGTATTTAGAATTTTATTTGTTAAATATTAGGCCTAAATAAATGCTTTCTCAAGGCAATTTCTGTTTAAAAAAATTGCTTCAGAATCAAATAAATATCAATTTAACATGTGTTACCATGTATTAACTTGTATTAACTACTGCAATTTCTTTATTCCATGGGGCATCAAAAAAACCACTTGCCATCCCACTATTACATACCCATTTTGATGCTCTTAGAGGACATTTTCCATCTTTTTGTTTGCTTATCATTATTGGGTTAATTAAAATGTTCTCTGCCAGAGAATATGCTTTTTTTTCTCATAACTGTATGAAATTACTAAGGCTTAGTGCTGCTTTTGATGACAAAGGCCTTGTTTTAGTCAGCTTTTTTGCTGCTGTGACTAAAAGATCTGACCAGAACAACTGTAGAGGAGGAAGAGTTTATTTGAGGGCTCATGGTTTCAGAGGTCTTAGTCCATAGAAGGTTGGCTCCATTCCTCAGGGCTTGAGGTGAGGCTGAACATCATGGTGGGAGAATGTGATGGAGGGAAGCAACTCACATGATGATCAGGAAGGAGAGGAGTGGGGCGGGGTGGGGGGACGGGGGAGAGACTCCACTTGCCAGATACAAATATATACCCCAAAGCCACACTCCCAATTCCCACCTCCTCCAGCCACACACTACCACTTCAATTACCACTCAGTAAATCCCTATCAGAGGATTAATTCACTGATTAGTTAAGGCTATAACCCAATCATTTCTCCTCCAAATCTTCTTGCATTGTCTCACACAGGAGTTTTTGGGTGACACCACATCTAAACATGCATTGTCTCACACAGGAGTTTTTGGGTGACACCACATCTAAACAGTAACAGGCCCAGAAACTGGTCTGGAAATAAAACACTGAAACTCTTGTGCTTTCCTACTACTTCAACAGGTTTTTCTTATTAACTTGGAGGATTTCACCCTGAGAGTCCCTTTATCTTACTTTGTACACGATTGGCTATTTGGCTGGTTCATGCATTCAGTAGTCATTTGTCGAGGAATTACTCCTAAGCAAGTATTTACCTTGTATCATAGATCTTTATTAATCTTCATGATCCCGACCACCATTCTACTAGGTCACATGATGCATTGATGCCTCTAGGCTGTATAACCGTCAGTGGGACACTCTTCATCTCTCCTCAATGTATTCCAGAAAGAGTTCCTTAAGATTTAGAATTAGAATTCATTTGTAAAACAAGAATTTATTGAGCACCTCTTGGCCAGGGACTATTCCAGGTATTGGAGATGAAACAGTGAACTGAACAGCAGAGATCCCTGCCCTTGATGGAGCTTTGGTGGCATGGAGAGGCACTGAATGTATAGAAGCAATTTAGTTGTATTGGAAAGTGACATGTGCTCTGTAGTAAAATAAATCAGATGGAGAGGAGGCTGCAATTTCAAGTTAAGAAAAGAAGCATTACTCAGCCCAAAGAGGTAATTGGGTTTAAAAGAATGAGCCATCCTGAAATCTTAGAGAAGAACCTTTCGGAAGAGGAAGCAGCCAGTGCAATGAAGGCTCTGTGCCCTGTATTGTGAAATGCAAAGGTTAAGAAAATATCTGTGGTTTTTTCTCAAAGAACTTAAGAGCCCACAGGGATGGGGGAACTAAGTATGATAGAAATTTTTGTGTATAACATACACAATAAGTGTTTGGTATTTAGTAATAGGTGAAAGAGAAATTCTTCTGACTTGAACTATTACAATAGCCAAGAGATAAGTGAGGACTTAGATCCAAAGAGTGAATGGCATAGAAGGGTTGAGTTCAGAGTTGGTGGCTTTCTAGCAGGTGGGGAGATCAAGTTCAAATTTCAGCTCTGCTGCTTGCTGTGTTTCCATGGTTGTATCACAAACAGTTCAAGGCATTAAGTTTTTGTCTAAAAAGTTCAGAGTGGAATAAGATTGCTCTCTGAACAAGCCATTCATTTATTCGCTCACTCAGTAAATATTTATTTAGCACTTCCAATATGCCAGGCTTATTCTAGATCCTTGTGAATAAAACATAGTCCCTGCCATCAAAGGGATAGCAGTGATGAACAACCATATCATACAATAAATGCAAGGTGATGATAAATGAATGAAGCAATGGTCAGGAAAGTTCTAGAGTGATGGGGCTGCCATTTTAGATAGAGGGGTCCAAGAGGGACTTTCTGATAGTGTCATTAGAACAAAGCATGAGGTGAAGTATGAGAACACCCTACATGAATACTCTGGGAAGACCTTTCTAGGAAGAAAAGAGTTCAGTGCAAAGATCTGGAGACTGCAATGTGGTTAGCCTGCAAGAGGAACAGCCGGAGACCTGAGCAGCCAGACAGTGAGCAAGCACAAGAGAGGTAATGAAGACTGCGGGATAGAGAACCAAGAGGCAGACCATGCAGCACCTAATTGGCTATGGTAAAGACTTTGGATTCTTTGGTTCTGGGTAGGATGGGAAGTCACTGGAACAATGCAGAGATGTGACACAATCTGATTTGCTATTTAATGCAATTTGGCTACTGTATGAAGATTAGACATTAAGGAGTTGAAGATAGCAAAGGAACAAAACAATAGGCTGTTGCAGTCATCCAGGCAAGAGAAAGCCCTCAGTGGCTGGGACCAGGTGGCAGTGGGAAAGATTCTAGGTTTTTCTCAAAAGTACATCCTACAGGATTGATGAAGTAATGAAAAAGAGTCAAGGATGACTCCATCTCCTTTTTCCAGCTTGATTCCTCTGGAATCTCATTTCAAAAGTTATTTGACTCCTCCACCTGCAAAAAATTCTAATCTACTAATCTTACTCTTTCAATACCCTCAGTCTTCCTGTCTCAATTTCTGTCATGTCACCCAATATCATATTCACATTCAAGCCCCTTTAAGGCCTTCTGCCACTTCCCTGGCAAAATCCCCTCCCAGTTTGACCCAGGTTTCTGCCTATTCTGTACTACAGCCTGATTAGCTAAACAAGGCTGAAGAAAAGCATCAAGTTACGTTAGCTAATCTTGATATTAATGAATAGCCCAAAACCTAGAGTGTTGCCCAGCACCTCAGTATGCCAACTCAGTTCATTCTTCTACTCTCTCAAGTTCTATCTCACACCTTCTCAAATCTCCAAACACTGTTTACTGCGTCACTCCCAGATACACCCCTTACCGCGTCAGGAAAACACAGGCAATCAGAAGGCATGTCTTTTCACAGCCAAACCAATCACGCTGCTTGCATCTGTTCCCATATGCAATCACCCTTTCCTGCCAGTGCAGTGGGTGAACAGAACTCACTTCTTCCCTGTTGCATCCCAAGTGCCCAGATCAGTGCCTGGCATACAGTAGGCACTCAGTATTTTTCCAGTGAAATGAATGAGGTTGTCCTCTTGAGGACTTCAAACTTGTAGTTTCCCCCTCTTAAATTGGCCTAATCAATTTTTAAATTGGCCTAATCATCTAATGAGATGGCATCATTACCATCATTATACAAACACACTGCGTTTTCCTTCATGGTTTTTTTTTTTTTTTTTGACCTTTCATCCCCCTCCAATTTCTACCACATTTTTCATTTCCTCTTTATAATAAAACGTCTCCAAAGAACTGTCTAGACTTGCCGACTCTGCTGCTTTTCCTTACAATCTCTTTTGAAGCCCCTCCAAACAAACTTTTTTTATCCTCAGCACAGTACTGAAATTACTCTTAGGTCCACCAGTCACCTCCATGTTGCCAAATCATAGTTAGGTCTCCGACTCACGTTACTCAACCTTTCAGCAGCCTTTGACAGCATGTATTCTTCTATTCTAAGGATACTTTCTTTTTGTTTGTTTGTTTTGTTTTTGTTTTTGGTACCGGGTATTGAACTCAGGGGCACTCGACCACTGAGCCACATCCCTCCCTGTTTGTATTTTATTTAGAGACAGGGTCTCATTGATTTGCTTAGTGCCTCACTTTTGCTGAGGCTAGCTTTGAACTCGCGATCCTCCTGCCTCAGCCTCTCGAGCCGCTGGGATTACAGGTGTGAGCCCCAGGCTCTTCTAAGTATACTTTCTTCACTTGGCATCTGTGGCACCCTCACACTCCCGGTTTTCCACCTCCCAACCAGGCATGGCCTCCCAATCCCTTATTAGATGTTCCTTTTCTTCCAAACATCTAACTGTCGGTTTAACACTGGGGCTCAAATCTTGTACTCTCCTCCTTTGTAACAGATTCACACTTTGGGTAATTTCATTGAGTCCAGGGGTTTTAAACTCCACACACTGAAGTCTTCTAAATGTGTATCTCTCATCCAGATGCATGTATTGTCCTGTTTGCTGTCCATCTCCACTTAAATATCTTGCAGGTATCTCAAACTTCTCCAACTCCAAATACACAATTCTCATGTCATGCTTGCAAACAAACCAAAACCCCACTGATCATAGTTTTTTCCACCTCAGTAAACCACACCATCCTACCTGTTGCTGAAGTACAAAACATTGGCCACATTCTTGATTCTTTTTATTTATCTCACACCTTCAACAAACTCTAGAATTACCACTTTTTGAATCACCTTCAAAACCTCAATTCAGGCATTCTGCAATGCTTAGGGCAAGGTGTATGTCCAAGAGAGCAGGTGACCAAGGCAGGCTGGGAATGGGTTGGGAGGAATCAGAGCACACTGGAAGTAGAGAAGCTCTGTGGGTGCTGAGTTCACCAGGAGTGATAACAGGAGTAGTGGCCAAGGGAGACTGCAGGATGATTACAGAGGAGCAGTGGTAAATCAAGAAGTCTGATATATCACATGGCTATTAGGACATCACTAACACACCTTTTGAGCACAGAATTTTGTGATTAGGAGCAAACCTTGTATATGTCATCCTTTGAACTTTGAAGGATATTTTATAATTTATGTAATGTATCAAATCTGACCCAAGAGGAGAAAGAGTATTTTATAAGACCAATGATTATGGCCAGGGTTGTGGCTCAGTGTTAGAGCGCCTACCTAGCATGCATAAAGCACTGGGTTCTATTCTCAGCTCCACATATAAATCAATAAAATAAAGGTCCATTGACAACTAAAAAAATATTTTAAAAAGACCCCAATCATTCAAAAAGTTTATAAAAAAATTTCATCAATTAAAAAAACAGGCAAACTTGTTTTATGGATTGAGGGTGGGCAGGGGTCCTACCAAAGATTTTTTTAAATAGTGAAGTCCAGTGCTTAAAACTGTTCTGGGGAAAGGGGAGAGAAGAAGGAGAAAGACAGTTGTCTTTCTTAAAAATTTTTAATTTGTTCTTTTTCATTATACGTGATAGTAGATTGTGTTTTGACATTTCATACATACATGGAGCATAGCTTCTTATTCTTGTGGTTGTACATGATGTGGAATTATACTGGTCATGTATTTGTATATGAACAGAGGAAAGTCCAATTGAGAGACAGTTCCTTTTAATGAATTAGTTAAGCAGTGAGGCCAAAATCCAAAAGAGACTGCAAACAATTAACTGCTTGGTCTCATCCATGAATATTGGGATTACAAATCATAAATAAAACATTAAGAAATATAATCTAGCATCTCACTAAAAGAAAGATACTACTGGGGCTGGGGTTGTGGCTCAGCGGCAGAGTGCTCGCCTCGCACGTGCGCGGCCCGGGTTCGATCCTCAGCACCACGTAAACATAAATGCATTGCATTGTATACAACTAAAGTAAATAAATAAATATTAAAAAAAAAAAGAAAGAAAGAAAGATACTACTAAGTCAATCTGGGTTTATTATAATAGTAATGCAAGGATGTGAACATTATTATTAGGTAATGTCATCTATTAATCATATTAATAGGTCTGAGGAGAAAATCATATAATGAAAACTGTAGATATTGACAAAGTATCTGGTATTATTTAACAGCCATTCTTTTTTTGGGGGAGGAATACTGGCAATTGAACTCAGCGGCACTCAACCACTGAGCCACATCCCCAGCCCTATTTAGTATTTTATTTAGAGACAGAGTCTCACTGAGTTGCTTAGTGGCTCGATTTTGCTGAGGCTGGCTTTGAACTCAAGGTCTTCCTGCCTCAGCCTCCCGAGCCACTGGGATTACAGGCAGGCACCACTGTGCCTGGCTTAACAGCCATTCTTGATTTTTAAAAAACCAATAATA
Source organism: Tamias sibiricus (assembly GCA_025594165.1). Classification (NCBI taxonomy): domain Eukaryota; kingdom Metazoa; phylum Chordata; class Mammalia; order Rodentia; family Sciuridae; genus Tamias; species Tamias sibiricus. The sequence goes on along the minus strand of CM046666.1, from coordinate 123,666,742 downwards.
TAGGAACAAGTGGATATTCCCATAATTTAGAGTTTATCTGCCTTGCCTCCAAATCCAACAAAATTTGAAATGGGTCATGTTCATTCAAATGAGATATAAGACAAGGACAGTCACTGTCATTACTGTGACACTGTGAAACTTGACAGCATGATTTGAAAAGCTGCAGAGTCAGAAATGCAAAAATGAGAAAGAGTTTATATTCCCATTCTTTATACACTGTAAGTTTGTATGTTTGGTAAATCCAGGAAAACAAAAGTCTGAAACTGTAATAAATAATAGAATGCAGTGATGTAGTAAGGTATAAAATTAATGCATAGAAAAGAATAGCTCATATTACAAAGTCATGATAGAAGACATACTAGAAAAATCTATTTAAAATTGCTATAGCAGACGAAAGAATGGGGTAGATTTAATAAGAAAAATATGAGATTTATATGATGAAACAAACTTTATAATACTATGGAAGAAAACAAATAATGTTTGAATAATGAAAAGGCATATGTGTGCTGAGATCAGGGGAGTCGGTGTGAAAAAGTTGTTGATTCTGCCCAAGTTAATTTATCAAATTAACACAATACCAATAAAAAGGCACTTTTTGTTTGTTCCATTTTATTTTGGTTTGGGGTCACTTTGCGGGGAGGGAGAGGACCAGAGAGGCTGATATGAAAGTTCTTGGCTAGAACAACTGGAGAGCAGAAGACCAAGGAGGCAGGGCTGCCTTAGCCATGGGTGAAGGCCAGCAGGCCTCCAGTGCAGACAGAACAGAAGAGCACATCTAGAAACAGACCTTGTGGTCAGGGGATGTAGTGTGCCATCAGGCTGGCACTTGAAGTCAAGTGGGCATACCATAAATGCAAAAGCATCTCCAGAGCAGCATTGTATGGTTCTTTTCATGGTAAGCCCCAAACCCCTAACTATGATTCAAATTCTTGAAGTTGCTCTAACAGTTGGGATCATTTTAAATAGAGTGTGTAGAAATCACTTTGAAGAAAAAATTTTGATTTTTTTTTTTTTTCTGTTTCCTAGATAGGCCTTGGGGTAGGGGTATGGTGAGAACAACGGACTGTAGAGAAGGACACGTGAGTTAACAAGTGCTGAATCTAGAAATGACTGGATGTCACAAGAGGTGTGTCACATCTAATGTGCACTCGACAGATAGTGAGTGTCCACAGGTGCTCGTGATGGGAGCTCTCTCCACCGAGGAGAGTTGCTAATAAGGCAAAAGTTAAGGACATGTGCATTAGAAAATTAGAGAACCTAGGGGACTACTTCTCTAGTTATTTACTCTGGTTGATTGTTCTAAAATAATTGTACTAATTATCCTAATACAAAACCCCTCCCAAGTGGGACTATACAATCTGTTTATGGTATAAAGAAAGGTATTTGCTAATGACATCCATATATATCCTTGATATGAAAAGTGCTAATGTAATTTAGCAAGAAAAAAATTGCTTAAAGTTCATTAACTAAAAATAAATAAGTAGATAGGTAGATAAATAAATAGATAAATAAATGAAAGGAAGACCAGTAGAGTAGAGGAAAGGGACCAGGAGAGGGAGGAAAGGAGAGAAGGGAATAGTATATAGTATTGAAATGGAGAAAACTATGTTACATGTATATATGAATATGTCAAAATGAACCTCACTATTATGTATAACTAAAATTTTTAGTTGTTTGAATTATTTCCAATCATTTAAATATAAATGATATGTATATAAATGTGTGTATCTAAATATTAAACATGCAGTTTGATAAAATGCCGTTGGCAAAGGAATTTAAAAATCCCAGAAAATACCTTTAATTCAACTGTGAAATAAAGAGTAGGTCATTGTTTTTTGTTCTAGCCTTGACTTTTTTACCCCCACTTCGGGTTTTAGTATATACCAGGTACTTCCAAAGAGGTTTTTCAGGTATTTGAAGGGAGTCCGTTTATGGATGCCAAAGTGCTTGCTGTGAGATGATAGGGAATTTCTCCAGCGGCCCTTGTGGGGTGACAGTTGATGGTGTGCTCACGGATTCTGGGAAACAGTCACAGAGGACCCATTGTCTTAGGGAAAGGATGTCAGTCATGAGTTACTCAACCTTTCGTGAAAAATTTACCCCTAAAGAGATGAATTAGACTGGAATTTTGGCAATAAATGGTTGGCTTTGATGGTAGTGATAGATACTGAATTTTTTTCTTTTCTATTTCCTGTTATTCTTTGAACTGGCACCTCAGGGTCTGTTTTAGGCTTCATTGAAGGAAATAATTTTATCTGAAGGTGGAATTTGGAAAAGAGGGCGTAGCCTTGCTGCCGTGACTGTAAGCAGCGAAGGCTTACGATGCTGAGAGCACAGGTAGGGGACAGCTTCGCTTCCCCAATTGTCGGAGCTGGTGGCTTTGTTTCCCCATGGGAGCTTCAGGTTCCTCAACTGTGAAGAGACAGAAACCACATGTTGTGGTTGACTCAGGACAGCCCGGCTCTGCAGCTGCCATCCTGTGTAATTATTAATAGCACCCCCTTTCGCTCTCAAAGGTGTTGGTCTTGATAATAAATTACAGGGCCGCCTCTCCTACCTTGGAGGGGAATTAGGAGGTTGAAGTGAATTAATGTTTGTAAACCTATAGCCCGGTGCCTGGCACATGGTCTCTGCTCAAATGACGATGATCAGTTATTAAACCACTTGGCTTTTCAAACCAGACGTCAAAGAAAACGACTCAATAGACAATGTCTGTTTTGATGAAAATTTGGCCACTGTCCCAATCATCCTGCCTTTTATTCCACCCACAAAGAGTTTCCTGCCTAAAGCATGAATTTGAGAGGTTTCAGCAGCTACTAAAAACTCTCTGATTTTTGTGGCTTCACAGGTCATCTAATAGATCTCTACTTAGCAGTCAGACTGTTACTAACTTTATAATAGTAGTAGAACAGTTTAGAACATTTTCAAAACTTTTCACAAGTCACATCTCCTGTTGCACAAGAATCCCCCGTGAGATAGCTATGGTAGTGGTTGTTACTATTGTTTTAATGATCTGAACAGTGAGGCTCAGAAATATGAAATCACTTTTGCAAAATCACATCGGTGGTAGCAGTAGGGAGGGGAGGGTATGCATGTGGGGCCTCTTGGATTTGTATTTTTTTCATTGCACCATGTTCATTAATTCAAAGGCAAGATTAATAAATTACTCAAGTGCTTCTCATTTATTATGTCTGCTTTTGTCACGTCTCATTCCGTCTTTGATTTTGCTGGTATTCATTCATTTTTTATCCATGCCCTACCACCAAAGTAAAAATAGGTAGGTGCTGCTTAGTCTCAGGATACAGACACAGTCCTGGCCTGGGTATTTCACATTCTAGAGATTTGGTTCTAAAATCATCATTTGTTTTTACTATTTATTTTTTTAGTTTTAGGTGGACACAATAATCTTTGTTTTATTATTATTATTTTTTTTTATGTGGTGCTGAGGATGGAACCCAGTGCCTCATGCATGCTAGGCAAGCGCTCTACCACTTGAGCCACAACCCTAACCCCTAAAACCATCAATTGTTACTGAGTCTGTGTGAGTAGTTTCAGGACACAGGTATTGATGCTGGCTGTTGATGCTCACTGCTCTGCAGTTTATGGCACCTTATTACTCTGTACCATTGCAGACAAGGATGAGAAATTTGGGGTTTGTCACTCCTGAGCCTTTGTTCACACACACCAAGGAGGGTATCTCCAGTGACTTCTTACAGTTTCTCTTGGACATGTGCCAGTATGCTGTAAACAGACTCTATTCACATCTACCTTCTCTTCTGACTGGGAGATCTTTTGAGCTCTGTGCTTCTAATATGGAGTTGAGCACCTGGCACATGGGAAGACTTAGGTGCCAGAGAATGTATGCTCAGTGCTCAGCTGCCATGCAGGGGAGCTTTGACTATGCCCATAACATGTTTGAGCAAATGGCATGTTGGAGGTTAGATCCCTTGCTTAAGATCATTTTGTTTTTAAAATATCAAAAGAGATCTTCTCTTTTACAATACCTTTATTAAGATGTAATTTACATAAGTAAGCTATACATATCTAAAGTGTACCACTTAATAAATTTTGACATGAGACCATCACCACAATCAAGATAGTGAACACATCCATCACCCCCAAACCAAAAAAGAGGATTTGAATCCAGATCTGTGACTCCAAAGCCCTTGGTTTCCCTCTGGTTATAGATATATAGGGGAATAGAGCCCTTTGTTTCAGCCCTTTCCTCCTGACAGGCTAATGGGGAATTTGAATTGTTGAAAAAACAGGAAGGAAAAGAGTGGATGAACAATGTGGTACAATATAGCAGTGGAATGTATACCCAGTGAAGTGAATGAATTATTGATTCACAACTACATGAATATATCTCAGAAACATAATGGCACATCAAAAATACCTCAGAAAGAATGCTACTAATTTTTTAAATCTAAAAACAAATGTCTATCATTTAGACATTCATACACTCAAACACATACACACATATAACAAGAGATAAAGAAGTCATGAACACAAAATTTGGGCTAGTGGTCACCTGTGGAGAATCAAAGACATGGAATCTGGGAGGGGCATGCAGGTAAACACAAGTGTTAACAATATTTCAGGCTGTGGGTTGGACAGTGAGTTCTTGAATATTTATTATGATATATATGTGTGTGTCTATTATACATATAATTTGCCTAAATTTCGATATTGGTATGAACAATCATATTCCAATTAAGTATTTTCATTATTGTGAGAAAAAAAAAATCACTAATATGGGATAGTTAAAAATCCAAAATGTTTTCATTCAATATATACTAAGAAAATTTAGAGCTCTTCATAAAGCATCTAAGTTTAAGCTGGGTGTGGTAGCACACACGCCTATAATCCCAGCACTTGGCAGGCTGAGGCAGGAGGATCGCGAGTTCAAAGCCAGCCTCAGCAATGGCGAGGCACTTAGCAACTCAGTGAGACCCTGTCTCTAATAAAATACAAAAAAGGGCTGGGGGCCGGGTGTGGTGGCGCACGCCTGTAATCCCAGCACTTTGGGAGGCTGAGACAGGAGGATCGCGAGTTCAAAGCCAGTCTCAGCAATGGCGAGGCACTTAGCAACTCTTGGTGAGATCCTGTCTCTAATAAAATACAAAAAAAGGGGGGCTGGGGATGTGGCCCAGTGGTCGAGTGCCCCTGAGTTCAATCCCTGGTACCAAAAAAAAGCATCTAAGTTTGTAGTCAGGGGGATTAAGGATCAATTGAAGTTCTTTAATAATGTGCTTGTGGAAGTCCCCTGTTGACCATCCTGGAGTTGCTGGATGTGCTGTGACCTGTCCTGCTGTGTGGATCCATTTCTACCACCCACACTTGTTCTGTTATTATTGGCAATAAGGGGAATAATGAATACAGGAAGAACAGAATTAAGTTAGGGTCTCATGCCTAAATATACGAAGAGTAAAACCCCCCAAAAAGTTGTAGAATTTTTGGCAACTTACGAAACTCTCCAGGATCTTGAAAATCAAGAGTCAACACAAGAGAGATTTAATACTGGGAAGGAAAACAATGAAGACTAGGTGTCTTCCAAAAAGAACTGGAATGTATTTTGGTGTCTTAAATAATGTGCAATATAATTTCTTCTGTTCTCCATCTACTTTCATGTAATAACTGCTAAATAAATGTTAGTTTTAGCTCTGATTACATTTCAGTTTTCTAATATTTAAAAGCAAAGCAAGTTAAAAAAAAAAAAAATCTGGCTGATCCGTGCCTCACAATTAAGCCTCCTTTCGTGTCACTTGGTTGTTCTGCCAAAGAAACCACATTTCAGGCCCCACTGGCCATCTGGTGGGAACTTGTCTGATTTCCAGGCAGGACCTCATGGTCTCTGAAATACAGGTCTTGGGGCATCCAAAAACCGGAAAAATACTGCTGGTGTTGCCAGTGTAGCCCTTTGTAAAAACTTTGACACAAGAAATTGTGGTTTCTTGGGTTCCATTTGTGACTATTCATTCCTTCCAGGACACGGTGCGCCACCGCGCCCGCCCCTTTGTAAATTTGACATGTTGATGAGCCTTATTGACCCATTGTTGATAGATCTTGGTAAAAACTACACTGAAATTCTGAAAGCAAGGCAGTGTCAAACTTAATATATTTTTAAAAAGAATAAGGAAAAAAAAAAAAAAAGGAGCCACCCTATGTCAAGGGATTCATTAGCATGAAGCACATGAACACTGCTTGGGTCATTCTGTTCTCTACGCCAGGAGGTGGAGTTGCTCAAAACATGCAGCTGGTAGGTGGTGGGGTCGGGAGAATGGCACTACTGCTGTTACTCCATCTGCTCTGCCACACTGCTGCCCTTTATAGATTTTTTTTTTTTAAAGGTTCTGTTCTTATTTGGAGCCCTAAAAGGAGATTTTCTTTTTTTTTTTTTTTTTTTTTTTTTTTGGGTACTGGGGATTGAACTCAGGGGCACTCCACCACTGGGCCACATCCCCAGCCCTTTTTTGTATTTTATTAGAGACAGGGTCTCACTGAGTTGCTAAGTGCCTCGACACTGCTGAGGCTGGCTTTGAACTTGCAATCCTCCTGCCTCAGCCTCCCAAGTGCTGGGATTACAGGCGTGCGCCACCACGTCCGGCTAGGAGATTTTCTTTATAGACCAGAGGACCTGGTAATTTATTTTAAATATGGCCTGGTAGTTGTTGGACACTTTTTAGCAGCAGAGATTTGGGGGCCAGATCTGGGTTCTAATCTTAGCTTCCCACTTGTGAACTTTCCACATGTGAAGTTAACTTTCCTTCTCTGAGCCTCCGCTTCTTTCTTGGTCAGGGCAAGGCTTAGAGCAGTTTTCAAAGCTAAAATTCTGAAATACTTTTCTATGAAATTCTGATTTAAAGCCTCATGAAACTAAGAGTCTCTTGGGAGATACAAATAAGATAAATAAAATAAATGTGCATTAATGATATGTATGTGAAGAGGAATGAAGGGGAATATAAGATATTGGGAAGAAACTGAAATTGAGTAAACAAGTCAGACCTCAACAAGAAGAGGATTCTTGAGTAAACACCTGAAGAAGAAGAAGTAGCATGCTAGCTGGGTGGATATCTAAGGGAAGAACATTTCAGGTGTGTGTGCGTGGGGTGGAGTAAGCACAAAGGCCCTGAGGCAGGAATGTATGTAGAATGTATAAGGAATAGCAAGGAGGGTGGTGGGGCTCGAGTAGGAGGAGTAGTAGGAGATGTGGTCAGAAAGATAACAGTGGGTCAGTTGGTAGATCAGGTACTGTCTTATAGGTCAAAGACTTTGGAGGGTTTGAACACAGGAACAACATGATCTAGCTTACATTGCTAAAAGACCCTCTGTGCTGTGTTGAGACTAGATGGTTGCAAGGGAAGAAATAGGAGAGGGTGGTCAACACGGCAGAGTATGGAGACCAGATAAGAGGTCTGTGCAGTAATCCAGAGCACTCCCATGTTGTGCTAATCATCTTTCCATCACTATATAACAAATATGTGATATGATATATCATATATATCACATGTCTTATAAAAGAAAGTGGTTTTTTTTTTTTTTTTTTTTTTTTAGCTCAGTTTTAGAGGTTTCAGTTCTTGGTAGGTTGACCCCATTGCTTTTGGGCCTGTGTTAATGCAGAAGCCAGTGGTAGGCAAAACCACTCATTTCATGGTCAGCAAGTGAAAAAGAAAGAAAAGAGGAAGCGGCTGAGATGCCCTTTTAAGAACACCTCCCCCCAGTGACCTTAAAACCTCCCATAAGGCCCTACCTCCTAAAGGTCCCACCGTCTCCCCATAGCACGAGGCTGGAGAGCAAGCTTCTAGCATGCCGGCCACTCAGGATGCGAGCCATAACAATGCTCATCTTACTGGAGTTATTTTATTATATTCTGCCATCAAGACGCAGCAGGTTTCCCCTGTGCCCCTCTCATATTTATAAACTGCAGGAGGAGTGGGAGCCGTGTCCCTCAGACAGCCATCCACCCTGGCTTTGTCCTAGGTGGATGGTGGTACTATAGAACAGTGGCATTTGCATATAACTATTTGAGTCCTGCTTCTCTGATAAGTTTTCCTGCAAGAGAAGGGAGTACTTTGTAAAATGGATTATCTCTTGTCAGTTGTCATCGTGAAGCAATCCCTGGTGATTGTCCCCTGGCAACCAAAACTACAGGAAAGTGCTGTTTCATTGTGCAGGTTATCAATTCTGACACATTATCAGCCAACAAAAAGAAAAGTAGGTTAGTGGAGCTGGTGAGCACCATGGAGATGCTTGCAAACAGCAGAGCAGTGTTCCCCACCATTCTTGGGGTGAATGGCGTCACTTGGAAAAGGCGCCTTTGCTGCCGGACGTAGCTGCTCTGTTCACCAGCCTAGAGCTTCGCTTTGCCTTCTAAACCTTTTTGGTTGGGACTTGCTTGTTACTGCCTTCAGAATTTATGCTATTTTTCAAGGTTGCCTTTAAAGGTATTTTTATGTGCATGTATCAGAAAATTAGAGACTTACTAGATTGAAAATTCTAACATACTAGATTGAGAGTCAGTCTCAGAGATGTGTGACTTTTATACAAACTGCCATAAAATTCTCAAATAAAATAATCTTAATTTGTGTGTGTGTCTGCAATTTTTTTTATTCAAAGTTGTTGTATTTGTAATAGTAGAATGCATTACAATTTATAATACACATATAGAGCCTTTTTCTACATAACCCTGTTTGTATACAAAGTATATCCGTGCAGGAGCCCTGTTTGGGGAGATGGCTAAGATTGCGGTTGACTACGGGCCATGGAGATGTTTGGGCATTGCCGCCTTCCGTAGTCTCACCGGACTTGGCCCAGGATCTCGCGGGACTTGGCCCGGGATCTTGAGAGACTTGAGCAAGATTGCTGATCGGGTCTGTGCCATTTGGTTTGTTGGTTGTTTGGTGGTGTGTGTGGTACGTGTTAAAGTTGTTGTTAGAGCCAGAGAGAAAAGTTATCAGAATAAAAAGGCTGTTTGTTTCCAGTTCGCCTCTGAACTTCTTCCCGCGGCTTCGTTGCTCCAAGCGGCCATCCCTTCAGGCGGCAACATATTTGTACTATTCAAGTCTTCAATCATGCATTCAGGATAATGATATCCATCTTATTATAACACCATTTCTTTTTTTCTTTTCTTTTTCTTTCCCCTCGATCCCCCCTTGCTCCCTCCCTTCTCCTCCCTCCCCTTTTGCAGGTAGAGAATATGTATTATTAGTCAAACTTAATGAGAGTGTCATAACTATAAAAAGGCTAAAGTAATCGATTCTGGTGCCTTGAAATTCCCTTCGATTATCTTACAAGGATCTGTGTGAGTTGTAACCATTTTAACCAGAGTCTGATCAGGCATTCATGGATAGGGTGTGATTGAATGTCATAAGAAGACATCAGTGGCTGGGCGTGGTGGCACACACCTGTAATCCCAGCAGCTCAGGAGGCTGAGGCAGGAGGATGGGGAGTTCAAAGCCAGCCTCAGTAAAAGTGAGGCATTAAGCAACTCAGTGAGATCCTGTCTCTGAATAAAATACAAATAGGGCTGGGGATGTGGCTCAGTTGTTAGTGCCCTTGAGTTCAATCCCCAGTACCAAAAATAAAGATATCAGTGACATATGTGCAGTTTATAAATTGAGTATATATGTCACTTTAATTACAAACATAATTTCCCAATTCCCGTAGGTGGTAAAGAAACTACGTAATCATCTTATGTGCTTTATATATTAAAAATATCAAGCAAAATAATAGGTTGAGCTATCAGATGTTTTTATTTCCACAGTGCTTTATCATTGTTAGTCTCCCTGTTATAAAATGGGTACTTGTCAATGTATGGATTTTGCTTTTCTAAAGTCATTTATAGGACTCTCCCCCCGCCCCAATTATACTTCATAGTGATGACACTGCCACCCCCACCCCAATTCATCAGCTCATTTAAGTCCTCAGGGTACCTCTGTGGATGAAGAAGATAGGCAGTGTCACCCCAGTTTATAGCAAAGGAAACAGTTTTGGAATAAATTTTTTTTGGATTCTTCATCTAGGGCCCTACCCCTGTAATATTTTTCAAATTTGTGGTGCTATATCAGTAACAGAGTAAGTACAGATATTTTGCATTAAGATAAATTCAGTAGCAATAGGTAGTGATGACAGTTGTGTTTGAGATTTCTTTTTTTTTTTAAATATTTATTTATTTACTTTAGATGTACACAATGCAATGCATTTATGTTTACGTGGTGCTGAGGATCGAACCCGGGCCGCGCACGTGCGAGGCAAGCGCTCTGCTGCTGAGCCACAACCCCAGCCCTTGAGATTTCTAATTGATGCATTTTTGCATATTTCTTCCTTGTGTCTTCATAGAAGCCTACATTAAATTCAGAAGACATCAAAATGTGCCTTTTAAAGGTAGATAAATCCTCACAAACCTAAACCACAAAAGAAAACAGCATATTCCCCTTATAGAAAGTTCAAGTACAGGCTGAACACAGCTGTGGTGTTAGAAGTTTGGAGGGCAGCTACCCTCATCTGGAGAGGGTGGCTGGGAGTGGTGTAGACTGGTCTGGGTGTTGGTTACATTGACGTTCCCCTTTGGGAAGCTTCTCTAGCTTTTTATTCTTCAGTAAAATTGTATTTAAACACCATATTTTCATAAGTGGTAGTTCAGTTGAAGTGTTTTAGACTTGAAGAACAGTTCGTATACATTTATTATATATAATAAACTGCCATTTCCCCACAAAAGTCAATTACCTTTTTTGTTGTTCCTAAGCACTTTGCATTAATTTTGAGTTCATCTTGTCACAGAACCAGCTGCCCACAAGCCACGGCAAAGTCCTTCATAAAATGCTTGCCAACACAACTCTCTTGCTTACACTTTCTAAGGTGCTATGGGAAGAAAGGTATTGAAGAAGGGCTCTTGAGTGGGGATGTTAATCTGTATCAGAACAGACACTGCTAAGAAATGCTTTCATGGAATTCCGATAAGGCTCAGAAAGAGAGCTTTTGTCAGCTTCTTCTAATTCAACAATTTCACACTGATTTTTTTTCCCCACATAGATGGTTTCAGAAGAGCAACAGAGTTGAACAACAATTGCTCTATCATTTTTTAAATGTTCTTTGAGGTCAGAGCCTAAAGGAAATAAGATTGAGGCTAAAAATTACTCTGAGCAAATCTAAATTTTCATGCAAATGGACACCAACGGCTACAGCCCTGACATTCTCTAGGCTTCTGAACTTTCTGTCCACAGCAAAAACAGAGAAACTGGAAGAACATAAAGGATTTTGTGGATCAGCAATACCCTCTGCAGTCCTCACAATTTACAGGCCAGGGCCAGGGTGAATCATGTATATTATGGGTCATGTCCAAGAGGGTGCAGTTTTCTTGCAAATCATTGCTTCTGTGAAATGTGCTTAGTTCTTTGGCTTTCTTTAAATCAGTCTAATTTTTTTTTTAAATAAAATGTATTCTTAAGTATTCCTGCCAGCTTTTTACACATTATGATTTCTTGTTTTCTCTGCAGTGTTCTCTTTCTTCATCAGAAGAAAGACTTATTGGCATCAGAAGACCTAAAACACCAACCTCAGGTGACTTCTCTGACCTTAACACTCAGACCAACTGGACCAAGTCACTGCCACTGCCAACACCAGAAGAGAAGATGCGCCAGCAAGCCCAAACGGTCCAGGCTGACGTGGTGCCCATTAACATAACTGGTACGCATTGCTCTTTATTGGATGAAGAGAATATTAAAACTAAATATGTGTATGCATGCAAAATATCTGTTGTCTGTTAGATCAGATGACTTTGTCACCAGAGGTTGGTGTCAAAGAAGTTGATGGTTCAACCATTCATCTACAGTGTGGCTTTTTATTAAGATTTTGGTTACATAGGAACATCTTCTAAACGTGGTCCTGGGTAAGAAAGAAAATAGATATTCCCCCCTAGTCCCTCCTAAAGGATTACTTTAAGTAATATTTATAGAAGTGAAGAAATAATTATTTTGTGATGTTTCTGATAGATTTTCTTGTTACCTTCTTGTTTTCTTAAGTAGAAAAGGGGAAAATTTCTTGAAATAAAAATATCAAATGAATTAGTAACTATAACATATTATAAAAGATTACAATATGGTGGTAAAGTTATATTCTGATTTTTATAATTTGAATTCCACAATCTTCAAGCAAAAATGCATTCATACTGAATAAACAGTTTTTACAGTATGTTACATTAACTTGGGATGTGAATATTAATTACCAAATCAGAAATTATGGACTATTATACTGAACCATTAATCATTTCTGATAATTAAGGTGATAAATAATGAGGGACATCAAGCTTTTTTTTTTTTTTTAATTTTTTTTTAGTTGTGGTTGGACACAATACTTTTATTTTATTTATTTTTACATGGTGCTGAGGATCGAACCCAGGGCCGCGCACGTGCTAGACGAGCGCTCTACCACTGAGCCACAATCCCAGCCCCGGACATCAAGCTTAAAGATGATCTTTCCCAGGAGGAATTGGTCAGTGGTTTGGGGAAGATAGCAAATCCAAAGAGGCATGGTAAGAGTTAATATGAATGGAGCATGCTTAAGATACACAGGCCCTGGGTATAATTCCTGGCACCAACCCCAACCACAGTATGTTCTATAGAAATAGATGACTGGCAGTCCTAGCAGTCATCATTGATAACCAGTTCACACAAAACATTCCTATGGGCCCTAAAAAAAAAAAACTGGGAGACCAAAATGAATAATTTTTCATTAACAAGGAGTTTGAAAAGCCATAACTCTTTGCTGTCTTCTGAGGCCACTACTCTTAGGAAGGTTTTTGCCAGGACTTGGTGAGCTTGTAGGGACTGATAATGTTTTGATAATTTTTGAAGCTTTTTTTTTAAAAAAAAAAAACATTACAGGATATTCCAAAATTTCACTTAAAACTCTTATTTTGAATTCCAGGGAAATTTAATTAAAAAGTATATGAATGATTTTTGATTCCATGTTCATTTTTCACACTTGTACCTTAAAGAAACAGCATGTCTTACTCCATTTTCTGTGTAAACAGCATTGTTGATCTTCATGATGTGTTTCTCCTTCACCTTGCTCATACCTTTCAAAGATTATTTTTATAAATAGTTTTGTTGCAGAATGAAATAAAAATGTATAGTGCTCACTGCTTGATGAAATATATGGACACATGCTTACTATTAGAAAAAGAATGACATTATTTGATTAAATATAGCAGAAATGCAATTATACATGATTAAATGTCTCAAATAATATTATGAGATAAGAAGATTGTTCTATGAAATATGATAATCCTTAATAGAATAAGGGTGAAATGCATTATCTTGAGATTAGGGGATTTTAAAATAGAGTAACTAGCATTTCAGGAATAAAGAATTATTTGCAATGAAATACATTGTCACAACAGAAGATGGTGTCATCTTTGAGTTTTAATTCTCTCCTGCTTGGTGACTAAATGTATATGAATTACATTGCATTTAAAAGAAGACCTTTAAGTGCCACCAGGAAAGGTGAATGATAGTAAAAAAAGATTTGAGCAAAGTAAGTTATGTCAAAATGTAATTTACTTTGAATTGAGTGATGGACATTGATAGAAATGTCAAAATTAAATATAATAATTATATACATACTGATGTATTTTCTGGATCTGTGTGTTTACATACACACCTATGTTTCTGAAAGGACTTGTTTCTGGTCTAAAGAAGCAATAAAATTTCAAGATTTCACTTTGGTTAAACTGATACAGTTTATACAGCTTCCTGCTGTTTAAATTATATATTTCTAAAGTCCTAGAAGATTTCTGAGATAAATATGTAGTTTCTTGTAAGAAATTATCATGTGCTCATTAATTTGAGTGAGGATTGATCCTCTACTCTGATTTTCAGTAAGACTCAGCAGGAAAAAAAAAAAAATGGCCATTGATACATTGTTTTAAATCCAGAGCTAAGCCCACCATACCTAGAGCTATAGAACATCAGCACAGTGGGATGCTGGCTTGAAATGTGATTTAATCTTTTTAGTCTTTGTCCTGTGGGGACTTGACCTGTTCTAAAAGTTGAGGAGAAAAAAATATTAAAGATATATGTTCATTAATTTGAGTGAGGATATATATATATTCATTCCATCATCTGCCATGTGGGATAACAACTCTTCTACCTGGAAGATAAGTAGAGTGAGTAAATATACTTAAACGATTTACAAACTACCTTGGTTCCTTGTGCTGCCTAAGTTTATTTCTAAATAGGTACAATGAATAACCAAATGCCATTTTTCAATTAAATGGAGTGATTCAATTCATTAGATGTTTATTGAATAACTATTTGTGCCAAGCATTAGGTCATAGGGGATGGTAAAGTATGACTCATGGTCTCTACTCTCAAGAAATGTGTATGTAGTCCAGTAGGTGAGATCATCTTTTTAGGTCACAATTCAAGGTGGAGAGTGAAATGCCTTTAATGGTATATATGTTGTAGATGCACATCCTCATATGGTTTGCTTCTTCATTTTCCTTGAAGCTTGGGTGGTTTTACCCTTTTGTTTTTCTTGTAGAAGCAAAACTGGAGACTAACTGCAACTTTCTGTTAATGTTTTGTCCATCCTTACTTAATGTCTGGGTACAAGGGATTTTTTTCTTCTGCTGCAGAGAACTAATGAACCACTGAAGTCATGACTGGCTCCTTTTAAGCCTCATTTGTGCTATTGCATATAAGTGACCCATTTATCACAGCAGTGGTACCTTCTGGTGTTTCAGGCTCTTCTCTCAATCATTTCTGTTTTTCAGAACAAAGTTGCAAGAATTTGCAAGTTTGCCAGCATTTGTTTAAGTCTGTTTTGAAATATGTTTTGTGATCATTCAGATCTTTTATTCTGTTTTGATTACTTGGTGCACAACTTATTACTATCCAGACAGAAGTTATGTTGTCCACGGTGTACCCATTATGAATGGGTGTCAGTATTGCTAAAAAGAGTGACTCTTTTTATACTTGTGCATAAGAATGATAGAAATATGTGATTGTGTGCATATATGTATTTTTAAAATCTCCTTTTGAGGAGAATAACCATGTAAAAAGGTCAGTGCTATAAACTGGCAAGTAATTGAAAACAAACCAGTCAGTAACTGATACTGTTACAAATTTTATTACTTGATGGTTTCCAGTGGTGTGTTTAATTACACCAGTTTATAAAGAAAGGAGTCCTGTGGATGTGGCATTCCAGGTTCGATTGTCTAAGTTAAGATTAACCTTCAACAGTGATCATGAACCAGAGAAGCAGTTCAGCTTTGACAACAGCAGTGCTACTGGGTCTCAGTACTTTATCATTATAAGGCTTTTCATTTTTCATTACGGTTGTATCTCACACCATAACATTCCCACAGCCTCTCCAAATTGTCAGCCTCCTTGATTCAAGAAAAAGCTCTGACTCTTGATTATTTGTGTCATCACAAAAGACAAGAGATTATATTGGTCTCTGCTGGATGACCAGATGAATAAAGCATTCTTATTGCCATTACTACATACATACTGATGTCTAGAGTAATGTTGGTAGCTGGGTGCAGTGGCTCATGCCTGTAATCCCAGCAGCTCAGGAAGCTGAGGCAGGAGGATCGTGAGTTCAAAGCCAGCCTCAGCAACAGCGAGGTGCTAAGCAACTCAGTAAGACCCTGTCTCTAAATAAAATATAAAAACAGGCTGGGGATGTGGCTCAGTGGTTGATTGCCCCTGGGTTCAATCCCCAGTACCACCCCTCAAGAAAAAGAGTGATGTTGGTGGCCAGAGGAATCCAAAATATTCATTTTTTAAAATGACACAGAAGCACTCTTTCAGTGTGTTACTAACAAACTCACATTTGCTACTCTGGCTCGTTTGAAGATGAGATCAACGTGTGTCCTTTGGAAGGACATCCACCCAGAAATTGGAAAACAGCCTTATGATGATAATGTGCTTCCCCTCCTTTTTCGCCTTTCAGCATTCATCATCATATGACTGGCTAACATCATTATTAATCCCTTCTTATCATTTTACAACAAGCTTCTGGAAAGAAAGTGCATGGTGTCAGCTTGCTTGAAAATAACATTGCTTTGCTTGTTCTACTGCTCTGCATTAGGGGAGAATTTCGATCGCCAGGCCAGCCTTCGGCGGTCTCTAATTTACACAGACACTCTGGTAAGACGACCGAAGAAAAAGTCAAAAGGAGAAAGACTATTACAGGAGTCCCAGACAACATTCAGAAGGAGCTAGGTATGGCTCGTAGAACTGCATTCCATTGCCCTCCTCGCTGCTCCGCGTTACCCAGCTAACCTCGTGTGGTGCTTGTCAAATCTATATATTCTGATAGCCAGATTATTTTCCTCATGAGGCACCAGGTGCAAATCTTACATCCCATGCAGACGATGTGATGCATTTTGGGGAGAAGTAGCAGGGCAGAGCTTTCATGAAAACTTTAGTGGGATGGTTGATAGAAATTGAGTTTGCCGTCACCTTTAGGCACCTTGAACACTGGTTATTCCCATATTTGCACTGATTGTTCATTGAGATCTTAAGTTCTTAGGAACCAAAACCTCATTCTTGGACTTCACCTTATGAAGGTAGACTTCAGTACTTGCCCCAACAGTGCTGGTGGCATTTGTTTGTTTGTTTGTTTGTTTTAGTTGTACACAATGCCTTTATTCTTATGTGGTGCTAAGGATTGAACCCGGGCCGCACACATACTAGGCAAGTGCTCTACCGCTGAGCCCCAACCCCAGCCCAGCTGGTGGCATTTTTTTTTTCATGAGAGGCAGCAATCTGAGATAATCATAACTGTCGGTATGACAGAAAATAGTTGTTGATGTCAGATATCTTCATTTCTATCAAGGGAACTCAGAGCTTTTTCATTCAGTGTTTTTCAACCTGTGATCGAACCAATGGGGGCCGGTGGAGAGAGTCGTTTCGTTCACTGTTGGCTTACCTGATGTGCTTGTGCTTGTCTTTTTATGCCCTTTGGATAATCCTTTCATTCTCTTCTCTATAATAAATTCCTCTCCCTGTCCTTTAATGAGGCCCCACAGGAATGTCCGCAAGGGCAGTTGAGCGTAGCTCCTGGGTCAGGAGCAGGACTCCAGCACCAGACCACTTCAGTTGGAATCTTGACTCTACCACTTGCTCTCTGGGTACCCTTTGCAGAGATTACATCACGCCTCTGAGCCTACTTCCTCATCCCACACATGGGGTGGTGATATGACTAGAATCTACTTCTTGGAGTTGGTTAAGGACTGAGCGAATTTATCCATGTGATACACTTGGTTCCTTGGATTACTATAAATGTAGGAGCCACTGTTGTCATCATGGAGAACATAATGCTACCTATCTTGAAATTTGATTCTTCCTCTTTCGCCATCCTGTGGGTTATGACCTCATAGTCCCTTTGCCTTAGGTTATTACTTTGATTTACTATTAAAAGTTATACTCTAGAAACTCAGAATTGTGGTTTCTGAAATTGCCTACTAGTCTTTTGGTCAAAATGAGCATATCCAAACAATAGTGATATTTCTATTGCAGTACTTTGAGGTCTCATTTTGGCTTCCAGTGCCACAAACGTTTGCCCCCATCACCCCTACTTAAGTGCCTGGTAGTGGAGAGAGCATGCTCCTCTTTGCCTGGCATTTTCTCTTTTACCGCCATTTGTTCTGCAGTATCTATGCTGCTCCTTCTAGAGTATAGCAACATGAGGACAAGAATAGCAGTGTTTGGCCTCTGCTGTGGGAAGCTCCTGAGACGCACTTGGTGTGCAGGTGCTTGGCCTATGCCATAACAGAAGGGTTTGGTAGAAACAAAGGCAGGGCTGTGACTGCACCTGTGGAGTCTGAAAAGTCTGTCTTTGGCTCATGGCCAGCATGCTGCTCCTGTGCTACCTGAGTCCTTCAGGCACCTTCTCCAAACTTATGCCTTACTGTCACCTGTACTTTCTCCTTCTCAACACTTAGCTGTGGTTCATTCTTTCAGACTCCTTTCTTTTTCTTGGGACAGCTAACACATTTGAGATCTGTACTGGTATTCTCAGCAGGTGTTTAATAGGCTGATTCCTCATCATACTCAGGTAATATACTTTAGGTGGTCTTTATAGGAGATGTGCCTTAACCTAAAGGAGTAACTTTAAGGACATGCAGTTAAGGCCATTTGTAAGAAAACAAGGTTGATGTATTGAGGTAAGCTGCATTTTAAGTGGATTTCCATTTGGAACAAGTAGGTGCTGGATGACTTTGTGTAAAAAGTAGAAGAAGAGTTTGGCCCAGATAAAGATGTACATAACACATAAGTATTCAATGACGTATGTACCATGGCTATGACATGTGCTGTGAAACCTAGAACCCAACAGTTACAAACTTGTATCACTTTGAACTCATAGTGTGAGTCAGTAACTCAGTTGCCGCTTGGATCTTACTAAAGTGACATGTCCAGCTAGGGAAATCTTAGCTTCTGTAATTTTAATATTTTTTAAATTGATGATTGGGTCCCTGAAACCAATGTTCATTTCTCTTTTGCATGTGACATGGAACTACCACTAATGGTGGAAGAAAGATAATAGCTTTCCCCACATCATCTGTGTTGTGACTGTTGCCAGACATGAGACACAGTCATTGCACAGCCAATAGCATAGCCTGAATGACAGCTGGAGCCACTGAGACAATTGTATCTAAGCTAGAGCTAGGTTTTTGTTTTTTTTTTTAATAGACAATTAGTGACTCTGATTTTTAATAGATAGTTTAATTGAAGAACTGATAGATGGAATGAGGAAAGTAACATTTGAGTGGAGTTTAATTAAGCAAAAATATTGGTTCATCTTTTTTGCCCCATCTTTTTGAGACCTCTGGTTTACCTTGCTGTGTCTCCCAGTGTTCGGGACTTACAAGGACTCTGGTTTAGAAGTCTGTACTATTTACCTAATGATTATCAAAAACAGACACTTTAGCCGGGCGTGGTGGCGCACGCCTGTAATCCCAGCACTTTGGGAGGCTGAGGCAGGAGGATCAAGAGTTCAAAGCCAGCCTCAGCAATGGCGAGGCACTTAGCAACTCAGTGAGACCCTGTCTCTAAATAAAAAATACAAAAAAGGGCTGGGGATGTGACCCAGTGGTCGAGTGCCCCTGAGTTCAATCCCCGGTACCACACACACACACACACACAAAAAAAAAAAAAAAAAAAAAAAAAAACAGACACTTTATAGTTTCTTTTAAATTCATCTTTGTCTAGACAGAAAACACCAGAAAGTATGGCTGAATCAAATTGGACAAAAAAAAGAAACGATTCTCTAAAGGAAAAGCATTCAATTAGAAAAGATATACCTAGTTCACTCCACACTGCCTAGGTTGCCAGGGATTGGATTAAAAATAAAAATAATAAATAACCAACCATACAGGGGGGTCTTCCTTGAATTACAGTGATTTATTGTTCTTAGGAATGTGCAGTTTTTACTTCAAAATCCATAAATACTGGACTCTGGAGACTAGCCAGCATATAGCACTTTAAAAATCCAAGTAAGATCTTGAATGTTTACTTCCAAAGCTTATCTGAGGATCAGTTTGTTGCCTTCCATTTAAATGAATTGGACAAATTTTTGAATTTTTTTCCTTGAATCTAAAAACTACACAGATATCAATTTGAATGTTGTGTTACAAGGTTTGATCTTCCAGAATGAGAGAGGATTATTTTGTTCATACATAATTATGTTTGGCTACTATCCCCACACATATTTCTTACTGAATGAAGACAAACAACATAGAACCATGGTTGTGCTACTATTTTTAAAGATTTAATTTGTTCTAAGAATTGATTTCATTTTCTCAGTACATTTTGAGTAAGTTCTTGGCTTCACAATTTTTTATTTTCTGGGTGGCTTGACATCTGTGTATCTACACTGAACGATTTTTCATGTCCACTTCCTTCTCTTTCTGCATGATTCTTTCCTTCTATTTAACATACTACTCCCTGGTTGTAAGACTCCAAGAAATGAATAATCCTAATTTGAGGAAATGTTCACTGGATCAGTTCCTGCTTCTCTCTGTGCACCAAAACACAACAGATTGCTGTTGAATTTTGAATGTCACCAATAGACAGATGATAATGGCTTAAGATGGATAATGAAATGTTTGAAACGCAGATGGGCCTGTACATCAATTTTCGTTTTCTTAGGATTTCCTTCTGACATAAAGAATCAAACGTAATTAACACAATTTTATACCAATATCCCTCATAAACTGGTATGTCTGTGGCCTTATTATTCCACTAGTACATTTATCTCTTTGGGGAAAGCGGGTCATGGCTGGGTAGTTCGGGGGTCACTGCTGGGCCATCCCCTGATGGGGGAAAGGATGCGTTGAAGTCTTTACTGAAAGTTGGTTATTTGAAAAGTACAGAATCCACAGGGCACTCTAGCCTTGGTCTCAAAGGGAATGTCTGAGAAGTCCACATGCAGCTCTCTGACTGTAAGGGGAGGACTTGAAGTACAAGTTAAGGAGAAAATGCATGAAATTGATAATAAGGGTTTTTATTTTAGGAGATATCAGGAACTATTTAAATTCAGTTAGGTACCTACAGAAGGAAAAAAATAACTAAATTAGGGTGGGGGGAAACCTTTTCTAATTACAACAGAGTCAGAAGGGGCTGAGGGTACAGGTGACAACCTGTGGATTCCTATTTTCAGGTAACGAGCCTCTTTCTGCTTTCTTTCCAGCATCAGGCACTGGCCAAGATGATGTTGGTGGCCACTCAGTGTACACCCCAGACCACTACTCCACGCTAGGAAGGCTTGATAGCTGCCGGTCTGCTGGGCCCGCGCTCAGAAACCAGGGACTCCAGCTGTCAGACTGAGGACATGAAAGTTGTACCTCCTTCCATGAGAAGAATCAGGGCGTATAAGGGGCTTGGCATTGCCGCCCAGATGAGCCACTTCTCGGGCTCCTCGGGCAACATGTCTGTGCTGAGCGACTCGGCCGGTATCGTGGGCCCTTCCCGTCTCAACAACGATGCTGGCTTCCATAGTCTTCCACGTTCTGCAGCCAGAGCGAACGCTCACTCCCTGGAGGCAAGACTGGGTGCCCTGGGCCCTACAGAAGACATGGAGGGCACTTTCCGCTACCCGAGGGCTCACTCACAAGGAGATGAAAACTTAGGACATCTAGGAGGTGCCTCCAGGACGGGGCCACTTTTGAGGCCCAAATCCCAGGAGCTGAGGCACTTTGAGGGCGAAAACATAACAAGCCCAGCGTGTGTGGTTTCTCCTCACGCGACCTACTCTACCAGCCTCATCCCAAATGCCACGCTCTTGTCCTCTTCAGAGGTTATTGTTATTCACACTGCTCAGAGTGCAGGGCAGCTGGACGGCAAAATGACCAGCTCATCCTCATACTCCAAGATGAAATCCAGAGATCACCTCGCCTCCAGACACGCTGTGAAAGAAGATCATCAGGCCCCCAGTCATCACTGGGGAGAGGGACATTCTTCCACGGCCTTAGATAACCACTCCCCTGGTGCTTCCACGCTGTTGTCCCTCTGTGACTCCGAGGTTTCGCTAAATGCCCCAGCAGATAGGGAGAATGGGTCCCAAGCCATGCCCTATAATTATAGAAACAGCCTGGGCTTCCCAGGCCACCCCCAGGATGTGGATAGTAAGAGTGAATCTAGCTATTCAGGGGGGAGAGGGCATGGCAGCTCAGAGCCTTGGGAATACAAAACCTCTGACAATGGGCGGGCATCTCCACTGAAGCCACATTTGGCCACTCCTGGTTACTCCACCCCCACAAGTAACATGAGCAGCTGCAGTTTGGACCAAACATCCATCAAAGAGGATGCCAGGTCCTTATATTCAGAGGATCACGACGGCTACTACACATCTATACACGGCGACCCTGGACGTGGGTCTGGGAATCTGTGCAGCAGCAGCGATGGCTTTGGGAATCCCAGGCACAGCGTGGTCAATGTTTTTGATGGAAAGTCTCAGAAAAGCCAAGGGGACCGGACACATTACCATGATAAAACATTCTCCAGAAACATCTCTTTGAAGAAAGCAAAGAAACCTCCCCTGCCACCCTCCCGGACAGACTCTCTGCGCAGGCTCCCGAAGAAGACCCAGTCTAACGGGCAGGTGCTCAACGAGAACCTCATCGCCACACTTCAGCACTCGCTGCAGCTGAGCCTCCCAGGCAAGGGCAGCAGCTCGCCCTCACAGAGCCCCTGCAGTGACTTTGAGGAGCCCTGGCTGCCCCGTTCCCGGAGCCAGAGCACAGTCAGCGCCGGCAGCAGCATGACCTCTGCCACCACCCCCAACGTCTACTCCCTGTGCGGGGTCACTCCCTCACAGAGCGACACAAGCAGCGTCAAGTCGGAGTACACTGACCCTTGGGGCTACTACATCGACTACACAGGCATGCAGGAAGACTCGGGGAACCCAGCAGGGGGCTGTTCAGCCAGCAGCGGGGCACCAACTGGAAACGGGCCAGTCCGCCATGTCCAAGAGGGGTCCCGGGCTACAATGCCCCAAGTGCCTGGTGGTCCAGTCAAACCAAAGATCACATCCCCGGAGAAGTCCCAGAGAGTCACTTCTCCATCCAGTGGGTATTCCAGCCAGTCGAATACACCCACAGCACTCACCCCTGTGCCTGTGTTTTTAAAATCAATGTCACCAGCAAATGGGAAGGTGAAGGCCAAGCCCAAGGTGCCAGAAAGGAAATCCTCGCTGATTTCTTCTGTGTCCATGTCCTCATCATCCACTTCTCTCTCCTCCAGTACTTCCACTGAGGGAAGTGGCATCGTGAAGAAGTCAGATTCAGCAGGGTCCTCTGCCCCTGCTCCTCCTCCTCCTCCTCCTCCTCTTCCTCCTCTTCCAGCTCCACATCCCGCTGACAAGTCCCCTGTTCTTCCTCCTCCTCCTCCTTCAGCAGATTGCTCCCAGGGCTCTCCTCTGCCTCACTCTCCTGTGTTTCCTCCTCCGCCCCCAGAAGCTCTCACCCCCTTCGGCTGCCCCCCTGATGGGTGCCTCCCCTCTCCCCCCACAGCACTCAGCCCCTTTCCTCCAGGCTCATCGGCTTCCTTGCCGTCACCTCCACCTTTCTTACCCTGCTCAGACCCCCCACCTCCTCCGCCACTTGACCCCAAATTCATGAAAGACACCAGGCCTTCTTTCAAAACCTCTGGCCAGCCGGGGTCCTCCCAGGAGTCCTTGAGGCGGTCTTCAAACAAGGAGGAGAAGAGCAGACCACCGCTGCCCCTGATCACCACGGAAGCGCTGCAGATGGTGCAGTTGAGGCCCGTGAGAAAGAACTCAGGCACCGAGGTAGCTCTGTTGTCTGAACCAGCAGCTCAGGAACAACGAACTCCGACTGCTCCACAGTATCACTTAAAGCCATCTGCCTTTCTGAAATCCCGAAATAGCATAAATGAAATGGAGAGTGAAAGCCAGGCTGCCTCTGTGACAAGCTTGCTTCCAACGCCTGCCAAGAACCCAAGTCAGGGTGACCATGACAGTGCAGCAGAGCATGGCAGCCCTCTGAGCCTTAGGCATGGAGCTCCAAGTCCTGGGCCCAGCACTGGGGAAGCAGAGGTTGGACCTGGCCCCAGCACTACCCCTCTCCCAGACTCTTCGCCCAGCAGGAAGCCACCTCCCATCTCCAAGAAGCCCAAACTGTTCTTGGTGGTGCCACCTCCTCAGAGAGATTTCGCGGCAGAACCCTCGGAGAACAGGAGGGAAGTCTTCCGAAACCCCATCCGGGCAGAGGAGGTTTCTGTGCACAGCAGAGAGGCAAAGGAGAGTTCTGCAGCCCGAGCTAGTTCTCATGCTACGGACCCCGGCAGCTCAGTTCTGGAGGGAGGAGCTGCAGGATCCCTGTACCCCGGCAGAGTGGAAGCCAATGTCCCCATGGTACAGCCCGATGCCTTACCAGCCCCCACGCAGGAAGAGCCAGCCGTGAACAGTGTGGATGGTGGGGGCAATGCGGAGAGCTGCCTGTCTGAACAGGAGGGAGAAGGTAAGTCTGGCTTCTCTTGCTGTGCACCTCTGATCATCTCTCTGTAGCTGAGCCAAATAGGGCTACTGAATGCTCTCATGTGGAACCCGGGTAGACCAGATAAGATTTATGGTAAAGCCAGCAGTGGGTGGGCTTCTTAAACAGTAAATTACCAATTTTGCATTGTATGAAATATCTTAAAAACCCAGATCTAATGCAAGAGCTTATAGAATGGCAGAAAATAAGAAGGTGGGGGCAGGGGGGTGGTCTGCAGCAGGCCAGGTATGAAATAGCACTGAGTAATCTCCCTTCTGAAGAGCGGCAAAGAAATGTTCTAACAAAATTTAGGAGCAATTCAGTACAAGTTCTGTAACAGGAAAGAATGAGCTCTGGCTGTCGGGCTGGTGTCATTTCCCCCATCTTTGTAAAATCACAAACTATAGAGCCCGCCGCATCCCCTGTGGTTCTCAAATTGTCAGGAGTGGCAGGGAGACAGCATATTTCAGAGCTTGGCGAAGGACTGAAATTCTAGTCACTGTGCATCTTGTGTCGCCTGCCTGTGTGCTTCTCTCAGCTGGGGCGCTGGAGACCAATGCTGCTGGCTCCTCACAAGCCTGCGACTTCCTCCTTAAGGGGGATGGGAGTGACGAGGTGATGACCCCCACCAGACCCAGGACCACAGAAGACCTTTTCGCAGCCATTCACAGGTATCACAACTCCTTCCCTAATTCTCTTTATAATTCCTTCTTTCCAAACGGTTCCTCTACTTTGTTTTCTTGAGGCTTCTCCCGCCCGTCCAGTCTCAGCTCATTAACTTTATTATTGATTTTTTAGTGCGTTTCTTTCTGTGCCTTTATTTCCTTTGACTCCAATTTCTATTTTACTCTGTTCACTGATTTTTACAGTGACATTGGGAACGGAGTCTTAATGTGATGATTTCTGGTAGACACTGCTCTGTGGCAGGAGATGCAATGTGTCAGTCATATGACAGTACATTTACAAGAATCAGATTAGAGCAGCTGGTGATCCAGGCCAGGTGAGAAACACACTGTGGCATTGGACTAGGGATGCACAGACTAGCTCTACAGAGCTCCCTTCTTAAGGGTGTTTTAGTTTATTGTTATTTTTTTCCCATTTCACAGAAACACCATAATTTTATGGTACAGTTTCTTTGGCTCCTTAAATATTTCAGTAAGAGTACATCTCTTTTTAAGCAGGAGCAAAGGAATTAAATTTGCTTGTTACTGTATGCCACTAGTGCCATCTACTGGCATTGGAAATTGAAAACGTATAGGTCCATTTTTTTCCAAAATAAACTGCCTGAACTGTTAGTTTTTTATATGTGGTCATCTTAAGAGTGAATATGATTTAGCACTAACGTTTCCTTTGCTGCATCATTTTTCTGGTTACAGCTGAGTGGTCCCATAATAATGTCATTATAGAAATTGATAAGATTTTCCATGTGCAAGTATTTTAGGCCATAATGATACATAAAGCATTTGCTTCCTTCTAGACTTCTTTATCACAAACTTTCAGATTTTTTGGGTAACCATTATGATTGCCATTATGCTGCCAAGACCTCTTTTCTCTCCCGATACAAGGTCCGTTTTTTTCCTCCTGAAACAAACCATGCATAAAATCATTTTATTCTCTACATAAACAACCATGTCAGCACTGTCCTTGAATTCTTGGAATTTAGCTGAAAAAAACTGTTGCATGACATGGAAAGAATGGTGCTGTCCTTAGCTGGAATTCCTTATTCACATATAAACATCTAACCTGGGGGAAACCAAGCTGGCAAATTGAGGAATTTGTGAGGAATTATATGTTCTTTGCCTCTCAGCCTAAATATTGGTGTAATAGACCCAAAAGAGTGCCCCCCCCCACCCCGCAACATTTTCCAACTGGTTTCTTGATCTCATTAGAAATGAAAGAATAGCTAGTTATCCAACTACTTCTCAAAACAGGGAAATGAAAACTCTCATCTTTTAAAGCCAAATTTAGTGGCATTTCTAGAAGTTTACACAGATGTTTCTAACTTTAACCATGCTAGACACATAATAAGCACTCAATAAATATTTTCTGAATTAAATGAGACCAATTGGAATTTAACTGTCAGGAAATTCTTCCAAGACTCAAAGTCTTTCATTTAGTATGGAATGCATTGAGTTGCTAAATATATAGTAATATATATTTATAATAGCAAGCCCCAAAGATGTGTGTTGCCTGGTTGCTCTGTGTACTAAATACTTAGTCTCAAGGAAACCCAACTGTTGTGGAGCCAAATGACTGCATGCTTTTCCTAAAAATATGCCAAAGGTCCCTTCTACATTTTATTTTGGCAACCTTCAGAAGGAACTGAAAATTTTGTGGTTTCTCTTACTAGACAGTTACATCTACTACAGATGTAGAAATTGGCCAGTCTGGATCATTTTCTGTACACAAGAGAGAAGTAAAGTCCAAGTAGCCTTAGGAATGGATTGTGAAGAGAAAGCAAGGACACACATGGATCTCTGTTGTAGTATTAATACTGTGTTAGCAGATGTTATCTGAAGTCCGTGATATTTAGGGCTTTTTTTTTTTTTCATGTCCTTCAGCACCTAAATTCATAATTTAAAATAAAGGCTCTCTAAATTGAAACACAGCTTTCAAATGTTATAATGCAAATTAATTCACTTCAGATTTAAAGCCAGATGGAAAGAGTAGAATGCCAGTTGAGGTGTGAAGTTTTTATATTTATTGAAGTAATTTGCTTTTAAGACAGTGTTAACTGTTTGAGTACTTCTTATAGACATCTTTAGAAATTCATGCCTACATAGGTATACATAAGTATATGTATATATATATGCAAATAATCCATTTGTTCAGATTGGATTCTCAATTTAAGGGGCAACTGCTCTTGAGGACCAAAAATGCTTTTCTAAAATCCCATCTTCTTTTAAAATTCTAAATCCACAGTTTACGGCCGTATCTTTCATTAAGCGTAATTGGAGCTTTATTTTATGTGCCTCAGGACACTTTCACCATCTAAAAACCAAACATGAAATTATACCACAGGCCAATACCTAAAGGACTGAGATGAGCAAAGCTGCTTCAGGGGACAAGCAGTGTTGGTTGTGGGGCCATGTTCTATAAGTGGAATGAAACCCCTGCAAGTCCCGGCTGTCCCAAGCAGCTGTGAGCTTTCACCCTCTAGACCTCAGTTATCTTCTCTACAACCCAAAGTGGTTGGACTAGGCGATATCTAAATTCTTCTCCACTAGAACTCAGCCCCTCCTCTCGGCCTGACACTAATGGCTGTTACAGTGTTCATCTTTATTAAGAAAAAATGAGCTATATACTATTACTTCCTCTTTTCAGATAGGTAACAAAGTAGAAAATATAACTGGTCCAAAGTCACACAACAAGAAAATTTTTAGCAGTGGGATTTAACCTAGGCTGTGTGACTCCAGAGGTTCTTTACCTCATCTCATCCAGCAAACATCCCCATTTTACAAGTACAGGGACTGAGGTGCAGCAGGAATGGGTGCCTCGACCCAGCTTTTAAGCTAGAAGTTGGTGGTGCTCTGATTCACCTCTTGATCTGTGTGTGCCATTACCATACTCTCAAACTTTACCTGCTACCTGAGCTAGAATTTAGTAGCAGGAGAAAAGAAATACCCACGTCTTTATTTTATTAACCATGTCAAGACTTCTTATAAGCAAGTCCACCCACAGTTAGTTACGAGACGTCACACACTGAGTAACTAACTGAAGAACCATCAAGGGGCACTTGGCCCATCTGCCACATTCTCTGTTTCCCATTCCACATTGAATGGGAGATTCTTAGAGACCTCAAACAAGTAATCCACACACAAAACCTTGTACTTCCTTTGGTCAGCCTCTCCTCTTCCACACATCGCCTCATCCCTCATATTTTCTGACCTGATCAGTGTGAGGTTTTCTGAAGTCATGAAACAGTCTGTGGCACAGTTGGCTCATTCTTGTTTTCTAGAAAACTGGATTTCTAAGAGGGGTTGACCATACAGTGCTATAAGAGCAGAGAAAAATCAGTTTTGTATCACACTCTAGAATGACAGAAAATGCAAAGTCATAGAGTTGTTCTAGAACGTGGGTCATGTCTTAGTATAGGGGATGCTGTGGGGACCACTCATCTGTTAGACCTATTCAAGCACAAGCAGGAGCAGAAAGGAGGGTCAGATGAGACGTTCACTTGGGATCAGTGCAGTCTAGGGGAGTTCACTGAAAAGTGGCAGTTACTGAACACCGGAAATGGCCTATGCAGTAATTCAATACCTGAGGTCTGTTTCTGGCGGACAGTGGAGAGTGGCCACAGCTGATGATCATCATGGGCGATTATGGACTCATAGGAATGCAGCACACTTTTTCCCCCAGGGTGTTGAAGTTTCCTATAAAGTATTTTTTTAAGGTGAATCTTACGTAGTTGGTAACCCAAAGGTGTGCTTAGAGCGTCAGGGTGACTGGTGGCAGAGAGGACTGAGAAATGACCTTTATCTCAATGTTCTCTCAGATCCAAAAGGAAAGTCCTTGGCCGTAAAGACTCGGAGGACGATCACTCCCGAAACCATTCTCCCTCCCCGCCGGTGACACCCACGGGCGCTGCCCCCAGCTTGGCCTCTCCAAAGCAAGTGGGGTCGATTCAGAGAAGCGTGCGAAAGAGCAGCACCAGCAGCGACAACTTCAAAGCTCTGCTGCTCAAAAAGGGGAGCCGTTCAGACACCAGCGCCCGCATGTCGGCGGCGGAGATGCTCAAGAACACGGACCCGCGATTCCAGAGGTCCAGGTCCGAGCCTGCGCCGGACACCCCCGAGAGCCCATCAAGCTGCTCCCCCAGCAAGAACCGAAGGGCCCAGGAGGAGTGGGCCAAGAACGAAGGCTTAATGCCGCGGAGTCTGTCCTTTTCCGGGACCAGGTACGGCCGCAGCCGCACGCCCCCCTCTGCGGCCAGCAGCAGGTACGGTGTGCGGAACCGCATCCAGAGCAGCCCCATGACCGTCATCTCCGAGGGGGAAGGGGAGCCCGTGGAGCCTGCGGACGGCAGGGCTCACCAGGCTCTGGACAGCACGAAGGGATGTTCCCTGGACGGACTGGCCGGCGAAGAGATGGACGAGGGCAGCCTGCTGTGTGATGAGGGGCCTGTCACCTCCCTGCAACCACGGGCTCCTGGGCGCACCAACGGGGCAGTCAGGACAGAGGACAGGGATCCCCCGGAGCAATGTGGGAGCGCTGGTAGGAAGGACAGTTAGGACCAGATGGGGCCGCTCCCGGGTGATGGGGAGATGAGCATGCACCGCTCTAGGGAGCCTGAGGGGCCCTTCCCTGCCTTGCCCGCTTTCCCACTCAGCATCGGTGCTGTGGGCCCCAAAGCTGCGGGTCACTTAGGAGTCACTTGCCACTTGCTGTTGTGGCTTCAAAACAAGTAGAAGCTTAAACTTCTGAAAGTGCTTCCTGGGGAAGATTTTTTTTTCCCAAAAAAAATGCTGGGTGTGTGTGTGTGTGTGTGTGTGCATTTTGAACACTTTTTAACAAATACACACTCACACACAATACTGTACAGAAATAGAAAGTAAGTCAGAGTTAATAGGTAAAGTAATGGAGTCTTCTGGACTAGGTGGTAACTGCTTTCAAAGCATTATGCTTACGGAAATGAGTGAGTTCCCTAAGAAGGGAGAAGTCATTACTTCTAAGAAAGAGGTGGTAGTTGGTTGGTTCTTAATGCAGAACACACGGATATTTATACTCACGTGTGCTGCCGAGTAGAGGCAGGGCTCCCAGGAGCTGGTAAAGGCTAAGCAACTAACTGGTTCAGGTACTTTTTCTGGGGGGAGGGGGAAAGGCTTTGTTTCTTTTTTGTAAAAATGGCAAACACGTGGAAGTGGCAATGCTGTAACTTGGTGCCCGCTGCTGTGCAGCCACATACACACAACTTTTAGAGCCTGAGGTTTAGAAGCGTGGGCAGTTTTTAAGTGAATTCCCTCCTTGAGTAGCAGCTGAGTCCTTCTTGGAGAACTGAAGTGATAGTGGAGACTGTAGAGGGAGGGAGAGAGGAGGAGTGAGGGCCGTGGAGAGAAGTAAGTGATACACTGATGGAATCTGTTTCCTGCTTACAAAATAAAATTATTTTTCAGAATTAAAGTTGAAAACTTGCACTACAGAACTGTGGGTGAAGCTGTTCCTTTTACAAGAGTTTTGTAACCAGAGTTTAAACTTCCATTTGGCCATTTCTATCACTTGAAATGTCAACATTTGCTAACTTTTGGATATCCTTTTGGTTACACCAAAGAAAAAAATATTGCTATTTTTTTTTCCTTGAATGCCTGCAGCATTATGTCCTAATTTAGAAAGGTTTACCAAAATCTATTATATATTATCTTACTTTGAAGAAAATGCTGGATAGCTCTTGTTAGTCAAATAAACTGATAAAAATTGGTAGGGTTTGGCTATTAATTAGCCCTGGGAAATGAGTTTTTAGATTAAAAAGATTTTTTTGCATCATTTGGTTTGTGTGTTTTTATATTTGTTTATAAAAAATTGAGTTGCTAACTACCTTCTAATTTTCTCCAATCAGAATTTCAACACTTTCAGATATGGGAGAAAGATGTGTGAAGTATTTATTTTAATGTAATGTTCTTGCAACTCTCCTTCCCTCCCAACTTCCACGTACTTAGAATACAACGGTTTTCTTCATTATAAGGATGTAGGACAACAGTACTGAGCTTTTTGTCTAAATCCTGTGCAGCTGTCAATTTCCTTTTGGGGCGGGGTGGGGGGGGAGTATGAAAATCTCATCTAAAAGTTGAACTGCCCTGGTCAAATCATCCTAAGGTTTACAAAATAAAACTTTTGATACCCATCTTAGATATGTCTTTGGGGCAAAAACAAACCTAATGAATTAAGGCTCCTTTTCTTCTCTGAGGAAATAACACCTTCCTTTCACACAACCAGATACGGCATTTGGGCCTAGGTAAAGGGATTTTTATCCTTTTGGGCAATTGTCTACTACATGGGGCACATGGATCTTTTCTTATAAATTTTAGAAAAGTAGTGTTGGCTTTTGAATATGAAATCTTCCCATAGCTCCCTGAAAAGGTTAGAATGTACGTGGATATAAAAATCTTGAGCTTAATATATAAATCATTTATTTGAAGGCAAAATAAAACAACATCAAAATTAATTATAGGGGCTAGGGTTGTGGCTCAGCGGTAGAGCACTCACCTAGCACGTGCTAGGCCCGGGTTCGATCCTCAGCACCACGTAAAAATCAATAAAAATAAAAGGTATTGTATACAACTAAAAATAAATAAATAAATATTTTTTAAAAACCTTATAAAATCATTAAAAACCCCCATTTTACAAGATACCTATTAGTTTTTTAATTTGTTTTGAATAAAAACCATTATAAAGTCAACATTGGAAATTTACTCCTTCTTGTTTATATGTGTGTCTTTTTAATAAAGAGATAGGGCGTCTTCTGTAGAATGGTTGAGTGCTTTGCTGAGTACACACAGAACTGCAGTGAAGACCAAAAGGTGCCTGTGGAAAATGGGGACCCAACAAAAAGGAAATAGAACATTACAGAACTGAACAGTGCCAACTAAAAGGGTTTATGGAAAAGCAACTCCATATAATGTCCCATGGACTTTTGAATAAAATATGAATAATGAATTGACTGGTCGTTTGAATGATGCAACATGTGCAGAAAAAAGAGAACTTCTTACTGGCGTGGATGATATATAGGTAGACAAGAATCTAGACTCATCCTTGAAACATCCCGTGTCCTCAGGATGTTTTGCTACTTTATTTTCCTGTTGGGGCTTATGTTAGTGAACTGAATCATGCTCAGAAGCATGAGGGTAAACTAGACAGCCCTGCTTAGATGAGGTAGTCAATAGAAGCCCCAGGACTAAATTAATTCCACTTTATTTTTTCTGTGAGTCGGAAATAAATGGGCATTCAGTCTGTCAGCTGTAAACAGTTTCAACTTTGGTCTGATTCCTGCCCTACTATTTCTGCAGAACCTTGATTGAAATCTGTTATCTCTCATGTGGGAATGAGAGCATACAGTTGGCCCTCCACAGCTACAGGTTCTGCATCCATGCCAATGCAGTGAATCCATATGTATTCTCTCTCCTTCCCCAGAGTGAATGACCATGTGCACCACCAAATATTCTGCCCTTTTCTTGAAGAAAGACTGCAATTTTTTTTTGTTTGTTTGTTTTGTAGTTGTCTTTCGATGTCACCCTTGATAGAGTGCCCTTTCAGCTTGCAGCAACATAGTAAGCTAATTCACGGATAAACCAAACCCAAGCTTTTTCCTTTGGTGAACCATACTGGTCCGCCAAATAACTACAGGGAGAGAAGGATATAGAAGCAACCGCAGGGACATGGTGGTTGGGCTACCTCCTACTCCGATGTCTTGCAGATGTCCGTTGGTCCTGCTTGTGACCATTCCTGTATGTTTTTCCGCCTTATGATGGACTGCAGCTAGTCCTGTTAACTTTATGAGTTGATGGATCTGATAGGACTTAGATAAGATGGACAGCACTGAACACCAGCATCGCTTGGTATCTCATGTTTCCGTCTCTGTGAGGGCTCAGTTCTCTCCTGTGGTTAGCATATCCTTGCTTCTGGACCCCAGGAACGTGCACTGTGATTTTCCCATTGGGTCTTGTCATATATTCCACACTCATTTTTTTTTTTTTTTCACCAATGACACCTTAGTACCACAGAGACTATCATATCAAGTGATCCAACCTGGTAATTCACATCTAGGTTCACTTCTAATTATGAATCATATTTTTCTTTGTTATTCTAGTATTACTGATTTTTTTTATTGGATGTTGGGAATTGTGAATGTTATTTTGTTTGTTGATGGGTTTTGTTTTATTCCTTTAAATAGTATTGGGCTTTATTCTGATGGACTGCTAAATTTCTTGGAATTAAACTGATCCTTTCAAAGTCTGCTTTTGAGCTTTGCTAGAGGAAGTCCAGAGAAGCTTTTGATCTAGCGTCAATTTAAGCTCTTGATTAAGGAACCATTCTTTTGGGGATTCTACTTGATGCCACACGCATTTTGAGTTATTTCTCCTCTGGTCACTGGGAACATGAACTATTCCAGTTTCATGCATGATCTGTGAATTATTTGTTCAACTACTTTGCAATCAATCATTTATTTCTTGGTTTGGGTCATTTCTCCTTATACTTTCATTCAGCCAAGTACTCACGGGACCCACTGCAGATCTACTGAGCACTCTCTCTTTCTGCTGCACAAAGTCTGCCCACTTGGTCTCCTATAACCCTGTTCTCTGTTTCCTTGACATAGTAGACCACTGGTCTGTGGTTTCGCGCTTCTAAGCTGCTGCCTAGAAACTGCCTCTAAGCCATTATTAGCTTGAGTGACCATTCCACTCACTTCAGTCCCCCACTCCTTCTCTGAGTCCATACTCCTGTGCTGTGACCTTTCAATGTCAGAAAAACATTGTTATGTGTGTTTTCTCTAGGTTTTTGGTTGTTGAAGATGGATGGTAAATTGAGTTCCTGTTTCACCATCATGGCCAGAAGCAAGTGTCCCCATGAGGTGGTCTTTAAGAACATCACTAAAGGCTACACTAATCTTGATTTACTTCCCTGATCAGGGCAGAGGAGACTTAGAGGCTTTTGCTCTTTCTCCACCAAGTCAAAGAACCAATGTGGTTATTCTACCTCCCAAGTATGTCAGCATCAGTTATACTCTTAGGGTTTAGGGAACTAACCAGTGGTGTCTATAGATTCAAGAAACCTGGTGTAAGCCAAACTTTGACTAAAACTGTGTTTATTTTCCAACTTCCATGTGTTCCCAGTTTCATGGGGAATGAGGAAGTCTAGTGAGCCATAATGAAACTTTGGGTTTCTGAGCTTCAAACTTCATTAATTTATTTATTTACTTAGGTACAGGGTATTGAACTCGAGTACTTAATTACTGAGTCACATCCCCAGCCCTCTTGTTTTTTTTTTTTTTTTTTATTTCAAGCAGGGCCTCACTAAGCTGCTTAGAGCCTTGGTAAGTTGTTGAGGCTGATTTCGAACGTGCAATCCTCCTGCCTCAGCCTCCCAAATTGCTTGGATTACAGGTGCGTGCGCCACTGCACCTGGCTCAAATGTTAATTTAACCCCCATATATCCAGGTATTCTTCTTTACCTGGTGTGCAGCCACCTAAGTAAATGGCCATATGTCCCTTTAGAAGAAGGCTGGACTAATCATGACTGTGTTCACTCACAGAAATGATGGAAATGTTGCAGAAACCTTTCCCCTGGGACCCAGTCATCTTTTCCATTATAAGTTTTGGGTCGCAAAACTGGCTCAGTTCTGGAAACCGGGCAAGAATTCCTGGCGTTTTTTTATCGATGTGATCTCTCTCAGCCCCTACTCATCCACCTTGTCCTCTTTTGATTATATATAAAGCATTGCCCTGTTGATTTTCTGTTTGGTCACTAGGGACGCCATTTCCTATTAAGCATCTTCATAAGCTTTTGCAGGTCAGGACCCCTGTAGCCGCCGTTTTGAGCTTGGTGGTCAACATGATAGTGGTGTCGCCCTGGCTTCTATGGTTAGCATTCCCACCTGGGCCCTTCGAGGTCTCAGCATCATCCACATTGACTCAGCAGACCAAGTTCCATCACAGCATTTCCAGCCAGTATAGACTGTCTAGGAGAGTCACCACTGAGCTCCTGGGAAGTACTCTCCTCCTTCTCCCTGTCACTCCCAATAGCCTTGGTAAATAACAGGTCATTGTGACCTTCCCCAGAGAAGCATTCCTCTGATGGGCCATTTTGCCACATATATCCATCCCAGCATGCCCCCTTCTCTGAGATCTTTCACTCCTTCCTCTCTTATCTGACCAACAAGTTCAGGCATTTCAATACTTCTCTCACTTTTTCTAGGCTTCTATGAGCCAACCCAGAGCAGTGAGTTCATACTGTCCTCTGGTGTTTTTCTCATGGTGTTAAATCCTGTATCCTTAGAGTTGTTTCCAGCTCAAGAAATTCTCCCTTATCTACTGTTGTAAACCTAGCATCTTTAATCAAGCACCCTCAGAATCTAGTCCTGAGGGTTCTCCTGTGCCCTTCCCAGTGCATGCCGACCAGGCTGTGCAGCTCCTGCACGGTCCATTTCTTCCCTCCCCAGAGCAACACAGCCCCAGCAGGTTATGTCGTGATTTAGCTCTAATTTTAAGCCTAGGGGCCATGATAAAGGCTGAGGACAGCTCCTGAAGGGCACCTGTTGCCTTATGGTGGAAAGAACTTAACACAGTCTTTCCTTGTGGTAGGATAGCGGAAGGGGGAGGGAGTAGCTCTAGCTTTAATGAGGAAGGATGGGTCACTTCTGCATGCTCAGCATGTTGAGAAACATTCTGACTCTTGGGAGTCAAAATTGTCGGGGGCATCCACTAAATTGTCCCCACCATGTGATTCAGGTTCCCAGGTTTGACTCTGACCTTGATATCCCAGATTGGGCTTGGCTGGACATTGGTAGTGAGCTAGTTTTGCCCTGAAAATCTGTGCTTGACCTTCAGTATTTTCTGTTTAGTTGCTGCAAGAGATGAAGAGTTGAACACAAGGAGACTAGCTCTTAATTTATTTTGACTTGTCTGTTAATTGACCTGAGCTTTTTTCATTACTGATCTGTAGGACATCAATCCAACTCGGTAATAACCATTCTAGTCTATTGCCCTTGTATTTATCATCCATGCTTCCTCCCATATTTGAGACAACAGATTTACCCACCAGTCATGGCACTCCCTTTCACCACTCCATCTAGAATTTTAATAACTGGACAGCTTCTTCATGCCTGGGGCTCTCTGTGCTCACCTTCATAGGGATGGAGGCTTATAACCAGCCAGTCTCAAAACGTTGTCTTTCCATCTGTGTGATTGAACCACTGATACCAACTGAGCCAATGTGAGGCTGAGATGAAGTCCAAAGATGTGTGTGTTGAAATTACACCTCTGAAAGGACAGGGAATTGTTGGATGTAGCACTTGAGCTATTTTGGGATTACAATACAGATTGACATAGTCTCTACCACCCTGCCAGAAAGCTCTAGAGCAAACTCTTTATTAGAGGAGCCCTGACTTGGGCAGAAACACCTAGGTCTTGTATCACCACCTTGCTTGGTCACTGGCTGGAAGTTGGTAGAAAAATGGCATGCTGTTGACTCTCCCTGCCTTGCCCAGTGATAGGCTAGGTGCTCCCCTGGGGATACTGTGTCCTTATCTTGAAATCTGAGATGACCCTGAAGAACATGAAAGCTGAAGGCTGGGGCTGGGGTTGCGGCCTAGTGGTAGAGCGCTTGCCTAGCAAGTGTGAGGCACTGGGTTTGATCCTCAGCACCACATAAAAATAAATAAATCAAATAAAGATATTATGTCCATCTAAAAGCACTCGTCTAGCACGTGCGTGCGCGACCCAGGTTCGATCCTCAGCACCACATACAAATACAACTTTTTTTAAAAAAAAAAAAAAAGCTCCATCTAAAACTTTAGGCAGCTAGTACTTTCTTGAAGGTAAATCTGACTGGCCCACTGTATATTGTTGTTTGACACTGCTCCAAATCCCAGAAAAGAAATGACCATTCTTTGGCCACAATAACAAATAAGTACCAGGAATAGTCAATGACAGCTTGGCATCAGTAACCTAACTTCTAAACCAGGCTTCTGAATCCTGCTAATCAGCAGACGCCTCGCTCTGGTAACCACACCTCCACCACGACAGCTCCATCAATCCCTGGATGCTTTTGAAAGTCTGTTAATCCCTGGACTCTCTGTTTCCTAAAACCCCGTGTAAAGTCAGCCGTTTTCTTTGTCCAGAGAGGTGGTGCCCAACAAGCACAGACGTCCTGCTCAGCAACCTGTGGGTGGAGCTTTTCGTCCTGGGCACTGAATCTGGCCTCTTGGACGCTGACTCCTCTGCCCAGCACGCTCCCACTTCTGCACCTGGTTTCCATCTTTCACATCTTCAGGTTCTGTTTGGAGAGCCCTTTCCTGACCATTCCATGTGATGTCCACCACACCCTACCAAGCCCCACTGCCCCAGTTAACCTTTTTTTTTTTTTTTTGTACGGGGGATTGACCAGGGGCACTAACCACTGAGCACATCCCCAGCCTTTTTTTACTGTGTGTGTGTGTGTGTGTGTGTGTGTGTGTGTGTGTGTGTGCTGGGGATTGAACCCATGACCTTATGCATGCAAGGCAAACACTCTACCAACTAAGCTATACCCCAGCCCCCTTTTTTGTATTTTTACATAGAGACAGGGTCTCACTGAGTTGCTTAGGGACTTGATAAGTTGCTGAGGCTGGCTTTGAACTCCCAATCCTCATGCCCCAGCCTCCCGAGTCAGCTAGGATTATAGACATGTGTTACCACACCCAGCCTCAGTTCACTTTTTCTTTTTGTACTGGGGATTGAACTCAGGGGTACTCGACCATTGCGCCACATCCCCAGCCCTTTTTTGTATTTTATTAGAGACAGGTTCTCACTGAGTTGCTAAGTGCCTCACCATTGCTGAAATTGGCTTTGAACTCGAGATCTTCCTGCCTCAGCCTCCCAAGTGCTGGGATTACAGGCGTGCGCCACTGCTCCGGGCTCAGTTCATTTCTTGATGGCAAATGCCTCAACTTCATATCATCTTATCTGTGTTGAACGCCCTCATCCTCTGGAACACGAGGTCCATGAGGACAGGCCACTCCTGTCATGTTCACAGCTGCCTCCTCAGCAGGAAGATGGACTAAAGAGAAGAGTGAAAGGTGGTTGCTGGAGCTGGGGAACAAGTCACCCACAAAGGACAGGGCAGGGCGGGGGGCATATTTGCTCAGCACTATATCCCAGCCTGTCATGGGGCCCCTGGAATACAGGACAGGCTCCATAAAAACCTAAAGAACGAGTAAATGTCATTTTAGGGAAATGTTTAAGGGAAAAGCCAGAATTTCAGGAAGACAAGTAATGACTAGAAAAGAATGGATAAATGCAATGAGTTTCAAGGAATCCAGTACTTGTCAGAATCAGTGCCTATTTTGAGCAAAGTGATGAGAGCATTTGGGGAGGGAGGCACTGCAGAGGAGAGGGGAGAGCTTATTGATGGGGCGGAAATTAGATCAACAGCACAAGTGCAAGGCTGAGCCTTAGAAAAGAGTCTAGACATGCATTTCCCATAGGTAAGATAAGAAAAAAGATGCAAAAGAAATGTTAACCTAAGGGCTATTTCATAACCAGCCCCATAATTAAAATAACTGATTAATTGCTGTGAGAAATACTTTCTGGGTTGATTAATTTATGGCTAAAAAAAAAGAAAGTCTTAGTTTTAAGGAGGAAGGGGGAAATGAGATACTTTGAACTCGAATGGTATAAAATCAATTTTTTCTTAAACATGTTTTAGATTACAACTGAATCTTGGTCATCAGAAATATACTTCTCTCATTTAAGTGAAACTTATTGCATATGTGACACGTTTTATATAGGACTATAAGTTGAACTTTAGAACTATTTGCCTCATAACAGTAGAGGTTAGTGCTGCAGATATTCATCAGTAGGAGAGCTAAAGGACATCTTCTAGTAAGTGGTGGTAAATGTGCTATAAAAGAATCTTAATTTCTTTTTGGCAAGCATAAATGTGCAAGGAATCAATAAATTTAATATGCAACTCAAGGAACTACATTCAGAAAATAATTGCCTAGAATTTTAAAATTTATATCCATAATAATTTCCAAGCCAGAAATCTAGCTTTTTTTTAAATCAAATATTACAATCTCAACAGAGAACATAATAATTGCTGAGATTATAATCACGTGAATTCTTCCTATGCAGGAGGAACACCACCACACAGTCTGCCTGTGGGGCTTAGAGGGCAACAGCATGGAGTTAGAAGCCCGACTGCCTGGGCTCACATCAGCCTCTGCCCTTACGGTGTGGTCTGCCGCAAGTTACCTAACATCTCTGTGTCCCGGTTTCCTCATTTGTAAAATGAGGAGGATCAAATGTGGGTTGTTTTGAGGGCCAAAATGTGATAATACAGGTACTACACTAAGAATAGAACATCTAGAAGGCAATTCATAAACACTAGCTATGAAAGTCATTAACTATAGGGACGTTGGTCTACTGCATCTGGGTTAGGGAGATTAATTTTAAAAGATAATGTTAGGGTGGAAAGGAATCTCAGGCATCATCCAGCCCCATCCAACCCAATGGACACTCAAATCTCCTATGTAAGCAATTGTCTCCTGAGAAGTGACTGTGTGGCCTGTGCTTAAGCAGGCAATGACAAGAACTGGAAGCAGTACTGCTCATGAGCAGCTCTGATTGTTGGAAAGTACTGAGCTCCAGCCTGCTTTTCTCCCCTACTCCTAAAGCCACCATCCCCAGGAGCCCAGAGCAGAGCTAGAGCCCTCCCTCAGCTGGCTTCCAGAGATCCAAATATGACTTTATCTTCCCTAGGATAAGCATTTTCCAACACCATTAGACAAGGACCTCTAATCTGCATTTTACAAACCATTTTATAACTGTGGATATGTGACACATGAAATACTCTAAAATCTCAAGTGAATTCTTAATTATGTTTGTGTTTCTTTCTTTAGTAAGTAAGTAAGTTTATTTATTTATTTATTTATTTATTTGGCAGTGCTAGGGATTGAATTCCAGGGCCTCATGGTTGCTAGGTAAGCAATCTAACACTGAGCTACATTCCCAGTCAAAAACATGCCTTTATGGAATGTCATGTAGGACAGGAAGTCCCTAGCTTCATAAACTTGTTCTCTGTCACTAAATATAATCAACACCTTTGGGTAAGAGCTTTCTTATGCAGGGGACACTGGGCAGACTGGGATGAGGGCTCAACAGAGAACATAACAATGGCAGCCGCAAAAGACAATTTATTTTGTGTCCAAATGACTCTCGCCTGGTCTCCAGGACCACCGGCCTCATAATTCCACACAGGATAAATCTTGAATGTCTTTACTGATATTATCTGGAAGGAAGAATATCCAACGGACTCAAATCCAAGCAGAAGAAGGCAACATAATTGTGATATTGGGAACAAGACAGTATTTGTGACCCATTTACAGACTTTGTCCCCTGTTATCTGTATATCTATAAGAAAGCTTCAAGCATTAAGAAGGCACATTGGAAATAAGCGCAATTCAAAACCCTACTCTCAAGTTAGAAGGTACCGCACACATGCTTTTTTTTTTAGGTGGGGTTGATGTCTGCATTAGAGCAAAGGTGTGTCCTGGGCAATGAACTCCCTTTCACTTTCTCATTCAAGTTCTTTGGCAGGTTCACTCTTCTGTATCAACCACACTTCATTGTTTCTGTTGAGCAGTTTGAAAGGACTGTTGTAGCCAGCAGTATAGAACACCTTTTCATCAAAAACTTTTCCTTCTTCCCTCAAAATGCTTGCTAATGTCAAAAGCTGTTCTTGATTCTTCTGGGCACTAGAGAATCCATCGAAAGACCTACAAAGGAGAAAATAAATAAGCATGAAGGATTTCCTTACTGACACTGAGAAGAGCAGGAGCTGGTACCCTAATACTGGGTAATGTGCAGCTTCTAAGCACTGTGCTGACCCCTCCCGCCCCACGGCTCTCAGTCCCATGTGACCTCAAACCCACTGAGGAGAACCAGGAGGACACCTAGGTCCCATTTGCTGACAGGCAGATTTGGAACTTACAAGATCTCCTATGTTCAAACCTTGTACTCCTCAAACTTCACTGGGCATAAGAATTATTCTTCTAATAAAATTATAATATAGCAAGATACCATAATGTATAATATATGTTATATAATAGATATTATAATATGTTATATAAGAATATATTATTATAACATAATAATATAATTATTCTTATTATAAGAATTATCTTGTTAGAAATACACATTCAGGAGGTCTGGGGAAGGGCTTAGTAATTTCCCAGATACATGCTGATGCTCCAGGATAGAGAACCACACTGAAATCCCTTTAGATACCCTCTTTCTGTTTCTTTCCCCATTTTTATTTCTTTCTTCTTTCCTCTTTCTTTCTTTTCTTTCTCTTTTTTTTTCTTACTCTTTTCCTTTCTTCCCTTCTCTCCCCTCTATCCCCAGGGTCTCACTATGTTATCTAGGCTGTTCTCAAACTCTAGGACTCAAAATGATTCTCTTGCCTCAGACTCCCAAGTAACTGAGACAAGAGGCACATGCCACTATGTTCAGATCAGAATGCCAATTTTCCATTGAAAATTTTCCCTGTTTTTCTTCTTTGGGCAAAAAGTAGGCACTGGGTTACAGACAAATATAATTAGTTTAGATCTCTACACATTTACAGTCTAATGGAAGTGAACAAAACTTGGGCAGCTCTGTGTACCCCAAGCACAGGTAACAGAGGCAGAATCAAAGTTCTACAGGAGCACTGAAGGTGTGATTAAATCTGGGGTAAGGGGTACCATCTGAGTTGGGCCGGAAATGGAGGATGGTTTTGCTGAATAAAGAAAGGGAAGGGAGAAGCAAGGAATAGAAGTCTAAAGAGTGCAACGCATTTTCATAGTGAGACATAAAATAAAATCTGAAAGGTGAGTCAAAGCCAGAAGGAAGAACCTTAATCTAAGGCCTTCTGAG
This sequence comes from Tamias sibiricus, assembly GCA_025594165.1. NCBI lineage: Eukaryota > Metazoa > Chordata > Mammalia > Rodentia > Sciuridae > Tamias > Tamias sibiricus. The sequence goes on along the minus strand of CM046666.1, from coordinate 123,625,135 downwards.
GTTATTGAAAAGGATGTCAAGCAGACAATAACCTGGTCAGATCTGGGTAACGATACAAGCAGAGAGATGGAACAGAGATTGGAGGGGAAGAGCTAGGACACTGTTATAAAAACAGGGAAGAAAAGATTTAAATTAAATGAGGAAAAAAGTAAAAGTTGAAGTATAAATTTTTAAAGTATGTAAACAAAAACATTCTGAGATTATATCATGACCTGGCCGAGCTGCTCACGTAAAAGTACAATGAATTTGATTTTGAAGGTTAAGAATTAAGACACACTGAGAAACAAAACTATTCCTAATATGGCTTTTTTTTTTTTTTTTTTGGTATAAGTTTCATAATCAATGAGCCAATGCAAAAAAATCAGTCCTACCAAGAACCATATAAGATTATAAGATTCAGGACCCAAAGAGCATAAACTATGTTGATTTTTTAAAAAATATTTATTTATTTGCTTTAGTTGTACACAATGCATTTATTTTTATGTGGTGCTGAGGATCGAACCCGGGCAGCGCACGTGCTAGGCGAGTGCTCTACCGCTGAGCTACAACCCCAGTCCAACTATGTTGATTTTATTCAATACTTTCTTTCCTGTGCTTAGAATCATTCCTTTTAAATCTGCATTGAATAAATGTAGGCATCTCTGTATTCACATGCATACAAAGTGAAGTGTGGCAGAAGAGCTGACTCAACTCTGCTATGTACACAGAATATAATTCTGAGCCATGTGTTAAGTAACATTTTGGATCCAATATTATTTACTTCTTTAATGAACAGTCAACACTATGTTCAGCCTACAGGAAATTTGTTTTCATATTCCACTTTTTCCTTAAATATGAATCTTGAAGACACTAATTAGAAGTCGTCTTCTGTTTTCTGAATACTTATTCTACAAAGATGTATCTGCTGCTTTATTCTGTACACATGCCTGTGTACCCCCAGCCCCAAACACCAACCCTACTAGGAGCTGGAACATAGGGACATGGGAACAAGCTGTCATACTCTTATGGGGTTTATAAGTAAGTATAACTGAGAAGAATAACACTAGGAGGAAGGGCATTCAGAGTGAATGGGTGGAGAAACCAAGGAGGACATCAGAGAGGAGGTGTCACTGTAGGTTGACAGCACAACCTTCAGAAAGAAAAGAGAGAGTGCTGGAGCTGGTAGTGTCTGATGTGCATGTTCTAAGTGTTTCACCTAAATTAACCCATTTGCTCTTCCAGGCAACCCTCTGAGGTAGCGAAGTACTGTAATCATGCACATTTTACAGGTGAGGAGATTTAACAAGGAAAAGTTGGATAATTTGCCTGGAGTCCAAAGTAAAGAGATAGGGAAGAACAGGACATGGTGTGCAAAGGGTGGCCAGGGCCGGGTAGTGAACAGTGAGCAGGGGGCTGCTGAGGCAGGACGGGCACACCGGGGCACCGTGGACTGTGCCAACAACCTGAGCTTCACCTTGACAGCAAGGGGACACTGAGAGAGGATTTCAAATAGAGCAACAGGTTGGGGGTGGTGGTTATTGTTGTAACAAAGATCACAATTCTAATGTTGAAGGGCAAAGGGAAACACAGCGAAAACAGCTGGAAGGCTACTGAAGTGAAATTGTCAAGGAAGAATTCAGTGAGCAGCCCAGTATCTGCCGGAGTATCAGGCAGCGTGCGGAGAACTAGGGTTTACAAAGATGGCTTAGGTGCGGTCCCTCTGAGGAGCTGAAGAGGTTACAATGAGGATGGATACAGGAAACAGAGTCACAAATTATTATTTTTTTGTGGTGCTGGGGATTGAACCCAGGGCCTTATGCATGCTAGGCAGGCACTCTACCAACTGAGTTATAGCCCCAGCCCTTCACAAACATTCTTAAGGTGAACGGACCTGTTGTGGGGGTCAGCTGTCAGGGGAGAGTGTGCTGAGGAGGACATAAACTTCCTTGCTGGGAGGACTGTCCTGCTGACACAGCCCTTTGTGGAGACAGGCACTATAAGGCCAGAGAAGGTTTGGGATTAGGGAATGCTCATTTTTAGAGCTGTTCGGTTTGATCCCTCAACTTCCATACCCAAATGGAGATATAACAAGTAGGGAAGCCAGAACTGGAGATGGTCACTAGATTTGAGAGTCCTTAGATGTGGGGAATTGAAGCAATGTAAGAGGACCACCCACAGCAAGCATGCTATGAAGAGAGGATCAACAGGGCTGGGGTTGTGGCTCAGTGGCAGCACACTTGCCTAGCATGCATGAGGCACTGGGTTCGATACTCAGCACCACATAAAAATAAATACAAATAAAAGTCCTAAAAAATGTTTTAAAAAAAAAGAGAGAGAGAGGATCAACAATGGGCATCAGCAGTGACTCAGGGGTGGGGGACCAAGGAGGAGCCCATGGAGACAAAGAAACAGGAAAGGAATGGATAGAGAGCACATTCTTAAAGGATAAACAAATATTCAGAAAACAGCCTGGTCAACACATGGATGCTGTAGGGGCCACAGGGGAGAGGACTGTGATCGTGTGACAAATGTATTGCTGAGGATGGCAAGAGCAGTTTCCAAGGAGACAGTGGGAGCTGCATCAGACTGTGAGGTTCTGATGAAGCCCCAGATGGAAATGAGGAACATGTTATTGGGACCTGAAAGAGAACTGCACTTTGTTATAATGTGAAGGAGCCCCAATTAGGAAGGGTTATTGTGGCTAGCTGGAAGCCATAAGTTCCACCTGATATGTATGTGACGCACCTGTAAATGCACGTGAGGCACCCGCAAAGCTAAAGGTATATAACCGGGTGAAAGCGGTCGGAGTTAGGAGAACGGAGAAATTCATTCAGTCAGTCGTGCAGTCGCTCGGTCGGTCAGAAGAAGAGTTCAGGTCGGAGAAAAGAATCAGAGCGGCCAGAACGTAGGCAGAGCGGTTACAGAAGAGAAACCAGATAGAAGAAGTAATGGCTGGTCAGAGTTAGGCTGAGGCTCCCGAGGAAGAAAGAAGAAAGAAGAAAGAAGCTCTAAAAAATAATCTTTCTCTAAGCTAAGCTCTATCTTTCTTTCTCTCTAAGCTAAGAAGAAAAAAGAAGAAAGTAGAAAAATCTTTCTTTCTCTCTCTAAGCTCTAAGAAAGTAGAAGTAAAAGTAGTAATAGCTTTACTCTGCCTCCGAGTTTTCCTCCCGCGGCGGTCTGTGGCTGGCCATTTCAGGCAGCTTACAATAATGTAGCAAAGAGCTTGGCTGAACTCTGTTCATATCCTAATGTTATATGAAAGAGCTTAGACAGGATGAAAGTTTTCCTGAGCAAATGAAGATGTGGCTTGGCCTCTATTGAATTCCTATAGTACAATACCAGAAGGGAGAAACAATTTAAAGACAGAATTTTTCCCCCCTTTGGTACTGGAGATTGAACCCAGGGGCACTTAATCACTGAGCCCACCTCCCCAGTTCTTTTTTATATTTTATTAAAGACAGGGTCTCACTGAGTTGCTTAGGGCCTCACTAAGTTGCTGAGGCTGGCTTTGAACTCTTGATCCTCCTACCGCAGCCTCTCAAGCTGTTGGGATTATAGGCATGTGCCAGGGACCTAAATTTTCAGATAATTGTTAGCCTATCCATAGTGAAAAAAATGAAAAAGCTTGCCTAGGAGAGAAGGGTATAGCCAAGCAATGATTTGAAAAAGAGATTAATTTGGCACTGTCATCCAGACTGAAGCCAGGACATATTCTCCAAGAATGGCTCCAAAGGCATTTCAGAGGTTATCAGGGGTTGCCCCTCCCATCCCAGGCTCAGAGAACCAGTGCACGGGAGGAGGACCACTTCAAAGGAGGGGCTTCAGGCCCTTCAGGCCCTTGGAGCTCAATGCCTAGCACCACCTCAAGGTTCTGCTCCCTGCATTCCAAAGTGGCACTCCTTGGCCACTCCAGGTTCAGCTCAGTGGGCCAAGGTGTGACACAGGCCGTGATGCCTGGGCCTCAGGAAGGCACAGGTGAGAAATCTTAGCAGCATCCAAACAGTGAAACAGTGCCATTGCTGCTCACGTGTGAAGTACACAAGCCAAGGGAGTGTGGCTACCGCCACTTAGACCTTAAAGGATGGAACTACCCAGAGCCTCAGGTGCATGAACCAGGAAGAGGGCCACAGCAAGGATGGGGCCACCACAGAGAGTCACCTACAGGGCAATTCCTAATGGAACTGTGGGAGCAGGACACACCAGACTGGTAGAGCTGCTATTGTGCAATTCTAGCCTGGCAGAGCTGCAGGTAGCTGACTTCAACCTATGAGAGTGGCATTGGGGGTAGGGTCACCCAAAGTTATGGTGCAGGGCTACTCGAAGCACTGGGTGCCCACAATTGTCCAGCAAAGCTTCAGAGGCATGACTTCCATACCAGGAGGCCTGGAGGGCAGTCTTGAGCCAAAGAAGAGTAAGCCTACACCTTAAGATTTGGGTCTCTATTGAGACCTCTTATCCGTCTCTTCTTTCCTATTTCTCCCTTTTGGAATGTGAGTGTCTATCTTATGCCTGCCCCGCTGTTACAGTATTTTGGAAGCAGAGAACATGTTTGATTTCATAGGCTCACAACTGGAGAGAATTTGCCTCAGGATGAATCATACCTCAAGTCTCACCCAGATTTCATTTAAAGGATATTTAGATTAGTCTTTTGAGTTGATGCTGAAATGAGTTAAGACTCTGGGCATTACTGAGATGGAATTGATACTGTTTTTTTGTTTGTTTGTTTGTTTGTTTGTTTGTTTTTGATACCAGGGTGTGTAAACCACTGAGCATGTTTAACCACTGAGCAACACCTCCAGCTCTTTAAAAAAAATTTTTTTTTTTCTATTTTGAGAAAGGTTCTTGCTGACTTGCTTAGGGCCTCACTAAGTTGAAGCTGGCTTTGAACTTGTGATCCTCCTGCTTCAGCCTCCTGAGCCACTGGAATTACAGGCATGTGCCACCACACCCAGCTGAAATTAACACATTTTGTATATGAGGAGGACATGAACTTTGTGTGACCAGGGGTGGAGATCTGTGGACTAAATGTTTGTGTCCTCCCAAAATTCACATGTTGAAGTTTTAACCACCAATATGATGGCATTAGGCGGCAGGGTCTTTGGAAGATGATTAAGTCATGAGAGTAGAGCCTCATGAATGGGATTAGTGCCCTTATAATAGGGTCCTAAAGGAGTTTATTTGCTCCTTCTACCATGAACCAACAAATAATCCCTCACCAGTCCATGCAACTAGCAGTGTCATAAACTTGAACTTCCCAGACTCCAGAGCTTGGGAATTTCTGTTTCTTATAAGTTACCCCGTATATGGTATTTTGTCATAGCATTCCAAATTACTAAGATAGGTATCATGTACTGTTTTCTAAGGTATTTTTGTCCAGTTTACCTGGATTGCAGGTAAGAGCAGCCTTATGTTTGGGGTGATATAGTTTATACTGTGTTTTATAAGTAAAAGTCTGCAATAGACTTCTCATTAAATGAATTGATATATCTTGCAACAGACTTTATTAATATTTAAAACCGGGCCAACTGGAAAACATCATGAAGCATGTTAGACCTGTTTTTATGAAAGAGTGAAAAGCTTGTTGGAATTGTACAGGAGCTAAACAGTGGGTGCATGCAAGTAAAACTAACAAACAGCAGGGCTGTAAATGATCTACCACTTACCGCACAAACACAGTCATTTCAGCTCTGTCTTCAATGAAGACATCTGACTCTGAAGGCCGGGGTGGATCACATTGCTGTTCCGAGGGGATGTACAGGGAGATGGTAATGGTAGACTGGCTAAAAGGACCCGAGCCAGGCTCCACAAAGCTTGTCACTGGAGCTGTCATCTTTATTTTCATCTCTGTGCCATAAAAATGAAACTTAAATCTAGTGGACATATGACTGCTTTTAAAATTTAACCTATTCTTTATCTGAGTTTCTCAATTTACTTTATAACACTGATATATTTACCTTCAAGATAATTTACCTCTTTAAAAAAAAGGCCAAAATGACTCAATTATTCAGGGTTCACATTAAACCTTGCTGTACTATTGGTAATTTTGGTTAATAAATTCTATACTTCCAGAGATAACAGGGGAATGTAGAGATAACATAGTCTAGTTAATCCTTTTGTATTTACCGTTCAGAAAATGAGGTCCGATAAGCTAAGAGACCTGCCTAAAAATATACATATTTATTTTGGCCGAAGACAAAAGTTATGACTTGAGACTTGAGCCTCCTAATCCACCATCTTCCTGCCCCCTGGTATATTTTTCTGTATCAGTCACCAAATTATCCTGAAGCATTAGCCCTGGGAAAGAACTTCTCACTAGTTATGCAGAGCCACACTTTACCCAGAAAAGACAAGGAGAAAGGTTGAAAAGTACTACCCAGAGGCACCCTCCTCTAGCCCATGCGAAGGTACTCCAGGAGCATCCTTGTGTGAAAAGACCACGTCTTTGATGATGTGGCTATTTCTATTATAAAGGATATTTCTTTAAAAAGCTAAAACTCTTAGCCTCAGGTCTCAATCATCATAAGTACACCAAGTTACAAGGAAAACTGCTCTTACCTTTCTCATTTTTGCCTTGAATGTAGCTGTTCAGTTTTGTGAAGCCAGTCTGGATGGCTGAATCCCAGTCCATAGACTCAACACTAGTGCTGACCCACTTGGCTGGCCCATAGTGTCGGATCTCATAACTTCCGGCCTAAAGGGAAGAGGAAACTTCCAAAGCAATTCCAAGACAGTAGGATGTGAGATGCCACAATTCAGGTATCTTGGTCTTTAGTCTTCCTGGAGCGGTCTTGCCTAGGTTTTGCTGGGCCCTGAGGTTCTGGCCTAGCCTCACCCAGAGGTGTGTTAGGGTTGGCGACAGCCCCAGCTCCTCAGGCCCTGGACTTCAACTCATGTTCAAAGAAACAGGTATCTATGAGCCCGAGGGTCCCACAGGGCTCCATAACCAGTCTCCCTCTCCCCAGGCCCCAGACAAGAAGCGAAGGTGTGGCCTGCACCCAGGGGTAGAGCTAAATGACCGAACTTTTCCTGTCTTAGGTACAGGATAGCAACTCGGAGCTAGAGCCATCTTTAAAAATCGTACTTTTTACCTAACCCCACGGGACCTTTAGGTCTCGCTGCAAACGCGCCCGCGAAAGGCACTTACCTGTGAGACCGCATCCTCAGGGGCCTTCCAGTCCGGCGTCTCCACCGCCTGCTCCTCGGCTCCCTCGGCTGCCCCCAGGTCTGGCTCGAGAACCTCGGCCATGGGCTGCGCCGATACTCGGGAGAGAGCCGGTCCAGCTCCGCCCCGAGGGCCCCAGTCCCCGCTCTGCAGACACGCGGCCTCCTGCCCGCAGTGCGGAATCGGGAGCCCGCTGGACACGCTCGGGCCTGGGCCGCGAGGGGGCGCCGCGACCGCCAGGGGCCCCGGAGTAGACCCGAAGTAGGACAGCTCGGGTCCGGGCCACGCCCCCTGCCCGGTCCTCTCCGCAGTGGGCAGGGAGCCGAGCCCGGAGATCGGACGGCAGGCCCGCTTCTCCCGGCTTCCTTTGGGGGTCCCTCCGGCCCCCGCCCTTGTTTTGGAGAGAGGCGGCACAAGGAGGTGTGCGCTGTGAGCAGCCGAGGGTGGGGGACCGAGCCGCTGCTGGCGCGCCTTCTGTGTAACCGGTCGGGCCACTTCCCCAGCCGCCCGCCCGCTCTGGCGGCCGCCTGACCCTCTGGGTGCCACTGCGCCGCCCGCGCACGGAGAAAGGGACCCGGAGCTTCTGCAGACCCTTGACCTTGGCTGCCCCGCCTGCACTCCTGCGGACCGAGGGCTCCACACTTAGAGGACCGCTTAGGTTCCAAACAGCTTTCAGGACCCCTCGTGGGAGGAAATGGGTGGGGACTCAGCGACTCTGGGTGAATCTTGAACTGTCCCGGTCCCTTACCCCTTCTAAGAAATGACCCCAAACCCTCCGAGTCATTTCGCCAGGATCAGGGGTTCCGGGAGAGCAGACTCTAGTCCTTTTGAGAAATTCTGGTTAGACGTCTTATTTTTTCCAAGAGATTTATTGCGCTAATTCACATATTGTACAATTTAGTTCTTTAAAGTGTATTATTTAGTGGTGTTTAGTATTATTCTCAGGGCTGTGCAACCATCACAATGTTAGAACATTTTCATCAACCCCCTTGGCGACAGCTCATACCTTTAGCCTCCTTCTAATTCCCCAGCCCCCAGCCCCAGGCAACTACTAATTTGCTCTTTTAGGACGTTTTGTATGAATAGAATCATAGCAGTATGTGGTCTTTTGTGACTAACTTTCTTCACCTAAAATGTTATCAAGTTTCATCCATGTTGTAGCATGTATCACTCTTTTTTATAACTAAATAATATGACATTGTATAAACATTTTGTTATTGTTTAGTTGGTAGACATTCGGTTACTTCAAGCTTTCGCTATTATGAATAATGCTGCTATAAACTTTTCTGTATAGGTTTCTCTGTGGACATGTTTTCATTTCTCTTGGGTGCACACCCAGGATTTGAATTGCTGAGTCACATGGTAACTTTGTATTTAACCCTTTTGGAAACTGCCAGACTGGTTTTTCATCATTTTACATTCTCACCAGTAGGGTATGAGTGTTATGTTTCTCCAGATCCTCACTAACACTTGTTATTATCTTGGCTTTTTGATTATAACCATTCTGTGGGTGTGCCTATTGCTTTAATTTTTTTTTTCTTTTTGAGATATAATTTACCTTACAAGCTGGCTAGGTGGTGCATACCTATAATCTCAGGCACATCACTGGGAGGATGAAGCAGGAGGTTGGCAAGTTCCAGGCCAGTCTCAGCAACTTAGCAACACTCTGTCTTAAAATGAAATAAAAAGGCCTGGGGATGTAACTCAAAGGTAGATCATCCCTGGATTCAATCCCCAGGACCACCACCACCACTACTACTACTACTACTACTAGTACTAATTCATATGACATAAAATTCACTATTTTTTTAAATATTTATTTATTTGCTTTAGTTGTACACAATGCAATGCATTTACCGGGCCGCGCACGTGCTAGGCGAATGCTCTACCACTGAGCCACAACTCCAGCCCTAAAATTCACTATTTAAAAATAGACAATTCAGTTTTCAGTGGACTCACTATGTTGTACAACCATCACCACTATCGGGCAGCCATAATTCCTGTGTGGAGTGTATTTTATTCAGGTATGTAATCAGTTTCTCCTTACCCATCATGCCCCTGCAGTGAATTCTAGAATATATATATATCCCATACAGCTGGGCAGTCATTCTCAATCTTTCCTCCCAACCCTGCCCCAAACTCTGGCATCCACTAATCTACTTTCTGTCTCTATAAGTCTGTCTAATCTGGACATTTCATATATATGGAATCATATAATATGTAATCTTTTGTGACCAACTTCTTAGTGAAAGAACTAGTGTTTTCAAGATTGACACATACTATAGCCTGTACCACTATTATTCCTTCTTAGTGCTGGAAAATGTCCCATCATGTGGGCCCTGTGTGTGTGTGTGTGTGTGTGTGTGTGTGTGTGTACTGAGATTGAGCCCAGGACCTCACACTTGCTAGGCAACTTCTCTACTACTGATCTATGGCCTTAGTCCTGGATGAGTGCTATTAAAGCAATTGGTGATGTCCTTCCTCTCTTTTCCTTGCCCTTTCCTGCCCAAACAAATGTGTAGTGGTCTAGGAACACATAACACTTTCTAGTGGTTATATCAAACATATTATTATGCAGAGCTAAGCTTGAATTATTTAGTGAAGCCTCAATAATGAATTTTGACTTATTTTTAAAATAGCCTGTCTATTTTAATTATGTAACAGATGTGATCCATTGTTTAGGTGACTTTGCGATGTTGAGAAATTGAGAATGTAATTATACTTTATTGCAGGGGTTTTTTTTTAAGAGAAAAAGGAAGTAATTTATAATTATTGGTTATGAAGTTTGTTTTTCTTTTACTCTAAAGACTATCTTTTATAGTTGTTTATATCTTTTTGAAAGGTGAAAAATGCAAACGCTTGTGTAAACATTAGTCTTTCCCAAAACTGTCCTCAGTTTTTTGAAAAATTACCCTTCCCCTAGCAGTCAGACTGACCCAAAAACTTATTCTTGTTCCTTATTTTGTCTAGCTTGCAAAACCGGGTGGCTGATCACCCCCCCTAGAACTGACAAACTCAAAAGTAATGCTTTGTACATGACTTTATATGTTAACCAATCAAAAGAGTGCTATGAAGCCCCCCTTAACTTGTATGTATTTCATTATAAAAACCCTGCTAAATATGGGCTCAGGGCCTCTTAGCGTCACCAGTTACCGAGTGTGCGGAGGACCAAGCTCGAGCTTGCTAATAGATGACTCTTTGTTATTTACATTGACCAAGGACTCTGGTGGTCTTCTTGGGGGTCCCAAGCCACGGGGCACAACATTTTTTAGGCAAGAACATTTATTTGTATAAAAAAGGCTAATTTTGGAGACATTTTTGGTATAGGTGTGGAATATACCATGAATGAAGATAACAACAAGTGACTAGATATCTAAAGGTGGTAATTAGTCACATAAAAGAACAGAAGGAAGGAAAGAAAGGAATTTATTTCAAATTAATGGGATTTTGTTAGAACAAATTAAGCAAAATACAGAAGGTTCAAGTTTTATAACCATATTTCAAATAATCAAGTTAGGTTTCTTGAAGGGCAAAACATCACACCAGGGACAGCCGTGCAGCCATGAGATTTATTCAACAGCCTTTCTGGCTGGTAGCAAAACCGGAGAAGAGGTGCTCTGGTCGAAGGTCGAAGAGGTGCTGGGAGAGGGGAGTCAGGGAGAAGGGAGCGTGCAAGCTCTGGTGGGAGAGGGGAGTCAGGGAGAGGGGAGTGTGCAAGCCCTGGACAGAAAGTGGGTGCTTGGTCGCACCGGCTGAGATCTCTGGAGCTATCAACTAAAGCAGCTGCTGTCTGGCTGGAGGCTGGAGCTGTCAGCTGAGAGCGGCCATCGGGCTGAAGGCGGCGGGCCGGCTCTGGGAGCTCCCGGCTAGGTCAGCTGCAGTGGCTTCTTGGCTTCTTCTCTCCGCAGGGTTGAGCTGATGTGTCTTGAGTGGCTTCCTCCTCTCAGCAGCAAGGAGCTGATGACGTGTCTCGGTGTCTGTGTTCTGAGTCTTTCGAACAGGGCCCTATATAGGGATTTCTGGTGGGAGGTGCACCAGAGCAACCCCAACGCCATTGGCTCTTTGCCCCTAGAACAGGGTGACCTTTAAGCCTATTGGCTCTTGCCCGGGAAAAGAAACATCCTGCCCGGGGAAGAAACATCCTGCCTGGGGGAAAAAACATCCTGTCTGGGGAAGAAAACATCCTGCCGAGAATGAAACAAGGTTGCTTCTCTCAGGATGTGGAAAACTGGGGGGGGGGAGGGTAGCCCATCTATCATTTCTTGTGAATAGATTATGATTAAATTGTTCTGTTAGCTCATACATAACTAATGTTTGTGTTACACTATGAAGCTAATATTTTACTTAAGCTTTACAAAAACTTTAGAGACAAGTTCTATTTTCAAAGCTCGCAAAGTGGAGGCTGAGGGTGGGGAGTTACCCAATTACCTAAATATTTCTTTTTTATTGTTTTTTTTTTCCCCCCAGTAATTCATATGGACAATTAATAAGCAATATTTTAGGAGAAGATATTGAATGGCTGTATTAGGGGCTGGGGCTGTAGTTCAGTGACAGAGCGCTAGCCTAGCACATGTGAGATACTGGGTTCGATCCTCAGCACCACATAAAAATAAACGAAGTTGTGCTGTCCATCTACAACTGCAAATTTTTTTTTTTTTTTAATGGCTGTGTTAGTCAGGAAAGACCAAGTTATACTATGAAAGCAACCTCAGATCTCATTGGTCGTAAGCAACAGCTCCTGCAAAAAAATCCTTGTTGTCCTCTATCCTTCAAGTCTTCAGAGGGTCGGGTGGATTCTACAGGACAGCCCTTTCCAGGCGATGCAGCATGGCACTTTATGTCAATGGGGTACTTGTGGCCACTGCAGCTGGAAAAAGAGCACTAGCGTGTCTTTCAGCAGCCATTACCAATGCAGCTGGAAAAAGAGCACTAGCGTGTCTTTCAGCAGCCATTACCAATGCTCCTTATTCTACAAAGTCACTGCAAGCACTGAATCAGTGAATCCAGAAATGTTGCTTTTAAGGAGAAACAGAGTTAGAGTCCTGTGAGCCTCTGGTCATGATATTTTTTTTTATCAACTAATATAGACAAAATGTATGTGTGTTTCTGTACAAAGATGTCTTATTTAACATATATTGCTGATTCACTGACATTGAACCCATATCCAACATTGTAACTTGAGCCTGAATTAAGCTTTTCTAACACACATTTTCACCACAGGCTCATAGGTTATGAGCCTTCTTACACTTTAGGAACACTGGACAACTCTTTGGCATTGCACCTGGGGACGATTTTAAGCAGTGAGATCACCAACGAAAAGCACAAGAATGAGAAAAATGTGGCACTAAGTAGACTGTGAAAATGGACATTGTTCAGAGTATGAGAGCCAAATAAGGAGGCAGGCCTCTGCTTCTTGTGACTTTACCTGGGAATGCATACACTGGCCAACAAATGTTTTGCTGCTCTGTGCATGTCCTCGAGTGACAGAAAGTTCTCTGAGAATTGACTGTGGAGCTACAAATATATTTAGCAAGTAAGCAAATTTGTAGATACAAAATCTGCGAATAATGAGGATCAACTATAAATGTTTCTCGCAATAAGTTCTGTAAGTTGCTTCCATCTACATTTCATTGGCCAAGGCAAATCCCCCAGCCTTGACTAGCCTCAAGGGAGTGTGAAAGTTCTCAAAGGAGAATTCACAATACTTGAGAAAGCAGTTTATGATATCATTAGTCACTCATTGATTATTTTTTCCATACTTGTGGCAAATTTTATTTCCCAAAGATGATTGCAATGTTATTTCCCATCAAATGCATTGTTCTTTTTTTTTTTTTTTTTTTTTTTTTTTTTTTTTTGTGGTACCAGGGATTGAACTCAGGGGCACTCGTCCACTGGGCCACATCCCCAGCCCTTTTTTGTATTTTATTAGAGACAGGGTCTCACTGAGTTGCTAAGTGCCTCGCCATTGCTGAGGCTGGCTTTGAACTCTCGATCCTCCTGCCTCAGCCTCCCAAAGTGCTGGGATTACAGGCGTGCGCCACCGCGCCCGGCAAATGCATTGTTCTTATAACAGGACTTTCACATATCTCCTGCTGACAGGTGGAGTCTGTGTTCTCTTTCTTTATAACTCTGGCTCACGATGATGGTGGAAATAATACTGGGTGGCTTCTGAGGCTAGATCATTAAAGATTTTCATTAAGTCTCTTTGGAATCCAAGAGCATGCTGAAGGGAAGCCATGTAGCTCTATGGAAGCCACATGTGGGGTCCTCGCTAAGGTCCCGGAGCACAGCTAGCATCTTCCATCACACCTATGAGTGAGCACCTGTTCAAATGACTCCAGCCTCCTGCCATTGGGTCACCTCCAGACCTCCTGAGTCTTCTTAGCTGAGGCCCAGAGGTCATGGAGCAGATGCAGGCTATCCCTGCAATACCCGTGCAATCTGTGAGCATAAGATAGATAATAATATTTTTTTTATGACACAAAGTTTAGGGTGATTTGTTGTTTTAGAAATAGTAACTTGAAGAATATTTACTCTCTGGCAAGGACTGTGCTAGGTGGGGGATGGTTTCAGCAATTAATAAAATTTGGTCCTGACCTTTACATGTCTTACTGTCAAGTCATCTTTTTCTCTGGGGCCATTCTTGCACCCACATTATAATTACTTATTTTATGGCTTCAGCTGTCTCAAATATGATAACTGTAGATTGGGTAGCAACTTGGTATTCTAACGTGAAATATAATAGTTTCTTTTGGTTGGCTTCTCCTTTAGTTTTAATGAGAATTACAATTCTCATCTATTATTTAGACCCCAAACAACCCATGAAGCCCCTTTTACACTGAGCACTTTGCTCGGTGCCTGATAGATCCATAATTGCTTGATAAATGTTGAATGAATGCCCATCATAGAATTTACCAGACACGTGGATAGTGATTGAGTGTTTTTTAGAAGCACCTGTGAACAAACCACCTTTCTAAAGTGCCACAGAAAATGAAGAGACATTTATGGAATTGTGGAGTGGAGGGTAAAAAAGCTGAAGTCTAAAACTGGAAATGCCTTTAAAAATTAAAGCATCAATTTTAATCAGAAGGAAACTTGATACAACTTCTGAGACTGTGGTAGGTGTTTATGTAAAATGAGGACATCCATATTGATTTTAAAGGGCTCACACTTTGGAATAAAGTAGATGACCAAATATACCACAGCCAGACAGTGCACATTTGCAAAAGCACTTTGAAAAGAAAACTAAACTTTTGATGCATCTAAGGGAGCATGTTTCTAATAGATCATTTGATTAAAGATCATTTCCTAAAGTCTTAGAGCAGCAAAGGTATTCTCTTAAACTCTTCCACCCAGGGTTCTCATTGTTGCTATAGAGTTATTATGCTACTTCTTAATTAGGACAAATTAAAGAGTTGGCTTGTGTTCCCATTTTTCTGGACCATTATTTTTGTAAGACAATAAATGGGTTTGTTCTGTATATTTCTGCCTGCTGTGTTTACTGGGAGAAAAAAGAAAGTGTTGAGAATAAACAGACCTCAATAAACAAGAAGAATCATGTAAAAAAAATAATAATTGGCAGCAACTGGGCTTGATTCCCTGATGACTGTTTTAGAGCAGAGTTGTTACAGCAGTGCCATGTCCCCACTTCCTGGAAGATGAGCACCAGTCTTGAACACACACATTTTCTGCCTGCATAATGGTCTCTCCAGGTAATTCAACACCTGAATTTGTTTGGATTTACATGTACAGAATGAGGTCCAGGCATGAAAGAGATAACCAGTGATTAAAATTGACTCCAAGATGGAGATGACGTTTAGCCATAATGCCTGGGACCTTTCCTCTTCGGTGTCAGTGCTTCTCAAGCTATCTTCAATGAAATACCATTTATTAACTTTAAATGTTTTCCTAGTTCCTCATAAACCAATATGTGATTCTGGTTACACAAAGCTATTTGCAGCTCATGCCCTGTGCTTCTTCATCCGTAAGTGTTACAGCAGTTTAATTGGTGTAGACCAAAAAGCAGCAAGATGTGTCCACTGATCACACGCATGGATTTTGTAAAAAGGTTAAGTTGCTATAAATGTCTCTAAACATTCTCCATTTCTCTATCTTATCTTAAACTGGTAACAAATAGTTTGAAGAATTTGTGAGTCAGCACTGGCACAGGGACCATGCTTTGAAAAACACTGATTTAGATGACTGTCCCTGTCTAATAGGATCTGATTAAGGGTCTTACTTTCATTACCTTTGGGATTGACTCTCTACATACCTCTACATACTTGTATTTACACTTAAGAAATATGATTTACAATGAACATATAGTATATATTATTTTTAATATTTATATTCTGTACTCATTAATTGATATGCACATAAATTCATATTTAAATACATTATGTAAATAGTTAGTTTGGTTGTGATGCTTATTTATTTAAGAGTCAGGAAGATGAAGTTTGCCCCTACTTCAGGTTCATAATTTATTTTACAAATTGACTGTCTCATGGTAAGTTGACATTAGTTTCTTCAGGTATGAGAACTTGAGGGATGAGTGTAGACAGATTGGAATCCATTTATGTTGCTTTCACAGCTGAAGAAGTTTCTTTAGACTGTTCCTTGAAGGATAGGACAACCAAGGCAATGCCTTTGTATGTGGCTGGCACACAATTCATTCATTTTACTTGTGAAAGTATAAGTGTTGAAATATTTTTTAATACCAGTGAACTGGAATTGGACATCAGTTTCTGGACTTGCCATGATTTCAATCTTGCCATGGCCACAAATTCCCCAGCCTGTGTCCTTCACAGCCAGCCCTCCACTAGGTCAGAAGAAGGAGCTTCATTCTTGCCTTAAATTCATGTTTAAGAATCTGGGTTTTCCTCCAGGCTTTGTTACTTTCTGGTTGTGTGGACTTGGGTACATGATTCGACCTCACAGAATTGGTTTCATTTCTACAAATGGGTGATAATGCCCAGTTATCTTTTAGCCCAACACTTTGCATGTTTATACTGATAAATTGTAGCATGGTTTGTGTGTTTGTTTACAGTGCTGGAAATTGAGCCCCGGGGGCTCACACATGTTAGGCAGAGCTACACTCCAGCCGTAGTACAGTCCTTTTGGAATAAGAATTCTGGGCAATTTCATTAAGATCTGACATCAGTTTACCAAACTTGCCTGTCCCCTGGCCATTGAACACACAAGTGTCATGTTCTTGTACATTCTGCCAATCGAAGAAAACTTATTATCTCTCATTCACTTATTGTTATGGTGACATGATCAAAATGGGAGGAAGGGAGGGAGCAAAGATGTGGGGAGAACAATTGGGCTAGTGTAGGAGAAAGAAATTGATTCTTATTTTCTCTGAAAGTAATTCCTTGCCTGAAGTTTGCCTGCATTAGATCAGAACAGTCTCCCTCCCAGGGCTACATTGTGACTGTTGTGGGTCCAGGCCACTTTGTGTTGGTGGCTGTCTTCCTCCATACTAAAATTATAAAATGTGCAGATTATACTTTATGACTGTGTTGGTATAAAGATGAATGTCATTTTTAGCCTGAAAAGTTCAATGTTTTCCTTCTAATTTTTAAAGAAATTAAAACATTTTCATGGGCCCAGAAAAGTAAGGTGAGCTCTGGTGTGTGGTATCTGGTATGCCTTATTGACCCCATCTCACCACAAGCAATTTAGATGTCCTGGTTTCCCTGTGAGAGCAAAGACACGTGAGGATAAATACAGAGAGGAAGTAACACTTTGTGTGCCCTTAGGGCGGACGTGTGTTTTAATATTGAATCCTCCCAACAACCCTCAGAGGCAAGTGCCATTAATATGACAAAAGAATAAATAAATAATGAATAATTTAGAACCAAGGAGATTCAATGCTTGTAATCAGACTATTTAATATTTTTTCACCTTGCTCAGAATTCAGTTGAAGGAGATACTAACATTGGTCCTTCAAAACTTCCAGGAACTTTGAAGAATTAGAGAACAAGGGGATCTATTTTAACTCTGTACTGCAGAGACTGGCATGTCAGTAAGGACACTGGGAGGCTCAGCTGGGTTTTGAGACTTATGATGCTTGAATCTAATACTGAAGGAGTGAAAAATACTATATGTGAATTATCTAGAAGTAAGTTGAAAGGAAATTTAGCTCTTAATACACATAATTTTTAAAGGTATGCGAAATATTGCTTTTTAAAAACAATCTCTTGGTGCATATATATGTATAATAAATGTATACCATGTGTGGCTACACACATAGATGAATACATGAATAAAATAAAATACATGACTTCTTGCTATAGAAATGATTATAAAATAATTTCTTTTTAAATAGCCTGTTATTTCCTTTTTTGTTTTAAGACTTTGTTTTTTAGAACTGTTTTAAGTTCAGAGCAAAATTGAGTGGCAGGGGAGATTCCTAGGAAAACTTGGAATGAAACCACCATTTGACCCAGCTATCCCACTCCTCCGTCTATACCCAAAGGACTTAAAAACAGCTTCTTACAGGGACACAGCCACATCAATGTTTATAGCTGCACAATTCACAATAGCTAGATTGTGGAAACATCCCCGATGCCCATCAGTAGATGAATGGATAGGGAAAATTTGGTATATATACACAATGGGACACTACTCAGCACTAAGAGAGAATAAAATCTTGGCATTCGCAGGTAAATGGATGGAGTTGGAGAAAATAATGCTAAGTGAAGTTAGCCAATCCCCAAAAACCAAAGGTCGAATGATTCCTTTACTATGATGATACTGAATTATAATGGCAAGGGAGTGGGGGATAAGAGAAAGGAAGGAATGTTAAATAGAACAGAGGGGAGGGAGAAGAGGGGAGGGGGCAAGGGGATAGGAATAATGGCAGAGTGAGTTAGACATCAATACACTAAGTACATGTATAAAAACACAAATGGTGTGAAAATACTTTATGTAAAACCAGTGACTTGAAAAATTGTGCTTTTTATATGTAATACGAAATGAATTGCATTCTGCAAGCATGTCTAACAAATTAGAATAAATAAATAATTTAATTATTTTAAAAAAAATTGAGTGGCAGGTACAGTCTCCATATACCACCTGCATCCACACATCTGGCACCCTGTTCCCAGCAGCAGCTCACTCCACAGTGGGCCCTTTGTTACAACAGATGAACCTGTGTCAACACATCACCATCACCCAGAGTATATAGTTCACCTTGGTGTTCACTCTGGGTGTTACATACTTTATGGGTTTGGACAAATGTATTAGTGATGTGTATCCACCTTTGTTTTATCATGCAAAATAGTTCCACTACCCTAAGAACCTTTGTGCTCTCTATATTCATCCCCCTTCCTCCCAAACTTTGGCAACTGCTGATCTTTTTATTGTCTGCATAGTTTTGCCTTTTCTAAAATGTCAGAGAGTCAGAATCATACAGTATGGTTTGGGATTGCTTTTTTGCTTGGTATTACACATTTAAGTTTCTTCTATGACTTTACATGGCTTGGCTGCCCCTTTGTGTTTCTTGCTGAATAACACATTTCATTATCTGGATATATCACAGTTTATCTGTTCACCTATCTTGATTGCTTCTAAGTTTTGGCAATTTTGAATAAAATATGTGTATGCAGGACATGAGTTTTCAACTTCTGCAAATTTCTTCTTGGGGAAGTGTCTATTCAGGTCTTCTCCCTCACCCCCCTTTTTTGGTACTGGGGATTGAATCCAGGGGTGTTTTACCACTAAGTCACTTCCCCAGTACCGTTTATTTTTGAGACAGAGTCTAAGTTGCTGAGTCTCGCCTCAAACTTGGCAATCCTCTTGCCGCAGCCTTCCAGAGTCATTGAGCTTATGGGAGAGCATACTGCACTCAGACTTTTGGCCATTTTTGAATTGGGTTAGTTCATCTTCTTATTGTAGGATTTTTTTTTGTGTGTGTGTGTGTGTGTGTGTGGCACCGGGGATTGAATTCAGGGGCACTCGACCACTGGGTCACATCCCCAGCCCATTTTTGTGTTTTATTTAGAGACAGGGTCTCACTGAGTTGCTAAGTACCTCGCCATTGGTGAGGCTGGCTTTGAACTTGCAATCCTCCTGCCTCAGCCTCCCAAAGTGCTGGGATTACAGGCGTGTGCCACCGCGCCCGGCTTATTGTAGGATTTTTTAAAAAATACTTTTTTAGTTGTAGGTGGACACAATACCTTTATTTTATTTATGTGGTGCTGAGGATCAAACCCAGGGCCTCACACATGTAAAATGAGCACGCTACCACTGAGCCCCAGGCCCAGCCCTTTACTGTAGGATTTTAAGAGTGCTTTGTGTATAACACTCCTTGTGTCTTTTGTAAGTATTTTCTGCCAGTCCATGGCTTGTCTTCTCATTCTTTTGGTAGTGTATTTCTCAGAGCACAAATTTTTATTTGAATAAAATCCAGCATATCAATTATTTATTTCATGGATTGTGCTTTTGGTGTTATATCTAAAAAGTCACACTCACGGTCATTTGGATTTTCTGTTTACCTTCTAGAAGTTTTCTGGTTTTGCATTTTATCTTTAGGCGTGATCCATTTTGGATTAATTTTTGTGAAGGATGTAAGATCTGTGTCTAGATTTATTTTATTTTAATTTTGTATGTGGAAATCTGGTAGTTCCAACACTATATTTTTTAATACTTTTTTGAAAAAAATATTTTTTGCTTTAGTTGTACACAATGCGTTTTTATTTTTACGTGGTGCTGAGGATAGAACCCGGGCCGTGCACGTGCCAAGTGAGCACTCTACCGCTGAGCCACAACCCCAGCCCCCAACACTATATGTTGAAAAGACTTTTCTCCATTGTATTGCCTCTGTTTTTTTTGTAAAATATCAATGGACTATGTTTGTGTGAGTCTATTTCTGGAATTTCTAGTCTGTTCCTGATTCAGTACTCTGACTTTGCTCTTCTCCTTCAATGTTGTGTTGGCTATTCAGGGTCTTTTGCATCGCCACATAAATTTTACTGTTTCTTGATATTCACAAAATAATGTGCTGGAATTTTGATAAGATTAAGTCCTTTTGTAGATCAAGTTAGGAAGTTACTGACATCTAGACAATGTTGAGTTTTCCTATTCATGAACCTGAGACATTTCTTCATTTCTTTAGCTCTTCTTTGGTTTCTTTCATAAGGATTTTATAGTTCAGAGTTGAGGATGTAGCTCTGTGGCAGAGTGCTTGCCTAGCATGCATGTAGCCCTGGGTTCATTCCCCAGCACTGCAAACAGACAAACAAACAAACAAACAAAAGTGTTACAATGTAGCTGTTGTTATTTTAAACATAAGTGTATCTGCTAGATAAATTAAGAATAAGAAAATAACAGATTTTATTTGGACTTCCTTTTTCCTTCTCTAATCCTCTTTCTTTTTCTGAATTTATGATCTGTATGTTTTGCTTTCTTTCTTTTAACATTTCTTGCAAGGCATGTTAATGGACAACAAATTTCCTTAAATTGTGTCTGAAATGTCTTTATTTCTCCTTCACCTTTAAAGAATAATTGTGCAGGATATAGAATTCAAAGTTGGTGGGCTTTGATTTTTTTTTTTTTATTTTTGATTAAAAAATGTTTTTTGGTACCAGGGATTAAACTCAAGGGGACTTAACTTTCTCTGTGTGTGTGTACGTGTGTGGTGGTGGTGCTAGGGATTGAACCCAGGGCCTTTTGTACACAAGGCAGGCACTCTACCAACTGAGCTATATTCCTAGCTCCTGAACCACTTTTTATTTTTTATTTTGAGACAAGGTCTTGCTAAGTTGCTGAGGGCCTAGCTAAATTGCTGAAGCTGGCCTTGAATTTTTTTTTTTTTTTTTTTTTTTTTTTTTTTTTTGGTACCGGGGATTGAACTCAGGGCCACTCGACCACTGGGCCACATCCCCAGCCCTTTTTTGTATTTTATTAGAGACAGGGTCTCACTGAGTTGCTAAGTGCCTCGCCATTGCTGAGGCTGGCTTTGAACTCGCGATCCTCCTGCCTCAGCCTCCCAAGTACTGGGATTACAGGCGTGCGCCACCGCGCCCGCTGGCCTTGAATTTTTGATCCTCCTGCCTCAGTCTCCCGAGTCACTGGGATTATAGGTATGCACCACCGTGCCTAGCTTGATGGGCTTTTTCCCTCTTAACACTTAAAATATTTAATTCCTTCCACCTGCTTCCATATTCCTGAGAAGTCAGATGTAATTCTTTGTTCTTCTGTAGGTAGGGTGTTTTTTTTTTTTTCTTCTTCTGGCTTCTTTTAAGAATTTTTATTTAATTTTGATCTTCTGCAGTTAAAAATGATATGAATTGCTATGCCTCTTGGGTAGTTATCTTGTTTGATGTTCTGAGATTCCTGGATCTGTGGTTTGGTGTCTGGCATTAATCTGGGGACATATTTCTTCTGTTCCTTCCTCCCTTCTCCTTCTAGAATCTCATTAGTATGTTAATTCATTTTTAGTTGTTCCATGGTTCTTGGATGTTGTTTCTTTTTTCTTTTTCTTTTCTTTCCAGCTTCTTTTTCTCTTTGCTTTTCAGTCTTAGCAGCTTCTGTTGACATCTCTCAAGTTGGGAGAGTTTGTGTGTCTAGTTTATTAATGAGGCCATCAAAGGTATTCTTACATTTGGGTTGTAGGTTTTTGATTCCCAGCATTTATTATTATTTTTTTCTTCAAATTTTCTTCAGGGGCTGGGGTTGTGGTTCAGCAATAGAGCACTTGCCTAGCACGTGTGCGGCCCTGGGTTCGATCCTTAGCACCACATAAAAATAAAAAATAAAAAAATAAATAAAGGTGTTGTGTCCAACTACAAATAAAAAATAATTTTTTAAAAAAATTTTCTTTAAATTTTACATTACTCATCTTTTTCTGCATGCTGTATACCCCCCACCCCCACCCCCACCAAGAGCCCTACACATCTTAGTCATACCAGTAGTTGTTTTACATTTCTGGTCTGACAATCTAACATCGCTGCCATCTCTGAGTCTGGTTCTGAGGTTTGCTAAGTCTCTACAAAACTGCGGAGTTTTGCTATTTAGTATACATTATTATTTATTCATTTATTTTTTTTAGTGGTGGGCATGCTATACTGAGTGAAAGGAATTCTGGTTTGTAGGACTTTAGCAATATGGTGGTCAGGCGTCAGAAAGAGGGCGTGTTCTCTAGTCCTATGATGAAGTCTCCATCTTTTGAGGAGCCTCTGCCTTGGACTGTGAATTTCACTAGTGCTTCTCAGGTTTCTTCTCCCCTGCCAGGCAGGACAAGATGGCCAAAGGGGGCCTGAGTTGACTAGTTCCCTTCACCTGTGGAAGGACAGAGAAAACTGAAGCTGGGAATCCCCCTCCCTCAGGTCACTAAGGCTCTGATCAAATGCCAGGTGTCTGGACTCTGGTTAAATAGTTTCTTGTGAGGGCAGGCCTTATTAAAAGGAGTAGCAGCATCTGGTGTTTTTCAAAATGGTTACTTCTGCCTGCTGGAAGCACAGGGGATTTGTCCCCATCTTCACTGTGAGACCTACTAGGGCTCCTGGAGGTAAAACTCACAGAAGTGTGAGGGGCCCTGCGGATGCCCCCCTGGGAGTTTTTAACCCTTCTACATGACAGCTTCCAGCAATTCATCAATCACAGCTCAGGGTCTTCCGCCCCAGCGCTGGCTCCCGGAGGTTGGACTTGCGGGCTTCTGCTCAGGTATGTTGTGATTCTGGTCCACCCAACTCTCTCCACTTTCAGTGGCAGCAATTTGCCCTGTGACCACAATTCTCTTAATAGAACAGCTGTCGATTTTCCAGTTTGTCCAGTTTATTAGCCCTCCTTCCAAGCTCTTTTGCATGCTGTAGCAGACAGCAGACTCCTTTTCCTTTGTCTAAAGTGATGAAGATATTTTTTGGTCCAGTGTAGAATTTAGAAAATCTTATTTCCTAGTCACTGATAGTTATATTCTTTCCCAGTCTTAATCTTTTTTGGCTAGAATGATTTCTTCCCAAAATACTTCTTAGCTGTTAACAATTTAATTCTTCTCTTCGTGGACTTTCATCAACTCCATTGTCTTTCTTAGGTAGCTCCGGTTATTAGCACTCTATGTTTTGTGTTTGCTAGTTTGTCAACATTTAAACAAAGACGGGCTGTTTATGTGGTCTATGGTCCACCATTCCTGATATCCTGCCTGCCGGTCTCACTTTGTGAATTGGATTGTTACAGCTGCACTTTATGCTGATGGTATCAGGAAAACAGAGAATATTGGGCAATACGTGACAACTCCCAGCTGCATTTACAGATCTAGTTCTCCCTAAACTTGTTACCCACATTGAAATTTACCTATTTTGTATATTTTATGGTCCATTCACATTACTCAAGAGTTTAATAATCACTGGCTCTATTCTGTTTAATTGGTCTGGGTAGATTCTGGTATCCTATAGTTCTGAGAGTTCCCAAAATGCTTCTACTACGCAACCAAGGTTGAAACCTATCTACTACAAAGGCTAGCAAACTTTTTTGTGTGTGTGTGAGAAGGGTCAGACAATTAATGTGTTAGGCTTTGAAGATAGGCAAGTACGCACAGGGGTGTTTCAATAAAACTTCATTTCTAGATACTGAAATTTGATTTCATATATTTTCATGTATCAGAAAATTTTATTTGTATGTTTTTTCAATTATTTAAAAATGTGAAACCATTGTCTTGCTGGATGTACAAAAACAGGTTGGAAGTGGAATTTGGCAGGTGGGCCATAGTTTTTATATGCTGGTTTATAGTTTATCTGCTTTCTTGCTTCAATTTGGTTCCATGAGATAAAATGATTCCTTCCCCAGGTCACTGATAACATTTAAATTAAGTCCTACCATTGATTCCTTATAAATAAGACTTATTTATAAGGAATTTACTTATCAGGACATTTTAAAACATGGCAATGCATGTCCCTAGTAGTTGTAGATGTTGTAGTATCTGGAATGCTTTTCGCTATATGTAGCAAGCCTGGCTCAAATGGCTTAAACAGTATGAAAGTTGTCATTAAAATAGACAGTTGCATGGTTAATTCAGCTGATTTACAGTGTTATCACTGCACATGCTTTTTGTCTTTATATTCTCTTATTTTCATTATGAGTGATGCCTCACATGTTGCAAAATGACTATAGTAGCCCCAGGCATCACATGCAGGCACTTAACTTTCAGCAAAGAGGAAGAACATGTTCTTCTATGTGTTTATTTTTAATAGTAAAGCAAACTTTTCTAGAAAAATCCTCCTCCTTTGAATGTCTTCCCTTAGATCCCACGTCCACATTGGTCCCAGTTAAAGTGTTTGAAATCATCACTAACTGTCATGCTGCACCCCTGACGTTTGGAGAGTCCTAGCCTGCCTTAGGCAGGGAGTTTTAGAATCTCAGAACCAAGCCAGGGTTCTAATAGCAAGGAAGAAGAAGAGATGGCAACTGGGAATCAATAGTCTCACACAGAACTAGATTTTTAGATGGTGGTGGTGGGGGGGGAACCTAGCCAGGTGCAGTGGCACATGCCTGTAATCCCAACTGCTTGGGAGGCTGAAGCAAGAGGATCATAAGTTCAAAGCCAGCCTCAGCAATTGCTCAGAGCCTTCTATCTCAAAATAAAAAATAAAAAAAGAACTGGGGATGTGGCTCAGTTGGTTGAGCATCCCTGGCTTTAATCCCCAGTCCCAAAACAAAAACAAAAAACAAACTAAAGGCTATGTGCTGAGCTTCTCATTTCCATCTGCTTATTTCCCTTAAAAAACACTAGAGAATTGTTTAGTACAATTTCCCTAAAAGAAACTTTTTATTGATTTTTTTTTTCACTAATAGGTTACATTTTGCTCAGATACAAAAGATACAACCATTATTTCTATGATTACATTTAAAAAGACTGCATCCTATTTTTGCTTACTTTGTTGTTTTCCTAAGTTTATAATGTTTCATATCTAGCATAAAAAAAGTTCACGTGAAAAAGTTAAAAACCACTATTTTTTCATCATCTGGAATCATCAGTGTTGTCTAGTATGCATTTTATATTGTAAAAACAAAAATTGTTTTAAAAAAAAATTGTGGTGTATTAAATAAGAATTATACATGCCATCCCTTGCTTCCCTTCCCTGCCATCTCTCTGGGTTGTTTGCTTTTGTTGTTGAGGTGCTAGGGATTAAATCTAGGGCCTTACACATGCTGTATAAGTGCTTTACCACCTAGCCATATCCCTAGCCACTTTAATAAGATTTTTTAAAAAAATTCTTTATTTTTTTAAAGCCTTTATTTATGTAGTGCTGAGGTTCTAACCCAGGGACTCACACACGTGAGACGAGTACTCTAACACTGAGCCATAGCCCCAGCCCCTTTAATATGATTTTTGAGACAGGTCCCTACTAAGTTGTTGACCTTGGGATCCTCCAGCCTTAGCTTCCTGAGTAGCTGGAATTACAGGTGTACCCAATGACTATCATAATTATTTTGATACATTGTTTAAGTGGTAATACCCACCTCGACCTCCCCATGTGAAAATCACTGAGGGAGATTTTTTATCAGTTCCAAGGTCACCTGAACTTGCTCTGCTGAAAGCCTGACTCCCATCACGAGCATGGCTCAAATCCCACCTGCTTGGTGTTCTTGGGGGAAAGAAATATCAAGCACAGTGGCAGTTGCTTCTGCTTAGGACAGACAGGTCAGGCTTCTGCTCCTTGATCTGCCTTTTAACATTGTCTGATGTTATATACTTGGCTCTAATTTTGATGTGTATAAAGCCAGAGTTTGAATACTGTGGTTTATAAGGTCTCTTTTAGAGATAATCTGTTTTTCTTTACCATATGACCCCAAATTTTGACCTTTCTTTTCTTTTTTTAAAATTGTTTAGATTTTTAAATTCTAATTTGTTATATATGACAGCAGAATGCATTGCAATTCATATTACACATACAGAACACATTTTTTCATATCTCTGGTTGTATAAAAAGTATATTCACACCATTTGTGTGAATACATTTGTGAAGATACATGTATTTAGGGTAATGATAGCCATCTCATTCCACCGACCTTTATTTTCACTGTTAAACTGATCTCTAGTGTTACTGCTGCTTAGTGAAGGCTGCAAATCCATTATATAGTGGTGCTATATACAAAGATAATGATAAAAAGTGATATAAGATGATGAATTGGAGCAGCAACTGTCTATGCTGCCACAGCACTTTCAGACAACCCACAATGTTCTAGTTTGAGACATTCCTGTGTAACTAAGCCAAATCCTTCTCCCATTCTAGGAAGCTAATCAGAAGACAAATAAGAGTCATACTACAAAGGAGATAACTTTAGAGAGCTTTATTTTAACTAAAATATTTGTAAACGTCCATACTTTCATTGTTAATATTGAAATATATTTCATTATTTACAACACTACCACTACAGCTCTAGAGATGTCTTTTACTCCTTCTGAACTCTTCTATGCATCCTGAAACATTCACACAAAAGTGAAACCATGAGATGCTGAAAAACTGATGCAGGATAAAAAGGGTTGTTTGGTGGCAAAAAGCAGTTTTCCTTGGCTGGTCCAGTATTCTTTTTTCTTGCCTTTCTGAGCTGGTTCCCATGCTCACTAGTAATTGGAACTCCTCCCCACCTCAGGGGTGAGCATTATGCATTTATTTTGGTGGGGGGGTGCAGTCATCTTTAGTCATCTGGGGAACTTTTCCCTAAGGAACTTGAACGCAGGTTAACTGATTGACATTGGTCAAGCTTGCCCCTTAGCCTAAGGAGTGTGCCTATGAATAGCAGCCTCTTGGGTCTGGGCGCCCTTCTCCCTGGGTTCTCTAGCAAAGGTCGAGGGCTTAAACCTTTCCCAGGAGTAGTTTACTTTTGCTCACCCAGTCCAGGTGACCCTTCTTAATACCGAAGGTCCGTGTCAGGGGCCTCTTCCCCAGGAGGATTCCTGGTGGCCTCTTCGTAGGAGGGCGGCAAACACACGGAGAGCAGGGTCCCTCCTGGACGCAGGGGCGAGTAGGGAATAACCTGCTCGCTGCTCCAGGGCAAGCCGGGCAGGAAGTCGGGCCCGGCTCCTGCAGGAGGGCGCTCGGGGAGGTCGATACTGAACACCTGGCCCTGGGCGCGCGGGGCCTGGCAGCGGCGGTAAAGGAACAGCAGCAGAAAGGCCAGGAAGAGCAGGACCGTGGCGGGAAGAAGGATGCACAGGAAGGGCTCCACGTCGGCTTGGGCGGAGCTGGCCTTCTGGGTGCCCTGGAGTTAGGGAATGAAACTGGGTCAGCAGATGAGGGAAGGCAGGCTCTGGCGAGGCCCTGACACCGCTTTTAAAGTCTGTATTCCTGTTAATGTCGCTGCATAGTCTCGAAATCACTACGATCATTCATTGTGCCACTGAGCTTGATCCCATGTGAAATATAAAGCAAATTTACACGATAAGGTGTGAGTTCAGAATGTCAAACACTGCATACCCGTCACGTCCTACAGTATTTCCACTAAAGAAAAAAAAAATTAGAATAAATTTTAGTTGGCAAATCTACCACTCCTTCTTTGAATGGGAACTCCTTACCATTTATGTACTTATTTTATTTAGAATGAGACCAATGTTTTATTGCCACAAAAGGATCACATGAAACTTAAAATTCTTTAATTCTGAAACAAAATCTCATGTAGTTATATAATCGTCCCACAAATAAATAATGTTTAAATTCTCATTTGATGGTGGCACTTATGAATGAGATTGTTAAAGTCCTTTAAACTTGATTTTGTAATATTTGTAAGATAGATTCAGAAAGCTTTGAAATTTTAAGGATAAAGAATTACAGGTAATTCTTAGGCAACCTAAAAGGTATTTATTTTGTAGTATTAGCTCACAAACCTAACGGTGGTTCCTCATGGAGTAATAATATAGGCATGAATTGACGCTTCAATTGCAGGGTAGGAAAGCAATGTGAAAAAAAAAAAATTGTTCTATTTGTATATGCATTTCTTTTTCTTGGTACTAGGTGCACTTACCCACTGAGTCATATCCCAAGCCCTTTTAAAAATATTTTGAGACAAGTATTCCTAAGTTGCTTGGGTCTCACCAAATTGCTGAAGTGGCTTTGAACTTGTAATCCTCCTACCTCAGCCTCCTGAGCCACTGGGATTACAGGCATGTGCTACAGTGCCTGGCCTGTGCATTGCTTAGACAATATTAATACAGCCATTAAGAAATAATGAAGTATTAAAAAGTTTCTCTATATATGAAGCACATAGTAACGAATGTAGATGTTAATGTTCACTACTATGGAGAAAAGGAAAACAGTTTAAAGGCCCATAATTGTATTTAAAACAAGAAAACAAAATATTAAGCTCTTTATCCTCTTTTTCGAAATAACATATAATAATGTGTATAAGAGCTGGATTTCTTGCCTTGATTTTGGTGGAAAGGACAAATGTTTTACTGGTAACAACCCCTTAAGGAAATGGCTTATCTACCTATGTGTGATCTTTTAAAAATTCCTATAGAATTGTTTTCACTCAAAGTTACATGCTTTTTTAAAAAATGTATGCTGCCAGATATTTTGTTCTTGGTGAGATATGAGTTAAGATATTCTAGCTTAAAAGCAACATCAAAATTAAAGGTTTTCCTGAGAAGCAGAGTATCTGTGGTCTTTGGGGTTTGGCAGCTCTGGCTTTGAATTCTGGAGACCTTCTGACACCACTGTGACATGGAGGTCACCTGCCCTCTCTGGGCCCCAGTTTTCCTCTTTATTAAGTGGAAATGATAACATCTGTTTTTGAGGATTAACATGAGAATTGAGTGAAAAATGTGTGAATTGTGTGTAAAATGCCTGGTAAATAATGTGTATTTTTATGTCCATGTTTCAGGGACTCAAATGGTCAGATTCACTAAAAGTAAAATATTCAATCAGAAAAATCTAGAAATGTACTGATAAGACTAGAATATTAGAGTGAGTATAAAATCTGACATTACTAAATTTATATTTTAGTAAATATATATTTGAAAAAATATTTCATGATATATTTTATGTGTGTGATTAAGATATATTTCTAGACTAGAGATTTTTTTTCCTGTTTTTCACATGTTTAGTTTAATATCAGAATAATTTACTTAAAATCTATTGTGACATAATAAGGGACATTAATTGGAAAAACATAAGAGTAGATAAAACTAAAAACAAATTTATTATAATAAAAAATCAAATTGAAGTCAAGAGATGTAATAATTTATTTTCTCCTTCTAGATAAATCATTAAATATGTTAAAACTATTCTCTTTTAAAATAATAGCTTTTCAACCCCAGTAAACATAGATTATTTTCACAATGTACTTTTTCCTTTATTCTGTATCAATAATACAGGTAATAATAGTTTCTGATCAGTGTGGCCATCAAATTTAAAATTCCCTATTATATCCCCTAAGTTCAATATGTACAGATTATTAAGATACTTGATATTCTATTTAAAAGGTGTTATGTACAAATAGACCCTATTATTTGGGTAGGAAAGCAATGTGAAAAAAAATTATTATACCACTATGGTATGATCAAAATTAGTTGAAAAAATTTGGGAAAGAAGAAATACCACAGAACCTACTAAAACCAGTACTTTCATTGGTTGAGTTAAATTTGTCCAAATATCAAGTGACATTAGAAATCTTTTTATCTAATACAGATGACTGGGACAATTTCTTGAGACAAAGAACTCTTTTTTTTTCCCAGTAAAGAGATTTCACAGAGCTATACAACACATAAAATATATCACACACATAAAATATATCACAAAATATTTTTTTCAAATATATATTTATTTTAGTATACTTAATTTGCTTATTTAATTATTCATCATATTAAAATGGTTGGAATTTTTTTTAAAATTCAGAAGTGATATCTTTTCTAGTCCAATGTTCTAATTTGTTCACTAGCCTCAAAGTTGTTTTTTAAGTTTTAATGTTTTTCTGATGTGTATATTACTCAAGGGCTTTATCTTTCAGGCAATATTTTAGATAAATATGCAACAAAAGGTGTAAATTCTGAAGGACATGTTTGTTTTCTGCAAAAGTTGGTTTTGGAGATTTTAAATACCAATCTCACGAGTTGATTTTCTAGAAAACATGAGAGTAGGTTTATTTTCTTCTTTCTTGTGTGATCAGCAGGATCACTCATTTCTCCTCTGGTTATAAAATTTTTGGTTTTAGTTTCTATGAATATTTTTCTTTAATGCTGCCTTACATGGAGGCTCCTTTGGTGATCTGGTACACAAGGCAGAACAGCTGCTGCATTTCTTAGTGATTAACTTCTTTAACCCCCTGCTGGCTTTCCTGAAGAAAAGATGCTTGGTTTCTGTAAACTCAAAAAACAAGGAATTGTTCTCCAGTCAAGAATGAAAGGAAGCCTCTTATTTCTGTATACCGACATTGCTTACTTAGCAAAGAACACAGTTATAACTCCAAGGCAAAACAACTTGTCAAACCCCTACCCTCAGGAACTCTGATATATTTTGATGTATCAAATATTCTTAGATACATTTGTGCCAAGTTTTACTTATCAATGTTTTTAAAAAAGGCAGCTTTCAACTTACTTCCTTCAGACCATGCCAGTCAGCAAACTCATATTTTTTTATATCCATAAGGCAAAAATGTTGCTACTAAGTTATAAGGGCTTAAAAAACATAGGCATTGTTAATTTAGAAACTGTCCAAGATGCTTTGGGAAAAGAGGCTGAAGCCATAGGTTACAGACCTGCAGCTGGGTTTCCAGAAGAGGCAGGCTTGGTTCGCTGGTTAGCCACTCATATGTCCCCCGGCCAGCGTGTCCAAACTTCCTCCAGCTGCTGCTCAGCGGTCCCCGCATGGTGTCACCCAGCTGATGCCCTGGTCGCCTTTCCACCCTGCTGCCTGGATTTCTACAGTGCTGCTTGCTCTTGGCCTGAATCCAGGGTAGATGTGTTTGGCCAATGGCTGTTGGTAAACCCGACTTCTGATGAGTGGCAACAGAGGAAAGAAACCAACCAGAGACACCTTTCGGGACTGACTGCATTTAAATTCAGTGCCTCTGGGTTTGTGTTTGTGGCCTTTAACACTAGAAGGATTGGCATCAAATATCAGCTATGGAATAGATTTGAGGTGGGAGGGTTTCCTGCAGTAGCATTATTATAGTGCAGAGAAGGTCTTAGTGAATACAGAGATGTTTATATTTTAGATGAAACTAAGACCCTCTCCTTTCCCTTACCAAACCCCTCTCCAGGGACACCTGATCAGGAAAAACTACCTAGGCTGAATTCTCTTTAATTATTTCTGGATTTTGTAGTACAAAATGAAGGGGTAGTTGGTAGAGAAGCAAGGATCCATTAATAATACTTTACTGAATTATTTAGATGAAAGTTGCCTAATGATAAAGTTGTACAGAAGCCAGATAGACAATAGCTTAGACTGTTAGATGGAAAGTTTGCTGATTTCAATTTTTTAAAAATCAAATTACCAGTACCTAAATAGTCTTCCTTCTGATTTTCTTGTGAACTTTATACAATTATTGATATCACACTTAAAATGAAAATCAAAGCTTTTTATTTTATCTGATTTGTATATTCACTGAATTAACTTGGTGATATCTAATTCAATGTATGTGTTAGTTAACATTTAAGACAATGTGTTAGTTCATTTTATGCTCATATAGTGGAATACCTGAGACTGGGTAACTTATAAATAATAGACGTTCCTTTCTCACCATCTGGGAATTAGCTGAAATCTGTGTGAAGCCTCTTTCAGGAAAGCCTAAATCTTAAGAGGAAGAGTAATCCCCCAGGGTCTAATTATCTACCAAAGGCCCCACCCTCTTGAGACCATCACATTGGCAACATCTACATTTTGAAGGGGACACATTCAAATCATAGCAGACATAATGCTGAAATCCTTCTTTTAGTAAAGTAAACCTCAGCTTCAAAGATTTACTCAAAGTGTTAGAACTCAAAGTTGCTGCTACACACATCCTTATTAGGCACCATTTCCACCCAAGTGATTGCCATAATGCTGAAATAATATATTTTTAAAAAATATTTATTTATTTGTTTTAGTTGTACACAGTGCCTTTATTCTTAGGTAGTTAATGAGGATTGAACCCGGGTCGCACATGTGCTAGGCAAGCGCTTTGCTGCTGAGCCACAACCCCAGCCCTGAAATTATATTTCTTAACTGAGATCCCCTGTCGTCTTCTCTCACCTAGGACCCTCATCTACTGGCCAGTAGTGTTCTAAGGATGGTTTCAGGGGGTGGTCAACTCTAAGCTTTCTAGATAAGCACAAATTTCTCAAGAGTATTAATAGTGTTCATTACCTTTTCAAAGACTGTTGATAGAATTTGGTGCTTTGTCCAACTTGTTTGTGGTAAAAGTTTTCACTAGGTTTCTGCCTGCCTCCATCAGTATCCTATTGTAGAATCTATTTTTCATTTCATCTTTTCTTACTTTTTGTGGAGTGAGCTGGTTTTGTGATTTCAGTTCAAATGTTGCTTTTCTTTGATGTGTTTCTCCTTTAAGTAAATCCTGCATTCTCACTTCTGAGACCACACAAACACCTGGCAACAAATACAGTATTTTGCTTTCTTCCATGCCAATAGCTTTGCCAAGACTGTGGACTCAACCCGGAACATCCTTCTCAACTTTATCTACTTATTGAGATACCTTCATTCCTTGAGAAGCAAATTGGAAGTCTGGATTAAAAGCATTAAGTGTGCATCTGTAACATTGACCTTCCTTGTGCAGAGAACAATACAGATGATGTTTCCTGTTTTTGTGGATCTATTTGTTTGCCAAGAAAAGCAAACAAAATATATATCAGAAGGTGATAAATATATGGAGAAAAAGTAGAGAGGGGACAGAGCCAAGGCTGAAGGATGTGGGCATTGTGAAAGTGGGAAGTTAATTAGGACTTCACAGGGGAAGTAGTAATTGAGCAAAGAGGGAGGCAAGGTACTCAACCGTGAAGCTACTGGATGGAGGGACATCACATACCAGGGGGACCACCAGTGAAAGGCCCAAGGCAGGCACATGCCTGGTAACTTCACTCAATGACCAGCAGACCTGGGTGGTTGGAGCAGTGAGCTTGGAGAAATGGCGGAAATAAGGTCAGAGAGGATATGAGGAGGGCGGGAGGGAGGGAGGGCAGCAAAGGGTTCTGAATTTATGGAGCTTTGTAAGTATTTTGGCTTTTACTCTAAATGAAACAGAGGAGCCATATAGAATTTTGAGCAGAGGACTGACAAGATCTACCTACCATTTTGAAAGGACCACTCAGGTCTTTCTTTTATGAAGATCAAGGGCAAAAGCAGATCAGATAGGAGGTTTTCTTTTTGTTCATTTATTTTTTGTTTTTGTTTTTGTTTTAATATTCACAGGAGAAATAATGGACTAGAGGAAGAGCAGTGGAGGTGGTGAGATTCTAGATTCTAGCTCTATTTTAGGGGTATGGTCAAAATAGGATTTCTTAACGAACTGAAGATGGTGCAAGGTAAGAAAGATTTAGAAGGATTCCAAGGGTTTTGGTTTGAGCAACTAAGATGACTACTGTCATTTACAGAGAGAGTGAGAATTGTGGGTAGGGTATGGTTTTGCTTTTAAAACAGGAAGAGTGAAGATCAGGAGTTGAGTTCTGAAGGGAGGAAGTTTGTCATGTGTTTGAGTTTAAAGGAAAGCACTGAAGTGGAGATACTAATTGGAACTCATTCAGGAGATGGTATTTAAACCTGAGAGACATAATGAGGTACTCAAGGGAATAAGTGTCAATGGGATGAGGAGACAGTGAATTGGTCATGAGCATGTGGTGCACTGGAAGTCAAGTGAAGATGATGTTTGCAGAGGAGGGAGTGATTGTCTACCTCAAAAGTCAACATATGATCATGTAAGAGGATGATGAATGAAATTTAATGTTGATTTTTAACAAAATGTGTTGGGGTGGTGATCATTGGTTATTTGGACAAGAGCAGTTTTGATGGAATGATTGGGAACAAACTGATTGGAATGGTTCTAAGAGAAAAGGGGAGGAGAAGAATTGGAGATAGTGAATATAAACAAAACTCTTGAGTTAATCTACTTGAAAGGGCAGCAGAGAAATAGTGCAGTAGCTGGACAGAGAAGTCGTTAGCAGAGTTATTTTATATATTCTTTTTTTTTTTTTTTTGTGGTGCTGGGAATCAAACCCAAGGCCATGGCCATGCTAGACAAGCAATCCACCACTGAACCACACCCTAGCCCTCAAGAGGGTTGTGTACTCAGAACAAGTTAATAGACTATAGGGAAAGCTCTCAGCAGTTCCATTTCTAGAAATTATTTCTAAAGAAAAAATCTGAATGCTCAAAGATGGAATGTGAGTGTTTAAAGACTGAATCTTCAAGGAATGGAAGATACATATTGTTGTAAGATGTCTGAAGATATTTTAAATGTCCATAATAATAAACAACTGAAAAATTTTAAAATGTCCATAAAATGATAAGATAGAAACATATAGAGATTATTAACTGAGAGATATAAACATGTTCACAACATATCAGGAACTTGCCAGAAAACTGCAAAAATGTGTATGTCTCTGCATACAGAAAAAAAAAGTCAATGTTGACTGGGAGTGTGGCTCAGTGGTGGAGCACATGCTTAGCATGTGTGAGGCGAGGCTCTGGGTTCAATCCCCAATACTGCAGAAAGAGCAAAAGAAAACAAAGAGCCAGTGTTAACAATGGTATTTTTTTCTAAGGTAGAATTACATGTGTGTTTTTAAAAAATAGGAGTATGATTCTCTTTGCTGAACCACAGCTTGTAATTTTCCTGTGAATATGCTAATATAAACAAGACAGAATAATTTCACGATTTGCCCATCCTTAAAGGTCCACATAAAAGCCAGCTTGGGGTAACATTCTATAATTTCTTGTTTTATACCTGAATTAGAATCAATCAGTATTTCCTCTGCGTTCTTATAGCATGTTGATTAATCTAATACTATTGCACTTATTTGAGTCAGCTTTGTTTTATTTCAAAAGTAAACTATAAGCCGGGCGCGGTGGCGCACGCCTGTAATCCCAGTACTTGGGAGGCTGAGGCAGGAGGATCGCGAGTTCAAAGCCAGCCTCAGCAATGGTGAGGCACTTAGCAACTCAGTGAGACCCTGCCTCTAATAAAATACAAAAAAGGGCTGGGGATGTGGCCCAGTGGTCGAGTGCCCCTGAGTTCAATCCCTGGTACCAAAAAAAAAAAAAAAAGTAAACTATAGCCAAGCTCAGTGGTACACATCTCTAATCCCAGCAACTCAGGAGGCTGAGGCAGAAGGATTGCAAGTTTGAGGCCAGCCTGGGCAAATTGGTGAGACCCTCAACAATTTAACAAGACTCTGTCTCAAAATAAAAAGGGCTGGAGGCAGCTCAGTGGTAAAGGGCCCCTGGGTTCAGTCTCTAATACCAAAATAAATAAATAAATAAATAAATAAATAAATAAATAAATAAATAAATAAATAAATAACAGGATTATTCATTTAGAGAAAGGCTTACTGAGAAGAAACCATGGAGGTAACTCCTATCAATTGCAACTTGGTGAGACATCCTTGGCCTACAGAGCCAGCCAATAGCCTGGATTTATTGTAACCTCTTATAGATATGCTATTGTATTTCAACTCTAAAATCTGTGTGGCTTTTAATGATCAGCATCTTTCTAAATTTATCTCCACGGCATGTGCTTATTATCTTTTCACATCAAAAGGAAGAATAGATTCTATTTCCATAAGCTTTTTTAATTGTTTCACATTCTCCTGTTCTAAATTTTTATACTTTTATATTAATCATAAACACTATGATTAATCAAAAATCATATGAAATACCTCTAAAACGTCTCTAGGAATTTCAGAATGAAATTCTTTACATTTTCTATTTAATGATTTTACTTCTCTCTTTTCTAAAATTAGTTGAAGTCTTTATTCATTTGGCGATTTTTTAAAAAATATATTTGAACTCAATGTAGTTAATTTGCTATGAGAGTTTCAAGAACCAATATTTCCAGATTTTCTGGTTTTATTGGTTGAGGATGAGTTGGATAGGGGAGTTTGTTATATTACACATTTTATTTTCTGTCTCAGTAATAGAGAAAAAGTCTTAAACTAATGGTCAGAGAAGATCCAAATGAACCAAAGATGACTGTAAAATGATAGCTTTTTTCCTATATTCAATTACTAAACAAGTAAATACATTTGACTTTTAGTAAACTGGTCAGTGCACTGTTTCAAGATGCCATTATAAGAATTAAATAAGCTTATATTTGATTAGGGTGACAGAAAAACCAATCAGTGGCCTACAGACAGCCCTGCAATGGATTACCCTGCCTCAGACTCTCATGGGTAGCCAGGAGTTCACCTAAGGGTCACGGGTCTGGTCTTTGTTTTTGTTGATGTTGGACCTGATAATCTGGAAGGAAAGAGGCAGTTTAACTAGATCCCCTGACACTATGAACTGAAAGAGGAAGCTATCCCAAAGCAGTTTTTTATTTTTTAAACCAACCAAGAGTGACAAAAACAACAACAAAAACAAAAACCTACTGGTATGAACTTTTTTTTTGGAAAATATAAGCCCTTATGGGATTGGAGGTTTGAACCGAAAATTTAAAATTACACAGAGGAACAATTAAAAAAAAAAAAATATATATATATATATGGTATATATATCCAAAGGAAATAAAATTATTATGTCAAAGAGGTAGGTGCACCCCCATGTTCATTATGGCCCTATTCACAAGGTGAGATATATATATCTTGGGGGCACTCGACCACTGGGCCACATCCCCAGCCCTTTTTTGTATTTTATTAGAGACAGGGTCTCACTGAGTTGCTAAGTGCCTCGCGATTGCTGAGGCTGGCTTTGAACTAGTGATCCTCCTGCCTCAGCCTCCCAAGTGCTGGGATTACAGGCGTGCGCCACCATGCCCCGGCCCTTATCTTTCTTTTTAGTTCTAGTAGTGTTTGTTTTATAAAATTGTGTGCTCTGACGCTAGTTGCATATAGATTTATAATTGTTGTATCTTCTTGTTGAACTAATCCCTTGATCATTATTTACTGATCTTGTGTCTTCTTACAATTTTTGTCTTGAAATCTATTTTGTCAGATGAAAATATATCTACTCCTGCTAGCCTCAGGTTTTCATTTGTTTGGAATATAATTTTCTCTACTTTTATTCTTTGCATGTTTTTACTGATGGAGTGAGTTTCTTGCAGGCAGCCTATTGTTGGGTTTTTAAAAAAAATTCATTCATCCCATCTGTATCTTTCAATTATCTGTTTATAGTCAAGGTTATTATTGATAGATAAGGACTTATTCCTGTGATTTTGTTGATTTTCTTTCAGTTGTTTTGAATATTCTTTCTTTTCTCCTCTCATCATCATTCGTGTTTTGATGGTTTACTGTATTGGTAATGTTTGATTCTTTTATATTTCTCTTTTGTGTATCTGCTCTTCTAGTGGTATTTATACTCTCACATGCTTTTATGGTGGTAGTTGACTTTCACTTCTGGGAGAATTTCTTCAAGCATGTTTTTACAGGGCTGGTCTGGTGAACATGAATTCTCAGTTTTTGCTTATCTGGGAAGGACTTTTTTTCTTCCTCATTTCTAAAGGAGAGCTTTGCTGGATACACTGTTTTTGGTTAGCTCTTCTTTTGTTTCAGGACTTGGAATACATTATTTCATTTTCTCCTGGCATGTAGGGTTTCTTCTAAGAAATCTGCTGTTAGTCTATTGGGGAATACCCTAAGAAGTGACTTGGTGCTTTTCCTCTTGCAGATTTAAGCATTCTTTCTTTGTCTTATACTTTTGACAATTTGAATATGATACACCATGGTGAAGGTCTTTTCTGCACATGTCATATCTTGTCTCCTTGGTTACAGGTATTCTGAAAATATAGATATTTGTTCATTTGATGACCTTCCAAAGGTTTTGAGTGCTGTCTTCATTCATTCTTATCCACCCCCACCTTTTGTCTGGGGTATTTCGAAAGACCTGTTTTCAAGTTCAGATGTTCTTTTTTCCACTTGATTTAGTCTGATTTGAGGCACAGAGCAGGTAGAGAAAGGTAGATGGATATGGTGCATAACACTTGAATCAAATGAGCAAAAAATATTACCAATAATGGGAAAAATGACAATCATGTGCTTTCCGATGTGATGCACTGAAGATGCAGATCATGCATGAAGGATTCGGTTCTA
The DNA here is from genome assembly GCA_025594165.1 of Tamias sibiricus. Classification (NCBI taxonomy): domain Eukaryota; kingdom Metazoa; phylum Chordata; class Mammalia; order Rodentia; family Sciuridae; genus Tamias; species Tamias sibiricus. The sequence continues at coordinate 123,586,823 of CM046666.1, read as the reverse complement.
AAGGCTAGAAGGCCAAAGTTAAGGTGTTAGCAGGGCCACGCTTTCTCTGAAGATGTGGGGAAGAATCCATCCTTGCCCTTCTAGCCTCTGGAGGATCCTGACCAAAGTCTATTTTTTCTTAAACTCAGATAGGAACAGTTGTACTGCCCCATCTGCCTCCACTGTGTTTGCTAACTTTTCAAACTGCGAGTCCCTATTTTATTGAACCTGATCTTTGGGAGACTGGAGAAAATCAATTAAAGATTCTTACCCTAGGGATAGTTTGTATTCAATATTTTGGGAGCAAACACCAACAAAAAACCCTGTGGAGTGGTGGATTCGGCTTGTATACCTTGTCAAAAACCTCAGCAGAGTCAGATAATTCCATGGTGAAGGTAGCGTCTCTATCTTGCTGTGCTCTGTCCTGGGTTTCAGGATCACCTCTCTGGCCTGGAGAGAGTAGCCTTTCTTGCTAGTGAGCTCTGAAAACTATCAAAACAATGTTGTTATGATATATTTAGCATATAGCCAAGTGCCAATGGGAGTACTATTCAAACTTTGTACTGTATTGCCACTTGATTAGTTGTCTGTAACTAGTATCTGTCTACTTTATTGTATATTTTAGCTTCAGATTTACTCATTTAACATAGTTAGCATACTTCTGAAAATATTAGTGCATATCAAAATCATGGTCTCCTGGGCTGGGGTTGTGGTTCAGTGGAAGAACGCTTACCTAGCATGTGTGAGGCACTGAGTTCGATTCTCAGCACAGCATATAAATAAATACAATTTTAAAAATATTTTAAAAATCATGTTTTTTTCATGGTTTCCACATGTTGCTAATACTTTGGGATTTTAATAAATGAAACAGGAGGACAAAGTTTATATAACTAAGTAACTGTGAGAAAGGACAGATGGGTAGTTAGAAAACTTTCTTCACTGGAGGACCCTTCAGATTCTCAAGTGTCCTGCTATGATATACTGCAATGGTATAGAACATTTCATATTTGACTATTGTGCTTTTTATAAAATTAATTATTATTTTTAATTGCACATGACAGGAGAATGTATTTTGACATATTATACATACATGAGTATAATTTCCCATTCTTGTGGTTGTACATGATGTACAGTTACACTGGTCATGTATGCATATATGAACATAGGAACGTGATGTCCAATTCATTCTACTGGCTGTCCTATTCCCATCCCCCTTCCCTTCATTCCCCTTAGTCTAATCCAATGAACTTCTATTCTTCTCTCCCCACAACCCCTATTGTGTGTTAGCATTCACATATCAGAGAGAACATTCAGCCTTTGGTTTTTTTACTTTGGTTTTTTTTTTTTACTGCAAATGTCATAATTTCATTTTTCTTTATGACTGAGTAATATTCCATTGTGTATAGATACCACATTTTCTTATCCATTCATCTGTTGAAGGGCACCTAGGTTGGCTTCATAGCTTAGCTATTATGAATTGAGCTGCTATAAACATTGATGTGGCCATGTCACTGTAGTATGCTGATTTTAAGTCCTTTGGAAATATGCTAAGGAGTGGGATAACTGGGTCAAATGGTTGTTCCATTCTAAGTGTTCTGAGAAATCTCCATAGTGCTTTGCAGAATGATTGTACCAATTTGCAGTCCCACTAGCCATGTATGAGTGAATGTTTTTCCCCACATGCTCACTAACATTTATTGTTACTTGTATTCTTTTTTTTTTTTTTTTTTTGTGGTACCGGGGATTGAACTCAGGGGCACTCGACCACTGGGCCACATCCCCAGCCCTTTTTTGTGTTTTTATTAGAGACAGGGTCTCACTGAGTTGCTAAGTGCCTCGCCATTGCTGAGGCTGGCTTTGAACTCGCGATCCTCCTGCCTCAGCCTCCCAAAGTGCTGGGATTACAGGCGTGCGCCACCGCGCCTGGCTACTTGTATTCTTGATAATTGTCATTCTGACTGGAGAGAGATGAAATCTCAGTGTAGTTTTAATTTGCATTCCTTTAATTGTTAAAGATGTTGAATATTTTTTTCATATATTTCTTGACCAATCATAATTCTTCTTTTGTGAAGTGCCTCTTAAGTTCCTTAACCCATTTATTGATTGGGCTATTTGTTTTTTTGGTGTTAAGTTTTTTGAGTTCTTATATATCCTGGAGATTAGTGCTCTATCTGAGGTGCAAGTGGCAAAGATTTTCTCCCATTCTGTAGGCTCTCTTCATGTTCTTGATTCTTTCCTTTGCTGTGAAGAAGCTTGTTATTTTGATACCATCCCACTTATTGATTCTTGATTTTATTTCTTGTGCTTTAGAAGTCTTCTTGAGGAATTTGGTACATAAGCCAATATGATGAAGAGTTAGGCCTACATTTTCTTCTAGTAGGCACAGGGTCTCTGATCTAATGCCTAGGTCCTTGATTCACTTTGAGTTGAGTTTTGTGCAGGATAAGAGGGATTAATTTTCATTCTACTCCATATGGATTTTCAGTTTTCCCAGCACCATTTGTTGAAGAAGCTAGCTTTTCTTTAATGTATGTTTATGGCACCTTTGTCTAGTATGAGATAACTGTACAAATGTGGGTTTGTCTCTGTGTCTTCTATTCTGTACCACTGGTCTATGTGTCTGTTTTGGTGCAATACCATGCCATTTTTGTGACTATAGCTCTGTAGTATAGTTTACAGTCTGGTATTGTGATGCCTCTTGCTTTACTTTTCTTGCAGAGGACTGCTTTGGCTATTCTGGGCCTCTTATTTTTCCAAATGAATGTCATGACTGCTTTTTCTATCTCTATGAACAATATCATTGAAATTTTAGTAGGAATTGCATTAAATCTGTATAGCACTTTTGGTAGTATGGCCATTTTGACAATATTAATTCTTCCTATCCAAGAGCATGGGATAAGATCTAAGATCTTCTTCAATTTCTTTCTTTAGTGTTCTGTAGATTTCATTGTAGAAGGCTTTTATCTCTTTTGTTAGATTGGTTCCCAAATATTTTATTTTCCTTGAGGCTATTATTAATGGGATAGTTTTCCTAATTTCTCTTTCAGTTGATTCATCACTGGTGTATAGGAATGCAATTCATTTATGGGTATTAATTTTATATCATGCTACTTTACAGAATTCATTTATGAGTTCTTGAAGTTTTCTGGTGAAGGTTTTTTGGTCCTCTAATTATAGAATCATGTCATTAGCAAATAGGGATAGTTTGAGTTCTCCTATTCCTATTTGTATCCCTTTAATTTCTTTCTTCTGTCTAATTGCTCTGACTAGAGTTTCCAGGACTATGTTGAATAGAAGTGATGAAAGAGGGCATCTTCAATACTATCCCTAGTTTTTCTAGTTTTTTGAATATTAAGGGCTATTGTATTTTGTCAAATGCTTTTTTTGCATCTATTAGATAATCATGTGATTCTTGTGTTTAAGTCTGTTAATGTGTGAAGTATTTTTTGATTGATTTCTCCATGTTGAACCCATCTTGCATCTCTGGGATGAACCCCACTTGATCATGGTGCACTATCTCTTAAATATGTTTTTGTATGTGATTTGCCAGGATTTTATTAAGAATTTTTGCATGTATATTCATCAGGGATATTGATCTGAAAGTTCCTTTCCTTGACGTGTCTTTGGTTTTGGTGTCAGGGCAATACTAGCTTTATAGAATGAGTTTGGAAGGGTTCCCTCCTTTTCTCTTTGATGGAAAAATTTGAGGAGGGTTGGCGTTAGTTCTTCTTTGAAGGTCTGGTAGAACTCAGCTGAGAATCTGTCTGGTCCTAGGCTTTTCTTTGTTGGTAGGCTTTTGATGGTGTCTTCAATTTCATTGCTTGAAATTGATGTGTTTAAATTTTCTATGTCCTCCTGATTCAATTTGGGTAGGTCATGTTTCTAGAAATTTGTCAGTGCTTCAAGATTTTATCTTTTATTTGAATATAAATTTTCAAAATAGTTTCTGATTATTGGCTATATTTCAGTGGTGTCCATGATATTTTCTTTTTCATCACAAATTTTAGTAATTTGAGTTTTCTCTCTTGCTCTTCATTATCTTGGCTAAGTGTTTATCAATTGTGTTGATTTTTCTCAAATAACCAACTTTTTGTTTTGTTTTGAATTTTTTTTTTCCCAATTTCATTGATTTTTAGCTCTGATTTTAATTATTTCCTGTCTTCTACTACTTTTGGTGTTGGTTTGTTCTTCTTTTTTTAGGACTTTGAGATGTAATGTTAGGTTATTTATTTGTTGACTTTCTATCCTTTTAATGAATGAGATCAATGCAGTGAACTTTCCTCTTAGCACTGCCTTCATAGTGTCCCAGAGATTTTGATATGTTGTACTGCTATTCTCATTTACCTCTAAATATTTTTTAATTTCATCCCTGATTTCTTCTGCTATCTGTTGGTCATTCAATAGCATATTATTTAGTCTCCAAGTGTTAGAGTAGCTTCTATTTTTTTTTTTTTTACTTTATCATTCATTTTCAATTCTATTTCATTATAACCTGATGGAATGCAAGCTATTATCTTGTTTTTTTTTTTTTTTGTTATGTTTTTGTATTTGCCAAGAGTTGCTTCATGGCCTAAGATATGGTCTATTTTAGAGAAGGATCTATGTGTTGCTGAGAAGAAAGTGTATTCAGTCATTGATGGATGAAATATTCTATATATGTCTGTTAAGTCTAAATTATTTTTTTTAATTTTATTTTTATAATTTTTAATATGTACAACTCATAGTGCATATATTTAGTATCTTTTTACATACAACTGTTTGTATACAAAGTATATTCGTACAATTCAGGTCTTCAATCATGCATTAAGGAAAATGATATCCGTCTCATCCAAACACCTTTTTTTTTTTTTCTCCCCTCCCTCCCCTCTTGCTCCCTCCCTTACCCTCCCTTCCCTTGACCATTCTAGTATTCCTCTAATCCTCCTATGTACCCCCATCCAACTATACTTTGAAATAGCCTCCTTATATAAGAGAGAACATTTGGTACTTGGATTTTTGAGACTGACTAACTTCACTTAGCATTATGTCTTCCAACTTCATCCATTTACCTGCAAATGCCATTAATTTGTTTTCTTTTATTGCTGAGTAAAATTCCATTGTGCGTATATACCACATTTTCTTAATCCACTCATTTACTGAGGGACATCTAGGTTGGTTCCACAACCTAGCTATTGTGAATTGTGCAGCTATAAACATTGAGATAGCTGTGTCACTGTAATATGCTGTTTTTAGGTCCTTTGGGAATAGACCCAGGAGTGGGATGGCTGGGTCATAGGATGGTTCCATTCCCAGTTTTCCAAGAAATCTCCATACTGCTTTCCATAATGGTTGCACCATTTTGCAGTCCCACCAGCAATGTATGAGTGTGCCTTTTTCCCCACATCCTCTCCAACATTTATTGTTGCTTGTGTTCTTGATGGCTGCCATTCTGACTGGAGTGAAGTGAAATCTTAGAGTAGTTTTGATTTGCATTTCTCTAATTGCCAGCGATGTTGAACATTTTTTCATGTATTTGTTGATTAATCGTGTATCTTCTTCTGAGAGGTGTCTTCTCAATTCCTTAGCCCATTTATTGATTGGGTTATTTGTTTTTTTTTAGTGTAAAGTTTTTTGAGTTCTTTATATATTCTAGAGATTAGTGCTCTATCTGATGTGCATGTATTAAAAATTTGTTCCCAATTAGTTGGCTCTCTATTCACCTCACTGATTGTTTCTTTTGCTGAAAAGAAGCTTTTTAGTTTAAATCTATCCCATTCATTAATTCTTGGTAGTAATTCTTGCGCTACAGGATTCTTATTAAGGAACTTGGGGCCTAATCCAACATGTTGGAAATTGGAGCTTGCTTTTTCTTCTATTAGGTGTATTGTCTCTGGTCTAATTCCTAGGTCCTTGATCCACTTTGAATTGAGTTTTGTGCATGGTGAGAGATAAAGGTTTAATTTCATTTTGTTGCATATGGATTTCCAGTTTTCCCAGCACCATTTGTTGAAGAGGCTATCCTTTCTCCATTGTACATTTTTGGCACCTTTGTCTAATATAAGATAGCTGTAATTATATGTATTAGTCTCTGTATCCTCAATTCTGTACCATTGGTCCACCAGTCTATTTTGGTGCCAATACCATGCTGTTTTTGTTACTATTGCTCTATAGTATAATTTAAAGTCTGGTATGGTGATGCCCCCTGCTTCACTTTTCTTGCTCAGGATTGCTTTGGCTATTCTGGGTCTCTTATTTTTCCAGATGAATTTCATGACTGCTATTTCAATTTCTTTGAAGAATGACATTGGGATTTTGATTGGAATTGCATTAAATCTGTATAATACTTTTGGTAGTATGGTCATTTTGACAATATTAATTCTACCTATCCAAGAGCAAGGTAGGTCTTTCCATCTTCTGAGTTCATCTATAATTTCTTTCTTTAGTGTTCTATAATTTTCGTTATAGAGGTCTTTCACCTCTTTCGTTAGGTTGATTCCCAGGTATTTTATTTTTTTTGATGCTATTGCAAATGGGGTATTTTTCAACATTTCCCTTTCAGAGTCTTTGTCGCTGATGTACACAAATGCCTTTGACTTATGTGTATTGATTTTGTATCCTGCAACTTTGCCAAATTCGTTTATTAGTTGTAAAAGTTTTCTGGTAGAGTTTTTTGGGTCTTCTAGGTAGATTATCATGTCATCAGCAAATAGTGCTAATTTGAGCTCTTCTTTTCCTATCTTGATCCCTTTAATTTCTTTTGTCTGTCTAATTGCTCTGGCCAGAGTTTCCAGTACTATGTTAAATAGCAGTGGTGAAAGGGGGCATCCCTGTCTTGTTCCAGTTTTTAGAGGGAATGCTTTCAATTTTTCTCCATTTAAGATAATGTTAGCTCTGGGCCTTGCATAAATAGCTTTTATAATGTTAAGATATGTTCCTGATATTCCTAATTTTTCCAGTGTTTTGAACATAAAGGGGTGTTGTATTTTGTCAAATGCTTTTTCTGCGTCAATTGAGATGATCATATGATTTTTGTCTTTAAGTCTATTAATGTGATGTATTATGTTTATTGATTTCCGAATGTTGAACCAGCCTTGCATCCCTGGGATAAACCCCACTTGATTGTGGTGCACTATCTTTTTTTTTTTTTTTATATTTATTTATTTACTTTAGTTGTACACAATGCAATACATTTATGTTTACGTGGTGCTGAGGATCGAACCCGGGCCACGCACGTGCGAGGCGAGCGCTCTGCCGCTGAGCCACAACCCCAGCACCTGCACTATCTTTTTGATATGTTTTTGTATCCGATTTGCCAGGATTTTGTTGAGGATTTTTGCATCTATGTTCATTAAAGATATGGGCCTGAAGTTTTCTTTTTTGGATGTGTCTTTGCCTGGCTTTGGAATTAATGTAATATTGGCCTCATAGAAAGAGTCTGGAAGAGCTCCCTCTTTTTCTATTTCTTGAAATAGTTTGAAGAGCATTGGTATTAGTTCTTCTTTGAAAGTCTTATAGAACTCGGCTGTAAACCCATCAGGTCCTGGACTTTTCCTTGTTGGTAGCTTTTTGATGACATCTTCTATTTCTTCGCTTGTAATTGATCTGTTTAAATTGTTTATAGCCTCCACATCCAGTTTAGGCAAATCATATGACTCTAGAAGTCTGTCAATGCATTCAGTATTTTCTATTTTATTAGAGTACAAGTTTTCAAAGTAATTTCTAATTATTTTCAGTATATCTGAGGTGTTTGTTGTGATATTGCCTTTTTCATCACGAATGTTAGTAATTTGAGTTTTTTCTCTTCTTCTTTTCGTTAGCATCGCTAAGGGTCTGTCAATTTTGTTTATTTTTTCAAAGAACCAACTTTTAGTTTTGTCAATTCTTTGAATGGTTTCCTTAGTCTCAATTTCATTAATTTCTGCTCTGATTTTAATTATTTCCTGTCTTCTACTGCTCTTGGTGTTGTCTGTTCTTCTTTTTCTAATGCTTTGAGGTGTGATGTTAAGTCATTTATTTGTTGGGTTTTTTTGCTCTTAAGGAATGAACTCAGTGCAATGAATTTTCCTCTTACTACTGCCTTCATAGTGTCCCAGAGATTTCTATATGATGTATCTGTGTTCTCATTTACCTCTAGGAATTTTTTGATCTCCTCTTTGATGTCTTCTTCAACCCCTTGTTCATTCAGTAGCATGTTGTTTAGCTTCCAGTTGATGGAGTAGTTTTTCTTATTCCTTGTTTTGTCGTTGATTTCCAATTTCATCCCTTTATGGTCTGATAGCATGCAGGGTAGTATCTCTATTTTTTTTATATTTGCTGAGAGTTGCCTTGTGACATAAAATATGGTCTATTTTGGAGAAGGAGCCATGTGCTGCTGAGAAAAATGTGTATTCGTTTACTGAGGGATGAAATATTCTATATATGTCCGTTAGGTCTAAATTGTTAATTGTTTTGAGGAGGCTTAAAGTTTCTTTGTTTAGCTTTTGTTTGGATGATCTATCCATTGGTGAGAGAGGTGTGTTGAAGTCCCCTAGATAACTGTGTTGTGGTCTATTTTACTCTTGAACTTAAGAAGCGTTTGTTTGATGAATGTAGGTGCTCCATTATTTGGGGCGTACAGATTTATGATTGTTATATCCTGTTGATGGATGGTTCCCTTGAGTAATAAGAAATATCCATCTTTGTCCCTCTTGATTAGTTTTGGTTTGAAGTCTACCTTATTTGATATGAGAATGGAAACCCCTGCTTGCTTCCGCTGGCCATGTGAGTGATAAGACTTTTCCCAGCCTTTCACTTTCAGTCTGTTGATGTCTTTTTCTATGAGGTGTGTTTCTTGGAGACAGCAAATTGTTGGGTCCTTTCTTTTAATCCATTCTGATAATCTGTGTCTTTTGAATGGCGAGTTTAGGCCATTAACATTCAGGGTTATTATTGAGATGTGATTTTTATTCCCATCCATTTTTATTTGAATTATGGTCTTTAGCTTGATTTGGTTTCTCTTCTGATTGGTATTTCCTTTAGTTTAATATCTCCCTTTGGTGATTTTCGTTATCATCTTTCTCTTCTTCTTCATGAAAAATGTTGCCCAGGATGCTCTGAAGTGTTGGCTTTCGAGTTGTCAAATCTTTTAACTTTTGCTTGTCGTGGAACGTTTTTTATTTCATCTTCGAATCTAAAGCTTAATTTTGCTGGATATAAGATTCTTGGTTGACATCCCTTTTCTTTCAGAGCTTGAAATATGCTATTCCAGGATCTTCTTGCTTTTAAGGTCTGGGTTGAAAAATCTGAACATAGTCTGATTGGTTTCCCCCTATATGTAATTTGCTTCCTTTCTCTTGTGGCTTTTAGTATTCTCTCCTTGCTCAGTGTATTAGGCATTTTCATTATAATGTGTCTAGGTGTGGATCTGTTGAGATTTTTGTTTGTTTGGTGTTCGGTATGCCTCTTGAACTTGGTTTTCCATTTCATTCCTCAAGCTTGGAAAATTTTCTGTAATTATTTCATTAAATAGATTACTCATTCCTTTGGCTTGAAACTCTGCCCCTTCCTCTACGCCGATCACTCTTAAGTTTGCTCTTTTTATGCTGTCCCATAATTCTTGGATGTTATGTTCTTGATTTCTAACAAGTTTTGCTGTATGTTCTAAATTCTTCTCTAGGACATATATTTTGTCTTCATTGTCTGAGGTTCTTTCCTCCAAGTGGTCTACTCTGTTGGAGATGCTTTCAATTGAACTTTTATTTTGGTTTATTGCTTCTTTCATTTCTGGAATTTCTATTTGGTTTCTCTTTAGAGCCTCTATTTCCCTATTGAAGTAATCTTTTACTTCCTGTATTTGTTTTTGGAGTTCTTTGTCAAAATGATCTTTTGCCTCCTGTACCTGCTCCCTCATCTCATTTTTGAGTTCATTCTTAAGTTCCATAAACATTTGGCATATGTAATTTCTAAATTCCATCTCTGGCATTTGACCAACTGTGCTTGCCATGACATCTACCGATGAGGTATCTTGATTTGTTTGTGTCATTTTCTCTCCTTGTTTTTTCATGTTGCTTGTGTGTCTATTCTTCCTGCACTGTGGGACCTTGACTATTTTGATTTTACCTTAAAGCCTTATGTTGTTCCTGTAGTACAATGCTATCAGATCACCTTATAATTCCTTTACACTTTTAAAACCTAACACTTTCTATTCAGAAAATCCAAGTTTGATCACAATGTACAGATTTTGTTAACCCAGATATTATTTCCAATTTACTCTGTACGCTTCTGTTAGGGTTTTATAGCTTCAAGTATTGGATACAGAGGTGTTATGTTTAGGAAGAAGGAAGTGTCTTGAATTGTTCTTTCTTGGAAAGTATGAAAGGAGATATCTATTGAAGTGGTTTAGTGGAAGTGGTTTAGTATCAGTAGACGATGGAAGAAAGAGAATGGGGTTGACAATTAGGTGAAAAGATCAATTTATATATAAAGTAAGTTGGAAAAGAAAAAAAATGATAAAAGAGTAGGATTTGGTGTAAGAGAGAGGAGAGAGAGAATCAAGGAAATAGAGAGTAAACTATATATAACACCACTTTGCTACCCAGTTCAATTGCGCCGGTTCTAGAAATCCCAAGTTCTGCGTATAACTTGTTTTTGCCTCTGTTTAGTATGCACTGGCAGGATGTAAACATGAAAGATGAAGGAGGAAGAAAAGATACAAGAGTGGGAAGGAAGAAAAGAAGGAAAGAAAAAAGGAGCGGAAGCAAACAAACACACTAACAATCAATGCGGAAGGAAAAAAAAAAAAAAAAAAAAGCATGCAGAACAAAACAAAGCCAAAAAAAGAAAAAGAAAAATAAACAGACAAACAGACAAACAAACAAAAAAAAAAACCTCCCTGCAATCCAACAAGACAAGCAAACCAACAAAAAGAAAAGGAAAAAAAAAAAAGTCGAACCCCAAGTCTCAGACAAAACGGGCCCTGGGAAGCCCCCCTCTTTTTTTTCCTTTCCAGTTCAAACCAATTGCCATTGGACCACGTCCAGACAGTCTGCGATCCTGTCAGTGAAATCAAGGCTGCATCTTAGGCCAGTGGCTGCACGGTTCAGTGAAGGAGTGGCCCAGGGGGTTTGCGTGTGTCAGCAGATGAATGGCACCGGGAAGGGGACCCTCCAGAAGGCACCCCCTCCCCAAGCCCACCCACAGTTGCAGCCTCTTGTTGCTGCTGTGCTAGCCTCAGAAACGCCTTCCCCTGCTGAACACCCGAGTCTCACCCAATTGTGCGTTGTCTTCAGAGAGCTGGAGAGTCCCTGGATGGCTGAAGCCGTCGCTCTCCGTCTCCTCCCCTTTGTCTGGAGCTTTCAAAGATGGCGGTGCTCTCCTTCCAGTCAGCAGCAGCTCCGCAGACTCCCGTATCCTCGCCGATCGATTTCAAGACTGTTGGGTGGATGTCTCCCTGCCGAAGTAGCACCGGGAAGCCACACCTGTGACTGTGGTGCAGACAGCGCTGCTTCGGACTGTGGCCCGCTCGACTCTGCCCCTGTTTGCTGATCGCAGATCTCTGCGCCGCTCTGTCCGGGGCCCCACTACTGAGGGTCGCGTCAGGCGGAGTGTGGATTTGAACTGGTGCTGTGGGCCCGCGGTCTCCCGTGGTTCCCCAGCACCAATCCCGCCGGCTGTTATCGCTGGTTTTTATTGCCAGTTTCACGCTGGTGTGCCGTGAGTTTGGCTGAGGTTGCAGTAGTAGCGCGGTCGCCCACACTGACTTTGTTTTGGACGGCCTGTGCACCACCCAGGTGGTTTTGCAGGAGCCTCGCGGCTCCAGCCACTGCAGACAGCTTGTCTCTTTCTCTCTCTGGTAGTGGTAATCAAACCATCCAGGAGATCGGTATTTTCAGCCTATATATATATGAAGAAAGGCAATTTATCTGCTTTGTTGGATTCTTTCCACGGAGCTGTCCTGAAGTGCGTCTTCCTCTAATCCGCCATCTTGGATCCCCTCCAAGTCTAAATTATTAATTGTATTTTTTAGTTTTATAGTTGTTTAGGGTTTTTCTTTTCTTTTTTGTTTTTTTTTTTTTTTTTTGTGGGGAAGATCTAGCCAGTTGTGAGAGAAATATGTTAAAGTCACCCAGTATTAGTGTGTTGTGGCCTGTTTGATTCTTAAAGTTGAGAAGGTTTGTTTGATGTATGTAGATGCTGCATTGTTTGGGGCAAAAATATTCATGTTTGTCATATCTTGTTGATGTATAATTCTCTTAATCAGTATGAAATGTCTTCCTTTGTCCATTCTGATTAATTTGGCTTAAAGTCTGATATGAGGATAGGAACCTCTGCTTGGTTATGAGATCCATATGCATGATGTTTTTTCCTGGTGGATGTCTTTGTCTATGAGGTAATTCTCTCGGAGACAGCATATTGTTGGGTCTTGGTTTTTAATCCAATCTGCCAGTCTATTTCTTTTGATTGATGAGTTTAGGCCTTTTACATTCAGTATTATTAATGATAAAATGATTTTTATTCTCTATCATTTTGATTTAGTTCTGATCTTTACTTTGCATTAGTTTCTCCTTTGACCGACTATTCTTCTAATGTACTTTGTCTCTTTGCTGGTTTTCACTTTTAGTTTTTTTTTTTTTTTTAAATATTTTTATTTATTTGCTTTTAGTTGTACACAATGCGTTTTATTTGTACATGGTGCTGAGGATCGAACCCGGGTCGCCCACGTGCTAGGCAAGCACTCTACCACTGAGCCACAATCCCAGCCCTCACTTTTAGTTTTCATTAAATATTTTACTGAGTATGTTTTGTAGTAGAGGCTTTCTAGTTGTGAATTATTTTAACTTTTGTTTATCATGGAAAGTTTTAATTTAATTGTCAACTCTAAGGACTAATTTTGCTGGATATAGTATTCTTGACTGGCATCATTTTCTTTTAGAGCTTGGTATATATTATCCCAAACCTCTTGGCTCTGAATGTCCAGTTTGAGAAATCAGCTGAGATCCAGATTGGTTTCCCTCTACATGTTATCTGTCATTTTTCTCTGGTAGCCTTTAAAATTCTATTCTTATTTTATATGTTAGGCATTTTCATAATAATGTGCCTTGGTGTGGGTCTGTTGTAATTTTGTATATTTGGCATCCTGTAAGCCTCCTGGATTTGATTTTTCCATTTCATACTTTAGGTTTGGGAAATTTTCTGATACTATTTCTTTGAAAAGATTGTACATTCTATTAGTGTGTATCTCTGAGCCTTCATCTATCCTGATAAATCTTAAATTTGGTATTTTCAGGTTATCCCATATTTCTTGGAAGTTCTGTTCATGGTCTCTTAATATCTTTTCTCCATGGTCAACTTTATTTTCAAGATTATATATTGCCTGAAACTCTATATTGCAAGCATTCTAGACTGTTGGTGATGCTTTCCATTGAATTTTAAAGTTGGTTTATTGATTCCTTCATTTTGAAGATTTCTGCTTGATTTTTTTCAGACACTCTCTCTCTTTTTTGAAGTGATCTTTCCCTTCCTGTATTTCCCCACTGATTTTACTCCTTACATTGTTTTTTACCTCACAGATCAATTTAACTAAAAACATTCTAAACTCTTCCTCTGACACTTCTTCCATTGTGGTGTCAGTGAATTTTGTTATTGAAGTATCTTGGTTTGTTTGGGTCATTTGTTCCCTTGCTTTTTTTTTTTTTTGAAATAAATATAAATGTTGCTTTATTTTTTGTCACTTTAAACACAGCCTGTGATTACGATTTTAATCTAAGCCTTGAGGAAGTACATAAGAGCATATTAAAATTTCAATTGCACTTTTAAAATATTGACTTTTATGATCAATCCTGCTTACGCTCAGCTGTGGCGGAACCCGCTGCCACACACCTGTAGGAATGTTCTGTGCTCTGATAAACTTTTATGAAAGTTTCGTAGATACCTGAACACTGACCTCTGGGGCTGGGGTTAGGGACAGTCAGACAGACACACAGACCATGAGAATCACACAGACTAGCCTCCTCAGAATGAGATCACGTTTTTAGTCCTCCTTTGGCCCAGGTGTTCGTTCCATCAGAGGCTCAGAGGGTGTCTTTAAAGTCTTCAACCATTTTTCTCTTACATACTTTTTTAACATTTGGAAAATTTCTAAACATCTCTTTAACGGAGTCAGTAGGGCCGGGACTGGGGGTGTGGGTGTCTGGGCACAAGTGCGTGTTGTGCAGACAGCCCAGTGTTCCCTTGCTTTTTAATGTTGTTTGTATGTCTATTTATCTAGCAGTAGAGGTCTGAGATAGCAGAGTTTCTAAACTGTGTATTTATAGTGTCCCTGAATGTTTCCAGTACCTCACTGTTTAGGGGAAGACAATTAATAACAATAATCATTGCAAAAAGTATATAGCACTAAACCAAATAGTTCATGATGTGTGATGTCTACAATGTTAATTATCACAATATACAGAAATAGTATGATCAGTTATTGCCTACAATGAAAACAGTAAGCTTGCAAAAGAGTTTATAATTTTGAATAATGGGAAGGGAGAGAACAGAAGTGATGTAGGGTATAATGATTGTGAGGGAGGAGGAGAAAAGTTAGAAGTGAAAAATGAAAGGAAGAGTGAAACAGAACAATAAGGATTGGCTATTAGTGGAAAAATAGAGAATCAAGGGAACAGACAAGTGAGAGAATACACACACACACACACACACACACACATGTATGTATATATATGCATAGATAAATATAAAGTAAAAATTTGAAAAATCAAGATAAAAATACAAAACAAAAAATATATTAATTAACATCCCAGTCCTCAAAATACTGATCCATGAAAAATAACTGTCTTCACAAATGCTAGAAATAAGAAAAAAACAAATATGAATATGTATAAATGTCCATGAACCATTAAGGTCACAATTAAATAAAAAAAGAAAAAAGTTCTTGATGAAAAGTTAATAATTTCTATTGGAGTTCAATAGATTCTCACCTTCCCTTCTCAGCAGTGTTAAGGTGGGGGGTCATCTGGAGGGTGATGCTTGCTGCACCCTCAGGGTGGGGTTGTTGGAGTGAGAGGAAATCCTATAGGTGAAACTCCTGGAGGTGGGTTTCAGGCCTAGGTATGCTCCAGGTTCTTTGCTGAATGCAAAGTGGTCTGGAGATTTTAAATGGGTCCACTTCCAGGCCCCAGCAATCCCCAATCCAAACTGGAAGACTGCGCCCCAGCATCTCCCCTAGGTTCCCCTTGGGTGGTGGAGGAGCCTATTCTTAGTCTACTTTGTCACCAGCAGACCCCACTTTTCCTGGTCTTGGGCTCATTCTCCAAACTTAATCTCTCCTGCTCCTCACCTTTTGAATTCCCAGCCAGGTGTGTCTCTCCCAGCCAGTTTGGTGAGGGAAGGGGAGAGCCAGATAGGTTTCCTCGACCAGTTGTCTCCTGGCCTGTATTTCAGTCCAAACTTGGGTTTGTCAAGAATCAGCTCCCCTAGCTGCCGACCCCTCACCTTGGCTGCAAAATGGTTCCTTCCTCTGTCCTCTGCGTGCTGCTGGGAGAGATGGGGTTTCTTTTCCACACAGGACATTGTGCAGTGTGCCTTTCAGTTTAGTTGGGCAGTGTCTGTGGTCTCTAAACTCTCCGTACCCAGACACACCTGAGGCCTCTGAAAAATGTGGGTTCCTTTAATCCCCTTATCCCCCTGCTTTGCTCACAGGGTGACCACTCTGGCTGGTGCCTTTGGTCGTGGCAGCAGCTGTGGCAATGAAAATTTCTTCCTTATTTTATTATATCCAACATCCTGAGTCCCTAATCTGAAGGAGCCTATAATCAAGGAGATAGCTAAAGATTGCGGTTAGCTGAGAGCCATAAAAGATGTTCTAGTTTCCACCTGATAGTAATACATTATCCAAAGAATCTTTGTATGCCCGTGAACACTGCGTGACGCACCTGTAAGCTCGAGCTGTAAGCACGTGTCCTTGTTAAAGCGATATGTATATAACTGGGTGAGTTTGGTTAGTGTGTGTGGGAAGAAGAAGAAGGTGGTGGTTGGAGTTAGAGCGTTTGGAGTGATTGCTGGAGCTGGAGAGAGAAGAAGAATAAAAGACCTTTTTTCATTTTCATCCTGCCTCCGAATTTTCCTGCGGCGTTCGTTGCTCCAAGGTGGTTTCCGCTTCAGGCAGCAACACTAATCTGCTTTGAATGTCCAGTATTAAATACCAGTAAAGTTCCACCCCCCACCTTTTCTTGTTCACCCATCTTGGTGAGAAGCTGCCTATCTGCTTTTTTTGGTTTCTTCCACCATGGAGCAGTCAGGGTAACCACTTCTCCATTCTGCCATCTTGAAAACTCCCCAGTGCTTTTTTTTTTTTTTTCAATATTTTTTTTTATAATAAATTTTCAAATATATGTTTTTCTTTGAAAATTTCTGAACCATTCTGGTTCAATTCCTTCCTTTTGTAGTTGAGGAAACTAAAACTATGTGACTGTTTTTAGAGGCAGAGTGCATTTGGTAACACTGGAAATTCTTTAAGTGGAACACCTATTTCTTCCCTGGTGAAAATGCTCCCATATGTGACATTTCTCACTATTAGATATGGTCCTAAGAACTGACTATCCTGGGGCATATTTATAATTTTTGTTAAAATGTATAAGTAAAACCTGAGATTTGAGGTATGTCTCTGTGGTTATGGCAGTAAGGTTGACTTTTATTTAAAAAAAATGAAAGGTTTAGGTATTGTTTAGTTAGAAATTATACAGCATATACCTCTAACAGTTGGACAGGTGATTTAGAAATATATTTGTATACTCTAGGGAACCACTGCTGAAATACAGAGGGCCATGGCATTAATAGTAAGTTCATGGTCCAATTTATCCAGATGAAAGCCTTTGGATTGAAATGTGCATTATTTAACACTCCTATTCTTTGACATACAATTGGGATCCTGGTGATTTAATTTGAGAACATTGGATTTAAAATGTCAATTTTAGTCTACACTCCCACTTTAAGACTCATTCCTTTAAAAAGCAATATGTAAAATTAAATTTTCTGAATTTTACATTTTTATTTATTACTTTTGTATCATTTGATATATTTTGCAGATAAGGGTCCTGTTGGTAGTTCTCCCTGAAAATAGATATTTGTTATTATAATGACATAAGTGTCAATATTGCATTGAAATTTGAAGACCCCTTACCCCCACTCACTGAATCATAGAACACTAGAACTTAAAAGATTCTTATGTTGTGGAGTTCAAGTTCAAGGCCTTGAATTCTGAATTAACCACAAAGCAAGTAGTACAGAGCCTCTACTACTTGGCAATATTTTTACCTCAATTATTGATCAAACATTATTATTGAGTAGCAGTAAGTTCTAGGCATTATGATGTGTGCATGTAAAATAGTCCCTTACCAAAGAAGATTATAATCATGTGGGGGACAAACCAGTAAATTACAAAGTCAGTGTGAAGTGTTTGGGCAGTGATCTGCTCAAAGAACAACTGAACCTCCAGTGAGGGCCTCTGAGTCAGACAGGGATGTGAAGAATGGTTTTCTGGAATAAGTGTGCAGTTAGCTTCTCCAACTCCTTTTAAATATCTACTATATTCTCTAAATCCTCTGCCAACCCCTTATCTTTTCTCTTGGACTCAAGTTTCCATTACGAAATGCTATTAAGTAAAAATACTTCACTGTCCTCCTTTTTGTCAACTTTCCTTGTCTTTTCTCACCCCTCAGAGTGGCAGCTGTGCTGGAGAAGAGCGGTCCATTTTGTCCAAAGCAAGATCTGCCCACCCAGATCCCCTCTAGACTACCACCCAACCCAGCCCCCACCATCCTTTCTCCAGTGCACATGCATGTGTCTGCCCACCCCCAATTCCCATCCCAAGAATCCTACTCCCATGAACTTTTCAGAATGCCCCCCCCATCCCTATGGGATAAAAACTATTTAGCCTCTCTCTTTCAACTTATTTTCTCTCAGTCCATAAGCTTTAGACTGTCTCCCACCTTGAAATAAAGCAGGAACCTTAACCCTTCCTCATTGGCCCCCATTCCTTCTATGCACTGCCTTCTTGCCTGCTGGGGGCCAGCCCCAGTCAGGGGGTACAACGCCAGCGCTCAGCGAAGTACGGAGGCAGAGAAGCAGCGATGGGGAAGATAACACACCGACACGCGAGTCAGGCTGTGGAATCTTCTCTCCTTTACTTTTTCTTTGTTATAGGTTTTAAGCATAATTTTTTTGGCAGCACAGAATGTTTACACTTTCTTTGGTGATTTCATTACAGACATGACTTAATTTTTAGATTACATTTTAGACATATTAAATTTCTTATTATATACATATTTCAAGGTTTTGAGGTCACTTGCACCTTTTCAAGGCCCTGTACGTGACTGAAACTGTTTTCTCTGCATACTATTTAGGCTGTCTGATAAAAGTCAACCTTCTTTGTCTGGGGTTCCACAGCACTATTGTTTTTTCTTTTATAACAGTTGTTTATAAAATCTAGAAGCAGGGCAAGGCTGCATGTTAGCTCATGGGAAACTTTTTACTCTAAGGGATTTATATCTACTTTAAAAGTAAGAGAAACTTATTTTTAATCACAAAAAGACTCTTAAAGCTTATTAACTAGAAATTAAGTACTTATAGAAAAAGGTTTGTGTTACTCTTTTCAAGAAAAGATAAATGTATAGAGTTAGTCTGGATCTAAATAATTGAAATAGGGATACTTGGTGGCCATATATGTGAATAAAGAACTGAACAGCAGCAAGTAGAAGTCAAAGTTAACTCTTTCAACACCATATCTTTCATGAAAAAGGAGAGGGCTTTATAGAAAATGCCACAACACCCTGTCCTCTAATAAAATACTTGCCCTCCATACCCCACAATTTAAAAGCAGTTTCCATTCCTGCTTTCCTTCCTCCCAATAGCTCCTCTTTCCTCAGTTTGACTTCTGTCTTCACCCCTGCTCTGAAATGGGGCTGATGAAAGTTATCACAACCTTCAGATGGATTGTATTGTGGACTATTTGTAGTTATCTCACTTGATGTTCCTCTACATTGGTCCCTACTGAATTCCTTCTTCTTGAAGTGCTTACTGACTTTGGTAACACCTGGCTATTCTCCAATTTAACTGGCTGTTCTTTTCTTTTTTTTTTTTTGGTACCGGGGACTGAACTCAGGGGCACTCGACCACTGGGCCACATCCCCAGCCCTTTTTTGTATTTTATTTAGAGACAGGGTCTCACTGAGTTGCTAAGTGCCTAGCCATTGCCAAGGCTGGCTTTGAACTCACTATCCTCCTGCCTCAGCCTCTCAAATTGCCAGGATTACAGGCGTGCACCACCGCACCCAGTTGGTTGTTCTTTCTTAATCTCCTCTGAGAGCAAGTCTTTGCTCCATCCATAGACCTGATGGGAAGCTCTCTCTCAAAAGTTCAACTCTTCTTCTTCTTTTTTTCCCAGAGCTAAGGCTGAAACCAGTCCCCTGCACATGCTAGGTGAGCACTGTACCACTGAGCTGCATTCCCAGCCCTCAAAAAATCAACTATAAATACAGAGATAAAATACATTAAAAGAAAAAGAATATAAAAAGTACCATGTGATCATTAACTTAATGATTAATATCATTAATATAAAATATATTTATTAACAGGAATATTAGCAGGGCTTAAAAACATTTTATAGTCAGGTGTGGTGGCACATGCTTATAATCCCTGTGGCTCAGGAGGCTGAGGCAGGAGGATTGTGAGTTCAAAGCCAGCCTCAGCAACTGATGAGGTGCTAAGCAACTCAGTGAGACCCTGTCTCTACATAAAAATACAAAATAGGCTATGGATGTGGCTTAGTGGTTGAGTGCCCCTGAGTTCATTCCCCAGTATGAAAAAAATATTTTTTATTAATAAGAGTCAATAAGGGATTTGTTTATTATTATTTTTGCAGTGCTGGGGATTGAACCCAGGGCCTCCTGCATGCTAAGCAAGCACTCTACCACTGACCTATATCCCCAGCCCATGAGGGAGTCAATTTGTGAGATAACATAATAATCTTAAATATGTATACATCTAATAACAGAGCTTTAATATAGGAAACAAAAACAAAAGAAACTAAAAGAAAAAATAGGCTAACCCACAACATTTCCTCTCATATTGAAACCAAAGTCAAAGGCATACAACAAAGAAAGCTATGTTGGTCTTGCTCATAAAGATGCAAAAACCCCTAACAAAATTTTAGCAAACTAAATCCAGCAATATATGTCAGAAAATACATATTCTATTCATGACTATTATGGACTGAATTGTGTCCTTCCAAATCAAATATGTGCAAGAGTTGTACATAAGCTGTACAACATTGCTGAGGAAAAATTAAAGGCTTGAAAAATGGAGAGAGAAACTGTATCTATAACTCTTATTTTAATAAAAGTACGGTGAGAATACCTGAGCTGTACTTGGAGTAGTGTTGATAGGGTGCCAGGCTTGGAGGGACACTTGGATTTTGAGAAGCAGATGTTAGGTGGGAGCTCTGTAAGGGTAGGATGGTGTCTGTCTTGTGTATCACTGTATGTCCAGGCTGTATCATGGTGGCCAGCGCATGAAACATGCTCAGTAAAAACTTGTTGATTGCATAGAGATTGAAAGTCTTCCCAAGTGTTATGCAATGAAGATCGAGTATTAATGTCCAGATCTTGAAAGGGTGAGGCCAGGATAGGAGCATGGGATCAGTGGCACAAGGCTTTTAGAGCCATAGGTGAAGGGCAAGAACCTCACCGGGACCGCCTTGTAGAAAAAGGGGGGTTTATTAAGGGAAGGGGAGAAAGGGGGGGAAGGGGGAAAGGGAAAGGGGAACGGGGAAGGGGAGAGCTGGTGAGAAGATGATGGCGGAAAGAGAGAGAGAGTTCTGGACAAGCCGGGGCTTAAGTACAGGGGGTGGGAGCGTGACTTGTATGGTCCAGATTGGCTCAGAAAGGGAGAGCCCGCCTAGGGTTGAATTCCCGCAAGAGGCGAGTATTCCCAGGATCAGGAAGGGCGGGGACTCGGAGCCCACCAAAGGTGAATTCTCGCCAGAGGTGGGCACTTCCGGGAAGACGCCTGGGGGTATGGCCTGCCAGCCTGAATCTTATCCAACAATAGGTATTTGCATTAACTTTTTCCCCAAAAGAGACAAATAATTTTAAATCTTCAAACGAGCAGGAAACACAAAATCCCTCTGGCATCAGTGTGGAGAACGGATTGAGAGAGGAAATTCTAGAATTAGGAAAACCATTTGAGAGCCTGCAGGGATGTTCTAGATTAAAGAAAAAAAGCAAGGGTGGTGGAAATAAACCTCTGATGGACTCCTCTTCACAAACTTTCAATCTGTGCCTGGAAAATCTTTACTCTTAAAAAGCAATTTTCTTTATCATCAGAGTAAACAGTGCAGAAGAATTGGAACATAAGAGGAAATTAATGACTAGTAATTCTAGCAAACTCTGGTTCAATGAACTTCTGGTTTGTGTATTTATGTGTGCAATTGTGTGTGTTTTTAAAACAACTATGAATGTTGGGTTTTAAAAGTTAGAAAAATGCAGTTTTGGGAGTTGTAAGTAGTTTCTGTGTTATAGATAGCACAAAGTGAGGCTCTAAGAAATGATCTTCATTCTGGTTAAGTCTGAAACTATAGGGAATTTAATCTGAAATCTGCAGAGTCTTCAGATTGAGATGTTATGCTTTCTTTTGTGAAAACTGGGATGTTGGTGGCATGTGATTTGCCTGTTAGACTTGAAGATATTTTCTACATACAGTTAGAAATTTAAGCTTCTGGTGCCTTATGTAATTAGGGGGTCCACATTTGGGCATAGGCCTGGGCATCTGTCCAAGCAGTAACTTTCAGGAAGAAGGATGGATGAAAATGACTTGGATTGTCCATGAGTCTATGTGACCTGGACTGAAGCACAACCTTTGAGGGATCTTCTTTGAATTCTTTTAATATTAATGAACTGGATTGTGAGGATTAGATCACCACCTAGTTATTGCTTACCTGGGACAGAAAATGGGGAAAACATTCAACGTGGAATGAGAAAGATGACTACATCTGGAGATCAAAGTGGAACACGGGTTTGAAGGGAAAGGGCTAATAAAGAGTTGGAGCAGTAGTCTGGAAAACATGGTGGGGGGTCTGGAGACTGCTTTATTTTTTTCTGACATGACTCCCATGTGATTTCAGGAAACGTGGAATCATCAAGGAAAAACTGGTTTTTGCGATGAGAGAGTAGAAGGAGCTGTCTAAAGAAAAAAAATTTCAAGGGAATTTTGTTGATAATAGCATGGTTATAGACCACTGCAACTGAATCAAAAGTAATGTATGTACAACTTTAGAGGGTATCTCAAATTCTTCTTCCTCTTCTTCTTCTTCTTCCTCCCCCCTTCTCCTCCTCCCTTCCTTCTTCTTCCTCCTCTTCCTCCTCCTCTTCCTCCTTTCTTCTTCCTCCTCCCTTCTTCCTCCTTTCCTCCTCCTCCTCCTCTTCCTCTTTTTTTCCTCCTCTTCCTTCTCCTCTTCTTTTTCCTCTTTTTCCTCCTCTTCCTCTTTTCCTCCTCTTCCTCTTTCTCCTCTTCTTCCTCCTTCTCCTCCTCCTCCACCACCACCACCAGCACCAACTGAACTAAAGGGCTCTTAACCACTGAGCCACATCCCCAGCCCTTTTAATGTTTTATTTTTAGACAGGATCTTGCTGAGTTACTTGGGGTCTCACTAAGTTGCTGAGTCTGGCTTTGAACTTGTGATCCTCCTGCCTCAGCCTCCCAAGTCAGTGGGATTATAGGTCAAGTTCTTTTTAATAGACTTGGAATATAAGCACAAAACAGATTATTTAATAAAAACCTTAATTTGTTGCTATTTTGAGAATTACTTAGATTTCTAGTGCCATTATGAGGATTAGATATTTGATCGACGCAGGAGGTAGCATGGTACCTGTGCTTTGCTCTTCCCTTGTTCCTAATCACTCAGCTCTACTGAATTTCACCTATGCTGGATTAATAGATACTAAGAAAATTCAAACATAGATGCTACTTGGATGCCCTTGTTAAGCAAGTTTTATAATTTATAAGGTTATTTTGTTCTAATAGATTTTTTCCAAATTTATTTTTTATTCTAAGTTGTTAGAAATGACAGCAGAGAATGTATTACATTTCATATTATACTTAGAGAACACATTTTTACATATCTCTGGTTGTATACAAAGTATATTCACACCATTTATGACTTCATACATGCACTTAGGGTAATGATGTCCATCTCATTCTACCATCTTTTTTTTTCTCTTCACCCTTTTGCCCTCTCCCTTCCCCTCCCTCACCACTGGCCATTCTAGTGTTCCTCTAATCCTCCTATGCTCCCCATCCCAACCCTACTGTGAATCAGCCTCGTTATATCAGAGAAAACATTTGGCTTTTGGGGATTGGCTAACTTCACTCAGCATTATGTTCTCTAACTTCATCCGTTTACTTGCGAATGCCATGATTTTATTCTCTTTTATTGCTGAGTAATTCTCCATTGTGTATATATACCACATTTTCTTTATCCATTCATCTACTGAAGGACATCTAGGTTGGTTCCACAGTTTAGCTATTGTGAATTGTGCTGTTAGAAACATTGATGTGGCTGTGTCCCCATAATATGCTATTTTTAAGTCCTTTGGGTATAGACCGAGGAGTGGGATAGTTGGGTCATAAGGTGGTTCCATTCCCAGTTTTCCAAGGAATCTCCATACTGCTTTCCATATTGGCTGCACCATTTTGCAGTCCCACCAACAATGTATGAGTGTGCCTTTTTCTCCACATCCTCGCCAATATTTATTGTTTGTGTTCTTAATAGCTGCCATTCTGACAGGTGTGAGATGAAATCTTAGAGTGGTTTTTGATTTGCATTTCTCTAATTGCCAGAGATGTTGAACATTTTTTCATGTATTTGTTGATTGATTGTATATCTTCTTCTGAGAAGTGTCTGTTCAGTTCCTTGGCCCATTTATTGATTGGGTTATTTGTTTTTTTTGGTGTTAAGATTTTTGAGTTCTTTATATATTTTAGAGATTAGTGCTCTATCTGACGTGCATGTGGTAAAAATTTGTTCCCAAATAGTAGGCTCTCTATTTACCTCACTGATTGTTTCTTTTGCTGATAAGAAACTTTGTAATTTGAATCTATCCCATTTATTGATTCTTGATAGTAATTCTTGTGCTACAGGAGTCTTATTAAAGAACTTGGGGCCTGATCCAACATGTTGGAGATTAGAGCTTACTTTTTCTTCTATTAGGTGTAGTGTCTCTGGTCTAATTCCTAGATCCTTGATACACTTTGAGATGAATTTTGTGCATGGTGAGAGATAGAGGTTTAGTTTCATTTTGTTGCATATGGATTTCCAGTTTTCCCAGCACCATTTGTTGGAGAGGCTATCTTTTGTCCAATGTTATGTTTTTGGCGCCTTTGTCTAATATAAGATAACTGAAATTATATGCGTTAGTCTCTGTGTCCTTTATTCCATACCATTGGTCTACCAGCCTATTTTAGTGCCAATACCATGCTGTTTTTGTTACTATTGCTCTGTAGTATAATTTAAGGTCTGGTATAGTGATGCCACCTGCTTTACTCCTCTTGTTAAGGATTGCTTTAGCTATTCTGGGTCTCTTATTTTTCCAGATGAATTTCATGACTGCTTTTTTTTTTCTATGAGGAATGTCATTGGGATTTTGATTGGCATTGCATTAAATCTGTATAGTGCTTTTGGTAGTATGGTCATTTTGACAATATTAGTTCTGCCTATCCAAGAACAGGGTAGATCTGTAGATCTTTCTATCTTCTAAGGTCTTCCATAATTTCTTTCTTTAGTATTCTGTAGTTTTCGTTATAGAGGTGTTTTTACATCTTTGGTTAAGTTGATTCCCTAGTTTTTTTTTTTTTAATGCCATTGTAAACAGGGTAGTTTTCCTCATTTCCCTTTCCAAGGATTTGTCACTGATATATAGAACTGCCTTAGATTTATGGGTGTTGGTTTTGTATCCTGTTACTTTGCTGAATTCACTTATGAGTTCTAGAAGTTTTCTGGTGGAATTTTTTGGGTCTTCTAGGTATAAAATCATATCATCAGCACATAATGATAATTTGAGTTCTACTTTACCTATCTGTATCCCTTTAATTTCTTTTGTCTGTCTTGTTGCTCTGGCCAGCATTTCAATTACTATGTTAAATAGAAGTGGTAAAAGAGGGCATCCCTGTCTTGTTCCAGTTTTTAGAGGGAATGCTTTCAATTTTTCTCCATTTAGAATAATCTTGGCCTGGGGATTAGCATATATAGCTTTTATGATGTTGAGATATGTTCCTGTTATCCCTAGTTTTTTTAGTGTTTTGAACATGAAGGAGTGCTGTATTTTGTCGAATGATTTTTCTGCATCTATTGACATAATCATATGGTTCTTATCTTTAAGTCTATTGATGTGATGAATTACATTTATTGATTTCCGTATGTTGAACCATCCTTGCATCCCTGGAATCAACCCCACCTGATCGTGGTGTACTATATTTTTGATATGTTTTTGTATCCGATTTGCCAGAATTTTATTGAGAATTTTTTCATTAAAGATATGGGTCTGAAGTTTTCTTTTTTGGATGTGTCTTTGCCTGGTTTGGGGATCAGGGTGATATTAGCCTCATAGAATGAGGTTGGAAGTGCTCCCTCTTTTTCTATTTCCTGAAATAAATTAAAGAGTAAATTGGTATCAGTTCTCTTTAAAGGTCTTGGAGAACTCGGCTGTGTATCCATCTGGTCCTGGGCTTTTCTTGGTTGGTTGGCTTCTGATGGCATCTTCTATTTCATCACTTGAATTGGTCTGTTCAAATTGTGAATATCATCCTACTTTAATTTGGGCAGATCATACGACTCTAGAAATTTGTTGATGCCTTCGGTGTTTTGTATTTTGTTGGAATACAAGTTTTCAAAATAATTTCGAATTATTTCCTGTATTTCCATAGTGTTTGTTGTGATATTTCCTTTTTCATCACATATGTTAGTAATTTGAGTTTTCTCTCTCCTTCTCTTTGTTAGCCTGGATAAGGGTCTGTCAATTTTATTTATGTTTTTCAAAGAACCAACTTTTTGTTTTGTCAAATTTTTCAATTGTTTCTTTTGTTTTAATTTCATTGATTTCAGCTCTGATTTTAATTATTTCCTGTCTTCTACTGCTTTGTTGTCGGATTGTTCTTCTTTTTCTAGAGCTTTGAGATGTAATTTTAAGTCATTTATTTGTTGACTTTTTCTTCTTTTGAGGAATGAACTCAATGCAATGAACTTTCCTCTTAGAACTGCCTTCATAGTGTCCCAGAGATTTCCATACGTTGTGTCTGTGTCCTCATTCACCTCTAAGAATTTTTTAATCTCCTCTTTGATGTCATCTGCAACCCATTGTTCATTCAGTAGCATATTATTTAGTCTCCAGGTGTTGGAGTAGCTTTTCTTTCTTATTTTATCATTGATTTCTAATTTCATTCCATTATGGTCTGATAGAATGTAGGGTAGTATCCCTATTTTTTTAATATTTTCTAAGAGTTGTTTTGTGGCATAGTATGTGGTCTATTTTAGAGAAGGATCCATGTGCTGCTGAGAAGAAAGTGTTTTTTCTCTTGTTGAAGGATGAAATATTCTATATAAGTCAGTCAAGTCTAAGTTGTTTATTGTATTTTTGATTTCTGTAGTTTCTTTATTCAGCTTTTGTTTGGAAGATCTATCCAGTGGTAAAAGGGATGTATTAAAGTCACCCAAAATTATTGTGTTGTGGTCAGTTTGACTCTTAAACTTGAGGAGAGTTTGATGAACATGGATGGTCCATTGTTTGGGGCATATATATTTATAATTGTTAAGACTTGTTGGTGTATGGTTCCCTTGAGCAGTGTGTAGTGTCCTGCTTTATTCCTTTTGATTGACTTTAGCTTGAAGTCTACTTTATTTGATATGAGGATGCAAACCCCTGCTTGTTTTCTTCAGTCCATGTGAGTGGTAGGATTTCTCCCAACCTTTCACCCTTAGCCTATGGATGTCTTCTCCTATGAGATGAGTCTCTTGGAGGCAGCATATTGTTGGGTCTGTTGTTTTGATCCAATCTGCTAGTCTATGTCTTTTGATTGGTGAGTTTAGGCCATTAAGATTCAGAGTTATTATTGAGATGTGTTTTATATTCCCAGCCATTTTTATTTTTGGTATTTACCTTGACATGGTTTCTCCTCTGATTGGTTTTTCCTTTATTGTAATACTTCCCTCTGTTAATTTTCATCATTGCTTTTCTTTTCCTCTTCATGGAATATTTTGCTGAGGATGTTCTGTAGTGCTGGCTTTGTACTTGTAAATTCTTTTAACTTTTGTTTATCATGGAAAGTTTTTATTTCATCCTTAAATCTAAAGCTTAATTTTTCTAGGTATAAGATTCTTGGTTGGCATCCCTTTTCTTTCAGAGCTTGGAATATGTTGTTCCATGATCTCCTAGTTTTGAGTGTCTGAGTTGAAAAATCTGCTGTGATAGGTATTGGTCTCCCCCTATATGTGATCTGATTCCTCTCTTTTGCGGCCTTTAAAATTCTATCCTTGGGCTGGGATTGTGGCTCAGTGGTAGAGCGCTCGCCTCGCCTAGCACGTAAACGGCCCAGGTTCGATCCTCAGCACCACGTAAGAATAAAGGCATTGTGTACAACTAAAATAAATAAATAAATATTTTTTAAAAAATTCTATCCTTGTTCTGTATGCTAGGCATTTTCATTATAATGTGTCTTGGTGTAGATCTGTTGTAATTTTGTACATTTGGTGTCCTATAAGCCTCTTGTATTTGGTTTTCCAATTCATTCTTCATGCTTGGGAAATTT
The DNA here is from genome assembly GCA_025594165.1 of Tamias sibiricus. Classification (NCBI taxonomy): domain Eukaryota; kingdom Metazoa; phylum Chordata; class Mammalia; order Rodentia; family Sciuridae; genus Tamias; species Tamias sibiricus. The sequence goes on along the minus strand of CM046666.1, from coordinate 123,559,037 downwards.
TCTGATATTATCTCATTGAAGAGATTGTGCATTCCTTTGGTTTAAAACTCTGTGCCTTCCTCTATCCCAATTACTCTTAGATTTGGTCTTTTGATGCTGTCCCTTACTCCTTGTTCATGGTTTCTTACTATCTTCATTGTGTGGTCAACTTTATTTTCAAGATTATATACTTTGTCTTCATTGTCTGAAGTTCTTCCAGTTGATCTAGTCTGTTGGTGATGCCTTCAATTGTGTCTTTTATTTGGTTAATAGTTTTCTTCATTTCAAGGATTTCTGACCGTTTTTTTTTTTCCCAGAATTTCTATCTCTTTTTTGAAGTAATCTTTTGCTACCTGTATTTGCTCTCTTATATCTTTGTTGTAGTGGTCAATTTTTGCCTGTATTTGCTCATTTAGGTCATTCTTTGATTCACAGATCATTTTAATTAGGAACCTTCTGAACTCCTTCTCTGATATTTCATCAACTTCACTGAGCATGGGTTCTGTTATTATAGAATCCTGGTTTGTTTGGGGTACTTTCCTCCCTTGTTTTTTTATGTTGTCTATTTGCCTTACTTTCTTGCAATATAGATATTACAGTTTCTTCCCTATATTCTTATAATATTCTTGCAGGTTGTCTGTGCCTCCCCTTAATGTTGGGCTATCAGAACCTGCCATTGTCCCTCAAAGTATGCTACCTGGGGCTGGGTCCACGCAGGTTGGTGTGGGTCGAACTGGTTGAGTCTGAGCTCCTGCGGTGATCTGCTGGTTGGAAGAGGCAGTCCTCTGAGTGGAGGCCAGTGAAGCTGTCCTAGACTCACCTGAACTCTGCGCATGTGGGCTGGACTGACCTGGGCCCGCCTGTGCTTGGGCAGAGGTTGGCGAAAATTCCCTGAGCCTGGCCATACTCAAGGGGATGTCAGTGGAACTGACCTGGGCCTGGTGGCACTCCAGTGCAAGTCCCCGGGACCTTCCTCAGCCAGCCTGAACTCAAGCAGAATTGGCAGGTCTGTCCTTGCTGTCTCCTGCTCTCTTGTTCTAATAGGTTTAGGGAGAGACTTATAGGCTGGTAGAAAAAGGTACAGGCTATGGAGCCAGGTTGTTTGGTTTGAATCTTGCCTCCTCCATTTAAGCACAGTGCTTTTGGGTGAATTGGGCAATTTGCTTAGACCTGAAGTTCTTCCTCTGTCAAATAGCAATAATGTGTATCTCAGAACTGCTCTGAGGATTATATGCCATAATGCACATAAAGTTCTTTGTACACAGTGGGTGCTCAGAGTTACTTGCTGTGCCCATAGGAAATGCTGTTTCCTAGATTAAAGGGCTATTGGTGCACTGAACAGAAATTTAACTCAGAACTCCTGGGTCACAATCTTTTCCTTCTTGTCAGTCCCAACTCTTTTGACAAGGGTATGTTCTAAAGAGAGACTGGAAAGCCCGTAGTCCTCTTTGCCCTGCCAAGGGGTCCCATGTGGGATTGAGGGGCACCTCTTAGACTCTCAGGGTTGTGGCATGAATTTTTGCCACTGAACAATGTGAGGTTAGTGTGGATCTGGTGAGGCCCCTGTTTTTTCTTTTTTTTTTGGTACCAGGGATTGAACTCAGAGGCACTCGACCACTGGGCCACATCCCCAGCCCTTTTTGTATTTTTATTAGAGACAGGGTCTCACTGAGTTGCTAAGTGCCTTGCCATTGCTGAGGCTGTTTTTTTTTTTTTTAAATATTTATTTATTGATTTTAGTTGTACACAATGCAATGCATTCATGTTTACGTGGTGCTGAGGATCGAACCCGGGCCGCGCACGTTGCGAGGCGAGTGCTCTGCCGCTGAGCCACAACCCCAGCCCTGAGGCTGTTTTGAACTCGCAATCCTCCTGCCTCAGCCTCCCAAGTGCTGGGATTACAGGCGTCCACCACCACGCCCGGCTGAGGCCCCTGTTTTGTTAAGAGAATCTGTAGGTGCCTAATGTTAATCAGCTCACAGAGTTAGCTGGATCACATATTGCCTGAGGGACTGTTTTAATTACACATGATTTGCAAGTTACAAAAAGGCTTTATGGTTGATCATAAGTAAAAACCTACAAACTACAGGCTTGGTGCTACCAAAGCCTTAATGAAACCGTTTTCTCAATGTGTATGAAAATGTTGAATTTTAATTTACACCTGAGCTTGAATTCTGTTGTCCAGCTTAGCAGCCTTAGGAAAACTATCTCAGTACACTTTCCTTGTCATAAAAATGAAAGGAATTGAATGCTCCCTTGTCAAATTGTTACAGTGAGTTAGGTGAACTAAGAATTCAGCAGCTGGTACCCCAGCTCTCCTCTCCCCTTGCTCCTACCAAGCAAGCTCTGCTTGCTCAAGCCTGAATTTAGCTCTGAGTTTCCTGCAGCAGAGGCAAAATCAAAGACCGCCCCCCCCCCACACCTTTTAAAAAGTCAGTATACAATAGAAGATTAAATAATTGTCATCAAAGGCCATGGCTTTGAATTCTTGAAAAATTGTCCTCATGCTTCCTTATATAAGAAAAAAATGTGTAATGTAATGGACACTTACATTAATATAGATTTATGGAAGACACATTTGGTGATTTCTTGTATCGACCTTCTTTAAAAGCTGAGGCACAAACATTAAATCTTAATTTAGTGAAGGCATTTCTAAAGGAGGCTAAGATGATTTGGTCTAAAAACATTACTTTTCAACAGCATAATTGAATGCAGGAATAGAATTAGAAATACTGAAAGTTGTGGATACTTGAAGTGACCTTTAAGTTTGTTGAGTATTAGCCCTCTCAAGGTATCATTTGGCAAATGCTTGATTATAATGTTGATTACAACCCTCAGGTAAATCATATGCTGCCTATTCCTTTAGCAGATGGATTTATTCTGAGTTTAGTGGCTCTGAGTCCAGACTCAGTCTCTTATTGTGTGGACTAGTACAGCACAATTATTTTGAGAGTGTAGATTTTAAACAGATATAAATTTAGATCTTTGGGTGATTTTCTACAATTGAGGTTGGATATGCTGCACTTGACAAGGCTTCAACCAGGCTGTTAATTTCACTTCAATTTTTACTCATGTCATAGCAGAAGAGAATGGGTTTGTAGCCAAATGGGACTAGGTTTGAATTTATGCCTCTGCCCATTTCCAGCCCTGTGACCTTCAAGTTAATTCTTTCACTTTCTCTACCTGTGAAATGTGGAAAACTTACCTTGCAGACTTGGTGAGAATGAAAGAAAATATTTAAAATAAATCGAGATAGTGAGGATGTAGATTTGGAAGCTTCTTTTGGTTCTTTTACAAACTGATGCTCCATTCAGAGTTGAAATATGAACACAAGGCTATTCTTTTAAGACAGGTTATACATGGAATAGCAGATTCTTGTTCCTTTTGAAAACTCTGCTGAAAGACTCTCACCTTTATTAAGAAAGTTATCACTTTAGCACTTGGGAGGCTGAGGCGGGAGGATCGCGAGTTCAAAGCCAGCCTCGGCAATGGTGAGGCACTTAGCAACTCAGTGAGACCCTGTCTCTAAATAAAATACAAAAAAAGGGCTGGGGATGTGGCCCAGTAGTTGAGTGCCCCCGAGTTCAGTCCCTGGTACCAAAAAAAAAAAAAAAAAAAAAAAAAAAAAAAGTTATCACTTTAATGGTCTATAAATTCATCCCTAAAATGAAGAGCATGAATGAATGAAAACCCATTATCAGTGTTATAAATAAAATTTACCTAGATTTATTAATCTGTTGGCTGAAACACTGTGATGATGAATCTGACCATTTGTATATCATTTTTATATTTTTGTTAAATCACTGCCAATATTAGTTACTGAATATTTTAGAATAAATATTAGCTTAGTAATTATCAGCCAAACTAATTCTAGACATGTAAAGTGTTGGTGCTTTTATTAATAGGAAGCTGACTTGAATAGAAAATTAATTTATTTGAAATTTACCCATTTCCTCTTTAAATGTTGTCAGTTCTATTTTAATTTAATTTGAAACATTTTTCCCTACTTGCATAAGTCTTTTTAATTTTTTTTTTTTTTAAGTTTAAGGGATCATTCCTGGCACAGAAGCATTAAACTTTCCCATTTTAAAAAATGGGGAAGGGGGTCTGGACACCTACAAGTTCAACAGTCAATGACTGCTGATTTTTATGAACATTACATTTTGAGAAGATAAAAATTTGAGCAGTTGAGCTAGTTCAGGTACATAAGCAAACCACAGTGGGAGGTGTGGCTATGACAGGGGCTGAGTCACTCTATAAGCTGGCTATGTTGCCTTGTCAATTGTCCTTATGAAGATTGCACTAAGAACCTATTTGAAGTTCCAAGGCTGAGTATGGCTACAATTCACATGGATAGGGAGGTGTCTCTTGCTGATAGCTAGACTGTGAGGTGAGGATGTGGTTGCCTAGGCAGAAAGTAGACATGGGTGTCTAAGTTTGCCTGGAAGGAAAGAGAATGGAGGCTATGGGATCTGTTGGACAAACACATTGGATTTCTCTCTCCCAAATGGGGCCCTGCCCAGTGGGTGGAGTCCACAATGTATGCTGTCAAAATGGTTCAAGAGTAGAGTTGGGAATCCCATTAGAGAGGGCTAGCCTCATGAGGCACCCCTTTTCCCGAGAGGGCAGATTGCTTTCTCAAACCATGGACCATTGACACTGAACTTAGGTGGTCAGCTGAGTAGCACTCTGATGGTACCTGTTAGGAAATAACTGCATTTATAAGGACAGCTGTGTTCTGTTATTGTTCTTTTCTTTCTTTTCTCTGTTTGCCATTCTAATTTCCTTTAAAAACTAACATAAGGTTTTGCAGTGATTTTTTTGATTATTCATTATAAAAGCAAATGTCAGCCCACAATTTCATGTATGTAATTTTAGTTTTTATTTTACACTACCAATTAAGAAGTGCTTGGGGCCTCTCTGCTGCCAAGGTGGCATCACTTTTGTCAGTTTTTTTTTTTTTTTAAAATATTTATTTATTTACTTTAGTTGTACACAATGCAATGCATTTATGTTTACGTGGTGCTGAGGATCGAACCCGGGCCGCGCACGTGCAAGGCTAGCGCTCTGCCGCTGAGCCACAACCCCCCGCCCACTTTTGTCAGTTTTGGCAGGACTTCTACAGCATTGGGTTGTGGCAGAGTTCTGAGAGCCTTCTGCTCTGTTGGGGTACCTGGGTCCTTGCACCCCCATCCAAAGAAGTTACCATGAGCTATCCCGTAGCTGGGCAAGCACAGTGCTTCAAGGCCAGCTCCTCACCTTGCTGGTGGTGTACTATGTGGGGTGTGGGGATCTTTCTGTTATTTGGTTCCATGGCCAGGGATTAGGAATTTCCCCCTACAGTCTAACTAGCCTGCAGTGAAGGAACATGGCACAGGCCTGTCGTCTCTGAGGTCTGACAGTCTTCTGAATGCAGAGGTCCTCCCTGAACTTTAGCCTTCTTGCTGTTGAAAAACTTGCCAGGGAGCTGGGCACAGTGGCGCATGCCTGTAATCCCAGCACTTGGGAGTCTGAGGCAGGAGGATCGCGAGTTCAAAGCCAGCCTCAGCAATGGCAAGGCACTTAGCAACTCAGTAAGACCCTGTCTCTAATAAAATACAAAAAAGGGCTGGGGGTGTGGCCCAGTGGTCGAGTGCCCCTGAGTTCAATCCCCAGTACCAAAAAGAACAACAACAACAACAACAAAAACTTCCCAGGGAATTAAGTTCTTATCTGAAAAATAAAATTATTTTCCCTTATGTTTCTATCCTAGAGAGTGTATGTCTTAGGTTTTGAAAATACAAGAACTGCAGAACCTCCCAGACAAATTTGGGCATTCTGCCCTATTATATCACTCTCCTGAAATAATGAACTCCAGAGCCAATTATTTACTTAAGTAGAGAGAAAGGAATGGGGAGATCATTGGGGGTGGGGGTGGGGGAGAAAAGAACATAAATTAATATCCCAAATGCACTTTTGCAGTCAAATATGTATTGTTGAAAGGTGGCTTGTCAGCTTCATCTGACTGTTTGAGAGTTGGTTCTTTTTTCAAATTTAATTATTATTTTTATTTGTACTGGGGGTTGAAACCAGGGGTGCTTTACCACTGAATACTAAACTACATCCCCAGTCCTTTATTCCCCCCCCCCCCCTCGCCCCCCCCCCCCCCGAGACAGGGCCTCACTAGCTTGCCCAGGCTGACCTTGAACTTGCTATTCTCCTGCCTCAGCCTCCCAGGTTACTGGGATTACAGGTGTGCGCCACCGCACCTGGTTTAAGTCCACATCTGTATCTATGCCTGAATTTTGGCCAGTTCATGATTTCATGAAAGATAGAATTCAGGTTATTCAGATAATTACTGAACCCCGTGCATCCTTTCAGGAGCAGCCTTTGGAACAACTCTGATTATGCTCACTTCCCCTTGACTCCTGGAAGTCATGGGAGCAGGCAAGGGGTCAGTGTGCTGGTGTGTTCAGCTGAGTGTGGATGGAGAACACAAGCAGAGTGGGGCTGAGAGACACCTGGTGGGCAGGAGATGGTATTTTTGTCTCCAGATTAATCTTTTCCTTAGGAATAAGAGCTAGTTAAACTTACCAATTTAATGATCTAAATTTTAACCCTGATTGTGCATAGAACAAACATGATAGATGCTCAATTAATTTTCTAAGAAGGAGCTTTCTATTTTTCTTTTTGTGGTATTAGGGATGGAACCAGGGCCTCAAATGCTAGGTAAGTTCTTTATCAGTGAGGTACACTCCCAGCTCTGAATGGTTTTGATGTAAGAAGTTCATTAATCTATATTTTTTTCTGTTGCTTCTATTTTCGGCTTTAGAAGAACATTATTTTTTGTAACCCATTGCTATATTATGAAAGTCCATGGAGTGTATACTGCCTTGATGGTTGTCAAAGATTGAAACAAATCTTGAAATATTAAGATTTCAACTATAATGTAGCTAACAATATCTTTCCTTTGTAACTGGTAAATTAGTTTCAATTCTCATGTTTCCAAGCTGAGTTATAAACGGAGCCTTTTGCATCACAACATTTAACATCTAATTCATTTTATTAAAGGTAATTCAATTCTCTACTAAAGCTAGAGATGTAGCTTTACTTCCTTGTATTCTTCGAATTGGTTACAACAATAGCTCAGTATAGAAAATAACATGCTGGTTGATATAAAGAAGACCAGGAAACCATTTCAAAGCAAATCGAAGTTCCATGTTTCAGTTCTTAGCTCTAAACTGTTGTGCATTTGATTGTTATATGTTGCAATAGAAACTTTTAATTTATAGTGATTAAAAAAAAGATTAAGAATATGCTTATAAATTTCTCTGGGATTTATAACCTCCTAGTTTGAATGTGATCATGGACAGTTTGTTTCTGTGACAATAAAACATTTTGGGCGACCAGAATAAATTGGCAGGGCAGACTCAGGGCACCAATGACTTGATGTTGTAACCAGGATTCTATAAATAAAAACAAACAAGGGGATGATAGAAGAAGTGCTCTTTCCAAGGCTTGAGATAACAGGAATGTTGATCAATATGTGAAAACCATAATACTGCATTAGGCTTCAATTTTATTTTCACTTGCTTATTGAACCTACCATACAGCCAGATGGGGAAGTGAATTTTCTAATGAGTGATGTGAAATATTTATCAAAGCTAAATTGTAATACAAGTTTGATCATAAGCCAAATAGTTGAAGCATTATCAAGTCTCTGCTTTAAGGAAATACACTAGATTTATGCATATGATGTGTTCATTGCTGGATATTAATAATTGAAGAATTGGCCATTGATGTAGAATTTGTTTCTGAAGTGTTGATTAAAGAGGTCTGCACCTGGGCTTCTGACCACCTCCTTCAGGCAGGCACAAAATGTTAAGCTTTCTATGTTGGAGCACATTCATGGATGTGAATGTCAAGGATATGTCTGTAGTAGGTCTCAAATATGTATCAACTTGCAAAACAGTGGGGCTATTTATGAAATAGTTATTATCCTGCAAAATAGTATTTAGCACTTATTAGGCATTCCTGTTTTTGGTACTGCAACATTGAGCTTTCATTTTATCTCAGAATCACCCTTTGAGGTAAATAAATATTTGTCTTTTATAGAGCAGACAGACTTGGAGACCAGGATGCTAGTAGCATCTAAGTGCTACTCAACGCTTGAGTAGCCAAGTGTTGGCCAGGCTCCCCATTCCTGGGTAGAGGAAAAACTTTGGTTGTGATTTCTGCACTTCTGGCTGAGGCCCAAGGCCTTCTTCCCTTTGGCTTTGAAGAGCTTTCGCCATCCATGAACATGGTTGGTCCTGTATGTTTATGACATAGTTTTGCAACATATATTAGTATCTATTTTAGTTTTATTTCATCCATATGATAGAAGTGATTTTGGGGGAGAGGGTGTTTGGGGATTGAACTGGAAGTAACTGAGTCTTAGTGGTGCATTTGTGAGATTAGCATAGTGAGTGACAGAATGATAGACACTTAAGCTAAAGTCACACACACAGATTCTATTTCTATAGCATATTGAATGTCTTTTATTCCTCTCTGGCCACTTTTCCATGCCATGGGCATGGTGATACTTAGGTTTATACCACTATAGACTTCTCAAACAAGTCTAAAAACCACAATCCAATAAGATCACAAAAAAGTGGCTATGTTTTTTCTTTTCAATGCTACTTTAAAATAATATTTCTATTATTGAGAGAGATGATGGTTCAAGAACAAAGAGTAATGCTCCAGCTTTTTGTTTTAATAAATAAACTATAATATCAACTGATAAATATGAGAACAGTATGGTAAAAATCCCTCTTTTTCTTTAAACAATGGGGGTGGGAGGAACAATGGTATATATTTCTGCAAATTTGTTTTTTAGGCACATAGCAAATGGTTAATAGTGATTACCTCTATAGTCTAGGAACAGTTCTTTTCACAGTTATAAAATGCAACCATTCTTTTGGCAGAATTCTGTTAAACATGCTTTTTACATAAATAATTTTGGTAGATTTATTTAGTAAAGGAAATTGTTTCACATGTCAATTTTTAATGCATTTGAATCTTTATTCTACAACACAAGCAACATAAATACAATATCTTTTAAAATATTTTCTCTTTAGAATTTTCATTTTTCACCTCAGGTAAAATGTACACAAAATACACTTGCAGGCTTGCTTACAGAGACCTGGTAAACAATGAAAAGCTATCAAATCAAACAGGTATATCAACATATAAATGAGGTTGGTTCTCAAGTTTTTTTTTAAATGTAAATGTGATCAAAATGACTAAGAAAGCAAAACAAATTATACTTCTTTGACAAGGCCTTTGGAGTGAACAAAAAGCTTCAAGGCTCCTGGTGAGTGGGGTTACAAGGATAAATTTTGCATTTTACAGGTAAAATGGTATACTGACTCAAATCATTATGGCTATACCAAGCTTCATTTATTTAGAATTTGTAGTGAAAATAAGTTGATTCTTTGGTATAATGCAAGAAGGGATAAAAGGACCCATACTACCCACTGGCTTTATCAAGTGATGGATGGGAGTAGGGTAACTGTTTATAATGTAATTTATTTAAATTGATTCCTCTTAGAAAAACATCTTGAATAATAGTCTTTTGGCATGATTAGGGCAATAAACATTTTGTTTTTAGACACCCCCCTCCCGCAAAAAACACAAACCAAGAAACAAAAATAACCTTTCCCTATAGGCACCTCCTCCTGCCCCATCATGCCATACCTGGCTATTCTAATGTGTGGTTTCAACCAAAGTGAAACCCAGAATATCAAAAGTACTCATCATTTTTCAGCTTTGCCTACTTAATGGGAAACTAAACCAATTATTTATTTATTTAAAAAGAGAAGCACTTCCAACACATTAAAATTAAAGAACCACAGAGGGAGCTATAGCAAGCAGCTTGTGCATCATCGTGAGGTAGCCATGGATGATCACTGGTGGCTTGTAGTATTGGGCTCACGCCTCCTTAAATTTAAAACAAAACCTAGTATTTTACATGCTAGTTCAATAGACTGGTTTTCAGATTCTACCCTTCTGTTTTTGGCACCAGTTGATAAAACAGTTTGAATATAAATTATTTCTAGAGATTGATTTATAAATTAAAATTAAAATCAGTTGTTAAAATAATGCATAAACAAAAAGCAAATAAACTCTCCAGTTACTTCCATCCACAGAGGCAATACCTGATCTCATTAACACCGATATGTTTTTTGATCTAATTCTATACCTATAATTACTACTTTCTAGTCATACAATCATCTAAATTAAATTATGTCAGGGTATTTATTAAGCAGAAGTCTTTAGAGGAACTTTATTGAATTGGTAAGAATTATGTGTAATCAATACAGTTTATAAATGAGTGATGATTTTAAGGTCCTTAATTTTTTCTTCTTGAATCATTCACTCTGCTCCTTACTTTTTAATGGAAAAATAATTTCTAAAGCTCATTAATTGAATAAAGAGTTAAAAGGTAAACTAAGGCCCCATCTATACTTGAGTTAACATAATTTCATTGTATTTTGAAAGTACATTGATTCACTTTTTCATTTTCCCAGCATTTGAAAGGTAAGATAACGCACATGGTTTCCATGATGCAGGTCATGCGCACAAGCACGTATTTACTGAAAAGTCACAACAGGTGCATCTACTGCTCAAAAGGGAGTTGGTTCATTTTGCAAATTTCTATGAAGCCATTTGGTAGACTCTTTACAGATATATACGAAATTAAAATACTAATTACAGCAGACAGTTACATGAAAGATGAAGGCACAGCAAGTAGTGCCATGTCTTTTTGAAACACTGATGTTCCAATGACAAATGCAAGATGTAAAACAACTGGCAAGGGAGTAATTACTCAGAAACCTCTGTAAGCCAGGAGCCAAGGTTGGAATGGAGCCAACATGGAAACATCTCATTAAAACCACACAGGAAGAAATGCAAACACTACATCCTTAAACCACTTTCAGTACAAGTCAAAGGGTCAACATGAAACAAACGATCATTCATAAAATCAGTGTTTCTAAATACAAAGACGAGAAGCTTAGACATATCACTGTTCCATAGAACTTATACATTCATTGTCTTCTAGCATGTAAAAACCAATGGTTGGTATAAGAAAACTGGAAACTGGGGAGACTGAACAGGAATGTTGCAGATAATCCAACCCCAAGTTGTCTGCCCAAGGGTAAGTTCAGGTTTTCTCTAGTGCTTGATAAGTCAGGCTGATCTTAAAGTTAGGAGTCGGATATTTTTTCATGGCAGTGATTCTCTAAGAGTGGTCCCCAGAGAAGCAGCATTGGCCTTACCTAGGAACTAGTTAGAAATACTCATTTCCAGATTGATTGAATCAGAAACTCTAGGTGTGGGCCCAGCAATCCTTGTTTCAACACCCCCCACCCCCCCACCCCACCATGATTCTTATGTGCTAAAGTTTGAGAACCACTGTTCTTAAGACATAAGAAACTAGAAGAGCATTGATTAAGCTGCCAGGACAGGAATTAACAGGACAAATAATTCTCCTGGTTGAAAAGGAAGGACAATAACTGGATGAACCTTCCAGCAGTTGAGTGTACTTCTGTCACTAAGATGGTCAGTCAGTCCCTCCTGCCTGGAACCCCTGTGTGTTGTTCTACAAAGAGAGAGAGAAAAGGTTTCATGGGGTGCCAGTGGTATGGTGATGGTTTTTCTCCAATCAATAAATGGTGCCACTGTTAATAAGGAAGTTGGACATTATTTTCAACTGAGTTTCTTCTAGGCAATCTCTGGGAATGTTCTTTTGTCTGTCTTCCCTAAAAGAGTATTTTTGTGTTTTTGGAAATAAAAATGGTGTGACATTCCAAAATCTTATTACTTCTACATCAAATACAAACACTATGATACAGCTAGAGGAAGGGAATCTGCCAAACAAACAATGTATGTTTTCTAGATTGTTCTACCAGTGAATAAGGAGAACATTTTTTTGAGAAGGCATAATTATAGATCAAGTTCTTTACCAACTTCATAAATCTTTCCCAATATTAAGCTCATACTTAAAAAAAAAAGTGCTCAACAAAGCTCTTTTGCTTCTCTAAGGCCACACTAGATCTTGCTGGGCTCACCTAAGTGGTACCCAAACACATTTAAGTTTTCTCCTCAGCTTACTTGCAGGACTCTGTGGTTTTTGCCTGCTTCCTTGTCTGCAGAGCAAGTACAAATATTGAGGTCATATGGCACATGGTTGCTATGGATACTATCCTGATGCCCTCAGTACCTGGATCTTTAAATAATCTTGTTTCCAGTTGCTTCTTCAGAGAGTGTACATTTTGAAAAATGGTTACTTGCATATTCTCAAACTTTGATGATGACATACAAATTTAGCACTTCCCAGAGAAGCAAGTAGAGAGGCACTGATGGCTACAGGGCACTTTATTCTTAGTTGGTTAAATGTTATTTAAAAGGTTTATGAATTATGCATGCCATTCCAGACATAGACTGCCATGGTTTTCCTGCATTAATAGCTGGCCATGAAGAGTGTTCCATCATTTCTCTCTAACTTAGTGAGTTTTCTAACACTAAAAGTTTGCTTTAAGGTTAAAGTTTAGATTTTGATTTTCTTTATTTTCAAACACTGATATGTTTGAAATGTATATAATCTTCTATATGGGAACACAATTTAAAAATCTTAAAAATATCTCCATAACATCCCAGACAGATCTGGGATCTCAAGCAAATATTCTCGGTGAACTGCCTAATTCCTAGAGACTTTCTCTCTTTCCCACTAGAGTTTCCTCCATACACTTAGATGGAGCATGGTGCTGGGGGAAGAGGATAGTCTTTGAGTTCAGCAATACTTCTTTTGAAACCAACTTTGCATTTTACTTGTTGAGAAAATTTCTGAACCTCTCAAGGTCTGTGTTCTCATCTGAAAAAATGAGAAAAATAATACCTATTTTATAAGGCTACTGTAAAAACTAAATATAAGGTGAAGGTCCACACTCACAGTGACACAGTCACTTCCTCCCTGTTGTCTGTTACTTCCTGCTGTTATCAGTTCTCAACAAAGGTCTTCGTCCTGTACAGTCTGATGGGACTAACACTGATGGAGTCTCCCTTCTGAGAAAGAAAGAGTGCCTACATAAGCACTGCTATGGTGTATTTGGGGAGGCTCTCCATGGACTGTATAAGCCTTCTGAAACCAAGAACAAGAAGCCTAGTGACATTGTACCAGGACATCTCAAATCAGAGTTACTAATACATTCTACTGTCATGTGTAACTAAAAAAAAAAAAAAAAAAAAAAAAAAAAAAAATTGCAGGTGCTTTTGAATTAACGTTTTGTCATACTTGATTTAAAATAATTTAAGCTGTTTATATATGATAGCATCTGCCTGGGTCCTTATTGGTCTGTCATTAAATAGCCTAAAAATGGAAAAAGACTTTCCATTTCAGTATCTATGGAGCATGTGTGAGACCCAGGGTTCGATCCCCAGCACTGCAGCAAAAAACCCAGACCTGATTGGGACATGAGGAGCTAGGCAAGGCTCTATGAACAATTTATTAGCTCCCCATCACCAAAACTGACGTCCTCCTTAATGGCAGGGAGAACTCTGGCAAAGAGTGGGAGTATTTGGCTGGGCTGTCAATCAGTGATTCTCTCCTACTTGGCATTTTCCAAAAGCTTGTTTCACGTGGCACACTTTACCAAACTATAAGGAGAGAGAAGTCTCGGCCTCAAGTAACACACTTTGGCAGTAAATATAGGTAACTAGAAGCAATGTATGAAGTCTTGTTCTGCTTAGATCTGTACATGCAGTGCTAATGCCCATGTTTAACTTCAGAAGGCAGCCTTGACCTTGATCTTACAGCTGCCTAAAAAGTGACTGTGAGAAGAAAAACACCTGGTACTTTCAGGGATTGTGGGAGGGAGTGAAGGAAGAGAGGGGTCAAGGTGGGAACGGAGACACCAGGAAAGGTGTGAGGGACTGACTGGCCTGGGAGAGGCCGTTGTCTACCATGTGTTCCTAATTCCCTCTGATTCTTCTCCATCTCCGCAAGTCCTGTTCAAAGGGACTTCTTTGCATCAGACAATGGCTTCCTTGAAAACTGCACCTAGCCCTGGGAAGTACTGCTGATGGGACTTAATACTTTTCTGGTTGAAATCTGAAGTGGATTACGTAGTGCTGGAGCTCACAGTACATTAGGCATGGAGGTGGGCTTACGAGCAATGTGGGACTTGGTATGGGTTATTGACAAGATGCTGGGAAGGTACCGAAAACCTCTTACAAAACTGTCAGTAATGAACTGGGTATACTTTCTCATCTTTTTATTTCTTAGGGCCCATAATCAGGCTGGTTCAGAACAGCATTTAGACTTTGTATTGGGGAAACTTATTTTCATGAACTAGACTTTGATCTCATAATAGAAATCAGTGGGAAAATGAATTCTGACTTCCAAATAAACATACTTCTGTCACATGAGAGAATGGCTTTCTTTGAATTTTTGTTTAAAATTTTTTAAGCCAGGGAAGCTCTATCACTGAGCTACATCCTCTGTCCTTTTTATTTTTTGAGACAGGGTCTTGCTAAATTGCTGAGGCTGGCCTCGAACTTGTGATCCTCCTTGGGAGGAGGCTTCAGCCTCCCAAGTTGCTGGGATTACAGGTGTGTGCCACGGTGCTTGGATGAATTTTTATACTTTATGAAAAGTTGCTATGTATAAACATTTCATAAGCGCTCTAATTTTGTACTCTGCTTTACCGAAACTGTTTCCCCCGTAAATTGCAGAATACTCATAAGCTCATAAAGGAGAATTGAACCCTAGAGAAGTCCCAAAAAGAAAGAAAACAACCATGGTGAACTGTTTTTGTTTTTTTTTTTTTTGGGGGGGGTCTCTACCCAACTTTCAGTTCCATTTACCAAGTATAAAAAATTAAATGTTATGGATAGAACACAGCTCACTGCTCTCCTAGTAATTTATTGCCTATAAAATAGCAACGCTAATTGATCTGTTCTTAAACTTGAATTGTTGGCCAATGAGTAAAAATTGAAGGCAAAGAATGTGTTGTGGAACTAGAAGTTTCTGTGATGATTTCTAGACGGCATGCTGGATTAATGAAGCTTTCTTTTTGATCATTTAAATAAGTTGGAGAACGTTGCCTTGCTCTTAACCTTATAGATAACTACATAATTCTCAAGAAGGGCAAAACTTATGAATACCATCACTGGATAAAGTTCAATCCATTTAAAATGTGTACTTCAATACTGAAGAATTGATACATTAATACATTTTTAGACACTAGGAAATAGCCATGTATGTGGTAACTGATTCTGTTGTCTAGAAATATATATGTGGGCTTGATTGAAAAGGTTCAATCATTGTAATGTAAGACATAAAATATAGGAGAGTAAGGATTGGGGTGTGACTCAGTGGTAGAATGTGTGCTTAGCATGAGTAAGGCCCTGGGCTTAATCCCCAGCACCAGGAGGGGGGGGGGGGAAGAAAAAAATCATAATAAGGGTTTCACATTTATTTTCTAATACTTAGGAAAAGAATTATCCACTTAAATATTGGTATAAATAATGAGACTTTAAATTGGCTTGTAAGAGAATTTAAACAGAAAAAAATTTTATCTTCTAAACTTCATTGTGTCCCCTTCCCATTTAGTTTTATTTTCTTCTGAGATTAGAGCTTGTATAACTGAACCCATGATTTCATGATTGTTGTGTTATTTTAAGATTTAAAATGATTTCATCATAATCCCCTTTCCCACCCCTGCCGGCTGTCTCCCTACTCCACACTTCCTGCCCCCTTCCCTGAGAAATCCGCTCACTGAATGGAGGACTCCGAGTTCCTTTCCTCCAAGGGTATTGATATAAAATGAGTTGCATCTTAGTATACTGTTCTCTTAAAAACCAAGTATTGTACCGTGCGTTCAGATAATTGTGGGGTGTAGAAATGTCTGTGCAACAAAAGACTAAGGCACCATTTTTTTTTTCTTTCCTTTCCTGCCTTGGGAACAAAAGCAAAGACTAATGGGACAGGCAGGGTAGTTGGTCAGTCTTACGTCTCTTGACAATAAATGCATTGGCTAATACCACTGGGTGCTTCATGTTAAAGGCTGCCAATCCACAGACTTCAAGCCCTGCTAGGAAAGTTTTCTTCCTTTAGAAATAGAGAAAGGCACAATAGTACCTTACATGGGGAGGTTGGTGAATATTAACCTGAAAATCTTAGCAACTTGGGAATAATGTTCAAATGTTTGGGAACAGCAGAAGTCGTCTCTCTCTCGATTATGACATTGAAAAATACATTGTGTTAGTCTCTGTGTCCTCAATTCTGTACCATTGGTCCACCAGTCTGTTTTGGTGCCAATACCATGCTGTTTTTGTTACTATTGCTCTATAGTATAATTTAAAGTCCGGTATGGTGATGCCACCTGCTTCACTTTTCTTGCTCAGGATTGCTTTGGCTATTCTGGGTCTCTTATTTCTCCAGATGAATTTCATGACTGCTTTTTCTATTTCTTTGAAGAATGACATTGGGATTTTGATTGGAATTGCATTAAATCTGTATAATGTTTTTGGTAGTATGGACATTTTGACAATATTGATTCTACCTATCCAAGAGCAAGGTAGGTCTTTCCATCTTCTGAGTTCTTCTATGATTTCTTTCTTTAGTGTTCTATAATTTTCCTTATAGAGCTCTTTCACCTCTTTCGTTAAGTTGATTCCCAGGTATTTTATTTTTTTTGATGCTATTGTAAATGGCGTAGTTTTCATCATTTCCCTTTCAGAGGCTTTGTCACTGATGTACAAAAATGCCTTTGACTTATGGTATATATACAAAATGGAATTTTACTCAGCAATAAGAGAGAATAAAATAATGGCATTTGCAGGTAAATGGATGAAGTTGGAGAATATAATGCTAAGTGAAATTAGTCAATCTCAAAAATCCAAGTACCGAATGTTTTCTCTGATATAAGGAGGCTGGTTCACAGAGTTGTTGGAAGGGGGTACATAGGATCAGAGGAACACTAGAATGGTCAACGGAAAGGGAGGGGAGGGAGGGAGTAGGGGGGGGTTGGAAAAAAATTGGTGGTTGAATGAGATGGATATCATTATCCTAAATGCATGATTCAAGATCTGAATGGTACTTATATACTTTGTATACAAGCAGTTGTATGTAAAAAGATACTATACTTGTGCATGATGAATAAGTAAATAAATAATAAAAAAATTTAAAAAAAAAAAAAAAAAGAAAGAAAAATACATTGTGTGTAGCTGTTTTTTTTCCCAGCTAAACCCTCAGTCATAGTACAGATTTTCTTCCAATTACTAATGTCTGGTACTAGATATCTGAGGGTTTATATATCAGCTTGACTTACCAGCAGATATTTTCTTAGGAATTGTATTTAGTTTTAAAATGATGACTCTAAGGAGTGGTCCTTGCAAAAAAGACCCATTTGGGGACAAATTTGCAAGCACAAAGTCTTGGAAATAAACTAAGGTTTAGAAATGTATCAAGGAATGTAGACTCTTCTGTAATAATGTGCAAAATCAGAGGATCACTGTGTCACTTGGATACCACCAAGTTTTAACAACACATATGAAGGGATAAACAGAAACTCATAAGATATCCAGAATAGCCCAGATCAGGGAGTGGTTGGAAAGGCTTTTTTTTTTTTTTTTTTTCTTTTCTTACATTAGGGAACACTGTTCTTTGAGACCTAGTTTAAGTGTGGCAAATGCTATCAGCTGGATTGGCAGGCAAACTGTGAATCTCTCTATGGTATTTATGTCCTTGGGGATGAAATTTGAGTCTTCTACACAATGATGTCATAGACACGGCCCACTCTGCCCAGCCATTCCCTCACAGCTTGGCGAACTCTGATGTCAGTCACGTGACAGGTCAGCTGGCTGATGCACGGAAACACTGCTGGCTGGAGGGCAGTGAAGGTCTGGTCTGGAAGGATCTGAATCTGATTGAGAACTGTTAGCACCATGTTGGTCCATGCCTAAGAGAAAGGATTGAAGACAATTATTGGCTGTCTCAAAGTTTCATTTGATAATCAGGTTATGCTCTGTCAATCTATAAATGGGTTTCCTCAGGATTTAGCTATAATAAATTAGTTTCTAATAATTAAAACCACAATTTATTATAGGCACATTAACAACACATATGAAGGAATAAGCAGAAACTCATAAAATTAAGAATATTTTGGGGGCTGGAATTGTGGCTCAGTGGTAGAGCGCTCGCCTAGCACGTGCGCGGCCCGGGTCCGATCCTCAGCACCATGTAAACATAAATGCATTGCATTGTGTACATCTAAAGCAAATAAATAAACATTTAAAAAAAATAATAAAAAAAAGAATATTTTGGGCTGGTGATATAGCTCAGTTGGTAGAGTGCTTGCCTTGCATGCATAAGGCCCTGGGTTCAATCCCTCATCACACAAAAAAAAATTTTCAGTTTTTGCAAACTTCTAAAATCTTAGTTGTTTTTTAATCTAAGGAATAAATAAATACCTTGCCTTCTCATAATGAAATTTCCATAGGCCATATGATATTTTTAATCAGAACTCTTTTGTAACAACAAGACTTGGGATAGTTCTGCCTTGATTTTTTAAAAAATATTTATTTATTTACTTTAGTTGTACACAATGCAATGCATTTATGTTTACGTGGTGCTGAGGATCGAACCCGGGCCGCACACGTGCGAGGCGAGCGCTCTGCCGCTGAGCCCCAGCCCCAGCCTCCTGCCTTGATTTAAGGTAACTTAAAATTAAGAAAAATCCCAAACATGAAAACTCTATTAAGATATGATTTGCTAAGAAAGGTATCTGTTCAAGAATAACTATACATCTCAGTGTAACTGGATACTTTAAAATCTCTTTTCTTGGCCAGGCGTGGTGGCACACATCTGGACTCAAGACTCAGGAGAATCTCAAGTTTGGGGTCAGCCTCAGGAACTTACTGAGACTCTGTCTCAAAATGAAAGGTCTGGGAATATAGCTCAGTGGTAGAGCGTGCCCGGGGGGTTCAATTCCCAGTATATATATTAAAAAAAAAAAAAAAAAAAAAAAAAACTAGGATAATTTTTTCAAAGCCCCCTGAAGAATGAGAATTTTTATGTGCTTAAGAAAGGATGGAAAGACTAGAAATGAAAACAAGTCATTGGTATATAATAAGATCTACTTTGCTTTTTTTTTTTTTTTAACATAATACCTTAGAACTATAGAATTTTTTTCAGTGCTGTAAAGTCCATCAGTTTTATAAGCTTTCCCTTCATCTTATTTATGCAAGTCTGTTGCTAATTCTCAACAACGTGTATTACAACATGAAAAATCAGTTTCTGAAATTATCTGAGGATAAAATTTCGGTTTCACACTGATGTACTGACACCGGCAGAGCCTCCATCTCCGTCTCTCCTGGTTGTCTCCCTTTGAGTGTCTCCTATTGGTGTCTATCAGATCTCACCATGTATGCATGCCCTCCAAGGGGGACCCATCTGGTATTTGAAACCCAGCCCCCTCCCACGCCCTCCGGCCGGCAGGGTAGTACCTGGATCTGTGCTTCAGCGTCCCTCACCGAGACACTCAGCGAGCTCCCGGTGGAGCCTGAGCGGGGCCTCTTCTCCTGTCGCAGCAGCTCGGGGCCAGCACTGAAGGAATGGCGCATTTGCCCTTGGTCCACCAGGTGCTGGGGGCGCTGGAGCAGCGGGGAGTCTTGGCCCCTGGGGCCCAGGGGCTCCCCCTTCTTGTCCACCTTCACCTCCTTGGGGAAGGGGGGCAGGTTGTGCTGCTGTTTCCTCTTTTTGTACTCGGTCATGAGCTTCGAGATGGTTTTGTCGGCCGCCATGGTGTAGATCTTGTTCCCTGCGTTCTCCCACCACTCCTTCTTGCGGCTGGGATCCTTCTTCTCCACTTTGGGGCTGGGCGGCAGCATCAGTAGGTCCCCACCGGCCCCCCGCAGGCTCAGAGTCTCGCCCAGGTGTTCCCGGGACTGACTTCGGTCATCCTCGGAAGGCGTGTCTTTCCCGGAGAAGCCGCCGGTGGACGGGGTGGACGACTCGGACTGGAAGGAGGGCAGGATGAAGAAGGGGTCGCTCCTGCAGACCGGCGCTTCCTCCATGCTGTTCTCCAGGTCCAGGTGCATCTGGATGTAGTTGTTGCACAGCTCCATGCACAGCTTGTGCAGCCTCTTGACCAGCCACACCCAGTCGGCGTTGCTGACCGGCTGGACGCTGAGCGAGGGCATCCGCGCCCGCCACTGCCTTTTCTCCTTGCCCCTCGGGGGGCTGACCTGGGCGGTCTCCTCAAAGATGTCTTCGTCTTCAGATGAGCACTGCTGGGAAGAATCTGTGCTTCTCTCCTCGTCCTCAAAAAGGACCTTCTTCACTTGCTCAGCAGTGATGGTTTCCTGATTGGTAAGAACAGCGCAAACCAGGGCGTGGAAATAGATGTTAAAGCTCATGGCAGACTGGCGGTAGAGGTTGGCAGCGCCCCCGATGCCGGACACCTTCTTTAGCAGGCACTTCAGCCCGGGGCTGGTGTCAAACTCCCGCGCTGTCCTGTAGGAGTCCAGCAGCAGGTCGAATATGACCGCCAGGTTCTGCATGGAGATGTATCTGAGGAAGCCGGCCAGCTTGGTGTCTGGCACTTGGACCGTCTTCTCCTCTCCAGGAGAGGGCCCTTTGACGAACTCTTCTAACAGGATATCATACAGATTCTGGAGTAACACCTGATGAGACAGCAAGCTCACTACAATTTCCCTGAAAGAAACGCTTCAAATGAAAATAAAGGTCAGATTAGCGCCGCCTTAGTTATTTCAAAGCCATGTAGATATTACCAGTTTCCTAACCAGTGGAATTTTAATGCTAACTCTTACATTCTAGAGCTCCTGGATTTTAAGTTATGATACTGAGCTAACAATTATCAAGTCTTAGGAAACAACATTTTTATAAAAATTTTTAAGAGTGGGTACAATTATAGGACATGACAGTTAATAAAACATCAAATCAAGAGATTTTGAGTTCCATCAATTTTAAGTGGCCCTTTTTTTCCTAAATCCAAAGTTTTTTTTTGGAAATCTGATTGAAGTTTGGCTTTAATGCCCAAGCCAGTTTTCCAGGACTAAATGTTAATGCTTCAGGTACATATATATCAAACTTGCATGTCTTCAGTATATGCAAGGGAAGAGAGTCAAACGCTGAAAAGTTTTAATGCTATTGATATTATGGGGCAAACATTAGTGATGTGACTCCTTCATGGGCCCTGAGTGGTCATCTGGTTTCCCTGAGGTGCCTTCCTGGACTGAGAGGTGGGGGAGGCAAATCTTCCCTCTCAGGCCAGGGCACCTGGATGAGGAACAGGCGCAGATTGAGTAATAGTTGCCACACAGCTTTAGATGTGGGTGCTCAAGTGCTTGCTGATTTAGCCCCTTTTGATTGATTGATTCTTGCACTAAGAAAACAATTTCAATGCCAGATACCACATTTACCAAACACTTTAATTCACCAACGTGGTTTTGGGTTTGTGGTTTCCCGTTCTTTTCATTGCTTGTAGAATTTTGTGAAAATAGTTTATGCTGTTACGTTGCCAACTAATTCCCATAACTGGATAATTATAAAATTATGACAACTCATATTAACAATATTGATTTAAAAGGTCCAACCATTATGTTAGTACTCTTTGCTTTATTCTGTCTCATTATGCCCTTAAATTTAAAGATTATTTTTTATAAGTAGCAGACAGTATTTTACCTAGTAGAAAAAAATAAAAATCCTTGAATAAATATAAATGAGTTACAAAGGGCTGTCATTCAAAAGCCACAACTTTTAAATCTAAATACTTTTAGGCCATTGTCACTGAGGAAAAGACATTAATCTTAACAAAGATGAAATGAGCTGTTAAAGGGCTGTCAATCAAAAGCAGTAACTTTTTAAAATAAATCACTTAAATTTTGTGGTAAAATATATATAGCTTAACATTACTATTTTAACTACTTTAGGTGTACAATTCAGTGGTGTTAAGTATATTTACAATGTTGCATAACCATCACCATTTCTAGAACTTTTTCATTATCCCAAATAGAAACTATGTTCCCATTACAAAAAGACTCATCATTCTCTCCTCCCTCCAGCTCCTACTTAAGAAACTTCTGCCAGGTTACTTAAGGTTTAGGAAACCTGAATATGCATTCTTCTGAAATCCTTCAGGAACCACACAAGTCTGTTCACTAGTCCTCTGTCCCCATAACCAACCAAAAAAACAGCAATAGACCTGTCTGGGGCAAGACTGTCTGGAGGAAATGTTCTCCTTGAGAAATGGCTCTGAACCCACCTTCCCTGGAAGTGGGATCCCCAAACAAGGAAGTTCAACCACAAGGGTGAGTCTGATTAGCCTTCTGAAGGAATAAAACCCTCAGCCCTCCAGGATGTTTCCTATTCCTTCCATGAGAAATGGAAAGCCTGATTCCAACAAACACCCAAAGAGAGGGCTGATGCAAAGCAAAGTTTGAATTCTAGTGTCTTTAAATTACAGTATTTTTATCAACCAAGATCTTCTCTTTGATGATTTAATTGCTAACTGTGCATATAGAAAAGACAGAAAATCCCTTTTATTTTAGGTTTGGCTAAATGATAAAACAAATAAGAGAAAAAGAAGCAGATAATGAAGTGATCAGCATTTTAGAAAAGTGAAATGTCTATGAATATGCAACTTGTATTTATCTATGCTGACAGGAGATAAGGATCTCAAACAAAATCAAATAATTTTCCAATTTCTTGTACCCAAGACTTTTTTTTTTTTGCCGCGGGGGGGGGGGGAGTGTACCAGCATTGAACCCAGAAGTACTGTGCCACTGAGCTACATCCCCGGCTCTTTTTTTTTTTAATTTGAGAAAGGGTCTTACCAATTTGCTGAGATTGGCTTTGAACTTGTGATCTTCCTGCCTCAGCCTCCTGAGCTGCTGGGATTACAGGCATGCGCCTGGCATACCCAAAAATTTCAACGTGTTTTCCAATTTTTGTTGTACCTAAATCTTTCAACCATTTTCTCAGCATACTTTAAAGAAGGCTGCATACTTGCTTCTTCTGATGTAAAGTGCAAAGTAAAGCCAATCTCCAGATTGGATAATCGAA
This sequence comes from Tamias sibiricus, assembly GCA_025594165.1. Classification (NCBI taxonomy): domain Eukaryota; kingdom Metazoa; phylum Chordata; class Mammalia; order Rodentia; family Sciuridae; genus Tamias; species Tamias sibiricus. The sequence continues at coordinate 123,535,948 of CM046666.1, read as the reverse complement.
AGTTGATTGCATAACAAATGGTTGGCTGAAAACATACTAATGTCAGTTTCAGAGAAACAGATCCACAGTAAAAAGGACTTCTTAACACTCTAAGATTATATGGATTGTGTAATGCTTGGGGCTATTAATGTCAAACTTTTTCATTTTTATTTTTTAACTGAAATAGCTCTCTTTTTAAATGTTGTAATCTTGTTTTAGGTAGTTTATTTTTCCAATAGGTGTTTTTTTTTTTTTTTTTTTTTTTTTTTTTTTGGTACTGGGAATTGAACTCGGGGGCACTCAACCACTGAGTCATATTCCCAGCCCTGTTTTGTATTTTATTTAGAGACAGGGTCTCACTGAGTTGTTCAGTGCCTTGCTTTTGCTGAGGCTGGCTTTGAACTCGCAATCCTCCTACCTCAGCCTCCTGAGCTTCTGGGATAATAGGCATGCACCACTGTGCCCAGCCCATGGGTGATTTTGACATGGACCTTTAAGGATGCAATTGAGCATCATGTAAGAACTTTTCTTAGGTCTCACCCATCTTCTACTGTATCTTCTGCCTTAAAAAGAAAAAAGTCAAATTCAAGAATATAATTTGGCTGAGTTCTCCAGTGGGATTGGCTAAGGAATTTAATATGGTTTTCCTGTTACACTTAACTACAATGAGTATGAATAGATTTATGAACCATGTTGATATATTTTACAATCCCCCAATTTTAAAAATCTTTAAGCCAATGACATAATAATAGGTTATGCTACTTTTCCAATGTTTTATTTATAATTTAAACTTGGCCTACTATTCTTTTTTCATTTTTCCTACCTTTACTTCAACAATATTTCAGGAAGAATAATTGGCTGAATTGGAACCAGAAATTAAAAAAAAAAAAAAAAAAAAAAAAAAAAAAAAAAAAGGACAAGAGGTAGAAAAAGAATGGAAATTGCAAAATGGATTGCCATTTAAAATGTGAAAGGATTACACAATTTTTGGCATAGAACACATACAAAAATGACTGACACTAACACACTAGTGGCTGGCCGTTGAGGGAGCCAGAGATTAGGACTGGGGAAGAGTACGGGATATCGGTGAAGTTCTATTTCTGAAGTTGGGGTGGCAGGGACATAGTTATTCTGTTTTTTTATTCATGCTTCACAACTTTTGAATATTCCATATATTCTTTTGTACGTACAAGCATTTGACTAAACTTAACCTGCTAACTGTTGAACAAATTACCCAGAGTCTATGAATGATATCTGTCTAACCTTAGGTTGCTGTAACTAAATACCATTGATTGGCTATCTCATCAACAAATTGATTTCTCACAGTTCTGGAGGCTGGAAGTCTGAGATTAGGGTGCTGGCCTGGTTGGATGCTGGAGGCTCTCTGGAGCTTGCAGAAAGTTGACTTCTTTCTGTGTCCTTGTGTGGCGGAAAGGGGGCAAGGGAGTTCTCATGTCTGTTTTAAAGGCACTAATCCCGTTTGTGAGGGTGCTGGGGACCTTAAGAACACGTCAGCCGAAAGAATAGAAATTTAAGTCAAGGAAATGAAAACCGAACTCTCTGGCTGTCTCTCACTTCCTGATACATGGACTTGGCCTAGCCCAGGGGTGTTGCCCTGACATATGATGAAAAATCAAACCACCACTAGGATAGGCTAGTGGCTGTTCCTCCAATGTGATCTGCTCGTACTCCCTATGCTCCCCTATAACCTTTCTGCTGATTGGCTCATGTCTTCTATAAAGGCCATCCAACTTCCTCAATAAACTGAGCACGTGCCTTGACCGGTCTCCCTGATGTGTCTGATTGTCCTCCAAAAGGAGGGCTGGGTGCGGGCGGTCAGTCGGCTCTTACCTTTCCCGATCTGCCCTTGTTGGGGTGTGCTCCCCCTTCTCTTGCAGGTTGAGAGGAGTTAGGGGCTAAAAACCCCAACATGAGGGGACTACCCTCATGACCTAATTTCTTCCCAGAGGTCTCACCTCCTAATACCATCACACTGGTGGCTAGGGGGAAAATCCTAGGGATTCAGAGGGTTGCAAGCATTCAGCACCAACTTTCTCTCCCAAATGATAAAGGATGCAGCTAGACCTGGTTTTGATACTGGCTTCATACTTTGAAGTTTGTGAGTCCTTGAATAAGTGACTCAGCCTCTCTACTGTGTCTTGTTTTCACTAGCATTTTACTCACATCTATTCCTTGTATTTTAAGGTTATTGCTCAAATGCCTACCACTGGATGGTCAGAAGTTCATCTCCAACTTTTTTAGGCAGGATGACAGTATTTGAAATGAGCAAGTTTCTTTTGGCAGGACACAGATCCTTGGGAATTTTATGTGTTTCTCACTGAAACAATCTGAACAATGCCTCAAATTACAATAATTGATGTCCAGGCTGGCCTTGACCTCCTGGGTGCAAATATGGCCTTAGCCTCCCTAGTGGCTGGGACCACAGGTGCCAAGCCATTGTGCTTGGCCAATAACATGGCGCTGGGCGTGTCCACTCTAAATTCATATGCTGAAGTCCTAATCCCTAGCACTTCAGAATGTGGCTGTATTTGGATAAGGGATCTTCAAGGGGGTAATGAAGTCCAAGTGAGGGCATTAGTGTTGGTACTAATCCCATATGACTATTGTCTTTATAAGAGGAGGAAATTTGGATACAGAAACAGACATGTGAAGGGACACAGAAGATGCCATCTGCAAGCCAAAATGAGAAAAGGAACTCTGCCAACACTAATCTCTAACTTAGAGACCTGTGAGAGGACACCGCCATTTGTCACCTAGCCTATGGTACTTGGTTGTGGCAGCTTGAACAAACTGATACCTATGAAATGTGGGAGGTTTGGTTACAAGGCTAACCATATTTAAGAAAACCTTTGCTGAAGGACTTCACAAATGTTTTCGGTATTCTTGGACAAAGCTTGAATTAGCAAGAACTGGGATCAATGAACTTTCTTGGGCACAGGTGCCCTTTGCGTTTAAGGTTAGCTGCTTACCTTTTCTTGGTGTGGCCATTTGGCTTCTCGTCAGGAGGCAGCTCAATGATGAGCTGGCAGGACTGGGCGTGATCAAAGTTGTTGGGAGTCTTGGGTGAGCACTGGGTGTCCAACATAAATACCTGCAAGGGTGTACAGAGGCATGGTTCAGGACCCAACATCCTCTATCTGACCCCACCAGGGACTAGCTGGGTAGCTCTGGTGAGTTGTTTATTTTCTGCCTAGTTTCTCTATTATAAAATGAGGATAATGGTTTCCTATTTAGTATATCTGTTGAATTAAACAAATTTATGTATATTATACATGCAAAGCATTAGAGTAAATAATGAATGTTGGCTGCTGTTGTTGATGCTAATGATGTACCACTTGTATCACATGACAGTAGAGGATACTCCAAATAGCCAGCACTGACATTTAATATTAAGAGTAAATAAGCTGGGCGTGATGGCACATGCCTGTTATCCCAGCACTTGGAAGGCTGAGGCAGGAGGATCATGAGTTCAAAGCCAGCCAGGTACTTAGCAACTCAGGTGAGGCACTTAGCAACTCAGTGAGACCCTGTCTCTAAATAAAATTAAAAAATGGGCTGGGGATATGGCCCAGTGGTTGACTGCCCCTGAGTTCAACCCCTGGTTCCAAAAAAAAAAGAGTAAATAAAAAGGGACTATCTTTACTATTTTTGTAAAGGATTATATCTGAATTTGACATCTGTTTGGTATCATTTTATATCCAGCACAGGAATAATTAATTAGGACTTGTCAGGATGACCGATGTGGCTAAGCTACTCCATTACACGGCAGCAGAAGGGACTAAAAAATATCAGAGCTCCAATCCAAATGATTTCATTTCTCCTGACTTAAATCACCATTGGAAGTAGTAGACTATTTTCAAGGAAACCACTTCTTTCCAAGTATAGTAAGAATTGCCAGATTATTGAATATCGGGTTATTTTAAGAGTGAATATAAAAGGAAGGTTTGGACTAAGGAAGGAAGAAAGAACTCTGGGGAACTGAATTGCTTCCCTGCTACTCTTCTTCACTAACAATCTATTTCAGAAGATGCCACTGACATTTTCATATTCCTGCTGTGTGGCTGGAAAGACCACTGTATGTACATGTGACAATCAGCCAAGTGTCACAGCTTCCTGTTCAGGCACGCTAACCCTTTAGAGGAACCCTCTCGGTTTGAGCCTGTCTTCTTTCCACAGCTGCCATGCTGCTGGAAGTGCCTTTACTATTTCTTCTCTCAATTTTCTCAGACTGGCCAAGGATGCTTCAGAGGGACCTGTTCTCTCTCTCCAGAACCAGCACAATCATTAGGTCCCAGGATGTTAGGAATGCACTCAGCAGAAGGTATGAGAGGCTGATGAGGAAAACACTTGTCCCACTCTCTGAATGATGCTGGGGAAAGACCTTCAGAAGTCACGCCTGCCAGGAAACTTCTCAACTGACAGCGTCGAGGTAACTGAGTTCCTTACATTGGTAATCAGGGGATCCTAGATTGTCTGTGTGCCAGGGGAAATTTTTATTAAGAGTCCAATCAGAGCTGGGCGCTGTGGTGCACACCTGTAATCCCAGCACTTGAGAGGCTGAGGCAGGAGGATCGTGAGTTCAAAGCCAGCCTCAGCAATGGTGAGACCTCAGCAACTCAGTGAGACCCTGTCTCTAATAAAATACAAAAAAGGGCTGGGGATGTGGCCCAGTGGTCGAGTGCCCCTGAGTTCAATCCCCAGTACAAAAAAAAAAAAAAAAGTCCAAGCACATCTTTAGAGAAATGGAGCTTTTTGAATATAGCAGCTAAATCATTTCTTCAAATATAATTCAAATCTGACAGTTCCTATACATTTGTAAAACTATTAAATATGCATAGTCAAAATAGCTGTTTGTTAAGAACACAGTTCAAACCTGCTACTATATAATGGGGTGTTGGGCTAGTCAGTTGTTGGGAATTAGTCCATTTTCACTTCTTTTACTCTGGTGAATAGCATTGTCAAGAATATATGTGAATTTACAGATAGTACTTAGTTGTACTGCTGAGTTTCTTAGAAGCAGATTTCCATGTCACGTAATGCTGTAAGGCCTTCTTTGATTCAGTAATTCATCTTGATTCAACAAACATATCCTAAGCACCTCCTCTGTACTTTGCTCTAGGAACACCAAAAGCAAACATCTAGGATATATTCTCTGCTCCTTTGGAGCTCACAACTAACATGTGCAACTTGTAAAGGAAAAGCCATTGGTATGCAATGACTCTTGCATGGGGGAATATATTAAAATTCAAATTTTAAGCCACTTTTAAGTGTTAAGATCTGTGTTCTGCATAGGAGATTTTAAAAATCAAAAAAATCTGCTATCGTTAGGCACTCCTGGTTTAGCAGTAACAATATTTAAGCAAACACTTGCAAGTAGCCTAAACAGATTTTTTTATGTATAAAGAGGCCAGGCTGGAGGGTGCAACAAGCAAGGGAAGGTGGACAGGAGGTGATGTAGGTGCCTGGGATAATGTCATTCCTGGGAAGAGTGGTACTGACCAGAGGTCAGGGCCAGGATGTACGTGGTCCTAAGGGAATGAAAGGCAGTTTGGTGATGCGAGACCTTCAGAAAGGAATCCTGGCATGCACATGAAGCTTCTGAGTCCCCCAAGATCCAAAAGCCCAGCCCTTACCTGTTGGGCCATGGCTCGGATGCGCCAGTACTCGGCCTCGGCACTGGGGGAAGAGGAGGGGGCTGCCACCCGTACCTGGCAGCCTTCCCCGCTGAAGCTCTCAGTGCCACTGTGGAAGCAGCCAAGCAGGTCCTAGGGAGAAACGGCAGGTGTTTACTGGGTGTGTCCTGGTGCTAGGCCCAGCCTGGGATCTGATGTGGCCCCTGTGCCTGGTGGGCCGAGGAAGAAGAGGCACTTGGGCGCTCTCCTCCAAGCAGCTTACCTTCACTGGCTTGAGGGTGGCAGAGAAGGCGTCCTGTAGGGCACAGCAAGCCAGCCGCCACATCTCCTCAGTGAACACTGGGCCCGCCGTCACCAGGACGTACCTGCCAAAAGAAACAAGGAAAGAAGCCTTGAGTCCGTCTATCCTGTTGCCACAAAATTTAGGGCCTTGTGTGCAAGGCTTCCTGTTTCTAATCACTCTTGCTGTCCCTCCACCTGGCATTCCACTGCCAAAATACTATTTCCTAGACCACTTTAATACAGAAATATCAACAGATCCTCGTTACAAACAGGCCAGAGCTTAGGCAGGACTGCATGTATTCTGCATTTTATTTTTCCTTTCAAGTGCCATTTCTACCACTCTTCTACATTAATAGGAAACAAACTCCTTATTGTCACTTATTATTGCTAATCTCCATGCATCTGTTTACTTTGCTGTCCTGCTCGGGGCGTCCCCACCTATGGAAACCTTACTTGCTTTGGAGGATCTGATCAAGTGTCACTACCACACTAAACCTCTTCCTGCTTATCCTTCTCCCTACACCTCCTGTACTGCCTTGGCATTTACCAGTTATTCCATATTATCATCCTTTGTCATGTGACTATCTCTTTTCTGTCATTTTGAAAAGGCAATGAGCTCCCTGAGGGTAGGGACCTTGATTTAGGTAACTTCCTGTGCACCAGAGTACCTTGTAAATATGCTTTACACAACAGATATTTGAAAACTTGTTAGTACTTGCTTTTACTTAGTAGCAATCCACTTTTGGGATTGATTTTTCTAAAAAGATCATTTCCTTGGATTTTGTAATGAAACCTTCAACTTTGTGGAGAGCCAGGGAAGCTCTGTCTCACCTAATGCAAGAACAGCCCACTCTGGAGATGGTTTCTGTGGGCTTGGCCACACACGCCACCAGCAACTCAAAGAGGTCCTTTAGCATGGTGTTGATCATGCTCTCGTACCTGATGTCTATAGGAAGAAGAAAATCTAAGATTTGTACAACTCCAGTGTAAAGGGATAGATTGAAATGGCTATCTATAGCAAAAGAGGAAAGAGTCTGAGTGATAGAGACATATACACATGTGGGGAAAAGAACGTCCCCTAACAAAACACTTTTCTTAGATTCTTACCCAATTTTAGCTTATTTCATCCATATGGTTCATATCTAAACTTTTCAAAGTTAACCATATAGTAATTCATCTACTTAAGCGGAATAGAACATATGACATAGCCTGGATATTGATTAAAAAATTTAAATTCTTAAACAGGACAATTAGAACTTACCTTCCTTACTGCTGGTAGCCAAATTAAGTTGAACTAAATGCTCTAGTCTCACCACTTCTTGAAACCTGTCCACCTGCCTCTCTCTGCACCCTGTTCCCAGACGAAAGGATACAAGAATTCCAGAAATCACATTCTATTTGCTCAATTTAAGGAATACATCTGCATTTTTTTCTTCAAGGTTCTTATGGTGCCACAGAAGCAATTTGCAGGAACCCTCCAGGTCCTGTGCTGTGCTAAGCAATGCTCTGGTCAAGAACGTTGACTCCTAGGGATCACTTACCACCTCATGTGGAAGAACCTACTTGTTTTCTTTCCCCATTACTATTCTTATCTTGCAAGGCAAATTGTCCTTACTAAAGTTAGTAGAGGGACAGTTTCTTATCTATACTTTTAAATTCTCCCTCAGGGTCAAGTTCTCCTTAGTATATCTTCCCAGCAAACAGACCTCTTCTCTTCATAATCTCTGTTAGCAGCCATATTTCTTCTCCCAAACTTCCAGATCTTTCTGTCACAGGTCATGAGCAAGACTCTGCATTTCACAACTGTGGTTCCATGGGTTCCAAACTAAAGTATTTCCCCTGCCTCTTGGCTCCTCTCCATCTGCTGACTTTGACAATACTCTTCATCCCACACTTCCACATTTTTGGGGGGCATGGTACTGGGGATTGAACCCAGTAGTGCTTAACCACTGATCCCCATCCCCAGCCATTTCTGCTTTTTATTTTGAGACAAGGTCTTGCTGAGGCTGGCCTTGAACTTGTAGTTCTCAGCCAGCCTCAGACTTCCCAGTTGCTGGGATTACAGGCATGTTCCACCATGCCCAGCTCCATATCTTTTTCAAAGTGCCAGATATTAAGAAACTTCTGTCCCTAAACTGTCAATGTTTTGTCCATAATTAAAGCCTCTTCTGAAGTGATACTTCCTTCATTTAGTTTTCCTGGATGAAGCAGGATAACTGGAAATACCCCTTCTCACTCCCAGCTACAGCAATATTTCTTTTTTTGTTGTTTTTTTAAATATATAATGTACTTGCAGAGCTAGGCTAGAGCTGTTATCGGGTATTTTCAACTGCACATGTATTTATTCTGTTAGAGGATGATATACTGTATTTTAATTATTCTCAGGACAGAAGTATCCACTAAGCACTTTTGGACAATGATGCTACCTGCTGTGGTGCCAATACTACCTGAGTGTAGAAAGCTTTGAATGTGTTCTACCACCAGCTCGCAGGACAGACCAATGGCGTGCTTGAAGTTAGCAGAGGCCACGTCCCAGTAGGAATGGTCTTTATGGCTGCGACGGAGCCATAGGGACATCACAGGAAGAAGAAGGTGAACAACTGCATAGATTCCAAACCCCGGTCCTGAAAAGGAAAGGTCAGGATCAGAAATGGAACCTCAAGGGGGAAGGTCCTCACCATGGCTTGACATCATGGGGCTCTTTTGAAAGATCTCTCCATTATCTGAGAAGGTACAGGGAAAAAGAATTTACATTGACTAAGGAATGCCAATGGCATTTTTCTTCTTTATTTCTGCATGACTTTAGTTGTACAAGTAATATATGAATATACTCTTACAAAAATTTCAAATGTCAATAATGCTAAAATATTTAACCAACTCCTCCTTAGGTCCCTAGATGTAAGCACGCAGATACGTATATGCATGTAAGAAAACACCCTTAAAGTATATGTACATTTTTATGTAGAATGTAAATAAATATAAATATTGAGTTTTATTTATTCCTTTTCAGAGTCTGTCTCTGGGCTCAAGCCATCCTCCTGCTTCAGCCTCCCAAGTAGCTGGAACTACAGGTGCTCACCGCCATGCTACTTTGAAGTTTTTTAAGATTCTGTTACATAAAAGGGAAAATGTAAACCTTGATCTTCATATTTGATAAGCAAATTGAGATAGTCCTTATTTTTAGAGCCACATAGTATTCCCATTGTATGTTTATGAAACAGTTTACTTATTCATTCTTTTACTGATGGACATTTAAGATGTTTCTAATATTTTGCTTTTATAGATAATAGATTACTAAAATTCTGATTTTAAAAGATGCCTTTCTTATATGAAAATGATATGATAATAAAAAGAACAGGAAAAAACACCGGAGATATAACAACATTTTACATATTTCTGTCTAGTAGTTTTTAATGCATATGTAAGGCATATTTATAAATGCCTGCAGATTATATTCTTTATCATAATTTACTTAACTGCTTTCCATTTAGGGTGTTCTTAAGTTTTTTGGTATTAAAGATGTTTTAGTCCTCATACAATTTTGTCTTCAATACTGATACTGTGCATTTCCTTAGGTGAGAGATTCCTAGGAGAATTATTGGGTTAAATGATTTCATATACATCTAGTGGCAATTAATGTGCAAATGGAAAATGGTACTTAGCGGCGAGACAGATTTATATAATTAGTTCTACAACATACTTGCTTTTTTTTTTGATGAAAGGCTTTTAGCTTTTTGACATTTTTTTCTGAAAAATATTCCAGTTTAAAAATTGTTATGGATTCTAAATAGTATCAATTATCAAGTATTCATAATGGTGACTATAGGTCTTTTCTTCTCACCAACTAGTGGTTTCATTTAGGGCTCTGACTCTTAGTAAAAACTACAATTCCTGTAACAAGTTTCTTTGAACTTGAAGAAACTTGGGTGAAAAAATGTGTGTGCTAAACTGGATTGATTCAGAAAAAGATAAATTTCTAAGGTCCCCCTATATAGGCAGATGACTGTGCTATTTATTAAATGTCTTTTTCCAAATCTAATAACATATGACCTTTATACAAATAAGATGTGGCTGTCTGACCACTGCATGTATATGTGATTGGTTTGTGGATATCAGCAGTAGACCTGGTGAGCCCTCCTGACAGCTTTGGGCCCAAAGCATGCACTTAATGATCTAAGGAGGAAAGCTGGGAATCACAAAACCATGGCAGAGCCCAGTGTCTCATGAAGACGTGGACACAACAGCCTAGGCCCAATTAAAGTGGGACTCCAACACGCCTAAGTGACCACTATGTGATCTTTGTAAATGGACTGGTAGGAAGAAGTATGAACAATACTGGGGATATATGTACCTTACACATTACTGCATCATAGCCACTCAATGAATACCTATTATGACTGAAGTTTTGTATTAAGTGTAGGAAACAGTGAAAACAGATAAACATCCAGAAATACCTTCCTGAAAAAAAATCCATATAAAAATCCCCCCCCCAATCAGACATATTTACCAGGTGTTTTGGTAACATCTCTCAACAGCTCAAAGAGTAAATCCAAGGTTGGTGGTTGGTGCTGACGTGGACAGTTGGACACAGCTGCCGTGAGCTGCTCTAACAGGATAATCCAAACTTCTATCAGACCTGGAGACCAAAAAGCAGATCTATGTGCAATCCAGTCAAATATCACAAAGAATCATTGCAAGATCCAATTAAAAATTATATCTAAGCAGTCAAGCACATCAGACGTGACACCACCTAGGGTGTTAGTGCTCAATGCCTACAGGGACAGAGCATTATTTACATCTTCTGACAAAGCCAAAGGGAGAACTCAAATTCTACTAAACTGCCCTTTAATAAAAAGGCTATAAAAATATAGCCCTTTTTCAAACTAATTTTATTAATTTGGTCTTCTTTTTCTTTTGATTAGAGATGAAAAAGGAGAAATCACCACAGACATAACAGAAATCCATTAGGGACTATTTTGAAAACTTATCTTCTAGGTTTTCTAATTTATTGGCGTATATCTGTCTAGATAAATATGGTCTGCCAAAACTGAATCAAGAGGACACAGAAAATAAACAGACCAATAACTTGTAATGAGATACAAGCAGTAATAAAAAGCCTTCCAACAAAGAAAAGCACAGGACCAGATTGATTCTCAGATGAATTCTACCAAATCTTTAAGCTGAATTCTACCAAATCTTTAAAGTAAAACTCCTTAAATTATTCCATGAAATAGAAGGGGGTGTAACACTTCCAATTCATTTTATGAAGCCAGTATTACACTCCTACCAAAACCAGATAAGGACACATCAAGGAAAGAAAACTACAGACCAATATCCCTGATGAACTTAGATGTAAACATACCTAGTAAATACAAATCGTGTTCAACAACATATTAAGATTGGAATAAAACCAACTTGGTTGTGGTATACAAAGATGCAAGGATGGTTTAATACATGTAAATTAATAATTCATTACATAAATAGCCCCAAGGACAAAAATCACTTAATAGTTGCAGATAAGGCCTTCAACAAAATTCAGCACTCATGATAAAAACCACTGAATAGAGATAAAAGGAACACATCTCAACATCATACAGGCTATATGTGAAAAACTCAAAGCCAACCTCATAATAAATGGGGAAAAACTAAAGGCATTTCCTTTAAAATCTGGGACAAGACAAGGATGACCATTCTTACTGCTCCTATTTAATATAGTGCTAGAAATTCTAGCCAGAGCAATTAGGCAAGAGAAGGAAATAAGAGGGATGAAAATAGGAAAGGAAGAAGTCAAATTATCACTGTTCGCAGATAAAATGATCCTATACCTAGATCTAAAAAATTTCACCAAGACTGCTAGAGCTAATAAGCAAATTTGGAAAAGTAGCAGTTTACAAAATCAACATACAAAAATCAATATCTTTCCTATATAAAAACAAAGAAGCTGCTGAGAAAGAAATCAGGTAAACAATCCTACTCAAAAAAATACCTAGCAGCCAGGCGTTGTGGTGCACACCTGTAATCACAGCACTTGGGAGGCTGAGGCAGGAGGATTTCGAGTTCAAAGCCAGCCTCAGCAATGGTGAGGCACTTAGCAACTCAGTGAGACCCTGTCTCTAAATAAAATACAAAAAGGGCTGGGGATGTGGCCCAGTGGTCGAATACCCCCGAGTTCAATCCCCAGTACAAAACAAACAAACAAACAAAAATACCTAGGAATAAAAACTGACCAAGGAGGTAAAAGACCTCTACAATGAAAACTATAGAACATTGAAGGAATAAATTGAAGACCTCAGAAGATGGAAAGACCTCCTGTGTTCACAGATAGGCAGAATTAGTACCATTAAAATGGCCTTACTACCAAAAGCAATATACAGATTCAGTGCAATCCCCATCAAAATACCAATGACATTCTTTACAGAACTAGTAAAAACAGTTCTAAAATTCATTTGGAAGAATGAGAGACCAAGAATAGCAAAAAGCAATTTTAAGCCAAAAAAGTAATGTTGGAAGCATCACAATACCTGGCTTCAAATTATACTACAGAGCTATAGTAACAAAAACTACATGGTACTGGCATAAAAACAGACACATAAATCAGTGGTACAGAATTGAAGACACAAACACACATCTACAGTCATCTGATCCTTGACGAAGGTGCAAAAAACATACATTAGAGAAAAGACAGCCTCTTTAACAAATGGTGCTGGGAAAACTGGTTACCCCTATGTAGAGAAATGACACTAGATCCTTATCTCTCACCCTGCACAAAAATCAACTCAAAATAGATCAAAGGCCTTGGAATTAGACCACAAACTATGCAACTCCTAGAAGAAAATGTAGAGTCAGTACTCCAACTTACAGACACTGGCAACAACTTTCTCAGTAGAACCCCTAAAGCTCAAGAAATAATTATGAGAGTTAATAAATGGGATGACATCAAATTAAAAACCTTCTGAACAGCAAAGGAAACAATTAGGAATGTGCAGAGAGAACCTACAAAATGGGAGAAAATCCTTGTTAGCTTCTCTTCTGATGATTAATACCTGGAATTTATAAAGAACTCAACCTTTACACCAAAAATATCAACCCAATTAATAAATGGGCAAGTTAATTAAACAGACACATCTCAAAAGAATACAAATGACCAACAAATACATGGAAAAATGGTCAAGATCATTAGCAATTAGGAAAATTAAAATCAAAACTATACTGAGATCTCATCATACACCAATCAGAATGGCAGTCATCAAGAATACAAACAATAATAAATGCTGGAGAGGAACTCTTTTACACTGTTGGTAAAATTGTAAATTAGAACAACCACTATGGAAATCAGTATGGAGGCTTCTCAAAAGACTAGGTGTGGAACCACCATATGCTATATACAACTCCTCAGTATTTATCTTAAAAGAATTAAAGTTATCACACTTCAGTGATACATGCATATCCATGTTTACAGCAGCACAATTCACAACAGCCAAATATGGAACCAGCCTAGGTAGAGATCAGTGGATGAATGAATAAAGAAAATACACACACACACACACACACACACACACACACACACACACACACAAATGGAGTTTTATTCATCCATAAAGAAAAATGAAATTGTCATTTACAGGAATGGATGGAACTAGGGACCATCACCTTAAGCAGAATACGTCAGAAGGTCAAGGGTCAGAGGTTTTCTGTCATGTGCAAGCTAGAGAGGAAAAAGGAAAAGAAAGGTGGGGGAAGATCTCATGACAATCAAGGGGATGTCAGTAGAGTAAAGGGACAGAGGGAGGAGAAATGTGCTGGGGAGTGAAATTGTCCAAATCATATTGTTACATTGTATGCCTGCACGAATGTACAATATGTATTGTGCATGCACTATGTACAATACAATGCACCAATAAAAATTATGAAAAAGGGTGATATGGTATGTAAATTCTATATTGAAATGATTGTTGGATTTCTTGGGAGCTAATATTAGCAAAAGAATAAAGTTTTCTTTTTCCATCATCTTAGTCTTTTTTGAAAAATGACTTTTTTGGGGGCAGGGTACTGGTGATTAAACTCAGAGGCACTCGGCCACTGAGCCACATCCCCAACCCTATTTTGTATTTTATATAGAGACAGGTTCTCACTGAGTTACTTAGTGCCTCACTGTTGCTGAGGCTGGCTTTGAACTTGTGATCCTCCTGTCTCAATTTCCCAAGCCACTGGGATTATAGGCACGCACCACCCCGCTTGACAAAAAATGATTTTATTGTGGCAAACACATATAACAAAAAATAGCGAGTTAGCCATTTTTATCGGTATAATCGAGTGGCATTAATTAGATGCACAATGTTGTGCACTACGACTGTTTCATCACCTCAAACAGAACCCTGTAACCATTAAGCAGTAGCTCCTCATTGCAGCCCAAGCAACCTCTAACCCACTATTGTTAATGTTCAGGTATGACAAGGCATTGTGGTTATGCCTGTTATTGAAGGAGTTAGAGACATTCCATCTCAAATTGTGCTGAGAGGGTACATTGTTTATTTCCAGCTCAAATCACTTGAAGAATCATAACTTCAGAAAGGACCATCTGGCCTGTCTTTTCCTACATGCAACAAGACATAAAGATTCTTTTGGAGGGACCTTCCCATACCAAGGCTGGATAACAGCTTTGATCATGATAGACTTGTAACTGGGACATAATGAACCTGAATGAACAAACTATTGAAGTAACCCATATATTCTACTAGCTTCTACCCTCCCTCCCCAATGCATTGCTTAGTAACATCCCTAGAATTTATTACCTTAGCCCAGAGATCCATTTATATTGTTATTCCTTCACAAACTTATTGTGTTTTGTCTAAAAAGTATAAAAGCATTACGCTTTGGTCATTTCTTTAGGCTTTACTCTTGTGAAGATCTCCGTGTTCATGTAAAATTAATAAAATTTTTATGCTTTCTCTGATTAATCAATCTTATATTAGTTGGATTCCTAGTTTCAGGCAAAGAGCCCACATAAAAACTAAGGGGGAAATAGAGGGAATATCTACGTCCTCTATAATATATTTAAAGCACACCTACTAAAATATTTCCAGATGAAATACTAAAATGATTTGTATTTTGCCTTAAACAAAACAAAGAGAAAGAAAAGGAAAACAGACATCACCTGAGATTGGTCATAAATTGATCGTAGTTGAAAGAGGGTGATACCATTATGTCCAGTTTTGTATATTCTCTCTATATATTTATATACTCTGTCCTCTGTCTAGTTTTGCATGTGTTTGAACTTTCCAGGTGGGGGAGTAATAATTATGTTCCAGAGAAATAGTACCTAAGGATATACTAATGCTGTGAATTGTTCAGTTTTAAAACTGACTTGAAGCTTTTAACTTTATTCTTTGATCTATGTTTCATACATAACTTTAAAACTCTTGAATTGATAATTTGGGAACAACTTTAGATAGGTTCTTGGCTGAACTTTATCCATAAGAAGATGGGCCTCCTGAAAAAAGTGGATTAATGATTTGCACAAATGTGAAGAAGAATGCTCATTGTAATACATCAGCATTTATAACAGTTTTAAAGACTATATTATAGATTAATAACATTAGCTTCTGCTTGTAATTATAGGGGTTGGAGATTTCAAATGCTAAGTAAAAATTATTCTTATCTAATCATTAAAATAAAAAACTACATTAAGGGCTGGGGTCATAGCTCAGTGGTAGAGCACTTGTGTTGCATGCATGAGGCACTGGGTTTGATCCTCAGCACCCCATAAAAAATAAATAAAATAAAGATATTGTGTTCATCTACAAGTAAAGAAAATTTTAAAAAAACTACATTAACATCTAGACAATTTTCATTACTTATTCTCTACATTTGATATTTATTCTTTTATTTAGTTCTTCCTCTCAACCAATCTGAACTAGTGAGGTTTTACTGTTGATAATCCCTACCCCAAACTGTAAATCTTCCTGTTACCACAATAAATTTGTAACAGTGAAATGAAAACAAGTGAAAAACCTCCTCCCCACCAAAGTTCTTTTGCAAGGACTTGAAACAACCTATTACCCCAAATAGGTTTGTTTAAGGTCTAATTTCCATTTCTTAATGTGGGACAGGACAGGGTCTTCTGAGACAGAAGACAGCAGGCGTGAACATGAGTTAACCTACCTGAAAATTATCCCCAAGTTACTAGCTTGAGCTCTGATTCACAGGAGAGTACATGGGACCTAAATTGAAACAGATTCTTTGGAAACTATTCTTTTCCTGAGCCTTCAGCTTCACCGGTCACAAAATAGATTCCCTCTTCAGTAATGACTTAATTTCCCCAGTCTCTAACCAAATAGTCCTGCAGGAAGTAATTATATAATGATTGTGTCTCCAAAAAGCTATTAAAGACAATTACTAGCCAATTTAAGTACGAAATGCACTAGTGCGACTTCTTTCCAATTTGCTCAATTCAAGAGAATTTGGAGTTTGAAACAAAATTTAATGGAATCTGCAAAGCTGCATCTTAGAGATCTAGGTTTGGAGGCACTGATTATAAAGTGCTATTTTTAAAAATTAAATTATTTATTTATTCTAATTTGTTATACATGCTTGCAGAATACAATTCATTTCATATTACATATATAGAGCACAATTTTTTAAGTCACAGTTTCTACACAATGTATTTTCACACCATTTGTGTCTTCATACGTGTACTTAGGGTAATGATGTCTAACACATTCCACCGTCATTCTTTCCCCCTTGTCCCTTCCCTTCCCCTCCCTCCCCTTTGATCTATTTAAAGTTCCTCATTCCTCCCATGCTCTCCCCATCACCATGATGAGTTAGCCTCCTCATATCAAAGAAATCATTCTGCTTTTGTTTTTTTTTGGATTGGCTAACTTTACTTAGTATTATTTTCTCCAGGTCCATCCATTTACCTGCAAATGCCATGATTTTATTTGCTTTTAGTACTGAGTAATGTTCCATTGTGTATATACACCAAAGTTTCCCTATCCATTCCTCTACTGAAGGGTATCTCGGTTGGTTTCACAGTTTAGCTATTGTGAATTGTGCTGCTATAAAGATTGATGTGGCTGTGTCCCTGTAGCATGCTGTTTTTAAGTCCTTTGGGTATAAACTGAGGAGTGGGATAGCTGGGTCAAATGGTGGTTCCATTCCAAATATTCCAAGGAATCTCCATACTCCTTTCCAGATTGACTGCACCAATTTTCGGTCCCACCAACAATGTATGAGTGTGCCTCCCACCCGCAACATCCTCGCCAACTAAAGTGATATTTTTGAAAAGACCATGCCAACTTTAGGCAAACTTATTCTGATATAAAAAATAAAAAAGGGGGACTACTCTTATAACTGTAAGCTACTTAATGTATGACTTAACCTTCTGGGACTATGCACATAGCACATAATCTGGTTTAGTCCAATCAATCCACTTACCAGTGTCGTCATCAAAATCAGACAGGACTGACTCAATTCCATCCTCGCTGCTTGCTGACTGCTCCTGAAGTCTTCGGGGCAAACTAGCAAGCCGCCCGCTCAGGAATATTGGCTTCAAGGGCATTTTGTAGATTTTGGCCAGTAACTGAACAATAAAAAGAAAAAAATCTAAACACACTACAATTAGACATTGAAAAAAGCTCCCCTTTGGGAGTAAAAGAACAATAAAAGTACACATCAGTGACAAAGGGGACCCAGGAAACTAGAAAAGCTCTGAATGTATAAAAGTTTTGAAGTTAGTTTATGATGATGTATAAGGTAGCTTACAAGGGACATTTATCCCATGAAGACGATGAAATAGCTCAATGGCAATGCTAACAAAAATTAGTGGATAATTTTTCAGTATCTTTTTTTTTTTTTTGGTACCAGGGATTGAACTCAGGGGCACTCGACACTCGACCACTGAGCCACATCCCCAGCCCTTTTTTGTATTTTATTAGAGGTCTCAGGGTCTCACTGAGTTGCTAAGTGCCTCGCCATTGCTGAGGCTGGCTTTGAACTCATGATCCTCCTGTCTTAGCCTCCAGAGTGCTGGGATTACAGGCGTGCACCACCACGCCCGGCAATTTTTCAGTATCTTGATTACATGAGTTTTATAGCCCTACTAAGGGAACCATGAACATGTCAAGAATTTTGCCTGTGGGGGATCCCTGAGAAAAGTCTGTGGAAGATGAAATACCAGCCTCTGGTTCCCCCATCCCTGACCCAACCTGTCAGGAAAGAGAGGGGCAGGAGCAGTGGAGAGATGGAGGTGTCTGAGGGCAGTGGGGAGAGACGAAGGTCTCAGAAGCAGGGCTGAGGAGCAGTGGCTGGGGTCCTTACTCTCCTCTGTCTGCTGGAGCAAGTCCCCCAGGCTCCCAACAGTTTCATGAATTAGAGTCATGCCTGCGGGGTCCATGTAGTTCTAGAAGCCAGGAACATGGCTGTGAGAGACACAACAGTGTGGCTGGAGCCCTGAGTGAGAGGGAAGGACCCGAGGTGGAAGGGGACGGGTGAGTGTGTGTGTGTGTGTGTGTGTGTGTGTGTGTGTGTGTGATCATGTGGGGCCTGGTGAAGGCAGCTGGGGGAAGAAGTCAGAACCATCTATCCTTTCCAAACTCAAGGGGCCCAGTGGTATCACTGACAGGCAGGCAGGTGGAGCCCCGGAAAGGCCTGGCACACAGCCTGAGAAGACAGGCAATAAACCACGGAGGGAGGCCTGTCCCTGAGCCTGAGGAGAAAGTGTTTTGAGGAGGAAGCATTATCCTGCCTGTCAAAGACAAGGATGACGCACAATGAAGGTCGCTGTTCACTTGGATAAGCATTGTTTTACTGGATTTTTTCATGAGATCTTAACTGAACATATCCCTCTTTTGTGTGTGTGTGTTTTCCACAGTCCACCTTTTAGTACTACCAGGAAGACCTCCCATGGTCCTGTGACCCCTTTCTACAGGCTGATGCAAGCAGAGATTATGGTAGTCACGTGTCTGAGTGGAGGTGAGAAGTTTCAGAGATCTCAGGATCTCATTATGCATCCCAGTATATATTTTTTTGTTTTTCTTCACAGAAAGGGTAGGAACAAAAATTTATACTCCAAGTCTAGGCTCCCATCTTCTCACACCGAAGACAATGTCTCTCCTGGGTTTCAACAGAAGATATCTGCTCGTATTTTGGGAACGCCTGTGAGGCAGGTGTGAGGGGCTGGAGCTGAGTGTGGGCCTCAACAAGTTCTCCCCTACCTGAGAGCAGCGGCGGAGGTACTCCAGGGCGGGAAGGCACAGGTCTGTGGACGTGGCGCCTGTTCCTGGGACGCAGTCTCCAATCTCTTTACAGTCCACCTCCCCTAGGGCACACACACAACATTACCCTTGCCTTCCCCTTAGTGCCGACCACCTGCGCTCACACCAAGCACGTTCATCAGATAGTCACCAACGCAGAGAGTGGGGGAAACGGAAAATGGCACAGGCGGCACAACCCTGAGAAAAGTCCTCTTGGCCATCGCCCCCTACAGGGAACGTTTCTTCTATTTTCCACCCCAGTGCTTTTGTTCGGGGACACGCTGTGTTCTTTTGTTCGGGGACACGCTGTGTTCTTTTGTTCGGGGACACACTGTGATTCGCTTCTCCAGGCCCTGCTACTGGATGGCGTGACTTTTGAAGCTTTGGTGGGAGAGGATGACTCCAAGGACAAGCCCTGTGCCAGGCTGGAAGGAAGCACTCAGCCTCTGTTGGACAAGGAACTTACGTGCTGCTGCCAGTACACAGCACCAAGTGATGATGCTACACGAGGGCTCTGGGAAGAGTCTGAACCATCGGGTGTTTGGGACAGAGACTACTTAATTGAATTTAAATGAGTTCTATTTTTTTGTATATATGTATAGATAAAACATCTATAGAAGGGCATCTAGATTTTCAATAGGTAAATAATAATTGAAAATTGTAATTTTCCTCAAATAATGAATCTATTTTGATACTTCTAATAAAATCATTCAACACTGTAATTGTTTCTAATTGTCTACCATTGTAGCAAGCACCCTCCCCTGTGAGTAAATATGCATAATTACTAGGCATTAGCTAAAACTCAGAAGCAATGAGGCATATTTGGTCTTTTAAGAAAACAAAAAACAAAAAAACATGTCTTGTGATGAGGAGTAGGCCTACTCTTTTGGTAAAGGGCCAGTCAGTAAATACCTAAGGCTTTGCAGGTCATATGTTTGTATAGCAACTTCTCAACTCCCTTGTAGAACAAAGGCAGCTATGGACAAATGACCATGGCTGTGTTCCAATAAAACTTTATTTATAAAAACTGTCAGTGGGCCAGATTTGGCTTGCAAGCCATACTTTGCCAACCCCTGGTTGACATGATTATGTCTTGTGATATAAAAACAGAGACCAGGTCAAATTCACTTTGAAATAAATGGGTGGAAATAAAGAAATAATTTCCTATCTTACTGATGACAGCAGCTCTGCCAACATTTTTCCCACGGCACTTCATGGAGCTGGGCAGTACTCGGGTAGTGTGGCTGTACTGAGAACTCTGTGTCTCCCACTGACCCCAAGTTCCAGGCAAATAACTCTACCTTGTAATTCACACACAAAAATAGAACCTGTTTCAAACATCTTCCACTTGCACTCTGATAATTTGGCATCTCTATTTTCAGTTCCTAACTTCTAAGATCAAAATCTCAAATTTTTAACATGTGGCTAGGCATTTCTTATTATTTCACAGAAAATGTGTCTCATTGGCCAAAGGAGAATAAATATTTACTTTTCCTCTCTGCTATGATCTGATTATTTATGTTTTACCCCCACAATTTATATGTTGAAACCTAATAACCAAGGTGATGGTATTAGAAGGTAAATGGAATTAGTTCCTTTAACAAAGAGGCCCCAGAGTCACCTTCTCCTCCTGCCACGTGAGGATGCAGCAAGTAGGCAGTGCTGTGAAGCACATGATCCCTCACTAACCACTGAATCTCTCTGTGCCTTGATCTTAGACTTTCCAGTTTCCAGACCTGGGAGAAATACATTTCTATTGTTTATAAATTACCTGGCCTAAGGTATTTTGTTATAGCAATCTGAACACACTGAGACACTCTGCTCTACCTCCAACCTGCTCTCATTTGGATATCCTAATTCTGGGTAACACTGGTTCTTGCAAGACACTTGTTGGACAGGGAATGGTCCTCAGTTGTCCCTGTCTTGGGCCCCACATTTGAGCAGACACAGGCTCTATAAATGTCACCTCTAGAATACTGTTGGAGCCTATTCTATCACTGCTATCCTTTCCCAAACTGCTTCAGAACTGGTGTTTCTGCCTGCAGCTTCTTGTCCCTATCTAAGGGATGTGTGCCTGCCAGTGTAATTTCATATATTGTATGGGTCTTCATGACTGTTGAGCAGAAAAACCTTCCCCACACAGTCTAGATTTCCTGACAGGGCATGTAGCACCACAGCCTGGTGCTTTTTTGACCTGTCAGCCACTATCTTCTGTGGGCATCCTCAATGTACCTATTTCTAGGAAGGCAAATCTGCACACTGTGCAAAATTCAGATGCTACCTGCTCTTTGAAAACTGTATGGCCCTACTGACAAACACCCTGTCTCAGGTCTTACTCATTTTAGCATCAATGCCGCGCTCCACCTCCATCTCTATTAGAGCATTTGTCTTTCTGGACTGTAATTACTGATTTATAGATCTGTGAGGTCTTGCAGCAATAAATCTATTTTATTCATATTTCTCTCCCTATAATATGTACAATAATTGGAATTATCCATGGTTTCACTTTCAGAGGTTTCAGTTACTGTGATCAACCATGGCATGAAAATATTAAGTGGAAAATTCCAGAAAAAAACAATTCATAGGTTTTAAATTGTGTGCTATTGTGAGTAGTGTGATGAAATCTTACACCATCCTGCTCCATCCCACCTGGGATGTGAATCATCCCTTTGTCCAGCGTATCCATGTTGTATATGTTACCTGCCTATTGTCCCCGAGTAGCCACCTGAGTTATCAGACTGACTGTCATAGTATCATAGTATATTGTTAGAATTGTTCTTATTTTATAATTAGTTATTGTTAGTGTCTTACTCTGCCTAATTTATAAATTAAATCATAGCACATTCAATCATAGCATACAGAGGGTTTGGTCCATCCATGGTTCCAGGCATCCTCTGGGGTGCTGTGGACAAGGCGAGACTACTGTATATCAGAAAGTAACAAGAACAGTCTATACATCAGACTTAGGGCCTCCGAGTTCTATCCTAAAACTTGCATTTTATTCCTTTTCCAAAAATAAGGGTGACATGAGTCACATAGCTTCTTTGTATCTGATTTTCTTTTCCATAAGAATAATCAATTATTTAGCAAGAGTATAAAATAATATTGACTTTATACTGTTCCTATTTCCAAGGGTTTCAGCCTGTAAGTCTAAAAGTACTCCATAACAAAACTCTCAAAAGTTCAAGTTTCTTCTAAATGTTTGGCTTAACTAACTGCCCCTTCCTTCCATTTCACCCCAGGCAAACCTGTGCCATATAAAAATCAGCTCCAGCAGGTCCCGTTGTATAGTAAGATTTCACACTGTTAAATGTTCCTAAATTAAGCATAAAATCAAATGACCTAGTTCTTGAAATAATTTAGGCCTCAGAGAAGAGGGATGTCTACATTTCCAAAATACATTTTATGATTAATAAGGCCTGGTGGGAGGCATTCTTAATTCTTAGGAGCTTGGAAATCAAGCTCAGACTGCTAATTGTGTGACACCAAGGAGAGCAGTTTTCTACAAAGGGCGGTTTTTGAAGATAATATTGAAACTATTTTTAAGATTGGAAAATAAGTTGGAAAAACAATGTATAGATTGAAACTATATTATCTTACACGATATTCCATGAATGCAATTAAAAAATATTGAACCCAAGTTGCTTTCCCAGTATACTTCCTGTCCCTGAGTACACAACACACCACTATATATATATATTTTTTTTAAATATCCCATGATGTTTGTTTTCTCCTATTGGTCAGTGGGCCCTGTCTCCAGGGCCTTTGGCACAAAGTCATCCTAGAAAGTGTCTTCAGAGGTTATGAGGCATGAAAGGAGGATTCCACTTACCCAGTCCTTTGACAAACTTCATAAGGCACATGATGTAACTAGTGGCTGCGTTGGCAAAGACCTGGATGTTGTCGGTATTGAGAAAAGCTTCAAACACATCAAACACTGGAGCTTGGCTTTTTCCTGAGGGAGGAAGATCAGAGTTTTAAGAAAGATAGGTTTCTACTGCTCAGGTGGCTCAGACTCCCTGCACCATCCAAGGAGCCTCTGAAAAGATCTCCTGGGGAACTGCCTGGGCCTTTTGACTGGATGGCTGTGCTGTCCTGCTCCATTTCACCTTCAGGGGAACCGCAGGAAGGCTGCAAATTACCCTGGATGGAGAGGTGAGGGCAATGCTGGAGAAATACAGGGCTCAGGTAATGTGTAGGTCTGTAGAGCAGTGAGACACACAACCTCTGGAAAGTTCCTGCATGGCTTATGTGAATTTATCCATACCTGTGCAGCAGAGTTCACTTAGAAGGCCCAAGAATGCTAACCTCAAAAAGCCTGCTTACCCTCAGCTGATATCCAGGAACTCAGTTCCCAGAATATTCCCAGGTAACAGTTACGTCATAAGGTGGTTCATGATGACTAGACTGTGTGAACAATGTGGTTTATGCTGTTTTCCTTTGTCTGGAATTTTGGAATATGCTAGGCAGAGGATGCCTGCCTGACCAGTTCCTCCTAGGTCTCTGACTGACATCCTTGGGCAGAAACATCACAAACATGTTGCTGTATTTTCACTGTTGGGGGAAGAGTGAGCTGTGTGACTCTCCGGTCATGGGATCACAAGAGCATAAGGAACCCCATTCATACATTCCTCCAGATCCTACCTGTGTCTTTGTCCCCTGTAACCTGGCTATGTTCTTACTACACCACCATAACACATCTGAATTACACAACAAAACTTAGCATAACTACATGTTAAGTCCCATGAGTTGTTCTGGTTTCTAAATGTAGGGGTGTCTCTGGGGACCTCACACAACATCCCTGGGCATGCCCATTCATTTCAGCCAGACCAGTCTCCCTAATTCTGACTCCCCTGTGTTAAAATGTGTGTATGTGTGTGTGTGTGTGTGTGTGTTTTTGAGATGCTGGGAATCAAACCCAGGGGTTTGTGCGTGGTAGGCATGTGCTCTCTCACTGAGCTACTTCCCCAGCCCACTTTCTGTTTCTTACTATCAAGTGAATATAAGTTGACTATGTCTTATCTTAACTGCTGGGGTCAGATGTGATTCAGATTTCAGACTTTTTAAAGATTTGCGCAAACTTTACAGCTTTGAGCATCCCCAATTTGAAAATCGGAAATGCTGTGAAATGCTAACAATGTTTCAGATTTGGGAGCATTTCAGGTTTCCAATTTTCAGATGCTCAACCTTGAACATTTTTCATTTTGGCCTTAGGAAGGAAATCTACACAGCAACGTTCAGTGAACCAACAGAGGCCATTTGACCTTCTGTCCACTTGTCAGCAAGAACAGAGTCTGATGAAGGACAGGGCTCTTGGCCTGCTGGTGGGACTCTGACCGTAGGTCCTTGCCACACACCATTTCCTACTGATCAAACGTGGCGGAATGTCTGTCTTCCCTCTTGTTCAATTTCCCTTGATATCATGAACTGTGACCTAAAGAATCAGCTGGAAGAATCACCGGCACATTCTTACCCATGGAGTAGTCACCAACCAGGTACTCTTTCACCTCCGACTTGTCCCCACTGTGTACTGTTTCCAGCGCACTGAACAAGGGTCTCCATCCCGACTGGATCTGCGTGGAGCACACTTCAACCAGCTCACCGATGGATGTGACCACCTGGCATGGACAAAGGAGTTGGCACTTAACAGAGGCACAAGAATTTCTGGGAAGGGTAATGTACTCCTCTGCCCCCTATTTCCAAGTTAGTTTTAATGAAAGAGAAAAACCAGAAGTCAGACAGACTCACTCAAGAATCTCCTATGTAGCCAGAGTGTATAAATTTGCCTTTCACTAGTAATTAATGTTGCTGAGCAAATTTTCCCAAGATCGTGAGGCTGTCTTCCAATAGTTTACTGTTTTATAAATTGGGTGTGTGTCTCCTCCTTTTCTTTTTATTATTGCATTCTTAGTGCTCTTTACATACTATGGATTCAGGTCCTCCCTGAGATACGTAATTTGCACATATTTGTCACAACCTGGACTTGTCCTTTTACCTTTTAATGGTCCCTTTTAAAGAACAAAATTTTCAATAATAATAATAAAGTCTAATTTATCAGTTTTTCCTTTTATGGGTCATGCTGTATTTCTAAGAAATCGTTCCCTAATCCAAGTTCTTAGTAATTGCCTTCTATGCTTTTTTTCCTAGAAATACTTAGTTTTTGCTCTTATATGTAAATAATGACCTATTTTTGAGCCCTTTTTCTCCCTTGGTATATATGTGGATGGTAAGAGAAGAGTGTAAGTTCATTTTTCTTAAGTATGTTCAAGCACCATTTTCTGGAAATAATTTTCTCTTTGACCAAATGAACTATTTAGAATTTTGGTTTTTTGATTTCCAAACATTTGGACATTTTCTAATTTTTAAATTTTGTATTTAATTACTTATGGCTAGAAAACATACTTGATGTGACTTCAATTTTATTAAATATATTGAGACTTGTTTTATGGTCTAACAGATTCATGGATAATGTTAGAATGATGTTGGCCTTGGGTTTAGCATATATAGCTTTTATAATATTGAGCTATGTTCCTACTATTCCCAGTTTTTCTAGTGTTTTGAACATGAATGGATGCTGTATTTTGTCAAATGCTTTTTCTACATCTATTGAGATAATCATGTGATTCCTGTTTTTAAGTCCACTGATGTGATGAATTACACTTATTAATTTCTCTATGTTGAACCAACCTTGCATTCATGGGATGAACCCCACTGGATCATGGCACATATCTTTTAAATATGTTTTTGTATGCAATTTGCCAGTATTTTATTAAGAATTTTTTTGGCCGGACGTGGTGGCGCACGCCTGTAATCCCAGCACTTTGGGAGGCTGAGGCAGGAGGATCGTGAGTTCAAAGCCAGTCTCAGCAATGGCAAGGCACTTAGCAACTCAGTGAGACCCTGTCTCTAAATAAAATACAAAAAAGGTCTGGGGATGTGACCCAGTGGTCGAGTGCCCTGAGTTCAATCCCCGGTACCACAAAAAAAAAAAAAAAAAAAAAAAAAAAAAAAAAAATAAAAAAAAAAAAAAACAGAATTTTTTTGCATCTATGTTCATCAGGGACATGGGTCTAATATTTTCTTTCCTTGATGTGTCTTTGTTTGGTTTTGGTATCAGGGTGATACTAGCTTCATAGAATGTGCTTGTAGGGACTCCCTCCTTTTCTATTTGATGGAAAAATTTGAGGAGGATTGGTGTTAGGTCTTCTTTGAAGGTCTGGTAAAACTCGGGTGAGAATCCATCTGGTCCTGGGCTTTTCTTTGTTGGTAGGCTTTTGAGGTGTCTTCAATTTCATTGCTTGAAATTGATGTGTTTAAAGTTTCTATGTCCTCCTGATACAATTTGGGTAGGCTACATTCCTCTAGAAATTTGTTGATGTCTTCAAGAATTTCTATTTTATTATAGTAAAAATTTTCCAAATAGGTTTTGATTATTGTCTGTATTTCAGTAGTGTCCATTGTGATATTTCCTTTTTCATCACAAATTTTAGTGATTTGAGTTTTCTCTCACTCTTTGTTAGCTTGGTTAAGGGTTTATCAATTTTATTGACTTTTTTTCAAAGAACCAACTTTTTGTTTTGTTGATTTTTTTGGATTGTTTTATTTATTTCAGCTCTGATTTTAATTATTTCCTATCTTTTACCACTTTGGCATTGATTTGTTCTTCTTTTTCTAGGGCTTTGAGATGTAATGTTAGGTTATTTATTTGTTGACCTTCTATTCTTTTAATGAATAAGCTCAATGCAATGAACTTTCCTCTTAGCACTGCCTTAAAAGTGCCCCAGGGATTTTAATATTTTGTACCACTATTCTCATTTATCTCTAAGTATTTTTTAATTTCATCCCCGATTTCTTCTGCTATCCATTGGTCATTCAATAGCATACTATTTTGTCTCCAGGTGCTAGAGTAGCTTCTATTTTTTATTTTATCATTGATTTCTAATTTAATTCCATTATAACCTGATAGGATAAAAGGTATTAACTCTATCTTTTGTATTTGCTAAGAGTGGCTTTATGGTTTAAGATATGGTCTATTTTAGAGAAGGATCCATGTGCTGCTGAGAAGAAAGTGTATTCAGTCATTGATGGATGAACTATTCTACATATGTCTGTTAAGTCTAAATTATTTATTATTATTATTTTGGTACCAGGAACTGAACCCAGGGGCACTTAACCACTGACCACATCCCCAGCCCTTTTGTTGTTTTTTATTTAGAGACAGGGTCTCACTGAGTTGCTTAGGGCTTTGCTAAATTGCTGAGGCTAGCTTTGACCTCTCAATCTTCCTGCCTAGCCTCCCGCAATGCTAGAATTACAGGTACGCGCCACTGCATCTGGAAAGTCTTAATTATTAATTGTAATTTTTAGATCTATAGCTTGTTTATTTAGTTTTTTTTTTTTTTGGAGGATCTATCTAGTAGTGAGAGAGGTGTGTTATAGTTACCCAGTATTATTGTGTTGTGGTCTAGTTGATTCTTGAAATTGAGAAGGGTTTATTTGATGTACATAGTTGCTCCATTGTTTGGGGCATAAAGCTTTACAATTGTTATGTCTTGTTGATGTATAATTCCTTTAAGCAGTATGAAATGTCCTCCTTTGTCCCTTCTGATTAACTTTGGCTTGAAGTCTACTTTATCTGATATGGGGATAGAAACCCCTGCTTGTTTAGAAGATCCATGTGAGAGAGATGTTTTTTCCCATCTTTTTTTACCTTCAGTCTGTGGATGCCTTTGACTATGAGGTAAGTCTCTTGAAGACAGCATATTGTTGGGTCTTGTTTTCTAATTCAATCAGCCAGTCTTTGTCTTTTGATTGGTGAGTTTTGGCAATTTACATTCAATGTTATTATTGAGATATGATTTTCATTCCCTGTAATGTTGATTTATTTCTGGTTTTTAATTTGAATTAGTTTCTCCATTGATTCACTGTTCTTTTAGTGTAGTTCATCCTTTTGCTGGTTTTCACTTTCTCTTCATGAAATATATATTTTTTTGTTAGTATAGGTTTTCTGAGTTGTGAATTCTCTTAACTTTTGCTTATCATGGAAGGTTTATATTTCATTATCAATTCTGAAGCTTAATTTTATTGGATGTAGTAGTTTTGGCTGGCATTCATTTTCTTTCAGAGCTTGGTATATATTATTCTAAGACCTCCTAGCTTTGAGGGTCTGGGTTGAGAAGTCAGCTGAAATCCCAGCTGGTTTCCCTCTAAATGTTCCTGTCACTTTTTCCTCTGGTAGCCTTTAAAATTCTATCCTTATTCTGTATGTTAGGCATTTTCATAATAATGTGCCTTGGTATGGGTCTATTGTAATTTTGTATATTTGGGGTCCTGTAAGCCTCCTGTATTTGATTTTCCATTCCATTCTTTAAGTTTGTGAAATTTCTTGATATTAATTCATTGAAAAGATTGTACATTCCTTTGGTTTGTTTCTCTGAGCCTTCATCTATACCAGTAAATCTTAAGTTTGGACTGTTCAGGTTATCCCATATTTCTTGGAAGATCTGTTCATGATCTTTTAACATCTTTTCTCCATGGTCAACTTTGTTTTCAAGATCATATATTTTGTCCTCATTGCCTGAAACTCTGTCTTCCAAGTGATCTAGTCTGTTGGTGGTGCTTTCAATCGAATTTTTAATTTGGTTTATTGATTCCTTCATTTCAAGGATTTCTGCTTGTTTTTTCTTTTTTCTTTCTTTCTTTTTTTTCAGAATCTCTCTGTATTGAAGTGATCTTTCCCTTCCTGTATTTTCTCTCTGATTTCACTCTTATACTGTTCTTTACTTCACAGATCAATTTAACTATGTACATTCTAAACCCCTTCTCTGACATTTCTTCCACTGTGGCGTTGATGGATTCTATCATTGGAATATCTTGGTTTGTTTCGGGTGATTTATTCTATTGCTTTTTCATGTTGTTTTTGTGTCTACCCATCTAACAGTTTGGATCTGAGGCAGTAGAGTTTCTACCCTGTGGAATTATAGTGTCCCTGAAGGTTTCCACTACCTCACTGCTGAGAGGCTGCCTCTCTGCTTTCTTGGTTTCATGCCAAGGAGCAGCCAGGAAAGCAACCTCCTCTATTCCACCATCTTGAAAACTGTGTGTACAAGATTTCTATGAATATTTGTTTTCATTCTCTTGGGGACATATTGTTGGAGGAATTAGACTGTTTCTCAAATAAATTACATAGTTTACATTTCTATCAGTAGTATATAAGGGTTCCAGTTTCTCTGTATGCTCACCAAAATTGCCATCATTTTTTTTTTTTTTTTTTTTTTTTTTGGTACCAGGGATTGAACTCATGGGCACTTGACCACTGGGCCACATTCCCAGCCCTTTTTGTATTTTATTAGGGACAGGGTCTCACTGAGTTGCTAAGTGCCTTGCCATTGCTGAGGATGGCTTTGAACTCGCGATCCTCTTGCCTCAGCCTCCCAAGTGCTGGGATTACAGGCGTGTGCCACCATACCCGGCTCATCTTTCTTTTTGATTGTAGTCATCCTAGTAGGTGTGAAGTGTGTCTCATTGTGGGCTTGATTTGCATTTCTCTAATTACTAATGATGTTGAACCTCTTTTTGCCAGGGTGCACTTGACGCCATTTTTGTATGGTTCTCTTTATACCTGACATTTTGGTATTTGTTTTTCATATGCATCCTTTTGTTCCTATGTTCTTCCTTTACTACCTTATTTTGTGTTAAACACACTTTTGAATATCACTTAAATTATTTTTTGGTGCTGAGGATTGAACCCAGAACCTTGTGCACACTAAGTACATATTCTACCACTGAACTACACCCACATCCCTGCTTAGTTTTTTATCTATTTTGTGTGCATATGTGCGTGTTACTCTTGATTGTTGTAATATGTATCACATTATACTTCAAGTTAACACTGACTTAATTTTTGAAAAACATAGCAAATTTGCTTCTACATATCTCTGCTAACTGTCCTTTTTTGCTAATTTTATTTACATTACATTTTTATATTTAATCAGTTCAACAATATAATGCCAGAGTTATTGCTTTATACATTATATATTTTGAAATAAAAGATGAGAAACATCCAATTTTTAAATACCTACCCACATATGTATCCTTTCTTCTTATAGAATAGAGTTACTACCTTGTGCTATTTCTTTTTTGCATGAACTTTAGTTTCTAGTAGGACAGGTCTACTGGCAAAAATTCTCTCAATTTTTGTTTATCTAAAACTGTTTTTTTACTTACCTTCATTTTTGAAGGATAATTTCTTCAATTATTCATTGAATTATTCATTGACAGTTTTTTTTTTTTTTAGTCTTGGTACATTAAATATGTCATTACATTGTCTTCTAGCCCTTCATTTTTTCTTAGAAGTCAGCAATTAATTCTAGTGCTGTTCTTCTGTAGTAATGAGCTGTCTTTCCCTTGTGACTTTCAAGGTTTCGTCACTGTCTTTGCACAGTTTGAGTATCACAGTCTGTTGTAGATGTCTTTGTGTTGAACCTAATTGGAATTCCACTTTTTCTCCAAATATAGTACCCCACCCCTTTATTTGTCTGTCACTCTCAGTACATGTGTGTTCGTACGCTTGATGTCTCATATGCCTTCAAGGCTTTATTTCTAGCCAAACTTATTTCTCTGATCTTCAGGATGGATGGTTCCTATTAATCTCTATTTTTGAGTTCATAGATTCTCCCCTCCCTCCAACCCCCCCCATGGCAAATCCTCTAGCAAGCCCATCTAGCTAAATTTTCATTTCAGTTATTGCCCTTTTTTCCTCCAGAATTTGCATTTTCACAATTTCCATTTCTCTATTTAATTCCCTATTTTGAGTCCTTGAGATAATATTTCATTTTAATTTCCTGAGCTTATTTATAAAAGCTGTTTAAAGCCTCTGTCTCCCATACCTAACACTAGGATCACTCTATCACTCTAAGTCAGTTTCTTTTCTTTTCTTTCTTTCTTCTTTTTTTTTTTTTTTTTTTTTTTTTTTTTTGGTACCGGGGATTGAACTCAGGGTCACTCAACCACTGGGCCACATCCCCATCTCTTTTTTGTATTTTATTAGAGACAGGATCTCACTGAGTTGCTAAGTGCCTTGCCATTGCTGAAGCTGGCTTTGAACTTGCGATCCTCCTGCCTCAGCCTTCCAAGTGCTGGGATTACATGTGTGTGCAGCTGCTCCTGGCTAGAAGTCTGTTTCTACTTACTGTTTTCCTCTCTAAGTTTGCACCACTTTTTCCTGGTTGTTTGCATGTCTCATTTACACCTCTACCATCTGAAAACTAGACCTTTTAGATAATATATTTAACAATGCTGGATTCTGATTTACTTTTGGGCCGGGTTTATTTTAAACTAATTAACTTGGAACTACACAGTGGAATCTGTTTTCCCCATGGCATGAGGTGATGATGTCTCTGCTCTGTTTTTAGTTTTAATTTTTATTTCTCTTTAGTCTGACTTTCTCAGTGTTCATCCCTATGTTTGCAGCTTAGTGGTCAGCTGATGATGTGGACAGAGACTGCAATCAAATCCCAGCTTTTAAGGCTTCCACTCTTTGCCAATCCATGTGTGTAGGTTGGGGAGAATATTTGAGGTTCAGCCAGATCCTGTGTCTCCCCGGTCTTTGACTTTCTGTTGGGATCCTTATGGTTTACCTCTTATATGTTCATGTTTCAGTTAGCCAATGAGGTGCTTATCTAGTCCATGAATCTTTAGTTTCCAGGATCTTACGTTCTATTACCCCATTTTTCCCCCTTTAATTTTAACTGACATATAAAAATAGTACATATGGAGTACCATGTGATATTTTGATACATGTATACATCATGTAATGTTTAGATCATGTAATGTTAAATCTATTTGTCTCCTCAAATTTATCACCTTTTGGTGACATTCAAAATCCTTTCCTCTAGCTTTTTGGAATATATAGTATGTTATGGTTATCTATAATCATCCTACTGTGCAATCGCACACCAGAACTTCTTACTCCTATTTATAACTTAATATCCATTGATTGACCTCTCCCATTCTCCTTCCCTCTCTTGCCTCTGGTAACTACCATTCTACTCAGAACTTCAGAGATCAACTTTTTTTCCTCCCATATTCCACATATGAGTGAGATTATATGTACTTGTATTTCTGTATCAGGCTTATCGCACTTAACATGATCTCCAGTTCCATCTGTATTGTGGCAAATAACAAGATTTCATTTTCTTATGGCTGAATAATATTCCATGGGATATATGTAGGTTTTCCTATTTATCAGTTGATGGACACTTAAGTTGTTTCCATTTCTTGGGTATTGTTGTGATATTTACTGCTACAATTGACACAGAAGTAGTGCAGATTTCTCTTCCACATGCTGAGTTCATTTCCTTTAGTATGTTCCTAGTAGTAGGATTACTAGATTATGATAATTGTATTTTTAATTTTTTGAGGTACTGTCATGCTATTTTTGTCAATGTCTGTACTAATTTACATTCCCCCCAACAGTTGTAGAAGGGTGCCCTTTTCTTCACAGCTTTGTTAGTGCTTACTTTTAGTCATTTTGATAAAAGCCTTTAAAAAAAAAAAAAAGAGTAAGGTTCTATCTCATTGGGTTTGGGTTTTCATTTCCTTGAAGATCAGTGATATTGAGCTTTCTTTAATATACTCACTGGCCATTCATTTGTCACCTTTTAAGAAATGTGTATTTAGGTCTAC
This sequence comes from Tamias sibiricus, assembly GCA_025594165.1. Taxonomy (NCBI): domain Eukaryota; kingdom Metazoa; phylum Chordata; class Mammalia; order Rodentia; family Sciuridae; genus Tamias; species Tamias sibiricus. The sequence goes on along the minus strand of CM046666.1, from coordinate 123,503,094 downwards.
TGCCCTTTTTATGCTATTGAGTTTTTTGCTCCCTATATAGTCTGGGTATTAACCCCTTGTGAAACATATGGTTTGTAGTATTTTCTCCCATTCTGTAGATCATCTCTTCACTCTGTTCTCATATTACTTTTCTTACTAGTTCACAGCTCACCTTAGGCTAGCAAATTGTAGGACTCCCTGGTTCATTTCCTAATAAATTTATCACTTTCTGTTGACAAGCCAAAGGTTGTTTTCCCTCTTCTCCAAAGCAGTAAAGCTGACTTTCCCAATTATCCCCACACTGGTCAAACTACTTTTCCTGCCAACAGATCTTAAGAGTACAAGTGATGGGCATAGTCTCTGGCAAGGACACAGACCTCCACTGTTTGTAACTGAAGTTCATGCATGAACTATTTTTAAGAACATATGCTATTCCATTTGCTGTCTACCATGGATTAAATTTTGGAACCCTTAAATGGTTGTCTGACAGTTTTGTCCATGCTTTTTTCCTTCTTTTTTTTTGGGGGGGGGGGGGGAAGACAGGATTTACTAACCTCTTTGCACCACCATAGCCAATGTTTCTCCTGTTCTTAATCTTCCTAAACACATTTAAGCATAGTTAAAGCCTAACTGGTAAGTCAGCTATCTGGGTCCCTATGTATGTATCTATTTTTATTGTTTTTGTTTTCTATGACATAGTATTTCCTAATGAGACTGATTTTTTTTTTTTTTTTTTTTTTTTACTAAATGTAGACATCATCACTGTAAACCAAGAAATAGTCTGAAGGTCAGGGTGATGGTGGTGTCTGTCAGCAAGGTGCTCATGCTTATGGTAGGTACTAGAAATCTCACATCACCTCTATCTCATGTCGGTGATTGGGATCACTTGAAGTAGGGATTACTTCCTGTCATGGCTAGTCTATTGAAGCTCAGTCTTCTTCCTGGGATGTCCTTTTCCCTTCAGAAGTTACCAGAATGGCATGTCCTAGACTCAACTTTGCTTAGCTTCTCAGCCTTTCAGTTTTCTTTTTCAGTTTGCTTTGTAGGAAAAGCAGCCTAAAATTCCAGGCACACCTCTCTGGGTCTTCTTTTTCTCTCAAGTCCTGGCTCTATAGCTCTTCATTGTCTTGTACTCCCATGTCTTCAAGTGATTGAAAAAATAATTTTTTAATCCAAGTTTTTCTAGTTGTTTGTCTTTTGGAAAGTTGATCTGAATTTCTTAGTTCATTATTATTGGAATCTTTCAACCTACTTGTTAGGTGTCAATTCATATTTTCATTCATTTCTTTCTTTCCTTAAACTTACATATTAATTTGGTACTCTGTGTGGAAGATAACAATATTTCTTTTTTTTCTTTTTATTTTTTTTTAATTTATAAAAGGTAGAAATTTATTTGACTCATGGTTCTGAAGGTTGGGAAGTCTAAGACCATTGTTTCTAGCTCTGATGGTGCCATCTGTTGCTTTGGCAGTTTGAACTACTGCTTTCTTTTCCTGTGTGTTGGGTGATTTTTTTTTTTTTTTAATGCCATGAGCTCACATATCTTGAAACTTTATTTGTGCAATTCTTCTGTGGCCGAGTTGACATGAGTTCCTCCAGGTAGATTCTGTTGCTTCTGTGTGGTGCCTGTGTGAAGCTTCTCAGATTCCTGAGGCTGTGCTACTTCATACACAGATCCCAGGAAAAGGCCAGCTTATAATTTTCAATCCTAGAGAGCTATTTATTTATTTTAAAAAATCTCCATTAAGAGCCAATGTTAGTAACAGGTTTAAAGTATTCTCGAGGAGGGTGGCATTTAGGCTTGTTTCTACTTCAATCTTGGCCCGAGCCAACAACAGCTTCATAAAGTTTGTAGCGAGGATTTTCTTCTGTCCCTGGGCTCTCAAAAATGTGATAGGCAGAACTCCTGCTTCACCTGATGGCAGATTCCTCCAGGAAGAATCAGCTGCAGGGCTCTGCTTCTTTGGTTGGCTTTCCATTGTTACTTAGTTTAGGGCATTTTAGTCTTTCTTTCTTCGTTTTTAAAAAATGTCTTTATTGGTGCATCACAGTGTATACTAGTGGGATTCATTGTGACATATTTGTACATGCACATAACACAACTTGATTAAGTCCTTTCTCCAGAACCTCCTCTTTCCCTTCCTCTACTGTTCTCCCTTCTATTTTTGTGAGCTCCCTTTTTTATTCCTTTCTTCTCTCTAGCTGTGTTTAATTTTCTTGCTAGTATGTCACTGTATTTAAAAGGAAATTAAAAGCCTTTATTCGACATTGTACGTGGATTTTCGAGAAAGGGTCTGTTTGCATTCTCATCCCACCATCGTGTTAGATATGAGGTCTGCTGCTGGTTTCTTTCCAGCTTGTCTCCCAGTAGAGAGGACCGTAGTGGTTAAGAATACAGCCTAGATGGAAGAGGAGGGACCAGCAGAGCCCTATGGTTTAGCTCCAAATCCCAGTTCCAGCAATCATTAACTAGGTAATCCTGGCCAAACTGCTGAACCTGTGTTTTTTTACTGATCCAACATGGGATCCTCGGGGGAGATTACGTATGCAGAGCTCTAGAACCGTGCCTGCCACCACACTCGCTGTCAGATCTGGCAGGGCGGAACACTGCGTCACACTGACCTGGTCTTGGACATCTTCATCACACAACTCCAGCTGCATAATACGCTCAAAAGGTCGGAAAAGTGCTTCGTTGAAGTGAAAATGAGGCAGCTCGTTCCAGTCGGTGAGCACCTCCGTCAGGATGTCATGGATGAAGGAAACTGCCTTCTGGGACACGTGTCTCTCCTTATGGCAGGCAGCCTACACGGGACAGAATGGAACCCCGGGGGGACATCAGCAGGGAGAATGTGGTTTGTGATGGCTTTTCCAGCCCACCTCATTACACCAAGGTAGTGAGTTTCTAGTAATTATTTTGCTTTTTCTTCAACATGACGATTTTCTTGGATGACACAGAACCTGCTCACTGGAAAGACACCAGAACCTCGTCATGGAACTGCTCCTGACTAAGTTCTTAGCCATGCCCCAAACATGTGAAGATCAGGTGAACCATCTGTCCTTCAGTGAGGTGGGTTGGTTGCAACAAGAGTTCTGATTGGTTCACACCTCCTTATATCTGCACTCTTTAGAAGTCCTTTCCCACACTGACCTGAACTTGGACATGGGACTTTCTTTGGCCAGTGGCACAATAGTGAACGTTATGTAAGTGGAGAATTAAAAAGTAGTTGTAATGTGGGGTTTGCTCTTTTGATGTTCCTGGGAATTCTATAAATGTCATGGGAACAGGCAGAGGCTGGTTGGTTGGAGGCCAATCTACAAGAAAGGCCATGCACAGAGAGACCAATTTGCCCAGCCTTCCCAGTCAAGGTACCACGAACCAGCTGGCCCCGGTCTTTGAACAACCTGACCAAATCGGCCAAGCCAGGCCAAGACAGGAACTACCCAGATGAGCCTTCTTCAAGTTTCTGACCCAAAGAATCATGAGCTAAACAAGTGGTTGTTGTTTCAAGCTAGTAGGTTTTTGGGGGTGACTTGTGTATAATATATAGCTGATATACTCTCTTGTGACTAAATTCTACTCCTTTATCCTAGTAGAATGTTCTCAGGTTAGAAATTAAGTTCCAAAAAAATCTTTGTTGTATAACATGTCTTTATTGGGTAAGTGCTGAAAGAATAGCACTATTTTTAAGAGGCTACAGCACTTTTATTCTTAATGGGCTATTAAGAATAGTTACCACTATAAAATGGGGCAATGCTTCCCCCTCTCCATTTAGAAATAGCTAGTCATCCTGTATTAAGATGCTTAGAGACAGAGTTGCTACAAAGTTTATCACACAAACTGCTTTCTTGGAAAGCAGAAGGGTCTTAGTGTTAATTTTTTTGGGAAAATCAGGGCATGTGGTTCCCCTGAAAGAACACTCTTCTGAGTAATTAAGTTATTAGAAAAAAAAAGAGAGTGGCAGGAACCAAAGACATTGTTATATTAATGTATAAAAGTGAAGATATTAGGAACCCTCTGCTTGTCTTTTGTTTGTTTTTTTGTTACTAGGGATTGAACCCATGGGCGTTTAACCACTGAGCTATATCCCCAGTCCTTTTTTTTTTTTTTTTTTTTTTTTTGAGACAGGGCCTCACTAAGTTGTTTAGGGCCTTACTAAGTTACTAAGTTGCAATCCTCTGGCCTCAGTGTTCTGAGTCGCTGGGAGTGACTCAGAACGGGTGAGTGCCACCACACCTAGCCCCAGTTCTGTTCCTCTTTTGGCTCCAGACTCAGACTGACAGCAGATCCTAAAGAATACCCAGTTCTGTTCCTCTTTTGGCTCCAGACTCAGACTGACAGCAGAAAAGAATAAAGACCTGGGGGTGCAAAGAATTGTAAAGAGAGAGGGCCACAGTGGGCCAGGGTAGCAATGTCCTCTGGGGTGAGTCTTTGGTGAGGTGCAATCAGGGAACAATGGTGCTTGTGAGCAGGTGATGGGAGAGTTCTTGCTGCCCCATGGCCACCGTGCTCTCTGCTGACAGCTGCCGCTATGCTGCTTTGCTGCAGGACTCCCCTGCACTGATGGCCCAGCCTCTTCCCACCTCCCAGGCTCACCTCCACCAGGTGTGGGGCCACGAGGCTCCAGCAGCGCATCACGTGCAGCAGGGGCCGCGCCTTGCTCCGCACGATCCTCAGCATGGCATCCCCCAGGCGGAAGAGGTGGAGCGCGCTCTTTCTGTCCTGGGTAGATTTAACTTCTCCTGCAAAAAGGCAAGACATAGAAGCCAGAAAGCCCAAACTCTAAAATCCCCTGACGTATTCGAATCAGAGAGAGAACAGTTGAGAATCAAGGCACTGTTCTCAGACCACAGGATTCTTTGGCAAAGAATAACCAAAAAAGGGGATGACCCTCAATTCAGAAAAGACCAACCAGGTGGTCTACTCAGCAAGGCCAGCGCCTCTCTCTTGTTCACCACCATGTCTTCAGTCCCTGGGATGTGACAGGTGTGAAGAATATTTGTTAAAAGAAAGAATGGAGTAGTAGGTAGGTGGCTGGGGAGTCAGACGGCCTGGACACAAGTCCTTGTTCCACCATTTAGTAGTTATGCCTTGATGGGCCAAAGATTTCTTTCTAGCCCCTAATTATCTTCTCTGTGAAACTGGATAATCATGCCTATTTCTTAAAGTTGCTTTAAGGATTAAATAATGTAATAATATGCATTAAGTGCTCAGCTTCAGTCCTGGTACATACTAACTGATGAGTGCTTTTGACTATTGTGATTACTGTTCCTGTCATCCTCTGTCAGTCTTTAATGGCATTTCAGCAGCACATTCAGATAGACCAGGCCCTTTTGCTATGCAGTAATGTGCTGCCATTTAACCTGCTCTGTGTGGCTCCAATATAATTCTTGCCTGCTTTGGTTTCTTGCTGCTTCTTTGCCACTGTCACCCTAGTTTTCCCCACTTGCTTCTTGCTTGTGTCCTTTTGCTACTTCTATCGCAAGTTCAAAGCCAGCCTCAGCAACTTAGTAATGCTGATCTTTTTCTGTCTCTTCTTACCAATAGACTCCTTTCTAATTGGTCATGCCACATCAAAGAAACTTCAGAACAGTGGTAATAATAACCACAGACATTTACTGAACCAGACATTGTGTTGGTTCTTTACATCTTTAATCACTGTGGTTTTAAAGCAACCTTAAGAAGTAAATATAATTATTACCATTTTTATGGGGTAAAACGTTGAATGCCTGAAAGATGAAATGAGGTGCTCAGATGACGCAGCTAGAAAGTAGTCAGGTCAGTATTTTAACTCAGATCTGATGGACTCCAAGGCCAGAGCTCCTTCCACCAGTTTGCCACCTCTTCCTGATCCTCTCATTGTTTCTCTGTAAGCTTAGAGCTTCCTGTTGTCTCTAATGCAAAAGACTTTGAGGGCTACCTCTGCACTCAGAGATGCTCTGGAAGTTTAATGGCTTTATATAGCTAAGGTTTGAAAGTCTATTAAAAACTAGTGGGGAGCCGGGCGCGGTGGTGCACGCCTGTAATCCCAGCACTTGGGAGACTGAGGCAGGAGGATCGCGAGTTCAAAGCCAGCTTCAGCAATGGCGAGGCACTTACCAACTCAGTGAAACCCTGTCTCTAATAAAATACAAAAAAAGGGCTGGGGATGTGGCCCAGGGGTCAAGTGCCCCTGAGTTAAATCCCCGGTACCAAAAAACAACAACAAAAAAAAAAAAACTAGTGGGGAAAGGACTGTGGTTCTCAAATCAAAATCCACAGTAAACATCATCAGGCCGAATATCTCAGAACCTCAGATTCCTAACAAAGAAGGGACCTCAGTGATTGTACAGTGCAACCTGCCGCCATCCAAGATCTGCACACAGATTATGTGAGCAACATGCCACTCATTTGGAACTCTAGGGCAATTTGATACAACTCTGTTTCTCCTTTCAGAGGACTGGCCTTCAGGAAGCATTTTCTCTTTACCTGGCCTCATCTGTGAAGGCAGTGATACTGACCCACCTTTAGTAGGAAAAGCCTGAGAGTAGTTTCCTGAGAGAAGGATAAAGCTTCTGTTAACCCTTCCATTTTTCTCTTCTACCACCCCTTCTGAAATCAGTGGCTGCTTCTGCAAGCTGGCTGGACTGAGGCAAGTATGGGCTTGGGATATGGAGAAGGGACCTCACCCCCAGGGGATGCAATCTGCCACACAGTTTCAATACCACAAGCACAAACCTTAGCAGAACAATCCAGCCCAACTCCAGCCTGGGCAGCAACATTGACACAGTGCATCACCTTTTACATTGTTGTGCCTCAAAACTGAAAGAGAAGCTTGCACTTGAACTTCCTCAGTGTGACCGTGTGAGAAGGAAATGTGGACTTGAATCTCAGGCATGCTGCTGGCATCTGATCAGACCTGGGATGTTTCCTGCTCACTTCCAGGCACAACTCCTTCTGGGAAAGAATTACCTGGCATTGCCAGAGAGTAATCGACTGTATCCGTAACTGAATGGAAAAGCTGGGACTGTGATGCTTTCTTCAGCTGGTAAAGGAAACCTCCCAAAGCCATTAGGTTCAGCTTATCTGTAGCATCTTCAAAGAGCCTGGGTGCAAACAGAGGACATCTGTTATTTGCAACCAATTCATCAAGGTCTTTATGGCAGAATAATTATGGTAATTTTGTTGAAGTGATTAATGAAAATGCTGGAAAGACAAATGTATGGTATTATTTTATCTATTACTACTATGCACAAATTTGTGCTAACCATGGGATGAGGATCCAAAGGGTACAAAGCACATTAAAAAAAAAAAAAATCCTTGTGTCTTCAAGGTAATTAAGTAATTGAGGGTGGAATCCTCTGAATTAGCTTCAATTCCATCAGCTATATATATTTTAAAACCCAGTAAATTAACCAAGAGGCTTCTGTTTGCCTATAATTGATAAGTATAACACTGGATTAAGACCATACACCCAGAGCTATATGGGAGCTCAAGTATCTTTTGGAAGAAAGAGTGTTGTTCTCCAGGGCTGGGGTGGAGCTCAATGGTAGAGCTCAGGGGAGCGCTTGGCTTGTGTAAGGTGCTGGGTTCCATCCCCAGCCCCCCCACACAGAATGCTCCCTAATAAAATGAACTTCCTATCCTAGCCAGTTGTTCTTGTTTCCACTCAGCTGGATACAGACGTTTCTAGGAGTCAGGAGGGGAGCACAAAAGTTGGGAGAGGATCCCTGGGTCCCCAGAACGAGGAATGTAAAGATCAAATCTTAGTTTCATGCAGCCATAGAGAGCCTGCTGTTGCTCTTGGGTCCCACCTTGTGGGGACACCAGAGGGCAGGTGGCACTGTGGGATGCCATGGGCTGCTTGAGGGGAGTATCATTATTGGAAATGGAATCCTGAGCCTTTTTCAAGGAGTAAGAAAAGATTTAAGATGGGAATTTGTAGATTAAATATTTACAAATTATTGAAACTTAACACATTTTGACCGCTGTTTCGTAATTCCAATTTTGAGGTCTGTAAGCGCCTGGTACCGAAACCCGGGAGGAAAACTCGGAGGCAGAGTAAATCTATTACTACTTTTACTTCTACTTTCTTAGAGAGAGCTTAGAGAAAGAAAGAAAGATTTTTCTTCTTCTTCTTCTTAGAGCTTAGAGAGAAAGAGCTTTTCTTCTTAGAGCTTAGAAAGAGAGAGAGCTTGAAAGAGAGAGATTTCTTCTTTAGAGAGAGAGAGAGCTTAGCTTTTAGAGCTTCTTTCTTCTTTCTTCCTCGGGAGCCTCGGCCTGACTCTGACCAGGAATTACTTCTTCTATCTGGTTTCTCTTCTGTAACCGCTCTGCCTACGTTCTGGCCGCTCTGATTCTTTTCTTCTTCTCCGACCCGAACTCTTCTTCCGACCGAGTGACTGCATGACTGACTGAATGAATTCATTCTTCTCCTGACTCCGACCGCTTTTACCTGGTTATATACCTTTAGCTTTGCGGGTGCCTCACGTGCATTTACAGGTGCGTCACATACATACTTATTATCAGGTGGAACTTATGGCTTCCAGCTGACCGCAATAGCCATCTCCCTAATTGGGGCTCCTTCAGAGGCCATTGGCTTCTGGGTGCATTAACCATTTATTTTCTTGTCCCCCTGTCCTAGTAAGTAAACAGGGTACATTAACCATTTCTTGTCCCCCTGTCCTGGTAAAAAAACAGGGGTGCATTATAACTCCACCTGACATCTGCTTATTACTTCCCACACTCCAAAACACTTTCATGGCCAACTTGTTGAGTTGAAATGATTGTACTGGTTGTGCATGTTCACATTATATGAATCAATGGAGAAACAGAGTCTCAGTGCATCTATTTCTATAGGCGTGACCAGGCAGCTGGTCAGTGTCAAAACTAGGACAGGCATGTCAGGACGGTCGGAGCCCCAGACCAGGGAATGCTCTGTCAACTTTCCCGGCCCCTTTCTGACTTTCCTCTCTAAATAAACTTCATAGTATCAATTCTGGGAAGCCTGGGGCATGATGACCACATGCCAAGGAGTTAGGTGAGGTGTACCATGTGTGATCAAAAGCATTTTCAGCATCAGGAAGTGTCACCAACCACATGGGGCCATTGTTGATTTTCCCTTAACATGGTTGTTGTGCACCTATCAATAACATGTGTTCCTGGGGGTGGGATTTTGTGGATAGTAAGAATCATAAAAACAATGGATTTTTACTCTTTGCCAAGCTCTGTTCTAGGTGCTGTTAGGTGTACTGATGAACTTAACCTCACAATTACCCTGAGGGAAAGTTACTTTTAAAAAATCACCCTGTTTTACTAATGAGGAAACCAGGGCCCAGGAGGTGAAGCTGTCCAAGATGCCAGTCAGTTGAATTGCAGGTAGCCTGCCTCACCCCTGAGCACAGTCATTAAAAATCAGGTCCTTCTGCACTGGAGAATATAATGCTAAGTGAAGTTAGCCAGTCCCAAAAAAACAAATGCCAAATGATTTCTCTGATTTAAGGATGCTGATTCAAAATATGTTGTGGGGGCGGGAGGCAGATGGGAGGATTAGATGAACTCTAGACAGAGCAAAGGGTAAAAGGGAAGGGAGGCAAAGAGAAGGGGGATGGGGGTAGGAAAGACAGTGGAATATGACGGTCATCATTACCCTAAGTACATGTATGAAGACACGAATGATGTGACTCTACTTTGTGTACAGAGATATGAAACATTGTGCTCTATATGTGTAATATGAATTGTAATGCATTCTGTTTTCATATATAACAAATTAAAATAATAATAAAAAAAAAGAAATTGGGTCCTTCTGAGGACGGTGTGTGGTGAGACAGAACTACTTGAAAAATGTTGAAAGGGGCTTAAATGACTGGCTAACAAGTCAAGTTGTCCCTGGGCCAGTTCTGAGACCAACCAGATGGATGCGGGCATCCTCCTTGGGGGCTGTGGGATGGGGGCACACACCTGTCGGCCTGGGTGGAGAGGCTGAGGACCACCTTGGCTGCACTGCTCCCGCTCATGAGGCTGCCACCACGGAAGTCAGAGGCCCGGCCCCGGCTGCCTTCCCGGACCAGTTCTTGGATGGAGAGGGGCTGGACCACAGGGGCCGTGCTCAGGGAAGCCCCCTGCTCCAGGCTCTGCTCCTGGGATGGACCCTCACTCTCAAGGTCCCCCAGGAGTCCAGAGCCCCTGGATGCCTTCTGGGGCTGGCTGATGGTCAGAGGGGGCTGTGAGGTGCCGTCACTGAAGTGGGTGTGCTCCAACGTGCCCACGTACTCACACACCCTGGAGAGAGCCAAAGACAAGCAGCTCTTAGGTGCTGCAGCTCATCCAGCCGTCACACGTCCACCCCACCGTGAAACACAAAGGAAATTTAACCAGCTCTGCAGTCGGTCCCACTTGCTCCCCACTCCTAGCCAGCCCTTTCTTCCTTCTCTCCCATTTCCTCAACATAGACCTATAAATCTCTATCCATGCACACACACATACAGTTGTTTTTTTTAAAGTTGGATCACACAGGCTTCAAATGGGTGAGGGGTTCCTCAGATTCTCTCAGTCATCACCCTGTGCTGGCAGAAAGAAAGGCAAAGCAGCCCAGCTCACCCACTTTATCCTTCCTAGCTCACTGGTGAATCCAGACTCTGGCTATTTGAGCTAGCTTCTCCAAGGGACCCTTTCTCCCTCTGTATAGTGTTCTGATTAGCAGCTGGGAAGTGTTTCCTTACTATGGGATCCTACAACTAGCACATGATGGACAGGCCCTCCTGCCACAGTGGGGTTCTACCCAGTCAAGTCCTGCCTGGTCCTGATAAGCTCCACAAATCTCGTGGGTGTGAGGTATGGGGACTTGGGACAGTTCCCTAACATGGTAAACACAGAGCAGAATCACAATATGTGCAAGTGCCAACTCCCAGTGTCTGTTCCCAGTTGAACTTGGGACTAAGATGCTTTGTAAGAGGTCCCTCATCTCAAAATAATCCAGTTACTGGGGAAGGGTACCCTGTTAATCCATGGGATTGTTTGTAATCAGATTTTTTAATCCTATACATATTGCTCGGTGCTGTCTAAACTTTTCCCCTGTCAGTCAATACCACTCTGTATACTGCAGCCTGTCTTGCCTCAGGCTGATTTACCCTGGTCCTTTCATACCTTCCTCTCAAGTTGGTTGCTTTTTTTCAACCCTTGAATATTCCGTGTGCTTTCCCCTTTGAGATTCAACAAACACTTGTGGCTATATTTGCTTTGGTGATGTCAAACTGAACCCAAATCTGGCTGGTGCTCTGGGCTGTTGCCCTGATATTCCTGTCCCACTTGGTGTGAGGTCTCAAGGCCTCTGCTCCAGGGAATAATAAGGCACAGCCAGACACCTGTCCCATGCCTGTGTGGTGAGTGGTGCTCCTGCCATTGAATTGGGTTCTGCCCTGATGCCAGAGTGTGGGGAAAGGTGCTTTTTGTCTTATTCATGGGAGGACCTGGAATCTGTGCTCTTCACCTTACAGGACTGTGCACTATGTAATTGATGGGGCTTCTTTTTCACTCTGATACTACAAAGTTTAAAGGCAAATTTTTGAACTGTCTTTGGCACAGAAATACCATTTTATTTTTCCTTTGTCTAGTTGAATTAAAGTAGGCATCTTTAATTAGGTACTTTATATAAAAACAGGTATGCTATCCAAAATCCTTGTTTCAGTGAAGAGGATATAGACAAACATGTTGTATTGCTGACAAGGCCATTTTTACATTCGCACACTATTCACTTAACTTACATGATCTTCCTCCATCCTTTACTTAAACATCCTAAAAACAAACAAACAAAAAAAAACTTCCTACATCCTTTACTTTACTTCCCTCCTTGGTATAACACACCTGCGTCTCCTGGCAATGTCAATAGATAAATGACAATTCCCTAAATCCAATTCTGTCCCTCCATTCTCCAAAACATACATTCAGGGGGGCCTTTATATCTCCTTTCTCTTTATCTCTCTCATCTGGAGTGTGCTCAAACTCTGTGAACCATCCTAATCCATCTAAGAGCCGGGAGCCCCCTGAATCTACGCTCTCCACCACCCCCGGGGTCCTCCCGAGGCAGGGCTGGTGCCATGGGCAGGGGTGAGGATCCCGTCATGCACCTGAACACGTGTGGCCAGCAGTCCGGGTTGTGGCTTCCCATCTCCAGGCCTACGCTGAGGATGGCATCCATGCACAAGACGTGGGCTGTGTGCAGCCACACCCCCTGCACCTTCCCCATCTGCTCCAGTTTCTGCTCCACTTTTAGTTTCACTGTGTCAGAAAGACATTATGAAAATAACAGTCTGAACGAGGGAGACAGAAAGGGAGAGAGAAAAGATGGGAATGAAAGAATGTGTCGTCATGCAAGGGCAAAAGGGAAACGAGAGCCTTCACCGGCAGCAAATGCTTCTCTGGCCTATCCCCACGGTTCATGCAAACTACCCATCAGACAGGCCCCATTCCAACTGGTGACCCCAACTCCAGCTCTGAAGTCAGACAGATCCTGAGCTGGTAGGTGCACATCCTCCCCATCCACCCACGACTCTGATTCAGGCATAGCAGTGTGGATGGGCTTCAACGCCAGCTAAAGCCATCTGTGCCCAGAGCCTTCACCCTCCACTGTGTACTCAGAATGGTATTGTAGAGGAACTCCTGGCAGTCTGGAAGTTCTGAGAGTGTTTAATGTTATACTTTTATTGCAGTGGTCATCTCATAATCAACTATGTGTGTACATTCTGATCACCAGGATGACTTCCTTATATTTGAAAATTAGCGTACCATTTCACTCCCTGAGTTTACATTGTATATGAGAGCAAATTATTATAATTATAAATGACTAGTTGGGCATGGTGGCGCATGCCTATAATCCCAGTGGCTCAGGAGGCTGAGACAGGAGGATTGCAAGTTCAAAGCCAGCCTCAGCAAAAGCAAGTTGCTAAGCAACTCAGTGAGACCTTGTCTCTAAATAACAAATACAAAATAGGGCTGGGGATATGGCTCTGTGGTCAGGTGCCCCTGAGTTCAACCCCCAGTGCCCTTACCCCCCACCAAAAAAATAATAATTATAAATGACTAATGAGAAAGGATGCGGGCAAGACCAAAAAAACACAGTGTCTTCCTTGAATAAAGGTTTCAAGTTCCTGGATTGGTGGGTTAATAGCGATGATCCAAAACTGAGGAAAACAATTAGCTGACTTTAAAGGACTCTGAACCATATTTCTTTCGTAAAGACAAAGTGATTTGTAGTAAAATGTCACTTGTCTCATAAATATAATACAGATTTAATTTCTTATTTATAATTAGAATATTTTGGACTTTGGTTTTGTGGCTTTTTTTTTTTCTTTTGGTACTGGGGACTGAACTCAGGGGCACTCGACCTCTGTGCCACATCCCTAGCCCTTTTTTGTATTTTATTAGAGACAGGGTCTCACTGAGTTGCTAAGTGCCTTGCCATTGCTGAGGCTAGCTTTGAACTTGTGATTCAAGTTTTGTGGCTTTTTAAAGAACTGTAAATGCAAGGATTTTTTGTGTGACTCACGATTGAACAATCCATAAGTAAAACTGTGAAATCTTTGTTTTAGTGGACACTGGGGATCTGTGAGAACTTCTTTGCTCTCAAATAGATCTCTAAATCTTTTTCGAGATTGAGGCACACTCACCTACACTGCTTTTCTCAGCTAAGAGTGGGCAAGTGTTCCTGTGGCTAGTGCTTTCACGCGTCTGGTGATGGTGTTGGTGCAGTCTGGATCTAGCTTGCCTTTCTCCAGCTTGCTGTCTGCCTTTTATCTTCCACTGATACTGGGGAGGTCATTCCCTTCCCTTCAGTCTAGACAGTCAGAGTGTCATTGACAAACTGATTTTAACAAGTTAAAACTCCACCCTTTTCTGAGTCCACAGAGCTCAGGTTTTCCTCTGACAGGAGTGAAATCTCCCTGAATCCCCTCTCATGGATTGCGTCTGTCTGTTTGATTTTGCCCTTCAGAAGACTGGAGACTCTGCCTTGCCCAGTATCCCCTGAGGAGCCTTCCGATGGGCACCTCCATGAGGCACCAGAGCCAGTGGCCATGAGATGACACAGGTGTGAACAGCTCAGCCAGGTGGACCCACAGGTTCCTGTTAGTGGCCAACTTCACTTTTCTGGGTACCAGTGGCCAGTGTGTCTCTCACCTCTACAGGGACCTTCTGTGAGCACTGTGTACACTCCTCACCTCAAACACGCCAAGCCTGTGACCAGTGGGACTTGTGATTAGTGGTGTAGACCTGCAGTGTGTCACACCGGGATGGTGTTTGTGGGCGTGTGTGGGCATGAGCAGGGGCACACGCCACGCCCAAGGCACCAGGCGGATTCTGACCCTTCAGCTGTTACCTTGTGCTAGGGCATCGCTGGGTTCTTGGACTTCTTTTTCCTCTTTTTCTTCCTGGACACAGGAGGCAGCGGCCATCTGGGCAAGGGCTGAGGCGCAGTTAGCAGCAACCCCTTTAGAAGAAACAAACGGCTACCCCTTAACTGGCTCTGTCCTCCAGGCACTCACCTGAAAGGCCATCTAAATGCTTCTTCCCCGGTGACGGCCCCCACAGGTCAGGGACACCACTCCCACAGTACCTAGGGCACAGCTCAGCCTGGCGGCCTTCCGCAGCCCATCCAGGCTCATGCAGATGGCGTCACGTTCCTTTTGGTTCTGCTCTTTGATGCCTTCAGCTCCCAGAATGAAGGCCAGCCCCTTGGAGCTCCCGGCCATGCGGCCAGTCAGGGGGGTTGATAGCGTATCGATCAAGTTCTTCCAGCAGCCAACCAGGATATAGCGAGCAAATGCCACACCTAGAATGTGAAGGGGTATGGGTCACTTTCCAGAGATAACAACAACCTGGCCAAAAACCAAAAAACAAAACAAAACAGAAAAAAAAAAAAAAAAAAAAAAAACCCTGAGGTTCTCTGGCCATCCAATTTGCAACACTGAGTTGCATCTAATTCTCTGACAGGAAATATAATTCACTGGATTGGGTTTCACTTTGTGCTTATAAATAATAAATGTTACATCATCAGCTGGATGATGCTAAGTAACTTCCATCAGTTCCTTTCTCTGCCAAGGTGCAATCTCAGTTCATTTGTGTCACCACACGACGACATAATTGCTGGTAACACAAGCCGGTTCATAAACTCAAGACCCAAGTCCTTACCTGCCACCGTGGAGTCATCAATTCTCTTGCTCTGGGTGAAAGGAGACTCTGTAGAAGCTGAGGCCATCAACTGGCCACCGATTGCACTGCTCTCTAAGCCATCGATATCTGTCAAAGAAAGACAGCAAGGTTTTCCCTAACTAAAGCACTCTAGTCAAGGACAAATGGCCAGTGCCAGGTTCATTTTTCTTCAACAAGCATCCATTGTATCTATTATGTATTAAGTACACAGCGACTTTCATCAGACTATTATAAATTGTGTTTTATTTGGTCACTCCGTGTTTCTTTCATTTGCAAAGCATTCTTCTGTTATGCTGTTGTATCTTTTGTATGTGAAAAACTAAAGCTCAATTTTGCCATCTCTGTTGTTAGAAAATTCATTCACTTAAATATTTTGATCTTTGAATACTCTTCTTATTCAAGACCAGTGCGTTATCCCCAATGTTTTGTGTACATATTACCCTAACGTGGATTTTTCTTTCAGAGCTTCCTCATCAGAATTAATGGGAGAATCAGCCTCTTTGATCAGATGATTGTTTACTCTAATTGTCAAGCACAATAATAGTACATAGATATAATACTTCCCAATTCTCAAACTGTTTTCACCTAACATTTTTTCATTTCATTGTTCAAACAAATCAAAGCAAGTAGGCAGGGCTAGGATTATATTTCTCATTTTAAAAAAAGTATCATCACATATTATAATTATTCTTCCTCTGGCAGTACTGGGGAATCAAACCCAGGGCCTCATGCATGCTGGGCAAGTCTGAGCTACACTCCCAGCTCCTGTGATTCCATCTCCCTGCTATTCCATCTCTTTCATTCAACTTTAATTCTTAAAGTTGGTAAACAGCCCAGGACCATGGAGCTGGTAAAGGAAGGAATCAGACTTAGTATTTATGTCTTTCAACCCCCAATAAAGCCTCTTTCCATGACAGCATACTCCTGTTCTATACAGGATCCTGAACTACTTTGCATAAATTTTTGTTAAAACGAACTCCCATACACAATTAGCTCAACAACCCCCCCCCGCCCCCTAACATTCTGGCAGGAAGAAAATTAGCTTGGGGTTGAAAAGCTAGGATTCAGTCTTGGCTCTGTATCAGGCAGCCTTGTAGCCCTGGGCCAAGCACTCTGTTCTCTGGGCACCAATTTCTTCACTGTAAAGAGAGTAACCATTGGAGAAATGGAACCATGTCCCTGGGTGTGACAGTATAGTTGAATGCAATGCAGGGAGGGGATGGAAAAGAAAGGAGGCTGGTGTATATTTATTCTGAGTTTAAAACTTCAGCCTCAGGCCAAGAGGATGAGACTTCTCTGCATGGTGTTTTAGAATTGTTTCACTGTATCTTTGAGTCTTACAAAAATTTAAGAATCCTGAAGACTCCTGGGCAATATGTTGGAAAATAAAAAAAATAACAAAAATAAGGGTAGGTAGAGGAATCTTTATGGCTGCTAAAATGAGAACAGGCCAGTTTCTCTAAAAATTATTTTGACTTTTGATAAAATGGCCTAAAGGCATTTGCCAAAAATTGTCATAAATCTAAGCTACAGTGTTTCCCATATGCTAGGTAAAGGACTGATGAATCGGAGTATGCAAAGTTTATTTAAGCACTAAACTTCCACAGTTCTACAGAAGGCTTTGATGTGGCACCAGGAACAGCCACTTAGTGAGCATATTGCTGCTACTGCTTCTTGTACATAATGAAGCAATCAGACAGAAGCTTCCAAACCCTAGGTAAAATGCTGCTTCATATCTGGATTTACTGCTAAGAGTCATGAAATGTTGTTTTGTCAAATTCTTGTGAAAAGACTATTTTTCTATCATTAATCTAAAGCTAAATAATTCTATGGATATAGTGATTGAACTTACTGTTCCACTATAAGAGGTGACTAATTAACAATGTTAGATGAATATGACCACCGTGAATGGTCTGTTGCTCATTCTACACTTACTGAATGACCCCTTTTATTAAGCCTCAGGTAATAGTTTCACAGATTTATTTGGCAGAAACTGCAGTATCTGAAAATTGAAGAATTCATGCTGGCATGTTGGAGATCCAAATTCCAAGGCATTTATAAGCTCTGGATGGAACCGTCCATCTCTACTAAAGGGGGTTTGTGAAAACAGATGAAAACCAAGTATTGCTTATAGATAAACTAAATAAATGTCTCTCATAGATATAAGCTGTCATTTTTCAAATGAGTGTGAATGCTATTTGTAATCAACAAAATACAAACTGGTAACTGTCCAGTGATTCAAGCATCTGCAATGCTTGAGACCCAGTCTTGCCTCCCCAGCTCCCCCCTTGTTCTGGAAGAAAGACTACAAATGCCAGACAGTGACCAGAACTCTGCCCCATGAAGACAGATTTCACTGTATATCTTGACTTTCTTCATGGTTCCATATCTCAAATTCCTCATTGTTGGATTCCATCTGCCAATAGTCAAATCTGTCAACTTTTTAAGAGCTCCCGATACCAGCTGCAGGCAATATGACATGCCATTTGGCTAACAGATCCAGCCTCCCATCTGGACTGTCCTGCCCAATCCAACCTTGCTCCTGCCGGGTACAGAGCTATTTAGCTTTATGAGGACACAGGACACTATAGTGAAGGCTGGGGACATTTGTCCTTCGTGTCTTAACAGCTGGAACTATGAGAGGACAATTCAGATCAGACACCAGTCTATAATCTCTGAACAAGTACAGAACAAACCTGAAGATCTAACTGATTAAGACTTCTGATGAACAGACCAAACACCTGGGTACTTCCTGATCTTTAACTGGCATCTTGGCTAAGTCATGAAAGACCAACAGAATCTGCCAAAAGCAACAATAAACAAAAAAAAATCCAAATGTGCTCCACAATGATACTGAATACTGCTCTCCTTACTGTCATGAAATTTCTAATAGTTGAATAGGATATTAAAAACTCTGGATACTGAAGGGAAAGATGCTGGGCAGGCAAGTGCTCGGCATTATTGTGAATTCTGGTACAGTTGGGAGGGGGAGGGAGGAGCTCTGATATGGACAGGAAATGGGAACAAGGCCAAGTTTAAGGTCAATGGTTTTATATTGCTGGTCAAATCCCAGGAGCAATGAATGGTAGAGGGCCTCTACTAGCACGTGAGAGCTTCCTGGAATAACTCTGGGCCTTCTGCTCAGAAAGTACTACGTATCTACTGAAGAGGCCCATAGCCTTATGCCATAGGCAAAGGTGCTAAGTTAGTCCCTGTCTAATAGGACACAGAGAGACCTACAGGCTCCCCATGGAAAAAGGACAGAAAATGCTTGTGAGGTTGTATTCATGACACGTCTCTGGAACTGTCACCAGAGAAGCTTTGTAGGTGCTGTTTCAAAGTCTGCTTGGAGCACAACTTCTACCTCAAAGAGACTCTGATGACAAGCCTTCCTCCCCTGCCAAGTGGAAAGGCCACTAACCGGTCAGCATGGTGATGAGGGGGAGGCTGTGGTCCTCAGGGCTGCCCCAGTAGCCAGCTTCTCCAAGCATGTTTCTTTCAAGCACCTGGTGGTACAGCTCCTCGATCCAGGCTTGGGAGAAGACCATGAGCACCCCGCTGGTCTGGACCTGTTTCATGAACTCTTTCTGCAGAGTGAGCACATTAAAAGGAACCCACACATGACCTTCTGCAAATGAACAGACTCCCCAGGCCACCACTTCATGTCAACCCCCTCCCCTGCCAGTGATTCAGGGCTTTTTATTGAGGGTGGGAAGCGGCAAGTGGGGAGAGGCTGAGGTGGAGAAGTCCCCAACTTCATGCAGCTCCTTTCACCTCTGACATCATCTGACAGGTACCCTGCAGGAGGATAAGAGGCTGCGCTTTATATGCTTACACTGCTGGGTGGGAGGCCACAGACTGCACAGCCACCTTTGACTGCTCCCCTCCTCTCTCTGCCCCAACAGTACAGAGGTGGAACGTGCTCCCGGAAGGAACGTATGTACCTTAAGAGCCACTTCACTGTCCTCATGAAATCATCACTCACCCTTGGGAATGCATAATTTATTAAGCAAACAAATAGCTGTTGATTCCCTTCTGAAGATCCATGAATTCAGCCTAACACACTGATATTAGAGGACAAGGCTGAGTGGCTTGCTCAGTTAAGGGGCCCAACTACAGCTAATCCGTGTCCTTCTCAGTCAACACCTTACAGGAGCTGCTTCATCATCAACAATCAGCAGCCTCAGTTCTGGCTAGGTCTGGGAATGTTCTGGAATACAACGAAGAGGTTTTGTAACAGTGCATCATCATTTTTGGAAATTCCCTGTACATTTTCTGATCTCAGTGGATTGATGTTTTTTAACGTGTTTTACACACACGTTTGATGGTGCCACCAGATGAATTACTGGGCCATCAGCAAGATTCAGAGTTCTTCCCTGAGCAGCTCTGTAGCTCACAGCAATGTGCAAATTGCCAATCTGTGCCCACCGGCATGACCACGGCTGAGCCGTGTGGACCAGAACATGCCGTGCTGATCCTCTCCAGGCACGGACGCTCAGCTGTGCAGTCAGGAGGCCTCAGCGTGTCCTTGGAGCAGCCACAGTGCGACGGCACACTCACCATCATGCCAGGCGCCAGGGTCGGCCGCTTCCTGTAGTAGTCGCTGTGGGAGAGCTTCAGGTTGAGGAGCAGGGCGCAGTGTGCAGCCGTGTACAGGCTGTCCGCGTTCATCAGCATCTGGAAACACAGGCTGCTGCTCCCGTCAAAGCAGGGAGAGTGCATCATGCCTGGGCGGGGGGAATCAAGAGAGCAGTGGGGCTGCAAACAAGGTGCTTACTGAGACCCATGTCTGGGGAGCCGGGAACTGGTCCTGGGGATGGACACTGCATGGTGTAGAGCCTTTCTACACCATGGTGTAGCAAAAACAGCCGGCAGGATGCTGGTAGGACCAGATACACACTCAGGAGGAAGAGTGGGCATCTGCCTGGGCTGCATCTTGATCTGCTACTTAGCAGCTGCAACTCTGGTATATCACTTAAGCCCTCTCTCACCTTGTTTTCCTATGAATAGGGAGAATAACTGACTACATTCTATCCCTTGCTCAAACTCTGCAGTGGCTTCCCATGACAATATAACAAAGCCCCCACCTCCCCTTCCCCTCTCCTTCTCACTCCTGCAGCCCCCTGACCTGCTGGCTATTTCATCACCACACCCACTTGGACCTGCCTCAGTACCTCTGCATCACTTTCATCACTCTCCAGAATGGTCTCCTTGAGATCATCTGATAACTTGCTCCTTTGATTCTTTCAGTTCTCAGTTCAAGTGTCAGTTTTTCAGAGCTCTTCCCTTTCAATTCCATTTAAATTGCATCCCACCACCCCCATAATACTCTATTTCCTTACCCTGCTTTTTTTGTTGTTGTTGTTTTGGGTACCAGAGATTGAACCCAAGGCCCTCAACCACTGAGCCACATCTCCAGACTGGTTTTTTTTTTTTTTTTTTTTTTTTTTTTAATTTTATTTGGAGATGGTATCTCACTAAGTTGCTGAGGGCCTCGCTAAATTGCTGAGGCTGGCTTTGAATTTGTGATCCTTCTGCCTCAGCCTCCCTAGTCACTGGGATTTCAAGCATGTGCCACTGTGCCCAGCTCACACTGCATTTTCATGCCTCAATGGCATTTATTCTATCCAACATTATACTAGTATTTATTGTTTAATTTCTGCTAGCATCACTATTACTCAAGATCTATGAGAAGGTATGACTTTACTAGCTTTGTTCTTTACAGAATCCCCAGTGCCCAGAATGGTGCCCAACACATAATAGACCCTTACAAATTTTTGTTGAATGACTGAATGAGGATGAATGAACAAGACTGCTGTGAGAACAATCATGCATGTTAGATGATTAGGGAAGTTACTCTCAAATATAAACTTTTCAGAATGCTAAATATAGAATTGCCATGTGGTCCAGCCACTCAACTTCTAGTTATATTAAAAAAACAAAAAACAAAAAACAAACAAACAAAAAAAACAAACTTGAAAACAGGGATTTGAACTGCATAAATCCCAAGAAGCAAAAGGTGGTAACAATCCAAGAATCTAGTAATGGACAAATGGATAAATAAAATCTGGCATGTCTATAAATGGAATGTTATTTAGCCATAAACAGGAATGGGAGTTCTGGTACCCACTACAACATAGATGAAACTTCAAATCATTAAGCTAGGCTGTGGCTGTGGTTCAGGGGTAGAGTGCTTTCCTAGCACGTGTGAGGCACCTGGTTCAATCCTCAGCACCACATAAAAATAAATAAAATAAAGGTATTGTGTCCATTTATAAATAAAAACAACATTATGCTGAGTGAAATAAGTAAATATGTATGATCCACTTATATGACGCACCTAGAATAGATAAATTCATAGAGACAGAAAGCAGATTAGAGGTTATGAGAGGGGAGGGGGTAGTTTCTATTTGGTATGATTAAAAAAAAGTTCTAGAAATAGTGGCAATGGTTGTAAAATATTCTGAATATACTTAGTGCCAAATTATATATTGAAAAATGATTAAAATAGAAATTTTAGTGTCATATATATTTTACCACTGTTAAAACAAACAATAATGCAATGTATCAAAAACACTTAATTGTACACACCAAATGGTTAAACTATGGTGTGTGAATTTTATCTCAAGCCATTTTTTTTTAAATGGGGGAATAAAGAGTCACACAACCATGTAATAGCTATTGGTTTGTTTTCCACCATTTTTTTTTCTTAAAAAGTTACATAAAAAGTTTAAATTTCATAGGGTTTTCATTTTGAACAGCTCCTGGGCTTTGATACAAATTGAAAAAAACACAACCAAATGCACACATCTCGTGCTCTAAAGATGGGCTCATACAGAGTGCTGGTGCCTTGCTCAGACTTTAAGAGAGTGAGCCTGGGGTGAGACCTATTACCCGCCCCCCCCCATACCTTCCCCCACCCCCGCTTCCCCTCATCTGGTATGTGGTTGGCTCCATTTGTTCCTGTGCATACTCTGAGTCTGGGTTTAGGGATGTGGGTGAAATAATCCATGCTAAATATATGTGATGTAAATTCCACATGCCTAGTCAGTCCTCAAACCACGTTGGAAATTATCCTTTTGTCAAAAATATACGTCTGGTAGGAAATATTGAAGTTTTCTGGAATTAATAGCCAAATAAGAGAGAAACACAAATTTATAACTGGAATGTTTATTTATATTCCTGTGAATTTTTAAATAAATATGCTAGTAAAAAGTTAAGGGACAGAAAAAAAGCTTTTGAAACTGAAAAAAAAAAATTCAAGAACTTTCCATCATTTTATGGTGGGAGTAAAGCATATCTGGGCGTGCATATGTGCATGCATGTATGTGTGCGTGTGTGTGCGTGTGTAATTCCAGCAGAACCACCATAGACAGCTGGAGACAAGGTATCACCCCCACCTGGCTTTACAGAGTGCTGACAGAATTCTGCTGCTGCCTTAAGAGATTGCTGAGAGCACTTTGTGGTCATGGGCCAAGGTGCATTTTTAAAAGGAGGGTCAGGTTGAGAGCAGGATCTGAAAATTACATTGTCCTTGAAATGTAGAACAGGACATGAAATTATATCTCAGCTCCAATGGGCTGTGGGAACCCCCAGCACTCTGAAGGTCCTGGTGGGGTTGCTTGCAGTCCTCCGGAAGAGATAGAGGGCCTAAAATTAATCTCTTTGCATTGTAAACCTAAAAGCAGTATTCAGGGATAGGCATTTAAGTACCTTAGATCATAGGTGAAAGATAACATTGGAGTCTGTGAATAAGGGGTGGGGGAAGAATCTGTACTGATTCTAGACACCAGTCATAGCTGCTCTAAAAATTTTGAAATCAGCTACTATTTTCCTTGCAATGTATTTCAGAAAACTGAACACTTGCTCAGATGATAAAAAAAAAGGGAAAAAGACAGTTCTTGTATCTGTACACATGGAGACCCAGATAGAGATACAGCATTCTCCTGGAATGAGCTGCTGGTGGATGTGCCCCATTCTTAAATAATTTGTTTGACTTGTTGGCAGCAATCTGTTGGTATTGGCCTATATCTGCACGCAGGCTAATTCCTTCAGTTACAAAGAGCTAGCAAATTTGTGAATAAAGCAAAATGAGGGATATTCCACCCAGTTAAGGAAATAACCATTTTCTTGCTACACCAGGTATGGTTCACTGGTAATATTAATAATAATTGGAAAGAACATAATGGGTATAATTAATTAAACACCAACTATCTAAAACCAATCTCTTCTCATCTATTATTTCATTTGATCCTTCCCAAACATTGTTTACCAGCAAGGAAAGTGCCTCAGAAATATTAATTGACTTGCCCAAAGTTAAACAGCTAGAAGTTGGCAAAGGACTTCTAAGCCCAAACTTCATGCTTCTTGCACTATGCCATGCTATACTGGCTTCTAATGTTGTGAGGGGATTCTGCTGTTGCTTGTCACTCTCTGATCCTCTATTTCCCAAGCGTCCTTCTTATTGGTCTCACTGTAGTGTTACCCGATCTGGAGTGACAAACTAAAGGAACCTTTAACATATTCTGGCTTTTGTATTTGTATTTCCCAATTTCAATAACTGAAGCTTACTCAGTCCCTCTGCGACGGAAATGCTCTTTATTGTCAGGAACAGGAGGATAGACCACCTCCCTGACTGGCTACCAGCGCAAAAATGGATACAAAATAAGCACAAAAGACCCCTAAGAGTCTCTTCCATGTCAAGATAATATAACATTTCTTACATTTCTTTTTAAATTAACATTAAATACTTCATTTAAAATATTTAACAGGACTGTAGAGTATGAAAAAGTAAGAACAGTCTTGCTTCTCCGGAACCTCAGTGATATCATTCCCAGCAAAACTTCCTTGTATGTATGGAAATATAATCACAGATAAAAAATCACACTGTATATGTCATTTTGTAATGTGACATCTTCCAAGAACATATCTTAGACCTCTCTTCATATTAGCACTTAGAGATCTGCCTGATTCTTTTGAACAAGTGTGAGTGTGCCCTGCATGGTTGCCTGGTGATCTGAATGATTAATGTTCACGTGGTAGTCATTTCTGTTTTTTTTTTTATTATTAAAAAAAAAGGTGAGGTGATGAAACTACTTTTAGTATGTGTATTTGTGGGATAAATTTCTAAGAGCAGAATACATATATTAAGTTTAATAGCTATGGCCCAAATATCTTCCATTAAATACATCGTAGTGAGTTAACAGAAATGAATGTTACAGCAGTGTCACAAATCATACTTTCAACATACTATGTTTTCCTCTCACCAACTGTGCCCAAGAATGTTCTTACAGCTACTCTCAGCAATGCTGCGTGGGCCTTATCGACTTACTAAGCCTCCACAATAAGGTTATCTGACTTTACATCTCTTCAAGTCTACAGTTCCAATTTGTATATAATATTGCTGCTTTGTTTCCTGGTAAAAGTTATAAGAAATTATGCTTAGAGATTTGGGAAAAGGTACACAGAAGAAAATAAAATTAATCTGCAATCATGCCATTCTGTATAAGTAATATTAACATCTTAATGTTAATCTTGAATCCCTTTTTTAAAAATTACATTTTGACCATTTTCCATATCATTCATTATTACTCAAGATCATCATTTTAAATGGTTATATAATGCCAACAGATGTACTATTACTTGTTTAACCTTTCCCATATTTTAGAGCATTTTGGTTATTTCTGATATTTTTACTTGTAAATCATGCTACCATATATATTTCTATACATATATCTCTGGGTTCCTGCTTCCACAGTAGGGATTCCCAGGAGCCATCCTTGTCTTTTGAACCTTGGACAGCTGTCCCACATTCCTAAATAATTAAAAAGCCTTCAAGAGAAGCATGGAGAGAAAAACTTAGAGGTCCACCAAAAAGAGACATTAAATACATCATGGTGGGTTAACAGAAATGAATGTTATAGAGGTATCACAAATCATACTTTCAAAGAATATTCAAAGACACAAGGAATATGTTAACAAAATATTAGTGCAACATCACAATGACACACATTACATTCTCTCCCCATCTACAGCCATGTGTTCTTTCTCTACCCACCCAGTCACTGGCAGTGTGACAGTCCAGAGCCACATTGCAGCCACACTGTTCAGATTCCTTACCTAGGATCAGCTTTTCCTAGCTGTGGTACTTTGGGTGACTGACTACTCCATGTCTCAGTTTCCTCATCTATAAAGTAGGGATAACATCCAGGTATGGTGGCACACACCCAGCAGCTCCGGAGGCTGAGGCAGGAGGATCACGAGTTCAAAGCCAGCCTCAGCAAAAGCAAAGTGCTAAGCAACTCAGTGAGACCCTGTCTCTAAATAAAATACAAAATAGGGCTGGGGATGTCGCTCAGTGGCCAAGTGTTCCTGAGTTCAATCCCCCGTACCCACCACCCCCCCCAAAAAAAAAAATAAAGTGGGGATAACAGCTCTGCTACCTTATAGGGTATTAAATAAATTAATATACCTAAAACACCTAGAGAAAGCAGGGCACAGAGGAAATGCTATGTTAGTGTTAACTACTAATATTATTATTATAGCAGATACATGTAAATGAGCACATTTCTATGCTGAAAAATGCCTGCAAGAAAAGATGCCAAAATATTCAGGGTTGTCCCTGAATCACCTCAAGGTGATATGATTATTGTTTATTTTTATTTTGTCCTTACAGTATTATATTCTACAAATTTTATATTCCAAAAATTGCAGGGTGCTGGAGAAGGATTTTGTTGATCACCTATTCTCCAACTGTGCTTCTGGAATACTTCCCTTCTTTTCTATTAAACAAATAATAATGGCACTTGTCCCTCCCTGCAGCTCCTCAGTACCTGAAGAGCTGGCAGGACCAGGAGGGGGATGGATAATAAAGAGCAGGGGCTTCTAGACTTACCAGAACATCCCTGGCCTCAGGCTGGCAGGGAGGTACAAAATCACAGGCACCCCAGGGAGCTGTGAACTGGGAAGGGCGCTTACTGGCGTGTGAGAGGTGAGAGGCTTCCCTTTACATATTTGCAAAAGCTCTAGCTTTGGGTTTGATTCTGGGATGAGAACCTGAAGGAAGGTAGAAACCAAATATCCTGCCAGCTGGGTAGGCTGAAGGTCTCGGTCAGATTTGTTTTAAATGTAAGGAAACAGTCATTTCTTGCACAACTGAGATTCATTCGTGTTACTCCATCTTTTGGGAAATTCGATAAATTACAAATCTCCTATTGCTGGCAACCAGCCATCGTAAGTTTCAAGAAAACCACTCACACAAGGAACACATCTAAGTAAGTGTCTGTGACCCTTTCTCGATTGCTGTGCAAGGCTGGAGCTTTCTTTTCATTCTGAGGAGCCACCTTACACAGATGCCACCTTGCTCTACAGGGAGTCAGAGAGGCACTCCTGCAGCAATCACGGCTCAGGTCAAGTACTGTCTTTATTAAAAAACAGTTTTTATCTGAATGTCTTCAAATTCCTGCACCATAAAAAACTTTGCTTAAAAAAAAAAAAAAAAAGGCATTCTTGAGTCATGTGGAATCGAGGAGGCTCATTTCAACGGCACATGAGCTGTCTGAGGGTAGGAGTCACTGACAAAGGCTGAGTGACATGATTCAGCCAGGAAAGCAGGCCCTGCTAATGGGGGCAGGGGTGAGCTCACAATGTACGTTTCTGGCAAAAGGTTGAAGCTTTTGGTGTCAAAATAGATAAAAGAAGCCAGGTGTGGTGGTGCACACCTGTGATCCCAGCTACCTTGGAGGCTGAGGCAAGAGGATGGCAAGTTCAAGGCCAGCCTCAACAACTTAGTGAGACCCTGTCTCAAACAATAAAATAAGAAGGGCTGGGGGTATAGCTCAGTGGTAGAGTGACACTTCTTTGATCCTTAGTACCCCAAAAACCCAAAGATCTGGTTTATGACTTGGCAAGTTTTTCCCTCCTATTTTAACTTTCATAACTTTCTCTTGGGGTAACAAAGGAAATCTGCCATCTGCCCTGTCTCAGTACAGCACCAATGTTTCTCTATTGGTAAGTAATAATCTTACAGTTGGCCCTTGAAAGGGGAGCAAGAGCAAAGGCCTTGGTTTAGAAGTGGCCACAGGCCAGCATTCACTGGCTTCAGCTGACCCACAACCATGGCCAGTGCCATCAATCAAACCAAAGTGGGTAACGAAGGAGATTTACCTTATTGCTAACAGGACCACAGACTGACAGGTCTACAATTTGCATCTAGAGACCAACTCTTAAATGGTAAGAGCACTGGGGATGTTGTTAGAATTAAAAAGGCAAGCAAGTAACTTAATTACAATCACTAACAACTATATTTAGAAACAATGAAAAATCTATGAAGTCTTTCTCAATGTATTGATTTCTACATGTGAAAAATAATTTCACACAACATACTGGGTCTGATGGGATATTTTATAAACCTATAAATTTGGTCAGTTTGTAACATTCAGAGTGCAAGGTATTATGGCCATATTAAAAAAAAATTAATGTAAGCCCTATTTTGCATGTACTAAAAATAAGCATTAATTTGAAAGATACAAAAGCAAAGATTCAAAGACTTACTTTAGCCTCAAATTTTATAAAAGACCTTGCTAGGATTATATTTCTTCATTCTCTTAAGAAATGAGGAGAGCTTTGGAAGTCAGTATTCACCATGGTGACAACTCATTTATCTGAAATTACTGGAGGATGGTGTTTATAAACACAAAGTTATGGGAGAGCTAAGTTTTACATATGAAATGCTGAGACATGCAATGGAGGTTTTATATGGATAATTTTAATTTCAAACAGAAGACCCTATGTATGCTTTAACCATTTCTTTTTTAAAAAAATATTTATTTATTTAATTTAGTTGTACACAATGTCTTTATTTATTTTTACGTGGTGCTGAGGATTGAACCCAGGCCACGCACGTGCTAGGCGAGCGCTCCACTGCTGAGCCACAATCCCAGCCCTACTTTTACCATTTCTTGATGACTCAAGGACATGGTTACCACAAGAAGCAGTAGCACTGTGCTCGGACACACAGGTATTCTGGGGGACCAACAATGTTTGCTAGGCTCTCGCCTTGGCACAACGGACCAAGCAGGTCAGAAGCCCAGCTGTTTGAACTCCTCTGTCCAGGAATCAGCTTCCACCACTAAGTCTTATATTCCTGTGCCCTCTTTAAATAGAGAAAACCCCAAGATTCATTAACATGCTGAGATTCCAAACCACAAGCAGGTTGCTCATTGCCAAGGAAGGCAAAGGGTTCTGAACATCTAGTAAAAAATGGTACAAACCTGAGCAGAAAGTGGAGGCAAAATTCTGGAGGGCCGTGTCTACCTCTTCCACCGTGGAGAGGGCCAGGAGCCGAGGAAGGAGGCTTTCCAGCGACTGCACGAACAGCCTGGCGCTGTGCTGGTCCGCCTCCTGGTTCTTCAGCAGTTTGAGAGACAGAGCTGCTGTTCGCAAGGACCGGTGGCCCAGGCAGTCCCTCGGGGTCTGCTCTTCGTCAGCCAGTGAACAGTTGTCCGACCCGATGTCGGACACGTCAGACCTGCCCGAGTCCTTCTCTGCTGCCATTGAGTACTGATCACAGGAATCAAATTCTGTCCTCGACAGGTCTTGGTCGTCTACACTGAAGTTGCTCTCGCTGTACCTAGATCCGTAGGACCTCATCCTGCAGTCCACGGACAGGAAGTTAGTGATGTCAGGGTAAGCCACCATGTGGCTTCTCTGAACCACGTCGGGCTGGTCTACTGGCTCCGGTTCTGACACTTTGCCCAGCGTCTCCTTGTCCTCCCGGATGGCTGGAGACTTGAGCCCATTCTTGTGGTTCTCTGTGTGGTCCTCTGGGGTCGTCTGACCCAACTCTCCCTCCAAGGTGGTCTGGCCTGTGTCCGTGGTGACACTGATGCTGATGTCAGGGCTCCTCTCGTTCCCTGTCTCCCACGGCGTGTGCTCCGAGGACAGCACCCGCCGCTGCCAGCGGAAGTCCGCCTCGTTGATCTCCATGGAGTCTCGGCTGGACTCGGCCCCGTCCCTCAGCTCTTCGAGGCGCAGGAGCAGCAGCTGCACTTGACTCTCGCTCAAGCCCTTGCCCTGGCTGAGCTCGTCCAGGGCGCCCAGCAGGGTGCAGACGCAGGACACGGCAGCGTAGCAGGCTTCGATGCCGCCCTTGATGCACGCTTCCGTCATGCCGTCCATGATGCTGAACAGCATTCAAGACAAGCACACGTGTGTGAAAGAGAAAACTGTCCCCAGGGGAATCAGAATGGTTAGCCTGGCACACTGAATAGCGGTCAACAGAGATCGTCTAATTTGCACTCAGTTAAAAATGGTCTGAACAGTGAATAAATGAAGCTACCATTCTCAGTTTAAGAAAACCTCCAGGTAAAGTGGCCCACCCTGAATCACACTCCCTCTTGGTTGGTGGGCTGGTTTATCAAGGTACAAATGAAAATTCCTGAAGGAAATTTATAATTTTTCCTAAGGACAGACACTGAACAATCTCACTTTTCGACTTTGCTCATTTTTTTTTTTTTCAAATAGAAAATAGATACAATGGCTATGTGATAATGTGGACTTTCCTCCATAAAATAAATACTTCTGAGCAGATACATGTCAGTACAGCTACTACAAATCATATAATATTCGGTTTACCAGGGAGGCTGTTGTGAAGGAATTCTACAGTTATCATATTGAAGATCAAAAAGTTCTTCCCTAAAACAACTCCAATGAATAGTTTTGAACATTTCATTTTACATATCTGGTGTTAAGTCAATATGAAAATGAAAAAAGTTGTATGATTATAATAAATTATGATGTCTTTTCCTATGGTTTGCAAATGGTAATTAACAAATATGCATCTTTCATTTAATGTATGTTCATGAAAATTTGAGGAATTTGGAAACAAGAATTCAGAGAAGCAGTCTTTACCAAGCAATATAGACCTAAAAGGGCAAAGTATCCCTGGGTATGGTGGTGCATACCTGTAATTCCAGCAACTTGGGAGGCTGAGGCAGGAGGATTGCAAGTTAGAGGCCAGCCTCAGCAACTTAGCAAAGCCCTACACAACTTAGTGAAGCTCTAAATAGCTTAGCAAGACCCTGTCTCAAAATTAAAAAAAATAAATAAAAGGGGATGTGGCTCAGTGGTTAAGTGCCCCTGGGTTTAATCCCTGGTACCGAAAAAAGGAAAACGGGTGGGGGAAGTATCATACAGTTTGAGAAGATCCAAGTGAGATTTTCTTTTTGAAATTGATCTTTTTCTGGGTTCTGGCTCAGTGGAACTGGGACCTGCCAAGTCGCAGAGACGCTGTGGGCTCCCGAGGATCTTTAGGAAAAAGGGGAAAGACATAACAGAAAAGTGAGTATCACCAAAAAAAAAAAAAAAAAAAAAAAAAAAAAACCACAAAGTTTTAAAATTGTGAGAAAAAATAAGCATGTCTTTTTCCACTGAGTGATACAGTGTAAGGAGAAACAATCAGAGCTTGTGCACCCATTTCCTGAAAAGCTAAGCATCAGAAATGCTTCTGCTTTCAGACTTTTTTTTTTTCTTTTCAGATTTTGATATATTTTCATATAAATAATGAGATATTTTGGGGAGGGGATACAAGTCTGAACACCAAATTCATCTGTGTTTTCTATTTGCCTTGGACACATAGCAGGAAGTTGATGTATACCATATTTTAAATAAATCTTGTGCACAGAGTTTCAGGGTGTGGAATTTTCTACTTGTGGTATCATCTCAGCAATCAAAGCATTTTGCATTTTGGAGCATTTCAGATTTTAGATTAGAGATACTAAAACTAAAAATTTTAATAAAACTAATTATAACTACAAAATCTTACTAAAACTGATTTAAGCATTCTTCTTGACAGATAGTACATATTGGGCTCCCCAGCTCCCTAGTGAGGGCTGGACCAGACAAAGAAAATTCTAAGGTATTGCTTAAAAACAAACAAACAAACAAACAAACAAAAAGGTTGAAGCACAAAGTAGAAAGCATTTGCATTTCTGTTCTGAGAGGTGGCTATGATGTCACTTTCCTGGACTCTCATTTTGCTTTCAAGTTTAGCTAGCTGGGTGACTGGTTGGAGAAGTATTTTCTGTTTCTATTGTCTGGAAAAGTTCATAAAATATCAGAATAATCTATTCCTTGAGTGCTTGATAACTTATTTCTAAAGCCATATGGAGTGGTATATTTTTTTTAATCGAGAAGATTGAAGCTACTGATTCAAATTTCTTTAATAATAATAGGAGTACTCAGGCCCTCAATTTCTTTTTTGAACCAACTTTTAAAAAGTTGCATTATTTCCTAGGGATTTATCCATTTTATCTAAGTTTTCAAATTTGCTAGCCCAAAGTTGGATTACCACCCTCTCCCACAGCCTCTGAGTTCCTAACATCTAAAGCTGGGTGCATCTTATTCATTCTTATTTCTGTTCATTTGTACCTGTTCTGGAATTTTTCTGTTGCTCTTGACAGAAATTTTCCAATTTTATTGTCCTTTCAGTGTCTTAACGCTTTCTGCTTTATTGACCCTCTG
The DNA here is from genome assembly GCA_025594165.1 of Tamias sibiricus. Lineage (NCBI taxonomy): Eukaryota > Metazoa > Chordata > Mammalia > Rodentia > Sciuridae > Tamias > Tamias sibiricus. The sequence continues at coordinate 123,471,413 of CM046666.1, read as the reverse complement.
TAATACATATGACTTTTAAAAATAATTTAAATCTTTTTTTCCATTGACACATAAAAACTATATATTTATCATGTACAATATGATGTTTTGAAATATGTAAACATTATAAAATGGCTCAATGGAGCTAATTAACATATGTGTGACCTCATAGACTTTTTTGTGGTGAGAATACTTAAATCTTATTTTCTTACCAATTTTCAAGATATGATGGAATATTATGAACAGTCACTATGCTGTACAACAACTCTCCAGAACTTACTCACACTGAAACTTTGTACCCTTTGTACCCAACATCTCCCTGGCCTCCATTCCTCCATCTCCTGGTAACCACCCTTCCACTCTTTGTAAGTTCAAAACTTTTTAGATTCTACATGTGATCACGTGGAATTTGTCTTTCTATGCCTGGCTTATTTATCTTAACCTAGTGTATTCCAGATTCATCCATGTTGTTACCAACAACAAGATTTCCTTCTTTCTTAGGACTACCTTTATTAGATTTAAGATATATAATTTCTGGAACTAGTAACACCATGTTTTCCTGGTGGCACAGTATAAGATGCCGTACTGGAAAGCTGGTAAATTAAGCCACTGGTAGGGTGGCTTAATTTACCACTGGTGGCTGGTGTGATCATCCAGAGGTTTTCTTAAACAGTTCTTGAATTCTTCAGTTCCTTCTCAGGTCACTGTAGAGATGGGGATGAAATGTTGGGATTTCAATTCCTCTCTAGAGTCATGATTTTATTTTTCAAATAAATGTAGAAAATAGAAATAATAAATTCTTTTTTGGTGGGGGAGCACTAAATAAGGTAAGGTGACACAGACACTTTAAAAGAAACTTTCTGCAGGATTCTAGAGTTAGCTCATCAGTTTGTGAAACTTATTTTGGGCATCTGACAAATCCATTTTATTCATTGATGGGAGTGCAGGTTTTGTTTAAGGTTTTTCTTTGTACCACTCTAACTGCTTTGCAAGTGATAGTATGGCTTAAAATGTAGTTTTGATTGAGTTTGGGAAGAAAGCTGAAGCCCCTAGTTGTCTGGTTCTTTCTCTATGCTTGGGGAACTTGTGGACAACCCCCTTGTTCATAAGTGCTTCTCTGTCAAAACTGGGAGGATCAGCTCCTGAGGTCTGTTTGAAATCACTTGCAGAACTGTTCCAATTTCAGGCTTTACAATTGTAAATGCATAATCTACAATAGCAGGTTTTACATGAGAAACCCAATTTAGTGAAGAGGATTTTCCAGCGTTTCCAGATCTCACTAGACCTACTTCAGCTGTAAGCGCTACTTCAAGGTGCACTGCTTGTTTCTGACCTCTCAGTGGTAAGACATTGGTAATTTACCACCAGGCCCACTTTCAGCTACTGAAATTCTGTCTTCCTCTTCATTGAAATCTCCCTGCTCACCGGCTCTGGAGATGCCTGGAAGCACTGTGGTTTCATGGTCTTCTCCTTTGGAACCTTTGAAGGTGCTAACCTGACTTCTCTTCCTCCACCCACCAACTGTTGCTGAGGAAATTTGTCTTTAAGCTTCTTTATTTTTTTAAATATTTTTTTAATTTTGCTTTTAGTTGTACACAATGTGTTTTATTTTTACGTGGTGCTGAGGATCGAACCCGGGCTGCGCACGTGCTAGGCGAGCGCTCTACCGCTGAGCCATAACCCCAGCCCCATGTCTTTAAGCTTCTTACAAGTCATTTTTATGGTCCACAATCCAGATGTTACCACCTCTTCCACCTAAATGAGGAGTCTTAGGTTATCAATGAAACCCCCACACTTTCTGAACAACCTGTGACCACAACACACCATGACTGCGATGGCCCAGGATCTGCATCCGCTTTTTATCACATTGCTTCTTGCTTTTATCTTTCCTCTGCCTCTTTTCTACTTTTTGACATTTATTTTGGTCTTTTCCCCAGCTACCTTAGAGGGGAGAATTACGATCTTATTTTAAGTTTTCTACTCTCATATAAGCTGTTAAAGCTAAAAGTATCCTTCAACTGACAGCATTAGCCATCTTCCCACAAGTTTTCATGTACAGAATTTTGGTAATTTTTCAGTTTCAATCAATTTTTGTTTTCATATGGTAAAACCTTTATAAAAAATGTCATTTTGAGGTTAAATTATTAAAGGAAAGAATGGTTAATGAAGGGTTTGTGGAACAGGCATCCCATGATTATGTCTGCTCATTTTCCAAGCAAAATAGGAAAAGGTACATAAAGTATACTAAGTCAAAAAAAGCCATATTTTATGGAGTTCTGTTCTATATATATTTCTTTTTACCACAGAATTGGAAACTTTTAAGCGGATCAAGAACTTAGGAATTAGACCAGAGGCCCTGCATCTAATAGAAGAAAAAGCAGGCCCAAATCTTCATCATGTTGGATTAGGCCCCAACTTCCTGAAAAAGACTCCTAAAGCACAAGAAATAAAATTAAGAATTAATAATGGGATGGATTCACATGTCGAATTAGGCCCCAACTTCCTTAATAAGACTGCTATAGCACAAGAATTAAAATCAAGAATCAATTAATGGGATAGATTCAAACTAAAAAGTTTCTTCTCAGCAAAAGAAAAAAATCAGTGAGGTGAATAGAGAGCCTACGTCTTGGAGCAAATTTTTACCCCTCACACATCAGATAGAGCACTGAGCTCTCCGGTATATAAAGAACTCAAAAAGCTAAACACACACACACACACACACACACACAAAAAAAAAAAAAAAAAAAAAAAAAAAAAAACCAGCCGGGCGCGGTGGCGCACGCCTGTAATCCCAGCACTTTGGGAGGCTGAGGCAGGAGGATCGAGAGTTCAAAGCCAGCCTCAGCAACGGTGAGGCACTTAGCAACTCAGTGAGACCCTGTCTCTAAATAAAATACAAAAAAGGGCTGGGGATGTGACCCAGTGGTCGAGTGCCCCTGAGTTCAATCCCCGGTACCACAGAAAAAAAAAAAAAAAAAAAAAAAAAAAAAAAAAAAAAAAAAAACAAAATAACCTAATCAATAAATGGGCCAAGAACCTGAACAGGCACTTTCAGAAGATGATATATGATCAATCAACAAATATATGAAAAAAAATGTTCAACAACTCTAGTAATTAGAGAAATGCGAATCAAAGCTACCCTAAGATTTCATCTCACTCCAGTCAGAATGGCACCTATTAAGAACACAAACAACAATTAATGTGTTGGTGAGGATGTGGGGAAAAAGGCACACTCATACATTGCTGGTGGGACTGCAAAATGGTGCAGCCAATGTGGAAAGCAGTATGGAGATTCCTTGGAAAACTGGGAATGGAACCACCATTTGATCCAGCTATCCCTCTCCTCGGTTTATACCCAAAGGACTTAAAAACAGCATACTACAGGGATACAGTCACATCAATGTTTATAGCAGCACAATTCACAATAGCTAAATTGTGGAACCAACCCTGATGCCCTTCAATAGATGAATGGGTAAAGAAACTGTGGTATATATACATTATGGAATATTTCTCAGCATTAAAAGAGAATAAAATCATGGGATTTGCAGGTAAATGGATGGAGCTGGAGAATATAATGCTAAGTGAAGTTAGCCAATCCCCCAAAAAACAAATGCTGAATGTTTCCTCTGATACAAGGGAGCTGATTCATAGCAGGTAGGGAGGGAGAGCATGGGAGGAATAGACAAACTCTAGATAGGGCAAAGGGGTGGGAGGGAAGGGGGTTAGAAATAATGGTGGAATGAGATGGACATCATTATTCAAAGTACATGTATGAAGACACAAATGGTGTGAATATATTTTGTATGCAACCAGAGGTATGAAAAATTGTGCTCTATGTGTAACATGAATTATAATGAATTCCACTGTCATACATAACAAATTAGAAAAAAAAAATAATGGGATGGATTCAAACTGCAAAGTTTCTTCTCAGCCAAAGAAACAATCAGTGAAGAGAAGAGAGAGCCTACAGAATGGGAGCAAATTTTTATCACATACACATCAGATAGAGCACTAATCACCAGGATATATAAAGAACTCAAACACTTTTAACACACACACACACACACACACACACACACACACACACACAACAAAAAAGAAAAAAGAAAAAAGAAAAAGAAAAGAAAAAAGAAAAAAAAGCCCCAAATAACCCAATCAATAAATGGGCTAAGGAACTGAACAGACACTTCTCAGAAGAAGATAAACAATCAATTAACAAATATATGAAAAAATGTTCAATATCTCTAGCAATTAGAGAAACACAAATCAAAACTATTCAAAGATTTCATCTCATTCCAGTCAGAATGGCAGTTATTAAGAATACAAGCAACGATAAATGTTGGCGAGGATGTGGAGAAAAAGGCTCACTCTTACATTGCTGGTGGGACTGCAAATTGGTGCAACCAATCTGGAAAACAGTATAGAGATTCCTTAGAAAACTTGGAATGGGACCACCATTTTTTAAAAATTCAAAGTTGTTGTATATGACAGTTGAAAATGCATTACAATTCATAATACACATATAGAGCTCATTTTTACATATCTCTGATTGTATACAAGGTATATTCACACCATTCGTGTCTTCATACATGCACTTAGGGTAATGATATCCATCTCATTCTACCATCATTTTTTTTAATCCCCTTCTCCTCCCTCCCCTTGACCTTTCTAGTGTTCCTCTAATCCTCCTATGCTCCCTGTCCCAACACCACTATGAATCAGCCTCCTTATATCAGAGAAAACATTCGGCATTTGGATTTTTGGGATTGGCTAACTTCACTTAGCATTAGATTCCCCAATTTCATCCATTTGCCTGCGAATGCCATTATTTTATTATCTTTTATTGCTGAGTAATATTCTATTGTGTATATATACCACATTTTATTTGTCCATTCATCTACTGAAGGGCATCTAGGCTGGTTTCACAGTCTAGCTATTGTGAATTGTGCTGCTATAAACATTGACGTGGCTGTGTCCCTGTAGTATGCACCATTTGACTCAACTATCCCACTCCTCGGTTTATACCCAAAGGACTTAAAAACAACATACTACAGTGATACAATGTTTATAACAGCACAATTTACAATAACTAAATTGTGGAACCAACCTAGATGCCCTTCAGTAGATGAATAGATGAAGAAACTGTGATCACACACACACACACACACACACACACACACACACACAAAATATTACTCAGCATCAAAAGAGAATAAAATCATGGCATTTGCAGGTAAGTGGATGGAGTTGGAGAATATCATGCTAAGTGAAGTAAGCCAATCCCAGAAAACCAAAGGCCGAATGTTTTCTCTGATCCATAATGGGTGGTAGGGAGCATGGGCGGAATGGAGGAACTTTGGATAAGGCAAGGGGAGGGAGAGAAAGGGAGGGGAAATGGGGGTAGGAAAGATGGTGGAATGAGATTGACATAATTACCCTAGGTACATATATGAAGACATGAATGGTGTGACTCTACTTTGTGTACAACTAGAGACATGAAAAATTGCGCTCCATATGCGCACTATGAATCGAAATGCATTCTGCTGTCACGTATAACAAATTAGAACAAATAACTAAATTAATTAATTAAAAAAAGGAGGGTTGGGGCAGGGAGGAAAGAATAGTGGGGGAGGTTTGGGAAGTATAATTAATCAAAATCTGTTTTTATGAATATATAAATATGCCCAAATGAAATCCACCTATCTGTATAAATATGTACCAATAAAAAGTTATGTTTAATTTTTCAACATATATTTATTGTAGGTTTTTAAATACTTATTTTAGTGTATTAAATATGGGTTCTTGAAGATTTACAGAAGAGATTATTCAAAGGAATTTATGAAGTAAATCATATACAAAAATAAAATAAAAAATTCAGAAACTTTTGCTATCTGGGAGGTACAGAGGTGACGCTTTTACCTTTTTCCCACATTTCATTGACATCGAGAGAGAAATGATTGTGTTGGGACTAATGTCATCCAGGTCTGTGTCTCTTTCTCTCCCCGCCTCACCTCCTCCTCTTCCTCTTCTTCCCTCTCCCCACAGGCCTATACTCCAGTGGCTGGACCTATGGGCCCCTATCTACTCCTCTCCCACTGAAAGGGTAAGTGTGTTTTCAAGGGACAGGAGTTTTGCTCTTGTTTGGTGCTGGGGATTGGTCCCAGGCATGTGCATACTAAGCAAGTGCTCTATCGCTTAGGAATAGAAATTTGAAATTCCCTACACCAGGAAATCTGAAATGCTCTATACCAGTCAGAGGAATTTGAAATCCCAGTTTCTCTTGGAATCCTACCTCATTCTCTAATCTAACTTTACTAGCAACAAATTAGACACTGCATTTCATTTCCTATATTAACTTTGTGTTTATTTGTCAATTGCTTCAGAATCTGGAGGGAAAGGAGATGGAGTGACTTGGCTTTTGAAGACCTTTGACAAATAACAAAAGGCAAGACCCTTTTAAGCTTGGATTCTTAGGTAGGTGTGAGGGGTGTGGAATCAGTGGGTGAGCTGGGTATGGTGAAGAATAGGAATTCCTTCTAAAGCCCAACACAGCAGAGACAAGAGATGGCAAGGTGTACTTTTTCATAACTGACTTTTGTGGGTAAAAGTGGGAAGAGAAGAGAGAAGCGAATGTATTTTGAGAACCACAATGTCCTGTATGTTTTGGATCAACAGGTACATAGTGCCTATGGCAGAGTAACATACTAGAATAAGAATAGGGAAATAATAAACCAAGCTTTCAAATACTAAAAGGCTAAACAAACATCCTGGGTACTGAGTGGCTTTCTTTGTGTGCATAAACCCCATACATTTTGGTATCTAGGTTACCAAATTTGCCAAATTATGGGTTTTGCTGTATAAAGCAGAGGCATTGCTTTTCAGAACAGCCTGGGCCCCATTCATCTGCTGGGCTCCCTGGGGCAACACTGGATGGACACACTGTTCAGATTAAGCTGCCTAATTCTAACCCTATCTCTGCAAAATGACCTGAGAAACTAGAAAAATCTGTGAAAAGGGGAAAACATAACTAATTCTCTCTGCAGTAAAGAAATTATGTAAAATACATTCAACACATGCAAGGTACAGTCCTTCTGCAGTACCCTGAGGGGATTGGTTCCAGTCCCCTCTGTGGACAGTAAAATCTGAGGATGCTCAAGTCTTTCATATAAAATGTCATAGCATTTGCATATAACCTACATCATACTTTAAATATACTTTAAATCATCCCTAGATTACTTACAATGTCTAATACAATGTAATGGTTTTTATTCTGTATTGTTTAGAGAATAATGGCAGGATACAATTTTTGGTACAGACACAATTTTTTCCCCCAATATTTTTTTGAGTCATGGTTGTTTGAATCCTCCATTGTGGAACCAATGGAAAAGAATGGCGGACTGTATTTCTTTAGCATGCAGATGTCAAGTGTATCTACCATGAGTCACAAAAACTCCAATGTCTGTCAATTCTGAGGGGAAAGGAAAGGTTCTGGCTGCCTTTACAAGGTATTCCTTAATCTCCAGGTCCATCTGTCATTAAGTCAAAATGTATTAAACACATTCCAATTCAAGCATTATAGTGTTAAATATTTGGGGGAAAACACAAAAGCAATACATAGAAAAATATAGCTGAGGAGACATTGTGAAGCAGTTGGCATATTGGGACATAAAATCAATTGCTAAATGGTGGCATGGAGTTTTTAAAAGAGCAAGATCAGTGATTGAGGAAACAGACATAAAGGAAGAGGATTTTGATAGCAAAGAGGCAGTTGTACTGAGAACACCTGGATTCACATCTGAGCCTTACTGTTCCCAAGATACAGAGCTCTGCACAACTGACTTCTCTTTCCAGAGCCTTGACTTCACCATCTGGAAAATGGGCATATTGTGTCAGGGAGTGAAGAGTCCACGGGTCCCATCTGTTGTAATCACTCAACTCTGTGGAGTGGCAGTGACCCATGAGAATAGGGGCAGGATACTGAACAGAGGCAGGAAAGTGGGAATTAGAGTGGGTCAGTCAGATGGAATGGTGTATCCTGGGAAATGATGGGAAACAAGAATGCTGGCAGAAGGCTCTAGAAACATCAGAGCAATTCAGACCTGGTAAGAGAGGCAACAAGGAGCCACTAGAGTGCCCGGGCAATGGTAAAATTGTTAACAGTGGTGATTTGTGAACAAGTTGTATAAGACAAAAGGAAAAGGGGTAGACAGGAGAAAGGGAGGTGAGCCAGACCTGGACCAGTTATTTTCAACCTCCATATGTTTCACTTTCCTTTTTTTTTTTTATGGGAATAATCAGTGCACCACATATCTGGTATTTTATACTTATAAGGTACATATGCAAACTGTGTTGCACTTTGATCTTGTAAACTTTGGAAATATCCTAATAAAGTGCAGATGAGAAAATTGTAAATTCAGAGTTAAAGAATTAACCTACTGTCACCTAACTGGTGAGTGACAGGAAGAGGGTTTGAATCCTTACTCTCATACTTGGGCTTGAGAAGTGGGGAGTTGCCCAGGGTCAGAAAAGTGTCTGCTGGAATCATTTGTATTGTCATATGAGTGTCAAGTCCAGAAATAAGTGAGGGTTCTATAAGACCATGGGCTTCAAGTCAGGGAGATCAGGGTCTATACCTTTTCTCTTTCTTTAAACTTTGGGAAATCATTTGACCTTTTAAAGCCTTAGTTTCTTTGTGGGACAGAAAATCCCTTTCCCCTGGCTTCACGTGTCTAAGTGGAACATCCACTGGAGTAAAAATTGGAGCCTCGGGCTGGGGATGCGGCTCAGAGGTAGAGCGTTCGCCTAGCACGTGTGCGGCCCGGGTTCCCGGTCCTCAGCACCACGTAAAAATAAACACATTGTGTACAACTAAAAGCAAATAAATAAATATTAAAAAAAATTTGGAGCCTCTCTTTTGCCCTTGTTGCACTTCTTCCAGGTAAAGAGTGATCCCTGGCCTGACTGGTGGATTTAGGAGGAGGAGCTGAGCAGCCTTTCTCTCTTCTCTGCTAAATCACAAGTTTAACAGAGGCAGGTAAGGTCCCTGGCAGAGGGTCCCTGACATCTGGGTGGTGACATCCAAAGCTGTGATGTCCTCACTAGACTAATAGTGATCAGTTCCTAAAGCTGCCCTTTTGATTGACATTGCTTGAAGCTCTGGAGGGAAAAAAAACAGCGCTTTGGTAACAATGAAGTTGATATCCAACCTTACAAAGTTGCTACAGACATTAAAGGCAATATATATGAAGTGCCTGGCAAATAGGAAGAAAGAAATAAAATAGCAATTATTATTTTGTGCACAGATTTTCCTAACCAACAAGTAAATCAAAGTCACTCCTTCATTTCTAGAAATGTTGGGTCAGAACTTTCCATTCTTTGTTAGATTTCATTAAAACAATAGAAAGAAACAATTCAAATTTTTCTCTTTGGTCTCAGATGCAAGAGTGAGATGATAAAGGACCATGACTGAAAGTGTGGCAATAGTCCGCGCATACGTTGCCCCACTGCTGTGTGTCTGAGGCTCTGCCACCTCAGAAGTCAGTCTGTGGCAAATGTTGTTATTCTGCCACCTGCAAGAGAAAGTACGACTGGAGTGCCAGCGCTGAAAGATGGCATACCACCTGGACTGGTGGAACGAGGGACGTAGGAATCCACTACCACAGATTCATGTGTGGATTCTGTGAGGGAAACAACACATAAGTGTTGCTGCCTGAAGCGCTTGGAGCAACGGAGCCGCGGGAAGAACTTCAGAAGCAAACTGGAGACAAACAGCTTTTTATTCTGATAACTTTTCTCTCTGGTTCTAACAACAACTAACTCACGCCAAACACACCACTAAAATGGCCCTGACCCGATCAGCAATTTCAGCCAAGTCACTCGAGATCCCGCAACAAAATCCCGTGAGACTACGGGTGGCGACAATGGCCAAATCTCCACGGCTCATAGTCAACTGCAATTCAAGCCAATCCCCAAACAGGGCTCCTGCATTTCCCCCTTTTTGTTTTAAAAGAGGTAATGCTCTAGGACGTCTATGTGCAACCAACATTCTTACCCGTCATCGGATAATCAAGGCTGTGCCCTTGACTCCTGTCTTAGGTTGATATGTCGGCCACATGAGACTGTCCCGTGCGACTGTGCCTGTCTTAGGTTGTCCCCCTCTGGGGATCTTACCGTCATTGGCTAACCAGCCATCCAATGGAGCCCTTTAGGATCGACTATATATGATGACTAACAGCCGTCCAATTGTGAGGAGATGTTGCGGCTTTAAGGCGACAAGCCTTTTGGTGATGAGCCAAATTGCATAGCATATCAAATTGTTTAAACAAATCAGCTGCCCTAAGTTCCATCAAGTAACACACTGAATTCTCTAGACAAATACCCGCAAGGCATTGTCCCGTAAAATCCCAAACAATGAAAGATCAAAATGTCCATTTGTTGTAACATGTTGATGTAGGAGGCCCCATGCATGTAGAGCAGAGGCCACACTGTTGGTGAGGTTGTTTGATGTTTGAGCAGCAGGGATGCTTGCGGCGGCCGCGATCCCTGCAGCTGTAGCAGCAGACGTCTTTTTTATGTTTAGACAATGCCACCGGCAAATCTTCAGGGCTCATAGTCAACTGCAATTCAAGCCAATCCCCAAACAGGGCTCCTGCACCTAAGCCCAGGAGGGCAGCAGTTGCCCCAGCCAGCTCATCTTAAACATTTTAATGATCAATTATGTAAGAAATGTTTTAAATTTTTTTTTTTAAATTTACGTTTTAGTACTTAGTAGCAAGTATTGCTAAAAAATGAATGAATCATCAACAAAGAGATTTTATTATTCTGATTTTGGGGGTCAGGGTAAGTTACTCTAAGAAAATGTAGCTTGACCTTTATAAGCAAGTCCATAAAAACACAAATGATGATCACTTTTTCTTTTCTTTTTTTTTTTTTTTCCTTTCCTTTGGGGAGAAAGCAGGGAATCCTTTTTCAAAGTACATTCCAAATAACCCTAATTCTTCCTCAAATCCATGGAGTAGCACATTGGGAATGATAGATAGCTTACCCTCCCCCCAGAGTTCTCCACATCCTGAGAGAAGCAACCTTGTTTCATTCTCGGCAGGATGTTTCTTCCCCGGACAGGATGTTTTTCCCCCGGGCAGGATGTTTCTTCCCCGGGCAGAATGTTTCTTTTCCCCAGGCAAGAGCCAATAGGCTTAAAGGGCACCCTGTTCTAGCCAATGGTGTTTGGGGTTGCTCTAGTGCACCCCCCACCAGAAATCCCTATATAAGGCCCTGTCTGAGAGACTCAGACAGACAGAGAGAGACACACGGACACAACATCGGATTGTCGCTGCTGAGAGGAGGAAGACATCGGCTCATCGCTGCAGAGAGGAGGAAGCCACTGCAACAGCTCCAGACCCATCGCCTCCAGCTCGACAGCAGCTGCCCCAGCCAGCAGCTCCAGACCCATCGCCTCCAGCCGACGGCAGCTGCTCCAGCTGACAGCTCCAGACCGACCACCTTCAGCCCGACGGCCGCTCCAGCTGACAGCTCCAGACCGACTACCTTCAGCCCGACGGCTGCTCCCAGCTGACAGCTCCAGCCTCCAGCCAGACAGCAGCTGCTCTAGCCGACAGCTCCAGAGATCCCAGCCGGTGGAACCAAGCACCCACCTTCTGTCCAGAGCTTGCACACTCCCCTCTCCCTGACTCCCTTCTCCCACTAGAGCTTGCACACTCCCTTCTCCCTGACTCCCCTCTCCCACCTCTTCGACCTTCGACCAGAGCACCTCTTCTCCGGTTTTCGCTACCGGCCACAAAGGCTGTTAAATAAATCTTTTGGCTGCACGGCTGTCCCCGGTGTGATGCTTTGCCCTTCAGGGAAGGCAACAACCAGCTGGACAACCTTCATGTTCTCATTGAGGTCACAACATTTGGAAGAAATGAATCATGTGGGATGGGGCAGGCAAAGGGATTCCTTTTAGCAAGAAGAGATTAGTAAAACTCTTTTTATGGATATTGTACAACCTAAGTATAAAGTCATTTTGAAATCCAATTTTGGCAAGAGTGAGTAAACACATATTTGCACAAACAGCACCCAAGAATAAACTCTCATCCTAGGGCTCACTCAGGTACACATTTAATGGAGTTTTTTTTTTTTTTTTTTAATGTTGTTGTTGTTGTTTGTTTGTTTGTTTGTTTGTTTTTTTGGTGGTGGTGGTATTGGGGTGGGTACCAGGGATTGAACTCAGGGGCACTTGACCACTGAGCCACATCCCCAGGCCTATTTTGTATTTTATTTAGAGACAGGGTCTCACTGAGTTGCTTAGCACTTTGCTTTTGCTGAGGCTGGCTTTGAACACATGATCTTCCTGCCTCGGCCTCCCAAGCTGCTGGGATTACAGGCACGTGCCACAACCATTTATTGGAGTTTTAACAAACGTGGAGCTAATTATCAAATGGCTTTGTATCAGCGAGTCTTACAACCCCTTCCTTACCCTGGCTCCAACACACACACACACACACACACACACACACACACACCAATTCTAGAGCTACTGTCTGTTCCTGGATTCCAAGCAGCAGCAAAGAAGTGCCCGTAAATGATTAGCAAACATTTCCAGCGCATCCTGTGTGCAGGACTCTGTGTTGAGGCCTTGCAGGCAGAGTGGGTGGCACCCTCCCACGTGTCCCTACCTCTTTCATGATCTTGATGGCTTCCACGCGGTGCTGGGGTGGTGGATACAGCAGCACGCGGTGGTAGAGGGACTGGAGCACCGGCTTCATGGAGTCCACCGACCCCACCAGCCGAACCAGCTCAGCCGCGAGGTAATAGATGGTGCGAGCCACTGGCCCGCTGAGGGCTGGCGCGGTGCAGGAGCAGCCCGAGCCCCGGCCATGGTCAGAAACAGCCGGGGAGGCGGAGTCCGACTCAATGCTTGCACTGGTGCTGCTGCTGTGCGCAGAGGTGATGGTTTTGTCATGAATGGGATTCCCCAGGATGACGATGAGAGCGGGGCAGAGGTTCTTCCTGGGAGGAAAAATAAATTTCACTGGGAGCCACGTAATAAAATGTGCATACCACCCTGGGGGCTACACCGATGCCACAGAAGTGCCCAGTAAGCGCAGGGCTCCTTACTGCTCCTTTGTTAAACTACGTTCTGTTCTAGATTTCCAAGTCCCCCCATCCCTTTTCGGTGTATCAATGATATTTTTCCTCATTTCTCCGGCTAAGGTTAACTAAATAAAAAATATCCAGAGAAGCATTAAGAAACCATCTTATGTGAAGAAATAGGCTCAAAATGCTAAAACCCTTAAAGTTTCATTTTTACCATAAATAACAATTATTTCTCATTTAAGAAGTTAATTTGAAATCCCATATTAACATTTATCTATCATTCAGCTCTCTCCCTGTCAATAAGCCCAGAGACCTACAGCAACCAGCTGGCTGCCTGTAGGGCCTGTCACTTCTGGAAATCTCTCATTATAAGTAAGTGACTGGTTTTCAGGTTGAGAGAAAAATGTACTAGAGTAGAGTACAGTTCAATATCTCTTGCCCCTGCATTGGTTTCTGGTGCATTTGTAGGTTTTGGGGGCCTCTTTTCATGACCCTACCATGTAAACAAAATGTAAGAGGGCCTCCAAAGCATTTTTTGTTATAATAATCGTCATTTTCTCTCTGAATTTTGTTCTGATGCATATAAGTGCAATTCCTGCACTTTCCTTACAAGACTACAAGACGTTTGTGAAACTCCTGGTAGGTCACAGGCACTGTGGGAAGGGGCCTGGGACACAGCTGCAAGGAACCCCTGGGCAGGGGCGGGGTGTGTGGGAGTGGGTGCTCACCAGATGAGATCAGTGAAGCCCCTGTGCAGGTGCATGGAAGGGGAGGAGCTGCTGAGCACGGACAGAATGCACTCCAGGTACAGAAGCTGCAGCTGCTGGCTGTCACTGGGGAAGAGCAAGACCAACACACAAATGCAGGCGTGATACAAGGCAGGATTAAAGTGCAGATACTGTAGAAAAACACTTGAAAAAATAGTTAGGCATCACTGAAGCACACATTTGGGGGGGCCAGTGGTTAATATTATGGGTTGCATTGTGTCCTTTCCCTGCCAAAATCACGTCTCACTTTCCAGTATCTCAGGATGTGACCTTAGTTAGAAAAAAGTCTTTATAGAGGTAAGCAGGTTAAAATGAGGTTGTTAGCATAGTCTCTAAGTCAACATGCCATTGTCCTGAAAAAACGGGGGTCTGGACACAGAGGCATGCATAGAGGGAAGATAATATGAAGAGACATAGGGAGAAGATGACCTTCAGTAAGCCAAGGAGATGGCCGGGAACAGATCCCCGGGACAGCCCTCAGAAGAAATCAACCCTGCTGACACCTTGATCTTGGACTTGCAGCCTCCAGAACTGTGAGAAAATAAATTTCTCTTATTTAAAGGATCCACTTTTTTTGTACTTTATTATGGCAGTGCTAACAAAGTAATACAGTTAGGCTGATTTTTTTTTTTAATTAAAATTCACTTTATATAACAGTTTTTGGTAGATTTTAATAAAAATCGAGCATGAAACACAGTAATACTTTATCTACCCCTCATACATGCTTTGTCCTATTCTTAGATCTTATATTAGTACATTTGCAACAATTAATAAACAAAATTATCATATTAATAAAAATCTACAGTTTAAGCTAGATATGTTAATTTTGTTTAATTGTCTAAATGTTTCAGGAAAACCTTTACCACATTATCCTTTAATTGGTCAACACTTTCCTATTCACATTTGACCTTCCTTATTTATGGAGGAAACATTGTTTTTCAATGTAAAAATTATTTTCCCTCAAATTATTATTATAGGGTTTCTCAGTAGATGCAAACAAAAAAAATCAGACAACTTTATGGGAAGCACATTCTTATATATACAGATTGTTTTCTCTCCAGCCCACTAGAAAATATTAAAATCCCAGTAGGTGGTAAGAGAGACGGAGAGTGGTGAGAAATTTTTTAATTTTCAAGGACACATTTACTACGCATACATATCCTTTAAAGATGATGCATGTAGGAGGCTTTTTGGAATACAATATTCCGAAAAAGGAGACATCTGCTGAAAAAATATTTTTGGTTTACCTCTTTTTTTCCTAACTTAAAATAAGCAAATGCTAAAAGGAAGCCTAGGATTTTCAACAGTTCAAACAACTCCCAGCAGAAGCAGGTAGAAGGGAAAAATAAGACTCCGGACAGGCCAACTAGAAATTTAAGGAGACAGGGAGAAAAGAAAAGCTGACTATCCCAAAGTCCACAGACTTATATCTGTACACTTGCCAAGAGGAGAAAGATCATGCAATTGGAAGACAAAGGACAGGAAGATGGAGGCTGGGTGGGGGATCCCTCATTTGAATGCTATGCTAAATACCCTAAAATTGACATTGCATTCTAAGCTACAGCCCAGGGGCAAAATCCTGCCCAGGGCCTGGAAATCAAAAAATGCTTTAATGTTTGAAAAGGGTTCCAAAACCAAACAAAATCAAAGATAAACAGGAGACAGATAGTATGTGGTTCTTTACAAAAGTTTGCTGACTCATATTCTAAAAAATCTCCTTCATCCAAAAAACTTTACAATGATTAAAATAATGCTGTTACCTGGAAAGCGGAATGTCATCTATATGTGGATATACTCTACCACCCCCTCTGAGGATGGAAGGGAGATGTGTCAGGACTGAGACACCACAAAAATTATTACTATTATTTGTCAAGAGGAAGGTGATAGGTGGAGAAGACTAAGAAAGACAAGAAATAACTAGCCATTTTTGGGCCAGGTAAGTGCTTCCTGTTTCTAGGTTCCTCTTCCTACAAGTGTTCCCACACTTTTGAATAAGACATAGTTCTTGCCCTGAAACAGCATGTTTTTCATTCTCGTGGAAGTAGACAGACATATAAGTAGATCAAGCACTAATGGGAAGTGCTGTAAAGGAGTAATTTAATACAACCATGAGACCCTCTAGGATGGGCTCTTCCTTAGGAAGATCCAGAAAGAACTTCCACAAGCAATGGAATCTTAAATGGATAACTGAAGTTCAAATAGGATACTGTTGCATGGATGAGTTGGGGAGTGGGTGGGTGTGAAGCCAGGGGAGGAGGAGGAAGAAATTTGGACCAAGAGGTGTTCGGTTGAAGCACAAGACGTGAAGATGGTGTAGGCAAAAGGCAGGCTGCAGAAGGGGGCAGGGGCCAGATGGGACGGGTCCTATGGATCCTTCTAAGATGCCTGGACTTTATTCTGCATAGGAGAGTGACAACTGGATTTTTGTTTTAGAATGTTCATTCTGGATGCTTTAGCATGAACAGATTGGAGAGGGCAAAACAGGAGGACCACAAAATCAACTCCAAGTTGCACTGGAAAAATCAGTTCTGGAAAGATGGCCTTTGCTGTAGTCTCAGGTTAATCTTTCTGACCAATCACTGGATCCATTACTAAGAAAAAGAGTTATTAAATGCCCTGAAGGCAATCTTTCTCAAGCTGTCAGTCTAGCATCAGAAAACTAAAATAACTATGGAAAAATAAGTTCTCAGTTTCTGAAATCATCAGAAATAAATCTAAAGATTTATTAAAGTCAAGATTTATTTATTAAAATAAATCTAAAGATTTATTAAAGTCAAGATTCCTGTAAGTATATGTAAAGTATGCCACAGTGAATACTGCAGTCCTGAGGCATCAGCCAGGCTGACAGGGAACACATCACCAAGGTAACTGGCCCAGAGGTCTCCTTGGAGACTGATCACGGCAGCTTTTCTGTGGGCCACAACAGTCTGGAGGATGGGCACTCATGGCCTTGCATGAGTCATGCCATTAAGAGAGCTCTTTAAAATGTAAGCACCTTCCACCAATGCCCCTCACTGGATATATAAAAGATGTGTGCCTTTCCGACTTGCACAGCTGTAGACAAACATGTGGCATGCACAGGGTCAAAAGGAACCTAGCATCCAGCCAACTTTGTCAAAATACACAAGGGAAAAGTCTGCCTAGTTAGGAGGGTTTCCTGGTCTTTTGTGTGAGCATTTCATGGTTGGCAGGTTGAGAATCTCCTGGTCTCCATTCTCTGCTCATTGCTGACTTTCTTTCCAGGTGTGCAATCCATAGATGACTCCCAGGAGTGGACCAGAGGGCTGTGAAGATTGAGTAGCTCTAGCCCAGGCAAGGTTATTAGGCAGGGAATCCTGATAGCACGGCAGCATGTTTGGGATCTCTGGAGTTCTTAGAATTCTTTTAAAAACCGTTTGACTCTGCCTTCCTTAGAAACAGATTTGAATTTAGTTTGAAAAAGGAGAAAGGGCATAGAATAATTGTGTAAGGAGTCGAATGGAGTTAGAACAAATGACACACCCCTTAGGCTGCCCTCATTGATTCCAAGAATGCTCTGCTATAGACTAGCACCTGACACTCTGCACCAGGAGGAGAGAGAGGCTGGGACAGGGTTGCAGTGACAGACAGGCAGAGAATGAATAAATATTACTCTAAGCCCAATTATCTTTCCAAAAATTCTTGGATTTAAGCAGGATCATGTAACTCCTAATATAGAACTCTATTAATACCACGTCTCCAAGGCACACGGATGAGTTGTATCACGTACCTTAATATATTTTCTGAATATTTCTGAGAGACTGAGCGTGAATACACTCCCCTACCAAGGCAAAGCCCTGTGAATGAAGTGTCTGGACACTGATTTTTGAAATCGTTGGGAGATACTGATTGTTGAGAGATTATAAGGAAAGACCCTATTTAGAAGGTAGAGGAGGCATCAAGTTCTCGTAATAGAAATAAAGGAATTAAGCTGGGTGCAGTTGGGCACACCTGTAATCCCAGCACTTGGGAGGCTGAGGCAGGAGGATCACGAGTTCAAAGCCAGCCTCAGCAATGGCAAGGCACTTAGCAACTCAGTGAGACCCTGTCTCTAATAAAATACAAAAAAAAAAAGGGCTGGGGATGGGACCCAGTGGTCGAGTGCCCTTGAGTTCAATGCCCAGTACAAAAAAAAAAAAAAAAAAAAAAAAAATAAAGGAATTAAGGTAGTAAAATCAGAAGGAACCTTACAGATAAGAGCACTTAAGGAGAAAGAATAGAACACAGGGTACAAGGGCCTGGCATGACCCGGCCAGTGGATTTACAGGCTTCCTATCCCAGCTGTACTAAGCACGCCGTATCTAGCTTCTTTAGTGAAGCCCCTGCACACACAACAAAGCAAATGAGTTCTGGATGCAGAATTATGATCAGGAGAACTGCAAAAAAAAACAAACAAACAAACAAACATTCAAGACTATGAGAATCCTATCAAAACCATTAGGCTCTTTAACAGTGTACATAAAGTCACCTTTGACCCAGTATTCAGGGCTGGGGTTGTGGCTCAGCGGTAAAGCACTGGCCTAGCATGTGCGCGGCCCGGGTTCAATCCTCAGCACAATGGAAAAATAAACACATTGTGACCCAGTATTCAGTGTGAACCCCTAGAAAATACATATGCCTCACAAGAATTATTTTCCTCATTTAATGCCTATTCTGAAGTCATGGGGTTAAGAACTGTTTTCAGTAACCAATAGAAATCCATGACCTTTGATTTCTTTTACGTGTGTGTGTGTGTGTGTGTGCGCGCGCGCGTATGTTTGTGTGCACATGCGTGCTCACACACAATGTATGTTTGTTCAATGCATTTTCCTAACAAATGACAATCAAATTTTTATTCTAAAGAGCTCAGGGCTCCTAACTGCACCCAAACTAGAATTAGCAACCAACAGCCCTGAAAGCAAACTAGTTTAGAAACAAAATATATCAAATATTTACTACATGCTAGACACTATATAATTTTAAAAATTCCACTTGTAAGTGGAACACTTCCCTAAAGAGATCAAATACAAATACCTAGAACAATTACAAAACAGGCTTGCCTGGACTGTCCTGGGTAAACCAGGTTATCTTGCCCCAGAATGGGGGAGGTTCCCTGAAGCCATCCAGGTTTAAAGAATCACAAATTTAATGCCAAGCACTTACTGGACCCAGCTGAGGGTTCTTTCCAACCAATGAGCAATGGTACATCCTAAGTCGACCATTTTATGTTGCTACAGGCTCATTCTGACTTATTCTGATGACTAAGTGTTAATTTTCTACAACTTAAAAATTCCAGTTTTTTCCCCCTTATACTACCCAGGAAAAAAAATGTTTAGCTTATTAGTTTCCATCTAGTCTTTGTCTTGTTTTCTGACAATGCTAAGACCTAGGGTGGGGTCTTGACTGCTGGCTACTACCTAGCTGCTACCGGCTGGCTGAGGTGTTCTCCTGAGGAATATAAACCATGCCAAACAATGTCCACAACATAGCTGTGATGGAACAGGATGAAAGACTGTCAACAACCAGCGTTAAAAAGGAGAGGGTTTAAAAAAAAAAAAAAAAGGAGGGGGTTCTACACAACCACAAAGTGACCAAGTGTCCCCACCCCTGTGAATGAGGCATACCTCTTCTCCAGTGACAACTCTAGCTCCCACCTGTTTTCCTCATGCATTAGATAGAAGCTGAGGTGTCCAATGCTAGAATTGACCTCACTTTCTGAAATCACTCAATTCTTGAACATAACTCTCAGTTCTTTTTACCTGCTCCAGAATCACCTAATTCAAGCTCAAATCCTATACTGATTCCTCTGAACATC
Source organism: Tamias sibiricus (assembly GCA_025594165.1). NCBI lineage: Eukaryota > Metazoa > Chordata > Mammalia > Rodentia > Sciuridae > Tamias > Tamias sibiricus. The sequence continues at coordinate 123,451,757 of CM046666.1, read as the reverse complement.
CTTTTACTTCATGCTCCTTAGTTTCCCACAGCATACAGACCCTCACACTATAATGAGTTAACAAGCCCAGCTTTTGTTAAGCTCTGTTCCTAGTGATCTTTGGCTGGTGGGTACTGACTATCCATCTGTTAAGTGAATTTCCTCAGTCAGTCTTATAAAAAAAAAATCCTAAAATATTTTACACTTCTAATATTATACAATCATCACAAGGATAATGTTAATTATTGTGTAGAATATATAAGCTTGGGCTAGTTGAGAACTTTGCCCAAAGTTAAGAACTAATAAAGAGTAGAACAGTGATTTAAACCCAGATTACCCAAGAAAGATAATGCAGTTGGGCCACCAGTGACCAAACCTCACTTTGAGTGAGTCTTAGGAGAGAATGTGCCAACGGAAACATACCCCAGCTCTGACGTAACAGCTGACTCTGCTGTGATAGGTAAGAACTGGGCAGGGCTGGGGAGAAGTTAGGACTAGAGGAGATCAAAGCCCTGCTCGCTGATGAGTAGAGTGAATATCTAACCTACCCAAAGCAGGACATTGTTGAGAGTGAGGGAAGATGATTACAATTATTATACAGTGGATATATCCTAACATGGTTCCCAGAAAACCTGGTGGCATGGGGACCCTACTGGTGGGTCACTGCAATTGGTGTCCGAGCCCTCAGGTTAGAATGGTAATCTGAATGTCAGTTCTACTGTTCCAACTCCACAGCCAGGAAAGGTGGGGACCTGAGCAGGGTACAGCAGGACCCTCTGAAGTCCAATCTGCTGTTAGGCTACTTTCTCCAGAAGGGAAGAAAGTCTAGACCTGCCTCCTGTGTAGGGTCTGGGGGTGGGAAAAACTTGTGGGGGGGGGTGGTGGGAAACAAGTTAAATGCCATTTCTTTTTGGTTTATACTGTCCATGAATTTTGTGTGTATATTTAAGGTATACAACATGATGTTGTATGATACCTGTGTATAGCAAGATGGTTCTGTTGTGAAACAAATGAGCATAGGTACCCATTTTCCCCTGCTATGCCGAGAGCAGCTATAATCTACTCATTTAGCAAAAATCCCAAATAACATACATTGTTGACAACTGCAGTCCTCATGTTGCACATCAGGTCATTTGAATTATTCATCTTACATATTTGCTACTCTCTCCATTTCTCAACCCCCAAACCTTGTAACCACCATTTTCTTTTCTGTCTCTATGTATTTAACCTTTAAGTGCCTGATGTAAAGAGAGTTTCATTTAGTTAAAGTGGGCAGACAGCTTAGACGAACAATGGATAAATTGATAGAGAAACCATTTGGCAACAACTCTTAAGAGCACTCCTAAGCTTAGCTTTAAAATAATCCTGAGAGTCTGGAAAACAAAACAAAAATAAGTTTCTGCAATGTTTTCAGCAAAGTGAAAGACCTCATTCATGTCTGCAATGAGTCCATTCTCCCAATCATTACAGTATTTAAAATTATACAAATAAATATTATCTGCATTATCAAATAGTTACCAGTAAATGATAGTTTAATGTGTCTTTCATAATTCAAAGGGCAATTTAGAACCTTATCTTGTGGTAGAATTTTACAATCACCATATAGGTAGCTGGTGGAGTCTTTTCACCCCATCTTGGAAAGTCTGGCTGTTTTATAATCGGCTATAACTGGATACAGAAGTTGTCTTCTTCTTCTTCTTCTTCTTCTTCTTCTTTTTTTTTTTTTTTTTTTTTTTTTTTGTATGGGGATTAACTCAGGGGCACTCAACCACTGGGCCACATCCCCAGCCCTTTTTTGTGTATTTTATTAGAGACAGGGTCTCACTGAGTTGCTAAGTGCCTTGCCATTGCTGAGGCTGGCTTTGAACTCGTGATCCTCCTGCCTCAGCCTCCCAAGTGCTGGGATTACAGGCGTGCACCACTGCACCCAGCTCAGAAGTTGTCTTCTTAACTTACTGCATGGAGAGTTAGCAGGAGACATGGCCAAAGTGAATTAATACCATTGATTAAACTGGTGTGCAACTAACTGAGAGTATACAGAAGTCAGAGTAACATGCCCATTTTAAAGCTAGGCATGTGAGCTCACAGGCTCTGGTACAGAAGAAATAGAGAAAGTCCGCATGATCCAACCCTGTCATTTAACGGAGGAAGAAAGTGCAGCACGGTTCAACGAGAAGAGTCATTTACAGGCACACAGCAGGGCTAGGCCCGAGGTAGCAGCAGCCCCCACATCAACCAGCTCTTAGCCCAACATCCGCTCCACTCAGCTCCACGCGCCAGGGATTAAGTCCTCTTTGCGAGATGTTGTTTTCCCATTTTCACTTCAGAAAATTATATCCTTTGGTAATGGTATTTGGCATTTGGGGAATGCCCGAGAGGTCTCTGAATACATTTCTCAGGAATGACAGGTGTATCCCAGTGGGAGGGAATTACTGTCCCTATAATCTGTAATTTTAAGTGATGCTGTAGACAGATGATATTTCAGAAACAGACCATTGGTGGATAAGAGTGACAGCAGAAAAGCACTTACTTTATGGAGGCTTGTAACTTCTCACACAGGACAGTGAGGACAGAGACCACATCATCACAGAGGGCCTCTACTGTTGACCCTTCAAAACAGAGGAGGTTACAGACATTAGTCACCGGTGGGGCCACTAGCAGCCCTCTCAATGCTCCTTCCCATCCTCTGCCTTTGATGTTTTTTTGGGAACTGAGAAGATGGTTTTCAGATGTGGAGTCTCCCGTAGGCCCCCAAGACAATCACAAAAAGAATTAAATGTCATCATCCCTTTCTAAAGTGAAACAAACAAAAGATAGTCCAGGAATAATAATAATAATAATAATAATAATAATAATAATAATAAACAACTGTTTCTTATTATAAATAAAATTCATCCACACTTAATGAAAGGATGTTTGGTGAATTTGAGAAACAACACAACTGATAATGACTTTCTCAATATTTAGACCTCTGGGCTATCTACGATCCCTCACTCTAACTTCTTGAATTTCTGGGTCTTTGAGGCAGAGCTGAGTTGCATCCCAGAGAGGCAAAATATGGAAGCACAGGGAAAAAAGACAGGCTTTTGGGGCTGGGGCTATAGCTCAGTGGTGGCGCACTTGGGAGGCACTGGGTTTGATCCTCAGCACCACATTAAAAACAAATACATAGATATTTAAAAAAAAAGATTAAAAAAAAAAAAAAAAAAAAAAAGACAGGCTTTTGGAACTAGAAACCAGGCATGTGGGGGTGGGTGAACAAATAATTTCAATCACCACCTTCACCTACTTTAACTATTTGTCCAGCCTCTGCAGGGCGCATGGTTTTTGTTGGTAAAGGAGTAACAGGCAAAATCAGAAAAATGATTTTCCCCTCCAGACATGTGCTAATTTCTAGAAACTAGAATTAAAACTCCCACAGAAGCACTGTGTAGAAAAAAAGGCTGGAATTTGGAATCTGTTCAAGTACAGGTTCACAACTTGCTGATTATATAAGCCTGGAAAGCTTTGGTTTTCCTTAGGGCAAATGAGATAAATAATACTGATTTCACAGAATGGTTGGGCAAAGTGAAACAATAAGTGGAAGCATTTGTTTACAACAACAAAAACCCCGTAAGAATCTACACCAAGGTGGCAAAGCATCTGGTGGATGTATAAATGAATGAAGGACCATGAAGTCAACAAAGATGGAGGGAACAATGGCAAGAGTGTAAGAGAGAAAGAGAGAGTTGGAGGAGGGCAGGGGAGAGAGAAACAAGTGGCTGGTCTTTAAAATTTAAGACCTCATATGTAGGGAACAAATTAAGAAATCTTCAGATACAATGATAAAACAATTTAAAATAAAATAAGATCCTTAAACTCGATGTTAGAAAAACTTCAAGTGAGCCCCTCCATCAATTCCTTACAAAAAGAATTTTCAGAGATGTGTCCTTCACCAAAAGGACTTTAAATCCCTTTTTGGCTTATAAAATCATCCAATGTTATAGTAAAGCTTTCATGAGAATGTAATAGCCAAAAAGAGAAGAAAGGACAGGTGGAGAATCTTGTGGCCTATCACTGAGAACTTCAAAAGCAGAAAAGATGCTAAAACACTCTCTGGAACACAGTCCAAGAACATGGAATGATGGGGCTGAAACAGTGCACCACCGCAATGCGGTAGAGTAAAGGACTTAAAGCATTTTTTCATTCTCATTTCCCCCATTTCCATTTTTTTCTCCCAATTATGTCAGTTTAGCTGTTTTTCTCTCCCTTTCTCGTTTTCTCCCCACCCCCACCCCATCTCTAAAAAGTATAAAAGGACAACATATCTTCTAAAAAAAATATAAAAGAACAACATATTTTTCCAACATTTTTAAAGTTACTGAATAAAATCTGAAATAAAACCTGTAGTCAAAGTTTTAATTAGATGATTTGAAGTTTTCCACATCTCAGAATGTCAAAGCCATTTTTAACAATTAAATTACTTGTCAATTATCTGTATACCTCCATTTTTTTTTTTTTTTTTTTTTTTTTTTTTTGCTGTGTGGCTCAGTCAGAATAAAAGTTTCTTAACTTGATTTCATCTGTAACTTAAACTGGGCTGTCTGCAAGACTCCCTATGACTCATTTTTTCATGGCAATAAACTGGTATTTGACAAACATAATTCTAGTGCAATAACAATGTATGTCAACCAGGTTTGATATAATCCTCTAACAAATTTTTATTTTAGCAATTAAACCTGGATTCATGGAGAACAGAATAAAAAAAACAAAACAAAACAGGGGCTGGGGTTGTGGCTCAGCGGTAGAAACACTTGCCTAGCATGTGCATGGCCTGGGTTCGATCCTCAGCACCATGTAAGAATGAAGGCATTGTGTACAACTAAAACAAATAAATAAATATTAAAAAAAAAAAAAACAGACAAAAAACCAGCCTTAGAATAGGAGGTTTATAAAGAGTTAATTTCCCTCATACAGTTGAAACAGAATAGGTGCAGTTGGCACAGAGTGCAGGAACAGAAGGAAGACAGCAGCTGATCAAATAATACCTCACAAGGCAGAGCTAAGCAGAACCTCCAGGGAGAATGGTAGGCTGACCTGAGAGGCACTCATCTTTACACCCCCACCGCCAAGCACATAGTAGGTGTTCTCACACCCACTTTTTAAACTGAACTAGTAAAAATTGAATCTGATACCTTGACTCCTGAATTCTTGTGGGCCATCTGGATTTTCAATTATCTAGTGAAGGAGAGACACACAATTATGAGATTTCAGCAAGAAAAATCCTGACTCTTAGACAATGAAAACAAACTAGGAAACGCAATGGTGTCAAGTGCTCTGGACACAGCTACCTTACCTTAGTACACCATCCAGCTTGATGGCATTTCATGTCTCACTGCACTTATAAGGGAGTAGGATGTTTAGAACTGAACTTATCAGCTCCCCAGATTCATTCAAGAGTCCACACACTTCCCTTAAGTTAAGGCGCATGGTGCATTGTATGATCCCATGTTGCTGGGCTACTATCTGCGGCTTTGCCTACCTGAAGAGGTGAGTTTATCTTTGCACAGATAATAATTTATCCCAGGGCAATGACACAGACTGCACTCTCCTACGCCCTCACAAATGTAGACTCATAGTCTTAAGAAGAATCAAAATACCGGCCAGAAGATGATCACAGCTCAAAAGCACTATCTTTCCTATTTAATGGGGGTAATTTTTTCCTTTTCTTTTTAATTTGTTCTAATTAGTTATACATGACAGCAGAATTCAATTCAACTCATTCTACACAAAAGGAGCACAACTTTTCATTTCTCTGGTTGTACACAATGTAGAGTTATGCCTTATGTGCAGTCATACATGTACCTAGGGTAATGATGTCCATCTCATTCCACTACCTTTCCTGCCCTTATACCCCTCCATTCACCCCTCCCTTTTGCCCAATCAAAATTCCTCCATTCTTCCCATACACCCCCACCCCCCATTAATGGGGAGCATATTAACTTCCTACTATCGCACTGCCACTCTTGGCTGTTGCTAGGTGATCCAGAACTATCAAGGGCAGAGACAGCTCCTTGGATAAACAGGAAGGGAAAGATGCTTACATAGAATGAAACTTCCTTTCCAACACAGGAATTACTCAGTGACCACTGAGCTGAGAATAGGAAGATGCTTCACACTCCCTACCTCTTAAAACCAGAAGATATAAGAAGTTATTCTCATGCCAATTAACCACTAGACAATGTAAATCACCCATGGTGCTGTTGTGTGTGTTTAACTTGTGATAGGTACATATTTTTACTATTTTCCATTCATTGATTTGCAGCAAGCTCACTGTTTCCACTATTATTTTTGTGAAAGATTACATCAGTGTCTACAGCTCAGCACAAGGCTAAACACAAAGTTAGAACAATGTTTTCTGAGGAAGCACATCTGCGTTACATTTAAGGGCAGAAGAATGCCTAGACCCAAATATTTATATGTGGTAATTTTGGTTTTTTTCTTTTTTTTTTTTTTTTTTGGAAATCAATAATTTGCAATTTAATGAGAGTTTTGGTCATCTAAATAATTCAGGAATAAAGATAGATTTAAAAATTAGGATTTCTGAGGATACAAAATCAAAATTGTAATCCATTCTGGGGGTGGAGATAGACATTAGGTTGAAGACAGACTTCACATTAATGCTTTTGCATTCTACATTATTTGTTTTCTTTCCACTGTTTGTAGGTCTTCCTCGTTTTAAGGTGCCCCTTGATCTCTTACCAGCGATGCATCATGCTATGAAGCATATACATTGTTCCTAAGTAATGTTAAATGTCCGCCAGGGAAACACACAGCCTCCTCAGAGCAAACCTCACCATTTCCCCTTAACTTCACAATTGTCTGACAACTAGAAAACTGAAGTTTAAAATGAGAAATAATTGAAGTTTAGCACAAAATCTTAATTCCTGTACAATTAATTTCTGAGCTATTTTGGACTGCAACCGAGATTTCCCATTTTAAGAAGTAACTAATGCCATTTCAGAACACCTCTTGCAGATCTCAAAATAACTTTATTACAGAGCCAGATTTTAAAAACAAAACACCCATCCTCTCATCCTCTCACTGACATTTGCAGAAAATAATATATACAAGAAGCCAATCACATTTACATTTTCTCTAGAAACTCATTTTAGACAATCTGTTCAAGTTTAGAGCTAAGAGTTCTCTAGAGTAGAGAGGCTTTGACGACAGAAAATACAAAGTGCAGCTTTACTCTGATGGCCATGACCTCTTAGTTGACAAAGGACCAAATCTTAAAGCATGAGACAACTGCTATTTGGTTTTCATTTTCTTTTTTTCCTGGGTACCAAGAATTTAACTCAGGGGCACCTGGCCACTGAGCCACATCCCCAGGCCTTTTATGTATTTTATTTAGAGGATGGGCGTTTTGTTTTTAAAATCTGGCTCTGTAAAAACTTAAAGTTATTTTGAGATCTGCAAGAGGTGTTCTGAAATGACATTAGTTACTTTTTAAAATGGGAAATCTCAGTTGCAGTCCAAAATAGCTCAGAAATTAATTGTACAGGAATTAATATTTTGTGCTTAACTTGAATTATTTCTCATTTTCAATTTTAGTTTTCTAGTTGTCAGATGATTGTGGAGTTAAGGGGAAATTTAGTGATTATCCTGTCAAATTCTCTAATTCCTCATTTTAGTGTTTTTAAAAGATAAAGCCCAAAGAAATGAAATTGAAATCTAAAATTAATGGGCTTAGCACCTTGCCTTTACTGAGGCTGGCTTTGAACTCGCGATCCTCTTGCCTCAGCCTCCTGAGCCACTGGGATTACTGGTGTGAACCACCATGCTTGGCTGCTATTCATTTTTCATAGTTTCAAATTTACTATCACAATAAACTTTAAAAAATGTTCAATGTAACAGGTTTCAAAGAAAGATAAGCTGGGCGCGGTGGCGCACACCTGTAATCCCAGCACTTTGGGAGGCTGAGGCAGGAGGATCATGAGTTCAAAGCCAGCCTCAGCAAGGGCGAGGCACTTAGCAACTCAGTGAGACCCTGTCTCTAAATAAAATACAAAAAAAGGGCTGGGGATTTGGCCCAGTGCCCCTGAATTCAATCCCTGGTACCACACACACACACAAAAAGAAAGGTAAATTTTAAAATACTGACTAAACAATTATGGAAACCATAGGGAAAAACAACTCCCAAAATTTTAGGGTGAGGTAGGAAAATTTCCCAACAGTCGAATTCATTTAAATGAGTTTTCTTTCAGAACAAGCAAGCCCTTCCTAGTGTTTCCAGAGGGAAGCAGCGGTGGCAGGGGAGACCCCAGGTGTGGGACACCCAGCCCACAGTTACACACACCGAGACCATGATGAACGTGGGGTGCTTCAGGCTTACCGTGTTCTCCTGCCTTTGTCGTAACTGCAAAGTCAAGTCACTCAGCATTTGGCTGAGAGTAGCCCGCACAGCAGTGTTTATACTACGCTGGTGACAGCTGCAGGTGTATGTCTCAATGCACACCTGGGAAAGAAATAAGATGGCAATACGTGAGCTCTAGGCATTTGTTCACTATTAACTGTCTTTGGCTTTAATCAGGGAGAATACCAAATGCTTTTTAAACAGAAAGCTTGATTTCAGACTAGTTTTCAATGAAAATAAATGTATTTAAAATCTCTGGAAATGTTTTTTAAGCAAATAGAAAAGTCGTATTTCCCTAAGGATTGCCATTCTTACATTCTTATTCTTTTGAGCTGCAAATTAGTAATTTTTACATGAGCCAAATAATTCTATTTAGAACAAACTCAGGTGGCTGTAAATTAATCAGGAAAAACTGCTGTCATTTCTAACAACTTAAAATAAAAAATAAATTAATTAAAAAAAAGAATGTGTACAGAAGTTAAAAGAAACCCTTTTAGTTGTTTGATAATTTGTGTTAACAAAATAAAAAAATGTCTCTATTATAAACAAAAGACAGCTCTATGTCAATTAACATAGATCTCAGGGCCCAAGAGCCTATTATAAGTAATAAAATTATGAATAAATAGGAATTTAAATTCTCTAAAGCCTTGGATTTTTAAAAAATGCGATATGTTGTGTTATAGGCTTTAATATATATAAATGTATATAAAATTTTAGTTATTGATGATTCATAATAAATATGTGCTTCCTACTGAAAAAAAAAAAAGAAAGAAAGAAAAGAAAAGCTCCCTTTGTGACCAAACGGAACAGAATTTTTATTAACTCGTGGATTATAAAGTGTGGGTAGAGGAATATTGAAACCTTTCTCTTTGCTCTGAATGAGTTTGACTTTGGATTGACTCTCTAGCTGTGTTCTGGGTATTTTATAAAGGTGGAACAGCTCACCGTAAAAAAAAAACGTTTCCTAGTTACTACACTGGGTCTCATTGGGGATAACCATGTTAACTCTAAATACCTGCTGGGAAGCCACAGGGCTTCCCTCGGTTTGGTGACTCTTGTAATTGATCCCATCCTCTGAGGGAACTCTGCAGGCTCTGTTCATAGAGTTGTTTTAGAAACACTGGTTCTTAATTGGGATGTGGGGTTCCAAAGCCAGGGTGACTCTGTTTTCACTGATGTGGCTCTCAGTCTCTTGAACCTGCACTGCCATTAGAGAGCCAGAGACCAGCTTCTAGAGTGGCATGAGGACCCCTGTGGCAAATGTGAGCCTGATGTCACCTGCTTCTGTTTCCTGTCCTGCATCCTGCTGAGTGAACATAACCAGTTAAGCCTCTTTGGGCCTCATGAGTCTGAATGTATAGCTGAGCCCAGGAAAGGCTCCCTGGTGGCTACTGAAGGAGAAATCCCAATTAAAAAAAAAAAAAAAAAAAAAATCCTTCATTTAATAATGATGATGCTGAATGTCACGACTTTTCAGGGTTTTTTCTGTTTGTTTATTTGTTGTTTTTATTTTTTTTTTCTAAATTCTTTTTTGAAGCTATAGGAATAGGCATAATAATCAAAGCATAGTTTAAATCCGCCTACTTTTTTTCTCTTTTTAAGGTATTCATCCTTTCAATTTCACAAAACATAGCTCAGGACTTAATTTACCTAAATCATTTTTCTAAGAATAGCTCCAAGATTATTTATATTGAAAATAGAGGTTCTCACCTAAATGAAAAATTTAATTTAATGATTGATCACTGAAATGGGAGAGAGACTAAATGTTAAAACGTTGCTGCTACTGCTTGAGTTATGGGAGTTTTCTGGCAAGCTCATGATAATAAATCTTTTTGTAAAATTAACTAGGTAAAAGAAGATATTTTCTTTTTCTTTTTGGTTCTGGGGATCAAACCTAGGGCCTTACACATGCTGGGCAAATGCTATTCCTCTGAGCTACACCCCCAGGTCCAAAGAGTAAGTTTTCAAAAAAAAGTTTATCTCCTATAGAGTGCTTAATGTTTCAAATGCACTTAACACTATATCTGGAAGTTGACCTAGATGAATTCATTTTATAGTTAAAAAATAGCAGTTGCATAGTATTTATTTTCATAAAACTATTTGGAACATGTGAAATTTATTTTCTCAAATGATTATGATTATATTGGATCTGAAGGAATGCCAACTTATACAAACATAGAAAAAAATGGTGTTTTAATCCCCAAAAGGCTTCTGCTTTGGCATGTGAGGGAATGATTTAAAAACCTTGAAAATACTTCTTTTTTTTTTAAACATTTTTATTTATTTGCTTTTAGTTGTACACAATGCATTTTATTCAATGCGTTTTATTTGTACATTGTGCTGAGGATCGAACCCGGGTCGCCCAGCTGAGCCACAATCCCAGCCCTTGAAAATACTTCTAAAGAAGGGCAGTGTTCCCCTCGGATGAAACCAAACTACCTAATCTGGAACACTAGTACCATTTGTACCTCACAATTTAACAGTTTTCTTTATAGCTTACATTTTCCAAGAAATCTTTGCAACTGTTGATCTTTAAGATCTTTAAGCACTGACATAAATTTAAGGGGAAATTTTAAGCCTTAAAAGCATTGAAGATGAAAGAGCAACTATTTTGAGAGCTCAACTACATACTTAATATAAATTCTCTTGAATACTGAGCCATCCACACTAGACAGTCTTCCTTAAAAAACTACATAAGTAGCCAGGTGTGGTGGCGCATACCTGTAATCCCAGCACTTGGGAGGCTGAGGTAGGAGGATCCTAAATTCAAAGCCAGCCTCAGCAATGGTGAGGCACTAAGCAACTCAGTGAGACCCTGTCTCTAATAAAATACAAAAAAAGGGCTGGGGATGTGGCCCAGTGGTTGAGTGCCCCTGAGTTCAATCCCTGGTACCAAAAAAAAAAAAAAAAAAAAAAAAAAAAAAAAAACTACATAAGTCACTTCAGGCCCATGTAAGAAAGCACACATGAGGACTAAGACTTTATATAACACAGTGTTATAAAGAGACAAGAACTTGGCAAATGCCAACCATATTTTTGAGTTTTAAAGCCACACTGTTCTTTGTTGGCAATACTATAGGGAAAACATTGAACATGACTTTGTAGGAAGCATGTTTACTAGCTTGAAAAAATGTAATTATCTAAGAAGCTCATTCTGCCTAACTTGGGAATGTACATAATGAATATGATAAAGATATAATCTGTTAAATAAAAATCACCACTTGTTGATAATATCCTATCTGTAGGTACTTAGGAAGAAGCACTTCATCAGCTGTCCTGGTATTTTATGAAGCAGTTTCTTAAACTTGCTGCAGTAATCATAAATTGGTCAACTAGATAGGTTCACAGAAATAGGGCTTCCATTTGAAACCTGAAGGCTGCTATATTTAAGACCAGAGGTTTTTTACTACATGAGGGTTTTCCCTTAGGGCAGACTAAGATGAGCACAGAGGGCAAGAGAAGCTAAGAGGATATCAATTCAAAGGCAGACTGAGTTTCTGAAAAAAGAGCTCAGGGTTCCTTTTTTCAGTCCCCCCAAATTGCTCTACCTCCCTCTGCCTTTGCTTTCATAATGCAACCTCAGCAACTGAAAAGCTTCCTGCCTACACCTCTGCCCCAGCCTAGGTGCAAAGAACCAAGGGTGAAAATACCTGGTGAAAAGCCACAGGCCCCTGATTGCCAGGGAATGCACGATGACATAGGGCAGTGAGCAGGGTCATAAGGTACATTTTGATCATTTCATGCATATGTGGATGTCCAGCTTTACGACATGCTAAACACAACTGAGAGCAAAAACACAGATGGTTAATGAAGCCAAACCAACCACAAAAGCAGAAGGGAAAAACAAAAACAAAAACAAAAAAAACAAGACCCAAGTCCGCAGGCATATAAGCAAGAGTCATCAGGTAAGTGGACTGATAAATGAGAGTACTAGGTTAAACCCATGTCAGATTGCTATATTACTGAATATTAAGTGGCAAAATGAAACAAAGTTGATATTTAATATATATTGGCCAATGCCTCAAGAGGAATTTGCTTAACTTTGGGAAATACATGTCTTTCACTTTGTTGAACTATACATGTGCCTTCTCTTTCCTACTCAAAAGGGGTCAGTGTCATTGCTGTATTAAAATAGTGCATAATACTGTGTCCTGATTTCCATAAAGAGAAGAGGGAGGGCATTTCCAATTGCAAAACAAAATTGATGAAAAATAGCTTATGGTGATAAAAATGAGAAAGGATCAGAGATTAAGATAACAAGATAGCAAAAGAAATGCCTTCTATATAGAGAAGACTATGTGGGCTGGTTGATCACATGAGAACCAGAGAAAATTTTGGTTACCATTGTAAGTCTAAACTCTATGATGAATTATGGTGACAATTCAGTTGCCAGACCATTTCTTATTCTCTCTGAAAAAGGTCTCCTTCCTAACAGGTGAATAGCTGTAACAGGTGGGTACATGGCAAGAGGTACTTCGTCAGATTGGTACACACACTTGTGTGCATGCACACACACAGGGAATTGAAGTTATATTATTCCTACGAAATGTGTGTATAAGTCTGATTACCATCTGGGTAGGGAAGCTTGCTTGTATTCCTTTTGGATTTCAATCTGAAAATGTCTTAAAGTGCTAGTCATACATGGAAAACTCTGATTGCAACTTTTCTCCTCTTTTTGGCTTAAGCTGACATATTAAAATGACTTATAACACCTCACCCCATTGATTCCTATACTTTTCCCGGTAGGGAGGGCCTTTTGCCCGGTTTGTAGTCTATTGAGATTCAGCTGCTGCCCTGTGAACCAGCCAAAGCAAAGTGGGGAGGGTCTCCCTGCTCTGCATATCTTCTGACTCCAAATAAGGGCTTCAGGAGTCAGAGGTTGAAGAGAAAAGTGGAAATTCTTACAAGGAAGGCTAGCTTAGCAGTAAGTGGTTAAGAAGAGACTCTGCAGGAATCCAACCACAACCAACACAGGGAAGAAGAGGGAGAGCTTCAAAAGGAAAAAGGGAACTCCCTGAAGGGATTTCCTCCCTCTTGTGGTCTCAACTGGCTTGAGGCAGTGGACCTGCCCCCCTCAGTAGTTTTCTTGCCAGGATATGGGGCTCACCTTTCTGGACTCACAGAGAATATAACATACAAGATGTTTCCAAAATTTATGGGTCAGGGCATCTGTGCCACTTTCTTCTGAATTATATATGGACACCATCTGTTCCTTAAGTGTAGATTATTTTATGTCTACAAATAGTGCTATCACATCAGAGTAAGAAATGTATTACTGAACATTTCAAGGGTTACAAACTATCTCAATTTAAAAACTACTTTCGTGATGACTAGAACTGTTAAATAAGAATCTTTAGTGGTAGGTCTTCAACTGCAATGTTTTTAAGCTCCCAGGGTAGCAAGTAGAACTACTAGTAACCTCCAGATCCTCTGCTGGTAAGATAATGCTCAGAAAAGATAAACCATCAATGTGCAAAAATGTCCAAGAACGTGGCATATTCCTAATAGATATTTAAATCTATGGTAACCAAAAAGTAAAATGCATCCATACTTCAGCCTCATATGTAAAAACACCACATAAACATTATCTCATAAGTGCTTCCAGAAAGGTCCACAGGGAATATGCCTCCTAAAAGCTTCAGTTGGTTGCCAATATTCTTGTGCCAAGATTCTACTAACATTTTCTAAGAATGAGGGTAGCCAGAGGACAGTATAGCATAGTGGTTTAACAGCACACGTTTGCAAAATAAAGTCTGGATTTGAATGTCTTGGACAAGCAAATTAACCTTATTTTGCTTAGGATTCTTTATTTAGCTGGGTTGTGGTAGAGATTAAAAATATATATACATATATATCTATATATATATATACATATCTGTATATAAATGTACATACACACACACACACATACACATATACCCACCTTTAATATATAATGTGTGTATGTGTATGTGTGTGTGTGTGTGTGTGTGTGTGTGTGTGTGTGTGTGTGTGGTGCTACCTACTGCCATGCCCTAGGGACTCAATGACTAGTAGCTATTATTATTAATCAGTGCTTTGAAATCGAGATGGATGGATGGAAGCAGGGAAAAAGGGAGGTCCCTAAAAATATGAATGTTAGAGAAAAAACAATGCTCTTCAAAATAGATTCTACCTGGCCCTGACAGAATGCCACAGGAACAAAGACTAGAAGTTTCTAGGAGTTGGTAAGATGAAACCAGCAAATACACATTTATAGACTGGGCTTTCTGCTTTTGAGAAATCCCATAGAAGAGTTATTAGCAGGCCAAAAGGCATCCCAAATCCATCTTCTAATTAGCTTGGGAGAGCTTTTGGTTATGATCCCATCTTTTCCTTTACCCCCAGACCTTGGAACTTTGTAAATACATAGCTTTTTTTCTACATTAAGGTAGCTGTCCCTAGAAAACTCAATTGTGGATAATGTGGATAGCAGAGGAGGACTTATGTATCTATAGGGAGTCTTTTCTTAAATATTTTTTTTGTTGCTGTAGTTGGACACAATACCTTTATTTATTTATTTTTATGTGGTGCTGAGGATTGAACCCAGGGCCTTGCACATGCTAGGCGAGCGCTCTACCACTGAGCCACAACCCCAACCTTATGGTGAGTTTTAATAGTGACTGTTTAGGAAATTGATCAGACACTACTTGGATATTGTTGGATACTTCATAATTATCCACTTAAAAATTTGATGATTTTGTTTTTCTTTTGTTTCCTGCAGTACAGAAGGTGCTCTCTGAAAGTTTCCTAAGTGCAGTTTAATTAAACAAGTTAAAGTCAGACACACTCACAAAGCTGCCTTCTTATTTACATTTTGAGAGCCTAATGATCCTTTCATAGTTTCAGCAGGACCTTGGGGAAATAGTCTCATTTTTCATACTTAAGTACACATTCCATTTCCTGATCAGCAGGTTTCAGGGTAAACACTCTCCTGGAGTAAATTGTTAACATGGAATAGCTAGATTCTGCCTGCATTTCCAGAGGGGTTTTCAATGGTTTATTTTAAGGTGTCTTTATAAAATTTTCCCCAACTATTTTTTTAAAGGCAAAAGGCAAACATATCACATTTACCATGTGTCTGGACGTGTTGGAACAACTTTTTACTTCGATTGTAGTTTTCGTGTCTAACTGGAACACACACACCACCGGACAGGTGTATTTATCTTTTCTTTTACAGATAGCAAACACAAGGCCCAGAGAGGTTGCTTAGGCAACACAGGGGTAAGGGAGAGCAGGATTTACACCAAACCGCAGGGCTGGGGCTCCAGAGCCCATTGTTTTTACCACCACAGTTGAGTGCCTTTATCTGTAATCTCCATCTTAGGCTAAGAGTTTTTCTTTGTGGTTGTTTTCCTTTTATGGTTTTGGTAGAGACCATTGTATTTTTGATGATCTATCCTGATGAATCCTCTCCTGGCTTCTAGATACCCTCACTTGTCTTGGCCCTGGCCCTGTGTGTCCATTGCTCTAGAATTACACACTTTGCCTCAGATTCCCATTCAAAAGCTGATTTCTGTGAGGACAACAGAACCTTCTCCTGCTCTTCAGGGGTGGCACAAAGCTCCCTGGCAACCCTCCCCTCCTGAAGGCCCTATGACCCCTTGCTGTCTCCGCTCCTGGCCTCCATCTGCAAGGCAGCTCGCAGCATTTCCCCATCTTACTTCAGAACAAGCCTCTTTCGTGCTAATCCTACTTCTTGCTATTTTCAGAAACTACATTGTCCTGTGACAAGCAAACCTGCGAATAAGAACACTCACAGTATCTCTTAAAATTCAATTGAAAACAATTACTGATAGCTATTCTATTTCATTACTTTTTATGGAGTAAAACATAAATGTGCTGAGGAAAATATGTCTTTATAGATATACAGTTGGAAACCAGCAGCTAATTGGCTGCTGCTTCTCTTTTGATAGACACATAAATTTTCACATGCTCAAGAGTGATTTTTCACCTACTTTCACTTTTTAATAGGATAATTTTAAAAGTACACATATCTGCTAATAAAAATGCTACTTATGAGTGTTGATCATTGGACTTTCCTTTCCTTCATGATTTCAGAATTCAGAGAATGATTGCCTCTTTGTGATCTGAATATGTTCTCTCACCAGAAAAAAAAAAAAAAAAAATCCTGAAGACAACCTTTTTCAAGAAGTGGAAGGAAAATTATTCTAAGTGTAGTAAAATTCAGCTCTGAAATGATGATGTTTCAAAAAGCCAAAGGCATGTGCCAGACATCCCAGAAGCCAAGTTTCCTGTTGAACATGTTCTTGGGCCTGCTGGAAGACACGTGCAACCATATTCTACAGAGACTGAAAATACGGCTTTTTGATGTCAGCTGCAAAAGGCATCCATCAGGGCTTAGGAAACAGCGGTGGGATTCGATCAATGAATGTCTCTCTAAATCTCATTCTTGGTTTCTTAAGAAGCATTTTTAAAAAGCAAATGCTTTGTAATTCATCTTAGGAAAAAATAGACCAAGAAAGTAATAAGCTTGGCTGTAGCAGATTTGGAAGATCCAGTACTGTTATTTCCATGGTTAAGGCTTCAAGTTAAGCAAACTCAAGCACACAGAGCACTAGGACACTTGACATTTATGAGTATGCACGGTGGGCCACAGAGCATGCTGTCTGCAGAGCAATTCCTTCCCAGAAATACCCCACAGTGATCAGAGAAGGGCTAACCCCATTGCTGGGGCTCAGTCCCACTCCAATGTTTAGCCCAGCAAGAGAGAAAGCAGCCATGAGCAGGCATTACAAACAAAAGTGGCACTCACCTCCGCGATCTTCAGCACGGCGCTCCCGTTAAGGTCAAAGGTCGGGGTGTAGGTGATGCACAGTAACACCTGCAACCCACAGGAGGTGAGGGAAGAAGGGAGAGATGGGGTGAAAACAGAGAAGGGAATGTTGTTTCACAGGCCACTTGCCATCCCAGCTTTATGATTCCTCTACTCTGTCTAACGCTTCTTTCTATCCTACCCACTGCTCTCCAGCCAGAAGTCACTCAGTGCCTAATCAAAGAAAGATGAGACTTCCAGCATAAAAACTGTGATCCTCTCACCACAGAAATGAACCCCCTAAGACTGGCCAGAAACAGGCAGCCAAGAGTCTGTCCAATAGCAATCAAAGTTAAAAAAAAAAAAAAAAAAAAAAAAATCAGAGTGATCAGGAAAAAATGAACAGACCCACTGCTAGGCATTCCATATGAACTGTCTCCATTGATATTTAAAAAAAATTTTTTTTAGTTGTAGATAGCTTTATTTTATTTATTTATTTTCATGTGGTGCTGAGGATTTAACCCAGTGCCTCACACGTGCTAGGCGAGTGCTCTACCACTGAGCCACAACCTCAGACCTTCATTGATATTTTTAATAAATGTTATTATGATTGTCCCTATCCCACTAAGGAGAAAACAGAAACTCAGAATGATTAAAGAATTTGCCCAGGATCATACAGGTAACGAACTGTGGAGCCAAGATTTGAACTTAAAGCATCTGACTCTGTGCTGAACCACTAGGCAACCCTCTCTCTACCTTTCTCTAGACTCAAATATTACTGTAATTTTTCCGTTCCTTCCCCTTTCCAAATTCCATGGGATTAGAACGTCTTTTATGCCTCTTTTCCCTTCTCTTCTATAATTACCCCTAGAATACTCCATGGGGTTTTCTTACTTTCCAGTCCAGGTTCTCCTTAGTCCCCAGAATACATAGACAATAGTTGATGATATTTTCAAGGTCTTGAAAAAACATTGAAAATATTGCTTTCTACTTACAGAGCCATTAAGGAACAGATCAATAAAACCCATGGCATTTAAGGATTGCTTCTGATTTTGTAGGTACAAACCCAGACTCTCCCCACCCCTGCCATCTTCCATTTGGCTCCTGACTTCTCTTGCTGAAGGAACCGACATGGGGTGCTGGTGTCTGCTCTTCCATCTGAACCCTGCCTCCATCAACACCATGCCCTGCCTGCAGCTTGGCCCTGGGAGGGCATGGGCAGCCTTCCCAGGATTCTTTTCCTCTGGTTTAACTCACAAAAGAGCACAGAAGCCTACCAAATTACCTAATACAGGATATGCACTTAATCAGTAGGCAACAAGCAACTGTCTGATATAGAAAAAAACAAATGTCTCTCAGTCTTAACCATAAGCTAGTCAGCCCCAGGGAACAGTCACAAATACATGTGTAACTAAAGGAAGAAAAAAGATATTTTTGCCCGTTTGAGTCACTAGGATAGATAATTTAATAGTAGATCCATCCCTCAGTTTTTTGATTCCTAAGGTGCTGTATATTCAAGAGTTGACCCAGATAAAAATCAGCTCAGTGGCCAAGAGAAAGTGGCTACTGTGGGAGCAGCTGCCCTTTCGACTCATGGGAAATGAATTTCTTTTGTTCAGTGACAATCTTCGGGAGCTGGGATTTGACAGAGAAGGAGGGACAAAAGCGGGGATCCGAGGGTCACCAAGACCTGATCTGGGCTTGGAGGAAGGCTCCACCTTCTATGTCTCTGTAGTATGAAGGGACGCTGCCTTTGCTTAAAACCTCCTCCTGGGCTCTTCCTTGCTTGCTCCCCTGGGGCTCACATGATGGCTTCTTTCAGGCTTTACCCCAGATGCCATCCCCTCAGAGAGGCCTTCACTGATGGCCCCCTCTAAACTGGTCTGTCACACTTCCTTGTTTCATTTGCTTCAGGGTGTGCCTCAGCCTCATGAGTCGCTTGTTCATTTACTAAGCACAATCTTCCTGCTGGACTTGAACATTTGCTGGGCCTGGGGAAGGCCCTCGGGATTCTCTCATCTGATGCTTTCTTATTTGAATTTTTTTTTTTTTTTTTTTCTACATTGAATAGCTTCCCTTTTTTTATTTTTTTGGTACCGGGGATTGAACTCAGGGGCACTCGACCACTGGGCCACATCCCCAGCCCTTTTTTGTATTTTATTTAGAGACAGGGTCTCACTGAGTTGCTAAGTGCCTCGCCATTGCTGAGGCTGGCTTTGAACTTGCGATCCTCCTGTCTCAGCCTCCCAAAGTGCTGGGATTACAGGCGTGCGCCACCGCGCCCGGCTTCAGCCTTTTTTTATTCTTTTAATGCCATGTTTATGCCAGAGGGTGGGAAGGCATGAAAGAATGGCCGTGGTGGTTTATGGAGGTCACTCGGTCCATCTGGACTCTTGGTTTTTTAAAAGTGCTGGTGACAAAGCCTGGCAGCTGGAAACACATTACAATAAGACAAAGACGGCAAATATTTGTCTGAACTGGTTAATTATTAACGTCACTTATGGGACACAGATGGGCTTTCCGCCTTCTATCTCCCATGCACTCATACGAGGGGTACAGAAAGTAGTTTTAGAAAGACATTTTCAAAGTCTGACCCAGTTTTCAGTGATCAAGAGCTGCATTTTGGCAGCGGTGGCTGGAGTCATAAGTGCAGGACCTATGGTGAAGTTTTCAGGAGGGGGCCAAGGTGGCAGTATTCAGTAATCAAGAGATCAGGAACCACAGGGGAACATAGGAAGCCTTACTCTTTGGGTGGCAGGGAAGCCCAGTGAGTGTAGAGGGCGGCTCCAGACACAGTGCACATGAAGCTGCAGGTCCCTCATCCACCCGACAGCCAATAGTGACCAAGGTTGAAGGAAGGTTTTGCACTCTGAGTGTTCAACTACCAATATTTCAAGACTCACTGAGCTATGTGGATAAAACTAAACCCAGAAAATAATGAAAGGAAGTGAATCATGTTAACAAAGCCAGTTTCTTAAGCTCCAGCGGTTTGTTGTGGGGAAGCACAGCAGGTTTTAATTACAGAGCTGATGGTATCCGTGACCCCCCATGACTCACAAGATACATAAAAGGCACGGTGTCTGGCCAGGATGATGCAGCAGATAGCAACGACTTATCAAAAATGATAAACGGAGACACTGTTAATGCTCCCAATGCCTAGCAAGCATCAATCCACTGGATTAAAACACAGATGGGGTGTTGGAAACATAGGATAACAGAAAATTAATTTAAAATCTGACTTTCACTGTATAAGCAGTGGGCAAAAAGTTTAAATTAATATTCTGAGCATATTGCCTCCAAGGAAAACTGGTGCACTTATATATTGAGGGCAATTCCATTAAAAATATGTTTCTCAGGGTCATTAAAACATATTGACTAAGTTACCACTGAGCAGCAGAAACTTGAGTGACAACATCTTGCAATTGAGCTTACTGGCAGCATCTCCATAAATGAGCTTAGAAGAAAAGAGAGAAAACAGGGGCAAAGCTTTCCATGAAGAGGGAAGGAATATTATAACGATTATAAAAAGTTCCAAATTGTTTTTTAAAAACCCAATCATTGAATAGCTAGGAGCATCCTTTGATTAAAGATGTGTCTAGAAACCCTGAGTAAAAAACAGAAAAGGATTAGAATTAAACTATAAAGGACAAAGTGAACCAGATTTATTGCAAGAACTGGGTTCAATGATAAGAATCTAGAAAACATGGTCATATTGGGAACAGAGGGATGTGGATAATGGTGAGGAGTATAAGATCACAGTTGTGCTCTTCTGAGTGGGAACATCCTGGATTAATCCTCTCTCAAGGGCATGTCATGGTCACAACCAGGGTTTTTCCATGAGGCAACAAAACTGTTCTGGAAATCTGAATGTCAGATCCAGGTTGTGCGATTGACTTAAAGAAGTTCCCACAATCATATAAGGTAATACAGGTTGATCATCTATATATAGCCTAGAAATCTGAAATGCTCCAAAATCCAAAACCTTTTGAGTGCAGCACTCAAAGTTTTTGGAGCATTTCAGATTAGGGATTCTCAACTGGTAAAGTTCACATAAATATTTCAAACTCTGAAACAACTTGGAAATCCAAAATACTTCTGGTTCCAAGTGTTTTGGATAATGGATCTTCAACCTGTAGTAAGGGAGTTTCAGGTGATCTGGTTGGGGCAATTCTAATCTGGTAAGCTCCCCATTTGGAATGCTCAGCAAGCTGGCAGGACTTCACTCTGAATGGGGAGAATTATCTCTATTAGCCACAGAACATCTTCGATGAAGGCTCTGGAACATTTCCCCACCTAACTTTTCGTGTTAAGATCTGCTGAAGACCTATCTTTTGCACAAACCATCATGAAGGGGAATTTGTATAACATTTATGAGTCTAAGAGCTAATCTCTGTTAAGATTCCAAATGCATCCTCTACAAGACCATTTCCAGGATATTCAGGAGTAAAGATGTGATGCATGAAGTTATTGGGTAGCAACTGCATGTCCACTGGTCTCCACTGTTCAGGCATTTATTCAACAAATATTTACTGAGGTGGGACTAGAAGTCAGATCCAGTGCTAGGTGTTGGCCATTGTTAACAGTTTAGATCTGGAATGTCCCCCAAAGATTCATGTATTGTAGATTTGGTCCCCAGTGGTGCAGTGTTCAGAGATAGGACCCTCAGGAAGGTGACTGGACTGTGAGGGCTCTGCATCATTAATGGAGGAGCCCACTGAGGGATTCGTAATGTGATGGCATTATTGGGAAGTAGTAGAAACTATAGCAGGTGGGGCCCAGTTTGAGGAAGTATGGCACTGAGGTCATACCCTGGAAGGATCTCTTGTCCCTTGCCCCTTTCTCTCTGCTCCTGTCTGCCACGAGGTGAGCATCTTTCCTCTGCCACACCTTTCCACCATGATGTTCTGCTTTACCTCAGGCTTGAGCAATGGAGTCACTTGACCATAGACTGAAACCTCTGAAAATGTTAGCCCAAATAAATCACTAATTTTTCTCAGGTATTTTGCCATAGTGAGGAAAAAATTAACACAGGCACACAGTGGTGAGCCAAAAGACACAATTCCTAGTCTTGCAGAGCTAACATCTGGTGTGAAGATAGTCATAAAATAAATGATTACAATAAGTTGTGATGAACATTCCACCTGGAAAAATACAATGTACTTTGAAAAGGTGTGTTGGGGCCTAACATGTAATACATAAGTTGTAAAGCTGTGGTAACACATAAAATAAATTAATTAAACCCAGGAAAGAGGGTAAAAGGTACTGCCAAAAAATGAGCTGATTCAGGGGAGGTAATCTATGCCTTAAGCACATGGCGGGCACAGGAGCATATTGAATGAGTAAAGAATAATTTTTCTCCTCCTTCTTGAACTATTAAAATTATCTTAATTTATTCACAAGTGCTTCTTGGAGTGATTGTGGTTTCATTTTTCACAATACCACGTCATTTGTAAGTTAAACCACACAAAATAAACTACTAGAGCAAAGGAAATTAGCCACCCGTGTGAGTGCAGGACACAGAAAGCCTTGAACTCTCCTTGTGCGTGGAGATGCTAATGCTGTGCACATTTCCAATCCCAGCCCTGGCTCTGGCTGAGAGTATAGCTTTGTTACTTAACATATATTTCCTTCTGGCCTCTCACACACATTGGCTTGAAACTTTATAAAATTAAAAATCATTGCATAATTCCTTCTCTTTAGAAACACTCCAGTTCTTTTTTTACTGTAAGTTGGCAAAGACAAGGACAAAAAATTCATGGGAATATTAAGACCCCACGTGCCTTTCTATGGCGCGCAGGGCATGCCAACTTCTGTACTCCCAGCCTTCTAGAGCCTGAATGGCTAAAAGTGTACCTCCACTCCGAGGTAGAAACAGAGGTTCTTTCCCCATGGTTCCTGCACAAATGACAAAGTAGCCTCAGTCTTCTGAAGATAGCAGAGCAGCAGAATGTCTGTCCTTAGGGTGAAGGAATGAGAGAGTTCCAATGCACACATAGAATTTCAGAGGATATTTCCTTATTTAGACATAAAATGTAGATGCCAAAGATAAACACTTTTTCTTATTTGGATCAAAAGTTTCTCAACCCCTACAATGTTGACATTTTGACAATTCAGAGATGAATTATGAGTGATCCTTCCTATGGGGGGACTGTCCTGTGCATTGTAGAATATTTAGCATCATCTCTGGCTTCTCTCCAAAAGATGACAGTGGCATGTCTTTCCTCTCACCAATTGTGACAACCACCCTTTTAGACCATTTGCCCCATGCTCTGTGAATAAAGCTGAGAACCTCTGCAACATGACCCCGTAGAGCTAGAATCCAGGCCTTCCAGAAGGGAGGCAGGTGAGTCACTGATTACTGTCTAGAGATCTCAAATGGCAGGTAGCAATAGGTGGTTAGCTGCAACTCCAATCTTCATTTTGATTCAAATTAAGTTTCTTCTCATAAAATTTCTACCACTGATGACTTAACTGATTTGCCTTAAGCTGAGGTGGCAGGTTATTAGACAAATCACTTTCTGACTCAGGCTGCCTAAATTCTAGCAAATGTCTACTTGATATTTTTCTAGTCAATAGAAGATTTTGCTAGAGTTTCTGAATGCCCAGATTGGAAAACATTTAAAATTACTCACTGGTTTATGGTCCTGTCTCAGGCTTATTTCTGGCTTTACCTGATGTACTAGTAATAAGTTGATGATATTCATCAGATAAGCCCTTAGCACTTAATTCTAGGAAATACTGTCCTAGTGATAATTACGGAAAAATATGTAAATGTTATTTAAAATGAACTTAGCTAATTCACTTGGGCAAATGAACAAACTATTTCTATTCCTGTTTTCTTCTCTGTTCTAAACTTCTCCCTTAATAAGCTGTCATAGCTCTTACTTCTAACTAGAGGCCTTGAAAATCCATGTTTTAGAGTCAACGTGTCCTCACATTTCAATTCTTCAGTTTCTGAATATCACAAATTAATATAATTGTCCCTTGGTATCCAAGGGGGGATTAGTTACAGGACCTTAAGCAGGTATCAAAATCTTTGGATGTCCAAATCCTTTACATAAGATGGTATAGTATTTGCACATGACCTACCCATGTTCTCTCAAATACTTTACATCATCTCTAGATGACTTATAATGCCTAATACAATGTAGCTATGTAAATAGTTATTTAGGGAACAACGACAAGAAAAAAGTCTGTTCACATTCAGCAGAGATGAAATTTTTTTTTCTGAACATTTTCATCTGGTTGAATCCGCAGATATGAAAGTTGAAGTATGGTAATTGTGCACCTCTTTGTCTCTTTCTTATTAGATTATAAACCCTTGTCTTTGAATGTTTTGATTTTAATCCCACACATAGTTTGATACACTGTTGGTAACAAAAATATATCTACTGAGCCTTAGGGCTTGGATCTTAAATGTACCCCAAAGGTTCTTAAGTCGAAGGCTTGGTCACCAGCCTTTGGCAATACTGGGAGATAGTAGAAACTTTAGGAGGTGGGGCTTAGTTGCAAGAAAGTTCAATCACTGGTGACATGCCCTTGGAAAGAAAGAATATTGAGTACATGGCCTCTTCCTATTTCCCAGCAGCCATGGAATGACATTTTTTTTCTACCACAGGCTCCCACCATGATGTTCTGCCTCACCACATGCCCAAAGTGACAGATCTGGCTGACCATGGACTGCAACCTCTGAAACTGAGAGCCAAAATAAATCTTTCCTTCTTATAAGTGGATTTTCTCAGGTATTTTGTCATAACAACGGAAAGCTGACTAGCAGTAATCAAGCTAATGAAAATAAAGTCTATAAAACAATTAAAATGTTCACTGAATTGGGTTTTCCCCCCACCTAATTTAACCTGTAACAAGCTCCTTTGAATATAATTTCTCAGACTTTTAAGAAATCGAATTGCATTAATATGCATAATCTTCCCTCTTCTCTTTCCCTTCCAGAATGGGAGTGTCATCTCAAATAGTCTCTGTCCATATAACCATGCAGTTCTTGGTGATTTTAGAATTGATGCTTATGGACATGATCAATCAGATTTCTAAAGACAAAGTTTTTAAAGAGCTTGAGTCAACTTGATTCTCTATATGTAAAACATTAATAATTATAATGGGCTTCTAAAACATCCAAATCATAAACTCCATCTAGTAGGACAGAAGATAACATCAATTCAGCTAAATAGTGAGGCACTTTCTATAGACTGTGGGATCACAGCTAATGATTAGGGCCTTAAACTTAGCCAAGTGGATAACTGATATATAATAATCTTAAAAAGTTCTCCTTTTAAGCTAGAGAGCTGTAATTCAACAGTAGTAAATATGAGATCCTTCTTTAGATATCAGACATAAATATGATGATACCCATACTCTTCTGTTACTAAAAACAGCAATCACCCCGGCTTAAGTTGTACAGAGAGTATCTATAGATGAAAAAGAGATTTAGAAGAAACTCATGATATCTCTAATGCGCTTGTTCATAATTTGAGTAAGTTCAGAGGTGTTCATTTTCTCATTAAGCTACACACACTATTTTCTATTAACTAGAACCAAAATGAAAGCTAGTGATGACCCTGTGCCATGCACAGTTCTAAGCACTTCTTTATTTTTAGCTCCTTTACGACTCACAGCAACCCCAAGAGGTATGCACCAATATTATTCACATTTTGCAGAGCAGAACATTCAGACAAGAAAGCAAGTTCCCAAGACCACCGGGCCTTCTAGCTCCAGAAGCTGTGCTCCTACACTCTGCTACCAAATATTTTGAAAAGAGGAAAAAGTAACAAGAAATCTAAAAAGGTGACGGAATTTAGGGACTGTTTCACAGGGCAGGCACACTGTGGCATCTCCCCATCTGGTAGACCTGCTGCCCTATGAAGTTCCTCAATGAATACTGATCAACTGGAGGAGATTTCTATTATGTTTTGTTTTTCTTAAGAAGCTGTAAAGCTTGCCCTGGCCTTGTCACTAGTTTAGATCCCTAAGCCTGGAAAGTTATCTTCTTATCCAAAGCTGTATATCTAAAGGCCAGATCAATTCCAAGCCCTGCCACTAAGCCTTTCCAGAAAATTCTAAGTGGCTAAGAAAGCAATTCTGCTCCAAAGATTTTAAGCCTATTCCCAAACTAAACCCCCTCAACTTCAATTTACTTACAAAAAGGATATAGGAGGTTATTTCAATTCTAAAATAAAATCTGTATTGATCTTTCTCATTTCTGAATTCACACAGGTTATTATCAGTAATCATAATTTATTCTCTTTTGTTTGTTGTTTTTCCTGGTGGGCCACTAAAAACTACCATGTGTTCCCTTCTCCTCTCCATTAGTCAATAACTAAATTAGGAAGCAATTAGTAGGCCATGTGCCAACTACTCTGCTAGGCACCAAAGGGAGAAAAACAATACTAATAGTATGTCATTAGTTTTTCCTTACTAACTACTGATGTT
Organism: Tamias sibiricus; assembly: GCA_025594165.1. Taxonomy (NCBI): domain Eukaryota; kingdom Metazoa; phylum Chordata; class Mammalia; order Rodentia; family Sciuridae; genus Tamias; species Tamias sibiricus. The sequence continues at coordinate 123,425,142 of CM046666.1, read as the reverse complement.
TTCAGTCATGCCTGAGTTAAAAGTTTAGGAATAACTAGTTGGAAAGATTACAGTGTGTGGTTTCCCTGAATGGGCCACTGCCAGGATTCCACTAGGTCTGGGCTAACCTCATAACCACCTGAACACAACTTTATCACTTCCCTCTAAGAAAAGTACAATGAGAACAGAGCAGGAGGTGGCAGAGGGGATAATATGCCAGCTGCCTCTGGCTGGGGGGAAAGAAGCCAGACTATGATTCTCATGTGATAAGTGCTGTGGCAGACAGCCAGTTATCTCTCAACACTGTCACCTCCTGTTTCAGGAACAGAAATCTGGGCACATGGCTGCCCAAGGTAAAGACTACATTTCTCAGACGTCCCTGCAACTGAGTTTGCCATGTGACCAAGTTCTGCCAATTGGAGATAATCCTAATACTGGTATCCTCTCTCCCTCTAACCATCACCCTCCTTGCCTATTTGCTTCTGACTTATGCTTTAGATCTTTTCATTTTAAGGATCATTTCTTCAGAATAGCCTCCTCTGTCCTGCTCTAAAACCTGCTCTCCATCAGGACCCATCGAAAATACTCTTCTAGTCTCTAGATTATTTTTTCTTGCATTTATCACAGTTTAGGTGTATTTACATATTTCACTGATTTCTGTCTTCATCACTAGTCTCCAAACAAAGGTTTCATTTTTGTTTGGTTTTGGTTTTCATTTTCCTCACTACAGGATCATCTATGTCCAGCACAGTCCCTGGCACACACGAAGCCATCAAATGTTTGCTGCATAAATGACTGAGAAAAGGATCTTTCCACTCTAGGAACTCTATAACATCCACAGTAAATACCTCTGCATTTATGCTTGCTTAGCTCATGATCGTGGGGAGGAACGTTTTTTTTTTTTGTTTGGTTTGGTTTTCTGGTACCAGGGATTGAACCCAGGGGCCCTTAACCACTGAACTACATCCCCAATCCTTTTTTAAAAACATTTGAGACAGGGTCTTATTAAGTTGCTTAGGCCCTTGCTAAATTGCTGAAGCTAGCTTTGAACTTGCCATCTTCCTGCCTCAGCCTCCTGAGATGCTAGGATCACACCGCACATAGCAGGAGAGTCTTAAAACAGTTGATAGAGTGACTCCTAAATGTGTTCAAATGGCACAAACCTGGAAACAGTGGTGCTTTAAAAAAAATAGTAGATAACATGAAAATCTTATCTAAAAAGTAATCCATAGACTATTTAAAGAAAATAGTTTTCAATGTTTGTTCCTCACTTTTTCATACATCTTTTCACCTGCTTTAGGAAGTCATTCAAAGGGAGAACAATTTACTAAGAATTATATGGATGTGTGTGCAAAGCAGAAAACAATGATCTCATTCAGCCTCAGAAGCAGGAAGGAGGAGGGCTAAGAACAAATGACTTAGGGGAGCCACATATTTGAATACATCCCTGCATTTGCTGCACAAACAATATGTTTGTAAGTTGTTTAATTGACCTCCAACAATGGTGCATTAAGGAGTTATACATTTTTCATCAAACATTGGATTTTTCCTTAATGGTAGAGACTCCTGCAAATCTTCTAAAGTGTCTCAGTGGCGTTAGGCTAATAAGGGATTTCATTTCTCTTATAGGAGAAGGCAAGGCAAATTACCCATTTCACCCTCAAACTTCACTAATGATCATTCTTTCCTTAAGGCCAGAGTTAAGAACACTAAAACTAACCATTTGGAAAAATTTCCCAGTGTTAAGATTTTCATTAAAACATTACTGAGGGGGCTGGGAAAATAGCTCAGTTGGTAGAATTCTTGCCTTGCATGAATAAGGCCCTGGGTTCAATCCCCAGCACCACCAAAAAACAAAAACAAATAAACAAAAAACGTTACTGAAAAGAGACTTAAAAATGGTCCTTCTGGGCTGGGGGGTTATAGTTCAGTGATAGAGTGCTGGCCCAGTATGCACAAGGCCCTGGGTTCAATACCTACTATGACAAAGAACAAAATAAAACAGAAAATATAAATGATCCTTCCATGTGGCCTGTTCTTTACTCCCAGACCAAGGACTGGGAGTGCTGGCACAGTTTAGAAGCACACTGCCCTCCAGTTTGTAACACCAGAGGTCCAAGTCCAGACACCCTGAGGCTAAGGATTGCCAGCCACCCAGACAGTAAATTCCTTGTCCACGATTCTCTCTCCTTTGTATTTTCTGGAGATGTTTGCTAGCCTTTTGTCATATACATTAAAAAACAAAAACAAAAACAAAACAAAACAAACCTCAACAGGGAATAGGAAAGGCAGTAGAATGAATCAAACATAACTTTCTTATATTTATATATGAATACACGATCAGTGTTAACTCCCCATCTTGTACAACCACAAGAATGGGAAGCTATACTCCACGTATGTATAGTATGTCAAAATGCACTTTACTGTCATGTATATCTAAAAAGAACAACAACAAAGTCCTCAACAGCGGGTGACATGGTCTTTCCCTTTCCCCAATTCTATTGCAAATACCCAGATCCATTAGCTGATTTTGCGGCACAGACTATTTGATTCTTTATTTGTGTTTAAATCTAGCTCATAGAATTAGGGGGTATCATTACCCTGGAAGGACACAGAAAACACACAGCACTCTGAGCCTATCACCTTTTCTGTTTGACCATCTTATACACAACAGGAATAGCAACGTCTACCCCCTAACAGGTCTTTCGAGACAGTCTCAACAGGCAAGGGTTCCCACTGCTTAAGAGCACAGGTTTTCCCTTGGGCTGAATCATGGTTCAAACACTGGCCTTGTCATTTCACTAGCTATGTGACCTTGCTTTGAATATAAAGTACTTGCCAGGGTGTCTGACACATAATAAATGTTAAATAATCAGCCCCTGTCATTTCTCCTTTGAACATTATAAAGCATTCCACCAACATTCACTTCTGTTATCTAAAGATGTACATAAAATAAGATATCCCATAATAGAACACTCACCAAACGCTTCCCCAGGCTCCAGTATCATATCCTTCCTTATCACCGAAGCCAGCCTGCCCTCCCGAGATAGGAAGCTCAGCCCTCTCACGTGCTTACAGAGGAGGAAGGTCAGCCATGATTCCTCTCAGTTTTGAAGACTCAGCCAGCTGTCTCAGTTAATAACCTCACACAATGTTACCCATTAGAAAGAAGGAAAGCAAGTCCCAATTACTCCAGTCAGAGATGCCATTATGTCCATGGCTCCCATAAAGTCCATGGCCTTGAGGAAATGGCACACAGCAGGGGAAATGTTACCAAATCAGACAAGTATTTGACCTAAATATTAAACAGCTCCCTGCCATCTATGAATCCATTTCATAGGTAATCAATCTTCAGACAAACCTTCTGTTTCTCTATAGTTCTGACACATTATTTGCTCAAGCTATAAAATTTTTATTTGGATTCCATAGTCATTTGGATAAATCAAAATTGCCTTTTCCCCCACCTCCTGTTTATTGGTAAAACATGTCAAATAGTTTCTAGACCATGTGCTCAAATCTCATTCCTGCTGAATTTGTCAGAAGCGAGCATCACTGATTTGTTTTTAACCCTCTGATTAAAAGTCCAGGACCTTCTTTCTAAATTAGAGCACTGCTGTTAGAATCTTGGGTTTCCTTGTTAGCTAGTTTCTGTTTCATCTTGGAGAAATCTCTAAAAGAGGAAACCATTTCTCTGTGGGAATTGATACAACTGCAATATACTCACAAGAGTGTGACCTGTTTGGATTTCTCATGTTTACAAACACTAGCAGATAGCAATATATAAATAAGACACATGATATACCTTTTTAAAAATAACACTTAGGATTTGTTATAAAAATGTACCATAGCTATGGTCAGACACACATAAATAGTAACAGCATAATGTGGCTTTATCCCTCCTGAACTGTTTTCCCAGACTAATATTTGAAAATCTTATTTTAAAAGATTTTCTGTGCCTACAAAATAGTCTTAAAAAATGACTGGAGGGTTTATACAGGAAGTATCCATTTTAAATAATTTATCACCAGCCAGGCGTGGTGGCGCACACCTGTAATCCCAGCACTTGGGAGGCTGAGGCAGGAGGATCGCAAATTCAAAGCCAGCCTCAGTAATGGCGAGGCACTTAGCCATTCAGTGAGACCCTGTCTCTAATAAAATACAAAAAAGGGCTGGGGATGTGACCCAGTGGTCGAGTGTCCCTGAGTTAATCCCTGGCACAAAAAAAAAAAAAAAAAAAAAAAAAAAAAATTTTTTTTTTCCAATTCTCTCCCTTCTTTTTTTTAAATATAATAATAGAATAGGTAGTAAGGACATTTTTGATGTAGACATGGTATTAATAAAATAAGAACTTACTTAAGAGTTTTTACTTGGGTCATTACCAGGATTGCAGAACTATAAGATAAAGAGGTATGAGTCTCTGGAGATCACTATAAATATAGAATTTCTTGTGCAGAGAGTAAGGAGATAAAATTTATTATTCTAAGCCAGAAAATCTATAATTTAGATAAATATTTACAAATAAATGAGTATTTTAAGTCTCCAAAATAGGAAATGATGAGGGAGCCTTCCCCTGTAACCTATCACAGATAAATGACTTTCTCCAAATTTTCATTTCATGCTAATATCACCCAGAATATACTTACTTCACCATTGACTAAATGTATGTTCAAAATTAAAAATACACTACAAAAAAATAGCTTAAGACTAGGTTTGTTGTGAATTATATTTTTCCCAATTCCAATATTTAAATAGTTAAAAATAATAGCACATAGCAAAGACCCTTATCCTTTTAAGGGCCTTTGAACTGGGTTTGGCAAATCCAATTGTAAAGAATGATGGTCCAGATTATTCTTTTTCTTTTTTTTTCTGACAATGTCTGATTTTCCTTCCAGGCAGCAACTGTAAGAACCAGGGCTTATTAGGGGGTCATTAGGAAGACCATTAAGACGGGTTTCCCACAATTTCCAGTGGAGTTAACATGTGTCACCTCCTGTCCTCAGCAAGGCAAGCAGAAGGCACTGCGGGGCAGGAGAAAGAGAGCAAGCTCAAGTTCCCAGCACAGGTGTTACTGTTGACACTGTCATCAAACATCCTAACTCTTTGTAGCTTCTAAAACAACCTATGCTTTCTCATTTTCAATATAAATTCTTGTATTCTACAAAAATAAAAAATAAAAAAAACCTGTTTCTAGGAGAATTTTCAGAATAATATAGAATCTGTGAGGCGTGCCCTACATCAAAGCTCACCCCCCAGTATGTGGGGGCCTCACAGAGGAAGACAGACTGGTGAGGCAGCTGGCCCTGCCTCTCCTCAAGTGGCAGGAAGGAAGTGGATGAGGGAAACCCAGCTGGAGGTGGTTATGCCAGGTTTTCTGTGAGTGCATGGCACAGAGGCCTAGAGCAAAGGATAAGGCGGAATTGTACATTTCAGAATCAAAGGGAGTGAAAGATAGGTGAGATCTTACAAATCAGCTTGCTCGGGGCTCTCAACGTGTCTAAGACTCACTCAGGACACCAGAGACAACTGCATATTCCTTGTCCCACCCACAGAGACTCTGACTCAGAAGGATCAGGCCACAGTGGTAGCAGCAGGAACACTTCCACAGCACTTGCTTTGTGCCAGACATGGTGCTGAGGTCTTGACGAATGTCATCTCACTTCATCCTCAAAACAGCCCTATTGGGTAGGTGCTCCTATTTCCCCCATTTTATGGGTGAAGAAATCAAGACACAAAGTGGTTAAGAAATTTGCCAAGGACAACTTACTAAGAATGGAGGAAAGAGGATTCAAACTAGACAGGTCACCTTCAGAGCCTGAGCCCTTGATTACCACTCCAAACTACCTTCCAACTGCATTAGGGGTAAGCCTAGGCACTCAGGAAACAAACTGACAGAATTCAACTTTTTCTCTTCTGAATGGAGAAAATGAAACCCAAAGAAGCAAAGCCTTTTATCTAAGACAAAACCCATCAGTGCATTTCCAGGAACAAATAAACCCCTATATGATATCAACTGTTCTCGAATATTCCTCTATACTGTTTCTCAAGGGAGGAAGAGGACAGATCACAGTTTGAAAAACCATCTTCTGGTACCTGCTGTGTTACCGTGACCAAGGTGCTATTCTGGGCACATTCCATCTTTTTCTGCCTAACTCAGCATTTACTCACAGAACATGACCCACTTCCTGTCAGGAATGAGGGATTCCCAATCATGGTGATTTTCAAGGGAAAGGAGGGGAGAGGAGAGGGACTGATGCCATCCCTAAAATGGAAGTGTTAATTGGAATGAAGGAGATAAGATTGACATCGTTGAGAAAAAAAAAAAAAAAAAAGATGTGATTCTGATATTCCACAGAAGGATGGTCTTCTCTCCCTAAACAGCCATTGCTACAATCTCGGTACATATCTCATCTTGATCAAGTCTTTGCTTTGTTGTGACATGTGCAGGCAGGAAGAACACCCAGAATTAGACTGACCTCAAGCTGGAATTAACTGCTCACATATATTCTCTTAAAAAGTGACACACTTCCAAACCATAGTTGATATGCAGGATCAGGCCAAATATCTTACAGATTTGTTGAAATTGCACCTTTTTGCCATTCCACAGCCAAGGTAATTTGGGAGGACCACACGCATGGATAATAACCATCTATTCCAAATGAAAGATGACCACAAAGCGGAGGCAGTTCCAAGGTAGCAACAAGTGCTGGGGTCAGAATGTGTTCCGGTCCCAGTGACTCACACTGGTGGCCACGTCAAACCAACCTTCATCACTTCCACCTGCAGGTCTTCATTGAGCGAAGGCGTCACTTTCACGGCATTCAGGATCTGATTGAGCAGCTGCTTCTCATCAGAGTCTGTTTCCATGGATACAAACCTCTCTTCTGACAGAAGCTTCTGTAAAGAGGCACAAGGCAGTGATCACAGATAAGGCAGCAAGGGAGAGCCTATTCTGTTGTATCTTATTATGTATTGATGATCGTTTTTCTTACTCAGGAGGTGTGTAGCTGGAGGCCATTAGGAAGGAAAGAAATGCTACATGCCATTAAAAAGAGAAATGCATCCAACCTTGGATAAATGGTTTTTGGCAAAGACTTTTTCCTGATACTAGCTAATTCACTTTAAATGTCAGCCAGTGAAATACTAATGTGCTGGCCATCTAGGTTATTTGGTTGGTGGGGATAAAGGATGAATTGGCCATGGGAACCTAGTGCCACACAGTAGTCTTTGACACATATACCCTTTCTCAGTGGAGCTCTGTCATGAAAGGAAAAGGTTTCATAGACTACAAGTTCATCTGTCTGGTATTTAAATTTTATTTCCTAATGCAAGCTGTCATTTTTCCAGGAGTTACTCAAGAATGCATAAATCTTAATATATATCCCATTAGAAAATCCATTAGAAAGCATGAATCTCATAGGAAACCTACATTTTTTCATCAAATGAACCAGCATTTTTTGCAAGATAGCTAAGAGGACTCCCGCCGGAGTCCAGCGCCGCGGGAAGGAGTCTAGGACAGCCTTTAATCTCTTGTAATTTCTAACACTACTTCAGGCACGTACTCTTACAAGAAACTACTCACATTTTCCTTTCACTCTCACATCTACAATGCTTCCCTTTCTGGTTGGTGCGGATCTGCCGAGTCACTAAATCCAGCCCACCACTCTAAAAATCTGCTTTATTGCTCAATCTTCGAGATCCCCAGAGACTACGCCATGTAAAAATGTGTAATAGTCAACCGTCTTAGCTATCTCCCCAAACAGGGCTCCTGCATACGTGAAATTAAGTCAGGATACGTGCCATCAGGTTTCCCAAGGTCTTTTTTTTTTCTTTTTTTTTTAATTTTATTTTAACTTGTTATATATGACAACAGAATGCATTACAATTCATATTACACATATAGAGTACAATTTTTCATATCTCTGGTTGTACACAAAGTACAATCACATCATTCGTGTCTTCATACATGTACTTAGGGTATTGATGATCATCGCATTCCACCCTCTTTCCTACCCATATGCCCCCTCTCTTCTCCTCCCTCCCCTTTCCCCTTTGCCCTATCTAGAGTTCATCTAATTCTCCCACCCCTCCCCCTAGCATATTATGAATCAGCATCCCAAGGTCTTCTTTTCTCCATACTAAGTCTCCTCAGCCTCCTTCAAGGGTTCTCCACATGAGAAGGTCTCACTATGCTCCCCTGCTCAGAATGTGGCCCCAGGAGTGACTGCAGTACTTCCAGGTGACCTGATATTAAGTGTGACTCTTAACTTGAGTCACATTCTCAGGTCAAAAGAGTTTAGCTGGTAGTCATGGCACATTCCATACTGACTCACCCTGAAACCCCTAATTCTCACAAGGTTGCAATTAAACTGTTCTCCCCCGTTCTGAACTGGTACGGTGGATTTCTTGAAACCCCAATATAGAACTTTATATTTATCCCTAATTTATTCTTTCCTGATGCAGCTTAGAGTCACTGCTTGTAAGGAACTTTCGGAATTCAGATCCACCCAGCATGAAGACTCTCCCTTTCACCTTCATGCCACTGCAGAGCAGGACAGCAAGCACTCTGGCTTCCTACTCAAGACTCCATGATGATGTGCCCCATTCTTTCAAAAAGATGATGTCGTATACCCAGGGCCACTCAGGGTTAAAGTTTATATACAAAGTTGTTTTTACACAAAATGATAAAGACTAGGAAGCTCTGAAATGTGCCTAAAGTTACCAGGTGGGGGGTAGCAGGGCACAGATAGTAACAGGAAGATTCTCAACCCAGTAAGTCAGCAAGTCACCAAAGTTAACACAAGTAAGCCTGTAAAAGCATGATACTGCAGCTAAGAATGTTCCAGGGTTTAAAAAAAAAAAAAAAAAAAAGAAAGAAAAAAAGAAAAAGTGGGAAATTCCAAATCGATACAAGAGAAAAGGGAACAAAATTGGCAGGTAAAACAAACTCATTATTTTTATAGGTGGTCCAGTCACCTTGATGGAAAGCAAAAGGTTTTTAATAACATTATTGACAATTCAAAAATCTCAACTGCTGCTGCATGTTAAAGTACACATCATCTAATTCTAATCCACTGGGAATAAAAAGAGCTCTCCTCTCACATTTTCACATGTATTAACTCTTCTGAGGTATTAGGGGGCTCTGTGAACTTGGAAAGCTAACTACAAAACTGTCCTCACTGACATGAAAAGACATTGACAAGTGCCACCAGTACATAGCCATGAATCTTTGCAGGCCTGGATGTCACAACCCTTGTCTCCAGAAACCAAACTACTTTAAATAGTCAGTGTGTTTATAGTCATCGCCTTTTCACATCATGTTTGGTGTAAAACACAAATGCTCAGAGGGAGAAATGTGTTCAAGCCATCTGACTTTTCTTATTAAACCAAATTTCTTTTTTCTTCCCAGTCTGAGTCTAGAAACAAGATGAATTCATTCATTCATCAATGTAACAGTAAAATAAAGAACAAAACAAAATCTTTCCAGTTTACCATCAGTTCTCATTACACAAAACCACAGATGTTGAATGTACACGAGATTTGAGCTGGTATGAAGGGGTCCCTCTTTCTTGGGATCTCTTAGTCTTCTAAAAGTCGGACCATACAAAAACTATTTCATGTCTGTGGGGGTTAGCTGGGTCCACATGAATCAATGACTGACTACAAAGATTCAACCAAATAATTCTGTGCACTAAGAAATTCTGGTGAAGAAAATCCAGTTATCCTCCAGGGCTATTTCAAATTTTTTTTACGGAAAAATTTTTAAGCAACCTGTATTTAAAATGTTAACTATTTGCTCTTTCTTTGCCAGAGTGGCCTGTCATTTTCTGTCACTCCACTGCATTCTGTCAAAGCCATACCTGCATCCCTGCCAAAGCATGTTGGGCCAGTTTCACATTCTTGGATTCCAAAGCCAGCTGGAGAGGCAGCAGGCACTTCTCCCTGGCAAATGCAGAGAGAAGGACAACATGTGAGCTCAGTAAAGCTGGCAGTCAAGTGATACAAGCCTTATGCACCCCCGCCCCCAAACACTGCTACACACATACACAAAAACTATACCCAATAATGAAAATGCACATGCACCTTAAAATACAGCAAAAAGAAAAGAAAAAAAAAAAAAAAAGCTGTGTAGAAAGAAAAGCGTATCTAGAGCTGGCCTTCTTAGTAGGGCTACAGGAAGAGTGAATACAATTACTTTCACTAGTTAGCATACGGAACATTAATCAACACATCATCTATGAGCATGCTTTGCCTTTCCCCAGATGATTGCATGGCTCACCTGCTACACCCAAGGTGAACAACCCCAGGACCATTACATATATAGATTTCTGTGCCTTGCTCCTAACCCCTTCCTATCTGCGTCATCACCAACCCTCTGCCTCATCAACATCAATTACAAGTCTGATAATTCATCAATTCCTCCCTAGCTCAAAGTATTCAACAGCATAATAATTTAAAAATATTATCTGTAGTCGCCAAGAGGTAGATATGAATTTTGTGACAGGTTCATAGTAAACACATTTCCACGACTGAAATATAATCAGCTCTCGATAGCATCTGATAAGCAAAAAAACAAACAATATACACCAAAACATGGAGAGCTACTTAGATACTTTAAAGCTTAAAAAAAAAAGAAGGGGATTAAAATGTTAGGAATAGACCAAAAGTGCTGCAAAGACAAAAATATTTTTTAGAGGCATTCACTCTAAATAATTAAACAATAGACTAAGAATTTTAATCAACTCATTATTTCCCCATGGAGTTACATTGGCATAACAAATGAAATGTTACTTCCTTTACCAAGTCTTTCCACACACAATAAACTGGAGCAGAACCACTTTTTTTTTTTTTCTCTGTTTATATTTTCAACAGAAACTTAAAAGATTCATTGACTTTTGAGAGTGTGAGAGCCAGAGTTAGACTCTGAAATTTCATCTTTGGAGAAATAAGGGTCACTGCTATGGAACACAATGAGACAGAAAGTTAATTATAGCTCTGATTCCTCCCTGTCCATTCTGCTGCTCTGCTGCTTTTCTGTGGAATCTTCCATCAGCAGCTCCCAACAGACAAAGTGAGAGACACTCCCTAATGCGGGCCACAAAGACTGACCTGACAGCACATCAGGAAGAACGCTCCCCTTCCAAGTCCTTCTCCCCCTCCCCTCCCCAGCCCAATGCTACACCGTCCATTTTTATATGATAACTGGTCAACACCACAGCTACTTTTCATTGGACACATCCTCTGACAGATGGATAAATCATCCAACTCCGTTACTTCCAAGTTGGGTGGCCATGACTTTGTCACTGCTAGTATTGTCAACTTGTCACAGTTACCAGGCAAATGCTGCTGTCCAGTTAGAGCAGGAAGAGCTGATTATTCCCAATTGGTCTCCTGTTCCATTATAACCAATTTATAAGCCTGGAGAAGTTAACTGGGAGGGTGAATGTTCAGTGAGAAGTAGGAATAATAGGCATAGCAGAAACAGCATAGAGGTTCATCTGCAAACCCTTGAAACAATCAAATTTCTATCAGGATTAATCCACTGTGAAAGAACTTTCACCCCTAATTTGGAGTCAGGTCTGCCAATGAGAGAAGAGTACCAAGGAGGAGGCCTGGAGGTCCCAAACTGTCACAGTTTAATAGCCTGGAGCAAGGGAAATCTATTAGGTATCTGTGGGCTAAAAAATATACAAGTTTTACATATTAATCACAAGGACACCCAACAAGAGTGGATGCCACATTTGGCAGCAAAGAGGACCCTGTTGGAAATATGCAACCTCCTGACTCCTAAAAAGCAGCGCCGGGTTTGCACGTGAATAACTGAACATCCATGTTATCCTGCCATCTGCGCTAGGAGCCCTCGAGATCCTCATTCCACTTTGCCATCACGTGATTGAGGTTGCTGACCTGAGGCCAAATTGCTGACAAATGCCAGCACTGCCACGTTGCACCATGACTCCAGGGGATGCCACGGAGCTGCTCCCCATGCCAGGAATGGTCACCAGGCAGGCCCGGTAGATGGAGTTGGTTCAACTAGGTGTTGGCTATGCTGAAAGGTATCTGTGGGACCCTCCAGACCCGAGTCAAACCCTAACCATTTAAAGGGTGTGCGGTCTCATCGAGACACTTAAAATGCTGGCGTGTCTTAGCCCTTATTAACCCTATAAAAGGAATCTTAAGACCAACCCTCACTCCTTAGAGTGAGGAGTGCACAGAACACATCCCAGGGCTGGCAAATTTTTTCTGTAAAAAGCCAGGTAATGGATATTTTAGACTGGGTAATTCATATGGCCTCTGACCTAACTACTCAGCTCTGCTGAGGCACAGAAGAAGTCATGGACAATAAATGAATAAAGCAACAACATGGCTATGTTCCAATAGAACAAGAAGATGGGCAAAAGGCCAGACTTGGCATACAGGCTGTCCAGCCTGGACACAGGCAACATGCCCAACACAGGTCATGATTTTCAGCATAGGATGAACTGATCAAATCATTTCAAGTATCCAGAAAGCTTCTGCACAGGACATGGGGTTAACTGTTTTGGGAGGGTTTAGCAAAACCAATTAGAGCTCCAAGATTTCTCTTAGAAAACAAGTGCTTTGAAGAATTATCACTATAAACAGGTTTCATTCGGGTACTAAACAAAGGTACTGCATCCATCCGGCCATCCATCAACTAACTTTTGAGTGCTTACTGAGTTCCAGGCCCCACACTGGGTGCTGAGGAAGATCTAGAAAAGAATAAAATAGAACAGGTACCTGCTTCCATTTGAATTCACAGAATGAAAGAGAAAAGAGAAATCTAGCATGTATTATTTTTTTGTGTTTTGTATTATCTGTCACTACAATCCCAAAGCATTCATTTCTACCCTTGTTTCACATCTGAGAAAAGTGTGAGTTCAGAGAAGTTTTGTAGGCTGCCCAAGCCCACACAGATAAAATGCGTTAGAGGCCATTCAAATCTAAATCTATCTCACACCCCAAGACAAGTCCCTCTGAACCTCTTTTGGACTCAACATTTCAGAGTGCAACTAGAATAAATGTGTTTAACCTTTTTTAAGATCATGGACACAAACATATCTGGCAAAAGACCTTCTTTCTAGAGGAGGACACATATTATTTCCAGGGGACAAAGAGGCCTCCAAACACCAATTCCACATGGATCCCAAGTTAAGAGTCCCCACCGTTAGGGGAAAGGACCTTGCCCAACGTGGTGGAAACTGCAGGGTCTGGAGCAGGTGGAGGGCTGTGTTCCCTGGCCTGGCTGGGCTCTGCGAAGATGGCTTTTGAAGCGGTTTTATAGTGAGCCCTACAGAAAGGTAGCTTCCTACATTCCTCTTGTGAGTACACAGACACACACCCAGGAGGGAAGGGGATGACTGACTCTCCTCAATAGCCAAGGCTCTCATCCCTCCCCATCCTCCAAAGTAGTGTCCAGCCTCAGATCCAAACTTCAATTGGGAAGGAACACAAGTAGAAGTAAATAAAACTCATGAGGGCATAACTGATTTCCTCATCTGCCCTGTGATATCATAAAAGCCTTCCTGCCTTCACTTCTTAAAAGTGATTTTAATGAAGGAGAATAACAGGCCTGTTAATTGGGTCTCAGGATGGGATTTATAATAAAGATGCAACAAGACACTCAGTCCCCCTTGCATATACTATATAGGAATAAATCATCTTTTGATCTTTCTGAATGCTGCCTCATTGGGAAAAGGGCATACAGAAAACCAACATTCAATTACATTTAGTGATTTTTTTTTATGCAGAGGCATGTGCAAATTCACTCTTGCCTAATTAAATAAAGGCAGTGGCCCCGGGTTTCGTGTTCTAACATGCCTTTATCTCTTAAAGAAGAATAATTAGCAGGCTGCATAGTCACGAGAAAGACATTATCCTGTGACACTGTGTCTCATCGTGTCAAGGAGACTAAACCTGTTTCCTCAGCTTCACTGTCACGGTTCACAGACCAGCTTTATTGGATTGAAAAATAACAAAGGATAAAGGAAAATTAAAATAGGAAAATAGGGGAGGAGTTAGGATTTACCAGTGATTACCTACTAATGCGAGCACAGATATGAACTGCAAGTAAAACCAAAGATAATTCTGAATGTTTGTCTGATTCTTTTTTGATGCACTGGGTAGGAAGGAGCTGGAGGGTATCACACATTTACAGGGTCTGCTTACACTCTATAATTCTAGGATTCTATGAGCTAAGTCACTTATTAATCACTGTCTGATAATAATGGATCATAAGCATGGCTCTGGTTGGCATCAGTGGCTTATACATACAATGTACCCAGCCACACACATTCTTACTCACCATTTTATCTGATTGTAACTTTTGAAGGTAAAGATTTGTTATGAACATTTTTTGTTCTCACCAATACTCATGGTGAGGTTTGGTCTCCAAAGCAGTGGTATTGGGAGACTGTGAGAAGTATATGGGACATGGGGATGGAGCCTTCCCGCATGGATTAATGCCATCTCTCAGGAGTGAGTTCTGCTCTCTAAGGACTGGGTGAGCTATTGTAAGAGTGGGTAGTGATAAAGCGAGTTCAACCTCATGCCCTTCCATCTGCAGGTGCCCACCTGTCCTTACAGACTTCCCCACTTCCAGAGACATGATACAAAATATACCTCATTGCTTTATAAATAACCTAGTCTCAGGCATTCTGTTGTATAAACAGAAAACAGACTAAGACAAGGTTTAACTGTCAACAAAACTGAAACTAAGAGAAATTAGATTTCTTGCCCAAGGTCACATATCTACAAGTGACAAAGCCATGATCTAGATGTATCTCTTACATTTATTAAATTTGTGTCCTCAAGCCTACACCACATGTTTATGCCAACAGGGGGCTCCATCGATGATGGTGTATGTCACACTACTATAAATATCTGCCAGGTCAGAAGTGGAGACAGGCATCAAAACAGGAAATGTAAATCATCTTATTTAGAAGAGGAATCCATGAACCAATGTGATATATTTGATAGTGCAGCATTATGAGAAGTTGTAGGAAATTTGGATGAGTGGAAAAATTTTGGCTGTGGTGAGTTCAAGCATCAACCATCCTATTCCCAGTCCTCATGACCTTTCCCAATTTAAGAAAAGAAGGGTTCTCACCCCTGCCCCTATTGTGACACTCAGGATGTTATCATTCATGTTTATGAATATGGATGGTATAAACAGCTTGGACCAACACTAATGGACTTTTATTGATTAAGTTTTAAAAATTTGATTCCATTGAGCCAACTGGAACTAAATTGTTTTTTAATTTTCTCTAGAGTGAAGTTAAAATTTCCATTTTATTTCTATTTTCATGAAATTATTTTTATCAAACAATCCTTTTCTTTCATATTTTAAAACAAAGATTAGATTCACCTACCAGGAACTATTTCAGGCCTTAGGGATATAGCTGGGAACAACATAAAATCCATTTTCTCCATCAAGCTTTCAAGATTTCTCAGCCAACCTATTGCAGTTATTAAGTTGAGCATCAGAAACTGTCATTTTTGTAAGTTGGAACAGGTTGGATATTGGCAATTTTAAGTGATTCAATCTAGTAAAGAGAAAACTAAAAATATAATATGGTTATTTTCCTATTGTAGCTCAGGATATAAACTTTTATTATCTATCGTTTTCTTATAAAAGGCTGAAATATTCTTTAACAAAATCCAAAGACTACAAAAGGATATACAACAATGGAAATCATTAGGGTATTACTAAGATGAAGCTTAGCTAAAGGTTGACAGTAGGTTTTTCTAGATGGGAATCTTATCTTTATATATATTATATATGTATGTACATATATATATGCACACACATATTTCTTTGATACAAATAGGATATATATGTATATAAGCTTTATGTAATAACTCTAGAGTATACTTGCATAATCTGAAGAAAATATTTTCTTACAGCCACTAAGACTGGACTTCTCACAAAACCACCACAGCATTTCCTTTTCCTGCTCAGCTCAAAAAGGTAAGTGAATTCACCTTTATAGACACAAAATACTAAGTAAAAACTCATTTTCACAAGCTGGGCGCGGTGGTGCACACCTATAATCCCAGCACTTGGGAGGCTGAGGCAGGAGGATTGCCAGTTCAAAGCCAGCCTCAGCAATGGCGAGGCACTTAGTAACTCAGTGAGACCCTGTCTCTAAATAAAATACAAAAAAGGGCTGGGGATGTAGCGATGTGGCCCAGTGGCCCAGTGGCCCAGTGGCCTAGTATTCAAGTGCCCCTGAGTTCAATCCCTGGTACCAAAAAAACAAAACAAAACAAAAAACTCATTTTCTTCCATTTCTTTCTGAAATTTACATCAACAGTTCACATATTCTTTATAACAAATAGACCTGTTGATCTGTCTGGAAAGAAAGTTCTGTTTACATTACAGGTTTCACTATGCTAATTGACTTGGTTTTATAATAAAAGGACAGCTGTGATAAGAATGCTTATCAATCATCTGAAGAATTTTCAATACTAGATTTTTATCTTTACTATTTGATATATTTATTTTAAAAATAGCTGCAAAAACAAAAATCCCTGCAGAATAAATACCAAAACATTATTACATTATCATGAAAGGACAATGGGCTTATCTTTTTTCCTCTGATATTCTTATAATACTTAAACATGTAAAACACAACAGGTCAACAAGATAATTTGTAAGGGAAAATAAATTTCTATTCATTTTTAAAAAACGAATGATGGGTTGTAGCTTGGTATTTTCACCTGTAATATAGTATTATCAATATTGACAATTTTTTCATAAGATATATTTCTATATAATCATGGAGAAAAACTAAATTTTTTTTAACTTGAGAGGGAGAAGGCGATATGACATACGTATTAACCCTAAGAGAAGTTGTTCTAGAATTTATTTTTCTACAAATATTGAGCATGTATGAAGTGCCAGGCACTGGATTTAGCACTGAGTATAGAACAAAGGAAAACCAGGTGCCATTCCTGTCCAATATAGAGACAAATGTAAATGCACCTTCTAAACATCAAAAAAAGGTAAAAATCCCTGAGAAACATTATCAGCAAGACCATTTAAGGGGCTGGAGCTATGGCTCAGCGGTCAAGCGCTTGTCTTGCATGTGTGAGGCCCTGGATTTGATCCTCGGCACCACATAAATAATAAATAAAATAAAGGTATTCTGTTAAAAAAAAAAAAAGACCATTTAAAGGTTGGCTGAGCTTGTAAAGAGGAATAAATGCATTAAGAAGGCCAAAGCAAGTGGATGCTCACTCACTTTGTGTTGGCCACATATTGGCCTTTTTCTCTGGGTCAAGAATTCTGTCCCTTTCCACCAAAGGATTCCTGGTAGAAGGGAAGGTGGTAGCAGAAGTGCCATTTATTAAAGCCTCCAGTGTGTGGGTGTTATGCTAAGGGCTTAGTCACATAATCCCATTTAATAACTCTCCCAAGAATCCAATGAAGAGGAACAAATATTATTAGCATTTATTGATGAGGGAATCGAGAGGAAGAAGAACCACCTCTGCACAAAGGCAGAGGGGCACTGAGCCCCAAAGCTATATTCCCCCAGTATGCAGCCATGATGCTCACCATTTCTCAGTCTCAATGGTGTTCCAAAGACTGGGTTAAGCTCTTTACACATAGCAAGCAGGGGAAAGATCTTTGATGAAGAAACTCATTTCTTTCCATCCATCCTTCCATTTCCTCATCTTAGCCCCAAATTAATCATATCCTCATCAATTTTTCCACTTCTCAGTGTGAAGCACAGTAACCTGTTCCTCCCTTCCATCAGCACACTCATCACTTCATCAGAGAATCAACTCCCATGGCACCATGGAAAATTTTTGTTAAGATTTTCTTTTTTTTATTATTATGTATTTATTCTAATTTGTTATACATGCTTACAGAGTGCAATTCCTCTCGTATTACATATAAAGAGCACAGTTTTTCAAGTCATACAAAGTACTTTCACCCAAAGTATTTTCACACCATTTGAGTTTTTATACATGCACTTAGTGTAAAAACACTTCATCAATATCTATCAAGAGCTTAAAAATATTAATATGCTTTGATGTGAGTTTTTTTTTAACTAGGAAAATTTTCTAAGGAAATAATCAGAGAGGTTGCAAAGTTTTATACAAAGATTTTTATTACAGTTTTATTCATAAGGTTAGATAAATTATGGTACATCTGTAGAATGAAATAATGTGCAACAAAAATTGCATCATTTAGGGAATAATAACAGGAGGAAAAAGTCTGTTGTACAGGTAAAGTACAGACGCAATTTTAAAAACTATTTTACTTTGGGTTGGGGTTGTGGCTCAGTGGTGAAGCATTTGCCTAGCATGTGTGAGGCCCTGGGTTTGATTCTCAGCACCTAATATAAATAAATAAAATAAAGGCCTATGAAAAACTAAAAAATATTTTTAAAAATATTTTGAATTCGAGGTTGGTTGGATCCACAGATGCAGAATCCACAGATAGAGGGATGATTATTTTTTTTAGAAATCAAGAATTAAGAAATGAAGTGAAAGGAAAATCAGAGTAGAAGGAAAATAGGAGGGAGGAGGGGAGGGAAGTGAGGGGAGAACAGGGATTGAAATAAAATCAAATCCCATGCATGTATCATTTTGTTAAAATGAACCTAACTACTATGTATAACTAGAATCCTCTAATAAGAAAGAAAAGGTCTAGTGCCCCACAAAACAAAACAAAACCCAAGCTAAACAAAACAAAGTGTTTAGCAGGGGAAAAAAGAAAAAAAGAAAAGAAAGGGGGAAAGGGGGAAGTTAGCCCTATCCTGCATTCACACATTCCACCCCTCATTCAAAGCTCTTGGCCTGGAACCCTGAGTGCCAAGTTTCCCATTCTGGCCTCAGTCTACCCTAACCCCTCCTGAACTTCCTCCTGGCATACTTCATCTTTTCTGTTGTCACCACTCTTCCCACTTTATTGAAAATAGAGCCACATTCCTAGAATATCTTCGCTCTCTCTTCCCTCTAGAGAAATTTCCTTACCATCTTTCAAATGCTTACTGGATTCCTCCTTCTCCCTAAAGTCTTCCTCACCCAAACTAGGCTTACTTATGATCCTAAAGTACAGTTATCTTAGTCACATGCATAATTTAAAATCAGTACGCTTAATTTTAACCTTTCTTCCATTTCTATGACATGTTTTCCTGCAAGCAGGCCTGCGGGCTTGGGTGTGAAAATCATAGCAGCGTGGCACACGCCTATGCAAATTGCTTTGCCCGGCTGTGGATCATGGAACCACATGCATTTTGTTTCTTAATGATTGTTCATGATGAAAACACTCCAGCTGGCAAGCGAGAGTCAGGCTCTGCCCAGAATCTCCAGCAGGAGGGCAGGATCCTCTGCTGTGGAGTGCAAGCAGAAACAAACAGCAAGACTTCTCACTCTCATACTGCAATCCTAGCAAAGAAGAGCAAATCAACTGGACAAAAACGGCCATCTTTTTTTACGTACTAGTAACCTTCTACAAATGAGAAGCTGCTTCTTGAAAAATGGCAACTCTATGGCATACATACCTTTCAAAAAAGTCTATGCAGTCAAAGACAGGTTAACTTAAAGACAAAGAATAGTACTAATTGCTTTGATTTAAAAAAAAAATATAATTTCATGTCCAATTCCTGAATAACCAGCCTGCTAAAGCTCACAAATAATACATGTGCACATTTATTAGAATATCTTATGCATCAAAAGTTTTGACAGCAAAATGGTAGACTAAATGCAAAGGAACATTTTTCTGTGAAATTGAAATTGCCAAGGTTTGGGGTGTGACTCAGTGATAGAATTCATGCTTAGCATGCCCTAGGCCCTGGTTCCATCTCCAGCTCGAGGTTGAGGAAACATAAAATAAAATAGAAATTTCCAGTTGTATCAAAATGCCTTATAAGCCAGTCCAGTCTGTTACCAGATCAACACAACTGTCCAAACCAAAATGCTATTCCTAATGACTGAGAATCCATCTGTGGAAAGATTTTTAGTAATAAATAGATCATTCTTTAATATTTATTTTGCCTGTTATTTGTCTGGGCAGTGTAATGTTAGACTATAACGATGAATAGGACACTCAGCTCCTGTTCACATGTGACCCTATGGCAGGTGACAGCAAGTGTAATGTGCAAACACAAGAACAAGGTCACGAGCACCTGGATGGTTGGTGGACGGAATCAACCTGAAGAGCAGCATGAAGGTGGGGCAGATCCTGGAGAAATGCAAGCATCTTCACAGACAAGGTGATATTCATTTGGCCTTGAGATAGAGGGGACAGAATGAGATTCACTCAGCCGTGAGAAGAGAAAAAGGACATTCCTG
This sequence comes from Tamias sibiricus, assembly GCA_025594165.1. Taxonomy (NCBI): domain Eukaryota; kingdom Metazoa; phylum Chordata; class Mammalia; order Rodentia; family Sciuridae; genus Tamias; species Tamias sibiricus. The sequence continues at coordinate 123,404,841 of CM046666.1, read as the reverse complement.
GCTGAGATTGCAAGTGACAGGTACAGAGTGGGTCTGTGGAATAGCCAAAGTCCTACTGAGACCAGATGGGGAAGTCGTGGTGGGAAGATTGGCGAGAACTGAGTTTGACAAGGTAGATGTGAGCCAGGGTGTGAAGGGTCTCGTGTGCCACCCCAGAGAGACTGGCTGCGAGCCAGTTAACAATTAGGAGCTAATGGAAGATTTTTAATCAAGGGAATAATGTGATCTCTGGCATTTTTTTTTTTCCAAAATGTAACTCTGACTACAATGTAGAGAATGAACAGAGAAGTAGAATAGGACAGAAAAAATTTTTGGAAAAAATCTAATTCAAATTTAGGCTCTGCCATTTACAACCCATGCCCTAAGTTATTTCACCTGTTCAGTCCTTATTTTCTCCATATAAAAATATGGAATAAATATTACCTACCTCAAGAAGTGTTGCAATGATTGGATAAACAACTATGTTAGTTAAATACCTAACATTTATAGCACTCCCGGAGGCCCCTGGCCCACTCCCTTCTCTATCCACACTTGCTACACAGGGGGTCTCCTGAGCCTGCAGGCCAATGTCTGTCCATAACCCCCGCAAACAGCTGCTCATACCCAGACCTCAGGCCCAGAGATCCACAAACCTGTGGTACCATCTGCCTCTTGAAAGAACAGCGTCAGAGGCTCTGCCTAGTGTGAGCAAGGAATTCTGAGGTCTCAAGCACCTCAGTATGATCTGAGAGCAGCAAAGGCTTTGGGTGGAAACATTTCCTTGGCCTTGAGGAAAGTAAAGATGGTGGCCCCACCTCACTCAGGTCTTAGGGTAGCACTAATACTCAGCACATTGCACACACAACAAAGGATCACCACAGTGCTTTTACATATTGTCTTCTTATATATTGTTGCAATTATCTTGCTATTAGAGTTTTGTTGTTGTCATTGTTATTAACCAGAGGCAGAGAAGGCTGGAGGAAGGACTTCATTCTGCTAGATGGACACAGCACTGAAGGTGTGATACATTTTGGTGCCTGCATTCAAAAATGGAAAGGAGGAAAGAGAACCCAGAGACAACATGCGACAGGGTAGAGATGGTCTCCTGGAAGAACAGACTGGAGGAAATTAAGAGGGACAATTAATGACTCTATTTTTGTACATTTAGACTTTAAGTTCCTTTAGCCATCCAAGTATAAGGGGTAAACAACTGGATGCATTGGTCAGGAGCTCAGGATAGATTTAGAAGCTGTCCATCCAAAAATGGTAGCTGAAGTCTAGAAAGTGAAAGAAACTACCAAAGAAAAGAACAAGGTAGAGGGTAAAGGATGGAACTCTGAGCAAATGAGAGTGCAGAAGAAAAGATGTCAGCAAAGAAGTCAGAGGAGGCTGTGGTGCTCAGGAAGAAGGCTGTCCTGAGACACATCCACTTGGTGCTGGTACTCACCAGTCATTCAGTGCCCACACTGTGCAGGCATTTGGACTACTCATGCGTGATCTCATTTAATTTGGTCCACACAATACTACATGACAGGTAGTTATTTCCATATTATCAATGAGCTGACCAGCTCAGAGACAGTAACTTGTCCAAGTTGCCTGTCTACATACTAGAAAGCATCAGGTGCTGCTGGAAGTGTAACACCGATGCTAAAAATCAGGAAAAACTGGTAACACTCTGGTCACTGCTTTGGGGGAAGAGGCATGGAACAAAAGAGAGGGGATGTGCCTTTCCAACAGAGGTGGCTGTGAGCCAGAAACTTTCCCATGTATCATCTCATTTAATCTTCACTGGGGCATTGGGCATTGCAATGTCGATTTCACAGCCCAAGACGTGGAAGCTCCCAGAGTCTCGTACCCATGGCAGAGCAGGTAAATGGGGTGCATCCAGATTCAAATGCAGAGCTACATGACACAAAAGCCGACACCCTTTCCCTAGCAGCACGTTCCCTCCCCATCCCAAGGGAACCCAGGCTAACCTGAAAGGCAAAGGCTTCCCTAATGTGGAAACAAGCACAGGCACCCCTGGAAATTCACCAACGTAACAAAAACATTTTACTCTTTCAGATGATGTCTGCTCTCCCCTCCAAACCACCTAGAGTATAACAGCCAATGCAATAATCCCTGTTTCTCCAAGGGTCAGGACAATTGGGAACAGCCTCCACCAGAGTAGCAAACTCTGATTAAAATGGACAGGCCCATGTGTCGAAAAAATAGAAGAATCAGAATCCTTCACTCTGACTTTTCATCTACAGCAATAAAACGTTCAGCACTGGGGCTGGGGTTGTGGCTCAGCGATAGAGTGCTCGCCTAGCACGTGTGCGGCCCGGGTTCGATCCTCAGCTCCATGTAAAAAGGAAACTGCATTGTGTACAACTAAAACAAATAAATAAATATTAAAAAAAAAGTTCAGCATTAAATCATTAAACTTAGCCTCAGATGTCAAAGCTAAGTATCAGGCCAGTTGGAATAAATGGGAAGGCCAAGGACAATACCTCAAGGTTTCATGCCTGGTGCTGGGATCAACTGTACCAGTCAAGGAGACAGTCATTCACCAAACTCACACTCAGTGCTTTTTTTTTTTTTTTGGTACTGGGGATTGAACTCAGGGGCACTCGACCATTGGGCCACATCCCCAGCCCTTTTTTGTATTTTATTAGAGACAGGGTCTCACTGAGTTGCTAAGGGCCTCGCCATTACTGAGGCTGGCTTTGAACTTGTGATCTTCCTGCCTCAGCCTCCCAAGTGCTGGGATTACAGGCATGCGCTACCATGCCTGGCTACACTCAATGCTTTTAAGCCTCACATTCTCTCAATTTACACACCTATCCGTCCATCCTTACAAATGCTACATCCTTCTTGCTTCTGCTCATCCTTATTGGTATTCCCAAAGCCCCTCCTGGTAGAGTTGGTGTCTCCCTAACTCCATGGCACAGGATATAGTGGCTGGTTATACAGGAAGTTAGGAACTTATTGTGTGTGTGTGTGTGTGTGTGTGTGTGTGTGTGTAGGGGCATATTAACCCTCCCTGGTTAATCGACTAAACATCCTTGTGAAATCCACTAAGCAAGTGAATGGCCTTCCTCGCACATATCTCAATGGTATACTAAATTTAAAATCTTTTTTTAAAAATATTTATTTGCTTTAGTTGTACACGATGCCTTTATCTGCATGTGGTGCTGAGGATCAAACCCAGGCCGCGCACGTGCTAGGCAAGTGCTCTACCGCTGAGCCACAACCCCAGACCCCTAAATTTAAAATCTTAGGCCATATCTTCAAGGAGGAAGAGCTCTTTAGTATTTTTTAAGCCAATTTTTGACCCACTGTTAAAACACTTAAAACAAAGAAAATATTAAAATAACTTTTCCCAAGTTAATTTGATTGAATTTTAATAGTCCTTAAAGAATCTTTAATGAGGCTGGGTGTGGTGAGGCATGTCTGTAATCCCAGCTGCTCTGGAGGCTGATGAAGGAGGATCATGAGTTCAAAACCAGCCTCAGCAACTTAGCAAGGCCCTAAGCAACTCAGCAAGATCCTGTCTCTAAAATAAAAATTTTAAAAAGGGCTGGGGATGTGGTTCTGTGGGGTTTGATCCTCAGTACCAAAAAAAAAAAAAAAAAAAAAAAAAAAAATCCTTAATTATATTATAAAACATTTTCAATATAATACTGAGGAAAAGTAGCAAGTTACAAAATATTACATAGCTTGTGTAATATCCCAATTTCCATTAGATACACTCAGAAGAAAACAGACCAAATGTCAGATTCATTGTACGTCTGGGTAATGTAACTTTGGTATTCAGTAGTCAAGGGTGTCCGGGCGTGGTGGCACACACCTGTAATCCCAGTGACTTGGGAGGCTGAGGCAGGAGGATTGCCAGTTCAAAGCCAGTCTCGGCAATGGCAAGGCACTTAGCAACTCATTGAGACCCTGTCTCTAAATAAAATACAAAAAAGGGTGGGGATGTGGCGCAGTGGTCGAGTGCACCTGAGTTCAGTCCCTGGTACCAAAAAAAAAAAAAAAATTATATATATATATATCATATATATATATATATATATATAGAGAGAGAGAGAGAGAGAGAGAGAGAGAGAGAGAGAGAGACAAGGTTTAGTGTTTAGATTTTACCAGTTATCTAGGGGCAAGCCACCTTCTCAAAGCCTCAGTCTCCTCATCTATAATGTGGGAGGTAATGAAACCTACGGCATAGTTCAAGTGACAAGACATTATGCTTTTTAGGCTTTCCATGGCGAAAACATACTCAGTTCATATTATTCAGACATTATTCTTTTCACAAGCATGTTATTTGTGTGCATACTGTCTTAATTTCCAAATAATTTGAAACCACTGTGCTTCATATCACAGGCCAAACTGAAACTTATTACATGTGAGTTACAGTTTCTGTCATCTGTGATGAGGTCTACAGTTCTTCCTCCATAGACCTCGAAAGTCCTTTGCAGCCATCCACTTATAGAAAGAACTCCCAATAAGTAATTCATTTGGGCAAGAAACATCAGACAGAGAACAACGATGTAAAATTTTATTTTCCAATAAGTGGCGACTTTTCCCAGCAGAAGTATATTTGTGGTGTTTCAACTATTGACTATCCCAACAGATTCTGCACAGCAAGCACTTTTCAAAAATAGGCCTTGGGTGAGAGCCAGAGAGGTTGATTGGATTCCTCATTAGCTTCCTCCTTTAAATATATCACACACTCCACACCACCCCCAGCCTCTACTGTCAGCTAACTAAGATCTCTATGCACCTGCCAAAAAGGTAGCCTCGGGTCTGGCACTGTCTGATGCAAAGACAAGACTCTATTTCTCAGGACAAATTTAGTTTTAAGGGTTAGAGGGCTTGTCTGGACACTTCTCCTCTGCCTGTTTGAAGCTGTCTCACACACACTCATCCAAAGGCCACAGTATTGGTGGCGATGCCAGCAGCAGCTGCTTTCGTTCCCTAGGGCAATATCCAACCTACTGTGGGGCTGTGTGACCTTTCTAAATAAGACATGTGCTGGAAGAAAAACAAATATGTCCAGTATTTTTTCTTTACATACTGGAGAAAAAGAAAAAAAAAAGTAGCAGATTGTTCTCTTAGTGCAATGATTAAAGACCAAAGACAGTAAAATGAACACAGTGAAAGGTACGAAAAACAAATATGTCCAGTATTTTTTCTTTACATACTGGAGAAAAAGAAAAAAAAAAAGTAGCAGATTGTTCTCTTAGTGCAATGATTAAAGACCAAAGACAGTAAAATGAACACAGTGAAAGGTACCTGACTACAATCTCAGGTCAGGGCCCGAAAATGGAGCTGCAGAGGCTGATGGGCTGAGAGAGCCTCCTTATCATGGGAGATGTAAGTCACCTGGCCATTCAGACCTGCCAGAGGCCACGAGAGCAAATGTCGCACAGCCATTCACAGCAAGCAGGGCTGAGGAGCCTACATCCAGAGACTTAGTGAATTTGCAAAATACACCTGGGGTGCCCACAAATTTTTTTTTTCCTTTAAAACAAGCCAAGATCTTGAAGGGGACGAAGATGTTCACCTGGAGAAAGATGGAATTTGCCAATAAATTTATTTAGTGTTCAAGAATGTTGAACACCATAATCATTATTCTGTAATAATTGTCTTCTGGACAAAATCCTGTTGTGTAATCCAAAAAAGAAAACTTCAGGCCCATATCTTTAATGAACATAGATGCAAAAATCCTCAACAAAATCCTGGCAAATCGGATACAAAAACATATCAAAAAGATAGTACACCACGATCAAGTGGGGTTTATCCCAGGGATGCAAGGCTGGTTCAATATTCGGAAATCAATAAACATAATACATCACATCAATAGACTTAAAGACAAAAATCATATGATCATCTCAATTGACGCAGAAAAAGCATTTGACAAAATACAACACCCCTTTATGTTCAAAACACTAGAAAAACTAGGAATATCAGGAACATATCTTAACATAATAAAAGCTATTTATGCAAGGCCCCGAGCTAACATTATCTTAAATGGAGAAAAATTGAAAGCATTCCCTCTAAAAACTGGAACAAGACAGGGATGTCCCCTTTCACCACTGCTATTTAACATAGTACTGGAAACTCTGGCCAGAGCAATTAGACAGACGAAAGAAATTAAAGGGATCAAGATAGGAAAAGAAGAGCTCAAATTAGCACTATTTGCTGATGACATGATAATCTACCTAGAAGACCCAAAAAACTCTACCAGAAAACTTTTACAACTAGTAAACGAATTTGGCAAAGTTGCAGGATACAAAATCAATACACATAAGTCAAAGGCATTTGTGTACATCAGCGACAAAGACTCTGAAAGGGAAATGATGAAAAATACCCCATTTGCAATAGCATCAAAAAAAATAAAATACCTGGGAATCAACCTAACGAAAGAGGTGAAAGACCTGTATAACGAAAATTATAGAACACTAAAGAAAGAAATTATAGATGAACTCAGAAGATGGAAAGACCTACCTTGCTCTTGGATAGGTAGAATTAATATTGTCAAAATGTCCATACTACCAAAAGCATTATACAGATTTAATGCAATTCCTATCAAAATCCCAATGTCATTCTTCAAAGAAATAGAAATAGCAGTCATGAAATTCATCTGGAAAAATAAGAGACCCAGAATAGCCAAAGCAATCCTGAGCAAGAAAAGTGAAGCAGGGGGCATCACCATACCAGACTTTAAATTATACTATAGAGCAATAGTAACAAAACAGCATGGTATTGGCACCAAAACAGACTGGTGGACCAATAGTACAGAATTGAGGATACAGAGACTAATACATTTAATTACAGCTATCTTATATTAGACAAAGGTGCCAAAAATGTACAGTGGAGAAAGGATAGCCTCTTCAACAAATGGTGCTGGGAAAACTGGAAATCCATATGCAACAAAATGAAATTAAACCTTTATCTCTCACCATGCACAAAACTCAATTCAAAGTGGATCAAAGACCTAGGAATTAGATCAGAGACAATACACCTAATAGAAGAAAAAGTAAGCTCCAATTTCCAACATGTTGGATTAGGCCCCAAGTTCCTTAATAAGAATCCTGTAGCGCAAGAATTACTACCAAGAATTAATGAATGGGATAGATTTAAACTAAAAAGCTTCTTTTCAGCAAAAGAAACAATCAGTGAGGTGAATAGAGAGCCAACTAATTGGGAACAAATATTTAATACATGCACATCAGATAGAGCACTAATCTCTAGAATATATAAAGAACTCAAAAAACTTTACACTAAAAAAACAAATAACCCAATCAATAAATGGGCTAAGGAATTGAGAAGACACCTCTCAGAAGAAGATACACGATTAATCAACAAATACATGAAAAAATGTTCAACATCGCTGGCAATTAGAGAAATGCAAATCAAAACTACTCTAAGATTTCACTTCACTCCAGTCAGAATGGCAGCCATCAAGAACACAAGCAACAATAAATGTTGGAGAGGATGTGGAGAAAAAGGCACACTCATACATTGCTGGTGGGACTGCAAAATGGTGCAACCGTTATGGAAAGCAGTATGGAGATTTCTTGGAAAACTGGGAATGGAACCATCCTATGACCCAGCCATCCCACTCTTGGGTCTATTCCCAAAGGACTTAAAAACAGCATATTACAGTGACACAGCTATCTCAATGTTTGTAGCTGCACAATTCACAATAGCTAGGTTGTGGAATCAACCTAGATGTCCCTCAGTAAATGAGTGGATTAAGAAAATGTGGTATATACGCACAATGGAATTTTACTCAGCAATAAAAGAAAATAAATTAATGGCATTTGCAGGTAAATGGATGAAGTTGGAAGACATAATGCTAAGTGAAGTTAGTCAGTCTCAAAAATCCAAGTACCAAATGTTCTCTCTTATATAAGGAGGCTATTTCAAAGTATTGTTGGATGGGGTACATAGGAGGATTAGAGGAACACTAGAATGGTCAAGGGAAGGGGAGGGTAAGGGAGGGAGCAAGAGGGGAGGGAGGGGGGGGAAAAGGTGGTTGAATGAGACGGATATCATTTTCCTTAATGCATGATTGAAGACCTAAATTGTACGAATATACTTTGTATACAAACAGTTGTATGTAAAAAGATACTAAATATATGCACTATGAGTTGTACATATTAAAAATTATAAAAAAAAAAAATCCTGTTGTGTAGACACTTCCATTTAAGGAAAGGCGCATCTCCTTCCACAAGAGGGAAAAAAAAGTCCCCTCACCCATTTTCTGCTCTAATACTAATGGGAGGAAATCTAAGAGCAAATGGCTCTATCTCCGAATCACCCTGCCTGCTGCACAGATGCCTTGTTACCAGGGTAACCTGACACACGACTGGTATCAGGGTAAGCTGAGCTGGTCCACGGTGTTCTTCCCGCTGTGTCAGAGGCACTGAGGCAGGCACACTGTGCTCCAGCCTCAGAGGGCAAGAACACACCCAGCAGGCCGTGCTGGGAAAGAAACAATCCTGCTCAAGTTTGGGGGGCATGCAGTCACTGCCATTCTTTTTTTTTTTTTTAATTACTTTTAAATTTGTTTTGATTAGTTATACATGACAGTAGAATGCATTTATGCACTATGATATATCATACATACATAGATGGGATATAATTTCTTATTTTTCAAAGTGTACTTGTTGCAGAATCATATTGGTCATATACATCCCCTCCCTCCCCTCCCCTCCCTTCACTTCCCATCGCCTTAGTGTGAATTAGCATCCACATATTAGAGAAAACATTTGGCCTTTGATTTTGTGGGACTGGCTTATTTCGCTTAGTATGATATTCTCCAACTCCAACCTTTTCCTGACAAATGCCCTAATTTCATCCTTCTTTAAAGCTGAGTAATATTCCATTGAGTATATATACCATATTTTCTTTATTCATTCATTTATTGAGGGACACCTAGGTTGGTTCCATAGTCTAGCTATTGTGAATTGAACTGCTATAAACATTGATGTGGCTGTGTCACTACAGTACACTGATTTTAAGTCCTTTGAGTATAAACCAAGGAGTCGGATAGCTGGGTCAAATGATATAGCCACACCAGGTGGCATTCCCTCTCCCCAGGGACTCGGAGGGACCCCATAGTCCTATGCAGTCTGGACTCCAGCAGTTGGTCCCAGAGGAGAGCCAGAGCTTCCCTGCTGGATGCCATTGAAAGAAGAGTATCTGTGCAGGAAGCCCCTGCTCTGGTTTAAGTGGGGTGGCACTAAGAGAGGCCACGGTACCATGAGGGGCAACGGGGTCTGTCAAGGAACTGCCTGACTCCAGGAAACCGTGGTTCTGGCCATCAAAGCTGCAGCCTAATCCTGGCAGGTTACTCAGCTTTCTCTGGAGCTTAGCTTCTCTACTGAGCAGGAGACAGAGCTCTGAAAGCAAATTCTTTACAGAATATGAGGAACGCACAGTGGGAAGAGTCTCTGCAGTGAGTCCTCATCCTGCGTTGTGGTTCGCACACTTGTGTTCCCTTGAAGTCTTAGATGTCTCACCTGCCAGCGTTCCCTTTCCTGAAAGGACCACATCAGTTTTGTTGACACCTCTTTTTCTGTCTTTTTGCTTCTTTCTTCTTCTCTGGTACGGGGATGTGATATCTGGAGCTGTAACAGCCACTTTTGTGGTATGCAAAATCAAATATAATGGACCCCCATGAGAATCCTGGAAATACCAGTGCTGAAAGCCTACCTCAAGACTGCCTGTTATACAAGAAAAATAAGCCCCGTTTCATTGAAACCACTGTTAGGTTTTCCATCACCTACAACTGAATGTGTTCATAACTAATATACTCTAATCAGATCCAAAATTCAGGTAATCATTTATATGCCTGTCACAAAACATTTCCCAGGAGCAAAAGATGAAATGCAGCAATAGGAACAATAATTCCTATACTGACATATCTAAACAATAGATATTGAATATGCATTGAAAACACAGAATATATTAGTTAAAAGAACATTTTTTTTAGTTGCACCTGTATTTGACCCTTTGTTAATCATGTATTAGCTGTGGGGCCTTAATGCAAATGATTTTACCACTCAAGCCTCAGTGTTCTTATCAAAATACAGATTCTACTGATTGTACTTATAAAATTTAATAATGCAGTGCATGTTAAGTTGCTGGTAAAATTCCTAGAATAGTTGTAGCTCTGAAATATCCTCAATATTGGGGGTCAGGCACATTGTACCAGTGGCCACAGGTATAAGATGGTGGAGTTGAGGGTCTAGGTGGGAGAGAACACAAGTCAGTCATTTATAGAGGCAGGACAGGGCTCTAACACAGATGTAGCTGCACATCCAGGGTGTGGGAGAGGGTGCCACGGTGCCCTCTTTAAGCCCCATACTTAGTAAACACCACAGATGTCTGAGCTCTCCTTCCTGTTTTACCAATGGTATCAAATATTTAATTTAGAATCTCAACCCCTTATCCTCCAGAAGAGGTATAAACACAACAATGTGGCCTAAGGTAGCCAGACAAGAGAAAAAGGATCCTACATTCTGACAGGTAGACTGGTGGTAGCTGCTACATAGACCTGGGCTCTCCTCTCTTTTGTGGGGCCTCAGAGTCACATGGATTCCTTGAAGGGAAGGTGTGTCAACGAGGGAACATTTAGCTGCAAGTAACAAGAAATCCAACCCCCACCAATCCAACAAGGAGGCAGTTGGCTCTGGGTCTAGGTAATTCTATGTCTTCATGACACAGCAAAGAACCCAGCTTTTTCCATCTTTCTGCTAAACCACTCCAGACATGTCAGCTTTATCTCCACGTTGGCTCCCTCATAGCTGCAAAACAGCTGCAGTGGCTCCAAGGAAAGAATGAACATCGTCTTCATCAAGACTGAGACAGCAACCCTTTGCCTCCTGAAGCAGGACAAGCCTGTGGCCAGACCAAACAGCTAGGCCTGCGGCAGGACAGCATTCTTGAGAGCACAGGTGGATAAAAGTAAGGGAGACCCTATACCCCCGGCGGGGGGGGGGGGGGTTCTGTTGGGGAGTGGGGGCAGTAGGATGTCCAGTAGTCAAGCAATGGTTTCTGCTCTAGAGAAAAATAATGGATGGCCCAGAGAACTGATAAATGCCCACAACTGTCTCATAAATTAAGAAAACCCCTAAAGAACATCCCAGAAGATACGTCCACTCTTTTTATTTTTGTGGTATTAAAAATTGAATCCATACATGCTTTGCCAGTGAGCTACACCACCAGCCCTTTCACTAATTTTATTTTGGGATAGCTTATCACTAAGTTGCCAAGGTTGGCCTGGAATTTGTGATTCTCCTGTATCACCCTCCCAAGCTGCTGGGATTACAGGTGTGTGCCACTGCACCTGGCCGAACTACTCTCTTTCAACAGGTATGTGGAAATGTGGGGTACTCCCTAGTGACTATCAACAGCACCCTCATCACAGACTGCCAGGAGAGACCATCCCCAATTCTCCTGCATCTAGAAGCAAAAATGAAAGAAGAACACGCTGGTAGAATAGCCAGAATAGCCTTAGATCCCTGTTTGTTTCACTGAGCCATATCCTCTGCCCTTTTTATTTTTTGAGACATGGTCTTGCTAAGTTGCTGAGGCTAGCTTTGAACTTGTGACCCTCTTGTCTCAGCCTCCTGAGCCACTGGGATTACAGGCTTGCAGTTCCCTTATTTCAATCACCAGAATTTATTCTAACGCAAGTTTAAGAAAGCCACAGTCAAGTTTGCCCGATCTTGTGGCTCAAGCCCATTTGTTTAAAATTCCCAAGGACCAATTTGCATCCTCAGGAACAGGAACGAATACAATTTAAATCCAGATTCTTATCTGCCCCTTTGTTTTAAGTACCATGTTTTCTTATCTAAAATCACTCTTTGAAACTCAGCACTGGAAGAGAAAAAAAATAATAGTTTAATCACAGTGTATACTGCCAGATACAGCAAGCCTGTTTACCAAGGTTTACTTCTGTGTCGCACACTCTGTAAAGTACACGGTTTTGCCCAGCAGTTTATATAATATTCACAAGGGGGTTACCCTGCAATCTTCCATAGCTACGAAGATGGCTCAAACAGAAAAAAAAAGTAGCTGTTTCTCATTAAAAAATAATTTCTGTGGACATGTCATGTAATAGGTTTACCATTGATGTTTTTAATGAGTTAATTTTTTAAAGCTTCTGTTTTATTAATTTCTAACATGTTAAATGGCATATCCATTTTACAAAATGTATTACATATCCTTTTTTTTTTTTTGAAAGGCTCTTTGGGGTCTCAATAATGTAAAAGAGTGTACAGGGTCTTGAGGACAAAAGCTTTGAGAAGCGTCCTGTTGCTCACTGGCAGCAACAGGGAGGCCCTGAGAGGGAGCCCCTGCCCAGGTGGGGGAGACCAAAAGGCCTGGCTGCATGCTGAGCCCTCCCAAGGAGGTCGAGTGCACCTCTGTGGCCTGCTATGGACCCTTCCAGACTGGTGACAATGGGGAAACAGGCCGCTGCCAGACCTTTCAATTTCCATCTCTATTTATAGACGTTGACAGGTAAAATGACTTGCTTGAGTCCTCTGTGGTCTTTTGCAAAAGAACCAGGACTTGCACCCAGGACTTAGAGTACAATGATGACCTGTTTACTTTCCCCTCAGCAAGTGGCTTACTCCTTGAGGGGATGGGTTATGTCCTGTCCCTCACTGTGCTCCTAGCACCCAGAGTGTTGCTTGTTGGGCTCTGACTCCAAGCCCAGGACACCCATCTTCACCTGCCCACTGTCCCTCCCATCAAAGCCTAGATCCCACCCCCATCCTCCCGCTACCAACCCACTCTCCAGACTCCTCAATAGAGACATCCACAGAGAGAGCTGGCAAGCAATCATCTTGAGCAAACACTGACCCAGCTATCCTCCGGGCCAGACGCCCAGGCACGCTCACCTTATACTAACTATCCTTTGCTTTCTTAATCAAATAGCCTGTTGACTTTAAATCACATCTGTATTTTTACTATCTCTGAAACACACAAAGACTTCCCTCCCCATTTTCTGCAAATGTCATGTTATTGGCCTTGTTTTGCATGCCCAGCTTTATTCTAGAGCTGGAGTTAAAATGCTGGAGGGTAAAACTAGAAGCTTACCCTCGTGTGCTCAGTCCTGGGGTTCTCTGTGCTTAGCCCCCTCCCTCTGCCCCTTCCTGTCCCAGCTTGACGCCTGCCACAACGGGGCACAGTGGACACATCTTCCTGGCTACTTCCCCACCAATAGCCTCTGGAATCTATAAACAAAACCCCTTTTGTGTTTGAAACATTCTCTCCCAGCTGGTAAGTAGGAAAACAAAGTGGGGTTTACAACAGAAAGCAAGCAATGTGGGGTGCATAACCACTGAGTTATATCCCAGCCCTTTCTATTTTGAGACAGGGCCTTACTAAGTTGCTGAGGCCGGCCTCAAACTTGCGATCCTCCTTCTTCAGCCTTCTGAGCTGCTGGGATTACATTCCCCATGCCACTGTTCCCATTGAAGTTACAGTTTTATGGAGGGAAAAAATTCTTTAAAAAAAAATTTTTTTTTTTTTTTTTTTTTTTTTGGCACTAGGGATTGAACCCAGGGCCTCACAAATGCTAGGCAAGCACTCTGCTATTAAGCTACACCCCCAGCCCTTTCTATTTTGAGACAGGGTCTTGCTAAATTGCCCAAGCTGGTGATCCTCCTGCCTCAGTCTCCTGAGTCACTGGAATTACAGGTGTGAACCACCATACCTGGCTGAAAAAAAAAAAATCTTTTAAATAAAACAATTCCCTCTGGATTTCATGTAATTGAAACACTAAGTCTGCTCCAGCTCAAAGTCTGATCTATTCTAGATGCATACCTTTAATTGTGGCCTAAAAGTGAGCCCAACCTTAAATCTCCTCCAGCAAATCTGCAGAGCTGCTCATCTTAACCCTCATGAAGAAGCAATATTAATTGCTACCTAGTGTCTTCCCTCAGTCAAGTCCGCAGAAGCTCGGAGAGGTAAGGGTTAGTTATTTAATTGCATAATTACTCAGGCTTTCCCAGTGGGTATTCACATCAATTCCATACCAAAGTCTCTTTTATCTTATGGTTTCCTCTGCCTTACAAAGAGGAAAAGTCAATTTAGGTCATTTCCTGGCAAAGCCATGTATACATACTAATCTCAATAGCTCTAATAATTCATGACTCGCCCCTCAGTCTAAATGTAGGACACCCCCTCTTTTAAAAGTCCTGGCCCCTCAGGAATCACACTAAGAGTTGTATCAATATAAAGTGCTATAATGCATATTTCTACATTATAAGTTGCTCTTGAGCAGTAGTGAAATAGAGCAGATTTTCCAATAGTTTTTTTTCAATAACAATGCTTCATCAAATAATGTACTATATGAAATGAATTTAATAGATCTCATCTCTCCTTTTTTTTAATATTTATTTATTTGCTTTAGTTGTACACAATGCATTTATTTTTACATGGTGCTGAGGATCGAACCTGGGCCACGCATGTGCTAGGCGAGCACTCTACTGCTGAGCCACAACCCCAGCCCCTCAGCTCTTCTTATAATTGCAAATGAGAAAAAAATAAAAAACCTGTGTGTTAAATCAAATAATGGGAGAAGGAATGTCCCCTGAGGGTTAAGAAGGTGAATTTTGGATCCCAGCTATCCTGGCTGTGCCCTGGGCTAGCTCAGGGAGCCAGGCCAGCCTCAGAGCCCCTCCAAGTCTCAGGACTTCCCCTCCTCACAGGGCACCTGTCAGGATTACATGCAACCAGCATATACAGCTCTTGAACCATAAAAAAGGTTTGAAAAATGTCAACTTGTGTTCTTTTGTGTCCCAACTTTATATGGGAAATGTGAATCATAAGGCTATGAAGCACATTAAGGACCATGATATTAAGAGTTCTGGACTCTAGGTAAAGGGAGATCTGTATCAAATGTATTGGACTTAAATTGAAAAATATGTATGGGGCACTGAGTAATTACATACTCCTACTGATTCACACAGTTCAGCTATACCTAAATATGCAGTACAACAAAAATAAAAGAAAAGAAAATATGCAGTATTTAATAAAGTCTTCCCGAGAAAGGAAATATGATTCTAGTCATCGCACCAGGCTTTCTGCAGAAGAAAATTTCTAGAGTGTAAAGAAGGGCGCGGTGGCACATGCCTGTAATCCCAGTGGCTCAGGAGGCTGAGGCAGGAAGATTGCAAATTCAAAGCCAGCCTCAGCAAAAATGAGGCACTAAGCAACTCAGTGAGACCCTGTCTCTAAGTAAAATACAAAGTAGGGCCAGGGATGTGGCTCACAGGCTGAGTGCGCCTGAGTTCAATCCCTGGTACCTCCCCACAAAACCAATTTTAAAAAAGAGAGATACAAATACCCACTGGGCTGCTGATATCACTGAATCAATGAGGCCAAGCTTGGAAACCACTTTTATAACCCATCAATGTCAACAATTTCTCAGAGGTGTACTTCCAAATTAAAGCAAGAATTTGGGCCTAAATTGCCTAAATGAGTCAATTAAATTCTGAGAATGACATATAGAATAACGCACAAGGCAAAAATTCTATCCTTATTCCTTTCAAAAGGAAGGAAAAGGCCTAGAAACAAAACCCATGATGGGGATGTTATGCTTCTTCGAAATGGAGTTATGCTTCCTTCTAATACTTCTCTATGAAGCTATGTGTTAAAGACATAGACTGACTGTCATAAAGGAAGGAAAAGTACCCATGGCTGGGTTCTGAATTAGTATCTATCTTCCTCCCGTTCTAAAATCTCCCTCAAGGCAAATGCCCCTCCATCCTAGCTTCTTCTCTTAGTGAGGACTTAAAAAGTGCTTTTAGGTGGGAACTATTAACAAGAGAAGCTTTATAATTAAGAACTAATTGGAGGTCTTCCTTATCAAAGGGAATGGAAGGGGAAAATCATTAGGTTTGGTTTACAGGCTGACAGATAACACATATGAGAAACTGTACATTAGGATATAGTGTAGAATTGTCACTTAACACTATCTTAAAAGGTAACAGGAACACTCTCTTCCAAAGCAGCAGGGAAAGGAGAAGAAGGAACCAGATCTTCAGGGCACCCTGATTTCTTACATCGATTTCAGTGGCCATGCCATCTGCCACTTTCTCTTCACAGGTAGGTGTCTCACTGGAATGTCATTCTACTTACCTGTTTAGGGCCAACTTCTCTCAGGAAGCTGGAATAGCCCCAGTCTTCTCCAGGACACGCCTTGCTCACTGAAAATGTCCTCACAGAGCCCCAGGAAAGCTGACATTGCCTCCCCCATGTTACTGCTTATATTTGCTCAACTCAAGAATGTGCCAAAATTAAAAGTGATCCAGTTTTAGACCAAGCAAAGTGTCGTAAAGCTCCGTGTGTGTGCGCGCAGAACCAGCAGGATTCATCAGAGCTTGGCTCCACGCAGCCCAAACTTATTAACACGTGTGTGACTCTGCAAAGAAAAGTCAGCTGTAGTAGAAAGGGAAGGAGGTGGGAAGGAGGGGAAAAAAAAAAAAAGTGTTTACAAGATGCAAAGTCTTTCACCTTCTGCAGAGGTGGCTCCAGGGTTCAAAGTATAGAATTAAAGCACTAAAATAGATCAATCCAGCACAGAAGTACTGCAAATAAAAACCATATGAAGAATGTGAAGCTCACAGAGACTAACACATATAATTTCAGCTATCTTATATTAGACAAAGGTGCCAAAAATGTACAGTGGAGAAAGGATAGCCTCTTCAACAAACGGTGCTGGGAAAGCTGGAAATCCATATGCAACAAAATGAAATTAAACCTGTATCTCTCACCATGCACAAAATTCAATTCAAAGTGGATCAAGGACTTAGGAATTAGACCAGAGACAATACGCCTAATAGAAGAAAATGTAAGCTCTAATCTCCAACATGTCTAATTAGGCCCCCAGTTCCTTAATAAGAATCCTGTAGTGCAAGAATTAATATCAAGAATTAATGAATGGGATAGATTTAAGCTAAAAAGCTTCTTCTCAGCAAAAGAAACAATCAGTGAGGTGAATAGAGAGCCAACTAATTGGGAACAAATATTTAATACATGCACATCGGATAGAGCACTAATTTCTAGAATATATAAAGAACTCAAAAAACTTAACACCAAAAAAAAAAAAAAAAAAAATAACCCAATCAATAAATGGGCTAAGGAATTGAAAAGACTCTTCTCAGAAGAAGATACACATTTAATCAACAAATACATGAAAAAATGCTCAACATCGCTGGCAATTAGAGAAATGCAAATCAAAACTACTCTAAGATTTCATTTCACTCCAGTCAGAATGGCAGCTACCAAGAACACAAACAACAATAAATGTTGGAGAGGATGTGGGGAAAAAGACACACTCATACATTGCTGGTGGGACTGCAAAATGGTACAACTGTTATGGAAAGCAGTATGGAGATTTCTTGGAAAAATGGGAATGGAACCACCCTATAACCCAGCCATCCCACTCCTGGGTCTCTTCCCAAAGGACTTAAAAACAGCATATTACAGTGACACAGCCACTTCAATGTTTATAGCAGCACAATTCACAATAGGTAGGTTGTGGAACCAACCTAGATGTCCCTCAGTAGATGAGTGGATAAAGAAAAGGTGGTATAGATACACAATGGAATTTTACTCAGCAATAAAAGAGAATAAAATAATGGCATTTGCAGGTAAATGGATGAAGTTGGAGAATATAATGCTAAGTGAAATCAGTCAATCTAAAAAATCCAAATACCGAATGTTTCCTCTGATATAAGGAGGCTGGTTCACAGTATTGTTGGGTCGGGGTACATAGGAGGATTAGAGGAGCACTATAATGGTCAAAAGGAAGGGAGGGGGAGGGAGGGGAAAGGAGGGAGCAAGGGGGGATGGAGGGGAAAAAAAGAAAAAGCGGTTGAATAAGATGGATATCATTATTCTAAATGCATGATTGAAGACTTGAATGCTACGGATATACTTTGTATACAAACTGTTTTGTGTAAAAAGATGCTCTATATGTGCAGTATGAATTGTGATACATACTACTACTATAAATTAAAAAATTAAAAAAAAATAGAATGTGGAGCTATTACCATGGTTCTTTCCAAGTACAAATGCTGATGCATGTGCTCTCACGTCAGTAGGTCCCCAAGTTAAGACAAGGAGAAACTTGAGAATGTGGGCTGAAAGGAGGGTATGGGCCAGGCAGACATGATGATGGGGAACACACACAGGACAACTGGGAAAAGGGGCTTTGGAGTCTTTTTGGAAATAAAACTGGCAGGAGAAAGTAATAAAGCTGAGATTGGCTCTGAAGAATCATGAGAAGGTAAGCAAAATGGTAGCTGAGCTACTGCTGAGGAACTGCAGGACTGTTCCCAAGGGGATGCTCAGAGAGCAATGCCACCAAAGGCTGGCTGCCAGTGGCTGCCTTTTAACAAGATAACTCGAGGATTCCCTTGACAGTTTTATCTCCTCTGGACCAGTCCTGCTGTAAGGAACCGAGGTTAGAAGGAAGGAAGAATCCCAGATTTCAGCAGGATGGGGTGGGTGTTCTTTATTCTTTAGAACAGAAATACTTCAAGTCAGATTCATCAAGTCAGATGGTGGGGATGGGGGTGGAGGGTGGGGGAGTGTGGGGGGATGTAGGCAGCATGCCTCTTCCAGGTGGGCCAAGAATTTTTCACAGGAATCTAATGAGAACTGGACTCTTTGTATAATCAGCATCATTTGGTACAGAACATTGATGGGAAGCCACACCCACCCATGATCTCAGATTAATACACACTGTGCTAGACTGGACTCTGGTCAAGTAGAGGCAAGGGATTTAATACTACACTAGCTGAGGTCAATGAATTGGGCTTTCGGGTCTACTCTTTGGGACCTACCCTGAGTAAGATATCAGAAGTTTTACTGCCAACACTGAGATTTCATTTTGGCACGGATTCCCCCAAATACCGTGTTTTCCAAGAATCTAGGAGATGAGATCACAGGGTTCCTAGGAAGCGTGACATGAAGTTTGAAGAGATGGTTTTATCCCATAAATATGTATAGCGCACTGGGCTGGGGACACAAAGATGATTAACGTATCCAGATGAGCTCTCTGGGGGTAGGACCTGAGAACTGACCCCTTAAACAACTGCCAACCAGATAAGCTCCGTGACAGAATTACGTAGAGTCTAGTGAGGACAGAGAGGGACCTCGGCAGAGGCTATAAGGACTGTAGGTTCAGGAGGTGAGAACTGCTTCCTGAGCCACACAGTGGATGGGCTTGGGGAAGAGGACAGCCTATAACATGTCCTGCTAATAGCTGAGCAGCCCATGTAAAGGGGAAGCACTGAATTACTAGCCAAATCCTTGTACAGCTGTCATTTGGACCTCAGTTTTGGCTTGTGGAAGAAAGAGGACCATGATAAATATGCTGTATTTCAATTTAGGGGGTGGGCCCAGGACATAAGAGATGGGGACTGGGAAGTGCCCACAGTACCACCCTACTAGTGGGAAGGAGTAAGGAGGGACTTACTAAACATGGCCAGATCTTGCCCGGGAATGTGGATGGCCTCAGCAGTTGTGAGATCTTCCTGCCAGGGTGGTAATGCAGCACAGGACCCAGGATAGGTGAACCCCTTGTCACTGGCCTGGGGCGCACCAAAAAACTCAGTAACTAGGCAAATCATATTTAATGTCACATTTAAAAATAAAAAATGCAAATAAGCTATGACAAACAAAATACATGATATTTAAATAAAGACAGGACCCAGTCCTTGGATTGGATAACTCAGCCCCATTCACCTCACTTCAGTTCTGACCTCTTTGGAAATCTGACAGGGAAGATCAGAGAGCCAGCCAGCTCCGCCATGGCTTCCCAGGTGAGGGAGGCCTGAGGTCTCCATGCATGGAGGGAGAAGTCCCCTCTGGCAGATTTACACAAAACTATGTTAGGGTGTCCAGACCCACAGCTACCTGAATTTGAGTTTCCAATCCATTGGAAAGGACAGAGCTGGGCCAGCAGAGAGAGGGAGTACTCCTGGGGCCGAGGACATTGCAAGATTCTACTGGACAAAGAAGAGCATTCTGGGGAATGGACCAGTAAGTCAAGAATGATCTAGAAGAAGAACTGATTACAAGTAACCATGATGCTCAAAGGTCCCCATTAGAAGCATAAGCCCTTTTCCTTTTAACAAACAGCTCTTCAAATTTTCAGAGGAAACAATGATCAGATGGTCCTAGGTATCAGCATAACCAAGCCATCATAAGAACCATGGGGCAAGAAATGGGCAATGTACTAACTTGCAAAAAGCTAAACATTATAGAAGTTATAACATTCCAAGAGGACTGAAGCCAGGTGCTCTCTGTCAGGTAAGACTAATGACAACCTCACAGAACACAACCATCAGCCCTGAAAACCCCATAAAATGACCATGTTATTTTGGTGATTCCCAAAACCACAGAGGACACTCAGGAAGGTATAGAGGGCAAAAGAGTAAAATAGAGGCTTGTCAGAAGACAGAAAACATTGAATGCTGTTAACTGCTGCTCTGGTCCGAATTTTGATGTCCTCCCCAAATTCTTACATTGAAACCCTAAACCCCAAGGTGATGGTTTTAAGAGGTGGAGCCTTTGAGAGGGATTAGGTCACAAGTGGAAGGCTGTCAGGAATGGGACTACTGCCCTTATAAAAGAGTCCTGAAGGAGCTCGTTTTCTCTTCTACCATGTGAAGACACTGAAATAATTTGGCATTGTGCAACCCCAAAGAGGGCTCTCACTGGAGGTGACCATGCTGGGCCCCAGATCTCAGACTTCCAGCCCTCAAAATGGGGAGAAATAGATTTATATTGTTTAAAAACTATCCAGTATATATTTTGCTACAGAAGCCTAGCCAGGCTAAGATAACTACTAATTGTTTTGGATTAATAGCTTTCTGGTTTTTTTTTGTTTGTTTGTTTGTTTTTTCATGACTTAGTGAAAAAAAAAAAAAAAAAAGGCTAATCACAATGGTGTCCATGACTATGAGTGGCAACCTGGCTTACTCTGAGGTAATTTACCAAGTATGTTGCTCTTAGGGAACATCTTGAGTTGACTTTTGCTTATAAAATAAGGACAGCATGGAGATAGTGACTCTAACCTAGAGCACAGCTTGAGCTATTGATGAACTCCCCAGCACAGGGAAACTGCAATAGCCCCCTAATTGATAGACTGTATTTAACCCTGCAAAGATGCATGTGAGATCTTATAGTTTAGGGAGAGAGAATTGAAGAGCAAAGAGAGTGAGGAAGATAAGGACTCTTAAAACTCACCCAAGGGCAAGACCAAGGGCAGGCAGGTGGAAAGATTTTTCACATGACTATCTGCTACCATATTAAGGAAACAGTCCACAGGACAGATTCCCTAATACTGCTCACCACATCAACAATAAGGGTGGGCCTTTGCCCAATGAAAGAGTCTTGTACACAAATAATTAATATCTCTTTATCACTCCTTAATTCCATCCAATATGCTTTATAATGGAATTCTCCTCTAGAATCCGCTATGCATTCACCAGTCACTTAAATCATTCACATGACATTTGGACTTAGTTTTGTATAAGGAGCACTATGAGCAATCAAAAGGGGAAAATGGCAAAAGGGAAAAAGGAAAGACAATACAATATAGGTCTTCTCGAGAGTTCATTCTTCTAATTTGAGCTACCACTGCTAATAATGTACACCACTGATCAAAACAATACTAGTAATTATTTATCAAAGTGGTCATATAGTTAACATAAAAGTAGTCATTGGAAAAAGAAAAAAAATTTTAAACACAAAAAAATTATTTAGGATTTTGAATGATTCCCTACAGCCTTTTCCAAAAAAAAAAAAAATATATATATATATATATATATATATATATATATATTTTTAAACCTGCAAATAATCACTTCTAGGCAACTTATTCAAGAGAAATGGAAACTAAATCTGAATACAAAATCAGGATAAGACAAGAGAGAGTTTGTGAACTTGGTTTCTTTCCCATATGTTAAATATAACTAAAGAAAAAATAATTAACATGTCCAAATTCTCTCTTGTGAGCATACAAATATTTAGTGCCTAGATGTTTCTAGCAGATGCTCTTAGAGAAGGGTGCCACATTAAGCATAATGACTTAATAGAGTAAGTGCTCTCTGGGCTCGAGAGCCTGGCAGATGAATCAATGGATCAGAGGAGGGCTGACTCACAACAAAGGGGGAAAGCCCACAACTATACATCTCCTCATTATGTCACCTCCTGAATAATGACATGAAATAGAAAAATCACACTATTATTGATCCCAAGCTCCTTTACGCTCTAATTATGGCTTCTTCCTATATCCTAGAAGAGCTCCGAGAGAATCCCACTATTGTGGATTACACTCAAACCAAAACCTCCTTATACATAAAAAAGTCTATGGTAAATTAACACTTGATGTTACATAACCCTATTTTCCAGTTTGTAGGTCTTCATTCTCCTCCTTCAGAATAAAAAGGGTTTGAGATGAGACATCTGCTATGTCTCATTCATAGGGTTCAGTTTCCTGTATGAGTATGCTTGACAGATCTCATGGTGCACCTGAAATCCAATAATGCACACTTCTGTGGACAAGGATGACATCACCAGCTCTCTGTCATTAGAATAAGCACTCTGAATTATATTACCAATAATGGTGACAACATGTAATGATATCCACAGTCTCCCTCATCTGTTTCCCACCAATTTTGTGACCACCTCCTCTGGGTATGCAAGATGGTTTACTAGCTCTGGGGTAAAGCCCCACACCACTGAATGAAGTAAAGCTAAATGGTTAAAAGGAGGACCAAACACACATACTTGGTCCCTTTAAAACTACATTTTCTCCAACCCATCTCCCCTCAACCCCTACACACACACACACACACACACAAAAAAAAAAAAAAAAAAATCCTGGTTGCCTTCTGATGAACATTCCCAACCAGTGGACCAGAATCCTCTTCCGGTTCCATCATTATCTGTGGTCCTCACACTGAAGAAAGACTTTCTATCATAAACCCAGGACCATAGAAAGCTCGTTAATAACAGGTCAATCCACATTTTGGATTGGGAAACAACTTTCAAAGCAGTGGTCATTAAATTTTTTGCACACAGAATCATTAAGAAGACTTTACTGTTCTTCACATATTTTAAGTTCACATTTAGATTTTCTTCTTTATAGTTTTAATTTCAAAGGCTGTAATTATGGCCCTTTGGAATTATTAAAATTTTTAATTAAAACATATCACTCTTTAAATGCATCTCATGAAATCTAAATACCACAGCAATTTGAAAATGACTTTCTTCCATCAAAAATAAATGAGCAAACTCTTCCTTACCAGCAAAAAATACTGCATTAGTCTCTTTCTCTTTGAATTCATATTTCCTTTTCACTTCCCCCACAGAATTTTCTTTCAATATGTTTTAATGCTTGAAAGGCTTTTGTTAATCTCTCTATCATACTTCTCTGTAATAAAGTATATTTAAAGTGATTTTTTAAAAAAAATTTCCTGTGAACCTAAGGCTTCAAAGTGTTTGATTATCTCTTAATTTGAGCCATCTTTACTAATGCACACAATTGATCCAAAGAGCATTAACAATTATTTATTAAATGCTTACATAGTTAACATTGAAAAGATAATTTTTTATAAATGCATTTCTAAAGAAATGGACAGTTTGTTTATTTTTTCCTTCAATGAGTTCATATTTCCTACCATTGAATATTAGCCAATAAAACCCATTAGTATTAATAATTAATAAGACAGGACTTAGCATCAATTCCATATTTTTCTTTTTCACTGCTATTGATGAAAAAACCTTGTTTACATACATTTACATAAAATGAAGGATGCGTTGTAAAAAAAATATTTTTGTCTATCATCTTATAGCTAGATTAGATCCTCCTTCAATTTTGCTGAAAGCCAAGCAAAACTACCGAACATGCTAAAAGATGTGTCCTGTTCTTACACTCATTCCCTTTCCTGACATGGACTCTGTATTTTCATGGTTCTTTGCTGGTAGGATGGGATTGCTGCACCCCAGGACAACGCATCACAGAAGATCCTGGATAGTAACTTTGACAAGCAAGAGAGAGTGACAGTAAAGGTGAGATGGAAAGGGAGATATGACAAAATCAGTTTTGAAGCAAATCAGTCTTAAGAAGTGGTATTTGATATGCACATATGAATGTGCCACTGTGAAGCCCACTATTACATATAATTAACATGCACCAATTCAAAGAAGGATCCAGGTTTTTTTTTTTTTTTAAAAAGTACTACTTATACAAGTGAGGTATCAAGAAATTGACTCCCTAAAACTCCTCATGCCTTCGTAGTTCTTAATCTTCTTGGATCCTCCAACAGAAACAGCTCTATTTGAGACAAATATGTTGTTGCCACACACTCTGTCCATTTGTAAGTTTTATGCACACTAAAGTACACTCCTTTTGATTAACATGTGAATCCCTTATAATAAGCCTGTAGCAGATATTATAGGAGAAGTAATGGATTTTTTTAAAAAAGAGAGAAACACAATTCTTTCAATCTACTTTAAAATAGAGAAAATACCTAATAAAGCATCATATTCTGACAATACAGATATCATACTCAACAAAGACCTGTAATTTCAATATTTTTATAATCTCAAAGAAAAAGCTGGACATAGTCCAAATGCTTAATAATAGGAAAGAGGCTAAATAAATTATACTATAGCCATATGATGGAAGTATATCCAATACTTTAGTTTGAAGAACACACACTGGCATTAGAAAACATTCTCTATATGGTCCTGAGTAAATAAAAATAAGCACAAAACAAAGTTGTAAATAAAATTTCATATTATTTTTAATTTGTGAAAATATATGCACATGGAAAAAGATTTGTGAAAACCCATTAAACTCTTTTCACTGGTTTTTCTAAAGTAGTGTTAATTATGGACAACTGCTTTTTTATTCTCCTGTTCTTCCCAAAGTTTTCACTGTGGGCATGCATTTCTGTCATGATGAGGAGAATAAAGTGGTGGTGTAGATAAAGATGGTAGGGAAATAGGTTTGCATCTCAGGGCTGCTGAATGGGCTGCATAGTTGCCACCAGCAAGATGGAGTCCAGCCAGGGATGCCAGTAAGAGTTTTAATCCACCCAGTGTGGTTTAAGGCTGCATCTCAAGAGTAGGCGCCATCCGCAATGGAAGATACATCCACTGACCAAGCCCTCACCTAAATTTAAATCATGTTTCTTTTTAATCAATTTGATCTTTTTACCATTGAGGTTAATGCAGTCAGGTTCCCAAGGTGCTGACCTCATGAAATATCCTAGTTCAGGCATGCAAAAAGTCATCAGTATGTCTACAAAGTGCTGTAAACCAACAACATTATCTGTCCTTCAGGAAAACATGGCGGACAATATTCATTTCTGCTTATGACACAGTCTCCATCTCTTACCTCAGCAAGTGGGGAGGGATCTTGACAATGGTGTCCACACCACCCAAGGTTTCTGCGAAAGGAAAATTTACAGTTACAACTAGATATTTAAAGACTGAGACTCTATATTGCACATGAATATCATTGTTCATTTCTCTTTTCCTTGGATATTCCTACAATTATAAATTGGTCAATTCTTAGTTTTCTGCATGCAAGTCTTCCTTATTTTAAAATCCTTCCTCCTGATAGCCCCAGAGGCTTCCCTGGACCTTGCCTCACCATCAGGGAGGGGAAGGTTAAAATTCAGCACAAATTTCCCTCTAGAGAAAAAGAACAAATAGTTAACTTCCTAACGTGAACCAGAATTTCAACTTCATCTGCTTGCCCCTGACCAAGATAGTAGATCTTGCCATCAAAACAGAGAACCTAAAGCTGTTTCCTTGAGAATACCATTTCAATACCCTTTAATAAGAATACATACTTGAGAAAGACTTTCAAGTTCACAAAGCACTTCAGGCAGGATCTCATTATTCTCACACACACTTGTGACATGGTAAATTAAATCCTTTTAAAAATCACACTGTAGTTCGGGACCCCGATCGGGAGGCTCATCCCAAAATTTTATTAATCCAACCTGGATGTTTAATACTGTAATAAGCAGAGGAGACTTAAACCGTCTCCACCTGAGGGCGTATTAACCCATCCTTAAACTGTCTCCTCGATGACCCCCGTTAACCCACCCTTAAGCCATCTCCACCTGAGGGCCCTTTAACCCTGTGCTTTATAAACCCTGCCCTTGTTAGGAGCAGCGCTATTTTCTACCACCCTGCTTAAGTGGGAGGAATAAAGGCTTCATTGGCTATTATGTGAGTGGCTTGTGAGACTTTTTTCCTGCAAATTGGGTACAATAATACTTTGCCATTGTTCATGGATTATTGACACTACTGCTGCCTCCTATGGTAGAGACAATGAACATCTCTCATTATCTTCTTCCCCCAGAAACTGTTCTGTTTTAATCCCTTCAACTTGTCTCCAGGTGACCAGTTCAAATTGTGTCAATTCTTCTTTTCACAGCTTGGAGTCAAGGACCTCCATCTGTCTGACCTATTTCCTTGGAGAAGGTTAAACACTCTCCCACGTTGCTAAGAGATCAGAGGGAAAAAGAGACACCAAATGCACTCTTGAGACTCAGGACTAACAGGCCAAAGCATAATAGAATCTAGGCCTGTTTCAGCCAATGAAACAAACTGTGGGTTTAAGAAAGAAAACTAATCAGCAAAACAGGAGGATGAGCTCAGCAGGGTGAGTGATGTCATGAGTCCAGGAAGGAGACAGAAGGACAAGAAAGCAATGCCCTGAGATGCAGGTGCAAGGAGCAGCTCAAAGGCCACACAGATAAGTACGCATGGTCTAGCAGTTAGCACGACAAGGACCAGTGCCCTGGGAAAGTTGATGCTGTTTGCTAAGGAGAGGTAATAACATGGAACCACCATATCAACATGGTTCTCCCCTGCAGAGAGAAGGGTTTATAGCCAACTCAGAATGTGTAACAGTGCCCAGCTCTACAAATGCTAAGAGTAAGCTAGAAAAAAAGGGAGAGGAGAAAGGGCAGCCACACAGCAGCCCTGATGAATCCAAGTAGTCTCAGAGCCCTCTTCCAGGCATGTGAGGTAAGGGTGGAAGCCAAGGCAGAGAGCCCAGCGGGCAAGAAGGGGAAGGCCTGCAGGTTGGCCTTCAATCACCCAGGACAGGCAGAGCTTGGGGAGACGGCACCATGGAAGCACCAAAAGAGATAGCAGAAAACTAGGTTCTACTTCTGGCTCCACACCAGCTTGTGGCACTGAGACAGGGAAAGTCACTTATCCTCCCCAAGCTTCATTTCTCCCATCTCCAAAAGGATGACAATTCCACCTCACAGGATTCTTGTGAATAGCTAAAGAAATGACGATGGCAGAGAGCCTGAGTCTGTCCTTAGATGTCAGGGACAGTTTCTGTCTCCCTTCCTTGATTCACTGACTAAATAAATACTGGGCCAGATACTGGACTAGGGATCCAACAGTGAGGAAAAATATGGTTGAGGGATTCATGGAGTAAATATTTTGGTTTCAAACTGGGGTAAATGCCATGAAGGAAAATACAGAGAATTAGGGAAAGGTGGGATGGAATTATGGACTGTGGAGCCAGGACTTCCCGCAGGGAGTGGAGAGACTGAAAAATGACTATAAATTGGGCGAGGAGGGGGCATTTCGGGCAGAAGAAATAATAAGTTCAAATTATATCAAGGCTTAACAATAAAATACATTGTGAATCCAACCACCAGCTGCTACTCTGGTCAAGCCGCCATCTTGTCTCACCTGGATGAGTCTCAGCCTCCTTCCTGGGCTGCCTCCCTGCACTTACAATCTCAGGAGCCTGTGAGATCAGTCAAAACCCAGCTGGAGGCACTTCCTTCTTCCACACCAGATGACCCACATGTCACTTCAATAAAAGTCACACAAGGACCTTGGCAATCTGGCCTCTTACCTCCTACTTTTCTCCTGTTGTTCAGTTGCTCCAGCCACTGGGCCTCTTTGCTCCTTCCTGAAGCCACCAGATGTTTCCCACCTCACAGCCTCTCTTTTTGTAAGGCGTTCTCTAGATGCCCTATTTAAATGACAACTCCCTTTATCCTCCAAGCACCTCCTTTCTCCCTCTACTGCTTTATTTCCTTTACGTCTTATTGCTATCTGAGCTGTTTGTTTTTATTTATCTGGCTGTCTTCCCTCCAAGAGTCTGCAAACTCCATGAAGGCAGGACAGGGTCTTTTTGCCTATTTTGCTCACCGTGGCATCAGCACGCAGAACAGCAGTAGGCACATAGTAGGTGCTCATTAAATACTTGCTGAACTACTGAACTGAGAAGAAGCACAGTATATGTGTGCTACTGAAAGAGGGTCAGTGTGGTTGATATTCGGAGTGTAAGGAGGAGAGTGGTGCAGGATGAGGCTGTGAGGCAGGCAGGAAGAAGACCATGCAGGGCTTGACCGGCGCGTTAAGGACTTTGGATTTTATTCTAATGGGTCGCCAGTCAGTATGTTCACATGGCAAATCATGATCAAACTGAGGTTTCTAAGGTAGCAGTGTCTGGAAAATAGCCTGAAAAAACTAGGGCAGACAAGGAAGAACAGTTAAGAGGCTGTTGTGTGGGTTCAAGCAAGGAAGGAAAGCAGTTTGGATTGGAGAGCTAGAAATAGAGCAGCCAGGCTTGGGGTGTATTTAGGAGCTAAAAACAAGCAGAGTATGAGTGATACACCAGGTGTGATGGCAAATGTGTCCGTCAGCTTTGTGTCACAGTGACCTAAACACCTGACAAGACTAACTGAAAGGAGGGAAAGATTATTATTTTGGCTCACAGGTTTAGAAGTTTAGTCCATGGTGGGCTGAGTCCACTGCTCTGTGCCCAAGGTGAGACAGAAGATCAAGGCACAAGGGTGTGGTGGGGGAGTGCGGCTCCTATCATGGCAGCCAGGAAGCAGAAAGAGAGAAGAGGGGAAGAGAAAGGGGCTATGGGGACAAATAGCCCTTCCGAGGCACACCCCCAGTGACCCACCTCCTCCTGTCACAGCCCACCTGCCTATAGCTACCACCCAGTCCTTTCAAACCAAGACGCACTGATTAGGTTGCAGCCCTCAAAATCCAATCATTTTACCTTTGAAGATTCCCGCAGTAATACAGGAGCTTTGGCGGGGGTGGGGGTGGGGTGGCACTTCATATCTAAACTGTAACAGCGAGCTACAAAAATGCATCCAGGATGATTTTAGGTTGCAGGTTTAAGCAACTGGGTGGGCAGTTAGAAGGATCAAGAGTAAACGGGCTTTGGGGGTGAGGTGGGAGTGGGGAAGGGCACATGCCACTTTGAACTTTGTTAAGCTCAAGTGCCTCTGGCCACTCACATAGAGATGCTGAGTGGGTAGCTGCACTGAGGCTGGACATCAGAGCACAGATGTGCACTGATTGTAGAAGTGCAGGCTTCACATTCTCAGAGACTGGGTCAAAGCCATGGGCATGGAGGTGTTCGACTCCAGTGGAGCCAGCAGCTCGGGGGCTGTAATAACCTGGGTAGGGCGTGGTCATGGAGTCAGGTAATGTGATGGAGGGGGCAGGCAGATCACATGTTAAGGAGTTTGCCTGTGAAGGTAGCAGAGCCTGCAGTGGGAAGGAAAAGCAAGGGGGTGGGTGGATGGAAGTGATGGGATAGATGATCCTCCTTCTCCTAGCTGGGCTTCCTGTTTCTAATTTTCTCTCCCCTCTCCTTTATTTTCCAAATTCATTCCACATAAGTCTCCTGATACATGTAAAATTGTAGAAGTACTTCTAAAACGAGGGCATGGTCCTTTCCAGAAGCAGCACTCGGCCATGCTGTTCCTCCACCATGTCCCAGTGCATAGGCCTGTAGGACTGGCAGATCCTGAAGGAAAAAAAACCCATTCCTTGAGGCTCTGCCGGAGCTCACGCCCAACCTACTCATTCTCTGCTACTCGCTGGTTAGACCATTCCCCACTGACAAGAGAGAATCCAGATGGCACTAAATAAAGAGGAGCTGCATGCATATCCCTTGCTAGTTATTCCACAATCGTTAAGAACATTGATTTTCAGAGAAGTGTTATGACAAAGTAGAAGAAAATGCTCAAGCTAAAGATGCATTAAAGAAAAAAATAACAAAGAAAATGCTGGAGTTGAAAAACAAATGACAATTCACCAGATGTGTCCTGACCCTTTGCAAAAGGGAAAGCTTTTAAACTGTCTACAGTGTTATCTCTGGGTGCTGAGAATACAGGTGATTTTTATTTTTTCTTTATGTTGTTCTAATATTTTCCAATATTCTGAAATGAACACACAGAGCTCTTATAAATAAAAAAAGATGAATACCATTTGAAGTCCAAACAAGTCATTAAAGAATTTATTGAACATCTGCCTCTCATGCTATAGGCGCAGAAGCCAACAGGGAAGCAGAAGCAACAGTGCCGGTGCCCAGAGTTGTCTGCACCGTGGACGTGTTGTCCTGACTGACCAGCATCCACTCTCTGGCCTTCTGAACCATCTTTCACTGACCCTAGATTTCAGTCAGACTCATGGCCTGGGATTAGCCAGTCAGCCACTGCATTCCTTGGCTGGAGGACTGCATGTGACCCATCAGGACAAGGGGAGAGGAAGAGAAGCTAAGGACCAGGCAAGAGTGATTGGAAGAGGCCCTCTGTCTTGAGATGGTCTAAGTGGGGGAGGGCCTAAATGAGGAAGGGCCCCTCTTTTCCATGATGGCCTAGGTGGGGGAGGGCCTCATCATCTCCCATGATGGCCTACCTAGAGGAGGGCCCCTCTCTCCCATGATGGTCTAGGTGGGGGAGGGCCCCTCTCTCCCATGATGGTCTAGGTGGGGGAGGGCCCCTCTCTCCCATGATGGTCTAGGTGGGGGAGGGCCCCTCTCTCCCATGATGGTCTAGGTGGGGGAGGGCCCCTCTCTCCCATGATGGTCTAGGTGGGGGAGGGCCCCTCTCTCCCATGATGGTCTAGGTGGGGCAGGGTCCCTCTCTCCCATGATGGTCTAGGTGGGGGAGGGCCTCATCATCTCCCATGATGGCCTACCTAGAGGAGGGCCCCTCTCTCCCATGATGGTCTAGGTGGGGGAGGGCCACTCTCTCCCATGATGGTCTAGGTGGGGGAGGGCTCCTCTCTCCCATGATGGTCTAGGTGGGGCAGGGTCCCTCTCTCCCATGATGGCCTAGGTGGGGGAGGGCCTCATCATCTCCCATGATGGCCTACCTAGAGGAGGGCCCCTCTCTCCCATGATGGTCTAGGTGGGGGAGGGCCCCTCTCTCCCATGATGGTCTAGGTGGGGGAGGGCCACTCTCTCCCATGATGGTCTAGGTGGGGGAGGGCCCCTCTCTCCCATGATGGTCTAGGTGGGGCAGGGTCCCTCTCTCCCATGATGGTCTAGGTGGGGGAGGGCCACTCTCTCCCATGATGGTCTAGGTGGGGGAGGGCCCCTCTCTCCCATGATGGTCTAGGTGGGGTAGGGCCCCTCTCTCCCATGATGGTCTAGGTGGGGGAAGGCCCCATCATCTTCCATGATAGCCTAAGTGGGTGATGTCCCTTTTTCATGAGATGATCTAAGTGTGGTGATTCATGAACGCAACTGTAGATATCCATGCAGAACATGTTAATCAATCTATAAAGAGTAAGACTAGTCCTGGAAAACTATATAATTTCTGAATCAAACTGAACCCACAGCTGTTCTTCTGTAGGATATTTTAATGGATGGAACAAAACTGTGTTTAGCTTAAGTTGACTTTAACTTGTTTGTTTGATTTCTGGCACGCAGCATATTTCTCAATTCTTCTTCCCTAAGAGAGTATCTGTGCACACACCAACTCTATGATCCAAAGTAGTAATTGGAGTAGTAAGAGAGTTGTGAGGGGAGGACTCTGAACCCAACAGAGTAGCTGGTTCCACTGAGGAGCACAGGAAATGCTTCCTGTGTGAGCTGGGCCTTGGGGAGTCAGGGAAGGGAATTCCTGGCCGAAGGACTAGCATGGGCAAAGGTAGAGAAGTACGTTATGCAGTGTGTCCAACAAATGCTGCTGCTGACTGCCACTGGGTCCTTGAGCTCTTGGCAAGGGAATGATTAACAAGGGGCCCTGGGGATAGATTCTGAAATGCATTCTAAAGCCTTTACATCTTTACAATCTATAAAGAAATCATGGGAGTTGAGTAGTGATGAGTGTTTTGTGGTGGAAACATTGATGGGGCACCAGACAGGGACTGGAGTATGAGAGCATCTCCCTTGCCTTTGTTTACGCTGCATTCTCCCTCCACCGGCCCTTCTAACTAACTCTTTTCAGGAAGCATTTCACTCATCCTTGTATCTCATGCTCATACAGTAGGGGTCTTGGTAAATGATTGCTAAATAAATAAGCAAGGAAAAAAGAACAGCCTACCCATTCTTCAAGTGAAATCTACTTCAAAAGCCCTCCAGCTCACATCAATCCCCCCACCTCACATCCCAACCTTACATTCATTCTCCCCTTCTTTGGCCTGCTTTCCTGATTTGCTCATTCCAAGGTACATATGAATGCTCTGTACTATTAACTATTTCATGCAATTGCCTGTTCTGTTGTTTATTTCAGAATAATTACTGAGAAAGGAACCATGTCTACTCTTACAGTCAGGCTGGATTCAGGCTTGACCCAGAAATCTACCTGCCTCAGCTCTGGGCTTCATCTGTGACTTCTAGGGCCTAAATGCTACAATATGGTAATTTAACTTAGCAAGATGTTGAGTATCAAATGTCAAACTTATTAAACATACTAGATTACTCTCTTCTACCTTGTTTATCTAAATCTGCTTAATTTATAGCAAAATAATAATGCATACTAGGAATGACATGTTTAGTGCACAGTCAGGCCCTGCTTTATTATGTTACCCAGCCATCTGTGACCCTTCATTAGAGGCGTTTGGGAATCTAGCTCTGAATCACTGCTGAATGACAATAGCTATGCAAAAAACAGTCCTGTGGCTTTAAGAGTCTTGCTGCTCTGAGATATTGAATCCATTTTTCTTTAATGGCAAACTACAATGGTCAAGTGCTGGCCCTCTGTACCAGGATAAACTTCCTAGACAATTATGTGATGATATGCACAGGTTAAACAAAAAATGATGCTCCCATGATTGTACACACACACACACACACACACACACACACACACACAAAAAACATAATGTGAATTAAGACCTTCTAAACACTAACAGGGTGCCCTAAAATGCTATCAGAATTCTACATTTAGTGGAAAGCCGGCTGATAGCACTTTTCTTCTCTTTTCAGGGTCTATTACAACACAGTGTCATGACAAGCACGGACAATCTCTTGATTCACAGGGAAAGGGATTCTATTTTTTAATGGAGTGGTTATTGAAGCATCACACGCAAGCATGGGCAAGGCAAGGCAAGGGGCCCACAGAGCTGTTCTTGGTTTCTTCTCAGGTTTTTCTACTTATAAAGCGTCAGTATCACCCAAATAATGTTCCTGATCTCTATTACCATCCTGATTGCCCAAATTCTTGACTAACTGGTATGTCATTCCGTTTCTTTATGCTGTTGAGTTCTGCACCCAGAGTCTGATGGGAAACACCAATTTGCTGCCTGGAACTTATTTCAATGCTAGCACAGCTCACAAATCTAAAATCCCACCTGTCTGAAAGGCAGATCACAACAGAATTGCAGAGGTAAAAGGAATTCTTCTCGAATGTTTTACCATCCACAAGAACCACGAATGCTAATACTCAGGAAAAGCAAATTAAGGCTTAATCTTTCCTTCCTGGTTTCACACGCCAATGTTTGAGATCTGGGTTGTTGGTTTAACTTCCCTCTTCCCTACAGGCGCTTCGAAATCAGGGCCTTGCATTCGCACTGGCTGGGGTCCTAACTCGGCAAGGGGTGACAGTTATCCAAGGTGCTGGGGATCCGGGAAGGACCGAGGCTCCCGGTTAAGGTTTGGGAGATGATAGGGACTAGAAGGGTGGCAGCTGGGATGCCCACACCCGAGCCAAGCTCCTCATATCCCACACCATCTCACCGAGGCAACTCTCGCTATTGCGCGACAAGCATCCATAACCCACGCACAGCCAACAGCCCCGCCAGCCAGGGCAGTCTCGGCAGTGCCAGCGCGGCCCGCCCGCGGCGGAGCAGGTGCCGGGCGCCCTCCCCGCCCGCCGCTCGGCGCGCTTACCCAGGGCCCAGGTGCAGCTCTCCTTGATGGCTTTGTACTTGCTCCCGGACGCTTCCCTCTGCAGCTTCCTCAGGATCTCTTCCATCTTGACCTTCCTGGGCCGGGCCGCCGACAGGAGAGAGCGCTGGCGAGCCGGGCCGGGACGCGGCCGCCGCTGCCTGGTCCTGGGCGCCTAGGCGGCCACTGCGCTCGCCCCCATCCCGCTCCGGCGCGGCCGCTGATGAATCACGCCCGCTCCATGCCGCGGGCCACGTCAGTCCCGCCGCCCCGCCCCGGCGCCCCGCCCGCCCGCCAGGGTCAGGTGCGCTCCGCGCCGCGGTGGCGGTGGCGGCGGCGGCGGCGGCGGCGGCGGGGGCCGGGGCCGGAGGCTGGAGGCCACGGCCGCTGACCCTGCGGTGCAGGCTGGCCAGGGACACCGAGGCTTCGCGGAAAGGTGGAGGCGGACGTCCGGAGCTGGCTCGCCGGCCGGGCGGGAGCCGGGCTCAGCCCCCGGGAGCTCCTGGTCGGCTGCGGGCAGCAGACAGGGAGGGGCCTCGGCCCTGGCCTCCCCCCCGCGCCGACGGCGGCTGCGGGCTGAGTTGGGGTGGCCTAGCCCCGACCCCCGACTTTGCAACGCCGTGCAGGCGCCGCGCCTGCTGCATCCCAGAGTCCTCACCAGAAAATATGTGCTTTCTCTCTGTGGTGAACAGCCCTCGCGGCCACTACCTGTGTCACGCTGGGAGCCAGGCTGGGGGATGCCACAGAGAACACGCTGTGCTCCTGCCCGCAGGGAGCTTAGGGCCAAGACTTGAGTGGCTGTGTGTGGTGTCACAACCTAATGCCCCAGAACGCAGACAAGTAAACCAGGCCCAGAGAGGCAGGCGTCTTCCCCAGCCAACAAGAGCTGCACCCCAAACACGTCCTGAATGCAAAGTCCTTTAAAAAATCTCTTTCCTCCTCTTCCCTACCTCTCTTGCCCTGAAAAATTTCCCTCTGAGAAAGGGGCACACTAGCGCCTTCTCATTGGAACCATTTAGCTTGAATGGACGGGGAAGCTTGGCCCAGGAAGAGCTAGCTGTTGGGCTGAACGCAGGAGGCCATGTGAGTCAGGGCCTCAAATTTTGAAAGTACCCTGTGTTTCAGTAATTTTTCTTTATCCATTCATCTGTTGAAGGGCACCAAGGTTGATTCCATAGCTTAGCCATTGTGAATTGAGCTTAAAATCAGCATTCTCCAGTGAGATGGCCACATCAGTGTTCTTTGGGTATATACTGAAGAGTGGGGTAACTGGGTCAAATGGTGTTTCCATTCCAAGTTTTCCATACTGCTTTCCAGAGTGGTTGCACCAATTTGCAATCCCACCAGCAATGTATGAGTATACTTTCCCCCCATCTCTGCCACCATTTATTGTTACTTGTATCCTTGATAATTGCCATTCCGACTGGAGTGAGAGAAATGCAACTGTAGTGGGGGCTGGAGTTGTAGCTCAGCGGTAGAGCACTTGCCTAGTAAGTGTGAGGCACTGGGTTTGATTCCCAGCACCACGTATAAATAAGCAAATAAAATAAAGGTCCATCAACAACTAAAAAAAAAAAAAAATTAAAAAAAAAAAAGAAATGTAACTGTAGTGGTAGTGAGGATGATGGACTTCAGAGAAGAGGTAGACTAGCCCCTGGAAGAACAGTAAGAACGGTCTGCAGCAATCTAGGAATAAATTAGGCCTTTTATAAATGGGAAGGAAATAGAAGGAAATATAAGAGACATTTAGGGCATAGAAGCAATAGCATTTAATGACAAGAGTAGAGGAGTGGAGGTAGCATAAGAGACAACTTCCAGTTTCCTTGTTTACGAAATTGGGAGGACAGTTGCCTCATACTCTAGGTTAAAGAAGAGAGGAGGAAGAGGAGGGTTTGGAATAGCGGGAGTTTATGAGTTCAGTTTTGAACATGGTCTGGTTGAAATGATTATGAGGTGCCTCTGGGGTATTTTACTTATGGGTAGAAACTCAGGATGGGGGTCTGTGATGGAAAGGAGGAATTTAAATCATTAAGCATATAGTGTTGTTGATGCCTACGGTTTGGTTGCTGTGAGTAGGAGGACCCCTAGCTCTCAAGTGAGGGGCAAAGGAGTAAATTCCTGAGGAGGCTAGAAGGAAGTCAGAAATCAAAGGAATAGGAAGGGGGCCAAGAAAGAGAGTGCCAAAGTGCCAAAGCAGGGTGTCCAGCAGGCAGGGGATGCTGGACTGTCCTGTAAGCCCTGGGAACTGAGGAGGCAAAACTTCAAATTCACAATTCCCCAAAACCCCTCTATCACCCACATACCCAATGAAGCCATCTTTTGAAGAAAGGTTTGCAGGGGGAAAAAAAGTGTCAAACACTGTAGCACATAGTATACTAATGTTAAATCACATTGTTGGGGCTGGGGTATGGCTCAGTGGTAGAACACTTGCCTAGGATGTGTGAGGCACTGGGTTCAATTCTCAGCACTGCATATAAATAAATAAAATAAAGGTCCACTTCCAACTAAAATGTTTTTAATTGCATTGTTAACTATTCAGAAAAAACGCATCCATCACAACTATATCATATATCAAAATACATTACAAATGTATTAAAAAGTTAGATTTGCTAAGCCACAAAAGATTTAGAAGAAAATGTAAGTGAATATACTTATCTTAGTGCATTAATATTTCTATCAAACCAGCTAAGGCAGAGACTGAAGAGGGTTGGGGCAGGGAGCTGGGAGTGGGGTGTGGAGATAAAGGAAGGGAAAAGAAAAAAGAAAGTTCAATAGATTTGTAAAGTTAAAGACTTTAAGCCAAAAGTTTCATACAAAATTAAAAAACAAATATCACTGATAGGGCACATTAAAGAAGGAAAGAGGAAAATTCTAACTTTTAAATTTTATGTAGACTTATATTTTAGTCCATTTATTATTTATTGTTTTTATAATTAAAATCACAAATTTACTTAATTTACAAACCAGGAGAATATTTATGATAATGTCAGAGATAAAGGTTTAAATAGCTTTTCCAAACTGCTGTTTTAAAAAAATGCCAGACACTGTGGCTAATGTCTGTAATCCCAGTGGCTTGGGAGGCTGAGGCAGGAGGACTGCAAGTTCAAAGCCAGCCTCAGCAACTTAGTGAGGCCCTGTCACAAAATAAAATATAAAAAAAGAACTGGGATGTGGCTCGGTGATTAAGTACCCCTGGGTTAAATCCCTGATGGAAGGAAGGAAGGAAGGAAGGAAGGAAGGAAGGAAGAAAGAAAAGAAAGGAAGAAAGGAAGAAAGAAAGGAAGAAAGAAAGGAAGAAAGAAAGAAAGAAAGAAAGAAAGAAAGAAAGAGTCAATGAAGAAATAAAATGATAAACCTATGAAAAATGTATAAGCAGGTGCTACTCAAAACAGCACAAACTTTAAAAAAAAATTTTAGTTGTAGATGAACACACAGTGTTTTTATTTATGTTTATGTGGTGCTGATGAGAATTGAACCCAGTGCCTCACACATGTGAGGCAAGTGCTTTACCACTGAGCTACAGCCCCAGCCCGAAGAGCACAAACTTTTAAGTAAGCAGCTATTTTCATTTGTCAAATTGACCAAATGCTATTTTAAAAATTATTTTATTAGTGCATGATAGTTCTATGTGATATGGGGTTCATTTTGGCATAATCATTAATGCATGGGATACAATTTGCTCTACTTCAGTCCCTGGTGCTTCCTCTTTGCCATCCTCTTCCTCTCCCAGCTTCCCTGTACTCTACTGGTCCTTCCTTCTATTTATTGATTTATTTTTAATTGGTGCTTTATAACTGTTATTTTTCATGCCATTCTTAGTAAGGAGCTGTCAGCAAGGTCCTCTCATGTCTTGGGTGCTGGTGGGACTTTACATGGTCACATTCCTAGAGGGACTCCGGATGGTGCTGGCCCAACTATTCCATCTTGTGAGAATTCATCCTGAGGAAGTGATTATGAAAATGAACGAAGATTTTTCTATAAGCATTTTGATGTGTCTTTTAATTACAAACAAATGAAAACTACCCATATGTCCATCAACAGAGAAATGGAGAGATAACTTGTGATATATCCACAAAGCAGGATACTATACAGCCTTAGGAAAATGGGAGAGAGGGATGCTGAATGATATGAAAAACAGTTTCTACCGTATACAATAATAAGCAATTTGTGAATTGCTATGTACTTCTGTACACTAAACCACCCCAATTTTATGATTTAAATATTTGATATGGATATACACATAAGTTTAAAATATATACATCCATATAACCTGAAATACATAAAATAATAACAGTGATGATCTCCAGTGAAGCTATGGGTAAGTTTATTTTTTATTAAACAGTTGTACTTTTATAATTACAAAAGCGTTATTTTTTAAAGGTGGTATAAAAATAAGATAAAAGTAAGCAAACACATGAATGGTCACAGAGAGGACAAAGATAGACACAGGCAAGATGGAGTGGATGTGAGAGATGGGTTAGGTTGCTAGGGCAAGAGCCCAGCTACAGAGGATGAAGAGCAGGTAGAATCACATGGATAAGCATTCCACTCATGAGGTTGGCTGTAAAGGAAAGTGAACACCTTTGAACATTTTCCCCACAACTCACAGTGGAAAACATGCTTTGTATTGCTGTCTGGTATACACATATGTACATATGTAGATTAAAAACCGAAACAAAAGCTTTATTTATAAAGCAATACTTAATATGAACTATAGGGGTTACCATTAAATATGACTTTCTTGCAGCAGTCACATTTGCCTATTCCTAAATTCATTCTAGGGTGGGACATGAGGACAATGCTATATGTATAACCATGGTGGTTTATGTTTAATGCCTATTCTTTTCCTTACTTGTAGTTTTGTTGGTTAAAAATTCTCGCTAACACATTTAAGTTTCTGTGTATATTATTAATAACAATAAACTACTCATCAATAAGAATTGTCTAATCTTAATCCAAAATGGTAGTAAATTTATAATCATGCTTCAGTGTATTCAAAGAAAATGGCAGATATTAGCTTTTTTCTTTGGGCATCAGTGTGTATGTGTATGTGATATTGGGGTTTGAATGCAAGGCCTGGTGCATGCTAGGCAAATGCTCTACCACTGAGCTACATCCCCAGCCTGGACATTGACTTGAACTCAATATAGAGTTTCAGGATTTTGGAAAACAAATGGATCATTTTTCAAAATGGTTTTCCATAATATTTCATTTTTTAATTTTTGGAAATGATTAAAGTTTGAGACTTGTAGTATAGAGACTTATAGCACAATTACTCTCTTTAATTTTATCCCATTAAAATATCCTCTTTAGGGCTGGGGTTGTGGCTCAGCGGTAGAGTGATCACCTTGCACATGCAAGGCCCTGGGTTTGATCCTCAGCACCACACACAAAAAATAAATAAATAAAATAAAGGTATCATGCACAAGTACAATTAAAAAATATTTTTAAAAAATCCTCTTTAATACTGTTTTCTTCGTGTGTTGCAAAATGTTGAGGATACATAGTAACTGTGGTAATTATGTTAAATGTATTTTGTAACTGTTGTGTATATTTAACACCTTGCAATATAAATTACTTTCTCCCTGTAAATCCAAATTCAGTTAGTTAACAATGTCAAAAATAGGAGTTCTTGTGCCAATTTTTGCTGAAATATCTTCCAAATGAGATTGCTTTTTCAGCAGAAAAGTGTGGATCCTATTCCTGAGTTCATATAACTTAGTACTTTGCTTGTAGAAATCCCTACCTTCACTATGATATCATGTACACATATGTTAGTGAAATGGAAATTCTGCTGCTCTAACAAAGATCCAAAAAGACAGAGGTTTACGTTGATCTCTAACTTAAATTAAGATCTGAGTGGTGTAGGTTGGTGCAGAGTCCCAGGAGCTCGTTCAAGGAATGTGCTGCTTGCATGGTACTGCTTCACCATCCCACAGGGAGTTGTTCTCATCTGTGTGACCTGGATGGGTCCTAGGCACATAGAGGAATCCATGCCCCAGAGGCCAAGTCACATAAAGTCCTTCCTCCATCATCCACTGTTGAAGACAGAGTTGTAGAAACCTGCCTGTGGATGACACTCTATCCCAGTCTCCCAGAGGCCAGCCACAGCTCTGTTTCTATGGCAAAGGGTGGAGGGCTTGGTCAGATACCACCATTCGCAGCCATAGCTCCAACATGGAACAAGACATACAGAAAAGTGAAAATTTCCTTAAATTGTTTAACTATCATTACTCTCATTTTCAAATTTAGGAGGTTTGGGAGAATCCTTAGGACACCAAAATCTTTAGAATGTATGAAATAGAGGTTCTAAATAGTAATATCAATAGTAGTTTCTAAGAATATTTTTTAATTACCCTACTATGTTTTATGGTTATGCTTACTTCTTAACAATTTGCAATTCTATTACATTTTTCCAGCTGAATCTGTTTTTCATATAATGTGTTTTTGCAATTCTATCAAATTACTTAACCAATTATGTGTTAGATTAAATTTGAAGAACACAGAAATACTTTATAAAAGTCATCATGACCTATATATTTTGCATAAAGTGAACATGTTAATCACTTGGAATATTAGTGCTCTTTTTTTTAATATGCAATGCTTCACAAATTTGCATGTCATCCTTGCGCAGGGGCTATGCTAATTTTCTCTGTATTGTTCCAGTTTTTTTTTAGTACATATGCTGCTGAAGCAAGCACAATATTAGTGCTCTAAAGTGGCCTCACACCATCTGTGTCTGCCTAATAAGTATTAATTCAATTCTGTATGTCCTGTAGAACTATAAATCTGTTAAGACTACGTTATCACTAGAAGCCGAGTTGTAAATTTCATAGCTGATTTGTCAAGAATCATATTCACCACATCCATGTGTGCAGAGAATGATTTTTTCAGCAGGTACTTAAGCAATTTTTTCTTTCACAACATACATACCACACACACATATGCAATTAGAATAAGATAGTGATGCTTTCATTAACCAATATGAAAACTGTGTTGATGAAGTTACATCTTTTTTTCTTCTTTCTCTGAAAATATTTGAAGGCCTTATCAACAAGTTTTGCTTGCTGTACTTTCAAGGTTTTTTTTGTTTTTGTTTTTTTTGCAAGGGGGAATTGGAGACCTCAAGTTTTCACATGAAAGAATATCCTTGCAGGAGACCCAACCGCTAGTTTGCTTGGCCTCCAGGGCCCAGAGTAGCATCTCCCTGCTGCTGCATGCAGGGCCCAACCTGAGGATAAGCCCCCTCCACTCTTCCACTGTGCCATTCTGCAACTGGCCAAAGGTGCAGCCTTGACTCCACTAACAGGATTGCTGATTGGACATGATCCAGGTCAATTGGCTTAAACTGGAAGGGAAAAAAGAAGGGCTTCCAAGCGTCCATTTTGTTTGAGGCTTGTTCCTGAGTTCAACGTTTTTCTTTTGGTTGGTTGGTTTGTTTGTTTTGTTGTTTCTTAGGGTTTTTTTGTTTGTTTGTTTTTGCTTTGTTTTTGTTTTGATTGACAGTGTGTTTTTTTGCTTCTGCTCTTCTTTTCTTCCTTCTCACTTTTGTATTTTTTCTTCTTCCTTCATCTTCCCTATTTACACCCTGCCATTGCATACTCAACAGAGGCAAAAACAAGTTATACACAGAAATTGGGATTTTTAGAACGGGTACAATTGAAATATATAGCAAAGTGGTGTAATATATAGTTTATTCTCTATTTTCTAGACTCACTCTATCTCTCCTCTCTCTTACACTAATTTCTACTCCTTGGTCATTTTTTTTCTTCTTTTTTTCCTTTCCATCTTTCTTTATTTCTTCTCTCAACCGCTGCATAATTTAGGTTTATATATAAATCAGTCTTTACACCTAATCATTCACTCCATTCTCTTTCCTTTCTCATCTGATGATACAAAACCACTTCCATAGAACTCTCTTTTCATACTTTCTAAGATAGAACAAGTCAATACACTCACTTCCTTCTTCCTAAACATATCACCTCTGTGTCCATTACTTGAAACTATAAAACCCCATCAGAAGCGTACAGAGTAAATTGGAAACAATATCTGGGTTAACTAAATCCGTACATTGTGATCAAACTGGGATTCTCTGAATAGAAAGTGTTTGATTTTAAAGTGTAAAGAAAATATAAGGGGATCTGATAGCATTGTACTACAGGAGCAACGTAAGGTTTTAAGGTAAAATCAAAATTGTCAAGTTCCCACAGTGCAGGAAGAATAGATGCACAAGCAATATGAAGAAACAAGGGAAGAAAGTGACACAAACAAATCAATATACCTCCTCAGTAGATTCCATGGCATTCACAGTTGGTGAAATGCCAGAGATGGAATTTAGAAATTACATATTCCAAATGTTTGTGGAACTTAACAATGAACTCAAAAATGAGATGAGGGAGCAAATACAGGTGGCGAAAGATCATTTTGACAAAGAACTTTATAAACAAATACAGGAAGTAAAAGATTACTTCAATAGGGAGATAGAGGCTCTAAAGAGAAACCAAACAGAAATTCCAGAAATGAAAGAAGCAATAAACCAAAATAAAAGCTCAATCGAAAGTATTACCAACAAAGTAGATCACTTGGAAGAAAGAACCTCAGACAATGAAGACAAAATATATATCCTAGAGAAATCTAGATTACACAGCAAAAATGGTAAGAAACCAAGAACAGAACATTCAAGAATTATGGGACAACATAAAAAGACCAAACATAAGAGTGATTGGGGTAGAGGAGGGGGCAGAGTTTCAAGCTAAAGGAATGAGTGATTTATTTAATGAAATGATTACAGAAAATTTTCCAATCTTGAGGAATAAATGGGAAAACCAAGTTCAAGAGGCTTACCAAACACCAAACATACAAAATCACAACAGATCCACACCAAGGCACATTATAATGAAAATGCCTAATATACTGAGCAAGGAGAGAATATTAAAAACCACAAGAGAAAGGAAGCAGATTACATATAGTGGGAAACCAATCAGACTATGTTCAGATTTTTCTACCCAGACCTTAAAAGCAAGAAGATCCTGGAATAGCATATTTCAAGCTCTGAAAGAAAAGGGATGTCAACCAAGAATCTTATATCCAGCAAAATTGAGCTTTAGATTCAAAGATGAAATAAAAACCT
The DNA here is from genome assembly GCA_025594165.1 of Tamias sibiricus. Taxonomy (NCBI): domain Eukaryota; kingdom Metazoa; phylum Chordata; class Mammalia; order Rodentia; family Sciuridae; genus Tamias; species Tamias sibiricus. The sequence continues at coordinate 123,361,564 of CM046666.1, read as the reverse complement.
TTCACGACAAGCAAAAGATAAAAGATTTCGCATCTCGAAAGCCAGCACTTCTGAACATCCTGGGCAAAATTTTTCATTAAGAATAAGAGAAAAATAACAACAAAAATCAATAAAGGGAGATATTAAACTAAGGGAAATACCAACCAGAAGAGAAACCAAATCAAGCTAAAGATCATAATACAAATAAAAATGGATGGGAATAAAAATCACATCTCAATAATAACCCTGAATGTTAATGGCCTAAACTCGCCATTCAAAAGACACAGATTATCTGAATGGATTAAAAGAAATGACCCAACAATTTGCTATCTCCAAGAAACAAACCTCATAGAAAAAGACATCAATAGACTGAAGGTGAAAGGCTAGGAAAAGTCTTATCACTCACATGGCCTGCGGAAGCAAGCAGGGATTTCCATTCTCATTTCAAATAAGGTAGACTTCAAGCCAAAGCTAATCAAAAGGGACAAAGATAGATATTTCTTACTACCTAAGGGAACCATTCGTCAACAGGATATAACAATCATAAATCTATATGCCCCAAATAATGGAGCACCTACATTCATCAAACAAATTCTTCTCAAGTTCAAGAGTAAAATTGACCACAACACAGTTATTCTAGGGGATTTCAACACACCTCTCTCACCAATGGATAGATCATCCAAACAAAAGCTAAACAAAGAAACCGTAGGCCTCCTTAAAACAATTAATAACTTAGACCTAATGGACATATATAGAATATTTCATCCCTCAGTAAAAGAATACACTTTTTTCTCAGCAGCACATGGCTCCTTCTCCAAAATAGACCATATATTATGTCACAAGGCAACTCTCAGCAAATCTAAAAAAATAGAGATACTACCCTGCATTCTATCAGACCATAAAGGGATGAAATTGGAAATCAATGACAAAACAAGGAATAAGAAAAACTACTCCAACAACTGGAAGCTAAACAACATACTACTGAATGAACAAGGGGTTGAAGAAGACCTCAAGGAGGAGATTAAAAAATTCTGAGAGGTAAATGAAAACACAGATATATCATATAGAAATCTCTGGGACACTATGAAGGCAGTAGTAAGAGGAAAATTCATTGCACTGAGTTCATTCCTTAAAAGGAAAAAAAAACCCAACAAATAAATGACTTAACATCACACCTCAAAGCACTAGAAAAAGAAGAACAGATCAACACCAAGAGCAGCAGAAGACAGGAAATAATTAAAATCAGAGCAGAAATTAATGAAATTGAGACTAAGGAAACAATTCAAAGAATTGACAAAACTAAAAGTTGGTTCTTTGAAAAAATAAACAAAATTGACAGACCCTTAGCAATGCTAATGAAAAGAAGAAGAGAAAAAACTCAAATTGCTAACATTCGTGATGAAAAAGGGAATATCACAACAAACACCTCAGATATACAGAGAATAATTAGAAATTACTTTGAAAACTTGTACTCTAATAAAACAGAAAATACTGAATGCATTGACAGATTTCTAGAGTCATATGATTTGCCTAAACTGGATCTGGAGGCTATACACAATTTAAACAGATCTATTACAAGCGAAGAAATAGAAGATGTCATCAAAAAGCTACCAACAAGGAAAAGTCCAGGACCTAATGGGTTTACAGCTGAGTTCTACAAGACTTTCAAAGAAGAACTAATACCAATGCTCTTCAAACTATTTCAAGAAATAGAAAAAGAGGGAGCTCTTCCAGACTCTTTCTATGAGGCCAATATTACATTAATTCCAAAGCCAGGCAAAGACGCAGCCAAAAAAGAAAACTTCAGGCCAATATGTTTAATGAACATAGATGCAAAAATCCTCAACAAAATTCTGGCAAATCGGATACAAAAACATATCGAGGAGATCCAAGATGGCGGATTAGAGGAAGCCGCACTTCAGGGCAGCTCCGTGGAAAGAATCCAACAAAGCAGATAAACTGCCCCTCATCATATATATACAGGCTGAAAATACACATCTCCTGGATGGTTTGAATACATCGACCCAGGTGAGAGAGAGACAAACACGCTGTCTGCAGCGGCTAGAGCCTCGTGGCACTACTACACCGCCCTGGCGGAGCAAAGGCGGTGCAGAATAAAGCCAGAGCCCGCGCCGGGACTGCATTCCCCAGCCACACGCCAGCGTGAAACCAGCAAAAACTGCCGGTGGAATTAGTGCTGGGAGACCTCAGGAGACCGCAGGACAATGCCAGTTCAAATCCACACTCGGCCAGATGCGACCCTCACCAATAAAGCCCCAGAGAAAGTGGCGCGGAGACCAGCGAACAGGCAAGGAGGAACCTGAGACTGGGAGGACCTTCAACAGACAGCGGGGGAACGCGAGTCCAGTGTGACAACACTCTGCGACCCTTCAAGTGAGGAAGAGCATGGAAGTAGATTCCACACAAAGAACCATCTCCAGCATCACTCCTCACTAACCAGGTATGCAGACTTGACCCCGCCCACAAATTCTCCACATCAGCCAGAGCAGATCTGCCGAACAGCTAATTTAACAAACTGAGAGAGGAGAATAAGCTGCCTAGTTGAGACTTGTGAATTTGACTTTGTGGGTTTTTTTTTTTTTTTTTTTTTTTAATGTCATTGTAGTATTGTGCTTTTTTTTTACTTTTTTTTCTTTCTTTTTATTTATCTTCTTTTTTTCCTCTCTCCCATTTTCACTCCCTCTTGCCTCTCATTCCTTATTTCCTTATCTTCCCTATCTACACCCTGCCCCTACATTCTCAACAGAGAAGAAAACAAGTTGTGTACAGGAACTTGGAATTTTAAAACTGGGGCAACTGAACAGTACATCAAATGGGTGTTTTATATACTCTCCTTTCTCTCTTTTGACTCACCCTGTCTTCTCTCTTTCATTTATTCTTACTACCTGGCCATTTTCTAATTTCTCTCAACGTTTACATAAGCCTAACTGAAATACACATCGGTCTTCACACTTAACTGTACACTCCAATTCCTTTCCTCCCCCTTCTGTTATTAAACTACTTCCATAGATTTTGAGTATTACACTCCCGAAGGGGTGAAAAGCAATACCTTTCCCTCCTTCCTCCTAAGCATATCACCTTTGTACCCAATTTCTGAAACTATAAACCCCATTATAATCACTCAGAATATATTGGAGGCAATATCTAAATCCTCTAACTCTGTAAATTGTGAACAAACTGTGATTAACTGAATATAAAATGTCTGGTTTTAAGGTGTAAAGTATATATAAGGGGAGCTAATAGAATCCTGCAACAGGAGCATCATTAGGCCTTAAGGTAAAAACAAAAAAAGTCAAGGTTCCACAGTGCTAAAAGAAAAGACACATAAGCAATATGAAAAAACAAGGGAAGAAAATGTCCCAAACAAATCAACATACCTCCTTAGCAGATTCCTTGGCAAGCACAGTAGATCTAATGACAGAACAGGAATTCAGGAAATACATAATCCAAATGATTATGGAGCTCAAGGACGAATTCAAGAAGGAGGTGAGAGAGCAAATACAGGTAGTAAAAGACCACTTTGACAAAGAACTTCATAAACAAATACAAGAAGCAAAAGACTACTTCAATAGAGAGATAGAGGTTCTAAAGAGAAACCAAAGAGAAATTCTGGAAATGAAAGAAGCAATAAACCAAATTAAATGCTCTATTGAAAACATCACCAATAGATTAGACCACCTGGAAGAAAGGACCTCAGATAATGAAGACAAAATATACAAACTGGAAAAAAATGCAGAGAACATAGTAAAAATGGTCAAAAATCAAGAACAAAACATCCAAGAAATTTGGGACAACATAAAAAGACCAAATTTAAGAGTGACTGGAGTAGAAGGAGGAGCAGAATACCAAGCCAAAGGAATGAATAATTTATTCAACGAAATAATAGCAGAAAACTTTCCAAACTTGAGGAATGAATGGGAAAACCAGGTCCAAGAGGCTTACCGAACACCAAATGTACAAAATCATAACAGATCCACACCAAGGCACATTATAATGAAAATGCCTACTATACTGAACAAGGAGAGAATATTAAAAGCCACAAGAGAAAGGAAGCAGATTACATATAGTGGGAAACCAATTAGACTATGTTCAGATTTTTCAATCCAGACCTTAAAAGCTAGAATAAAAGCTGGAATAATATATTTCAAGCCCTGAAAGAAAAGGGATGTCAACCGAGAATCCTATACCCAGCAAAATTAAGCTTTAGATTCGAAGATGAAATAAAAACCTTCCACGACAAACACAAGTCAAAAGAGTTTGCATCTCAAAAGCCAGCACTTCTGAACATCCTGGGCAAAATATTCCATGAAGAAGAAAAGAAAAATAGCAATGAAAATCAACAAAGGGAGATATTAAACTAAAGGAATCACCAAGCAGAGGAGAAACCAAATCAAAGTAAATACCATAAACAAATAAAAATGGATGGAAATCCAAATTACATCTCAATAATAACCTTGAATGTTAATGCCTAAATTCACCATTCAAAAGACACAGATTATCAGACTGGATTAAAATAAACGACCCAATAATATGCTGTCTCCACGAAACCCACCTCATAGAAAAAGACATCAATAGACTGAAAGTTAAAGGCTGGGAAAAATCTTATGACTCACATGGACCAAGGAAGTAAGCAGGGATTTCCATTCTCATATCAAATAAGGCAGACTTCAAGCCAAAGCTAATCAAAAGGGACAAAGATGGATATTTCTTACTGATTAAGGGAACTATTCATCAACAGGATATAACAATTATAAATCTATATGCCCCAAATAATGGAGCACCTACATTCATCAAACAAACCCTTCTCAAGTTCAAGAATAAAATAGATCACAACACAGTTATTCTAGGGGACTTCAACACACCTCTATCACCAATGGATAGATCATCCAAACAAAAGCTTAATACAGAAACTTTAGGCCTCATTAAAACAATTAATAACTTAGACCTAACGGACATATATAGAATATTTCATCCCTCAGTAAGTGAATACACTTTTTTCTCAGCAGCACATGGCTCCTTCTCCAAAATAGACCATATATTATGCCACAAGGCAACCCTCAGCAAATATAAAAAAGCAGAGATAATTCCCTGAATTCTATCAGACCATAATGGGATGAAATTGGAAATCAATGATAAAACAAGAAATAAAATAAATTACTCCAACAACTGGAAGCTAAACAACATCTTACTGAACGAACAAGGGGTTGAAGAAGACATCAAAGAGGAGATTAAAAAACTCCTAGAGGTAAATGAGAACACAGATACATCATATAGAAATCTCTGGGACACTATGAAGGCAGTAGTAAGAGGAAAATTCATTGCACTGAGTTCATTCCTCAAAAGGAAAAAAAAAAAAAAAAAAAAACCCAACAAATAAATGACTTAACATCACACCTCAAAGCACTAGAAAAAGAAGAACAGACCAACACCAAGAGCAATAGAAGACAGGAAATAATTAAAATCAGAGCTGAAATTAATGAAATTGAGTCTAAAGAAACAATTCAAAGAATTGACAAAACTGAAAGTTGGTTATTTGAAAAAATAAATAAAATTGACAGACCCTTAGCGATGCTAACGAAAAGAAGGAGAGAAAAAACTCAAATCACTAACATCTGTGATGAAAAAGGAAATATCACAACAAACACCTCAGATATACAGAGAATAATTAGAAATTACTTTGAAAACTTGTACTCTAATAAAATAGAAAATACTGAAGACATTGACAGATTCCTAGAGTTGTATGAACTGCCCAAACTGGATCTGGAGGATATACACAATTTAAATAAATCAATTTCAAGTGAGGAAATAGAAAACGCCATCAAAAAACTTCCAGCTAGAAAAAGCCCAGGGCCTGATGGCTTTACGGCCAAGTTCTACAAGACCTTCAAAGAAGAACTAATACCACTGCTCTTCAACTTATTTCAAGAAATAGAAAAAGAGGGAGCTATCCCAGACTCTTTCTATGTGGCCAATATTACACTGATTCCAACGCCAGGCAAAGACACAGCCAAAAAGGAAAACTTCAGGCCAATATCTTTAATGAACATAGATGCAAAAATTCTCAACAAAATCCTGGCAAATCGAATACAAAAACATATCAAAAAGATAGTACACCACGATCAAGTGGGGTTTATCCCAGGGATTCAAGGTTGGTTCAACATATGGAAATCAATTAACATAATACATCACATCAATAGACTCAAAGATAAAAACCATATGATCATCTCAATAGATGCAGAGAAAGCATTCGACAAAATACAACACCCCTTTATGGTCAAAACACTAGAAAAACTAGGAATAACAGGAACATATCTCAACATTATAAAAGCTATTTATGCAAGGCCCAGAGTTAACATTATCTTAAATGGAGAAAAATTGAAAGCATTCTCTCTAAAAACTGGAACAAGACAGGGATGCCCCCTTTCACCACTGCTATTTACCATAGTACTGGAAACTCTGGCCAGAGCAATTAGACAGACGAAAGAAATTAAAGGGATCCAGATAGAAAAGAAGAGCTCAAATTAGCACTATTTGCTGATGACATGATAACATACCTAGAAGACCCAAAAAACTCTACCAGAAAACTTTTACAACTAGTAAATGAATTTGGCAAAGTAGCAGGATACAAAATCAATACCCATAAGTCAAAGGCATTTTTGTACATCAGTGACAAAGCCTCTGAAAGGGAAATGATGAAAACTACCCCATTTACAATAGCATTAAAAAAAAAAAAACCTGGGAATCAACTTAACGAAAGAGGTGAAAGACCTCTATAAGGAAAATTATAGAACACTAAAGAAATCATAGAAGAACTCAGAAGATGGAAAGACCTACCTTGCTCTTGGATAGGTAGAGTCAATATTGTCAAAATGTCCATACTACCAAAGGCATTATACAGATTAATGCAATTCCAATCAAAATTCCAATGTCATTTTTCAAAGAAATAGAAAAAATAGTCATGAAATTCATCTGGAAAAATAAGAGACCCAGAATAGCCAAAGCAATCCTGAGCAAGAAAAGTGAAGCAGGAGGCATCACCATACCGGACTTTAAATTATACTATAGAGCAATAGTAACAAAAACAGCATTGATTGGCACCAAAACAGACTGGTGGACCAATGGTACAGAATTGAGGACACAGAGACTAATACATATAATTTCAGCTGTCTTATATTAGACAAAGGCGTCAAAAATGTACAGTAGAGAAAGGATAGCCTCTTCAACAAATGGTGCTGGGAAAACTGGAAATCCATATGCAACAAAATGAAATCAAACCCTTATCTCTCACCATGTACAAAACTCAATTCAAAGTGGATCAAGGACCTAGGAATTAGACCAGAGACAATACGCCTAATAGAAGAAAAAGTAAGCTCCAATTTCCAACATGTCGGATTAGGCCCCAAGTTCCTTAATAAGAATCCTGTAGCGCAAGAACTATTACCAAGAATTAATGAATGGGATAGATTTAAACTAAAAAGCTTCTTCTCAGCAAAAGAAACAATCAGTGAGGTGAACAGAGAGCCAACTAATTGGGAACAAATATTTAATACATGCACATCAGATAGAGCACTAATTTCTAGAATATATATAGAACTCAAAAAACTTAACACCAAAAAAGCAAATAACCCGATCAATAAATGGGCTAAGGAACTGAAAAGACACTTCTCAGAAGAAGATACACATTTAATCAACAAATACATGAAAAAATGCTCAACATCACTGGCAATTAGAGAAATGCAAATCAAAACTACTCTAAGATTTCATTTCACTCCAGTCAGAATGGCAGCTATCAAGAACACAAACAACAATAAATGTTGGAGAGGATGTGGGGAGAAAGGCACACTCATACATTGCTGGTGGGACTGCAAAATGGTGCAACCGCTATGGAAAGCAGTATGGAGATTTCTTGGGAAAATGGGAATGGAACCACCCTATGACCCAGCCATCCCACTCCTGGGTCTATTACCAAAGGACTTAAAAACAGCATATTACAGTGACACAGCCACTTCAATGTCTATAGCAGCACAATTCACAATAGGTAGGTTGTGGAACCAACCTAGATGTCCCTCAGTAGATGAGTGGATAAAGAAAATGTGGTATATATACAAAATGGAATTTTACTCAGCAATAAAAGAGAATAAAATAATGGTATTTGCAGGTAAGTGGATGAAGTTGGAGAATATAATGCTAAGTGAAATTAGTCAATCTAAAAAATCCAAATACCAAATGTTTTCTCTGATATAAGGAGGCTAGTTCACAGTGTTGTTGGATGGGGGTACATAGGATTAGAGGAACACTAGAATGGTCAAAGGAAAGGGAGGGGAAGGGAGGGAGCAAGGGGGGAGGGAAGGGGGGAAGGGAAAAAAATTGGTGGTTGAATGAGACGGATATCATTATCCTAAATGCATGATTGAAGATCTGAATGGTACTTATATACTTTGTATACAAGCAGTTGTATGTAAAAAGATACTATACTTGTGCATTATGAATAAGTAAATAAATAATTAAATAAACAAACAAAAAAGAATATCCTTGCAAACAATATATTTTCAGTGGGCTTCAAACATTGTATAAACTACACATAAATCTTTATTTAAAAGGCTTGCCCTTTTTTTCTTTCTTTCTTTTCTTTTTCTTTCTTTTCTATTATGGCTCAAATAAAATAATTCACTGATTAGAAGAAACATTTTTCCTTGTTGTCACTATATACATGTCCACATCTGGCAGATCAAACAGAACAGGCTTCTGTGCTTTTTACATCTTTATTTCTTCTAATAATGAATTCTTTTAAGAACAATTTGTATAAATTTGATTAAAGTGTACAATTATCACAGTTTAAAAACTTGTAACAATTGTACCTAATCCAAAACAAATCCCACATAGAAAGTTGTTAACTCATAGCCAAATCTTGGTGGAAAGTCTTGCTGCCTTTGCCAACAGAGGATAAATCTCTTCTAAACTTAATTTACTAACTAATTGTATAGTATGATAATGTAAAAGTGAACCATAAGATATGAACTTTCCTGATACAATTATGATCATATCTCAAACATCAGATGGGATGTTTGTGAGCGGGAGGGTGAATGGTGGCTGATTCCCAGTCAACACAGATCCTCATTAAACCCTTGCCACTGGCTGTCACTCAACTTAGTTGTCTGGAGTATTTTCCACAACCTGGAAAGCTCTTGTTTAGAATATATGTGTTTCACATATTTGTAGGTTCTTTACTACTATATCTAAAAGTATATTTTGGTAAACGTTCAATTATTTTATAATACATTAGTAGAGGCATGAAATTTGAAAAGCATCAGAGCAGAGGGGGATTTGAGTCTAAGGAGTCTCTTGATGGGGAGTATGTCCAGTGAGGAAAAAAAGAGGAAGAGAAAGACAAGAAATCAGAGGCTGAAGAAGTGGGAGGAAGCAGCCTATTGGTGAAATAAGCGTCCTATGGAGATGAGAAGATGGCATCTAGGTACAGATAGATGGTCATTGCCCAGGCAGGCATGAAGGCCAATCTACAGATAGGAGGGGAAAGTAGAAGGTTGGTTTGTTACTCGATTTATCTTGTTGAGGTGGGAGTAGAAATTTGTTGGAGCTACACCTGGTGACTTCTGTTTTTCTCATAAAACATGAAGACATGCATTGAGTGTAAAAGAAATGAATGGATGACAACCCCCACGTTTGGAAATGGAAAGAGGGGTGTCTGAAGATGCATAGATGTTTGCTCTTCAGTGTTGAGGACTTGAGTAATTCCCTATTTATGAACACTTAGGAAGCAGTTCTGATTCAGAATTTCTAAATTTGATGATTACTAGTGGATTTTCTATTGCTTCGGAAATTGGCCACCTTGATTCATCCAGCTCAATTCTCCCTTTTAAGTTCTTTTTTTTTTTCTACCTGATACTCAAATAATGGATCTTTTTACTTACTTTTATGCCTAATTCACAATGTGCTAAAGAAACATTTGTAATGTGAAGTTTTTTTTTTTTCAAATATGTACCAGTATAATCTGAAAATACAATAAGCATAGTTTTTGGATTAAATTCAGTTTTGTGTTAAATTTAGGGTAAGATAAAGCATTTAATTTTGAAGGTTGTTAATGAAATCATTAATGATACTGAGCATTTAGAAAAGTAAATGATTATATTTAATGTTTTACATAATGTTAAAATATGATGCAATCCTCCACCCCTTTATTTTGTACTAGGACTTGAACCCAGGGGCACTGAACTTCTTGAGTTGCTGGGATTACAGGTGTGCACCATCACACCCAGGTGATAAAACCCTACTTTAAGAAAAAAATTAAATTACCCACAAAACAGATAAAATTGAAAAAGGATTCTTTTGTTTGCAAAAGCAATTTTCTATTTTAGTAATAATTAATATGCACTTAAATATGATCCAATTTGATGTTTGCTTCTGGCTATTGTACAACAGTTTGTATCAGAACAACATTACTATTAAAAGCAAGTATAAGACTGGACTTAAGAATTAAAAGCAACACTTTGAGGGCATCAAAACAAACAGGGTAGCAGGCACTTGAAGGATCAATGTTCTAGAGAGAAGGAAAATGAACAGAAGTGAATAAGATGTTCTTTCTTACTTTTTTCTTTTGGAGTATTTGCTCATTCGCCTCATAGTGCATAGAGGCCACCTGTGTGATGTCATTGTCACTTAGAGATGTCAATCTCAAGGTCTGAAGAGGAAACTTAAAGGTCAGAGTTATTAAGGTAATTAGAATTAAGGAACCATCCTCTCATATATATTCTGTTTCTTTTCACTCAATGGTTTGTCACAGACAACTTTTCCTTTTTAGGTAGGCTGCTTGTTCTTCTACAGATGACTCTAGCAAACTTTATTCAATCTGTCCATATTGTTGGATTCCAGTTTGTAATATTATAAGCATGGCTTTAGTGAAATTGCTATGATTATTATATCATTTCCCTACTAGAATATATTCCTAGAATACGTTCCTAAAAGTGCTGAGTCAAAAACCAGATGCAAGCCAGGTGCGATGGTGCATGCCTATATCCCAGCAGCTCAGGAGGCTAAGGCAGGAGGATCACAAGTTCAAAGCCAGCCTCAGCAAAAGTGAGGTGCTAAGCAACTCCATGAGACCCTGTCTCTAAATAACATACAAAATAGGGCTGGGGATGTGGGTCAGTGGTTGAGTGTCCCTCAGTTCAATCCCCAGTACCCAAAAAAGAAAAAAAGCAGATGCAGTTCCAAGGTTTGACCACATATTGCCAGTCTCCACTCAAGGAATATCAGCATGACAGCCTGCATCCCTGTCCTTCAGCATGAGAGTGTATTTTTTGATACTTTAATTTTTTTCTTTTTTTTTATTGGCATATTATAATTATACATAACAGTGGGGTTTGGGTTTGTTAAAATATATTCATATGTGCACACAATAAAACAGTATAATTTGATCAATTTCATTCCCCAGTACCTTCCCTATCCCTCCTCTCCCTTCCCTTGATGCCCTTCCTCTTCTCTACTGGCCTCCCTTATGTTTTTAAAAATTTGTTCTTAAAAAAATTTGTTCTAATTAGTTATACATGACAGTAGAATGCATTTTGACACACTGCTCACAAATGGAGGACAACTTCTCATTCCTCTGGCTGTACATGGTGCAGTTACACAAGTAGTGTAATCATACATGTATATAGGATAATTATGTCTGTCTCATTCTACGGTCTTTTCCATCCCCACAGCCCCACACCTCCACCAATCCCCTCTGAACAACCCAAAGTTCCTTCATTTTTCCCTGCCCCCAGCCCCCCACTATGGGTTAGTATCCACTTATCAGAGAAAACCTTTGGTTTTTTGGGATTGGCTTATTTCACTTAGCATGATGTTCTCTAGTTCCATCCATTTACCTGCAAATGCCATAATTTCATTTTTCTTTAGGGCCGTGTAATAGTCCATTGTGTATATGTAGTACATTTTCTTTATCCATTCATCTGTTGTAAGGCATTTAGGTTGGTTCCATAGTTTAGCTATTGTGAATTGAGCTGCTATAACCATTGATGTGGCTGCATCAGTATAGTATGCTGATTTTAAGTCCTTTGTGTATAAAACGAGGAGTGGGAGAGCTGGGTCAAATGATGGTTCCTTTCCAAGTTTTCTGAGGAAATCTCCATACTGCTTTCTGGAGTGATTGCACCAATAATGTATGAGTGAGTGTACCTTTTCCCCACATCCTTGCCAACTTATTGTTGCTTGTTTTCTTGATAATTGCCATTCTGACTGGAGTGAGATGAAATCTTAGTTTTGGTTTGCATTTCTCTAATTACTAGAGATGATGAACATTTTTCCATATGCTTGTTGATGGATTCTATTTCTCCTCCTGTGAAGTGTCTGTTCAGTTCCTTAGCCCATTTTATTGATTTGGGTTTTTGTTGTGTGTGTGTGTGTGTGTGTGTGTGTGTGTGCGCGTGCGCGCGTGCGTGTGCATGTTAAGTTTTTTGAGTTCTTTACATATCCTAGAGATTAATGCTTTATCAGAGGTGCAGGTGGTAAAAATTTTCTCCCAATCTGTAGGCTCTATTCTCGAATTGTTGATTGTTTCCTTTGCTGAGAAGAAACTTCTTATTTTGAGTCCATCCCATTTATTGATTCTTAATTTTACCTCTTGTGCTTTAGGAGTCTTGTTAAGGAAGTCAGGTCCTAAGTGACATGATGAAGATTTGAGCCTACTTTTTCTTCTATTAACCTTAAGGTCTTTGTTCTAGTGCCTAAGTCTTTGAAACACATTGAGTTGATTTTTTTGCAGGGTGAGAGAGGTATAATTTCATTTTGCTGCATTTGGATTTCCAGTTTTCCCAGCACCATTTGTTGAATAGTCTCTTTTCTCCAATGTATGCTCTTGGAGCCTTTGTCTAGTATGAGATAACTGTATTTATATGTCTCTGTGTCTTCTATTCTATACCATTGGTCTACATGTCTCTTTTGGTTCCAATACCATGCTGTTTTTGTTACTGTGGCTCTGCAATATAGCTTAAGGTCTAGTATTGTGATGCATCCTGCTTCACTTTTCTTGCTAAGAACTGCTTTGGCTATTCTGGGTCTCTTATTTTTTCCAAATAAATTTCATGATTTCTTTTTCTAGTTCTTTGTAGAATGTCATTGGTATTTTAATAGGAATCACATTAAATCTGTATAACAGTTTTGGTAGTAGGGCCATTTTTGACAAAGATCTTTCCATCTTTCTTTAATGTTCTTTAGTTTTCATTGTAGAGGTCTTTCACCTCTTTTGTTAGATTGATTCCCAAGTATTTTATTGTTTTTGAGGCTATTGTGAATGGGGTAGTTTTCCCAATTTCTCTTTCAGTGGATTCATCAATTATGTATAAAAATGCATTTGATTTATGGGTATTGACTTTATATTCTGCTACTTTGCTGAATTCATGTATTAATTCTAGAAGTTTTCTGGTAGAATTTTTTGGATCTTTTAAATATAGCATCATGTCATCAACAAATAGTGATAGTTTGAGTTCTTCTTTTCCTATTTAAATCCCTTTAATTTCTTTTATCTGTCTAATTGCTCAGGCCAGTGTTTCAAGAACAACGTTAAATAGGAGTGGTGAAAGAGGGCATTCCTGTCTTGTTCCAGTTTTTTTTTTTTTTAATATTTATTTATTTGCTTTAGTTGTACACAATGTGTTTATTTATGTGGTGCTGAGGATCGAACCCGGGTCGCGCACGTGCTAGGCGAGCGCTCTACCGCTGAGCCACAACCCCCGCCCTTGTTCCAGTTTTTTAGAGGGAATGTTTTCAATTTTTCTCCATTTAGAATGATGTTGGCCTTGGGCCTAGCATAGATAGCTTTTACAATGTTGAGGAATGTTCCTACTACCCCTAGTTTTTCTAGTGTTTTGAACATGAAGAGGTGCTGTGTTTTGTCAAATGCTTCTCTGCATCTATTGAGATGATTATATAGTTCTTGTCTTTAAGTCTATTGATACAATGAATTGCGTTTATTGATTTTCATATGTTGAATCAACCTTGCATCCCTGAGATGAACCCCATTTGATCATGGTGCACTATCTTTTTAATATGTTTTTGTAAGCAATTTGCCAGAATTTTATTGAGAATATTTGTGTCTGTTTTCATCAGGATTATTGGTTTGACATTTTCTTTCCTTGATATGTCTTTGTCTGGTTTTGGTATCAGGGTGATACTGGCCTTGAAGGAGCCCTAATTAGGAAGGGCTGTTGTAGCTAGCTGGAAGCCATGGGTTCCACCTGATATGTATGTGACGCACCTGTAGGCACCCGCAAACCTGAAGGTATATAACCGGGTGAAAGCGGTCCGAGTTAGGAGAACGGAGAATTCAGTCAGCCGGGCAGTCACTCGGTCGGTCAGAAGAATCAGAGCGGCCAGAACGTAGGCAGAGCGGTTACAGAAACCAGATAGAAGACAGAAGAGAAATGACTGGTCAGAGTTAGGCCGAGGCTCCTGAAGAAGACAGAAGAAAGAAGACAGAAGACAGAAGAGAGAAGAAAGAAGCTCTAGTCTTTCTCTAAGCTAAGCTCTAAGCTCTATCTTTATCTTTCTTTCTAAGACTCTAAGCTAAGAAGACAAGCTAAGAAGCTCTATCTTTCTTTATCTTTCTTTCTAAGACTCTAAGCTAAGAAGACAAGAAGAAATCTTTCTCTAAGCTAAAATCTTTCTTTCCCTCTCTAAGAAAGTAGAAGTAAAAGTAGTAAAAGCTTAACTCTGCCCCCGAGAGTTTTTCCTCCCGGTTTTCGGTACCAGGAAGCTTACATGGCCTCATAGAGTGAGTTTTTCCATTTCATGGAATAATTTGAGGAGTATCGGTATTAGTTCTTCTTTGAAGGTCTTGTAGAACTCAGCTGAGAATCCGTCTGATCCTGAGTTTTTCTTGGTAGGCCTTTGATGGCATCTTCTATTTCATTGCTTGAAATTGATCTGTTTAAATTGTGTATGTCCTAATTCAGTTTGGGTAGATCATATGTTTCTAGAAATTTGTTTATGTCTTTGAGATTTTCTATTTTATTGGAGCATAAGTTTTCAAAATAGTTTCTCATTATCTTCTGTATTTCAACAGTGTCTGTCATGATATTTCCTTTTTCATCATGAATTTTAGTAATTTGAGTTTTCTCTTCCCTCTTTTTATTAGCATGGCTAAGGGTTTATCAATTTTATTTATTTATTCAAAGAACCAGCTTTTCGTTTCGTCAATATTTTCAATTGTTTCTTTTGTTTCAACTTCATTGATTTCAGGTCTGATTTTATTTATTTCCTGTCTCCTACTGAATTTGGTGTTGATTTGTTCTTCTTTTTCTAGGGCTTTGAGAGGTAATGTTAAGTCATTTATTTGTTGACTTTTTCTTCTTTTAATGAGTGAGATTTCCTCTTAGCACTGCCTTCATAGTGTCCCAGATATTTTGGTATGTTGTATTGGTGTTCTCATTTGCCTCTAAGAATGTTTTTTTTTTTTAAATCTCCTCCCTGATATCTTCTGCTATCCATTGTTCACTTAATAGCATATTATTTAGTCTCCATGTGTTGGAGTAGCTTCTATTTTTTAAAAAAACTATATTTTACTTGTAGATGGACACAATATCTTTATTTATTTATCTATTTGTGGTGCTGAGGATCGAACCCAGGGCCTCACACATGCTAGGCAAGCACTCTACCACTGAGCCACAACCCCAGCCCTTCTGGTTTTTTTTTTTTTTTCCAAATTTATTTATTCTTTATTCTAAGTTGTCTATTTTTTATTTTATCATTGATTTCTAATTTCATTCCATTATGATCTGATAGAATGCAGGGTAGTATCTCTATTTCTTTTCTTTGTATTTGCTGAGCGTTTCTTTGTGGCATAACATATAGTCTATTTTAGAGAAGGATCCATTTACTGCTGAGAAGAAGGTGTATTTGCTTGATGATGGATGAAATATTCTATATATGTCTGTTAAGTCTAAATCATTGATTGTATTATTGAGTTCTATAGTTTCTTTGTTTAGTTTTTGTTTGGAAGATCTATCCAGTGGTGAGAGAGGTGTGTTAAAGTCACTTAGTAATATTATTTGATTCTTGAAATTGAGAAGTGTTTGATGTATGTAGATGCTTCCTTGTTTGGTTGATGTATGTTTCCCTTAAGCAGTATGAAATGTCCTTCTTTGTCCCTTCTGATTAACTTTGGATTGAAGTCTACTTTGTCTGATAGGAGGATGGAAACCCTTGCTTGTTTATGCAGTCCATGTGAGTGATGTTTTTTTCCCCCAAACTTTCATCTGCAGTCTGTGGATATCTTTTCCTAGGAGGTGAGTCTCTTGAACGCAGCATGTTGTTGGGTCTTTTTTTAATATCCAATCTGCCAGTTTATGTCTTTTGATTGAGGAGTTTGGGTCATTCACATTCAAGGTTATTATTGAGATATGATTTATAATCCTGGTCATTTTGATTTATTTTTGGTTTTTAACTTGACTTATTTCTCCTTCAACATAATAGTGTATTAAAATTGTTTTCCCATTTGTCCAAATTTTAGCTGGAATAATTAATAAAACTTTTCTTTTTGCTTATAATTACACTTAAAAGATGAAGTTGAATATTTTATTTTTAGTGTTTCCTTGCCTGTTTATGTTGTCCATTTAAAAAATGAAGACATTCTTTTTTATCAATTTATAAGAGTTGTTCACATTTATTAGGGATAATAATTTTATGTCACACATATGACCATTATGTTTTTAAGTTTGCCATCTTTTTTTAATTTGTTTGTGGTGGACTACATAGAAATTTTAAATTGTGTGTTTGTATATGTCAGTGTGTGTACGTGTGTGTGCATGCACGTGCAGCATGGTTTGGTTCTTGAATGTTCCCCAGAGACCTTGGTGTTAAGAGTCTTGATTCCCAGGATGGTGCTATTGGGAGGTGGTGGAGGCTTTAAGATGTTGGGCCTGTGAGGTGTCTTAAGGTCATTGGGGCATGCCCTTGAGTGACAGCAGAACCCTTGCCCTTCCTACTCACTTTTTTTTTTCTTCTTGGCCATGGTGGGTGGGTTTGCTCTACAGCATGCTCCAGCCATGATGTGATCCCTCACCCAATGCATTGGGGACAACCAGTCACAGACTGGAACCTCTAAAATACAAGCCAAAATAAATCTTTTATCTTTATAAATTGATTATTTCCAGTATTTTGTTAAGATGGTGGAAAGCTAACACTGTGTGTTCTCTGGGTGACTTCTTCACAGCTAGGAGAGTACAGGAGGAGTGGGGAGACTGCTCAGCCATACAAGGCAGAGAAAAATATAGGGTACAGACAGAGGTGACAGTGGTGGGGACAAAAGTAGATAAACCCTTGGAAGGGGTAGGGAGGGTCTGAGGACACAGCTCTGGGGTTTTATACTGACAAGAAATTTCCATTCTTTAGAAAGCTCTGTATTTTACCCTCATCCTTTCCCCAAGTTTTACCTTTTTAAGACCCTGCAACAGGCCACAGGAGCTTCCATCAATGACTTGGAACTGGGAGAATCCCTAATTTAACATTATGTATGCAGTAAAGAGAGAGGTGATCTCAGAGTTTCAATTTGAAAGGCAAAATGTAGGCACATTATTATTCATGTGATTGGGTTGATTAAGGAGAATCTTACTGTGCATAGAGAAAAATACAAGTTACTTTCCATTGTCCAGCATCTGAATATGCACATGAGCAGTTAGGCATTCCTTGGAGAGTCAGAGAAAGGGCTTGAGTTCATATCACAGAAGCTAAGCGCAGTGCATATGTTTTTCCTTCACTCTGGCTGTTAGAAGGGCCTGTGATGTAAGCCTGGCAAATCAAATGTGTCCATTTGGGACTCTGAGTCTACAACAAATGCCAGACAAAGGGAAGTGAAATAGGTCCAGGACAACAATACTTCTACTACCACTTCTTTTTAACATCATATAGGCTAAAAATTCTAGTCAGCACAATGATACAAGAAGAAATAAAAGGATAAGAATTAGGAAAGGAATAGATGAAGCATTATCACTTGCAGATTATGTAATTATCTACATGGAAAATTCAAAAGAATCCATAAATTTTCAGCATTAATAAGAGTTTAGCAAGATTTCTAGATGTAATATCAATATAAAAAGATAATTGGATTTCTGTTCAACAGCAAAAAAAAAAAAAAAATTAGTAGTATAAAATAATATAATCACCCAGGAATGAATACAAGAAACTATGTACGGGTCCTTTGTTCAGAATATTATCAGTCTTTATTGAAGAACTTCAAGCTCAAGTATATGGAGAGACATAACCTCAATTGTGTAAGGAAAGATGAAATGTTGGATAAAAATCATTTCTGGTGAATTTTGCAACAGGTTGGGTTGGGGTGGGACATGAAACACAGAAAGCTGAATTTGAAATTCATTTGCAGAAACAAAGATCAGTTGGTCATTGTGTCACACACCTGTAATCCCAGGTACTGAGGAGGCTGAGGCAGGAGGATCACAAGCTTGAGGCCAGCCTGGGCAATTTAGCAAGACCCTGCCTCAAAAATAAAAAATAAAAGGAGTTGGGATGTAGCTCAGTGGTGGAGAATTTGCCTAGCATGTGCAAGGCCCTGGAGTCAATCCCCAGTTCTGAAATCAAAGCAAGCAAGAAACAGAGAAAGAAAGGAAGAAAAGAGAGTGAGCAAAGGTCAAAGAGCACTTGACCATTCCTGAGGAAAAAGTAGCAAGCCAGCGACATGCCCTATTAGAAATAAAGAATTGTTATCAAGCTATAGTGGTCAAGACAATGTGGGGTTGGCACAGGATAGACTGGCAGACCAATGACTCAGAATTCAGAACCTATAGACAGACCTTAACATAAATGGGAATTAATGTAGGACAGAGCTGGCATTGTGGATCAGGGGGAAGGGTGCCAGTTCATCTTTTCATCAACGATGCTACAAAAAATATGTATAAATATATATCTCCCTACTTCACACCTAGAAATAAAATGAAATAAAACCCTCAGACGTATAAAGGTTTTGTAAAAGACAAAAATGTAAAGCTTTTCAATGAAAATGAAATGTTGCTATGATCTCAGAAGAAGGATTTCTTAAGACACAAAAATCAGAAAACACAATGGAAATTTGATGCATTAAAATTAAGAAATTCAGTTCACCATAGGAAGTTAAAAGATAATACAACTTGGGAGAGGATATTTGGAAATACAACCTGACCAAGGGCTCATATCCTGTGTGCATGAAGAACTCCTATAAATCAATCAGGAAAAGACAGCTTAATAGAAAAATGGGTAAAAGGCATGGATGGTCCTCTCACAAAAGAGCAGCAAGTGTGGCCTGTAAACACATAGGAAGACACTCAATTATATCAGCAATCAAGGAAACCCAACTGAGGGCCTCTCGGAGCTACTCTGTTACACTCTCAGAGCTACTCTGTTACACCGCCTAGATTGACCCAAATAATAAGGCAGGACATGCTCTATTAGAAATCAAGAATTGTTATCAAGCACTGGAGCCATGGAAACCTCATCCCTGCTGGTGGGAATATCAATTACAGTCATTTTGGGAAAAAAAATTTCCATTACTTAATAAAGTTATGTATGCACATTCTCTCTTGCTTAGAAAATTCTGCTTTTGATACAGACCCTCAATGAGTTCTTTCATAGGTGCACCAGAAGGCATGTGCATACAATTAACAGCATTGTGGACTGGGGAGAAAAAGAAAAAAAAAATGACTTTACTTCATTAACAGTAGACAGGATAAATCTGGTGAGCATATTGATATAATAAATCAGTGTATGTGGACAAACTAGAGCTATTTCACATCAGCAGGTAACGACAGAGTCAATGAAAAGAGCATGTCACAGAGGAACACATGCAGTGTAATATCATAAACATAAAGTTCAAACACAGGCAAAAATAACAAAGCTATGTGTAGTCTGGGTATACAAACATGTGATAAAAAAACTATAAGGAAAATGCAATCCAGGAGCTTAGTTACTCCAAGATGAGGGCAATGAGGGGGAAGTAATCAGAAGAGTGTTCAGGGGCTTTGAAACGTGGCTCAGAAGTAGCTACAGAGGTGTTAACGTTTTTATTCTTCAAATTGTACATAAATTTTACGGGACACAATTTAATAAAGTGAAGGAGCAGGGGTTGGTTTGAAGTTCATTCCCACTGTAATACGATGGCAGAGGCACCTGGCATCTGCTGCAATAGTAGTGAAGGAGCCGGATCCGTGAAGCTGGTTAACTAGCGCCCCACCTGGAGAAGTGACCGTGGTTGAATCTCTGTTGCTTGACCTCCTTTGGCTTTGACAAGTTTCCTAAGTCTAGTTTTTCAGTCTTTCTAATCAGATTGTGGGAGCCAACAAATGCCATTCCTCGTTGCTGTGAAGGGGAGTAGCAGGATGTTTCTAATGGAAACACGCTGGAGGGTACCTACCCAAGACTCAAGGTGCAGGTAGCTTCCCACATGTGGGGATGTCCAAGCTTTGACTTGAATGAGTGGAAAAGAGCAGGAGAGAGGAGGGGAGGCTAAAGTCCAGGTATCCCTCTGCTATGCTTCTCATGATGCCTCTTCTGCCATGTGGTTTGGTTTATCACTAGGTCCCAGCCCTTCTCCTCCCGTCAAGTCTCTTTTCTTCAAATACATTAGACAAAGCTTATGGTACATTTTAACTCTTTTTTTTTAAAAAAAAGTTTTTTTTTAATTTAAGTTTCAAAAAAAATTTTAAATTATTTATTTATTTATGCTAATTTGTTATACGTGATAGCCAAATACATTTCAATTCATAGTATACATATAGAGCGTAATTTTTCACGTCTCTGGTTGTACACAAAATAGAGTCACACCATTTGTGAATGTCATTGATTGCTCTTTTCTTGAAACCACACTTTTTTTTATTGGATTCTGTTAAACCACGTTTGCCTTATTTATTTCTTCCTCCTCTTTCTCTTCCTCTCCTGTTTTCTAACTGTTTTTTATTAGTCATTTTTTTTTTCTGATTCTCTCTCTTCTCTGCTCAAACTTGAAACATTACTATAACCTCACACCTCAATCCTAGCCCCAGTCCCCTACCCCCTGTCTCAGCCTTCCATCCTGCATAAGTGATCACTTTCAGAGCCTTTGAGATGTCACTGTGCTGATCACTCTCCATTTCAGGCATCTCTTCCAGGTGCAAGGAGCTTAGGAGCCAAAAAGGAAGGAAACGTGTTTTGCCACATGTCAAATGACTAACATGGTCCTTGACACATAGTGGTTATTCAATTGAAAAATATATGTGAGTGATTAAGTGAACAATTATATTTCTATCTTGATATACTTATTAGATATTCTATGTTGTATTTAAACCTGATATTTTCTTTCCATTTTCTATGGGAAAAATAAGCTATTTAAATTGTTCTTGAGGGTAGATGTACTTTTAGATACAGAGTCACATTTTGATGGGTGCCCAAAGTGAAGAATTCTAATGCTGGGCCTGCTTTTCAGAGAAGAAACTTTTGATCCCAGGAGTAGAAGAAAATGAAAATTTCTGTTGAATCATAAAATTATCCTGATATCTTCTCTGGAACACTGCTCTGACCTACTTTTGTCACACATGGAAATTTATTCTGCAAAAATTGTTCTAGCAAACACCGAAGAGACTTTTAGGGAAATTTAGAAGTGAGAAAGATTGAATGTTTTCTTCTATAACTCAGTTATATTTTGATTTAGGAAGAAAAATTTGTACACTGTTTTCCAAGCAAAGACCATGCCCCTCAGAAATTTAGGTTTTGATATACAAATAGAAGTAGAAGGGAATCCACAGCCCATGGGTTTGAAGGGGAAAGCAATCCTGCTTGCCTTTATGGTAGAGCTCCCTTGAGCTAGCTGCAGGCATGCCCAGAAAGAAACAGTTCCCTTTTCATCCTTAAAATTGAACTGGCTTTTAATATTAAAGATAAAATGCTCATTTGATTGAATATTTTATCAAATGAAAAGAAAAATCAAATTACTATAACTATTAATGTTCACACTACAGATAACCCCCAACCTTAAAAAAAGCATTTTATTAAATCTCTATATGGGAGTGTTGTAAGTGGTCATAATATTCTCAAGCAAACACCGAATCTAATTTGATCCGTCATATGGCTGCATCTTCCTGAGTGTAGTTTTCCAGGAAGAGACACCGGACCATCTTAAGCTCAATCTTTGAGCCTTGAGCTCTGAGACTCTTAAGTCCTGAGGCCCCTGCATCTCCACAGCTTTTGGCAATAAGGAAGAATAAAGTGGAGTCATCCTGGCTGGAGAGATCCTAAAACAAGGCAGGAAAAGGAGGTGAAGAGGACTCAAATATGGCCCCTGGTGGCCTCCACGGCAGTGATGGAGAAAGCTTTGTGGATCACAGTGTTGATGACAGAAGATTCCTGGAAATGAGGGTGTAAGTGATTGGGGAGGACTTTGAAGGCAAGTTATTCATAAATGTTATTAAGTCAAGAATTTACAAACCAGGGGATGTTCGTACACTAACACTTTCTAAATATCTCGTTCTAAGTGTTTTAATTGGAAATATTTTGTTAATTCTTTCTACACATAGTGTGCTAAGACTTTGGGATGCAAAGACGTGAAGACCTGGGTGACTTTGGTGTCACCTGTGGAATACATGATACTTCTCTACTTCTCTCAAATGTCAGTGGTTGACAGGGGTTGTGGATCAGATCACTTGGAAGTACCTGATTTGGAAAAATGGAAATGGAAATGTTCTAAATTGTTTATTGACAAATTGTGTGTGTGTATATATATATATATATAATTAAACACAGCATGAAAACATGACAAAGTTGGCATTTGTTATGAAAATTCAAATTTTCTATTTTCTTGGAAAAGATTATCCATATCTTCATTGAGGTGAATCCAACTCAAGGCCTCATGTGTGCTAAACAAGTACTCTCCCATGGAGGTATACCCCAGCTTCTTCAGAAGATTTAAAAGATATGGATTCCTGGGATGGAAGTTCTAATTGATAACTACACTTAAATCCTCTGTGGTGTCAATAGCTTAATTTCAAAACCTAAAAGGCAATAAAAAGATTTATGATATTTAGACTTCTCAAGATTTTCAACTTTTCAATGATAAACAAAATGAAAAGCAAATGAACCAAAAAATATGACAAGTTCAGAGAAACATTTGCAACACATATGACAAAGGTTTAATGTCCCTAATAATGGGGTGTCACATGGATAAGAAAAGGAGCAACACCAGATAAAATCACACAATAGGAGGTATATGTTAGAAGAAATACAAATGACCAATAAACTATGAAAAAGTGCTCGAACTACATATTCAGGTCTGAAAACAAGTGTTACTATTTAGATACGAAGAGTCCCCTGAGAAGCTCATGTGTTAGACAATGCAGAAATGTTCAGAGGTGAAATGATTAGATTTTGGGAACTGTAACCTCATGTATGGATTAATCTACCTGTCATGGTGGGTGGCTGGAAGTAGATCACTAGAGGTGTGCCCTTGGGGACTATATCTTGTCCTTGGCTCCTTGCTCTTTCTCCACTTGCTAGCTGCAATAAGCCGAGTACCTTTCTTTCACTATGCCCTTCTACCATGATGTTCTGCCTTACCTCAGTCCCAAAGAAATGGAGTTGGCTGACCATGGACTAAATTTCTGAAAACTAAGCCCCAAATAACCTTTATCTCCCCTAAATTGTTCGTGTCCATGACCAAAGTTATTTTGGTCATAGAAATTAAAAGCTGACTAGCACAATAAGATACCTCCTAAAAGTGGTTATTTTACAGAATTCCCTGGAAAGGCACCAATGCCTCCCTGGAGCCAGGAATTTTGTAGTCTTTATTGCCTCAAGTGACTAATTTTTCACCAACTCCTATATCCCCAAGGAGTCCCAAACCCATTCTCTTCCCTTTAGCTCCATTGACACCATCTTGGTCTAAACCATCTCTCTTCCAGACCACTGGATTAGCTTCTGGAGGAGGCTACCCATATTCACCTGGTCCCCCTCAAACATTTTCCAACCTAAAGCCAAAGTGTTTATTTTCAAAGCATAAATCTTACACAAACCTCTTGCTTAAAATATTTCAATGACTTCCCACTGTTTTCTAGATAAAGACCAAAATCTGTAAATAAGTATTACCAGTGGAATATAAGAATAGATAATATTTTTCTCAAATACCAGCTTAACATGAACTACAACCCCCTGGGTGATTGGGCTCTTCCTTTCTTTCCAGCTCTAACATAGCACTGCACTGTACCTGGCTTTCTGCATACCATCCATGTTGGCATTTCTTCTGTTCCTAGAACATGAACAGTGCCTTTGTATATGCTGTTTCTCTACCTAGAGTTCTCTGAACTCCTAACCTAGCCCTCATCTCTGCTCCCTTGATTAGGCAATTTGTAGATCACTCAGCCATCATTCTTTCAGAGAAACTTTCCCTGGCTGCTTTTTTTTTTTTTAAATATTTATTTTTTAGTTGTAGTTGGACACAATACCTTTATTTTATTTATTTATTTTTATGTGGTGCTGAGGATTGAACCCAGGGCCTCACACATGCTAGGTGAGCTCTCTACCATTGAGCCACAACCCCAGTCCTCCCAGGCTTCCTAAGATCCCTACTTAATTATCACGGTGTTCTCTGTTTAGGTACTCATTGCACTGATTCACCATTATAGCACTTACCACAATGGTACATTTACATTTACTTATGATCTTCCAATCAATGTCTGTCAACTAGAATGTAAATTCCATGAGGCCAGGACCAAAATTGTTTTCCTTTATCATTATATAAGAAATATTTTTGGATAAGTCAATAAATGATGAATGAATATCAGCAGATTCAAATAAATATGCATAGAATATAGGATCAATGAAAGTATAACAAATTTTTTCCCCTTTCAGATTGTTAAAGATTATCAAAACTGATAACAACCTTCCTTTCTGAAAGGCAGTTTGTGCCTTTTACACATACATAATCTCATTTTTAGCAATGTTGCTAAAGCAGATCATTAGAGAAACAGCTGATTAAACAAATTATGGTGCCTCCACACAGCATAATGCAATCCAATTTAAGAAATGTCAATCTCTGTTGACATAGTGAGCTCCATGATAGGTTTCAAGTGAGAAAGCCAAATAGAAATAGGATGACATTTTGATAAATATGTGTGTGTTCCTCTCACTGTGGTATATAAATGCACAGGAAAGATCTGAAAAGAAGTGCTGGGGATGTGCCTCAGTGTTTGAGTGTCCCTGAGTTCAATCACCTTTACCAAAATAAATAAATAAATAAATAAAATCCAGGTACAGTGGCTCATTCCTGTAATCCCAACAGCTCGGGAGGCTGAGGCAGGAGGAGCATGACTTCAAAGTCAACCTCAGCAAAAGTGAGGCACTAAGCAACTCAATGAGACTCTGTCTCTAAATAAAATACAAAATATGGCTGGAGGTGGCTCAGTGGTCAAGTGCCCTGAGTTCAATCCCTGGAAGGACATTAATAAAATGTTAATGATAGTAATTTCTAGGTGTTTACATTATGAATAGATTTTCATCATAATTATCTGCAATATAATATTCAAGTTTCACATTCACAATCAGAAAAATACATTTTTTCAATGGAAAATATTTTAAAATGTATCTTTTCTTTTTATCAGGTGAATATCAAATATTTTTGGTCCATTTAACTCTGCAGAGCTATATTTAGAAAACAAACTCAAAAATAACCTGCCTCCCTTCACAAAATAAAGCACTCTTACTCCTAGATCCACTGAGAAGTTTGACTTCTTTTATAAAGGACTCATCTGGGGATAGGCAACTCTACTTGTTAGAATGTTCTTTTTATGGTACAAGAATCTTTCTTTATAAAATGACAAGAAATTCTTCTGTTACCCTTCACATTATTAATGCGTAGTATAATGCCTGGGGCATAGAAGGGACTTAAATGCTTAATGAATTATGATCTCTTTAAGATAATTATAATTTTTCCCTACAGGTTCACTCTATGATTGAATGAAGCTCCCCAACTCCCTAAATTGTCTTCATTCATTGGGGGGTTCCAGAATAAGACACATCCACTTCTTCCTGTTCATGCTGTCTAGTCATTAATGCCCCTCTTGAAAGACTTACAGTACTCTAGATAAAGGCTGATTAGTACAGAGAAGAGAAGTGCTATTATACTGTTTCATAAAAATTTAATATTGCCCAAATTTATATTACCTGTTGTTGTTATCATCATCATCTTCGGTACCAGGGATTGAACCCTGGAGTTCTTTGCCACTGAGCTATATCCCTAGCCTTTTAAATTTTTATATGGAGATAGGATCTCACTAAGTTGGCATACTGTCCTTGAAATTGCCATCCTCCTCTCTCAAGTCTTTGAGTAGCCAGAATTACAGGTATGGGCCATTACACCTGGCTGTATTGACTTTTAAAATAAGCATGGCAAGTTATAAGCCCATAGTAAATACTGTAAATTAAATCTCATTCAGAAGTCTTCTTGCGTAGAAAACATTCCCAAGTAAAACTTCCTCCATTGTGACCTGACTAAAAATATGGGTCAACTACATTGAGGCCAAATTTTCATATAATAAAATCCACCTATTTAATTGTATAATGAACTTTGGCAAGTATATATAGTTACTCCTCAATTTATTACAGATCACATTTGGATAAACCAATTGAAGTTGAAACTAACATAAGCTGAAAATGCATTTACTACACCTCACTTACCAACATCGTGGCATAGCCATAACAGTGTGCTGAAAGTATCAGTTGTTTCCTCTCATGACTAGGAGCTGCTGCTGCCCGCTACTGCCCAGCACCAAGGGGAAATGTGGTACCCATATGGCATTTGCCCCGGAAAAGATCAAAATTCAAAATTCTAAGTATGACTTCTGCTAATGTGCATCATTTTGCTCTCATACCACTGTAAAGTGGAAAGATTATAAATGGAGTTACTGCAAATTGTGGAATACACAGTCATGTAGCCATGATACCAATCAAAATACAGAATGGATCCACCACCAAAAGTTTCCTCATCCTCATAGGCAGTGAATCCCCTTGAGACCTTGAGTCTCACATCATCTATTAAAAGTATTCTCTTTTCTTTTTTGAATTACCTTGGTTCCTTTGTCAGATATCAAATGATCACATATGTGGTAGACTGTGTGGTAATTAATTTTATGTATCAACTTGAAAATGAGTGGTCAGGTAAAATATTATTTCTGGCTGTGTCTTTGATGCTGTTTCTGGGGGGGGAGGAGTATTTGAATCTATAGGCTGAATCAAGAAGATCCACCTTCACCAATATGAGTGGGTATCATCCAATCTGTGAGGGGGGGGAGGAGTATTTGAATCTATAGGCTGAATCAAGAAGATCCACCTTCACCAATATGAGTGGGTATCATCCAATCTGTGAGGGCTCGGTTGAATTCTCAGAGCACCTTAGAGGGATGAATTCTCTCTGTTATTGAGCTGGAACAGCCATCTTCTGCTCTTGGAAACTGGAACTCCTCTTTCTTGGGTCTTTATTCTTTAGGACTATACCAGCGTTCCCCATCCCCACTGAGTTCTCAGGCCTGGACCGCAGAGTGTAAGTTACACCATCAGCTCTCCTAGTTCTAGGCCTTTAGACTTGAACTGAACTATATACGCCACCAGCTTTCCTGTTTCTTGAATGTTTTCAGATAGCTGCTCCTGGGACTTCATAGCCTTGGTAATTAAATTAAATAATCCTCATAAGAAATCTCTATAAATGTATGTGTGAGGTTTGTTTAATACACAGATAACACACATACACACATACACATATTCGTACACACACAATTGTTGTATTTTTCTGGAAATAGTCTATTTGCAGCTCTTTACTATGTCTCATCGATCTCCATTTTTTACTTTATGCTAATACTACACTGTGTTGATTAGTGTAGCTTCACAGTACTACCCGAACTCAGTAGGTAGTATAAACCCTTTAACTTTATCCTTTTATCAGAAGCGTTTTAGCTGCTCTCACACCTTTACATTTCCATATAAATTTTAGAATCAGTTTGTTAATTTCAATTTAAAAATTTCTCCTGGGATTTTGTTTGTATTGAATTTATAAATAAATTTCTGGAAAATTAATGTGTTAATTTATTAATGTATTAACAATATTAAGTCTTCTGATGCATTAGCATTGTGTATTTCTCCCTTTGTTTTGGTCTACTTTAATTTCAACAGTGCTTTGTGATTTTCCATATATAGGGCTTGTAGAGAATTTGTTATATTTACATAAGTATTTCATGTTGTTTGAATGCTACTGTAAATTGTATTTCCAGTTGCATGTTGCTAGTTTATAAAAATACAATTGATTTTCATACATTGATCTATATCCTACTTTTCTGTACCATTCATTTATTAACTCCAGTAAGTATTTGTAGATTACTGACAGTTTTGTATATAAATGTTCAAGTCATCCACAATTAAAGATTGCAATTTGCTCCTTCCCTTCCAGCTATATATACAACTTATTTATTTATCACAATTGAAATAGCTGAGATTCTCTGCAATGCTAAATGTGAACTGGCATCCTTGCCTTTCTCTTTATCTTAAAAGAAGTATGTTTAGTCTTTTAACATTAAGTACAATGTTAGTGAAAGTTTTTGCAGATAACCTTTATCATGCTCAGGAATTTTCCTTTTAATATCCTCTGTTTTTTCTCATAATGAGCATTATATTTTTTTAATGCTTTTCATGCATCTATTGAAATAATCATATGTCTCTTCTTTTTTAGCATGTAATCTGAGGAATGGCATTGGTTGATTTTCAAGTGTTAAACCAATCTTCTGTTCTTGGGATAAACCACACTTGGTCATGATGTATTATTGTTTTTTATAGATGGTTCAAGTCAATTTGCTAATATTTTAAGAATTTTTGTATCAATATACATAGGAGATAGTGGGATTTATAGTATTTTCTTATAATATCTTCTCCAGTTGTGGTATCAGGGAAATGCTGACTTCATAAAATTCATTAAGAAGTGTTTTCTCTTCTCTTTTCAAGAAAAGTTTATGTAGAATTGGCATAACTTTATCAAATGTTTGGTTAAATTCACCGCTGAATCCATATGAGCTTGGTATTTTCTTTGTAGAATTATTTTTAACCTAACCATCCTACTACTTTCTTTATTAAATATGGGGATATTCAGATTATTTATTCTGTGTGTGTGTGTGTGTGTGTGTGTGTGTGTGTGTGTGTGTGTGTGTGTGTTGCTGGGAATGAACCCAGGACCTTGTGCAAGCTAGGCAAGCACTCTACCCCTGAGCCACATCCCCAGCCCCAAATTATTTTTTCTTGAGTGAACTTTGGTAACTTGTCTTTGAGTAAATTTTATCTTTATAAATTCATATACTTTATATCATTTTTATAAAAACTTTGAGATAATTTTCATAATTTGTCTATTTAAAATGTAAAATCTATTAGTTTTTAGTATATTAACAGGGTTATGAAATCATCACTGGAATAAATTTTGGAGCATTTTTATTACTTCAAAAAGAAACTTCTTTAAGCGCTTCCCACATGCTTTAGCAATCACCACACACCCCCCACAAACTCCAGTTCCCACCAATCTGTCTCTATAGATTTGCCTTTCCTGGAAATCTCATGTAGAGGAATCCTATAATATGTGGGATGATTTATTTCAACTAGCATAAGTTTTTCAATATTTATTCACATGGTAACATTCTTAGACCACATTGCTTCTTATGGAAAAATAATGTTTCAGTGTAAAGATATACCATGTTTCATTTATCCATCATCAGTTGAAGGACATTTGGGTTATTT
This sequence comes from Tamias sibiricus, assembly GCA_025594165.1. Classification (NCBI taxonomy): domain Eukaryota; kingdom Metazoa; phylum Chordata; class Mammalia; order Rodentia; family Sciuridae; genus Tamias; species Tamias sibiricus. Next base: position 123,331,780 of record CM046666.1, on the reverse strand, counting down.
CTACCTTTTGGCTATTTCAGATAATGTTGCTATAAACAGTGTACCAGTTTTTGTGTAAATATATGTTTTCTTTTTTTGGAGGGTATGTACCTAGGTACATATATAGTGAAAATGCTGGGTCATACAGTAACTCCATATTTAACCTTTTAAGGAACTGCCAGACTGTTTCTCAAAGTGGCTACACCATTTTACATCCTCCCACTAACAATATATGTGTGATCCAATTTCTCCACATTCGCGCCATGTCCCGTTACTGTCTGTCTTCTTGATTACAGTCATCCCAATATTGCAGAATGGCATCTCATTATGGTTTTGGCCATTTGTATATCTTCAAGAAAAGTCTATCCAGAGTCTCTGCCCATTTTCAATATTGGATCTTTGTCTACTTATTGAGTTGTAAGTGTTCTTTATATATTCTAGATACAAGTTGCCTATCAAATGTATGAGTTATAAATATTTTCTCCCATTCTGTGGGTCTCCTTTCACTTTCTTGGGTGTTATAATTGATTTGGATCATAAATATAAGCCTTTGGTTTCTTCCAGCATAATAGCCATCAGATTTTAACTGAGAGTGTCTTTTTTATGTATATTTATTTGTTTTGGTTGTACACAATGCTTTTATTCTTACATGGTGCTGAGGATCGAATCCGGGCCATGCATGCACTAGGTGAATGCTCTACCGCTGAGCCACAACCCCAGCCCAGAGAGTGTCTTTATTTTGACATAATTTTGAGTGAATTTTGTCACTCAATACATTTGCTTTTTCTAAGTTTTATGTCAGCCAGAGATTTGTTAAGTGACACTTCATATGATTTATTGAATAAAATGTAAATAAGACAAGGCTTTGTGGCATATCATAAACATGTTCCTCCAGATCAATGTCAATAGTCAAGAAACTAATGAATTAAAAACTTTAGGCACTAAAATAATTATTCTAACTTCATGAGTTTTCCCTCCAGCAGGTCTTCCCTAAATTTGACCTGTCCACCCAGATCCATTTACATGATAAAACTGGAGCACAGATGGAGGCTTGTGGAGAGGAACAGAGTTTGCACTGGACACAGGACTTTCTACCAGTATAAAGTGTATCATTTATCCTTTGATATCTTGCTTAAAAACTTATAATTGCTTCCTATTATAGCTAAGGTGAAATTTTAGCTCTTCAGTATGACTTAATGTCCTCTTGGTCTGGCTTCTGCCTAAGTGTTGGTCTGCTCATTACTCTCATTCTCTTTGCTCAGGCCACACAGTCTTCCTTTGAAGAAGGATTTTCATATGCATACACTTGTAATACTTCACCCATTTAAGACTAAATATCACTTCCTAAAGAAGTCTTACCTGCCTACCCCAATACAAATCATTGTTCTTGTATTATTCTTTCTCAAGCCCCTTATGCTTTCCTTTCATGATATATATTATAGTTTACAATTAATTACTTGCTTTCATAATTAATGCTTGTCCCCCAGTAGCCACAAGCTTCTTGAGGGAACAGCCTGTATTTGTTTTGCATTCTATTATGTCTCTGCTGTCTATACTAGCACCCAGCACAAAGTAGGTATTTTATAAATATTTGTTGGTTGGATGAAAGAATGAATGAATTGTATGAAGGGTAAATCATACCTCCTTACTTCCTCATCTTACCATAGAGGAGAGGGAATTTTTACTCCACTTTCCAAGAGGAAGAAACATGGCTGGAACCTGGCCAGCTTCTTTCTACTTTCTCCCTTTTCTCCATAGCAAAAGGATGACTTAAGTGGCTGCCATTTAGAAAAAGAGACTGGTGTTTTACTCAGCCCTTTGTGAACTTGTTTTTCCTTTTGAAGTCAGTCTCTCTGCAGGACATGTGCATTCTCTTTTCCTCCACACAGTAAGGACTTGTGGTGAGGCCCAAGGTAGCCCAACTGGACCAATGACTAAGCGGATACCAGAGAGCCATTGCTGCAGCACAGGAGCTACCTTCACTAGTTCAACTCTGTCAGTAATCACCTGGGTGTTTTGCTGTCCATCTATTTCTTAGTTCGTTTCCTATTGCTATAACAAAATACCTGAGACTGAGTAATTCTGCCCGCGTCCTGCACTGGGAGGGAGTTGGTGGTGTGGGCAGCTGCAAAATAAAAGCTATGAAAGTAGTATTACAAAATAAACACAGAAGACCAGAAACATATATTTTAAAAGCAGAGGCAGTGACTGGTTGAGCAGACCTGACAGATTTGTCTCCTAACACACAGAAAAAACTCAACGCTTGCTTTATTTATAGTGGCACAGCCAAAGGGGATCGGTGGGAAGCTCCGTCAGGGAAAACAGGGTAAGAGTGGGGATAAATAGGTTGTTCAGTGCTTGGAGGGTTACACCCATCTCCGGATGGTTGTATTGGAACCTGGGGCTGTGAGGTAAGGCAGGGCACCTGCATGATCTGGGCTTTCCCGAACCAGGGAATTTCACCCAGGAGTTCCCAGAAAAGCAGCTTCCCTGCCTTAATGACTCAAACAATGGCCATAGTTCATACATGGCTCCCAATAGAGTACCTTATTAAGGATAGACCTTTTCCTTGGCTTACAGTTCTTGAGCCTCGGAAGTCCAAAAGCATGGCACCAGCAAGGGCCGAGTGCTGTCACTCATGGCAAAAACGAGGAAGGGCAAGTGGGCTCATATGAAGAGTGAACAGGAGGGGCATCCTGGCTTTATAACAACCCACTTTCAAAAGACTAAATCCACTGCAGAAAGAAAAGCATTAATGTCTCCTAAGAACCCAATTACCTCTTTTAGAAAAAGAGACTGGGTGTTTTGCTAAGCAAAGGTCCCAACTCTCAGCACCACCATAATGACAATCAAATTTCACCATCAGTTTCAGAGGGGACAAACCATATTCAAACCATAGCAGTCCTTCTCATTCTACCACCCACAACTTGATTATTTCTAAACCTTAAAAGGGATGAAAAACAGGGTTGTTACACTCTTCCAGTTTCCAACAAGAGTAAATAGGAACAGTCAAGGAAAACTTAGCTGTTTGGGGACAGGAAGGTGCACTGTGAAAATTACTATCTTAGCTGAATATACTTGTTTTACAGAAAAGATTGATGAGACAGAGAGATGTTAAAGAAGTGTCTCAGTTTACATGGTTAGTTACTACAGAGTTGGAATGAAAAATCCAGGTATCCTGGGCAGCTTGACTGTTGTCATCTCTCAAATATTTAATATATTTGGGACCCAAAGTTTATATAAATTTACCTCTATTTGTCCTTCCTTCATAAAACTGTTTGGGGAGGAATGTTGTTGCCCCATAAAACAAAACAAAAACAAAAACAACAAACCAACAACAACAACAAAAAAACAAAACAGCAAAGTCTTTATGAAAGTACATGTATATTTCTCAAGTGTGTTTGAAAATATCTTAACATAACTCCTTAGAAATTCCATTCTGAAAACCACAACTTAGTTTGTTTGTAGAAAAAAGATTAGAAAATCCTCAAATGATCTATCTCCTGTGAGTCACATAAAAACATCAAAATGAGCTGTTAAAATGTTCTTGTAAGACATTAAATTGACTGTTATTCAGTGAACATTTTCATTCCATACATTATAGAAAGCACCTTTTGTGTGCCAGGCACACGTCTGTAATCCCTGACCTGGAAGGGGCAGGAGGATCACAAGTTCCAGGCTAGCCTCAACAACTTAGTGAGACTTAGCAAGACCCTGTCCACCCCGCAAAAAAAAAAAAAAAAAAAAAAAAAAAAAAAAAATCTTTTGCAATCTAGGATAACTAGCTGATAAACTGTTTTCTGGAAAGGCTGAAAATAGACACTACTCCATTCAGCACAATGTGCAGTGCAACGTTCTCGGAGGGCTCAGGACTGTTGAGATCATCAATTTACCATTTCAGATAGTGATACCACCACTCCCTGCCACTCGACAGCTATCTAGAGTGGAACTCCCTGCCATCTACAAAGGACTTCTTACTATCACCCCTGAGTGACCCACAGAAGCTGTGTGGCTCCTCAATTCTGAGCTGTGGACGGCACCTTCCTTCAGTGTGTGCATGCAGCGAGGACCTGAGCCTGACTCTGCACTTGCACTGATGGAGTCCTGCGTATCCCTCTTAGTGTCCTCCAGTGACCTTTCTGATTTGGGGCCCTTACACCCCATCCTCTCACCTCTCTGCTCATAGGCTCTGTGCCTCTGACCTCAGAATCCTCATCGCTGTCATGGGAATAAGGAGCTTAGTCCTCCTTCCCCCAACAACAAATCCACATTTATGAGTCTTCTTGGACCTCAGGCTTCCTTTCTCTGCTGCTGTGGACCAGGCAGCGGGGACTTTGGAATCACACTGTGTGGAAGAGGCCTGAAGTCATAATTTATGTCCCACTCTGCTGGGAGCTGTGGGAGGGAGAGCATGTGTCTACCATGCTTGGGGGCTTGCTTACAGACTTCTGATGACCCAGCTCCAGAGGACCAACAGACCCACTGAGACTTGTGCAAAGAATGTGGTGATTGGAACAACGAATGTAAGACAACTTTGTGGCCAGTCAGGGAAACGCAACCACCCAATGCCTCAAGGCCTATGTTTTTGTTTTAGTTTTTTAAATCAAACTTTGCCCTTCTAAGTAAGAAAAATCCCTGAGACAGTTCCCAGGTATCTTTGTGCCTCTGGATAGCAACAACATTCCACTCCTGTGAGGCTTTCTAGTTCTCTTTCTGACTTCTCACTCATTACCTTCTCCCTTTCCTAAGTCTCTGGAGAAGGCACCTTGCTTGACTCTCTCTGACAGGGTGAGCGACTTGTCTTCATTTCAGCACCCAAAATCCCATGTCCTGGGAATCCTTCAAGTTCCAGGTGACTAGGACATTTGGTCACTGTACCTGGAAGGCCCTTCCTTGTCACCTACTAGATGGCTCCCTCCAATCAGAAACTCTTCTTTAATGTGCTGAAGGTCCTGAGGGGGTGAGAGAGATTAATTCCCTCAGGAAGATTTCCATTCACTCACTCCAAGAAGCACCTGGAGTTCTTGGTAAACATACACCCAGATCTACCTATAATAAACCACAGCCTGGTTTGCCCAAGACATTTCCTGTTGTCCCAGCATACCATGTGGAACTTAAACATTATCCATCCTGCTCCCACTACAGATACATTCTGCAGGCATGGAGCTTAGAGAGTTACATTTAGTAAGAAACATGGTTATTTTTATTGTTATCAAAGTGTAGGGTTAGCACAGAATCTACTATATCAGAATTTGAGTTCCCAGGGCAATGATTTGTCCAAAACTAGGGGATGGTCACTTGCCTAAACAGGAACTGTATGATTATGATGAGACTGTGGCTTTAGTTAGGGCTTAAATGCATTGTCCACAGTAGGATTTATTCGACTACAGCCAGATTTATTATTATTTTGATTATGCAAAGGTGCAGAGCTTATACACACTGTCATACTCTCTTCTTAACTTGTTTCATCTTGAAACAGGGATTTGCACAAAGTGAATGTATTTGAAACTGTTTACCACTATTATCAACCCTACCATAAGCATCATTCTTTAAATAATTCACTTTCCATTATGTCTAAGGCAAAAGATGCTACCGACTTTTCATTGCAGTCATTGAAAAGTCACGTTAGCTTTAGGACATCTTTAGCCCAGGAAACAAATTGTTCTGTTGTGTATGACCATTTTGCTTTATAATTTGTGCCTTTATAATCATGTATAATAATGTCTTCTTGGGAGCATTTTTTAAATGAAAGAAGCATATACAGGATTTTAAATCATTTTTATCTGTTGTATATTTGTGAGTTGTTCACCTGTCACTTATAATTAGTGGCCAGAGCAGATGGTACAAAGTAAGCATTAGGTAATATGATCATAAAACACTCCCTGTACCCCCCAAGGAAAAACTGTTCTACATTGAAGACTTATTTCATTTATCAGATAACTATTTTACTCAGTGGAATATGTTGCAAGAAATTATGACATTAGATAAAAAGATATTTCCACATCAAGAAGTTCAAAAGATTAAGATGCTACTGAAATGTAAGTTAAAGGAATTCATAAATGTTTCAGGAGACATTAGAGTAGAATTATGGCTATAATTTGAGAAAGGCAGGCTCTGCAATAAAGTGAGATTCATTACGATGCCAAAATTATTTTTCAAACTTCTGACATATTTAGATCGAATTTTCATGCCAAGCCAAATAATTATGAAATTTAAAAATTGCTTGAAGGAATGCCTGCAATTTTATGCTAATAAGGATTTAACTTGGGAGGAAAAAAAAATTATATTTTTTTCTCTATGAAAATTTTATGTTTTAAAACTTTCTTCCAAGCTCTCAAGGTGCATGAACATGATAAAAATCCCTGTAAGCAGCAGCGGCAGCAATAGGAACTTATGCTAAATACCTAAGCAAAGTTCCATTTGCTTATTATTTGTTCAGTTAATAAATAACTATTAAACATGTATCTGTGCTGAGCACTGGGGTAGTTTCTGGGGAGGACACACACCAGGTCTTCTGCCTTCATGGAACCATCTTCCAAGGACAGAGACAGTTGACATCAATTAATAAACAAAGTACTTTCATTCTGCACAGTAAAGGGTTAACTTAGCAGGCTCATTTTCTTTAAACCATGCACATTCCAAAGAAAGTCCTGTCGTAGAGGGACTGGCTCTAGACCAGCTCTTGACCTCTGGGCTCTTGAAATATCCTGCCTGATAAAGACTTTTTGAATGCCCAAGATGCCCCCCCCCCCCCGCGGTATCAGTTTGACCTCTAGGGGGCAGTGGAGACTGAGTAGCAAAAGTTGTCCAGGGCACTGCTGGCCTTTGTGACTGGCCTTCATAATAACTCAGAGCACCATGGCTGGGATGAGCTTCCCTGGTTGGCAGTAGCTGACATGCACTGTCATACATTGTCACTAGGAGAATGAAGTGCATTCCAATGGGACTGTGCTGGGAGGGGCTCCTGGACCTTTTCCTTTTGCTGATCTTTATCTGTATCCCTTCGTTGTAATAATCCATAACTGTGAGCATAACAGCATTTCTGAACTTGTGATTGTTTCTAGCAAATCACTGAGTCCCTGTGTTCATGGGGACCCTTGACATTCAGATTGCTCTAAATGAAGTAGACAGTGATTATTAAGCAACCGAGTGTGTGCGTGGAAAGGGGATGGAGAGACCAGTTCAGATGGGAATGAAGGGGAGCCTAAGGAGTGTGAGTGAAGAGCTCAGAGGCTTGTGTTCCTGGCAGAGGGAACAGCAACTGCAAAGGCCTCGGGACAGGGAAGTACTTAATGTGTTAGAGGGACAGTACAGAGACCAGGGGAGGGGCTGGTGAGGGAGGGACACAGTGGCACCTGATAGCCAGATTAGTGAGGGCCAAATGAACTAACTTATAGGCCTTAGAAAGTATTTTGGATTTTATTACAAGCAATTGAGTCTTGCCTGTGTGAGGTTACTATTAATTCTGTTTTATTTATTTATTAAAAATTTAGCTACCTTCATAAACTTGAGATATACAAAAGTTACTGGTATGAAGGGGCCTACAGACAGGTTGTAGGAGGGCGTAAATCTTATAAGAAACAATCAGAAAATAACACTGAAAAGGTAGTGGGTATCAGCACTGAATGCTAATTCAGAGAAGGGAGAAGTTGTTTTCCTATATTTTCTCTCTGAGCACCAGTAACGCTGAATTGAGTGTTGTGTGGAGTCTTAATTTAAAGTTATTAACAAATGCAAATAAATGCCCAACGCACATATATGTTCTACCTTGCTCAAAATGAGCTTAAAATCAAATTAAGGCGATACCATATGTTTTCATCTATCAGGCGGGCAAAAGTGAAACATTTGTAAAACATGATGTTGGCAAACATTTGTCAGAACTTTTGTGTACTTTTAGTGGAGATAAATTTGGATGTTATCTTTTTGGAAGTCAATTTGTGACTGTCAATAAGTTTGCTGCTGTTGTGTTTTCAATGTTGGGGATCAAACCCAGAGCCTCCAGCATGCTAAGCAGTGTTCTACCACTAAACTACAGCCCCAGTCCAGCTGCCAATCAATTTTAAACATACCATCTTTGACCCAAGATTTCCCTGTTGGAGATTCATCCCCAGGAAATACTTGCAAAAGTAAACAGAGGATGTTTATCGTAGCATTGCCTATAATAACAAAAAACTGTTAACAACCTAAATATCCATCAATAGAATGGTTGAGTTAACTATGGTTATTCTATATAGAGAGTTCTGGTACCTGATAAAGAAAAAATGAGGTAGAACAATGTCTACCAATGTTGAAGACATTATTGTTGGCAAAGCAGAGCTTATATGTGCCCAAATAATCATCTAAAGGAGTCATATAACTTATGTTTCTTTTTAAAAAACAAATTAATAGGGCTGGGGTTGTGGCTCAGTGATAGAGCACTTGCATCGCACGTGTGAGGCACTGGGTTTGTTCCCCAGCACCACATAAAAAAAAATACATAAATGAAATAAAGTTATGGTGTCCATCTACAACTAAGAAAATATTTTTGAAAAATTAATACATTTGCCAGGTATAGTGGCATATGCCTGTAATCTCAGCTACCTGGGAGGCTGAGGTAGGAGAATTGGAAGTTTGAGGCCAGCCTGGGCAACTTAGCAGGACTCTATCTCAAAATAAAATTTTAAAAAGGGTTGGGAATATAGCTAATTATTTTCCTGGCACATGCAAGGCCCTGGATTCAATCCCTAGTCCTGGAAAAAACAATTAATTAATACATTTATTGTAGAATATCTAGAAAAATAGATATATTTTAAAAAGAAACTTAAAACTGTATATAATTTACAATTCATAAATAACCATTATTAACATATAATCTATATCCTTCCAGTCTTTTCTTAGGCATATAAAGATATTGTTTTGAATTAAGAAAACCAAAACCTGGAAACTTCCCCAGAGAAAATTAAATGATTCAATTCGGTAATGGTGGCAGAAGAGACTTGCTGAGATGAGGGAAGGGCAGTGGGTTAACACTGAGCAGAGAAGATGGAGAGTGGTGTGTAGGGCATAGGCAGGCATGTGGATTGTGAATCTGTCAGATGACATTTGTCTTGAGTGAGTGGGGCTCCAGAGGGGATGGCTGGAGGGTCCTACCATGTTCACAAGAGAAAAAGGTCCTCAGATGCACAGGTAAACAGAGGGTATTCGTTGAAGATCTTCAGTCTTTGGGGATAAACCTGTCAGGTGGGTGTTGGGAAGCTTTGCTGATCCAGGTCCCTGTCCAGGCCTTGCTTTACAGGGTCCTTTCCTGGTCCTTCTTTGTGTTTTCCACAAAGGGCCAGGAGTCCTTAGAGACAAGGAGACATGACAATGCAGCATCCTTAGGAAAATATATTTGTTAAGATAAGAGGATAGAACATGCTTTATTTTCAAGTTTGTTGTCTGTGGAGAGCATTGACTTGGATCATGGTCTTTGACTGCCTCGGAGCTGTGGCTGCGCTTTGCTCTGGGAACTTTCAGTGCAAAGGTGCAGAACAAGATTGCCCAGGAGCTATGGTAAAGCCCTGCCTGAGGAAGTTCTGTGCAAAGGTGTGGAATGGTAACAGTCTCAACCTTGAACTCAGACACCAGCTTCCTGGGATAGAGAATTCTGAGCATAACAAGATAACTACAATATTGTGCAAGCACTGCAAACTTCAAGCCTGTCTGCTTTGCAGAAGCTATGGACAATGGTTTTCCTGGGTGGAGCAGGATAATAGCAGGATGTTCCTAGCACTGCAACAGTAGAACAGCTACAAAAATGTTTCTAGTTCTGTAACTTTTTAGTGCACAAAGAAAAATGCCTCTATAGTTTTAACATCCTGATTGTGAGACCCTATATAATAAATGTGCTGGCTCTGGGTCACTGCTCCTCCATTAGAGGTCAGTATCCCACCTGGTCCTAGCTTTCTCTCTACAAGTGTTTGTGCGTCTTTCTTGATTCCCCATCATTCCTCAATGTTTTCTAGGGTTCGGCTGTGCAGATCACAGCAAGTTGTCTTGATTTATAACATTTAAATATTTAGACATAGGGTATTTAGACTCCATTCCTACTTTCATCCTAGGCTCTTTCAGAGATAGGACTTCCAGGATTCATTTTTTTATTGTCAACAAAAATTGCCTTATATACATATTTTTGTGGTGGTGCTGTTATCCAATATTGACTTATGTAAACATGTGTGATAAAGGGAAAAATGCCTGCATTTATCTAGAATAGGTTCAGGAATCACCTCCAGCTTGTTTGCATGATTTTCTTGATATCTTGAGGGAAAGTGTCTTTCAGGCTAAAATTATTTGGATAATTGATTTCATTGAATGCTTCATTTTTCATTTTAAAAACTCTGTATTAAGCCGGGCGCGGTGGCGCATGCCTGTAATCCCAGCACTTGGGAGGCTGAGGCAGGAGGATCGCGAGTTCAAAGCCAGCCTCAGCAATGGCGAGGCACTTAGCAACTCAGTGAGACCCTGTCTCTAATAAAATACAAAAAAAGGGCTGAAGATGTGGCCCAGTGGTCGAGTGTCCCTGAGTTCAATCCCCGGTACCACAAAAAACAAACAAACAAACAAACAAAAAAAACTCTGTATTAGCTAGTTCAATGCCTACATTTAACAGATAAGGCAAATTAATTCTAGATAGACTTAATATTTTTCCCAGTCATACAGTTGGTTGCAAAGTCAAGAACCAAACTCTAGCTCCTTCCTAGTCTTGTTCTTTTTCCAAAAAGTTTACTCAAGAGGTAAATTGAGACCTGGGAAGCTGGGATATCCCTTTGAGACATCATCCCAGTGCCAAATAAGTTCTATAAACAGCATTTGAAGGAGCTAGTGTCGTCTGAACCCTTAGAGGGCACTTATGTCCATTTGGTGGTTACTTGCCCGATCTTGTGAGAGAACACCGCCTTCCCCCTTTCTCTTGGCTTATCTCTGCTCTCTGGTCTCTCTCCCTTTCCTTTCCCTCTCATTCCATGTTTTCCAGTACTTTCTTAACAAGAGAAATGTCCTCGAATGTCAGTGGTGGGTGATCAGAGAAAGCTGAGTGCTGGGAAGATGTATAGCCTGGACCCATCCAGTCCAGATACACCAAAGGGTGGCTGTTGTTCAGGCCCAGAATGTCCCCAACATTCTGCTGGGGATGTTCAATGGCCACTATGCTGTAGCTGCCTGATGCTGTTGCTTGCAGCTATGACGTCACGGGAGAAAACTCGGAGGCAGGATGAAAATGAAAAAGGTCTTTTATTCTTCTTCTCTCTCCGGCTTCAGCAACCTCTCCAACTCCAACCGCTCTAACTCCAACCACCACCTTCTTCTTCTTCCCACCCCTCTAACCAACCTCACCCGGTTATATACATTTAGCTTTAACAAGGACAAGTGCTTACAGCTCGAGCTTACAGGTGTGTCACACAGTGTTCACGGGCATACAAAGATTCTTTGAATAATGTATGAATATCAGGTGGAAACTAGAACATCTTTTATGGCTCTCAGCTAACCGCAATAGCTATCTCCTTGATTAGGGCTCCTTCACCATGCTGACCACCCAACCAGGCTACATCCCAGGATATCTAAGCAGCTTAGTGCTTTGATTATGGTGTTTATAAGACACAATATGGTCTACATTCCAAGATTTCTTTACTGATATTCTGATATTCTCACCACTTGGGTCTTTTTCACCCAAGGTCACTTTCATTACTCTCTGATGAGTGAATTACTGTCAGAACATGCCATCAAAGCAACTAATGTAGGTCATGTGCTATTTCATAAATTTTTAGACATCCTGAAAAGTTAGAATAAAAAGCACATTTCATCTTTTTTAAAAAAGCATAATCCCAAGAAGCAGTTGTGTTCAATTTAAAGAGCATAGACTGCTCAACAAACCTTGCACTCAACTCTAGCTACAGATTATTCACTGTGAGTCTTTGGACATGTTGTTTAACTTCTCTGACCCTCAGTTTCCCTATCTGAAACATTGAAGTTGCAGTATCTGTCTCTTAGGGGTTTTGGAGGGATTACAGAGGATGTAAAGGAATTGCTTGCTGAAACTCCTGATGCCAGCGAGACACTCCATAAATGGTAGCTCTCATTAGGTTACTGCCCTGGGCCTCTTCCTTTGTAGTGCCTAAAGGAAATTATGAGACAAACCCTAAGTGCATTTTCTTAGCACCCTTATTATTTTCAAAGCTGGATAAGCATCATTATCTGCCACAATACATTACTGGGTCTTGACAGTATAAGAAGATTCTGTCCCTCCAGCATGTAGGGGTCACATGCAGTAGCTGGGTTGGAAGCTTCTCCTGCAGGTCCCTGTCCTTGCCACAGAGATGGATCAAGGATAATTTGCCCTTGATACTGAACTCAGTCAAATATGTTCATGCCAAATCCAGCCCGGGCTTCCAAATCGTCCGCTCACATCACCTTGTCTCAGGGTACTGGTTTGTCAACCAGGATCTGGGTGACATGCTCTTGGCTCTGCCACATGTGCCTAGAGCCACTGTATAATTCAACACGGAGACTGGCTCACAGGAGCCATTGCTTTTGTTTTAAAAATCTAAGAGCTCTTTGATCTTCTCTTCTAGTAGATGGGCATAGGACCATCCCAGTTCACCTGGACAGGTTTTAATAACTTTAGATTTCTGGGAGAAAGCTTAGCAAGCTTTCCTTCCAGAGGCCCCTCACTGCTTGTGCAAATTTTCCTACCTCTTCACCTAAACCTTCAAGATTCACATCTCTACAAATTGTCTTCCAAACACACCACCCACGTTACTCCACGCTCTACCATGTATTACTTAAGAAACTGTTTCTGCTCTCCAAACTGAGGACAGAGATGGATCCAGGATCGAACTGTCACTGCCCCCCTGAACACAAGATCACTCAGTTCTGCCTGTGGCCTCGCTTTTCTGCAAGTCTCTCGAGGCCAGAATCACATCTCATCTTCTCATCATCTTAGTCCCAGTATTCAGCTACAGATATGTCTACGTAAATATCTGTTGAATGAATAAACTGCTCCTCTCTCTGGAATCAACTTTTTAGTCCATTTGTTGATCTAGGTCCTGTCCTTCCTTTAAGACACACTCTGGTTCCTCCTCTACTGTTTTCTGCTAGGGTGGCAGAATTCTGCAAATGGGCCCTATATCCCTTCCCCCTTGTCCAATCCACCCCCTTCTTGAGTGTGGGTGGAGTCTCTGAATGTGATGAGGTATGACTCCTGTGATCATGTACCTTATATTGCAAAAGGGAGGTTAACTGGGTGGGCACAATCAAGTCACAAGAGCCCATTAAAAGAAGAGTTCTCTATAGCTGGCAGCAGATAAGGAAGTCAGAGAGATTCAGTGTGGCAGATACTCCATGTGCTATTGTGGGCTTTGAAGATGGAGGAAGCCAAGGAGTAGAGAGGACCTTGGCTGAAAGAGAGCAAGAGAATAGGAATCTCACACTGGACTTTGCTGACAACCTGAATGAACTTGGAAGCAGATTCTTACCCCAAGCCTCTGGATAAGAACCTAGTCCCGCTGACAGCCTGATTTCAGCCTCGTGAGACCCTAAGGGGAGAATGGTCCAAGTAGCAACCCAAGGCATCTGTGCTATGGATTGGTGAACTCGTAATGGTGTTATTTTACAATGCTGAATTTGTGGTAATGGAAAACACAGCAGTAGAAAAGGAATATACCTATTATCTTAACTTGGGCTGCTCGAACAACAGTACCATAGACTGGGGGCTTAAACACAACAGCCAACATTTCTCACAGTTCTGGAAGTGGTAAAACCCAAGATCAAGATCAAGATGCCAGCAGGGCCAGTGGGAGTTGCCTTTGTGGTCTGCACATGGCCATCCTCCCATCGCATCCTTCCATAGAAGAAAGAGATACAGACAGACAGACAGAGGGAAGAGATGTCTGGTGTCTCTTCTCATCAGGGCACACACATATCCCACATGATCTTGTTTTGTTCCCAGTGGCCACCTCTTGCTACCATCATATTGGGGATTAGACTCCAACACATGAATGGAGGTGTGTGTGGAGGGGAGAAGCACTACCGCAAACTATTACAGCATCTGCCTACCACATCATTCTCTTTCCAGTTCTCCTCAGATGGTCTGCTCCATATAGCTCCACTGGGCACTTAATTATAAAGAGTTTGCAATGCTATTTGTTTTCATGTACATTCCTTTATGAGCTGTTCCCCAAGTTAGACTGTAAACTCAAAGGAAACAGAGGTGGGATCTATATTCATTTCTAGTTGCTGCAAATCCAACTAATGAGGAGCTTAACTAAAGCATGGAAACTTTAAAGAAAACACTGCTTTAAATATTTCAAAATGCAAAAACCAGACACTCTTATAATAAATAACCATGCTTAATTTGTGTTTTGCCATTTGAGATTTCACTACTTTAAAAATTTTTTTCTTAGGCCTGGTTTTTATGCTAATTCATGAATGCTTCTATAAATGTAATAAGTGATGCGTTCATATATCTATTGCGTTTCTCAGATAAAAAATTCATCAGTAGTTTATTAAAGCAAAAGCATTTTTATATATTCCACATACCATGTAATGTGTATGTGCAAGGGGGTATGTACAGCACAGTAAGATGAGAAAAAGACTCGGCACTTTTGCTTCACTTAGATAAGACTCTTTATTTGAGTCCAATGAATGGAAACAGTAACAGTCATACAATAATGGATAAGAAAGGCCACACTGCCAAGTTTATCTCCAGTGAAATGAAGCTAGATATTTGTCAAAAGACTTGTAGATAAACTTGCATTCCATTTAACATTCTTTGTGAGTTCTAAGAGTCAATGTCTCTCTCTCTTTCTACATCCCTAATTGAACATTGATAAATTAATAAACCTCCTGACCGCTACTCCTCTTGCCTCCCTACAGGACAAGGTCAGCTGACTCCAGGCTGTCAGGAAGGTCTGGATCTAGCTTACCAGCAAATGCAAGTTTCCTGAATAAGTTTAGAAGCCTCTTTTTTTTTTTTTTTTTTTTTTTTACAGAAATGTTAGATACTACATAATATTCATGTATTTATTTTTATTTATTATTCATCTATTTATTTTTCTCCTTCTCGTCTCTACTCACATGGAAGATCAGTTTATTTGTTTCTTCTGTTTCCTAAGGTCGAGAATATTAAGTCTGCAAGACGGAGTGGGTATAGCAGGAATACAGAGGTATTCTTGTCTGGAGGTGTTTAAGGTGCATTTGAGCAATAAGATGAAGACCTGTGTAGGAGCAAGAGACAAGACCAAACAGGCTTAGAGCCAAGCTGGGCTGTAGTGGCCTTCTGTCAGGGTCACATGCAGGGGGAAGAGGACCTGCTGAGAGGTGCTGTCATGGTTCTCAAGTTCCAAATATGACAAAATGTCATTATCTGAAACAGACTGCAAGCCATGAATTTTAAATACAAAAAATTACCAAACATAGATGGCTTCTTCAATTTGTTCAAGAAGAAATTTTAGTACAACTCAGCTCCACTGGGGCCTGTGTTTTTTAAGGGCAAGAATTACATATTTAGGTCTTAGCACAGTATTTATTGGAAATTTTCCAGGATGAAGTAACCCTAAGACATATAATTAGCATTTTTTGTGAGAGTCTCAGGGGCACAGAAATAATCTTTATATGGCAATGAGAGAGAGAGAGAGAGAGAGAGAGAGAGAGAGAGAGAGAGAGAGAGAGAGAGAGAATGAGAGTGCAAACAAGTGAGTGAGTGCATAGAATTGGTTTAGAGAGATAAGCTGAATCTTAAAATATATACTGACAACTTGGTATGCTCTACAAATTTCAAATGTGCTCCAATGAATTTAAAATATACACACTAAAATTGGAAGTTTTAGGAGTTAATTATGTATACTCTGTCTGGGCTTGAGGCCCAGTTCTGCCACTTACTAGCTGTGTTATCTAAGGAAAAGTCATTTAGCTTTCCTGTGCCTCAGTTTCTTCTCCTGTATTGCTTCTTCACATAAGCAATAATTCTATATACCTCGTGGAGTTGTTGTGAGAGTAAGATAAATTAACATGTGGTTAAAAGTGCTATACAGTAATCCTCCTTTCTGCATCTGCCTTTCCTTCATTTCAACTCCCTGTGGTCAACCATTTCTGAAAATACCAAATGGAAATTTCCAGGAAGAAGCAATTCATGAGCTTTAAATTGTACACTATTCTGAGTAGCATGATGAAATCTCACTCTATCCAGTTCCATCCCGCCTGGGATGTGAACCATATCTCTGTCCAGTGTATCCATGCTGTATATCCTACAATCCCATTATTCACTTAGTAGCCATCTTGGTTATCAGGTCTGCTGTCACTGTATCTCAGTGCTTGTGTTCAAATAACCTTTATTTTAATTTCTAATGGTCCCAAAGTGCAAGAATATGGATGCTGGCAATTTTATTAGAGCATACTATTCTAAATTTTCTATTTAATTAGTGGTAATTGTTAATCTCTTACTGTACATAATTTATAAATTGAACCTTATCATATGTATAGAAAAAATGGCAAATATAGAGTTCAATACTATATTTTTAATTTCAGTTATCCAATGGGGGCATTGGAACATATCCTCCTGGGATAAAAGCGGACTACTGTATCAGGGTTAATTGCTGTTGTTGTCATTATTATTGTTGTTGTTAATTGCATGGTGAGTAGGTGCTAAGGACTTACAGCCAGAATTTTGGTCTAATGTTGCTCTAATCCTAGTTTTAATACCAACCTGCTGAGAGAGCTTAAATAAGTAATTTAAATTATCTGTGGTTCAGTGCCCCCTTCTGCAAAGTAGGTATAACAATTGTACCTACCTCACAGGGTTGATCAGAAATTAAAGAAACAAATACATATCCTGTACTTGGAGTAGTACCACATACCTGGAGGCACTTGATTCATTTTTTCTTTTTTTTTTAATATTTATTTATTTGCTTTAGTTGTACACAATGTGTTTATGTGGTGCTGAGGATCGAACCCGGGCCGCGCACGTGCTAGGCGAGCGCTCTACTGCTGAGCTACAACCCCAGCCCTTGATTCATTATTTCTAATTAGATTTTTTGGTTTCAGATTTGAGCTCAGTGTTTCAGTCTCAATTTACCTAGTGATTTTCAAAGCTTGGAACTGATGTTGTTATTTAACTATTATCTGTAGGTAATTTGTCTATACTAACTCTTTTTTTCCATATTTGTATATGTGCATTATAATTATACATAATGGTGGGATTCATTGCTACATATTTGTACATGCACGTGATAGAAAATAGAATTTGGCAGATATTGTTCCCCAGTACTTCCCCTTTCATCCCCACTTTCTCTCCCTTTATACTAACTCTTCATTAACTCTGTTTGTTCCAAATGCTGTGCTTAGCTAAGAAACAGCTTTTAGATCACCACAGAGAGTTAGGACATCGGTGTGATGGGATGACATAGCATGGACATTGTGGCAAGTAGAGCAAGGTTTGAATCCTCTTAATGCTAAGGTAATTTATTTAGTTGCTCAGTTTCAGTAAAAAAGGCATAACAGTGTCTAACCTGAAGTTAGTTATGAGAATTTCATAAGAAGTTATTTGTGAAGTAGAATAACACAGTCCTTGGAACATAATAACTTTAAGCAAAACTTTATTGGTCATAACCGCTGAAAGGCTGTCAAGGAGTGCTTTATGTAAATGCTGCCACCCTGGTCCCAGGGAGGGGGCTGAGAATCAGACTTTAGTTGGAATTTGGTCACAGAGAACAAACGCACCTGGAACCAGCTCTGTGTCCCACTCCTACTGATCCTGCTGACTGCCTGGTGCCGAGCGGGATGTGCCCCCTCTGCCCCCTTCACTGCAGGCACCGCCCTACAATAGGATAGCACAGCACTTAGGCTGGGGTCCCTTGGTGGCCGTGCCTCCCCAACACCCTGAGCACTGAGGAGTGGACTTCACCCTCTGAATTGCTAGGCTCTTTCCTGACATCATGTTTGTATGTATGAGAACTCTATCCGTGTTTTCTGGAGAAATGAATGTTATATGCACGACCACACAAAAATATAAAGATCCAAGCAGCAAAAATAATCAAAGTAGCAAGGGTAAGTGTTTTAGTCAGCTGTTTTGTTGCTGTGACCAAAGGACATGACAAGAACAATGCAGAGGAGGAAAAGTTCATTTTGGCTCATGGTGTCAGAGGTCTCAGTTCATAGAGGGCTGGCTCCATAGCTCTGGGCCTGAGGAGAAGCAAAACATGGCAGAGGAAAGCAGCTCAGGACGTGACAGCCAGGATGGCGGGGGGGGGGGGGGGGGGGGGGGGTGGGGGGGGGTGGGGGGGGTGGGGGGGGGGGTAGGGGGAGGAGGGAGAGAGAGAGAGAGAGAGAGAGAGAGAGAGAGAGAGAACTCTTTGCTCACCAGGGACAAAATATAAAACCCAAAAGCATGTCCCTACTTACCTATCTCCTCCAACCTGCCTATAGTTACCACCCAGTTAATCCATTTCAGTGGATTAATGCACTGATTTGGTTAAGAATCTCATAATCCAATCCTTTCCCCTCTAAAAATTATTGCATTGTCTCACACATGAGCTTTGGGAGGACACCTCATATCCAAGCCATAACGTGAGTCAGCAATTCAATACTGTTGGTAGCAAATAGAAATTGAAAAGTTACTTGGCAATGCATATCAAGGACTTTAAAACAGTCTTACCTATCAAGTGGAAAAAAGCAGGATACAAAGTTATTAGAGTTTATTCTAATTTTTAAAAAATGAAATTCTATATAATGTACATGCATTTTGTCAGGAGCTGTCACATAGGAACCGAGTGCCCCTTAGCTTTGAACGATGAGCATATGGAGATGTGGCAAGCCAGCCACGGGCTGTGTGTGTGTGAACTATGAGCACTGAGCACACAAAGTGGACTGGACCAACGTTGCCCCTCTGTATGGGTGGGTGTCTTATGCGTCCTTTGCACGCTCTTTGTCTGTGAGATGGTGTGAGATGGGCGTGGCCTTTCTAGATGTCAGTCAGGCTGCTGACAGCAAGACATCAGGAAGCTAGACTCAACCCCCTGAAACCTGACCCTTTGCCTCATTTGAATGGCTTCTCCTCAATAAAAGAGTTCTGCATGTGCTCCTCCCTCTCTTTCTTGACTGCCTGCCCCACCTGTGGGAGCTGCAGCTGTGGAGCAGGCACTGAACCCAAAGAAAAGGTACTTTCTGTGTCTTTATTTGGTCAGGCCAGATTCTCTTGGAGTGACCCTAATTGATTTAGTTGTGTGTCCCCACAGCATATGTGTATATGTGTGTGCGCATGCGTGACTGCATATGTTCACAGAGGATACAAGAGGAGGAGTAGAAAGAACTACTAAGTGATGAGGTTATAGATATTTTTCATATCTTTCTGGTGCTTTTCAGTAATTAAAAACAATAGCAGTCAGAGTTTTAGCAGGAGATAAAAGCCCCACCAATGCTTTTAACAGAGATGGGCAGGGCCTGCCAGGTCTTAGAGGCCACAGCAAGTGGCCTTAGTTTCAGTACAGGGTCCATGGGAAGTAATTTGTGTCTTTAAACATCTCTCCAGCTGCTCTATTGTGGGAGTTAGAAAGTCAGGTAGGAAACTCTCACATTAGTCCAGGTAGGGAAAGTGTCACTGAAAGGGAGACAAGGAGCTCAGGTAAGCATCATAGATTTGAGATCAATTTTGCAGGTGGCATTTAGTTTTTCTGGCTGGATGTGGGGGTAGTGGGCTTGAAGATAGCACTCTACATGCGGAAAGATGCTCGGATCGTTTATTAATATGGAGAAAATGACGAAGAGGTGAATAGATTTTGGGGTGAAAGAGTACAGTTTTGGCTGTTTTAAGTTTGCAATGCAGGTGATACACTCAACATGATGAAGTTTAGAAGCCATGTCTGGACAGAAAATAAACATTTCCCGCATAGTAATCCACAGAATGGGAACAGCTGGGAACATTGAAAGGTGCAGTGGGGCATGCCTATAATCCCAGAGGCTCAGAAGGTTGAGATAGGAGGATCGAAAGTTCAAAGCCAGCTTCAGCAATTTAGCAAGGCCCTAAACAACTCAGTGAGACCCTGTCTCTAAATAAAATTAAAAAAAAAAAAAAAAAAGGGCTGGGGTTGTGACTCAGGGGTTGAGTGCCCCTGGGTTCAATCTCTGGTACCAAGAGAAAATTAAAAAAAAAAAAAAAAGAAGAAGGAATGTGGAGGGAGAACAGAGGGGTAGTAGGGCCTACATCTGATGAACTCCATGCATTAGAGTTCAGATGCCAGTAAAGGAGGAAGAAACCAGACAAAGGGAGGCTACTATAAGCCAAAAAGAATCTCGCTGGGGCTGGGGTTGTGGCTCAGCGGCAGAGCGCTCGCCTCGCACGTGCACGGCCCGGGTTCGATCCTCAGCCCCACGTAAAAACATAAATGCATTGCATTGTGTATAACTAAAGTAAATAAAAAAAAAAAGAAGAAGAAGAATTTCGCTGGGTGCAGTGGCACATGCCTGTTATCCCAGCCAGCGCTTGGGAGGCTGAGATAGGAGGATCTCGAGTTCAAAGCCAGCCTCAGCAATGGCGAGGCACTTAGCAACTCAGTGAGACTAAAATACAAAAAAGGGCTGGGGATGTGACCCAGTGGTTGAGTGCCCCTGAGTTCAACCCCCGGTACCAAAACACACACACACACACACACACACACACAAAACAGTCAAAATATCAGTAGCAATTTTTTTCTGGTTTAAAAATAAAAGTAATTTCCTTGGAGTGACTGGTTTGCTTTTTCATTATACTTTCTATCTTTTCCTGACTTCCACAATGAGTAGATAATATAATTATAACCATAACAATAAAATACTTAACTATATTTATTTATTTTTGTTTAGATAAATAATTTTGGATGTAGAAAGACTTATTTTTTAAAATCTGCAGATTAATTGTTGACATTGGGGTTCCATATTTAATTTTATATGAGGAAAATGATTGATAGTGGGCTTTTCCTGCTTATTTTTTCTATGAGAAAAATTTCCTCCAAGCAATAAACAGACATTTTTAAAAATACACTTTGTTTTTAGGACAGTTTCAAATTTATAGAAAACCTGCAGAAATATTAGAGCATTCTGGTTTTCCCTATTTTTAGCAACTTACATCAGTATGATATATTTCATTTGTAACTAATTCATACAATAAATTACAATCAATACTACTACATTATTAACTATAGCATGTTCAGAGGCATTTTTAAAATCACATTATATAACAATTTTTCTGTATTTGGACAAAGTCTTGCAAATATTATGGTGAAAAACGTTATTCTACTGCCATCTACTGTTTTAAATAAATGTTTAAAATTTTGATTTGTAAAAGAAAAAAATTTTTTTTTTGCTTATCTTTATTTTGTAGCATTTTAGAGCTATAAATGTCTTTACAGTTCATTTTGCAACCACCTCAACAAATAGATGAATGCAGTGAATCTCAGAGGATGAGTTTGACAAGTAGCCACGGACAAAGCCATTCATGCATTCATTCATTCATAGACCCATCAAACAATTATTTGGTGCCTGCATTAGGAAAGATATTGAAGATATCAAAGTGAATAAAACACAGTCACTTTCTTCAAGGATGTCACAGTTTAGTGGGGACATAAGAGAGATCATTACAAAATCACTCAATGAGCACTTGTGCGGGCACTGTACCAGGAAGACCACATATTACCTTACATGGCCGGTGGGGACATGGGGAAGACGCCAAGATCCAAGGAAACTTTCTTGGGGGACATGTGGTCCTGAAGCAGATCATAAGTGATCAGTAGGAAGTAATTAGATGAATAAGAAAGGGACTGGGAAGAAAAGAACACCAGAAGGAACATCAGGAACAAAGACAAGAATGAAACCATGTATGTGAGGAATAAAAAACACCTGCCAGTATAGGACGAGAAGAGACGACAGATGAGGCCAGAAAGGCAAACAGGACCACACTAACGGGGAATTTGTGTGTCATTTTTAGGAAGCTCAGACTTAACCCTAGCAGTGATGGAAGACCAGTGAAGGGTGCGGGAGGGCGTCAGGTTCAGCCAATTCTTTTAGTCATCTGTGGAGGATTCTCCGGGGAGTATTCAGTTAGGAGAGAGCCATCCAGCCAGTGGTGGCAGTGAAGGGTGGGAGCAGCAGGGGCGGAGCAGGGGGAAATATTCAGGAGGTGGATTGGGTGACGACATTTTAAATTACTGAACGTAGAGTGTGAGATGAAGAGACAAGAAGGACCCTGAAGTTTTAATTTTGGAGACCCAGATGATGATGATGCTACAGAGGTTCACAGGAAATAGGTATCAGTTTAGGAGTGCAAACAGAAGGTGCACACTGAAGATACATATTGGTTAGTCACAGGTATAGAGGCAGGGGTTGAAATTGTGAAAGTGAGCCGGGCGCGGTGGCGCACGTCTGTAATCCCAGCACTTGGGAGGCTGAGGCAGGAGGATCGCGAGTTCAAAGCCAGCCTTAGCAATGGTGAGGCACTTAGCAACTCAGTGAGACCCTGTCTCTAATAAAATACAAAAAAGGGATGGATGTGGCCCAGTGGTCGAGTGCCCTTGAGTTCAATCCCCAGTACCAAAAAAAGAAAAAAAGAAAAGAAAAGAAAAGAAAAAAAAAAAGAAATTGTGAAAGTGGATGAGGTCAAACAAGGAAAACATACAGAATGACAAGAGGGGTCCAACAAAAGAACCCCAGAGAGTCTAATACTGGGTAGGGGTGTGAATGGGGTGCAGAGGAAGATAAGCATATTAAGGAGAAAGGGAAGGGAAGGGTAGAGAACCAGTGAGAAAGGAAAAGCAAACAAACAAACCAATAATAACAACCCCCCCCCAAAAAAAAACAACAACCCTTGACAGCTGGTAGTTGGTCTGACAACCAATAGCAAGGCCATGCTGATTCTAGGCTGATCACAGTTTCACAAAATGTCAGTATTCCACAAGGTCATTCTAATTGAGATAGAACAAGACAAAAATTAGTTCATTCCATAATCATATCTGAACAAAAGAAAAGCAAAACCACTTAAGTAGTTTCAGTAAGGTTTAAGGAAGCAAGTATTTTATTCTGAGTCATATCATGTCAGAAAGAGGGATAGCTTCTTTTGTGGATAGGGGTAGTTCAGAGAAAGAGGCACAATCAATCTAGACTAGATTCCTACATGTGGGGATGAGTCTGTAGACAATATTTTGACTACGTATTTTACATTGGCTCTTTGAATCATTGGTTGTCACCTTGTAAATGAGCTGTTTCCTTGCAGGGTACCTTTAACATTTTGGAATCAAAAACAAGCAAAAATGTACTGCTAAGACCACACCCTGAGCACTAGGTTTAATTATGAGCACCATATCCAATGAGAAATGTTAAAAATCCAGAAGGTGTTAAGAGAAGTGCCAAAAGCTGATTAAAAAAAGAAAGAAAGAAAGAAAGAAAATCAAGAAGTTGATACAATGGGAGACTTTCAGTCAATCGAAGAGAAAAAGTGCAAGAGCCGAGCAATAAGAGAAGGGAAGAAACATTCAGTGTCAGAAGACTCAATATGCAACCTGATGATCTCAAGGGGAAAGGTCACAGGATTCAGTGCTATCATGGAATGAGTATGACAATTTCACAATAGGACCTTCTAAAAGAAAGAGTGCTCAGAGATCCTGAGTTATTTAAAGCCTAGATTACATTTTCATGTTCATTCAACGAGTGTTTATAGAAATCCTGTCATGTGCCCAGCACTGGGAACTGCAGACACAATGGCAAGAGTTAACATACAACATCCTTGCCCTCATTAAATCTGTGATGTAGAGCAAGTGGACAAAAACTTACAATAAAAGTAAATAGGTAATTAAAATTTTGCAAGGAATATTTGAAAAGAAAAACACATAGAGCTTTGTGAGCATGTATCAGAGACCTCACCTAAAGGGGGAATCGTGAAATGCTCTCTGAGGAAGGGACATTATGCTGAGATCTGAGGATTATTAGGTCAAAGGAACAGGAGGGAGTGGCTGAGGTGGGCCAGGGTCCTGCTGTTGACATCTACAATGTTTCTCACAGTCATTGTTAATTTATACAGGACATACTTGATTTCTTGGATTTCAGGTGTAGTTTCTAACTCAGGCCTACATTGTTATTATTGATTCCCAATGGTCCATAGCAGTCATGCTTTACCATTGATGTTGAATATGAAAAATCATGACCTGCTTCTTTGACAAATGATTGACACTAGGAATATTTACCGTGTTCAGGACACTCAGTGGCTCCATATGAAATGGAGGGGACTTCATATTTGGAGTCAGCTGGACAGCTACAACAGAACCCTGTTGAAGGCCTATGGTCCTGCCAGAGATGCCCAGGACATCATTAGGGGATCATTTCATCATGGCCTGGGAGAACACTGGTAGTAGGACGGATGTTTATGAGGTAAAGAAAAGTTAAAAAAAAAAAAAATCTCCCGAACTCTTATAAGAGAATAAGAAATATTTCCCACACTCTTAAATTATATACTTATGTTATTTTTGTTTGCCACATTTTTTCCTTTATAACCACAATAAACAAAATTATAGAAATAAAACATTTTTCTTTATGGTGACAGTTTCATGGACTTGTAATTATCTCCAATCTTATCACGATGTATGTATAAACATATACACCCTTTTCTGTGTATATCAATCACATCTCTACCTAAAACCCACAAAACTTTCCTTGGGTTCTATTAGCATTTTTTTGTCAAGCGCTCTGCAATCCCCATGTTTTCCAGCAGGGGGAGGTAGCCAATTGTCTATCATTCACTATATTCCATTGTGTCATGAATAGGGCTGGGACAGATGATTGCATTGTCTTAAGATAACTCAGTGAATTATGGTTGGTATTCATGTATAGAATTATCAACATGAAAGTTCACCTTTTCAAACTTATTAAGGTTCGAAACATGAAAATTCATTATCGTTATCAATAATACCTTTATGTTTTGTGCAGGCGTTATCCTGAATACTTTAAATAAATATCTATATTTTAAAATATATGAGATATTTTGATGCTCATTGCAACATTATGGAGCAAGCACAATCCACCTTACAGATGAGGAAACCAAGGCAAAAAGAGGTTGAATAACTTTCCCAATGCCACACAGCTAATATGTGAAAACACCTAAACTTGAACTATCTGATTCTACAGTCCAAATCATGTCAAGAGTATTATTGTTGGAACCTAGCCAGGGCGAGTGTGATCTGTTCCAGAAATTCTGAACAACTGTTTTCCTTCATTGAACTCAGCATTAATTAGCTCTTTTCCTCAAATCCATTGGAAATGGCTACATTGGAATAAGAAAAAGAAGTTATAACTATTTTGAAATTATTCAGAAATATTAAGACCCCAGTGAAACTTATTTTGTGGAAAACCACTTTGCAGTAATCAATGTTCTATTTGATGTGTATGAACGTGATTTTTCCTTACAAACATATTGTACTGCGGGGCAGGGTATCACAGGCCTGTAATCCCAGCTGCTCAGGCTGATGAGTTCAAAGCCAGCCTCAGCAACAGTAAGGTGCTAAGCAATTCGGCGAGACCCTGTCTCTAAATAAAATACAAAATAGGGCTAGAGACGTGGCTCAGTGGGCGAGTGCCCGAGTTCAATCCCTAGTACCCCGCCCCCCCAAAAAAAAACCCCAAATATATTGTACGTAGTTAATTAAACAAATATTTTTGTTACTTTCAAAATCTTCAGAACGTAAATGTCACAATTTTCTTCACAAAATCTATAATGCATGCAGGTAACTTTTTGCGGAATTCCCTCTTGTGCTATTCTTTGAAAGTGAAAACACAAATTTTATCAATAATAGTCTAATTTTGACTCTCACTGTACTAAGACACAGATAGCTGAAGTGTATCTGTTGCCTCTGAAGCATGGTCATCGAATTCCTTCTTAGGGCAACCGACTGCTTCTAAGGCATTGATGAAAATTAACATCCATTTATGTCACACTGCCTCAAATGAAGTATTTTAAAAATAAAGGAGAAACTACTCAGTGTTTAATAAAAAGTAAAAATATTTGCTCCTAATGAAAATATGTGGATTTGGTTTGTACAAATCTGTACATTGATTTTATTCGCCATCAAAAGTTGCCAGAGAACTGTCTAAAACTAGAACCAAAGTAAATTTGAGACATTAAGTACTTCTCATTTCTTTTATATTAAGTTAATACAAAACAAGGGATTCAGAAGAACTCTTTGAGGTATGGGGTAAAATGTGCCCCTCACTGGGTGTTTAGTGACTTGCCCAAGGCCACCGTGGCGCCACACTCTGAGAACTTGTTTCTCCTAATCCTGGCTCCAGGCTGCGGCCACACCTGAGGAATCAGGGCTGTGGCAGAAGCTGGTTCAGGACGCTAAGTGGTGGGATTTTTGATGCTGGCCGCAGGCTGACATGATCTTTATTTCGAGAGACAAAAGTGGGGTTTCAGTAGCTACAGATTTGTGTAAGAGAATGGGCTGCAGCAGGAACGACGCGAAGTCGTCTAAGGGAAGCCAGACGCAGCGCTTCCAAGACTGAAGCCAGTATCTGTTAAGTTGGTTGGTTCATTCAAGTCCCCGAGCTCCCCTGTTGACCCAGACTGGGCGCTAGACACCAGGCCACACTGAAGGCTTGGCCTCTGCAGACTGGGAGCGCGCGACCCAGCGGGAAAGGCGCCGTAAACAGACGAGTGGGAAGGGAGCAGCGGTCCAAGGTGCAAAGGTGGCGCCGGGAGGAAGTGCCGTCTCTGCCCGCGCGGTCGGGACGCGGTCCTGGGCTGGGCGCACAGGCGCCGACTGCCACGGGGCGGGGGCAGCGCTGGCCCTCAGGGACACCGGGAGCCCCCCTCCAGGGCTTCAAGCCCAGGTCGCGCTGCGGACAGTCACTCTACTGTCTGACAGAGAGCTGAAGCTCGCAGCCGTGTCACCCGCGCAGCTACACACGCGGCCCAAGTGTCGAGAAGGACACGTGCTGGAGGGGGCGCCGGCAGCCCCAGTCGTCCGCCGCAGGGCCAAGGCCCC
Organism: Tamias sibiricus; assembly: GCA_025594165.1. NCBI lineage: Eukaryota > Metazoa > Chordata > Mammalia > Rodentia > Sciuridae > Tamias > Tamias sibiricus. The sequence continues at coordinate 123,304,796 of CM046666.1, read as the reverse complement.
GCCGGGGGTAGCCGAGCCGGGTCGGGCTCACCCGCGGCCCCGCCCTCGCCGCGCGCGCCCCGGGCCGGCCGGGCAGGTCGGGGCGGCGCGCTCTGAGTCACCGGAATCTGGGTGGGGCCGCGCGCCGCGCCCCCGCGGCCAGCCCCGAGCGGCGTCCTCCCGGGAGCCGCCTCCCCCCGGCCTCTTTCCTTTTGTCGTGGCGCCAGCGCTTGCGGGCCACTCTCCCCGTCGCCCGTGCTCCGCGCGCCTCTCTGCTCCGCGCCGCGATCGTCGACATGCTGCGCTGCGGCCTGGCCTGCGAGCGCTGCAGGTGGATCCTGCCCCTGCTGCTGCTCAGCGCCATCGCCTTCGACATCATCGCGCTGGCCGGCCGCGGCTGGCTGCAGTCGAGCGACCACATCCAGACGTCCTCGCTGTGGTGGAGATGCTTCAGTGAGGGCGGCGGCAGCGGGTCCTACGACGATGGCTGCCAGAGCCTCATGGACTACGGTGAGTGCCCACCGCCGCCTCCAGGAAGCCCTCGGGGCTGCGGCCTGGGATAGCCGCAGCGCGCGGGCAGCCGCAGCGCGCCTAGAGCCCTAACCGGTCCCGGGCGGTGGCTACTTACAACAAGAGAAAACTAAACTAAACTGAGGTTCTTACATCCGACCTGAACTAAAAGAAGCTGCAGTTCTGGATGACCAAAGTCAGGTTCAAAACCGAAAGAAGAGGGCCCTAGTTCAAACTATGTTTTTTGCTCCCGCCATAGGGTTTGTCCGTTACCTGCATAAGAAGATTCCAGCTATTGCAGAGGTTTAGATGAGTAAATAATGAACAAAGTGTGCTTTCTTGGAGACCTTCTGAAATTTCTTCCCACTCTCCTTCCTCTTCTGGTTCTTGTGGTTAAAATATAAGTATTAAAATAGCGTGCCTTCTCTAAATAGGTGGATTCGCTTAATTGGATCGAAGGGAAAGAAACTTTTTTTCTTTCTTTCTTTTTTTTTTTTCCTATGAAGAAAGTTCTTTCTGGCAGTTTTAGCAATTAGGATTTCAACCGATACTTAAGTTTACCTGTTGGGCTAGTTGTTAGCTCTTGATCTAGGGAGTGTCCTTTTGGCTTAAACATTGGCATCGCTGTTTAGAATATTTATTTTAATCTGATTTGATATCTAAAAAGCAAACTCATTATCTACACCAGCGAAGTGAAGGGAAGCAGAGTTGACACACGTAATCCGTTGCAGATGGAGTCTTCTATTTTCCCAGCCTGGAGGAAGCCTCAGTACTTGACTGGTTAATGGACAGGAGTAGTTCTTTTAAGAAAAGGCCATTTCTTTTACTAGGGAATCCGTGTCCCCCAGGTAGATATGAATAACAGCTGAAGTCTATTGTGATTGGCATTGTGTGTCCGGGAGTGGGGTCCTGTGGACATAATAAAAAGCTTAGAGCCAAAGGAGACCTTACCAACTGAGTTATGTAGTTTAAAAGAGAAAGAAAGCAGCCCTGCTTTTTTTTCCGTTCCCTACCTTCACCACCAACTTGACTCTTCCTGATGTAGTCTAGAGTTTCCAAACAAATCCTGTTTATTGGTGGTTCTGGGCCCTGTTATCAGTGGCTAGGCCTAGCTTAACTCTTATGGAATCATTTGGAAGTTCCAACAGTGGACTTTCCTGAAAAGGAGGCAGGGCCCCCATTAGACAGGTAATAAAATGGAAAGACTGTAGGGAATTCCTGCTTCCCTTAAAGCTTTTTTCCCCCCTCTGAAAACATATACAAACACTTTGCCTGCTAAGGTTTGTATTATCACAGCTTTAAAGGGAATTAATTACTTTGAAATAATTTAACTATCTTCTAGTTAAAATGAGTTCAAACTCAGTCTCCTGTAGGAGACTTGAGATCCGCTCAGGGTTTTTAAAAACAGATTTGGGTAGTTGTGAGGCTCATACACAGACCCAAAGAACACTCAGTAATCCTCCACATATGAGGTCAACTGGTAGAGCCATGTCCCACTCTTGTTGGGACATGATTTGGCCCGCTGGGCCCTGGCTGTGACGGCAACCCTCTTTTGAAACAGGCACAATGCCATTTTAATGTTTCTTGCCTGGCTGGGTGAGCTCACCTTTAAGGGTGTGGTTGTTCCAGCCTTAAACTGATATAATAGTAGACTGAAGGGAATAAGCAGGTTTTGTTTCTAGTTTGGTGGACTTTTTTCCTTTAGATAGAGAAGTCAGAAACATTAACTTTTTTCATTGTAGAAAATACACCAGATCAAGAGATCAAGTTCATAGTTCCTTTCAATTTGCTACAAAAAGTGCCCTTTGGAAAAGCTCAGATTTTCAAGTGAATCTTGAAAAGTACATCACTACCTTTCTGATGCAGCCCACCTTGTTTTCATAAATCAGTAGTGGCTTTAACATCTCAGTTGAGTTACTTCTGTCACCTTTGCAAAGATAATGAAGTGCCATTAATGGCTGTGGCTCAGGCCCTAGCATCAAATCACAAATCCAGGACTGTCTGTTGGCCATGGGAAGAAGACAGATAGATATGAAGCCAACAGAGGGCTTCACCTCCCACCACTGTAGACAAAGATGAGTTTAATTGCTCATTCTTCCATCTATCTCCTGCATGGACTGTTTGGCTAGTTTTGCCCCACAAGTGTAGAAATTGAGACTTTTAAGCTATAGGGTGATTATCTAGGCATGTCTGAACTCTATAGATTTTGAGATAGCTCTTTAAGGCCTGCTGAAAACAGTGTTTACGTGAGATCACACTTTATCTCAAATACAGTATGCAGTTACACTCCCACATGTGTACAAACATGCAGCAGGTTGTTTAACAGGGGTTACCATGGGGGGCTTTGACCACAATGATATCTCAGTATAGGGAATTGAGTGAGTAGGACCATTTTTAAAAAATTTGATGTGTAGTAGGAAATACGTATCCCGACTACCATTGTACCTGTTAAGAAAATAGACCTTTTCATTACTGTGTTTGACCAGCTCTTTTATTAGGTGCTATTCATAACATCAATATGTTCTTTTTGTGGTAAAGATACAGGTTATTTCCAGCAAGTATTGGCAATAATACTAAAGAATATGAATGTTTCTTCATAAAAGTAAATAGTTCCTTAGCACTACAAATATGAAAAACAGAATACTATTCTTCACAGTTACTGATTTTTAAAAAAAATTTTTTTTCAGATGAGCAGGTCATCTCATTTTTTCTTGTAAATGAGTCAAATTATATTTTGAACATTATCTTTTGCATTACAGTAATACCTAAATGAAAGCTTAGCTTAACAGATATTTGTTTGAATTTTTTGACTTGTATGTCAAGAGAGAAAAGAAAATCGAGATTTACGTTTGAAATGGTCATCCAAATTTCACCTAAAAATAAAAATGTGAGATTCAGCTTGAATGTGTGTTCATACATAGTATTCTTGAGCTGCCAGCACCTTTCTAGTTTTAAGGACAAATTCATCAGGAATAGAGTTTAAGCATTGGCTGTGTAGATTTCAAATCGAAGGAAGTTCCAGCTTGTCAGTTTGGAGAATAATGGGCGTGAGCTGATGGAACAGAGGAATAGAAAAGAAAGTGGAAAGTTGTTGCCTGGAGTCTGAACTCAGAAATGCAGAGCCTCGTTTTTTAATTAATTAATTAATTTTTGGTACCAGGGAGTGGACCCAGGGGCGTTTGGCCACTGAGCCACATCCCCTGCCTTTTTTACTTTTTGTTTTGAGGCAGGATCTTGCTAAGTCGCTAAGGCTGTCTTTGAACTTGCAATCCTCCTGTCTCAGCCTCCCAAGTCTCTGGGAGGTCAGGCATGTGCCACTATGCCTGGCCAGAGCCTCATTTTACCCAAAGATACCCTTTGAATACAGCCAGATACATCCAGTGTTTTTCACATGAAATCCCTCGCGAACAACTCAAAGAACCAGAATTTATATGAAATAATTTTAGATCCTTAAGTCCTATGGTTCTCAAAAGTACAGAAAATGAGAATAATAATTATGAATTCAATAGTTTACATAGGCCAAATTCAAATTACAGGATTTCATTTTGAGCTTATGTGCTGTGGCGTTTGGGGGAGTGTGTTTGGGGTAAGAATAAACTTCTTATTTTATGACATTAGGCATTAGTGGGCAGAGTTGCTAAGTGCCTTGCCATCTCTGTGTTTCTTCACATGTGCGTGTGTTCACATCCTTACACAACAGACTAAAAAGTTGGCCACTCTATAGTTAAAATATATACTGATTTTTGGAGTCTAAAAGTCTAACCAGCAGTATAGGCTGGTCTAGTGTACTGCTGCTCTTAGCAGTTGCTACCCAGGAGAGCCTTAGTCCCTTTCCTGTGACCTCTCTGTGCTATAAAGTCACAGACTCCTGGACTGTTAGAATTAAAGTGCATCCAGTTCAAGCGCTGGATAAAACCATGCTCGTTACCATCAGCTGACAGAGCAGGTTCCTTTTATTTGACAACTTCATTCTGTTCCCTGAATGATGCTATTTGTTTACAAACACCCTGTCTCACACCAACTGAGCTGAATGTGCTTCCCTGTATTTCTGCTTTCCAGTTTCTTTCTGCCTTCAGACAGATTTCAAATATTTAAGGGTAGGTCCCCAATTCATTGCTGATTATCTTGTTTTCAAAGTAAAAATTCCCATGTTCACTTCTTCTTATGTAGGAAGACTTCCCTGTTCACTGATTAGATGAAAGAAGACCATAACGTGGTCCAGTAGGGTAGTTCTGTAAAAGCACAGTGGTAAGTAGTCACCACCTGGCCCCGTTTCAGGAGAAAATGTGGAGCATGTGAGGAATCTCACACCAGCTGTGGAATGCTCGCCCCTGTGGTTCTCCCTGCAGTTCTCTGCTGAACTACTCCTTGCTGTCCCCAGAACTTTTGCAGGATGGTGGCATCTTCCTAGGTAGATTTTTTTTTTTTTTTTTTCAGGCATACTCAGTTGTCCTCTGAATTTTTGCCACTCCAGGTGTTACATATCAGTAGCATCAGCAGGATCTGGGAGATTTAGTGCCACATCCACCTACTGAATCAGAATCTGCATTAACAGCTTCCGCTTTTGAGTTTCAGAAGCACTGGCCAAGTCACTACAGATGACCTCCTCACTGACTATGCAAAACAGTATTTTTGAGTATAGTATTTACTCATGTTTATTTATTTTTAGGTAGGACCTTTTACTTTTTAAACTATGATTTCATTTCTGCCTGTATGTGGCGTAAATAACCTCATAGAAACAATATGAAGATATCTGACAAAAACTCAGCTCAGATCCCCTTGGTGGAGCCTTTGGTATTACTAAAAGATGAATCCTTCATTCTAGAAAGGGAACAAACCCTAGTTGGGTGACATTGGTGTCCTGGAGCAAGGAGAAAGGCACTCATTGTTTCAGTCTGTTTGGTGTCCAGGTAAAATTCCCGAAGAATTCAGCAAATCCATGAAAGAAGCACTCACTTTGGGGGAAATAGTAGAACATGGTCTCCAAAATATTACCAACAACGTTAAAAATATTAGCAGTGTTCTCCTTGTTTTAAGATAAGTATCTTCCCCACCTCTGCCAAACTTTAGTTGATCATTTCTAGCTTGACCCTCAAGGTTGTTGTTTAGTTTTACTTTTTTCTTATCAGTTGTCCTTGCTGGTCTTTTCCTACCCATATCTGCCTTGGAACATGTGTTTTTCTATATAATTTCTGGAGAAAAATATAGGATGCTTCCTCATACAAAACAAACAAACAAACAAACAAACAAACAAAAACCTTAAAAACACTTCCTAGGAAAACTCCAGTTTCATTAGTGGCCATTGAATAGTTTTTTTTTTTTTTTTTTTCAAGAAATTGCAAAGTTTGATGATAAACTGTTGTTTATCCATTTTAATTGTAAGTGGATTTATAATGCTGCTGATTTATTTGATAACATAATCTTCTCCAAGTGGTAATTACTAAATCAACTTAGGACATAGAGTACATGTAGAAACCAAATTGGTCTTCCCCTGAGGAGACAGAAACACAGCATCAACTTCACTGGAGTCTGCTGGCTTTTGTTGTCTTAATTCAGAGGCTGACAACTGACAGTGAGAACCCTCCCCGGTACCGCATGCATGCAATTAAGAAAGGCCTTAAAATCTGGAGTAATAAAATAGTAATGAAGGACAGACTTGTGTTCAGAAAAGATAAGATGAAGTCTGCATTTGAAGAACTACAGGCCATCTGTTAAATCATAAAAGAAGTTTAGATTTAGGATCAGTTTTAAAAATTGATGTTTTCCATTGGGGTTGGTAATGTGGTATAATTTAGATCATAGGAAATACGAATAGTTCCAAAAGGGCTGGCTAAATTTATAGATATTGGGCTTAGTCTGGGCAGCTGAGTCAAAATTTACTTAGGATAAAGACATCTTAACTTTTCAAAATGTATGCCGTGGAGAATAGCCCTGCTCTAAGCCTATAGGACTGATGATTCCCTTCTCAGAACACTGTCTCAAGCAGCCTGCACAGACCTGCTATGGTCCATCTGATCATTTTACAACAAGTCACTGACATGGGAAGCAGTTTGCTTTACGTGGAGAGGTCTGTCATTCCTCAGTGAGGACCTTTAAAACCATGCCAAGATTTATGTCTAAATGATAGTTAAATGATTCAATGTGGGTGTTTCCATGCTGTAAGGAGCAGGTTTTACACGTTCTACAACCAAGGTGGCCTTTCCCAAGACAAAATGTTGCTTAATTTTCCATTTCGATTTTCTTTAGACTCAGCACTCTAAACAATCAAGACATTAACTGAATTAATAGGAACAGTTCTTTAAAATGGTCCATTTTGTATGTATTTCCACCTGTTGGCATAAGATTGGGCGAATTAGCTTACTGTTTCTTTTATTTGATTCCTTCCAAGTACCTAAACTAAGCATAAATTATACTTCAGTTAAAATGTTGGAGGAAGCAGCAATAACAATAACCTATGTTAATTTTCCTCAAATAAACAGGTAGAATCATTATTTATTTTATAGCAATATTACACATAACTTATTTAGCCCGATTTTTAAAACATGGATCTGTGAGTAGAAAAGTTTGGTTATTGAAATAGGTTCCTCATTAGGATGTTTTCCCTGTATTACTGAAAGCTCCCCTCCCCCACAGTGTATTCCATTATGCCTGTAGTCCTCCACATGCACATGGAATGCAGAGTATCAAACTTATGAACTCATACAGGGAAAAGTAAATTTTTGCTTATTTGAATTTAATGATTGGATTTTTTTGGGGGGGGGTGGGGGGGTTCCAGGGATTGAACTCAGGGGCACTCAACCACTGAGCCACATCCCCAGCCCTATTTTGTATTTTATTTAGAGACAGGGTTTCATGGAGTTGCTTAACATCTCTCTTCTGCTGAGTCCGGCTTTTTCGCGATCCTCCTGCCTCAGCCTCCCTAGCCGCTGGGATTATAGGCGTGGGCTACCACCGCACCCAGCAGTTGGATTTAATTAAACTTAATGTTTGGCAATAACCACACACTCAAAAATCTATAGAAATGAGACTGTAATTGACAGAGGCGCACATACTGAAAGTTTTGTGCTCCTTTTTGGTAGTGCTATATCTATCCTATGGGGAGTTTAAGTTTAGGTATGTATCTTAGTTGTTCTCTAACTTTAGTATGGATACAAGAAACATGGTACTACCAAAATGCGATTCCATCTCTGATTCAGTTAAGTATGGAGGTTCCAGAATCTGCATGTTTACTGAACATGAATGATTCAAACAACAGTATGGTCTATGGGCTACACTCTAAAGCAGTCTAGTTAATTAATGCTCCTTCCAAAACATGGTCCCTTCTCTTTTAAAAGTATCCCTACTTGAAGGACAAGGCAAAAGTGAGGAAAACTTCACATTTTGGTTTTATTCATTTCTATTATAAAATCAATTGGACATTCCTACGTTGATCTTATCCCCCAAATCTCTCATTGATCTGACAGGATGAGCAAAAGGATTTAGAAGGAAGTAATAAAACCCACAAATATAAAAGTGAGTCTAATCATCCATCTTCTGTCTCAGCCCCTCATGACTAGTGCTATTAAGATGGAATTTGTGGAAAAATAGTATTTCTGAGACATATAAAAACTTTTCGTAACAATCTGTTATATCTCAGTCATTCTTGTCTCTAGAGGAAGCCCTGGAGGGGAGTGTGGAAACTGGAGAAGGTAGCAGGGGAATTAAGCCCTGATTTGTTTCATGTTAAATAATGAAAGGTGTAATAGGTGAAGATAGGAACGTGGGCTAGATGGCTGAGGAACAGTCTGTGGGTTGGTGCAGAACTGTGCAAATATAGGATAAAATAAAAAGTTGAGTACTGGAGAAAAGCCATAGAAATAGAGGAAAATCTTTTTGAGCAATGATCTTTGAGGAGCTGGTGATTTGCACACAGCAGCGTTTATCCTTACACGAACCTTGCAATAAGCATTTTTAGCTGAGTGACATCTGAGTTAAGGCTTGAAGGAGGTAAAGTCATGCAGATACCTATGAGAAGAGTGAGGAGACTAGCATATAGCTAACAGGTGGCAGATACAGGGTGTAAATGAGGTCCAGCCGGCTCCAAAGCCTCTGTCTTTCCTGCTGGCCCATGTCTTTGTTTGACCTGGAGCACCCAAATGACCTAGAATTGAGGGAGGATATTGTCTGCTGTGCTGTGTGTTAGAGAGTAGAAGTAAAACCAGGGCAAAGGGCAAATGAGTTTCCTTTTCAAATGCAATAATGAGTAATAGGTTAAGAGTACATGTTCTTCTAGAGCGCTCGCCTCGCACGTGCGCGGCCCGGGTTCGATCCTCAGCACCACGTAAACATAAATGCATTGCATTGTGTACAACTAAAGCAAATAAATATTAAAAAATTACTATAAAAAAGAGTACATGTTCTTCTAATAACAGATGAATGGGTAAACAAAACATGGGCTATCCATATGACAGAATATTATTCAACCACCAAAAGGAAAGAAATGCTAATTCCTGATGTAACATGGATGAACCCTTGAAAAAACTACCAGGCTCAGCAAAAGAAGCCGATCACATAAGGCTCCAGGGCATATGATCCTGGGAAATGTCCAGAATAGGAGCATTTAGATTAGTGGTTGTCAGAGGCAGGGAAAGGGGGGACTGGGAAGTGATGGCTCATGGGTACAGGGTTTCTTTTTGAGGTGATGAAAATGTTCTGCAGTTATAGTGGTGACGGTTGCACAACCCTGTGAATATAGCAAAAAACATGAAGTTGTACCCTTTAAAAGGGGACATTTTATGGCATCCGAATTGTATCTAAAAAATTCACGTTTTGGATTCAGACAGGTCGGAAATCTAACTGTCTAAACCATTTACTAGCCATGTGACTATGTGCTGGTTATCTGAACTCTCAAAGCCCAAGTAAATCCTCAATTCTAAAACTGAAACTCTTCATGAGCCTAAGAAGTTGTGAGGATTCAGTGAGCTAGCACATGTCCTAAATGCTAGTTATCAAGCTCTAGAGACAAGGTTGTATGCAAAGAGAGTTTAGAAATCAGTGCTGGTGGAGTGCCTGGAATTGTAGACTGGAGTTGTCTGTACGTGTATCATGATCTGTTTCCTCAGGTACAGAGTAAAATGACACCGGGCTGGAGGGGCCCATGTAGGTTCTTCAAACCCAAAACTCATCCTGCTTCTCTTTCTAGGGCCAGGATCAATAATTAAGAACTCTTGTGTAATAAGTTCTGGATACTTCAGAGATGAAAATTTAAGCAGAAATTTAGCAAGGTGGTTTGCTACCAAACCTGTTGTAGAATCATGGCTTTTCTATCATTGTTTTATTTAGCATCTCTGCCTAGTTATAAAGATATATTTTCAATTGTTATTTTTGCATGAAACCAAACATTAATAGAAAACAAAGATCCTTAAAGGCATTTGAAACATTTCCCACAAAATTTGTAATTTAAATTCTTTAATATGGAAAATGTTTATTATCGTCATGTTGTGTTAGAGCTTGGGTAAACCTTTTAAATATATCTATTTATATGGCAAATTTATTTCATAAGAAACAGTTTAAAGAAGCAGAACTTCCATTTCAGAAATGTAAACATTTGTCCCAAAACTGAGGGGAGTAAACATTTCCTGAGTCTCAGTAGATGAATGTCCTCTGTATGAATTGCCTCGTCTTCCCTTGAAATGTGGAGGTATTGTCCAAAAAACTCTCTCTCAACACAAATTTAGCTAGTAGAAAGAAAAAACAAAACCCTACTGATATTTGATAAGCAATTTTTAAATTTGACATGTCTGTCTGATTAATTTGTGTCCTTTTTCTTGCAGCGTGGGGAAGAGCGGCAGCTGCCATGCTTTTCTGTGGCTTTATCATCCTGGTCATCTGTTTCATCCTCTCCTTCTTTGCGCTCTGTGGACCTCAAATGCTTGTCTTCCTGAGAGTGATTGGAGGTCTCCTTGCCCTGGCTGGTAAGACTGGGGGGGGGGGGGGGCAACAATTCTTCCTTTATGTCTAAAATGGACATCAATAGATAATGTTCCTTCTACCAGGAAGTTCCTTGATAATTATGGTTTCTGATCTGTTCTTAGAAATAGCTCACCAACAGAGGATTCCTTTCCTTTTGTGCCTTAGACAGTATTTTGTGCTTCTCACTCAAGTGATCAAATTATTCTGTGTGTGTTCCTCTCTCTCCTAGGTGGCCCTGTCCACTGATACTTACCTACCCAAGGGACCAGAGCTATGTTCCTCTGGATGTATAGTGAGTGGTCTTTAGAGTGGTACCTAGTCCTGGCCTCCTGTGAGCCCTGTGCTGAGGGGACCTGAGTGTCCCTGTATCATTTCACTTACTGAAAGAATTTTGTGACTTTGTGATATGGTGGGTCATGAAAGGGTTTTCTGCAGTGAGGTGGGGAGGACCAGATCTAGAATCCACAGCACAGAGGTTGTGCCAGGGGATGGTGATTCAGACATAGGTAATCTGAACAAATCCAGTTCTGCAGGTGGGTAGGGCTCAGAGTGGACCTTTAATGGTGGAATAGAATGTAATATAATAATAATATAGGAGTTTAGGAGCAAGAACTATTTGAAATTTTAGTCAGGCACCTATCAAAGGGACAAGACTTCAGCTACAGAGCTAGATTCAGATGTAAAACTGGATTTTCTGAGGAGGAGAAAAAAGAAGGTGCTGAAAAGAGCAAAACTATGTCCCAGGCCACATATACCAAACAAGGCTCACAGGAACAAAGCAGACTGCAGACCTGGGGGACAAATACAATGTGAATAGATAGTTTTAGATGCTGGTCAGCAGCCTTATCTGAACATGAGCCAGGAGGGGGACCACTGTATGCTGGGTTCCCTGTACTGTCAGTTCAGTTTGCAGAGCCTAGGGCCACACAAATGAGGGGTGAGAAGGCCCAGCTGAGAGGAAGGAGTGGCGTCAGAGAATGACCAGCGCAGTTCTGGCCCAGCCTTTCCATTGAACATTTGAAAATTTCTCCTGATTAAAAAACAAAAGCTTGCTCTGTGCTTCTCATGTTTCAAAGTTTGCTTTTTGAATAATATTTTAAAAATCAGAAGTAACTTGGAATCACAAAAGATATGATGAACCTTGTTGAAACCTCCACTTTTGTTTGGCTTTTCATAGTTCAAATTTATGAGAGCTCATCATAGGAGCATATTTGATTTATCATCCTTTCCTTTCCCATGTCTTAAAAGGCTAGATGGGTACTGCTGAAGTTGCCATTAGGAACAACATGCTAGGATATTAACCTTAGTTGAAGAATCTTAGTGAATTCTATGTGACCCACAAGCTCACTGCTAGGTATGCATCCAAAAGAATTAAAAACAGGAACTTGGACACACATTTCTAACCCATGGGCATAGCATTATTCCCAGTAGCCAAAAGGTGAAACAACCAAAGCGTTCATCAACATATGAATGGCCACCCAAAATGTGATATATACATACAGTTGAGTATTATTTGGCCATAAAAAGGAATGAAAATTTTTTTCCTTTCTTTTTAAATTTATAATAGTAGTATTACAATTCATAATGCACATATATGGCATCTTTTTACATACACCTATTTGTATACAAAGTATATAAGTACCATTCAGATCTTCAATCGTGCATTTAGGATAATGATATCCATCTCATTCAACCACCAATTTTTTTTCCTCCCCCCCCTGCTTCCTCCTCCTTGCTCCCTCCCTTACCCTCCCTTTCCTTTGACCATTCTAGTGTTCCTCTAATCCTCCTATGTACCCCCATCCAACAACACTGTGAACTAGCCTCCTTATATCAGAGAAAACATTCGGTATTTGGATTTTTGGGATTGGCTAACTTCACTTATCATTATATTCTCCAACTTCATCCATTTACCTGCAAATGTCATTATTTTATTCTCTTTTATTGCTGAGTAAAATTCCATTTTGTATATATACCATATTTTCTTTATCCACTCATCTACTGAGGGACATCTAGGTTGGTTCCACAACCTAGCTATTGTGAATTGTGCTGCTATAAACATTGAAGTGGCTGTGTCACTGTAATATGCTGTTTTTAAGTCCTTTGGGAATAGACCTAGGAGTGGGATAGCTGGGTCATAGGGTGGTTCCATTCCCAGTTTTCCAAGAAATCTAAAAGGAATGAAATTTTGATGATGTTACAACATCATGCACCCTGAAAATGTTATGCCACATGAAATAGGGATAAATATATCACTCCAATTATTTGAAGTACATAGAAAAGGCAAATTCATAGAGACAGGAAATAGAATAGATGTTTCCAGGGGCTGTGAGTGGAGGAACTGGGAGCTTTTTTTTTTGATATGGAGTGCATGTGTGGATGGCAAAAAAGTTTTGGATGAAGATAGTAGATGGTTACACACCCTGTGAGTGTACTCAATGCCACTGAATTATACACTTATAAATGGTAAAAATGATAAATATTATGCTGTGTATATTTTGCCATGATAAAAATATATCCTAGGAAAACTCCTTCAACCATTGCTCTGTCTTAGCATTAAAACAGTAAGGTCGAGTAGTGGCTGTCCAAGCTGACAGGGTATCATGTATAGAAAATTAGTTCTAGTGCTCAACTGGTTTATAGCATTATAAGGTCCTGCTTAACCTGTGTCCCCATATTATAATTTAATATGTATCCCTTCCTTTAAGGTTCGACAAGGAAATGTATGTAGAAGAATAAAAAGTCTAGACATCTCAATGCATTTTTGGTGGTAATAATGTTGAATAATGCTTACATGTTTTCAAAGATATATTTCACAGCAAAAGTTATTTTTAATTTATATATAATATGGTTAAAATCAGAAAAGTTGAACACTGATACAATTTAAATTTTGCAGAAATTAATCCAAATCATTATAAGAACTTCATGTATAATGAACCAATCAATATCTAACATTACTGGAAAACAATATTTAACATTTATTTAACAACATTTAACGTTTACTACTAGGAAAATGAGAGGTCAATATAGAGGATTACTTTTGCGTGTCTTATACAATATTTTGCAGTGAGTGAAGGACAAGCTTAACTAGTAAGTTTGCTGTTTAGAGTCTATAAGAAGTCAAGAAATGTTTTTAAGATCTGCACCATTATTGACCTTCAAAAAATGCCAGAGAAGAGGAATATTTTAATTGAGTTGAAAAGTAGAAGCAGCAAATCAAGATGTGAAAACATCTACTGCCTTTCTAAAAAAGAGGATAACTTTGTGCACTTTGGGCCACCTCTGTGGAGCTAGTAGAAGAAAATTAAGATAATGGAAAAACCGGTGGTGAGGATTAGACATTCCCTGCTGTGTTCCTGGGCATAGCTTGTTGGTGCCTGCTCTGGAGAGCAGTGTCTTAATAGGCTAAAATCCGTTCCTGCCCTTGGACGTGGCAGTGCACATGACAGACATTAAGCACATCAAGGCAGAACATAACGTAGCACATAAATACTGTTATAGTTTTATAAAATCTTGCATTTTCTTTGTAGACTCCAAATGTAGATTCTATAAACTTATTGGCATTTTAAGCAACTTTAAATATGATTAATTGTAATTAATGATGTGACTTTTACAACACAGCATTCAGAACTCTTTTTTTTTTTTTTTTGAGGAGACCAACAAAACTGATAAATTTTTATTGAAAGGATCGTAGAGTCAATTATTGAAGTCAAGAATGAGTAAGTGGGGGCTGGGGTTGTGGCTCAATGGTAGAACACTTGCCTAGCACATGTGAGGCACTGGGTTCAATCCTCAGCACCATATAAAAATAAAATAAAGGTATTGTGTCCACCTACAACTAAAACATATATATATTAAAAGAAAAGAATGAATAAGTGGAGATCATTACTGATCCTTAGAGAAATGAAAATGGATATTTCAGGGATTACTATAAATGGCAATAACTTCGTGTTTTAGTTAGCTTTTCTTCACTGTGACAAAAATTCCTGATAAGAACAATTTAGAGGAGGAAAAGTTTATTTAGGCTTATAAGTTTAGAGGTTTCATTTAGGTGGCCCAACTCTGTAGCTCTGTGCCCAAGGTGAGGCAAATATCATGGCAAATTGGCAAAGCAGAGGTTAAGTAGCTCAGAACATGGCAATCAGGAAGCAAAGAGAGAGAGCACATCACTAAACAAGGATAAAATAAAAACTCCAAAGGCATGCCCCTAGTGACCTACTTTCTCCAGCCACATCCTACCTGCATACAGTTACCACCCAGATAATCCAAATGGTAGATTAATCCACCAATTAGGTTACAATTCTCATAATCTAATCCTTTCATTTTTTAATACTAAAAGGTAGCTATCCTTTATTAGTAATATATATATATTTTTTTTCTTATTTGTTCTTTTTAGACATTCATGACAGTAGAATGTATTTTGACATATTATAAATACATGGAGTATAACTTATTCTAATTAGGACCCCATTCCTGTAGTTGAATGTGATGTGGAGTTACACTGGTTGTGTATTCTTATGTGAACATGGGAAAGTTATATCCAATTCATTCAGACTCTTTTTTTTTTTTAATAGCTGCTCCCCCCCATGGATACAATACCTTTATTTTATTTATGTGGTGCTGAGGATCGAACCCAGGGCCTCACACATGCAAGATGAGCACTCTACTGCTGAGCCATAGCCCCAGCCCCCAGAACTCTTTTTGACATAGGTTTTTCTTTCTACATCCTCTCTTGTCCTTCCCTAAAGAACCCTGATCATTCCCGTCTTTTATTCTTTCTTTTCCCCCAATCTGGGGTGCCATTTCCCATTGCCCTCTGTCTCTCTGCATTACTCTTCACCTTCTCTGTAGGATTTTCTGGTGATTTTCCACATTGATCATTCCCACCATGGCTTCATTGTTTCATTTAGTCATTCACTTACCAAATGATTTTCCAATGATATATTAGTTAATATCAATATTGAATCATATATGTGTGTGCATGTACATGTGTATGTATGGATATGTGTAATTTTGCTAACCTGGATATATTAACTGTATCTGGCACAGGAAACATAAAAAAGAAAAAAAAAGACCTCTTTACCATCCTGCTTTCTATTGTACAACACTTATATGCAATATAAAGTGATTCTCTTACTGTGTTCTGTCTGTATTTCATGTAATCATTATATATGTGTCATGCTCCTCAGTGCCAGGTATCTCTTATTAGTCAGTAATGGTTTTTGGCTCATAGTTAACTATACTCCTTCATCCACTTCATGTTTTAGGTGGATTTAACCCATATTTAAAGTCAGAAACGTGGTGGGGAAGGAGTAACCTGTTTTCCTGTGTATTCATTCATTCATGTTCACATGTATTAATACTCTGGGGTTCTTTTCTTTCCTTCAGCTGTGTTCCAGATCATCTCTCTGGTAATCTACCCTGTGAAGTACACCCAGACCTTCAACCTTCATGCTAATGTCGCTGTCACTTACATCTACAACTGGGCCTATGGCTTTGGGTGGGGCAGCCACGATCATCCTGATTGGCTGCGCCTTCTTCTTCTGCTGTCTCCCCAACTACGAAGATGACCTGCTGGGCAATGCCAAGCCGAGGTACTTCTACACATCTGCCTGATGTGGGGAAGGAGTGAAGGAAAGCACTGCTACCAACATGGACCAGAGGAGGACGCTGCTCTCCAGCCCACTTGAAACTTATGTTTTGGTTGCGTTCCTATGATTAAACTAGTGGAAAGTGCTAAAATAATTTGGGAGAAAAAAATTTTAAATAGTGTTATACTTTCATATTCATCTTTTATATGTTTTGTGGAATACAAAAGACTTGCTAGTTACTAATGCAGTATTTCCTTGTACCTGTCTATAAAATGCTGCATTTGTAAAAGAATATAAACCCAAACTTAATAAGGTGGGAAGGAGATGGCTTCCAAGATTTAATGGTCTGATCAAGTTTTTGTTTTTCCCATATAGAATGGACTGTTTCTATAAGGGTTAAGGAATAGAGGGAGATGTTGGTAAAAAAATTATCAGTGACCAAACCTTCAGAATAAAAGCAAAACAAAAAATATTTTTTCAAGTCTTCAAAGAAGCAAAATAATTTCCTAGGGGCTATCATTTGTAAGAATTTCTAATTAATATCCTGAATAATTGCTTCTTTGCTAAGCTTTGCCTTGACTTGATATGTTATACAGGAAAGTATTGTTTCATGGGTGAAGCAGGTTTTAGTAGAAAGACCTCTTTAAGTAGTGAAATGTTGAGATGAAAATTTCTCTTTTAAAGTAGTTTATAGAGTTAGGGTGTGGGAAAATGCTATATTAATACATCTATACTTGTTTGTGTCTATATGTTCAGTACCAATGTAGATTGGACTGAAAGGTGGACCAGGTCTAATTCATTCTGATTGATGGATCTGATTAGGTCATGTTGTGAAGCTTTAGAAGGTTGTTGCTATCATAAAAGTGCCATTGAAACAGCCCAGGGAGAAGAAATGGCTTGGATTTTTTCATCTTGGGTTTAACTGGACTGTAATCATGTAGACACAGCTCTGATAGATTTTTAACTGTAACAAAAACCAACATATAGTTAAAAACCTGGTCTTCCTTGATAGACTTAAAATGTTTGATGTAAAACATACAACAGGAGAACACAGGGATATGAGTTTCTCTGTGTATATATTGGCTAGATTATTGGGGTATTTTTTAACCATTTATACTGACATAATGATAACCAACTCATTTTATATATCAAATTATTGTTTTGTAAGTTGCAGCATAAGCAATTGCAGTTTTCATTGTGAATTTTTCCCAATAAACCAGGTTTCAAATCTTGTATCTGATTTGTAGTTTTTATTTTGTTGTTGTTGTTGCTAATTATCTATTTTGGGGAAGGGAATTTTTAAAAAATGCTGTGAGTGGGTAAGAACATTAGATAAAATGAAAAGTTGCTCTTTTTCAGTTTTAGGGTTCTTGCTCCTTTTAGGTGTTAAATTAGAATTTTTGAAATATTAATGAATCTAGTAGTCTACTCTCTGAGCTTTTTCCTCAATGAATGAATAACCCATGCACAACATTTATCCAGTGCTGCTAGCAGAAGGAAACAGACTCAGATTTCTGGTAGGTTCTGATACCCAGGGAAGATTTGTGTGGGTGAGCTGAAGAGTCAAATGACCCTGTCTCATCATCTGTGCACAGCCTCTTCCTTGTGGTGGGTCCTCTTCCATTCAGGAAGAGGAAGTAATGGTCTACTTCTTTTTCCTTGCCTACCTTCCATTCAATAGTTTTTTTCCACCATAGGTCATAAATTAATTCTACAATGGTGTATGTAAGTGAGAAGAGCTTCAAAGTGACAGGTGGAAGAATGGATGCTCTCTGTGCTTCTGTTGACTAGTTGATCCTTGGCAGTAAATTTTCCTCTTATGCCTTTCATATTATAAGAAAACCATTTTCCATCATAAATTTAAAGGAATGTGATTATGTATGACAAATTTTTGTTTTAAAATTTGACTACTCTTTGACTGCTAGATAATTTTAAATGGTAATTAATAATGTTAAAACTACCATCTGCCAAAATAATAGCACAGCTAATTCAAGAAGATTATGGATACCTACAGAGCAGGAAAACTTTGTTTCCTGTTATATACAAAAATGACTTAGATCACAAGCTTGTCTAAAACATACACTTTTGTCTTTGTGTTTTTTCTCTTCCAACTTTCTTCTTCCCCTCTTTAGTCAATAACACACTATATCTTAATGGTGTACACTTAAGAAAAATATAACTTCCTGGGGCCAAGGAGCTGAGTCAAGCCTTTCAACCTGGACAAGATACACTGTCATTACTTTGCTGAAATGTTCCATTTCCTTCAGCCCTGTTCAAGTGTGGAATTTCTCCATTCCTTGTTAGTCCAGAGTCACCAGGACAGATACTTTTATGTCATTAATAGATGGGAAATTCCTGAGAATTCTGGAAATAATAAAGAATTTGAAAAACCACCTAAAGACTAACTGGGCATTGCATGAGATTTCCCATGGTAAAGCTGAGGTTGCTTTGTTCCTCTAATTACATTGAGTCCCCACCCTTTAAATAAGCAGGTCTAAGTTCCCAAACAATTATCTCACATCGACACTATTAGTAGTTAGATATGCTAAGTGCCATTTACTGTTGAATGTAATGGAGAAGTAATATGTCAAGGTCTTTCAGTTGTCACAGGGGTAGTTGTGGAGTATAATTAATTTTAGCTTCAAAATTGTATCCTGCAGTACTGACCATAAAATTTGATAGGCTTTCCTCTTTTTAAGGAAATTAAAGCAATGGGAGGATATAGCCACCATAATTTAATTACATTGTTTTTTTCTATAGACTTCTGCTGAAAGACATTCTTACTAATATAATAAGCCCGGATGCATAATTGACTTGCCTTGTTTTTCTAGGCTGATCTGAAAGAATGCATATGAGTCTCATCCCAACTTTGGCTCTTGCTAGTTGTGTAGATTTGGGCAGGTTATTTCCCTGAGGGTCTTGGTATTCTTATCTAAAATGATTTCAAATGATCCCTTTTTGCTCTAAGTCTCAGATTTTGATTGCTTGTGTATTTGCTCATTTGATAATCAACTCAATCTTGGGAAAGGGAAAAAGGATAAAGTGAAGCAATATTTTTTGTGCTTTTTTTTTCAAATTGTTTTTCATAATAGATAAAATGATTAAAATCGCCCTAATACCACAATGGAATTTCTTCTCTAATAAAAATCAAAGAATATTCCTTGAGGTGGAACAGCTGCTAAATAAGTAACTATAAACAATCAAAATCACTGAGTGCTGAGTAAAACAACTGTATTTGTATTCCAGGGGGCTTCTGATTCAAGATGGTGGAGTGGACTCTATTATAAACATGTCTCTTCTGAACAGCAAAGCAAAAACTATAGAATAGTAAACAAGTTCAGAGGGAAAAGATCTATGACAGAAGAGGGATCTACTAGCTAACCAGAGATTTTTGTCAAATTTCTGGAACATGAAGAATGAGTGACATTGTTCATAGCCCAGGGAAACTGCCACCATCAACAAACCCAAGTTTGCAGGGAAGTGACAGCTATGATTCTTGGTAAGTTCCAAAGGGGTGCTATGCTTGGAGTTGGCAGGGGAGAGAGTAGGAACGAAAGGGAGGAGGGTGGGAATTGAGGGGGGTTGGTTAGAGGTCTCCTCTCTCGGACATTTGCCAGTAGGCCTGACTTGGGATAGCAGGCCTAAGGTCTTTCTCTGATGTAAAACCCAGAGGTGATGATCAGGCTGCCTAATCAGATGCTCTGTCCTAAAGGTTTCCTATGTACTACCCTGTATAAACCTCGTCTTGACCCTCTCATACAGATTCAATCATTCTTACTTGTTCAAAGAAGAAATGGAAGCACAGGAACATGAAATGGCGATGACAGTAATAATGGATGGTGTTGGGCAGAGTTTGGTACAGTAGGGTATGTCATGTTGTTGGCACTGTGTGTGTTCCCCAGCCTGCCTTCCCTCCTCGTGTTGGTGTGGGTCCCTCAATCTTTTCTATTTCACACCCTAAGGAGGTGTCTACCTGGCTAGTGTTTTTGGAACATCTTATAATGGAGAAGTATAGGTAAGGGTAAGATGAATAGCCAAAAGTGGGAGCAGGCCTGTGTGAGTTTGGCTGTCTGTGGAGAGGTGGGGGTGAGTGAGGCAGCTGAAGTCAATGAATGGAAAAAAGGAAATGGAAACTTTAAAAACCCACCTCTAGGACCTATGTACTTAACTGCACTGTATTGAAAAAACAGTTCATAGTGTTTTAGAATGACTTTTCATCATCGCCTGTCTGCTTTCGGAGCTCTTCTCTGTGATTGGACCATGTGAGTCATTACTTTGTGAGCATTACACATATAAGTCCATTTCCAAACCATCCCAGGGTGTGGTTGAAACAAGAGGGTCCAGTCTCTATTTGGAGACGTGATGAAGAAAGCTTCTTAAATAAAACCGCAGTATAGCTTTCTTAAGTATTTATTGCTAGCCTTTCTTAAATAAATGCTTTTGATGTTATATTATATGGTCCTAATGAAGTTCAATTTAGTTTTAGACATTAGAATCATCCACATACTGTATAGAATTTTGTGAGTATTAATTATGGTTTATAGAGTATTCTGAAGTTTGTGTTGCTTAAAGAAATATCCCGTGACCAAGGATATCCACAGACAAAACCAAATACACAGATATGGGTGCAGCACAGCCAATTCTTTTGGCTTAGGTAATATTATAGAAGATTCCTGATCAGAAGTAGAAACGCATGGAAGAAAGGCTCTTTTATTTCATGTATCACTGTGTTAACTCTTTTTTTACCCAAGTACTCCAAGCAGAGGAAAGTGAATGCATGACCCTCATATTAAATTTTTTTAGACAATGTCTACTCTGAAATATAGCCATGCTTGTTTTAAAATAAACATGTTTTAAAGTTCATCATTTAACCCTTGAGCCCCACCCTACAAATCTTTAAAACAGAGGGGATGTGGCCAAAGCTTTTCAAATCTGGGAAGGACACTGTCTTCTTAAGAGCAATCGTTTGAACTCCTCCTGACATCTTGACTTTAATTTAGGTGGAACATACCTGCAGATGTTTGTAATAGTCCTCTAGTACCTAATTCTCTTCTGAAGAGAAAAATTCAAAGTATTGTCAGAAAAACCATAGCAGGAATCAATTTTGAAATCCCTTTGGAGTAATTTCAATTACTGTGAAAAAAGAATGACCCTACACAAGAATATTTCATTCAGACGTGCAGAGGGGTTGTCATAGAACTGCTGCCAGTGTTCGGTGAGGGGCAGGAGCAGATGGAGGAGAGAAATTGGGGTGAATGGATTCAGTTCCAATTCCCCACGTTAAACTCCCTCTTCTTTTCCTCACGCTTTGTGCGACAGTAATTTTTGCACCAGATTTTTAAAAACAGGTCTACTCGGGCCAAAATTTGCTTTATCTTATTTCTGTAGAATGGCTTTGGATTTTAGAATTTCTGTAGACCTGCTGGGCTTGAGATCAGGTTTGGTGTTGATCCTTTTACTTTCTAAGACAATTCTCAGGTAAGCTTGACAAGCCTGGATCCAGGGTACAGCGCGTTGTTCCCGAATTTCACAATTCTGGTAAGTATCTAGGTGTGTGTTCTGGGTGTGGCAGAGATGAGTGTAATGCACCTCAGGTGTGGGAAAAGACAGGCAAAAGGGAAACTAAAGGAGATTCATATCCAGTCATGTCTTCTTAGCTATAGAAATAAACAGGAAAACTCAGAAATGTGTGTATGTGTGTGTGTGTGTGTGTGTGTGTGTGTGTAGTTCTCTGGTGAAGAAATGGAATCTTGTTGATTTAATGGCATAAGATTGTCTTAGCGATAATGAGTCATCAAATAATCATAATAGACAGTTGTATAGTGTTTTGCCCAGCCAGTTTTTCCAGTTCAAAGACATGGATAATTAACCAGCTATTAGCAACTGGTTTGATTAAGTTACTTTTAAGAAAGAACACTTAGACTTGAAATTGAAACTCTGAACTTAATTACTAAAAGTAAATTGCTGAATGAGACTCTGAAAGCAAGTTCCATGTGAAAATTCTGTATTCCTGTTTTTTTTTTTTTTTTTTTCTATTCTGG
Organism: Tamias sibiricus; assembly: GCA_025594165.1. Classification (NCBI taxonomy): domain Eukaryota; kingdom Metazoa; phylum Chordata; class Mammalia; order Rodentia; family Sciuridae; genus Tamias; species Tamias sibiricus. Next base: position 123,282,724 of record CM046666.1, on the reverse strand, counting down.
TTATGTGATAGATATTCTGAAATTTAAATTCTTCCATGAAAATTTGTATTCCCAAATGCCACTCCACCCAGTTTCTAAAGTCAATAAATACTTCAATGCCTGACCCTTTCTCAAGGGGGGAAAAATAGATAATCTGGTTTCAGGGCAGATAGAGATGACTGAAGTCCATTTAGGAAGCTGGCATTTGCCATGTCGTAAGAATAAAATACTCTCTCAAGATATATGTTTTTTTAGAAATTGGATACAACAATATTAGAGACACTGACATGATAAAATGAATGCCCGGCAGATCCTTAACAAAAACAAATGCTTTTTGTGTCAGAATAGCACATTAACCACACAGGACAGACAGACACCTCCTGGCCTCACTCTGGAGTGATTGTCCAGGTAGAGCTGCTGTGACTTAGGAGAATATGATTCTTCCTTTGGGCTGATGCAGCCTCCTACCAAGAGTACCCAAGGATGGGTTCTGGGTACGGTGTACAGAATACAGCCCCACAGCCCTACCCAGTCAGCCCTGGCCGTGGGATAGGACATCCAGACTCCACAATGGATCTGTCCTCAGTGCAAAGAGACACTTTGGTAGGGCTGAAAATTACTGGGATTATTTAGTAAGTTCGTTGAGTCTCTTCCTTTTCTCTCCCTGACATTCTCTGCTCACTTCCCTTAAATTCTCTTCTCTGAGGTTCAGAAACAGAGGCATCTCTCACTATGGGATCACTCCTTTCCCCACTTTCCAATTTATGTCTCTGATGGGTGAAGTCAGCATTTGGAAACATTGCAAATGAAAGTCTAAGCTGAGTCAAATTATATTTGGCTTTTCCTGTTCATATATGCTATAAATACACAGGAACGCATGATGAACTATACCATATTAAAAAGTGAAATGTCACACTGAAGTTCCTCGACTCAGAAAGTGACTGGTGCTTTTGCCTGTGCAGACTATCAAAAGGCGTCCACCGCAACTGGCTAATTATTAGCCAAATTTCCCAGTGGGGTTTTCTGGGAATCTCTCAGGAAGTGTCTCTTTGAGTTTTGCTTGATGGCTCCAGCCTCAACCCATGGTAAAGCTGAGGTGCTAGAAGGAAAGCCACTTTTGGAGGACAGTTTGCTTCCAACCCTCTATCTGTTGTCTCAGCAGCTTGTGTGGCACCAAGGGGCTATGTATAAACCATGTCTGGTTGTTCACGTTCTTTTATTGTTTTGTTCTAAGAAGAGGTTAGCAATACATTGTGTAACCCTAGGGCTGCTTTTGGAAATAGAGAAGGGATGGGAGAAAGTTAAGCACAAGGCACCCCTGGGTTCTCACCAAGGTAGCCTGGTTCTGCTGTCTATTAGCAGGTAGTGGGGGAGACAGGCTTTCTTGGGGCCCTGTGTTTATTTTGGTAACAGTCGTGTTTTTCTCAACCTTGGGGATGAGTCATCACGGGCTGAGTTAGGACTGGCAGACAAGGGCAGACAAATTCTAAAACACAGAACTTTCCCTGAAACACCAATTGACACACAATAAAGTTCCCCAAATAGCCAAAATGATAACTCAAAGAAGCTTCTTTATGGCTCATATTCCGTGCCAAGTTGGCATTTAAACATAGATTTCTCATTTACAGGAGTTAACTGGTAAGAAGCATCTTTTCTTTTGAATTCTACAAATGCCTATAAGACTTCTGTAAAAAAATAAAAAGCCACCATATAGAATTATGATCTAGTATTTTCAGTACAAGAAGAAATATCAGATTTTCCCTAGAGGAATGTGTACCAAAGACACCCCCCACCCCCCTAAAAAAATCCATGCTTCTGATATTAATAGATGTTGCTCAAAACAATTCTATGCTAGTGAATAAAATGATATCAATAATATCTTACATTCGTTACTCCCTTACTATGTGTCAGGCTTATTTCACTTGACCTTAACCAATCCCACTGGGTACATTATTATTGTCATTTTAGAGTTAGGGATACCAAAATGTAGGGAGGTTAGAGACTTTCAAAGTAAATATGGGAGCCGGGCGCGGTGGCGCACGCCTGTAATCCCAGCACTTTGGGAGGCTGAGGCAGGAGGATCGCGAGTTCAAAGCCAGCCTCAGCAATGGCGAGGCACTTAGTAACTCAGTGAGACCCTGTCTCTAATAAAATACAAAAAAAAGGGCTGGGGATGTGATCCAGTGGTCGAGTGCCCCTGAGTTCAATCCCCAGTACCAAAAAAAAAAAAAAAAAAAGTAAATATGGGGCCATGGAATGATGCCTGTCTGCCACAGTCCACCACTACTGGCTTGCTTAGGTCATCGCTGCCCCACACTGAGGAGGCTCTGACATGACTGTCTCAATGCAGCTGTGGGCCATTGTCTCTAATGTTCAATTAAAAAATGGAGGGTTAGCAAAACCAGATATGGTCCCCACAGGGACAGCTGTTGCTAAGTCTTCAATTAATCTTTTATAACAGCAACTATACCCCCTTGTGATAATCAAGGCCAATTAATCCCTGCTGGCCATGAGGAACCCAAAATGACCAGAGGCAGTAGCTTTAAGTTCATTGGAACCCTTATTATGCCCCCTAGTTAATGCATTTCTGCCATAATTACAGACTAGTTCTGGAGGCATAAATTCCCCCAATAAGACACTGGGGGTGAATATACAGGAGTTTGATTCCCAGCTCTGAAGGTTTTTGTCTGGGAACTGGTTCCTTAGCTGAGCTGAGGAGGTGGTTTTCATGTTTTATTCGTCTGACAGCTTCTGGGAGACGCAGTACAAGAAAAGGCCAGTGGATCTCGTTGAGGTGTGTTTATTGTCCCAGTTTGCCTCCCTTGGTTTAAGAAAATACACAGTATCTCATGCCAATAACCAAGAACTGTAAGTTCTTAGAGAATGGGGCTTGTGGATGTAGCAGATGCGAAACTTTACCACAACCCACATAGGGGCCCCAGTGGAGCCAGAGAATGACACTGATTTCAGTTAACAGGAGAAATTTGTATATAAAGCATACAAGTTTAATGTATGACACAGGAGCCCTCATAAGGACAAATAGACCCAAAGAGCTGGGGAAACCTAAATACTTTTATACTCTGTTGAAGAAAGAAGGGCAATTATGGAAAAGTTATTGAACTACATGGGAGGCTAAAGGAAGGTAAGAATTATTTTAACAAGGTCTGTTTGTACCAAATTCTCTTGGCTCTAACTTCCTCTCAAGAATGTTTCTCTTTTCCTGGTACAGAGAGAACATCTTTCAGGGGAGTTTTTAATCTCCTGTTTTCAAGAAGAAAAGGGGAGATTAGAACGCTGTTTTTACATCTGCTGTTTTTCAAGTGCCTTTAACTCAAAATAATTCTTAGGCCAAGGTGGCATATTTTTGGGGAGTATATTCCACCAACCTTTACAGAGACACCAGGGGCAGGGAAGGGAAATTGAGATAACCTGGACCCTGACAGGATGAAGCACTGTGCTCTCCAGAATGAAAAAGTCTGATGAAATCAACTTGTCTCCAAGTGGGTGGCCTACAGGCCTCCCTCCTGTGTTGCAGGCTTAGTTCCATTCCACCACCATAAGGTTATCATCATAATTAAGCAAGTTGCACAAATGTTTTGGTTTCCCAGTACATATAAAAGCTATACTTACACGATACTGTAGTCTATGAAGTGTGCAATAGCATTTTGTCTAAAAGAACAATGTGTATGCCTTAATTTAAAATACCCTACAGGGTTCAGTGGTAGAGCACTTGCCTAGCATGCATGAAAATCTGGGTTCGATCCCTACAACCATAAAAATGTAAAAAAAAAAAAAATACTTCATACTTCATTACTAAAAAGGCTAACAATAAACTGAGCCATTAGTAAGTCTTTTTTTTTTTTTGGCTTATGGAGGGTCCTGCCTCAATGTGGATGGCTTCTCACTGATTGGGGGGGGGGGGGGTTGGTAGGGGGTAGCTATGGCAATTGCTTAAGATAACAGTGAAGCTTGCTGTGTCGATTGATTCCTCCCTTTCATGAAAATTTTCTCTGTAGCAGCTATAATAACAAAACCTGCATTGGTACTAGCATAAAAAGGGCCATATAGACCAATGGTACAGAATAGAAGACACAGATACAATCATCTGATCTTTGACAAAGGTGCCAAAAACATACACTGGAGAAAAGACAGCCTTTTAAACAAATGGTGCTGGGAAATCTGGTTATCCATATGTAGAAGAATGAAACTAGACCCTTATCTCTCACCCTGCACAAATATCAACTTGAAATGGATCAAAGACCTCGGAATTGGGCCAGAAACTATGCAACTCCTAGAAGGAAACATAGGGCTAGCACTCCAGCTTTTATGTACAGGCAATGCCTTTCTTAATAGGACCCCTAAGCTCAGGAAATAATACTAAGAGTTAATAAATGGGATGGCATCAAATTCAAAAGATTTTGTGCCGGGCGCGGTGGTGCACGCCTGTAATCCCAGCACTTTGGGAGGCTGAGGCAGGAGGATCACGAGTTCAAAGCCAGCCTCAGCAATGGTGAGGCACTTAGCAACTCACTGAGACCCTGTCTCTAAATAAAAATACAAAAAAGGGCTGGGGATGTGACCCAGTGGACGAGTGCCCCTGAGTTCAATCCCTGGTACCACAAAAAAAAGATTTTGTATAGCAAAGGAAATAACTAGGAATGTGAAGAGAGAACCCACAGAATGGGAGAAAATCCTTCCTAGCTACTTTTCTGACAGAGGATTAATATCTAGAATATACAAAGAGCTCAAAATACACCAAAAAATCAAATAACTCAATTAACAAATGGGCAAAGAAACCAAAAGAAATTTTTCAAAAGAAAAAATACAAATGGCCAATGAGTACATGAAATATGTTCAACATCATTAGCAATTAGGGAAATTAAAGTCAAAACTACACTGAGATTTCATCTCCCATCAGTCAGAATGGCAGTCATCAAGAATATACATGATTAGAAATGCTGGAGAGGCTGTGGAGAAAAAGGACCACTTTTACACTGTTAGTGGGACTGTAAATTAGTACAACTGCTATGGAAAACAGTATGGAGGCTCCTCAAAAAATTAGGCATGGAATCACCATATGACCCAGCTATACCTCTTCTCAGTGTTTACCCTGAAGAATTAAAGTCATCTTACTACAATGATACACGCATACCCATGTTTATAGTAGCACAATTCACAGCAGCCAAACTATGGAACAACTAGTCTAGGTGTCCATCAACAGATGAATGAATAAATAAAAGAAAACGTGGTATATATACAAAAGGGAGTTTTATTCAGCCATAAAGAAAAATGAAATTACAGCATTTGTAGGAAAACAGCTGGAACCAGAGACTATCATGTTAAGTGAAATAAGTCAGACTCAGAACGTTAAGGGTCATATATTTTCTCTCATGCAGAAGCTAGAGAGAAAAAAGAAAAACAAAGTTGGGATTGTCTCCTAGAAGTCAAAGTAAGACCAGTACAGGAAAGGGACCAAAGGATGAGAGGCAGGAAGGGAGGGGAGAAATACTAGGGAGGAATACTGGCCAAATTATATTGGTATATTGTGTGCTTGTACAAATATGTAACAACAAATTCTGTCAATATGTATAACTATAATGCACCAATAAAAAATGTGGGAAAAATTCTCTGTAGAATGTGATGCTGTTTGATAGCATTTTAACTACAGTAAAATTTTCAAAATTGGAGTCAATTCTCCCAAATCCTGGCCCTGCTTTATCAACCAAGTTTATGAAATATTCTAAAATCTTTGTTGTCACTTTAAATGATGTCCATAGCACCTTCAACAAGCAGTAGATTCTATAACAATATATCACTTCCTTTGCTCATCTGTAAGAAGTGATTCCTCATCCATTGAAATATTATTAGATCATAAAAATTCAGTCACATCTTCAGGCCCTACTTCTAATTCTAGTTCTCTTGTTATTTCCATCACATCTACAGTTACTCCTTCCACTAAAATATTGAACCCCTCAAAGTCATTCATGATGGGTGAAAATTGGAATCAGTTTTTTCCAAACTCCTATGAATGTTGATATTTTGACCTTCTCCCATGCATTGTGAATGTTCTTAGGGCATCCAGAATGGCAAATCCTTTCCAGAGAGTTTTCAGTTTACTTTGAAGGTTTTCAGTTTACATCCATCTGAGGAATCATTATGGCAAGCTATAGCCTTATGAAATGTATTTTCTTAAACAATAAGACTTGACAGTTAGCCGGGCATGGTGGCACATGCCTGTAATCCCAGCATTTGGGAGGCTGAAGCAGGAGGATCATGAGTTCAAAGCCAGCCTCAGCAATGGCGAGGCACTTAGCAACTCAGTGAGACCCTGTCTCTAAATAAAATACAAAAAAGGGCTGGGGATGTAGCCCAGTGGTCCAGTGCCCTTGAGTTCAATCCCCAGTACCAAAAATAAAATAAATAAATAAAAAAAAAAAGACTTGAAAGTTGAAATTACTCCTTGATCCATGGGATGCAAAAGGATCCTACTGGGTTAGCAGACATGGAAACAACATTGATCTCATTGAGCATCTCCATCAGAGCTCCCAGGTGACCAGATGCATTGCCAATGAGCAGTAACATTTTCAAAGTAATCTTCTTTTCAAAGCAGTGGGTCTCAACAGTGAACTTAAAATATTCAGTAAACAATATTACAAATAGATGTGCTGTCACCCAGACTCGATTGTTCCATTTATGGAGCACAAGCAAAGTATAGATTTAGTAGCATTATCAAGGGCACTAGGGCTTTCAGAATGGCAAATGAGCATTGCCTTCAACTTAAAGCCACCAGGTGCATTACCCCATAACAAGAGAGTCAGTCTGAACTTTGAAGCTTTGAAGTCAGGTATTGACATCTCCTAGATGTCAGCTTCCTGCAACAAAGGGCTGTTTTGTCTGCAATGAAAAGCTGAACCATCTTAATCATTTCTCTTAGCTAGATCTTATGGGTACCAGGCTAAACTAGCACTGTCTGCCTTCTGTTGCACTTTATTTTCTTTCCTTATACTCACAAACCAACCTCTGCTAGCTTCAAACTTTTGTCCAGCAGCTTCTTCACCTCTCAGCTCTCACAGAATTTGGGAGTTAGAGCCTTGCCTTGACTTGGGCTTTGACTTAAGAGAATGTTTTGAATGGCTTGATTTTCTGTCCAAACTACTTAAACTTTTTCCATATCAGCAATAGGCTGTTTCATTTTCTTATCATTACGTGTTCACTGGAATAGCACTTTTAATTTCCTTCAAGAATTTTCCTTTGCATTCACAATTTGGTTGACTGGTACAAGAAGCCTAGCTTTCGTTCTATCTCAGCTTTCAATATGCCTTTGTCACTAAGCTTAGTCAACTATAACTTTTGATTTAAAGGGAAAGACATGTGACTTTCACTTGAACACTTAGAGGTCATTACGGTATTATTAATTGACCTAATTTGAATGTTGTTACATCCCAGGTAATAGGGCAACACAAGAAGATAGAAGAATGGTCAGATCACACATAATACTAAGTTTGTCTTATATGGTCACAGTTGGTGGCTCCCCAAAACAATTGTAATAGCAATATCAAGGATCTCTGATCACAGATCACCATAACAGACTAAATAATGGGAAAGTTTGAACTGTTGAAGAATTACCAAAAGATGACAGAGATACAGAGTGAGTACATGCTGTATAAAAAACTGCACTGAGACAGTAACTTGATGTAAGTTTGCCATGAACCTTCAATTTATTAAAAAAAAAATTGTAAAGTGAATTGAAGCAAAATGCAGTAAAATGAGGTATGCCTGTCTTGTTTTGAGGGTGGTTCATTCAATCAACCCATCCCTTAATCCAGTATTCTCAAAATCTACTTTTATATATGTTCCCTCAGTTCTTGCCATACATCTTAGCCTGGGTCAGCTATTTTTCTTCCTGTAGCATGGACTCTACTGCTCCATTCAGGACATTCTGAAACCTTGCCCCAGCCATTGACCTAGAAGCAACAAGGAAAGGAACAGCGAGAAAGACACATGCATCAGGTTAGGCCTTGACATCATTCCAGGAAATGAGAGTTTTTTTTTTTTTAATCCAAAGGGAGGAGGCCATTAAGCCAGCCTGGAGCTTTTTATTACCCAATGTCCTTAATACTTGGTCTTAGAGTCCAACTCCTTCCCTACTGAGGCCTAGTTCTTAACTTGCAAGACTTCCTGGGACTGCCCCTTCAGCCTCTTTTGTAGCTCTTTCATTCTTTTTTTTTTTTTTTTTTTTTTGATGGTACCAGGGATTGAACTCAGGGGCACTCGACCACTGGGTCATATCCCCAGCCCTTTTTTGTATTTTATTAGAGACAGGGTCTCACTGAGTTGCTAAGTGCCTCGCCATTGCTGAGGCTGGCTTTGAACTCGCGATCCTCCTGCCTCAGCCTCCCAAAGTGCTGGGATTACAGGCGTGCACCACCACGCCCGGCAGGTCTTTCATTCTTATATCAAACACTATCCCTGATTTTTCACCACTTTGCCCTCCAGATGCAGGAGGTAAGAGTCTCCTTAAATGCTTTCACAGAGGACCTCTGGCTTTCATGGCTTGCCACAGCGAGTTGATGGTTGGTTGAAAAGAGCCTGTTATTTGTTTTCCTCAACAATTTCACAATTCTTACCACTGTCGTAGCCCCTGTATCTTTCAAGTGCTGTATATATCCTATGAGCCAGAGGTTCCTCTTCTATCCCAACCCATCCAAGAAGTTTGGAAAAAAATGATTCTAATCCTCATAGATAACTTAGAAAGGTTCAAGATTTCAGTGGAAAAAAATAACTGCAGAAGTGATGGAAATGGCAAGATAACTAGAATTAGAACAATGTAGTAACTGCAATGCCACAGCCTGTCAGAGCTGCACTTACCACCACCAGTGCAGCCCTGTGGCTATCTGACTCCACTGGGCCAACTGCAGGATCCATCCTGAGATCACTTCTGGAACCACTTGCCTCAGTTCATTTTTCCCCAAAAGCAGAACCTGAAGAAAGGTTAGAATTTGGGCACAGGTAGTTTTTGGGAAGTGATCTCAGGAATCCCAGATGTGGAAGTGAGGAAAGTGATATAGGGAAGGGAGAAAAGTCAATCAAGTGTATGTTAAAGAGTTGGTTGTTACTGTGGAAAACTGGGGCTCAGTTCTGCTATGGAGCCTCTAGAACTGTCCTGCAAGAGAAGAGGCCAGAGTACTGATTTACTGACCTCTGTCCTTTATTGATTGAGGGTTCTCTTTGGGCATTAAGTTGTGAGCACTTTATGAGCTAAGCAAGGTTCCCAAATCCCTTGGGCAAAGAGGAAGACACAGGTGCTTGTGTAGTGATTATCCACCTCAACTTCGGGGAATTCAGAGTGGGCCAAAGTAAACTGAAAACTTTCTGGGAAGGATTTGCTATTTTGGATGCTATTAAGAACATTTGTGGGAGGAGGTAAAAATATCAACATTCATAGGAGTTTGGAGAAAATTGATTCTAACACTCATGGATGACTTCAAGAGGTTCAAGATTTCAGTGGAAGAAGTAACTGCAGAAGTGATGGAAATGCGGGTAAAAAAAAGAAAAGATGGTAGAATGAGATGGATATCATTACTCTAAGTGCATGTATGAAGACACAAATGGTGTGAATATACTTTGTATACAACCAGATATGTAAAAATGTGCTCTATAAGTATAATATGAAAGTAACGCATTCTGCTGTCATATATAACAACTTAGAATAAAAAAAGAAGTGATGGAAATGGCAGAACTAGAATTAGAAGTGGGCATGAAGATATGAATGAATTGCTACAATCTAATAATCTAATCTTTAATGGGTGAGGAAGTACAATATTTGTCCTTTTCATCTCTTAATGTTTTACTTTCTTTCCCCTTTTCCATCTCTTGTCTTTTTGTTCTACTGTTGCAGTGATTTTTCTCAATATTTATTTTTTAATATTTCTGTTGAATCTAAACTTTTTAATTTCTAAGAACATTTTCTTATTGTCTAATTATTCATTTTGAAAAATATTATCATTTTATGGAAGAAAACTTAATAATGAGTTTCTTTCTTTCTTTCTTTTCTTTTTTGGAACTGGGGATCGAACTCAGGGCTTCATGAATGCAAAGCAAGTGCTTTACCACTGAGCTACATACATCCCAGCCCAGTAATAAAGTTTATTTCTCATTCCTTTTCCTTTGAGCTTCATCTTCCATTTGTTTTTGTATATGTGTTCATCTCCATTTGTAAATTTTGAGTATTATCTTGATGCTTGATATTCCTTGGTTATTCATTTATTTTTAATACTAAGATACAAAAGAAACGAACAAAGAACCCTCTATGCTAGAAGCTGTATATATGTGGAGTGGGCTTCACTAGTGGGTCTCACCATCAAGTATGACAGCCATCTGGCTTTTTCCGTGGAGTATTCTAAATTGCCAGTATATTGGGTAGATCAGTTTTCCTGGCAGAATCTTCCAATCACTTGCCTAGAAGCAAGTCATTATTTTAGAAGCCAGAGTGGGAACCGGATAGGAGTTTCATTGTTGAATATTCAGACTTGAAGGTACCCCACATGTTTTCAGCAAGTGCTGTATTACATCCTCAGCTGTGGTTTGTGTTTAATACCCTCTGGACACATTTCCAGTCTTCTGACAAGAATGGGAAGAGGTAGTCACTTGACTCTGTGGTGAGGGAGGGGAACTGGACTTCTGTATGCTTCTTATAAACTGAATCTATTTCCCTGAGTTCACCCCCACCTGAATTTCTGCCTTTAGAGATAGAATTATATTTAATTCCTGAGTCCTCTGAAGCAGGAACCAGCTTGCTTTTCATTGTCTTACTTCTTTCCCTACCCTGTAGCCACTCTAAAGATTAAAAATCCCTTAAAAATTTGAACATGTTCTGACAGGAAAATATCTCAATATATTTTGAAGTTAGAAAGGCAAATTTGACTTCTGTGATCTTATTTTTCCATATATACTTTTATATACACACATATTATATATATGACATATCACATTTAAAATATGTGTGTCATGTATATATATTTATAAAACAAAGGAAAAACCATGGAATAATACAACCAATCTTGACAATTATTACCTCTGGGAACTGAATTGAGTTATGACTTTCATTATTTAGTTTTTACTCTTTTTTATGCAGGCATTTCAACTTTATAATAATTATTATTGATATGGATATACATAGTTAATAACTATTGCCAGGTATTAAAAGCAGGCTGTAAAATTATATACATACATACATACATACATATATATAAATTTTACTAATTTATATATATATATAAATTTTACTAAACACATGAACATACACATCTAGAAAGAAAAAATGTATAAAGAATTGCTACTTCTGGATAGTGAAATAAAGTGTTTTTCTAATAATCTTCTTCCATATTTTACAAATTTGCTGTTTGTTCATTTTAACTTTATAATCAGAACATATTTATTACACACTTTCTTTGCAACAGGTGCTACTCCAGGTACTGAAAATTCAGAGATAAATAAGACAAAATTCTTACCCAAATGAAATCATATGCTGATGGGTGAAGACAATCAGCCAACAAATCAAATAAATATGATGATTTTAAGCAGGGGCAAGTGATATTTAAAACACAATCTGGGTAATGGAAGAGAGAACGGTGGAGTTAGGTAACTTTGAGCTGGCCAGGAAGGTCTCTAAGAAAGTGACATTTGGACTGGGAAAAGAATGTTGAGGAGGAGAGAATCATGAGAAAATTGCAAAAGAGTGTTCCTGGCAGAAGGAACAACAAGATGGGAAGAAATATGGCATCTTGAGGAAGAGAAAGAGTGCCAATACGGCTAGGATATAAGGAATGAGGAGAAAATGGTAGGATGTGAGTTCACAGATAGTCAAATGTTGAATCATACAGATTTTAGGTTTTATTCTACTTGCAGTGGAAAGCATTGAAGGGTGCTGGGGAATTATCTAATTTATACTTTCAGAATATCAAATGTTTGGATAAGTTTTTAAATCAAGGAAATAGTAGGGTAAAGAAAGCTAATTACTAATCTATGAATTTGGACTTTGAGTGCCATATTTTATCATTTATTCTGTATTTTCTGGCCAAGCATTTCATTTCTATGGACTTAAATTTATTTCTCTGCAAAACTGGAGATAATAAACACTGAGGACATATGGAGGAGCTAATGATTGGTATATATACAGAGAATTTCTATTATCTCTTGGGATGCTTCTGGAGCCAAGAGTAGGACACACCCATCACCTAAACTGCATAAGGAACTGTCCATCTCAGAGATGTTGCTGATGAGTCTCTTTCTGTCTGTCACACATCCTGGAGCAAAATGTCACCACACCAAGCTTCCTTGTTCCCAATTAATCATTACCAATTAATTCTCCTGAGGAACATGGAAGAACCCAGGATGGAAATAGCTCAAACTTTAGCTGTATCTATTAAGATAATCGAAGCAATATACCTCCTACTCATTCATGAGTCAAATGACAGTCATTGTTCTATCCTATTCATATACTTTGCTTTGAAATTGTAATACCTTGCACAGAGGTTAGAAAATTTAATTCGTTTGATTAATTTTATGTAATCATTCAGCTTAATAAAGATGGGAAAAACTATGCTTAAGAGTTACAAGAAATACCTTCCATGAAAGACTACACTACAGCATTATAGTGATCAACTGGTATGCTAAGGCATAATGCAGTACCCAACCCATCATTGGCTTACAAACACATTTTTACCAATGCCTATGTTTCTTTTACTATGGCTAATGACATTGAAATGCATACCTGAGAGGTAAAAGAACAACAAAGTAATTTAGCATCAGAGAAAGATCTCATGCATGAAATTTAATTACAAATTTTTAAGGAAGCTTAGTTGGGACATGCTACAGTAATCAAAAATTTCTGGTATAAAGACATATAAACCAATGGAGTAGAATAGAGATCCCAGAAATAAAAACTCACATATAAGGTCAAATGACCCTATAGGGATGTCAGGGCCACTGATGGAGGAAAAGGACAATATTTTAACAAATGGTGTTGGGAAAACTCAATATCCATATGAAGTTGTACTCTCAACTTACATCGTATCCAAAAACAACTCAAAATGGTTTGGAGATTATTAAGACCTAAATAGAAGAAAATACTGAGTAAAAGCTTTGTAGCATTGGATTTGGCAACAGTTTCTTGGATATGACACCAATAGCACAGAAGGTATAAGCAAAAACAGATAAATGGGACTACATCAAACTTCAACAACTTTTGTGTATCCAAAGACATAATTAATAGAAAAGGCAAACTATAGAATTGGAGAAAGTATTTGCAAATCATATATTTGATAAAGAGTTAATATCTAGTGTGTGTGTGTGTATATATATATATATATATAAACAATTATATATATATAAAAACAATTTGGCTGGGACTGTAGCTCAGTGGCAGAGTGCTTGCCTGGCATGTGTGAGGCACTGGGTTTGATCCTTAGCACCACATAAAAATAAACAAATAAAATAAAGACATGATGTCCATCCACAACTACAAAAAATTTTTTATATAAAAATAAATTCAACAACCAGAACCCAAACAAATCATTTTAAAAATGGGCAAAGGACTTGAATATATATTTCCCCAAGATGTCATTCAAGTGACCAACAAGCATAAGAAAAGATGTTAAATATCATCAGTAACTAGGGAAATGCAAATCAAAACTCCAATTAAATGTTATCTCTCACTCATTAGGTTGACAACTATTTAAAAAAAAATGCATACAATAGAAAATAACAAGTGATGGCACATATGTGGGAAAAAATTCAAGATAGTGCAATTACTATGGAAAACACTAGAGTGGGTCATCAAAAAATTTAAAATAGAATTACTATATGATCCAGTAATCTTGGTTCTGGGACTGTATCTAAAACAATTGTAAACAACATTTCAAAGAGATATTTGCACACCCATGTTCATAGCAGCACTATTTATAACAGGCAATAGGCAGAAGCAACCCAGTGTCCATTGACAGATGAATGGATAAAGAAAATGTGGTACACACATAAAATGAAATATTTCTCAGTCTTAGAAGAAAATCCTTTTGTCAGCACTATTTATAACAGGCAATAGGCAGAAGCAACCCAGTGTCCATTGACAGATGAATGGATAAAGAAAATGTGGTACACACATAAAATGAAATATTTCTCAGTCTTAGAAGAAAATCCTTTTGTGTGAAAAGAAAATCCTATTGTGCTTCATTAAGAATGAACCTTGAGGTGGTTATGCTAAGTCAAACAAGCCAGTCACAAAAGACAAATACTGTGAGATTCTACTTATATGAGGTATCTAGTATAGTCAAATTCACAGGAACAGAAAGTAGAATAGTGGCTGCTATGTGGACTAGAGTACAGTGAGAATGGGGAGTTGTTTATTGGGTACAGAGTTTTAGTTTTGCAAGATGAAAAAGTTCTTGAGATGTGTTGCACAACACTGTGAATACACCTTATACTACTGACCCGTTTACTCAAAGATGGTAATTTTGTACTATGCTTTTTTTTTCCAGCCACTTTAAAAAATATACTAAACAAAAAAGATGCTATAACTCCTTCAAGTTTAAAAACCAGTAATATAGATTGTAAATGGTACAATTCTCATTTTTTATACTATCACTTGCAGCTGTATTGTGTAGGGGAAGGTAACTAACTTACTTTGGCTGTAGTTATGTCTTGTATCAGATGCAGATATGCAACTTTACTTAATAAGGGGAAAAAATTTGAACCTCTAAATTTGTCCTTGAAAGGAGAATTTCCTTAGGGGAGGTGCTGGGAACATACTGTCTTTGTTCTGTACTCTGAGATTTATTCTCCCCCTCAAGATTCAGCTTATAGCAGTTGTGGCCTCTGAAGGAGTCTTTCCTCTCTGGGGCTTTGGAATAACTGTGGACACGGGACTCTTGAGTTCCCTGAAGCATTGCTGAGTCAGGCGCTGGAACATTTAGTTAAGACTGACATTAGGGAATAATGTATGGGAAATAACAAAGTTGGGGCTATAGGCCTAGATAACCTAGCTTATAAAACAAAGCAAGTTTTGGTTTGAAAACCTGTTCTTTCTTGTGGAATAAGGGGGAAAGACACATCCTAGCCAGGGCCTTTGCTTTCTAGCTTTCAGCCTGAGTCCATATGGCAGATACCATCTTATTATCTGTTCCCTTAAGAATTTATCCTTGATATATAGATCCAATTAAAAGATGTGTAAAGTAGGATTATCTTCAGGGATACCTGAGGTAGATGCAGAAACACTGTTCTAGAAATCATTTTGTTCAGAGTTAAACTAATCAGAACCTCATTTTTTAAAAACAGATAAAAGCAACTGGTTTAGTAAAACATACACCATTAATAAAATTTGATAATTAAATCAAATAATAAAACATATCTACTTGGTATCTTCTCACAGAACATATTTGTTTACTATATCCCCACTTTGGTTATTATTATTATTATTATTATTTTTTATTTTGAAGATATGTTTCCTGGTTCTAATGTGAGGCCACCATGGAATAAACAGGACGCTAGAGAAAGGGAAAGACTAAATCCTGCACTTGACATTTGCTAGTTTGTGATATGTTCTTGCCATTCCCTGGATTATGTTCCAGTTTCTGCAGGGGGAGCTGTCAGTGGGGGGAGCAGTGTGTTGTCATGCCATGGAGAGCGTTTCCTTTCTTATTTATGGCACAAGACCCATTTATCGATCTTGTTCTGATTGAGAATAACCGGGGAGGTGGCGGTCTCAAGGGTCAATGTGTGGAGTTTCTCCTATGAGGTCCTCTGATTTCAAAAGAAAATACAAGTATGTGTCAAAACATTAATTTATAATCCTAAATTCTCATTAATAGATGCTAAATGATAGTTAGTCATCTTTTATAAATATACAACTATTAAAAAAAGGAAAATTTGATAATAAGTCTAGAACTAGTAGAAAAGAACCAGTCCAGAGGGCTTTCTGGAATCTAATGATTTTTACATTGAGTTCTGGCCTGTGCTGATCATCAGAATTATCTGTGAAACCTTTTGTTAAAATCCCTGCTACTGGACACCTTGACCTAGAGAATCAGAACTCCACAAGTGGGGACCAGGAGTTAGTTTGTAATTTCTTTTGGTGATTCTGAAGAATGGCATTTAACTACTGGTCTAAGCCAAAAGAAAGATTGACTCTTCTTCCTCATTCTGGAACACAATGCTTCTCAGTTCTAGCTTTACACCTGGAGTCCCTCTTCTCTACCTGAGGTTTTATAACAGATGAAATTTTGGAGCAAAAATAGTATCAGTTACACTATTCACGAGAAGCTTCTAAAACTAGCTGCAAATGTAATGATGAATATGATGCTCAAAAAGAGGGCCCAACTTGCTTTTGGCAAAATGCCTTCATTGAATCACACTGAGGCACACTACACAATGGAAATGGCTTTTAACTTGAAAAAAATAGATTAGTGTTGGACATATGTAGGCAAATGTTTCACTTTACAGTTGAGTGAAATAGTAATAGGCTCTGTCTGAAGCAGCTCTAGTTGATGTATGATTTATGTCTAATGGAGAAGTGTTTAATAGGGTTTTGATCACTGTGTGCCTACAAATCTGTTTTATTTAGTTGCTATTACATTAGTCCCCCTTATCCACAGTTTCATTGTCTGTGGTTTCAGTTACCTGGGGTCAACACTGGTCTGAAGATGTAGTAGAGTCCAATAAGTTATTTCTTAGGGGAGGGGGAACCACTTCCACATAATTTTTATTATATTACATAGTTATATTTGTTTTATTTCATTATTATTATTAATTTCTTACTGTGCCTAATTTATTAATTAAACTTTATCACAGAAATATACATACAGCAAAAATATATATATGGAGTTGAATACTATCCATGGCATCAGGCATTCACTGGAGGTTTTGGAACACATGCCTTGCAGATAAGGGACCCACTATACTTTGAGAGGTGTACAGAGCCCAGGAACCTATTTGGCAGTAAAGATATAGAAATAGCAATAGAAAGAAGGTATGGCAATCTTGAGCACTGTCAGTGGTTTTTATACTGCCTCTTGACCATATTTCAGTGATGAAAGAAATGGTACAAGACGTCCCAAATCACTCACATCAACTGGGTAGAGTCACATTTTCTTAGGGGTTAAGTTCTAAACTCAGCATGTAAGAGAAAACACTGGATGATCAAATTATCCTGGAAAATCCCTGATTTTATCCCAATACTGGACCCTAAGACAAATTTTACTGGTTTCCCCTTGTGTTTTAATCATGGCCTTCATTTCCCTTTGGTAGTGCAGTTAAGATAGGTTTAATGAGAGAACTGTAGAGGTGATGATAGGAGTTTTTGCCCTCTGATTTTCCTTCTGTTGTATTTTTCTGGCTCAGACAGTTTGATTCATGTTGGTTTTCTGTTCCATTCACATAGCATTCTTTTTTTTCCCATCAGGGATCTTTTTTTTTTTTTTTTTTTTTTTTTTAAATTTGGGCTTTATTAACCATATGCCCTTGGGAAAATTAGTTTGTCTATCAAAGCCACAGTTTCCCTGTTCGTGGAAGGGGGAATAAATGTGTCCACATCATAAGGATATGAGGACTAAGTGAGTCAGTATAGGGGTCCCCTAAAGGCACTGTCTGCTAAGAGCATGTGCTGAAAAATCAAAGTTATTAATGTGTGTTGGTGATTTCAGGGGGCTGGGTGGCAAGGCAGCGTTTGATCTCAAGAGATCCATAGCAGAATGTAAGAATTCTGAGTGCTTAATTAACATGGGCATTTGCTTCAGGCTACAGAATGCAAATTTCTCCTATAGGACTCCATTTATTATTACTTGAATATTACCCCATTGCAGCCTAAATGGCCAGAACATCAGCCTCTAGCTACAGGAAAACCTGAAGTGGGTGATTGTTTCTTCTTTCTTTAAAGTGGATTGTGAAGAGGTAATGTGGTCAGAGTCTGTCGCTGCCTGAAGCGATTGCCGCTTGGAGCAACAACGCCGCGGGAATAAGTTCAGAGGCAGACTGGAAACGAACAGGCTCTTTATTCTGCTAGCTTATCTCTCCGGCTCCAACAACAACTCCAACACCATCTGCACTCCTCCAACCACCACACAATGGCGCCAACCCGATCCACAATCCCCCGAGTCAAGTCTCTCGAGATCATGCAAATGGCGCCAACCCGATCTGCAATGTCCCGGGCCAAGTCTTGCGAGATTATGGAAGGTGGTGACCCGATCCGCAATGTCCTGGGCCAAGTCTCACGAGATCATGGAAGGTGGTGATGCTTGAACATCTGTATGGCTCACAGCTAACCGCAATCTTAGCTATCTCCTTAATTAGGGCTCCTACAAGAGTCAGAGACCCATTCATTCCATTTTAAGAGCTCTTTGTCATTACTCTTTCTGAAGGATTCATAGACTGACATGCTTCCCTTGAGTAAGTGGCATTTACTATGATTGTTTCCAGGAAAATGATGTGTTCAAGTACATAACATGTAAATAAGTGCTGCCTGAGCTTCTGACATGATGGTGATGTGGTCTAGAAAGCATACACGTATTCATTTGTGAGAAATGTACACAGAAATCAGCTGATGAGAAATCAGATGAACTGGCTCTAAATAGAGGCTCCCTTGTCTTGGGAGTAACTGACTAATAAACCCAGCAATAAATGAGTGGCTCATTCAATTATAAGGCCCAGGTTTTATCCCTTAGAGTCCCTGCTCTTAAGAATTCTGTGGACATTTTATCTCTTGGGACTAACCTACAAAATCTTCAAATTAACGACTTCCAAAAGCCTCTTTGGTGTTGGGAAATCAGTTGCTGGCTACAATGGGCCAGAAGGCTGTAAAGATCAGGTGATGGAACGGGCTCCATTGAAACAGGAGCAAGGGGCAGTTCCACACGGGTTGGTGACCCTGAAGCTCTTGTAGCTCCCGTCTTTTCTGGGGTCCCCTCCCTTTCCAAGTTAGTGCATAGTTCTCACACCCAGTCTCCAGCCAAAAGAATAATTGTGAAAACCAAATAACATGAACACAGGAAAGCTGAACATGCTCCTCCCTGCCCTGCCGCACCCAGCTTTTGACAGCAATCCCCACCCTTCACCTGGGGCCCTTCACAGGGCCACACCCTGGAACTGACTAGAAAGGCTGGCTTCAGCACTCTGCAGGCCTGGGAGGTGCTAGCCTCTTTGCCCAGAGCTCTGTGCCCTCTGCCCAAGCAAGTGAGGCAGCACAACATTCTCCTGGCTCAGTAACACTCTTGACATGATTTCTCAGGCCTGATGAGGCTTGTTTAGATGCTGGTTTCCATGCTCCCAGTGCAAGAAGATACAATGACCTTTTGCACAAACCTAGCAAGGTTGAGGTGCTCTCTCAATACCTGAGAAATTTACTAAGAGCAAACATATTTGCTGAATACTGTCTCTATGTCCACAGGCAATGTGTTAAATAAGGGCTAAACAAAGATGAGGAAGATATGACCTGCTCTCAAGTAGTTCTATATTTAATAGAGGAAGTAAATGCTTCTTGGAGATCAGCTATACACCGCCTACTACATTTCTGACAGCTGGGTGCCTTGAGGCTCCTGCTCATGATTGGGAAGCCCTATGCCATATATGTTATGTATACATAAGTATAATCCAGATGGTCCCAGACTTACAAAGGTTTGACAGGATTTTTCACATTTAGGATGCATTCAGTAGAAAGTGTACTTCAAATTTTGATTCTTTCTTGGGCTAGTACTTTGTAGCATGATCCTCTCTCATGATGGCTGAGCACTAGCATTGAGCCAGGGCTCCTAGTCAGCCCCACCATCATGAAGGGAAACAATCAACACTCTACGGTGTGCCATGTTGCTAAACTAGGGTTTTCTGTGTGTTAGGTGTATTAAACGCATTTTCAACTTAGAATATTTTCAACTTATGATGAGCTAATAGGGACTTAACTCCATCATAAGTTGAGAAGCACCTGAATATATATAAAATAATATAATACGTATTATTATATGTAACATGATAAATATACTATAAATATTTATAATATAAAATATAATATACAATATGGTAATATATATGTAATTCCCAAGGGCTTGCAACCTCATGGTTCCTCATCTCTGGGCCTATGTCCATACATCTTTCAGATCTCTTTCTAATAAATTTAGATGTCAGTGCCAAGCCCATTGCTGCTCTTTAATAACCATCTATCTATTCCATTGCTGCTCTCTAATAACCATCTATCTACTTGTAACATTAATATGATGAGGCTGGCTGGCTTTCCAGTGGAGGGTCTCATCACAAGGGGTGTAGCCTATCCCACTCATTGTCTCCCTACCCATATGTGTCTCCTCCCTTTAGTCTTCCCACTTGCTCTGAGGATCAAACAAATCCCTTTCCTCATCTGGTGTCATATTGTTCCTTTCTCTGAGACTTTAGTACCAGCTGATATTTCTTGCAGAAATTCACTGAACTCAAGTGATCTTATGAAAATATTTCTCAGTAAGGGACTTTGCCCTAAGAGAAATCTCATGCTTGCTATAAATGAAAAGAATATGCTGTGCTCTCTTACATATTTTAAAAATGAATGTACAGTGATAGGTCCTCAGAGAGATATATCCAGGTACTCTCAACAAGAACCAGGAGTGAGCCCTGCTTGGGGAACATAGAACAAGCTTCTTGGAGGTGGTGACATAGTTCCCATGCTTCAGAAAGGGGAGCAGAGGACAGATGTGTGGTTTTGCTGACTTCAACATGGGTCTAGCTTTGTTACTAAGCAGTTTCATAGCTGAGGTGTCAGTCTCAGGAGGTTGTTGCTCCAGACAGGTGGGAGGAGAGAAATCTGAAGCCCAGGCACACCCATCCTAGTGGGGCAGGGCGGGTACTCTGGGACAAATGCAGCTGCAAGCAATGGGCAGTCCAGGCAAGTAGAGCACTGTATTGAAGGGAATAGGGACAGGAATGAAAGCCAGGTGGCAGTCCAGACAAGTGATAGCATCAGGGAGGTATAGCCAGGCAGGGTAGAGTCCTGGAAGGGTAGCAGAGAGTGGGAAGACAGTCTGAGAAGCAGTCAGACAGTCTGACAGAGGGATAGAATATAACAAAAACCAAACAAAAAAAAAAATGGATCTCAAGAGCAAAACTCTCATCATGGGAGAGAGGGAAGAAAATGGCAGAAGCTAAGGTGTTGGTCTAAAGGTACTAGAAAGCAAGCTGGGGGTGATTTGGAGCACAGTCAAGAGACTGTTAAGGTTTAGGTTAACATCCAAGCAAAGATGAGTCACCTGAAGCAGGGCCCCTCTAGTTCTAAGTAAGTCCATGGGCAACTAAGATGGCAGGTGGGCACCAAGGGGAGGAGAATCTGCTGATAGTCCAGGATGAAGGTTCAGGAAGCTGGGTAGAGAGCCAGGCAAACTGTTACTCTCTTCTCCAAACCCACCTATCACTACCACCCAGCCTCAGAGAGTCTAATTCTAGAATTTGCAGGTGGTTTAACCCTTTCCTTTTCTGGATGAGCATCTTTATCATAATTTTAGAGCTCAATTCTAGGCTAGGAGATATTCTTACTTTCTGTCTTTCAGGACATTTCTCACTGGGGCTGAGGAGACACAGTAGTGAGATCAGTGCATTTGTCTTTCTTCAGGAAAATGGTGCTGCCTTACCTAAGAGTCCAGTCTCTGGAGCTGGACAGCTTGGGTCTGGATCCTGGATCTTACTTGTTGTGACTGTGGACAAGTTATTTAACTTCTCTTTGCCTCATTTTCTTCATGTACAAAATGGGAACAATTATAGTGCTTACTTCATGGAATGGTTGTAAAGATTAATTCAGTTCACGTAGGCAATATAAACATTTAGAACAATTCTTGGCACTTACTAAGCAATCAATAAATGTTAGCTATTATCAGTTATTATTTCTCTGATGAAAAAGAGGCTTGAGGGGGATTCTGGGTGGATCTTAGGCTTTTACTCACTCAATAAATACATATTGAGTCCTACCATGTGCCCAGTATTGTTGACTGGGATACAGTGATCAACAAAACACATGTCTTTGGGTGTTGTCTTTTTTTGTTGACTCTGAAACAAAAAGTGGGATTTTCAGAACTCTCTCTAGTGGAGCTGACAGAATTTGTTTTTTTAAAAAACTGTATAATCATTTATAAGGATTGAAGTAGCAAATCCTAAACCCAATTCAAAAGTCATCCAGAATGACCTCCCTCCTTTCAGGAAACACACAGACCTTCCAACAAACCTTCAGAGAGCCAACTCCTTACTCAGTGTAGAGGAGCTGAGAGACTCTAGAACTGGGGTTCTCACCCTGGGATTATTAATACTTAGTGCTACATAATTCTTTAGTGAGGGCACTGTTATATATGATACGATTTTTAGCAGCCCTGGACTCTACCCACTAGATGTCAGTAGCATCCGCCCACTGGAACAACCCAAAATGTCCTTGGACGTTGCCATCTATAGCAAAATCATTCCTAGCTGAGAATCACTGTTCCCGTGGTTGACCAATTCCACAGTGGAAAAGGCTGCTCAACAACTCCTGTGGTCTCTGTTGTCGTCAGTACAGCTCCTTTGGCACCCAAAACCTGAGAGCTTTTTCTAGTGCAGAATATTCTATGCTGGACATTCATGGCTTCTGCAATCTTATCATACAACAGGCAAGTCCAGGATCTCTCTGATCTGGGTCACTCGGTACTCAAGGGTGGGCTTGTGGCTGGAGGCATAGAAAGAAAGAAAGGCAGCCATTCATTCCTCTGTTTTGATAGGTCTCAAATTAGACACCTAGTGGGCAGGCACACCAAGAGTTCTATCCAGTGAGAAATACGGAGTCCACCACACTTGGACAGAAAGTCAGATATGATAAGTGGACACCTTTTTTGTTTGTCCCTGTCCCCCATGATACAACATTGCCTGGGGTGTATCTGACTCATCTGAGTGTGTCCTGGGGGTGTCTGATTAACTCAGGATCCCTATCATCCTATCTTGAAGTTCCTAAAACCAGATTCATGGAGAGGTCATCTGCAGGATCTGCCTTGAGGTTGGTCTTACTAGCAGTAGCTGTTGGCTCCTTGCTAAATTGGAGGGTCTGGGGTGCCCTGCATTCACCCATTTCTCCAAGGATGTTCACTGACTCAATAGGCATTTCCAAAATGGAGGCTAGTCTTCTCAGGTGAATGCCACAGCAGGACTGAAATATTTTAGAGTCAGAACTGAATATAGTTTATGTTAAGACATTAATTTGGAAGGCACACCTATAGTTTCTTAAAAGTTTAAATCAAATCTCACATCTTTGCAAATTGCATTTTGGAAGATGCAATGTGTGAAGTTTGGGGGACACACTTTTTTGCAAGTTTGTGAAATGGTTTTTCAACTCAGCTGTACATGGCTTAATGCTGTCCTTGTCAACTCCACATCTTGACACTGTTCCTCATGTTTCCGGTTCTTTCAACAGCTCAGCCCCTTTAAAGAGCTCTATCACAAGCCATTATTACAGAGTGTATTTTAAACATTATGGCTCTGACTTTAGGGGCCACACTAAAGGAAGCCACACTGAAAAGACACAGTGAAGCAGACAGACAGTGAAGTTGAGAAGTCATGTGTGTCTGACAGCCAGTGCCTGCACGAAGCCAGTATGGTACATGGGGTAGCGTTCCTACCTGATGTGGTCCTACCTATATGTGCCCTAGAAGAACAGTTTCATACTGAAACTCTTCTCTTCCTGAAAACTTCCTTCACTTCAGTTCACTGAATCACACAGGGGGGTTAGTGCAAATGGGAAGAAACCCTGTGCATGTGCTTTGCTTGAGGTTACTCAAATCAGTGTTTCAGAATAAATGAGAAGCTTCCTAACTGGAAACTGCCATTTCAAGTCACCTAAATGTGGCTGAAAGCCTTGGGGAAGCTTTGCAAAGTTGTTTTCTCTGGTCCTTGATAATCTTGACAGAGACTCTGAGAACTTTCTCCCTCTACCAGAATACACTGGTTTAGTTTATATGTTCTCTGGTTCTGGCCCAGCCAAAGCCTAGCAGGCTCAGCAATGGAAATTTGGGAGTTGTTCAGACACTTTGTTCTTTCTTTCCCCAAATAGTGCTGTTCTT
Organism: Tamias sibiricus; assembly: GCA_025594165.1. Lineage (NCBI taxonomy): Eukaryota > Metazoa > Chordata > Mammalia > Rodentia > Sciuridae > Tamias > Tamias sibiricus. Next base: position 123,258,653 of record CM046666.1, on the reverse strand, counting down.
GGCTCTGCTTTCTCCATAGTGTCTTCCTTTTGAGAGCTTTCCATTCCTCCTGATGAACAGTGAGTATGAACCTGTCTGATCTTGCTTCACAGTATCTGTCTACTTCACTCAGGAATTTAAAGCTAGTGCTCCCTAAGCAAGACAAGCATTCTAACTGCTGCACGTCTGGCAGACTAAACACAGAGCTGGGCTCCAGGAGATGTCCTCCAGGTCAGTGTCTCCTCCTTCAACATGAAATGCACTCAAGGGCTGTCTTCAAATTCATTTGTCAGATTTCCAAGGTGGGACTTGGAGACAGGGTATCTATCACAGAGCAACCAGGTATAAAAATGAGCTACTAAATTCAGAATGAAATGAACAGTTGAGCTAAAACAAACAAAAACATGTCTCATGATGTTGAGGAAGGAACAGAGAAATGGTCTCAGAGCTGTGCCCTAGAATATGGATACTACTGTGAACAATGCAGGGATCAACAAAAGGCACCATCTCCAAATGTCTCTGCATAAGGCCCAGATCAGCCCTTGTCTTGGCTGACAAGAGTCATATCGTCATTGCCTTTATTGCCTAACCCTGCTTCTTGCTCAGGTGCCTCTGTTATGCCTCATTGTCTTATAGCACCTCATCTAGGCCAGGCTGGCCTCAGCCTTGCAAATGCCCAGCTAAACCCCTAAGGTTGCTCTTCACTGCCTTTTCCTTTGTTTATATTTGGGAATTAATTTCCCCATGTCAGTAACTAGTAGAGATCCTTTATAGAAAAATAATATATAAAATCTCATAAGCCACAGGAAATCTGGGTGCATGACCTAGGGTCTTCCTTCTCTCTCCACTCCCTCTTCTGGTCCCATGTCTCTTTCCAGCCAGATATGCATATGAGGTTTCATTCTATAATTCAAGAATGAGAAAAGAGGTTTTAGGGTAGGGTTTTGTTGCAAAGGAGAGGGATGGTTGTATTTTTTCTTTGATTCTGAGTTGAAGCAAAAATGAGAGTGCTGTTTCTTTGTGAGACTTAAGATTCTAGCAAAGAGCAATGGCCAGAATTGAATTTTTGAGTCACGCAGAAGCATAGCAACTTTGGGGCCCAGGTGAACCATGTGACAGAGTGAGGGGTTCAGTGTGTGGCAGGGATTCTTAAGTTAGGGGGAAGAGTCTGATTCCCTTCTGATTCTAATATCCTTCCTTGCTATTGAGTTTTCTTAGTTGATGCTATTAAAAACACCTGACCATAAGGTAATACCTTCATTACATTTTTCCTTTGCAATTTCATCTTATAGATTTTAAATAACAGATCTAAAATATGAATCACTTAAGAAGAATTAGAAGAGAATCAATTTTTCTGACACTGGAACCAGAAATTTCTTTCATTTAGGAAAATTTCTACAAAGTATGTAGGCAAGTTAGTACCCAAGAAACTGGTTTGGAACAACCAAGACTAATGATAATCAACATCCCAAGCAGGTGACATCATTTACATGGCACAGTATCATTTGTATTCCATGAGATTGGAGTCTCTGTTCTTAGACAAATGATGGCTCCATATTTTTCATCCTCAGTGGACTAGAGCTGGTCTCCAAAAAGGCCACAGAGAACTAGGAAAGAATGTTCTGGTACCCTTCATCTGGCTCCTAACACTGCACAGGAAGCTCTGTAGAAAGTCTCTGAGACTGCTACAGGAGAGTGACTAAGGCCTGACCATGAATTCCTGCAGATCTGCTCTAACCAACTGACATTCATTTGGAGTAAATGAAAGAAGGACAGGCAACGCCTTTTATTTTTCTTTGAAGTTAACTTGCTTAATTTATCAAATTGAATGATTTCATTTATTCCAGCAATATCTTTTTCCTATCTATAGATGTTGAATGGTCCTTTCATTTAAGAAACAATGTGAAAACAAATGACGAAGTTTTGTTTATTTGCGTATAATGCCTAAACCTGACAAAAGAAGACCCTGTCATTCCCTAATGTGTTTTTCTTTCTTTTTACAGTTTCATTAGCTTGGAAATCTATGTTACAGGGCAGGTGCCATCCATGCTTTTGGAAAGAAATCTTAAGGCTCGTTATTCTACTGGATTCCAAGGATATTTGGACACTGACAGTCTTGGCAAGTCCTCTTGAGGCTTGTAGTGTTTTGTTAAAAAAGAAAAAGAAAAAAATTAAGTTATGGTCACATCTCTCCTTTCCTCAAAGAACTGCTTCTATGTAAAGGCTTAGATCAGGAGCTAAGCAGATGAGAAGCGTGGAGACCAAGGAATAAGGAATGACTGAGGCCGTGTTGCAGAACCATGCTCGCAGGAGGAGTGGGAGTGCCTGGCACTCGTGCCAGATGAAACAAGGAGTGGCCCCTGGGAGTGAGACCCATGGTGTCATTTGATAGGCGGGACCTGGTGGTTCTGACTGGCTCACTGGTCCCAGTGCTGGGAAGCACCTTTTTCATGCTACAGGCTTTACCTGTCTGACGGCTCAGGGAGCCTTGGGCAATTGCTGAAGACCCATGTCCAGCTGTCAGCACTGTTATAAGGTCAAGCAAAGCCAGAGCAGGAAGAATCGGAATACTGGCTTGATAGCATAGAAAAGGAGACTGAGAGGTTCAGACTGCCTTTTAGGGGAAGAGTCTTCAGGCTCTGCAACTAGAAAGGACTCGGCCACTAATTTTCCTTGTTTGACCATCCCTTGCCAAGAGGGCTCTGGCTTACTGGGAACATGGTACCAGAGTCTGTTAAGTATAATTGTGCTCTGATATAATTACCATAATTATTTAGACTCACCTTGGCTGGCTAGTGGTGGTGGTAGGGTTATATGGTACTTCTCAGGGGAGAGGCATTCTCAGTATATGTTGTTTGGAGGGCTGGCTGTGGGAGGCAAATGAAGAACATATTGAATCAGCCCCCCTTTCCAGTTGCTATGTATTAGTCATATGGGACAGTAATTCTCCTGCATTCCTGGGTTATGATTGCATGAGCTCTCTACTAAGTTCTCTTGGTGCTTTATGCTTTAGTATCAACAGGAAAGCCAGAACAGGAAGCAAAAAGCATGTGGCACTGGCAAGATACAGGTGCTACTGGGTGTAGCCTTGTGAAATTGATTAGAATATATGCAGAGATGTGGGCAAAGTGGCCAAAGACTACAGAGACAGGTGAGGCCCAAAGTCCCTAAGAAGTGTTTGGTACAGCCCACCCTTTGCTCCACTCAGAGTCAGCACCCATAACTAAAACATGAAGCTTCTATTTTTGTGAGAAGATTCTCATTTACTCCTCAAGAGAGAAAGCATTAGCTTTATGTGACACAGAGTCCATTTTAAGGAATAGCTATCTCTGAAAAGACTGAAGGCAAGAAGATTAGTGAAACAAATTAATTCCTAAAGCTGTAGTTGTTTCTGTGGTCACAATTGATTTACATCATTTTCCTGATTCATCATCCACTCTAGAGTTCCCTTTTATTCAATACATACCAAAGTAATGATTTGCCTAATGGTTGACTCAAATTTTTATTCTCAATGTATCTGAGCTATAAGTTGCCTTGCTTCTATTTGGTTATGATAGTTGCAACTGTCCACTTATCATCTTATTTTGGGAGAAGGGGGTACTGGGGATTGAACTCATGGGCACTCGACCACTGAGCCACATCTCCAGCACTATTTCGTATTTTATTTAGAGACAGGGTCTCATTCAGTTGCTTAGCACCTCACTAAATTGCTGAGGCTGGCTTTGAACTTGCAATCCTCCTGCCTCAGCCTCCTGAGCCACTGGCATTACAGGCCACTCATCATTCTTGCTGGGTGTAGAATGCTAAAAGATGCCCTGATATATCTCCTGGATTTCAAACTTACTCTTCCCTTCCCCACTGTATAGGAAAAAACACTAGAATTTACTCTCAGTCAGTTACTTTCATGGTACTGTAACTCTTTCTGCTAGTCCACTGCTAAGTGACCAGATAGTAGTTATAGCTCCAAGTCCATGGAAACCTGACTGTGTTCTCTGGCTTAAAGGTTCTTCCAAAGAACTCAGACTCCTAACTTAGCAGAGCTGAAGGCTGTAAGGGAAAAACAGATTCTGTATATGGAATCCTTGGAGGGAAAACAAAAGTCCAATCCTACTTTCATGACTTGTTTTCAGGATGCTGACCTGACCCCTTAACTGAGTCTTTAACATGCCATCAGTCTGTTAAGACAAATGCCTCTGCATGATGGGGCACATAATGAGAACAGTGTGTGCTGTGGTTATGTGTCTACTTTCATACCCCCCTTGCTGTTAAATAGGTTCTTGAACCTACATCAATATTCTGCAATATAAAAAGTCAATAGTTCAGGTGTTCTATAAGGCCTTGGTTTATGGTGCTGGTAGAGGTCTTGCAAACAGAGAAGGCAAATGTATATCTGGATGTGGTATCAATTCTGACAAGAACTGTCAGATATGGAATTTGATTTTATCCTGCTTACAAAGCTAATAAATTAACCTGTTACAACTTTATGGATGCTGACAGAAAACACAAGACTCTTAGACAAGAGATAAAGGTTTTTGCTTGTTAGAGACAAAGATTTTTGCTTTTAGCATGGCAAGAGATCTATAAGCTTCCCTGTCTCCAGGTCTCATAGCGTATGATAGAGGGCACAGACAGATGCAGTAGGTTTGCATCACAACTGGGGAATATTCAGCTTGGGGGACCTGTTGTTTTGTCATTAGCAGTAAAAACAAAAACAAAAACATTTTCTGTGTCCTGGAGGAAGACGTTTTCTCTTCTGTCAAGGTTGATTGCTGCTAATGCAACCCTGAGAAATGGGTGAGGTAAGAGATACAAGGGCCTTGCCTTCTTGGTGTACTCAGCAAGAATGAGCAAGGATGCTCAGGGTCTATGGTGGATTGCCATTCCTAACAATGACAGATTCTTGCTTCCTCCAGGTAGTAGGGGGCAAGTGTTATCAACTTGTTACTACTGGTCATATTGAGAACTCAGCATCCATTGCTGCTGCTGGAAGGTTAGGCAATCAGCAAGAGCAGTAGCTAGATCAAGCTTGGTGAGAGGGAACCCAAATGTTGGATCAATATAGAGCCTCCATTCATAAGTTCATTTTGTAAGTGAAATGTTAGCCAAGTAGAGAGGTTGATGGACATCTCTTCCTGGTGATTAAGTGCCATTCATGGATGGTCTCTCTGGGCATTAAGTGAGATACAAAGGTCCTGTGGTTTGTACCCATTTACATTGATCTACATACCTTTTTGCTAAATTTCTAATCTTGCTCTTTCTAAACTCCTTCTGAGTAATATGACTTCTAGTTAAAAATTGATGTGTGATTTCTCAGGCACAATATTAGACCATTACAAAGGTTCTGACATGCTTCACTGGGGAAAGCTGCCCTCCTCTCAACAGACTTGGTACACAGCCAGAACACTAGTGTTGCCGCCTGCAGCTATTGCCGCCTGCAGCAACAATACTGCGGTAAAGAATTCGGAGGCAGACTGGAAATGAATAGGTTCTTTATTCTTCCTTCTTCTAACTTCTCTCTCTGGTTCCAACAACCTCTTCAACTCCAACCACCCCTTCTAGCCAACCTCACCCGGTTAAATACTTTTTGCCTGAACAAGTATAAACGTGTTAACAGCTCAAACTTACAGTTGCGTCACATAGTGTTCACAGGCATAGAAAGATTCTTAGATACATGCATGAATATCAGGTGAAAATACTTAAACACCTCTTATGGCTCTCAGCTAGCCACCATCTTAGCTATCTCCTTATTAGGGCTCTTACATTTCCCCCTTTTTGTTTTAAAAGAGGGAAAAATAGATGGGTGAGCTCTCACCACTGTAGCCTGAGATGTAGTCACAGACTCTGGACTCTCTAGCAGGTCATGCTCTTCATATATTTGCATTCCCATTCAGGTGGCTTCATTCCTAGGTTTTTCTCTCTGAGGCCTTGGGCAGAAATCCCCTTTATACGGTGTTGTCAGGTTCTTATGGGAGAGGGGAAGACCTTAAAAACACACACTTCTCCCTACTCTAATTCAGTACCCAGTACTTTTCTACTTGAAGCCCTTCTCCCCTCTCCCTCTCCTAGCCCCAGGGTTCATGAATTGGTGGGCATAAAGATGATGCTGACTTCTGTGCTGATCCATCTGACCCCGACCAGCACCATTCTGTGGGGGAAAATGACTCAGGTGGGATCGGTATTTTCTCCATTATTTTAGGCTTTTCTTGTAAAGTTACAGTAAAGATTTAAAGGCTTAATTTTTCATTCCTCTCAACTCTTTTGGACTAGTTTTAATGGGCTACTCCAACCTGGCAATTCAGCTCTCTCTATTAGCTTGGTCAAGCTCCTAATATCTTCCAAGTCATGAAAGTTTTCTACTGTCCAGAGGTTCATATATATCCTTACCTTAAATTATGTTTGACATCCAAAAACTATACGGTGATCTTCCCTTATCCATAGGAGGACATGTTCCAAGACCCTTAGTGAATGCCTGAAACTGGATAGTATTGAACCCTGTATATAAGTTTTTCCCATCTAAGATAAAGATTAATTCATGAATGAGGCACAGCAAGAGATGAACAACAATAACTAATAATAAAATAGAACAATTATAACAATATACTGAAACCACAACAGTTGATCTGATAACTGTGGAAGCTACTAAGTGACTAAGTAGCACATATAGCATGGATATGCTGGACAAAGGGAGAATTCATATCCTGGGCAGGATGGAGTGGGATGGTGCAGGATTTCATCATGCTACTCAGAAGGGAACACAATTTAAAATTTATGAACTTTTAATTATTTTCTATTTAATATTTTGGACCATGGTTTACTGTGGGTAACTAAAACTGTGAAAGCAAAATCACAGATAATGGTGGTCTACTCAAATCCCATACCACTTATGTAAACTTCTGTCTACCTATGTAAAACTTCCAACTTATCATCTACCATGAGTATCAGTCATGAAAACAAAACTGCCCCAAATATTTCAATTAGAAAGATATATAATACAGGAAATTCAATTCAGAGAAAACTGATAAGGGGCAAAGAAGATTAGTCATTTCCAGTTTTCAGGAATTCAGGAATTTCAGGAACCATAATGATCTTGGATTCCTGCAGCACCAGAGTGGATGATCTGAAGAAGAACTCCTGGAAATGTTGGCAAAAATTCATTATCTGCTATCTGTTAAAGGCAAGCCTGACTACTGCAGGCAGAGCAACAATGACCTCTGTTCCTCTCCTTTCTCTTAAATCTCCTATGAGTGCCCTAAACTGGAACGTTGCTAACAAGAGCAAATGGAAATGTTGTTTTCAGGCTTCTAAATTCTTTGATATACCAAAAACCTAGAAGGAAGCAGGAATGAAATACTATATTATAATTATATAGGAATATTATAATTATAGATAATTTAGCCCAGTATATAATACCAAATATTAAAACAATGTCTTTCTCTTGTTTAGGGACTTCTCGTATCTCTACTCCTTGTGCCTAGGACACTGACTTGGCACAATGTAGGTGTTCAATACTGCATACTTCCTGGTCCACTAACTTTAAAGGAGTTATATTCCTGAATTTAGTTTTCTGAAATGTTTTAATAAATAATGTGACTAGTTGTAAGATACATTGCTTCCTATTATCACACTCCTAAGTCTTAAAGCTTCATGATGTTTTGTAATTGAACTTTCTTCAGGTCACTCCCAGCTATCATGTGGCCCTCATCTGGCTGCTATTTGTTTTTATACTTCTCAACAGGAAGGGAATGAACAGATCATAAGTGTCTCCTGGGGAAAATTACTTGGTCTCTTAACCTATTCTCAATAAAAAATGCATAAAACATAATAGATCAAAGTTATAATAACAACATAATAAATAATATTTACGTAGTGCTTTTTATAAAAATTCTTGAATAAATACTCCTTTCCCTCATATCAACCACTGAGGAAGACAATATTATTCCCCTCATTTCAATAATTAAACATGCATTAAAGTGTTGAAATAGTTCTTCTTCCTTACTTAACACTATTTAAAGCCAGGGTTAAACATTTTATGATATTTTAGTCTTATATTAGAGTGCATAAACAGTAGGTGAGAGAAATACAAATTAAGACAATAGTACAATGCCATTTGAAGCTGTCAAATTGAAAAAAAATTAAACAGATTGGCAATACTAAGTGGTGGGAATGTGTGTGGGAAAGTCTTATATGCTACTGGTGATAATATAATAGATTATATATTTGATATATAATATGTAACACATATAATTTAATAAAGCATATTATATATCACATTATAACAATACATAATATGCATTATGTTATTAAAATTATATATGTAATAAATATGTTCATACTTATATTTATATACAAATATATGTATGTACACAGGTTTTCTATAAATGTATAGAAATATAGGTTTGGAAGAATATTCACATATACAAAAACAGTGGTTAAATCTGCAAAGGTGAACAGATTAGGAAAGGTTTGCAAGAGGCCATACTACAGAGTTTAAATTTCTTATAATTTTTGAATCGATGTTTTAAAAATATTTCATTTGCTTATATCCTTTACAAAATTCATTTTATTCGTTACTTGTGTGCTTAAAAGAACAAGAACTACCAGTATGATTCTCTTCCTTTGTGTGAGAGAGCAGAGGAGTAATTACTTGTGCTCATGAGCTCTGATTCTTATAAGCACAAGTAATCCAGCGACCCTGAGAGGATGCTTTGATGTTGGTCAACTTAGCTAAGTAACATTAGTTCTCTTGTTTATGACAGTTCTCTTGTGACATGACAGTCCCCACATTGCAAGGGGAGTGGCAAGAAGCAAGCTTGGTCTAACTCCATACTTCTCAGTAAGACTAATTTTGTGGTGAAAATAAAGAAGGTGTCAAGTACACTCAGTATATGTTCTAGTTCATCTTGTTAAATCTCTGGGAGTCTATTGATATGAGTCTTGAAACATCAGGAATCTCAAGGGAACCGATTACAGCTACTGAGTAATACCAAGTCCCAAACATTGCCCTTAGCCATCTCTTTTGGAACTGCCTGCACTATCTTCTCAGCTGGGCTGGTCACATGAGAACAGAAATGTATGATGAGATAATTTGGACGAGGCTCTAATTCAAGTTATCTTAACCACTGCAGATTCAGGCTCAGAAATGTAGCAATGAATCTTCCTTGCAAATGGCAGATTATTATGTTGAGTTTTGATAACAGAGAAGCATTCTAAACTATTCTAACAACTACAGATCAATCAAAAATTTTTTACAGGTTTAATCTATATTAAAGCTTTAATAATGATGCCTAGTCTTTCTCAATGACAACAATATCAGATTTGCAGAAAAAATCTTCCATTTTTCCCAGTCAATATCTAAATGAATTTATTGGTAAATGAATTCATGCTGTACTACAATAGAGTCAAAACAGTGTAATGACTATCTCTTGAATGATTCCATTTTCTTAGGAAAGGCACCTTTTATGGATGGGTAACTCTTGTTAATGGCTTGTCAATTACTTGGATTTCTTAGTTTCTCCAATTACCTCATAAGCACCTGGACACTGGTCAGTCTGAGACCATATGGTACAAATAATGCTATTCAAAACTTCTAGTGGAGGTGGAACAATAAATTCTAGGTCATAATGTAGCTAATGACTCAGTACATCAGCATCCAGCCTTATTTCTCCTGAATGGTAGCTTATTGTACACATAGTCAAAGAATCTCTCATTGCCTCTGTGGCAACTGAGTTAAGGAGAAGGTTTGCAAACGCGCTGCTTGCCAATCCACAAGTCAGTATCCATGGTGGTCAGTGTGAGTTGATTTCAGCACTCTTCCCAACCCAGCCTATCAATGCATCAGAATCCTTCCGAAAAGATGCTTTAAGTCAGTCACCAACAAAGTCAGCACATGATATTAATTTTGTCAGATTCATCCTGTTATGGGATAGCATAATTATCTTATTATACCATGGGCAGAATTGTGCCTCCTTCAAAAATTCATGTGTTGAAGTCTGAATCTCAATTATTTTAGAATGTAGCTGCATTTTTTGAAAGAGTAATTAAATTAAAATTAAGTCATTAAGGTGGGTCCTAATCCAATATGATGTCATTTAGAATAAGAAATGTGGGCACAGACACAAAAACAGGGAAGGTGATGACATAGGGAGAAGACAGACATCAACCAGCCTAAGAGGCAAAGAGAGGCATTTTCTTTAGAGCCTAAAGGAGGAATCAACCCTGCTATTCCTTTAATTTCTGACTTTCAGCTACAAAACTTATGAGAAAATTAACTTCTGGAGTTTAAGTCACCTCATCTGTGGTCCTTCATTACTGTAGAAAATGGATACAAGTTGTATAAATAGGAAAAATTAGAAGTAAAACTGGAAGTGATCCAGAAATGTATTGATTTCTAATTAATAGAAAGGAATCCTTTGCAATGTGCTTATATGCACACTCTTAAATTAATATTCAGAGTTCTGTATCTAACTATAAGCTATATCTACTCCACAGTTACCTGGCTTGTTATAATTAGTTCTACTACCATAGAGCACAACCTCTGCTTAAAAAAAAAAAAAAAAAAAGCAACAAAGTTTTATACACATAATAAGATAGTAGAATAGACTTGGAGTCAGCAATTGAATTTATATCATGATGAGTCTAAACTATGAAATGGCTTTGCAGTAGGCAAAATAATGGTCCCCAAAGATGTCTGTATCCTAATCCCTGTAACCTGTAAATATATTGTTATACTGCAAAGAGTAATGAAGATTGTAGTTGGAATTAAGGTTGCAAATAAACTAATTTTGAAATAGGGAGATTAACCTGGATTATCTGGGCGAGCCCAATATAAATTTATAGGGGTTCTCTAAAACTGCAAGAGAGGCAGAAGAGAAAGTCAGAACTATGAAATATGAAAAAGCCAAATTCACCATTGTTGGTGTTGAAAATGGAGGAAGGGCCCATGAGCCAAGGAACGTGGGAGGCCTGGAGAAGCTGGAAAAGGAAAGGAAAAGGTTCCTGTCTGTAGGGCTCAGGAGACTCATGTAGTGGCATTAAGAAAACACTAAGCCAGGCGCGGTGGTGCACACCTGTAATCCCAGCACTTGGGAGGCTGAGGCTGGAGGATTGTGAGTTCAAAGCCAGCCTCAGCGATGGCAAGGCACTTAGCAACTCAGTGAGACCCTGTCTCTAATAAAATACAAAAAAGGGCTGGGGATGTGGCCCAGTGGTCGAGTGCCCCTGAGTTCAATCCCTGGTACCAAAAAAAAGAAAACATTGATTTCCTGGCCTATTAATCATATATCTTTGTGTGGGGACAAGGAAACAGATAATTCTGGATATTCCCCCTGTGATAATAATGTCCAGCCAGGACTAAATTCATTGCTTTAACCTGGTAGTTCTCACATATAACACATATCAGAATCACCAGGAGAGGTGTTAAAATGCAGGTTGCTGGGTCCCATCCTCAGATTTTCTGATTCACTAGGACAAGGTAAGACCTCAGACTTTTTATTTTCTTTTTAAATAATTTAATTGGAAATAACTCACTTGTTGTAATGGCAAACCTTTTAAAGGGCACAATCCAGTAATTATAGTCTCAAGGTTCTGCAACCATTAACACTAATTCTAGAATATTTTCATCACCCTGAAGAGACCTGTTAGCAGCCACTTCCCACTCTCACCTCTACCCTGGAAACCTGGGTCTTTCTGGAAACCACTAATCTATTTTCTATCTCTATAAATTTACCAATATTGGACATTTTATATAAATGGAATCATATAACATGTGGTCTTTACTGACTAGTTTCCTTCACTTAGTACAATGTTTTAAAGTTTCATTCATGTTGCAGCATTAAATTCCTTTTTATGAATGAATAGTATTTCACTATGTCACATTTTATTTATATATTCATCAGTCAGTGGTCCTTAGTGTTGCTTCTACTTTTTGTCAATTATGAATAATTCTGCTGTATGTAACATCCATGTACAGTGTTTATATGGGCATGGGTTTTCAATTCTTTTGGAACACATACCTAGGTGTGGAATTTTGGGGTCATATGTTGTTTCTTTGAGATTTGAAAATCTGCATTTCCAGCAAGTTCCCAGGTAAGGCTGAAGTGGAAGGTTCAAGAACCACACTCCGAAAAATCACTGTTTTCTTCTCTCAAATACCCTGCACTTTGACATCAGCACTTTGTCAGTCACTTGTTCTGAAGTGCCCTCCCTCTCATCCATACATTACACACACTTGACCACCATTGAGGCACATCCTCAAGGACACCTCCACCATAAGATCTGTGCAGTCATCATCTCTGTGTGTGTGTGTTCTTGTTCTCCTGACTAGATGGTAAGTTCCTTATGGTCGCTGTGTGTGAGATTCATTTTTGAATGAAAACCCTGAAGTCTAACACAATGTTCATACATTGTTGGCACTCATGAATTCAGTTGAATGGAACTTCAGGTCTTTTTACTGTGCACTCTAAAGAGATGACCCTAGAAGATGTGACTTTTATTTTCCCCTTTTTTCAAACATTTGATAAGTTCCAACAATTTAGCATCTCCTGAAGTCTTTTTACAAGTTCTCCCCAGCTGGTCTCTTGATAAGACATATAATGTCAAACTACAAAGATCTCTTCAAGTTCTATCATGGAGATTATTTTTATGATTATTTCTTGGACATCAATATAATTATAATGTTAGAAGCCAGGGTCTCTGGAATGATGGGAAATGATTAGGATAGCAAGATCTTCCTATTAATACACTATTCAAGTGCAGAGAGGAGCACCTGCTTTACAGCTTCTCATGTCCCTAGCACAGGTATTCAGTGAACAATGTCCTATTTTCCTAGCAGTGCTGAGAAGTAGCTAACATACTAAAAAAGCCCTCTATTAAAAACTTGTATTTTGGAGCCAGGCGCGGTGGCGCACACCTGGGATCCCAGCACTTGAGAGGTTGAGGCAGGAGGATTGCGAGTTCAAAGCCAGCCTCAGCAATGGCGAGGCACTTAGCAACTCAGTGAGACCCTGTCTCTAATAATATACAAAAAAGGGTTGGGGATGTGGCCCAGTGGTCGAGTGCCCCTGAGTTCAATCCCTGATACCAAAAAACAAAACAAAAAACTTGTATTTAAGGGTTTAACAGAAAATACCATTTAATATGCAGACTAAACATTAAATTTAAGTCTTTTATTCCCTTTCTCTGTCCCTCAGAGAATCACTTTCTGCCTGCACAAGGATCCTTGTGAACCTGTGCTCTTCAGCCACCTCTATCATGTATACCTGTACCAGAATCTTTCTACAAAGACTTCTTCATAATTTGTTTAAATTTATTCTATTTTGAGCTAAGAAAGATGATTTCATGCTTGAAATCATTGTAGTATATCTCTAAAGAAAAGAGTGGAAAATGAAGCAGAATGTGGCTTTTAAAAAATTAAGCTAAAAAGCTATGCTCATTGAAATTCTAGCAGTTGACACTTCTAAGTATAATCGAAAACTGTTTGATAATACAGCCAAACATCAATAGGGAAGTTTAAAACCAACCTGTAAAGCTGGGGGTATAGCTCAGTGGCAGAATGCTCGCCTAGCATATGAGAGGCCTTGGCTTCAATCCCTGGCACTGCAGAAACAAAAACAAAGATTCCCATCGGGGAATGGGAAGAAAAGGTGCTGACCTAAGTAACTTTGGAAAGTAGTGTTTTGATGGGAAACCGTAATATTAAAGATAAAAGGAACTACATTTAAACATTGTATTTCAGTTGGGAAAGTTAGTTCTTTCAAGTATATTAATTAACAATCTGAAATTCCTGTACATGTATACTGTGATTTATCAATTAAATAAATGGATGGCAGATGGTGAGGGCCAGATGTCTCATTTGTTATTGGAGAGAGAGATGAGAAAGGGAGAAAACTAGAAGGAACCATGTTGATTAGATTAGATTTAGAGACGTCAGTACGAACCAATGTCTAGTTAATGCGCATCTTAGATGGTAAATACTGAGATATTATAGATGTGTATATGTGGAGTAGGATATGTAGCACATTTTCTACTCTCCAATACAAGAAACTAGGAAAAATGGCCCATATCATGACTGGTGGAAGGAATATACAAGATGAGCCTGGATCATCTGTAATGCCAAAGTATACTTAAAAACAAACCAATGAAGATGATTCAAAGGGACATAAGATTCAACTGAAAGAGTTAACAATAACTAAAGCTGAACAATGTGATCAACAAGATAAATAATGCAGTATTGGATTATAATCTAAAGCATAAATTCTGCAAGACCATATTGATAAAATAAATGAATGATAACAGAAATGAACCACCAAAAGTTTTCGCTATGTTACCATACCACTTTGTGCCTTCTCTTCTGTCCTCACTTGGTGTCACTCATCTTCCTATTTCTGTGATCTTGTCCAACACTGTCCGAAATGCCTTGGGCATGTCCCCATCTACTCCAACTGTCTAGTTTATCACATGATGATTATCTTACATCTTAGTTTTAGGGTAAGCTGCTTCTTCCTTCCAGGATACAATTTCAGGATTCAGGAAAATTAATCCTTACACTGGTGTCTTTGCAAATTTGTGGTGTCCATTTTCTTTTCAAAATCCAGCAACCATTCTCTGCTTCTCAATTTATCCTATGCCTCTTATTGGCACTTTATTAGCTGGGTGATGTGAACAAGTGTCTAAAGTCCCATATTCCTCATTTATAAAATTGAGCTAAGAATACTTCAGAAAGCTGTGATGGGGGCTCAATAAGATAATGCACAGAAAGCACATGCCCATTTATTTAGTATACAGCATATTGATCTTCTTTGAGTAGAATCCAATTCCTCAACTCTTATTGCTAGCAGAGTCTGTCAGCCATTTACTGACTCTCTCTCTCTCTCTCTCTCTCTCTCTCTCTCTCTCTATATATATATATATATATATATACAGTAAATATATATATTTATATATATTGAGGATATATATTTATATATATTTTATGTATTATATATATATATCCTCAAGACCTCTGTCTTGTCCTATTTCTACATTTACAAACATGCTACATCTGAACATAATCTTTTGTTCCAGAAGGTGAGCTATTCACTCCAGTGACCAGAACTCCAACCCTTCTCCCTACTCATGAAGTTGGCTCCATTAATCATCTACTCCTTTCCCTCCCTATGGAAGAACCAAGCTAGACATCATACATTCCCTTCTCTTTCTCTGCTTGCAAACTAAAGAGAATCCTCACCAGACTTCAAGTTCTTTTTGAGTAGCTCATCTCAAAATTTCTGTGGTATAACTGAGAAGTTATAACATTGTACCTTACTGAATCCATGAAGACAGGGATCTTGAAAACTATTCAAGAGCTCAGAATACTATCTTATTCTTCTTTATAAGTTCAACATTTCAAAATTAATGTTAGTGGGAGATATGTGAACATGAACCAACAGAGGTAGGGAAGTCAATGAGGGGTTTTAACTTGGAGGGCCCATTCCCAATCTTGGCCACCTTTGTTCACCTCTCTCCAAACCACACTCTGAGCCCAGGTTCCTTTTATACAATATAATGCTCACTTAATTCTTCTTTTAGGAGAGAATGGTATTACATAATCAGGCATGGAACTGCTGATAGGACCAAGAAGAAAGAGCATCAGTTAGAAGACTGTTTCACTTTGAGTCTTGCAGAAGAAGTCTGGACAGAAGAGGTGTGTCCAGGAGCTCCCTGCATGATGAACTCAGGAAAAATTCCGAGGAGCTCAGAACATAGGAGTGCTTCTTTGCAGACAGTGGATTATTTGGAATCTGAGAGTTAAACTTTCCCACTAGATACTCAGAAACATGAAGACTGACAGATGGGCTCCATAAATGAGTTTCATTAATTCCAAAATCTACATCTCCTCACACATCCCCTTTGGTGTAGCCCTCTCATCTCTCTCCTCCCCTTTAGAGTCTGGCTTACTGAATTTACACGTGATTATCAGCTTATTACCATCTGACATATTCTTACTAAACCCTCTATCAAGTTCACTTGTAACTTCCTTCTGTCCCACAAATACACCAGGTATTTTCTAGTCTATACCTTTTTCAATATCTCTGTGGTGTTTGTGCTGTTGGTCATGTTCTCTTATGTAAGAGCCCTAATTGAGGATAGCTAAGATGGTGGCTAGCTGAGAGCCATAAAGGTGTTCAAGTATTTTCACCTGATATTCATGCATTTATCTAAGGATCTTTTTATGCCCGTGAACACTGTGTGATGCACCTGTAAGCTCGAGCTGTTAGCACTTGTCCTTGTTAAGGAAAAATGTATTTAACTGGGTGAGGTTAGTTAGAGGGGGGTTGTGGTTGGAGTTGGAGAGGTCGTTGGAGTCGGAGAGAGAAGTTAGAAGAAAGAAGAATAAAAGAACTTTTTCATTTCCAGTCTGCCTCCGAGTTTTCTCCGGCGGTATCATTGCTGCAAGCGGCAATTGCTGCAGGCGGCGACACTCCTACTTGCACTGATCTACTCTTTAGCTTCTATGACATATTACTCTCTAAGTTCCCCTACCACCTGGATCACTTCTACCTGGTCCCCTTCCTGGAAATCTCATTCTCTGACCTCCACTTAAATTATGGCATTTTCTGCAACTCAGTGAGATCTTGTCTCTAAACTAAAAAAAAAAAAAAAAAAAAAGGTATTTCCTAGAATTATGTTCTCAGCCTTCTTCTCATTTTGATAGCCATATATTCAAATATTATTGATGATATTTGCTATTCTATGCCTCAGTTCTAATCTCTTTCCACAGCTGCATAGTGGATACCTAGACCTGGATGTCTTTCAACTCATCATTCCTTACTCCAGGATTCCTTATTTTAGAGAATAGCACAGTCATTAAATTTCCTTTCCTGCTCTCTCCTTATATCCATCCTCTCTCACTCATATCTGGTATCCAATCTATCCATTCTTTCCTTCTAAATATCTCTCATACTTATTCTCTCTTTTTTACCACCACAAGGGCTAATACTGAATAATCATTAAGACAGGTATTATATCATATATCTTCCTGTTCTTAGTACTTGGAATACTGGTACAATTTCAATATTTTTTTAGGATATAAAATAATGAATAAGTAAGTAAACGATTCATTCAATAAACAATAAATGAACCAACTGATTCTAGTTCAGACTTTCTGATGTCAGAGATTTTTATAACTCAGGTTGAATGAAGTATAAGGGGAGTTGAAGAAATAGGGTCTATTAGTATGAGAAAGCACAGAGAATATGAAAATTAACCAAAATGCAAAATAAGAAACAGTAGATCCGGGCTGGGGTTGTGGCTCAGCGGTAGAGCGCTTGCCTAGCACGTGGCAGCCCGGGTTCGATTCTCAGCACCACGTATAAATAAACACATTATGTACAACTAAAGCAAATAAATAAATATTAAAAAAACAACAACAACAACAGTAGATCCACCAGCATTCTGCCAAGGAAGCAACCTCAAGGAACCTCAACAGTTGGTCTCTGAGGCTTCCCTCTACTTCTTCATTCATGTAGGTCTGCTATTTTCTGGAGTTTGCTCTGTTCACCTCTCACTGCAACTCAATTCCTCTCCACTCTGCACACTTTTTTCCTGTGTACATCACTGAGTGTGTCTACTCATAGTTTCTGCTTTCTCATGAAGGGCTGGCCATGACTTATTAATGACCACAACATCACCTCCCGGCTTCATCTACACATCCTTTCAACTTTAGCTCATGCTGTTAACTGCCTGATTATCTCTGTACTTCCCAATTCTAGTCCTGGAGGGAAAGAAATTGATGGGCTTGGCTTAGCTGTAAAATGCCAGCCCACTGATTAACTGCCCTTGAGTAGGTGCCCAGCCTAGTCCATATAGTTTGATTGGTAATGACGAGTCCCATGATACAAACCATGGCTTTGTGTTTGTCAGGAATACTAGTCAGAGCAGGTACTGAGACAAACACAACACAAATACTCATCACATTGCCCTTCAGGGCAATATTAAAAATATATGAATTTGTACTCCCAAGGAGGGAACTGCCTGAGCTAGAGGCCAGCAAAGTCAAAGTCCACTTGGGAATTTTGAGGGTGCAAAGGTGAGGATAGAATTTGAGAATAAAAAATCTTGGGAGACAAGGTCTAAAGAATGTCCTAAGAATATTATTTTCAATGCTGGTTTGCCCAGTACAAAGACCCAGAAGCAAAACTGAGAGCACCAGCAAACTGATTTCTCTGCTTCTAGTCTGGCCACCTTATGCCTGATGGTTTGTATTTAAGCAACACTTCCCTGCTAATAAAAATGCTTACTTAGTAAATTTGGAAAATAAGAATTATAAGAGAAATACAAGCTCAGTGGTGTTTTCACCACCTAACAAGAACTACAATTAAAATTTTACAATTTGTTTTTCTAGTCCTTTTCTTCGTGCATTTTTTTTTCTTTGAAAGGTGGAGATTTTATGGCACGTAGTTTTATTGTTTTTGTGGTTATTGCTGTTTTGAGATGGGGTCATACTATATTGTCCAAGCTGTACTTGATCTTGTAACCCTTCTGCCTCAGCCTCCTGAATAGCTGAGATTATTGGTGGGCATCACCATGCCTAGCTGGCAGACAGATTTATACTATGAGTTTTTCTTTAGAAATTATGCCACTAGTATAAAAATATATTATTTAAAATATGGTTGCAAAAAATTCCGTCATTGGGTGATGCCATAATTTATTTCCTGTGTCCCATTGCTAACTGTAGAGTGTTCCTAGTTTCTCATTATTATAAATTAAGGAATTGAACAAAAAATTCCTAAGAGTAATATCCATGTTAAAAGGTATATTATTTGATCATTTACCTTCTCAGCCTAAATTTCAAATTTTAACCTTTGCTTTCAGATTCAAGTTCTAATTCCTGTAGGCACAAAGGAAGCTTCATAATCAGGCATTTACCTGTGTCTCCATCTTCATATCCCTTCAAGCCTCCTATGAATCCCATGTTCTTGTCAGCCTCTGCCACCTCTGTTCGTCAAAATGTGCCATGCCTTTCTGTGCCTATAGATGTTGGCTCACAGTACTCTTCTGCTTAGAATGCTTTTCTCCTCGTTATTGACGGTCTCATCTTCTAAGATTTTGCTCAAGTGTCAGGGGTAATTTTATTGTTATTGCTTTTCTTTCCAGGAAGCAGTCTAGCCCTACCTCTTGGATGGATTATGTACCTGTATCAGTTTTGATTGTGTTCAGTGGCTAGTCAGAGAAAACCTGGCTTATAAGCCTGTGTACAAACTGAGGCAGCTTCTGGTATTTGTCTAACAACAAAAAGATGCTACGGCCAGTGTGTCTGTGATTCTCTTGGTTTTAACCTTGTGGCTATAAGATGGCTGCAACAGCTCCAGGCAGTTGCCTTGAGCTCCGCACAGAGGCTAGTTGAGTCTTGGTTTTTAAAATTTCTTTTTTAAAGATTATAAACAAACCTTTGGAAGCTTTTGGTGATTTTGGCTTATCGCTTACCTCGGGTAGAACTGTCTTATTGCCCTATCCAGCATTAAGGGAAACTGGGAAAGAGAGCATTTAGCTTTCTGTTTGTTACAACAGAGACAACAAGAGGTTTGAATGAGTATGCTGGGTTAGCAGCTAAACAGCATCTTCAACAAGGGTCCTTTGGACTTCTCTCCCCTTCACTTCTGACACTGCTGATTCCTCTTCCTCTCCCTCTGGACTAGAAGCTTCTTGAAGTCAAGAAGAGCGGTTTAAATCATTTCCTCAGGGCCTAGCATGAGTCTCAAACGCCATACTTAAGATTTGTTTTTGGATAAATGATCTACTTTTTGAGACCATCCACACCAGGCCCTCTCTGAGCAACGTAGCATAAGCCAGCAGGGAGAAAAGAAGAGGCTTCCACCAAGCACATTATCCTAAGGTGGCAGTATTTGAAGGGAAAGGCCATGACCTGCAGTTACTACAGGTGTGATGACAGGTGCAAGCAGAAGCCCAGAAGGAAGAACCTGGAGGAGGATGGCCATTTTCAAACTGGCTGCTTGTTAGCATCACCTGGGGGAGGATTTGCCTGTCCCCTCACTCAGGCCTCACCCCTCCATGGAAAGTAGTCTCAGGGTGAGGTCCTATCTCTTCAGTGATCTGCTGGAACCTGCTGGTCCTGGCTGCAATTCTCCCAAATCTGTGTTCATTTGGCATCCTGGTGGCTTAAAATGCACTACTGTGTGTTATTTCTACCACGCAATTGGAAAATTCAACAAATTGTAAATTAGTTCCATCCCCACTTTTCCTCCTGGTTATAGCTGGTTCCTAGCTATATTACTGCTGGTATTTAAAAACCTCCCCAGATGTTTCAAAGGGCAGCCACATTGAGGAACTCCTATCCAAGTTATTCCTCTTTTGGTCTGAAGTGTCCCACCAGATGATATCACAGTATTGCCTCCCTCCTGCCTTTGGGTCAGTGTCATTGCATGCTACTCAGATGGCCTTTATGGAACCCTTGTGCAGTACAGAAGAGAGAGTAGATTTGTGGTTTTTTTTTTTTTTTTTTTTTTTAGTAGTTAAGTTTCTTTGTATACAATTTAATATCTTTTAAAGCTGGCCAAATCTCTTTCAGTGTCCTTTTAGGGTTGAATCTATGGAGACAAACTAATTCAACAAAGGAAGTGGGGGAAACTTGCAATAGCGTGCAATTAAGAACTCTAATTATCCCCTTCTGTGATTGTAATTTCCCAGTTGGAGGCATAATTATTTGTGGTGTAATTTGATAGGTCTGACTCCCCTGGCTAGATCTGATTTGAGACTAGTGGGCTCCACCCATCCAAGGGTATTCTTACAGGTACCACACACTTCAATGGTTTTCTTGCATCAGAAAGACCTGCTGCCAGATGCACAGCTCTATTCCTCTCTCATAGGCCGGATGAGTCAAATTTTGCTCAGCATCATAGACTGCAGTGTTAACTCAAATGAAACCATCACCACCACCACGTCCAGCTAGACAAACTTGGACTCAGCAAACCCCGGGGCATCTAGAAATCCTAGAGATAGAGAGGACCCCTGAAAAGCAGGAAGTGCCCTCTTGAAATTGGTGCTGGAGCCCTAGAGAACTTCCAAAGCAAAAGAGCAACTTTGGTCTCTGCTAAGAGGGGGCAGAATGAGGTTGAAAGGGCTTTTTAAAATTGTATTGAGGATGAGAGTCTAATTAGGATTTGTTCCAGGGCAACAACTGGAGCAATAGGCACAGTTCAGTGCATACTGCTTGAGACTCTGTGCAGGAGATAGGCTGTCAAGGGCAACTTACTTCAAGTGCTCCAACTTGACTTCTGTAAAAATCTTTGTTGCTCAGACACTATCCTGTATATATATATATATATATATATATATATATATATATATATATCCTATTGCTCTCCTCTCTGCACTCTCCGTCAGCAATGGGATTAAAACTCTGTTTACTTTCCTTTGTTTTTCCCATGTTTTTTTAAATTGGTGCATTATAGTGGTACACAATTGTGCGATTTGTTACATAGTCATACCTGCATACAATGTAATAACGTAATTTGGTCAATATCACTCCCTAGCACTTCTGTTTGCTCTCTTTCTGAAGACTTATGAGCTACTACTTCTCACAAACATACCCGTGTCATTTTATGGCACTCATGAACATAAAGTCAACCTAGACAAAACTGGGAAAAGGGAAGTCTTGATTTTGCATACATTGTTATTTTCCTTAAATACACCCCTTGTCAAAAACAAAGGTGAGACAAAATCACTCATACTCTGGTTCAAACATTCACATCATCAAGTGAGGAGTGATAACAACTGGGAGGAATGAGATCAAAGAAGAGACAAGCTAAGGATATGATTTGTGAAAAAGCAATATTAACAATAGCAATTATGTGGTCTGCTTAGCAGTTATGCCTAATTACTGTGCAGTACATTATTGATGATACATGGTTAAATGACAGCTAATTTCGTTGTACATTTTATTTGATTAGAACAGTGTACTATATATGCGTGATTAGCCTTCAAAATATATTACACAATTAGCAAACTCACAATTTTAAAAAGCATAAGTAGGACCATTCTGTAGAATGGACACAGATCTCCTGCCTTAAATCCTTGCTACTCAAAAGGCTGTCCAGAGATGCAGCAGCAGCATCAACACCTGGGAGTTTGTTAGAAATGCAGAAGCCTAGGCCCCATCCGAGTTTGACTAACTGCATCAAAATCTGCATTTTAACGAGACTGCTAGTGACTCAATTCCCAATAAAATTTGTGAAGCATGGCTCTAATAACTATTTCCTCTGTCAAAGGGAGTTCCCTGAGGAATGAAGAACATGACGGGGGGATAGGTCACAGAGGTAAGCCTTGGCTTATCAAATGAGGATTCCCAGCTCCACCTTCGGAGCTTCCCATTCTACAGGTGGAAGGTGGGGGCAGTGGTCTCCATCTTTAGCAGGTGCCCTCGCGTGTCTGAGATGTCTTCAACCTTGCGCCCACGGTGTGTGCCTGCTTGCTTCCTCACAGAGGAGGAAGTTAGGGGTGGGAAAGAGCATGGAGCTGGATGGAGGATGGGGTTGGTGTTCCAAAACAACACAACAGGGCTGCAGGAAACTGCAGTTAGTCCCCCTGCTTTCTGGAAACGTCTAAATGTATCCAGATGCTCTTCAGCTTATCGTGGGGTTAAGTCCTAATAAACCCACTGTAAGTTGAA
Organism: Tamias sibiricus; assembly: GCA_025594165.1. Lineage (NCBI taxonomy): Eukaryota > Metazoa > Chordata > Mammalia > Rodentia > Sciuridae > Tamias > Tamias sibiricus. The sequence continues at coordinate 123,236,011 of CM046666.1, read as the reverse complement.
ACTATTATAAGTTTGAAAATGCACTCAGCATGCCCAGCCTATCCAACACCGTACCTCAGCACACAACAGCACCTTAGAGAATCGGAGCCTTCCCCTTGGGATCCTGGCCGACGGGAAGCTGCGCCCAGTGCGGCTGCCCAGCATCGCGAGAGGAAGGCGCAGCGTCGTGAGAGGATGTCGAGGCATCGCGAGAGGATGTCGAGGCATCGCGAGAGGATGTCGAGGCATCGCGAGAGGATGGCGGGGCACGCGGCCAGTCTGGGACCAGGATTCAAGATGTCAAGTGTGGTCCTGCTGCATACCCATGGCTTTCACATCCTAATATAGTTGAAAAGTCCTAAGTCCAACCTCTGTGAGTTAAGAACATGTGTACTTGAACTCAAGTGATGAACTTAAAAAACAAGAGAATATAATGCTAAGTGAAGTTAGCCAATCCCCAAAAGCCAAATGCCCAATGTTTTCTCTGATATAAGGAGGCCAACTCACAGTGGGGTTGGGAAGGGGCGTATAGGAGGGTTAGAGGAACACTAGAATGGCTAATGGGGAGGGAGGGGTAGGGAGGGGGCAAAAGGGTGAAGGAAAAAAAAAAAAAAGATGGTAAAATGAGATGGATATCATTACCCTAAGTGCATGTATGAAGTCATGAAGGTGTGAATATACTTTGTATACAACCAGAGATATGTAAAAATGTGCTCTATAAGTATAATATGAAATGTAATACACTATGTTGTCATTTCTAACAACTTAGAATAAAAAATAAAAATAAAAAAAAAATCCCTCAGGCGAAGAGAATTCTGAAGGAATACCCACAATGCCGCCTTTATTTTGACCAGGACTTGGTAACTACAGAAAGTTTTTCAGAGCCAAGAGTACATATCCGGTAAAATGTCTATATAATGTGATGAAATATATTTATATAGCAGTAATAAAAGGCTATCTAATTAATATTAAGATACCAAATTAAACACAAAAGTTGGGGAACATATTTTATAGATTCTTTTATATGATTCTGACTAAATTTGATTCCATTCTTTGGTATTTGCTGAAACTAATCATAAGAGTATCATTACTATATTTAGAGGCAAATGGCTTCATAGTCTCTTCATTTCTCTCATTTTTGATTCATGACTTTCCAAAGGCAGTCCACACCTTCCCAGTGGCCCCACCCAGTAGAGTTTCATGTATGAAGGATTCTTACATTCTTGTGTTTTCACTCCAAATGTCAGAGCTAATTCATGTGACAAGAGAGTTGGTCACCAGTGCTTCTTAAGGTCTAGAGGAAATTTAAAGGTAGTTGAGCCCATAATTGCTGAACACAGCATAAAAAAATCTGAGTTATTATAGAGAGAACAGCTCAGCTAAGGCAAACTCAGAGTCTGATTCACAGTTTTTAAAATGATTAGACCCCACACCCTTCCCCTCCCTAGTTGGCCAGTAGCAAACCAACCTGTAGGGATTTAATGACTTACAAGAACATGCTCAACATTAAGGAATATGCTGTGGATTCTCAGATTGCACATGGTCAGATATAAGTACAGTTTCATATACAGTATGATTTATGTGTTGCATAATTTGTGAAACCGAAATTTTTATAATATATACTAACATACAGTGAAAATTATTCTTTAAAAAATGACCTGAAAAAAAAAAATGACCCAAATTATTCCCAAATCTCAATTATTACATGGGTCTCAGAAGATATAAACCACCTGAGAGTAGTGTGCAACTTTTGAGTAATTGTGATCCATACAGAGAACTACTTTGTGTAATTTTAATAATAATTTTTTTGAAGTATAAATTTTTTTGAAGTATAAATTAATAGATTAGCACATAGAAATATACATAAAGGAAGATACCTGGTGACTTGTTAAAGACTTAAAATTTCCTAATTAAAAATAACAATTAGGACTTCCTCCAGCTATGCATCATTCGTTCACCTGCTAAACACTGAGAATCTGTTCTCACTAGGTGCTGTTGGGATGTAGCAGTGTGCGGGACATGATGTTGTATCTGAAGTTTGTGCTCTTGGTAGAAAAGTGGGCTTCTAGAACTGCTGGAGAAAGATTTTTGCTATAAAACATCTTAAAATGAAATAAAATGACCACTACCACAGCAAGGTAGACAATTTGAATTTCATGTTTCAAATTCAATAAGTAGCTTCTTTATTTCACTCTTCTATGGTCTCAATAGTCACAAGAATCCCTTTGCTTCTCAGTTTTAGATTGTGCTGCTATTCTTAGTACCATATAAATTAATCAGTGTTTTCTTAGGCTTCTACTACATTTAGCTGGGAATTGGAGAAATGTATAAAGAGGAATGGAATTGCCCTCAAGGAACTTATGTTTTAGCTTGTACACTTTCAAGAGGCAAGCATGTGAATAGCTAACTGATACAGGAAATTATTGTCAGGAAGAGATGGCCATTCACAATTCCTTCCTCTTAAAATTGGTCAAAAGAGACATATTATTGACTATGTAAAATGTAGTTTTGAAAGATTATGAAAATAATCTTTTAAATAAAGACGAACAAAGTACAATTCACTTATCTCTCTAGGCAACTGTATGCACAGGCCATTTTGTTAGGAAAACCCATTTTGATTCAACTTGTTTTGTAGGTTGTTATAAATACACTGTACTGTGGCGCCACCTAGAGGCACTCTTCCACTAGACAAAGGAGAAAAAAATGGACAGAGCATTTCAATCATAATGGGACCAATTGCTTTGCTCTTGTTCATCAAATCAATTTTTATTTTCCAGTAGAGAATTATGATCTGGATTGATAAACAAGAATTTGTTCTAAGGTACATATTGTCCAAGTAAAGTAATATTGAGTAGAACATCCTCAACATTAAAGAATATACCATGGGCCTGGGAGCTCAGTGGTAGAGTGCTTGCCTAGAATGTGTGAGGCACTGGGGTCGATGCTCAGCACCACATATAAATAAGTAAAATAAAGATGCATCAACAACTTAAAAAATTAAAATATATGTTAGGGAGCTTCTAAATGACCTTTGTCAGATATTATATGTTTAATTACCTTTTCACCTACAGTATAATTTTTATATTTGCAAAGCTCAAGTTTTAATGATAAATTCTAAATACAGAAAAGTTTGTTAATTAATGGAAAAGTGAATGAATGAATTGTCGTGAGTTTGTGTTCCATTGAGTAAAATAAATATCATTAAATGTGCACTTTCTTCAATTCACAATAGCTAGGTTGTGGAACCAACCTAGATGTCCCTCAGTAAATGAGTGGATTAAGAAAATGTGGTATATACGCACAATGGAATTTTACTCAGCAATAAAAGAAAATAAATTAATGGCATTTGCAGGTAAATGATGAAGTTGGAAGACATAATGCTAAGTGAAGTTAGTCAGTCTCAAAAATCCAAGTACCAAATGTTCTCTCTTATATAAGGAGGCTATTTCAAAGTATTGTTGGATGGGGTACATAGGAGGATTAGAGGAACACTAGAATAGTCATGGGAAGGGAGGGTAAGGGAGGGAGCAAGAGGGGAGGGAGGGGGGGAAAAAAAGGTGGTTGAATGAGACAGATATCATTTTCCTTAATGCGTGATTGAAGACCTAAATTGTACGAATATACTTTGTATACAAACAGTTGTATGTAAAAAGATACTAAATATATGCACTATGAGTTGTACATATTAAAAATTATAAAAATAAAAAAATTTAAAAAAAATGTGCACTTTCTTATTTTTAACTATTCTCTTGGTGGTCCTTCCACTTAAAAAGGCTTGTCACTCTTTTCTCGTAATGAAGTTATTGAAATTGATTTATGTTTGTAGATGCATAGAGAGGAAATGGGATTAGAATATAATTTTCCTCTAGGAAAATGTGTGTGGTCCTTTGCAAATACTATGACCTTTGATATCTGGTTGAAAGTTATTCTCTCTCTCAGAGGAAATGTCCTTTAATAGCATAATACATAATGCTTATGAGAAGTTTCAACATAATGATTTTATTTTCTGGAATAAATACTGAGTGAGTCTCAAAATTTATCAGCTGATTAGAAATTTCAGGATCCCAGGTCACTACAGGGTCACTCTGCTTTAAATCAAAAAAGCCCCTCAGTCTCCTTCTGGGGAAAAAAAATGGAGTCACAAATACCTGTGACACAATAATGTCATCAACTTCATTATGCACTGAAGACTATAAATTTGGTTTTCCAACATTATAGGAAAGTCAGTATTCTGGCTTATTAAATAATCTGGCTAATAGAAATTGATCATGTCAAATGTATATATGGTTTACCAATTATTGAAGAATCAAGAAATAACAACTATAATAGGTAGTATATTAAATGTAATGGAATCTTTTATTGATGACTGTAGAATCCACTTCAGCTACTTTTACTTCTTTGGTAATCACTGTGAACATGAACCTGTCCAGGAAGATGTACTGCAGGCTCAACTAGGAGTAATGATGATCCAAGATTTAGTGATTGAAATCAGCTATTCTACAAATGGAAGATTGTTAATAAGACAATCTTCTATATAAGATTACATAAGAATTTGTATAAGAGTTGATTTTTAACTATAATTATGGCTGTGAGGTTGATTTGAAGAAATACTTAAAATGAGAAGGATGCTTCTTACTATAGCTAGATATATGTATTAATTTCAAGGTATGACTAAATTTTGATGAGAAACGTCTAGCCCTGGGAAGAGAAAGTGCAACTTTTTTTTTTCTTGAAAAGAGGGGCAGAAAGAGGGAGAAGTGTACCTAATCAGATGTTACTCATCTTTTAACAGCTTGCCTTTATCAAGTTTTTGCAAAGTATTTGTTTTTAGTGCACATATAGAAACATCTATCTTTTACTCATATTTCTTTGCCTATGTAATATTTAATTAAAGTACAGAATTACAATAGCTAATATGAATGGTCTAAACATGTTTGAGAAAAGACTCAAGTGATTCTTGGTAAAAATATCAGGGAACTTGAGGGAGCAGCTGGGAGCTTATTAGAGGTCTCCTGCAGGGAGTTTGCTGTGTGGTCAGGTCACAGGATTCCTAGAGAAAACAGGACACTGTAGGTTAGCAAGATTCTACTTTAAGAATGGTGCAAGGCCAGTGTCCAGAGGCCACCTCTCATAATACCCTGGTAGGTAGGCATTTCTCTACTTGTTATATAACTTCATTGTCATTATAGTAAATATGTTTTTGTGGTAATCTGCCAACCCTCCTAGAACCTTTCCATGTCAATGAATAAATATGCATACCATTTGCACTTCACCTACCAAAAGGGAGCAAGAGAAAGAAGGAAAGAAGAGGAAAGGAAGGAAAAAGGGAAGGGGGAAAGAGAAGAAGAAAACGAAAAAGGAAAAGGAAAGAACTGCTTATACATAGAAGCAACTTCACAGTATTCAGGGGAGGATCTTCCTGATCCACCATCTATGCCAGATTATGTCATTGATCCAGGAACCCAGGAGGGAGAGGAGAGGAGAGTGTGCATCTCTGATGTTAGGCAATCCCAGCTCAGAACCCTGCACTACAAACTGCAGTTGGCACTCTCTGGGCAAGGTACTTTCCCTTTCCCTTCTCCCACCTGCTCTTCTCTTCCTTCCCTTCCTTCACCTCCTCTTTCCCCTCTTTCATGTGCATGCATGTGTGCTCTTTCTCTCTCATTTAAAGAGGATGTTCAATGGCTGATCTTAGGTATATAGTTCAGTGAGCCTGAAGACTGCACATTTTCATCATTTGGTGATGTCTTCATGCCTAGCCAGTTCCCTACCCACTGCGACCTGACCTCTCATCCCAGCCACCTCCTTTCCTTATTTTTAAAAAATAAGTTTTATTTTGTTTTAAATTCACACATGATAATTATACATATTTATGGGTCACAGTCTGAAGTTTCATGCATATGTACATTAGGCATTGATCAGATCAGGTTACTTAGCACATCTATCCCCTCAAACATTTATCATTTCTTTGTGGTGAGAACATTTAGAATCTTCTAGTTGTTTTGAAACATATACTATAATGCTGTTAACTCTATAATACCTACTGTGTTATAGGACACTGGCACTTAATCCTCCCATCTAACTGTAATTTTCTAACTGTTGACCAATCTTTTCCTATCATCCACTTCTCCCAACTCTCCCTAGTTACATGCCTTTCTATTACCAGGGTTTAGTTTTGATCATTAGCATACTTCAAACACATGGAATTATACAGTAATTCTCTCTAGCATCCTTTTTCACCTCAAAGCAATGTCAGGGTTCGTTCACATTGTTGCTGTCCTAGCACTGCATTCTTTTTGGTTTGTGAGTAGCATCCACTGTCTGAATGGACCACAATGTGTTATTCATTATCCTGGACATTTGGGTTGTCTAAATTTTTTCTCTATTGTATATAAAGCTGCTATGAATATTTTATACAACCTGTCCAAGGTTGCCCACTAGTGACTGATGAAACCTATATCTAAACTCAAGTCAGTTTGATTCTAAGCCCTGTGTTCTTAACAAAGGTCTTGGCCAAATAAAACAAAAACTCTGGATTTGACACTTCCATCCAGAGTACCAGGGACAGTACCAGGTAAACTTACTCTCTTAGTCAGTGCAGTATGATTCTCTAAGCACTTACCTATCATAGTAAAATTACCTATTTATTTATCCATTATAACCTCTCACTTCTAATTCGTCATGATTTCTCTGTTCCAAGCATGCTTCCAGGAACACTGAAGGCAGTTAGTAATTACTTGCTGGACCAGGCAATATTATTAAACTAGATTTCCAGTTCTTTTTTCTGTCTGTGATACACAGTTCCTTCAGTTCTTCCCACCTCTGCATCTCCCTAATCATCAAATCCTACCCTCAAACTAATGTTCATATTATGGTTATGGTTTCATAATTGTGAACAAAAATTGAGCAACTTTATTTGATGAGTATGTGGACATTGAGAATAGAATATTTGAAATCTGTGCTACTCTAGTAAATTCTTGTCCTCAACTAAAATATGAGTTTGACTTTCCAAGGGGAGACTACCTTAACTGAAAAAAGTTAGCATTCAGAATTTCTACCCTCAGCATCTGGTACATAAAGCTGCATCTCTAGATCTGTACCTTATGTACTGTAATAACTTCTGAATCCTTTAAAACTCTCAGTTCTCAGAGATATTTAAGTTTCTGTGTACAAAATTATGTTTTAGGAACAGATATTTTTCTTCAATTTTTTCCAGTTGACTTATTTCCTACCAAGTTTTGGGTGCTAAATACTTGGGAGGAATTTTGTGACCAAGAAGCCATTTTGAAATAGAAAATGAATTGTGGATTTGTGAGTGAGTGATCATTCATTCACTTATTCCTTCGTGTTGTGAAAACTTCCTGAGCACAAATCAGCTCAGAACAGTCCTAGGTATTGCAGACTACAGTGAACAGAGGAGGCCAGGTTCCTCTTCCCTTAAGATTGGTGTTCTAGTGAGGAAGAGTGACAGTAATCACATTAACAGGTGACTATGTTTAGGATAGCTGATGGTGGAGAAAAACAAAGCAGAGTGAAATGAACAGAGGAGCTGGGGTTTGGGTGCAGCCCTTAAGAAGTGAGGGAGTCAGGAATGTGTGTATTGGGGAAGATCAGGTTGAGGAGGGACAGAAGGAGGGACGGCTCTGGACCAGGTCATGTGTATTTGTGGACAGTAAAACAAGCAGGAGGAAGTGTAGATGGAGGTGCCATCAGAGCCTCCTGTGACAGACAAGACACGTATAGCAGGTAGGCCATGCAGGGCCTTTGGCTTTTACTCAGAATAGGACAGGGAACCATCATCAGTGACACATTCTGACTTGTGGTATCCAAGAATTGCTGGTTGCTGTATTGAGGACACATGGGGAGGAAGGAAAGCAGAGAGGGCAAGATTCAGCGATACTCCCAGGACTGGTATCAAGTTATTTGATTCATTACTTAAAACACTATTCTAAAGTCTCAACAAGTGGCACTTTGCTTCTCCAAGGTGGGCTGGGCACGTTTGGTAAATAAAGAGGGTCCAGAGATGTGGATGGACAGTCGTGTTTTTCACCTCCAGGGCTCCCCCTGCTGATCACAAGCAGAACTGACGGGCTTCACAGAGATGCAGAGCACAGTCTGGGAGTGGAGCCCAGGTTCTGTGCTCCTAGCCACCGTGAGCAGGAAAAAAGAGAGCACTCAGGGAAAAGGAATTTCATAAATTGGAATTTTCCTTATTTGAGAAGCAGAACAAATGGTGTATTATGGGATTTCACTGCAGAATAAGTTTTCAAATCTGGTTGACCAGTGCTAGCCTGCTTCCCCAGTCAGACAGGGGTGGAGGAGACTGGAATCACAGAGAACCTGCTTTCAAGGGTTCACATAGAGAAGTGAGAAGATGGGCTATGTGACATCCCTGGCCTTTCCAAGAACATGAGGGGACCCAGGAGAAAGGGGGGGGGGGGTGAATGAGAACATGGGGTGGACCAGTGTAGCTTACTGGGGACTAAGAAGACATAATCAGCCCCATTTCTCTCTCTCTCTGTGTGGGGGGGGGGGGGGGAGGGAATGCACATGTGCTAGAATTTCTACTGAGAATTTCCTAAAATCTAAGGGAAGCTCTCTATTGGCTGCAAGAGGTATCTCACAAGTGCCTCCTATGAGAACATGCAAGAGCAATGACGGTCACTGTCTAACATACTGAATGACTTCTCTCAGCAACACTCTGTGTTTTATATAGCTTTGCACAGAGTAGCCCTCACAAATGCTTAATAAGGGAAGTGTAGATGGTGATGTAAATGTGACATCTTTAAAACAACTCTCTTTGCACTCCATCAACAGTACAGTGCCCTATGGAATAAAAATGTTACAGTCGTAGTTGATAAGATGTCCTGTATTTATATTCTAAAGAACTGAACTTGTCATATATTTATGTGTCTATTCAGGAAAAACAAACATTTTTCCCTATATAAAAATGAATTCATGGTTTACAGAAATAAATTATTCCAGATAAGTGAATAGATTTAAATGTGGACTTCTCAATAACTTAAATGTTTGACAGAGGACAAAAGCATAACTTCCATTTTTTCATATATTTGTTGATCAATTCAGCTATCCCACTTCTTGGTTTATACTCAAAGGACTTAAAAATCAGCATACTATAGTGATGCAGCCACATCAATGTTTACAGCAGCTCAACTCACAATAGCTAAACTATGGAACCAACCTAGGTGTCCATCAACAGATGAATGGATAAAGAAAAACGTGGTATATACACACAACGGAATATTACTCAGCCTTAAAGAAGAATAAAATGATTGTATTTGCTGATAAATGGATGGAGCTTGGGAATATCATGCTAAGCGAGACAAGCCAATCCCCCAAAACCAAAAGCTGAATGTTTTCTCTGATATGTGGATGCTAATTCACAGTAAGGGGGGAGGAGTTTAGGGAAGAATAGAATTACTTTGGATTAGGCAGAGGGAGTAAAGGGAGGGGAAGGGGTCTGGGGATAGCAAGGATACTAGAATTAATTAGAAATTTTTACTCTATGTGCATATATAACTACATGACCCGTATGATTCTATACCATGTACAACCAGAAGAATGAAAAGTTTTTTCTCCATTTATGTATGCTGTATGAACGTGCATTCTACTGTCATGTATAACTAAACAAAACAAAATAAAACAAAACAAAAAACAAAAGAAAGAAAGAAACCGAATGGCCCAAATAAGAGGGAAATAAATCCTTTTGCAACTAAAAAAAAGTTATAACTTCTATAGTAAGACTAAAACATCAGGGATATTCAGGTCCTCACCCCAGTGCCTGTGTTATCTAACTAGATGTTCTTGGACATTTATGTTTTAGATAATGTTATATGTATTTGGTGTTTCCCATGAGACAGGCATTGTCTTCAGTTCTTTAGTATTAAATAATTTAGTCTTCACAATAGCCCTGCTAGTTGGGTGCCATTATTATTCCCACTTTACAGATGAGGGAGTTAAGGCACAAGCAAGTGAAGTGATCTGCTCAGAAATATGTGTGCTTGGTATACCCGAGGCCACCCAGGTTTATATTTGCCACAGAACTCAGCACATAGTTAAATGCATGGCTATGATTTATTACAGTGAAAGGGTACAGTGGAAAAAATGAGCAGTGGACAAAGGTGCATGGGGCAATGTTCACAGGGAGACAGGCCCATGTTTTTGAGAGTCCTCTCCCAATGCAGCCACAATGGGTGTGCTTCATTCCCCTGGCACTGAATGAAAAGGTGACCACCAGGCAGCTCATTACAGACTGAGCACCTAGGGTTTCTTTTGGGAGCTGGTCATGTAGGCAGCCTCTGCCCAGGAGGTATCAAAACTCCAGAGTCAAGAGGGAAAGCAGGTGTTGAGCACAATTCATATTGTTTTCATGGGTTAGTCACACTGAGCCACTCTCATCAGTTCTGGAATTGGAGGTGACTCTCCTAAAATCCAAGTTTTCAGATGCCAGTCAAGGGCCAATCTGGCAAGGAGGACTTCCTAAGGACTAGCAGTCAAATATAAAAACTCTTTTCTGCAACTATGTCTGATGAGTGGAAGAGCTGGTTTCTACTCAGAGATAAATTCTGGAGGCCAAAGACAGAACAGCTGTCATATGTCAACTATCAGAGATGTTCAATATCTCTGACAGATTCAGGAGTCCAGAACTCAAGGTAAAAGACTAGGTGGGACATTTCAGTGTGGAAGTTTCTGGCTGCTAGTGATGTTGAAAGCCACGAGATTGGCAAAGAGCACAGAGGAAGTGAAGGCAGAATAAAAGTGGTCTGAGCACTGTGCCCTGAGCCCTTCAACATCCAGGAGCAGGTGTACAAACTTTAGTGGGTACTAAGGAAAAGCCAGAGAGTTCAGCAGAGGAATAGGAGGAAATAGCAACCCACAGGTGAAGTAAGCATTCCAAGAAGGCAGAAATGGAAACAGATGCTGCTGGTGGACCCAAGAGGAGGAAGACTTGTGATGTTGAAGACTAGTGATGTTGAAAGCCATGAGATTGGCAAAGTGCACAGAGGAAGTGAAGGCAGAATGAAAGTGGTCCGAGCACTTGGGACTGATCACTGAGCTTAACAACACTGAGGTTGCTGACTTTGACAACTACTTGCAGGGCAGAACCTGATAGGAGTGTGTTTGAGAGAGTATGATCGGAAGAGTGGGATGATCACAAGTGTTAGAAACTCCTTTAAGGAGTTTTACTACATGAGGAAGAAGAGGAAAGTAGATTTCCAAGTGTTGTGAGTGTGTGTGTGTGTGTGTGTGTGTGTGTGTGTGTAACCTGGGAGATACTGAAGCATGTTTGTGTGCTAGTGGACAGACCCACCAGAAAAGGGAAATTAATAAAACATGAGATTAAAGGGATTGGCTCATGGAGGAAAAGGCAAAGCCCATGGCACAGATGCAAGAGAGTAGGGGTTGTGGAGTGGTAGTGTGTGGGCTCTGTCTTCTGGTTTTCTCAATTTCTTAGTGAAATGAGAAAGAACAAATTCATCTAAGAGTGAGGAATGGGGAGAATGTGATGGAAGATTTCAGAGGCAATAGAAGTTATATGACAGTCATCAAAAGGGCAGAAGAGAGAGCTGACGAGGGAAATGTATAACTACTTGGGTACTGTGGACCCAAGAGAATCCTAGGCATCTACTGCCATGAATTTGCAATAAGATGAATTGCTATGGTTGGGTGATTCTTCCAGCCACAGGCAGCTGCAGGGTGACTGGCAGTGACAGAGTGGCATCTGACTAAGGTTGGGTTTTGCCAGGCAAGTGTGAGGAAGGGAGAAGGTGGTATGGATATTGAGGGTGGAAGCAAGGGAGTTCATCTGAAGAGGAGTGGCAGGTGGTGGGTGCAAAGCCCTTGTCTTTCTTGGAAGATGGTGCAACCAGCAGGTTAGTATTGGAGAGCCTCAGAGGGGATTTCTCTTAAGGCCTAGTGTGTAATCCACACAGCTCAGATGATGCAACACAAAGGGTACAAGATTGATCTGAAATGCAGCTGATTGCTTTGGATGATTCTGACTTGGCTTTGGATAAGTGGCTCAGTCTGTGGGAACCAATCTTTGGTTCTGGAGAGGAGCAACAAGTACAGATTGTTGCAAATGTATCAGATGCCTCAGACCACTGTGCATGTTGTCCCAAATAGGAGCAGTCATGTTGTCAAATGACCCTTGCCCTTACGGTCAGCACACCATCCATATAGCAAACCTAGTGTCCAGCCACCCTTTCCTTAATGGGAAGTAATTTCCCAGTTCCTCCCTCACCACCTCTGCACTTGTCAGAGAATTTGGAACAGTTTTTTGTCTTCTCATTCAACTCAATGCTTCTTCTCAAGCATATGCCTTTGGTCTTTCTTTGTGACAGGATGCAGTGACTCACCCTGCTTTCCTGATCTTTACTGTCCTCTAGGGCCAGGTCCCTTTACCCTCTCCCCAGCTCATTCCCTTCCTAGTCAACTTTAAAGATAAATCTTAAGGTCCTTTTGATTCTAAAGGACACACACACACACACACACACACACGCATATACACACATAAATGACGATAAATATGGCACAGACACAAACATTGACATGGTACAAAGCATCTAGAATCCTTTTAATGTCTATATAGTTATGATCTAATTTATGGTTTGGGCTCCTGCTGTTACATGATATATGCATATGTGTGTGTGGGGGGTGAGTGTGGAGGGTCTGGTGGTAAGGAAATGGATAAGTGAATTCTGGTTTTGGACCTGGTCTGTTTAAGGTCTTCACCTCACCTGAGGGATGTTTTCATTAAATCTCAACTTTGTATTTTGTGAGAAGTCTCCCTCCATACAACAAAGGAGTGAACATTTGTATTGTTGTGTTGTTTCATTGAACAAATACTATTTTTACCTTTAAAAATATCATTCTAATGGCTGGGATGTATGTAGCTCAGTGGGAGAGCTCTTGCCTTGCATGCACAAGGCCTTGTGTTTGAGCCCCAGACCTGCAAAGAAAAAAAGAATCTCAGTCTCTCCCTCTCTCTCCCTCTCTCTCTCTCTTTCTCTCTCTGTGTGTGTGCATATGTTCCAAAATACTTGATTTTTGACTACTCATCTATGTTAATATCAATATCATGGTTTAATTGGACAGTTACCTTTTGTTAATACAGTAGATCTTGGCAATAATTCATAATATTCCAAACCTGAGAAGTTTCTTCTAAGGACTATATAGGCCATAGACCTATGCCAAAGATTTGTCCTATGCTCAGATTTTTCTAGCCTTATTTTGGGAATAAAGTATGCCTCCTGCCTGAGAGAAGTCACAGGTTTTGTGGGGAGAGGGACATGGTGTTGAGTATGGGGACTATGCATAACATAAACTTAATCCTTGGTTAACTAGGGGGAAAATTCGTGGCTGTGCATTTTCAGAGATTTCAATAACTCTGAACTCTGCAGTTTTTATATTTTTCGCCCAGCTGAATATCTCAATTTACCACAAGGTGGCAGAAAGATACTTTAAAAGAATGATGACTTCTCCACACCCGCCCCCCAACCCACGTAGAAACCCAGGGCTAGAAAGCAACCAAAAAGAACTTTTTGTCTTGTTCCTATAATTAGAAGGAAAAGAAGGAAAGAAGTGACAAAGGAAGGAAGAAAAGAGAGTGAGATGGAGGAAATGCAGAAGGAAGGGAAATAAAAAGAGAAAGTAAAAGAAAAAATGTTCACATTCAACTAGATTGTATTTAAGAAAATAACTGATGTAGGAAATTTCCAAGAGAGGAAACCGTACTATAACCACATTTGTTCACAGCCTCAATGTGTGAGTGCGAAGTAGACATTTGACCTTCCTATAAACGCAGTTGTCTCTTTGGGAAACTATGAGAATGAACTCACTTTTACAGAATTTTCTCCTTTCTTTAAGTATTACACAAGCATAATCCTGAGTTTGTATTTAAAATGTTTTATTCAATATTCTTCAAAGAGGTCATTTACATTGGTTTCCATGTTTATTTGTGTGGGGGAAACAAGAGAAATTGTTTGAGGGAATGAACTGTATTCAGACCCACATTGACAGCAATGCCTTGGTGTAGTAGAAATGAAAAGGTTACCTCCAGTGAGCCATGAGCCAAGAGGAATTCTTCCAGAGCTGGCTTTGTGATTTCCCCACTGGCCATCTAACCTTGACCTTCTCTTTGTCTTTCAGTGATTTGTTCTCTTGCTAGTCCAAGGAACTTGGTTTAGCAGAGTTTTAGGAATGGTGATTGCCTCGGCATTCAGCAGCCTTGGATTAGGATTTTTCAATCCTGGTGCTAATGACATTTTGGGCTAGATAAATCTTTTTTAGGGAGCAGTGTGTTGTCCTTTCCATTGTGATATTTAGTAGCATCCTTTGCCTCTACCTACAAGATGCCAATAGCATCCTCCAGTTGTGATATCCAAAAGTGTCTCCAGGAATTGTCAATGTCTTCTGGGAAGCGAACTTGCCCCCTTTCCCTATTTGAAAACCACTGCTTTCACTAGACTCTAATTTTAGGAATGAAGGCAATCCTGAAAGTTTTGTTTTCTTGCTGCCCTACCCTGTTCATGGGCAAAATTCTTACTGAATCATCAGAGAGATGTATTTTCTTCATATCTCTACTAGGGATTTTCAAGCATGAAGTCCTGTCATAAAGTGTCTTTATTATAGCCAGAATAATGTTCTGTATATGAGACAAAGTCAGCAAATATTTATTGTGATTGGTTGGTTGGAATAAAACTTATATGTGTAGGAGATACAAGGCCCTAGAAGTTTTTGTAGAAATGAAAACAATTAATGCTGGTTGAAACCTTATTAAATGTCAGACACATTTTCTGTCCATTCTATTCATCTCCTCTAAACTTGCAATTTCTCTATTAAGAAGTTTTACTTGTATGCCATAGATGAAGAAACTGAGGTTGAGAGAAGTCTAGTCACTAGTTTAAAGTTACATCAATAGTAGGTGTCAAAGGCCAGGTTAAAACCCCCATTTTCTTTTCTTTTTTTTTTTTCTGTACCGCCAATTTATTTTTTTAGTTTTTATTTGTTCTACTTAGTTGTATATGACAGAAGAATGCATTTCAATTCATCATACACAAACGGAGTGCAACATTTTAATTCTGTGGTTGTACATGGTGTAGAGATGCACCATTTGTGCGATCATACATGAACCTACTGTAATGATGTCCATCTCATCCCACCATCTTTCCTAAAACCTCATTTTCTAACATCAGTCTGGATATGCTCCAGTTCTGGATATTAACCTTGAGCATCTTATGTCTAGTTCAGGGAATAAGGCACATATATAGAAAAGATGTTTAATGTCATAAGACAACACAAGATCTAACCTAAAAGCCATTCAAATAATAAGTTGCATTTCTATAGACTAGCATGATCAGAGAAATTGTTAGAACATCATGAGTTGACCTGTGTGTATTTAAAGAATGGAGGATTTGAGAGATAGGGAGAATGGGTGCTATTTCATATAGGGCAGCCTTCTGAGGAGCAGTGGGACCACATAAGGGTGTTGCCAATGGGTAGAGTGATGGGTTACATATTTATGCCCTCTGCCCCCATTTGTATTTTGAAACTGTATTCCTAATGCCATGGTATTGGAAGTGGGGACTTTGGGATGTAACTAGATCATGAGGGTGAAGCCCCCATGATGGGATTAGTGTCCTTAGTAGAAGAAAAGGAGAGCTAGTCCCCTCCTCTCTCTTTGCTCCCTGCCAGGTGAAGACACAATGAGAAGACAGCCATCAGTTATCTACAAACCAGGAAATAGGCCTTCACTGGATGCCAGATCTGCTGGCACGTTGATCTTGGACTTCCTAGGAATAAGTGCTTTAAGCAATCCAGTGTATTGTTGTTTGTTACAGCAACCTGAACTGGCTGAGACAGGTGAGATGGCTAAACAGAGTGGAAGACCCATACTGAGAGAGTAGGGTACCGAGGGTGGGAAGGGAGGCTGGCATCTGAGGGCTGCCAGCCTGGAACAGAGCCCAGATGTGATGAACTGGCAGGCCAACATTATGAATTTTGTATAGCTTGGAGTTTTAAAAACTGGAGAATTGGGGTAGGGGGTGGAATTGGAATTTCTGAACAGTCTTGAACAAAAAGCTATAGCAATGCTGGGCCTACATTCCTGTATCTTGGCTCTTAAAGTCAAGGACTTGCTGTCATTCATGGGGTCTATGTTATCCAGTTCACCAAAAGCCCATCATGCCTTACCTTTTTACAGAACCTTTTCTTGCTTCATTTAATTTTCTGCTTAGCCCCTATAAACAGAACTTGAAATCCTAAATTTAGAAAAACATATAAAAATTAAAAATATTTTAAAAATTTATCTCATAGCACTAATATAAAAGCCTGCTATTTCTTCTAATAGTCTTTAGAAGTGAGAGACAAGAGCAAATCTCTATTCAGTATTTCCCCATCTGTCCTAAGATTGTTATCAGAGTTTCTCTTCCTTCCTGTCTTCTCTACTGAAATCAATCCGGGTTTGTGTAGACTTTCCTGTGGCCACCCTGCTGATGCTCCAGGCTGGAGTTAATGCTGATTTTCATGTTTTTCTAAACGGTAAGCGTCCCTGGCACTTAAGCCATTTCCTTTATTCAGGCCTTGTTTGTGACATCTCAGCACAACAGACATTTTTGAGTGGCTAAAATGTGCCAGGAACTGTCTTAGGAATCTGAGCCATCCCTCAATAAAATAGATTGACCTGAGGAATTAATGTTTTGTAGGAGAGACAGTCAATAAGCAATGGACATAATAAATAGGTAAGTTTCTTATGTTGGAAAATTTCTGCTAAGGAAAAAACAACAGAGTGGGATGGGAGGGCCATCAACGTAGGGGTACAATTTTAAACAGGGTAATTTAACCTAGGCCTCATTTAGAAGGTAACACTTAGGTAAAGACTTGAAGGAGCTTTTTTACCTTGATGCAATGGGAATCTCCAAGTATCAAGCAAGCTGTTCTGTTAGGGAGCAGAGAGAGGCTCACAGATTAAACTAGGATGCTCAAATTATACAGATTATCACATCAACCTAAAATACACGATGGGATGCAGGAGTCAAGGAATGATACAGGTTAATAAACTTATGATATGAACCAGGTAGAAGACCCACATTCTATGAATCCTGGATTTACATTGTGAATATGTTCTCTCTCTCTTACCCACTACTCCCACCTTTCCCACTGCAGCTCAGCAGAGTGAAGGTGCCTGGGACCAATACACACTTGCCCTGTCAGAGAGACTCAGTGCCAAGCACTTCTACTAATAGCAGTGGCTCATGTACTGTTGATCAGCTGTGAGCTCTTTCTGGTTCTCTTGAGCAGAGCAAATATGGAATCAGAATGGAGACCTCAATGCATTTGACCAGTGGGTGGCCAGTTGAGAAGACAGCTGTCATCCTATGGAGGTGGCACAATACATACCTTATTACTTGCTCCTTCTACCCCCTTATTTCCTTGATTATTCTGTGTTTTTAAAAAATCAAATTTATCAGGGCTGGGGTTGTGGCTCAGTGGTAGAGTGCTCACCTAGCTCAGGTGAGGCACTGGGTTCGATCCTCAGTCCCACATTAAAAAAAACAAATAAATAAAAATAGAGGCATTGTGTCCACCTACAACTAAAAAAATTTTTAAAAAAATCTTATTTCTCATTATATCTGTCCTTTCACATGTCTTATAGGATAATTAATGTATCTTATATTTAACACCTTAAGAGTTTTATTCACCTGTTTTTTTTTTTTTTCCATCTTCACTGCAGAATCGAGTATTCTCAAATCCTATAGTAAACATACAATGGAGAGATGGAGGAGTTAACCATGAGGGGAAAGCATATGAGCCAGAGGAATTATCCAAGGCAAGAGTGTGCCTGGCATGTTTCCAGGACTGTAAGAGAGGCAGCATGGCTGGGGAGGAGGCAGTGGGTGAATGGAATTGAACAGGACAGGTCTTCAGATTTGCCTGGACTCATGACTATTGTAAGAACTGTGTCATATACCAGCACAAATTAATCCTCTATGGAGTTATACAGCTAGTTTAATTGTCCCATTCTAAGAATTACCCTTCACTCATGAGTAGGAGGAAAATCACTGTAGTGTAGTGTCATGGAAGTCAGGGGAGAGAAAGAATTTTGAAAAGAGGTCAACTGTGTCAACTGTCCCTGAAATGACTTTGATAAACAACAGACTTTGGGGGATGATGATAATGCAGTGGGAGAAAAAGCCATTTGAATTAGCAATAAAGATGTCATTGGTGACCTTCAAGGGACAAGTTTCGATGAAGCAGTCGGGTCAGAAGGCTGAGTGCTGGTGTTATGGAGGAAGTGTGTGGGGAGGAAATGGCTGTATTGCTTCCTCAAGCCCAGTGATCTGTCACAGGTTGTTGTGTCTTCTTGTTGCTGGTATGAGACAGCCTCTGTCCCCTGGAGCACTGTGGCCCTGACAATCACACACTTCCCAGCAGAGTCCCACAAACCCTGTTCCCATGTATTACCTGCTGATTAAAGTATTTACAGCAAAGTCTACCAGATTCTCTGAAAGGCCCTTGACGTTGCTCATTCAAGGGAATCCTTTTATCTGCTATATTTATTTTGTATGAATGGAAGAAAATGTGAGAACAGTTATTCTGTTTGCTAACTGCTACATTTCTAGGACTTAAAAATCTTGTCATTCTGATTTCAAAGATTATCTGCATTTCCATCCATCCATCCATCCATCCGTCCATCCATCTTCTTGAAAATCATCTCTATGACAGCCTCTCCTTTTCTGAGGTTAGTCTGTTAACCTACACTGTGGATTCTACCTCCCACCCCACCACTTCCTTGCTCTCTCTCCTCAATTCTCCCCCAGGGAAATTGTAAAAGGTAAACTTCTTTTTATTTCTGATCTTTAGTCTCTCCCTTTCCCAAATAAAACCTAAGATGTTCCTATCTTTCTATTTTTAAAATGACACCCTCCCATATGCATCAATAGTTGCCATCTTAGGGTTCAGGATCAAGTTCTTTGAATGTAACACCAGCATAATCTTGTATCCACCCTTCCTATCTCACTGAAACTGTGCTCCTAAGTCCCAGCCACATTTCAAGGTCAGTTCATAACACCTGCACTTACATTTTGTATTTTATATTGTAACAGCCTGATTTCTTTTCTGTCTTGTTCATTAAACCAAATGCACCAAGAACAAGATAATTTTACATTTACCTTTGTCCCAACACCTAGTCAGTTCTTTATCAGCACATATTGGACAGTCAATGTCTGATGAATGAATGAATCAGGGGTCAACTGAATGAATGAATCTTGTTTGTGACCTCGTTCACAACTGACTCAGTTCACCATGTCCTCCTTTTAAAAAAACAATTCTTCCATTTAGTTACTCAGATGATAGTCTCTCAGGTTTTCATGCTAACCCTCTGTCTGTCCTTTTGTGGTTTCTTATCTTTAAATGATGCAATTTCCTAGGGGTCTATCTTTGCTCTTTTCTCAACTCTGCTCTACCTGGGCGAGTTCATCTGTGGCATAGCTTTCATTACAGCCTTCTCTCTCCTCCAGCCCTGATCTCTCTCCTGCTGTTCAGACCCACATATCTAGCTGCCTATGAAACATCTCACAGGGACTTCAAGTACAATAGTTAATTGAACTCATAATTCTCATCTCAGTGAAAGGTATAGCTGAAATATGGGACTTAGATATATCTCCTTCCTCTTCTATCTGTCCCGTCTGATCAGTCATTACTCCTCTTAGATGTTCTGAGATGTATCCTCTACCTCTCCATTTTTATTGTCATTATCTGGAAGTCTTGGGTGAGAAATTGAGTTTGTTGGAGTTCTGCTCATATTTCTCCTTTGGCCCCTCCCTATACAGACGTGCATGTGTACACAAACAACCCTGTGTGTGTACGTACACACACCCAGAGAGCAAGGATTAGAATCATGACCTAACAGATTCCAGGCTGCAGACCTTCCAGCCATCTGTGAGACACAGTGGTCAGCCCCCTTGCTGGATGGGAGAAGAGACTGGAAAAAAATAGGGTAAGTCTAATGAATGGCTGTCCCTCAAAACCCTCCCATCCCCATCCAAAAACCTTTTCATTTAGAAAGCATTGTAAAATAAAATAGGGGAAAAAAGCAGTAAAAAGGAATTAAGAGTTATTTCATTGGGGGCAATTCCAGCCACATATTTCACAACCCCTTGTTAACTTCCCTGTCTATTCACTCTAGTGACTATCCCTCAATAAACACTTCTCATTTCAGAGAAGGAGCATGTTCCTTGTTTCTGCATTATATTAAAAAGGAGTTCCTCAAATATTAGTCAACTCCAGTCACAACCTGTACTGCAGGGTCTTGGGGATGGGGCAGCAGAATGATGGAGGGGACAGAGTTGAGAATGGCAAGGACACAGCTGGGCACAGGGATGGATTCCCTGGTTTCCCCTGGACTTTGAGTGAAAGAAAAGTGGCGCAGGACTAATCAAACACACACACACACACACACACACACACACACACACACACACCTAGGATAAGAAGCGGGTTTATTGTCAGGAGCCTGACAAGGCTGCTCTTCACAAAGAGAGGGACAGCAGCAGCTAGGAGGGAGAGCAGTAGCCACTCCCCCTTGAATGTTACCTTTTATAGGCTAGAATCATGGCCGTGTAATAGGGGCGGATTTGGTCTTGACTGACATAATAAGCATCCCCTGATCTTGTGAAAGTCAAGTTTGTTTCTTGGGAACCAAGACAGGCAGTTTTCCTGTCTCTCAGAGGCAGGGGGTGGGGGGGGGGGGGGAGAGCAGGAAAACTGGCATGTCCCTTTATCTTCTCAAGGAGAGAATGGGGAAACTAGTAAGTCCCCGTCTCAGGGGCCAGTAAGTTGTCTCCTATCTCTCAGTGAGAAAGCAGGGAGAGACTGGCACATCTCCAGGCCGGTAGGTTTTATCTCGGGCTTGTTTCTATTTCTTGGGAATAAGAACAGTATTCATAAAGTGGGGGGTGGGGGAAAGGAAGATGGCTGCAATTATGCTAATATTCTTTTTCTTTTTTTTCCCCTAACCCTAACCCTAACCCTACAATTATGCTAATATTGAGGAGGCCACTAGGCCTTTTAGTGCAGCATTTCTGTGACAGTGTAACTTTGCTCATAGTGATTCTATTTTATTACTTCTCTCATTTCAATTTTGGGGACTGAGATGGCTGGATGTTACCACTAAAACTCAGGGATGGGGAAGGTTTCAGATTTTTATACTAAAACAAAAGGGATCATGCAAGGATTTTAAGCATGGGGATGATAGGATCAGATTTAAGTATTAGAAATAACAGTAATAATAGTCAATATATACTACTTTTATATGCTAAGCACCATGGGAAATGCCTTACATGGGTTATCTTATTTAACTTTTAATGTAGTTCTATGAAGTAAGTACTCTTACTTTCCTTCTTTTTGTAGATGATGAAGCAAAGACTTAGAGAGGTAATTTGTCTGACTTCTCACAGGTTGTGAGAAGTGGAGTGGAGTTGAAATTCAATCTCAGGCTCATGGGATTCAAGGCCATTTTCTTTTTTTTAATTTATTTTTTTAATTTGTTCTAATTAGTTATACATGACAGTGGAATGCATTTTGACACATTGTACACAAATGAGCACAACTTCTCATCCCTCTGGCTGTACATGGTGCAGAGTCACACCATGAGTGTAATCATGCATGGATGTAAGGTAATAATGTCTGTCTCATTCTACCGTCTGTCTCATTCCCACAGCTGCACCCCTGTCCTTGCTCCCCTCTGCACAATCCAAAGTTCCTTCATCCTTTCCTATCCCCGCCTCCCACTATGGATCAGCATCTTCTTATCAGAGAGAACATTCAGCCTTTGGGTTTTGGGATTGGCTTATTTCACTTAGCATGACATCTCTAGTTTCATCTATTTACTGGCAAATGCCATCATTTCATTCTTCTTTAAGATTTAGTAATATTCCATTGTGTATATGTACCATTTTTTTTTATCCATTCATCTGCTGAAGGACATCTAGGTTGCTTCCATAGTTTCATTATTGTGAATTGAGCTGCTATAAACATTGATGTGGCTGCATCACTGTATGCTGATTTTAAGTCCTTTTGGTATAAACTGAGGAGTAGGATAGCTGGGTCAAATGGTGGTTCCATTCTGAGTTTTCTGAGGGTTCTCCATACTGCTTTCCATGGTAGTTGCACCAATTTGCAGTACCACCAGCAATGTATGAGTGTGCCTTTTCCCCCACATCCTTGCCAACATTTATTATTGCTTGTATTCTTGATAATTGCCATTCTGACTAGAGTGAGATGAAATCTTAGTTTTGATTTACATTTCTCTAATCGCTAGAGATGATGAACATTTTTCATATGGCTGTTGAGTGATTATATTTCTTCTTCTGTGAAGTGTCTATTCAGTTCCTTAGGCCATTTATTGATAAGGTTATTTTTTGTTGTTGCTAATTTTTTCGAGTTCTTTATATATCCTGGAGATTAGTGCTCTGTCTGAGGTGCATATGCTAAAGATTCTTTCCCATTCTGTAGGCTTTCTCATCATGTTATTAACCATTTCCTCTGCTGAGAAGAAGCTTTTTAATTTGAATCCATCCATTTATTGATTCTTGACTTTACTTCTTATGCTTTAGGAGTCTTATTTAGGAAGTTTAGGCCCTAAGCCAGCATGATGAAGATTTGGGCGCACTTTTTCTTCTATCAGGCACAGGGTCTCTGTTCTAGTGCTTAAGTCTTTGATCCACTTTGAGTTGATTTTTGTGCAGGGTGAGAGATAGAGGTCTAATTTCATTTTGCTGCATATGGATTTCCAGTTTTTTCCAGCATCATTTGTTGAAGAGGCTGTCTTTTCTCCATGTTTGCTTCTGGTGCCTTTGTCTAGTATGAGATAACCATATTTTTGTGTGTTTGTCTCTGTGTCCTCTATTCTGTACCATTGGTCTATATGTCTATTTTGGTGCCAGTACCATGCCGTTTTTGTTACTATTACTCTGTAGTATAGTTTAAGGTCTGGTATTGTGATGCTTCCTGCTTTACTCTTCGTGCTAAGGATTGCTTTGGCTTTTCTGGGCCTCTTATTTTTCCAAATGAATTTCATGAGTGCTTTATTTTTTATTTCTATGAAGAATGTCATTGGGATTTTAATAGGAATTGCATTAAATCTGTATAACAGTTTTGGTAGTATGATCAAGGCCATTTTCAGTCATCACCAGAACTAGGACAAAGCAACTTAATGATTGCTACGATAGGCTGCTTTTTTCTTTTCTTTATTTGAAGCTCTTCCATCTTCGTTATTTCTTTTTCCACCTTTTCTATGTGTTTAAGCTAGATGACCATCATATCCAAACATGCCAGGCTCTCTCCTGTCCCTGGACCTTGGCATATGCTTATGTCCTTTAGGAAATTTCTTCTCCTCTCAAAGATGGTGGCCATCCTTGGTCCTTCAAGATTGCTCCATTATTAACTCCTCTAGTTCACCCATCTGTCTATGCATACTCCTTCTGCAGTCCATCCCTGAAGGTCAACTTCTACCCATGCTCTTCTGGCATTGATCTTCAAGCATGCTTACTTACTAAAGCCACTTTTTAAAAAAAATTATTTTTTATTCTAAGTTGTTATAAATGACAGCAGAATGCATTACATTTCATATTATACTTATAGAGCACATTTTTACATATCTCTGGTTGTATGCAAAGTATATTCACACCATTCGTGACTTCATATATGCACTTAGGGTAATGATATCCATCTCATTCTACCATCTTTTTTTTTTTTCCTTCTTCACCCCTTTGCACCTCCCTTCCCCTCCCTACCCATTGGCCATTCCAGTGTTCCTCTAATCCTCCTATGCTCGCCGTCCCAACCCCACTGTGAATCGGCCTCCTTATATCAGAGAAAACATTCGGCATTTGGATTTTTGGGATTGGCTAACTTCACTTAGCATTATATTCTCCAACTTCATCCATTTACTGCGAATGCCATGATTTTATTCTCTTTTATTGTTGAGTAGTACTCCATTGTGTATATATGCCACATTTTCTTTATCTATTCATCTACTGAAGGGCATCTAGGTTGGTTCCACAGTTTAGCTATTGTGAATTGTGCTGCTATAAACATTGATGTGGCTGTGTCCCTGTGGTATGCTGTTTTTAAGTCCTTTGGGTATAGACCTAGGAGTGGGATAGCTGGGTCATAAGGTGGTTCCATTCCCAGTTTTCTAAGGAATCTTCATACTGCTTTCCATATTGGCTGTGCCATTTTGCAGTCCCACCTGCAATGTATGAGTGTGCCTTTTTCCCCACATCCTCGCCAACATCTAAAGTCACTTTTAAAAGTTTGTATGGCCTTATGCATTTCAGTTATATTCACACCTATGGAATTTTCCATTTAAGCTTAAATAGTTGCAAAGGTTATAAATTTTTATTAGTTTTAATTAGTTATACATGACAGTAGAATGCATTTATGCAGTATGATATATCATACACAGATGGGATATAATTTCTCATTTTTCAAAGTGTACCTGTTGCAGAATCATATTGGTCATGTAGTCACATATATAGGTAAAGTAATAATGTCTGTTTCATTCCACTATCTTTCCCATCCCCATATCCCCTCCTTCCCCTCCCTTCACTTCCCTCTACCTAATCTAACACTATTTTGCCCTAGTGCCCCCCACCCCCCCTTATTATAAATGATAAACTTTCTAATAAAATATTCTACCACTTTAAAATGTATGTAATGGAAATTAAATACCATACCACCTGACTTCTGTCATCATCCTTTGTTAAAAAATAAAACGTACATGGGCAAGCACTTCTTTGACCTTTGAGGGTTTACGCCATTCCTTTCTCCTTTGTGTTTGCATTTCTGTATTTATGCAGATTTTAATCATCAATGTGAGATATTTTTAGTTTTGAAGAGAAACAAAACATGATACTTTTACCAAATGTAGGTTCTTAGGCAGATCAACTTTAGGAAAGAGGAAAAATGGATATTGATGATCTGGAATTTCTTCCAAACTATCTATATTCACATAACTTTATGAAGTCTTGTTGCAGCTCTGGGGCATAAACACTCCAATTTAAAGACCTCCATTCCCCTGTACTATTTGTGCTTTCCAACATTTTGTCTCATCGATTTATAATTATTATTTCACTTGTCTTTATATCTCTTGAACCAGTCAAGTCTGGAGGCAATATCTTACCCCTGCCCATGTCTCTGGCACAAAGCAGGCATTTTATAAAGGTTTGCTGATCCAGTGGGTTAACTAGTACTGTGTCTTGTTGTTTTATTCCATGTTGTTTCAGACTGTGTTATTCTGAACACTCTAGGTCAGGGCCCTTCAAGGGGGAAAAAAGGGGAATTTCCAGCAGATGAATATAAACAGTTCACTTCCTTACCTGTAAGAAAGAAGGAAAGAATTTATGACCCAGGTGATGCTTTCAGAGCCTGGGAGTTCCAGCTGGATAGAATGATCATTACTCCAAAGGAGCTAACCATCTGGCACAGGTGCATAGACCTGGAAAGATTAGCCAATAAAGTGTTATGAAGCAGGTGGGGCAGGAGTGGCCATTCTCTTTTTTATTCTAGAGCAAGGCATGCTATCAAGTTGGGCAAGGTCATAATAAAGTGTTATATTCATTAGATAAGCAAGCCACGCTTTGGTCCCCCTATTGTAGACATTTTAAGAAGTGTGTATGTTATTAAATTTAGTTTATGAATTGGAGAAGGAGGCTGAGTGTCTCTTGGTGTGGCTAAAGCTATCTTTTGCAAGAGGTAGTGGTGCAGAGCAGATGGAGCAGTGACTTTGACACCTGGCAAATTTGAGTTTGAATTTAAGATTTATCACACACTTTGGCAACTTGGGCAGGTTCCTAATCTTTCTGAGTTTTTGGTTTCCTTGTCTATACAATCATAATAATATTATGTACCTCAATGTGTTGAATAAAGATGTAAAGGAGATTGTACATTTAGACTAGTTCCTGACATATGGCAGTCATCTAATATGTTATGGTTTGGATGTGAGGTTCCCCCAAAAAATCATGTGTAAGACAATACAAGAAAAGAAGGTTTAGAGGAGAAATGATTGGGTTATGAGAGCCTTAACCTAATCAGTAAATTAAATCATCTGATGGGGTTAACTGAGTGGTAACTGAAGGTGGGTAGGGTATTGTTGGAGGAGGTGGGCCATTGGGGCATGCCTTTGGGGTATATATTTTGTATCTGGCAAGTGGAGTTTCTGTCTCTGCTTCCTGATCATCATATGAGCTGCTTCCCTCCATCATACTCTTCCGCCATGATGTTCTGCCTCACCTCAAGCCCCAAGGAATGGAGCCAGCTGTCTCCATTAGACCTCTGAAACCATGAGCAATTGTTCTGGTTGGGTCTTTTAGTCACAGCAGCGAAAAAAAAGCTGACTGATACACAATATATCTTAATTCTTTTCATCCTTTTTGTGTGGCTCATAATACTCTAGATATACTTTCATTATATTATCACTATTTTTTATGTTTGTGAATTTGTGTCTTTTTCTTCTGAGGTCCTGGTTAATTTCTACGTATATTTTTCAGATGTAGTAACATGACATAGTGCCTCCCCCATGGAGGGTGACCAGGAATATTATACTTGATTATATGATAAAACTACTTTGAAACATCTGCTACAGAGAGCAAAGGAACATCCATTTTCAGCCCAAATTCTTGACCTCAGCTTTGAAATCCTCACTATTTAACATTCCTTGGGCAAAGCAATAGAAAGAATTCTCCTTAACTTATGCAAAAATGTTTGTGGGAAGAACACTTTTGCAGTTTTATAGGAGAGCTGAGCAATGAACCTGGGTAACATAACAGGGAAACTCCAGCATCTGCCAGTATAGGAGCCTCAACCTAAGCAAGACATAAGACCCACACCTCCAAATCTGTCCATGCTTGGATTCCTACTAAGGGTCCAAACTCTCAGAACAAAGGCTAGCTTATATCAGGTACCTTATGGCTAAAGCACCAAGAGCTGATCACAGAAGGAAGCAGTAACTGTTTCACATCCTAGATTCTGGGACTCTCCCAGGACATGGGTCCTCATCAGTTTCTGAAGAAGTCTGAGCACTTTAAATGGCCACCTATTTATAGTATCTGTGTCAGATGTCATGTCTCATGGCATCCCCTCCCAGCTGGCCATGAAATAATATCAGGTCAAGGGAAGCAGCAGGAAGAGAAAATGTCATGGAGAATCAAGTTCTAAAGCTAGGAAAAAAGTCCCTCGTGCTCCCTGCCATCCTCCCTCCCTTCCTTCCTGCTCTCAGAAATATCTCTTTGGTGTCTATTACATAGCCATCACTGTGGAGATACTAAGATGTGTACAGCATGATCATTGCTCTGAAAGAGGCAAGTAGGCACTTAGTTCTGGAAAAATAATTAGTTGAAATTTTCCAAAGCAAAAATGTGGGGATAGAACAGCTGTTAGAGGGGGAAGGATGCTGGGGAGAAAACTGTGAGTTAGGTAATGTGGTCCTCTTCTGGAATGGCAAAGTGTCATTAACATCCATGTAGGATGGAAGATAATTTCAGGTTTCTCCACCAATCAGAACAATGCCCAAATAAGTATTTTTTCAGTAATAATCCTGGGCTAAGATTATTTATATACAGATGCACTGTGAATTGGGAGTTCGAATGGCCCCTTGCCCTAAAATTTTTTTCTTGCCTGTCCCAATGTATGAAGTTCCTAAGTTGGTTAGAAGGCTTGTTCCCAGTAAGGTACTGTGTGGAGAAGACCCCATTAGAATGCTAGGAAGTAATGTCTACAGGCCTTAATCTGTTAGCAAGCACTATTCCATCTGTTGCAGTGGCTGGCTTTCAGTTAGCTGTGAGCTAGATCCACAGGGAACCCATCTTAAGTACAATGTATTGGAAACAAGGGGTAAGAAATGCTGAGGCATGAAACACTGGGCATCTTACAGAAGGAGCTAGACCACAAAGGAAAAAGAGAGAGGGAAAGAGGAAGGAGAGGCAGGGGCCTGGAGAAGACAGCCTTCCTTCTTATGATTTAAGGGCAGTGTCTTTGGAAGGTCCCCAAGGAGTACCAAAAAGGCATTCTCTAGCCATAGAAATTTGAGAAAAGACAGATTAAATAAATTATCATTTTTTATTCCTAAGATAATTCTCAGATTCTTAATTAATTATGCTAACACACCCATAAATCTTAGTAAAAACATTATTAATATCAATAACAATAATAATGATAGGTGATACCTATTGAGGACTTGCTTCTCAGTTCATGCTTTATGTGGTATCATTCTCTGAATCTTTATAACCCTGTAAATGCTGTTAATAAAGATACTGTTTTATAGATATAAAAGCAGATGTTTAGAAGAGGTTAAAACACTCTCTGGGGCACAGCTGACAAAGTTGTAACATTGGCCCTCTGTTTGGAATTCTTGCTCTGGCTGCAGCCTAAAACCCTCAGCCATTGGAGTGGGGTCATGTCCTGCAGGGGCTGAAGTTCTAAGTAGGGGATGGAGAACTTTTTTGGCAAAGGGCCAGAGAGTAAATATTTTTGGCTTTGTGGGCAGTGTGGTGTCAGTGCCAACTCCATCACTCTGTCACTCTAGTGAGGGCAGCCATGGGTGATGCGTAAGCAGGCAGGTGTGCTTGCCTCCCAGTCAACAGTATTTGCAGAAAAGGATAATGGCCTGTTCTAAAGAGGTGAAAATGGAGAAAATAACAGAAGATGCTTGCAAGGAACTACTTTAGTAATATTGGAAGCTACCTTAGCAGGATAGCTGGGCCTATGGAAGAACAACAGCAAAGAATTAATATATTTGTGTCTCTTTGCACTTCAGGGGAGATTTCTCTATTCCTTTGATGGTGGAGGACCAGGTCTAGTATGAAATGGGGAAGAGAAATAGAGGATGTCAAGGACTTGCATCTCGCCTTCTTTTGTGCAGGGTAAGGGCAATTGAGTTCTGGTAAAATCAAAGGCCTGAGTGGTGCTTTTTCACTACATGTTCTTTCCCAAATGATTTAACTCCATTTTGCTATGGGAATGTGCATAGC
Source organism: Tamias sibiricus (assembly GCA_025594165.1). Taxonomy (NCBI): domain Eukaryota; kingdom Metazoa; phylum Chordata; class Mammalia; order Rodentia; family Sciuridae; genus Tamias; species Tamias sibiricus. The sequence continues at coordinate 123,206,981 of CM046666.1, read as the reverse complement.
ATTTTATGAACTTCAATATTCCTGTAATATTTTTGAGAAAATGCTTGCCTGGGGTTATTTCTATATTTCCACCCTGGCCAATGGGAAAACTAATTAGAAAGTCAGAACTGGAAGAAGTGGTTTGGGGCTGAAAACGGTCAGTAGGTGGTCCTGGGTGTTGCCTACTGACCAGATATTGTGGGGACATAACCTTTCTGGATAATGGATATAATTTATTTGGAGGCACATAACAGTGAATCCTTTCAAACTTATGGGGAAATAATTTTCATTTTGATCGATTTTAGGAACTCAACTTGGATCTGATTTTCAGGGAAAACAAGACTAGCCCAAGAATAGAGAAAGTATTCTTATTTGGAACACCTGGAAAAGTACTAAAAATGTTCTTCCATGCATCATAATATCTCCCAGCTGGGGGCTGGAAGGCGCTGAGACAGATTTATTCTAGGGATTGAAGTTAAGCTTTCCAAGGCTTCCATCTTCAGTTAACAAGCTGCTTTGGAGATGAGGATAAGGGATGCAGGTGGTGTGACAGTGAGCAGCCTGGCTCCATCCAGGTCAGCCCCTTCTGTGCTGTAACCTGGAAGCTTTCCACCCTCCAAACCCAGATGTAAGATGAAGGTGATAATAATGTCTGCTTTCTCAACATGTAGTGAAGATTAAAATGTTGCCTGGGTAAAGCACTTAGTGAGGGCTCGCTAAGCCTAAGCTACTATGATAAGCCATTAGAGAATCTTTGTTAGCCAGTATCACTGGAGCACACTTGGTTCATCAGATTGATTTCCCTAGAGCCCTAAGAATATTGGACAGGAAAAAGAAAAAGGGGGGATTGTTTTAGCTTCTTGTGGAGGAAATGGAGGTGTTGTATTTGTGGTTCAGGTGAAAAAAGGCTTAGGCATGGAACCATACCTGAATTCCAATACTGATTTTACTATTTGTTCACTTGGGAATTTACTTAATTCTTTGAGCCTTGGTTTTCATGTACATACAAAAGTGAAAGGCAATATCTGCAAGTTTTCTAAAGCAGTGTCTGGAAGAAGGTAAGTTAAATGAGTAGGTGTGAAGTAATAGCTACCTGATGTGGGTGTCAGCATTGGAGCTTTTATTCTTTTTTGAGGGGAGAGGGGTACTGAGAATTGAACTCAGTAGCACTCAACCACTGAGCCACAACCCCAACCCTTTTTTGTATTTTATTTAGAGACGGGGTCTGGCTGAGTTGCTCAGCGCCTTGCTTTTGCTGAGGCTCGTGATCCTCCTTCCTGAGCCTCCTGAGCTGCTGGGATTACAATTGTGTGCCACCACACCCCGTGCCAGGCTGGAGCTTTTATTCTTAATGGTGAGTTATAGGAGGCATCAGGTACCAGGTGGGAGCTGAGTACACTATAGGAAAAGACATCACAATGTGGCAGATGGTCCCTAGGAAAGCAGAAAGAAGCAACCCTTATTTACTTCACAATTTTATTCAAAGTTATCATGTTAAAGTATTTTGCTTTTATGGAAACTTTTATCACCTTTTAATGTATAGTGGACACATGTGAGAATGATGACTTAATGATTTGGATTTGGCCTGGTGTAAACCGACACAAATACAAAGCTGGGGTCAGGGCTGTGGAGGAGGCTGGCAGGAAAGATCCTCATGGGCTCTGTGGGACCAAGGTGGGCTGGGAGATGACAGGGTGGGTACAGTGTGTGTGAGTCATTTTGAGATTAGATGTACATATCACCATGACTTGCCATAAAGAAAAAAAATCTAAAAAATCATGTTCCCAAGAAGAAAGCAGCTGAAAGTCATGTTTTAAATTATGGAAATTAAGAACTTTCTGTATGTCTTGAAGGCCATGCTATTTATCTCATTTGCAATGGAAAACAATCTGTTGTTTCAAATAGCACAGATTTTTTTCCAAGTTGGCAATACACGTTCATGGTTCAAAAATCAAAATGATACAAAAGAGTACACACGAAGAACTCTTACTCCCCATCTGTCCTATCCTCTCTCAATTCTCAGATCTTTTATTAGTTTTGGTGTGCTGGCCTATTTGTTTATCCTTCCAATATTTGTATATGCATATGTGAATAGATAAGAACAGAATATATTCTTACCCCTACTCACTTTATTACATGAAAGGTAGTATACCATAAGCACTGTCTTGCATTTGTTTTCTTTAGTCAACAGTATGACCTGAATCTCTTGTATCAGTACAGAAAACATCCTCATTACAATTTGTGCAGCTGCATAGTATTGTGGAAATGAACAATGGTTTACTTGCGTCTTTACCAAGCTCTGCCACAATAAGTAGTTGTGTACACGTTCATTAAACTGTATGCAGATTGAGCTGTAGGAAAGATACCCAAGGATCAGTGAATCTGTATTTTGGTAAGAATTGCCAGTTCCCATCTACTGATAACACTGTTTCCCCTTCAATGGTAATCTGGGATTTTAAATTATATATCTTGTATTGTTTTGTATTCTGTTTGGCCATGCTTATTTCTTTTGTTGTGAAATTTTCATTCATGTGCTTAGATTATTTTCCTATTAAGTTATTCCTAATCTTTTTAATTCCTGAGAGCTCTTTAAAATTCTTTATCTATTCAGGAGAACAGAATTCATTGTTGATAAGATTTGTTAATTTTCCCCCCAGTTTATCATCTTATTTACTTTGTTTATTGTAGTCGCCTGAAGCGATGGCCGCTTGGAGCAAAGAAGCCGCGGGAAGAAGTTTTGAGACGAACTGGAAACAAACAGCTCTTTATTCTGGCAACTTTTCTCCCTGGCTCTAACTACACCCCGACACGCCGTCCACGCTCCTCTAACCTCCAAAATGGCGCAGACCTCCTCCGCAATCTCGCTCAAGTCCCTCGAGATCTCCAGCCAAGTCTCGCAAGATCCCGGGCCAAGTACGGAAGGCGCCAATGCCCAAACATGTCCAAAGCCAAAGCCCGTAGTCCACCGCAATTTAAGCCATCTCCCCAAACAGGGCTCCTGCATTTCCCCCTTTTGTTTTAAAAGAGGTAATGCTCTAGGACGTCTATGTGCAACCAACATTCTTACCCGTCATCGGATAATCAAGGCTGTGCCCTTGACTCCTGTCTTAGGTTGATATGTCGGCCACATGAGACTGTCCCGTGCGACTGTGCCTGTCTTAGGTTGTCCCCCTCTGGGGATCTTACCCGTCATTGGCTAACCAGCCATCCAATGGAGCCCTTTAGGATCGACTGTGTATGATGACTAACAGCCGTCCAATTGTGAGGAGATGTTGTGGCTTTAAGGCAACAAGCCTTTTGGTGACGAGCCAAATTGTATAGCATATCAAATTGTTTAAACAAATTATTTGCCCTAAGTTTCATCAAGTAACACACTGAATTGTCTGGACAAATGTCCGCAAGTCATTGTCCCGTAAAGTCCCAAACAATGAAAGATCAAAATGTCCATTTGTTATAACACGTTGATGTAGGAGGTCCCATGCATGTAGAGCAGAGGCCACACTGTTGGTGAGGTTGTTTGATGCTTGAGCAGCAGGGATGCTTGTGGTGACCGCGTTCCCTGCAGCTATAGCAGCAACCGTCTTTTTTATATCTAGATAATGCCACCGGCAAATCTTCAGGGCCCGCTACCTAGAAACTCAAGCATCAATTATTAAAGGAAAGGCAGTGTTATTTCAGCACTGAGTGAAGAGTCGAGTTGTCAAACTAAAAAACAGAATTATTAGATTAGAAAATTAAAGTTGATTTCTGCTCATACACATTGTTGTTTGAGCTCACACAAACATAAGTTGTCAAAATATCATATTGAGAACAAAAGAAAGAAAGACTGAGGGTATTTACTGTATTAAAGATAGATTAAAGAAAAGCTAAAGGCACTTTGGAGAAATAATTTGTCAGCTGGAACCCTCAAGTCTCTGTATACACAGCAATTTTTTACCTGTTGAGATAATTGAAATTAATCAGCTATTAAACAAATGAAGTTAATAACAAATGAACAATCTTATGTCAAAACACCAAAATATTAGGTTATATAGCACTAGTCATATTGTTTGCTAAAGAGAAGTCCCAGGGATACCTATAATCAAAATTGAAAGTACCTTCATTTATAAAATTATTTACCTAAATTGAATACTCTCAACCTAAAATGAATTAAAGTTATTTGGATCCATATATATATATATATATATATATATATATATATATATATATATTCTTTTTCATAAGCGCTTTGTTCTTTGTGACGTCACACTGGACAGACGAACAAACATACAAACATATATTTGTGACGTCACATTAACATGAAATGTAGACAAATGTACAGACATAAAGACATGTATAAAAAGAAAAAAAAAAATACAATTGTGTGCACACTAAAAAGAGATCTCCTCATCCCCGGCCGGGAGGAATGACTCTTGAGTTGTGAAACATTTTGAAGGATACTTTTGAGGGAGTCATTCTATATCTTCATCTTGGTCTTCTTGACTTTGTACCTTTTTTATTAATCTTGATTCCTCAACAACTACATCTTGATCATTTTGATGTGGTACCTGCTTTATTAATCTAGATGGTATCCATATTGGAGAGGATTCGTGTTTTGGAAAAACACAAACAGATCCTCTCCCCCAAATTAATACTGGATCTGGACCCTTCCATGTACCTGAAAGAACATCCTTCCAGTAAACCAAGGGTTTATGTTGTTGGTGTGGATTCCAATGTCTGTCTCCAGCAGAATAACCATTAGAGTCTAAAGTTAAAAAATTTAAGGTAAACAGGGCAACTGCCAATCTGTCTTTAGGACTTTTCCAATTTCCTTCTTTTTGTTTTAATAACATAATTTTCAGTGTGCAGTTTGCTCTTTCAATAATGCCCTGACCCTGAGGATTGTATGGGATGCCTGTTTTATGGGATATGTTGAATTTTGCGCAAAACTGTTTGAAAGATGAGGACGTATATGCGGGGCCATTATCTGTTTTAAGCATTTTGGGGATGCCCAATGCAGCAAAAGCTTGTAAACAATGAGATGTGACATCTTTAACTTTTTCTCCAGAATGTAAGGAAGCAAAAATCATGCCTGAACATGTATCTATGGTTACATGAATAAATCGCAATTTTCCAAAGCTTGGCTCATGAGTAACATCCATCTGCCACAAATGATTGGGCATTAATCCTCTAGGGTTAACACCAAAATGAGGATTGGGCAAATGTGTCATACAAGATTTACAATCTTTTACAATTGTTCTGGCTTGCTCTTTTGTGATTTTAAACCTACGTTGCAAGGTGGTGCTGTTGACGTGAAACTGGGAATGAAATAAAGTAGCTTGTTGTAGTGCTGAAAGTATAAATATTGTTTTTGTAAGTTCATCAGCCTTTTGATTACCTTCATGGAGGGGGCCAGGCAAATTAGTATGTGCTCTAATATGGCCTACGAATAGAGGTTCTTTTCTTGCTCACAAAAGTTTTTGTATTTGATAAAACAATTTAAAAGCTGGAGTATGAGGTGCTATTGGTCCTGCTAACTCTAATTTTGGGACGGCTTGTACAATATAGTGGCTATCTGAAAAAATGTTTATGGGCTGGTCTCTAAAATTTTCCAGAGCTCTTACCACAGCTTCCAATTCCACTAGTTGAGCTGATTTGTGTGCAGTTATGTAAGTCATATTTTCTTTTGTAGTGACTATTGCAGCAGTACCATTTGAGGACCCATCTGTAAATACATTAAATGCCTTAGGAATAGGTTGATTTTTTATTACCTGTGGAAATATAATAGGATGATTAATACAAAAAGATAATATAGGAGACTTAGGAAGGTGATTATCAAAATTTGCAGAGGTAGAGCATCTAGCTATAGCCCAGTCATTATCGTTGAAGCATAAATATTCAATCTGTGACGATGAATAGGGAGTAATAATAGTAGCAGGGTGAATGCCAAATATTTTAGTAGAAGTTTTAAGTCCTTGAAGAATAAGTTTAGCCACCATGGAGGTATAAGACTCAATTATGCTTTTAGGAGAGACGGGCAAATGTATCCATAATAAAGGCCCTTGTTGCCAAAATACTCCTGTGGGTGTATATTGTGAAGAAATAATAATCAACATCAGCGGTTGAGTTAAATCAAATCTGTCACAATGAGCTCCTTCAATGGCTTTTTCTACTAACTTTAAAGCTTTCCTAGCATCTGGAGTCAGTGTTCGCGGTGAGGATGGATCAGGGTCCCCTCGAAGGATATCAAATAAAGGTTTTAATTGGCCAGTAGTGAGGTTTAGTGTAGGGCGAAGCCAATTAATGTCACCCAGCAGTTTTTGGAAATCATTGAGGGTGGTTAAATGTTCTTTATTTATTAAAATTTTTTGGGGTCTAACAAAAGTATCCATGATTTTAAATCCTAAATATAATATGGGAGATCTAGTTTGAACTTTTTCTTCTGCTATATATAATCCGTATTTTTTTAAATTTTCTACCATGTCACTGAATATATTAAATAAGATTTTTTGATTAGGGTAGGCCAGTAAAATATCATCCATGTAATGTAGACACATGAGGTTTGGATAGTTATTTTTAATGGGTTGGATAGCCTTGTCCACATATATTTGGCATATGGTGGGGCTATTAGCCATTCCCTGTGGTAAAACCTTCCATTGATATCTCTGATCAGGGCCATTATTGTTAATAGAAGGAACTGAAAAAGCAAACCTGGGGGCATCCAGAGGATGTAGGGGAATAGAAAAGAAGCAATCCTTTATATCAAGACTAATAACATGGAAACTTTTTGGAATAGCTACAGGATTCGGAAGTCCAGGTTGAGTAGGGCCCATGACTTGCATGGTTTTATTAATTTGTCTAAGATCATGTAATAATCGCCATTTTCCTGATTTTTTCTTGATCACAAATATGGGGGAATTCCAGGGAGAGGTGGAAGGTTCTATATGTCCTGCTTCTAATTGTTCCTGAACTAGTAGGTGGGCCGCTTGTAATTTCTCTTTAGATAGGGGCCACTGAGGGACCCACACTGGCTTATCAGAAAGCCATGGTATTTTTAAAATTATTTTCTCAGTGGCCCCGAAGAAAAATGTCTTTTTCCTATATGATAATGATTTCTTTTAGGGTTACGCTTACCCTGTACTTTTTGATAATGATTTCTTTCAGGGTTAAGACTACCCTGTATATTTTCACATTTAACACCTGCAGGTTTGGTTGCAAGGTGTACTCCCATTTGTTGTAAAATATCTCTTCCCCATAAAGTAACTGGTAGGTTAGGTAAAACATAAGGCTGAAACGTTCCTTTATGTCCTTCATCATCCTCCCATTTTAAAATTACTGCACTTTTTTCTGGGAGGTTATTATATCCCAAGCCTCTTAAACTGGTTGAAGCTTTTTGCAGAGGCCAGTGTTTGGGCCATTGTCGTAAATTAATGATGGAGGAATCAGCTCCAGTATCTATAAGTCCCTCCATTTCTATTCCTTGGATTCTTATTTTACACATAGGCCTCCTAGTACAGTCTCGAACCCAGCAAGCCATGGGACTCGAATCAGTGGAACAAAATCTTGTATTGTTCCCTTTTTGAGGCATACTCATTTTAAATGAATTATGTAAATTTGGAAGGAGAAGCAGCTGAGCAATTTTATCTCCTTGATTAACAGAACTTATACTTTGGGGTGAGCTAAGCATTATTTTTATTTCCCCTTTGTAGTCTGAGTTTATTACACCTGGGGTCACTTGCAAACCTAATAAGCTTTGAGGACTTCGCCCGATAATAAGTCCTACAGTCCCTGAGGGAAGAGGTCCCCTGACTCCTGTGGGAATCAGTTGAACCCCCATTTCAGGTGTTAACACTATTCGGGCGGTGGAACAGAGGTCTAATCCTGCATTTCTTCCTGTTCCTCTGGTGAGGGAGTGGATGGGTAATAGGGGTTGTGTCGGGGAAGCATCTGAATGGATGCTTGAGGATACTCCTCTTCCAATGCCTCGTACATTTGTGGGCCCCGGGGCATTGGGCCCCGTGCCCCGTTTTTTGAATTCCTGAACAAAGGATTTCCATGGATGTCAAATTTTGAATAACATTTATTGGCCCAATGATTTCCCTTTTTACACCTGGGGCAGCAACCTGGAGCACGGTATGAATTTGGTCTTATTTCTCTTTTGGGATTTTGCCTAGAATAGCCTGATTGATTATGACAATTTTTCCTGGAATATCCTGATTGATTATAGTGTCTAGGTTGAGTCCTTGTGAAATTCTGAGGGGCAGCATCTCTAACAGCTGCTGCAATCATATTCCCTGTGACAAAGGCATCATTTATATCTTTACATAGTTGTATATATATGGAAAGATCCTTTTTATTTCTCCATGGCCTGATGGCTTCCTGGCAATATTTATTAGCGTTTTCATATGCTAATTGAACAACTAATGGCATAACTTGATCAACGTCTCCAAAAACTCTACCTGCAGTTCTCAAAAGTCGATCAGCAAATTCAGCATATGGTTCATTAGGTCCTTGAATTACTTTGGACAAGCTACCTTGTAGATCCCCAGGTCCTTGTACAGTTTTCCATGCCTTTAAAGCAGCTGCGTTTATCTGAGCATATACTCCTGGGGTATAATATTTTTGAACCTGTACGTCTGCGAATGGCCCTTCTCCTGTGAGCATTTCTATATTATGGTCTCCAAACCCTGCATCTGCATTTATTTTAGCTGTTTCTATACAAAGTTCTTGAAATTGTGATCGCCAAACCAAGTATTGTCCCCCACTTAATGTTGCTTTACATAGACGTTTCCAGTCTGAGGGGGTTAAGCTAAAGGTGTTAAGGGACTCCAGTATACTCAACGTGAAAGGAGCTTGGGGTCCATATGTCATTACTGCCTCTTTGAGAATTTTTATTGTTTTGAAATCTACTGACTGGTGGCCCCTCTCTCCATTTTCATATTCAAATACTGGCAGTTCCCAACGTATCTGTGAGTTACCCTCGAGAGCACATAAGCGCTCAGAAAGACTTTTTATTTCTATTTCTAGGGTATGCAAACGCCTAGTGATACCCTTCATATTTTCTGTAATAGATTCCACCCATGGGGGAGTGGAGGACATAGGTTCCTCCACTTGATGGTCCCTTATCTTGGTCTTCCTTAATTTCCTTTTGTTCATTTTTTCAGAATCACTTTTACTTAATTCCTCCTCACTACTACTACTCTCATTGGTCCTAACTGACTCAGTAACATCCTGAGTCCCGGATTCAATTGAGAGCATGTATCCTTGAACTATCTCTAATAAATCTTGAATAGCTTTAGCAGCTCGGATCTTTGTCATTTTTGAGCCCGCACTGATACTATCCTTACTGGCCCTAACTGACTCAGCCGAGGCCAAGCTTTCATGATCACTTTCACTTTTTTCCAAATTCTCCTCACTAATAACTGACTCAGCTATATCAAAGAATCCATCAAGAGCCTTGTACACTTGGGTCTTAGTTATTTTCGAACCCATTTTAACCGCTCTGACTAGAGACTCCTGCGAGGTTCCTCAGTTCTTACCTGCCGTGTCGATTCCCCGTCCGGGCCACCACCTGTAGTCGCCTGAAGCGATGGCCGCTTGGAGCAAAGAAGCCGCGGGAAGAAGTTTTGAGACGAACTGGAAACAAACAGCTCTTTATTCTGGCAACTTTTCTCCCTGGCTCTAACTACACCCCGACACGCCGTCCACGCTCCTCTAACCTCCAAAATGGCGCAGACCTCCTCCGCAATCTCGCTCAAGTCCCTCGAGATCTCCAGCCAAGTCTCGCAAGATCCCGGGCCAAGTACGGAAGGCGCCAATGCCCAAACATGTCCAAAGCCAAAGCCCGTAGTCCACCGCAATTTAAGCCATCTCCCCAAACAGGGCTCCTGCAGTTTATGGTATGTTTGCCATGGCCATAAATTTTAGAGAAAATTTAATTTGCCTTCTTTAATTTTATGGCGTTTGTTTTTTGGTCATAGACAGCCCTTCTCAACTCCAAAGTTATTAAGAAATCCACCCATATTTTCTTCTTTTTATTTATTTATTTATTTATTTAAATTTATTTGTAAATTTTAAGTTGTTAGCAATGACAGCAGAATGCATTACATTTCATATTATAGAGCACATTTTTACGTATCTCTGGTTGTATACAAAGTATATTCACACCATTCATGACTTCATATATGCACATAGGGTAATGATATCCATCTCATTCTACCATCCTTTTTTTCTCTTCTTCACCCCTTTGCCCCTCTCTTCCCCTCCCTACCCATTGGCCATTCCAGTGTTCCTCTAATCCTCCTATGCTCGCTGTCTCAACCCCACTGTGAATTAGCCTCCTTATATCAGAGAAAACATTTGGAATTTGGATTTGAGGATTGGCTAACTTCACTTAGCATTTTATTCTCCAACTTCATCCATTTATCTGTGAATGCCATGATTTTATTCTCTTTTATTGCTGAGTAATGCTCCATTGTATATATATACCACATTTTCTTTATCCATTCATCTACTGAAGGGCATCTAGGTTGGTTCCATAGTTTAGCTATTGTGAATTGTGCTGCTATAAACATTGATGTGGCTGTGTCCCTGTAGTATGCTGTTTTTAAGTCCTTTGGGTATAGACCTAGGAGTGGGATAGCTGGGTCATAGGTGGTTCCATTCCCAGTTTTCCAAGGAATCTCCATACTGCTTTCCATATTGGCTGCACCATTTTGCAGTCCCACCAACAAATGTATGAGTGTGCCTTTTTCCCCACATCCTTGCCAACATTTATTGTTGTTTGTTCTTAATAGCTGCCATTCTGACTGGAGTAATATGAAATCTTATTAGAGTAGTTTTGATTTGCATTTCTCTAATTGCCAGAGATGTTGAACATTTTTCCATGTATTGATTGATTTTATATCTTCTTCTGAGAAGTGTCTGTTCAGTTCCTTGGCCCATTTATTGATTGGGTTACTTTTTTTTTTTTTTTGATGTTAAGATTTTTGAGTTCTTTATATATTCTAGAGATTAGTGCTCTATCTATGTGCATGTGGTAAAAATTTGTTCCCAATTAGTAGGCTTTCTATTCACCTCACTGATTGTTCCTTTTGCTAAGAAGAAGCTTTTTAGTTCGAATCTATTCCATTTATTGATTCTTGATATTAATTCTTGTGCTACAGGAGTCTTATTAAGAAACTTGGGGCCTAATCCAACATGTTGGAGATTAGAGCTTACTTTTTCTTCTATTAGGTGTAGTGTCTCTGGTCTAATTCCTAGATCCTTGATCCACTTTGAGTTGAGTTTTGTGCATGGTGAGAGATAGAGGTTTAATTTCATTTTGTTGCATATGGATTTCCAGTTTTCCCAGCACCATTTGTTGAAGAGGCTATCTTTTCTCCAATGTACATTTTTGGTGCCTTTGTCTAATATCAGATAACTGAAATTATATGTGTTAGTCTCTGTGTCCTCTATTCTGTACCATTGGTCTACTGGCCTATTTTGGTGTCAATAACATGCTGTTTTTGTTACTATTGCTTTGTAGTATAATTTAAGGTCTGGTATAGTGATGCTACCTGCTTCACGCTTCTTGCTAAGGATTGCTTTAGCTATTCTGGGTCTCTTATTTTTCCAGATGAATTTCATGACTGCTTTTTCTATTTCTATGAGGAATGTCCTTGGGATTTTGATTGGAATTGCATTAAATCTGTATAGCACTTTTGGTAGTATGGTCATTTTGACAATATTAGTTCTGCCTATCCAAGAGCAAGGTAGATCTTTCCATCTTCTGAGGTCTTCCATAATTTCTTTCTTTAGTGTTCTGTAGTTTTCATTATAGAGGTCTTTCACGTCTTTGGTTAAGTTGATTCCCAATTTATTTTTAGATGCTATTGTAAACAGGGTAGTTTTCCTCATTTCATTTTCGGAGGATTTTTCACTGATACATAGAAAGGCCTTAGATTTATGGGAGTTGATTTTGTATCCTGCTACTTTGCTGAACAGACCAATTTCAAGCGATGAAATACAAGATGCCATCAGAAGCCTACCAACCAAGAAAAGCCCAGGACCAGATGGATACACAGCCGAGTTCTACAAGACCTTTAAAGAAGAACTGATACCAATACTCTTCAATTTATTTCAGGAAATAGAAAAAGAGGGAGCACTACCAAACTCATTCTATGAGGCCAATATCACCCTGATCCCAAAACCAGGCAAAGACACATCAGAGAAAGAAAACTTCAGACCAATATCTCTAATGAACATAGATGCAAAAATTCTAAATGAAATTCTGGCAAAATGGATACAAGAACATATCAAAATATAGTACACCATGATCAAGTGGTGTTCATTCCAGGATGCAAGGATGGTTCAACATGTGGAAATCAATAAATGTAATTCATCACATCAATAGACTTAAAGACAAGAACCATATTATTATCTCAATAGATGCAGAAAAAGCATTTGACAAAATACAGAACCACTTCATGTTCAAAACACTAGAAAAACTAGGGATAACAGGAATATATCTCAACATTGTAAAACCTATCTATGCTAAGTCTCAGGCCAACATCATTCTAAATGGAGAAAAATTGAAAGCATTCCTTCTAAAAACTGGAAAAAGACAGGGATGCCCTCTTTCACCACTTCTATTTAACATAGTAATTGAAAAACTGGCCAGAGCAATAAGACAGACGAAAGAAATTAAAGGGATACAGATAGGTAAAGTAGAACTCAAATTATCTCCATTTGCTGACAATATGATTTTATACCTAGGAGACCCAAAAAATTCCACCCATATATTTTCTACAACTCATATTTATCCATGTACTTTGAGTTGTAGATATTTGATGTAATTGAAGTTTTATTTTCATATGCTCCATGAGGTATAGCTCTAATTTTCTCTTTTCTTCAAATGGACAATTATTCCTTTAATCTGTATATTCTTTATTCTACTGATATTAGATACCATCTTTATCACATAAGAAATTCCTGAATATATTTGTGTATATCTAAACATTTTATTCTGTTCCATTGGTTTTTCTATTCATGTACCAATACCAGATAACTTAATTATTAAAAGTTTGTGCCCACCGACCTCCGCCTCAGAGCAGGAGACAGCAAGGACAGACCTGCCAACTCTGCCTGAGCCCAGGCCGGCCCAGGGCAGTCCTGCGGACCTTCATCCGAGCACGGCCAGCCCCAGGTCAGTCCCACCAAGGCCTGCTGGTGTGCGACCAGCCTCCAGCCAGCCCCACAGACCTCTGTCCCGGAGCAGGAGACAGCAAGGACAGACCCGCCAAATCTGCTTAGAGTGCAAGTGGGCCCAGAGCAGTCCCGGGGTCCTACATCAGAGTGCTGCCAGGCCCAGGCTCCATCCAGTCCCGCCGACCTACTCCCCAGAGCAGGAGACAGCAAGGACAGATCTGCCAACACTGCCTGAGCCCAGGTGGGCCCAGGGCAGTCCCACTGACCTTCACCCCAGTGTGGTTAGCCCCAGACCACCACAGGAGCTCAGACTCAACCAGTTCAGTGCACACCAATCAGTGTGAACCCAGCCCCAGGTAGCATACTTTGAGGGTCAGTGGCAGGTTCTGATAGTCCAGTGCTAAGGGGAGGCACAGACAACCTGCTAGGATATTATAAGAATATAGGGAAGACAGCCGGGCGCGGTGGCTCACGCCTGTAATCCCAGCACTTTGGGAGGCTGAGGCAGGAGGATCGCGAGTTCAAAGCCAGCCTCAGCAGTGGCGAGGCACTTAGCAACTCAGTGAGACCCTGTCTCTAAATAAAAATACAGAAAAGGGCTGGGGATGTGACCCAGTGGACGAGTGCCCCTGAGTTCAATCCCCGGTACCACAAAAAAAAAAAAAAAAAAAAAAAAAAAAAAGAATATAGGGAAGAAACTGTAATAAGTCAGATCTACACTGCAAAAAAGTAAAGCAAATAGACATCATGAAAAAACAGGGGAGGAAAATACCCCAAACAAACCAGGATTCTACAATAACAGAACCCATGCTCAGCAAAGTTGAAGAAATGTCAGAGAAGGAGTTCAGAAGGTTCATAATTAAAATGATCTGTGAATCAAAGAATGACCTAAATGAGCAAATACAGGCAAAAATTGACCACTACAACAAAGATATAAGAGAGCAAATACAGGTAGCAAAAGATTACTTCAAAAAAGAGATAGAAACTCTGAAAAAAAAAAAAAAGTCAGAAATTCTTTAAATGAAGGAAACAATTAACCAAATAAAAAACACAATTGAAGGCATCACCAACAGACTAGATCAACTGGAAGAAAGAACTTCAGACAATGAAGACAAAGTATATAATCTTGAAAATAAAGTTGACCACACAATGAAGATAGTAAGAAAGCATGAACAGAACATCCAAGAAGTATGGGACAGCATCAAAAGACCAAATCTAAGAATAATCGGGATAGAGGAAGGCACAGAGTTTCAAACCAAAGGAATGCACAACCTCTTCAATGAGATAATATCAGAAAATTTTCCAAGCGTGAAGAATGAATTGGAAAACCAAATACAAGAGGCCTATAGGACACCAAATGTACAAAATTACAACAGATCTACACCAAGACACATTATAATGAAAATGCCTAGCACACAGAACAAGGATAGAATTTTAAAGGCCGCAAAAGAGAGGAATCAGATCACATAAAGGGGGAGACCAATTCATATCACAGCAGATTTTTCAATTCAGACACTCAAAGCTAGGAGATCATGGAACAATATATTCCAAGCTCTGAAGGAAAAGGGATGCCAACCAAGAATCTTATACCCAGCAAAATTAAGCTTTAGATTTGAGGACAAAATAAAAACCTTCCATGATAAACAAAAGTTAAAAGAATTACAAGTAGAAAGCCAGCACTACAGAACATCCTCGGCAAAATATTCCATGAAGAGGAAAAGAAAAACAATGATGATAATCAACAGAGGTGTCAGAATATTATAAGGGGTTGAGGTCAATAGCCCCCCTGTACCCAGGATGGACCTCTTCTGTCTACCAAAAGAGGCCAGAAGGGCCTACCTCAATGATGAGACTGGATTGGGAAAGTAAAGGCCGCCAACGCTTCCTCCCCTGCCTTCAAAAGACTCAGAGCTGCGTTGGGGAGCCCAGTCAGTAGAATGTTGGAACTCGTTTATTGAAGGGGTGCACAATGTTTTATAGTGGACATCAGCCAATCAGCAGAAAGATCATAGGGACACATAAGGAGCATTGGCAGATGCCATTGGCGGAGCCATTGGCTTATCCTTGGGGTGGTTTCAGTTCTCACAGCCATGCCGCCTGCTTAGCCTAGGTCCTGTAACAGGGCGTGGCAATGTGGCAAGCAGCCAGAAAGCCAGAGCTTTTCCATCCCCTTGGCAGAAAATGTAAGGTCTCAACACAGAGGGAGGTATTACACTAAAGAAAAAAAAAAATCAGAAGAGAAAACATGTCAAGTTAAATACCAAAAATAAACAAAAATAGCTGGTAATACAAAACACATCTCAATAATAACTCTGAATGTTAATGGCCTAAACTCACCAATCAAAAGACATAGACTAGCAGATTGGATTAAAAAAACAGACCTAACAATATGCTGCCTCCAAGAGACTCATCTCATAGGAAAAGACATCCATAGGCTGAGGGTGAAAGGTTGGGAAAAATCCTACTACTCATATGGACAGAGGAAACAAGCAGGGGTTTCTATCCTCATATCAAATAAAGTAGACTTCAAGCTAAATCAATCAAAAGGGATAAAGAAGGATACTATATACTGCTCAAGAGAACCATACACCAACAAGACTTAACAATTATAAATATATATGCCCCAAACAATGGACCATCCATGTTCATCAAACAAATTCTCCTCAAGTTTAAGAGTCAAATTGACCACAACACAATAATTCTGGGTGACTTTAACACACCCCTTTCGCCACTGGATAGATCTTCTAAACAAAAGCTGAAAAAAGAAACTATAGAACTCAAAAATACAATAAACAACTTAGACTTAACTGACTTATATAGAATAGTTCATGCTTCAACAAGTGAATACACTTTCTTCTCAGCAGCACATGGAACCTTCTCTAAAATAGACCATATACTAGGCCACAAAACAACTCTGAGCAAATACAAAAAAGTTGAGATTCTACCCTGCATTCTATCCGACCATAATGGAATGAAATTAGAAATCAATGATAAAATAAGAAAGAAAAGCTACTCCAACACCTGGAGACTAAATAATATGCTACTGAATGAACAATGGGTTGCAGATGACATCAAAGAGGAGATAAAAAAATTCTTAGAGGTGAATGAGAACACAGACACAACATATAGAAATCTCTGGGACACTATGAAGGCAGTTCTAAGAGGAAAGTTCATTGCATTGAGTTCATTCCTCAAAAGAAGAAAAAGTCAACAAATAAATGACTTAAAATTACATCTCAAAGCTCTAGAAAAAGCAGAACAATCCAACACCAAAAGTGGTAGAAGACAGGAAATAATTAAAATCAGAGCTGAAATTAATGAAAATTGAAACCAAAGAAACAATTGAAAAAATTGACAAAACAAAAAGTTGGTTCTTTGAAAAAATAAATAAAATTGACAGACCCTTATCCAGGCTAACAAAGAGAAGAAGAGAGATAACTCAAATTACTAACATATGTGATGAAAAAGGAAATATCACAACAAACACTACGGAAATACATGAAGTAACTCGAAATTATTTTGAAAACTTGTACTCCAACAAAATACAAAAGACCGAAGGCACTGACAAATTTCTAGAGTTGTATGATCTGCCCAAACTTAAGCAGAATGATGTACATAATTCAAACAGACCAATTTCAAGCGACGAAATAGAAGATGCCATCAGAAGCCTACCAACCAAGAAAAGCCCAGGACTAGATAGATACCCAGCTGAGTTCTACAAGACCTTTAAAGAAGAACTGATACCAATACTCTTCAATTTATTTCAGGAACTAGAAAAAGAGGGAGCACTTCCAAACTCATTCTATGAGGCCAACATCACCCTGATCCCCAAGCCAGGCAAAGACACATTCAAAAAAAAAAAAAACTTCAGACCCATATCTTTAATGAACATAGATGCAAAACTTCTCATTAAAATTCTAGCAAAATGGATACAAAAACTTATCATAAATATAATACAGCATGATCAAGTGGGGTTCATTCCAGGGATGCAAGGATGTTTCAACATATGGAAAACAATAAATGTAATCCATCACGTCAATAGATTCAAAGATAAGAACCATATGATTATCTCGGTAGATGCAGAAAAAGGATTTGACAAAATACAGCACCCCTTCATGCTCAAAACACTAGAAAAACTAGGGATAAAAGGAATATATCTCAACATCATAAAAGCTATATATGCTAATCCCCAGGCCAACATTATTCTAAATGGATAAAAATTGAAAGCATTCCCTCTAAAAACTGGAACAAGACAGGGATGCCCTCTTTCACCACTTCTATTCAACATAGTAATTGAAATGTTGGCCAGAGCAATAAGACAGACAAAAGAAATTAAAGGGATACAGATAGGTAAATTAGAACTCAAATTATCATTATTTGCTGATGATATGATTTTGTACCTAGAAGACCCAAAAAATTCCACCAGAAAACTTCTAGAACTCATAAATGAATTCAGCAAAATAGCAGGATACAAAATCAACTCCCATAAATCTAAGGCATTTCTATATATCAGTGACAAATCCTCAGAAAGGGAAATGAGGAAAACTACCCCGTTTACAATAGCATAAAAAAAAAATACTTGGGAATCAACTTAACCAAAGATGTGAAAGACCTCTATAATGAAAACTACGGAACACTAAAGAAAGAAATTATGAAAGACCTCAGAAGATGGAAAGATCTACCCTGTTCTTGGATAGGCAGAACTAATATTGTCAAAATGACCATACTACCAAAAGCACTACACAGATTTAACGCAATGCCAATCAAAATCCCAAGGACATTCCTCATAGAAATAGAAAAAGCAGTCATGAAATTCATCTGGAAAAATAAGAGACCCAGAATAGCTAAAGCAATCCTTAGTAAGAGGAGTGAAGCAGGTAGCATCACTATACCAGACCTTAAATTATACTACAAAGCAATAGTAACAAAAACAACATGTTATTGGCACCAAAATAGGCCAGTAGACCAATGGTACAGAATAGAGGACACAGAGACTAACACATATAATTTCAGTTATTTGATATTAGACAAAGGCACCAAAAAATGTACATTGGAGAAAAGATAGCCTCTTCAACAAATGGTGCTGGGAAAACTGGAAATCCATATGCAACAAAATGAAATTAAACCTCTGTCTCTCACCATGCACAAAATTCAACTCAAAGTGGATCAAGGATCTAGGAATTAGATCAGAGACACTACACCTAATAGAAGAAAAAGTAAGCTCTAATCTCCAACATGTTGGATTAGGCCCCAAGTTCCTTAATAAGAATCCTGTAGCACAAGAATTAATACCAAGAATCAATAAATGGGATAGACTCAAATTACAAAGCTTCTTCTCAGCAAAAGAAATAATCAGTGAGGTGAACAGAGAGCCTACTAATTGGGAACAAATTTTTACCACATGCACGTCAGATAGAGCACTAATCTCTAGAATATATAAAGAACTCAAAAATCTTAACACCAAAAAAACAAATAACCCAACAATAAATGGGCCAAGGAACTGAACAGACACTTCTCAGAAGAAGATATACAATCAATCAAAAAATACATGAAAAATTTCTCAACCTCTCTGGCAATTAGAGAAATGCAAATCAAAACCACTCTAAGATTTCATTTCACACCTGTCAGAATGGCAGCTATTAAGAACACAAACAACAATAAATGTTGGAGAGGATGTGGAGAAAAAGGCACACTCATACATTGTTGGTGGGACTGCAAAATGGTGCAGCCAATATGGAAAGCAGTATGGAGATACCTTGGAAAACTTGGAATGGAACCACCTTATGACCCAGCTATCCCACTCCTTGGTCTTTACCCAAAAGATTTGTAAACAGCATACTACAGGGACACAGCCACATCAATGTTTATAGCAGCATAATTCACAATAGCTAAACTATGGAACCAACCTAGATGCTCTTCAGTAGATGAATGGATAAAGAAAATGTGGTATATACACACAATGGAGTATTACTCAGCAATAAGAGAGAGTAAAATCATGGCATTTGCATGTAAATGGATGGAGTTAGAGAATATAATGCTAAGTGAAGTTAGCCAATCCCAAAAAGCCAAATGCCAAATGTTTTCTCTGATATAAGGAGGCCAATTCACAGTCAGGTTGGGATGGGGAGCATAGGAGGATTAGAGGAACACTAGAATGGCCAGTGGGGAGGGAGGAGAAGGGAGGGGGAAAAGGGTGAATAAAAAAAAAAAGATGGTAGAATGAGATGGATATCATTACCCTAAGTGCATGTATGAAGTCACGAATGGTGTGAATATACTTTGCATACAACCAGAGATTTGTAAAAATGTGCTCTATATGTGTAATATGAAGTGTAATGCATTCTGCTGTCATTTATAACAACTTAGAATAAAAAATAAATTAAAAAAAAGAAATACTTCACTGGGGAAAAAAAGAGTTTGTGGTTCATTTTAATATCTGGTACATTGAATCTCTCCATATTTCTTTTAGTTTTTTAGCTATTTGTTTATTTTTCCACATGAACTTAGCATATAGATATTTTATTGGGATGATAAAACATTTAAAACTTAACTCAGGGTCCATTGCTGGATAAATACATAAGCAAATTGGGGTGGGGGTGGCAGAAATATATGTAATATACATCCACAGTGAAATTATTATTCAGCCTTAAAAGAAAGGGAATTCTGACACAAGTCACAACATGTATCAACAATGAGGTCATTATGTTAAGTGAAATAAGTCAGTCACAAAGGGACAATACTAAAAGGTTCTACTTTGATAAGGAACCTAGAGTAGTTTAGAGGCAAGGTGAAATGGTGCTTGCCAGGAGCTAGTGGGAGGGGGAAATGGAGTTATTATTTATTGGGTAAAGAAGTTCAGTTTAACAGAACAAAAGAGCTCTGGAGAAGGACTGTGGTGATGGGGACACAACATTATGAATGTATTCCACTCTATCAATGTGCTTTTCAGGAACACTTTAAAATTTTCCTCCTACACAGTTCTTGTTAATTAATTGTGCAGTGCTGGGGATCAAACCAGGGCCTAGGACATACAAGGCAAATGCTCTACCACTGAGCTATATGCCCAGCACCTGTTAATTTATTAACCTTGGTATCTTCTCTTTTTAAATATGGTCTTCTATTTAATTTTATCTTCAGAACAGTTTTCACTTTGAAATAAAACATTAAGAAGCACTGTGAGACCATGATCTCAACTAAGTAACTTCTAAGGTCAGTTGAAAAAAAAAAAGCCAAAATGAAACAGCTCCAAAACCACTTCAATCAGTAAAATTTGCATAGACACGTATCCTTACCAGTAAGTTACTGTAATACAAGCTAGCTAAGTAGCATCTAAACTCTTAACAGAGACAGCTGTTATTGGAAATAATAATGTGCCAGAGCACAATTATAGGTATAATTGCAAAAGGATTTTTTTTCTTATCTATAACTGTCTACCACCTTCTAATTGGTGGTCTTAGTGTCTTAGTCTCCTAAGGGACCTCTATTTTGATGTGAGGATACAAGTTAAGAGGATGTTGGGTTGGGTGGGAATAAATGGTTCAGGTATGAAATGGAATAGATATTTGGATTCTGGGGAAAGATCCTAGAATATGATAGCCTGGAGCCAGCTGGGCTGGAATTTGGAGGGGGAGGGATTGAGAAGGAAGCCCACTAGTTGGACGGACAGTTTGGGGGTAGAGGAAATATGCTATGGTGAGATCTGAATTGTGTATTGAGAGATGGGTGATGTTAACTTTTTCTTTTTCTTTTATTTATTTATTTGGTACTGGGGATTGAACCTAGGGTGCTTAACTACTCAGCCACATCCCTTTTTTTATTTTTTTATTTTGAGACAGAGTCTTGAAATTTCCTAGGCCCTTGATAAATTGCCTAGTGCTTCACCAAATTTCTGAGGCTGGCTTTGAACTTGCAATCCTCCTGCCTCAGCCTCCCAAGATGCTGGGATTACAGGCATGACGCTGGTGCCTGGCCATGTTAATCTTTTCCGACTCTCCTGAGAAGTGATTGTTACCGGTTTAGAAATCTATTATTATGGACATTCACATCTATTTTAAAAAAGAAGTCAATAATAAGCTGGGCGTGGTGGCGCATGCCTGTAATCCCAGCACTTGGGAGGCTGAGGCAGGAGGATTGTGAGTTCAAAGCCAGCCTCAGCAATGGAGAGGCACTTAGCAACTCAGTGAGACCCTGTCTCTAATAAAAATACAAAAAATGGCTGGGGATGTGGCCCAGTGGTCCAGTGCCCCTGAGTTCAATCCCCGGTACAAAAAAAAAAAAAAAAAAAAAAAAAAAAAAAAACAGTCAATAAATATTTATTTTTGTTTTATGTTTCCCCAGAATTAGGTTACTTCTCCCATCCTGAGTGCATTCATTCCTGTTTGTGAAATAAATTTTTGAGATGAACAATGCTATGGAACAAGTAGTTTGTCTTCTGTTTATAAAAATTGACTCTAATATGCCTGATTCTTGTTGCATTTTGGATAAAGAAAGAAGGGAATTGTTGCATTTATTTTTAATTTTTGTGGCTTTAATCTTGTTCTTCTGATGACCTCCACTGTTAGTGGCTTCTTCTCATTGGGTAAGTTCTCAGGTCAAATGCTGCTATATTGTATTTTATTTCTGGCATATACCTGTATCTAAAATTATCTTAATTATTTTTGTTTATTTCTTAGATGTAGCTTCTCTCAAAGACTTTGATTTTAGATTAGTGTGGATCTTGTCTGCTTTGTCCTCTGCTCCATTCCTGATGTTAAGAACAGTGGCCCATGTTAGGCCCTTAGTCTATATTTGTTGAATAAACAATTGAATGAAATAGGATTCTAATTCTGTATTTATTTTGCTTTTTTCACTTTATTTTATTTTCAAATTAAATTGATCTTAACTGATATATAAAAATATACAATTACACATATTAATGGACACCATGTTTTGATACGTATATATATTGTGTAAAGTCTTTTACTCTTTCAAGTTGCTCTTTTAAGTTATATCCTCATTTCAACATTTACTGAATTATATAACAGTAGTGAATTAAGAAAATGACTTTCAATTTCCCTTCTTAGCTTTTCTATATTAAATAACCTCTAGTATCCCTGCAAAATGATAATAATAATAAGTAACTTCAAATAAATACAAAAAGTTGAAATTTCGGCATCTTAGAGAAAGAAAACAAGGTTTATGGAATAAAATAATAGGTAGGCTGGGTTTGTACTTGAAATTATTTCTTTTCACTTGCTAATGGATACCCCACTTTCCTATTTTATGAAATGTAGGCTGTGGTTTTTTATCAACAAATTTATTTTAGTTCAGTTATAAAATATATCTTTTTGTAAATTGACCTAATATCTGCAAAGTATTTTAAGGAAAATAATTCAAAGCAGTAAAACAACTTGGTTAAAGATTTGGAGTAAAATACATTTGATCTTAAAATATTTTTTTTCTAGGTTCAAAAATACCTGTCAATAAAGCAAAAATATTAACCCACATTCATTGAGCAAATGTAATAGACAGGATGGAACAAAACAAGGATGTCCACTCTCACCACTTCTATTCATTATAGTACTAGAAATTTGAGCTGGATCAAATAAGAAAGAGAAGGGAATAAAAAGGATAAAAATGAGAAAAGAAGTCAAATTACCACAGCAGATGAGAACATTTTATACTTAAAAGATCCAAAGGGCTCCACCAGAAGACTGCTAAAGCTAATAAACAAATTCAACCAAGTATCAGGTTACAAAATTAATATACAGCTGGGTAAGATGGTGCAAACTTGTAATTCCAATGACTTGGGAGGCTGAGGCAGGAGGATTGCATGTTCAAGGCCAACCTCAGCAACTTAGTGAGGCCCTAAATGATTTAGTGAGACTCTGTCTCAAAACAAAAAATAAAAAGGGCTGGGGTTTTGTGTATGACTCAATGGTTATGCACCCCTATATTCAATCTCTGGTACAAAAACTAAAAAACAAAAGAACAATAACAACAAAACAAACAAACAAACAACAACAACAAAAAGAAAAAAAAAAAAAACCTAACATACCTGCACATCAATAATAAATCCACTGAGAAAGAAATCAGGAAAATAATACTGTGCATAATAGCCTCAAAAAGAAATGAACAAAACCACACTAGGAATAAATCTAACTAAGGAGGTGAAAGACCTCTACAATAAAATCTATAGAACACTGAAGAAAGAAATTGAAGAAGACATAAGAAGGTGGAAAGACCTCCCATGTTCATGGATAGGTAGAATTAACATTGCTAAGATGGCCTTATTACCAAAGGCAATATGCAGATTCAGTGCAATCCCCATAAAAATATCAATGACATCCTTCATAAAAATAGAAAGAAAGAAAAGTCCTAAAGTTCATTTGGAAAAACAAAAGACCCAAAATAGCCAAAACAATTCTAAACCCCCCGCCCCCCCCCCAAAAAAAAAAAAACAACGCTGGAAGCCTCATAATACCTACTTCAAATTATACTACAGAGTTAAAGTAACAAAAACTGGATGGTACTGGCATAAAAACACATAGAACAATGGAACAGAGTAAAACATACAAGACAAACCCACACAAATATAGTCATCTGATCCTTGATAAGGGTGCCAAAAGCACAATGGAGAAAAGACATCCTTTTTAACAAATGGTGCCAGGAAAAAGGGTTATCTATATATAGAAGAATGAGACTAGACCCTTATCTCTCACCGCCCATAAAAATCAGTTCAAAATTAATCAAAGATCTAGGAATTAGATCAGAAAGTATGCAACTCCTAGAAGAAAACATGAGGTCAACACTCCAGAGTGTAGGCACCAGCAATGACTTTCTCATCTGGATTCCTAAAGCTCAGGAAATAATGCCAATAATAAATGGGGTGGCATCAAATTAAAAGGCGTCTGCACAGCAAAGGAAACCATTAGGAATGTGAAGAGAGAACCTACAGAATGGCAGAAAATTTTTGCTAGCTACTCTTCTGACAGAGGATGAATATTCAGAATATCTAAAGAACTAAAACACTTAACACCAAAACCTCCAAATAATCCAATTAATAAACGGACAAATGAAATAAAAAGAAGAAATACAAATGGCCAGCAAATACATGAAAATAGGCTCAACATCTTTTGTAATTAGGGAAGTGCAAATCAAAATTACACTGCGACATCATCTATTAGAAGTCTGTCATCAAACATATAAACACTAGCCAGGCACAGTGGCGCACGCCTGTAATCCTAGCACTTGGGAGGCTGAGGCAGGAGGATCGCGAGTTCAAAGCCAGCCTCAGCAAGGGCGAGGCACTTAGCAACTCAGTGAGACCCTGTCTCTAATAAAATACAAAAAAGGGCTGAGGATGTGGCCCAGTGGTCGAGTGCCCCTGAGTTCAATCCCCGGTACCAAAAAAAAAAAAAAAAAAAAAAAAAAAAAGAATATAAACACTAATAAATACTGAAGAAAATGTGGAGGGACAAAAACCATTTTATACTGTTGGTGGAATTGTAATTAGAACAACCCCTAAGAACTCAGTATAAAGTTTCCTCAAAAGACTAGGAATAGAATCACCATATGATTCAGCTATACCACTCCTCAGTATTTATCCTAAAGAATTAACGTCACCATGCTAGAGCAATACACGAATACCCATGTTTATAATAGCACAATTCACAATAGCCAAACTATGGAACCAGACTGGGTGTCCATCAGTGGATGTATGGATTAAAAAAAAAAAACGTGATAGATATAGGTGCGTATGTGTACAATGGAGTTTTATTTGGTCATAAAGAAATGAAATAATGTCATTTGCAGAAAAATGGATGGAATTTGAGAACATTATGTTAAACAAAATAAGCCAAACTCAGAAGGTCAAAAGTCATGATGTTTTCTTTCATATGGGGAAACTAGAGAGGAAAAAGGAAAAGAAAGGTTGGGGGAGGTCTTATGAAATTTGGAGAGATCAGTAGAGAGGAAAGGGACCAGGGGGAGTGAAGAGGGGAAGGAAAATGGAAATCCTGGGGAATGATATTGGCCAAATTATATTGTTATATTGTGTGCAAGTATGAATATGTAACAATGAATCCCACCATTCTGTATAATTATAATGCACCAATAAAAATATGAAGAAAAACATTTAAAAATGGAGAGATGAAAATATAATAGGCATTTGACTCAAGATTCTGGCGGAAAAAAGCAACAAAGTACATGAAACACAGGAGGAAGGAATGAATAAAAGAATGTAGAAATTAATGAATTTGAAAGCAAGTACATCAACTTAAAGGTAAAAGTTAATGAGTTTGACTACATCAAAAACAAGGATTTCAAGTTGGGAGTACTGACACATGCCTGTAGTAGTTCTAGGTACTTGGGAGGCTGAAGCAGGAGGATTGCAAGTTTGAGGCCCAGCTTGGGAAACTTAGCAGAACCCCGTCTCAGAAAAAAAAAAAAAAAAAAAAAGGAAGATTTTTGTTAAAGAAAATATCTTAGAAAACGTTAAGAGACACATAATAAGAAGAAAGTATTTGCTCTATTTATCATAGACAAATGATAATGTCTAGCAAATACAAGAAACTACTACAAATAAATAACAACAATACCAACCACCATCACAAATGAAAAAGTGAAATACCCTGGAAGAAAATGAGCAAATAGTCCCAGAAGAAAGCAAGCAAGTGTATCATTAGATATCAACCACACAAGCAATCAGAGTGCTTCAGTGAAAATCATGAGAAATCATTTTATTCCCATCAGAATAGTAAATAATTAGAAAATCAGATATCATCAAGTTTTAATAAGGATGTGCAGAAAATGAGAACAGTCTTGCATTGCTGGAGGAAGTGTAAACTGATGCAGCCATTTTGGAAGGAATGGTGTGTACTGACACACCGTAAGCTATTGATAGTTCGTCTGAGTATAACCACAGCTTGTGAGTAGAATTGTGACCCTGTAGGGAAAATTAGTTCCATGTACCCTAACATGGGTGGAATTGGCAGAGACCTTCCCATGGGATTTGTACTGTTATGGAATGTAGGCTCTCAGCACTCTTCCAGGGAATGGGACTTGGTATTTGGTATCAGTTACCCCCACCCTTCATTGTTCCTCTAGATACTGCTGAGAAACTCTCACAGTTACTTAAGGGTTGTATTATAGGATATTTATTGAAGAGATGTACAAGGTAGCAGGTGTTAATCCCTAGAAGTATAGATAAGTAAAATATGGTGTATGTATACCAGAGCATACTATAGGCTATCAGGAAATACAGCCTAGATGAATCTTGTGGTAGGTGCATCATGGTCCTCCAAAAATGGCCATATCCTAATTCCTAGAACCTGAGCAGCTAGGATTAAGTTGATCTTGTGATAGGGGAGATTACCTGAGATTATCCAAGTGGACCCAGTGAATAGCAGCAATTCTTCACAAAGGGAGGTAGTAGCATCAACAGTTAGTGGTAGGAGATGTGATGAAGGCAGCAGGAGGTTGGAGGGAAGCAAGGGAGACAGGAGCCAAGGAATGCAGCAGAGCCTCCTGAAAGAACCAGTTCTGTTGACCTGGAATTCTGTCCAGTAAGACTAATTTTGGACTTCTGACCTCCAGAACTGTAAGAAAATATGTTTTGTTGTTATTTGAAGCCACTAGTTTTGTAATAATTTGTTATAGCTGCAATAGGAAATTAATATAAGCATGCAATGTGGATAAATTTTAGGATCACAGAGTTAGGTAGAATAAGTTTTTTAAAAAGGCATATGTTTCTAGAACACACAGAATATAAGAACTGGAAGAAGTCTATTCAGGAGAAGGGGATGGGGGCAAGGATTGTGGTAACATGAAAAAATAAAATAGAGGGCCTTGTACAGAACAATTATAATTATGGTTTATGAAGTAGAGAGAGTATGACTAACTTATATCTCTATACCTCAGATTCCCCATAACACTCCTATAAAATTAAAAATAAATGAAAGAGGGCTGGGGTTGTGGCTCAGCAGTAGAGCGCTCGCCTAGCACGTGCGCGGCCGGGTTTGATCCTCAGCACCATGTAAACATAAATGCATTGCACGGTGTACAACTAAAGCAAATAAATAAATATTAAAAAAATGAAAGAGAGAAATGGAATAAAATTTGGTATAAAAATATAGAGAGAGTTCTGTGAAAAAAACTACTAATTAAGTATTTCCCTCGCATTTGTGTATGGCTTTGGAGAAAAGGGAGAAAACAGCCAGGCATGGTGGTACCTACCTGTAATCCCAGCTACTTGGGGAACTAGGGAAGGAGGATTGCAAATTCAAGGCCAGTATGAGCCACTTAGAGAGACCCTATCTCAAAATAAAAATTAAAAGGCTGGAGTGGAGCTCAGTGGTAGAGTAGCCCTGGGATAAATCCCCAGTACCAACAAAAAACAAAACAAAACAAAACAAAAAAAACAAATGTACAGTAACACAACACCTTGGTGTGAGAAATGGGTTTTGGCTATAGAGAATTCTTAAAAATTAAATACCATTTATTACATTAAATACATAAATTGCATATTTAGATGAAATAAATACTTTTTTTGGAAGGGGAAAAGAAATTGTAGATTACCAAAATTGACTTATAAGATGGTTTTTAAAAAAAGAAATTAGGTGGAAAAAAATCACAGAGAAATTTAAAACATTCTCCAAAATCTAATCCTCCTAAAGCTACATTCTGATATTTTGAGACACTGATTCTATCAGTTTCTTTTAAAAAGAGATGATTTCTGTGCTGTTTAATCTCATTTTAAACATAGAAAATGATGAAAATCTTCTCTTTCCCCCCAATAGTAAGATAAGATTGGTGGTGTGATTCAGAGAAATCTATATTTAGGAATCAGGTGATCTTCCCCAAGAATGCATGTTCTCCTTGCAAAGGCAAGTCCTCTAATATCCCTTAGCCTTATGGCCTCATTTGTCTAACAGGTGTATAATAAGTGTTGCTGTTGTCTCTGCCCTTTAATCCCCCAGCTGTTTTCGTTAGCTTTTTTGTTGCTGTGACCAAAAAACTTGATAAGAACAACATAGAGGAAGAAAAGTTTATTTAGCTTATGGTTTTAGAGGTTTAGTCCATGGTCTGTGGACTCCATAGCTCTGGACCCCAGGTGAGGCCCAATATCATGGTAGAATGGTGTGGCAGAGGGAAGTTGCTCAGGATATGGAAATCAGGAAGCAGAGAGCTCTGCTTTCCAGGGACAAAAATATAAGTCCCAAAATCACACCCTTAGTGACCCACTTTCCAGCCACACCCTACCTACCCAGTTACTGTCCAGTTAATCTATACCAGTGGATTAATCCACTGACTAGGCTACAACTTTTACTATCCAACCACTTCACCTCTGAACATTCCTCTATTATCTCACATTGAGCTTTTTTTTTTTTTTTTTTTTTTTTTTGGTACTGGGGATTAAACTCAGTGGCATTCGACCACTGGGCCACATCCTCAGCCCTTTTTTTGTATTTTATTAGAGACAGGGTCTCACTGAGTTGCTAAGTGCCTCACCATTGCTGAGGCTGGCTTTGAACTCATGATCTTCCTGCCTCAGCCTCCCAAGTGCTGGGATTACAGGCGTGTGCCACTGCGCCAGGCTCACATTCAGCTTTTGGGAGACTCCTCATATCTAAACCATACCACCAGCCTTTCTCAAAACTTGAATGTTGGGTTTGCTGTTTCTTCTCTCTTAAGCACAGGCTCCATCCCAAGCCAGTTTCTGACTCAATACTAACTGAGAATAGTTCTATTCCCCTTTTTCCTGCTTCCTTAATCCATGGCAGACTAAGTCTTTGTAACTTTCATAGATTAGGATCAAGAGGAGACTAGGCTGGCCATTAAATGCCAACCTACTCCCTAACACTCATAGTCCCCTCCTTCCCAGATTGTTCATCTCAGCCCTCAAATAGCTCCATTTCCATGTAAATAATTCTGCCTTTTTCTCTGCCAACCTGTCTAGTTCTAGTTCAGGGTTTCTTGTCCTGGTGACTAACACATGTTAGGTTATAGGCTGTAGTTGCAAGGGGCAGGTGAATCCTTTCATATATCAAACATTGTTCTTAGATTGAATATCTCATTCACATGTAATGCCAGTTTTTCCAAATGAACTTCTATTAGTCCAGGTTCAATCAAGAGACAAAAACCACATGGTAATGTAAAACAGAGGAAGTTTAATATAAAAAATTATTAGCTGGGGCTGTGGCTCGGTGGTAGCGCACTTGCCTGGCATGTGTGAAGCACTGGGTTTGATTCTCAGCACCACGTATAAATAAATTAAAAAAAATCTATCAACAACTAAAAAAAATTATTAAATGATTATAGAAGAGTAGATGTAAAAATGTAAGGAGAACATTAAAGGGTTTTCTAGGATTGAGGGAGAGGTCCCCAGGACAACTTTCCTCCCAATGGATAGCATCTAGATCTTGTTAGAGAAGACGTGTTTATACTCCACCACATGTCAGAAAATATTGCTGCTTGCCCGACCTGGCAGGTGCACAGGGCCAGGCCACCACTGGGGATGTAAGGCCTGGAGTAGGCAGTGCGTGCATTGCAAGACTATGAGAATGTGGTCATAGGCCCAGGATCAGACTAAATTGGCACTGAGATATGGTACCTTTGGGTCCATGGCAGGTACAGGGCTCTGCTGGATGGCCCCACACATGGTACCACTGACCAATTATGTAGCAGGAGCAAGAAAAGCAAAATGCAGCACACCAGAACCAGGAGGAGATGCTCCCTTCCTCCTGCCATGTTGTTCCAGGGGTCTCAGCTAACACAGCTGATCATTGTGCTCACCATAAAGGCTAAATGCTTAAAGGGTCCAGGCCATGTTTGCAGAGCAGCTACAGAGGGAATTTGAAACTAAGAGGCAATAAATTGGGAACTGGCATAGTACTATTAGACTTAGTGAAATAGAAATTTATTCCAAAGCTTTATTGATTCCTAGTTGATCTTCACTGCTATGTATTTCTCAATTAACTGATTTTTACTATTATATATTTCTCAATGAACAGATACAAACATAACAAGTAGCATTTGGGGGGGGGGTCCACAAGACACTTTGATGTTAAATACTGGTTCTTCTCCTTGACAAGGTGGAAATATGCTGCTCTAACATGCTTTCATCCTGAACCCCAGGTGATAGCCACCTGTTGGCTTGACTCTAAAATAGCATCTTGCTTGTCCAGCTGTCAAGTTTCTGTAACTCTTGTGCAGTTCACAGTAGTGTAAATCATTTGCATAAATTATGCTGGTGACTTCTGAGACTCTGTGCATCACCTCTTGGTTTTCTGAGTCTCAGGATACAACTGGCTTATGCAAATATCTGACCTTTCCATAAACTACCTGTCCATTTGTCTCAAAAAACAGTCTGGACTATTGTCCCTCTTGTGAACTGGAACAGTGGACAGAATGAATGATGTCCAAATACTTTCTGCATAATTCTGAGGATTATTATAAAGAACACATACAGAGCACATGTGAAAGTGTCTCTAATAGTGTAACTTATCATAATTGCAATTGCTAATAATAGCATAATTTTAAATGAAGTCTTTGCATTTCAGATCTTATTTGAAAATTGGTACTTTTTTAAACAAGAGGTTTCTATGTTTATAACAAAGCTCAGTGAAAACTAAAAAAATTTAAAAATTCTGTGGCATTTGCATTACACAGAAGATTCTGTCATTAGACTACTCACTTGCAAATCCATGTGAAATCATTACAGCCTCAGTGACATGCAGTTCCAAATGCTCCATCACCTGATCTGGAAGATAAAAACTATCTCACATTGTACTGAGAACTCTGACCTAAATGGCATTTTTCCAGGAAGCAGACTGAAGTAGGGGAGAGGAGATCAGGAGGGAGAATTAAGAGCAAAAGTTAGTTTCATTTAAAATGAAACGGGTAAGTTAGCTGGCAGCGTGCTAAATGAGCCCATTCACTTAGCAGGTTGAAATTTTACCTTAAACCCATTTTTTTCAGTAGAAGAAAAAGAAGAAGACAACTCTGGGATACACATTGTGAAACTTGTAATGATGATGTGATACTTCAAGTTGGTTAAAAGGCATGACAATATAAGTCAGTATAACCTTTGGCTGACACAAATAAAGAGTTATGCTTAAGTGCACTAAAGCTTTCCCATGAGCCACTTGTTCTGATTTTAATAAGGCTCCATCTCTCTAAGCGGATTACCAGTAAATTCTTTTGCTAGTTTAATACTAGAAAACAAATGGGAACCTTGAGGTTTTCCCCCCAAAGATGGCTATTTCTAATATCA
Source organism: Tamias sibiricus (assembly GCA_025594165.1). Taxonomy (NCBI): domain Eukaryota; kingdom Metazoa; phylum Chordata; class Mammalia; order Rodentia; family Sciuridae; genus Tamias; species Tamias sibiricus. Next base: position 123,175,582 of record CM046666.1, on the reverse strand, counting down.
AGATTGTCACAGAGATTTGGAGGATGGGAACATTGCAGTGAAAGGTTTCAGAAAAAAAGTTTTGAGGTGGGGAAGTAACATGAAAGAACTCATGCTTACAGAAGAATATTTTCCTAGATGGATAGTGTCTGCAGCTACTCCGCCTAATAAGCCAGTGTGGCAATTCAAGTGTAAAAGTCTTCAGAAATTATACTCATCAAGCCTCTTTCTAATAAATGAGTAAGCAGCCCTAGAGATTACAGGGGGACTTGACTAAAATCTCATACTGGCTGTTGGTAGAACTGTCTACAGACTGGCCTGAGAAGTTTTATTTACTGCTCATTTTGCCAAACTTCACCAAACTTTAGAGCTAACATGGCACTTAAATTTTAAATATTTGACTAACAATAATAATTGTTTTTATTGAGCCTAAGAGTTATAGATCCCAGGGGATTATTTCCCACTTGGGATCTAAGTTGTGAATATTCTGTTCTCTAATAAAACCTCTGTACAGGTCTTCCCTCTCATTTTTTCCAAATCTTCTCCATTTGTTTGTCAGCCAACCATAGCTCAACATAGTTTTATGACATTAGATAAGTTTATTTTACTCTGTGTCTCAATTTCCACTGTAAAATAGAGAAACACATTAGTTAATATGTGTAAAGTATTTAGAACTGTGCCTGGCCTATAAGTGTTATATAAATTTTAGCAGTTTTTAAGACCTCAATATGAGAAGAGAGGTGTTTTTTTTTTTTTTTTTTTTTTGTTCTATTCTGAAAAATTCACAATACCTGAGCCTGATTTTATAATCAGCTTTAAGGTCCTACAGTTAATTACCTTCTCAAGAACCTCATAGGGAGCTTCCAAAATGAGATGTTGTGGGGAAGGGTCTAGGAATAGAAAAGACTAAAGGGGAAGACCCATGGGGTGGGGGGGGTCGAGTAGACCAGAAGGTAGGGTTATTAGAGGGGAGGCCCATTGTAGAAACATGCAGAATCTTTTGGTCCCAAAGAGTAAGTGTGTGTTTCTGCCAACAGACTCTGTCTGCACAGTTATCCACATATCCAGAGATGGTATTACAATCACAACTGAGTAGCTGTTGTTTTTGATGCTCAAGTCTCCAACTCCTGACTTGTCATCTGAGTAAAAGTTCTACATCTTCAAAAGTTCACTGGGCATTTAGCTTGGATATGCAGCTATCCAGCTAGCCAGCACAGCACAAGTTCCCTTTCTGGGAGCCACTTCTGTTCAAAACCCTTGTTTATGTCATTGGTAACACTTTTTCTCCAATCATCTGGGCCTAAGATTTGCATTTATTTGCAACTCTACTTTCAGAATTCAAGCTCAAATATGTTCAGTGTGATCTTGAGTGAGCTATTTCTATTCCTTATCTTTGTTTCCTTATCTGTGAATTATATAAATTTTAACTATCTTGTAATTGCTGCTGGAAAGGATGATAATATTATAGTACTGAGAGCTGATAATAAACATATGGTATTGGAATTAGTAACAATATAAAACCATAGTAATAATAATAGTGGCTAACATTTATTGAACTCTTAACATTTTCTCATTTAATTCTCACAACCGCTCTGTGAAGTAGAGTGTATTTTTATCTTTAGGACAAAAAACTTAAAAATGAGGTTTATAGAAGTTCATACCATTCAACACATGTTTACAGAGTGCCTCATCTGTGCCAGACACTCCTGCGAATCTTGAGACTCACTAGAGCATAAGACAAGGTCCTCGCTTTTGTGAAACTTACACCCTAGTAGGGAAAACCAAGTCAATGAATACAATAATCTCAAACTGTGATGAGTCCTATGAAGTAAACAGTGGAGTCATAAGAGAGTAACAGGTGGGTCCACCTAGTTTGGATAGAGTGATTAAAGAAAGCATCATGAGCCTGGAAAGGGCTGCAGGGGTGGGGCCAAGGTCTCCAGACAGAAAGGAGCCCAGCTGGTTTGCCTGGGAGACTTAGACAGGCAGTGGCTGGAGAAAGTCTGGAAAAAGCAGGTGTGAGGGAAGTGGGAGAGGCCCCAGCATGAGGAATCCTGTGCGCTCCGGCAAGGAGCTTGGAGTTTGTTCTGATACGATGGGAAGGCTAAGCAGAGTGAAAGCTGAGTAGTGAGTGTCTGACCAAAATTAAAATCTTTCATATCCTTCTGGCTTCAGGTGGTGAGAGGCTTATAAGGGTGTCAGAGACAAAGTTGGAAGGCTAGATAGGCAGCCACTGTGGCAGTCAAGGCAGATGACAGGGCTTGGGCTAAAGGAGCAAGTGGAGATGGACACAGAGAACAGAGGGGTACTTGTTTAGGTAGAGCCCTCGTGGCTGGCTGATGGATATGGAGGAAAGGGAGAGAAGAGAGGATCCGGAACAAGTTTTCTAGTTTAAACATCTGGATGAATGCACAGCCAGTAACCAAGTTAGGGGGACTAGAGTAGCAACAGGTTTTGAGAACGGGAAATGGGATATGCAAAGATGAGCAGGCATGAAAATGAAGAGCTCAGTTAGAGGTCTACATGCATGCATCTGGATGAGAAGTCTGGCAGGAGGGGAAATATGGGATTGTTTGCAGATACATAGTGCTTAGAACTTTTGACTTATGGAAAAAATTAGAAGAGAAGGCATATCTGGTCTGAGCCCTGAAAAACCTTAATATTTGAAGGGCAGGCAGAGAAGCTTCCAAAGATATGAGTAGAGAAACTTGTCCCAGTTCAGCCAGTTAGTAAAGAGCTGAGTTGTGATCACTGATGGAGTTCATGAGTCCTGCAGTCTGCCGCACAGAGCACCCGCTCCTTGCAGTCTGAATTACTGCAACAGCCTCTAACACCTCAGACTATTCCCCTTCCTACTCTGGCACCACAGGTGCTCCTAAACATTCTGTAACTTACAAACTTCTAAATGCTTACAGGGTACTATTTCATGTAACAGTTGTCACCACCACGGTATTCATTCATTCAACAAATACTGAGTGCTTGCTGAGCATCAGGCCCCACCATGCAAACCCTGGAGGAGACTCCAGAGAACAAAATAGATGGAAGTCCCTGCTCTTGTGGGGATTTCTCTGTTCCATTTTTCTCAGAGCCCTCCCCATGGGTCGTATTCATTCCTGTCCCACGAATGTTCATTCTGTCCTCCTTACCTTTCTTCCTCCCCTGCCACTTGTTCAAAACCTCCATTTCCCTAGAAGCCAGCCAGTCTTAATATCATCTTTTATGTTCCTGCATATGAGCACTGATTTATCTAAACATAAACTCTACCTTCTCACCTCTGCTCCCTCTCACAGAGATATGTACCTAACAATAGACAGATTGAGAGAGCTTCAAACAGAGACACCAACATGGAAGTCTTTGCAGAGATATCCCAATCTCCATATGCAAACCTATCAAAGAGGGAAACAGGATCCCAGAAGAAGAGGCCTGAGAGCCTCAGCTTTGGTAAGTGAGTTTAGGGTGCTAGGGGGTGCTGAAGGGAAAAGGACTGGGGCTAGGGGAGATGGAGGACAGCATAAATGAATGGTGAACCAAACAATTTCAGGATTCTCATACAGAATGGTAACTAGCAGGCCCACCTAAGAGGTTCTGGTGGTCTTCCAAGCTCTCATGCTTTGCTCATTACCTACTACCAAGATGACGAGGCAGTAATAACCACATTTCTCAGGAGCCCAGGCTCACGGGAGGCTCTTACAAGGAAGGTCAGTTCATCTCCAGCAAGTACAGGCTATATTAAGGAAATTTCTCAGGGTGTTAACCTATTTAGAACTAAAGCCTCCTCAGCCATGTAGATTAGTTTAATGCTCTTCCATGAGGCTATGTAGATAATTCTCTCATATGCTTACCTACTACTATCAAACAACTCCCATTAGCACAGCTGACATGGCCAAATAGTGAATTATGATTTGACATACATAAAAGATCATCTATATCAAGAAATGGGGACACAGGTGAATTTCCTTATATTCCAGCAGATGGAGCTATAGCCTGGAAGGGCTTAATATGCTTCCATGGCTGATGCCCACTCCCCCCTCCAAAAAAAAAAAAAAAAAAAAAAAAAAACAAAACAAAACAAAACAAAAAAACACAAGCAAACAAAAACACAAGAAGAAGTGAAAGGAAAAAGGTGGAGAATTAGAAAGCAGGAGGAGAAGGAGGTGGTGGTGAAAGAGAAGATTACTTGGTATATTAACTATTCTGTGCTTGTCCAAGTACCTGTCAAATGTCTGACCCATAGGACAAATCAATAAATAGTGAATGAATTTATATGACACAATTTGATGTCTAGACTGTAGTGTGAGATTAGAAGAGCAATTCTCCATTCCTTACCCTGCTTTGCTTTTCTCTCCTGTCCTTTTGATCATTTGCATATTCATGTCCTTTGGACGCCCACCTCCCATTAAATGTCATGGAAAAATTCTGTGAAACTTGCCTGTGGGGTCAAACTGATGTCAAAGGGAGATGGTGGGAAAGGCATGTGATAAAAATAGACCAGCGGAGATTCCCACCTGTTTTCCAGGCTTTGATGCCGGCTCTAGGCAGTGTTTCTTGAAGTGTTTCCCCAGCAGTTGGCATCAGAATCATCTGGATTTTTTTTCAAAAAGTTTGATCTCCAAGCCACACCTCTAAAACTGATTCAGTGCTTCTAGGCTCACGCATCCCAAGTGGTTCTTTTGCAAAACCAAACTTGAAAATCTTGCTTTCCAGGGAATAAGAACCAGCAATATTTTATCCACATCCTGAAATCTAAGGACTACTGAAGATCTGAAAAGTGGGAGTTCTTCACAACACATTTTGGGTCAAAATCTGACCCATACAGTGACATGAAACTATGTATGAATTTATTTATTAACTATAATGCAAACAGTCACACACTTTGCTTCAGAAATATTAATGTGTTTGAATAGAGAGTGCTGCTCCTGACTTCCTGGGGGTGTGGCATGAACTTCAAACGGTCTTCCTAAAATTTAAAGATGTTTTGAATTCAGAAATACATGTGGCCTCAACAATTCCAGATACAGGTCACCTGAACTATGCTCTCATGTCCTGTCTATAGGTGGTATTTAAAGCAGGTATATTTGAGTCTGATGATTTAAAGAAATTCAAAATGCCTAATAAAAGAATATTGGATTGGGAGCCAGGATACTTCATTTTTCTGGGCCTCAGTTCTCATCTCTGAAAATGATGAAAGATGTCACGTGAGGCCCTCTGTCCAAAATTTTGAATTTCACACCTACTTGTTCTCTTAAGAAATGTTTGCTATTTCTTAAGAGAAATACCAATTCAAATATTAGATTGTGGTTTTATTAAGTTCTTTTAAAAACATTAAAGGTAAAATTCTTTCTTTGTCTTTTAGATTTTCAGACAGATTCATGACTGATATTTCTCTCTGTGCTAAGAAAGGGCATTTACCCAGGTTCTATTAAAATGTGCTAAATTATTGTATTCAGCAAAACTAATATGATACTACTAGAATATAGAAGTAAAGATGAACTCCAGGAAGTTCTATGGAACATTGTGGAAGAAATCATTTATTTTGATCATATAGGACCAAAGAGATGTATAAGAAAGCTAGAACAGCTTCCAATACCTGTATAAAGCTTCATTAATACAGGAGCAGCCAGCTGTCTTTAATAGCATCCTTGTGACCCAAAAGTACGCATGACTGGTGTTTCTTTTAGCCCTCTATGTAGTAATTAATATTTAAATAATCACCCTAAAGCCCTGTCAAGTTCTGAAGGAAGATATTGAAAATTTTCCTAAATTAAAAAAATTCCAAAATATGAAATAGAACAAAACAATGAACTCCAGTTTTCCCTATCAGAAACAGGTTGAATTATGTCACCTACAATATATATGTTGAAGTCCTCACCACCAGAACCTTACAGTTGTGTCCTTATTTGGAGATGGGGATTTTAAAGAGGTAATCAAGTTAAAATGAGGTCATTGGAATGGAACTTAGTCCCATACAACTGGTTCCCTTATAAGAAAAGGAGATTTGGATATAGCCATGTTCAGGGAAAACACTATGTGAACATGAAAGTGGCTGTCTGTAAAACCAGGGAAAAGGCCTGCAAAGATCTTCCCCTCACAAGACTCACAAGAGACCAAGCCTGCCAAAAACTTAATCTTGGACTCCTAGCTTCCAGAGCTGTGAGATGGTAAGATTCTGTTGTGTGATCCACTTTCTACTATGGATTGGATCTGGAATGTCCCTGGAAAGGGTCATGTATTAAAGGCTTGGTCTCCAGTGCTACAAAGCTGAGAAGTGGGCTCTTAGGAAATGGTTGTATCACAAGAACTCTGACCTTATCAATGGATTAATCATAGTTCATCAATGGCTTCATAGTTTAAATGGACTATTGCAAGGTAGAAGAAACTGTAGGACATGGGATCTAGTTTAAAGGTAGATCCTTGGGGGTATACTCTTTGGGACTATTTCTTTCTCAGGCCCTTCTACCCACCCCACCACTTCCTACCAGCCATGAGCAGAACTGCTTTCCTCTGTTATGCCCTTCTGCCATGGTGTTCTTCCTCACCTCAGGCCAGAACAATGGAGCTGGCCGACTATAGGTTGAATCCTCTGAAACCATGAGCCAAAATAAATCTTTCCTTCTTTAAGTTGTTTATGTCATATATTTTGGTAACAGCAATGAAGGCTGACACATCTGTTACAGCAAAATAACACACAACATCTAATCAAACAGATTGAGACATCTATGATCTCTTGGGCACTCATTTCACTACTGAGTTCACATATGCCCTGTTCTTTTCCATTAGCTTCATTTTTTAATTAATAATTTATTTATTTTAATTGGGTATATGTTACAGAAGAATGCATTTTGATTCATTGTACACAATTGCAGCACAACTTTTCATTTCTCTGGTTGTACACAATGTAGCATCACACCATATGTGCAGTCATATATGCACCTAGGGTAATGATGTCCATCTCATTCTACCATCTTTCCTGCCCCTGTGCACCCTCCCTGCCCTCCCTCCCCTTTCCCCAATCAAAGTTCCTTCATTTTTCCCTTGCCTCCCTCCTCCCTGTTAATGGATCATCAAAAATATAAAATACTTGGAAATCATCTTAACAAAAGAGGTGAAAGACCTCTACAATGAAAACTACAGAACACTAAAGAAAGAAATTGAAGAAAACCTTAGAATATGGAAAGATCTCCCATGTTCTTGAATAAGCAAAATTAATATTGTCAAAATGGCCATACTACCCAAAGTGCTATACAGATTCAATGCAATAGCAATTAAAATCCCATTAGCTTCATTTAAAAAATATTTTTCTCTTGGGGCTTGGGTTGTGGTTCAGCGGTAGAGCGCTCGCCTAGCACGTGTGAGGGTTCGATCCTCAGCACCACGTACAAATAAACGCATTGTGTACAACTAAAAGCAAATAAATAAAATAAATATTTTTTAAAAAATATTTTTCTCTATTAAAAAGTTTTTTTTTTATCATACTAGCTATATCATTATAAGGTGCCTGATGAGTCCTTTTAGGTTTAGAAATGATATAAAGCCGGGTGCGGTGGTGCACGCCTGTAATCCCAGCACTTTGGGAGGCTGAGGCAGGAGGATGGCGAGTTCAAAGCCAGCCTCAGCAATGGCGAGGCACTTAGCAACTCAGTGAGACCCTGTCTCTAAATAAAATACAAAAAAAAAAAAAAAAAAGAAGAATGATATAAATTGGTAAATAAAGATGATCTTGTCTTGATTACATTTAGTTCTAACATGGTTGATATACAACAATTAATTAGCAAACTATTAATTATAAAACAAACTAACTAGCAAAATATACCTCTCCTGGAGAGAATCACTGGAACTTGAGTGATGGTAAGCCTTAGTTTCATAAAGCAAATGACTTCTGCCCTCTGGAAAATAATTCTTCAGGCAGTGTGTGACTTTAAAATGATATTGAGTCCCCAGTTTACTTCAACTTCTCATGACACAGAGCAGAGAGAAAGAGCTCATTCCTAGATAAAGGGCTGTGGTTGGGAGTTCATGAAGTGCATAAGGAAGTCAAGCAATAAGAATTACCATTTACTCAGCATCTGCTGTACATCAAGCACTCTGCTAGATATTTTTAAAATAATTGTCCATTTAATCCTCATAATAATCTTGCAAGGAGATATTTATAGACCCTCAACTTAAAAAAATACATAGCTCAGAAAAGTAAAGTTGTTTAAAAGCAGGCATTTAGTAAAAAGTTGAGCTGAGGATTTGATAGAAATCCAACTCTCAGCTCCATCCTTCCACACTTCCCTCTTAAAGTCCACACATTGTTTGACTCTCTTCAATACAGATCAGTATCACCATTCTCTATAGATTCATAATTATTAAAAATTTTTACTTTAAATTTGAACATTTAGAAATTTTAAGCCCAGAGATAAAAGAGCATCAGAACTTAGTATAAAAATATACAAAGAGGGCAGGGGTTGTGGCTCAGTGGCAGAACGGCCCGGGTTCGATCCTCAGCACCACGTAAACATAAATGCATTGCATTGTGTACAACTAAAGTAAATAAATAAATATTTAAAAATATATACAAAGAATATAAAAATAAATGATTATACCTTAATGGACTAATGTGGAATGTAAAACACATGTCACATAGAGAGTAAGAAAAATATTTGAAATCATAAAAATACAATGGAATGACTCTAGACTCTAGCTTTCACCAATTCATCAGTGAGAAAAGGTTGGAAACTAATTTCAGAACCACTCTCCTGCTAACTGTGGATATTATATGCTAGTGCTTGGAAAGTAGGCTACAACAGAAATAACAGTTGCCCTCCACTCATTATTTTTTCAGATAAAATTTTTATTTTGCAGCTTTGCCTGCAGATAGGTGTAACTATAGCTTTGGTTCTGGCCAGTGGACTATGAGTGGGACACTATGTACCACTGTTGGCTGTACTCTTAAAACTCCTGTCCTTTCCACTCCATCATTCTGCTGGGAAACTGGTGTTGTGGTGGCAGCTAAATCAGTCATTTTGGACTTTCAGATAGAAACCAATTATTAAGGATGAAAGAGCAACAAAAAGAAGAGCCTCAAGATTGAGGAGCTCCTTCACCAGCCTGGACCACCAACCTGTATTTTTGCATTGGGATGAAATAAATAAAAGTGTATGCCTTTGAAGCGGTTGTTATTATGAGTCTCATTGTTACTGCAGCCAAACCAATATTTTAACAAGCTATATTATAATTAATAATTTAACAGAATATTCCACTTCCCAAATATTCTGGATTTGAGTGTATGTGAAAATTCTCTACACAGAATTATATACCTTATTTCAGTATAAATTTTGTGATCCACTTGCTCCCAACAAATAGAAATATTTTAATATTGGGTATATTTTATTTCTTTGGTTCCTGTACTCTTCAGTAAAATGTCTACTCAGGGATTCTGATTTCTCAGGTTGTCCTAAAGGAAACTGAACCTTGTTTAGGAATCCTGACTCATTTGTTTTCATTGTAGGATAGGAGGAACAATTGGGGAAATGAAGGCACCATAAGGCAGATTTGATATTTATTAGTGATGTTGCTTAAGCTCAAACAGTCCAAAAAGTGAATGGAAATTTCTGCCATGATCTGACCTATAAGGGCACTTTGAAACTTGGGCAGGGTGTTGGATCAGAGGTTTCTCAGGCTTGTCTGAGGTTTCTAGAGATAGTACAGTGGCAACTTCCGGAAAAGGTGTGTGTGTGTTTGTGTGTGAGGTGTTATAACCAGAATTCCCCTATGATCCCCTTTTCTAAAATAGGTTTTAGAGAAGATGTAGGAGGAGTCCCACTAAACCACTAAGAAGTCTCAATTGTAAAACTTATGACTTATTGGTGAGCACATGAGGTCAACACCTTCAAGTCCTATAATAAAAAATAAAAGGGCATTTGCATCATTTCTATGGATGTTTTAACAGGCTGTTGTGCTAAGCAAAACTACAGGAAACTAATCACAGTGTTTTAAACAGAGTTAATTTCAAGTGAAATCAGGCATCTGCAGAAGTCTCTTGAATTCTTTGTCTTCATATTATGTATTTTATAGCAGAACACAAAAGGCCAGCCTGAATTAATGGGTGCAAGAATTAAACTGGATGAGATGGGCAAGGCAGGGAAACCACCTACGCATATTAGCTAGAGGCAAAAAGATGGGCCAGGTCACTGGCAAAATTACCTATGAGGAAGGAGATATTAGAGTTATTGGACTTTTGGGGTTTGTTTGCTTAGTTTGGTTTCCACAAGGAAGAAAGAACTGAGAAGAAGAAAACTGTAGAGTTCACTGAATTAAGAAAAATATCAATAAATAATATTAGAGACTACATAAGACTATAAAGAAACCAATCAATCAAAATGAAGCATCAGTAACTGAAATATGTGATAATTTTAAAGAAGCTGAGTAAACTAAGAAATCACAGACAGCTAAACAAAAATCAGGAAAAAATAGTACATGAACAAAATGAAAAGCTCAATAACAAGATTAAAGCCAGAAAAAGGAATCAAAGAGAAATTTTGGAATTGAAGAACATAATGACTGAAGTAGAAATTTCAATAGAGAGCTTTAACAGCATACTGATCAAGCAGAAAAAAGAATCAGTGAGCTTAAAAAAAGATCATTTTGGGGTGATGATATGTCAGTGCATGTTCATCAACTGTAACAAGATACCACTCGGGTGAGGGATTTTGAAAGAGGAGGAAGCTATACATGTGTGGAAGTGGAGACATGTGGGAAATCTTTGTACTTTCCTCTTAATTTTGCTGTGGACTGAAAACTGCACTAATGAAGTCTTCAATAAGTTTAAAGAGAAAGAAAGAAAAAAAAAAAAGAAACAGATTTGTAATGGTTTGAATATGAGGTGTCCTCCTGAATCTCCAGTTAGTGCAGGAATATTCAAAAGTAAAATGATCATTTTATGAAAACTGTAACCTCATCAGTCCACCCTAGTTTGAATGGACTTGATTGGGTGTTAGCTATAGGAGGTGGGGTATGATGAGGGGTCACTGGGAGCCTTCCCTAGAAGAGTGAATCTTCCCTGTGACCTCTTTGCCCCATTTTCTTTATCTGCTTCCTGGCTGTCATGTCCTGAGCTGCTTTACTCTGGCATACCCTATGCCATGATGTTCTTTCTGCCTTACCATAGGCCGAGAGTTATAGAATCAACTGGCCTTGGACTGAGACCTCTGAAACTGTGAGCTCCAAATAAGCTTTTCCTCCTCTAAATTGTTCTTCTTGAGTATTTTAGTCATCATGATGGAAGAGCTAAATAAATAAGGTCATTTGAATTACCCAGCTGGGGGTTGGGGGAGAGAATGAATAAAAAGTATAAAAAGCCTCTGGGCCTTATGGGACACCATCAAGTGAACCAATACACACATTCCAGGAGTCTCAAGAGGAGCTAAGAAAGAGAAGATGGCAGCAACCTTATTTAAAGAAATAATAACAGAAAAATTTCCAAATCCAGAGTGAGAAATGGTCATTCAGATCCAAGAAGTCCAGAGAACCCTTTTAAAATATAAAGTGATCTTCACCAAGATGAATTAGCATCAAAATATCAAAAGTTAAAGAGAAAGCAGTAATTTTGAAAACAGCTAGATAAAAATCAATTGTTCAAATACAAGGGACCTTGTATAAAACCATCAGCAGATTTCTCAGTAGACATTAGTAGCCTTGCAAGCCAAGAGAGAGTTGGATTATATATTAAAAATGCTGAAGAAAAAAAAAAAAAACAACCCTGACAACCAACAATACTATACCCTATACCCTATAAATTTCTCCATCAAAAATGAAGAAGTGGGCTGGGGTTGTGGCTCAGCAGCAGAGCGCTCGCCTCGCACGTGCACGGCCCAGGTTCGATCCTCAGCACCACGTAAACATAAATGCATTGCATTGTGTACAACAAAAGTAAATAAATAAATATTTTTTAAAAAATGAAGAAGTGATAAAGATTGTCCCAACAAACAAAAACTACTAGGCCTGCCTTAAGATAAATGCTAAAAGAAGTTTTCAAGTTGAAATGAAAGAATGTTAACTAACAACATGAAAACATATGAAAGTATAAAACTCACTGAAAAGGTAAGAATATAGCCACATTCAGAAGAGTCTAATATTATAATGGTGGTACACAAATAACCTAATTATAGTAAGGGTAAAAGACAAAAGTATTAAAAATAAATATAGCTATAATAATTTGTTAATGAATACACAATATATAGAAAAGGTAACTTATAACATTGATAACAGAAAATTATAAGGATAGAAGTTAAAGTCTAGAGTTTTTTGTATGCAAAGTTAAGTTATTGTCTTAAAATAAACTATTATAACCATAAACCTCATGGTAACCACAAAGAAATACAGACAAAAAAATAAAATAAAAAGAAAGGAACCAAAGAACATCACTAGAACAGAGACCCTGACCTAATAGAAGAAGAAGTAGGCCCAAATATTCACCAGTAAGCCTAGGATCTGACTTCCTTAACAAGACCCATAAAGCATAAGAAGTAAAATCAAGAATCAATAAATGGGATGAATTCAAACTAAAAAGCTTCTTCTTAGCACAAGTAACAATCAATAATGTGAATAGAGAGCCTATAGATTGGGAGAAAATCTTTACCACATGCACCTCAGATAAAGCATTGATCTCTAGGATATATAAAGAACTCAAAAACCTTAACACCAAAAAACAAAAACAAAAACAAATAACCCAATCAATAAACTGGTAAGGAACTGAACAGACACTTTACAGGAGAAGAAATACAACTGATCAACAAACTTATGTAAAAATGTTCAACATCTCTAGCAATAGACAAATGCAAATCAAAACTATTCTAAGATTTTATCTCACTATAGTCAGAATGGCATTTATCAAGAATACAGGCAACAATAAATGTTGGTGAGGATGTGGGGAAAATGTACACTCATACATTGCTGGTGGGAATGCAAATTGGCGCAACTACTATAGAAAGCAGTATGGGGATTCCTCAGAAAACCACCATTTGACCAGACTATCCCGCTCGTTGGTTTATACACAAAGGACTTAAAATTAGCATACTCCAGTAATGTGGCCACATCAGTGTTTATAGCAGCTCAATTTACAATAGCTAAACTATGGAACCAACTTAGGTTCCCTTCAATAGATAAATGGATAAAGGAAATGTAGCATGTATATTCAATGAAATATTACTCAGCTTTAAAGAAGAATGAAATTATGGCATTTGCTGATAAATGGATGGAGTTGGGGAATATCATGCTAAGTAAAATAAGTCAATCCCAAAAAACCAAAGACCGAATGTTTTCTATGATATGTGGATGCTAATTCACAATAAGGGGAGTGGGGTGCTAGGGAAGAATAGAGTTACTTTACATTAGGTAGAGGAGAGTGAAGAAAGGAGAGGGGATATGAGGCTAGAAAGGATAGTAGAATGAAACAGATATTATTACCTTATGTACATATATTACTGCATCACTGATGTGATTCTACAACATGTATAATCAGAAAATGAGAAATTATACCCCACTAATGTATGCTATATCAAGGAAATAAATGCATTCTACTGTCATGTATAACTAATTAAAACAAATTTAAAAATTATTTTAAAAAATCACATTACAAAATAAGACAGCAAGAAAGGAAGAATGAAACAAAGAACTACAAGACAGAAAACAACAAAATGGCAGTAGTAAGTCCTATCTACCAGTAATTACTTTAAATATAAATGGATCAACTTCTCCAATTTAAAGACAAAAAATGGCCGAATAAATAAAAGCCAGATGCCAACTATATACTGCACATGAGAGACTCTCTTTACCTTAAAAGATACACATAGGCTGGAAGTGAGGGGATAAAAAAGATATTGCCTGCAAATTGTAACCAAAAGAGTGGGGGTGGAAAAATAGACTTTAAGTAAAAAACAAAGTCACAATAAAGAAGGTCATTTTATAACATTCCACCCAACAGAACTAGAATACACATTCTTTCAAGTGCATATGAAATATTTTCCAGGGTAGATCATATGTTAGGCCATAAGTCTTAACGAATTTAAGAAAACTGAATCATATCAAATATCTTCTTTGAAAACAGTAGTATATAATTAGAACTCAATAGCAGGAACAAAACTCAAAAATTCAAAATATGTGGAAATTAAATAATAGTTCTGAACAACAAATAAGTTAAAGAAGAAATTTTTAAAAATCTTAAGGCAAATGAAAATGAAAACAATATATCAAAACATAGAATGTAGTGAAAGTAGTTATAGAAGGGAAGTTTATAGCTACAAATGCCTATGTAAAGAAAAAGAGATCTCAATCTAACCTTAACCTCAATTAATAAGAAAAAGTCTTACAGAAGAAAGGAAATAATAAAGAACTGAGAAAAAATGAATGGAAAAGAGGCTAGAAAAATCAGAGAAAAATTCAACAAACCTAAACGTTAATTGCCTGTAAAAATAAACAAAATGACCAACTAGACTAACAAACAAATTAAATAGAATCACAGAAAAATGAGAGAGGAAGCATTACAACTGATACCACAGAAATACAAAGGGTCATATAGAGACTACTATGAACAATTGTATATAATAAATTTGATAATCTAGAAGAAATGGGTAATTTCCTAGAAACACATCACCTGCTTACAGTGAATCCTAAACAAATAGAAAAGCTGAATATATCAGTCATGAGTACAATTTAATTAGTAATCAAATATTTCTCAGTGAAGAAAAGCTTAGGACTTGATGGTTTTACAGGTGACTTCTGCCAAACATTTAAAAAATATTTAATACCAATTCTTCTCAAATTATTACAAAAAATTAAAGAGAAGGAAATAATTGTATACTTATTTTGTAAGGCCAGATTTTCCCTGATACAAAAGCCAGATGAAGAAAAGAAAACTGTAGGACAGTTTACCTTATGGATATATATGCAAAAATCTTCAATAAATAGTATCAAACCAAATTCAACAGCACATTAAAAAATCACACCCCATGATTAGGTATGATTTATTCCTGAGGTACAAAGATTGTTCAACATATACAAATTGATACATGAGGTACACCAAATTACAAAATGTTGAGTAATAATCATATGATCTCTTTGTAGGTACAGAAAAAAGCCTTTGATCATATTCAGTATCCTTATGTGATAAAAACTTTTAACAAATTAGATATAGAAGGAGTGAACTTCAGTATAATAAAGCTCATCTGTGGCAAATCCACAGCTAATGTACTTAATGGTAAAAAGTTTAAAACTTTTTCTCCAAGATCAGGAACAAGACAAGGATACCTACACTTAGCAATTCTATTTGATGTAGTACTAGAAGTCCTAGCCAGAGCTTTTAGGCAAGAAAAACAAATAAAAACATTGAGGAAAGAAATTGCAGAAGAGTCATGTAAACAGAAAGATAGCCTGTATTTATGAATTGGATGAATGGATGTCATTTAAATGTCCATACCACCTAAAGCCATCCACAGACTTAATGTAATCCCTATCAAAATTCCAATGGCTTTTTTTTTGCAGAAGTTGAAATAACAATTTTGCTAGTCAGCTTTTCATGGCCGTCACAAAAATATCTGACAAGAACAACATAGAGATGAAAAAGTTTCTTTGGCACATCATTTCAAAGGTTCAGTCTGTGATGGGCTCTCCATTGCTCTGGGCCCAAGATAAGGCTCAACATCCTAGCAGAAGGACAAGGGGGAGGAGTGTTTCTTTGTCAATGGAGGCCAGGAAGAGAGAGAGAGAGAGAGAGAGAGAGAGAGAGAGAGAGAGAGAGGAGGAAAAAGTCCTCAGTAAGAATGAACTCACCTCCTATAGCCACAATCCACCTGCCTACAGTTACCACCCAATTAGTCCATTCAAACTAGGATGGCCTGATTAGGTATCAGTTCTCATAATCCAATCCAAACAGTCCTTCATTAACACAGGAACTTTGGGAGGACACCTCATAACAAAACCATAACAACAATCTAAAATTCGTATAGAACCAAAAGAGACCCCAAATAGCTCAAGCAATTTTGAGCAAAAGAAAGAAGCTGGAGGCATCACACTACCTGACTTCAAAATATCCTACAAAGCCACTGTAGTCAAAACAGCACGTACACCATATTTTAAAAAGGCATAGACCAAGGGAACAGAATAGAGAACCCAGAAATAAATCTACACATTTTTGGTCAATGATCCTCAAAAAAGGTGCCAAAAACACACAATGGAAAAAGGAGAGTTTTTTAAATAAATGGTGCTGGGAAAACTGAATAGTTACATGTGGAAAAATGAAATTGAATTCTTATTTCACATCACATACAAAAACCATCTTGTAATGGATTAAAGATTTCAGTGTAAGACCTGATACTGTATAACTACTAGAGAAAACATGAAAACACAGGGGAAATTTTTCTTGATATGGATTTGAGCAATGATTATGTTGGATGTGATCCCAAAAGTATAGACAACAAAAGCAAAAATAGACAAATGAGATTGCATCAAGATAACTAGCTTTTACAAAGTGAGGGAAACTGTCAACAGGTACTCAAAGAATTTAATGGCAAGAAAATAACCCAATCAAAACATGGGCAAAAGACCTCAACAGACATTTCTCAAAAGAACACAGAAAAATGGCCAATAGAGCCAGCCATGGTGGTGCAAACCTGTAATCCCAGCAGTCGGATGGCTGAGACAGGAGGATCGCGAGTTCCAAGCCAGCCTCAGCAAAAGCAAGGTCCTAAACAACTCAGTGAGAACCTGTCTCTAAATAAAATACAAAATAGGGCTGGGGATGTGGCTCAGTGGTTGAATGCCCCTGAGTTCAATCCCCAGTACAAAAAAAAAAAAAAAAAGGCCAGCAGATGTGTGAAAAAATGTCCAATATCCCTAATCATCAGGGAAATGCAAATCAAAACCTCAATGATCAAAGTGTAGTGGAATCCCAGTTACTCAAGAAGTTGAGGTGGGAGAATCGTAAGTTTGAGACCATCCTAAGCGACTTAACATAACCCTATCTCAAAATTCAAAAAGGGAGGCGGATCCAAGATGGTGGATTAGAGGAAGCCGCACTTCAGGACAGCTCCATGGAAAGAATCCAACAAAGCAGATAAATTGCCTTTCATCATATATATATAGGCTGAAAATACCGATCTCCTGGATGGTTTGATTACCACTACCAGAGAGAGAAAGAGACAAGCTGTTTGCAGCGGCTGGAGCCGTGAGGCTCCTGCAAAACCGCCTGGGTGGTGCACAGGCCGTGCGAAACAAAGTCAGTGTGGAGACCGCGCTACTACTGCAACCCCAGCCAAACTCACAGCACACCAGCGTGAAACCGGCGATAAAAACCAGCGATAACAGCCGGCGGGATTGGTGCTGGGGAACCACGGGAGACCGCGGGTCCACACACCAGTTCAAATCCACACTCCGCCGGATGCGACCCTCAGTAGTGGGGCCCCGGACAGAGTGGCGCAGAGATCTGCGATCAGCAAACAGGGGCAGAGTGGAGCGGACCACAGTCCGAAGCAGCGCTGTCTGCACCACAGTCACAGGTGTGGCTTCCCGGTGCCACTTCAGCAGGGAGACATCCACCCAACAGCTTTGAAATCGATCGGCGAGGATACGGGAGTCTGCGGAGCTGCTGTTGACTGGAAGGAGAGCACCGCCATCTTTGAAAGCTGCAGGGGCTGGTCCTGACAAAGGGGAGGAGACGGAGAGCGATGGCTGCATCCATCCAGGGACTCTCCAGCTCTCTGAAGACAACGCACAATTGGGTGAGACTTGGGTGGTCAGCAGGGGAAGGCGTTTCTGAGGCTAGCGCAGTGGCCACAAGAGGCTGCAACTGTGGGTGGGCTTGGGGAGGGGGTGCCTTCTGGAAGGTCCCCTTCCTGGCGCCATTCATCTGCTGACACACACAATCCCCCTGGGCCACTCCTTCACTGAACCGTGCAGCCACTGGCCTAAGATGCAGCCTTGATTTCACTAACAGGACTGTGATCCAATAGCAATTGGTTTGAACTGGAAAGGAAAAAAAGAGGGGGGCTTCCCAGGGCCCGTTTTGTCTGAGACTTGGGGTTTGACTTTTTTTTTTTTTTTTCCTTTTCTTTTTATTGGTTTGCTTGATTTTTTGGATTGCAGGGAGGGTTTTTTTTTTTTTTGTTTATTTTTCTTTTTCTTTTTTTGGCTTTGTTTTGTTCTGCTTTTTTTTTTTTTTCCTTCCGCATTGATTGTTAGTGTGTTTGTTTGCTTCCGCTCCTTTTTTCTTTCATTCTTTTCCTCCTTCTCACTCTTGTATCTTTTCTTCCTCCTTCATCTTTCATGTTTACATCCTGCCAGTGCATACTAAACAGAGGCAAAAACAAGTTATACGCAGAACTTGGGATTTCTAGAACTGGTGCAATTGAACTGGGTAGCAAAGTGGTGTTATATATAGTTTACTCTCTATTTCCCTGATTCTCTCTCTCCTCTCTCTTACACCAATTCCTACTCTTTTATCATTTTTTTTTCTTTTCCAACTTACTATATATATAAAATTGATCTTTTTACCTAATTGTCAACCCCATTCTCTTTCTTCCATCGTCTACTGATACTAAACCACTTCCACTAAACCATTTCAATAGATATCTCCTTTCATACTTTCCAAGAAAGAACAATTCAAGACACTTCCTTCTTCCTAAACATAACACCTCTGTATCCAATACTTGAAGCTATAAAACCCTATCAGAAGCATACAGAGTAAATTGGAAATAATATCTGGGTTAACAAAATCTGTACATTGTGATCAAACTTGGATTTTCTGAATAGAAAGTGTTAGGTTTTAAAAGTGTAAAGGAATTATAAGGTGGTCTGATAGCATTGTACTACAGGAACAACATAAGGCTTTAAGGTAAAATCGAAATAGTCAAGGTCCCACAGTGCAGGAAGAATAGACACACAAGCAACATGAAAAAACAAGGAAAGAAAATGACACAAACAAATCAAGATACCTCATCGGTAGATGTCATGGCAAGCACAGTTGGTCAAATGCCAGAGATGGAATTTAGAAATTACATATGCCAAATGTTTATGGAACTTAAGAATGAACTCAAAAATGAGATGAGGGAGCAGGTACAGGAGGCAAAAGATCATTTTGACAAAGAACTCCAAAAACAAATACAGGAAGTAAAAGATTACTTCAATAGGGAAATAGAGGCTCTAAAGAGAATCCAAACAGAAATTCCAGAAATGAAAGAAGCAATAAACCAAAATAAAAGCTCAATTGAAAACATCTCCAACAGAATAGACCACTTGGAAGAAAGAACCTCAGACAATGAAGACAAAATATATGTCCTAGAGAAGAATTTAAACCATACAGCAAAACTTGTTAGAAATCAAGAACATAACATCCAAGAATTATGGGACAGCATAAAAAGAGCAAACTTAAGAGTGATCGGCGTAGAGGAAGGGGCAGAGTTTCAAGCCAAAGGAATGAGTAATCTATTTAATGAAATAATTACAGAAAAATTTCCAAGCTTGAGGAATGAAATGGAAAACCAAGTTCAAGAGGCATACCAAACACCAAACAAACAAAATCTCAACAGATCCACACCTAGACACATTATAATGAAAATGCCTAATACACTGAGCAAGGAGAGAATACTAAAAGCCACAAGAGAAAGGAAGCAAATTACATATAGGGGGAAACCAATCAGACTATGTTCAGATTTTTCAACCCAGACCTTAAAAGCAAGAAGATCCTGGAATAGCATATTTCAAGCTCTGAAAGAAAAGGGATGTCAACCAAGAATCTTATATCCAGCAAATTTAAGCTTTAGATTCGAAGATGAAATAAAAACCTTCCATGACAGCAAAAGTTAAAAGATTTCACAACTCGAAAGCCAGCACTTCAGAGCATCCTGGGCAACATTTTTCATGAAGAAGAAGAGAAAGATGATAACGAAAATCACCAAAGGGAGATATTAAACTAAAGGAAATACCAACCAGAAGAGGAACCAAATCAAGCTAAAGACCATAATTCAAATAAAAATGGATGGGAATAAAAATCACATCTCAATAATAACCCTGAATGTTAATGGCCTAAACTCGCCAATCAAAAGACACAGATTATCAGAATGGATTAAAAGAAATGACCCAACAATTTGCTGTCTCCAAGAAACACACCTCATAGAAAAAGACATCAACAGACTGAAAGTGAAAGGATGGGAAAAGTCTTATCACTCACATGGCCGGTGGAAGCAAGCAGGGGTTTCCATTCTCATATCAAATAAGGTAGACTTCAAACCAAAATTAATCAAGAGGGACAAAGATGGATATTTCTTATTACTTAAGGGAACCATCCATCAACAGGATATAACAATCATAAATCTGTATGCCCCAAATAATGGAGCACCTACATTCATCAAACAAACGCTTCTTAAGTTCAAGAGTAAAATAGACCACAACACAGTTATTCTAGGGGACTTCAACACACCTCTCTCACCAATGGATAGATCATCCAAACAAAAGCTAAACAAAGAAACTTTAAGCCTCCTCAAAACAATTAACAATTTAGACCTAACGGACATATATAGAATATTTCATCCCTCAGTAAACAAATACACATTTTTCTCAGCAGCACATGGCTCCTTCTCCAAAATAGACCATATATTATGTCACAAGGCAACTCTCAGCAAATATAAAAAAATAGAGATACTACCCTGCATGCTATCGGACCATAAAGGGATGAAATTGGAAATCAACGACAAAACAAGGAATAAGAAAAACTACTCCATCAACTGGAAGCTAAACAACATGCTACTGAATGAACAAGGGGTTGAAGAAGACATCAAAGAGGAGATCAAAAAATTCCTAGAGGTAAATGAGAACACAGATACATCATATAGAAATCTCTGGGACACTATGAAGGCAGTAGTAAGAGGAAAATTCATTGCACTGAGTTCATTCCTTAAGAGGAAAAAAAAACCAACAAATAAATGACTTAACATCACACCTCAAAGCATTAGAAAAAGAAGAACAGACCAACACCAAGAGCAGTAGAAGACAGGAAATAATTAAAATCAGAGAAGAAATTAATGAAATTGAGACTAAGGAAACCATTCAAAGAATTGACAAAACTAAAAGTTGGTTCTTTGAAAAAATAAACAAAATTGACAGACCCTTAGCGATGCTAACGAAAAGAAGAAGAGAAAAAACTCAAATTACTAACATTCGTGATGAAAAAGGGAATATCACAACAAACACCTCAGATATACAGAATATAATTAGAAATTACTTTGAAAACTTGTACTCTAACAAAATAGAAAATACTGAATGCATTGACAGATTTCTAGAGTCATATGATTTGCCTAAACTGGATGTGGAGGCTATACATAATTTAAACAGATCAATTACAAGCGAAGAAATAGAAGATGTCATCAAAAAGCTACCAACAAGGAAAAGTCCAGGACCTGATGGGTTTACAGCCGAGTTCTATAAGACTTTCAAAGAAGAACTAATACCAATGCTCTTCAAACTATTTCAAGAAATAGAAAAAGAGGGAGCTCTTCCAGACTCTTTCTATGAGGCCAATATTACATTAATTCCAAAGCCAGGCAAAGACACATCCAAAAAAGAAAACTTCAGGCCCATATCTTTAATGAACATAGATGCAAAAATCCTCAACAAAATCCTGGCAAATCAGATACAAAAACATATCAAAAAGATAGTGCACCATGATCAAGTGGGGTTTATCCCAGGGATGCAAGGCTGGTTCAATATTCGGAAATCAATAAACATAATACATCACATCAATAGACTTAAAGACAAAAATCATATGATCATCTCAATTGACGCAGAAAAAGCATTTGACAAAATACAACACCCCTTTATGTTCAAAAAACTGGAAAAACTAGGAATATCAGGAACATATCTTAACATAATAAAAGCTATTTATGCAAGGCCCCGTGCTAACATTATCTTAAATGGAGAAAAATTGAAAGCATTCCCTCTAAAAACTGGAACAAGACAGGGATGTCCCCTCTCACCACTGCTATTTAACATAGTACTGGAAACTCTGGCCAGAGCAATTAGACAGACGAAAGAAATTAAAGGGATCAAGATAGGAAAAGAAGAGCTCAAATTAGCACTCTTTGCTGATGACATGATAATCTACCTAGAAGACCCAAAAAACTCTACCAGAAAACTTTTACAACTAGTAAACGAATTTGGCAAAGTTGCAGGATACAAAATCAATACACATAAGTCAAAGGCATTTGTGTACATCAGCGACAAAGACTCTGAAAGGTAAATGTTGAAAAATACCCCATTTGCAATACCATCAAAAAAAAATAAAATACCTGGGAATCAACCTAACGAAAGAGGTGAAAGACCTCTATAACGAAAATTATAGAACACTAAAGAAAGAAATTATAGATGAACTCAGAAGATGGAAAGACCTACCTTGCTCTTGGGTAGGTAGAATTAATATTGTCAAAATGTCCATATTACCAAAAGCATTATACAGATTTAATGCAATTCCAATCAAAATCCCAATGTCATTCTTCAAAGAAATAGAAATAGCAGTCATGAAATTCATCTGGAAAAATAAGAGACCCAGAATAGCCAAAGCAATCCTGAGCAAGAAAAGTGAAGCAGGGGGCATCACCATACCAGACTTTAAATTATACTATAGAGCAATAGTAACAAAAACAGCATGGTATTGGCACCAAAACAGACTGGTGGACCAATGGTACAGAATTGAGGATACAGAGACTAATACATATAATTACAGCTATCTTATATTAGACAAAGGTGCCAAAAATGTACAATGGAGAAAGGATAGCCTCTTCAACAAATGGTGCTGGGAAAACTGGAAATCCATATGCAACAAAATGAAATTAAACCTTTATCTCTTACCATGCACAAAACTCAATTCAAAGTGGATCAAGGACCTAGGAATTAGACCAGAGACAATACACCTAATAGAAGAAAAAGTAAGCTCCAATTTCCAACATGTTGGATTAGGCCCCAAGTTCCTTAATAAGAATCCTGTAGCGCAAGAATTACTACCAAGAATTAATGAATGGGATAGATTTAAACTAAAAAGCTTCTTTTCAGCAAAAGAAACAATCAGTGAGGTGAATAGAGAGCCAACTAATTGGGAACAAATATTTAATACATGCACATCAGATAGAGCACTAATCTCTAGAATATATAAAGAACTCAAAAAACTTTACACTAAAAAAACATAACCCAATCAATAAATGGGCTAAGGAATTGAGAAGACACCTCTCAGAAGAAGATACACGATTAATCAACAAATACATGAAAAAATGTTCAACATCGCTGGCAATTAGAGAAATGCAAATCAAAACTACTCTAAGATTTCATTTCACTCCAGTCAGAATGGCAGCCATCAAGAACACAAGCAACAATAAATGTTGGAGAGGATGTGGGGAAAAAGGCACACTCATACATTGCTGGTGGGACTGCAAAATGGTGCAACCGTTATGGAAAGCAGTATGGAGATTTCTTGGAAAACTGGGAATGGAACCATCCTATGACCCAGCCATCCCACTCCTGGGTCTATTCCCAAAGGACTTAAAAACAGCATATTACAGTGACACAGCTATCTCAATGTTAGTAGCTGCACAATTCACAATAGCTAGGTTGTGGAACCAACCTAGATGTCCCTCAGTAAATGAGTGGATTAAGAAAATGTGGTATATACGCACAATGGAATTTTACTCAGCAATAAAAGACAACAAATTAATGGCATTTGCAGGTAAATGGATGAAGTTGGAAGACATAATGCTAAGTGAAGTTAGTCAGTCTCAAAAATCCAAGTACCAAATGGTCTCTCTTATATAAGGAGGCTATTTCAAAGTATTGTTGGATGGGGGTACATAGGAGGATTAGAGGAACACTAGAATGGTCAAGGGAAGGGAGGGTAAGGGAGGGAGCAAGAGGGGAGGGAGGGGGAGAAAAAAGAAAGGTGGTTGAATGAGACGGATATCATTTTCCTTAATGCATGATTGAAGACCTGAATTGTATGAATATACTTTGTATACAAACAGTTGTATGTAAAAAGATACTAAATATATGCACTATGAGTTGTAGTTGTACATATTAAAAATTATAAAAATAAAATTATATTAAAAAAAATTCAAAAAGGGACTTGGGATGTAACTCAGTGGTAGAACACTTGCTTAGGATGTGCAAGGCCCTGGGTTCAATTTTTCTTGGTACCAAAAAAGAAAAACAAGATCCCCCACAAAACTTCAATGAGATATCACCTAACACCTGTTAAAATGGCCATACTACAAAGACAACAATAATAAGTGTTGGAAAGAATATGGAGAAAAGGAATCCATGGTACACTGTTGATGGGACTATAAATTGGCACATTTATTATGAAGGTTCCTCCCAGAAAATTAAAAATAGAACGATGGTTCGACCCAGAATTCTCATTTTTGCAAAGGAAATGAAATCAATATGTCAAAGAAATTTGCATTCACCTTATTCATTGCAGCATTATTCAGAATAGCTAAAATATGGAATCAACATAAGTGTCCATTGATGGATGAGTGGATAAAGGAAATGGGATGCACCCAGCACATGCTGGAATATTATTCACCCTCAAAAATGAATGAAATCCTATAACTTGTAACTATATGAATGAACCTAGAAAACACTATGCTAAGGGAAATAAGCTAGGCACAGAAAGACAAATACTACATATTTCATTTATATAGAGATTTTAAAAAGCCAAACTTAAAAGCAAAGAGTAGAATGGTTGTTGTCAGGGTGTGAGGGAATGGGAGCCATTGGTCAAATGATACAAAGTCTCAGGTAGGATGTATAAATTCTGGAGATCTAATATAAAGCATGGTATCTATAGCTAATATTACATTGTACATTTAAAATTTTCTAAGACAGTAGGTACTATATTTCTCACCTACACACACACACACACACACACACACACACACACACAGACAAAAGGATAACTATTTAAGGTGAAGTATATTAATTTATTTGTGATAATCACTTCATAACCTATACATGTACCAAAACATCACATTGTGCACTATGTATACACAATTTTTATTCATCAATTTAACTCAGTAAAGCTGGGGGAAAGAATATTGAGAGGAAATTTATTGTAAGGAGAGATTAAAGTATAAATTCCATTGTTTTTTTGCCTGAGAAGTCTGTTCAGGTGGGTGTAGTGGCTCATGCTTATAATCCCAGAGATTGCAAGTTCAAGGCCAGTTTGGGCAACAATAGTGAGATGCTGTCTCAAAATAAAATAAAATACCTATTCATCAAATTAATAAAGTAAAGGCTCTATGACTAACTATTCAAATAATATCATCACATAATATCTCTAAATCTTGTACAGATAGTAGGTGAAGAAAATTACACAAATATGGCTCCTGCCTTTGACAATGAAGTCCAAGGCAGATATCAGTGACCTAGTTTGAGAAAAGTTGTACACTGTAAGCTGTGCGGTTTGTATCTAATTCACAATATTATTTTCTTACCATGAATGCTATCAGCCCAAAGAAATTTCTGGTGCCCTGGAGTTGTATTGAGTTAAGCTACAATTCAGAAACACGTGGGTTAATAAATTTTCTCTAACGGAAAAGCGAGTTATGAAAGAAGGCTGTTTTAATAAAAAGTAATTATAAGCACCCTAAGAAAACTTTGCATGGTTTTATTTTTATTTTTTGTTGTCAGGGTGTTGCCAGTAGAAAAATAATATTCTGGAACAAACCTGTGTGAGCAAGTCCCACATGTAGTTTCCAGCCAAAAGTCCCATCATCGTACATGGCAAAAGAAAAACACCATAATTCTCTGAACCTTTCCCCAGACTGCCTGAAGTCCTTTGTTTACTGCTGATACAAGTTGGCCTCCAGAGCCAGTTTTGCTGGCCAATTCTTACTTGGCAGACCAAAGTCTGCTCATGTCTCAGGCTAAATACTAAGGAAGTGCCAAGGCTAGAATAATTTGAAATAAGGGGAAAGTTGGAGTCGCTGTCCAGTTTGTGAGTCAATGAAACCAAACTCTGAAACACACTAGTCAAAAATTGAGAAGCAAAAATAGGAAGGTTTGAATGGAGCGGTAACCCAGCTGGCCTTGATAAAAAGAGTATCTGGAAACAGGTGGCATAAAAGATTAAAAATACCAGGCACAAATGGATTAATTAAGAATGACAGGGGCCGGGCGCGGTGGCGCACGCCTGTAATCCCAGCACTTTGGGAGGCTGAGGCAGGAGGATCGCGAGTTCAAAGCCAGCCTCAGCAATGGCGAGGCACTTAGCAACTCAGTGAGACCCTGTCTCTAAATAAAATACAAAAAAGGGCTGGGGATGTGGCCCAGGGGTCGAGTGCCCCTGAGTTCAATCCCCGGTACCACAAAAAAAAAAAAAAAAAAAAAAAAAAAAGAATGACAGGGGCAGCCGGGCGTGGTGGCGCACGCCTGTAATCCTAGCACTTGGGAGGCTGAGGCAGGAGGATCGCCAGTTCAAAGCCAGCCTCAGCAGTGGTGAGGCACTTAGCAACTCAGTGAAACCCTGTCTCTAATAAAATACAAAAAAGGGCTGGGGATGTGACCCAGTGGTCGAGTGACCCTGAGTTCAAGTCCCCGGCACAAAAAAAAAAAAAAAAAAAAAAAAAGAATGACAGGGGCCAGCTGAGTGAGGAACATGGGGGTGGGTATGGAATAAAGCTTGGTTTATGAAGCTAAGGGAGCCCGAAGTGTTTCAGATCATATAAATGGGCCCTACCTTAGAAGTATGTGTTGTAGCCTACATGCAGGTTATAGTGGCTATTAAGACAATAGAGTAAGATCTGCCACAATTTTTTTTTTTATTCTGTGAGCGTGTATTCTGTGAATTGTAAATACAGGCCTGGGGCAAGAGAAGGCCTCTGGTAGATGGCAGTGTTTTTTTGTAAGACAGGAGAAAATAGATAGGAACTTAGCTTTTTTGTTAGAACAAGAAGGAAAAATATATTTTTTTGGCCAAATGTATTCAATTATATATTATAATATCATTTTCTAACATATTTACTAATTTTTAAAAATTGTTATATATGACAGAAGAATGTATTACAATTCATATTACACATATAGAACAGATTTTTTCATATCTATGGTTGTACACCATATTTACCAATTAAAGCCCTAATTGGGTTGAGTAGGAAATCCTCCACAGGAGCCCATGGGTCCTGACTGTCACCAAATCGGCATGGGACACTAGTCATCATCAGAGTTAACATCTATGAACTTTTGGTTTACTTTGCTGAAAAATGGTTCAGTACTTTGTAGGTACCTTGAAAACTATAAACTGCTATGCAGATGGGATGTATTATGTATTATTTTATGAATTTGTTATTCTTTGCTCATAGAGTTCTGGCTTAGATTTCCTAGGAACCAACTGGGTTTTACTAAAAACAAAAGCAAAGAAAAACAAACTTTGCCACTTCTTATTGAGTTATAAAGAGTTCTGCTATTTGGTCAGATTATCTAAATTCTACCCAGAAATTATCTTTCTTTTTCCCTGTTCCTGGAAGACAAGATTTGTGTACAAATTATCTACTGACAGTTTTCTGTCTTTGCTACTAACTCCAAGAGGCCTGAACTTTGAAAATAATTCTTTTCTCCAAAAAGGTATCATTAAGTTTAGCTTAGCAGATACATATTATTTGTTTCCTTTGCATAATAAAAAGGAGCATTCATGTTCTCTCATTTTCTTGAACATAAATTTATCCAAATACTTCAAGTCAAATATTGAAAAGTAAAAGATACAACAGAAAAAGTATTTAGACAATGGTTGATAGATGAAGATTTAGTCAGTTTATAAAAGAGCCCTTCAAGTTAAAAAGAAAAAAAAAAAAAAGGACAATCAAAAATAAAAAGTGGCCAAATAACATAAGCAGGCAGCTCCTAGAAATGAATACAGAAATTATTCATAAATGCACAAAGTTGAAAACAATAAGATATATTGCTTCCAATGAATAGTCCACAATCCAAAAGACTGATAAGAGGCAATGTGAATAAGAATATGGGAATATAATCATGCTTTGTGAACATTTATTGCTTGCCTATTTGTACCAGAGATGCAGAAGTGAAGGGTAGAAACAAATCTCTGCTCTTGTGGGGTGAATAATTTATTGGGAAAGAGACAAATAATAAGCATAATAAATAAGCATAGTATATAGCATATAAGGAAAAAATAAGTGCATGGAAAAAAAGCAGCAGGGTAAGAAAAAAATCTACAGTGTTGAGCTGGGTAGCATGGGAAGCATGGTATGGGCCAAGAAAGGGAAATTTGAGCAGACTTGAAGAAAATGAGGGAGTGGTTATACACATGTACAGATGATTAAAGTTTTAGTCAGAGGAATCAGTCAGTATGACTGTAAATACAATCAGGTCTCCATATCTCTGGAAATTTGGATTAGAAATATTTTTAAAAATTGTGTCTGTACTGAGCATGTATAGACTTTTTCCTTGTCATTATATGACAATACTATAACGACTATTGACATAGCATGTACAGTGTTTAGGTATTATAAGTAATCTATAAATGATTTGTGTGCAAAGTTGTATACAAATGTGATACTATTTTATGTAAGGGACTTGAACATTTATGGATTTTAGTTTTCCTGGGGGTTCCGGAAGCAAATTCCCTGCATCTGAGGAATGACTGTACATATTAATAGGTAAAAAAGAAGGAAGTGGTTGGATATAATGTCAATGAAAGAATAGATGGATATTGCTCCTTTCTCTTCAAAAGTTTACTGTTTCTTTTCTACAGTCATTTATTTAGTTAATGCAACCTATAGCATCTGAGAAGATGGCTATGTTAGCCAACTTGCTGCCACTGTAACAAATACCTGAAATAATCAACTTATAGAGAAAAGGTCTATTTTGTTCACAGTTTTGGAGGTTTCAGTCCATGATTGGTTGTCCCTGTTGTTTTAGGGCCTGTGGCAAGCAACAAGTCATGGTGAAGCATATGGTAGAGCAGGTGAGTGCACCTCATGGCTGAGAACCTGAAGACAGGGAGGAAGGAACGGTGGTCCTGTGTAAGAGCCCTATTAAGGAGATAGCTAAAATGGCGGCTAGCTAAGAGCCATAAGAGGTGTTTCAGTATTTTCACCTGATATTCATTCATTTATCTAAGAATCTTTCTATGCCCGTGAACACTATGTGACACACCTGTAAGTTTGAGCTGTTAACACGTGTATACTTGTTAAGGCAAAAGGTATTTAACCGGGTGAATTTGGCTAGAGGGGGGTTGGAGTTGGAGAAGTTTTTGGAGCCAGAGAGAGAAGTTACAAGAAGCAAGAATAAAGAGCCTATTCTTTTTTCAGTCTGCTTCCGAATTCTTTCCCGCGGTATCGTTGCTGCAGGTGGCGATAGCTGCAGATGGCAACAAGTGGTGGCCCATACGGGGAATTTGGAATTGGCAGGTAAGAACTGAGAAGTCTCTAAAGATGGGTTTGAAAATAACCAAGACCCGAGTGATAAAGGCTATGGAAGAATTCTTTGATATAGCTGATAATGAGGAAGAAAGTGATCATGAAAGCATAGCCTCTGCTGAGTCAGGAACAGTAAGGATAGTATTGGTATGAACTCAGAAATGACAAAGATCCGAGCTGCTAAAGCTATCTGAGAATTATTAGAGATAGCTGAGGAATATGTGCTCTCCATTGAACCTGGGACTCAGGATGTTACCACTAATGAAAATAATAGTAGTGAGGAGGAGTCAAATAACCATGAAAGCACAGCCTCCTCCACTGAGTCAGTTAAGACCAGAAAGGACCGTCAAGTAGAGGAACCACTTGAGCTCTCTGCTCCCTCATGGGTTGAATCAATTACAGAAACCATGAGGGGTATTTCTGAGCATTTGTGTGCCCTTGAGACAGAGATTAATGGCCTTTCTGAGCGCTTACATGCCCTCGAACGTCAAAACCCACAGGGACATTGGGAGCTGCTGGCATTTGAAAATGAAAATGGGCAGAGGTACCACCAATCCCTAGACTTCAAAACAATAAAAAATTTCAAAGAAGCAATAATGACCTATGGACCCCAAGCACCTTTTACGTTGAGTATGCTGGAGTCCCTTAACACTTTAACTTTAACCCCCTCAGACTGGAAAGGCTTATGTAAGGCAGTATTGAGCAGGGGACAATACTTGATTTGGAGGTCACAGTTCCAGGAGTTTTGTGTGGAAAAAGCTAGAAGAAATGCGACTGCAGGATTTCCAGACCGTAACGTAGACATGTTAACTGGAGAAGGGCAGTTTGCTGACTTACAGATACAAATTCAATATGATCCTGGAGTTTATGCTCAAATATATGCTGCAGCTGTTAAGGCATGGAAAACTTTACAAGGAACTGGTGATTTACAGGGTAGCTTGTCTAAAGTAATTCAGGGACCTAATGAACCATATGCTGACTTTGCTGATAGGCTTTTGAGAACTGCAGGCAGAGTGTTTGTAGACGTTGAACAAGCTATGCCATTAGTCGTTCAGCTGGCATATGAAAATGCCAACAAATATTGTCAAGACACTATCAGACCTTGGAAATCTAAAAGGGACCTTTCAGTATATATAAGATTATGTAAAGATATAAATGACACCTTTGTCACAGGAAATGTGATTGCAGCAGGAATGAGAGGTGCTTCCCATCAAAATTTCACAAGGGCTCAACCTAAAAATTATTATAATCAATCAAGTTATTCTAGACAATATCCCCAAAGAGAAATAAGACCAAGCTCATATCGTGCCCCAGGCCGCTGCCCCAGGTGTAAAAAAGGAAACCATTGGCTAATAAATGCAGATCTAAATTCAATATTTATGGAAACATTTTGTCTAGGAATTCAAAAAACGGGGCATGGGGCCCAGTGCCCTGGGGCCCACAAATGTACGAGGCATTAGAGGAAGAGTATCCTCAAACATCCATCCACATGATTCCTCGACACAATCCCTCTTACCCATTGAATCCCTCGTTAGAGGAACAAGAGGAAGTGCAGGATTAGACCTCTGTTCCACTGCCCGGATAGTGCTAACACCTGAAATGGGGGTTCAACTGATTCCCATGGGAGTCAGGGACCTCTTCCCTCAGGAACTGTAGGACTTATCCTTTGGAGAAGCTCTAAAAGCTTATCAGGTTTTCAAGTAACTCCAGGTGTAATAGACTACCAAGGAGAAATTAAGATTATGCTTAGTTCACCTAGAGGCATTTGCTCTGTTAACCAAGGAGATAGAATTGCTCAGCTGCTTCTCCTTCCCAGTTTACATGACTCATTTAAGAGTATGCCTCAAAATAGGAACAATAGAGGATTTGGTTCCACTGGCTCCGGACCTATGGCTTGCTGGGTTCAGGATTGTTCATAGAGGCCTATGTGCAAATTAAAAATTCAAGGTATAGAGATGGAGGGGCTGATTGATACTGGGGCTGACTCTTCCATCATCAATCTACAACAATGGCCCAAGCACTGGCCTCTGCAGAAGGCTTCAACTAGTTTAAGAGGCTTGGGATATACTAATACTCCAGCACAAAGTGCTATAGTTTTAAAATGGGAGGATGATGAAGGGCATAAAGGAACATTTCAGCCTTATGTTTTGTCCAGCTTGCCAGTTACCTTATGGGGAAGAGATATTTTGCAACAGATGGGGGTACACCTCGCAACCAAGCCTGCAGGTGTTAAAAATAAAAATCTACAGGGTCCTAACCCTATTAAGCTAAATCATCAAAAAGGCAAAGGATACTTTTTTTAGGGGCCACTGAGAAAACAATTTTGAAAATACCATGGCTTTCTGATAAGCCAGTTTGGGTCCCTCAGTGGCCCCTATCTAGAGAGAAATTACAAGCGGCCCACCTACTAATCCAAGAACAACTAGAAGCAGGACATATAGAACCTTCCACCTCTCCCTGGAATTCCCCCATATTCGTGATCAGGAAAAAATCAGGAAAATGGCGATTGGGTTACATGATCTTAGAGAAATCAATAAAAACATGCAAATTATGGGCCCTACCCAACCTGGACTTCCTAATCCTGTAGCTATTCCTAAAAATTTCCATCTTATAACTCTTGATATAAAGGATTGTTTCTTTTCTATTCCTCTACATCCTCTGGATGCCCCCAGGTTTGCTTTTTCAGTTCCTTCTACCAATAATAATGATCTGATCAAAGATTCCACTGGAAAGTTTTGCCCCAGGGAATGGCTAATAGCCCCACTATACCTCAAATCTATGTAGATAAAGTTATTCAGCCTATCAAGAACAAATACCCAGAGCTTATGTGCCTCCATTATATGGATGATGTTTTGCTTGCTCATCCTAATCAAGAAGTCTTATTCACCATATTTAGCGATATATCAGAAAACTTGAAACGATATGGACTAAACATTGCTGAAGAAAAGGTTCAAACTAGATCTCCAATATTATATCTAGAATTCCAAATTATGGATACTTTTATTAGGCCTCAAAAAATTTTAATAAATAAAGAACATTTGGCCACTCTTAATGATTTTCAAAAATTGCTGGGAGACATTAATTGGCTTCGCCCTACACTAAGCCTCACTACTGGACAATTAAAACCCTTATTTGATATCCTTTGCGGGAACCCTGATCCATCTTCACCACGAACATTGACTCCTGATGCTAGGGAAGCTTTAAAGTTGGTAGAAAAGGCCATTGAAAGATCCCATTGTGATAGAATTGATTTTGCTCGACCACTGATATTGATTATTATTTCTTCACAATATACACCCACAGGAGTA
This sequence comes from Tamias sibiricus, assembly GCA_025594165.1. Lineage (NCBI taxonomy): Eukaryota > Metazoa > Chordata > Mammalia > Rodentia > Sciuridae > Tamias > Tamias sibiricus. The sequence goes on along the minus strand of CM046666.1, from coordinate 123,142,851 downwards.
TTTTGGCAACAGGGGCCTTTATTATGGATACATTTGCCCATCTCTCCTAAAAGTACAATTGAGTCTTATACCTCCACGGTGGCTAAACTTATTCCTCAAGAACTTAAGACTTCTACTAAAATATTTGGCATTCACCCTGCTACTATTATTACTCCCTATTCATCATCACAGGTTGAATATTTATGCTTCAATGATAATGATTGGGCTATAGCTAGATGCTCTACTTCTGCAAATTTTGATAATCATCTTCCTAAGTCTCCTATACTATCTTTTTTGTATCAATCATCCCATTATATTTCCACAGGTAATAAAAAATCAACCTATTCCTAAGGCATTAAATGTATTTACAGATGGGTCCTCTAACAGTACTGTTACAGTAGTCACTCAAAAAGAAAATATGATTCATATTACTGCCCATAAATCAGCTCAATTAGTAGAACAAGAAGCTATTATTATAACTCTTGAAAGTTTTAAAGAACAGCCCATAAATATTTTTTCAGACAGCCACTATATTGTACATGCTGTCCCTAAATTGGAGTTAGCAGGTCCAATAGCACCTCATACTCCAGACTTTAAATTGTTTTTTCAAATTCAAAACCTTCTATGGGAACATAAAGAACCTTTGTTTATTGGACATATCAGAGTTCATACTAATTTGCCTGGTCCTCTCCATGAAGGTAATCAAAAGGCTGATGCCCTCACTCAAACAATCTTTATATTTTCAGCAGTCCAACAAGCTACCTCATTCCATTCTCAATTTCATGTTAATAGCACTACTTTACAACAAAGTTTCAAAATAACTAAAGATCAAGCTCGAACAATTGTGAAGGCTTGTCAATCTTGTGTGACACAGTTGCCCAATCCACATTATGGGGTTAACCCAAGAGGATTAATGCCCAATCATTTGTGGCGGATGGATGTCACTCATGAGCCAAGTTTTGGAAAATTGTGATTTATTCATGTGACCATAGATACATGCTCAGGCATGATTTTTGCTTCCTTACATGCTGGAGAAAAAGTTAAAGATGTTACATCTCATTGTCTACAAGCTTTCGCTGCATTGGGCATTCCCAAAATGCTTAAAACAGACAATGGCCCTGCATATATGTCCTCATCTTTCAAACAGTTTTGCTCCAAATTCAGTATACTTAATAAGACTGGTATCCCATATAATCCTCAAGGCCAAGGTATAATTGAATGAGCTAATCGCATACTCAAAACTTATGCTTTTGAAACAAAAAGAAGGAAATTGGACAAATCCTAAAGATAGATTAGCCATTGCCCTTTTTACTTTAAATTTTTTAACTTTGGATTCCAAAGGATATTTGGCTAGAGACAGACACTGGAATCCACACCAACAACATAAACCTTTGGTTTACTGGAAGGATGTTCTTTCAGGTACATGGAAAGGTCCAGACCCAGTATTAATTTGGGGGAGAGGATCTGTTTGTGTTTTTTCCACAGCATGAAACCTCGCCGGTATGGATACCATCAAGATTAATAAAACAGGTACCAAATCAAAAGGACCAAGATGAAGTTGTTGTGGAATGATTCCCTTAACAGAGTCCTTCAATAAATTCACAACTTAAGTCTCATTCCTCCTGGCCAGGACGAGAAGATCTCTCTTTATTGTGCACACAATTGTGTTTTTCTTTTTTTATATATGTCTTTATGTCTGTGCGCTTGTCTAGATTTCACATAAATGTGACATCACAAATATATGTCTTTATGTTTGTGCATCTGTCCAATGTGACGTCACAAATAACAAAAACTGAGCGCTCATGAAAATTAATAATATAATATATATATATATATATATATGGATCCAAGTAACTTTAATTCATTTAAGTTAAGAGTATTCAATTTGGGTAAACAATTAAAAAATGAAGGTACCTTCAATCTTAATTTATAGGTGTCTCTAGGACTTCTCTTCAGTAAAGAATATGACTAATACTGTATAACCTGATATTTTGGTATTTGACATGGGATTGTTTATTTGTAATTAACTTTATTTTGTTAAATAGCTGATTAATTTAAATTATTTCAACAGGTATATTCATGGAAGGTTGCTGTGTATGCAGAGGCTCAAAATTTCCAGCTAACAAAATTATTTTTCTAAAATGCTCTTAGCTCTTCTTGAATTTATCTTAAATGTAATATTTTGTCAGTTAAATACCCTCAGTCTTTCTTTAATCCGTTATGAATGTGATATTTTGTCAGCTTATGTTCGTAAGAGCTTAAGCAGCAATATGTTTGAGCAGAGATCAACTTCAACTACCTGATCTAATAATTCTATTTTTTAGTTTGACAACTCGCTTCTTGACTCAGTGCTGGAATGGCAACTGCCTTTCCTCTAATAATTGATGCTTGAGTTTCTAGGTAGCGGGCCCTGAAGATTTGCCGGTGGCATTGTCTAGACATAAAAAAGACGGCTGCTGCTACAGCTGCAGGGATCGCAATCGCTACTAGCATCCCTGCTGCTCAAGCATCAAACAACTTCACCAGCAGTGTGGCTTCTGCTGTGCATGCACGAGGCCTCCTAGATCAACGTGTTAGCAAATGGACATTTTGATAAATCTTTCTAGCCGGGGGCGCGGTGGCGCACGCCTGTAATCCCAGCACTTTGGGAGGCTGAGGCAGGAGGATCGCGAGTTCAAAGCCAGCCTCAGCAATGGCGAGGCACTTAGCAACTCAGTGAGACCCTGTCTCTAAATAAAATACAAAAAAGGGCTGGGGATGTGGCCCAGTGGTCTAGTGCTGCTGAGTTCAATCCCCGGTACCAAAAAAAAAAAAAAAAAAAAAAAAATCTTTCTATGTTTGGGACATTGCTTGGGACAATGCCTTGTGGGTATTTGTCTAAGAGAACTCATTGTGTTACTTATTGAAACTTAGGGCAGTTGATTGGTCTAAAGAACTACGCTATTTAATGGAACTTGGCTCGTCAGCGCAAACCTTGCCGCTTTGAAGCCGAAGCATCTCCTCATATTTGGTTGGCTAGATTGGACGGCTGGTAGTCAATGACAGGTAAGATCCCCAGAGGGGGACAACCTAAGACAGGCACAGTCAATCCGGATGTGGTGAGGCGTCACCCATCCACGGGAAGTCTCATGTGGCTGACATATCAACCTAAGACAGGAGTCAAGGGCACAGCCTTGATTATCCGATGACAGGTAAGAATGTTGATTGTACATGTAGACGCCCCACAGCTACCCTTCCTTTAAAACAAAAAGGGGGAAATGTAAGAGCCCTATTAAGGAGATAGCTAAAATGGCGGCTAGCTAAAAGCCATAAGAGGTGTTTCAGTATTTTCACCTGATATTCATTCATTTATCTAAGAATCTTTCTATGCCCGTGAACACTATGTGACACACCTGTAAGTTTGAGCTGTTAACACGTGTATACTTGTTAAGGCAAAAGGTATTTAACCGGGTGAATTTGGCTAGAGGGGGGTTGGAGTTGGAGAAGTTGTTGGAGCCAGAGAGAGAAGTTACAAGAAGCAAGAATAAAGAGCCTATTCTTTTTTCAGTCTGCTTCCGAATTCTTTCCCGCGGTATCGTTGCTGCAGGTGGCGATAGCTGCAGATGGCAACAAGTGGTGGCCCATACGGGGAATTTGGAATTGGCAGGTAAGAACTGAGAAGTCTCTAAAGATGGGTTTGAAAATAACCAAGACCCGAGTGATAAAGGCTATGGAAGAATTCTTTGATATAGCTGATAATGAGGAAGAAAGTGATCATGAAAGCATAGCCTCTGCTGAGTCAGGAACAGTAAGGATAGTATTGGTATGAACTCAGAAATGACAAAGATCCGAGCTGCTAAAGCTATCTGAGAATTATTAGAGATAGCTGAGGAATATGTGCTCTCCATTGAACCTGGGACTCAGGATGTTACCACTAATGAAAATAATAGTAGTGAGGAGGAGTCAAATAACCATGAAAGCACAGCCTCCTCCACTGAGTCAGTTAAGACCAGAAAGGACCGTCAAGTAGAGGAACCACTTGAGCTCTCTGCTCCCTCATGGGTTGAATCAATTACAGAAACCATGAGGGGTATTTCTGAGCATTTGTGTGCCTTGAGACAGAGATTAATGGCCTTTCTGAGCGCTTACATGCCCTCGAACGTCAAAACCCACAGGGACATTGGGAGCTGCTGGCATTTGAAAATGAAAATGGGCAGAGGTACCACCAATCCCTAGACTTCAAAACAATAAAAAATTTCAAAGAAGCAATAATGACCTATGGACCCCAAGCACCTTTTACGTTGAGTATGCTGGAGTCCCTTAACACTTTAACTTTAACCCCCTCAGACTGGAAAGGCTTATGTAAGGCAGTATTGAGCAGGGGACAATACTTGATTTGGAGGTCACAGTTCCAGGAGTTTTGTGTGGAAAAAGCTAGAAGAAATGCGACTGCAGGATTTCCAGACCGTAACGTAGACATGTTAACTGGAGAAGGGCAGTTTGCTGACTTACAGATACAAATTCAATATGATCCTGGAGTTTATGCTCAAATATATGCTGCAGCTGTTAAGGCATGGAAAACTTTACAAGGAACTGGTGATTTACAGGGTAGCTTGTCTAAAGTAATTCAGGGACCTAATGAACCATATGCTGACTTTGCTGATAGGCTTTTGAGAACTGCAGGCAGAGTGTTTGTAGACGTTGAACAAGCTATGCCATTAGTCGTTCAGCTGGCATATGAAAATGCCAACAAATATTGTCAAGACACTATCAGACCTTGGAAATCTAAAAGGGACCTTTCAGTATATATAAGATTATGTAAAGATATAAATGACACCTTTGTCACAGGAAATGTGATTGCAGCAGGAATGAGAGGTGCTTCCCATCAAAATTTCACAAGGGCTCAACCTAAAAATTATTATAATCAATCAAGTTATTCTAGACAATATCCCCAAAGAGAAATAAGACCAAGCTCATATCGTGCCCCAGGCCGCTGCCCCAGGTGTAAAAAAGGAAACCATTGGGCTAATAAATGCAGATCTAAATTCAATATTTATGGAAACATTTTGTCTAGGAATTCAAAAAAACGGGGCATGGGGCCCAGTGCCCTGGGGCCCACAAATGTACGAGGCATTAGAGGAAGAGTATCCTCAAACATCCATCCACATGATTCCTCGACACAATCCCTCTTACCCATTGAATCCCTCGTTAGAGGAACAAGAGGAAGTGCAGGATTAGACCTCTGTTCCACTGCCCGGATAGTGCTAACACCTGAAATGGGGGTTCAACTGATTCCCATGGGAGTCAGGGGACCTCTTCCCTCAGGAACTGTAGGACTTATCCTTTGGAGAAGCTCTAAAAGCTTATCAGGTTTTCAAGTAACTCCAGGTGTAATAGACTACCAAGGAGAAATTAAGATTATGCTTAGTTCACCTAGAGGCATTTGCTCTGTTAACCAAGGAGATAGAATTGCTCAGCTGCTTCTCCTTCCCAGTTTACATGACTCATTTAAGAGTATGCCTCAAAATAGGAACAATAGAGGATTTGGTTCCACTGGCTCCGGACCTATGGCTTGCTGGGTTCAGGATTGTTCATAGAGGCCTATGTGCAAATTAAAAATTCAAGGTATAGAGATGGAGGGGCTGATTGATACTGGGGCTGACTCTTCCATCATCAATCTACAACAATGGCCCAAGCACTGGCCTCTGCAGAAGGCTTCAACTAGTTTAAGAGGCTTGGGATATACTAATACTCCAGCACAAAGTGCTATAGTTTTAAAATGGGAGGATGATGAAGGGCATAAAGGAACATTTCAGCCTTATGTTTTGTCCAGCTTGCCAGTTACCTTATGGGGAAGAGATATTTTGCAACAGATGGGGGTACACCTCGCAACCAAGCCTGCAGGTGTTAAAAATAAAAATCTACAGGGTCCTAACCCTATTAAGCTAAATCATCAAAAAGGCAAAGGATACTTTTTTTAGGGGCCACTGAGAAAACAATTTTGAAAATACCATGGCTTTCTGATAAGCCAGTTTGGGTCCCTCAGTGGCCCCTATCTAGAGAGAAATTACAAGCGGCCCACCTACTAATCCAAGAACAACTAGAAGCAGGACATATAGAACCTTCCACCTCTCCCTGGAATTCCCCCATATTCGTGATCAGGAAAAAATCAGGAAAATGGCGATTGGGTTACATGATCTTAGAGAAATCAATAAAAACATGCAAATTATGGGCCCTACCCAACCTGGACTTCCTAATCCTGTAGCTATTCCTAAAAATTTCCATCTTATAACTCTTGATATAAAGGATTGTTTCTTTTCTATTCCTCTACATCCTCTGGATGCCCCCAGGTTTGCTTTTTCAGTTCCTTCTACCAATAATAATGGCCCTGATCAAAGATTCCACTGGAAAGTTTTGCCCCAGGGAATGGCTAATAGCCCCACTATACCTCAAATCTATGTAGATAAAGTTATTCAGCCTATCAAGAACAAATACCCAGAGCTTATGTGCCTCCATTATATGGATGATGTTTTGCTTGCTCATCCTAATCAAGAAGTCTTATTCACCATATTTAGCGATATATCAGAAAACTTGAAACGATATGGACTAAACATTGCTGAAGAAAAGGTTCAAACTAGATCTCCAATATTATATCTAGAATTCCAAATTATGGATACTTTTATTAGGCCTCAAAAAAATTTAATAAATAAAGAACATTTGGCCACTCTTAATGATTTTCAAAAATTGCTGGGAGACATTAATTGGCTTCGCCCTACACTAAGCCTCACTACTGGACAATTAAAACCCTTATTTGATATCCTTTGCGGGAACCCTGATCCATCTTCACCACGAACATTGACTCCTGATGCTAGGGAAGCTTTAAAGTTGGTAGAAAAGGCCATTGAAAGATCCCATTGTGATAGAATTGATTTTGCTCGACCACTGATATTGATTATTATTTCTTCACAATATACACCCACAGGAGTATTTTGGCAACAGGGGCCTTTATTATGGATACATTTGCCCATCTCTCCTAAAAGTACAATTGAGTCTTATACCTCCACGGTGGCTAAACTTATTCCTCAAGAACTTAAGACTTCTACTAAAATATTTGGCATTCACCCTGCTACTATTATTACTCCCTATTCATCATCACAGGTTGAATATTTATGCTTCAATGATAATGATTGGGCTATAGCTAGATGCTCTACTTCTGCAAATTTTGATAATCATCTTCCTAAGTCTCCTATACTATCTTTTTGTATCAATCATCCCATTATATTTCCACAGGTAATAAAAAATCAACCTATTCCTAAGGCATTAAATGTATTTACAGATGGGTCCTCTAACAGTACTGTTACAGTAGTCACTCAAAAAGAAAATATGATTCATATTACTGCCCATAAATCAGCTCAATTAGTAGAACAAGAAGCTATTATTATAACTCTTGAAAGTTTTAAAGAACAGCCCATAAATATTTTTTCAGACAGCCACTATATTGTACATGCTGTCCCTAAATTGGAGTTAGCAGGTCCAATAGCACCTCATACTCCAGACTTTAAATTGTTTTTTCAAATTCAAAACCTTCTATGGGAACATAAAGAACCTTTGTTTATTGGACATATCAGAGTTCATACTAATTTGCCTGGTCCTCTCCATGAAGGTAATCAAAAGGCTGATGCCCTCACTCAAACAATCTTTATATTTTCAGCAGTCCAACAAGCTACCTCATTTCCATTCTCAATTTCATGTTAATAGCACTACTTTACAACAAAGTTTCAAAATAACTAAAGATCAAGCTCGAACAATTGTGAAGGCTTGTCAATCTTGTGTGACACAGTTGCCCAATCCACATTATGGGGTTAACCCAAGAGGATTAATGCCCAATCATTTGTGGCGGATGGATGTCACTCATGAGCCAAGTTTTGGAAAATTGTGATTTATTCATGTGACCATAGATACATGCTCAGGCATGATTTTTGCTTCCTTACATGCTGGAGAAAAAGTTAAAGATGTTACATCTCATTGTCTACAAGCTTTCGCTGCATTGGGCATTCCCAAAATGCTTAAAACAGACAATGGCCCTGCATATATGTCCTCATCTTTCAAACAGTTTTGCTCCAAATTCAGTATACTTAATAAGACTGGTATCCCATATAATCCTCAAGGCCAAGGTATAATTGAATGAGCTAATCGCATACTCAAACTTATGCTTTTGAAACAAAAAGAAGGAAATTGGACAAATCCTAAAGATAGATTAGCCATTGCCCTTTTTACTTTAAATTTTTTAACTTTGGATTCCAAAGGATATTTGGCTAGAGACAGACACTGGAATCCACACCAACAACATAAACCTTTGGTTTACTGGAAGGATGTTCTTTCAGGTACATGGAAAGGTCCAGACCCAGTATTAATTTGGGGGAGAGGATCTGTTTGTGTTTTTCCACAGCATGAAACCTCGCCGGTATGGATACCATCAAGATTAATAAAACAGGTACCAAATCAAAAGGACCAAGATGAAGTTGTTGTGGAATGATTCCCTTAACAGAGTCCTTCAATAAATTCACAACTTAAGTCTCATTCCTCCTGGCCAGGACGAGAAGATCTCTCTTTATTGTGCACACAATTGTGTTTTTCTTTTTTATATATGTCTTTATGTCTGTGCGCTTGTCTAGATTTCACATAAATGTGACATCACAAATATATGTCTTTATGTTTGTGCATCTGTCCAATGTGACGTCACAAATAACAAAAACTGAGCGCTCATGAAAATTAATAATATAATATAAAATAATAATATATATATATATATATATATATCCAAGTAACTTTAATTCATTTAAGTTAAGAGTATTCAATTTGGGTAAACAATTAAAAAATGAAGGTACCTTCAATCTTAATTTATAGGTGTCTCTAGGACTTCTCTTCAGTAAAGAATATGACTAATACTGTATAACCTGATATTTTGGTATTTGACATGGGATTGTTTATTTGTAATTAACTTTATTTTGTTAAATAGCTGATTAATTTAAATTATTTCAACAGGTATATTCATGGAAGGTTGCTGTGTATGCAGAGGCTCAAAATTTCCAGCTAACAAATTATTTTTCTAAAATGCTCTTAGCTCTTCTTGAATTTATCTTAAATGTAATATTTTGTCAGTTAAATACCCTCAGTCTTTCTTTAATCCGTTATGAATGTGATATTTTGTCAGCTTATGTTCGTAAGAGCTTAAGCAGCAATATGTTTGAGCAGAGATCAACTTCAACTACCTGATCTAATAATTCTATTTTTTAGTTTGACAACTCGCTTCTTGACTCAGTGCTGGAATGGCACTGCCTTTCCTCTAATAATTGATGCTTGAGTTTCTAGGTAGCGGGCCCTGAAGATTTGCCGGTGGCATTGTCTAGACATAAAAAAGACGGCTGCTGCTACAGCTGCAGGGATCGCAATCGCTACTAGCATCCCTGCTGCTCAAGCATCAAACAACTTCACCAGCAGTGTGGCTTCTGCTGTGCATGCACGAGGCCTCCTAGATCAACGTGTTAGCAAATGGACATTTTGATAAATCTTTCTAGCCGGGCGCGGTGGCGCACGCCTGTAATCCCAGCACTTTGGGAGGCTGAGGCAGGAGGATCGCGAGTTCAAAGCCAGCCTCAGCAATGGCGAGGCACTTAGCAACTCAGTGAGACCCTGTCTCTAAATAAAATACAAAAAAGGGCTGGGGATGTGGCCCAGTGGTCTAGTGCTGCTGAGTTCAATCCCCGGTACCAAAAAAAAAAAAAAAAAAAAAAAAATCTTTCTATGTTTGGGACATTGCTTGGGACAATGCCTTGTGGGTATTTGTCTAAGAGAACTCATTGTGTTACTTATTGAAACTTAGGGCAGTTGATTGGTCTAAAGAACTACGCTATTTAATGGAACTTGGCTCGTCAGCGCAAACCTTGCCGCTTTGAAGCCGAAGCATCTCCTCATATTTGGTTGGCTAGATTGGACGGCTGGTAGTCAATGACAGGTAAGATCCCCAGAGGGGGACAACCTAAGACAGGCACAGTCAATCCGGATGTGGTGAGGCGTCACCCATCCACGGGAAGTCTCATGTGGCTGACATATCAACCTAAGACAGGAGTCAAGGGCACAGCCTTGATTATCCGATGACAGGTAAGAATGTTGATTGTACATGTAGACGCCCCACAGCTACCCTTCCTTTAAAACAAAAAGGGGGAAATGTAAGAGCCCTATTAAGGAGATAGCTAAAATGGCGGCTAGCTAAAAGCCATAAGAGGTGTTTCAGTATTTTCACCTGATATTCATGCATTTATCTAAGAATCTCTCTATGCCCGTCACACTATGTGACGCACCTGTAAGTTTGAGCTGTTAACACATGTATACTTGTTAAGGCAAAAGGTATTTAACCGGGTGAGGTTGGCTAGAGGGGGGTTGGAGTTGGAGAGGTTGTCAGAGCCGGAGAGAGAAGTTACAAGAAGCAAGAATAAAGAGCCTATTCTTTTTTCAGTCTGCTTCCAAATTCTTTCCCGCGGTATCGTTGCTGCAGGCGGCGATAGCTGCAGGCGGCAGGCAGGCAACAGTCCTGCAGTTCCTTGAAGGGCATGCCCCAATATCCTGAGGAATACCCATTGGGTCTCACCTCCCAAGAGTGCCAAGCTGGGAATCAAACCTTTAATACATAGGCCTTTGGGGGACATTCCAGGTCCAAACTATAACAGAGGGTGTGTTGATCCTTTGATTATATTTTTAAAAAAGTCGTAGTTTTGGTCAACCATGCATACTTGCTGAAGCCAGAGATTTTGACAGATTATTTCCTATTATTTTCACCAATTAGATGACCCATTAGTCCATACAGAGTCCACCTGCAACAAGAATAGCTTGAATCCTGGTTTCTGGGCTCCTCTATTGTCCCCTCAGTACTTTGCCTAACTCCTCTTCTACCCTCAGAATCTTCTGGAGACACCTTCAGAACCCAACAATTATGCCCAACTCCCAGAGGAGGTTTTAGATCCTTTGTATTGTTCAGTGAGGAACATTTATGGGGCCAACAAACTTCTCTCTTGTTAATATGAACTCCTTTTGTTTCATCAATACTATTGCATTAATATTGCAAATGAAAATGCCAGTATATTACTCTATCCAGTCAGAGATATCAAGAACAATATGGTGGTGACTATCATGCCTGATAACATAGTGGTATATTTTTCTTATACTTATCAGCTCTTCTGACCAATTCTCATACTTCATAAAATTTCTTCTATTGTTTTTTAAAGGTTTAATATACTTTGAAGCATAGTAGGGATGAATTTTAAAATGTGGATGCATCCCTTTAATACCACTCATATTAATCTATAGAACATGTCTAGCACCCCAGAAGCCTTTTATGTCTTCTTCCAATCAATAACCACACCTAAGGAAGCAACAGTTGGACATCTAACATCATGGATTAATGTTTGTTCTTGGAAATCTTATCAATGGAATCACTTCATAGGTACTCTCCTGTGTCTGGTTTCTATCATTCAACATTATTTTTGTGAGATGTGTGTTTGTTGTAGGTAGCGATCCTTTTTCATTTTCATCATGTATAGTATTCCCTTGTGTAATTATAGCAACATTTGTTTATTCTACTGTTGACATTTTGCTGGGTTTCAGTTTTTGGTAGCCATGCGTAAAACTGTTATAAACATTCTTGAACATTCCTTTGTGTGAATATATGCATTTATTCTCTTAGACAGGAAGTAGCAGACATTTTTTTTATAAAAGGGTCAAACAGCAAATACTTTAGTATTTGCAGGTTATATTATCTTTATCACAATTATGCCATTGTAAAAATAGCCATAGGTAATGAATAAACAAATGGATGTGGTTGTGTTTCAATAAAACTTTATTTTAAAAGATCAGATTTAACTTGAAGAACATAGTTTGTTGAACCGTAATCTGCTCTTAGGAAATTCTGGGTGTTAGGATAGTTGTATGTTAATTATGTATTACCAGTTTTCCAAAGTGGTTGTATCAATGTATTTTTGCACCTACAATACAGAGAATTACCTATCCTCAGTAATATTTCTCAAATATCTTTAAATTTCTGAAAACATTTTTCCCTCTCATTTATAAATAAGAATCATCCTTGCTAAAATGGTATTAAATATTATCTTTTTCTTCTCTGGGAAGTCACTGTAGCAATGACCTATTATTAATGTCTCTAATCCTTGTAAGGGAATATTGGTGACCTCTAATAGTGTTTTTTCTGTACATTTGATTTGATGGAGACAAAGGGAACTGTATTGCCAGTGGGAACCCTAAGCCAAGTGGCTCTATGACTTTAGTATTGTAGCTTCTGTGTGTAATTTTCCTAAGCTGTAAAATGGGGCTAACAACATCTGCCCTGGATGTTTCTCTGGGGTTTTATATGACAAATTAAACAATGGATCAGTAAAATTCAATGGTAGGGAGATAATTACAATAGAATAACCGGAAAACACCATGTGGTAAAACAGTATATCTAGAATGAACCTAACTATAGAGGTGTATGGTAGCAATGTATGTTTAAAGGGATAGAATGTGTTCCAAAATACATAGAGTGACAGTTTTAGGGAGAAGTTATATATCAGTAATTTTATTTTCTTCTTGATGTTTTGCCATATTTTCCAGAATTTCCAAAGTAAACATGAATGCCTACATTAAAAAATTAATTTTTATGAGTACTTAGTGTGGCCTGAGGGGCTGCATCTCCTCTTCCTTCTTCTTCTTCTTTTTTTTTTTTTTTTTTTGCTTTTTTCTTTTTTTGGTACCGGGGATTGAACTCAGGGGCACTTGACCACTGGGCCACATCCACAGCCCTTTTTTGTATTTTATTAGAGACAGGGTCTCACTGAATTGCTAAGTGCCTCGCCATTGCTGAGGCTGGCTTTGAACTCGTGATCCTCCTGCCTCAGCCTCCCCAGTGCTGGGATTACAGGCATGTGCCATCACGCCCGGCTCTTCTTCCTTCTTGATCTACCTCATTTGCACTAAGTTTCTTGATCCTTAGATGAAAAAAATCAAGAGCTCAATCAAATGACAACAGAACCTAGAGTATCCTAAAGCAAGGGATTATACTGAGGAACACTGATAAGCAGTGCAAGACCTCTGTCTGTGGTTCTGTAAAAGGGGATTTAAACCATTCTCTCATAAAACACAGGGGCTTTTGAGATACAGTTATGCCTTGGGATCCAAAGAGGACCCCCTGTGGATACCAAAATGGTATCTTCTGCTGCATGGAGTTGCATGTGTGTTGTTAACTATGTATCTCTTCCTGTATGCTTTAAACCATCTCTAGATTACTTACAAGGAAATAGTTATTGTATTGTTTAGGAAATTACGACAAGAATTGTTTAGAGGATTATGACATGTTCAGAACAGGCACAGTTTATTTTTTCTGAATATTTTCCATCCTCAGTTGAATCTGCGGATGTAGAACTTGCACATGACAGAGGGGAGACTGTGTTATGTCAGGGATTTGCAGTGGAATTAAGTGAAGAAAAGATGGCTCAAAATTGCCTGGAAGCAGGTGACAGAGGCATAGACCTTGTCACCTGCTTCATGTCACCCTGAGACTGTGCAGTAGAGGATGGCATGAGGACCTTTGTTGTGAGCGGCAGGGACCTATTCTGAGCCCTGTGGAAGTGGCCACAAACATGGAGAATGCAGAAGTGTCCCCAGCAGGCTGATTGGCATCCTAAATATAACCTGACTCAGATTGAATGTGGAAATGAACTTTGAGGGAGAGTGTAAGGACACAAGCAAGCTCAGCTTTCTTTGTAAAGTGACTATCATCTTTCCTGTATTTATACTTTACAAAAAGAAACTGCTACATTTCCTTTTCAGTCTCTGGTTACAGACATTTATGGAGTACAATTTCAAAAATGCTTGATATTTTTGGAAAAAAAAAAAAAAGAAAAGAAAGCAAATATAAGCCATTTCTGGGGGAAGTGTTGGCAGAAGTCCAGAATCTAGAACTGAAATGAGGTTTGAAAAGAAATGCTTTAAGGGATGTGCGTGTAGCTTGGTGGTAGGTGCATGCTTAGCATGCATGAGGCCCTGGGTTCCATCCCCAGCACCAAAAAAAAAAAAACCTCTAAGAGTTTAAAGAGAAACTTCCCTTCCGTTTAAGGGGAACCACACTAGCACTCAGGATTTGGCTTCCATCAGAGGCAGCCTGTAGTCACCAGGTGTCACGTTTAACTGATAGTGCTTGTTACTGACCCTGTGGGTGGCAGGAAGGAAGAGGAGTGACCATGGCATTCAGCAAAAGACAAGCTTTGTCCTATGGCCAGCACAGAAGTTGAATTCTTAGATGGCTCCACCACGGGTTGTGTGGTGAAAAAGGGGATTTCCACTTTCAAAAATAGTATAACTTCAGTTAGGTCAGAGATTGCCTTTTTGGGAAGTTTGTTATATTTAGAAGGTTTCTCCCCCTTCGTAAGGCTTTTAAAGTCCATTGCAGCATGGCATAAAATCCTCAAAAATTAATGACCTAATTTACTTCAGGGTTCGATTCAGAATCAAGATGTTTTTCTAAAATGTAGGAAGCAACCCTTGCATTGACAAAAATACATTTTAATCAAAATAGTGAAAAGGTCAGGGATTTTTATTCTTCTTTAGGCTTCTCTTTACTTTTCAAATGGTCTGTATTGTGGTTTTCACAAAGGAGAAATTGCAGATGTGGGCATTGGGTTCTGCCAGCTCAGTATGATACTTGTGAAGCCTTGGTCTGAAACCAGGTAGCCACAGGAATCTCCATGTGACCTACAATATCAGTTACACAATTTGCAAAAATGGACTGTAGGAAAAAAAAGAAATTCCATAATGAGCATTTTCTCTTAAAAAGTAAGAAAATAATAAGAACATATTGTTTGCAAAGGGGGAAAATTCCCTTTAATGTCAGTAGTCCCATAAGGACTGAAAGGCCAGGTTTTTTTAAAAAAATATTTATTTATTTACTTTAGTTGTACACAATGCAATGACGTGGTGCTGAGGATCGAACCTGGGCTGCACACGTGTGAGGCAAGCACTCTGCCGCTAAGCCACAACCCCAGCCCTGAAAGGCCAGTTTTCAAAGATGATTACCCCTGCATGGAAGCGACGCTGACAGCTTGCTTCTAGTCCAATAGGAGTTACTTGGTATGTTTGGTTACTCAGTGAAGTTCAGGTGAGGAGCAGTTGGATCGTGTATCGTCCTGGATTTAATTTTAGATTCGGGGAGACATGTGGTCTGCCCAATCCAGTTTCCATTTTTTTTTCCCTTTTCCTCCCTTTCTGTGCACCTTTCGTGTGCCCTGGACTTCAACAATCTCAGCTTGCAGTGGATGGGACAAGAGTAGGGCTCCTTCTCACTGAATTATTAAAGGATTCATATAAATGAATTCCTTAACCTCCATTTAAAAAATAGAAGGAAGATAAACAAGTTCCCCTGGTTTCCCATTTCCTCCCTTGGAAGGTTGATACCAAATTCTTTGGTCAGTGGTTGTGGTTTTGCATTGAATATTTTAGAATGTCTCTACCTGAGCATCATCAAGTTAAAATGACCAGTTATTTCTGTTTTGGTGTCACCCTGCCACCTCTTCCAATCAAATTTCTATGGAATGTTTTATAACAAATCTTCAATCTTCTTATAACAACAAAAAATAATTGGTTCTTATTTCCCAATTTACTCAACATTTGCCAGAATAAGCAGGAACCTCAGCAGCAGCCTTTTTGGGTAAACCTCAGACCACCTTCCCCTGTGGGTGGAATTTAGCTGCTATCAGTAGCAAGGCCAACAGCCCAGCCTGCCAATCTCAGAGGAGAGCTGGGCTGAAGATCCCTCTCCCCTCATGGAAACTTCTCTTTCATCTACCCTATCCCTTTCCAAGGCACATTCCAAGATGTTGACCAACTCATCTATTAATGAGCTCTGGGAGGGAGTGAAAGGGAATTTCAGTGCATTTTAATGAAGCCTCCTGTTGACTGTAATGGCTATCACTGCACCTGGCACAGGGAGGGGACTGGTTCTGGCAGGTTGGAATAGAGACCTGTTTTGGATATTCCCCTTCCCCCTGCATGACATCCACAGATGGTGACCAGCAACCACAAGTGTCCATGGGAGCCAACCAGAACTAGGAGGTTCTGAGGTTATTTTCTCTCTGAAGCTGGACCTCACCCCTTTTTCTCAGCACAACAACTTTATTCTGAGCTACACAGGTTTTGCTGTTTTTGCACAGTGCCTCCTACAATGTCAATAAAATCCCTGGCATACAGGAAGTGACAAGTGACTGTGGCTGGAGGAGAGGGAACAAGTGGGGTTCACTGAAGGGGAGGTGATTGGAGCAGTTTGGGGAAGGAAGCATACAACCTGGGAGGGAGGGAAACACCCCTGGGGCCAGGACAGTCCAGGTGTGAGCAATATTGGAGCTGGCATTTGATGCAAAAAGCCAAAGGGCAAATGCCTCTTCCATGTCACTAACATGTAAACCTGGCATCACCTACCTTTGCAGGGGTCACTTTCCTTTTTCAAATTGTGGGGATTAAATGCTCTGGATTAAATGCTTTCTCTGCGAACTTTACATATTTCAGCAAGATGAGTTTCTGTGAAACTTTGAATTGAATGTCTGAAGTTCCTGGAAAGGGAATGTGGATGGGATGGCTTTTCCCTACACTAGCTATGTCACCTGCGGCTGTTACAGGACCTCTCTGGAACTTCCTCAGCTGTATAGCATAAACCAGGACAGGTACGTGTGGAAATTGTGAGGCTAGCCTGACGTAAGTAAGGATGTGAAGCTCAGTGCCTGGAAACATTTGCTGCTGGTATTAATCTCGTGAGGATGGAGTCACAGGTGAGGCAGAAGAGCACATGGAAGTTTTTTTGAGGTCTCTGTGAGTCAGGGAAATCCCTTCCAGAGGTAGGTGCTCTGCTGGAACAATGAAGCAGTCAGTATACACTGGGGGAGACTGGGAGAAAAAAACATCGAAAACAGGTCCCCAAGGCCAGTGCTGCACCAGGCCACAGTGGAACCTGAAGTAGAAGGCAAATTCAATTAAACTGGCCTCATCTTTATTTAAAATTCACGGATTTTTTGCATTAATTTTTATTTTAAGATATGCTTGAAAACACTATTCATCTTGGTTACTGAGTTTTCTGCCACCTTCTCAATTTCTGTGCCCAAGGTAAGTGCTCCACTAGCCTCATCCTCATCCTAGCCCTGCCTAAAGCAAGGTTGGAGATTTGCTTAACCCTCAAAGTGAACACTGTAACAGAAAAGGGAGTAATTTACTATAGAAGGCTCAGTCCCACCTAAATGATTACAACAATAAGAAGAGAAGGAAATAACTTTTTTCTACTATGAAAGTCAGAGAATAAGATATTCTATTGTCTCCCATCTCTCTCTCTCTCTCTTTTTTTTTTTTTTTTTTTTGGTATCGTGGATTGAACTCAGGGTCACTTGACCACTGGGCCACATCCCCAGCCCTTTTTTTGTATTTTATTTAGAGACAGGGTCTCACTGGGTTCCTAACTGCCTCGCCATTGCTGAGGCTGGCTTTGAACTCGTGATCCTCCTGCCTCAGCCTCCCAAGTGTTGGGATTACAGGCGTTCGCCACCGCGCCCAGCTTGTCTCCCCTCTTGGCATCCACTTATTATAAAGAAAAAAATTTGGGTTTCTCTCTCTCTCTTTTTAATTCGAAGTTGTATATGACAATAGAATGCATTTCAATTCATAATACACATATCGAGCACATTTTTACTTATCTCTGATTGTATACAAAGTATATTCACACCATTCGTGTCTTCATACATGCACTTAGGGTAATGATATCCATCTCATTCTACCATCTTTTTTTTTCTTTTTGCCCCCTCCCCCCTTTCCCCTTCTTCCCCATTGACCTTTCTAGTGTTCCTCTAATCCTCCTATGCTCCCCAACCCAACCCCACTGTGAATCAGCCTCCTTATATCAGAGAAAACATTCAGCATTTGGATTTTCAGGATTGGCTAACTTCACTTAGCATTATATTCTCCAATTTCATCCATTTGCCTGTGAATGCCATTATTTTATTCTCTTTTATTGCTGAGTAATATTCCATTGTGTATATATACCAGCCGGGCATGGTGGCGCACATCTGTAATCCCAGCACTTGGGAGGCTGAGGCAGGAGGATCTTGAGTTCAAAGCCAGCCTCAGCAATGGCGAGGCATTTAGCAACTCAGTGAGACCCTGTCTCTAATAAAATACAAAAAAGGGCTGGGGATGTGGCCCAGTGGTCGAGTGCCCCTGAGTTCAATCCCTGGTACCAAAAAATAAATAAATAAATGTATATATACCACATTTTCTTTATCCATTCATCTACTGAAGGGCATCTAAGCTGGTTCCACAGTTTAGCTATTGTGAATTGTGCTGCTATAAACATTGATGTGGATGTGTCCCTGTAGTATGCTGTTTTTAAGTCCTTTGGGAATAGACCCAGGAGTGGGATGGTTGGGTCATAAGATGGTTCCATTCCCAGTTTTCCAAGGAATCTCCATACTGCTTTCCATATTGGTTGCACTATTTTGCAATCCCACCAGCAATGTATGAGTGTGCCTTTTCCCCCACATCCTCTCCAACATTTATTGTTGTTTGTGTTCTTAATAGTTGCCATTCTGACTGGAGTGAAATGAAATCTTAGAGTGGTTTTGATTTGCATTTCTCTAATTGCCAGAGATGATGAACATTTTTCCATGTATTTATTGATTGATCATATATCTTCTTCTGAGAAGAGTCTGTTCAGTTCTTTGGCCCATTTTTTTATTGGGTTATTTGCTTTTTGGTGTTAAGATTTTTAAGTCGTTTATACATTCTAGAGATCAGTGCTCTATCTGACGTGTGTGTTGTAAAGATTTGTTCCCAATTAATATGTTCTCTATTCACCTCATTGACTGTTTCTTTTGCTAAGAAGAAGCTTTTTAGTTTGAATCCATCCCACTCATTAATTCTAGATTTTAATTCTTGTGCAATAGGATTCTTATTAAGGAAGTGGGAGCCTAATCCGATATGATGGAGGTTTGGGCCTACTTTTTCTTCTATTAAGTGCAAGGTCTCTGGTTTAATTCCTAGGTCCTTGATCCATTTTGAGTTGAGTTTTGTGCATGGTGAGAGATAGAGGTTTAATTTCATTTTGTTGCGTACAGATTTCCAGTTATCCCAGCACCATTTGTTAAAGAGGCTATCTTTTATCCAATGTATGTTTTTGGCACCTTTATCTAATATAAGATAGCTGTATTTGTGCGCTTTAGTCTCTTGTCGGGGTGTAGTTAGAGCCAGGGAGAAAAGTTGCCAGAATAAAGAGCTGTTTGTTTCCAGTTCGTCTCAAAACTTCTTCCCGCGGCTTCTTTGCTCCAAGCGGCCATCGCTTCAGCGACAACAGGTGGTGGCCCGGACGGGGAATCGACACGGCAGGTAAGAACTGAGGAACCTCGCAGGAGTCTCTAGTCAGAGCGGTTAAAATGGGTTCGAAAATAACTAAGACCCAAGTGTACAAGGCTCTTGATGGATTCTTTGATATAGCTGAGTCAGTTATTAGTGAGGAGAATTTGGAAAAAAGTGAAAGTGATCATGAAAGCTTGGCCTCGGCTGAGTCAGTTAGGGCCAGTAAGGATAGTATCAGTGCGGGCTCAAAAATGACAAAGATCCGAGCTGCTAAAGCTATTCAAGATTTATTAGAGATAGTTCAAGGATACATGCTCTCAATTGAATCCGGGACTCAGGATGTTACTGAGTCAGTTAGGACCAATGAGAGTAGTAGTAGTGAGGAGGAATTAAGTAAAAGTGATTCTGAAAAAATGAACAAAAGGAAATTAAGGAAGACCAAGATAAGGGACCATCAAGTGGAGGAACCTATGTCCTCCACTCCCCCATGGGTGGAATCTATTACAGAAAATATGAAGGGTATCACTAGGCGTTTGCATACCCTAGAAATAGAAATAAAAAGTCTTTCTGAGCGCTTATGTGCTCTCGAGGGTAACTCACAGATACATTGGGAACTGCCAGTATTTGAATATGAAAATGGAGAGAGGGGCCACCAGTCAGTAGATTTCAAAACAATAAAAATTCTCAAAGAGGCAGTAATGACATATGGACCCCAAGCTCCTTTCACGTTGAGTATACTGGAGTCCCTTAACACCTTTAGCTTAACCCCCTCAGACTGGAAACGTCTATGTAAAGCAACATTAAGTGGGGGACAATACTTGGTTTGGCGATCACAATTTCAAGAACTTTGTATAGAAACAGCTAAAATAAATGCAGATGCAGGGTTTGGAGACCATAATATAGAAATGCTCACAGGAGAAGGGCCATTCGCAGACGTACAGGTTCAAAAATATTATACCCCAGGAGTATATGCTCAGATAAACGCAGCTGCCTTAAAGGCATGGAAAACTGTACAAGGACCTGGGGATCTACAAGGTAGCTTGTCCAAAGTAATTCAAGGACCTAATGAACCATATGCTGAATTTGCTGATCGACTTTTGAGAACTGCAGGTAGAGTTTTTGGAGACGTTGATCAAGTTATGCCATTAGTTGTTCAATTAGCATATGAAAACGCTAATAAATATTGCCAGGAAGCCATCAGGCCATGGAGAAATAAAAAGGATCTTTCCATATATATACAACTATGTAAAGATATAAATGATGCCTTTGTCACAGGGAATATGATTGCAGCAGCTGTTAGAGATGCTGCCCCTCAGAATTTCACAAGGACTCAACCTAGACACTATAATCAATCAGGATATTCCAGGAAAAATTATCATAGTCAATCAGGCTATTCTAGGCAAAATCCCAAAAGAGAAATAAGACCAAATTCATACCGTGCTCCAGGTTGCTGCCCCAGGTGTAAAAAGGGAAATCATTGGGCCAATAAATGTTATTCAAAATTTGACATCCATGGAAATCCTTTGTTCAGGAATTCAAAAAACGGGGCACGGGGCCCAATGCCCCGGGGCCCACAAATGTACGAGGCATTGGAAGAGGAGTATCCTCAAGCATCCATTCAGATGCTTCCCCGACACAACCCCTATTACCCATCCACTCCCTCACCAGAGGAACAGGAAGAAATGCAGGATTAGACCTCTGTTCCACCGCCCGAATAGTGTTAACACCTGAAATGGGGGTTCAACTGATTCCCACAGGAGTCAGGGGACCTCTTCCCTCAGGGACTGTAGGACTTATTATCGGGCGAAGTCCTCAAAGCTTATTAGGTTTGCAAGTGACCCCAGGTGTAATAAACTCAGACTACAAAGGGGAAATAAAAATAATGCTTAGCTCACCCCAAAGTATAAGTTCTGTTAATCAAGGAGATAAAATTGCTCAGCTGCTTCTCCTTCCAAATTTACATAATTCATTTAAAATGAGTATGCCTCAAAAAGGGAACAATACAAGATTTTGTTCCACTGATTCAAGTCCCATGGCTTGCTGGGTTCGAGACTGTACTAGGAGGCCTATGTGTAAAATAAGAATCCAAGGAATAGAAATGGAGGGACTTATAGATACTGGAGCTGATTCCTCCATCATTAATTTACGACAATGGCCCAAACACTGGCCTCTGCAAAAAGCTTCAACCAGTTTAAGAGGCTTGGGATATAATAACCTCCCAGAAAAAAGTGCAGTAATTTTAAAATGGGAGGATGATGAAGGACATAAAGGAACGTTTCAGCCTTATGTTTTACCTAACCTACCAGTTACTTTATGGGGAAGAGATATTTTACAACAAATGGGAGTACACCTTGCAACCAAACCTGCAGGTGTTAAATGTGAAAAAATACAGGGTAGTCTTAACCCTGAAAGAAATCATTATCAAAAAGTACAGGGTAAGCGTAACCCTAAAAGAAATCATTATCATATAGGAAAAAGACATTTTTCTTTGGGGCCACTGAGAAAATAATTTTAAAAATACCATGGCTTTCTGATAAGCCAGTGTGGGTCCCTCAGTGGCCCCTATCTAAAGAGAAATTACAAGCGGCCCACCTACTAGTTCAGGAACAATTAGAAGCAGGACATATAGAACCTTCCACCTCTCCCTGGAATTCCCCCATATTTGTGATCAAGAAAAAATCAGGAAAATGGCGATTATTACATGATCTTAGACAAATTAATAAAACCATGCAAGTCATGGGCCCTACTCAACCTGGACTTCCGAATCCTGTAGCTATTCCAAAAAGTTTCCATGTTATTAGTCTTGATATAAAGGATTGCTTCTTTTCTATTCCCCTACATCCTCTGGATGCCCCCAGGTTTGCTTTTTCAGTTCCTTCTATTAACAATAATGGCCCTGATCAGAGATATCAATGGAAGGTTTTGCCGCAGCGAATGGCTAATAGCCCCACCATATGCCAAATATATGTGGACAAGGCTATCCAACCCATTAAAAATAACTATCCAAACCTCATGTGTCTACATTACATGGATGATATTTTACTGGCCCACCCTAATCAAAAAATCTTATTTAATATATTCAGTGACATGGTAGAAAATTTAAAAAAATACGGATTATATATAGCAGAAGAAAAAGTTCAAACTAGATCTCCCATATTATATTTAGGATTTAAAATCATGGATACTTTTGTTAGACCCCAAAAAATTTTAATAAATAAAGAACATTTAACCACCCTCAATGATTTCCAAAAACTGCTGGGTGACATTAATTGGCTTCGCCCTACACTAAACCTCACTACTGGCCAATTAAAACCTTTATTTGATATCCTTCGAGGGGACCCTGATCCATCCTCACCGCGAACACTGACTCCAGATGCTAGGAAAGCTTTAAAGTTAGTAGAAAAAGCCATCGAAGGAGCTCATTGTGACAGATTTGATTTAACTCAACCGCTGATATTGATTATTATTTCTTCACAATATACACCCACAGGAGTATTTTGGCAACAAGGGCCTTTATTATGGATACATTTGCCCGTCTCTCCTAAAAGTATAATTGAATCTTATACCTCCATGGTGGCTAAACTTATTCTTCAAGGACTTAAAACTTCTACTAAAATATTTGGCATTCACCCTGCTACTATTATTACTCCCTATTCATCGTCACAGATTGAATATTTATGCTTCAACGATAATGACTGGGCTATAGCTAGATGCTCTACCTCTGCAAATTTTGATAATCACCTTCCTAAGTCTCCTATATTATCTTTTTGTATTAATCATCCTATTATATTTCCACAGGTAATAAAAAATCAACCTATTCCTAAGGCATTTAATGTATTTACAGATGGGTCCTCAAATGGTACTGCTGCAATAGTCACTACAAAAGAAAATATGACTTACATAACTGCACACAAATCAGCTCAACTAGTGGAATTGGAAGCTGTGGTAAGAGCTCTGGAAAATTTTAGAGATCAGCCCATAAACATTTTTCAGATAGCCACTATATTGTACAAGCCGTCCCAAAATTAGAGTTAGCAGGACCAATAGCACCTCATACTCCAGCTTTTAAATTGTTTTATCAAATACAAAAACTTTTGTGGGCAAGAAAAGAACCTCTATTCGTAGGCCATATTAGAGCACATACTAATTTGCCTGGCCCCCTCCATGAAGGTAATCAAAAGGCTGATGAACTTACAAAAACAATATTTATACTTTCAGCGCTACAACAAGCTACTTTATTTCATTCCCAGTTTCACGTCAACAGCACCACCTTGCAACGTAGGTTTAAAATTACAAAAGAGCAAGCCAGAACAATTGTAAAAGATTGTAAATCTTGTATGACACATTTGCCCAATCCTCATTTTGGTGTTAACCCTAGAGGATTAATGCCCAATCATTTGTGGCAGATGGATGTTACTCATGAGCCAAGCTTTGGAAAATTGTGATTTATTCATGTAACCATAGATACATGCTCAGGCATGATTTTTTTGCTTCCTTACATTCTGGAGAAAAAGTTAAAGATGTCACATCTCATTGTTTACAAGCTTTTGCTGCATTGGGCATCCCCAAAATGCTTAAAACAGATAATGGCCCCGCATATACGTCCTCATCTTTCAAACAGTTTTGCGCAAAATTCAACATATCCCATAAAACAGGCATCCCATACAATCCTCAGGGTCAGGGCATTATTGAAAGAGCAAAAACCGCACACTGAAAATTATGTTATTAAAACAAAAAGAAGGAAATTGGAAAAGTCCTAAAGACAGATTGGCAGTTGCCCTGTTTACCTTAAATTTTTTAACTTTAGACTCTAATGGTTATTCTGCTGGAGACAGACATTGGAATCCACACCAACAACATAAACCCTTGGTTTACTGGAAGGATGTTCTTTCAGGTACATGGAAGGGTCCAGATCCAGTATTAATTTGGGGGAGAGGATCTGTTTGTGTTTTTCCAAAACACGAATCCTCTCCAATATGGATACCATCTAGATTAATAAAGCAGGTACCACATCAAAATGATCAAGATGTAGTTGTTGAGGAATCAAGATTAATAAAAAAGTTACAAAATCAAGAAGACCAAGATGAAGATATAGAATGACTCCCTCAAAAGTATCCTTCAAAATGTTTCACAACTCAAGAGTCATTCCTCCCGGCCGGGATGAGGAGATCTCTCTTTTAGTGTGCACACAATTGTATTTTTTTTCTTTTTATACATGTCTTTATGTCTGTACATTTGTCTACATTTCATGTTAATGTGACGTCACAAATATATGTTTGTATGTTTGTTCGTCTGTCCAGTGTGACGTCACAAAGAACAAAGCGCTTATGAAAAAGAATATATATATATATATATATATATGGATCCAAATAACTTTAATTCATTTTAGGTTAAGAGTATTCAATTTAGGTAAATAATTTTATAAATGAAGGTACTTTCAATTTTGATTATAGGTATCCCTGGGACTTCTCTTTAGCAAACAATATGACTAGTGCTATATAACCTAATATTTTGGTGTTTTTTGACATAAGATTGTTCATTTGTTATTAACTTCATTTGTTTAATAGCTGACTAATTTCAATTATCTCAACAGGTAAAAAATTGCTGTGTATACAGAGACTTGAGGGTTCCAGCTGACAAATTATTTCTCCAAAGTGCCTTTAGCTTTTCTTTAATCTATCTTTAATACAGTAAATACCCTCAGCTTTCTTTCTTTTGTTCTCAATATGATATTTTGACAACTTATGTTTGTGTGAGCTCAAACAACAATGTGTATGAGCAGAAATCAACTTTAATTTTCTAATCTAATAATTCTGTTTTTTAGTTTGACAACTCGACTCTTCACTCAGTGCTGAAATAACACTGCCTTTCCTTTAATAATTGATGCTTGAGCTTCTAGGTAGCGGGCCCTGAAGATTTGCTGGTGGCATTATCTAGATATAAAAAAGACGGTTGCTGCTACAGCTGCAGGGAACGCGGTCACCACAAGCATCCCTGCTGCTCAAGCATCAAACAACCTCACCAACAGTGTGGCCTCTGCTCTACATACATGGGACCTCCTACATCAACGTGTTATAACAAATGGACATTTTGATCTTTCATTGTTTGGGACTTTACGGGACAATGTCTTGCGGACATTTGTCCAGAGAATTCAGTGTGTTACTTGATGAAACTTAGGGCAACTAATTTGTTTAAACAATTTGATATGCTATACAATTTGGCTCGTCACCAAAAGGCTTGTTGCCTTAAAGCCGCAACATCTCCTCACAATTGGACGGCTGTTAGTCATCATACACAGTCGATCTTAAAGGGCTCCATTGGATGGCTGGTTAGCCAATGACGGGTAAGATCCCCAGAGGGGGACAACCTAAGACAGGCACAGTCGCACGGGACAGTCTCATGTGGCCGACATATCAACCTAAGACAGGAGTCAAGGGCACAGCCTTGATTATCCGATGACGGGTAAGAATGTTGGTTGCACATAGACGTCCTAGAGCATTACCTCTTTTAAAACAAAAGGGGGGAAATGCAGGAGCCCTGTTTGGGGAGATGGCTTAAATTGCGGTGGACTACGGGCTTTGGCTTTGGACATGTTTGGGCATTGGCGCCTTCCGTACTTGGCCCGGGATCTTGTGAGACTTGGCCGGAGATCTCGAGGGACTTGAGCGAGATTGCGGGGGAGGTCTGCGCCATTTTGGAGGTTAAAGGAGCGTGGACGGCGTGTCGGGGTGTAGTTAGAGCCAGGGAGAAAAGTTGCCAGAATAAAGAGCTGTTTGTTTCCAGTTCGTCTCAAAACTTCTTCCCGCGGCTTCTTTGCTCCAAGCGGCCATCGCTTCAGGCGACAACAGTCTCTGTGTCCTCTATTCTGTACCATTGGTCTACATGTCTATTTTGGTGCCAGTATCATGCTGTTTTAGTTGCTGTTACTCTGTAGTACGGTTTAATATCTGGTATTGTGATGCCACCTGCTTCACTCTTCTTGCTAAGGATTGCTTTAGCTATTCTGGGTCTCTATGAAAATTACCCCATTTACAGTAGCATCAAGAAAAATAAAATACTTGGGAATCAACTTAACAAAAGATGTGAAAGACCTCTATAATGAAAACTACAGAACACTAAAGAAAAAAATCAAGGAATACCTTAGAAGATGGAAAGATCTACCTTGTTCTTGGATATGCAGAATCAATATTGTCAAAATGACTATATTACCAAAAGCATTATACAGATTCAATGCAATCCCAATCAAAATCCCAATGCCATTCCTTATAGAAATAGAAAAGGCAGTCATGAAATTCATCTGGAAAAATAAGAGACCCAAAATCTGGGTTTCTTACCATGGAAAAAAGAACTAGTATATAAATAAGTATAAGCTTTTACTCTAGAATGGCAGGTATGAGAAGATTCTGCAGCAGTTTTCTAATTTGGAGAGGGAAAAGGATGTCTTTCTGGGGCTTGAACAGGAGGGCCAGGCAGGTCAGTCAGAGTCAAGGCTTATAGGTCAAATAAGGGTTTTCTGCAGAAGGAAAACATTATTCCTACAGCGTGGCAGCTATGGAGCAATTTAGATGTCATCGGGAGGGAGGGAGAGGAGCAGTTAGGGGCTGCAGTCTTTTCTAAAGTGGGTTTGAAGGAATGGCTATGAAGTACAAGGACAGGCAAAAAGCCCCTGTGACTGATGCCCAGCCTTCAGGGCTCCTCACAGGTCTTTCCTGGGTGTCCATAGCAGACCACCAGCAGGCAAATCTACATTTTCAAAGAGGCTCTGACAATTACCTTACTGCTGTAGGCTCGACTCTGTTTTCAAGGCAACACAGGGTCACACCCATCCACCAATGCTCACATCTGGGTTCCATGCCAGCCCTTGGGCTGCTCCTAAGTGACCAGAGTGCTGCTTTGCTATCCAAATCATTTTGTAGTCCACATAAATGGTTTCATTGTAAAGAGGTTTTGCACATATTAACCTAGTTTTTATTTTTACTCCAACACTGTGGATAGGGCAACAACTTTTAGCCATTTCTTTTATGAATGAAAAGACAAATCCAGAGGGTGGTCAAATGGTTTGCCCAATATGATTCAACTGACTAATGAGAAGACTGAAGACTGAGTTTCCTGATTCCCATTCTATGGCTATATCTAGAAAGCCATGTAATGGATAGTTTGCAGCTATGGACAGCTCTAGCCTTTCAAAGCTCTCCATTCATACTTCAATATGGTACTTCTGTTGCTCCAACTTCCCTCACACAGGCTGGGAGAAGGCCAGTTGCCTGAACCCACCAGCCAGCTCTCAGGGGCCAGAGTCCCCCAAACTTCCTTTCATCCTTTCTTCCTGTCTTTATTCCAGAGAAGTAGAAACACCTAGGTTACCCCATCACTCGCTGGCCACCAAGTTAATTTCTGATTGATCTCTGTGGTCTAATCCTGGTTCTTTCTCTATTGGAGGGGAAATACAGCAGAGGAAAACCCCACAGTTTACAAGGTAGTCAAATTTATTCATTAAATGATAAAATATTGCTTCGAAGCCAAACACATCATCATCATTATCATCTCATGTCAATAGGTATTAAAGACTCTCTGCCTTCTGGGAACTTCCTATAAGGGGAGAGACCGAGGGAGAAGAATAAAGAGATGACATCACTTTCTGAGATTGCTGAGGAACGGATGAAACAGGTTCTGCAGTGGGAAGAGAGAGGAAAAGATGCCTTAGTTGCCTCGAAGGTGTGATAGAAATAAACTCCCTGTATACAGATGCCGCATCAGGTTGAAGTACATGGGTATATGTATAGTGTGGGGGGAGCATTATAAAGGAGATTCATTATGTGTAAATTAATCCTACCTAATATTTTGAATTGTTCTTGGGCTACAGTGTCACCCATAATTCTGTAGCCAGGATTGACCACTGAGTTAAGCAACTGAATAAGAAATTCTGCGACAATGTTGGCTTACTTTATGTCCCTGGGGTAGTGCTCTGCTCTGCTTTATAATCACAGTATTACCCGAATAGTTTATTGAATGCCTTCCTATGCGTTTGGTATTCTGGGTACTAGGGTAATTTTGGTGAACAAAATAGAAAAATGGGACTTATATTTTGGTGGTATATGTTGAATGTGCTTTTCAAATGATATGTTTTTCTTGAGCAGTGTTTCCCAAACTAGCCTTTAGAATCATTGGGGAACCTTTCAAAAAATTCCAAAGCCTGTCCCACCCACGCCAACTTCAGCATCTCTCTGAGTAGTTTAGTAGGGTTATTTTTTTTTTTTTTTTTTTTTTTTTAGTTCCCCAGGTGATTCTCATGTACAAAGAGGGTTAAAAACCACTAGCCAGAAATTCTGATGTACTTCCCTAGGGAGGCATGTCCTCTTCTCCCCACCTCCCATCAATCATTTGAGAGTCATTTGTAAAATTCACAGAGGAGGAAACTCAACCTAAAGCCTCCGAGTGATGAGTCTAAAGTAAGAGGCACATTTAAAGAGCTGCCAGGCCAGAACTTGAAACTGGGTCTTCTAAGTCTACTATGATTTTCATCATGCTTGAAATTAGTTGAGAAAGAATGCCTTACTGCGTATAGCAAAAATGCTAGGGGCTCCCCAGGGCAGTAGGAGAGATTATCTGCAAGACTTTGGGTTACTTCCTGTCACACACTGAAGACTTTAGTGGCTGAATCAGTCTTCATCCTTTAAAGAAATGTGAATATCCAGAGGCCCATCAACACAGAGCCCATTTCATGACTCTTTCTTTGATCTCCTCATTGCCAGGACATTTCTTCTGTACTCTGTCTCAACCATCCAATCCCATAGACAATCTGTGGACACCACCATGATTCTTGGTTCAAACTAGAACTTCTTCTACTTTTTTTTATATATATATATATATATTTTTAGTTGTAGGCAGACACAATACCTTTATTTTATTTATGTGGTGCTGAGGATCAAACCCAGGGCCTCAGACACGTGAGACGAGCGCTCTACAGCTGAGCCAGAACCCCAGTCCCTCAAACTAGAACTTCTCTAATGAGAAACCTCCTCCCTTCCGGGCCTGACTGGAGCTTCCTCGCTGTAGGAGTTCTCCAGCTTGCACCAGTGCGCTCACTTGCTCTTTTCTCTACTAGAACCCCTATATTTTATTTCTTTTCCTGACTGGCTGTGTCCCTTGGGCCATCATTTTCACCAATATGAAGTGAACCGTAACTCTCACGGCCACCTCTCCCAACACACTTTACTTTGAACACCAGGCCTAACACCTGCTTTTGTCAATGTCTGGTTCTTCTTCCCACATCACTTGTCTAATCAACCATCTTTTAGGTCTCAGTTTAGTTACTTCAAGTCTAACCCCTAAGCCCTCAGTCTAAAAGAGAGATCCCTTTGTTATGCCACTCCTTCCCAACCCTTATCAAATGTTGTATTTCTACATGCGTTTGCATGATACTTTGTTTAACATCTCTTCTCTACTGGTATGGGCATGGGACTCTGTGTTTCTATTACTGTTGTATCTCCAGCTGTTGATAAACCTTCTGGCACATACGTGGTCCTTTACAAGTATATGGATGAATGAATGACTTTATTTATTAACATTCTAAAAGTTACTCAGGGTTATTCTGTAGCAGAGCCCTAAAGTATCCCTTTGATTGTGGTTTGACCTGAGATGATTTTCTACCACAATTAATTCTGTACTTGAAACGCCTCAGGTACCCCATTTACATGGGTCCTGTTGCACAGGACTCCACCAGAGGCAGAGTTTGCCAAATAGAGTATCCTCAGCTCAGTTAAGTTGTCCACGGGGATGGGTCATGAACCCTGGACTCTGTACTGCATCACAGGGGACAGCAGAGTGTCCCAAGTTCAGACCATTGTTCTGTTCAGCTCCATCATCAACCCCAGAAATGGCTCCTCCAGTCCTTTCCTAGCCCAGGCAAAAGGTATCTTGCTTAATATGTGATTTCTTTGCTTTAATCCAATATTAAATGGGTCTTTTAAAATGTCATTTAAAACCTTTCTTCAGGGCTGGGGTTGTGGCTCAGCGGGTTAAGCGCTCACCTAGCTCGTGCGCAGCCCGGGTTCCATCCTCAGCACCACGTAAAAATAAAGGCATTGTGTACAACTAGAGCAAATAAACAAATATTAAAAAAAACCTTTCTTTACATAAAATATTTGTTGACACAGAAAACCTTTTAAATTCTGGATGGGCTCAACTTCTCCCTAAAAACTGCTGCCTTCTGGCAGGGCTCCCAAGTTTCCATTCATATGAGTTACAATGAGAACTATTTTTTCCCATGGGAGATTATTTCAGATTCCTTAGAAATCTCAAACTTTTGCTGCTTCATTTAATATTTATTTAGGGTCTGACTGAGAAGACTGAGACTAGGAGAATGGGAAAGCTACTGCCTTAATTGGTTAATTAAGAGCATATGGGAGGCTGACTGTGCTCATAGTTTTACAGGGAGTAAGAAGATAAACGATTTGGAAAGAGTGGGATGATGGCCATCTAAGGTGAGCTAGGGAAGAAAGGCGCCTTTGTTCTCTGCCTGAGATCCCACCAGGGATGGGGCATGACATGCACTTCTGTTACTCATCAGGTATCCAGGTGGAACACATGATCAGTGACTTCTGTGACTATTCTTCCCACATAGCCTATGTGACCTTGGCTTCCACTCCCAAATTAATGGTGATGCTCTCCAGAGATCTGATTTAGAAGAGCTGGAGTAGGCATTGGATGTCCACAATATTAAAAACCTTTTGAGTCAGGGGCTTCCAGGTGTATAGAAATCATTGAACAGGAAGACTTTAGTGATTTCAGTGACTGATGGGGCATATATTTTTTTTTCTTGTAAGAATCATCTTGGCCCTGACCTTCAGAGAGATCAGCTTTTCACAAACACACACACAAGATGAATCTATTGAAGAATACATGGGCAAACCTGGTGCGGTGGCGCATGCCTGTAATCCCAGCACTTGGGAGGCTGAGGCAGGAGGATGGCGGGTTCAAAGCCAGCCTCAGCAATGGCGAGGCACTTAGCAACTCAGTGAGACCCTGTTTCTAATAAAATACAAAAAAGGGGCTGGGGATGTGGCCCAGTGGTCGAGTGCCCCTGAGTTCAATCCCTGGTACCAAAAAAAAAAAAAAAAAAAAAAAAGAAGAAGAAGAAGAAGAGGAGGAGGAGGAGGAAGAGGAGGAGGAGGAGGAGAATACATGGGTTTTCTGGTGCTTGGTATCTGCTGCCCAGTATTGGCTGAACGTATTGTCCTTAAACCTACACATGGAGTGTAGCAAGTAGCTCTCCTCAAGCTCCAGGGAAACTGGAGTGATAGGAATTGAGGCTTGGGGGTGGCATAGAAATCAAGCTCTTCTCTGAGGATAGACTCTATGGAATCCCCATCTTATACAAGTTCCAATTACCCTTACCCCATCTTCTTTCTTATTCCTTTCTAAATCTGCTCAACTATCTTCTAGCTATGCTAAGATATTTTGATGAAAAAGGAATGATTCATTTGAAGTGAGTTCTTAGAAGGTCTGTTTTCCTTTGATAAAGAAACCAGGGCGAAACCAACAGGCAAAACCCTGTTTGGGCTGTTAGTCTTTATTGAACCATGAATTCCCCTGGACCGAGGCCGATGCTGAAATCCCTCATTCTTTACATAAATAAACAAATAAATAAAACCTTTTGACTGGTACCTAGTAAAAAACACATTCAGGTAAATCAAGTTTAGTGCATATCCTGGAAAATCCCAGCTTTCAAACTTCAATAAGGTAGTCTCAGGGTATCCAACCCAATTAAGGCGCACACGCAAAATCCCCTGTTAGCCTAACAAATAACAAATAACAGGGTCTTCACTTTTTTTTTTTTCTTTCTAGACCCTTTGATTGTGTTTTAGTGGCTAAGACTGAGATTAGTGAAGAAAAAATATTACTAATCTGAAAACTTTTTTCTTGGGAGGAAAGTGCCATTAAGTATCAAAATGTCCTAAGCAATTATTCAAACAAAACAAAACAAACAAAACAGGCTAAAATGATCATTTGGCACAGACATTTGACGCTCTTGGCTCCTTCTTTCAAAGGAATGAGGGGGAAAAATGTGGGCATTGTGCCCCCAACCTGGCCATATGGTTTTAGTTTTATTTGGTAGGTTGGGACTGAAACTTGTAAAAGCAGAGATTGATTGGCTTCCTGCCTTTCAAATAATGCCAAACCAGTGAATATCCCTAGTTTATTTTGGCCCCAAAGCCCATACCACGAA
The DNA here is from genome assembly GCA_025594165.1 of Tamias sibiricus. Lineage (NCBI taxonomy): Eukaryota > Metazoa > Chordata > Mammalia > Rodentia > Sciuridae > Tamias > Tamias sibiricus. The sequence goes on along the minus strand of CM046666.1, from coordinate 123,110,237 downwards.
ATGAAGAATCCCCAAAAGACTAACTTACTTCCAGTGGTAGACCTTTCACATTTTTAGTTTAGAAACACGGGTCTATTGTGTCAGAGGTATAGATTAAGATCTTGAGGGTTCTTCTACTTTTCTTCAAAAGCACATAATGCAGTGATTCTCAACCACAGCTGACTTTATTCCTCTCTGGGGGCATTTGACAGTGTCTGCAGACAATTTTGATTATCCTGAAATGGGGTTGGGGTGACTGAGGGTGAGGAGGGGTGAGGTGCTCTTGGCTTCCAAAGGGGAGCGAGATGTGGCTAGACATCATACGATGCTCAGGACAGCCCTTCACAACAAAAAATTGTCTGGCCCAAGATGTCAGTAGTGCTGAGGATGAGAACCCCTGACTAGAGGGGAACCCTCAGCTGGCTTCAGAGGTTAGTTACTCTGGAATGGACATTCTCAACAGAAAGATAGGAAATAATAACAACTATTACTTGTTGAGTATTCCTTGTGTACCAGACATTGCATACACAAATTTTCACTGATAGTCTTTGATTTTTTTAAGCTTTATGTTTACAGAAAAAATTGAGCAAAAAATGGAAAGTTCCCATAGTCCCCTCACCCACCCAGTAGTTTCCCTCATTACTAACATCTTGCATTTTGTCACATATTTATTATACAATTTATGAGACACTATTGATACATTATTTTTAACTAAAATCCATAGTTTACTTAACAGTTCAACATTTGTATTTTCAGATTCTATGGGTTCTGACAAATGAATAATAACATGTACCTAGCATGATAGTATCATAAAAAATAGCTTCACTGCCCTCAAATCCTCTGAGCTCCACCTATTCTCCCTCTCTTCCTTCCTCCCAAACCAATGGCAGCTACTAATCTTTTTATTGTCTCTATAGTTTAACCTTTTTGTCATTTAGCATGTTGGCTTTTCAAATTGGCTTCTATCACTTGACAATATGCTTTACAGCTTCCTCTCATGCTTCATGGCTTGAGTAGCTCATTTAATTTCAACACTGGATAACATTTTGTTGTTTGTTTATACGTTCACCTATTGAAGGACACCTTGCTTGCCTCCAAGTTTTAGCAATTGTGAATAAAGCTTCTCTAAAACATGTGTGCAGGTTTTTGTATAGGCATAAGTTTCAGATCATTTGGGTATAGTTGAGTGCAGTTGATATGGCAGGAATATGTTTAGTTTTGTTAAAAAACTGCCAAACTGTCTTCCAGAGTAGCTAAACTGTTTTGTATTCTCATGATCCATGAAGGCGGGTTCCTGTTGCTCTAGGTCCTTGCCAAAATTTGGTGTTGTCTGTGTTCTGAATTGGGGCCATTCTGCTGGATATGTAGTTATATCTCAATATTGTTTGAATTTGCAATTTCTTGGTCACATAAGATGTTGAACATCTTTTCATATGCTTATTTGTCATCTTTATGCTTTCTTTGGTGAGGTATCCAGATCTCTTGATGATTTTTATTTGTATTTATTTATTTTATAAGAGACTGGGCTATGTTGCCCAGAGTGGCTTTGAACTCTCCATTCTCCGTCCTGCCTCAGCCTCCTAAGTAGTTGGGACTACAGACGTGCACCCCATGACAAGCTTCACATGTTTTTAAATTGGATCGTATGTTCTCTATTGTAGTTTTAAGTGTTTTTATAATTTTGGATACCAGTCTTTTATCAAACGTGTTTTGCAAAGATTATGTCCCAATCTGTGAATTTATTTTCATTTTTATACCAATATCTCTTTTTTAATTTTTATTGGTTAATGTTAGCTATGCATAACATTCAGATTAATTTTGACATAAATATGTGGAATATGATTTGCTTAAATTCAGTCCCCAGTATTTACCCTTACCTCCTTCTCGTTCCTTCCTCCTATTCCCTTTCCTGTATTCTACTGATCCTTTTGCTATTTACGTACAGTTTTTTTAAAAAATACCCATACACGATGATGAGATTTGTTATAGTATGTACATAGAAAAATTAGGTCATATTCAGTCCACTGTTTTTCCCTTATCCTGTCCCTCCTACCTCCTCCTTCGTCTATTCTCCCAATCTTTCATTTATTTTATGGAATCTGCCCCCACAAATTCCTTCTCTCCCCTACCCTTCTCTCTTTCCCTTTATTTATTTATTTGATATGGGAATTGAACCCAGGGGTGTTTAACCACTGAACCACACCCCCTGTCCTTTCTATTTTTTATTTTAAAACAGTCTCACTAAGTTGCTTAGGGTCTTGCTAAATTGCTGAGGCTGATTTGAACTTGTGATCCTCCTGCCTCAGCCTCCCAAGTCATTAGGATTCCAGGCACGTGCCACCATGCCTGGCTGGTTTTTTCCCCTTATTTTAGACTATCTTGTGCATTCAACCTTTAACTTTATGAGTCTGGCTTATTTTACTTGGCATGATAGACTCCAGTTCCATCCATTTGCCAGCAAATGACATAACTTCATTCTTCTTTATTGCTGAGTAATATTGCATTGTGTATAAATACTGAATTTTTAAAATCCATTCATCTTTTGAAGGACACCTAGGTTGGTTCTATAGTTTAGCTAGTGTAAATTGTGGTACATTAAAATTGATGTGGCTGCATCACTATAATATGCTGATTTTAGATCTTTTGTACATATACCAAGGAGTGGGACAGCTGGGTCATATAGTGGTTTCATTCCTAGGTTTGTGAGGAATCTCCATACTTCCTCCTAGAGTGATTGTACTACTTTACAATCCCACCAACAATGAATGAGCATCATTTTCTCCACATCCTTGCCAACATTTATTATTTGTATTCTTGATAACTGCCATTCTGACTGGAGTGTGATGAAATCTCAGAGTGGTTTTGATGGGCATTTCCCTAATTGCTAATGATGTTGAGCATTTTTTTCATATATTTGTTGGCCATTTGTATTCTTTGAGAAGTGTCTGCTTAGTTCTTTTGATCATTTATTAATTGATTGGGTAATTTGTTGTACTTTTTGTGTTAAGTTTTTTGAATTCTTTATGTATTCTAGATATTAATGCCCTATCTGAGGAGTAGGTGGCAAAGATCTCCCATTTGTAGGCTCTCTCTTTATTCTCTTCTTTGCTGTGCAGAAGATTTTTAATTTTAATTTTTAAAAATTTTTAATTATTGATTTTTTTAGTTTTATTTCTTGTGCTTTAGGGTTCATGTCAAGGAAGTTAGTTCCTGTGCTTACATGCTAGAGTGTTAGGTCTACATTTTCTTCTCTCAGTTATAAGGTTTCTGATGTAATTCTTAGTCATTGATCTACTTTGAGTTGACTTTTTTGCAAGTTGAGCAATAGGGACCATTTCATCTTCTACATATGGATATTCAGTTTTCCTAGCACCATTTGTTACAAAGACTCTCTTTTCTCCAATGTTTGTTTTTTGGCACCTTTATCTAATATCAGATAACTGTATTGATGTAGGTTTCCCTCTGTGTCTTCTGTCTGTTTTGGTGTCAGTACCATGCTGTTTTTATTATTATAGCTTTAAATGTATCATTTATAGAGCAGGAGTTCTTAATTTTAATAAAGCCCAACTTGTTAAAATTTTCTTTTAAGAAAAAGGTCATTGCAAAACTGAAGGCCTCTTAGATTTTCTTCCAGGATTTTGATAGTTTTGTGTTTCACATTTAGTTCTATGATCCACTTTGAGTTAGCTTTTGTGAACAGCACAAGATCTGTTCATATTCATTTTATTTTTGGACACTATTTTTTAAACCTCATAACTGCTTTTTGACATTAGTACTTTTGTAATTTTAACTGGAAGAAATGAAGGCTTGGAAGAGTTAAATATTGTAACCAATTTACTTGTGTAGTAAGTGATATATGTGAGACTGAATTTAGGTGTGTTTTGGGTCTGACTCTGAAAACATAATCTTTTCCAAACACTGAGCCCTATACATATCAAGGCCCCTATACATCTCAGGGTGTTCCAGACTCTGTGTGGAAAGCTTCAAGAGAGTAAGGGCTGAGAAAGGAACAGCGGAGAATGTCTGCATCAATTTTTCAAATTGAAACAAGAATGTTTTGGGGGAAGGTTTTACAAAGTTTAAAAATCTTCTGCTTTTAAAATCCATGTTCAGGAGCTGGGGTTGTGGCTTGGCGGTAGAACGCTCGCCTAGCACATGCGCGGCCCGTGTTTGATCCTCAGCACCATGTAAAAATAAACGCATTGTGTACAACTAAAGCAAACAAATTTAAAAAAAAAAATCCATGTTCAACTAGGTGTGGTGGTATACTCCTGAAGTTCCTGCTACTCAGGAGGCTGAGGCAGAAAGATCACTTGAACCCAAATGTTTGAGGCCAGCCTGGGTAACGTAGTGAGACCCTGACTCTAAAAGAGATAAATAAGTAAATAAAAGTCTGTGTTAATTACTGTATAGTGATTATTTTGAAATTAAATAGCTATTTTAAGAAAGAATAAGCCGGGCGCGGTGGCGCACGCCTGTAATCCCAGCACTTTGGGAGGCTGAGGCAGGAGGATAGTGAGTTCAAAGCCAGCCTCAGCAATGGCGAGGCACTTAGCAACTCAGTGAGACCCTGTCTCTAATAAAATAAAAAAAAAAAAAGGGCTGGGGATGTGGCCCACTGGTCGATGCCGCTGAGTTCAATCCCCAGAAAAAAAAAAAAGAAAGAATAGACTATTGAGGCCCATGACTATGTAACAGAAATATAGGACTTAACTTGTGTAACAGGCTACAAAAGAAAACATAAAGACCAGTGCTGGCCCTAGAAAAAGTTGCGAATGAGACACTGCTTTGGTAACATGCATTAAATTATCATCTACCAAGAGCTTGTAGGCAGGGAATCCCATCCACCAACACCGTCAAAGACACTTGCTTTCTCTTTGAGTTCCATAATTCTTAGTGGGCTGTGCCTTTGTGCTCTTGCTTGTTGGCTTATGATGGAAGGCCTATCATCACATCTACCCTTTTGGCAGAATAAATGGGAAGAGGATGGCAGCTGCCCCATCCATTCCTCTGATTAAGAAAGAGATCAAGGCCCCTATACATCTCAGGGTGTTCCAGACTCTGTGTGGAAAGCTTCAAGAGAGTAAGGGCTGAGAAAGGAACAGCGGAGAATGTCTGCATCAGGAGTCTCTAATCATAAAAGAGCCCTTCCCCTTCATCCTGTTTATTGCCCCACCTCTTCCTGTGTGTAGAACTTCCATACAATATAATGATTACTTAATCTCCCCCTCCAATTCTGACTGCCTTGATAGTTAAGTACTTTTTCTCAGAACTGTATATATTTTACGTAGGGACCACTGGAATAGTCCGGGGGACCAAGTGAAGAAGCGTGATTGGTGGAAAGGGCAGTGCTCCTTTGCACAAGGAAACCTCCCCATTGATGTTCTCAAATCCTGGCAGATTCACTTAATTGTCACTTAGTCCAACAAATTTGTAAGCACCACAGGGAAGACATCAAGAACAATAAAAAGGAAAATATACGAAGGGAAAAGTGATCGAATTATGACATTAAGTCTCAAGCATGACTTTCAATTCCTGTGTGGTCATCCTCAATACCCAATGAGATATGCTTAAGAAATGCATTTCACAATCATCTGACAGATGTATGGATTTACCGATTCTCATGGTTAGTGGCACTCAGCTTTAGCACAAGTAGCTCTCAGTGTTCATGAGTTCAACACTGAGAATACATGTGACCTTGTACTGAACCAAGAATGGCTTGGCTGGGCCATTTTAAATGCAGTGCAAGACCATCATGGTGTGCATACACCAAAGGAGCAAGAAGCATGTTAGAAAGAGAACAATTATGTCAAGTTGAAGGATTTTTAAAACTTACAGGATACACACAGTCCTCTTCTCAAGAAGCCTCCTTTGTAACTGGAGAGAGCACTTAGTACACCAATAAGTGGGAGAAGGCCCCTGGGAATGCCCACATTAAGGAGACACAGAGGTGACCTTGAAGTTGGGTGGGATCAATCCAAGTCCACTAGAGGAAGCATTTCCAGTTATGCTGACAAAGCTCCCCTTGCTTTTAGATATAGTTCAATTTGATTTCAAAGGGTTTGGTTAAGAGTTAAAAAACGATGGAAGCTGTGGTAGACTGATAAAAACGGAAGCAGTCCCCCGTCTGGACAGATTTGAGAGCATGCCCTCAGGGCCTGCCCGTGAAAAATCTCTAAACAGGAAATGAATTAAAATGGAAAAAAATGGCCACCAGAGAAGAAGAGCTTAAGGGGCAGGATGGAGACGACTTGGCTCCTGGATATCTGTTGTTTCCCTCTTTCCCTCACATCTTCTCTGCCTGTCCTCCTGCCAATGGGCCTGCTTTGTAGCATGAAGGTGTTTCCCCAGCACAAATGAGCAGTGATGGTGCCAAAAAGGAGCCCAGTGTTAGCCATCCACCCTCACTTTCCTTCATTTTCTAAATCTGCTTGTTTTTCTGCTTGACTTGGTGGGAGGGGAGTTTCTTAGCCTGAAGAGTGACAGTGGCGCCTCTGGCTGAAGCTAGGGAGGGACTTGCTCTATGATCACACCTGGGCTGGGTGTTTCAGCTGCCGCTGGCTGGAAATCATATGGCCAGACAGGGCATTCCAGATCCTTTCACTTCATTTCCATCCAATCAGCATTTGTCCAGTGTTGATACAGAGGTCCCACCTTTACCTGGAGGCTGTGCCAGACACAGAGGATTTTGGTGTAAGTGCAGTGTGCTGACACTTTATGGGGTTCACAGCAGGGTCCTTAAGGCAAAGAATTGTGCAGTGGAAACATGAGAAATCATGACGCACAGTGAGGTGGGTTGCAGCCCAGCAGTAGGATCGTGGAAGACTTTTTAATGGGCAATAATGCTTTTAAAAAACCCCGAGTTTCGTTTATTTATAGGAAAATCAAATGGGAATGGAAAAAAAATCCCTGTTGCTAAAAAGAGTATAAGATGATTGGGTAGGGGGAGACTTTTGAGAAATTACAGAATTTGTAGGCACATAGTTTAACTGGTGAAAACAATAAATAATCCTTAAATAATGTTCTCATAACTGCAGCAAAACCAGCTATAATTACATAATACTTGAAACTAGAAGTTTCATAGGTGCTAGATATCAGGGCAAAGACAAGGGACCCGGAAGCTATCAGCTAAGCAAAATTTCCTGGAATGCATAATATGGGTATTATAAGACAAAATATTAAAAAATATAGATGTGCTGGCCTTATTTCAGTTGGTAAGAGTTCTTTAGGCTTCAAGTCTATAAAAGGAATATACTTTGGAGATTGTGCTTAAAGGCATGAAGGGAAAGGAGAACAGAAAGAGCCTCAACCAGGCAGAAGTGAGGGTATGGAGAGCACTGTGGCTTGGCTTTCCCAGCACCATCCTCAGCTCTTCTCTTTCCCCTTCCCTTCAGGCAAACTGAACAGCCAGAGTTTCTTTCCCACACTCCTTTGCAGTCAAGGAGGTTTTTCCCCCATTTTTGGTGAAAGAAGTATTAAGTAGATTTTGCAAGGAAACTTTTGGTTAAGTTATTTTGCTGTCTGATTAAAAAGACAGAAAACTTTCTCTTGCCCTACATTCCTGCCTGAGATGCTGAATTAAGGGCAAAATCTTACAACTATAAAGCAAAACTACAGGGACAAAAATACCCTGCATTTGGCTAGGCAGAAAGGTGGATATGGCTTGGGAGCCCAACAGTCAGTGAGCCATCTAATGAACACTGGAAGTGCTTGTCTCCAGATTGCTTGTAAACAATGTCACTGAAAGAATGATTTTTCCATATGCACTGATAAAAGCACTCCTGATGCATATAGAGGAGTTAAGGAAGATGCCAGCTGGTAGAAGCAAGATTTTCTGATCTTGAATCTGTCCCTAAACACACATCTTCCCTTTTACCACTTGAATTATGGTTGATAGAAGTTTTTTGAAAGATACACAAAGCATATGCTAATGTAACGTGTAAAAGGAGATAAACAACTTATGTTTATTTCCATTTATGAATGCATAGACATTATAGAAGAATTGAAGGAAGAAATGGATTGTAAGATAAACAGATCACTGAGGAAAGTTCAAGCACCTCCATCCATGATGTCTTCAGAAATCACAGTATTTAATAAAAAAATATTCAACCTCATTAGCAATCAGGGAAATGCAACTTAAAGCTGCATTGAGATTTCATCTCACTCCAGTTAGAATGGTAAACATCAAGAATACAAATAATAATAAATATTGGAACACATTTACACTGTTGGTGAGATTGTAAGTTAGTACAACCACTATGGAGATCAGTATGGAGATTTCTCAAAAGAGTAGGAATGGAATCACCATATGACCCAGCTATACTGACCCCTGATATTTATCCAAAAACTCAAAAAGTCAGCATACGGGCATTCCCATGTTTATATAGCACATTTCACAATAGCCAAAGTATGGAACCAAGCTGGGTGTCAACAAGTGACTGGAAAATAAAATATGTACACAATGGAATTATATTCAGTCATAAAGAAGAACAAAATTATGTCATTTTCAGGAATACGAATGGAACTGGACAACATTAAGCTAAACGAGATTAGCCAGACTCAGAAAGTCAAGGGTGACATGTTTTCTTTCATATGTGGAAGCTAGAGAGAAAAGGGGAAAGAAAAGGAACCTCATGAAGATGGAAAAGAGACTAGTAGACTAGAGGAAAAGGATCTAGGGGGGAAAGAGGAGAAGGAAATGGGGAATACCAGGGAATGAAACAGACCAAACTGTGTGTTATGCATGTATGAATATCTCAAAATGAATCCCATTATTATGTGAAACTGTAATGTACCAAGATAGGAAGGAAGGAAGGAAGGAAGGAAGGAAGGAAGGAAGGAAGAAAAGAGGGAAATTGCAGTCTTGTTTGAGAGAGTTGGGAGTTGAGTTACTTCATCTTTGAGAAACCCCTGTCCAGTAAGCATGGGCAGGCTGTGTTTTTGGTTCTCTGTATTTTGCCTCATTTTTCTGTCTGAGGCGAGTCCCAGACACTGGTGGTGTCTGTGCTCCCTCCTCCTTTTCTCTCAGTCTTCCTGTTTTGGTCTCTCTTTACCATGGATTTTTCTTTTTCTTTTTTTTTTTTTTCTTGTTAGAAGATGCCCTGTTTATTTACATGGAAAACTCAAAAAAATATACACAAAACATTGTTCAGGCCAATAAGAATTCAGCACATTTCCAAGAAGTAAATCAATATAAATGATCATTACACCCTTTTACATCACTGATAACATATTAATATAAAATAAAAAAAATTGAACAATGCTTACAATAATATCTTGGATTTATTTTAACACAAAAAGCATAAGACCTTCATAAATATACATGTACACACGTATGCACATGCATACTTACACATTTTTAAAACTCCATTAAAGAACTTTAGTGAAGACCAAAACAAGTGGTAAGAATCACAATTGTGTGCTAGTTCTCTCCAACTTATGTAGAATTGACTATTCAGTATTTACAATTAAAATTTCTAACTAGAATTTACTGGGATACATGAAAAACTGAATCTACAACACATAGTGAAAAACACACGTCCATAACTAGTTAAGGTGATTTTGAAAGGGAGGCCTCAGTCTATTGTACAAAGATACATGACAAAGGTATATTAATCAAAAGATTATGCCAGTAGCATGGGAAAAGATAAATAGACCAACTAAATAGAAAAGCCTGTTCAGCAGATGCTTTTTTATATAGGAATTTGTAATTAGTTTAGCTAGCATAAAAAAATCAATGACAAAGGATCCAATATTTGTTATATCATGTTAAGCAAATTGATTCACTATGTGGAGGAAAAAAAATGACTTTTATCCCTATGTCACAAACATCATGCTAAAAATAAAGTGGTCTATAGATGTAAAAGGAAATCTATAATATTAATGAGAGAAAAGATAGGAAAATGTCCTTGTGATTCTGTGTATGGGAAATGGGAAATTTCATGCTACTGAATGAACAAGGGGTTGAAGAAGACATCAAAGAGGAGATTAAAAAATTCCTAGAGGTAAATGAGAACACAGATACATCATATAGAAATCTCTGGGACACTATGAAGGCAGTAATAAGAGGAAAATTCATTGCACTGAGTTCATTCTTTAAAAGGAAGAAAAACCAACAAATAAACGACTTAACATCACACCTCCAAGCACTAGAAAAAGAAGAACAGATCAACACCAAGAGCAGCAGAAGACAGGAAATAATTAAAATCAGAGCAGAAATTAATGAAATTGAGACTAAGGAAACAATTCAAAGAATTGACAAAACTAAAAGTTGGTTCTTTGAAAAAATAAACAAAATTGACAGACCCTTAGCAATGCTAATGAAAAGAAGAAGAGAAAAAAAACTCAAATCACTAACATTTGTGATGAAAAAGGGAATATCACAACAAACACCTCAGATATACAGAAAATAATTAGAAATTACTTTGAAAACTTGTACTCTAATAAAACAGAAAATGCTGAATGCATTGACAGATTTCTAGAGTCATATGATTTGCCTAAACTGGATCTGGAGGCTATACACAATTTAAACAGATCGATTACAAGCAAAGAAATAGAAGATGTCATCAAAAAGCTACCAACAAGGAAAAGTCCAGGACCTGATGGGTTTACAGCAGAGTTCTACAAGACTTTCAAAGAAGAACTAATACCAATGCTCTTCAAACTATTTCAAGAAATAGAAAAAGAGGGAGCTCTTCCAGACTCTTTCTATGAGGCCAATATTACATTAATTCCAAAGCCAGGCAAAGACACATCCAAAAAAGAAAACTTTAGGCCAATATCCTTAATGAACATTGATGCAAAAATCCTCAACAAAATTCTGGCAAATTGGATACAAAAACATATCAAAAAGATAGTGCACCATGATCAAGTGGGGTTTATTCCAGGGATGCAAGGCTGGTTCAACATTCGGAAATCAATAAACATAATACATCACATCAATAGACTTAAAGATAAAAATCATATGATTATCTCAATAGATGCAGAAAAAGCATTTGACAAAATACAGCACCCCTTTATGTTCAAAACACTGGAAAAATTAGGAATATCAGGGACATATCTCAACATTATAAAAGCTATTTATGCAAGGCCCAGAGCTAACATTATCTTAAATGGAGAAAAATTGAAAGCATTCCCTCTAAAAACTGGAACAAGACAGGGATGCCCCCTCTCACCACTGCTATTTAACATAGTAATGGATTTTTCACTCACGTGTTGAGAGAGCGTCCCTGCTGCCCCTCCAGGTGCCTCCTCCCTGCCACTGAGTGCCGCTGCTCTGTGCCCTCCTGCTCCCTGGCCTCATCTCCCTCACCTGTTCTCACCCTTCCTTTATTTTCGCCCCTCTTATTTTGTCCTCTCCCCTCCCTTTTCCCTTCCCCCCTCTATTCCTTCTTTCCTTTCTTCGAAGGAAAATGAGAGGTAGTAAACTATGAAAGTAAACCTTTGTAAGACATGCATGATTTATTAAGCAGATTAAAGCAGAAATAGATACATCAGACACAGCGATGAAATGACGAAATTCTCACATCATCTAATCTTCATAGAACAACATGATCTATCTATCCTTTTTCTACTTTAAAATCACAAATTCCATAAAAGAGGAGAGCCTTTCATTCCTGCTTTATCATTATCCTCTCTCCTACTCGGGTCCTGTTCCTCTTCTGCCTCTCTTTTCTTTGGGGAGGCCATGCTGATGATCTAGAATGGTGACAATAGAATCTGCATGAGAACTCCTGTGACGGGGGTAACACCTTGACAGATCAGATCTGAATCTCAGGGTTAGGGCTCAGATATGGAACTTTAAAAAAAAAAAAATCTCTTACATGAATAAATGTGCAGTCTGGGTGAGAACTGATATTCTGGAACATTCATTCTCAATACAGTACTGCGTATTAAATTTGTGTGAGCTAAAGTTGGGCTGGGGAATATAAGGAAACCCCCATTGACTTGAGAATGGTAAAATAAAACAGAAAAAAAAATCTCCTCATGAGGGTATCAGGACTTCCCAAAAGGGTAAGAGGGGGCTGAGATGACAATGCGTGGGCACTGCCCACGTTTAGGGGTATGCCCCAAGGTTAAAACTGTTTCCAAAAACCCCTTTGTGACCACAGACAGCACGGAGCTTGTCATACTTATATTTAGAAACAAAGCAATAAATACATGAAGGAATTCCATCAGATGTAGTGAAATTAAATAGCTTCCCTTTACCCTATAAAGAAAAATGAAGTTTTACACACTGGTTATCTTGCTGAAAAGTGTCCAAAACCACACTTTTTTTTTTTTTTTTTAATAACTCGCCGGCAACCAGCACAACAATTTCTAGGGCGGGTAATTTTTCAAAGTTTTCCTAGGTAGTTTTAGTGAAACTTTTAGGAAGTTTTTTGTTCCATTTTATAATTTAAGGTTAGAGTAGGTTAGAGTACTGGTGTTGGGATGTGTGTGGGGAAGGTAATATGGTTACAGAGTGGAATGGACACACAGTTGGTGGAAGTCCATATTAGAACAAAATCTCTAGAAGACAATTTGGCAATACCGTTTAAAAAAAACAAAAAGAGCTTTGAGTTTGGGGCTGGAGATATAGCTAGTGATAGAGCACATGCCTAGTATGTATAAGGTCTGGGGTTTGATCCCCAATTAAAAAAAAAAAAAAAAAAAGTTTGTTTGTTGCTTCCAGAAATTTATCCTGAGGAAGTCATCATAGAACAACTGGAAGCTATCACTATTTGTAACAGCAAAACATTGAATATAGTCTGTAGTCTGTAATAAAATAAAATAGTTTATTTAATTATAATACATACAAAAGAAAGTACACTGCATTCACCAAAAAAAAAAAAAAAAAAAAAAAAAAAAGATGCAGAAGACTTCAGTGATTGAAAAACGTGGTTTAATATATCATTTGTAAAAGACATTAATTACATAACTGCATGCAAAATATGATCTCACCAGTGTTTCTATTATTAGAAAAAACAACCAGAATGAGTAAAACATCAAAAAGCTTATAGTAGTTATTTATCAGAAAACAAAATCCTTGAAAATGAGGAATAGTTAATTTGAATTACATGATGATTCAAAATGTTTGGAGGTTTTGGTTATACTTATTTTCTAAAAATAAAGTGTTACTTAAAAGTGAGAAAATGAATCAAAATTTATACTATAGTAAATTTATATATACATATAAAGAATGAAATAAATATATAACAATAAAACTAAATTTTGTTGAAATGGCAAAATAAGAAGGGATACTTTTTAGTCTTTAATGTATCTTTACACATGCTCACACCCCCCATGAATTGAAAATCACATGTTAGGTGGTACAACTGTGTTCATGCAAAGCCTGAAAGAATCTACAAATAATTTATTAAAGCATAGAACTTACACCTAAAAGTCAATTGCATTTTTATAGTATAGTAAACACACTAGAAAAAGATATAATTTAAAAAGGACAGCAGGCTTTAAACAAAAGGATAAACAACAAAAGCATAAAAAACATAAGGTATATAGAAACTTGTAAGATGGAACCATCCTATAACCTCCCATCTGCCAATTTTATCCCGACTGACGACATACCTAGGTAAATTTTAGCACAAATATGTTCCAGGAGACTTCGACAAGAAGTTCCATTTGTTTATACAGTAAAAATCAGAAACAAACAGATGTGAATCAATAAATGTGGTAAATTCATACAGTCGAACACTATATAGCAGTGATAATGAGGTATACACTGCACTTATCCATGCGGATCGTGTGGGGTGAGGAGCAAATTGCAAAAGATGAATTATAAAAAGTTCAAAACCAAGCAAAATTGACCAAAATATTGTTTTAGAGATAAATATGTAGATAATAAAATTAAAAGGAAAAACACAGGAATGATATGGACAGAGTCTGCTTTCTAACTGGGTTGGTGGCTCACTGAATGAGTAGAACATCGCAAAGCCTATGGTAATTATTCACCAGAAAGCAAAAATCCTTGAAAATGGGGAATGGAGCATGTGTGTGTGTGTGTGTGTGTGTGTGTGTGTGTGTGTGTGTGTATAATATTTTATAAAATTTTATTTTATTATTATTCTTTGTTAATATACATAGATATTAACACTATTATTATACTATGCACTTCTTTGTATTAAATATTTATTTATAGTTTTAAAAAATAAAAACACCCAAAATGAGTGAAAACTTTGTTAGAACAGGTTTGAGGAATCTATCTGTTCCTTTTAAAGATAGTGTAGCCTGGGCTTTAGAGATAGATAGTCTTGGCTGTGTGACATCTCTGAGATTCAGTTTTCTCCCTTGTCAAACGGGGATAAGACTTAACCCACAATGTATTGTTAGGATGAAATTAAATCCTAATTTAAAAAACACTATTTTACTTAAGTGTGTAATATATGTTGTTCATTATTCTCAAGACAACATACTGCATAGTAAAGAGATCTTTAAAAATAAACAAAAATAGCTGGACATCGTGGCACACACCAGTAATCCCAGCTAGTTGGGGGGCTGAGCCAGAAGGATCACAAGTTCAAGGTGAGCCTGGGCAATTTAGTAAGCCCCTGCCTCAAGTTTTTTAAAAAGTTAATAAATAAAAAAGGGGTTGGGATGTAGCTCAGTGGTAGAATGCCCCAGGGTTCAATCCCTAGTAACACACACACACACACACACACACATGTGTATATATAAATATATATAATTTACATATGTGTATATATACATATATATGAACTAAAATCTCTTTTGAAATATACTGAGGTTATATTAAATTAATGCTGCATTATTCAGCTAAAATTTGAGTGTATGTTTTATCCAAAGAACTCAGAGTAATTACCGTACATGATCTAAACTTTTCTGCAGTCTATTTTGCATGAGACACTTACTCCTAACTTATATTTTGCCTATCACATCAGGCTTGAATTAGAAGAAGTGCTGTGGATCTTCAGAGAACAAGGCACTTAAGATCATTCATATTAACAATCACCTCCCATCAAAAGAAGATAAAGGAAGAAAGTAAAGTTCAAAGAGACAGTTCAAGGCGACAGGTCTGAGCAACCCTGGCTGAGAAGTGACACCTTAGATTACCCAAGGAGACAGGCAGAGTTGTATGTGGCCTCTCCAGAGGTCAGAGTTGTATGTGGGCACACCACATAAGATGACTTCTTATATCAAAGCAAATTGGTTTTACAACCCTAGAGAGGTGGGCTTGGGGTAGCTTCCACTGAAAAAGTCAAACTAGTACATGAAAGGAAGATAGAAAAGGTTACATTGCTAAAACTTTTGAGCCAGAAGGAGAAGACAGAATTTCCTCCAACTGCAAGGAACTAAGAAAAAATATCACACTTCCTGGCTGCCCACTCAATGTATCTCCCCCTCCCCCAGGTCCCCTTTAGCAACAGAGAAAGAAATCACAGTAGAGAATTAATAATGCCATGAGCCAGACTTTCCTTCCCCCGGTGTGATTCAGCCCCGCAGCTGGAGGAGGGGTAGGCAGCGAGTTCTTTAACTCTGCGCTCTCTGGACTGGCTTTCAATATTAGACATCTGGAGTTTTTGAAAATTAACACTGGAACAAAAGTGACTATCATGCTCCATGTCCCCTTTGCCCGCCCTCAGTCAAAACTTTATTTAGGTTTCCTTGGGGCTGCTGAAAAGGAAAAAAAAAAAAAAAAAAAAAAAAGAAGAAGAAGAAAAGAAAGAATGGGGAAAAAAGCTAACGGGAAACATTATCTATAAATGTAGAAATCAAACCAATACTAAAATCATGTTGCAGCAATTATTACTATCTGTGATTGATTTTACTACAAACTAAAGGAAAAATGTGTTTTACCATAAATGACACTATGTGACCAGCCTCCTTCCTCTCTCTTTCCAGCATATCTATTTAATCATGCTTGAATTCAGGGGCAAGGTGATGCAATAGTTTCAGTGTAACTTTCTTATCTAGGTGTGGAATGACAAAACTGTGCAGTTGAGGAGCTGTAGTTGTGGACTACACCCCCTACCTTGGGCATAAGAATAGCAGAGTTTTTCCATAGGCTTAGAGGGGTATTTGTGGTGCCTGAAATTCCTGGTAGGGGCTCCCTAATAGACCATATAGGAACTCCTGGGCACTGATATTTCCAACATAAGAATCTAGTCACAAATTCAATTTCTAGTCCCCTCACCTGCTTTCTGGGTTTTTAAAAACTTGAAAGACTTACCCAGAATGATATACATGTCCAGAGGAAATCCTATTGACCATTAGTGGAATTGGTGACTGACAGGCCCTGTTAGCATTTGGTTTTCATCCCCTACTGGCATCTGTTGGGAACATACTTCTAGTGGGTGAACTTCACACTAACAGGCAGCATGAGCTCTTCTGGACCAACAAAGTAAAAGCAACACTTGAACTCTTGCAGGGCTCCCTCACCTGAAGAGGTGGGGTGGGTTATTAAACCAGCAAGACAACCATGAAAACAGCTATCCGGAGGGTTGTCTACCCCTGCAGAGAATGAAGGACTCCTTAAAAATGCAACTCTCTGTGAAATTTATTATTTTCATTCTCTATGACACGAAAGAATATTCTAAAAGTTCCTCAAAGCTGCTTACCCACAAAGGAATAAGGAACTCCTCATGTGAGTCAGGGCTGAGAGGTGTTTGGACAACTAACTTCTTCTGAGGAGGAAAGCTTGGAGCCCAAGCAGCAAGAAGTCTTTTTTTAAACCTCCTTTACTGCCTCTTTTGGGAGGCCCTCTGCATTGTATTTTGACATCACCAGTCAATATGATTCTATTCATTAAATACTTTTCACAAAAGTTACAAGTAAAATGCTTCAACATAAACTCTGTTTTCCAGTTACCAGTATGTTCCCACTGATAATAAAGAAAATTAGCCCTAACTTCTCTTAACAGTGTACCATTTACTTTGAGAAGAAAACTGGGAGACCAAACCTTGGTGTATTTGACTTTTCCACAACCTTTTTGGGAACTGGGGAAAATGGACAAATAGTTCTTGGTATTCAGTACTGAATTTAAAAATAGATATGTTCAGAGATTTGTTGTTTATTTTGTTGAAAAACATGATGTCTTGCTTCAGTATTTTGAGGGAGGAGCTGTAGTACAGTTCATCAAATTTATCAGTATTTTCTTTTAGGATATCATATTTGGTCTCATTGAAGAAATTCTTTTCTATACTCAATTCAGAGAAATATCTATCTATATTTTCTTCTTAGAGATATAAAGTTTTGGTTTTGACATATAAATTTTTTTCCCTCTAGAATTTTTTTTTAAGTGTTGTGTGTGCTAGGATTCCAGAGTCAATTTTATCCATAATTACAGTCAGTTTTCCAACACATTTTACTAAAGATTCCTTCCTTTCCTTTCTGCTTAGCTATGTCACTCCCATCATGTGATACATTTCCATGTACACATGGAAGGGATACTCAATCTCACTGCTGGCCAAGATGTGCAAATCAGAATTGCTGAGATATCATATATACCCATTTAACTGGCCTCTCTATTCTGGTCCACTAAAAATTTGTCTGTTCCTATAACAGTAACAAACTATTATTTACTATGATGAAGCCAGCTAGATCTAGGTATATTATCTTTCTACACATGGTTAAATTTGTTCTTTTTTATAGTTTGTTTCTTATTTGTATGTATATATATATATATGTATGTATATATGCATATATATATATATATATATATATATATATATATATATATATATTTTTTTTTTTTTTTTTTTTGGTACCGGAGACTTGAACTCAGGGGCACTCGACTACTGGGCCACATCCCCAGCCCTTTTTTGTATTTTATTAGAGACTGGGTCTCACTGAGTTGCTAAGTGCCTCACCACTACTGAGGCTGGCTTTGAACTCGCTATCCTCCTGCCTGAGCCTCCCAAGTGCTAGCATTATAGGTGTGCGCCACCACACCCGGCGTGTATCTATATTGATGGCTGAATTAAGCCTGTAATTTTCCTCATTCTAGTCTTGTCTTAATTTACTTTTAAATTTTATTATCATATTATTATTATTATTATTATTATTATTAATTATTTGTGGTGCTGGGGATAAACTACTAGGCATCATGCATGCTAGGCAATCACTCTACCACTGAGCCATGTTCCCAGCTCCCTTGTCTAATTTTAATAGCAAGATCATATTGAATTCATAGAATGAGCTGTGAAGTGTTATTTCTTCCTCTATGGATTGTAGGGATTGGTCTGTAAAGAAAACCTCTTTTTAAAAAGATTATTAAAATAATACACATTCATTTTAAGACATTATAAAACACCCAATATCATAAGTAGAAAATAGAAATTGTTTGTAGCATAACCGTTAAGAAAGTATTGTTAAATATATGTTAGTGTATTTCTTTCTAGAACTTTTAGCCAATCTCTGCAAGATATATCCAATTTACTTTTCCTTTCTCTCTCCATAAACACACACACACACACACACACACACACACACACACACACACAAAAATAGTGATCACAGCAGCATATAGTACTCTTTATCTCTTTATTTCATTCTTCATTAGTGTTCCCCATGCCTTTAATTATTCCTCAAAAACAGGAATTTTAGTAGTTGCATACTTAGCTGATTATTGAAATAAGTACATATTAAATTCTCTTTGGGTAAATTTTTCTTTTTTTTCTGGTGAAAAGTTAATGTTTAAAAATTCAGTTTTTAGACTGAGTTTAATATAGTAATACATATTTCCATTTCCTGTTAAGCATTGGGCACCTGTCACCTTCATTCTTAGATTCATCATGGTCTTGACCCAGCTGCTATAACCAGGACTTACTTGAAGCACACCAGGTGCCCCAACCCTTGCACAGGCACAATCTTGAATTTATGTTGATCCAAGGCCATAGTTCATCATGGGCTCCAAATCCTCAAGCCCACTGAGCTGCATCCTTTTTTTTCCCTCCTGGCTTGAACTGAGTAACTGGGAAACTTGTCCAAATTAATACTGGAATTCCCCATGTGAGCATGGAGCCAGTTCTGACTGCACTCAGCTTCTCTGGGGCCTTGACAATGTGACTTCTTGTTGCCAGATACTTATTTACTTACTCTGCTAAGTAGGTTAAGCCAATAAAATTCTTAATATTGATAGCCTACCCCATTCCAAGCTTCTGTGTAGGGGATGTTACTTCCTGGACTTTGATATACTACTTGGGATATCATTCCAAACAGACCCTAGCCAGCCCTGAAAAATGCCAAATTCTGAAATTCACTACTGCCTGGAAAGTCCTGTTTGGTCCCAGACTGGATCCCTTAGACATTGATACCATACCAAACTCATTATATGTCCTTTCACACTAACTTGAACTCCTAGCCATGCATCTTAAGCCTCAGTCATGTCAGTCTCCCACTAATTTTCCATTCCTTCCCTACCTTCAGTTTCCCTTACCAAGATCCTGGCAGACTTTCCAGGTAAGCTTTTGTGTTCTGATCTTTACAATTTTTATAGTTTACAAAAATATCTTCATATATCTATCTTCCCATTCTAGTTTTGAGTCTTAAAATAAGCCTGCGAGGTAGTAGTGGAGGCTTGCTAAATTTGTTTCACTGAATAGGAAATTAAGAAGTCTAATGACTTATTTAGGCTTATGTAGTTAACAAATGGCCTCTTTAGGACTTGAATTAAGACCTCATTTCTTATATTAATGTTCTTCCCATGTGGTGGGCCTGGGAGGTAGCTGCTTTCCACTTTGAGCAGACCTTGCAATTCATTTTAGGAAGCAACTTTCCAGTGTGAAGAATTAGTGGATCAGGACTATCAGGACAACACCCTAACCCCTTAAATAACAATTCAAACGTGTAAACATGAAATAGTTTGTGTAATTAATAGGATTAAAACCAGTGAGTTTGAAGGACCTTTGAGCAACATCCCTTCAATTTCTCCAGGTCTCTTGTAGGTAAGGTCATTCCTTGTGTGAGAACATGGTTCTTAGCTAGGTCCAGATCTGTCAACATGAAGTCTCTGCACAGCACTTCTTTTGCAGATCCAAGCCATTGTGATTATTTTAGAGTAGAGACATTATCCCAATATACATAGCATATGGGCACCAGTTATGAGAGCCCTTCCAAGCTCTCCTTTTGATGTTGGGACTAGAGACTTGGAATCAACATTTCTGGGGCTTTCTAGCAGAGTTCTTATTTAGAGTTATCCTCTGAGAGGAACTCAAAAAAGTGTTAAGATGTCAAAGACAAGGAGAAACCTCCATGCTCTGATGATAGCTATGGGCAGTGGTTATGGACAGAAAACAAAATTCCCACATTTGCATAGTTTCTGAAAGTCAATAGCAATTTTTCCTTTTCATTCTCCTCAATTCTATCAGTTATCTTAGCATCACGGGTCCTACATTAAATCCTTTCCCATGTAGAATTTCTAACATGGTATTTGTTTTCCTGACCTAATTGTGACTGATTGCCACACTTTCCCCACAATGGTATAATTTTGATATTCATACTTAACTTCTTTATTTGGATGGAAGTTCTTGAAAACATGGATGTGTCTTCTTCACTTTTATATACCCAATGTTTGTGTTATATCAGGTATTCAATAAATGTTGCTAAAAGGATACATAAAGAATAAATTTGGGCATCTAGGTTGGTTCCACAGTTTAGCTATTGTGAATTGTGCTGCTATAAACATTGATGTGGCTGTGTCCCTGTAGTATGCTGTTTTCAAGTCTTTTGGGTAAAGACCAAGGAGTGGGATAGCTGGGTCATAAGGTGGTTCCATTCCAAGTTTTCCAAGGTATCTCCATACTGCTTTCCATATTGGCTGCACCATTTTGCAGTCCCACCAACAATGTATGAGTGTGCCTTTTTCTCCACATCCTCTCCAACATTTATTGTTGTTTGTGTTCTTAATAGCTGCCATTCTGACTGGTGTGAGATGAAATCTTAGAGTGGTTTTGATTTGCATTTCTCTAATTGCCAGAGAGGTTGAGCATTTTTTTCATGTATTTGTTGATTGATTGTATATCTTCTTCTGAGAAGTGTCTGTTCAGTTCCTTGGCCCATTTATTGATTGGGTTATTTTTTTTTTGGTGTTAAGATTTTTGAGTTCTTTATATAGTCTAGAGATTAGTGCTCTGTGGATAAAGAAAATGTTGTATATACACACAATGGAGTATTACTCAGCAATAAGAGAGAATAAAATCATGGCATTTGCAGGTAAATAGATGGAGTTAGAGAATATAATGCTAAGTGAGGTTAGCCAATCCCAAAATGCCAAATGCCAAATGTTTTCTCTGATATAAGGAGGCCAATTCACAGTTGGGTCGGGATGGGGAGCATAGGATGACTAGAGGAACACTAGAATGGCCAATGGGGAGGGAGGGGAGGGGAGGGGGCAAAAGAGTGAAGAAAAAAAAAGATGGTAGAATGAGATGGATATCATTACCCTAAGTGCATGTATGAAGTCACGAATGGTGTGAATATACTTTGCATACAACCAGAGATTTGTAAAAATGTGCTCTATATGTGTAATATGAAATGTAATGCATTCTGCTGTCATTTATAACATCTTAGAATAAAAAATTTAAAAAAAAGAAAAAAAATGAAAAAAAAAAGAATAAATTTGGGTGGAAGAGGGTAAGATATTTGGAGCAAACAAAGAAACTGATAACCTAAATAGAAGACAAGAATTTAAATTTTCAGTGTTACTCTTTAGACTTGTTTTGTGTGGGCCAGCTAGTTGATTATTATTTAGAGTACCGCCTTAAGAAATTCTGTGCAAAGAAAGCCTCTTTATAACGAAGGTGGATGTCTTAAAAAAAATCACAAAAATATTTGTACATCATGAACTTTAGCTTTGGCATTAGTGTTCAATTCAATGGTGATGTGACTTCTAATTGAGATCCATTAGTACTGAGCACAAGAGAAACTACCTTTCTTTTTCTTTTTCTTTTGTTGGAGGTAGAAAGGGTTACCTGGGCAAAGCATGAAATTTTGATCCTTAATAAACATCTGGCACCTCAACCACTGTCTCAACATTTACTTGTAGAAAAAGTCCAAACTGTCAGACATAGAAATTATGTATTTGGGACACAGAAAAATATTACTTTTCTACTTTAAAAAATTCACATTTATGATAAACACTTTAACTAAAAATTCCAAAGTAATGCCCCAGGTTCGATGGGAACAACTAGGGAAAGCAGCTAAATCTGACTTGGGAGCATGTTTCTTGGGTTAGGGGACTCTTGAGACAAGTCCTGAAGGATGGAAAGGAGTAGGCCAGGGAATTACAGTGGCCCAGGTGGTGGAGATGGCAGAGGCAGGCTGTGGCTTATGGGCTCATGACATTTGTATATTCTGTGTGGTGTGCATAGTGGCTGAGAGCCATGGGCCCACATCACAAAGGCGTGGTGGTATGGACTTAAATAGAGGTTTTTTTTTGTTTGTTTGTTTGTTTGTTTGTTTTTGGTGGTACTGGGGATTGAACCCAGGGCCTTGTGCATGTAAGATAAGCACTCTACCAACTGAGCTGTACCCCATCCCTTAAATAGAGATCTTCTGAAGGCTATCAAAACCAAGTCCAATGGTCACTGATATTGTGTTTAGACTTTAGGAACCAAGACTTCATTTAAGTCCTTTCCCCTGAAGTCCTCCATGTCTGGGGTATTACATGAGCCCCAAGGGAAGAACTTGATTAAATGGGCATTTGAAAAGATCACACTGGCTACAGTGTAGAATTGTTTGGAGAGGTTATGACTGAAAGTAAGAGGGCCAGCTATGAAGCTGTGTGGAGGTCAAAGGAAAAGTAATGTGGTTGGTGGGCATGATATGCTAGAGGAAATGACAGATTTTGGAAGTTCTGCATGAATGGATTTTAATGTTTCTTCTCTTCTTTTTTAAAAATTAAAATATATTTTCATTAATCTTTTAAGGTAATTTATTTTCATTTGTGTTAACTAATATTTGATAGTATAATCTTCTCACAATTTACTTGATGATGTTGAATGTGTGCTTACTACATTATCCTAATGTCTGTTAGCAAGATTTCTGACAGTCAGAACAAAAGAAGAACAAAGTTGATTTTAGTCAACTTGTGGTTAAATAATTATAGCACATTTTACAGATCCAGTTTACAGATTCCTCCAAGGACTCTGTGTAGGCTGATTTGTGCCAGTCATAAGCAATTACCTCTCCACTCTTGGTAACTACTCCCAATTTTTCTTTCCTTCCTGGGCGGAAAGACTATCCCTTTAAAATACCTATTATATAAATACGCTATTGTTATTTATTATTTTTATTTTACCGGCAGTCATGTTAAGCTCCAGTCTGTTTTGCTTATTGGAAAGCTAGAGGTATCAGACTTCAATAAAAAATGTCAGTCTCCTGTTTTGAAAACATTCTCCATTCTGGATATGTTATATAAAATAAGGAATAACTGCAGCCAGAAGTTAGAAAACATAATGCTTTGAAAATTGAGGAGCAGATAGCTGGTCAAGTGACAACTATTATTACTTTTAAGTATTTGCTTTAAAACCCTCAAACTTGTCAAAGTCTTTAAATCCTCAAGATGGGAGAATACCACCAGGCCCCCATCTAGCCATTTTATGTTTAAATCTTCTATGGTGAAGTGTAACAAATTTAAAGTTTAATCCACTTTAAAATTTGTTTTCTGAAGATGATCATGAGAACTGTGAAGTGCTAGCGACTTCCTATTTTCTGACTCATTATTCTACTGGAAAATCTATAAGGCTGGAGTTTACAGAGAAACGTGTATTTGTGAAACTAGTTTAATATTCAACTAACGTGATAGTTGATTTCAACTTCATACAATGTTGGAGTGAGGGGGTGTGGAATATCCCAGACCCAGAGGATCTCAAGGGCAAGCCCTTGAATGAAGTCTGGGTCCCTCAGACCTGAGCAGAATTTCAATGAATCATAGGACTGGAAAATGTTAAAAATACCCAAATAGATGAGTGCCATTTAAAGGCGGGGGGTGGGGGGTGGGCCAGTGCAAGACAGATTTATTCTATCCCTTTCCTTAGTCGTGTCAGGGCTCCAACTTTCTTAACATCAGTAAATTCATGCTTATGATTGCTGTGCTTCCTTGTGTTGTGCCTGACACCTCTTTTTGATTCCCGCAGACGCTGACAGTAGCTGGGCACTCTTCATAAAGTAATAATAAAGTATTATAATAATTTTGAAACTGCACACGACAAATCTCATTCTAACAAACTTTAAGGATTTCCCAAAAATTACTGATTTCCAACTCAAGAGTTTAGGGAACAACTAGAGAAGATGGTAGCTTGGAAATAAGATTTCAGCCTGGGAGTTAAATAATAAACCAGCTCAAAAATGGACATCTCCAGAAGAGAGATACTGTGGTTTAATTGTAGATGTTGACAGGATTAGAAGAAAGTGGGCCACTCAGAAAGTGCAGATGGTACAGTAAAGAGCAAGTAGGGTTTCAAAGGCAAATATTGGCAGTGTCCCTTCAAGTACTACTATGTTCAGACATAGTAACCTGTAGGACTCTTGCTAAATTAGGAATGCAGATTTGCCCTGTTGTGAACCTGGAGATGGACATATCCCAGTCTGTAGAACAGCGCATTCATTGTTCAAAGTCTGTCACTAGCTCCTGTTGGCCTGATTCCAGTCTCATCAGGCATTTGGATAATGAAGATCCTCCTGGAATGTGTTTCTAAGAAGAAGGTCATTGACCATAAAGTGCAGGTGTTTGTATTTCTTTGATAAATTAATTACCATGCAAATGATCAATACAGTAGCATATCTCTGATCTTTACCCCTGGGACACTGACAATTATTTTTATGCCAAAGAAGACTCACGATGGTAATAGCTGCCACCTAGTGCAGGTGTAGTTGGCAAGCTGGCCACCTGCAGAAGGAGGTATTTGCTCTCTTCTAATGCACCAGGCATGTGAGGTCACTGAGTACCCTTCACCTTGATTGCTTCTGTGAGAATTTTACTCTTTTGGATACTAGTGATTTTAAATCCCTACTGCATATTAGATTTACCAGAACTTAAAAACAAAACAAAACAAACAAACAAACAAAACAAAGAAACCTCTTATATTCAAGACAGCCATCCCAGGCCAAAGGTAGGAATCTGAGGAATCTGTGCATTGGAATAATTTAAAAGCCCTCTGGGTGATTCTAATATGAACCCAAGTTTGAGAAACATTAGCTAGATAATTGATATAAAGAACATTTTCTTGTAGGTTGAGGAGGAAATTTTCTTGTACATATATGTTTACATGACCAGTGTAATCCCACATTGTGTACAACCAGAAGAATAAGAAGTTATATTCCATTTATGTATATGTCAAAATGCATTCTACTGTCACATATAACTAATTAGAACAAGTTAAAAAAGAATTACTATGTCTTTCAGCATCTTTATTTTTAAAAATCACAAAAACACAAAATACAAAGCATATTTCTTAAATAACACTCTTTTTGTCCGTAATATATTTTAAAAAACATTTCATGAGCATTTTACAGATGAGAAACCTGAGATGTGGAGACACAAGACAGTTTGTTCAAGACTGAATTACTAATAGGTAGTGGGGCTGGGATTTGAATCTAGATCATTCTTTTATAAAATATCAAGTTCTTTCTGTGACACAGAACAGAAGGCAGGAATACCGCCAGAATCTGGTGAAGAAAGAGGAGAGAGGGTGAGTGGAGGGCAGGAAGGGCGTCCAGAGCATGCCATGTTTTCCAGAGGCTCCATGATGTGTGATGATGTCTTTGTGCTGGATGCTATTGAGTGTTTGCTTGTGCAATCTGTGCTTTGTTATTTCCTAGTTTTAATTTCTAAATGGTGAATATAATCAGATATAACATGCATGAACAAAGGTCTTTGAGGTCCTAAGTAATTTTTTTAAGAGTTTAAAGGATTCTTGAGACCAGAACTGTGTCCCATTTTAGAGGGGAATACGAGGGCATGATACATATTTCATACATATAGTTGCAGAATACAAGAATGAATATTTGTTTCAGATTGTCAAGAGCCTGGATAACATGTTAGAAATTGGACTCCTAATGCTTTTGATCTCACATCATCTTTAAAATCATTTTCAAGCATTCACCCATAATGTATGTATTAAATATTAAATCAATATTATAATGTGCTATTATGGAAAATGTTTAAAATTATAAAATAGAAGAATTTAAACAATGAAATAAATGAAGTGGGTAATATTTTTAAATACCTATTTTTACTAATGGTAAAAACACCTTCTGATCTCAAAAGGAAATAATAAAATTGGTAAATATGCTTCATGATTTATCTTGAATGTCATTTATTATTTTGTGATAAAACCATTTCAAACTGTTAAGTTCATTTTATTGTGAAATTTTGGTTTCCAAGTTGAAGTGTGGAAATAAGAGAGCTTGGGGTGACATCATCTCTGAATGAATGGATGGAGCAATGATTGGCACCCCTGCCCCGACCTGAGTTCCTTCCAAGCTTTAGTTTTCAGCCTTCTAGTTCCTTATTTGCTTTTTGGAAAGTCATCAATTTCTTAAAGACTCTGAAGAAAGCCATGGGCCCCAGTTTGGGAAACAAAAATGAATGTGTGCACAATAACATGAAATCACTCACATGCTTTCTGGGTCCCACAGTCCCCAGAGGTTCTCTAGCTCTGATACCCACTCCAGATTGGAACCCTGCTCTACCTGGCTCCCTCAGTGCACCCCAAACCTGTTCTGTTCCCCTGTCTATGTGCCATTCTTCTGAGTCATAAACAATCTGCTAATTATCAGTTAGTTCCTGTTTTAAAAATCCTGATGACTTAAGATCAAATGCTTATGTTCATCATGCGGATTGAAGAGTTGTACTTTTTCATGTTGGGTGGGAGATAGGAGGAAGAATAGAGAAAAAAAGGAGAAGGTCCATTCCAAGATTTCATGATCCTCTGGGCAAGCATTCATATGGCTCAGACAAAATGGAATGCAATAGCACACACAGCACCAAAATTGAACCAGATCTCATAGGACGTATAGAAAAATAAGTTAAATGACAGCAGAGGTAAGCCATGAACCAAATCCAGAATGTGAGAAATGCTACAGAATGAAGGACTCAATCATTAACAAGTTGATATCATCACAAATTAAAAGGAAATATGTTGTCGCCGGAAAGGGATTGCAGCCTGGAATGGCAGCGCCGCGGGAAGGAGTCCGGAGACAGGATGGAGACGAAAATATTCTTTAATCTTACAAGAAACTACAATATATCTATACAATAGCGATAACTCTGTCTTTTCTCTCTCTGGTCTCTTCCCATGCACCCGAGCAGCAATGGCGCTAGCTCGATCTGCTGAGTCACCGTTCAAATCTCTCGAGATCCTCGACCAAGTCCCGTGAGATCCCAGACCAAGTCCCTTGAGACTACGGAAGGCGGAAATGCCCAAAAATGTCTATGGCCCAATAGTCAACCGCAATCTTAGCTATCTCCCCAAACAGGGCTCCTGCAGAAATATAAGAGAATAAAAGTCCTATTAAAGTTAACGGTCAAAACAATAGGACTTTGCCAGGCACTGTGGCACACACCTGTAATCCCAGTGACTCAGAAGGCTGAGGCAGGAAGATTGCGAGTTCAAAGCCAGCCTCAGTAACCACCAGGCCCTAAGCAACTCAGTGAGACCCTGTCTCTAAATACAAAATAGGGCTGGGGATGTGGCTCAGTGGTTGAGTGCCCCTGAGTTCAATCCCTGGTTACCCCCCACGCCCCCCCCAACCCCCGCCCCACCACGAAAAAGCAATAGGACTTTGTGTTGTGCAATGGACAATCTGAGAAACTAGAATGGAGTCACACACTGTGTGACAATATTTTGGTCAATGATGGACCACATATATGATGGTGGTCCCCTAAGATTATATCACCCAGTTTTGTAGCCCTGTCAGTTTGTGTCATTACTGTCTATGATATTTATATGACTAAATCAACTAACAACACATTTCTCAGAATGTATCCCTGTGTTTAAACAAGGAATGACTGTATCGACTTGGGATTTGAACCATATGAAATGTAAAATAGTCTATCTAGGTGAAATGAGGTGGTTATGCAAAAAAGAACACATTCTTTTCAATTAGAGATGCATACTGAATTATTCGTGGTTGTGAAGATACAGTAATTGAGATTTGTTTTCAAATGGTCCAGAAAAAAATAAATAAAGGGGATAATAGATGGAACAAATTTAGCAAAATAGTAATATAATGGAGTCTATTACACTATTTTTCTGCTTTTGTGTGTGCTATGATTTTCTACAAGTTAAAAAAAAATCAATAATTTTTAGAAGGTATGGTTTCATTCACCAGACTCTACTGGGGAGCTTTCCAGAACTCCTCAATCAATCCCCCATGGGTACAGCATGGATAGAGGAGGAGATGAAGGCTTGTGGATGCAAGAATGTTTTTGTATAGGTGATATATAAATATTGTCCATGGCTCCTGGCTCATAACTCTCTCCCCAAATGAAGCTACAGAAATTAGAATTTCACTTCCCAAAGGAGGCTCATAGAACTAAAAATGTACTCTAAGCTTTCCTCACCTTTCTGTTGTAGAGTTGGCCATAAAAAATTCTCTGATCTATCTTGTCTGACAGATCATAACACTCCCATTTCAGAAGGCTCCTGCCCCATGCCTGAAAGAACGGAATGTTGCACAGAGGCTGAAGCAATCCACACAGACAGGCCTTGCTGGGTGTCTCCACCTAGTCCATTAACATTAGAACATACTCTTGCAGGTGGTGCGGTGGGGTGCGCATGTAATCCCAGCACTTGGGAGGCTGAGGCAGGAGGATCACGAGTTCAAAACCAGCCTCAGCAATGGTGAAGCACTTAGCAACTCAGTGAGACCCTGTCTCTAAATAAAATACACACAAAAAAAGAGCTGGAGATGTGGCCCAGTGGTCAAGTGCCCCTGAGCTCAATCCCTGGTACCCCTCCCCCACAAAATAGAACATACTCTTTTGTTCAATTGCATTTCTGCACTGTTGTTCATCTTTCAATCATGCCTGTGCAGTGAAATATCCATAAAATCCCCAAAGGACAGGGTTCAAAGAGCTTCTAGATATCTAGACACATGGAGTTCCCAAAGAGGACACAGAAGCTCCCTGCCCCTTCTCTCATACCCTAGCCACATGCATTTTTTCACTTGTATTCTTTGTAACATCCTTTGTAATAAAGCTGTGAACATGTTTCCCTGAGTTCTGTGAGCCACTAAAAGCAAATTAATGGACCCCAAGGAGGGGAGTGTGGGAACCCTGATTTATAGCCTGTTGGACAGGTAAAAACAACGTAGGACTTGTGATTGGCATTTAAGGTATGTATGTGGGGGGCAGTCTTGGGCTATGAGCCCTCAATCTGTGGGGTCTGATGTGGTCTTCATGTAGTGTCAGAACTGAATCGGAGGACACTAAGCTTTGTCTGTTATAGAATTAGTTGCTCTCTTGCATTTTGGGATCAGAGGTCTGTTGGCTGTTGCAGTATGAATTATCATCTCCCTGTTCCAATGGCCAGAACACTTCTGATGTGTCTGACCCTGGATGTTAGACCAGTCTTCCTTCTTCCCTGCTGATTTCTTTCTTCCCTATTTCTTTTCCTTGCTTTTTTCCTTTTTCCCCTCTTAGGGGACCTTAGGACCTCCATAGGAAAATAGGGACCTCAAAATCTCATGTGAGCAGGCACAGGCTAATCTTTCCCTCTCCTATGGGATTATGTGTCCTCACTGTTTAACCCAAGTGCTCTGCTTGAGTAGATGGGCCCACTCTCGGACAGTCCTGATTTTTAAAAGCTCCCTTCCTCTCCATGTGTGAAAGGAAGACCTGTTTGTTGCCTAAGTATACAGCAAAGGGCTTAGTTATGTGGAAAGCAGTCTTCATATTTGAGTCCACTTTTTTCTTTCAGCATTCATCAACAGAAAACATCAGAATTTATTCTTAAATAATTTATTTTTTAATATTTACTCTTGGGAAAAGTTACACTTATTTAGGAAAACTTGCAGAATCCAACACAGATACACAGAATTATATAAGATAAAACCAAATGTGCAAATTTCAAATATTTTCTATAATAAGTATAAATAATTTCATTTCACATTAAGAATTAAAACATTGATAGACACAAAATATTAAGCTATCAACTTTGAAAGAACTAGATGAAAACACTGAAGTTCAGTTGACATTTTTGGAAAAAAAAATCAGAAAGATTTATGTTGGGGAAGAGGACATGTCAGAATACAGGGAAGACTACATCGTCATGGATCACAACACAGACAGCAGCTTCTTAACCTACAGCTGAAGTTTCATAGGAAAAAGCATGAGAGTTTACTGGATTCACTCTTGAAGCAGTTCCTTCCTTCCGAGGGAGGCAATAAGTAAAGGGTATCAAAGAGACCACCTCCCCCACTGCAGTCCGGAGCTTGCCAGGTTCCAGAAGATGACCTAAAGCAATGCAGCATTTTCCCCAAAGCAGGAGAAACATCTCACTGATTTCTGTAATAAAATAAATAAAATGAATTACATGAACATGACTATTGAGTTCATGAAATAAGCTGTATATACAGGTTGTGACCCAGCAACAACCAAAAAATAGGTTATTATTATAGTTTTTCAACTTGAATCTCTGGGCAACATTTCAACATTAAAAATCCCTCATATACAATAT
The DNA here is from genome assembly GCA_025594165.1 of Tamias sibiricus. NCBI lineage: Eukaryota > Metazoa > Chordata > Mammalia > Rodentia > Sciuridae > Tamias > Tamias sibiricus. The sequence goes on along the minus strand of CM046666.1, from coordinate 123,079,620 downwards.
AAGGGTACATTATATCGGTTCACACTTTTACATGCACCTCAGTTCAAGATAACCTCTTTAGAAGGGTAGACAATGATAAGCCAGAGTTATCTGTCTCCCCACTAAAGTACTGATTTCTAAGAGGTGCTTACTATAGAGAGCAGCTCATTTCCAATGTGAACATGTTCAGTCTCAGCAGCCTCCAAATCACAGTCTGTGCTTGATTCTGCTTTTTTCAGAAAGGAGCTAGACACAAAGTAGCAGGATATAAAATTAATACCCATAAATCAATTTCATTCCTATATGCCAATGATGAATCAACTGAAAGAGAAATTTAAAAAACTATTCCATTCACAATGGCTTCATTAAAAAAAAATTTGGGAATCAATCTAACAAAAGACGTAAAAGACATCTACAATGAAAATTACAGCACACTAAAGAAAGAAATCAAAGAAGACCTTAGAAGATGGAAAGATCTCCCATGTTCTTGGATAGGCAGAATTAATATTGTCAAAACGGTCATACTACCAAAAGCGCTATACAGATTTAATGCAATTCCTATTAAAATTCCAAAGACATTCTTCATAGAACTAGAAAAAGCAGTCATGAAATTCATTTGGAAAAATAAGAGGCCCAGAATAGCTAAAGCAATCCTTAGCAAGAAAAGTGAAGCAGCAGGCATCACAATACCAGACCTTAAATTATGCTACAGAGCTATAATCACAAAAATGGCCTGGTATTGGCACCAAAACAGACAGGAAGACCAATGGTACAGAATAGAAGATACAGAGACAAACCCACATAATAAATACAGTTATCTCATGCTAGACAAAGGTGCCACAAACATACAAAAAGTCTCTTCAACAACTGGTGCTGGGAAAACTGGAAATCTATATGTAGCAAAATGAAATTAAATCCATCTTACCCTGCACAAAACCCAACTCAAAATAGATCAAGGACCTAGGCATTATACCAGAGACCCTGTGCCTACTAGAAGACACTGTAGGCCCAACTCTCCATCATGTTGACTTAGGAACCAACTTCCTCAACAAGACCCCTAAAGCACAAGAAGTAAAATTGAGAATCAAAAATGCGATGGTATCAAACTAAATAGTTTCTTCACAGCAAAGGAAAAAAGAACATGAAGAAAGAGCCTACAGAATGGGAGAAAATCTTTGCTAACTGCACCTTAGATAGAGCATTAATCTCCAGGATGTGGGGGGAAAAGGTACACTCATACATTGCTGGTGGGACTGCAAATTGGTGCAGCCACTCTGGAAAGCAGTACTGAGATTCTTCAGAAAACTTGGAATGGAACCACCATTTGACCCAGTTATCCACTCCTCAGTATACACCCAAAGGACTTAAAATCAGCATATAATAGTGACATAGCCACATACACATTTATAGCAGCTCAATTCATAATAGCTTAGCTATGGAACCACTTAGGTGCCCTTCAACAGATGAATGGATAAAGAAAATGTGGCATATATACACAATGGAATATTATTCAGCCATAAAGAAGAATGAAATATGGCATTTGTCAGTAAATGGATGGAACTGGAGACTATCATGCTAAGTAAAATAAGCCAATCCCAAAACACCAAATGCTAAATGTTCTCTATGATATGCAGATGCTGATACAGGTGGGGGAGGGAAGAAGAGAAGTTCATTGGATTAGACAAAGGGGAATAAAGGGAAGGAAGGGGAGATGGGAATGGGAAAGACAGTAGAATGAATTGGACATAACTTTCCTATGGTCATATATGAATACATGACCAGTGTAACTCCACATCATGTACAACCACAAGAATGGGAAGTTATACGCCATGTATATATGACATGTCAAAATATACTCTACTGTCATGTATGTCTAAAAAGAACAAATTTAAAAAATAAACTCTAAAACACAAAGAAAAAAAAAGAAATAGAAAGGAGCTAGATAGGTGGGGACAATCATTAACTACTGATACTTTTTGAATACGTGTATTTTCCCTGAGCTCTGCGAGCACTTGCAGAGGGCCTTTGTGCCTTGAGGATTCAACTTCACAACTCGGAGAAATGCTTGACGGAGGGCAGGTGGGATGGCTCTGGGCCTCCTGACCATCTGTCCACGAGTCTTTTCCTGTTTTTGCAAGATGATGAAGCAGTCCTGGTGGGTAGAGGGTAAAAGGCTACTGCTAGTCCTAGCACACATTCCAAGTCCAAAGTTGTCCCAGCCCTCTGCTTGGCAGGAGAGGAGCAACAACAGCCTGGGGCTGAATCCAACAGCACACACTGCTAGTCACAAGCTTTGCTCTAAGGCTGCTTGGGAATACTCCTGGTTACCAAACCCTTGCATCACAGGCATGAAGAAGAGCTTTTCTTCCCTCCTTTGCTTGAAGACACCCTCAAGGCCACTGTCCCAGGGCCTGCCCCTTCCATGGCATCCAGGGGTTTGGAGCATAGCACCACTCTGGCTGGTGGCCCGTGGCCCCTCTTGGCGTGGCTGGCCACCTGTTTCTGCTTAGCCATACATCTGCTTGAACTGAAAGCATTCATTGCAGTAGCCGCTGCACTTGGTGTTGCCAAAGTGATCACAGGCAGGGGCCCGGCAGCGCTGTTTCGGGGGCTCTTCAGGAGTAGGCTCACCCCGGTGGGCCCCAGGGCCCACCCGCTGGCTGAGGTGCTGGCACTCGATGCAGAGTTCTTCGTTGCGGCAGGCCAGGATGTTCTTGCAGGAGGCCCGGGCACACTTGGGCCTTGAGGCACCCTGTGTGGTTCGAGGCACATCTCTGCGCTGGCTCGATCTCTGTGTGGGAAGAAGAGAGAGAACTGTTGCTCTCATTTCTATGGAAGAACACAGTAAGCTGTCATTTGGGCTCATTCTGCCTGAGAACAAGGGACACAGGCACACATGCAGTGGGGTATTTCCTCCTAATCCCAAGGCAGCTGACCTGGCCCCAGGGAGGGCACGGGGAGCTACTGATCCTGACAGAGAGGCCTGCAAAGTGGCTCAAGTGTTTCCCTGGAAATAACCACCGGTGCCCATACTTGGATGGCTCCTCTGCCCTTGTGCACACAGCAGGCAACACGTCTGTCACCACTTGCTTTTCTGATACGCTCTTGAGTGGAGTGCCCGTGAGGCTCTGCCTTCTTGATGGTGCATGGTAAAGGATTATTTAAGAAGTCTGCTTTTCAGATGTCTCAGCTTCTGCTACAAATCAATCAAGTCTCTGATGCCCATCTGGCTTTCTAGATGTTGGAAGGGTTTTTATTTTATGGCTAATTTTATTGGCTTTTCAAAAACAAATTCTAACTTGGTTCATGCAAATGGGCAATAGTCCTTCCAACCTGGGGAGCCACAGTGATGTCGACATTTCCCCCAGGTTCCTTCAGCAGACTTTCTTAAGCAATCCTTTGTCATGGGGAGACAGAGCTGGCAGGGAGGAGAGCCTGCTTGTCACATAGCTGGGACAAACTGCTCCAGCTAAGGGGACCCGCCATGCACATGCTCCTTAAAATGTCTCACCAGTTGTTGGTCAGTCCTTTTTGCTTCATGAAGTCTCTGGTTCTGAGCTTCAATGAAGCACTTCTGACAGTATCCTTCAAACCTGGTGCTTCCAAGGGTGCCACACTCCCTCCCTAGACACGGAACAGCGTTCTGGAACCTGGAGGCTGTGGGACTGGCTTTCCCTGAGGCAGCGACAAAATCTACAAGAGAGTTGATGCTACTCAGTACCATATCTGGGTCACCATGCAGACACAAACACTGATATTAGAGAAGTAAATGGATTCTAAGTAAAGATTAGGATAGCCTTAAGTATATACTTGAGACTAGACATTTATAAACTCAGCAAAATAATAAAATCATTACTGAACATCTTTGGCTTTACAGAAAGATTGCTCACTTTGAACATGGGACAGTGATCAGTCACAATAACAGAATAAACAGCAGGCATGAACTGCCCCTCTTCTCTCAAATTAGTGAGTCCCAAACCACAAATGTTCTCCTACAGTATCAGTGGCGATTGCCCTCTCTCTAGGTTTTCAGATTTTGAGTTTCTCAAATTTGAAGAAGTCTAGCTTAAACTCTATCTTATAAATGCCAGGCACCAAATGGCCTTATGAAAACACAATTCCATCAGCTATCAGTGGGGTACTTTTGATTTCTGGCAGGTGCTTGTCTCACAGTGCCTGCGGCTTCCCTGTGTGACTGGCAGAGGCACCATGAGTGCCACCAAGGGCAAGCTGGTGGAAAAGCAGCGGGATCTGCCCATTCCACCTGTGCACTCAGACAGGCTTTCCTTTCTTGAAGTTCAGGAACAAAACCCCTTCTAGGCAGCAGCTGCTGCATTAGGAAAATCTACCATTTCACTCACGTTTGTTTTCTCTATACTCGATGAAACACAGCGTGCAAAATCCCTTGTTTTCTGGAGTCCCAAAATACACACAGCCAGCTTTTCTGCACTTGCTAGTCCCAGTCCTGTCCGCTGGAGTCCGTGAGGCTTGGGAGAGGCAGCCAGAGGGGGCATCGTTTCCAGCTCTGTGGCAACTGTGCGGGGAAAGACTCTGGATGAGCTGTGAGGGGTCTGACTTGGATCGCTGGTGACAGGAAGGAGGGAGGCTGGAACCCAAGCTGGAGGAGGGCTCTGCCGTAGTCCTTTTGAAGCAAGTACTGCAGATCCCATTAAATGTCCTGGTAACGTCCTGGAGGCAGGCCCGGCACTTACCAGGATCTAAATGCCTCGTGGTGTCCGTGGTGTGGTTGGCATTAACCTGCCGGGCATTGTGACAACGCTCACAGAATCCGTTGTGTTGCACGTTCAGCGTGAAAGGGCAGCCGGGACTCCTGCACTTCATGGCCGTGGTCTCACTGAACAGGAAAAGGCTGGGCGCTGTTGGTGGGGCTGAATGAGGCCCTCCAGCTGGCTCCTCGGGGCTCCAGGCTGAGGGCTCATAGGCCTCTCCCCGAGAGGCCCCAAGTGCCACACAGGGCAACGCATCTGGGCCTGGCTTGAAGTTCAGCTTTGGCAATTTGTTTTGGTTCTTCTGCCGTCTCTCTGAGCACTCATGGCAGAAGGGCTGGGTGTTCACAGACATGAAGAAAGGGCAGTTGGGCGTTTCACATTTTACATCCATGAGAGAGAGCTGGGGTGTAGAAGGTTCCGCAGGGTTCTGCGCACGTGCCCCTCTCCTCCCCTGCTCGGTGTTCTCCTGCCACTTCTTGTACTCGTGCTGAACAAGTTCAAAGTAATCATCTACCAGGTTGATTTCCTTTGGTAAGTTAGCTTCATCCAACCTGAAGGCCAAATGGAAAACGTGAGATAACAAAATGGCACCCAAGACTTTACCTCACTAGCCCCCTGGGCACAGTTTCAGAATGTGGATCATGGCAAGAACTTTACAGCCATTCACCAAAATCACTGAAATGAAGGCCGATGACATAACACCATCCAGCACATTTCCTAATATGTTCTCGAGTGAAAGACAAGGCTACTTAGCAAAGACAACGTCATTATTTCTAACAGTTCAGTCTCTATAGTCTATCTTCATACATCCCAAATTATAGGTAATTCTAAAAAAGAGCCACCTCTACTTCTTGCTACTCCAGTGTTCCTTTAAAACATTAGTTTTACTTTTTTTTTTTTTTAATATTTATTTACTTGCTTTTAGTTGTACACAATGTGTTTTTACGTGGTGCTGAGGATCGAACCCGGGCCACACACATGCTAGGCAAGCGCTCTACCACTGAGCCACAACCCCAGCCCCAGTTTTACTTTTTAACTTCTCAAAGATCAAATGTTAAGTAAAATATTACTCAGGCTATTTATTTGGGCTGGTCTACTCTACCATACGAACAACTGTGGAACTCTGTATTCTGTATTTTGCTGTTATTCATGTCAAACTCTTGTCTGATCTCTACTGAAGGTCCCTACCATGAGTAAGTAAGAGGTGAGCATGCCCATAGGCACTGTCTGTTTACTAACTGGCTAATCTCCACTTTGAGAAACTGATTCTTGTATGTGCTTGTCATCATTTTCTTGTTTTCTTCTGTTGTTTATTTTTGTGGTGCTGGGGATGGAACCGGGGGCCTGGCCTTGAGCATGCTGGGCAAGTGCTCTAGCACTGAGCTCTGCCTCCAGTCCCCATTTCATACATTTCAAGTTCTCAAAAACTTTATGGTTGAGCTTTGGAGCGGCAGCAGCTTATATGGCTAAAGTAAAGGCAGTCACAGATGACAAAGAAGGTGCTAAATATAAACGGCTTACTTTGCAGCATTAATCAGATGAGTGGTGCCGTGGTCCCAGCCTTGGACTGGGATTTCTATCACCATCAAGTACTCCTTTAAGAGCTTGTCCTTCATCTCATTTTCAGGACCTGTCAGAAAGTGAATTTTTAAGTCTTCAAATCTTCCTCGGTCTCTGTTGACAAGTGGAACAGCTCGGATTTCTAAAAGGGAAAAAAACAGCACATGAGTAAAATATTATTTGACTAAAAGGGGTTTTTGTATTTCCGGCACATGTATAGAATGATTAAACTGTGAAAATGCAAAAAGCATACAATTTAAAGAGGAGAAAAGCATCATCTAGTCATAGTGAAGCCCAAATGGGAAAACAAAGTACACTAACCTCTAATACAAAAGTACACTGCTTCCAGGGAGCTCACACAATATTAACCAGCCTTCAGGCAGCAGATCTCACTGGTTAAATTCCCATGCTTCAGAATTAGACTGACCTGAATTTGAAGTGTGATTTTGTGACTATCAAGCTATGGGACACTAGGCAGGTTATTTATAATCCCTCTGAGTTCTACCTGCCTCATCTGTAAAATAAAGCTATTTACTCCTGCATCTCACAAAGATGCCATAATGTTGAAATGGAAAGAAATAATGTACCCAAAGCACTCAGCACAGTGCCTATTACACATCACAAGACTATCCTAACAGCTAACCTGACAGATATTTCTTTACCTGCTCCATGCCAGGCATTATATTGAGGACACCATGTACCTTAATCTGTCAGGTATTAAAAGTGATAGTAGTAGGAGTGTGCGTGTGTGTGTGTGTGTCCTACTTATGATTAATGTGCTGAAAGTATCATACATTTAAGTGGACTTTGGAGGAGCATTTTGGATTTTGGATTAGGGATGCTCAACTGGTAAAGTCTATGCAAACATTAAAAAATCTGGAAGACTCTAAAATCTGAAACACTTCTGGTTCCAAGAATTCCAGATAAGAGATGCTCAGCCTATACTAGCTAAGCAAATGACAGAATAATATAGTGAAATAAGAATAGTATACTTAAACCAGGCTATTTCAATTAGGAGCAAAAGAGCAAAGTTGATATTCTAGCATCTACCAGAAGTTATGAATGTGAACAGATGCTGTTTGCTCACCAGGCCCACTGTCCTTCAGAGTCACGAGGGGTACAAAGTGCTGGCTGTCATAACCGAGGACAATAGGGTATCTGTAGCATTCCTGGGCGGGCCAGTGGAGAGGCAAGTAAATTCCACCCACTTTCAGAGGGGCGAAATTGGAACCTGATTCCAAACTTCTCAGCATTTTGTCTGTTTAAGGAAAGAGAAACAAAAATAAGGCCCTCAGGTAACTTTCATCAAATTCCATTCAGCTACTGTTACTTGTAACTTTGGGAATGTGGGTATTTCCTAGGAATCAAAGCATTAAAGCTGAAAAGCACTTGTATACAAATAAATGATCTGCAGGCATCTCACCTGAAATGACAATGATGGGTCTTCTGAGGATGTTGCAAAGGACAAATATATGAATTTCTTCCAGTGAATTATACTGAAGTCCACTTCGGGCTGCTGGGGTGTCTGTGGATGCCATTTTGATAAGATTGTCCCATTCATCATTCCAGTTCTAAGGGGAAAGGGGCCAAGAGAAACAAAACAAAATGAAACAAAAGCACAATTGAATGTACTCTGGATTAAAAAGTCATTTTGGTACTACTCTACAATTATTCATTTATATAACTCATCTTATTTTTTCCCCTTTCTTAACATCAACATTGAAATGATCACCCCCCCCCCCCCCATTTTGGTTTTCTTCCTTTACATTTTTCCACTACAAAGCAAACTCAAAACCAGGGGAAGCTAGGGACAGCACCTGCTTTCAAAAAAAATCCCTGGTGAGGCATAACATTGAAGCCCCTCATCCAAATGTACACAAAAATTCCAAACTTGTGACCAAGAATGGTAAAATGATAAGTCTTCTTTTGATTGGCTGGCTCAGTTGTGCACGTGAAGGGCAATTGTACTGAAGAACAATAGGAATGCCAGAGAGACGGCCATGATTGGAAGACTTCCTAAAACACAAAGAACACTGCTGGGAATCTGCACCTCAAAGCCTCAGAGTCATGATCCTTGGGTTAATCCCACAGGAGGTTTCTGGTGTTTTCCACTGAGTATGCTTTGCTTACCCAAATTCATGTGATCTAGTAAGTCATTTGCTCCTCTGGACACAGGGACTGGCCCAGAGAACTCTTTCACCCACCATGGAGCTGTCAAGAGATGCTTCATAGAGGAACAGAACATACCCTAGTGTCATAGCAAAGTCCCGTTTCCACGAATTCCTGAGATTTCAGAGACTCCAGCTGCCAGCGGAATTTAAAGTTGCGCGTGTCTGTCTCCTTAAGAGTGCTGAAGAGTGCCTTCCTCAGGACCAGGTCTGTGTCCTGGACACCCCACATGTACTGACAAGCAGCATGCATGAGGCAATTTCCATCACCTTAGGACAGAAGGGAGTCATGAGAAGCAAAGTTAAATCATCTGCACTTAAAGCACTGCACAGGTTTTCAGGATGAACTAGGCAGACTGCTCCCACAGGGGGCTGAATGATTTGATTTCTTAGTCAAGGGTCAACTGATAACATTCAGCAAGGTAATACAGCTATAGGGAAAAAGCAATTCTTTTCATTCTTCCTTATAATGAGTAGCACCAACAGGGCAAATGGGCCAGAGGACCTTGGTTCCAGCATGGCTCTCCTCCTACCTGGATAAGGTGACCCTGAGGAAATTTCTTAAGGCCTCCAGGTACTTTCCCTCTTTTAGAAATGAGAGCACTGGATTATGATCACCACAGTCTATCTCTGTCTAATAGTCCTGGGTTTGCTGGCTAAGGCACTGTCACTACTGTTCTCTAAGGAGGGCCACCTGGGGCAATTAGCACAACCAGGAAGCAGGCTCTGCTGGGCTCTCTACACAAGGACAGTCTGGCTATGACTCAGTGGTAAATGTCTTGACCAATTCTGCTGGAGCTTTTGGGACCTGGAGTTTCCTCTCCTGGTTTTTACAGTGGAGTTGACAACACCAAATTACCCACGGCTTGACAGTCCCAGGTTCCCTGAAGTGCATTAAGTGATCCTGCTTTTTTTTTTTTTTTTTTTTTTTAAATTACTCAGTGTTTAGGGTTTGCATTTTGAGAAAAAAAATAGGTCTAATTTTCTTCCATTAACTTATGACTTCTCCAGGTTAAAACTCATGACTCAGTAGACTGCACTTTTTTTCCAACTCCCAAACAATGAACATTTTGGGAGAATGTTTAATACAGAAAAAAAATTAACTTCCTAGTCTCTTTTGGAAAATGCAAAAATAGGTTTTATTTTTTAAAAAGTTAAACTGTTTTCTTACATTATTCTCTAAGTAAGGCAATAACGCTATTTGAAATTTATCAAAGTTTAATTACAAACTGTAAAAACAAAACAAAACAAAAAAAAAAAACCCCCAAACTTCAAATACATATCCACAGCCAGTATTCCTTCAATTTATACACTTAGAAAAAGTAGCTAAGTAAGCATGATCACCAATGAACAAAACAGATCACTCAAGCCTTGTGTCTTGGCAGAAGTGTGGCAATGATTGCGTTCTGTTGAAATTTCCCCTTTGCAAAATCTAGAGCAAAGATAAGGCTTTTTTTCTTCTTCTTGTGCTTACTTTCAGTTCTTTATTGAGATGCACCAGTATAAAATTCCCTAAGCAACATCTGGAATTCCCCAGTGCTAAGTTATTTGACTAGCAATTGAGCAACAACTATTGTACGTTTTGTTCTGGTGTGTAGACATTTAAACTGCGAACTGCACCCTGGACTTTCCAAGTGGGTGTGGTCAGGGTGAGCTGGAATAGGGCTACTCATTATACAAGTGAAATCGCTGCAGCCAATAGACGCTGGAATTTTTCACACGAAGTTTCAATTTTATGCCACCTACTCCCTTCCTCATTCACCACAGTCTCATATCCTCAAATGCAAACTTGTGAATCACCCCCTCCCCAAACAGACCACTGCCTTTGAAGAAAACCTCCTATAGGGGGAAGGATTAAAAAAAAAAAAAAAAAAAAAGGTGCTAATAGAAGCCATAGGAGAAAATCCATTTGTCTGTCCCCCTCCCTTAAATAGCTTTTCTTTCTTTTTTGTCATTTTAAGAAATTTTCTTTAAAGTGGAGAAATTAGGATTCTAAGCCTAAAAATCCATTTCCCAGAAAATGTTATCCAAATACACTTGCTCTTATAGTTTTATTTGTAGTCTGATTCCCTGTTGACATAGGATTGCAAAATAAGTGTTTACTATTTCTATTCCTTTTTTTTCCTAAAGGAAATAAAGCATTTCTTAAGGAAATGGTATACATTGTTAATTCTGCTAATGATAATAAGGTTTCCCCCTTTCACCCCATTTCAAATTTGCACAAAGGTAACTCCATCTCTTTTTCTAACAAAATGGACAGAGTTAAAACCACAAACCATCAGGTATTATAAGCCCCTTGACGACAACTTCAGATAATTACCCACTCGTATGCACCATTTGATTTAATGCCAATAATAACAGACAATTCCTATCTCTAGTTTCCTTCTGACCTGTGCTTCTAAGAGTCCAAGCTTCATGAATATAGGTGAAGCTATAAGATACTGAGGTGATGAATAAGAGCCCCCAGAATCAAGACAAACAAAACCCCATGCCTCCCGTTTTCTCTGAGTCACTCAAGTCAAAAATAGTCAAAGTTAATATACCAATTACCTTAATTAAGTTAATATTCTCATCATCACTGCCAACAAGGATTTTCTGCTCTTGGATGTATTATTTTGATCAGGATGGTTTAGTCACTGATATTAGTACCTAAGATTACTGCTCTTTCCTAGACTGTAAGTATTTAGTTGATCGTGTATAGTCTACTTGCTTATTATAATAAATATTTATACCCAATAAGCAGAATTTTGCATCTGCATAAAATAGTATGCTTGGATGTTTCTGTTGATGTCCATATTCTTACTCAAAGGAAATAATAAAAAAATAAAATAGTAAAGCTCGGAATAGGAAATAACTATCAGTGGCATCATGGTATAAGACCACAAGCAACAGAACCCAGGTAAAGGAAAAGGAAAATGTCCTCAACAGCCATCCACTGGTTAACACATAAAATGCCACCAACACAAGAAGTATAAGGACATCACAGTAAAAATGGGGATCAACAGTAAAAGCAGTTTTCACACCACACCTTTCTAACTTAAAATACCTTTTTAAGTATTTCCACTACTGGCCAGGAAAGGGTATTGTACAGATGATTCAACAGTTGTTAAGAATCAGAAAAATTAATCACCTTTTTGGGGCCTGGCGTTTAGAAATGCACTCCTGGGGCCTTGATGCCCTCTGCAGTCTAATATATACACTTAGGACATACCTTAATAAAAGTAGTCATCAAACAAGCTTGCTCCTGTCGCATGCCCCTCATAGACTTTCTGTGCTAAGATGGCTATAATTAGTGCCATTAAAACTTCATGAACCAGGACCGGGCACCAGGGGAGCCATCCCCAGGCAGCAAAAACACCACAGAGAAACTCACCATTGGTTTTCAGCGCCACGAGCTTCCTCACTTCCCGACACCAGTTGAGCTTCTTCTGGCTTTCCAGGGAAGCCTGGATGCTCCTGTCAATGAGGGCTTTGTGGATGATCTCCCGGAACTGGGGACAAAACTGGCAAGTTCTGAACATTTCCAGAGTGTATCGGTGCATGGATTTAAAATGGTGAATGATCCCATTGGTAGGTTTAAAAATGTCTTCTGGTGTTCGCTCTCTTATCTTCACAGCTTTCCGCATATTGCTCAAATACAAAGCCTGAGGAAGGAGCTGCTCAGCCATTGTGCTCTTCGAAGCCTGAAGACGAGAGAAAAACCATCCCGTTAGGCAGCCTTTGTACTCCTATGTACCTGCCTGCAGGAAACCCCGGTGTTTGATCTTGTCATTACCCTAATCTGTAGGCAAAAGATCTTAGTCACCTCTACTCCCAGGATACTAGCTGGCCCCAGAGATTAACTCACACTGGACTGTTTTAAGTTACATCACTTTAAAAGATTAGTCTAAACAAGAGAAGGAAGGCGGAGAGTGGGTACTGAGGAGGAGGGGAATAACCCATGTTTTCAGTAATATCTGTCAGGGAGCCAAGCCTGTCTGTCAGCGACAGGTACAGGTACTGCTGCACAAAACCCACTTATGTATCCGATGTATTCTGATACCACTGCACAACAGCTGCTGGATTTTAGAAGCACTGAAGCCAGTTAAGGGCACAGAAGCCCTGAGTAGTCTAGAGCCTCCAGTAAGACCACCACCATTCAACCCCTGTCCTTGCTGCATTCCCTATCCTGCAAAGACAGTAAATCTTTTATGGAAGATCCTGAAATTTTATGCTGTCACCTAGGCTGCTGCTATGCTTCCTCTTTAGCTCCAAAGAAAAATATGAAGAGTTTATTCATAAAGTTTATTATAATGTTTATAAAGAGCCAAAACTGCATTGCTTTATAATCAACAAAGAAACCTATTTCCAGCAAGATACTCTGCAATTTTAAGAGCAAAACAAGCCAGACTTGGTGGCACAGACCTGTAATCCCAGCTACTCAGGAGACTGAGGCAGGAGGATCCCAAGCTTGAGGCCAGCCTCAGCAATTTAGCAAGACCCTGTCTCAAAATAAAAATAAGAAGGGCTGAGGATGTGACTCAGTCATAGAGTATCCCTGAGTTCCTCTTCCCACCCTCCATCCCAAGTATGGAGGGTGGGAAGAGGACAGCAAAATAGGTAGCAGCCCTTCAGATTCCTGCCACTGAACTTGACAACATGAAAAGAAGAAAAGAGTAATGACACAATAATAAATTGTGAATAATTGTTCACTTCCAAGAACAGACATTGGAGCTCAATTATTTCAACTTATCTGCCAACCAAATTTTATCATTGTCCTCCAGGAACCAGCATTCCCAAGAATTTACATCCTGTCCTTCAGCTTGAATCATCAAGCATAATCAACAGATGGAGAAAATGAAAATCTAGAAACAGACTGGAAAGAAGTTTCAGCCAGGGAGCCACGCAGGACAAATGAAAGGTGGGGAGCAAAGTGCAGCATCTGTCACCCATGCCAACAGTGTGGAATGATGGGAACAGAGGGATCTTCCCCATGTACAACAGTGTGGAGAGCCAGTTCTGCTTCACTAGCCCTTAGAGGGATGCTTCATCACACTTCCTAATTTCCAAGAAGACAAAGATGACTTCAGAGCATAAAGATATTCCCTAGGAAGTTTCACAGCAATGGTTAATCCCACTCCTGCATCATGCTATCTGCCAGGGCAACTCTCCAGGTAGGAAAGATGTTAAACCTATGTAAGAGGGAGGAGAAGAAATCTATAGTTTCAGGAAACCTCTCCTGGGTGGATCTAGGCTCTCTTAAACTACTGATAAGGTGATCTAAATTCCTGTGGCCCACTCACTTGAAGGGGAGAAGTTGGAAATAGAGGACCCTGAGGTTGCTTCTAAGGATTTGCATTGGAATTCCTAATCTGATAAGGTACCTGATGCCTGGAAGAAGTCATTATCTGGGTCAGATGGTGATCTTTCCTTTGATGTCAGATAGTCCCAATGAGTAGAAATGGGCAAAAACACAGCAGGAATACAGACATAATGATGAGACAAAAATACCATACACACACACACACACACACACACACACACACACAATCTCTGCGGTGCAGCAAAAGTCTCTTTCACAACAGCATTAATCCATCCATCCATCCATGAATCTACCCAACAAGCACTGCCTGACCACCTACCGCAGGTCAACAAACACTATGCTTGGCTAAAAATCAGAGCTGACTTATCCCCCTCCTTGAAATCATATAAGCATCTTGGGCTGCAGTTAAAACACTGGTGGTACTGGTCCATCCCAGATGCCACAGCCACACAGAATCTGAGCTTTGCCTAGAAGTCAGATCTCCTAATACCTGCCCCTTGCTATTCTCATACCTGGGCTCACACCTATGGTGGCTTGCCACTCTCAGATGGAAATATAAAGGCAGTAGGAAGATTTGAAACAAATTAGTGTTGCCTCTTCGCTTTTCTGACTTCTATTTTTCTCTTCTGGACCTAAACATCTTTCAGTAAAGATCTAAAATACTTAGAACTGTAAACCATATGGAAATTATACAAATGTCAATATATTCAATAGCCTAATGTGATTTCATTCATAGATTTAGCCTTGTAGGCCTACAAAACTGCCTCCTGAAAACAAATCAAAACCCACTGCCCAAGTTTCCAGTTCTTCAACTTCTCCACACTTAAAGAATAAAATTTTCCAACATATGACTGTAATGTCCTTATGGAGGGAAAAAAACAGTATTATTACCCTTAACTTCTTTTTTTTTTTTTTTTAACACTTGTTACTTCACTGCGTTATTTAAAAAGAATTTCCCAATTTTTGTCACTAGGATCAATAAGATTCTACAGAACTGACTCATCAAAGTCTCCCCCCCCCCAACCTTGTTTTATTTTTTCCACTCTGGGCAGACATTTTTGTCTGCAATGTAAAAATTTATGAATTATTTCTAAATAAACACCTCACTTAACTGTTGGGAAGTACCCCTCCAAAAATGGTACAAAGAATTGCAGAAATCATCCAAGAAGTACTTTAGACAAGGAGAATAGAGCATTAGCTGGCTCGCTCTAAAAATCTGGGACATTATTAGAGTTGTGGTACAGAAGACTCTTTAATTAACAATGATTCTCCCAAAATGCTGCCCTGAGACACTTGATCAGACTGGCTTTCCAAGGAAAGCACTGGGGGGAAGAAAAAGCAGGCTCAAAAAGAGCTGAGCGCCTTTCTTACTTAATACCACTGCTTTCTTAAGAGGCCAGGTGCAGGATATGGGACGACCCTGGAATGACAAAGACTGTCAAGAATGTGAGGCTGGGGATGGAGCAGGGAACCTGCACATTACTCCTAAAGTGAATCCGCAAAATGCAAGCCAGCGACCCACTTCTACAAGTATACTTCACATACATTGTTGCAACTGGAAAAGAAGAACACTGTGTCCTGACCCACCCCCAGCACAGAGTTCTGAATATATGGAAGCTTCCTGGGAATGTTAGCTGACTGCAGACTCCCCACGCCCACCGGATTTGGCTGCCCCTGCGACACTCATCCCGGTTGGGCTGGTTCTGCACAATCTGCGAAGAAACCACAGTACTTCTGCAAGGTCTACGTGGCTATGAGCATGCAATGCTGGACTCCAAAAAAGACACCCAAAGTAGCAAAGCACCAAAGACCATCAGACCAAAGGGCCCGAGGGGCGACTCTTCAAAAGCCAGCTAGCTGCAACTTAAGTTTTCTGCATTATCAGACAGGAGCAGCTAGCAGGCTGTCACCCCAACATCTGGCACGGTGACCTCAACTCCCTGCATTTGAAAACCCAAATGGGCACAAGCGGCGAACTAACTCCTCTCTAGGACTTCTGCAAAACAAATGCCAGAGAGACACCGCCGGCCCGAGAGTTGTCGCCCCGCACGCACCCGCAGCCCTTGTCCGCGGTGAGCCAGCGCACCCTGCGCAGGAAAGCGACGCGTTTACCTCTTCGGGCCGCACGATCCTCCAGCAAAGTCCCAGGTCCGGGTCAGGGCAGGCGCGCGCCGCAGGCTGGGGTCACGGTCAGGGTCGGGCCGAGGAGGCGCCCCATGGACGCCCGGGATCGGGCTCGCTCCTGGGCCGGGGGTGTGAACGTCTCCGGCGGCTGCTCTCGTCGCTCCGCCCCCGCTCGGAACTCGTAGTGCTCCGCCCGCCGCGACGGCTGCAGACTGCCCAGTTTCCTCTTTGCCTGCTGTTGTACCAGCCAACCAGGGGATTTCCACCCGGGACTTTCCAGTCACGTGACGCCCAGCCCGGCGCCGGAGCTCGCGTGGCGCGTCGTGGGCCACCAGGGGGCGCTGGGGGCGCTGGAGGCTGCCACCGGGCTGCCTGCCCGACTGCCCCGCCTCGCCGCCGGCCGCGGGGAGAAACTCCTGCGCCCCGCCCCGGGGTGTCCCCGCGTGAGTCACCTGGGCATTTCGGAAGCTGGCCTCAACGTCACATCCATGTGGAAATCGCGGTGCTGGGAACTGGAAATGAAATAGGTTCTTTTTTCGCCGCTTTTTCTGCAGAATCAACCGTGGCGAAGAAGGAGGGAAATAAGAAAGAAAGAAAACCCTAAAAACCACCCGGTGCAGGGGACCGCAGGCCTGAGGACGGGTTTGAAAAGTTTGCGCCATGCACGTGCTGCCTTGTTAAGGGAGAGCCCTAGATAAGGCCGGAGAGGGGATTTCGAGAAAAATTAGCGTGGTCCCCAAGCTCATTGTTCCTGTCGACCCCAAGCTCTGGGCTGGATGGGATGCAGGGCCCAGGTGACTGATGTCAGACCCTGTGGTCCTCCAACCTTGTAGGAGTGAGGGGAGTCTTAGATAGAACTAGAAATCAGAACAATCCCACCCCCACCCTACACTCGATCCATTTCCCCTTCTTATTTTTGCACATTGAGCACCAGTGAAACATTTCAGTTTAAAATCATTTCAGCCCATTACTGGCTTTGTCTTATCTGCCCAGACCTTTATTAGGTTAATTTAGATGTCCAGATAATTAGTTCACTCCCAGGTACCAAAGGCTAATAATACTTGTTATACCCCCACCCCACACCCCACATTTTGTTTGGTTCCTGAGTAAGGACTGCACTGGCTTCATCAGGACCCCTGAGTCACATGGACATCAGGTACCATAAGTGGTGGAGGTGCATGAGCTGTGGAGGGAAGGCATAAGATGCTTTTGCTGCTTTGGTGCCTTCTATGCCCAGGTGCCACCTGGGCCCAATTCCTGTAAGGCCTAAGGTAGAACCAAATGGAAGTATTACGTGTCTATTAGGTGCCATAGTCCCCTTAAGTATGCTTGTCAGGTTGTCAAACTATATATTGCAAGTATTGAATTAGAAAAACATGCTTTCCTCCCTACTAAGGACCTGCTGTGGCTGGGCTGGGGTCTTAGTGGAGGGTGCCACGTTTTTGGCAAAGGGAGGTTTAAAGCAGTGATTGATGTCCCAAAGCTGGTGTAGCCCTTTTAAGCTGATGACTGAATTTTTTTCCAACTCCTAACCTGCTAGTGTTTGTCCTTTTATTGTTTACAAATGCTCTGGGTGATGATATTAGCCAAGTTATATTGTTTTATCATATTTGTGTATGAATGTGTAACAGTGAATACCACTATTATGTACATTTGTAATGAATCAATAAAAAAATGGGGAAAATGTTTTGAACTGCCAATGCTCAAGCAATGGATAGTCAAATCTGTTGTATAAAATGACATTTCTTAAGGATTTACTATATGCTTACATATGCTTTTATATGAAGCATGGGAAACAAGCCATTTGCCCAGTGTCTGCACAGCTGGTAAGTAACAGAGCTGCCATTGGAATGGGATCTGTCTCACTCTAAAGCTTATACTGGTAAGAAAACTATGTGAACACTCCTCTCAGGAAAGCTCCAACAAGGTATATAAAGTCTCAGGGGCCTTGTTGGTATGCTGGTCCCCACCCTCTCAAACACACCAAAATCACTTAGCCAAACACTGGCCCTGGTTCCACCCTCAGGAAACCTCCTGGGTACACTGAGATGATAGAAGAGCTGAATGGAAAAGAGCACTTGCACAGGATGGTAATCCTCTGCCCACTCTCCCAGGTGCTCTCTTTGGTCTCTCTCCAGTTCCTCAACTTGCCCTGCAGCTTCTATGGCCCCTTTCCAGCTCATGTCTTGTTTCCTGTTTTGATGAACTAGGTATGTGATAAGGCCCTCTTCATACCTGCCACTTCCAAGTGTCCTGACATAACTGCTTCACCATCATGCCTCCCAGGATGTGTGACAAGGTGAGCTAGCAGTCAGATGCAGGGGTGGTCTGTAGCCCTTAATTTTGTTCTTCCATTTCCTGTAATTCTACCACTGAGCTCATGAATGCTCGCACAGCCTGCACCCCATCCCCTAAGCCAGAGTGAGTGGCGGTCTCTGTGAGGAGGCATCCTTAGCTTTGCCCTTCCCTAACCCCTGGCGGTACATTTTTCCCTTCCTAGTGCAACACATGGATAAGACCGATGAGAAGTTTCTTGGTGGTGAATCAGAAGCAAACAATAGAAGGGGAGAGTGCAGAAGTTAAAATTGAACATTTTGTGTTCATTGCACAATTGCCCCCTTCCCTTTTCCTAGAATTGTGTTCTTTTGAAAAGGTGGATACATATTTAACATTCTGAAACACCCTTATGTCACTGTGGCAGGCAGTTTAGTTATTACATGGTAGCTTTGAATCCTGCTTCAGACTTGAATAACCCTTGGCTGAGCTCTGAAATTACTGAAGAGTAATGTTTGCACTTTCAAAGCCACTACAAGGACTGGTTCTGAGAAAATAATAAAAGCTCTTTGTGGATTAAAAACTACAGTGAGAACTCAAATAATGGTGATGTCATATATTTCATCATCTCATAAATGCCATTTCTTATCTAGGAACCTCAGATCCTTTGCAGGTATTATCTGGATTGAATGAAGAAACCCAAGACCCACTGTAGTGGAGGGACAACTGAAGCAACCCAGTGAGTCACTAGAGCCAGGAACAAAGACCCTCTACTGGAAGGGAGGCTGTTGGTTTCATGCCAAGTGAGCTCCTCTTGTTCCACTTTGCCTGAAAGCATGGAACACTGAAATCTAAAACTTGTCAGAAAATATACTCCTGTGAACTCCAGTTTAATTTCCTGTCAACACTTGGCTGAAATTTTTGGCAAAGTAATTTTATTTTACATCACGAATATAAATATTCAGTTCTTGCTTTCATTTCTGTTTCTGCGGAGGCTGCTATTAATGACCAAATATGAACTATGACAAAAGGCCCTGAAATGGGTATTCTTAGGAACCTGCTGTTTGTGGGGTTGATTTCAGCAATCAGCTGTATGCTGAGCTCCATTAGTTCCTGGTATTTGTAATAATGCCCGCCTTTGTGACAATTTGCCTTGACTGCACTGCTTTCTCTCCATCCATCCCTTAATCTCTTTAGTCTAGGTTGGGTTCCCCCTAATCCTGCTTCCTTGCCATTCCTGCCTCCCCCCCCCCCTTATCTCCACAAAAAAAGGGATTTGGGTACTCATTCTCTCAGGGACCTGTTTTCTGGGTCTGACTAATAAGACAATACATGTTCATTTTTTTCAAGCAGACTGTAGTGTGTTATTGTGTTATGTTTCTTAAGAAAATACTCCTATTGAAGCTAGAACTTCTCATAGCTTAGTAGTGGCAATTCCAAGATTCTTAACAGACTGGAGGAGGAGCAGCTGTCTTTCTATGGTTTTGAGTCCATGGTTGTAAGACACAGTGGATTCAGTGATGCATGAGGGGCGGGGAAGTAGCCTAGCTATACACACTCCTTCTTTCACTCCTGACAAAAAGATTACATTTACAGATGGGACTACATTCATTTCTTTTTCACTGTCCCCATCCACATTGGATCCTAAGGCTTTTGGATTCTTCCAAGCTGATTCTGGTTCATAACCATTGTACAGGGCAGTGTTCAGAGAGGCTGTTTTCACTAATCTGCCTCTTCTGGTCTCTCTAGAACTTGGGGGTTGACCATAATATCTCTTATTCTTTTAAGCCTCTCTTCAAGGTCCACTTGGAAACAGAAGATATTCAAGGTGTTCAGTGGCTGTACCTATTGTAGTTTTGGAAAGGAATTTGGCACTGTCTAAGCTTTAGTCAAAAGGGTTGGCTTATTGTCTCCAGGACACATTTAAATGGCTTTATCTCTAACTGGGGTCTAAAATGACCTGTGGTCCTTGCTTCTCTAGAAACACTGGAAGAGGAATTATGCTAATAATGAGTGCTTCCTTCCCTTAGAATATTCCTGTACACATTTGTTCTGTGTTTTGCTTTTATAGCTTCAATTCAGCATCACAATGTATTATCTCTCTTTTTTTTTTTTTTTTGGTACCGGGTATTGACCTCAGGGGCACTCGACCACTGGGCCACATCCCCAGCCCTTTTTTGTATTCTATTCGAGACAGGGTCTCACTGAGTTGCTGAGACTGGCTTTGAACTCGCGATCCTCCAGCCTCAGCCTAGCCAAGAGCTAGGATTACAGGCGTGCGCCACCACGCCCGGCTCACAATGTATTCTCAAAGGACATTTTATTCAAAAAGTAGGAATCTGAATTTAAGTTAAATGGAACTTCATGTTGAGATAGAAATGCAAATGACTAAGGGGGAGTGAGTCTAGATATTCCCTGATTTCAGTGATTGGGCCTGCTTGCCTCCTGTCCCTGCCCTTCCCCTTACTGTTTCTCTGCAAGTATTCCACACTCAACTTCCTGCTCTCCTGTCATTGAATTAGAGAAACCTTTTTTGGTGGTACCGGGGATTGAACTCAGGGGCACTCAACCACTGGGTCACATCCCCAGACCTTTTTTGTATTTTATTTAGAGACAGGGTCTCACTGAGTTGCTAAGTGCCTCACCATTGCTGAGGCTGGCTTTGAACTCGCGATCCTCCTGCCTCAGCCTCCCAAAGAGCTGGGATTACAGGTGAGCGCCACCGTGCCCGGCTTGGTCTAGTTTTTTAATCCTCTATTTTCCAACTATGAAACTCCTTGAGAATAGGTTTCCTGCTTGTCATTGTTTGCTTCTGTATCCTCTGTGCCCAGAGTGTGCCTGACACAAGTAGGCACTCAATAAATAAGAATTAGTTAGATGAATGAAATGGTTGAATGCATGAGGAGATTTCTATATACATTTCTAAGCTTAAAAAGGCAGAGGTAATAACAACCACCCCACTCCACTCCCTGGCATTGGATGTTCTTAATATGGATTTTTACACACAAATCAATACATTGGGAAATTTTACATGTTACAAAAAAGTGTTATAAAATTGAGACTATGTAGTATTTTGGTAGTTCAAACACTCGGTGCAGCTCACTGAGCCTCAGTGGTGGGTTAATCCTGTAAAATGATTTATCTTTTCACATAGGTTAGAGAACAAAGAAAAGACCAGGAAAAAAAAAAAAAAAAAAAAAAAAAAAGTTACTGCTTTTGAAGTTTAAGTTCCCAAACCTACTTCTATGTGTCTGTGTAACCAAAAAAATCATCTGGCTCTAAATGGGATTATATGTCCCTGAGATGGACCAGTCCAGCCAGTTTCCTCTTCCTTATTTGAATACATAAATATCAGCAGGCAGAGATGCATCAACCTTCTGTAGGGTATGTTGAGTATGTTTATCATGCTTGATTACCACAAGCTATGGTTTGGATAAGTGTCCCTCAAAGATGCATGTGTTAAAAGCTTGTCACCAACCTGGGGTGCTAAGGGGAGGTGGTAGAAGCTTTAAGAAGACAGGCTTAATGGGAGGAAATAAGATCACTGAGGCTGTGCCCCTGAAGGACTTATCTGGCCCTGGGACCCTCCTCATCCTCTCTCTTTCACCTCCTAGCTAGGTTTCCACACCTCACCATGAAGTTTTGTCTCTCCACAGGCCCCAAAATAGCAGGGCCAAGCAACCATCATAGACTGAAACTGTGAACCAAAATAGACCTTTCTTCCTTATTATAAGTTAATTATCTCAGATATTTTGTTACAGTTACAGAAAACTGAATAACGTGCAATGAAGTTGGCTATTTTCCCAGGCAAATGTTTAGAAATTTAAAAATGTGTTTTCACGTACTTTTGTTTTTGTTCATTTATAAATGAGCTTATCATATGCAAAAACATTACATTTATGTTACTAAACAAGGTTCATAAGAACATTTATTAACTGATTCCGTTCTCATGAAGTCATTAGAATTTAGCTGTTGATTTTTAGCTTTCATTAGAGAACATTTAGAAACCTAGAAGAAATGTTTTCTTTGCAGGGAGGTTGAGTGAGAAGTGGGAGAGGGAGTCCTTGAGTTTTTCAGATCTGAAATAAATCTACTGGGTCTGTCTTGAGATACATTTAGTTCTCTAGAGGAAAAAAAAAAATAGATGGGCAATATGCTTCATCTCTAGAATGAAATATAATATTCTCCTGAAAAAAAAAGTGACTTTCATGGTATCTTATAGAAGTTTCAGGGGGAAAAAAAAAAAAAAAAAAAAAAGAAAGCAAAAAAGAAACCAAACACACAAAACCCTCAACTTGTTACATTCAACCTTAAAATGAACTTGTAAGGAAAAAAAATGCCTTAAAGTTTTTGTGGTTGGTTCTTGGGGTCTCTGAGTGAACCAAACTGGCATTACTTGGCTTTGATGTTGAATATCCAAACTTGAGAAAATATGGAATTTGAATTTTTTAAAAATTATGAACTTAATTCATATATAAATCTCTGGCTTTGAACTTCAGGAAAAAAATTTATACATCTTGGGTGGCTGAAAAATTCTTGGTCCTGGGGCATTTTAACTTTAATCACTCAAAAATGCACAGCCTGTTATATCTTATTCCATAGCTTCAGTAGTTTTCTTTATCATCACTGAACTATCAGTGCAGAACCCTAGAATCTGCTGTGTTTTCAGAGTGAATTTCTTCAATCTGATTTACTTGATTTGAATGAAGAACTCACCACAACAAAACAAAATTAACCTTGTAAACTAATGATCATTACTCTAAACCTCAAAGCTTTGTCTTGTTTATCTGATTTAATACCCATTTTTAAATTTTCTTTTAAAAAATTAAGGCTTCAAGTCACAAATTCTTATAGAAGTCATTCTGAGAAATATTAGGATAATGGTAGAAACTTAAAAGTTTACCAAAGAGAATAAGAGATTATTTCTCGTCTTGAATTGGCCTCATTTTATTCATTTATAAAATGAAAGATTTGGATGCACTGATTGATAAGTCATTCCAATTCTGGCATTTTATCTGTCTGTGGCTCCATCAGGAAAGTTGTATATGAATTAATATTCCATGTATAACATTTAATACAGAAATCTAGGTATAGGGTCTGCATCAAACTACTGGATTCAAAGCTTAACTCTGCCTCTTCCTAAGTAAAATGACCTTGAACAAATTATTTTCTTCTCTATTTTAGTTCTGTAATGAAAAACAGAGATAATAATAACAGGACCTAGAGATATTAGAAGGATTAAATAAAATTAATGCATACGATATGTTTAGAACAATGACCAACACATGGTAAGAACTCAATAAATGTTATTATTGGTTCATTTTTATTGACTGGAAAAGTCTTTCTTTTCTAAGGTTTGCTTGGAATTAAAACAAAAAGTTACAATACGGCATTTCATGGTTGTTTTCCTATTTGGAAGGAAGGGATATTTCTTTTACTTTGCAAGGAAGTTCAAGAAATCCTTTACGCACTTACTTGTTTTTGCAAATGTAGAACCACAGAACAACGAATATTAGAGCTTGATGAGGTTCTGGAAACCATCAAGATTTTCAGACTCTGATCTACCCAGGAATCCTGAACAAAGGTCATTCACAAGCTATGTAGGATAGGTGAAAGGATTAGTTTCCTTCATCTATCTTGTAATTCAACCAGATTGGCTCTGCTTTATATACTGTAATTCTTTTTTTTTTTTTTTTTTGTGGTCAGGGATTGAACTCAGGGGCACTGGACCACTGGGCCACATCCCCAGCCCTTTTTGTATTTTATTTAGAGACAGGGTCTCACTAAGTTGCTAAGGCTGGCTTTGAACTCATGATCCTCCTGCCTCAGCCTCCCAAAGTGCTGGGATTATAGGCATGCGACACCGCGCCTGGCTATACTGTAATTCTTGATAAGATGATATCTGTTTTAATGCAAATTTCCTCATTGAGTTTCTTCTTCATGAAGAAGCAGGGTGCCAGTGGAGGGAACTGATATGCATAGGAACTTACAGCAGCTAAACAGCAGACCAGAAATAAAGCCCAGGTTTCCTGACCATACCATATACCACATTCTACCTTGCTACCATGGAAACTTTCAAACAATTAACATAAAAATAAACAACAACAACAACCACCAAAAAACCCCAGAGTGTCTCTAGGAAATACCAATCTGCTTTTGCCAATCAGGGTTTCTTCCACTTGATAAGAGTGGTGGACACTAAAGCAAGGGAACTAGAATTGAGAGGTTAGATAAGACATCAGCAATCGGGCTTCTACATTGTTTTGTAATTTCTTCAGAATCTTAATCTCATTTAACTTCCCTATCTAAAGGAAAAATGAATAATTGCTTTTCTAGGAAGCATTCCAAGGGCAGTATAATTTTTATGTGTTAACTACATGGGATTCAGGGATGAAAAATTCCCTACAGTTCTAAAGCAAGGTCTCCTTGCAGTTTTTGCCATAAAAGAAATACCAACCTTTCTTTTCCAGGCTAAATGCCAAGTTAGATACTGTAATTACCCTTTGCCCATTTTCTTTCCCCAAGCAGTTTTAATTAGATAAGAATCCTGCCTTTACTTCCTTTTGCAAACTGAATTGTGATGTTGCCACATGCCCGTCAAGGATGGGGAATGATCCAGTTTGCTGAGTGGTTTTCCTGTGGATGGAAAAGACTTTGCCACAAGTACCTGGCTTTCTCCAAGGTACAGAATACTTTCCAAGGAGCAGAGGGTGGAGAGGGCAATTTTTCATGGTTTCCAATACTACATCCTTTGGCTTTAAGCTGGTTCCAGTGATTTCAAGAGAAATCTAGAAGTCAGACCTACCCTGATTGTTCCAATGCCTTTGACAGATACTAAGGGGAAAGTCTTATTAAATTGTTCAAGCCAGAGTTGTTAAATGGATCTGTGTTGGAGTGAACTCCCCACCCCACCCCACACTTGTTTCCCTTCTCCTTGAAAAACTACCCAAATTCTTGCCCTGCTGTCACAAAAGGCATGGCATCCATTGACTTTCAGTTATCTTATTGACAACATGGCTTTTCCACAGGAGCTCAAGAGCAGTGCCTACTACCTGTTATGAGCAAGACAGAACTGAATTCTAGTACCAACTGCCTCCCTAAACAGCAATGTCATTTTAGGCAAGTTACTCATCTTCTAGAAGCTTCTTTCTTCAAGCTTACATAGCTTTTTACTTAAAATAGCTTGGAGCTGTCATATCAACACCTGCCAAATACTTCAGTTATTTATTTATTTATTTATTTATTTTTGAGGTGCCAGGGATTGAACTCACAGGCACTCGACCACTGAGCCACATTCCCAGCCCTATTTTGTATTTTATTTAGAGACAGGTCTTACTGAGTTGCTTAGCACCTTGCTTTTTCTGAGACTGGCTTTGAACTCAGGATCCTCCTGCCTCAGCCTCCTGAGCTGCTGTGATTACAGGTGTGCACCACTGCGTCTCACTACTTTAGTATTTTTTACTGGCTTCACTACATTTCATTGCATGTATGTACCATTATTTAACTATTGATGGACATTAAGGCTGCTTCCCGACTTGGTCTAGAAGCCAATGCTACAATGTGGGTCGGTCATTTCACACATAGACATATGTCTCTGTAAGATTCATTCTTATAAGTGGAATTGCAAGGTAAAAAGATCTTTTGTGTTTGAAAGTGGGTAGATGGTATTAACTTGCTCTCCTTTATCACTGTCACCTTATAATTCTGGTCATTTTTTGAAGTTTCTACATATAAATGACATAAACTGCAGATAATATCAAGAGGAATAATAATAGCACCTACCTTAAAGAATTCCTGTAAGGATTAAATGAAAACAATCCACAGTGACTGACTCTAACACACATTCAAAAATATAATGACAAATGCACACTTATTGCCATATCCTGGAATATGTATGACTAATTCAATAAGATAAATCAGTCTTTCAATAATCTCAAATTTCCATGGCTGTGACTCATACTTGGCTTTACCCTTAAAGCAAAAACTCCTTCCTTCCCTGTGTCACATTCACCTTATCCTACTCACCTCTGTGATAGATTCACTGAGGTGAGCACAGGTCCCACCAGGGGTATCTGTGGGCATCCTTGTTGCCATGAGGTGACCTGATTATGTCTGTCTTGACTGTCCAAGGGAGTATCAGAATGCAGGAGAGTGTGGCCACATTGGAGTCACGTTTCACATCTCTCTTGACAGTTGTGAACAGAATGAAGAAAATATTGCCATGTATGATTGATTTCCAAGCTGTTTTATTTCTGTTTTGAAGGCAGAGGGCATATTACAGCCAGGCACTCTCCTGTAGAGATAGGTTAATAGGGGCTTGATTAAGATCATTTAGTTGTTAATCACATGGTGAATCTGGATTATCATCTCACACTTGGTGTCCCATATTCGTATATTTTATACACCTTGTGGCACATTCACTGTTTGTTCAGCATTGAGCTAAATGTTTTATCATATTTAATCTTCTGAAGTAGGTATAACTATCCCATTTTGTAGATAAAATAACTGAGGATCTAGATCACAGATCTAGAAACTGGTAAAAAACCTCTAACTTGTCAGAGGTTTGCTTTGTCTCCAAAGTCTGTGTTATTGACCTCAATGTTTAATTCAGCAGATTTTTTTTTTTAAGTTAAACAAGGGGCTGAGGCTATGGCTCAGTGGTAGAGTGTTTGTCTTGCATGTGTGAGGCCCTGGGTTCGATCCTCAGCACTTCATAAATAGAATAAAGTTACTGTGTCCACCTACAACTAATAAAATATTTTTTAAAAAAAGTTAAACAAAATCAACTGTCAAATAAATTGAAATAGCATTTGACTGTATGTCAGAGCACGCTCTACCACCTGGAACAGAAGCTTTGTCATGCCAGGTATTATTAGTATATGTATCCTTTTTGTTAATAAAATCACTCCTTGGCTAAGGGCTACAGTTACTGTTTTAAAAACCAGTCTGAAAAAAGTCCTGGAACATTTAACTATCTTTTCAGATGTTATGCCTTCAGGAGTCAAGATTTATATTTTCATGTGACCTGAAGATGCAATAGCAACAATACTCAGTGACTATTCTATTGAATTATTTGTCTTCATTTTCAAATGTCTTCATTTGGTTAAAAAAAAAACAAAATAAAACTTATTTGCGTCACATCTCCAATTGACCTTTCCTAAGGTAACCTCTCCAACCTTTGAGAAATATGCTAGCAACTATGAAAGATGGGCCAGAGAATTACTTATTCCCCAAGGGAAAAAGCATGTGACTCATGAATCAGGTGAAACTGATTTGCCTAAGGAGGAAGATGCTCAAAGCATTTCTACATGAGTCACAGAATTTAAAGACAACCTCATGGTCACAAAAGGTGAATGGACAAAGCCAGAGTACCTTTCCTAGATTCCATCAAAGCCATCAGAGTGTGCTCATTTCCAGCTGTGTAAGGAATGAGAGTTTGTCACTGAAACACCTGAAGGGAGGAGACTCCAGCTAATTATGGAGGATCTGTGGCCTTGGAACCAAAAGCAGGAGCCTGGGTCAGGCATTTGGAAGGTTGGTATCATGTTGATCATCTAACTGATCTAACAAGAAAGGAGTCAGGAAGAAAGAGTGTATGAACATCCATATAGTGACAGAGCTGCCGGGACATGGTGGTAGGGATAGATGCTAGAGGACTTCATTCCTAGAAGAACTGCAGAGAGCAAATCTGGGACTTATTCTTGGAGAAAGTGGAACATTGGGTGTTTTGGCAAGGCAGATACTTGGGTGAAAAAACTGATTTGCTGAGGAGGGATGGAAAGGTTTGTTCCTAGGAACTATACCTTCTGTCTGTCTCAGTGCTATACTGTCTTCAGGAGGCGGCCCTCTGCTTTGCACCTAGGTGATACTTAATTAAGTGTATGTTGAATGAATCCATGAGGCATAAGACTGACACCCAGCTTCGGAATGTAGGGCATGTGATGAGAGCAGTTCTGAGAGGGGGTTGACCTGATGCTGAGTCACCTGAACAATGACTAAGGACATGGTTATCTCAGAGCTTGGGGTGGGGCTGAACCTAAAAGTGGTGGTCAAAAGCCCAGCCAGGTAGGGGAAATTAAGAGGATGAGGAACAGTTAGGCAGTTCCTTATTCATTTTTGGACAGCTTTATGTTATTATTGGGTCTTCACTTTCAATCAAACACACAGAAAAGTTTGACAGTTTCCCTGGTTACCATGAGCCAAAATGATAGATTCTTTTTATGAAAGTCACCTAAGTCCTAAATGTCTGGGGCTAACAGTCTTAGGAGATGCCATTTGGTATAAATTTATTTAATGATTGCTGGCACTATAATAAGTCCAGTAGAGCCAGTATCACTATACCTCCAAGTATTCCTTAAAAGAAAATGTTATTGGGTCTACCTTAATTGAGAAAACTTAAGGTCAAGTTCAATGTCTTGCCCAAGGAAACATGGAAGCAGGAGTATCAAGTCCAGAATCTACCACTATTTTCCAAACCTCTCTGACAGAGCCCTCTCTCTAGACCAGTGACTCCTCAAAATTTAAGGTGAGAAGAAATCACCTTGTTAAGATGCAGATTCCAGTTCAGATTTTGAAATAGACCAAGACTCTGCTTTTAAGTTCCCAGGTGATGCAGATGCTGCTAGTCTTGTTGCCGAAAGCTTGGTCCTTGCCGCCGATGCCAATCCAATAGCGGGGACACTGTTTTGAGAAAAAGGAAAAAGAAGGTTTATTTCTTTGCCAGCAAAGAAGAAACATAGGGGACTCCTGTCTCAGAGGCTGTGATTTTGCCCACCAGCAGGCTTTTAAAGAGGTGACACAAAGGCTACATTCCATGTGCTCTCTGTTGGAGTTATAATTCACTTGTTAATTTGGGAGATAGTCATATCTGAGATCTTACTGGTACCATCTCCAAAGTCTGGATTACTTCAATCCTATGGTGGGTGTGTACTCAAGGACAGATAAATCTGCCTAAAATGGAGAAGAAAGGTAATCCTGTTTCCCTTGAGATTAGGGAGGGGGAGCAAGATCTGGGAGTCGCTGGGAGAAAGAAGCCTGTCCATTTTAAAAATAAGTTGCAGTGGCAGCGCAGCAAGGGCTATATTCAAAGCATAAAGTGGACCACTGTTACATACAGATCATGGAGTTTAATTTGCTTCTGTGACAGCCTATGATACCCTCAGGTGAGTGACATGCAGAGTTTTGTAATCTCTTAATGTTTCTGTTTTCTTATATGCAAAGTGTGGCTAGAAAGCATTCACCTCACAGGGCCATTGTAAAGAGAAAAGGAATGAAATAATGTACAAAATGCTTTTGCAATGCTTGACAGAGATGAATTATAACTTCAGAATTATAATGTTAGCACCAATGATTAACAGGGCATGAGGATGAGGCTCCTCAGAATGGACTGTGCCTCAGATCAGACCAGCTTGAAAGATTACCTGAGAGAGGATTTTTGCATCATCATGCCATGGTTGTAAACAACTGTACGATTTTGAGGAAAACACTTTGAGGAATTAGGAACTAAATGCAGGGGTAATATTGATGCAGAGTCCTATGATGTTTTTAGAGCAGGGAACAGAAACCCTCGGGAGACCTGTGAGAAAAGCACAGTGACAAGGTTGGTATTAATGCAATCAGAACAACTAATAACTGCATTATATAGTACTTACCGTGTGCTTGACCATGGTCTAGTGTTCCATAAGCAGTAACCTACTTAATTCTCAGTCCCTTTATAAAGTAGGCACTTTTATAATGTCCATTTAACAAAGGAGACAGCTGAGACAAAGAGAGTAAATGACATTCCTAAAGCCACCCTTTCTTTAAGGGGTGGCACAAGCTGGCTCCAGTGCCCTTGCTTTTAATTACCATGTTGGAAGTTTTTACCTACCCCAGGAGCTCTGGAAAAATTAGCTTGACTGGGCATCTGGGCATGGGGAGAGTAGGATGGGAAGTCCTGGGATTTGCAATTCTCTGATGCCACTAGGTTATCACAGATAACAAATATGATTCACGTGGAAATGGAAGTAGCTCTTTTTGCTTCATATTTCACATTAACTAACCATTGAAGCCAGCATTATGGCCTTGTCACACAGCATGTGTAAAATTTGAGACTCTGAATCTCTGTGTAGATTCATTTTCAGAAGCAGGTGGGGGTAGCACACACATCTTTTCCTCTTTTCTGTGTGAGGAATGACTCTGGCCTCATCTGTGGACTGTGCACAGGCAATATGAAACAGAAAGACACCCGTTATGGATCAGAAGGAAATGCCACTTGAACCAGGTCTCCTGAAATTGGTAGCTCTGATTACTTGGATCCTATGAGTCTATAGAAAACTTTGGGTTATTCCCCATATTATGACTATTGTTTTTCCCCACTAGTAATCTTTAAACAATTAAATAGATCTTTTAAAATTGAATTTTGGAAGAGGAATTTTTAATAAGGGTATTCCCAACTCTATTTACTTCAGATGATTTACACTGGAAAATTGATCTCACTGTGTGTGTCCATATTTGGTAACTTCCTCGTTGATGAGATCAGATTTCCTGGATGTTGCAGGATTGCCTTCACCATGTTTATTTTACTTACAGGAGGAACAGTGAACTTAAAAATATTATGTTACCTTTTCTCAGAGGATAAAGAATGATATAGAAACTACTGTATGGTATATAAAAAACTGTATTCCTGAGTGTTGACCATGATCCAGTGCTGGCCTTTCTACTTAAGCCACAACTTAAATTCTCTGAGTTCTTCAAGGATTCCTTCTAGGTGATCAGTGACTGTGTGTCTCTACATCATTTCCTAAAAAGTAATAGACATGTCTTGGATTCTAGCCATACACATAGTTAGTATATTTATTAATATGATGACAGCAAGCCCTGAACCACATAGACATAATTAACCGGCATTTGTGATGTAGATTTATTATCAGTTTTCTTTTTTATTGATTGATTTAGTACTTATAGTTTGGGTTTTAAAAAATATTTTATTCATTTTTAAATTATTTTAAGGAGGCCTGTTTGAATTTTATAAGAAAAATGACTTCAGCAACTCAAAAGGCAATGCTTGCCTAATTCTTACAGAATATACAGCCAAGAAAATCTTTGGGAATAATTGTTTAGTTAAATGAGAGTCATAGAAAAAGTCCTGAATTGCTTTAAACATGTTTTTGCAGCCATTTCTTAACATGTTATGAGAGCCAGTGCAACCAATTAGAAGAATACAAGTGAATTCCACGAATTCCAATCCTCAGTTCAGCCGCTCTTGTAAAAATCATGTGACCTTAAGTAACTTACTTGGGACACATCCTTATGGCAGTGAAATGTTGATTTGATGTTCCTGGAAGGGATTGTTTGTAATTCAACCTAGTCATAGTTCATTAACTAATGTTCACAGGAGAGTAGGGAAAAAATACCCGCACACAGGAAAAAAGGTTCTAACATATATTTTCTAAAAATTTTAAATTTGAAAAGAAATTCTTGATTTCTAAAAATGTTCGGAATTTAGACATTCAGTAAACAGACAGTCTAATCAGCATGATAGTGTGAGTGAATGCAAAGATAATTTTGGTTATTTTACCATTCGGTTCCTCTTGGTTTGATGAGGAATTTATTATCTGTAAGGAGATTTGTATAACTTCCAAGAAGCTACACAGCAACCCGGGATATCATCACTAAATACTATTTTGTAGTTATCAAGTGCTATAGGAATTCAAAGGATGATATAACAACAGGGCAAGAAATGGCCAGGTCTTGAAGCTCCATGGAGGAACTGAATAGAGCCAGGTCTTGAGTGACAGGGACAATGTCAGATGGGTTCCAGACAAAGTCAAGGGCCTTCCAAGAAAGAGAAGCTGTGAGCACCAAGCCACTAAGGTGGGAAAATGAGCCTGGGAAGTAAACTGAAGAGTAAAAAGCTAGCCTGACTTGAGCAGAAGAAAGGCTGGGTTGGTGATACTACAGAGCCCACTGCAAGTCAGGGAAGGGACTAGAGCTACTGAGGAAGGAAAATGGAGGTCTGGAAACTTTAAAGAGGGAGGTGCCTTGATGAAAAGGTATTGAAAGAAGATCGATTCCACAGTGAGAAACTTCAGGGGAGACTGAAAGGTGGTCTCTTGGGTAGCAGCTTTGTATATTTTTATATACAGTATAGTCTTCATTCAGGAAATAACCTGTTTTGCCAACCAATGAGCCACTTACCTTCACATCTACTTAAATGTGTAATCTAATATTTTAAGTTGCATTAACATAATATTGTTTCAGTATTTTATATCAAATTGTCATATATAATTGCACTGGGCCACTTCCAGTCGATATGGACCAAGGGTTAGTAAAAATACAAAAATGTGCTCTCTTAGGGGCTAGGTTGTATTGCAAGACAAGGCAGATATGGGGTCTGTCCTCAGAAATGGCTCAGAAAGGGGCTAGGGCTATGGCTCAGCGTTAGAGCGCTTGTCTCCCATGTGTGAGGCCCTGGGTTTGATCCTCAGCACCACATAAATAAAATAAAGGTATTGTGTCCGCCTACAACTAAAAAAGTATTTAAGAAGAAAGAAAGAAAGAAATGGCTCAGAAGGGCTATAAGCAAATCATTACAAAATATTGAGGTGTAATTATGGTCAGTGCTGAGAAGTACTTGGTAATGTGGGAAAGTGTAACAGATTTGAACACAGACTTAGGGCCTGGGGATCTGGGGAAAGTCTCTCTGGGGAAGTGATATTCAAAATGAGATCTGACTGGCATGGAGGGAGGGAGCGAGGGGTGGAAGGGAAGCCATTTGTCTTGTTGTATAGAAGCTGAAGGGTGTTAGAAACTCTGGGAAGAGGAAATGGCGCTTGTGAGGGCTCTGGGGTCAAACAGAGTCCACAGCATTCAAGGAACTGAAAGAAGGGCCAGCTGAGCTGAAGTGCCAGGGCAGGGCCTGAGCCACGTGAAGGGAGGCTGGGGTGAGGCAGGTGGCGCTTGGCCTCTTAGATCACTGCAAGGGCTTTCAGGATCCTTCTCCATCTTTCTCGAGGTTACCCTTCACCTTCCTTGCCATAGTCATAGTGACTTCAACCCCCGTGATTATTGTCCTCTGACATCAAATCCTCATACTACAGTTGTCCCTGAGTACTGCAGGGGACCAGCCCCAGACCCTCCAAAGATTCCCAATTCAAGGATGCCTAAGACCCTTATGTAAATGCTGTAGTATTTGCATATAAGCCACACACACCCTCCTGTAGACTTTATTCTAAATTAATTGAATACCTTGGAAATGCCTTGAAGATAGTTGTTATGCCATATTTCTTTCTTTCTTTTTTTTTTTTTTTTTTGGTACTGGGGATTGATCTCAGGGGCACTCAACCACTAGGCCACATCCCCAGCCCTTTTTTGTATTTTATTTAGAGATAGGGTCTCACTGAGTTGCTGAGTGCCTCACCATTGCTGAGGCTGGCTTTGAACTCATGATCCTCCTGCCTCAGCCTCCCAAGTGCTGGGATTACAGGCGTGTGCCACCATGCCGGGCTTAGATGCCATTTTTAAAATATACGTTTGATCTTCAGTTAGTTGAACCCCCACTTGGTTGAAATTCATGGATGCAAAACCTGCAGATGTGGAGGGCTGAATGTATCTGTCACATCAGGGCAAATAACCGGCATCTGCGCATGGGCACATCTTAGAATTCCAGGTCAACTGGAAAGCACTCCACCTTCTTCCTTCTGATAGCTGAAATTCTCTACTCTGATGGTAGCCATTCGTCTCCCATTGAACTGTGGTTTGACCTCCCAGCGCCTGTTCCCTTCACTGTTCTTAAACCCATAGTTTCCAGGCTCTCTTCCAGGTCCTCATCTGCCCAGTACCAAGCTCAACCTCCCTGTCTTCTAACTGAATCCTCATTATTATCCTGTGCTCTCTGTCTTGGCCTTTTCCTTGCGCACATCTCCTACCTCACCCTAGTATAGAGATGGGGCTGTTTTCTCTGTTTCACTCTTGAAGATCTGTGATGAAACTCTGGTCACTTCCAGGTGGCTGTACTACAGCCAAGCTACTGGCTTCAACTTGACCCTTATGCCACTCAATACCCATTTATGATGGATTGCTTATTTCATTCCTCCCAACCTCTTTCAAACGTTGTCATCCTAAAACCCCAAGTCTGTCAGCTCCCCCACCATAGCAGATGATCATCACTTTCCTCATCTCATCTGGAATTCTTCCAATCCTTTCTCCACATGACCTGAGATCTAACCTAGTCGCTGCTTTGTTTAAAATTCAACTATAGCTACCATTACCTATGGTGGAAAGTCCAACCATGGTGGCTTGGCTGCTGCCCATCTCTCTTACCTTTCTGCCCGGGCCTGCCACCCCCTTCTGTGCAGTTCTACCCTTGAACATTGTACTCTGACTCTTCCAACTTGCCCTTCTTTCTCTAACCTCCAGGCTTCTGCCAGCCTCTGGACTTGGTGCTCTCTTTCTCCCAGTGTCTTTCCCGGCTCAGGTTACTCCCCTCACGCTTGGCGTCTTTTAGGATTCAGCATATAACTTATAGAAAGCCTTTCCTGAGCCCCCTTCTCTCCCTCCTCCACAGGTATTCCCAATCTACCCTTCCTCCTTGTCCCCACTGTTCTCAGTGGATATTTCCCTCAGAGTATTTGTTATGTTTAGTTGTAATATTTTGTTTTCAAACTTCTCATCTTCAACATGGCTAAAAGCTCCTTGAAAATAGGGTCTGTGTATTACTTGACTTTGCATGCTTGGGGCCCAGCACAGTTCCCAGTCTGCAGGGGCCACTCAGAGAAGGTTGCCAGGTCAAAAGACAATATCTGGCTTGACAAATGCTCTTATGGTCCATCTTATTAAGATTAATTTCTCCTTTGGACTCTTTCTTTTCTATTATTTTCAGAGCAAATTTTTTAGACTTCCTGTATTAGTTTGTTTTTTATCACTATGAATTGTAATTATTATAAATAAAAAATAAATTAAAAAAAAATACCCAAGTCAGTCTACTTTATTTATTTTTTGGTACCAGGGATTGAACTCAGGGGCACTCAACCTCTGGGCCACATCCCCAGCCCTGTTTTTTGTATTTTATTAGAGACAGGGTCTCACTGAGTTGCTAAGTGCCTCACCATTGCTGAGGCTGGCTTTGAACTTGTGATGTGATCCTCCTGCCTCAGCCTTCCAAGTGCTGGGATCACAGGCATGCACCACTGTGCCCAGCTTACTTTATAAAGAAAAGAGATTTAGTTAGCTCAGAGTTCTGGAAGTTGGAAGTCAAAACAACATGGGCAGGCTATGGCGAGAGCCCCACTTGGTTGACATAATGGTGGGAGTAAGTGTCTCGAGCAAGCAAGTGATCATATCTTAAACCAGGGTCGGGGAGAGAAATATCAGGCAGAGACCCTAATCCCTTCCAAGGACACCTTTCTCATGACCTCCCACAAAAGCCCACCTCCTAAGGGTTCTACCACCCAATAGAGCACTAACCTGGGGACCTGGCTTTTAAGATAGGTCTTTTGGGAGAACATTCAGATTACACCCAAACCGTTGAATCTCCTTCCTTTCTTCACCCTTTTTGAGGAACAAGTGTCCCTGATTGTTTTTTTTTTTTTTTTTTTTTGGTACCGGGAATTGAAACTCAGGGGCACTCAACCACTGGGCCACATCCCCAGCCCTTTTTTTTTGTATTTTATTAGAGACAGGGTCTCACTGAGTTGCTAAGTGCCTCGCCATTGCTGAGGCTGGCTTTGAACCCGCGATCCTCCTGCCTCAGCCTCCCAAAGTGCTGGGATTACAGGCGTGAGCCACCGCGCCCGGCTCCCTGATTGTTTTTAAGGTTTACTTCAACCCTGTGCCCAGGATCTAGCACACTCCCATTACTTTGCACCACAATATTGTTTCTTTATTGTTCACTTTCTATTTCTTCGTCTATTTTGTCCTTTCCTTCCTACCTACAAATGAGCTCTTTTTTACCAGGAGCAGTGGCCCATTCCTGTAATTCTAGTGACTTGGGAGACTGAGGCAGGAGGATCCCAGCCCTGGCCACTTAGGAAGACTTTGTTTCAAAATAAAAATTCAAAGGGGCTGGGGATGTAGCTCAGTGGTAGAGTGTCCCAGGGTTCAGTCTCCAGTAAAACACACACACACACACACACACACACACACACACACACTCTCTCTCTCTCTCTCTCTCTTTCTTTTCCAGGAAAACAGAACAAATCTATTTACTTACCCGTTCCCGATCATCCTATCAACAGTAACTTCTCCCTCCATTCCTACTTTTACCCTCACTCTCTCATTTACTTATTTCCTTAATTGCATTCACTCCAATACTATTGTTTTATTTTCCTTTTAATTCATTTTTTTTGTCCCCACTAGAATATGAGCTGCTTGAGGGATGGGGCCTATCCCCACTGTTTAGCATAGAGGCTTGTGCAGAAGCACAAATTCTTTGTTGGATAAATGGACGCATTAAAGAGAATAAGCAAGTGACCCCACTTCTTCACTTCAAATCCCTTTGAATTCTGCACTTCAATGCTCTTTCCTAGCCATTCTGTTTTCTGGTGTAGTGAAATTGCTCTTTCAAAGTTTGTCAGGGACCCCTTTATTACCAAACCAAATGGCCCTGACATTCCTGTGGCATTTGATAAGCATTCCTTGAAGTCCTCTCTATTACTGGTTCCTAGGGGAATGCACTGACCTGGTTTTCTCCTAGATCCCTGGTCACTCCCTTATATCTTTCACCAATTCCTCTTCTTCCTCTCAACTTCTTCACAGTTTTCTGGGAAATGGTGTCTTCTCAAACTCCATGGCCCTGTTACCTCACCCATGTTGGAGGTTTCAACTGTGATCTCCAGGTGAATGAGCTGCACATCTATATCTCATTCTCTGGCTTCTTTCTGAGCTCCAGGTTGGCCTGCTATATTTTTCCAAATGAAAGTCCTGCTGGTAACCTCAAACTTGCCAAAACTCAAAAGCAAATCTATAGTCTTCTATCTTGGGCTCCATCTTTCAGTCAGTAAGAGTGTAGTCTTCCCATTCATATAACCTTACATCCTAGGAATTATCTCTATTCATCTTTCTGGTGCCTTCCACTAATCAGTCACCAAGTTCTGTCAATTCTCCTTCTTAAGCAAAATCTCCGGCTTTAATCTCCATTTTTATTTTCCTTGGTAACCTAACCTTCATATAACCTCTAGAGCAACCTTGCTGAAATACCAATTCTGAACACCCCAAGACTGTTTTAAGAAAACAAACAGCCGGGCGCGGTGGTGCACACCTGTAATCCCAGCACTTGGGAGGCTGAGGCAGGAGGATCGTGAGTTCAAAGCCAGCCTCAGCAATGGCGAGGCACTTAGCAACTCAGTGAGACCCTGTCTCTAATAAAATACAAAAAAGGGCTGGGGATGTGGCCTAGTGGTCGAGTGCCCGTGAGTTCAATCCCCGGTACCAAAAAAAAAAAAAAAAAGAAAA
Organism: Tamias sibiricus; assembly: GCA_025594165.1. Lineage (NCBI taxonomy): Eukaryota > Metazoa > Chordata > Mammalia > Rodentia > Sciuridae > Tamias > Tamias sibiricus. Next base: position 123,042,052 of record CM046666.1, on the reverse strand, counting down.
CAAACAAACAGTGATGGTATAGAAAACTTTGCAAAGGATTAATAGGAAAGTGTGCTATTTAGACTTTTTACCATGACTCTGACTTAGTATTATTTTTATAAAAGTCTAATTTGAAAATTTGTGTGATTCCTTACCAAGTCAATTTACAGAAATCCTCTCTAAACTTGGGTCCAGACACATCATAGTCTTCATCTAACTTTCCACCTTTATTCTTCACTTATTTTATATTAGAAGTGATAGATTGTTCATTATATATGCTCACATATATATGCTTTTTGATTCATAGATGAACTGATATAGGAGGAAATATGTGAAATAGAGACAAGGATTTTAGGTTAATTTCCTGAAAGCTTTGGTCTTCAATAAAGTTTATTTGTATATATAGAAATCAGAAAATTGAGCCCAAACAACCCATTTATAGAAGTATCCTGAATTAGAAACATCAAACTTACAACTCTCCATAGCGCGGCTCAAGTTTCTCAAGCTATATTTATCACCGACTTGGGGCCTGCATGAATGTCACTCTGGAGCAACCACAGAAATGCTGACTCTCATCTACTTGATTTGCTGCTGGCCTCCTTTTTCCCAATATCAACATATTTCCAGGGTCTGGGATCCAGGATTCAGAGTGTGAGATCACTTTGACATCATTCATCCTACTTTTTTCTGTTATAGGTAACAAGTCTCTGGCTGGCAGAGACACCAACCATCTGGAGTGTGGGCCTTGCTTTGGTTTTTCTTTCCCCACTCTGCTGTTTTCATGCTCTATTTTTTCGGGATGCCAGTTTCCCTGTCAGCCTGAGGCCACCCTAGATCCACACATGCTCACCTTTGCTGCCATTCTATGGACAGCATCCATCTGAAAATTAGAAAAATGAGCTGTGCTTGCTCTTTCACTAACTATGAATTTCAGCTGCTCATATCCCCTAAGTACAATGTTATCAAAGGAAACAGAACTGCCCATCCCACTAATATCTGGCTGACCTCCTTCCCTTACCCCGTCATGGCTATCTAGTAAATTTGTACATCAAGGATGAACATTCGAAATACAATTTTTAAACATTTTAAGTCACTTTATTTTTCTGTTCAATAAATGTATTGGAAAAACAATACATTTTCCTAATTGCTAAACAATAACTGTGATACTGTGCAACTCTGATAGTATAACAAGAATAAGCTCTTCTGGTAACTCTAGCAATCTTTAATAATTTTATTTTTATAGGAAACCATACTTCAGGTTTCAAAGAGCCAAATATGTGCAAGCCTTTTAAACATACAGTTGTAGATATTATGATTTTAACTTTCTAACACACACAGAGACACACACACATACACACACATACACACACATTTTGTTCTTATAGACAAAGCCTGAATGGAAACAAGAGAAAAAAATTGTTAAAGTGAAAAGTGGTGAAAATTTTGCTCATTAATAATGTTATTATATTTATTTATGCAACTAAAAAATGGCCAGGACTAGGGGTGTAGCTCAGTGATAGCATGCTTGACTAGCATACATGAGGCCCTGTGTTTGATCCCAGCATTAAGAAAAAAAAAAAAAGGTCTATGCAATAGATAACTGCAAAAAGTCATCATCATTTCTTCTCTAAGGGTAACCTTTTCCCATATCATGATACATATATCTATGCTGTCACTGAATCTCATATATACATCTTAATGTAATAGTCATATTGTAACATAATATATAATTATATGCTTATACTTCCAATTAACTATGATTTACTTGAAGGTGGGGATTAAGGCTCTGTACATTAGTTCAAGGACTAGCACAGTGGAATGGAACAAACATTTAGCAAACTATTGATGAATGGAAAATAAATACATAGGTAAATTTCTTCATGTGGCCCCACATTCACAGAAGTAACTCATTTACACACTCAGCCACTGCTAGTTTGGACCTTGAATGCCCCCCAAAGCCTATGTACTAATGGATTAGTCCCCAAGGTAGTACCATTGGGAGATGCTGGAACTGTTAAGAGGTGGGGCCTGGTAGGAGGTCTCTCATTCACTGGGAGCGTGCCCTTAAAAGTGGTTGCAGGACTCTGGACTCTTTCTTTCTCTCTCTCTGGGCTGGGAGTGAGTAGTTTTGCTCTATCACATGCTCCCACTGTGATGTGCTGCCTCCCCACAGGCCCAAAGAAACAGGGTTGACCAGTTGTGGACTGGAAACTCCAAGTTCATGCACCAAAATAAATGTTTTCTCTTTGTAAGTTATCTCAGGCATTTTGTTAAAGTGACAACTGATTAATACAGCCAGTTATGATCAAGAATCTAGAATGTCATCCACATCTGAAAATGTTGGTCAAAGCAGAAAATAAGTTCTTTTAAAATAGGAACATGAAAATAATTTGTAAATGAGTCCAGAAAAATCGTGAACACTTGATCTTGGGGTTTGTTCCTTTGGCATAGTCCCTGACTTCAAGCTTCAGACATCTTTGGTTCCTCAAGTTTTTTTTTTTTTTTTTTTCCTGATAAAATCATTTCCTCTCTACAGGTTTTCAAAGTTCTTGAGATGAACATGTATTACTCTTAGGATTCTAACAGATGGATGATCACTTAGTAGGAAATGGACTAGAACTCAGGCAAGCCATTCAGACTGAGATCTGCTTGCATTGCCACCTTACCTGGAGTAGATGAGAGGAAAGTATAGGCAAGTGGGGGTGGGGATGAAGAAAGGACAACTGGAAATGTCCGTGGTCAAGTGCTTGTTTGCTTTTTAAACACTTAACAGGTGGAATATTACAAACAGAGCCATGGAATTCAGTTAGGTCAGCGTCCCTATACCTGCTTGGTGACGAGAATCACCAGGAGCTACTTGTTAACCATAGAGATTTCTAGGCTTCTCTCAAATCAGAATTTCAAATCAGTCCCTTTAATATGTGGTACCAGGTAAGTTTAGAAAATATCGAATTGGTCCATTGTAATTTTCTGATATTGAGTTTAGAAGGCAAAGTCCACCAATTCTCATACTCATACACCTGCCCCCGTGGGTGCCTGTAGAGATTTTCTTTCTTTTTCTCTCTCCCTCCTTCCTTTGCTCCCTCCCTGCCCCACCCCCACTTTCTTTCCCTTTCCTTCTTCTTCCAGCATAGTCATTAAATGTGAATGTTTATGGTAGCAATACGACTACTCATCACTGAAGAGGGAGTTAAAGGAAATAGAAAATGCAGTTCCAGGCTCCGCAAGTCATTACTTGATGCAATTTACAAACTTCCATGGATGATTTGGGCATATTACTAACTACCTAATGAGGCGGGTTTTCTGTGTACGTATGCTTGTTTGCTTTTTAAGCCCTTATCAAGTAATTTTGGATAATCAAACTGAGTCATTTAATCCCTTAAAAAAAAGTCCCTAATCCCTCTTCCACTTGGGAATTTTGAATCTGGAAAGTTCAAGCGTTGTACAGATGATGTGCTCTTTCGAAAAAAAATGACTTGCACAAAACCAGGACTATTTTCACTCTGTGTGTTCAGTATGCTCAGGCAGCATCCGGGAAACTTGGGGCTTGAATTAGCTCTGCTGCTGTTCTGACCGGCATCCTTCTCATTTTTAGATAGGCTCTTTTTGGATCCCAATCAGTCTTTGACTTTAAGTTTCCTGATTGAAAATGAGTATGTTGTATTTTCCAGGTTGTGTACATTGTACTTACAGTAGTACTAATAAATGAATTTATGTCTCTACCTGAAATGAATTAGGAAAAAATATATAAATATAACACCATAGGTGGAGGTTTGTAGTGAGGAAGGATGTTGAACCTGGGTGGTATGAGGACTTCACGTGTCCCTGGGTCCTTTCATTAATTCATGCTGAGGATGGAGCAAAGCAGATAGGTGTACATGTTTATCAAACTTGAATTTGATTGAGGGATGCTGAGGAAAAGTGATTTTCTTTGTGTGTGATTCAAAAAATAGGGTAATTGGTCCTTATGTAGGTTATAATATGTCTTAATCTTTCTTCCTTCTAATATACATTATTGGCAAGAAGCAATAATTAAACATCTTACTTAGTTTTTCATAAACTTACTTTTTGTGAAGCTTGTGTCTGTCTCCCGTATGTCTTTTCCTAATATGGCAAGTAATGCATTTCAGAGAGAGCTTTCTTTGACTTGGTTTTACTATTAGTTAATTCCTCTACAATGTCCCATTTTCACTATCAGAAGTTGCTCATTTCTTGTTGGGAGCTGTGGTTTATCGAGGAGGGGAGTTCCTTTAAGGCTAGTAATACTTTGGAATCCCCAGGGATGGTCCATGACCAAGAGTTTAGAATTCTGAAGTGACACCCTTCAAACCACAGCCAGTCTATCATCTGAGTCATAGTCATCAACCAGGTCAGTCCACACAGAAAAGGGGAAAATAAAGGAAGAAATCCTGAAAAAGTACAGTGTACCTAATAGAAAAACTTTCAGTCATGCTTTAGAATTTTGAGATCTAACCCTGAAACATTTTATGCTTAAAATTACAGAGACCCAAACCAAGTACCCACCATAACTTTCCCTTCACTATAGTAAGTGGTTTTGTTTTTATATATTTTGTTGAATACACATTCTTTGAGTTGGTTCTGAACATCTTCCTTTTTTTTTTTTCTAAAGAGATTTTCCTAACACTCCATGCATCACATTAATTAAGGTACTTTTTAAAGATATCTATGTGTCTTGTGTAATATGAATAATTGAATTTATGAATATACTTTGTATACAACCAGAGATATGTAAAAATGTGCTCTATAAGTGTAATATGAAATGGAATGCACTCTGCTGTCATTTATAGCAACTTAGAATTAAAAAAAAAAAAAAGCAGAAGCCACTCAATCCTTTGTTAGAGGTGTCTATGTGACACATAGATCCGAATGGGCTTACAGAACCAGCCATGCACATTAATCATTAAAGAGGTTCTGGAAGTGGAACTCACATATCCTGGCAATAAAAAGCGAGGGATAATCAAATTCTTTTCTTTGTAATTACTGTTCATGAGAATGGCTGAGTATTTTCAGCTACTACTGAGGAGAGCCTTCTCTTCAGTATGTACCATGGCTCAGTCTTGGCTGGCTGACAAGTTTCCTGACCATGGTGGTAGCATCCATTTTTAGCTTTTGTCACTGCCACCTGTTGTGAACTTAGCTTTCATTTTTTGTGTTATCTTTGCCTCTCACGATTAAAAGGGCTTCACATATAAGGAATATAGTGTAATAAATAGAATTCATGTCTCATGAGCCCTGGATTGACATGCCCAGGCTGCTGCTTTGAGTAATAGCACTCCCTCCTACCCCACCCCTCCTCACAGAGTCCTTCTTGTGTCTGAAGAGTGGTAAAAGGACTTACCTTTAGCTGGGTGCGGTGGCGCACACCTGTAATCCCAGCACTTGGGAGGCTGAGGCAGGAGGATCTCCAGTTCAAAGCCAGCCTCAGCAATAGCGAGGCACTTAGCAACTCAGTGAGATCCTGTCTCTAATAAAATACAAAAAGGGCTGGGGATGTGGCCCAGTGGTCAAGTGCCCCGAGTTCAATCCCTGGTACAAAAAAAAAAAAAAAAAAAAAAAAAAAAAAAAGGACTTACCTTTTACTCAAAGTTGTAGTGCTGGGGGTATAGCTCAGTGGAGCCTGTAAGAGGCCCTAGGTTCAGTCCTGAGCATCCAAACATTAAAAAGCAAACAAACATGTAAAGAGTAGATTGGAAAACATAATGGTAGCTCCCTAGACAATGCTGGCACATAATAAATGAACAGATGTTAATGTCTTTCAGCACAGAGTGTGACCTATGAGGAGATGGCATCAAGAAGCCCTCCTAAGACTCAAACTGAAATCCTGGCTCCAGCACTTAATTCCACTTTGGCATTCTCAACTCTCTTTCAGCCTCTGTTTCCTCATTTGTAAAATGGGCAGAATGTTCTATAACCTACCTAAGGAGTTTTAAAAAATGTGTGTTTTTTAAAAAATATTTATTTATTTGGTTTAATTGTACACAATGCAATGCATTTATGTTTACATGGTGCTGAGGATCGAACCCGGGCCGTGCATGTGCTAGGCGAAGGCTCTACCACTGAGCCACAACCCCAGCCCTGTGTTTTTTGTTTTGTTTTGTCGTGTGTGTGTGTGTGTGTGTGTGTGTGTGTGAGAGAGAAACAATTTTATATAGATTAAGAGCGAGGCGCAGAGGCTCATGCTTATAATCCCAGCAGCTAAGGAAGCTGAGGCAGAAGGACTGCAAGTTCAAAGCCAGCCTCAGCAACTTAGTGAGGCCCTAAGCAACTTAGCAGGACCCTGTCTCAAAAAATAAAAAAAAAAAAAAAAAAAGGGCTGGGGATGTGGCTCCCCCTCCCCCCAAAAAGTGCTAAATATTAAGGTGCATAAGGTGCTATAGATATGACTACAAAGTTTTTGGGAGTCAGGCATGGTATTTTTTCAAATGAAGCTCAAATGGTTCCCATCTGCCAAACCTTGTTTCCCTTTTTTGCTTTTCCCGAATGATTCTGTTGGCACTGTTATGAGCTATCTTGCAGATTTTTTTTTCTTCTGTCACCTCAACTCTGTTCTAATCTCTTCAAGAGTGAGGACTCAACTTTAAACATTGCGGGCTGCATACTCCCAGCTGGCAGGAAAGAGGGGGGAATCCTCTGAGGCACTATACCAGGGTGGGAAGGGCCAGAGCTATGGGAGGAGCAGAGGTGGTCTTCTCAGAGAAGAGCGAAGAAAAATGAGAACTTTGATGTCATGGAGAAATTCTGAGATGAGAGGAATATGGAGGGCCTTCCATCGACTTGCCCTGATCTTAGTAAAGAAGAAGTTCAATAAAATGAGGAGAAGAGGGGAAGGGAGGTAGGGTCTTAAAAAAAGTATTTATCAAAGTATGGTGTCAACTCTTAACACATTCCATACCTTTCCATTCCTGTGTGAGGAACAAAGGCCATGTCTTGTTAGTGTTTGAAAATCCCAGTGCCTATCACAATAACTCTCACACACACAGTTTCTTGACGATGATGTGAGTAGAAAATGATGTTATTATTTAGTCATTTTATTACTTATGCTATATGATAACAATAATAGAATTTGTAGTATATGATAACACATGTATGTGACATCATTATGGTAACAGCATTTATATCATGTGTTAGAACCTTATGTCTATTATTTCATTTAATGTTGAGACAAGGTAAATGCTATAATTATGTCCATTTTAGAGATGAGAAGACTGAGGTTTTGGAAAGAAGTTTTGCAACACTGTTATAAAACATAGAGTATTGAATTAATGAAAATTCAAATAATTATAGGAGAGAGTTGAGAGTCCAGCTGAAGCTAAACCAGATGACTTTGAGAAGGAACTCAACACAATCCCTGTTTATCCTCACAATGTTCTGCAAGCTGGGGTAGTTGATTGTGTTACCTAAACTTAGAATACCATGGTTATGTGAACATCACCTGCTGCGTGCTCCACCTTGGACCTAGTGGCTATGAGTCATGTAATAAAGAGGGGACGCCTGTAATCCCAGCAGCTTGGGCGGCTGAGGTAGGAGGATCACAAGTTCAAAGCCAGCCTCAGCAACAACGAGGTACTAAGCAACTCAGTGAGACCCTGTCTCTAAATAAAAAATACAAAGAAAAAAAGGGGACACATTTTTGAATGGATGTAGGAAGTCAAGACATGTTCTTCAGTCTACTGGAGACAAATACTTGTCTTTGGCCGTGACATATTTCAGATGATTCAAACCATTGGCTATTCTTCGCTCCACCCTCTCTAGCTAAATGACTTGGCTGCTGGGCTGTATGCTTTTAACTTCATTCAGGAAATACTGGTTAAGAGGATTCGGGAGGGGCCCCTTGGAGGCTGGTGAACTTGACAGCCCCTGCAGCCTGCATTTGCACAGCCCAGTTATTTGCTGATTAATGGATGCAGGGAAAAGGAGGAGGCAGGATTCCTCACTGAACCCCTGGGTGGAGTTGCTCAGGGTATTCTTCAAATCACACCGCTACCTTTTCATATAGCTAGGGCAGGGCCAGTCTACTAGCTCCAAAAGCAGAACCACTCCCCTCTTCCAAAGCCAAGTCTGCTCAGGGAAATGTAGGAGGAATTGTGCAATCTTTCCAATATAGGTGAAAGGGGACAGGTGGATAGGATAGGATAGTTAGGATAGGATAGTTAAATTGGCGAGTTATGAAGCAATAAGTTGTGCTTTTATTTTTAAAAACTTGGGAAAGGAAGAGTTTGGTAGCATAAGAATTCAGCACTTACAGTTTCTGCCTTCATTCTATCTAAACCACTTGTGAAAATTGTGCTATTTTTCGATCTGGACCACGAAGCATTCTCAAAAGAGAGCAGATGTGATGGTGAGAAGTTTTAAAACAATGTCACTGAAGGAGTAATTAAAAGGGGTGACCATGGTTGCCTGGGGGAGGAGAGGTTCCCACCCATGTGCTGGCTCAGAGTAGCCTGTACCTGGGCCAAACTAAGGAGACCGAAATTGACTTAGGAGGCAGTTCCAACAGTGAAATCTTTCTTTTTTGAGCACTGGGGATTGAATCCAGGGCCTCACATGTGCTAGGCAAGCGCTCTGCCATTGAGCTACACTCCTTGCCCTGCATAGTAGAATTTTTAAAGTTGTCTTGGTTGATTCTATTGCACAACTGAGTTGATAACACTGTTTAGGGAGCAGATTGCCTGTAGTATAAATAAGAGGCTTCTTGGGGGAAAGGATCTTGATTTGTTCAAGAACCATTGCCCATGGTAGGAAGTGTGAGGGAATGAGACGAGGGCTCAAAGGAAAGGAAGGTTTAGAATTTTGTGCTGCTGGTGCAGGTGGAAGTGGCTTTGTGGGCAGAGAAGCTTGTGACACTGGAGGGGATCAAGGATAAGGTGGAACTGGAACAGTGATGGCCAAGTAGTGCCAGGAGGACCAGATGTCTCCTGGATCCCTTCCCCTTCCGCTCAGCATCTCTGCTCTCTCTTTCTTTCCTGTATTGGGTTTCCCCATAAGATTTCCTTTGAACAAAAAGGTCTGCTCAAAAAGGTTTTAAAACCGCTTAACCAGCTGACCTTTATGTCTGTAACCGACTCTGAAATTCTATTGCCTTATGTCTTTGATGTTTTCTAAGAACCAGGCTATTAATTGATCCATTCTTCAAAAGTCTGAGGGGCAAAGGAAGGAGGGCTTGAAAGCTTGGAAAGTTTGAGTAGCAGGGGAAGAACTTTTCTTTGCTGAGAGGCAGGGAAGGAGACCCTCTGCCCACTCTAGATCTGGAACCACCTGGGAACTGTTCAACAAAACCCCCTCCAAACCAATGGACCCAATCTCTGGGGAAGGCTGCAGGCATAGGGATTCATTAAGGGTAGCAGAGCTGAGAGATACTGGCTTAATGGGTGGGTAGTAAGAAGTGGGTTCTGTTTTTTGTTGGTTTGGTTTTGTTTGTTTTTGTTTTGTTTTGCATATATCGAGGCTGAACATGTTAGACAACTACCAACACTATAGTTCTTTTTTTTTGGGGGGGGGGGTACTGGGTCTTGAACTCAGGGACACTCAACCACTGAGCCACACCCCTGACCCTATTTCCTATTTTATTTAGAGACAGGGTGTCACTGAGTTGCTTAGTGCCTCACTGTTGCTGAAGCTGGCTTTGAACTTGTGATCCACCTTTCTCAGCCTCTTGGGCTATTGAGAACACAATGGCTCTTAAACTTCAGGTACATCAGAATCACCTGGAAGTCTTTCTGGGTTCCACCCCCCAGAGCTTCTGATTTAGGAGGGCTGTGATCGGGCCAACAGTTGGCATTTTTAGCAAGTTCTAGGTGATGCTGATACTGATAATTGGGATCACACTTTGGAAACTGCTGCTATAACAAAAGGAATTCACTTTATACGTCAAAAAGAACCTCCTGACTCTGTAATGGGTAGCGTTCACCCTGGATGTGATACAATACGACATTTTCTCTCTGTGGTCTTCCTTCTCCAAATGTGTTTACCCAATCTCAACATGAGAAAAACATCAGAAAAAATCCCAGTTCTACAACATTCCTGACCATTACTTTTCAAAAACCATCAAAATCATCGAAACTGAAGAAAATCTAAGAAATTGTCAGAACCAAGGGGAATCTAAGGAGACACAATATAGAATAGAATGGAGAAAAAAGATGTCAGGGAACAACCGAGGAGATAATGTACCAGTATGGGTTCATTGGCTGTGAAAAATGTACCCCAGTGATATAATATGTTAATAGGAAACTGGGTGTAGGGTAGGGAAGCTTCTAAACTACTGCTGCATTAATTATAGTAATTCTGCAAATCTAAAACTGTTCTAAGGTAAAGAATTTATTTAAAAGTACTTCCTGACTCCTCAAATACAAACCTTTCTTGAGGATGTTTATAGAGGAGTTGTCTTTTAAGAGCACAAAGAAAATAATATATATATATATATATATATATATATATATATATTTTTTTTTTTTTTTTTTTTTTTTGGTACCGGGGATTGAACTCAGGGGCACTCGACCACTGGGTCACATCCCCAGACCTTTTTTTGTATTTTATTTAGAGACAGGGTCTCACTGAGTTGCTAAGTGCCTCGCCATTGCTGAGTCTGGCTTTGAACTTGCGATCCTCCTGCCTCAGCCTCCCAAAGTGCTGGGATTACAGGCGTGCGCCACCGCGCCCGGCGAAAAATAATATTGATATCCCGCTCCTTGGTCTATTCCCAAAGGACTTAAAAACAGCTTACTACAAGGACACAGCCACATCAATGTTTATAGCAGCACAATCCACAATAGCTAGACTGTGGAACCAACCCAGATGCCCATCAGTGGATGAATGGATAGGGACACTTTGGTATATATACACAATGGAACACTACTCAGCATTAAAAAATAATAAAAACATGGCATTTGCAAGTAAATGGATGGAGTTGGAGAAAATAATGCTAAGTGAAGTTAGCTAATCCCAAAAAACCAAAGGTCGAATGATCTCTTTGATATGAAGATACTAACTTATAAAGGCAAGGGAGTGGGGATGAGAGGAATGAAAAAACTTTAAATACAACAAAGGGGGGGAGGTTGGAGGAGGTAAGGGGATAGGAATAATGGCAGACTGAGTTATTCACGACTACCCTAAATACATGTATGAAGACACAATTGTTGTAAAAATACTTTATATAAAAACCAGCAACTTGAGAAATTGTGCTCTTTATATGTAATATGAAATGAAATGTACTCTGTAAACATGTATAAAAAGTTAAAATAAAAAAAAAACCAGCAAAAAAAAAAAAAAAAAAAAAGAAATGTAGTTCCATAAAAAAAAAAGAAAATAATATTGAGTAATAATATTTTAGTTGGAATAAAGCCTTATCAGGATAGAGGCAGGTGAATTATATAACATGTTTTATCCTTTTTATTTATGTGATTGTGTGACTTTAAGATGATTTTTAAGAGATTTACTTAAAGATGCATACATATAGTACTTAAAGATATATAAATATATACACACATATGTAATATGCATATACATGCATTCATGATACTAAACACATATGTGTATTTGCATTCTTATAGTTGATGTGAAAGACAAGATAGAAGACTCTTCTCTATTTATTATTGTCTGCAGGAATACAACCCTAGTTAAGAAAGACACCTGTTGTAATGGCTTAATATTGTTTAGAAAATTTCAACCTGCTCATTGTATCTGTCTGGAAACCATCACAAGTGTGGTCATTCACATTCTCTTCTCCTCCCTTCTTTTTTTGATGTCCCAAGAGAATCTGCTTAAGGTAGTCTAGGAGTCTAAGTGAGAGTCAGAATCCTTTGCCTGGCCACCATTCAGCTGCTGGTTTGTGGTTGTATAGACCTGATTTCATTGACTTCAAGTCCCCATATTTCTGTGTAGGTTTTGATGTGTCCTTGGAGTCCTGTGCGGTTATAGGGGTGGGATGGGTGAGAATACCTCCTGGATGTGTCAGTCAGTCAGTGTTCCTTTTGTTTCCCAACTGGGCTTTAAATCCCCTCAGTTCTTTTGGTGTTGGCCATTTAAGGTCCTTACGATGGCACCCGGTACCATTCAAGATCATAAATAGCAATCATAACTGGAAGGGGAGACATAATTCAAGGCCAAACTAAACACTCTGTGCACGTATGGTTACAGTGGGTTGGTTTGGACTATTTATCTTTTCTTTCAAAGGAAGTGACTTTATACATTTGTTAGATAAGCGGGGAATTAGAAGCACTCCTGGGCTCGGCACTGTTCTCAATGATTCTCTAAGGGAGAACCTTAGGTACGAATACATCTTCCATCCAGGTGGGGACTTCCAGGGGATAAAACTGGAAGGTTTAATGTGAAACTCAAAATTTGAAGCCAAATGGTCCATCATCTGGAATCCTCCTAAATTGAGCAGCAATAGTGAATAGTCAACTAAGCTTTAAATAGCTATATTTAGGATGAAATCATTTCCTACTCACAGAAACAGAGAAGGTGAGTAAGTTGCCCAAGTTCACACAGGTCAGAGGGAGTCAAGATTCTAATCATGTTCTAGACCATTAGGCTCTTCTGCCTCTCTTGGATTAGACACCAGAAGTCCCAACCTAGGCTAGCCTGGCTAGTCCCAATGACCTCCACTACTGTCCAAGGACTGGAATAGGATGTTCCCTCATTTAGATATACTTCTCTCCACTCTCCTTCCTACCTACTTACCACCATCATCACCACAGGCAACTGGTAAATATTGATTGAGCCAGGCACTGTGCTAGACACAGTGGGCACAAAGATGAAAAATGAGCGTAATCCTGCCCTCTGGAACTCTGGGAGAGACTGACACCCAAGCAAATACACCAACAAAATCCCACCTGGGCTCTAGTGGGGCCAAAAGAAAGAACTATGCAGCTCTCCTGGCCTTAGAGCAGGATTAACAGTGGCGATGACTGTTTTCCATTTTTAGTTTTTCTCCTGTTGTTTCCCAGATTTCCCTGACTTACTATTGACAAGTCTAAATGGTAGGGACTTGAAGTTCTTTCTGCAAGACAGTCGGAAGCTCAGAAGGGAGGTACTCTTCATCCAATAAATGATTTCTAGGTGCAGACAGGCTCTTGTCAACACAAACTTTGTCGCTTTCTCTCCCCCCACACGTATCTCCTCTCTTCTCTCCTCCCATCTCCTGTCCTGCACCTTCTGTCAGCCTTGCCCTCTCTGTTTTCTCATCTACTGCAGTAACAGACAGCTGTTGCTAGGCGTTGTTGACGTGTTACTTGTGAAAACTCCCTTTTCCAAATGATGGAATCATCATCTGGCCAACAAGCAGCCTTGTTGCTATGGAGACCCAAAGGGATCAGGTGTGTTTGTCACCAGCATCACTCCTGCTGCGGGTGCCACTCTTTTCTACGTCATGCACGGCTGTCTTGCAGTGGGGCTGCGGCCGCGCTCTTCCTGGGGGTAAAACCTAATCAAGTGATCAGTGGCAGATCATATCAAGACCTCTGTTTGATGCGTTAACGGTGACAGATGTGCTTCCAGGGTTAATAACAATCGAGTTGTTTGGGGGAAAGAAAACACTCTAGTCACCAGGATTGGGATGAGAGGGTTTGTATTTACATAAACACAAACTTTCGTCACTGCCTGTCATCCCAAACGGTTTTGTTCTTGAAGGCTGTCTTTCTGCTCCTCCTCTGATCTCGATTTCCTACATAACAACTTTCTTGGTTTACATGCCCTTTGGCAAGTGCAGCCAGTACCGTTTCCTGTTTCTAAACTTGTAGACAACCCTCCATCTATCTCACAGTTGTCAGTTTTCATGAGATAACAAACATGCTGTGTTGCTGCTTTTTTTTTTTTTTTTTTTTTTTTAATCTTTAGCTTAGGTTCAAAGGACCCTGGAAGTAAGCTGTTGGTTTCTTTTTTCTTTTTTTCTGTGGTGCGGGGATTGAACCCAGGGCCTTGTGCATGCGTGGCAAGCACTCTACCAACCGAGCTATATCCCCAGCCCCTCTGTTGATTTCTTTGCTAGACCAATCTTAATTAATCTGGATAAATTTCCACAAGACTCAAAATCTAAAAATAAAAGTAAGTAGACATGTGTGCTCCTGTTCCTGAGGCTGAAAACTCAATGATGGTGACACAAAACACATGACTTTAAAGCAAGAAGAGCTTTTTCCTGTGTGTTCAGGGAGAAGGGAGGAAGAAGCCAGGAAGGCAGCTCTACCTGGTGGGGACTTCCTCAGTAAGAATTCATAACTATGGCAGGTCTGGCACTGACCAGAATCACAGGGGATCCTGCACACTCTGTAGGTCAAAGACATTTTGAACAGTTCTGACAATCGGTGTACATTAACTTCGTTGATCATTATTTTATAGTACTACTACTATGTGCTAGATACTAAACTTATATTCTTAAGATATTAGCATTCTAAAACTATTCAAGGGTCTAATAACCATTTATAAAAGTAAAATATGCTGATCTGATTACTTGAAATATACATTAAAAGGTATAGAAAGAAGTGAAAAATCCTCTGTGGTGTCCCCTAGAGACAACCACCATCAACCATGTGAAGTTATCTTTTTGTTTTTTGACTCTGTGTGTGTTTCAGCAAAGCTTACAATATGATATGTAGGTAGTTTGGCATTTGCTTTTTCCTTTTGCTTAATTTTATGTCATAACTATTTTCCCATGTCATTATAAACTTTTCATAAATCGTCTTATTGATGGTCATGTGATGTTCGTCTCATGTGCAGCAAATACTATCTTTTTACAATGAACACACCATATGGAATCCAGATTTCTTTATCTTTTAAAGTCAGAAATATGTCTTGTAACTCATAGATATGTGCAGTTTTATGTGTCAATTAAGAAAATATATCATCGTGGAACGCGGTGGTCATCATTACCCTATGAAGTACATGTATGAAGAAGACACAAATGATGTGACTGTACTTTGTGTACAACCAGAGATATGAAAAATTGTGCTCTATATGTAATATGAATTGTAATGTATCCTTCTGTCATTTATAACAAATTAAAATTAAAAAATAAAAGCTGGGCGCAGTGGCGCACGCCTGTAATCCCAGCACTTGGGAAGCTGAGGCAGGAGGACCGCGAGTTCAAAGCCAGCTTCAGCAATGGTGAGGCATTAGCAACTCAGTGAAACCCTGTCTCTAATAAAAACACAAAAAAGGGCTGGGGATGTGGCCCAGTGGTCGAGTGCCCCTGAGTTCAATCCCTGGTACCAAAATAAATAAATAAACAAACAAATAAAGAAAGAAAAAAGAAAACATAAAACATTGAATTAATAATACTAATAAATTTTGTCTCATCTGCACAGACTAAGGTTTTTTGGAAAAGTTGCCTCATTCATGGTTTGGGATGTCTCTATGATTCTATTCCAGAAAATAAACACACACACACACACATACACACAATGCATATATAACACACACACGCACACCCTGGAGCCTGACAGATAAGAACCATGAAAGTGGGTCTCTGGTTTTCAATCCGGCATGACTTCCATGGTCCCCACCCCTGGCCCAGGCCCTTGTGGTGCGGACAGTCCTCCTCATGGGCTTGGCCTTCATGTCTGCACTGATGAACTGCAGACCCAGCACCTAGTGTTCAGCTTCCTTCAGCACCAGCACACAACCACCTCCCTTTTTGGAAGCCCCTTCTCCTGGGGGTGGGCCACTCCCTCCCCTCTCCCAGAAAAGCAGTTCCACTGTGTTTCCCGCCAGCTCCTGACATTATGAACAAACCTTGAATTCTCTTCCCTGCCACTTGGAAACACAATGACCCTCTTCATTTAGGTCATTTTTTCCCCTCTCCAGCTCTTTGCACATGCTCTTCCCTTTTCCTAGAATACTCTTCTCTTCTGCTGTCTCTTTGTTTTGAGTAACATCACACATTCTTCATGTTTTAGTTTAAATATCACTTCCTCTGGTTACATCCCCTTTGCTATTTACTCTTGTAGCCAACGCCATAATTACAGTGCTTGATTAAATGTTTATCTCCTCCCAAACTGTGGGTTCTGCAAGGAGAATGACAATGTCTAGGTTTGGCTTTGCCTCCCCCTCCACCACCACCTCTCCTCCTTCTCCTTCTGTAAACGATGATGAAATGAGCATCTTTTTTATGCTTGATTATTTGTCCCTATTTTGTAACTTCTAAGTTACTTTCTGATGACAAATTCTTGGAAGTAGAATTACTAGGCCAAAGAATATAAACATCTTGGAGTCTCTTAAGATTGCTTTCCAGAAAGTTTTTTGCTTCCAGCAGCACTATGTGAGACTTCCTGTTTCATTGTACTCCTATCAGCACTCTTAGGAAAAGAAATTATTTTTTGATAACTTGATAGGAGGAAAAGTGCCTGGCTGTTGTTTCAATTTTGCCTACTTCAGTAATAGGAGGGACACTTGCCATCTACTTTTTATTCATTTATGTTTCCTCTATCATGAGTTGCCTGGTGTTCTTCGCTCATTTTTATTCTGGAATTTTCATTTTTCTAATCTATTTTATAATTTTTTTTGGTTTGTTAGTTACTGGGGATTGAACTCAGGGGCACTCGACCACTGGGCCACATCCCCAGCTGCACCGGGCCTCTCTATTTTATAACTCTGTATGTTAAAGGTATTAGATTATTATCTATTTTGTGTGTTACAGACCCTCCCTCCATCCCCAGTTTGATGTTTGTGTTTTAATCTTGTGAACTTCCTACTGTTCAGAAGTTTATCACTTTAGTGTCATCAGGCTGTCACCATTTCCCTTGGAATTCCTTACATGAGGCTTAAACTTGCAGCACTCCTCACTAACAGCAGTTAAAAGACAATTCAGCTATTGTTTTCCTGGCATGTATGAAATTTTGTTTCTTCATCGGGGTTCATGTATACCTGCATGGGTGCATCATGGGCAAGAGTGGCTGGGTCTTGTCCACTGGGAATTTAATTTACATCCAGCAGCAGGGCAGGATTGTCTTTTGCCAAAATGACTAATTATCTCACGATGATTTGTGCAATAATCTTTTTTCTCCCCAATGATTTAATAGTCACTATTATTCTTGGTTCAGTATGTTTTCCTGGAGTGGGTATGGCCCCCTTTCATCCTTGAGGTTGTAGGGAAAGACTCTAAAAAGGCAGCCTACCTTCTTCTGTACTCTTTCTTCTCTGCATTCATTCTCCCTGTCTATGCCCACTGGATGTCTCCATTCAGCAGCAGCCAAACTCCACAGAGGAAGGATTCTGGGGCACGGAGAGAAGCTAGAGACCTAAACCTAGGAAAATCACAATGCACGTGTGTGAAACCCACCAGGCTAATGCTAATTTAGCTGTTTCTAAATGTGGTTTTCTGGAATTATCAGAGCATAGCTTTAGTCTGTCTGTCATTGGACATAAAAAACAAAAACAAAAACAAAAAACAACAACAACAACAACCATAGCCTGTGAACAGAAGACCATTAAAAAGGAAGTGCTATGGTAGAAGACAGATTATCTGCAGTCATTCCTGGTGTTCAAGAGATCTGAGTTTCTATGGTGATGGTTTCTTCTTTTACACAACATGGTACAGTTGTACAAAGGGGGGAATGCCAGTCTTCACTAACTAAGACAAGAGACGCAATGTTTCCCTTACAGGAAGCCACCAGCCACGTCCTCAGAAAGGCAGTGGGAGGAGACATCTCTAAATTAAATTAATTTGCTCTCTGCTTGCCTTCTGGCTTGCTTGCTGGCTTTTGACTCAGTTACACAATATCATAGTTCTTGCAAATTGGTCCTGGGAAAATTAGATTTACAGAATTTGACCCTAATTTGTGAATATTAATTTGCTGCATTTTCCATAAATCAAGATTGGCAACCGAAACAAGTGGTTTTTTTTTATGTTTCAAGATGTAAAACCAATTGGAGCAAGAGAAGTTTGCTGCTTCAGGATAGTATTTCTAAATGCTACTGGATTTAAACGCAAGCATACCCTGCCCCTAAATGTGGATCTGTGTTTTAAAAATGAATTAGTTTATCCTTTATCCAGAGCTCATATGCAATTTTTTGCCCTGTGAATCTTAGACAAATCTAATTAATTTTCCTTTCATTGTTGTTTTTTTAGAAAAACCAAGTATAATTTCTTTCTCTGAGTGTATGTTGAGTGGGGAGGGGTTGCAAGTATTTTAAATGTCCTTAGGTGTTGCAAGAAATAGCAAGCAACAGAAAGACCTTAACTTAGACCAGTTTCAATATTAAAGAACCTCCTGCCAGTAACTCTTTCTCTCCATTTTGCTTCCTGAGTTCTGCTTTTCCTTTTCTCCATATTCTCTAACAACTATTATTTCACTTGTTGTTATTTATTGTCTCTGATCTGTCTCCTTGTCCATAAGGATGGAGATTCTTGTCTGTTTAATCATTCATTAAGTCCAAGTGCCCAGCCATGACCGGCACAGGGCATTTGTTCAATGTTTTTTGAATTCACTTTAATCAATTCCTGTCTCTGAAAAGTGCAGGTTCCTGAAGAGATGGAGTCCTTTGGCTCAATGGTGCCACGTAGGACCTAGCTCTTACCTCTCTATTTTGTGTTTCTTGGTGATGACTCAATCTTTGGTCAGGCTCCTCCTGTGGTTCTCAGGTGCCTCTGATACCTCAATGGTATAGTCAAATATGGCGGGAGGGACAGAGACTTGATCTTGCGTTCCAAGCACAACTCATGAGACTCACTCTAAAGGAAAGGATTCAGGACACTGACACTGTGGCCCCAAGGAGGATGTCATATGCTGATGGCTTAACTCAGGTCATATGTTCCCTCCTCAGCACTGAGATGAAATTGAGCTTCAGGCATCATGTGGCTCCCCAAACAGGAGAGAGGGAAGTGGAGAATGCATGTCCACTCACTTGACCAGAAGCAAGAACAGTCCATCAATAAGGGTTTATTATGAGAAGCAAACAGAATTTGGGAAATCCCCTCTCCAGTTTATCTAGTTTATATGACTAGAGCTGAGGTTAGACTCAGCTTGTGCGGTCAGGTTGAGTTAATATTCTTAGATCAGGGGCAAATTTGAGATTTCTTAAGAGTCAGAGGAATCCTCTAAAAGGATTCTGGAAAGCAAACAAACAAAATGCTGATTTTTAAGAATAAAGAAAGTGTTGCCTCTTCCCATTTTCTGTTGTTAGAACTTACTGGTGTTTTAAGAAAAGCAAAATCACTTTAACCTTCTTTGTTCTTACTCTGTACCAAGTGCATCAGGCAGCAAGCAGTGCTTCTTCCTCTCCAGGACCTCATTGTCCAAGTAAGGCAGCACAAGAAGAGGCTTGACGTTGCAGCCAGTGCTCCTGAACCAAAGCTGCTCCTGCCAGAGCAGAAGTCCTTGCCTTCTGGAGAGGACCAATTTGCTGTGCTAACCAGGTCCTCCCTTGCCCTCTGCACATGAATGTGTGCATGCAACATCATCACAAAGAATCCTGTACAGTTCTGCAACACTGTAGACAGGTTGCTCCAGGTAAGTGCAGGAAAACAGTGCAGTTTCCTATGTCAAGTCAGCAGATGTGCTGGAAATGTAGTTCAGTCTCCAGGGACCTGGTCTCTGTTCTTCTTCTTCTTTTTTTTTCTTGGTACCGAGGATTGAACTCAGGGGCACTTGACCACTGGGCCACATCCCCAGCCCTTTTTTGTATTTTATTAGAGACAGGGTCTCACTGAGTTGCTAAGTGCCTCGCCCTTGCTGAGGCTGGCTTTGAACTTGCGATCCTCCTGCCTCAGCCTCCCAAGTGCTGGGATTATAGGCGTACACCACCGCGCCCGGCATTGTGTCTGTTCTTATTCACAACACAAAGGAAGCACTCTCATTTTCCAATTCCTCAGGTTATTAAAATAATGTAAGAGATAATTACTTTCATCAACACAGCTGGCTCCTAGTGCAGTATTATCATTTGGAGTAGCATTAATCAGCTGTGCTGCCTTCTGAAAACAAAGTGTGAGAACTTACCTAGGCATGGTCTAGGACCCGTCTACTCTGCCAATCCATACTACTCTGATTTCAGCCACACTGACCTTTAAATTAGTGAAATATCCAAAGTCTTTCCTTCCTTAAGATCTGAGACTGCCCAAGTTCATATTCTGCCTGAACCACTTACTAGTTGTGTGATTAGGGCAAGGTTGAGCTTCATGTTCTGTGTGTTGGTCGGGGTGAACAGTAGTTCTTATTTCATAGGATTGGGTTGGGATTAAAGGACATAATAGCTGTCAAGTTCTTAGAAAGTTCCTGGCTCATAATATTTTTCAAAATACTAGTTTCTCCTCCTACTCTGCATCCTGCACCTCCTCTCTCTTTCTTTTTCTATTCATCCCACCTCCCTGTTTTGCAAGCTGGGTTTTCAGTGTCTTAGCTTTTATAACTATTGTCTCCACTTCAGATGCCTCTTGTGACCATCTTATCTAAAGTAGCTCTTGTTTTTGGTCATATTCTCTCACACTTCTCTTATTTCCTTCACAGCACAGCTGAGTCTGTAGTTACACATTTATTTGCTTTTACTTCCTTACTCAGTATCTTTCTCCAGTGCTAGACTGAAGACTCCATGACAGCTGTGACCCGGCCAGTTTTGTTCATCACTATACACCCTGCCCAGAGCAGACAACATGGAAATATTTAGAAATGGAATCCCGAGGCTTCTGAGCTGTCAGGGGACTAGAGAAGGAAACTGCAATTCTGAATCATGAACAATTCTGTAGTTTGCTGAAGCAGAAGGCACTGGAGGGAACTGGTGCTGGGTCCCCTGGTCACCAGGGTTGAGTGTGGGATGGAAGGAAGGAAGCCTTCCTCTGATCTACAAGAGAATACTGTACAATTTAGACAGCTCCGGGTTCCCAGGGCCTCTGCTGAAGCAAGTGAACAGGGTCTGAAGCAAGGGACAGTGATAGAGAGCGAATGGCCAAAAAGCACCCTGGGTCAGCTTGGTGGAGGGATGCCTCTCAGCATCACCCAGAAGGTACCTTCTAGGGAACTCCAGAAATGTGTGAAAGAAACCTTACCAATTGAAGAGCCACAATCCCCAGGATATGGAAAGAACCAGGGAAACTTGAATTGAGGCTGTTCCTGTTATTTGTACAGTCTGGTCAGGCGAGGGGAAACTTGAATTACAGCGTGCATATTACTGTGGCCTGGTCTCATCCCGTGTAGAGAGTTCAGATGGAGAAATACTCAGCAAAGGCCCATAGCAGTCACGATGGGGTGTGGCAGGAAGGGAAGACAGAGCACCGTTCTCAATAATCCCACATCACTACTGTGTGGCCTCCCTAGTGGACTAGGGCCTTTGGCTGTGGGAGTATTGGTGGGTGGAAACGGGCCATCTTCTATCCTAATAAACTTTCACAAAAATCACAGTCTAGCACCAGGCAGGAGCAAAGGATGTTCAATACATTTATGTCATATTACCCAGACAGCTGGGCAAAGACTGCCCTGGGAAATATGCTGGTAAGCTGGGAAATTCTGAAGATACAGAAGGAAACACCAGCTCCAACTCAGACGCTCTCCCCTCATGTGCTCACTGGAGACATCACTTCTGTGACCTCAGAGGTGTGGGGATTTCTCCTCTGAAGCCAGCAAGCCACTCTGCAGCAGCAGAACCTTGAATTTAATTCAGTTCTGACGCTAACTACCCATAGTTAGAGTCAGATCCCACAGGTTAAGGGATCCTTCCTGAAGCCTGCTCCCCCAATCCCTGCCCTCAGGTGCCAATTGAAAGCCCCAGGTTAGTTTCACCTGTGCCTCTGACAGAATGCCTGTAACTCAGGGATCTCACAAGTGCCTCCTCAGGTTGGATTGATTTAATTGAACAGCTTATAAAACTCAGGGAAACATTTTTTATTGGTTTACTGTAAAGGATATTACGAAGGATACAATAAATAGTTATCTAGAAGAAGGCACGGAAGAGCTTCTGTGTCTGTCATGGAGCACCATCTCCAGGAACCTCCATTACTTAGCCCTGTGGAAGTTCTTTGGACTTTGTCCTTTTGAGTTTTCATGGATACTTCTTTGCATATCTAATGCTAATAGAATGAATGAGGGAGACTAGTGAGGCCTCTGAGAAATTCTTAGCCTCTCTGTGCAGTATTCCTCTCTCCAGGGCTTGGAGGAGGACCCTCTGGAATGAGCAGAGTCCTATGGCCTATCAGGAAACAAAGGTAGCCAAAGAATTTCTTTATGGCCACAGAAGCAGGGAAGTAGGGTTTCTATAACCCACCTGGGGGAAGACAAATTCTAGTTTCTGTCTTGGGGAGGAAGTTATAAGCTAGAAACTGTTGAAGAAAACTAAAATATTCCATAATATCACAGAAACCATTCACACCATACTTTCAAGGGAGATGGAATCAACTTGAGAGTCAGAAAGTCAAATCTGCATCCTTGTCACCCCTTAATAATTTCATTTCAAAAAAACTAATAATAGGAGTGTGTGAAATAAATTGCAAATGACCTGCTCCCACTGTTGTGCCAATACTGTTTCTGAAGGGACACTACTATTAAAATAATGAAAGAGGATGAGATAAAGTACAATAGCAAAACATGCATAAGCTTCAGACATGTAAAGATGGTAAGGCTGTAATAAGCAGAGGCAACTTAAATCATCTCCACCTGAGGGCGTATTGTATTAACCCACCCTTAAACCCCTCTCCACCTGAGGGCCTATTAACCTATCCTTAAACTGTCTCCACCTGAGGGCCTATTAACCCTGTGCTTTATAAACCCTGCCCTTACTAGGAGCAGGTGCCATTTTCTACCACCCTGCTTTTGTGCAGGTCATAGTTGGTGGCCCCGGCTGGAATAAAGGTTTCATTGGCTATTACGTGAGTGGCTTGTGAGACTTATTTCCTGCAAATTGGGTACAACAAGGCAATCTCAGTATCCAAGAAAGGTGTTCACAATGTGATCCCTTTAAAATAATTTACGCATGTATGGGAGGAGTGTGTATATACATGTGTATGTAAAAGAAAGCTCCCAGGCCTATTTCAATAATAATGTGGGCATCCTAACTCCCTTGAACAGAGTTTGGACTAGGTAGTCTTTAAAGCCCCTTCTATCTTTAACATGTTCAGGATCCTTTGGATGATGGCTGGTTGGGATTGATTTTTATGCTAGATTTTTAAAAAGGACTATTTTTTTTTTTTTTTTTTTTTGGTACCAGGGATTGAACTCGGGGGCACTCGACCACTGGGCCACATCCCCAGCCCTTTTTTGTATTTTATTAGAGACAGGGTCTCACTGAGTTGCTAAGTGCCTTGCCATTGCTGAGGCTGGCTTTGAACTTGTGATCCTCCTGCCTCAGCCTCCCAAGTGCTGGGATTACAGGCGTGCGCCACCGCACCCGACTATTTTTTTTTTTTTTAATAGAAGCAATTCCTTCTTTATGGCCACATTAGAAGCAAACAGAAAAAGAACAATAATTAAAAGCTAAAGAGAAAATGAATCTGAAAATGAACATGTATTTTCTTCTCTCTCTCTCTTGCTACTGCAGATTTGACCCAGGGCTTCACACATGTTAGGCAACTGCTCTATCCCTAAGCAACATTCCTGGCACCTTTTTTTTTTTTTTTTTTTTTTTTGAGACAGGGTCTTGCTAAATTGCTGAGGCTATCCTTGAACTAGCAATCCTCTTGACTCAGGCTCCTGTGAAGCTGAGATTACAGGCACACAGTATCATGCCCAGCTAAACATGTATTTTCTGACAATATCAAGAAATGACAGAAATGAGCCACTGGGAACTAACTGTACTTCACTGTCATGCAAGCATAGAGATAAAGTGGTGCTTTGACCAGGAGCAGTCAGCATAGATGCTTGATCTGGAAGAGTCTCTTGATTAGAAACTGGTGTTTTCTCTAATGAATGGAAGGTGCTAACCCAACTCAAACCTTTGTGCCATAATCCTTGTGACTGTATCATCAGCTGATTTCATAAGAGAACATGGCCAAACCTGCCTGTCCTTGGCTACAGAGCCCTCCAGGAAAATTCAGGTTGCTACTGAAGTTTTGCAGGTGACTCAGATTGTGAAATTCTGCCTTCAAGTCAGGATAGAATTTTAGTTTTTGCCTGATTAGTGGTTTAGTCCCTGGAGCTAGTTCTCTAAAGTCACATTTAAGTACTGAGGTACAAAAATTTTTTTTAAAAATGTGCTATCTTGGAAATGTGGTCTCATTGTAACTGAAAGATTCATGGGCTTTTTCCTGAAGATTCTACTTTAAGTTCAGTTTGATGTGGTTATTCATTTCCTGCCCAAGAATGGTAAATTTAGCCCTAGAGAGTGACCACCATGTTTTAATCTGTAATTCAGAAAAAAATAAGGTATTCAAACCCTATGACAGTGTATTCCAAAATGAAAGCTAGTGGGGAATCTTAGAGCAATTAATTCTAAATAATCAGTACATTTTTAATTAAGCTTGTCCTTAATAAAACCTTTTGAACTTTTCGATTTAATTCAATAAGCACTAGATCACCACTCAACTATAAACTTTATTTGACAGTTTTTTAAACTTTTACAAAAGGAACATTTGTTTGTTTTTGCACTGGGAATCAAACTCAGGGGCACTCTATCACTGAGCTACATCCCCAGCTTTTTTTTTTTTTTTTTTTTTTGATACCAGGGATTGAACTCAGGGGCACTCGAACGCTGGGCCACATCCCCAGCCCTTTTTTGTATTTTTATTTAGAGAGAGAGTCTCACTGAGTTGCTAAATGTCTCACCATTGCTGAGGCTGGCTTTAAACTTGCGATCCTCCTGCCTCAGCCTCCCAAGTGCTGGGATTACAGGCATGCACCACCACACCCGGCTCATGAAAGGAACATTTGAAGAGTGTCCATACATCACTAAGTCTATGGGAAGCAATACAAAATATTGAAACCTTTAACTTAATTAGATATGGAAAGATACAAGTGCAGATTGGAATTTCTCCAAACCAGGATGCTGAGAATAACTTGCATGAATACTGTAAAGTTAAAACCCTGACCTATATACATTTTTTTTCCTATTTGGTGAGAATAAAGGTGCTAAACTAAAATGTTAATGGCTACATCTATTTCTCTACCACAAATATGTGATATCATCCTTCCAAAAAGTCTGGGATAAAGAAATAGTTACATTGACATGATGCTATAGGGCTAATAGGTATCCATGTCCTTCCTATCTAGAATCCCAATGATCTGTAAAATATCACTGAGTTTGAGTTATTATTTCTGCTTTCAGCCAAATTTTTATTCAGATGCTGATGGCTTTATTAACATAACAAGTGGAAGTGTCTTGAGCCTGCCTGTGTGAGGCATTCTGCTCTTTGGTTCTGTCGCAAATTATTCTCCATCACAAGTTTTCCTGTATCCTTGGCCGGGTCCTTGATTTTGAATGGGTCCACAGCTATGAGAGAAGGACTGCATTTCAGCCTTCCTTTCAGCTAGGTGCGTCCAAGTGGTGAACTTTTGACTAATAGCATATAAGAGAAGTGTCATGAGGGCGATGCTTGTAGAAACTTTCTTTTATGGACAAATGGCATGTACCCAAAGCCCTTTAGTCTTCTCCTTTTCCTCTCTCTCAATACTTAGAATGTTGGGACAATGGTGGGCACTCCCTCTTGGACCAGAACTTTAGGAGATGAGAAGAGAAATCTGGACAGAATCTGGGTCCCTGACAATTTTGAGGAGCAGAGCTTCTTCACCAGACCCAAGTTCCTATCTGCAAATTTTGATAAAAGAAAAACAGATTTTTTTTTTTTCATTTTTAAACCAGTATTCATTTATAGCCCATTCCTTTCATGGCCACTGTAAAGGAATGCTGTAAAGAAACAATGAACACTAGAAAGATAAAACCTGATTTTTAACAAAAAGCCTGACACGTTATTTTTTGAGGTCAGTATCAGGCTGTCTGATCTGATGCATGGTTCAGAAAATGAACAGGATATTGTCATCTCAAATCAAGATTATACTGAAAAACTTTCAGACTAGAAGCTTGCCACCCATCTATATCACACACATATCAATAGTTGAAGTGGTGGTGTTTGCTTTAGGTCGGTTGTAGGTAATTTAATCACCAGTGATACTGAACTAGGTGGGATGTGGATGGAGCATTCTAATGTGACAAGCTTATGGACCTTTGTGAGGTGCCCTGTGTTGGGGTTAGTGAGCATCCCTACCTTAAGTCTCAAAGGGCTTCAGAGAACCAGTTTCTGCATCCTGGTCCCCTCCCCATACCTATTAGGATCTTTAAATGAAGGCATACTTTATCATCCTGCCACCTCATCTATAATTTACCAGCTTTTTCTTTTCCAAATCATTTTCATACCAGTCATCTTGGGAGAAGGACAAATAAAACATGAGGGACTATTCTGGCACTGCTATTGAGCCATATCTCTGGATGAATCAGAGGTGAAGACAAGGTAACTGGATTGTTTGTGCCACTGACCTAGTTAGGAAAAAGTACATTCAGTTTACATGAGCAGAGTACATCACAATAACACTCGGTTGGCTTTTTGCAAAATAATCCGATGAGAGAGGTTAGCGTTACTTGCCTCCTTAACCTCCTTTAATGAGAAGGACTTAAAACCCCTAAGTAGCTAAATAATATGCAAGACACTTGCAGAAGGCAGAAGTGATCTCAAACTCCTTCCACTTCCTATAGGTTGCTTATTCTCAAGCCCGGAACTTCCCCATGATTTTGCTCCAATGACTTCCCCAATCCTTATTTGTATTTCAAACCCATCCTAGCTACCCTCCTTGCTCCTTTCCTGTGATTTTGAAATTCCTCTTAAGCTGCTTGCATCATTTTGAATCCCAGAATGAGCAGTCCGGTCATTACCATTTGTCTTACAGAAGTCATCCCCGAAATGTGGATCAGAGGAAGGATCCCTTGACAAAAGGGGTTGCCCGGGTAAATGACTCATTGCCTACAGAGATGGACTTTTTCAAAATGTCATTTTCTTTCTGGAATGTAGGAAACTGATTTTCCTGTCTTTTGAAGCGTCATCACAGAGACAGAAGTTGGGGGTGGGGAAGACTTTAACTGTGAGATTTCAAATGAGCAGGGAAGCAAAGCAAGAGGGGGATCTGATAGCTCAGGTCTATCCTCTCTCCTGGTCACCTTGGATGCAGAAGCAGCCTCACCAACGTGCAGCAGTGACGTGACTCAGGGTCAGCCGACAGAGCAGGAAGTCACCTCCAACTGCACCGACAGATGGGAAAGTCCAGAGTAGACTGAATGTACTTTTTAAGAAAAGGAAATAAAGAAGACGATTTGTAGCCTATGATCTGTGTCACAAGGCTAGAATCCCCATTTATTCTTTATAGTTTTGTGCAGGGGACTAGCTTGGGAAGATACTCATCTATCAAGTGATTGCTGTACTTCTTGCAAGCTACCTCAGTAGGTTTCAGTCATTAAATAAAGAAAAACACATTTGATTGGAGGAAGAAAATTACAGTCTCCACCGAGCTGGGTTAAATAATGAATTGGTCTCTGGGGTCTTGGATGATCATAAGCAAAACCAAGAGGCGGAACATCCTCCTTTCTCAGTGTGGTTGCCTGCTTTTGGAAGTTCTTCCTTTGTCCCCAGGGTTCAGGGATTTCATGGGACACTTTTCTTTCACCAGAGGAAACAGAATTGTTGCAGTCAATTAATAAATCTGAGAATCTATGAGTACCTGCGGGGGTGCAAGGGATATTGAAAGGTAAACAGCAGTGGAGAGTAGTTTCAAGGGTGAACAGGATGGGTTACCAAATAGTGATGTCAAGAGGACGTGCTGTGGGCTTTCAGAGGAAGGTGAGGTCACCATGACAGGTGCATCGGAGAAGTTCATGCATAAACACTGGGTCTAGAGCAGCACTGCATCTTAAAGGGAAAGTCTACAGATAAGTAGCAAGGATCAAATCAATTATTTCAGAAATGGCAGCAGCCAAGCAGATATTTGAGGGGGATGTTGGTGCATCTCTAAGGCACTGAAGGTCTGGGTTAGTCCTGTTTGAGAAAGACTGTTGGAACACAGAAGTCCATATTTCCCCATCTGTGGAATGGGTGCAATAAATGCCTTCATTGCCATTAATAATGGTGTGAATGCAGGTATAAAATGTAACTCACATAGTAAACTTAAGCTGTTGTTAATGGCCAGGTGCAGTGGCGTACACCTGTAATCCCAGTGACTTGGGTGGCTAAGGCAGGAGGATTGTAAGTTCGAGGTCATCCTCAAAGGTGAAACCTTGTCTCAAAAAAAAAAAAAAAAAAAAAAAAAAAAATCAAAAGGGCTTGGGGTGTAGCTCAGCAGTAAAAGCCCCTGGGTTCAACCAGTATCCAAAACAAACAAACAAAAGTTATTATTGATGACAATGGTGATATATTATCATTTTAGGAGAATAATGTTTTCAGACAGAAGTATAGTTTAATTAATAGAACTAAAGTGGCAATTTAAATACCCATAAATGGGTTATGGGGAAGAGTTGGCAGTGAGGGGCTAACTGTAAATGTCAATTTGCAACATGCAGGTCACCGAGGTGCATACATGTGTGATCTCGGACTGGGGTCTTGCAAGAAGCAGATGAGGACATAAGGACATTTTTAAAAACTATTATAACTGATACAGATACAATGTTTCTGAGGCTCTTTTTGTTTTCCTTAGTGTGAGCACAGTTAGCTTTCAATGTTCTAAATGAACATTATCTTTTTAATATGGACTAACCGAGCTCACACAGGGCATGGTACACTGTAAGAACCCAGGGTATGTTGAATGAGCAAGTTTTCTAGATACACGATGCAATCTGATAATCTTTGCTTCGATTTTGGGGAGTGGGAAGCACTTTTTCTTTTTACAGGGAGAAAAATTGGAGGAATAATTAATGTGTTTGTAGTAGGGTCCAAATTCATGCATTATTAATGAGATGTGTATAAGTGAAACAAAGACAAACATCCTTTTTTTGTTTGTTTTCCTTCACTGAGCTCATGTTGCCTGGAGGTCCTGTTTGCATTGACAAAGGATCTTTTCCTTGATAGCCTTTGTTTTGTCCAGACTGAAAAATTTCTTGGGGGAAAATATTTAGTCCAAAGTTCAAGCCCTCTTCTGGGGGCAGTTTCTTACCTCTGAAGATTTCCCCCTCTCTCCCCTCTTGTCTTCAGGTAGAGGACTGTGTGCTGAGCAGAGGGAAGAGGGCCTCAAAGCCCCACGATGCCCTCACAGGCTCTTGGCTTGGGCTGAGGAGCCTGTTCCCTGGGCTCTGCTGCTCATAGAGGGGGTAATTAGACCTGTGCACCTCAGATACTGTGCTGGGATCCCCTGCTGATGTCAGGGGCCTATGCACACCCCATCCCCAGGCCACATCTGTGAGATGGCCCTCTTAGTACCTGAATCCTCCCTCCTACCCCACTCCAAGACTCCTCTTGCCAGCTTTGTATGACACTGTGGTACTTTGGACCTGCCCCCAGCCTGCTCTCTAGTTCGAGATGTCTGGCAGTCTACAAGAGGTTGCCTGGTTTCCTGGCTTACACTGTGTTCACAGATACTCCCCCAAACCTCTCTGACTGCCCCATGAGGTCTGGGCCTGGCTCTTTCCCTTCCTCCCATTCAACTCCTTTCTGTAGACCAGAAAGGCTATAGTGTTTCCTTTGTGGGCTAACAGCTGCTCATCTCTCTTTCTGCCCTATGACCTGTCCTCCAACACCCAGCTCAGCTGAGCACACATGTGTTTTTTTTTTTTCCCCAACATGTTCTCCCTTTAACAGCAAAACTCAGCTTTGGCAAAGGAAAGATATTTGTTTTTAAACTTGTCTAACTATAATCATTTAAGAACCATTTTTTACAGAGATGGCTCTCATTCTCACCAAATTCTTCTATTGGTCCAACAGGTAGAGACCTGTAGGAAGGGGGACAAGGATCACTAAACACAAAAGGATATTGACTAAATGGCTCAAGAATCCTAGGCCAAATGTTTGAAGTATTTAGCACTTGTGACGCTACTGTGAAGTAAATGATGGTGACATCAATTCCCTGGTTGGGAGGGGCTTGAGCACTCATTCTACAACTTCATTGTTACCAGGTTATGAGTCATTTGCAAGTTATGTGCTCAGCAGCTACTTAATTCCAAACATGGGAAAAGTATTACCACGTTTTTACATGCTTACACGTTCTTACATGTTGTTAAACATGTTTCAGGGAAACCACCCTGTATAAAGATTAATGGGACAAAGATAGAGGTAGAATTTTACAGACCTCCAACAGTGAAAGACCCTGGAAAAAGAGTGAAGTAGAGCCTTATAAGAGCAGGGTGCCATAATTTGAAGCCCAAAGCGGACAAAGGACTAGAGGAAAAGCTCCTTCTACCTGTGAGACCCAGAGCAGAACGAAGCGGTGAAGAGGCCACAGCTGGGTGGACGCATGTGGAGATGCACACGGAAAGAGACCCAGATGTCCATTCCCGGAGGGAAGAGCAGAGGGGAACAGAGGGAGCTGCCCTACCTTGACTTAGGGTCAACTTTACCCACCACGAATCAGAGGACTTTGTGGGTAACCAGTCCAGTTCAGAAAAGTCTACTTTTTGTGGACATTATGCTCCTGCTATTTTGCTTTTATCCCCCCTGGCTTTTGGGTTTTTTTTTTTTTTTTTTTTTTTTTTTTTTTTTTTTTTTTTTTTTACTAGTTTTCTTTTTCTAAATGCTTAAAGCCTCTGGTGAATGAATATTCATGGAGATTTGAATAGAGACTTGGAAACCTGGGCAGGTTAAAGTTAGGATTGGATGATGGTGGATATTGTTATTCTTTCCACTTTGAATGAAAGCAATTTTAACGACATTTCACCTCTGTGACATGAGGTCTATCTGTTCCCTTGCCCGCAAGCAGCAGTGCTTCCCTAGCCCATGGGCAGTGTCCCCTGACTTCCCACCAGCCCTCTGCTTCTGGCCAGGATGAATAGTTCTATTCTGCCAGAGCGAACCAGATGCTCCACTTAAATTAAATAAGCACAAAGAGCTAATATCGGGGAAGAGATTCTGAAGGTTTAGGGTTTGAAAGTCTTTGGCATTTAATTAGAAGGAATGAATTCAATATCATAATCACTGGTCACTGTCTATTTCAACTTCAATTTGAAGTAATTAGAATAAATCTGAAATTTAGTTCTTCAATCACATTATCCACATTTTGTCCACTCATATTTATTTGTTTATTGTTTATTGAGGATCTTGCTATGTTGTCCAGGCTGCCCTTGAACTCCTAGGCTCAGCCCCCTGAGTAGCTAGCACTATAGACATGCACCACCATGGTTAGCTATACACTAGTTACATTTTTAAGTGCTCAATAACCACATGTGGCACCTTATTGTATTGGCGTACAGTACTGGGCAATGTGGGTGGGGAAAGGATATTATAATCATATCAAAGAATCCTATTGGGCAGTACTAGTACAGACTTGTGCAATAAGTTCTCTCTGCTAGACGAGAACAAGGTTCAGGACTCTTTGTTTTTGTTTCTGCTTTTTAGTGAAATAGTTGAGGGGTGAGATGGGACCTAAAAGAAGAAGAAAAACATCATCAACGTTCCCAGAAGTCATCTCCCCCAGTTGCTCCATTCAATCCAGTTTGAATTACGCTGGGTGGCATTGCAAATTTGGAAACTGAAAAGGAAACTTGGAGAAATCAGTTACATTTGAACACTAGCAGCCATGAACTGAGCTGGCTTTTCATATGCTTGACTAAGCCAATTCCCTCTCCATAGCAGGCAGCCAGCACCTTCTAGAGCCAGTTGGGTCTGACAGCCAGTTCCACTTGGATTCAAGTCTAGTTGTGCCTTTTACTATCTGTGTTACTGGGGCAAAGTTGTTTGACCTCTCTGGTGGGGTGGTATCATGTTTAAAGGAAGATGATGATCCCTTGTTTATGCATTTTGGGATAGAATATACAATATTCTAACATATATCATATATTATATCATATAATATATGGAGGGGGTTGTGAGGGAGCATGCATGCTTGTTATGTAATTGGAATTTTCCATTAAGTTATCTTTCTTAGAGAATTAAGTAAACATACTAGATTAAAAAAAAAAAAAAAAAAAAAAACTTCTTCGGTGGCGCACGCCTGTAATCCCAGCACTTGGGAGGCTGAGGCAGGAGGATTGTGAGTTCAAAGCCAGCCTCAGCAATGGCGAGGCACTTAGCAACTCAGTGAGACCCTGTCTCTAAATAAAATACAAAAAAGGGCTGGGGATGTGATCCAGTGGTTGAGTGCCCTTGAGTTCAATCCCTGGTACAAAAAAAAAAAAAAAAAAAAAAAAAACCCACAAAAAACAAAAACAAAAAAACTTCTTGTACAGCTTTAGTTTTATAAATATAGGCCATGAATATTTTTTTTAAAATATGGGTAAATACTATTAGATTCTTGATCCTTGACATGAAAAAATACCTTTAAAAAATTTTAGTTTAAAGGTGAAGAAAAACAGACAAAACATAGATTTGATAACATAACATTTTAAACTTCTTTATAGCAAAGAAATAATACAAATCAAATTAAAAGGCAAAAAGACCAAGGAATAAATTGTCTTTTTAAAAACATATTTTTATTTTTAATTGACATTAAGGAGCATATATTTTTAACTAATACAATAAGCAATATGTTATAATGCTTAACTTTAAAAAATGAAAGTTCAGAAAAATATGCTAAAACTCTCAATGAAAGTAAATGGACAGAGGATATGATGTTGCATAGGAGTAGAAATAGAAATTGTTAAGAAATGAAAAAAAATGTTCACTATTAGAAATTTAAAATATGCAAATTTTTTTTGCCTGTGAGTGTGGTTGGGGAAGACTTATGTTATTACATTTTTAAGGAAAGAGTGTGTATTTCTAATGTTACATATGCACAAACACAAACAAATTATAAAGAAACATAGTTTGTATTATATTTACAGTGTATTTCTAAGAGATGAAATTATGTATGCTATATGACTACCAAAGTCTACCTCTCCATTTTACTCTTGATGGGTATCTGGGTTGTTTTTGGTTTAGAGCTTATAAATAATCCTGTTATGGACATCTTTGTGCAGCTCCTCTCATTCACAAGTGCACATGTTTCTTTAGGGTTTGAACCTAGAAGCAGAGGCTATGCCCTACAGTATATTCTGTAGTATGTCCTGCAGTGTGTGTATATTTAGTGGCTTTAATGCTAACGCCAAAAAGTTTCCCAAAGTGTTCTTATGCATTTATACTCCCCAGCAGCTCAGGAGAGTTCCTACTGTGGTACATTTTAACAAACAGTATTATCTCAGTCATTGTAATCCCAGCCTGTTGGGTGGTCGGTACTGGTGTCTCAGGAAGGCTAGCTGCATTTCCCTGTGAACTAATGAGCTTGAGCACCTTTTCCTATGTTGACTGGCCTTTTGTGGATGCCTGTTTAAAGTCTCTTATCCATTTTAAATGTGTTACTTTTATAAGCAAAAAAATTATTATTTAAACAAACAAAAAGAATTGATCACTTTCTGCCAGGCCCTTAGCTTACACTAGAAAGGACATCTGACTGAGTAGTGACATCTTAACTAGTCGTCCAAGAAGGGCCCCAAACTTTAGCAGAAATTGCTTTAGCTTTTCCTTTCTGGAGTTGTTTATCATCCAGTGCTGATTGTTATTTATGTACATATCTTCTATCTTCTATTAGGCTATTAATTCTCAAATGTGACAGCATTTCTGTTTCATTTTACATTCCTTAGTACACTTGACATTGTACACTGCATGTGATAAATAATATATTTTTTTGGGTAAAGAGCAATGTGTGGCCTTGAATAGCATTTTATAGTTTAAGTATTGGTATGCAAATTCAAATAGTCTAATCTATCCTCTTATTTCAAAGGAGAACAGATGGAGGTTCAGAGACCCATGCCAGAGAGCAAATCAGTGACAGGCCAGGTTAGGCACTTTGATACTTATTTCACTCCCCTTTCCCTTATATCACACTACCTTCTAAGAGATGAGAAGATCAATAATGAATGACAGGCATATCCACCCCCAAATTAACACCATAGAAACTCTTCCTACTGAATGATTTTTGAAACCAAAAAAATAAAATGATTTGAGACAGGCACTGAAACTGCACTTGACCAACAGAATGTATCAATGGTCATGGACAATCTCTGTCATTGGGTTTTTCTTTAGGATGAGGTTTGGTTGCAAAGATGCCTTAAGCTCTCAGGAGAAATGTGACCTCCTCTTCCCCACTCAAGAAAAAGAAGAAGAAATGTGTCTTTGTGACCAAGACTTAAGTACAGACAATAAACTGAAAGTGTTGAGAAAATGACAATATTGCAAGGTAACTGGATGAATTGTTGGACAGTAGGAAATATTCTAAAGGACCAGGAGTGAACCTTGTAATCTAAGAAAGGTGATAAATTCCTACAATCAGTAATCCATAATACAATAAGAAATTGATGAAACGGAAAAAGAAAATTATAGATATAATAAGATTGGGCTATTTACAGCAAATGTGAGGGGCAGCCCAAATCAAGCCCATGCCTAGATCCATGTCTTCTCCATTCCCCCAGAAATACAGCAAATGAAATGAGTGGAGGCTCTCACAGCCTAGGCCACGCCATGATTCTCATTCAGACCCCTAGCAGTCTGGCCTGGAGAAAGAGAATGGGAGAACGAACAGTAGTTTCTTGGAGGCCACACAATGCCTTCCAGCAACTGATTCTTAGGAGGAGGGGTCAGGTCAGCCTCCTCTCCTATTAACTTCTGTGAAGTCATTGTCATTTCAGCAGGGATTTTCCCAAGAGTGGAAGCTTCCCAGATTCCTGTTTGGAGACCTTGAAGGCAGCCTTTGACCTTGGCAGCTACAGTAGTGAAAGTATTAGTGGGATCAATGTTGAAGCTTTGTATTAGACTTGATGTGGGAGAAATAAAAGAGGATTCATTGTCCCTGTCCTACAGCTTCAGCCAAGGCATGTAACCTAAGTTTAATTTAAGAGAAGTCTACAGTGCAGCATAAACACTCCGAGGCTTTTCTTTTTTGTTTGCATTATTGGGGATTGACCCCAGGGCCTCACACACCTTAGGCAAACGCTCTATCACTGAGTGACATTCCCAGCCTCTGTAATTCCAGAGTTCAGCATGGTAAAGATGTGACTGAGGTTCCCACGAATGTAATGCTTATTGGAATTTACATAACATCAATATGTCAGTGCAAAAGGATTTCATAGGACTTTGGAAAAATCATCAAGAGAGAGATTTTCCTCAACTGGTCTTTGAATTCATTGAAGCTGCTTTGTTTTAGCAAAGAGCTGCCTGCTATAACCACAGAATATCCAAGTAAAGTGAAAAAGAGAAGGACAAATTTTAAAGCATGAAAGAAATCATGTCCATTTTTATTTGGTGGGAATTCAATAAGGAGCATAATATTTAACATCTGTTTTCTTTTTGCTTATAAATGAAAGGACTGAGAAATGAACTTTAACCTAACCTGGTTTTGAGAAGAAGAACCCTACACTGGGAACTTTTGCAAATGCTTACCAACTTTGTAAATAAAACTGATTTCTCATGGCAGTGACCTAAGTTGAGAGAGGAGAGACTGGTCTTATGATTCTTTGTCTTTCCCAACATATGAATGAGATAGCAGATCTTTGATACGTCTTGTTTGCTGACTGTGTGAAAGGAATGGTTCTTTGCGCAGCTTGGAAGGAAATGACCACAGAATGGAGACATTAAGGCTTCTCAAGTCCATTTAAAGTACAGAATGTTCAGGAAGAGGGGTGAAAGTACACTCAGTTTGTTTTCAATTCATAAGTTATCCAGCTTCAAAAGATTTATCTAGGTACGAATATTTTTTGTTAGTTCAAGCAAGATATGCAGGCTTGAACCTAGCAGAAATAATCTTTGTTTAAATAATTATCTTTTATTTGATTATTCCTAAGCTTTAAGTTGAGGAGTTTAGGGTAAAGTAGACTTTTCATTGTGGTCTGGAGCCGTATCAAATCTGAAGTAGTTTTTGATCCAACTCATTCATTTCTTCCTCCAATGATTCTTTTGGGGATTTAACAAACCTTTAAATTTCACCAAAGATAGAGAAATGCAATACAAAGCACAGCAGCCCACATCTTTGGGAAAGAGAAGGAATTTTATTGTGACTTGTTCTTCTCACTTAGCTGCTTCTATCCAAAGAGAAAAAAAAAGTATGAAATGAACAAATAAGGAGGCCACTGCTAAGCCACCTCTCACTTCTTTTCTTTTCTTTCTTTCTTTTTTTTTTTCTTTTTTTTTTTTTTTGGTACCAGGTTCAATAACTCAGGGGCACTCAATCACTGAGCCAGATCCCCAGCCCTATTTTGTGTTTTATTTAGAGACAGGGTCTCACTGAGTTGCTTAGCACCTTGCTTTTGCTGAGGCTGGCTTTGAACTCATGGTCCTCTTGCCTCAGCCTCCCAAACTGCTGGGATTATGGGTGTATGGGTGTGTGCCATCACACCTGGCTATTTCTTCTCATTTCTAAGAGTAGGATTTAGAAGGCTACCAGGTCATTGCCCCAGACATTGGGTGGAAGTCAAAGCCTCTCTTCTATCTATGGATCCTCTACTCCTTCCCCATCTCCTGTCAAGCAAGCAAGTGGTGTGTATGTGCGTGTGTGTGCGCCCGAGCATGTGAGCATTTGTGTATTAGTGTGTTTGTTTTCTTCTTCAGCTAAAGGATTAGTTGTCAGCAGGGGTTGATGATGTTGGAGACATGTTTGATTGTCACCACTGGATATGGTACTGCTGTCCCATGGGTGGAGACCAGGGATGCTGCTAACATACCAATGCACAGGACAGCATCCACAACAGTGAATTCTGTGGCCCCAAATGTCAACACTTCTGAGGTTGAGAAACCCTGACCTAATATATTAGCTGTAGAGGTCACTGGTCATACAAAGGCATATGGAGAAGTCCTAGGTAAAGAACAGGTAGGTATTTCAAGTTGTTTTTCGTAAAATAAGAGAGTGAGGTGGGTAGGTAGGTGGGCTTTAGAACCAGTGACCTGAGTTCACAATGCAACTCTGCCACTTAGTAGCAGGTGTCCTGGACAAATTACTTAACTTCTCTGAACCTAGTGGGGAAATATAATTAACGACAAAATCTCCTCTCAACTCAGAAAACCTCTTTACAAGGTAGGAGAGAAAGCAAACAGTTTTACTATGGAGTAAGCATTAAACCAGAATGCGATGCCTATTACAGGGAACTCACTAGAGGGATTGTAAAGACAGAAAGAAATCTCCCTCTTTTACACATACTAAGTGGATCTAACCCATTATCTGGAGTAGGGTTTGCAATTTGGAGTCAGGTGAAGAGTAGGCCCTAGTCCTCCTGGACACCCAGAGATGGGCACTGCTGATTACATTTTAAAGAGGTAGTTCCCAGGTCCTCAATGAAACATTCCTGATTTGTATACATTTGAAAAGGACAGAAACATAAACTATGAAAACAAACAAACAAAAAACTCTACAGGGCTTAGAGTGTCCCTTCCCTTATTTTCAACCAAGAGAATTAAGCCTCTTATTTCTTTCTTTTTTTTTTTTTTTTTTTTTTTTTTTGTGGGGGTGTACCAGGGATTGAACTCAGGGGCACTTGACCACTGGGCCACATCCCCAACCCCATTTTGTATTTTATTTAGAGACAGGGTCTCACTGAGTTGCTAAGTGCCTCGCCCTTGCTGAGGCTGGCTTTGAACTTGTGATCCTCCTATCTCAGCCTCTTGAGCCACTGGGATTATAGGCATATGCCACCCCGCCCAGCTAAGCCTCTTATTTTTAATTTGTATTTGCT
Organism: Tamias sibiricus; assembly: GCA_025594165.1. Classification (NCBI taxonomy): domain Eukaryota; kingdom Metazoa; phylum Chordata; class Mammalia; order Rodentia; family Sciuridae; genus Tamias; species Tamias sibiricus. The sequence goes on along the minus strand of CM046666.1, from coordinate 123,004,333 downwards.
CTTGTATTTCTCAAGTTGCTTGGTCTATAAAAATAGGTAATAATAATAGTAACTACTTCTCAGAGCTGTTGTAAGGACTAAAAGAGTTAAATGTGTATAGGACTTAAGACAAGTGTTTATCACTTAATAAATGTAAGGCCTTGTGATCGGCAGGAATTTAAGACAGTCCCAAGATGCCTGGCCCTGGGATATGTGCCTTGTATAATCCATTCCCCTTTAGTGTGGGCAGAACCCAAGATCATGAAGGGCTAGAACTTGTGATGAGATACCCCTCAGTTGCCTTTTAGTTTACCAAAGGGAGAGGGTCTAAGGAGGAGGCCGTATGGCCAGGAACTGCAGGCTCCTGTAGGATCTTAGGGTGGCTCCTGTGGGTGACCCAGCAAAAGGGCTAGAGCCTCCATCCTGTCCTATAGCCACAGGAACTGCATTATGCCAACAACTATGTGAGCCTGAGAGGTCCTGGAGGGAACGCACTCCAGGCAACCCCTTTATTTCAGTCTTGGGAGACCCTGAGCAAAGGATCCAGCCCAGCTGGGCCTGGGCTTTGGACCTATAGAAACAATGGAAATAACAAACAATTGTTATTTAAAGTCACTAACTTTGTGGTATTTTGTTATGAGTGATAGCAACTGGCACTGGCCTTAAAAGAGAAAAAAGAAAAAAATAAAAGTGACATTTCAAGCTCATGTCACCAACCGAATCAGTAGGAAAAATGTTCACCTCAGAAGTTCACCTCTGTCACGGCCTAGCTGCATGAAGTACCTCAAGTGCTTTGTGGAGCAGGAAAACACATCAATAAATACATTAAACAAACCAACTGGGTGTGATTCTCAGGGCAAGTCCCTTTAGCTCAGTTTCCCAGGTTAGTAGAGTGAACCAGAGGGTGACTAGGTGGCTGTGTTTACTGCAGTTCTGAGTCTCTCAGGATCCCAGCTAGAGAGTGTGGAGGAGGAAGGGTGCCTTTGTAAAAGAGACCATTTCAAGCCTGAGCAAATAGGACGGAACATCTCAGCTCCCCTGTGGCACGTACACTTTGGTTGTTCCCACGAGAGCAGACTGAGGCCTGCCTCCAAACAGTCAGTGGGTTTGTCTCAAAACATCTTATTTATAGATACTCTGTGTGTGTGTGTGTGTGTGTGTGTGTGTGTGTGTGTGTGTGTGTTTTAATCTTAAAAGATTAAGTCCCTTGAAATACATGTAATTAATCTTGGATTTATTCTTAAAGAATAAAGAGAGGCTTTATCTGAGGGTTCCAGAAGGCTATTGATGGGTCCAGGAAGATGTTCTCAGGTGCTAGCTGACTCCCAGCAAAGGTGACCTTCATCCAAAGTTCTTTAGTTTCAGCAGAGCACCAGCCTTCTCAGCAGTCAATTAGAATGGAGATGTGCTGTCAAAGGGAAGGGAGGGGAAGGAGGGAGCAAGGGGGGAGGGAGGGGGAGAAAAGAAAAAAAAAAAAGAAAAAGAAAAGGTGGTTGAATGAGACGGATATCATTTTCCTAAATGCATGATTGAAGGCCTGAATTGTACGAATATACTTTGTATACAAACAGTTGTATGTAAAAAGATGCTAAATACATGTACTATGAGTTGTACATATTAAAGATTATAAAAATAAAATTAAAAAAAAAAAAGAATGGAGATGTGCTGATTACCACCTGGCTCTCCCAGAGATTCTGCCTGGGCAGATGCTAAGAACTGGGACTCAGGAATTGGTTTCAGTGAGTACCTATGATGATTTTGAAAGCAAACTTTCTGTGGGTTGAACTGTGAATAGCTCAAGCTTGAAGGAAGCATTACAGTGAATAGGAGATTACTTGGAGTATCCAGAAGGGTCCCAGCAGGAAGTTGACTCCAACTCCTGTGACTGAATAAAGACATTTCAATGAAGAAATTTTAGAATGTGGGCAGGTGTCGGGGAACAATAGGGATTATTCAGGCACCCAGTGACTGGCAAAGGCAGGGAGTTGTCATCAACCACAGGAGTGAAGGAGGCAAGGAGGGTATAATATTGTCACTAAATCCCCTTGAGCCATGGGGTTGATAAGGACCCCCAGCAGAGGCAGTGGATAAGAAAGGACGCAGCATGTGCCAGGACTCTGAATGGGAGAGAGTAGGAGGACACTTCCCATGGCAGAACCCAACTGGAAGCTAGCCAACAAGACAGCCCACCTGTATCACCCCAAGGGTGAACTTCCCAGGGCACCGAGAAGGGCAGTAAATGGATGGGAGACTGGTGGTCATGGAAAGTAACCAACACATTTTAAATCTAAATAATAATAATAATAATAATAATAATAATAATAATAATAATGGCCAACATGAAGAATTTCTGGGCATTTAAAAGAGTGAACAGACCCAAAGGGAAATAGTAACTACTACCGAGAGAGATTTGGTTGCATGAGACGCCCCAGGCCAGGTATCCTAGCATCACGTTGGAACGTGGGAGGTATGAAGAAAGGAAGAAGAGGAAAGCATGATGGTAGGGCAGCACCGTGCACTGTGCACCTGACAGATTCTTTTGCTGTTGCACCGGAGAACTGTGAGTATTACACCAGAGCGTCTGTAAGAGCTTCCAAAGGCACCCAGAGGAACATCTGCTCTCCTTGGCACCCCTTCAACGCCTTCCTTTGCTAACAGCATTGCTGCAGCTCACTGCTGCCCTCTGGATAAAACAAACCACTGTAACCAACACAGAACACTCATCATAAGCTGCTGTGTCACTATGAAGAGTTAGAAGGCATCTATGTCCCTCACTAGATTATGACCACTACTAAAAGAATAGTAGCTAAAAAAAATAATAATAATAACTATGTCACTAGACCACATATTTCAGCTAAGAGCACAGTTGAGATACAGATCAAAAGGAATCTCTTTTATCTTTTCTTTAACTAAGTTGGCTTTTCTCTCAAATCTCTGCTCATTGGTAAATGCAGGAAAAGCTAAGTGTTCAATCTGATTTAAAGTTTAGCACTCCAGTTATTTAAATGGTTCCTTAGGCTACCCTAACTCACTATTGGATATAGTTGTTCAGTGGCTCCATTAGCTTGGCCTTAACCCCTGCATGTTGAGCTAATGGAAAAGGTGGGTGCTAAAAGTAAGCATGGAAAAGAGGTACCTTATTCATTCCCCATGTGCTATGGAATGTGGACAGTCCTTGAGCATTGGCTGGAATTTGTGCCTCTTCAGTGAGCAACTCTGTGTTCAGAGGCTGATGTTTTGCATCTCTTCAGGACTTGAAATCTGCAGCTGGTAAACTCTGGCTCCAAGAATGTTTTTAAAAATAGTTAATGTAGCTAATGAGCTACAGACCCCCAGCTTTCAGCTGATGTCTCCCCTCTAGCTCCTTGGCTTGGCCGTCATCTGTAGCCATTAATAGGTGAATTGATAAACTGTGTATTTGTCCACTCAATCTGGCATAACAAAGTACCACAGTCTGGTGGTTTAAACAACAGACATTTATTTTCTAATAACTCTGATGGTTAGAAGTCCAAGATCAAGGACCCCCGCCAATTCAGTTTCTGGTGAGGGTTCTCTTCCTGGTTAGAGGACTGCCTTCTTGCTGCATCTGAATATAAACTTGCTTTGGGACAGCAAGCTTCCTGGGACCTCTTCTTAAAAGGACACCAGTTCCATTGGATTAGAGCTCCACTCTTAGGACCTCATTTAACCACATTTATCTTTTTGAAGGCCCTATCTTCAAAGACAATAAGTCATATGGGGGTTAGGACATTAACATATGACTTGGGGGACACAATTCAGTCTAAACATTGTGGGTGGTTAAATCCAGATAATGGAATCTAATATATAATATATTATTTCAATTATAGGAGATTCTGGAAAGGTATGTACAGTGCAAAGATCAATGGTTGTCAAGAATTAGGGGGAAGGAAGGGATGAATAGGCAGAGCACAGAAGACTAGGGCAGTGAAAAGACTTTGTATGGTATTGTAATGGTGAACGCATGTCATTACACATTTTGTCCAAGATGTAAAATATACAGAACAGTGGGTAAGCAATGTTATAGACTTTGGGCAAATATGTTGTGTTGATGTAGATTCATCAACTTTAATAAATGTAGCACTCTGTGAGCGATTTTAATAATGGGAAAGGATGTAGGTGGGGTGGCATGGGACATGTGGTAGTTCTCTGTATTTTTTGCTCAATTTTGCTATGAACCTAAAACTGCTCTTAAAATAATAGCCTATTTATGAGCAAAGAAAATATTGTGACCAGAGACTCATAAGAGTATAACTCTGTGTTTTACCTAAGAGCAATAATTTAGAGTTCAGGGAGAAGAATAAGTTTTTTTTTCCTCTAACCACCACAATTTCTTAGTTGAAACAAATCCCTGTAATAAAATACTAATTAACAAAACAAAAATAAGCAGAACTTTATTAACATGTTTATTTCAAGTACACTTGGGAATCACCCAGGGAATAAGTGGTTGTCAAAGTGGTGGCTTTGAATTCCTGCTTGTATAGCATTTTTTTTTTTTTTTTTAAACCGGTGATTGAACTCAGGGGCACTCGACCACTGGGCCACATCCCCAGCCCTTTTTTTGTATTTTATTAGAGACAGGGTCTCACTGAGTTGCTAAGTGCCTCCCATTACTGAGGCTGGCTTTGAACTCATGATCCTCCTGCCTCTGCCTCCCAAGTGCTGGGATTACAGACATGTGCCACTGTGCCTGTCTTTGTATAGCATCTTTAACAAAGAGCAGTGAAGTTTTGGAGAAGTGACAAGACAGAGGAAAAGGACTTGGCGTCTCATGGACAGTGATTTGGGGGAAAATGGATAAATGGAAGATGAAGGCTAGTTAATAAAACTATCAGTGTAGATTCCTGGGATATCATCTCCAGGTTTCCAAGAGTCCACGATTGTCCTCAGTGGTTAGCTTTTATTCTCTTCCTGGTACAAGAGGGGTGGGGCAGCTTTGTATTTAGAAATCTATGTCCTGGTTTTAGGCAAATAGAGTAGGGACAGAGAGTTTTCCTGCATTTTCTTCATCTTAATCATCTATGGCTCATATTTCAGGGCATCATCTTCTGGTCTCCCAGTGGTGACTGTAATGAATTCAACTCTGGCCAATTACACACAGGGGCCATGTACGTGCTCACTCTAGTTAGAAAGCCAGGAGGGGCTGGTGAATACTCATCTGGTTACCTTGCCTCTCACCTCCCTTCCTCCTTTTTTTCTTCTTCCCAATTCTCTGGGGGTGGGACAGCTTTGTGTTTATAAATCTACATCCTGGTTTTAGGCAAACAGAGACAGTCTTGCTTCCCTGCCAAATAGAAAGAGACAATCCTGCTTCCCCGCCACACACACTGGCCTTCACTAACCCACTTCCTGTTCTCGAATTCCCTTATGAAAAACTCTGTGATGTGGTTGGTCAGTCAGACACATTGGTAAACTGAAGACATGAAAGTGATCTTTTCTCAAGATATTAGGCAAGTTTGTAAACCCAACGTCATGCTGCAGATCCTATGATGCTGGGCCAGAAGAGACAATCACCCCCTCTCCCTCTGGATTCATTCTCTAATAATCTGTCTGATCTCCCTGAGGACCCCTCCATGGGACCCCTCTTTGGCCTAGATATTCCAGGCCAAAGAGCAAAACTGGAAGTGCAGGCAATGCCAGAAGGACACAGTTCATTAATTGCTTGTAACATATCATCCTCATTTCCCCTGAAACCCTCACAGAGCAGAACTCTGTACCTACACTAGGAGAGGGGCTCAGTAGAAATGAGTTGGAACCTGCCTTGTAGGAGCTATGAGATGGTGGCCACACCCTCAAACTACAGGTGCTGATCTGTATCTTCTCCCTTCCTTCTTCCTCCTCCAATTGCCACATCTTAATGATCCTGTAACCAAATATCGCTTCAAGCGGGGGAAAAACCCCACAAATGCACAATCATCTTGGTCACTGATACCTTCTCCCTCCATTTTTAGAGTGCCAGCCCCTCCCAGGAAGTAGCAACTCTCAAGGAACCACATGGTTCTCATCAGATATCTTCACAACCTTTTGGAAGGTCATTGGAACTTGGGGGAGCTTGAAATGAGACTGCATTCTACGAGTGAATTTCAGAAATCAGCCAGCACAGCCATAAGAGTAGCTCTGTTGACTGCTGTGGGTAAACATGATAGAAAGTAGTAATATAATGAAAACAAAAAATCAACTGGAATGGGAATTAATCAGCAATGGACACAGGCTAAAAAGAGATTCAAGCATGAGTTGGAGAGGAAGGAGCTCTATCAGTTGCTGTGTGTTTGATCTGTCTGGAAAATCCATCTTTAATATGGGGATAGACATTACTGGCCATCAGTGCCTACTGCCATTGTGCCCTGATTACTTTTGTGGGCACGCCACACTTACCAAGCAATTTGGTGTTAATGCAGCTTGGTTAAAAGGATGGAAAGGGCTACTCGGTCTACCATGAATACAAAGTTCTAAATTAGTATTCTGACTTTGCACATCATTACCTTGTGGGGTTTGTTGGAATGAGTAAGCATCTCATTTCTAGCCAACCTGAGGGCATTGAACGAGATCATATTTTTACCTAGATTATGTTTATGAACCAGATTTGTAAGTAGTGGTGAGTTCACCAAACCAGATGGTGATTGGTAGGGTCTATCTGGAGGCTGGTCAGTTTCCCCATCATCCACTATAACTTTTCCCTTCTTCTTGAGTTTTTTCAGGCTCAAGAATTATTTGGTAATGCACGAGAATGATGTTCCCCCTGCTTAGTACTTGTATTGCTTCTTGCTGCCAGTCTGTTGGAAATACCCTGTGGCCTTCTTATCCCACAATACGGGACACTTCTGCTTCTGGTGAGACAGAGCTCTCAAGAACAATGTAAAAGTAAATTCATCAAAAATTACCAATACTTTTACAACTGCAGGAAAAAAGTTCCTGGGGAGTTTGCATTTAAGAGGAACTTCTACCCCTATTCCCATCCCTCCCGCCCAATGCCCCTGTGTAGATGAGGGGGCCTACTCACATGCTAGAAATGTGGGATTTCTTTTCTAAGATTTGCCATATTGCTTGGTATCAAACAGAGGTAGAGACTGGTCAAAAAGTAGGTTTAAGTTCTATTACTGTCTGAGTGGGTGGAAGCTACCATTCTACCTTGGAATTAAACCTGGAAATGAGTGTTTGTAAAATATATCCAACCAGATTTTTGTTGCGGCCATTTTCTAGCAACTCTTCATTTTTGGACAGATAAAAGTGTCAGACCTGTGTATTTTGCTCTGGTGCCATGAAGATATTTGAATGGAGAGAAGCCTTTTTTTTTTTTTTTTTTTTTTTTATAGAAAGAATAGCATACCACCAGAAAATGTTAACCACACATATCTCAAACAGGACTTGAGTTCTAATGTGATTCTGACCCTATAACAAGCATCAGTTTTATGAAATTCTTTATTTGCTACAGGACTTAAGTAGTCTGACTCTTGGTAATATGGTTCTCATGATACTTAACCATTCTTCCCAGAGATTTTGGTTGACTTATTTCTTGTTTTATGCTGGAAACAAGAAATAAACCAGTTAAGACCCTTTTATTTGAAAATTTTTCTACCCATGAAAATTGTGAAGATCATTGGCAAAGGTCAAGTTTTATGTTCTATATGTTATTTGGCTATGTCTTGTATCTTTGTACAAGAAGTAGCATTTACAAGAATATTATATGAACATTCCCAAATGGGAAATTTAACATGATCTGGAACCCTTTTGATAATGGATACTTGATGGACTCAAGTACGTTTTTACATGGGCTCATATTAGCTTCCAGTTAATCAAGAAGTTATACCTTATTTCTTAGTCACTTAAATGAGCAGTTGACACATGGAGCAACTTCTTTTTGTTCTGTGATGGTTTGTTGCCAGTACCCTATTTCAAATTTGGAAAAGTTCCAAGATGTCTACCTTGGTGACCCCAGTGGTAAGGGCTAGTATTTTTCCCTTCCCTCTCTCCCCCCAATTCCCAGTACTAAATGAAACAGCTCACCATCAGGATGATATCAGAAGACTATTGTTTTAAAAGTAGTGATGATATCCATGTGGATTTTATTTTTAGGAAAAAATTTAAATTAGTGGAAAAGGGGTTGACAGTATACCATTTTTAAAAAAATGTCTTTTTAGTTGTAGATGGACACAATACCTTTATTTTATTTATTTGAATTTCTGAAGTGCTAAGGATCAAATCAAGTACCTCACATGTGCCAGGTGAATGCTCTACTACTGAGCCACAACCCCAACCCCATGATTATTATTATTGTTATTATTATTATTTTGGTAGTGCTGGGGATTGAATCCAGGGCCTTATGCATGCAAGGCCAGCACTTTACCAACTGAGCTATATCCCCAGTCAATATGCCATTTTATTTAGTTTACAGTTGTTGCCATCTGTGATACAATTAATGCTTGTACTGACAATTTTCCAAAGCAAAAAAAAATATATATATGCATATATATATACATATATATATATATACATATATATATATCCTCCTGTAATGTACCCAATGTGCTATGCAGAGGGATATCTCTCCTATCCTGTGAAATATGATGTTGACTTATTCTTGTTTTAATTAGCCGAACAAATTACTACTGTAATGTTGATGTGAGCTTATTTTTTTAAATTTCTTTTTAGATGTTGATGGACCTTTATTTTATTCATTTATTTATATGCGGTGCTGAGAATCAAACCCAGTGCCTCACACATGCTAGGCACGTGCTCTACCACTGAGCCACAACCCCAGCCCTTGATGTGGGATTATCTTTATGTGAATTTGTTCAGATCAGAAAACAATGCAATTTGAACTTTTTGAATCTATAGTTCCATAATCAGATACCTCTTAAATATTAAGCAATTTTATGTTTATTTAAAGAAAACTTTACACAGGCATTACAAGGAAGTTTTAGAAGTTATAAATATATATTTTCAAAACACATATGGTTTTCTCCCAAATATGGTTCTGATAAATGAAACTTACATGTCTTTTGAACTGAAGAGTTAGCCAACAATCTAAATAAACAAAATAATGCATGATAATTTTCCATGACAGATTTTTAAAATGTATTTCTGACTTTTGTTTAGTTCAGGACTGTATTAACATTTCTTGACCAGCATTTCTAGGAGTAAGATAAATTCTTCTGGCATGAAAGAAAATGTATGTGTATTTTAGATTAAACTTTAGATTCTCAAGTTTTTGGACGTAATGTGTATATCATTTATCTGCCTCTTTATATCCAGTCCCAGGAAGAACATGTGGGAAGGAGTTGGAAATGACTAAAGGGATTTGGCTTGATTGGTGAGTCAGAGGCCTCAAAAGTCAAGTTCAAATCCCCTGGAGATAGCTGTAGATTGGCATGGGACAGAAGCCTCTCATCTGGATCTTTCTATTGTTCATCTGTCTGTGTGGTGGGCACACTGCTACCCTATGCTCAGCATCATGCAGGGATGTTGGTATTTCTCACAGGAACCCAATCACATCCCAAAACTTAAAAAAAAAAAAAAAAAAATAACCTCATAGCTTTTTTTATTTTGGAAACTATTGCTGAATGTTTAACACAAGGCATTATCAATGTGAATGTTAAAATTGTATAAATCTAGGAATTGGACATGGTTTATCATAGTGTAGTACTTAATCTCTGCACAAGTAACAACTTAAGAAAACAAGAAGTTCTGTGATTTCTGTCAAACTCCACGGTTTGTAACATCCAGCAAGAAGAAGCCCATGCAACTTTGGAATATCACAAGCAACTCCTTAAAAGATGACTGGTGAAGGAGTTCAACTCGAGGAGGTAGAGAGCTTCTGGGCTCTACAAGTGGTGCTACATGGGTGAATGAACAAGCAAAACTGAAAGGACGCTGGGGAGGAAGAGCCCACAGAACTTCCCACAGCCTGCAGGTGCATGAGGGCAGAGAACACAGGTGCCAGTCCTGGAGGAGCCCAGCAGGAGCCACTGCATTTGGAAGGGTTGCTGCCTGAGCAGACTCTGCCTCATTTTTTTCACTACTTAGCACTTAGGACTGGAGAGATGTCCAAGAGAATGAATGCAAGAAGGAAAGCTGTGCTACCTTTCAAGGCAACAAACTGTTTCGGGCACATTCTGGGACAGTTTGTGAGGCCCCTCCACCTTCCATTCTGCTTCTGGTGGCTCGTGGCAGCCCCACATCCTCTCAGGCTGCAGGCTGTGGAGGAACTGCCAGACATCCGTAACTAGTTCAGACTGGGTCTGAATTCCCCCAGGAAGTAGGGCCCTGCAAAAGTGGGGGGGGGGGGGAGGGGGAGGAGCACTATCATCCATCAATTGCCTGAAGACATAGTTCCTGGAAAAAACCCGGAGGAAGTAGGTGGCTTGTTGTTAGGGAACTCAGTTTGTAGTGAGCATTAGGTTATAAATTATGTTTGGGTAGAGAACCTGCCTTGCTTGGTTCTCATATTTGTGGGTGCATATAAGGCAAAGGAGGACACAGATGGCTTCAGTTTTCCTCTTTATCTACTGAACTTCTGTGTGGTAAATAAGTATGCAACAAAGGCTCTTCCTGCTGTGAAGTGAGCACTACGAAGAGAAAGTTAAAGCAAAGTGAGAGGAGGTATATTCTTTGGGGACAGAATGGCTGGAGGCAGAAAAGTGAATAAACTTCCACCACCATCATTACCTCCATCATCACACACATGCTTGTGTACCCCTGTACCACCACCAATGCTCTGGTTCCCAAGAATCCACAGCTATATGAACACACCCTTCAAACTCGCATTTAAATGTTCTTTGTGATCACTATGCATTTAATTTGCAATACTAGGTACACATGTTAAATTTACAGTTTGGCAAGTCTTGACAAATCTAGACACCCAAGTAACCACCATATCATTCAAGATATAGAACTGCTCCATCACCCTAAAACGTTTCCTCATGTCCTTTGATGGTCAATTCCCTCACTTCACCCCAGGTATCATGTAACCATTGACCTCAGTCAACATATGTTAGATTTTCCCATTCTAGGCTTTCATATAGATAGAATTACATAGTATATACCCTTTTGCATTTGGTTTCTTTTATACATATGGCTTTAAAATGTTAAAATGTTAAGATCTATGTTATTGTATAAATTAGTACTTCATTCCTTTTTACTTAGTAGTATCCCAGTGAGTGGATGTTTTAGTCAGATTTTTTTAATTTTAATTTTTTTATTTTTTTTTGCTGTTGTGACTAAAAGACCTGACAAGAACAATTAGAGGAAGAAAAAATATGTGGGGGCTCATGGTTTCGGAGGTCTTAGTCCATAGACAGCCTGCTCCACTCTCTGGGGCTTCTCCAAGTCAGGCAGAACAACATGGCAGGAAGGTATGGTGGAGGAAAGCAGCTCACACGATGATCAGAGAGCTGAGAAAAAGACTCCACCCACCAGATATGAAATATATACCCGAAAGGCACACCCCAGGGACCCATCTCCTACAGCCACCCCCTACCTTCTTCAGTTACTACTCAGTTAATCCTGACAATTTACTGATTGGGTTAAGGCTCTTATAACCCAATCATATCTCCTCTAAACCTTCTTGCACTGTCTCACACATGAGCTTTTGGAGGACACCTAATATCTAAACCATACAGTGCACATACCACATTTATTTTTCCATTTACCTCTTGGTGAATATTTGTCTTATTGTCAGTTTGGGGCTTTTTTTTTTTTTAAATAAAACTTCTATGAACATAGGAGTAGCAGCCTTTGTGTGGACACGTGTTTTAATTTCTCTTAAATACTTTGGAATAACAATGCTGGATTATTTGATTGTATCGATTTTTAAAATTTTTTTTACTGTTGCTTATGTGTTTTTTATTGCATTAATTTCTACTCTTTATGATTGCCTTCATTATACGTTGGGTTAGATTTGCTTTTTTAATTTTCTAACTCTCAAGATGAAACATTAGATAAGGGACTTCAAATTTTTCTCATTTTCTTTTGGTTCCAGGGATTGAACTCAGGGGCACTTGACCACTGGGCCACATCCCCAGCCCTTTTTTGTATTTTATTTAGAGACAGGTTCTCACTGAGTTGCTAAGTGCCTCGCCATTGCTGAGGCTGGCTTTGAACTCACGATCCTCCTGCCTCAGCCTCCCAAGTGCTGGGATTACAGGTGTGTGCCACCACACCTGGCGAATTTTCTCATTTTCTAACATAAGCATGTAAAGCTATAACTTTTTCTTTAAGGACTGCTTTGGCTCCATCCACAAATTTTGATATCCAGATTGTCCTAGTCTTACCCAGTAGTGAAGGATCATGAAATGAAAATGCAAGCTGAAATCATGCAATGTGAGCTTCATAATAAGTGGAGGGAAATCACAACTGTCATTTAAAATTTTTGTCAGGACATTAAAAATTCATTGTGTTATAAATGCACAAGAAACATTTTAAAATGGCAAAACTAATATTTTAAAATATACTGTAATTTAAAGTATTAGACACATCTTCTTTGTAAAAGTTTATCAGGGAGTGGATACAGAATTTCAGTGCTTCAGTTTGAAAAAATGAAAAATTATGAAGCTGGATTGTGGTGACAGCTGCACAGCAGGCTGAAAGTACCTAATGCAGCTTAACTATACACTTAGAATGGTTGACATGGCAACTTCTCTATTATGCATGTTAACACAATTTTTAAAACTTATCAAGGGTCATTTGAGCAGTGCTGCTGCTTTCTCATGGTAAAATTTATGATACAGAGTAAGCATCTTTTCTATGAGTTGCCATACTCCTTATTTGTAAATCAATACATTATAATTATACATAGCAGTTGGGCATATTCTGCCATATTAATACATATACATAACATAATTTGAGCAATCTCATGCCCCAGTACCTCCCCTTCTCCTCCTTTCCTCCCTCCATCTGATCTGCTTGCTCTGCTCTGCTGATCTCTCTTCTACTACTATTGTTGTTGTTGTTAGTTTAATTAGTGCATCATAACTCTATATAAAGGTAGCACTCACTGTGGTATGTTTGTACATGGACACAGCATAACTTGGTAGATGTTGTTCCCCAGTACTTATCCATGTCTTTCCCTTCTCCCTCCCTCTCCATCCCCTTCCTCTGTTCCATTGGTCTTCCTTCTTGTAGGAGCCCTGTTTGGGGAGATAGCTAAGATTGCAGTTGACGACGGGCCATGGACATTTTTGGGCATTGCCGCCTTCTGTAGTCTCACGGGACTTGGCCTGGGATCTCGCGGGACTTGGCCCAGGATCTCGAGAGACTTGAGCCGTGACTCAGCAGATTGGGCGAGCGCCATTCCTGCTCGGGCACGTGAGATGAGACCTGAGAGAGAACGGACGGGGTTAACGCTATTGTGTATATATATTGTAGTTTTTTTGTAAGAGTACGTGCCTTGGTTTCTTGTGAGAGTGTGTATGTGGTGTTAGAAATTACAAGAGACAGAAAGAGAAAGATAAAAGAATTTTTTCATTGCCATCCTGTCTCCGGGCTCCTTCCCGCGGCGCCGCCGTTCCGGGCTGCAATCCTTTTCCGGCGACAACACCTTCTCTCTAGTTTCCACCTATGAGGAAAAACATCAGAGCCTCGATTTTCTGAGTCTGGCTTATTTCATTCAGCATGACGCTCTCCAGTTCCATCCAATGATTGGCAAATGCCATAATTTATTCTTTTTTTTTAAAAAGTTTTATTAGTTATTGGTGGACCTTTATTTTTATTTATTTGTTCATATGTAGTGCTGAGAATGGAACCCAGTGCCTCACACATGCTAGGCTAGCACTCCACCACTGAGCCACAAACCCAGCCCAATTTATTCTTTATGGGTAAGTAAAAAAACTCCTCCTGTGTCATATTTTCTAAGTATGGATCAGCTTCCAATATTTTATCTTCTGCACTTTCCATAGTGTGAAATGTCTGATGGTTCTTTTAATGTAAAGTTTTTGCTGGTGTCAATCCTTTTGGGACATCTTAATTCTTTTTCTCATCAGCAACCTCCTTGTTTGTAGCCCTAACACTAAGTTCCTCTGACTGCATGTCTAGTCTCTCAAAACATGGCAATATTGACATTCCCATACTAGCTATTTTTTTCTGTAATTCCGTTTACATGCAATTCAAATGTTTCACTTCTAGCATTACATATTTTTTGTCTACTTTGCTGCTTTTTCATCTTTCTCAGCCAACTCTATTTTTAGTCATTCATTTTTGTAAAACATATATGTATATTTATTGGTGAGAGACAAAAATGAAACAGCCTTATTTTATGTGTGTGAACTGGGTGTGAGATGCACAGTAACCAATGACCCACAGACTTGGAAGAACTGATGTGACTGGTCCTTGATCAAAATACACACCTTTTTCCTGCACAGTGCTTCATGAAGTTCCTATGTTATGGAGTTACTTACAGTTAATATGTTAGGTAACTGAAGTGTGAACCATATTGTTGGAGGACTGGTGTTATTTTTGGTAACTGAAATCTGCACATCTTAGAACCTGGGCAAAGCAAGGATAACCCTCACCATGTTTTATTTCTATGCAATTCTTTTAAATCTATGAGATTTGGAAGTGTGTTCATTAATTTCTAAATATTGGGAGATTCTTCCAGATGTCGTTTAATTCTTGTCTTTAATTTTAATTCTCTTTGGGGCAGAGGACACATTCTGCATAAATAAAGCCCTTTGTTGAGATATGTTTTGTGGTCTAGCATACAGTCTATATTAAAAGATGTTCCATTTATACTTGGAAGATGGTGCATTCTGCTGTTATTAGGTGTAGCATTCTGTTAGGTCAAGTTGCCTAATACTGTTATAAAGGTCACCAGATCTTTACTGATATCCTATTTTTATTTTTCTATTCAAATCCCGAGGAAGAAATAAATATATTAAAATCTTCAACTATAAACGTGAATTTCAATATTTCTCCTCACAATCTGTCATTTTCTGTTTTGTGTGTTTTTTTTTTTTTTTTTTTCGGTACAGGGGATTGAACTCAGGGGCACTCGACCCCTGGGCCACATCTCCAGCCCCTTTTTTCTATTTTATTAGAGACAGGGTCTCACTGAATTTGCTAAGTGCTTTGCCATTGCTGAGGCTGGCTTTGAACTCGCGATCCTCCTGCCTCAGCCTCCCAAGTGCTGGGATTACTGTCATGCGCCACTGCGCCCGGCTTGTTTTGTGTATTTTGAAGTCTGTAATTATGAATAAGTATTTCTAGGGTTATTACATCTTCTTGTTGAATGGGTTATGTTATTATTGTGACCTCACTTTTTGAGCCCATATAAAACTCATTCTCACTTTCTTGTGAAAAATATTGACATAGTATTATTTTTCCCATCCTTTTACTTTTAACTTTTCCATACCTTTACATTTAAGGATAATTTCTATAGCAGTTGATAGTGGGTCTTTCTTTTTATTCATCCTGAAAATCTGTTTATTTTAATCGGGATGTATGGGAATGCACAAATGTGAAACCCAAAAGTAAAATAGAGAATATTTATATTTAATATAATTTTTATATAACCAGGTTTAAGTCTACCATTTTGCTACTTTCCATTTGTTTCATCTAGTCTTTGTTCTGCTCCCTCCATACTCTTTTCCTGCTATCTTTTGGATTGAGTATTTAATCTTCATAATTGGCTTATTCACTGTACCTTTTTTTGTCTAGTTGTTATATTATGACCATGAAGTTTATTACAATCTTTGAATGTTTTATTATTTCATGTTTAATGTAAAATCCTTCCAGGGGTATACTTCCATTTCTTCTTTTTTATCCTTTTTGGTATTTTGGTCATTCTTTATACTTCTGCATAAGTTATAAACCCTCAACACAATAAAAAATTGTTTTTGCTTTAAACAATTTTCTCTAAAGAATTTTTGTGCGTTTGAAAAATAAAAAAACTTATATTTACATGTTTGTCATTTCTAGCCTCTGTTTGAATAGATTCAACTTCCATCTGTTATTTTCCTCTTAGCCTGAAGAATTTTAGAAATATACTATCTCTACTGGGGATAGTTTGCTCAGTTTTTGTTTTAAAAATATTATATATATATATATATATATATATATACATATGTGTGTGTGTGTTGTGTATGTATGTATATATATATATATACATATACATATAAGTTGGCAGGCATTTTATTTTATGTCAATTTATTACCTTCTAGCTTACTATTTCTGAAGCTTTGTCTTATTATTATTCCCTATTTGCTCTGGTTGCTTAGAAAAATTTTTCTTTATCACAGATTTTTAGCAATTTAATTAGGATGTGTATTGGGTGTGTGTGTGTTTTGGAGGGTTTGTTGAGGTTCTTGATCTCTGGATTTATAATTTTCATCAAATTTGAATTTTTTGGATGCTATTCTATGTATATGTTTATAAAATATTTGTATGTCTTTTCCTCCCTAAGACACCTATTACACATTAGATTACTTAACAGTGTCTTGTAGGTCACTGAGCTCTGTTAACTTTTTCATCTCTTTTTTTTTTCCTCTGTGATTATTCATCTTGGAGAGTTTATACTGCTATGTCTTCAAGCTCACTGATCTTTCCTTTTGTAATGCCTAATCTGCCATAAATTCTGGTTAATAAAATTTCATTTTGCATACTATATTTTTGGCCCTATAATATGCACACTGTCCTTTTTTACAGTTTTCATTTTTCTTCATTATGTTTATATTTTACTTTAAATAACATGAGTATAAATACAACTGTTTAAAAAATCCCTATGAGCTAATTTTATCATCTATGTTGACTGATTATTCTCTCCTGGTTATGGATCATATTTTGTTACTTTTAGTTTGTATATTATCAATTTTTCATTGACTGCTAGACATTTAAGTGCTATGTTCTTAATTCTTTGAATTTTGTTATTTTCCTTAAAAGAATGCTAAATATTATGAAGCAGGCAACAAGTTACTTGCCATTAACATGATTCTAAATACTTGTTTTAAAACTTTGCTAGCATGGGTATAAAATTGTCCTTATTCTAGAGCTATTTTAGCCTTACTAATAAGACATGATTCTTTTATGGATATTGAATGAGGTTTCTTCCCTTTGGCTGGTAGGAATCCACATTTTCCCTGATTTGTATACGCTTTCAATTTGCTCACCTTATAGTACTCTGGCAGTCATTCTTTCCACAGATTCATGGAAACTCAACCTACCATGTACAGATTAACGTTCACCCAAGCATTATTAGGATAAGAGGATCCTTGAAGGAGCTCTTTCCTTGTGTAACTTCCTCTCTCTGGTACTCTGTCCTACAAATGACAAATATTTCACACTTTCCAATGTTCTATATTCATCCTCTCTGTTCAGAAAGGCCTAAGAGTCCCCTTTCCATGCTCTAGAAATTGCCTCCATGCACAAGTTGGAGCAACTGGAGGGTCACCTGGCTTGTTTCCCTTCTTTCAGTTCAGGATTATAGTCCTGTTGTGCCTGTTGTCCAAATTCTAAAAACAGTTGTTTCATATGTTTAGTTCATGATCGTAATTGTTTTTTGTGAGAAGGAAATTCCCATAATAGTTCCTCCTTCATGGGCAGGAGAGGAAGCATATTATGTTTTTTTTTTTTTTTTTTTTTGGTACTGGGGATTGAACGCAGGGGCATTCAACCATTGGGCCACATCCCCAGCCCTTTTTTTCTATTTTATTAGAGTCAGGGTCTCACTGAGTTGCTAAGTGCCTTGCCATTGCTGAGGCTGGCTTTGAACTCGTGATCCTCCTGCCTCAGCCTCCCAAGTGCTGGGATTACAGGCGTGTGCCACCACGCCTGGCGCATATTATGCTATTTTTTAAAAAAACAGAACAAGTTTTCTTTTAAAAAGCTTGACATGAGCTATTTTTCATCAATGTAATGAATAGTCTTCAAATTCCCACCATGAGCCAAGTGAAGAGCAAAGCAAACAAAACTTCCCGGACCCCTCATACTTACAATCTAGTGGACATTAACCACATTATCATATAAATATGTAACTATGACTTATGGTAAGTTTGAGAGTGTATCATGAAGGGTAAAACAAACAAAAGCTAATTAACCAGGTGATCATTTAGAATCAGTACCCTGTAGAGTACTTTGAGGCAGAGGCATGTAAGCCAAGACTTAAAGAAAAGATAGATATTAGCCAAGGAAAAAGTAAGGGCAGGAGGGTTCCAGGTAATAAATATTAACTAAATTGTGCAAGTGAGATTCTAGCGTCACATGTTTTTAAGTGAATGAAGTAAATGAAGGGGAATTTTCTGGTAGTCTCTGGAGTTAGTTGACTATGGTCAAAGTTATCTGGATGTGATGAGGAGCTGCTTCATTTGGGTGAAGTGAGTCAGACCCACTGGGCCTGCCTTCAGAGTTGAGAGTAAGTGTCTGTGTTGCATGTGTTTAATGCGTGGTATGAGGAAGGGGTGGAGAAGAAAGAATGTTTTGGGGAAAAGATTGGGAGAAATGGGCAAAGAATCTTAGGAACACAGAATATCACTCCAAAATATGTCTTTTTGACCAAATTGAGAGAGAGCAAGAGCAAGAGCTAGAAGGAGAAATATTTCAGCTAAAAGCAATTTAAAAATAAGAAATAAAAGAAACACACCCCCTATTTTCCTACCTTTCTGCGTAAAGACGGGATATAAATTCCCCTTTGCCAGGGACAACTTTGCACTCTTTTCAGGCTGGAGATGGCACCAGAAGCATCTCAAGCAAATCTGACTCCATGAGTTTCCTCTCACCCATTTATCTTTCTATAGTTTCCTGCTCTTGGAAAACTAAGCCTTCTCTTCTTTGTCCTGTCATTTCTTTGTAAGCTTATTGTCTTTGATGACGATGTCCTGTAAGCCAGAGTTCCAAGCATTGAACCTCATGAACATTGAGATAATGTTCATTGAGGTTCCTCCTACAGGGCACACGCTGTGTTTTAATAAGCGCTGTTGTTTTTCTCTTGTTAATCTGCCTTTTGTTGCAAGGGGTTGTCTCAACTAAAAACTTATGGGATCCAAGGAAATAGTCTGTTTTCTCCCTGACAAAACTCTTGCAGTTCTGACTTAGGCATATGTACTGTTGATACCAAAATTATATCTCCATATCAATTTCAATTTACTTCCAATGGTGAGTATCTTCACCTAATTATTTCTCAAGTACCTCAAACTCAAAATGCTTGAACTTGAACTTAGTAGTATTCTCACTCTTTAGTTAATAGTTTATGTACTTGAGCCATAAACCTGGCCATTGCTCATCCCCCTTCCCCTTCCTTATTGTGTGTGTCACCTCCCCAAACTCTTCTCTCCACCCTTCCTAATACTACTCTAATTAAAAATGTCATGAACTCACTCCGGCCTGACTTCTGCACCAGTTTTCTGACTGGTTTCCCTGGACTATTTTTGGTGCCTCTCAAATCTGTCTTTCACCTTGTCCCATGGGATCTGAAAGGCAGGTATCAGAAGAAGATGATGTGGGCTGGCTGGGACTGTGAAAACTTGAAAAAAATTAGGACAACTCAAAGGATTCAGCACCCCTCAGCTTCAGTCATTCAGGACTTGTCTGCAAAATCTCTTAGTTTTTAAGTGTTCCCAGTTTAAAACTACTTGGATCAGACAAAAATTGCTTTAGAGCTCTGGCATCTGCACAATGTCACTCCACTTCTAAGAAGTCTTCAGTTGCATCCAGTATTTACAGGATAAAGTTCCGGCTTCTTTACATAGTGTGGTGACTTATTTTTCCCTTCTGGTAATTTTGGACTTTTTCCCTCTGTGGCCTTTGTACTATGAAGGGAAGAGGAGGACAGAGACATCTGGAAAAAAAGAAACTGTTTGCTCACTTTACATATTAAAGTTCATAAGAAATCAGGTTTCTCAGCAACAGAGGAGTTTTCTGAGACCAAGAACTAAACTTAGAAGGACCACTACAGAGTGATCACAGATCTGGGAAGATTGTAGGATATGGGAAGTTTCTGCTCTCATTGTAAGAAAAGCCCAAGGAATTTGGGTGGAGGAGAGCAGCTGGAGGCAGAAGAGAAATAAAAATCCTTTGGGAGTGGGGTGGGAATGTTCTGGAATCCTATTCTACTAGGGATAGCTAGGGGCCTTTAGGCCTTTCAGAGAAGGACAGTGCTGAGCTGATGCTCCACCTGCATGACTTGGGAGTGTATGGTTGGATGGCTGAGGAAGGTGTCATCATAGCAGCCTTACCAACCTCTCTACAGCCATTGCATGGTACCTGGATCCCAAGGTAAGGGAGTGTAAAGCCACTGACAGATCAGTAGCAGAAGTCTGATGATGCCCAGGAGATCAGACCCCACTCTTTTTATAGATTGTGACTCTCGGTATCCTGTGACCAAGCAGGTCACACTGCACCACAGCAGAAGCCACTGGGAGAGAGATCCATGACTGGAAAGGGCCCAGGTGCATTAGCAGTGAGTGGAGAACTGGAGGGTTACCTCCTCTCATGCAGGACAACACATGCCAATGTCTCAGCTGTAGGAACTCTATGGAGAAGAGCGGCTGAAGAGGTATCCAAGAACAAACGATTCATGACATTTGATCAAGACAGTAATGCAGACTTTATTCATGGGGGAGCAATGGAGATAGGTACAGGGGCCTCAGCAATGGGTCCCTGCAGTAAGGGAAGAGATTGAGTCACCTATGACTCTAGCAAGGACAAATGGAGACTTATAGCCAAGGAGCAGGGTGGGAGTTTGTGTATGGAAAATTACTTAGAGGAAACATCAGGGAGAAGGGGAATTCTTTTGAGACCGACTCAACAGACTTCTTGCTGAAGGCAGGCCAGGGTGATAAAATAATGAGGTTGGGGAATGGGGACTGATACCAAAGCTTGGGGGATTTTTGCTGAAAGGACAGAGCAACATTCTTGTTCAAACTGCATTCTACAAAGCCAGAGAGGGAAGCCATAGGTCAAGGCCTCATCTGAAAAAAACTCAGACTTAACTCATATATGGTGAGAGGAAAGTCTTTATCAGAGGGAATTCTAAATAACCAGATTGAAAACAAAACAAACACCCCAGTCTCCATGCTCTGTCCCCAACTCCAGTGTCTCACATTGAAGTTGCTGTCCATCTCCTTTGTGTCTGCTAATGTAGTAGAAGGAAGTGCTTCAAAGACTGGGAGCAAATATCATTTGTCTTTGCATTCTCAGAAACACAATGTGCCGTGCCTGGCAGATAGTAGGTGCTCTATAAATGTTAGATGGATAAAAACATTCTAGTCCTTATGACTAAACCCCAGGAGACAAAGGCAAAATATTAGGAATGTTATTGAAAAGGCCCAAGTAATGCCACAGAAGCATTTCCTAGTGCCTGAAATTCTGCTACCAGAAATTTCATACCGAGTTAAAATGAAACTCCTCAGTATTTATTATTCCTTTGTTGCCATCAGCACCTTATCACAAACTCAGTTGGGCAGAGGCAGAGAGCAGAGTTGTGGAGAATGCTTGAGGAGAAGGGGGCTGCGCAGGGCACTGTGGGGAAGGCAGTTCCCCTGCAGCTGCAGGACAAGGCTTCTCATAGAAACTGAAGACAGTTGAGGGTATTGAACCTGTAGCTGAAGGGACGGAGAGCAGAGTTGGTCTCATGGGCATGTGGCCAATGCATTCACACCTGAACCCCACACTTAACAGGGGCACCCACTTACTTTAATGCTTTGCTGTCACTATCCTAAAATTCTTAGCAATTTACTGAGATAGGACCCTTCATTTTCATTTCCTTGCTATTTTGTTTTATTTTTGATGGTACTGGGAATTGAACCCAGGAGTGCTCTACCATTAAGGTATTTCTCCCCCCTTTTTTTTTGGTACTGGGGATTGACCTCAGGGGCACTCAACCACTGGGCCACATCCCCAACCCTTTTTTGTATTTTATTAGAGACAGGGTCTCACTGAGTTGTAAGTGCCTCGCCATGGCTGAGGCTGGCTTTGAATTCGTGATCCTCCTGCCTCAGCCTCCCAAGTGCTGGGATTACAGGCGTGTGTATTTCTCCCTTTTAAAAATATGTATTTTGAGGGGCTGGGGTTGTGGCTCAGTAGTAGAGTGCTCACCTCACATGCATGAGGCACTGGGTTCAATCTTTAGCACCACATAAAAATAAATAAATAAAATAAAATATTGTGTCCATCTACAACTAAAAAACTAAAATTAAAAATATATTTGTTTTGAGATAGGGTCTTGCCAGGTTGCCCAGGGTGGTCTTGAACATGCACTCTTGCTGTCCTAGACTCCTGAGCAGTTGGGATCACAGGCCTGCACCACCACACCCAGTATTTTCATTTGGACTTGGGCCCCACAGAGTTAGTAACTGGTCTTGATTGAGGGACACCAAAATGGAAGGAAAGAGCCCAGAGAGAGAAGGTGGAAAGAGACCCAAGAAAAGTTATTCCACCTGGCCTTGCAGCAGGCGGAGCAGGAGGACAGAGGCAATGAGAACCTCAGCGTGGACACCACCACTGCCTCACGTGTCTCATAATCGCAGACGGGCTTCTTCTGGGTCCTGTCACCACAGTCTCTGCTATACAATTTTGATTAGCCATCTGGTCTTGCCTGAATAGCTCAGGCTTCCTTCTTGTGAGGCTGATGACCAAGAGTGGTATGTCCTCTGCTGTTGGCATGTCACTGACCTTAGTAATTGTCCAGGAGGTAGCCAGGCAGCAACGGTAACCATATTTGTACCCAAAGGAACAGTCACAGCAGAGATGCTGGAGATTATTCAATACATTTATCATAACGTTGAGCACTCTGGGTAATAATCAGTGCTTACAACCTGCTGGGAAACAGTCTCAATCATTAATATCCCATCTGGGAGCCAGTAAAATACCGCCTTGGTTAACACACTATGGTTGGGCATGTCCCTCTGTCCCTATCGCATGATTTGAAACAAAAGATGACAATCTGCTTTATCTAATGCACTTCCTCAATGCAGTCATCGTTAGCAATGTCATCTTCCTTCCCAGATAAGCATTTTTCTTGTGCAACCAAACATTTCTGTATTTTTTTTTCCTTTAGTACAGACTGCAATGAGAACTGATTGAACACTTTGTTCAACCCTCATCTCTCACTAGCATGAGGCTGAGAAATGACAAGCACAGCATGAAGGAAAGTCCCCTCTTTGTCATTTTTATGAACATCTTTATAAGCATTTCATATATTTGGCTCTGTGCGAGACATGAAGCAAATCCAAAGATAATCCTTGTCCTCAGGCAAGTAATATTATATTTAGAACACATGGCAGAACACACACAAATATCTCCTCCCTGCTGAAGGGGGCCACAGGTTGCAGATACAGAATGCCCAGAGTGGTGTTACAGGTATTTATTTTGCTACAGAAAAAATACATTAAAGATCAGAGGAGCTTTTAATTTCAATTTAAAGGAGTTGAATGGAGTCAGGGATTTTGCTAATCCTCAAATCAAACAACAAGACTTTTCTAGCACCAGTGGCCATGGGAACACCCACTCATGGTTTATTTGTATTCTATGCCATGTTCTTTGCAAACAGTCTCTCCTTTTATCTTCACTAGACACTTCACATTGCCAACATTGGATAAATATTTTTTTAATGATAAGGGATATGAATTAAAATGCTGTGCTCCCAAACAGAAATTTCTTTTGAGATATTTTAGTTCTATGGAAATCACTGAGCAAATGTCTTTTAGTCTTGTGGAAATTATTGAGTTAAATGTATTTTAGTTCCTTGGAAATCAAGTTTTTTTAAAAGTAAGAATAAAAGATCACCCTTTTCAAATGAACTCCTCTCCTGCTTGTCCCCAAGATCCTGCTACTTAGGATGGAGAGAAGAAAGGAGGCAGCTGCAGGGTTTGATCTTGCTCTCCATTGTCCTGTAAGGTAATGGGGACCTAGATGCTTAGCACTGTAGTACTTGTCCTCTCCCCCTGGGTGGATGGTCTGTCAACCTTGGCACAAACAGTACAGGAGAAGGAGCTCTGCATTTCCTGGAACAGCTAAGTCAATTTTTGAAACGCAGTTTTAAGAACGTTATTCCTGTCTCTCTTTTTTTATTTATTTGTTTTTTAGATTCTTTTTTTAAAATTATTTTTTATTCTAAGATGTTATAAATGACAGCAGAATGCATTACATTTCATATTACACATGTAGAGCACTTTTTTACAAATCTCTGGTTGTATGCAAAGTATATTCACACCATTCGTGACTTCATACATGCACTTAGGGTAATGATATCCATCTCATTCTACCATCTTTTTTTCTTTTTCCTTCACCCTTTTGCCTCCTCCCTTCCCCTCCCTCCCCATTGGCCATTCTAGTGTTCCTCTAATCCTCCTATGCTCCCCATCCCAACCCCACTGTGAATTGGCCTCCTTATATCAGAGAAAACATTTGGAATTTGGCTTTTGGGGATTGGCTAACTTCACTTCTCATTATATTCTCTAACTCCATCCATTTACCTGCAAATGCCATGATTTTATTCTCTCTTATTGCTGAGTAATACTCCATTGTGTGTATATACCACATTTTCTTTATCCATTCATCTGCTGAAGGGCATCTAGGTTGGTTCCACAGTTTAGCTATTGTGAATTGTGCTGCTATAAACATTGATGTGGCTGTGTTTTTAATTCCTAGACACTGGCTTTGAACTTCTGGGGGACATTGTGTCTCCTTTGTATCTCTAGGGCTTTGCCTTGGCCTGCTAAGGAGCACCATTTGTGGAACAATGAGGAGCTGGGAAGCGTCCAAATTATGAACAAACTGGAAAGTTGGGATGCTGTCCCAGTCCTAGAAATGATGCTTAGGCAAAGGGGAACAGATTCTGGGGGAGGCTGACAAGTTCAAGTTTGAACATATAAGTAATTATGGTTATAAATCATGGGCTAGAAAAATCTAGTAGGTAATCTGCAGTTGAGAAGGAAGTGATAAAAAAAAAAGAATAATGAAATCATTCATGTTGAGTGTGTAGTGAGAGAAGAGAAAAATGAGATAATTGTAGCCCAAAGCAGTTACGTTGATGGAGTTATAATTGGTTAACAGGATTATAACTATAATTTTAGTTACAAGAAGATAGAAGTTGATATTGTGCTGGTAGACCAATCAGAAAGAATATGAATGTAAAGTTTCAATGAATGACTGATGAGGAAATAAAATGTTAAATGAGAAAGTATGAGTGTTATCAGACATTGACTTGAACCTGAGACCCGACCATATGGTGGATGTGGTGGAATAAAAGAATTCATGCCCAATGGTTGATCATTATTTGCCAAGTGCCTTCTTAATTATCACAACCTTAGAAGGTGATGGGAATTAACATCCTCCTCTTTCACAGTGGGTGATAAGTCACCTGAAGCAAGCAAGCAAGCTGTCTGAAATTGGACTCTAGCACCTCTCTGCTTCCCCAAATGCCATGCTGTTTCCTTGGATCAGGAGCCAGAACTCCCCAAAAAGTTCTTAGTTGATAGAATTTAAGAACTTGTGTTAATTTTCAATAATCTTAGCCCAGCTCATGGGCTGGTATGACTAACTGGAAGACTGGATGGATGGCTACATGGATGGGTAGAACAGTATCACAAACAGAAGGATTTCAATTGTCTGAAAAATTAAAATAGGAAAGTATCACTTCCTTTTACTCAGGTGGCCTTTTGCCTTGACCCACAAGAACCTAAATTTTTGTCCCGGGAGAGGGACTCTAAATAGAATCTAAAGGACAATTCCCTAATATGATTAAAGCATAGCATTGAGTCTCCCCATAAATGAGGGTGGCTCTCAGGATAGGGAGAGTGAGTATCTTCACCTCATCACAGTCCAGACCCTGGCAGTGCTGGTTTTGTGAGCCCTGCATACAAATGCTTCATGTTTTCTGAGTCTTTTGCTCAGTTCTGCAGAGCACTGATGACAGATAACTCAGATGGGTTTTAATAACAGATGAGAGTAGTGCTTCCTGGAAGGTGACTTCATAGAGAATTGCAAAAGGTCTATATTACTTCTAACATACACAAATGAAATTGAACTTCAATCTCTGTAAGTTAATTAAGCCTCTATAGGAGTCACAACCTTCATTAACAAACATCAGGGAAAATTGTGACAGGCTTTGAAATGGGCAAAAAATTACTGTCCTATATCTAGTATACCCTTCTGGATGATCTCTGCCTTTCATTGTCTTTTAACTATTTTACAACTCTATAACTGAGAGTAATGCAAATCATCTTGCAAATTGTGCCACTGTACTTAAGTAATTACTGCCTGTGGATATGGGCCAATGTTTCTGATATTCATTTCAGTCTCCCTGATGGACCGTATATGTGTTTGTTCGAATTCTCCTTTGAATTGGTTGTAACATCTTATCAGTTCCCTCATAAGTTGAGTTAATAAAATCTAACACATGAGAGTCATGGTTTTTTATACTTTAGAAAGCATGTCCTTTAACACAAAGGGACACTAAGTTTGAGCTTGACAGTTTATGACTTCACTATCTCATTATATTGTGTTTATTTCAGATAACTGCTCAGTTTTTTTATTTCCCACTGTACGTTCCAGTGCACCTTTCTAAGGTAACATCTTGATATTGGGGCATGAGGTTCATGTGGCCTGTAGGGGAGGAGCAGAGAAGACCTGAGGATCACATGGTGCCTATGTGGTTATTTGGTCTTTATTCTGGCACCTTTCACAGGAGGCCGTGGACCCAGGAATATACTCTGCCTTCTTTATCACTGTAAGTTTCGATGCCCCTCAACACGGCACATGGAAACTTCCAGTTACAATGCATGGCCTGTGTAGGTCATGGGAAAACTGGAGAGCTGCCTCAGGTACAGCTGTCTAACCACTGTCCTTCAACAGTGCTGTGCTGTGGCATCTCCATGTTGACGTGACTATCTCAGACATGCCATTAGGCCCAGAGTAAGCTCAGTCTTTCCCATACCCATATGGATATTTCTGCCTTTACGGTGTTAGCTTTCAAGTCTGATTCTTCTGCTCAATCTTTCTCTTCTCCTTCCCTTCACCCATCAAGGGACTAGATGGACAGGCATTCACTTTTTCTTCTTTTCTGATGGCCCCTTCCCCTCTGACAGGTACTGTGCCTTCTGAGGTGTCACTTGCTTGGATCATAATGGCTGAATGACTGCTGGGAACACAAAGTGTGGGGAAGGGAAATGAAAAACCAATTAATGTAGCAGCATCAAAACATTGTCACTACCGGACAGGGTACTGGAGGTCTTGAAAGTAGACACCATCATAGGAAATCAGATTTAGCAGAAGAGAGAGAAATTGTGGAAACCACAATTAGTTGAGAAGGCTGAGTAAGGATATCTATGACAAGCTCTGGGATACTTCTTATGAGTTTGAATAGAGTAGTATCTTTATGATCCATCTAGTGCAAATAAACAAACAAAAAGGCAATTATCTTGAACCAACATTAAGAAAGTCTAATACTTTATTCTGAGAATGTGATGTTTCTAAAACCCATAGTTGGCCCTTAGGGAAAACTGCACTTTAAAAAAATTTGCTATCAACCATATGCTTAAAAAGATGTTTAGGAAGTTTGACAAGAATAAATGTTAGTTCCCTATTCTGTAGAACTCAGTTTCTAGCTTCTCATTAAAAAATTAAAAAAGCAAAAGAAAGGAAAAAAGGACATTTTACTATTTCAGCTTTCTAGAACTTTTCCTTTTGCCTCCTAACACCAGAAAATGAAAGAGAGATTCTGATATTATATGTGCTCTCAAACAGTAAGTGGTATGGGCTGGGGCTGTAGTTCAGTGGCAGAGCGCTTGCCTAGCATGTGTGAGGCACTGGGTTCAATCCTTAGCACCATATAAAAATAAATAAAATAAAGGCTTTCTGTCCATCTACAACTAAAAACAAATTTTTTTTTTGGTACTGGGGATTGAACTCAGGGGCACTTGACCACTGGGCCACATGCCCCAGCCCTTTTCGTATTTTATTAGAGACAGGGTCTCACTGAGTTGCTAAGTGCCTCGCTATTGCTGAGGCTGGTTTTGAACTTGCGATCCTCCTGCCTCAGCCTTCCAAGTGCTGGGATTACAGGCACACCACCATGCCTGCCTAAAAAAAATTTTTATTTTCAAAATCAAGTGGTATTTCAAAAAGTATGAATTCCCATCAAGCTTAGGCTACTCAGATGAAGTATGAGTTCAAATGCAACACACCAAGAAGGCTATCTGGAAAATGGTATTGGGTATCTGGAAACCATCTTTACTTTTTATGTCTCAAAGAAGACTGGCATTGTGTATCCCTCATGGATTTTGACTTTGGGTGGTAGCTAGGATAATACTTTTTCTGTCAACATGTACAGGTTAAGCATCTCCTTATAAAATGCACTATAAAATAATGATGATGAACTGGCATTATATTATTTAAATAAAAAATGATTGTTGAATGTACCTAACCACTATTAGCCTAAACATAATTTCCTATCAAGCACATGACATTATAAAATAAAGTTTTATTCACACACACACACACAAACACACACACACACACACACACACACACACACAGAGTCATCCTGGAAATGAATGATTGGCTTGCTCATCTTCAAAGGAAGCCAATAGCTAATGGTTCTGAGTACTAATGGTAAAGAGAGAAACATAGGAATACTAGTTCCTCAGTAGCTTCTTCTGCACCAACTATTCCAGTTTTTATTCTATAAAATAAATGCAAATTTAGATCTTTATTGACTACAGGCATACACGGTCACTCATGTGTCCTATTTACAGTTGTCCATATGCATATCTCCATGTAATAACATTAAATCTGAAATATTGGCTGGGCATGGTGGCACACACCTGTAATCCCAGCACTTGGGAGGCTGAGGCAGGAGGATCGCGAGTTCAAAGCCAGCCTCAGCAATGGTGAGGCACTTAGCAACTCCGTGAGACCCTGTCTCTAATAAAATACAAAAAAAAAAAAAAAAAAAAAAGGGCTGGGGATGTGGCCCAGTGGTCAAGTGCCCCTGAGTTCAATCCCCGGTACCAAAAAAAAAAAAAAGAAAAAAAAAAAAAATCTGAAATATTTCTTGTTTGAAGTCATGGGATATCTGCAATCATTTTCTAGCTTTCATAAGGATTTATTTTGAGCCAAACACAGAATACACAGACAGACAGAAAGAAAGAAATACCTGCACTTCAGGAGAATGTGCTCTGTTTAGACAATGGTTTACATCCCTGGAATTGGAGTCATTGTCATCTGTAGTCCTTGTCCTCAAGTCTCTGATCCACTATATCATAGAACACCATCTCAGCCCTGGGTGAGATCTGCCTTTTGGAAGCTATGGGATTGCCAGTGCTTGGCTTCATGGATTCCTGGTGACCACCAGGATAATAGTGCTGGTTATGGTGACAATTACTCATCATTTTACTCTTGGTGAGCCCATGTTATAGAATAAATGTTTGTCTTCCCCACCTTCTCCAGTTCAAGTGTTGAAGCTCTAATCTTCAATGGAATGGTATTTGGAGGTGTTTGGAGATGGAGACTTTGTAAGAAAATTAGGTCAAAAGGCTGGAACCTTCATTCATGAATGGGATAAGAAACCTTATAATAAGAACAAGGGAGACGTTCTCTCTCTCTCTCTCTCTCTCTCTCTCTTTTTTTTTTCTCAGGTCCATGAGGAGCCATCAAGAAGGCAGAAACCTTCAAGAAAGATTTCACTAGGAACTGCACTGGCCAGCATCTTGATCTTTGACTTTCCTGCCTCCAGATCTGTGAGCAATGTATACTTGTTTTATCCAGCAAGACCATGGCATTCTGTTACAGCAACCTCACTGACAAAGACAACTGGGCTCTCAAGCACCATCTCAAGAGACCAGTGCCCACTGTGGTTGCATGCTCCTCCTCAGATGAGCTGAGGCTGGATCCACAGGAATGGAAGAAATCCTGCCAGGTTAAACCCTCAACTTGGAAACTTATATTGATTGTTGGGACCCATGCTGCCTTGGGTGTGGGGACTGTGTGGCTCCTGGCTGTAGCTTAAAACTAGAGGTGCTTTGGATAACTAGTCACCCCAGGAGAAGATGAGTACAGTGACAACTGCTCTGTGATGTCCTGATTGCAGTTCATGCTCCTCAGAGAATAAAGGTGTCATCCTGAAGAATTTGTCAACAAGAGAAGCTAGCTATGTGGTCTAGTAGACAGGAGTCTGGTCCATCCAAGTGCTTCATTTACTGAATGTTTACCAGGTGCCAGGATGGTGCCAAGGGCTTTGTTTTGTATTCATTAGGTCATTTAATCCTCATAAGAACCCTTGAGGGAGGTACTGTTGTGCTTTTTAGAGATGAGACCCTTGAAGTACAAATACATTTACTTGTCCAAGGTGCAGAGCTTGGGGTAGTGCCAGGATGAGAACCGCACAGCCACTCTCTTCATCACTGAATTCCCTTCATTAAGCGAAACCCACTCTTAATGCTCACAACAGTGCCCTGTGTTAGACGATATTAGAGTCCATTTTTACATTCCGGGAGATGTGGGTAAAGAGAGGGACTGTAGGGAGCCTTACTGTGTGTGTGTGTGTGTGTGTGTGTGTGTGTGTGTGTGTGTGTGTCCATTGGAAAGATCCTTTTGGACATGGGTGTGCCACACTCTAGAACCTGCTTCTTCTCATCAGTCCCAGGCAATGCTCCTATCCCTCCTTCAGAGATGCCCTTCAGGAACATGAGGTGTTGGCATAAAATCATTCCCTTACTCCTCTCTGCCTAGGAAATTGCTCAACATGTTTGGGAGCTGACGTTCTCCTTCACCGTTGCCTCCCCCCACCATTCTCGATATGCAACTTTGTACTTGTCCCTGGCACAGAGCATGCATTAGGCGCATCATTGTGACCTAAGAAGGAATGATGAGGAATCACACGTTGCCCTTGCAGATAGTTTTGCACCAACAGTGGAACGGAATGCAGTAAACTAGAGGAGGTGGGAGGCCAGGCTTCTGGGTGCTAGCCCTGGAGCATTCCAGACCCTCCCCTGCTTCAGAGAATGACTCCGCAGGAAGCCTCCCAGAGGGCTGGTGCATCTGGGCAAACAGGGGGGTCTAATAGGTGCTTGGAGTCCCCAAGGTGACTGCACTGAAGCAGCTTGCCAAGCAGAGCCAGTGGCTACATTCTCCTGCCCTCTGTTTCCCCCACTACACTTCAATCCTAGCTTTGTTGAAGAACGATCACAAAGTTAGAAATCAACTGTATTCGAGAGGAAAATCTACTGTATTCGCCACTTTCATCGGTCGCTTGGCCCCCTAAACGTTCGTTTTGTCATCTGTAAAATAAGAATTATAATAATATATGGACTGACTACCGCTTAGAGTTCTGTAGATCAAAAAAGATTGTAAAAACGAAAGTTCTTTGTGAACCAAAGCACTCTGCTTGTCTGAGGTATTATCTTCATACATACACTTTATCTTCGTGGAAGGGGGAGCGATTTATGTTTATAGACTCTTTTGATATGTTTCAGGAAATTCCTGGCAGTCCTGACACTCAGGTGTCATTTACTTGTCTCTGGGTTTTAAAATATGCTGGGAGATTCTCCTTATAAAATTTACTGTCTCTCTGTGGCTTCCATTTTTTCAGCATCAGTAAAATGAATGCATAATGCGCCTTAGGGCCAGTAAGTGAAAACCACATCCCTTTATCTCTTTCTTCTGAGAAGGAGGTCAGATTACAGGTTCTGTGAGAAAGGAACATCTTGGTTCCTTTTCTTGCTGAAGTCTTAGACTGCTAAATCATTCCCAGAGGTGCTCACTGGGGCTGAAGGAGGGGTCACTCCCATAGGTTGATGGAAGGGCAGGAAGGGCTGGTTCAGTTCAGTGATTTGTGAACAGAAATAACAGATTTGTTGCTCACCATAACAAAGGGAGAGGAGTCACGGAAGGAGAGCCCCAGAGAGGGCAAGGGAACTTGCCGTGAGCAGGAGAGAGAGGCAAGGAGGATCTCGGTGGAATCATTCCAGGAAGGAATTTTGGTGGTAGCTCAGGCCTTTTAGTCTAGGACCCCCAAGAAGTGGTTGAGAAGCAAATTTAGTTCCTTGGGTCATCCTTTTACCACCTCCTATTCCCATTAGTGAGGACTTCCCTCTTGCTGAATTTTCTTCTTTCAGACTCATGTTTTCAATGATGTGCAATTAATCGGTAACTTTGTTTGCAGTAACCAGTGAAGATGAGAAGAAAGGATAGGGGAGGAAACATTTTTTTTCTCTCCTTACTCAGGATCAGTGCCTGGGGCCTGGGAATCAAACCGACATATTCAGATTAGTAGGATTAAATGTTTATTTCATACGCATAGCAGAGGCATCTCAGAAAAGAAGTAAAAACTTTAGATCTGGTCCGCCCTTTAACAAAAGGTGATCATTTGGGGAGAAATAGCTACACAAAGGAAAAGGTATTTAGGATTCTAAGGGTGATAAATTGTGGGAAAATAAAGTGGGAGAAACTAATGATAGATAGGAATAATTTTATGAGTTATGCCATGCAGACTCAGGGTGGTCTCCAGTCAGAGGAAATGTCTCCATGATTAGGAGTCGCTCTCTTTGTTCCTGGCACAGGAAAGTGAAACCTATATGAATGGAAATTGATGCTACCTTTATGCCCTGCTTTTTTGGTCTCCTCCATGGGAAACACACCTTTTTTCAATTCAAGTCTCTGCACCTTCCCTGGACCGCAAAGAAGATCCCAGGGAAGACGGATGCTGTGTCTTACCAGCTCAGGGGTCCATATTTGGAAAGGTGGTGAGCAGGGAGTTAACCTGGCCAGAAAATGCAAGCCTCACCAGCTGTTTGAAATCTACCCCTGTCCCCAGAAACCTGAGGTTCCCTTGTGTTAGGTTCACTGTCCCTCCTCAGACAAGGCTAGAACCCCAGTCTCACCCTGAAGGCAATCTAAAGACCTAGAGAAGAAAGTGACAAAATCTTTTTAAATAATGAGAGAATTTAGAGAGTTCTAACCTAACCTCCTCCCATCTTCCCTCCCCCTGGGAGACTGTGTTTCCTAGACAGGACCTCCATGAAAGGTTGGGCAGGCTGCATACCAGCTGTGCTGAGGGTAATAAGTGTCTAGAGTCAAGGGCATCCTTCCCTGGTGAGCACAGGGGCACCATATGAACTAGCAAGTATGTTGCTCTGGAGAGTCAAGGGAGAAGAGATAGTGACTCCTTCCAGTGATTAAAAGGAGGGAGAAAAATCCCTACCCACCGCTATTCTTCTGGGCAGATTGAAATCATTCAATCCGTGGTTTCATAACATTCGTGGAGCATCGTCTGTGTAAGTACAGCTATCATCACTATTTCACAGATGGGGAAAATGAGACATGAAGAAGTCCTGCAGTTTTTTAGAGGAATCACAGCCAATAGGTAGCAATCCAGAATTTGAGCCTAGGTATTCCTTGCTCCAGTGTCCACAATCTTAATCACTTTGTAATCCAAGATTGTACTTTAT
This sequence comes from Tamias sibiricus, assembly GCA_025594165.1. Classification (NCBI taxonomy): domain Eukaryota; kingdom Metazoa; phylum Chordata; class Mammalia; order Rodentia; family Sciuridae; genus Tamias; species Tamias sibiricus. The sequence goes on along the minus strand of CM046666.1, from coordinate 122,970,968 downwards.
TTTAGTAAGGACATTATTCATCCAGAGAAATCTCTGGTAGAATAGGTTGAGGGAAGTGGGCAATCAGCTGACTCCTGCCTTATTCTAAGCTGTTCAGCAGAGAGTAAATTGAGGTACCTCATAGCTGAGCCCACACCCCAGCACCTCACCTTTAGCCCCAGGTATGGATTTAGTTTGCTTGTGTTTTGTAGATATGGCCAGAGTATCAGGGAATATGGACTGAATTTACTGATTAATGATGGAAGTAATAATGTTTCATTTGAATAATGATTTACAATTTACAAAATGCTTTCATATTTATTTCCTCACTTAAGCTTTACAACATCTTAAGTAAGGGAAGCATTATTATTAGTTTCTGATATTTTTTTAATTTTTTTGCATTGCTTGGGATGGAACCCAGGACCTTGCATATGCTAGGCAAGCACTTTATATCCCCAGTCCAGAAAGCATTATTATCTCATTTTGCAAATAAGAAATTGAAGTTCCAGGAATTTCCAGAGAGAGAAATGTGGAACCAGATGGCCTGGTTCTTAATTCTATACATCCTTTTTGCTACATTCTCTATGGATATCTATATAGAATGTGGGTGTGAGTATCCAATATTTTTATTCTATTTTGGTTGAAAATCATTATTTTGAAATGCACTTTGCTGGATGAAGGGTGGATTTCTGTTATGTTTGGTCATGATTTCTGGAGTAAAATAGGTTCAGTCTGTGGGGATTTATTGGTGACACAGATTTTGGGAAGACTCAGCATTGCTGCCACCAGACTTCTCTGGGAAATGAATTTTCCTGTTCTGTTTGTTTATTTTATGTGCTTATATGATCAGTTCTAAGACTCACTGTTTTCTGCCCCTGCTGAAACCTCTGTGAAATTTCCCCATTCAGGAATTTCAAGTTAGTCACTACCTTTTGCTTTGGTTTTGCAGATTTCTTATACACCCTCCTCAATAGCACACACAGAAAAAAATCCTCACAGAGGAAGCACAGGGCCTGCTAGCAAACTAACTTCTCCAGTGCTCAGGCGCTTGAGTGACTAAGCTCCTTGAGGTGTGTTTAAAGTGTAGTCTTTGAATAGGGACTTGAAATTTCCTGTAGACTTACAGATCTCTCTTCCAGATTTCCCGTACTAGTTTTGCTCACCCTCTCTCATTTTCCATGGTCACGTTCACTGGGGAGCTAGAAAACTCAACATTAGAAAGCATGAATCTTCTTAGGAACAGCAAAGCAAACTGTACTGTCACTTGTCCCGTCCCCCCGAGTTAGTATTGTCTTGGTCACTAACTGATCTCTATTCTAAAATTCCTCTGTATTTTATGGAATGTTCCTTTCTGCTTTTTTCCTCACAGCTACTGATATATCACTGAAAAAAAAAAAAAAATCTGGGGGCCACGAAGTCCTCTTCTAACTTAATTTCTTTTCAGAAGCTTAATTGGGGTGGGGCTCATTTGTAGTCCAGTGAAAGTCTCCCAAGGAAATTCCCAGAGGACTCAGGAAATGCTGTTAGTGACTCAAAAATTATACTAATTTAGTGTTACTTAAATGTTCCTCATTTGAAGTAATATAATTTATCTAGTCATCATAAAAGAGCATATTTCCCTGATTCACAATACTTCTTTGTGACCCAGGATAAGTTAATTGAACTATCTCCCTCTGGTTTCTTCACTGGCAAAAAACAAAACAAAACAAAAAACAAAACAAACAAACAAAAAAAGACGGGGCCAGGCATGTTGAACTGATTACCCTACCCTGTGAAGAGGGTGACGGAGTTCTTATTTATAACATATCCTGAAGATTAAAGCTGCATATGGATAGCATAATTAGTACTATTCTATAGTACTTGCTGTAAACTATGGAGTTAATGGCCATGAAATACTGTGTGACTCATCTTGTGCATTGTGTTCAGTGGAGTCATTCTCAAAAGCAGCTTGAAATACAGCATTGGTCCAACATTGTGACCACACAGCAAACTGGAAAAGGATCAGAAGGAAAATCTTTGGTAGTGGATGTGGTTTCAGTAGACAGAAAATAAGCAAAAGGACTAGGTGCTGAGGAGATGAAAGACATTCTCAGTGCTTCTGAGACTCCTTGATCCATCGTCACCTTCTTGGAGAGCGCCACATTGCACAACTGAGGCAGATCTTGAGAGCTGGTCATCTATCTGCACAGGCATGCAGAAATCTTTCAGCAGACAGGGGTGGGAAATTTTTGGAGGGAAAATAGTACCAGTGGCCCAGGAAAGAATTGCCTTGGTAATGGAATATGCCAAGGGGAAGGGCAGATGATTTTGGGCAAAACTTTTTGAGAACTTTATTGTTCAATTGGATAATGATGGAAAATCCCTGCACTCTGCCAAGTGCCTCATGGAATAGTGTTTATTGTAATTATGCATTTATTCAGCCAATGTCTTTCTCCCAAAAGTAGTTTTAAAACCTAAGGCACATATAGTATGGTCATGGAAAGTAAACAAAGGGAAGTATTCTGCTGTAGTCCTGGGACCCACTGCTAAAGGAACCCAAAATCCACCAGCATAAGACACAAGGGCTGTCACGAGGCAGCTAGGTGGTGAGCTCCAAAAGCCCCACAGAGCTGTTGTGGCTCAGTTGCAGCTGGGCTGTGAATACCCTGTTGTGTCGCACGCCTCTTGCTCATCCTAGCTCCCTGACCACAATGGGGCATACAGGTGGGACACTCATGTACTTCTGCCAATTTCTTTCTCATCCTTTAGGGTAGGAGTGAGAAATGTTCTACGGAGGGTCACTGAAACACACACACACACATACATGAGTAAATGAAGGAAGACATGAAGTAAAATTGTTAGGGATTTGTTAAGATCCAAGAAATTTTGTGGGAAGAATAATAGCTACTTTGACTTACTTTATTAATATTTTATTGATCTATTTAAAAATTGAATTTTAAAACTAGCAAACTTAAATATTCACACATTTCTTGCTCAAATAATAAATCAAAGCCATAACTCCCTACACATTCATACACTGACTATAAAATTTAAGCACATCTAAACAGGAAACTAAAATCATCAATCAAGTATATCAGATTCTCTTAGGAATGCTCTGTGAGAGGCTGATTCATAGCCACCAAAAGATACCAAGTCCTAATCCCTAGAATCTATAAATGTTATTTCACAAGGAAAAAGGGTCTTGGTTGTTATGATTAAAGATCCAGATATGGGGAGATTATCATAGATTAACTGGGTAGGCCTGAAGTAATCACAAACATGCTTGGAAGAGAACAACAGGGGGAGATTAGACAGACACACAAACGGGGAGGCCATGGGGCTATGGAGGCAGAGACTGGAGGTTGCACCCACAAGTCAAGGAATGTTGCAGCCTCTAGAAGCAGGAAGATGAGAAGGACCGATTCTCTCCTAGAGCCTTTGGAGGCAGCACAACCTTGATTTTGGACCTCTGCCTTTCTCCTGATCTGTGACAGAATAAATTCTACTGTTTTAACCCACCAAGCTTGTGGTAATTTGTTACAGCAGACACAGGAAATGAGCATGCTTATTAATACCTTAAGAAGCAAACAGCATAAAATGTCACTATGGTTACTGTTTAAATACCTTCACATCATTCTTGTTTTAAAAAGGATGATGGATTTGACTTTGTTTTGTAATCTTATTTTCTATTTTCCTAGGTTTTCATATATCGCCTTCCTAGTATTTTAGTAATTTAGTAATTCATCTCCAGTATAAAAGATCCACAGGTCAGGCTCTGAGGTTGAGGAGTCTGAGTTTGTTGACTAGTTATCTCAGCTGGGCCCTGGGATCTGGCTGCACAGGTCAGGGTGATTCAAACCTGAGCTACTATTTGTAGACTGAGGTCCTTCTGTGATAATCTCCTCTGGTTTGTCACAGGATTTTAATTGCCTTTTCTATTGACTTCCATTTGCTTTTCAACTTGTTATGTGGTAACTTCATTTGGCCTCTGACTATACTATAGTGACACAGTCTGTGGGAGAATTATATATGTCTTGGTGAAACTTTATGATAATTTTTAAGGAAATCTAGAAGATTCATTTTCTTGGCAGGGCATTCAGCTCTCTGTTTAATTGTCTTGATGTGCTGCTGGTGGAATTGCTTTTGAATGGATTGTGTCACTTTGCTCATCATCTGAGACCACCAGCAGGGAACAGTTTTACCTGCCGTTCATGCCCCTCCAGGATTCCCTGGAGAATCAACATGAAAGTTTTCCCAAAACACCCCCCCCCCCAATAAAGCAGACTTCTAAGTAGCTCTCAATGACCAAAGATATATCATATGTCCTTCAATGGATGCTTTAAGGTACTTAGAGCTTCTAATCTGCTAGCATGAGGCAGGCCAGGGAGAAGGGCTGGGAAAAGTGCTGGACTAGCTTGGTTCCTGCTGCCACACAGCTTCTCTCTGCAAGTCCGCCTGATGCTTCTCAGACTTCCTGCTTCTGCTTTATCATTAGTATGAAGAAAGATGTCCATCTTATCTCTAGAGAACATCACAGTTCTCAGGCCTGTTTTCAAATTTGATCCATGGCCTTCCAGGTTTGGACTTATCACAGATATAGTTAAAATATTGATTCGTGAACTTGAAACCTGCTATGTCAGACACGTCCTGAAGATCAAGGACACTAAAGATCAAAGATCCTTCTTTGGCTCTAGTCCTGAAGATATCATGGCAGAGTTTAGGAATCTCCTGTGAGTCTTAAATGTGCTGGCCTTTGAAAATCTGTGGACTGGTCCCCTGTGTCACATGCCAAGTTTCCACTGATGGGTCTGTTTGGGTCTAATGTGTAGGACAATCTCAGTCCATTAAACTGAAGGTGCTGTTGGAAGACAGTGGGCTTGAGGCCAGTGGGGACTTGAGGTAGAATCCTAAGCACTACAGGCAGGCTGGGGACCACTTCCATTAACTCATCTGAGTGCTTAGTTCCCAGCAGGTCTCTATCTCTAAGCACTACAGGCAGGCTAAGGCAGGGAAGGGCAAACACTTCCATTAACTCATCTGCTATAGTGCTTACAGTTCCCAGCAGTAGATCCATACTTCCCAGCTACACTCTGGTGTCTCCTAGAGTAGGTTTCTTCTTGCTCAGGGTTTGCCCTGACTGAAGGCCACACACTCCTCTCCTCTGGTTGGGCCCAACCTGTCTGGGAAATATCCTCCTTTCACCCCCTTCCCAGCCAGTCCCTGCCCATTCCAGGCCCCACTCACCTTAGAAATGCTCCAGGGACTTTTGTCGGTGCATCTCAATGTGTCATCTGGAAGGAGTTCAAAGTTCATAGCTGGAAGTCAGATGTGAAGCAATGAAACATTTTTAATTTTTCTGTAGTTGTACTCAGTTGAACTCCATTTGTAGACTCCATTTTTTACCGACAGCCTAAGGACCTAAACTTTTCCACATTATGGTTAACTTCTTACTTCTACTTCAGAACTGTGACTTTTTCAGTAAAGATTCTATCAAATTCAGTTCTCCCTTCCTCCTCTTCCCCAAGAGTGATCTACTGACCCAGGAGGCTAGGAGTGTCCTCTGCTTCTGATGATCACTGTGTGTCATGCTCTGCTCTTTGGGAATTGTGGCTGGCACCCTTTTTTTTTGGTACCAGGGATTGAACTCAGGGGCACTCAACCACTGGGCCACATCCCCAGCCCTTTTTTGTATTTTCTTAGAGACAGGGTCTCACTGAGTTGCTAAGTGCCTTGCCATTGCTGAGGCTGGCTTTGAACTCGCAATCCTCCTGCCTCAGCCTCCCAAGTGCTGGGATTACAGGTGTGCGCCACCATGCCCGGCAAGTGGCTGGCACACTTGAAGTGTCACTGGCCCATCCTGTGCTGTCTATGAACCAGGAAGCAGGCCCTCACCAGACATGAATCTGCTGGCACCTTAATGGTAGACTTTCTAACCTCCAAAACTGCAAGAAATAAATAACACCTATTTTATGGCATTTCATTACAGAAACCTGAACTGACACTGGCTGTACTATTGAGGTTTGCCTTGGAAAGTACTATTAACAGTTTCCTAAACACATTTGAGTATCTTTTTCATATTTCACCTGAGGTTTCACCATAGAAAAGAACAGATTTCTACCAGTTATCTTATTAGCACTCCTATCTTGTTCTCTCTTATGAAAATTATAAGAATCAAAATGGAATCCCTTGTGTCAACCCCCAAGAAAAATATAAAATAAAATAAAGCTGAGATATTATAAAGGAAGGCATCTCATGCACCTAAGCCTGATAATAAGAACTATCACAAAAATCTTTGCCAGAACCACAGCTTTGCCCAAAGGCCACCATAATCTTACACAAAGAATATTTTCTACTGAAGTAACATCTGTCCAATAACTGTGTGTTCAAGGTTAGACTTGGGCCAACCGTATAATGACAAGGTTGAATATTCTTATTATTAATACTTGTGGCCAAATGATTATTGTTTTTATCCCATTCTTTTAAATATGCTCATGGTTTTCATGGTATGTATATTCTGCATTGCAATGTTCCCTGCTTATTTCCAAATAAATATCATTATTCTTTAGAGAGTCTCCCTCCCTGTTTGTTATTCAAATGTTGACACTCTGAATCTCTTCTTGTTGCTCACTGGTAAATCACCCTTTCCTCTTCCAATAAAAAAATACATGCATTAAGTAGCATTCTCTATTCTGTATAGGTTGGTGCCAACTCAGTGTTTGGTCATCTGAACTTAGTTCTTTTTTTTTTCTTCCAAATTTATTTTTTATTCTAAGTTGTAAGAAATGACAGCAGAATGTATTACATTTCATATTATGCTTGTAGAGCACATTTTTACAAATCTGGTTGTATGCAAAGTATATTCACACCATTCGTGACTTCATACATGCACTTAGGGTAATGATATCCATCTCATTCTACCATCTTTTTTTTTTCTTCACCCTTTTGCCCCCTCTCTTCCCCTTCCTACCCATTGGCCATTCTAGCGTTCCTCTAATCCTCTCATGCTCCCCATCCCAACCCCACTGTGAATTGGCCTCCTTACATCAGAGAAAACATTTGGCATTTGCTTTTTAGGATTGGCTAACTTCACTTAGCATTATATTCTCTAACTTCATCTATTTACCTGCGAATGCCATGATTTTATTCTCTCTTATTGCTGAGTAATACTCCATTGTGTATATATACCACATTTTCTTTATCCATTCATCTACTGAAGAGCATCTAGGTTGGTTCCACAGTTTAGCTATTGTGAATTGTGCTGCTATAAACATTGATGTGGCTGTGTCCCTGTAGTATGCTGTTTTTAAGTCCTTTGGGTATAGACCTAGGAGTGGGATAGCTGGGTCATAAGGTGGTTCCATTCCAAGTTTACCAAGGAATCTCCATACTGCTTTCCCTATTGGCTGCACCATTTTGCTGTTCCACCAACAATGTATGAGTGTGCCTTTTTCTCCACATCCTCGCCAACATTTATTGTTGTTTGTGTTCTTATTAGCTGCCATTCTGACTGGTGTGAGATGATATCTTAGAGTGGTTTTGATTTGCATTTCTCTAAATGCCAGAGCATGTTGAACATTTTTTCAAGTATTTGTTGCTTGATTGTATATCTTCTTCTGAGAAGTGCCTATTCAGTTCCTTGGCCCATTTATTGATTGGGTTTTTTTTTTTTTTTTTGGTGTTAAGATTTTTGAGTTCTTTATATATTCTAGAGATTAGTGCTGTATCTGACATGCATGTGGTAAAAATTTGTTCCCAATTAGTAGGCTCTCTATTCACCTCACTGATTGTTTCTTTTGCTAAGAAGAAGCTTTTTAGTTTGAATCTATCCCATTTATTGATTCTTGATATTTCTCTGGTCTAATTCCTAGATCCTTGATCCACTTTGAGTTGCATTTTGTGCATGGTGAGAGATAGAGGTTTAATTTCATTTTGTTGCATATGGATTTCCAGTTTTCCCAGCACCATTTGTTGAAGAGGCTATCTTTTCTCCAATGTACCTTTTGGGTGCCTTTGTCTAATATAAGATAACTGAAATTATATGTGTTAGTCTCTGTGTCCTCTATTCTGTACCATTGGTCTACTGGCCGATTTTGGTGCCAAGACCATGCTGTTTTTGTTACTATTGCTGAACTTAGTTCTTGATCATTAAAGCTCAGCTCTTAGAACTCCCTGGAACTGATTTAGCTTACTGAGCACAAGCTTGTTCTTACCAACTAAAAGTCCTTTGCCTTTTAGATTATAGTTCCTACTCTGCATTCTAGAAACCCAATCACAATTCTAATGGATTGTTTTGTTTTAGGCTGGTCTGCCCTTTCCATATAAAAGTACCATTGGTGCTTGAAAAATCTGGGCTCTGGTAGGACATGAGCAACCAAGAACACAGCGTGATACATAACCCTCTCCCCACACCCCCCAACTCGGTCTTTGTTTGTGTTTTATTGTGTTGTTGGCTATGAATTCAATGTTAATGGATCACAAATATACATGAAATAGGGTGTCTTTAAACCAAAATATACATGAAAGAAGGTTATACATTGATCAGTTGATAGAAATGTTGTGACCAGGGGCTGGGGATATAGCTCAATTGGTAGAGTGCTTGCCTTGCATGCACAGGGCCCTGGGTTCGATTCCTAGCACCACCAAATAAATAAATAAATAAATAAATAAATAAATAAATAAATAAATAAATAAATAATATGTTGTATCCAGAGGCTCACAGGAGCTTAACCTCCTATATCCCCTAGGAGACTTCATAGAACTTGAACTATTACAAATAATTAGAATGATGTTTCCAGAGTCATTGGAAAGTAGGTGCAGTCATTGTGAAAACTCATTTCTACATTGTCAGCTTGCTTGCTATCATTGTGAATTCTCCATAACATTGTTGGCACAAAATGACAACTGGGCAGAGAACTAAATTTATGTATAAACCCAAGGCCCACCTCTGGGAAAATAGCAATCCCTTTGAGCTTCAGTTTTATCATAACTAGAGTAAAAACCTTATAAATTTGTTGTGGTGATCAAAGTGCGATAATGTAGAAGGCTGACAGACTGACACTCAATGAGTAGTAAGTATCACTGTAAGTGGTACTTACTTGACAAATCGTTGTGTTCCCAAGATAAGTTAGAGACACATGAACTCTAGTCACTGCATGATGTCACTTCAACTGGAAGTTTTGATATCTAGCACCACGGTTAGATTTATCACCTAATATGCCATCTCTGAGATCTTGGGAATGGGTTAGCCATAGCAGAATACAGGAATTCAGCCAAAATTAATACCAGGCCAGCTTAGATGTCATTAGGATATCAAGAAAAATACTACCATAAGGTTACCTCTCTTCCTTTTTTTTTCTCCAAAAGGAAATAATTTTAACTATATCCATCAGAAGATATGAGGCCATGAAGCAGAATTTTACCTAGAATCCATGACTGTACAAAAAAAATTTGTTGATATGGAAACCGTGTTTCTGATACTGCAACTAAATCATTACTCGCTTCTATCAGTTTTTTTTAAAAAACATTTTTTAAAAAATATTTATTTATTTGTTTTTTTAGTTGTATACAATGCCCTCGTTTTTACGTGGTGCTGAGGATCGATCCCGGGCCGCGCACGTGCTAGGCGAGCGCTCTGACTCTGAGCCACAACCCCAGCCCCTCTATCAGGTTTTGATGACCACAGAGACTTATGGTTTTAACTGAGCCCACTCTTACGTGTTGATAAAGATGTCTTAAGAGCCATTTAAATGAAGGTTTCGAGAAGATCTAATTTCATGAAAAACAATGAATACCGTCTTTTCATAGGGTTAAGCTTTTTCAATTTGGTAAAACTGAATTGAATGTTTTGCATAATGCAAGCTTACATTATACTTGATGCAAATATCATCTGTCAGGTATGGTCATGATCTCCAGCCCCTATGGCCAACTGTCTACTTGGCTTCTCTACTTTGATGTCTGTCTGTCTTAACATCATCCATCTTATACCATCCATCTCCTCCCTCATCCATCAACCTGTCTTAGTAAAAGGGTTTTGCCTTACTTGTCTGCCACAGCTCAGGTCTAACATCTGGGAATGAGGCCAATATCTTTCTTTCCTTTATAGCCAGTTCCCTGGGAAGTCCTGTCATCTGTACCTTCAAAGTAGATCCTCACTCTAATCACAAGGCACCTCATGGACAACCACTGGCTTTCACAGGAACTGCTCCCAGCCTCCTAATTGACTGCCAGCTCCGTGCTTCCTCCAGCCAGATAAGCTTTCCTTTCTCTGTCCCTCACCAGAATGTTCTTCTTGAAGACTGCATTTGACCATATCCCTCCACGCATAGCACCCTTTTGTGGTTTCCCACAAATAAAGTCTCTAAACTCAAATAGGGCCCCCAAGAGCTTGTTGGAGTTGGCCCCACCAGCACCTGAAACCTAATCATGTATCCTCTCTCTGTCACTTTTAGCACTCCTCTCATGGGACTTCTCTTGTCTCTGAAAAATTCTGAATTTGGTCTACTCATATGGACTTTCCTCACTGCCCCTGCCTCTGGCTGAAATGCTCCTCCAGAGATCTTGACTTGCGCTGGCTTCCTTCTTTGTCATTTAGCATTCAGAAAATGTCACCTCCTGGGCTGGGGCTGGGGCTCAGTGATAGAGTGCTCGCTTGGCACACATGGGGCACTGGATTTGATCCTCAGCACCACATACAAATAAAATAAAGGTATTGTGTCTACCTACAACTTAAAAAATACATATTAAAAAAGAAAGAAAGTAAAAGAAAATGTCACCTCCTCAGAAAGACCTATGCCAGCTGCTTAGCTAGAGGAGCTAGCCTTGCCCCAGGACCCCCTGCCCCATGTCTGTGTCCTAGAAACCATCACTCTCAGACTCTTTCCTCCTGCTCTCCACCCTCCTCCCTGTTTCCCTTCTTCCTTGCTTGCCTATTGGCTCTTTGCTCCATCACAGCATACACCCCATGAAGACAGAGGATTTATTCCTTCCCTGCTCTAATTCTAGCACTTAGAATCTTGCCTAGATAATTGTAGATGCTCAGTTAAGAAATATCATTTATTGAGTGTCTTTTGTGTGCTAGGCATTCAGTACTATTTCTCACAGCAAACTTTCAAATATGCCAATTTAAAATTCATGTTTTTTCCTGTTATTTAACATCTCTTCACTTTTCTTAATTTTTCAGTCTCCACATCTGTGACTGAACACTCTTTTGTCTGTCTTTCATATTTGGTTTCTGCTAAATGATTACTTTATAAAACAATTGATATCTAGTTTTTTTTGCTGAGAGTGCTATTAATAAATTTACTAATCTTTGAGATTATTTTTCTTCATGCCTTTAAGACCATTTTAATCAAATATAATGAAATTTATGTTAATTAGTATTACTGAAACGTGTTTACTTTGAAATACTAGTAGATATAAATAATAGTATTTAGTAGTTTTAACTTCCTCTATCAATTTCTTTGTGATTAACTCTGTCATAATAATTATGTCAGCTGGTGTATTTACTTCCCCCTTTCTGCACATATTTTTTCATTTTCTATTTCGATTTATATATGACATTCATCTATAAACCTCAGATCCTTTTTGAAAGTGGGTATGGGCAGGAGGAGAGTTGGAAGTATAAGCCATAAATGAATAAAGATATTTGGAACTGTTCTGTCCATTGAGCTTCTTCATTCTGAACATCTTAAAGGCAATCAGTAAGAGCTGTGAATAAGGAGAAGATAGATCGTAGGGTTGATTGGATTGAGGGCAAATATTTCTGACCAGGGCCTCTTGTGCTCGCTGTATTTTTATATCTCTACTTAGTGGGGAAAGTCTGAACCCTACTGAGAATTACCCGCAGAGCAGTGGGGGATAGTGTAGACATCCGCCAACAGATTGCCTTCCTCCCCTACTTTGCCCACAAATCTCCAGCATCTTCTCAACCTACACAACCAGCGTATGGGTGAGACTCAGGAGCCTGGGCTTCCCAGCTGTTTGATGGTGCCTGAATTGGCTGTCCTATCTCTTGGGGGAGAGGGCAACCAGAGAACACAGAAGAGAAGGACTAGGGAAGACCTAAGACTTAGGAATCATAATGTGAAGTGAGACTACGGGGTCCTGCCATGGGTTCCCCAGATCCCCCGTTCCAGTTCATCTAAAGTGACCCCTGTTCCTCCTTTCTCCTTCCTTCTGTAGCCTCAGCTTCTGGGCACAGGCGCACGTCTCCCTTTCCTGGACTCCCTGAAGATGTTGTGTGTCGCCTGTGCCCAGCCCTAACCCACTCGCCCATCAACCTGTGCTATCTCTTAGTGGGTGAAAGAGAGTCAACTGGACCATCTATCTGGACTGTTTCACTGATGTTCCCTCATCAGTGATGGTACATCGACTCCTGTCCCTTCTTCCATTAGACTTGGAGAAAAATCAACAAGTATCTTCTCTTCTCTTATCTACTACTAGCGGTGTATTCATCAACACCTACCTCCAACCACCAAACGCAACTGCTGATGTGACTCTAGTGCCCATAGCCCACGCGATTTAATTTCACACACAAGGTACTTGCATAGGATATCAGGTAAAACAACCAAACACAAAAGTGTGGGCAGTTCTCTGCTTCACAGTTCCAAAGAAATCTTAATCACTTTAAATTTTCCTACACTAAAAGAAAGTTTTACCACTCAAAACTCTTTCAGACCATTAAATTATGCTTAAAGAGGTTTTTTCTTTTTCCCACAGGTAGTTAGATCAGATAAAAATTAAAATATTTAACTACTTCTATTTATATCTATTAAAAGTAAAGGTGATATGTATATCTACTATGTGAAAATTGTACATGCATGAATAATTTTAGTTTTTTTGGGTTGTCTTTTGGCACTAGAAATTTAACCCAGGGCCTCATACATTACAGGCAAGTTCTCTACCTCTGGGCTGTACTTCCAGTCCTTTTTTTTTTGTTTGTTTTGAGATAGTATCTTGCTAAATTGCTGAGACTGGCCTTGAACATGTGATCCTCTGCCTCATCCTCCTGTATAGCTGGAATTACAGGTGTCCATCACCACACCTGATTTATAATTTTAACTTCTACTTGGTAATTTCAATTTAACAATTTATTTAGTTCCAAAAGAAGAAAAGTAAACCAACTTGCTAAGAGTCTAATCAGAATAGGGTAAAAGGTACCATAATTAATTTTTCAAGATTTCTAGACATCTCAGGTGACAGGCTTTTAAAAATTAAATTCTTTCAAAGTGCCATGAAAGTAAATAAACTTTTATATTTCATAAGTCTTAACTATTCTTACAGTTTAATAGTATCATTAACTAAATGTGGTGGCACATGCTTATGATCCCAGCTACATGCAATCCTAAGGCAAGAGTATCCCAAGTTCAAGTCCAGCCTGGACACTTAGTGAGACCTTGTCTCAAGTGAAATGTAAAGGGCTGATAATGTAGCTCAGTGGTAAAGCGCTTGCTTAGCATGTGTGAGACCCTGGGTTTTTGCCCTAGTTCCTACTCTCAAAAAGTGTCAACATTGTGTAGTAGAGGAAATTAATTTATTATGTCAAAAAGACTATTTTTAGTGCAATTTTTTATTATATAAAAATATAATTTCTTTTGGCAAGTTCAGAGAACACTTTACTATGTTAGTCCGCTTTTTATCATACCCTTACATTATACTAATTTCCTTGTGATTATGATTATAAATATTCTTTGGGGACAGGGATATAACTCAGAGTTAGATCACTTGCTTAGTATTCACAAGGCCCTAGGTTCAATCCCCAGAAACACACACACACACACACACACACACACACACACACAGAAATAATGAAAAAAAGAAAGAAAAAGAAAACAAGATAATAATAATAATTAAAAATATTCCTTGAAAACATGATTTGTGATGACTGCATACTATTTGATCAAATGTTGTTTCATAATTTTATTGGTAGCATCTCATGAGACTTTGGTTGTTTCTTATTTTATTTGTATTTTTAAAAATTAAGCTTTATGATTTCTTTCTTTTTTAAAAAAATATTTATTTATTTGTTTTAGTTGTACACAAGGCCTTTATTCTTTACATAGTGCTGAGGATTGAACCCAGGCCACGCACGTGCTAGGCGAGTGCTCTTCTGCTGAGCCACAATCCCAGCCCCAAGCTTTATGATTTCTTGAGCTTAAAGCTTATGTTCCCTTGGCCTGAAAGAGCAAGGATTGGTACCAAGTGAAGACCAAGTTTGAATGCTAGTGTTGGACACTTGAGTCTTGTCATGTGGCTGGCCTAGAGAGTTTATTGACAATTGGTTTCCTGTCAGCCCTACCCAGCTGTGTCTTCCCTTCCTGGCCTGTACCTGTGTCACCTGACCTCAACTGGGTCATGAGAGAGAAAAACAGCACAGCTGGGCTCGCAGAGCCAGGACCAAGTTGGAGACAGATTCAACATGTCTCCTAGGCCCTTCTCCAGCTCTTGGCCTCCTGTTCCCATTAAATACCTGGCCTCCCACTTCCCCATGTAGTTTTGATGGCTCGATTTCTTTTGGTTCAGTTTTCAAATTCCTCTCTGGGAAGCTGCACAGACAACTCAGAATTGTTTCAGTATTACGTCCATGTTGGGCTTCTGCATCATACCCAGAAACGGACTCTGCCCCTGTAGCCAGGGTCTGCTTTCTGCTCCCTACACCCGCTGGTCATCTGCTGCCTGTGTAGACCCAAAGGATTGCTTCTCCACAGGTGCTCTTGGCTGCCATCAATTACTGCTTGCCAAACCCAAGTCTCAGGATTTCCTCTTTGAAAAAATGGTTCCGGGTCTGAAACACAGAGATCTTATCTGGTGCCTGCACCTGTACCTGTTGTCCCTGTCCCTGGCCTGTTGTGGTCACGACAACACCTGTATAAGGAGCTAAGATTATTGTCTGGCACAAGCGTGTTTAATACATTTTAATTTTATTATCAATGAGAAATTTCTTTTTTTTTTTCTTTTTTTTTTTTTTTTTTTTTTTGGTACTAGGGATGGAACTCAGGGGCACTTGACCACTGGGCCACATCCCCAGCCCTTTTTTTGCATTTTATTAGAGACAGGGTCTCACTGAGTTGCTAAGTGCCTCACCATTGCTGAGGCTGGCTTTGAACTCACGATCCTCCTGCCTCAGCCTCCCAAGTGCTGGGATTACAGGCGTGCGCCACCGCGCCCGGCTTAAATGAGAAATTTCTAAGTGCTATTATCCCTGGTGAATTGAAGCTGATGCTTGCCATGGTTTCCCACCACAGGGACAGACAAAGAGGAGGGTGGTGAGCCCTTGGATTGTTGCCACTTCCCTAGTGGGACATGTTAATTGGCTTCACTGTAGTAACCATTTTATTACCTATGTAACCCATAACATGTTATAAATCTTAAATACATAAAATAAAATTTATTAAAAAACAAATGAAGGCATCACAATTTTGTTTTTTAACTTCAGAGCAGAGATTGATTGTTTCCCCTTTTCCTATGTGAAACAGGAACAGAAGGAGGGTATTTCTCTCTGAATTGCACACAGTGGGACTCTCATGAGTGGATACCGTGCATGGACAAAGGCTGGCCTTGAGCTCCCTCTTCCTCAGTCTCACATTTGGGCTTAATGAGAGGTAGAAGGAGGCTGGGAAGAAGTGTGGGAAAATTCAATACATTACATAACTCTCAAGAGGTGGCCACCAACAGAAGGTGGGCTCAGACTCTCACAGGTGGGCCTCCAAATTGTGAACAGTTTTCCAAACTTGTTGGTTGCAAAAACAATTCATTTTTGTAAGGTCAATTAGTCGGAACACTGAACCAAGCTCATTAGATAATGGTTAATTGGCAGAGCGGCTTAATTGGCTATAAGAGGTAAGAGTCATAGCTGAATATTAAAATGGTACTATTAAACAGTTTAAATTCTGTTAACCAAAGTAGGCAAAAAGGTGGTATAAGAAGACACAGTCAGGGCAACTGCTCTTACAAACAGTGCCTATGTGTCAGAAGAAAGAGGTAGGCACGTTTTTAATAGGCACAGAGACACTGTTGTGCGGTGTGCGTGGTTCTATGGTAATTGTGTCTAATTAGTTTTATTTAGAGCCAATTAATCCTTTCAATATGTCTCTAAAATTGTTGTGCTGACTTTAGCAACAACAAAAAAGATCACCACTACAATATTCCTAAAATGGGCAGGAAAGAAAGGTCTTTTAAGTACACCCAAAGCATGACTAGAAGCCTCACAATGCAGGTGACAGGCAATGGAAGTGACAGAGAAGGATGTCAAGCAGAAAAACTCCTAGCACCATGGCTGGGGCAGCCCTAGAAATAGCAGCAGGTCCCAGAAGCCAAGGTCACCGTGTGAACGTGGCATGGAAAGAGGAGGAAGCCAGATGAGGTAGCCGGCTGTGCCTCATCTCATCAGGCCACCCTTACGTCCACAGGAAGTAACAGCCAGGACTGTCATCCTTAGTACAAAGGCCACTGATGGAAAAGGAGACTGAAGTATAAAGGTCTAAAACAATCGTCCGTAAGTCATGCAGACAGTCTGTGGGACACCTCATCCGATCTTTTTTGAACCTCGCCTGTCTCATCCTGTAATTTCCCTGGTCATACACTTCCTTTTGTTCTCTGAGAATGACACACACGCTCTTTTCCTCCCATCAGGATCCCAAAATCAGCAGGATGAGATTAAACCCCTTTCACAGGGGACACTGCAGTGTTACTTCAAGGTCTCTTTTGGACATGGCTCCATGACAAAATTTGGGGCTTATTCTGAAATTCAGTTTAGACACAGAAAGAGTGTTGTTTGGCTTGCTGTTTTGTTTTCTTTTCCATGCAAACAAAACACACTGAGGCAGCTACACAGTGGACCTAAGTGACCATTTAAGATCATGTCCATTCTGATAACATATAAGCTGTCTGGCTCATCTGCCCTCCCTTAGATGCGGGTGTTTGTACATGTAGTAAGATTACGTTGCTGTGTGCCTGAGCATTTTTTATCCATAGGTGTAACAGCCACTTAAAAAAAATTTATATATGCTTTTATATTTTGGAAGACCTTTTTAAACAAACACCAAGTAAATGTATATTAAGTTGAAGGTTTGGAAGCTTTCTTTAGTAATAACACTAAGTTGTAAAGAGTTGCTTTCTTTCGTCCTTTCATTTTTGTGGTAGTGGAGATTCAACTCAGGGCCTTGCACATGCCAGGCAAGTATTCCACCACGAAGCAATATCCCCAGCCCTGGTTTTTCTTTATTATTCATCTTTTGAGAGATTTTGGTGGACTATAAGTTACTTTGGATAGATTTGGCCTCCAAGATAGTAGCCTCTAATAAATTTCCGATGTCTGAATCCTTGAAGAGTAGTTTTTTAAGATTATTTCCCATTTGTTCCTTCAAGTACTTAATACAGAAGGTCACTGCTTTGCACAGGGCTGTGTTAACTGACATTCATTTGTATCAGGAGCCTGCAAAGGAAGGACTGCTACATGCTTTTTACAATTATTTTTTTAACTCATCAGATTCAAACATCACTTTTAGAAGATCAGAATACATTTGTCTTTGGATAGAGCTGGCATTTTTTCTCTAATGTGATTGAGAAATTATTTAGATGGGCTTTACTGACCTACATTGCCTCTGTTAATGCCAGGCTTGATCTACTCTTGGAGGGCAGGATAAACACAAAGAGTTCTCTCCACACCTCAATGTTCTATGAAATGTCTTGATTCTAGCCCTTGGTCAAGTTCTTCCCAGTGTTCATGAAAAGAGTAAGGAGAGCCCTTTGCATCCCATTGGTCTCTTGGGTTCCCAGGCCACTGGTGCAGTAGCCCATCTCCAAGGAGCCTGGGAAACATGTGCCCTGCTTGCCAACCCTCTTACCAACCAGCCTCTGCACACGCTGCTGCCTGTGGGCACTGCTGCTGTCTGTGCACCATTCCCCCATGCCCACATCTGTTCCACCCAGTCAGTTCTGTGCTGAGGAAAATGGACGCTACTGTTAGTATGTGCCTTGTGAGTGTGTTGCAAGGATAGAATTAAATGCCTGCAACGCATTTTGCCCTTTCTGGGCACATAGTCAATAAATGCCAGTAATTATTATTGCTATTTCGTATGCCCACAGGAGGTAATGGCAGAGGCTTGCAGCTGTTCCCTTATAAGGTATCAAATATCACTTTCATAAGTAATTCATTCTAATTCCATTCTAATCTGATCTGGGCTAACTGTATTGGTTTCCTGCAGCTGCTATAACAAATTACCTCAAAGTTCCTGGTTTAAAACAGCATGAATTTATTATCTTCCAGTCTGGAGGTCATAAATCCTAAAGTCACAATGTTAGAGCTCTTTTTCTTTTTGGAGTCTCCAGGGATTAGTCCACTTTCTTGTCCTTTTCAACTTCTACACACTGTATTCCTTGGCTTCAAAGACTGCAGCATAGTATCTTCAAGTCTTTCTCTGCCTTTGTCCTCTGTTTGCATCATTACATTTCCTTTGTTAAGTTTGACACTCCTGTTTCCCTCTTCTAAGGAAACTTCTAACTATACTAGGCCCACCCAAATAGTCCAGGATAATCTCCACGTCTCTCCATCTCATGGCTCAGGTTTTAGTGATGAGGTTGTGAATGGAACTGAAGACTCATTTTTTTTTTTTTTTTTTTTTTTTTTTTTGGTCACGGTGACCACTTTCAAGATTTCATTTCTCATCTTCAATAAGAAACAATGACCAGGTCACACTGATGTTTTAAAGCCAAGTGGCACAGAACCATCAATACTATTTGTTCCCAAGATTGTTTACATATTCCTGTGTATCAGAAATATACAGACAAACGTTATGAGTTGGATGATTCATGAACTCTCTCTAGCTCTCTTCTCCCTTAATTTCATCTACTTAAAAATTATCCTTTCTTGGAGTGGCCAAGAGACTAGTTCTTGCCGATGAGACAAAAGTTAAAATCTCTTGGGGACTTATTAAATTTTGCCTTTATTATTTAAAAGGATGTATATCTTCCTTTTTTAAAAACACAGACCTGATAGCTGGAGCTTCAACAACTACCTTATAATCAAGAGGGAAAAGCCAAATTTAGGAAATCACAGAGACATTGACCTTACCATTTTTGGGTAACTGAAACAACTCCAGCAGCCACACTAAGAAACATCCTGATGTATGAAAATCAATAAGCTCACATTTGTTTTCACTAATGTATTTTGGTTCTCTGTTACTTGTTGCTGAACAAATATAACAGCAATTCAAAAAAATTACCTAGTCATAAATGCTTTATCCCACAGAGACCAATATTAGGTTTAGCAATATTAGAAATAAACATTGACAACATTTTAATAGACAATGACTTTATTATTTGATAAAATTTAGACCTATTAATAAATAATTTTAAACTTATTATTGGAAAAAATCCTCAGTTGGGTCAAAGCAATAACTTCAAAAGACCAGAAATAAATTTTTGGATAATGCAGGCTGGCTCAGAAAACTCTGCCAAATAATTTTCTTTCTAAAAACACCTCTTACTTTTATGTTTAACTCTGCTTGCCCTTAAAAAAATACCATTTCTTAATGAAATACATTTTCTGCCTCTTTTTGCACTGAGGTTAGTTTACTTAATCTCTTCCCATTGGTTTTTCTTGGGTCATTGGGTTTTTGGTTCTGAAATGCCAAGGTTCTGCATCGCTGCAGAAGTAGAAATGCTTGTTTTTGAAACCAAAAATCTTCTCTGAGAGGGGCTTTCCATGAGAATTGAACAGTGTACACAGAGGTGCAAATCATAGGGAACCCCCTTAACTTCTCGTGCTCCCTCAAGCAGCAGCCATTTTCCAGGAAGCTGACTGCAGACTCTATGGAGGGCTGTGCACACGTTCTTCCTCCGACTACCTCCAGCCATTGAAGACTGGGGAGTCCATTGTGTTCATTGAGAATGGTTTGGAAAGGGAGGTGCTCACCTGCAAACCAGGAGAAGCAGAGAGAAGGTGTATGTGTGTGTGTGTGTGTGTGTGTGTGAGAGAGAGAGAGAGAGAGAGAGAGAGAGAGAGAGAGGTTTAGCTCTCTGCTGGTTTTCACAGAAGCTTTAATTATCAGGGAAAAGTCTACAATCCTATCTAAAACATGTTACTTAACTTTCAAGAACTGTTCCCAATGTCATTCTTGTAATATTAGAAAACTCATGAAAAGTTGTGCAGTTTCAGGTATGTTGACCCCATTTGCAGTACAGACATGTCAGTTACTCAATACTTTTCCTTTAATTTTAAGATAACACAGATTTCACAATATACCATAGATTTTAAAATGGCTTTAAAAACGTAATAAAGGGACTCTGGAGGCTGAGGCAGGAGGATCAAAAGTTCAAAGCCACCTTCAGCAAAAGCAAGGCACTAAGCAACTCAGTGAGACCCTGTCTCTAAACAAAATACAAAAAAGGGCTGGGGATGTGACTCAGTGGTCAAGGGCTCTTGAGTTCAATCCCTGGTACCAAAAAACAAAAATGTTTTTAATGAGCAAACCATATTAAATGGATACATCAATTTTTACACAGTCTAATCAGAAAGATTAAATGTGCAAAAAGCAAGAATTTTAGTCTTGAGGGAAAATGGTAATCTTCTCTCTATTCCAAGAGGGACCTAAGCTCAGGTCTCATTTTGAATGTGAGGAATGTGAGCTATGGTGGTAAATGTGGGCTGGGGCAAGGGGTGGCTAACGAAAGATCACAGCTTGGTTGGTATTTACAATAAATTAAGAACTTGAGTATCCTCACAGGACTATTCATACTTCCTGGATAGTTAGGCTTGTCCCAGTTTATTTGAAAGTATGTGGGGCCTACCCTTGGCCATATTGTGAAATTGATGAAGAGCCATTATAGTTCATGGGGAAAGCCCCCAGGAAAATCAGGAACCTGAGTTTGGTTCCAAACTTGCAATTAATTTTTGCCACATTATATAAGCTTTGCTGGACAGTAATTGCCTCTTTTGCAAAATTTGCTTGCAAAATTTTCTCTTTCACCAAATAGCTGAGGGGATGGGAGCACAGAGCTGCATTTCTTTGGGATTATCCAGTGAGTTGGGAGCGGGGGTAATTCTTCCCATTTTAGCACTGACCTAAGGGCTTGGTTGTCATACTGCAACCTCAGGGGCCAGAGTGGGGAGCAACACTGGGGGCAGGAGCAGGCACCTGCCACCTGCCAGTCAGGTTCACACTTCTTAATAACAGAAAAGGAGGCCAAAAGTACAGAAGCAGCTCCCTAATCACATCTGTATGACATTGCCAGATGGTGAAGCCAAGTGGTCATTTGGCCTCTGCTGTCAGGCCATAGCTGCCCAGGCCTACACTGATGATGTGTTCTGAGGCACTGATATGCACTATTAACCAGATTGCATCTGGTATGTAAGAAAGAAGTGG
Source organism: Tamias sibiricus (assembly GCA_025594165.1). NCBI lineage: Eukaryota > Metazoa > Chordata > Mammalia > Rodentia > Sciuridae > Tamias > Tamias sibiricus. The sequence continues at coordinate 122,949,648 of CM046666.1, read as the reverse complement.
GTAGGAAGGGTTTCAAGATCACAGGGTGACCACAATATGAGAAAACAAGTTGGGAAAAGGGCACAAATACCTGCTGAAAATGCACAAGGAATGAAGCTTAAAATAATGAAAAGAATTCTGAAGGTCACATATCTGTAACAGTCACATCAGCAAATGCTCTGGGTGATGTAATAATAATGGTCACAGGGCTGGGATGTGGCTCAGGGGTAGAGCTTTTGTCCAGCATGCCTGAGGCCCTGGGTCCCATCCCAGCAGCACAAGCCAGACAAAATCAACAAAACAAAACAGAAATGAAAAAAACAATAATCACATACTTCTAACTTACAAATAAAGAGAGTCAGGAACAATCTTGTAGAACCTATCCTTGTCATAAGCCCACTCACAGGATAATCCCAAAGAAACAGCTCAGCTCTCTGTGGGAGGTCAACAGTCTATCCCTGCTAATTTTGTTTAAAAAAAAAAAATTGCAGTCTGATAAGTTTAACAAGAACTTTTGTCCCTATTCTAGGGCAGTTATTTTGAAAATGTAGGTCACACCTCATCAGTGGGTCATTCTCAGTTAGCTGTCATGACTAGCATCTTTCCTACTTAGAGAAATAAAGTAGAATAGAAATACCAGATTGTGTCACATCAAGTCTTATGCAACTTTAGCTTCAGTAATGTGTGGGTTAAGTGTGTGTGGGATGTGTGTGTGCTGAGACATGATGTCGTTTCTTTCTTCCTGTGAGTAGTTGTCAATAAAAGGTGAAAAATGATTCTGGTGGGACATTAGTTGAGACTTTCAGAACTTTGAGGGCACACTTTGTGTTATGAGTTGAATTATGCCCCCTGCCAAATGTATTTTGAAGTCCTAACCCCTGTGCCTGTGAATGTGACCTTATTTGGAAATAGAACCTTTGAAAGCCTAGATTACAGAACAATTTAACATTACACAAAATTTGAACTTGCTTCTATGCAATTTATTCTGGAAGAAACAATGTGAATGCATAAAACTCTATCCAACAGAACCAAAACATATAGGACATGTTTTAGTCAGCGTTTTCTCTTATGTAACCAAAAGAAAGAACAATTGACAAGAACAAGAACTGACAAGAACAATTAGGGAAAGAAAAGTTTATTTGGGGCTCATGGTTTCAGAGATCTCAGTCCACGGTCGACCAACTCCATTGCTCTGGGCCCAAGGTGAAACAGAACATCATGGCAGAGGGTGTGGAGGAGAAAAGCACCCCAGGACTTGGCAATCAGGAAGCAGAGAGCTCTGTTCACCAGGGACAAAATATGACCTCCTCAAAGGCACACCCCCGATGACCCACCTCCTCCAGTTGCCTGCCTGCAGTTATCCCCAGTTGATCCATATCACTGGATTAATCCATATCACTGATTAGGTTAAGCTCTCATAACCCAATCATTTTACCTCTAAACTTTCTTGCATCATCTTATACATGAGCTTTTGAGGGATACCCCATATCTAAACCCTAACAGGACAACTCAAAATGCTCACAGGGGATCACCTCAAACATCTTCCAGCAGCCTCAGCTCATCCTGTGCTGTGAGCCACGCCTACACAGCTGAACTCCCCTGTCGGTTTCAGAGAATCTTCCTTCCACTGTTTCACACTCACAAGCTGCAAGTTTTCCACAGACAAACTTTGTCGAGGTTAATTTCAATACTCATTGTAGCATCTATGCATTTTTTTAACCATTTAATATGCATGGAACTGCTTTTTAAAAATTGGGTTCTCATCTCTATTTTTTTTTTACCATGTCACTGACATTTTTTAGTGTTATGCCCCAACATTTGCTTGTGTTTTTGTTTTAGAGACAGGGTATCTCTATATTGCTCAGGTTGGCACACCATCGCACCCATTTTTCCTGTAAGCTCTGCTGTTGTTATTGCACAATGTGGTTGTTATTGTTCAGTGTGGTTGTTATTGTGTATATTTTGCATGACATGGAGATTTTTAGGAATATAGGTCATGTGATTATAGAACAGACTGTATGGTACTTAAGACCATGACAGTAGGTAAGATCATTCAATGGTGAGTTTAGATGTAAAAGAGACCAAGGGTTTGTCCAGGGGCACTCCCACCTGATCAAACTAAGGACAAGAGGAGCCAACCAAGGGGCTATCTAGTGAGGCAGGAGGGAACCCAAGAGCCTATGGAGTTCTAGAAGCCAAGTGAAGAAGGGGTTTCAGAGAAGGCCCAACCAACTACACCCAGTGCCGCAGGGTGATAAAGCAGAGGACTCACTGAGAAGCACTTACTGAATTTAGTAACCTGGAGGGTTTTTGTTTTGTTTTGTTTTTTGTTTGGTACAGGGGATTGAACTCAGGGGCACTCGACCACTGGGCCATATCCCCAGCCCTTTTTATGTATTTTATTTAGAGACAGGGTCTCATTGAGTTGCTAAGTGCCTCGCCATTGCTGAGGCTGGCTTTGAACTCGTGATCCTCCTGCCTCAGCCTCCCAAGTGCTGGGATTACAGGTGTGCGCCACTGTGCCCGGCTAACATGGAGGTTTTGAGTGATTTTGATAAACACAGTTTTGGATGAGCAGCAGGGATAAGCCTTATTGAAGATAGTTTAAAAGAAAAAAAGAGAAAAAGTCTATTTTAAAAACAATCATAGAATAAATTTGATTTTACCTGAAGTCTTTTCAGATATGCTTCTTTGTGTTTTGTATGGTATCTTATAGGTTAGGGTCTGTTGACAATTTTTAAAGATACTATGGAATTCTTATCTGTCTGGTTGTATTGCTTGAAAGAGCAGATGCTAGAATTGAGAGAGATAGACTTTACTGTGAATTCTGATTCTACTGCTTAACTAGTTTTCTGAAGGAAGGCTCACTCTTTGGTTTTCTAAAATGACGCCCATATCCTAACTAAACAGGTTATGGTCAGGGTTAGGTAAGTGAAGCCCTGAGAATGGTGTGGAACACACAGGATAGGCTCACAAATGTTATTCTTAATATTTTCACAGTGATGTATAGTGAAGTTTGGCCTTGAATTTACAATGGATTGGGGAAGATAAGACAGAAAAAATTAAATAAGTATATAGATGGTTGATGTATAACTAGTACCTAAGGGAAGCTTAGACACCCCAGAGTCCCAGTAGCCATGCAAAGTGAGAATTAAAATGGAATAACTCTGAGAAGGGATGTGTGCACTCTTCCCACACATCTGCCACTCTGCATGGGCCACGCGTACTGTCACTTATTTAACCCTCACAACTGCTGTGAGGAGGCATCTTCTCTCCAGTTCATAGAAGAGAAGACTGAGGCTCCAAGAGGCTCATCATCTAGATCCAGGTCACCAGTTAGTGGGATGGCTGGAGTCAGCCTGTGTGCGTTGTCTCCAAAGTCTATTCTTGGTGGCAGAAAGCACAGCTGCAGGGAGGTGTGTGCTGTCCTACTCCCTTTCTCTGCTACCTCAAAGTGATAATAAGAAACAGTCGACCTACCAAAAACTCCACCTCATCGGAGCCTGGCATTACATCATCCTATGAACCACATTTAAGCCACCAACCCAAAGGGAAGTGAGTCTCACATTCTTCTTCTTGACCTTTTAGTTAGCATTAGCTATGTGCCAAAAGAGGTCCCAGGGAAGACAAGGGAGGGCAAAGTTGGGAATTATCAGCAGGTGCATATCAAGAGGTGATTTTACTTATGGGAACCACTGCAGGGTGGGTGCGCATCTGGGTTTCTGGACAGGTTGAGCCTGTCATTCAAGCTTGAGTTGGAGGGGCAGCTGCAGTCCTGCAAGCACTCTCAAGCACTCGCCACTCACAGCTCACTTGGAAGAGATATATTCTATTGCCAGGCATCACTTGGCTGATGAAAGCATAAGCAAAGACACTCAGTCCATGTACCTTCTCTCAGCTTGTAAAGGCAGTGACTTTGAAGGATAAACCCAGAAAACATGTTTTTTTTTTTTTTAATTTGATTTTATTTTTTGGGTACCAGGGATTGAATTCAGGGGCTGAGCCTCATCCCCATTCCTATTTTGTATTTTATTTAGAGACAGGGTCTCACTGAGTTGTTTAGTGCCTTGCTTTTGCTGAGGTTGGCTTTGAACTTACAATCCTCCTGCTTCAGCCTCCAGAGCCGCTGGGTTTACAGGCATGCGTCACCACGGTGGGCCTGAATAGATAAATCTGGATGGGCTGAGAGAAAAAGGAAACATGGGTCTTTGGAGGTCACGTGTGGTTCTTTGTAAGAGGGCCTTGATGGGAGAGTATTAGCTGCCGAGGGCTATCATAATAAATCACCACCAACAACAGGGGTGATTTAAAACAACAGAAATTTAATCTCACACCGTTTTGGAGGCTAGAAGTCGGGGATCAAGTAGCAGGGCTGGTTCCATCTGGGTTTTTTGAGAGAGAATCTGCTCCACGCCTCTCCCCTGGCTTCTCCTGGTTGCCAACAATTAGTTTTTCCTAAGCTTGTTGACCCATCATTCCAGTCTCCATCACTGTCTTTAGGGACTATCTTGCTTCTGTCTCTGTGTCTCTTCTCCTCTTCTTATAAGGACACCTACCATATCCCATTAAAAGCTCACTCTCCTCCAGTATGACCTCATCTTAACTAGTTGCATCTGTAATCAGCCTATTTGCAAATAAGTTCACATTGTGAAGTTCTAGGAATTTGGGGGAAGACATTAATCAACTCCGTAAAAGATGGAGGCATCAAACCTTTAGGTGTTATTGTTTGGGGGTAGAGAATAGTGAGGAAAATCAAAGAAGGGTCTTAAAGGCATGGCTGAAAGGGTAAAACAGGCAAAAGTATAACAGGTAACACATGGCCCATCAAATGTGGAGACTAAGAAGAGCTTAAAGAGGGACCATTAACTGCAAAATGGTGCAGCCAATATGGAAAGCAGTATGAAGATTCCTTGGAAAACTTGGAATGGAACCACCTTATGATCCAGCTATCCCACTCCTCAGTCTATACCCAAAGGACTTAAAAACAGCATACTACAGGGACACAGCCACATCAATGTTTATAGCAGCACAATTCACAGTAGCTAAACTGTGAAACCAACCTAGATGCCCTTCAGTAAATGAATGAATAAAGAAAATGTGGTATATATACACAATGGAGTATTACTCAGCAATAAGAATAAAATCATGGCATTCACAGGTAAATGGATGAAGTTAGAGAATATAATGCTAAGTGAAGTTAGCCAATCCCAAAAAGCCAAATGCCAAATGTTTTCTCTGATATAAGGAAGCCAATTCACAGTGGGGTTGGGATGGGGAGCATAGGAGGATTAGAGGAACACTGGAATGGCCAATGGGTAGGGAGGGGAAGAGAGGGGGCAAAGGGTGAAGAAAAAAAAAGGATGATAGAATGAGATGGATATCATTACCCTAAGTGCATGTATGAAGTTATGAATGGTGTGAATATACTTTGTATACAACCAGAGATATGTAAAAATGTGCTCTATACGTATAATATGAAATGTAATACATTCTGCTGCCATTTCTAACAACTTAGAATAAAAAATAAATTTGAAAAAAAATCCATGAAAGAATTATAAATAAAAACGTGGTTTTTATTTATAAATAAAAAAAGAGAGAGAGAGAGAGAGAGAGGCCATTAACAGTAAGTGTCCAGGTTAAGTAAAAACAAACAGACAAACGAAGGGCATGGGGTGGAGATGCACCCAAAGATGGCGGGACTTCCTTCTCACAAATCTTCTCACCCTTCCCTTCCAGAGATGCACCTCCCTGCCTCTTCCATTGGTCTGCTCTCTGATGCTTCTAAGGACCCAGCCTGGCCTTCTGTGATGCTGTGACCTGGGCCACCTCTGGAACTCTGCTGGCATTTGAGTGTGCCTGATCTGGATGTGTGGGGGAGTGAGGAGGGTGGACTGTCCCCCCAGGATGAGGGATGGAAGCCCGTGGGTGCACGCTTCCCCCATTTCTTTCCCACAGACTGTTCTGAGTTGTATTTCATAAGATTCTGAGGAATTAACAGTGGCCAACTCAATAACTCACCCTTCTTTGCTTTTAACCTCTTTATCCCTTCTTCTGGCTCCTTATTCCTGCTTTCTGAGATAAGCTCCCAAGTAAACCTTGTGCCTACGCGGGGTGTGAGGGGTTACCGGGAGGGAAGTGACTGAGGAAGAGAGCAAGAATCACACAGGGGAAGAAGACAAATGGAAGGCTTCTCAGCAGTGCAGACACTCAGCCCTCAGGCCAGCAGACCACGAGCAGGGGAGACACAGAGCCCAGACGAACTCTCCTCCCACTGGCTGTCTCCTGCGAGGCTTTCTGTGGAGGAACCAAATCCCAGAGGAAGGGCTAGCTCCTGGGCCCCAGAGCAGGTGGAAAGAATAGAGTATAGAACTGGACTCAAACTGAGAGAGTTTCCAACACAAAGAGGTTTGTTCACACCCCCATTTTCTCTCCCACTGACCCTGGGTCTTACACAATTGGCACAGTGTGGACATCATTAAAAAGTGCTTCTAAAATGAGCTGACTTTCCCCATTACATCAGAATATCTAGCCAGCTATATACATTCTTATTTATTTACCACCATTGAACGTAATGATCATAATAATCTTGGTCGTCTTTGGAATTAGACAACCTAGCATATTAAGGAAGAACGTGGACTTGGTGGACTTGAATTTAGAACATCCTTAGGTCAAATCCCAGCTTTGCTATTAGCAAGTGATGTGCCCGTGAGCCAATTTCCTAGCCCCTCTGAGCCCGTTTCTCATCCGTAAAATGGAATTGAACTCTCAACCCTAGATCACAATGTTTTTGCAAGGATTCAGTAAGATATTGCAAATGGCAGCTATTTTAATTACTGCTCACTTGAGTAAGTGCTTTAGTTTTCTACGTATATCTATATATGGTAACAAATGTTATTAGTAAATTATACAGAATTGTATGTAATAGTTTCAGAAATCTAAATATCCCTCTAAACATGAGAGGATTTCTCTTATAGTTGGATCATTGCAATCTTTGTCACCCCTCCTGTCTTTTTGTTATTAACTGAATAAAATTCTCTGGAGTGAATAGTAAGGACTGAATGAGCTAGGTGTCCCCCAGTTGCCGTCACACTCCAAATGGTCTTTCGGTCAGCACTGACAGGGGTGAAGTAACTTTTGCTCAGACTTTATGCAACCCTTTGTCTGATTGCTGTCAGGGATGAATCATGGAGGGAAAAGCCCACATTTCTGTGCTGTTGGAGGCTTTTCCTGAACTCTTGAGTCTGCTGGACTATGTACAAGTTCACTGGAAAAATGACTTCTGCTTTGTGACCAGGCACAAAGGTGCTTCTCACAGGACTTGTCCTCAGTTAGGTTAAAATGTTGTGAGACTCTCCAACTCGCTGTGCATTAATGGAGGAGTGTGCTCTGTCTGGGGTGCAATCCATCTTCTTGCATCCGGGAATTTGTAACTTTGTGAAATAGAACATGTTGAGCTCTTTTCTTAGCCTTTAAGAAAAATGTCCACAATGCTTGTAGAGTAATGGTACCATGAGAAAAAAATAGCTCTCTCCTGCTTTAAAACATTTGCCCTCCTACTTTATTCCTCTTTCCCAAATAATATATTTTAATGTGAGTAAAAATAACAATAAAAAGAGAATTTAATAAAAAAGAAAACATGGGTACACGCTTATATTAATACTCATCTTAGTTTTAAAAAAAGGAAGATAATGAAGTTGGAGCAAATTGAACAGAAATTCAATGTATTATCAAAATAATAATGTCTATGCTTTCTCTCTGGATTATACAGTTGTTAAATGATATATTTAATTTGCCAAATATTTTGTGGTTATTGCTATATTTGTACAAATGATTGCCAACTTGATGTCACTTAGAAGAACTAGCCAGGAGGCCTGTAATTGATGTGTACAAATCTAATCCTAAAATAGTATTGAAACCTGGGGGCCCCTTAGCAGGTCTTGGGTGTTACAACCAAACCTTAAGCTACCACGGAATTCAGAATCTACCCTACGTAGGAAGTTTGTTCTCAGCGGCCTGCATTTTGAATCTGTTTTCAATGAGCAGAGAGGCAAGTTGCTAGGGGATGCATTTCTAACCAGGGAACTCTGACTGGACATATGGAAGGAGACAGGTTAGGAGAACAGTCAAATCTCTGCCTACTTGAAATTGGACTTAATTTACTGTCAATAACAAAAATTGCTTATGTTTATCATGTACATCATGGTTTGAAGTGGGTATACGTTATAGAGTAGCTGAGTGAGCTAATTAACATCTATAGTACCTCATAGACGGTTCATTTTTAGGTGTAATGAGAACACTTCAGATCTACTAAGTGATTTTTCCAGAATACAATAGGTGATTAACTATAATATCTGTGTTGGACAAGCGATCTCTTGAGCTTATTCCTCCCATCTAACTGAAATTTTGTATCTTTGGCCAACGTTTTCATGTTGTAAAAATTCAACAGGAATTTTTTAATCATGAGTACTCAGGAAATAAAAAGTTGACCAGGCTCTTCACTGTCCCAGACTGCTCTTCCACACAGTAGTAAGTATGGGCTGCCATAGAATTTGTTGGCACGGCTCTGCCTCCTGGATTTTGAGGGCCATTGTGGAGGAAAAAAGCAGGTGTAAGGATGCACCCAAGTCTCACCGGAGCTGCTACAGCACAGGGTGGCCCCGGAGAGCCAGTGCTTCCTTATGTTTTGCTTCCTAGTCGCTTCTTCTGCCTCACCCTGGTTTGGGCTCTAAGCGCCCAGCATTGTCTAGAGGTCTGAGCTTTAGGCAAGACAAAAATTTGGGCCTCTCAAAAGTGCAGGAACGGGGGTGAAAGCACCCTAGCTCAGGAGCTGCAGCAGCTCCAGGAAGAGAAAGTGCCTGTTGCTGTGACTTGACCTCAAATGTGTAAAGTGGCAGTTTACCCTGTGACTAAAATGCTGCTAAAACACCCCAGATGCACCTGCAACTGATTAGATCTCCCAGAGTCAGCTCCTGGCTAATCCGCTGTCTGCTTGAAAACTTTCCACAGCTCTCTAGAGAGGCCGCTTCTCAAGAGGTGCACAGCTGGCTGGCTGGCGCTTCAAGGACAGTCTGCCTGACTCCCATTTACTCCACTTCTGTCCATCTAACCAAGGTAGCAGTCCTGAGACCCACTCCTCTGTTCTGTTTGGTGATCTGGTCATAACCCTTGCCATCTGGAGGGCTAGAAGCCTAGAAGTCTGTGTCTTCCCCATCTGTGGGAATGAGGTTATTTCTGGAAGACTATAGCAGTTAAATGTCCTGACTTCTTGGAGTTGACATTTTAGACAAGCTTTTCATATACCCAGATAGAGCTCCTACCTCTCTATTCCCTGAGCAGTTTGACTTACTGCTTCTTCTGTCTGTACCCACAGTGTGTGGCTTACAAGCCTCACCCTCAATAGGCCTTGGCACCGGGAATCCAGGGCCAGTGTCTCATTTAGCTTAGCTCTCCACAGTATGGAATCCAGCATCTGGGGACTTCAGAAGAATTCTTGCCAGAATGAAAGAGTGAATAACCGAGTGTTTAACTATCAAGGGGAACCCACAGGAGTATCTGCTTCTCACTGGACTGGAAAGTGTTCTTGGTGTCCATGCTTCCCTTTTGCTAGCATAGGAAGTCACTGTGGAAACTGAGGCGTGGCCAGAGGGAGCCTGAACACAGATCCCAGGAAGAGGCACTGTCATGAGTCAAACATGGCCTTAGTTTAGATAATAAAGGGTCACACAAGTTAGCAATGAGGTAGACTAGACAGTCACAAAAGTACAAAATGAAGAAATAATTGTCAGTTGAGACCCTGTTGCTTTAGAATATATGTAAAATGTGGGAAAATTGTATTTATGTTGGATAAAACCCTTAGCCTCTATTATTCAATATATATCATAAATTATTTATGACTCAGTGCAGTGTGTCCATGGGGTTGAGAGGAGTGCCGTGATGCTGGAACATTTTTTTTTTAATATTTATTTATTTATTTTAGTTGTACACAATGCCTTTATTCTTATGTGGTGCTGAGGATCGAACCTGGGCCGCGCACGTGCTAGGCGAGCGCTCTACCGCTGAGCCACAACCCCAGCCCCCTGGAACATTCTTCAGTGTGTGCCCCATCAGCATCTGGTTGGCTGTTCTTGAATGAGGTTCATTTTTTAAAAAACTATTTATTTGTTTGTTTTAGTTGTATACAATGCCTTTTTATTTTTACGTGGTGCTGAGGATCCAACCCAGGTCGCACACATGCTAGGCGAGCACTCTACCACTGAGCCACAACCCCAGACCCCAGCCCCCGAGGCTCATTTTTGTTATAGGAAATAAATAGAATAGGCCAAGTGATGATCTTTCCAATCTCTGAAATGTAATTATTTTACACTTTTAAATGGTTTCAAACAGCACACAATTATTCAGTGCTCTTTACTTTAAAAAAAGATCCAAATGTACTTCTTTCCATAAATATAATTTAAATGTAATTTGTTACACGTTCAAGGACAGATTTTAAAATACCAAAAAAAAAAAAATGTTAATTAGAAATTAATTAGAAACTCGGCACCATGACAATCTCATTATAATTTGCTGGACACCATTTTCCAGGGGTAGTAGGAGGGGGTCACTTTCTTCAGCTCTGGAACCTTAGCAGCCTTTGCTGGACAGCTTGATAGGGAAAGTGATGAGCATGTCACAGGCATAAGTGGGCAAAAGGGCACAGGTGGAAAGGAGCCATTAACACTCAATTCCCTGAGTGGCCTTGTTCCTCTGCCACAGCTACCTCCATAGGGCCAGGAGGAACTGTAAAGAAGACAGATGAGTCACCCATGTGTCATAAACAAATGGAACCCACTGATGCCCCAACCTCTGTCTCCCATTATCTCCCTGGTGCTCCCCATCATCAAACACGGTGTCCTGACTTCAGACACAGAAGGAAGAGGGAGTTTGGCACTGACTTAAGAAAAGCCCCTGAGGAAAATATAATTCATTTTGCTTTACAAAAATAAAAAAAAAAATACATATGTTCTATACAAAAAAATATTCTTATGGTAGAACTAGAGTGTTAAATTCCATTGATACACCACAGGTGCTACAAAGTCGTTTTAAAATGAGACTGTGAAGGTTTAATGATGAGGAAGATGGTCAGGGTTGGCTTTTCCCTGTCTTAATGTTAAAACTGGCTCTGATTAAAACAATAAAAATCAACTTCCTCTTTCCTATGTTTCTCCTCTTTCAGAACTTTGGACCCTTCCAGAACATCTGTCATTTCAGATTTGGGTGAGATTCCCTTGAGACAACCCCACACATGGAAAACTAAACTTTTGATGGTTTTTCATCTCGGATATTGTTATGTTAAATGACTTGCATTCATGAGATCATGATTGTCATGCAAAGATGTTTATGTGGTGTGAGGTCTCTGTGATTGGAGTCAACATCTTATGTTTACGTCTATAACTTTCTACTAACCATGATTCTTACCCAGGCAATTCTGCAACTGACGTAGGATTTTGTTTCAGAGGGAACCTGAACTATGCATACCTTCTTTGTTAGCAAATTCTCCCTGAAATCCCAGAAAGTCCAAATCATCTGGCCTATGATTGCCTTGACTTAAGATCTGTGATTTATCTGGCATTATCTGATGTGTTGCTCAGAGTGTAAATGAAGGTGTGGAGTAGGTGACTGATATAGGAAGAAGGCAATTTGATGAATGACAGCTACAAAACAAACAAGGAAGGAATAGCACAAATTTGGTTCAAGCTACTTCTGTGCTGTGAAAAGGGGCCCTACCTTGTCATTGACAAGCTGATAGGGTCAAAGAAATTAACTACTAACTTTGTAAATGTCAAGGTTGGCCAGAGTTCTCTCTGAAAATAAAAGCTTGACTGTACCATCAACATTGATTGGAGATAGAAAGGAGGTAGAGTTGGATGAGCGCTCAGAGAAAAATTGAATCAACTTGGTATTACCTTTTACCAATTGCCATAGGCCATCCCTAGCAAAACCTCTTGAGAAAAATCACATTCTCTCTCAAGTTTCCCCTACTAATTTGCATTGTCTATCAATTTCATGATAAATGTGGTTTTCTTTGTCCTTTATAATGTATTTTCCCTTCTTTCTCTTGAAGAGTACTTTTTGGAAGAATGGGAAAGAAATGAGATTCTCAACTTTTCCTTAAGACACAAGCACAAGACAAAAGGTGAAAGCTTATCAACTCCATGGAATCTAAATACTGAATCTGTGCCACTTTTTTTTTTTCAAATTTGTTTGTTTTTTCCCCATTTTGTTTGTGTATGCAAGTAATATCAGTGAGATAGGTACCTCAAGTGAACTTGCAAATTCACTGCTTTGGGCAGAAGGATATTTAGCTTGCTCTCTCTCCCGACCAGCTGAGAAAGACGTCCAACCTACAACTGTGTGAAACAAGGTTAGGTGGAATAGACACAATGACACCCACACCTTCCTGTCACAGTGCTGTCGCTCTCACTGGTGGCTCCTTTGGCTCTTATTATAAGCTTTCAAAACCTTCCTCGGGCATTGCCTTCTCTGACAGGCACTTTCTACTCCCTGCCCTCCCCCAGTGAACCATTTTCTCTACAGTGTTTTTAGACTTTGTGTGTATCTCAAAATATTAAAATCATCCACTGCATTCTATTTATCTCTATGTCTCTCTTTCCTGGTAGCATGTGAACCCCCACATAGAACAGATGTTGCTTTGCTAATAGCCCCACCCCTCACACTGAATGGCAGATTAGGAACCAAATAAGTGTATGTTTAAATGACCTGGCTGTAGTGATTTTGATATGGCATGTAGGCAGCTCTTTACCAATATATTATTCATTTTCAGACTCAGCAAGCTCCTCAAAACCCAGCTCTGATCTATTGTGAAATGAGCCACTTCCCTTTCCATCCCCTGAACACACACACACACGACAAGTGCAGGCAGAATGCTTCTCTGTGGCTTCTAGGCAGTGACGGGAAATGAAAATACCATATTGCATTAATTCTAAAACACAGATTTTTTTCACCTTTTGAATTGAAATTAGGAAGTATTTCATAATCAATGGCAGTTTAATGATTGATAGTATTTTTTTTTTCTTTCAGAATAACATCTAAAATAATGTCTTACAATGAAGACTATCTTAAATTTGTTGACATGGGGTACTTACAAAAGAAGTTCTACTGGTGGCCAGCTGAGGCCTACCAGGTTATATAGCAAATTCTGGATACATTCCAAGTGCCCCATTAAGAGCAAATCAGAGAAGAAATAGACTTTGCAGAAGAGAGTGAGGGGGTCACGCCTGAAGGATCAGAGGATAAGTTCATGATATTGATAGGTACGTGTCTAGCATCTCATCTACTACATCTCTAGCACATGTTGGTCACTTAATGCATAAAAATCATTGCTAACAGCTTTTGAGTGTTTTCAGTGTGGACATGTAGGATCCCACTAACTTTTCAGGACAACTATTTTTAGTGGGTTTGATTCTGACCCATTTTCAGATACATAAAGTGAAGCCAAGTAGATAGGTGAGTTGTTCCAAGAGCTAGAGATGGTAAATGTCTGAAGTGGTGCTGGGTCCCAGGCCACTTGACTCCAAAGACCATGCTTTCTTGCTCTCTGTAGTGCTTTCTCCCAACGGATATTGATTTTTTTATTTTATTTTTTATTTTTTGGTACTGGGGATTGAACTCAGGGGTGCTTAACATCCCCAATCCTTTTTATTTTTATTTTTTTGTACTTTATTTTTAGAGACAGGATGTCTCTGAGTTGCTAAGTGCCTTGCTAAGTTGTTGAGGGTGGTTTTGAACTCATGATCCTCCTTCCTCAGCCTTCCAAGTCCCTGGGATTACAGGCAAGCACCACCATGCCTGGCTGGATATTGATTATAAAAATGTGGATGGATATTGATTTTGAAGACATGGGATATCTACTCTTTCTTGAGGGCCATTCCTTTGTTAGAGTTGTTGGTTCTCAATTTATTTTCAAAACTTTCAAATTTCAAACTTTCAAGTGGTTCCCTAACCAGCCTTTAAGGCCCTACATTCTCCACTGGTCATTAAATAATGTTTAATGCTTAAGTGAACATTGCTAACTTGCAAAAACTAGCCTGTTAGGAAAATGTTTTCTTTATTCAATAGTTACAGGCAAAATCACACAAAAACTACAAGTCTCCTAAGAGCCATTTGTGATTATGAAAGTGTATTTCACAAACGTGCTATTGTGAAGGGTGAAGACAAAATAAAAATTTCCTAGATAGAAAAAAATTCAAACTCCATTTCATAGGATTGTCACCCTTGAGTTCCCTGAGAAAAAAATTAACTACGTCAACCCACTTGACTGAACTTCTTGGGACTGAAGTTCTATTTCTCTTTTCAACACCACAAGTCTCAAATATAATCTTAAGAAGTTACTAGAGAAATTTCATTCAGGTATAAAAGATTCTGTTAGACAAGTTCACTTTCTCTTTTTATTCCTTGCAGCGAGGCAGAACTAGAGGTGGTTGAGGGACACTTTGCTAGCCTAGACAACCAGCATCCTCTAGAGGGCCATTTCAAACACAGTTTGCTCATTGATTAGATCTGGGCTGGGTCCTGAAAATGTGCACTTAAAAAGAAAAAAAAAAAAAAAAAAAAAGTCCCAGGTACTGTTGGTCCAGTGCCACACTCTGAGACCCACTGGTCCCACTATTAGAAACTCTGGGTTTGAATGCAGGACTCCCCACTTTACTAGCTGTGACTTGAGGGATTTAAATTAATTTGAATCTTGATTCTTTATTTGGCAAACTGAACTTCCAACTACCTGTTCTACTCATTTTATAGGACTTTTGTGAGAATGAAATGAAATAAAACATATACAAATTATTTTAAAGCTTATTAACATTCTTATTATTTGTAATATGGTGAAAAAAGCCATAGATGTCTGTAAGCCCAGCTAGGAAAACAATGGGATTGTACAAGGCCTGCCAGAGGAATTCACAGAATTCAAAATGGACATTGCATCTTGCAGTGTACAACACAGAGGACCCAGGAGCCAGGACCAAACACATATGGAAGAAGTGTGAATTCTATTTTTCTTCAAACCTACATATGTTTTATTTTCCTCCAAACCTGACTTCACAGAATTTGAGTCTGGTTCCCACCTAGACAATGGAAAAATGAGAACCCACCGTCCCTGCCTAGGGTGAGGGCTATTTGAGATAATGCATTGAAAGTACTAGCACAGTGCCTGGCACACAATAAATATTAGATCTTAATGCACTTATGAGATCTAAATCCAGTGGGTAGAAAACATAAGGCCATTTTGGTGACATAGCTATGTCCCATGTGGTAGCCAACTCTCTAAGCCCTAAACACTATATTCCAGCAAGGCTGGAGTAAGCAAACTGGACCCACTCTCCTTCAAGTTTATCTCCAAACGAGATTCTAATATCAGCACAAAGCAAATGCATCTAGTCAGTAACCAGCAATGGGGGCTCTTTCCCGTCATCTTCCTTAATGAGTGACCCATACCACTCATTTCTTTGCCACAACCTACCACGTAATCATTATGCAACACTTTCTGGAATTCCCTTCACTAACAATAGAAAAATTGAAATTACGTGGAGATTAGTGCACAGAGCTCTTCATTTTTCCCCCTGGATTATGTGACACTTGAATCAAGCCTAAACCAGACAATGCATGACAGTACAGTGAGCTCTGCACTAATAAATGCCAGATAAGCTTCAGCAATCTGTTCTGGGTGGCTGGAAGTTCCAGGCTTGCAAAACCCTGTAGTTAATAGAAGCAACAACTGGAGTGCAATTGCTGACCCAGCCACCGAACCTGATGCCATGTCATGGGGCTGGAATGCAGCCCATGATGCCACCCCAGACAGGCTTCCTTCTTACACCTTGTTCACTCAGGCTGCATGTCTTTGCGCATTACCTGCACTGACACTTGGCTCACTCAACTTGACATCACAAGTGGTATAGCTAGGGATGGTGCCCTTGAACTTGAAAGCTAGTTCCCATTATAGCAAGTGACTGACAATGAAAATGGGAGATAGTTTTCTCAGCGTCTGGCTTTCTGTTCTTCCCTGGGTTTATGTTGACTGGGTGGGTCACAGGACAGGTGGGGAAAGGTGAGTGAGACGTTCCAATTATATATGACAGTATTAATTTTCTCTACTCAACTTTCCTTGCAAGCAAATATGGAAAATGTAGTTCTTTATGTAACTCTCTAATGTCTGATTCTTTTTTTAATTTGTAAATTAGGGCTGAGATACTTTCAATTTTATTTTTTTCCCTGATGGAAAAAGCTCCATTGAGTGCAGAGCAATGCATTTTTTGGACATCTCTTTTCCTCCAACTCAATATAAACAAACTTCTCTTCCCTCTGCTCTGCTTCCAAATCGCTCTTAACTGCCTCTGATTCTGAGGACTTTTACTGATATTCTTCAGGGGGTTCAGACTCTGGACCACTGACTGCCTTTCCATGTAAGTTACCGCCAGCTTCCCTGGTGACTCCAGACTTTTCCTCTTCTCTCTTCCACTTGGATGAGCTGTTTTTGCTCTGTCTCTGCCCCACTTCCCAGGAGGCCACACTGTGTGCTTGGTAAACTCAGATCTGCTCTCCTTTCTTGATGGCCAAATCTGAAGTCTCCCTCTGCATTAGTCCATTTTCTCTTGCCAGTAACCTAATGTCACTGACTGTTAAGTTTTAAAGAAAAGAGATTTATATTGGATTAGTGCTCTGGCCCAAAGTTGAGTGGCCTCATTGGGTAATGACCTTTTGTCATGGCTTTGAGGTGGTGCAGGCACGGTTATCCCATGGCCAAGACCGGGAGAGCATGTGTGTAGCTATCCTCTGGTCTCTCTTCCTCTTAAAAAGTCACCAGTATTCAATCATGGAATGACACAGTTTGGATCATAAGTGTCCCCTAATAGCCCACGTGTGGGAGGCTTGACTCTGTCGGGAGACTGTGGAACCTCGAGGAGGTAGAGCCTACTGGGAGGAAGTCAAGTCACTGAGGATGTGCCCTTGAAAGGAATATTGGGGACCTTGCCCATTCCTTTCTCTCTTTTTGCTTCCTGGCAGCCATGAGTTGAGTAGGCCTCCCTCTCCGCACACTCCCATCATGGAGTACTTGCTGCCAGGAGCCCAAAACAATGAGGCCAAGAGACCATGAGCTGAAATCTCTGAAACTGTGAGCCAAATAAACCTTTTCCATTATTAAATTTATTACCTCAGGTATTTCATCACAGTAATAGAAAGATGACTAAGGCATGGGGCTCCACCCGGATGACCTTATCTAATCCTAATCACCTCCCAAAGGCTTGACTTATAAACAACATAGTTGGATTAAGTTTCTATTCCTCTTCATGTTTACAGTAGGGATAAAATCCCAACATGAGTTCCAGGAAAGATTAAACCATATTTTAAACTAATATCATGTTCCATTTCTACCTCCCTTCCTCACTTCTACTTTGGCTTTCATCTTTATTAAGACTGGTAGCCCATGATCTCTCCCAAATCACCCACTCGAGGCCTGGATATTGTTTCTTTTCTTCTATATCAATATGAATTCTTCAGTCATTTCTCTTCTGTAACATTCTATAATCCCCTTCTGTGATATATCTCAAATCTATCTTCCCCTTCTATTCCTGCTGACCCTCCAGGACACTTGCAAGGATCATCTACTGATCTCTCCATCTTCCAGTCTTCTTGATCTAATCCCTATTGGTTACAACTTCCAGGACAATCATCCTGATTTTAAGGCTCCAGGAAATTTTGTCCAGCTCTTAACCGCCAAATCCCTTTCACTTTTCCTTTCAAGTTTCCTTTATGTTTTTTTTTTTCCTTTGAAATGTTCTTTCTCATCTCTCTCTGAAAAACACCATCTGTTCTTTCTAAAGTCCATCTCAAATAACACCTTCAGATTCTTCCTACTTTACCTGATCCCTTCTCAGTATTATATTTCCGTGTAACTGTACTGATTTATGGATTTGTCTTATCTTCCCTGCAATGTGATCCAGTAAAAGGCAGATGAACTTTGGATTTAGAAAGAGATCTTGGTTAACTCCCTAGTATTTACCAGTTATGGGAACCTGGGCAAGTCACTCCGCATTGCCAAGACTGAGTTTTCTCCTCTGTACAAAGGGGATGATATTACCTGCCCCTTGAGATGATTATGAGGATTGAGTGAGATAAAATGACTGCCTTGTAGTGTAAGAACAAGTCAAATTCATTTTATATCCCTTAAACTGCCAAGTGTTTGGCATATGGTAAGCCATTAGTAAATATTTATTGAATTCACATATCCACACTATGTATCTTTTTTTCCTGTTAAAGTCAGCGCTCCAGAAAAAAAAATGCACTGTTCATTTGCAGTTTATTTCCTACTTAATTCCATTAAGTTTGAAAGAGAATATTCTTTATATAGTAAGCATATGGTTGACAGATCACTTTAATGCCAACAATTCTATCTTGTCCATTGGGAAATACAAGTGGCTATGTTCTCACTGTCTGGTGTTGTTTTGGTACCAGGGATTGAACTCAGGGGCACTTGACCACTGGGCCACATCCCCAGCCCTATTTTTTTTTTTTTTTTTTTTTTTTTTTTTTGGGTACCAGAGATTGAACTCAGGGGCACTCGACCACTGGGTCACATCCCCAGACCTTTTTTGTATTTTATTTAGAGACAGGGTCTCACTGAGTTGCTAAGTGCCTCACCATTGCTGAGGCTGGCTTTGAACTCGCGATCCTCCTGCCTCAGCCTCCCAAAGTGCTGGGATTACAGGCGTGCGCCACCGCGCCCGGCTCACTGTCTGGTGTTAATGAGACAATTTTTCTTTTCTTTTTCTTTTTTTTTTTTTTTAAACAAAAACTCAGTCATAATAATGACATCTGAGAAGCTTCCCCTACAGATTTTTGACTTGACATGATTCAATATGCTTGTGATCAATCATGGTCTTCTCTAGCTATAGAACCAATGTTAGGTGGGCTGGAAGCACTGACTCACATCCTTGTGTGTAAATGTGTGGGGGTCCATATTACAAAATCTAATTGTCTCAGTCTGTTTTGTGTTGCTATAACAAAATGCTTGAGGCAGGGGACCTTGTAAAGAAAGGAGATTTATTTGGCTCATAAATCTGGGGTCTAGAATATCCAAACAGTATTTCATTGGTATCTGAGGGCCTCCGCCTGCCTGTGTCACACTATATGGTGGGAGCATGAATGCATGAGAGAGAAGTCAGATAGTGAGAGAGAGAAAACAAGAGACCAGGGAGGGTCCAGGCTTGCTTTTTTGTAACAATTCACTCTCCCAGGAACTAACCCACTCCGTGAGACCTACATGGAATTCCTTCACAAAGGCAGTCATGGCCCGATCACATCCCATTAGGTCCTATCTCTTTCTTAATGGTCCCACAACCTTTCAATACCATTTTATTAGGGATCAAGCTTCCAACATGTGAACATTGAGGGGTCAAACAATATCCAGACCAGAACACTGGTGATACTATAAAATTACTGGCTAAGAAAGTGCTTCTTTTTGGAAAAGCAAAGCTTCCAGCTGGATGTGTTTGTTAAAGATATCATAAGGTAGTAAAAATGTCATTGAACTTGGAATAGTACAGAGGCCTGAGCTCCACTACCTACTAGCTGTGGAACCTCATGCAAGTTACTAGGGCCTAGTTGCTTTTAAAAGGTGATAACAGTATCCACATCAAAGGTCACCTAGAGATTGAATGACATGCTATTGACACATCCAGGAGAGTCCATGGCATGTGCAGAAAGAGTAATTAACAAATCTTAGTTGTAGTATCAAAGAGCATAGAGAAATTTCTCATAAAAGACCTCACTCACTTTATAGACATATAACAGTATTCATTGTGAGCTCATCCCCTCCCTAGAAACCTGTGTGGTATTTTTATGTGTCACCTTATTTAGGCTGATGCCCAAATATGAGGCCAACATAGTCTTGTGTCGCTACAAAGGTATCTTTTTAGCTATGACTGGCATTTAAATCATTGGCTTTTGAATAAAGCAAATTACCCTGAATAATGTGGGTCAGCCTCATCCTTGAGGTCCCCTGAGAAAAGCCAATTTTTCCTCCAGACTGCTTCAGACGGGAGTTGCAACTTCAACTCTTTTCCTAGTCTCTTTTCTAGATTTTTGGTCTGCTCTGAAGATTTTGACTTACCAAGCTCACAATTGCATGGGCCAATTCCTTAAAATAAATCTCTTTTACTCCTCTCATATATATATTAATTTTATATTCCTTAAACTTAGAGAGTGGACCCCCATTGTGCTTCTGTCCCTCTGGAGAACCCTAATGCAGGCTACCTTGCTGACTAGGTGGTTACTGAATACCAGGGATTATATCTAACTCCCCCTCACATCCTCAGTATTTAGTACAGTGCCAGACCCATAGGAAACACTCATGCTTAGGGAACTGAAGAATAGTTCTCACATTCACTATAGTATCCTGTATAAAGAAAAAAAAAAAAAAAAGGTGCTTACATGTATGGTGAAGTTAATTCATTCCCCTATCTAGCTGTTCATCCAACATTGAGGGGAAGCTTATTCTATATTGCTGTGCTTGACATGGATGAGGCATGGAGAAAGTATACAAAGCCTCAATTTTTAAATAGGGGGTTCAGGGGGAACGGGAGCGGATGAGTAGATGAAGAAACAGAGGGTAAAACTGGACCCTGGGAAGCAGTTTGTCCAAGTGAGGCAGCATGAGAACCTGACACCAGGCAGGGGCAGCTGGGAGGAAGAGAAAGGGTTGGAGTCAAGAGAGCTTTAGCAAGATTTAACAGGTGGAGAGAGTGGGAGATGAGAAGCAGGGAACAAGGTGTTTCTGTGACTCCCTAATTTCTGGCTGAGACATTGGGAACATGGGGAAAGGTCAGAGTTCCTCATCATCTTATCTGATCCTAAAATTTCTCAGCATCATAAAACACAACTCTTTCATTTTCAGGATGCAGGACCTGAGGTTGAAGGAAAGCAAATCTTATGCCCAGAGCTTGTAAATTGTGAGCCTGCAGAGCTAGTGTCAGAGCCCGTGTCAGAGCCCAAACCCATGTGGTTGGGCTAGAGACCCCCCTCCCTGGCCCCGCTATGATCCCTGCCAATCTCCCTGGGTGAGGGGAGGATAGGGAGCAGCCCAAAGAGCCCAAAGAGTTTTTTGTTTTTTTTTGGTGTAGTTTCACTCTCCAGTGCTGTCAGCCATCTAGCCAGCCCGCCACCACCCTCTGAGTGGACAGCTGCACTTCAGTGACCCAGGAGTAACCCGCTTCCTTTCCCACTGACTACAAGAGCCTGGCAGATTTGTTGCGTTGTCAGGGTGCCTGTCCCGGGTGGGGAAGGGAGGACACCTTTCTGGAGAGTGGGAAAAAGAATGTTAATGGGAGAGAATATAAGTGCACTTTCTTCAGAAGACTGAAATAATTCTATATTACTTTTTTCATCAGAAGTGCCTTAGTCTTGTGTGGGAACTAATGTTTCCTTTCCAGTAAATGATAGCCCTTGACTTGTTGCCCTTTATAATCTGCCTACCCGTCCCATCTCCTTCCTGCTTGCTCTGCTGTCCACAGTCGCGAAACTCGGAGTCGTGAATCAAGGAGTGCAGAAATAGCCTGAGCCTGCTTCCAGGCCTGGTGGGCATGGAGCTGGTAGGGAGAGGGTTGCCCCCTCCATTCTGAGACAGAAGGCGGGAACTCAAAGCTCATTTCTGGCCTTGCATGTCATTTTCCAAGTTCTTCTATGCCCTCTTCTTGGCGCTCTGGCCTTGGTACTCTCAAAATAACCCCCAAGTTGGGGTAGACTGCAGACCACTAGCCTCTCTTCTAGGGCACTGGTCACATGGGTGGACCTCTGCCTTGGTTTTGGTATCTGAATTCTTCATGACCCTGAGGTCCTCCAAGCACAGAGGCCTAGCCTTATTTTTGTAGCACTTTTCCTCACTCTCTGTCCTGCAGGACTGCCAGGTAATTTAAGTGGAATTTAGAACTCTGTATAAGACAAGAGTACACACTCGTGAAAGGTTAATTGTTTTTACTAGGGCACAATCTTTCACGCCTTCCTACCCTGGAATGCCTGGAGGTTTGTTTCAGTGGGCTTCCTGGAGCTTTGGGACATCTTCAAGCTGTGCTCATGGGTAGCTTCTGCATTCCAGCATGAGTTGGGTACAAGGGCCTGAATCTGGAGGTCGACTGGGTCCTGACCCAGCACCTGGCTCATTCCAGTTGGAGGATGAGTCTAATGCCAGGTCTCAGCCCCCACCTCTATCCCCAGGATGTTCAGCTGTGAGTTGACAATCATGACTTCCTGAATCCCAAGGGACAGCAATCAGATCTGTCCCAGATGGCTAGGCAGCTGGATGCTATTTTTATATGAAATTGCTGCAAAGCCTGTGACCAACAGAACTACTATTTTCATGAAGACTGGCTGAGCCCTGCTAACTTTGCAAATTTAGATCATCCTCAGCCATTTTATCCAGTGAATGCTCTCCATACTATATTATTTATTATTATTATTATTAGTCATTGTGGATTGAGCCTAGGAGCATTTTGCCACTGAGCCACATCCCCAGCCCTTTTTAATTTTTTTTTAAATTTTGAGACAGGGTCTCACTAAGTTGCTGAGGCTGGCTTTAAACTTGGCATCTTCCTGCCTTGACCTCCCCAGTCCCTGGGATTACAGGTGTTCGCCACAGCATGCTACAATATTTCGAGTCCAAATTCATAGTTTATTCTCCATCATCATCCTATGAATGGGGGAAGACACAGGAAAAATCAGTCATTTTCCTCCACCATCAGATTATTTGTTGTGCACTAACATTCCTGGACGGGAAATAGTTTGGAGAGGTTAAAACCACCTCTTAATCCACATTCTTTTTCAATTCTTCTTTTAATTTAAAACCACTGATATAATTGAACTTCAATATTCTATTGCTTAATCACTTGTTTACAGCTGCCATCTTTGAGTTATTC
The DNA here is from genome assembly GCA_025594165.1 of Tamias sibiricus. Lineage (NCBI taxonomy): Eukaryota > Metazoa > Chordata > Mammalia > Rodentia > Sciuridae > Tamias > Tamias sibiricus. The sequence goes on along the minus strand of CM046666.1, from coordinate 122,926,714 downwards.
ATTTCACCTTGGGTTTCCTGCATGGACAGCTGAGAGTTGCCACCATGTGCAGAAAATTTTCCATTACAGTGGAAGGTCATGGTGCTGCCTGATACCCTAGGTTAAGCCCCAACCTATTTGTTTCCAGAGCTTTCTGCTCCCCCCCCCCCCCCCGCTTGGCAGCGTGTTTGCCATCAGCTGGGTGGTGCATTCCATGAGGTCAGAGGCTGTGGCTGGTCTGCCCACTGCTCTGTCCCCAGCACTGACTCAGAGCCTGGCACCCAGAAACTGCAGAATAAATATTTATGGAGTGAATGCCTTGAGACTGAGAATTGACCACGCAGTTGTGTTCTTTGTCCTCTTCTACAACAAAGGATTCCCAAAGGTCAGGAGTGAGAAGATGAAGACAGGATTCAAGCAGCATAAACAGAGGCCTGGCATGATTGCCCCCTGTCTCTGTGCATCTGCAATCAGGGGTATGCCCAGATTTCAGATCCTCATCAGAGAATCTTTCCCTCTGCTTTAAAAATACAAAGACAAAAACAAACAGTTGATAACCCTGTGCAGTAACCAGGTAGAATGTGGGGCAATGGGGGACTTTGGGCTTTAAAAGGAAAAGTCTACATATCCTCTTCCCTGTGGAAATAATGATAATAAGAATAATAAAAAGACTAAATGGTATTAAGCACTTCCAGCGAGGCTTGTACTTTATTATTTTATTAATTCTCATAGCGAGCCTATGAGGTAGATATTACAACCATGCTCACTTGTGGAGAAAAACATGGGAATTTAGAAGAATTTAAGTAACTTGCCCGACAAATCGGGAAGTGGAGAAGCTGGGATTCTGCTGCAGATCTGAGTCCAGACTGTCACCAGCAGTCCTTGTGTGGCTGGTTGGATCTGTAAGGACAGGTCCACTCATCTTTGTTTAACTCACAGCACTTGGCCCAAGGTCATCCCTGCCATGCGGTGACAGTAACTCTTTGTTGATTCAAAGAGATAGTCAAAAGCCCCGGGATGGGGTCATTTTACTAGAAAACAGGGCTGCATGAAAGGAAATTCCAAAGCTGGGAAAGAGTGGAGGGGCACAAGTGGTCTCAGATCCTACAAAAAGAGAGAATTTATCATTCAATACATTTGGAATTCGTAGCATCAAGTTAAAAGAGTATTTTAAAGTGGTTACAAGAATGATAAGTCATAGGAAACAGCTGGAAGGGCCAGTCAGGGTGAATTCTTACAATGGTGTGTGAGGAGATGGTTTCCCCAGCAAAGCTAACTCAAGACACAATTTTCATAACTTTGGGGGGCGTTGGCACCCTGGTCTTCTATCTTGCTGCCTTAGCCAGCCAGTTTCTGCTGGACACGCCTGTCAGATCAGCTTCACACAGCTTTCTCCTCTACTGGCCCGCTCCACAGCCTTTGGTGGTACATCTAGATCCCCCTCAGAATGCTGTCTCATCTTCTTCCCTGATATTTAGAGAAAACTGGAGGAAGTGAAATTTTCAAAGAGAAAATGAGTAAAGCACTTTCCAAACGAAACATGAAACTCACTTCCAAGGCAGTGAGGATTAGCTGCTTCTTAGCTCCTTTTAAATCCCACGTCCAGGACTGTACTTTGCTACTGGCTTATATTTACTGTATATTTATTCCTTGGATGCATCAGTGAATGATTGTCCTCTGGGTATTTCTTTTGAGATTAATAAGTGCAGCATGTTGTGATGATCTACTCATCCCTAGTGATCAGAAGGAAAGGCCTTGGTTTCAGTCATAGCATGTATGGTTGGGGTTATATAGCAAAGAGTCTTACAATCGTAGTTACAAATGATTAGATGGGTCTCGAAGAAAGAATGTGAAGATTAAAAAAAAAAAATTCATTGCCAACAACTTCTTGATAAAAAGTGCACTAGTTAGCATCTACCTAAGGGAATAGTCTTCCGTATACATCCAGATAACCAGGCAGTGCCTCAGGTTGAACAGATTCCAAAACATTGTGTTTCCCCAAAGAAGCCCCTTACTTCCACATCTTCATTTTTCTGTTAACTGGCTCAATTCCCTAATCACCAGGCTTTAAATGCCACCACTCAGGAGTTAATCTTGACTTAGATTTATTTAGTTACCACGACCTACTGAATTTTTTCTTTACCACCTCTCTTTAACCACCTACTCCTTCCTTTCCATTCTTCTAGCCCAACTCTCTAGATCAGACCTTGTGTTCTCTCCCTCTAATATCTTCTTAGTAGTTCAACTTGTCTCCTGGCCTAAATTTCTCCTCTATCAGCTGTTAACAACTGAATTGTGTCTCCTCTTTCCCAAGTTCATACATCAAAGTCCTCACCCCAATATAACTGTAGTTGGAGATAGGGCCTTTGGGGAAGTAATCAAGGGTCAGTGAGAAAAGGAAGGGACACAGAGAATACTCTCTTTCTTTACTCACATACTGAGGCCACATGAGAACAGTGAAGAAAAAAAAAAAAAAGAGTCCCATCTGCAAACAAGGGAGAGAGGCCTCACCAGAAACCCAATTTTCCAGCATCTTGATCTAGAGGGCTAACCTCCAGAATGATGAGAAATTATATCTCTGTTGTTTAAGTCACCCTGTCTGTTGTATTACGTCAGTCCTAATGGATGAACACCTAGGTCATCCTGCACAGTATTTCCAAAGTACGATGCATGAAACACTAAGCTGATTCCCAGCTTTAAAAATCTTCCTGGCTCCCTGTATCCTCAATGACTTCCTGGTCCAGACTCTTTGGCTTGGAATCTGAAGCCACCCTTGATGGCCCCTTGTCATCTGCCTGCCCAGCCTGTAGGCCTTGGTATTGTCTCAGGCAAATGTTCTGCTGCACTCATCTCACTGTCCTCCAAACAGACTTGGCATTTTCTGAAGCCACAGAGAAGCATGAAGCCTTTGGGGAACTGCCCACAGTTGCCATGGCTAGCCCATGAGTCACGCACCAGGGGTGACAGGATGTGAGAGCCAGGAGGCACGTTGCAGACATGGGTGCTTCCTCCCTTTCTTCCTCGTCAACAGAGCCCTGAGTTTGGGTGAATAGATCCAGAGTGAATAGCAATATCTAAGTTAGGCACCAGCAAACTTTCTTTGTAAAGGGCTAGGTGAAGGAAAACATGTTGGGCTTTGTAGGCAATATGGTCTCTGTCACACCTCTGCCACTATAGCATGAAAGCAGCCATAGGCAACACATAAACACAAGCATGACTGTGTTCCCATAAAACTTCATTCACTAAAATAGTCATTGGCTAGATATGGCCTGTGGGGCATAGTGTGACCATCCCTGAACTGCCAGGCCCACAGCACTGACATTTATTGATCTTCTGAATCAAGTCTAGAAAAACTCTAACATTTCTTGTTATATGAGAGGTAGAAAACTACATTTTGAAGCACCTGCTATTCAAACCACAGGCCTCAAACCATAAGAACTGGCATTACCTGGGAGCTTCTTAGAAATGCAGAAACTCAGGTCCCACCTCCTACCTTCTAAATCAGAACATGCATTTTAATAAGAAGCCCCGGTGACTGGAAGGTGCACCAGAGGTTGAGAAGCACTGGTTGAAGCCAGCTGTTGATTGAATTGGTCTGTGGCTCGCAGCTGAAGTGTCCCTAACAGGTAAGAACAGCCAGGAGCGTCCTTTCTGCTTTGTTAAGGACTTGGGTTTTTGTCCTGAAGGACATTAGTGTTTCAAGTGGGAGTGAAATGATGGGTGTTTGGGGCTACATCTCACCTCTCCTGTGAAACAATCAGCTCCTAAAAGTCAGAGTAAATACCAAAGAAATCCTCAGGTACTGATGGAGCTTTCTAAGGCCAGGTAGATTTTCCACCATCACACTACCAGATGGAGTTTCAAAGGAGGCACCTCTTTAAGACCTGTACTGCTGCCCAGGCTGCAGGAGGCTGCTCTATTTCTGGCATATTCATGGATATAATGTGGTTGCTAGGCTGTGACTCCAGCACCACAATTTGGAATTGGCAACCGGAAATCTTTAGTTCCATTTAAGACTGTCACCACCCAGCTTGGTTCCTTTATTTTCTGAATGTACATTCACTTCTCCTATAAGCTAGTTGGATATAAGCAATTACATTTTAGGATTTTTAAATCTTTCCACCAACCTTGCAAAATGCTTTGTGTATGGCATATTCCTGATGAATATAAAATCAATTTTAAAAATATGAGCTATCATATTTTTCTTCCTTCTCCTTCTCCTTCTCCTCCTCCTCCTCCTCCTTCTCCTCCTCCTTCTCCTCCTCCTCCTCCTCCTCTCCTTCTCCTTCTCCTTCTCCTTCTTCTCTTCTTCTTCTTCTTCTTCTTCTTCTTCTTCTTCTTCTTCTTCTTCTTCTTCTTCTACCAGGGATTGAACCAAAGGGTACTTAACTACTGAGTCACATCCCCAACCCTTTTTATTTTTTATTTTGAGACAAGGTCTCACAAGGTTTCTTACAGTCTCATTAAGTTGCTGAGGCTGGCCTCAAACCTGCAATCCTCCTGTGTCAGCCTCCAAAGCCCCTGGGATTATAGGTGAGTGCCACCATACCCAGCCATGTATTTCTCTTCCAACATCCTCAAGTAATACTTAATTGGGATAAGCATCTTGAACATAAATAGTGTTACTAGCTGAGTTAAAAATGATACAGTCAAAAGGATCCAAATATGACAAGTCCTTTCATATTCTTTGTGTTTACATTCTAACCAGGAATGGTGTTATAAAGAATAAGGTACAAACATTTGCTCATTTATCACGTCACCACATCCTCCTGTGGTTCGTTTATGAAGAACTAAAACCCAAACAAGCGCCACCTCTGCACCGTCATCCAGAATGTTTGTTTGTGTTCACACTTAGGTATCATGTCACCAGCCTCTGTAAACATTCACTCAATCCATCTGAGCCCCTGGGAGTGGGTGACTCTGACGTGATGCAGAAACCAAGGCTCAGGGCATTGACGTTAACTTGCCCAAGATCCCACAGCTAGGAGCTGGGGTGACAGGAGGGAAGCTGAACCTCACACCCAGGCAGCCAGGTTCCTGAACCCCTCAGTGGCATCTCCATACACCCAGCTTTGGTCTATCAACAGCTTTCTCTATTTTCATCTGCAGGCATAATCAACTAGGATTTTCATGGGACAAATAATTTAGGTTAAGCCCAGATATTGAAAACAAAGCATTAGGTCAAGTTCAAGTGAGTAACAATTTCTATATTTATATCTCTTTCCCAGTAGAAGTTAATGATTTAATGTATCATTATCAATACTAGGGAAATACCTTTGAAATGAAATGAGGTTTTACATTTTCTTCTTCTTAGCATTGTAGTTTTTCAGGATCTACAGTAAAGACTTTTGAAGGAATACCTATAATTGTGATCTTATCGATCTGCCTAAACTTTGGAGACTTTATTAGAAAGACACTATACAAACAGTTTAGTTAAATAGAGCAGAAAGAAATACTTCAATGACTCTGGGGAACATAGACAGCCAGATGGGATTACTGAAGCCTCCAAGTTTGTCTTTGGATAATTCGTGTCATCTATCCAAATTCATAAGAGTTCAACTCTTATTTTCCCTTGGATTCTAATCATGCTGTCATTTTCGGAATCAGTGAGACATCAGGAACATCACAGATCACCATGTATCTATCTCTACAGAGGATATTCACATAAAGAGAAAATTCATGATAGGTTGGATTGAGGAAAGAGTGCTAGAAATAAATGGAATTAGTTCTGAGATCTATTTTGAAGGTCTAATCTGCAAGACTTCATTATGGAGTATATTTCAAGATGGATAATGCCGGGTTAATGGCTTGAACACCTGGGTGGTTGGAGGTAGAAGGAATTTCTGGAAGAAAGGACTGTGACAATAGGAAAAATGAAGGAGGAGAGCCCCAAATTATGTCACAAGTGAAAAGCACTGTACCACCAACTGATGTGTGCATACAGCACTGGAAAACACTTCATTTCAAAAAGAACATACACCAATAATTAGTGGCACATGATAGACTGCCTCCTGGAAGATAGTATCTCTTTACTAAAATCTGAAATATCTGTTGGCAACTACTTGAAGTAGGGCCATGAGTATTTCTCTACAAACTTCCCTAATGTAATTCACTGTTATTTAAAATAATTAATGCCTCCTGGCTTTAGATATGGAAAAAAAATCTCTAGGAACAATTATGCAATGCAGAACATACACAAGCTAGTCTTTTAGTGTCAACTTGGTCAGCAAAAAGTCATGATTATGATATCTTGGAGAAGAGAGATCCTTCGTTAGAGATACTGCTCGGACTACTGCAGTAATCACTTTGATTAAACTTCTCTGTCCACTTTTGCCCCATTATCCATTGTTCACATGAATATCAAAGTGGAATATGCCACTGCATTGTTGAAATCCTCCAAAAGGCTTCCTGTTGACCTTGGAATAAAAACCCAAACGCAGGCAGGATCTGGCTTTTCTCCAGCATCACTAAGACCTCTCCCTGCACTTCAGCTACACTGACCTTCTGATGTTCCTCCAATGTGCCAAGTTCTTTTCTATTTTGCAGAATATTAAAGTCCCATATCTAAAATTAACCCCTTGCAGTCAGCCCAAGTGACATTTGACATAGCCTTCCTCAGTGTTATTTTTCAATGCAGAACACATTCTGTAAGGACTTTTACATATATAATCTCATCTAACCTTTGAAGCAGGTAGTGTTACCTCTATTTTAGTTCCTGTGGTCATCAATACACTATTGGCTTTCAGCTCCAAACTGAGCCATTTATACTGGATTTTGTGATATTGGGCTGGTACTCTGAAAATCTTAGTTTGCTTGTATTGACTTCCTGTTGAATTCTGCCCAGAGAACCCTGCAGAAAGGCTGGAAGGCAGGAGGAGGGAAGGACTTGACCCTCCTTATTTGCATGCGAAGCTTGGCAGAGACAGCAGCCCTTCACCAGGCAACAAGCCTAGGCTCATTCCAAGTCCAAGCTTCACTCCACCTTGCCAAACCAGCCTGACTGCACAGCTCGGGACGTCAGCAGCAGCTGGAGTGCCTCCTTTCCAGGGGTCCAAAATACCACTGTGATTCTTTAAAGTTGTCTTATTTACTTGAATATTGGTTCATATTTTAGCAACTTTTCAGTATGTATTAAGCTGGTATCTTATCCAATGATTTAAATGGGATTAACTTTTTATTGTGGGTTTATTATGCACATAAGTACTGCCTGTGCAGAGATGGGATCTGCATTGCCCCTGTGCTTGTCATGTGACTGTGACCTGCCAGTGAACTGGAGTCTAAGAACTCAGCCTGTCTCTTCCACAGCCAGTTGAGGGGTGGAGGTTGGCTCAAAATCTCCTACTGAATATTCTCTATTGAAACTGCTGAAGAACCTTATCTGCACAGCACACAGGTGTGCCGAAGAGCACTGAGGTAGCATGGTAGTTTCAGCTACAAGGTGCCTATTTAGACAATCCCAGATGAACTTACAATACATGGAGTTTAAGGTGAAGATTTAAGAAAGAATCATGGACACTTGAAAATATGTCCTTAGGCCTCCAGGGGCCTAGGAGCCCCAATTTTATTTATTGGATGTTTATATAGCTCTTTTCTTCTCTTCTTTTTTCTTTCTTTCCTTCCTTCTTTGTGGTGCTGAGGGTGGATTCCAGGGCCTCTTGCTTGCTAGGCAAGTGCTCTACTACTGAACTACATCCCCTGCCCCAAGGTTAGCACTTTTCTAAGCCAAACACATTTCTTAGTTTAATTCTTGTGACAAGGATACAAGGTAGGTCCCATGAGTATCCACATTTTCAGAGAGGAGAAAACCAAGGCTCAGTGAGGTTAAGTAACTTGTCCAAGGCCACTTTGCTATGTGTGGTGGAAGTTTGATTTAAATCCTAGAAGTCTGGTTCTCAAGTCCATGCCTATAAGTGATAGACTTTTGCTATGATTTTGGATATAAGGTGTCACCCAAAAACTCCTGTGTTAATGTCCAGTGGTGAAATGCAGATGGGATGTGCTGGAGGAGTTGGGTCACTTAGAGTGTGCCCTGTTAGGATTTATCTTCTCTGTGAGCCCCTTCCCTCCTCTCCCTCCCCCCACCCTCTCCTTCCCAACCATGAGCTGAGCAGTTTTCCTCTGACCTGCCCTTCTGCGGTGATACCCCTCCTCATCTGGGACCCAGAGCAATGGACTTAGCCAACCATGGACTGACTCTAAAACTGTGAGCCCAGATAAACTTTTCCTCCTCTAAGTAATTCTTTCCAAGTATTCTAATCACAGCAAGGAAAAGTTGACTAACACAACTATCTTGGGAACCCATCACCATTTCAGTATGATGACAACTTTGAAATGTAGTTAAGGGTGCACAGTTGCTTAGCTAACAAATGGCAGGAGCTATCTCCTGTGGATAGCCTTCCACGCGAAGTAGCAGAAGATAAAATAGGCGAAGCAACGTGGTTCACCCATCCCTGAGTTACATCCACTGCTTCTGACCAAAGGCACACAGGTGTGGTGTACTGGAGCTCAGAACCTCCCAGACATCTTTTTACATAAATAATTCTTCCTCTGCTGGCTTCACCCTTCATCTGCTACACAAACATTCCCAAATACCTGTGGGAACTTTCTCAAAGCCTACCCAGCTAGGGAACAAATTTCTCCACTTTCAACCGATGTTCCCTTCATTTCCATGTGGTTCTTCCCTTTATCACATCTTTTATCTGGGAGGGGTGCCTATCACAGAGGCCACAGTCCTCAGGGACATGGTCATGTTCATGTTGGTGTCAGACTGTCCTTCAGCTGCACAGGGTCAAACTCCAACTGAATTTGTGGCTCTTCCTGCTCTAGTGGTGGCCAGAAGGCAAATATTTTGCCACTTCTTCTTCCTTCTTCTTATTTTGTACCTTTTTTCACTTCAAGGTCTTCGTGACCTGAATATGTCCTTCTGATTTCTCTATTCCACTAACTAAATTTGATACCTTTCCCTCCTCAAACATTATAAATTAACTTCTGAGCAATGCTATTTACTTAACATTCAAGACTAGCTAGAATTCAAGTCTGATCTCCAGGCCTTCCTATCATGTGACATTAATTTTGGTGCACTTCACAAAGGATTAGAGTCTTGTTATTCAAAAATGTGTCTCTGGTGTTCTCAGTGAGACAAGCATAGCTAGCCGCCACAGGAAGAAAAATTTGAAAGATACTCTCTCACCTGAAAAATAAAAGCTATGCTGCTATTCTTGGCCCCTGCATAATGCTAAGGGTCCAAATGAAAGAAAAATTGATGCTATTAGATTGCTATGGCAACACTGGGCAAAAGTAAAATTACTGCAATACTGTAATGCAAACTTTGGATGTGTTGACTTCTCTGAGAGTCTCTGAATTTTCTCTATATTATATGCTTCTCACTCGGGTTCATGCTCCTTGCTGTCCTCAAAACCTCCCTTCTCCCAGACCTGGTCATCCTTAAAGCTGTAAATCTCCTCTGTGAAATCTTTGGTCCCCTTAGGAACCCTAATTAGCAGCTCCATGCACTCTGCACCCATTGCTCCTTGGGTCCTCCTCTCTAGACACTCTTTCTGGCGAGAGCCTGATAATGACCTAATTTGAGTGGATTCTTAGCTTAAACAACTCATTTCCTATGTGAGTTTGGATGTTATTTAAGTTTCAGTTCCTTTATCTATAAAATGATACTAACTTCTCCTCCTGAAATCTTTCCTCCTGCACTAGGTATCTCTTTTCTCTCCAGTTGGTAAATCTAAGCATTTGATCATCATTGGCTCTTCCCTTTCCTTTATGCCCTACATCCAACCCAAGGCAAATCCTGTTGTGTCCACTTTTGACATATAGCTAGATTCTCCTCACTTCTTACCACCTTGTTCTAGCCACCACATTTGCCTGGATCGTTGTAGTGGTCTCCTGACCACCACACTTTTTTCTTATTTCACCCCAATGGCCAGATTAAAATAGAAGTTCAACCACTCTCCTTTCCCAAACTGTATAGTGGGAAACTACCTTAGAGTATAAGCCAAAATTCTTGCAATGACCTACAGGGTCTGTAAGGATAGATCCTGTGTCACCTCTGCCTTTAGCTCCTGCTACCCTGCTTGCTCCATTCTGCCATCCTGACTGCCTTCCTGTTCCAGAAGCTCTTTCCCTTGGTGGCTGTCCCCATATCCGGAATGATCTGTCTCAAGACAGCTGCGTGTCTTGCTGTCGTGCCTCCTTTAAGTCTTTGTTCAAATGTTACGTTCTCAGTCAGGCCTTCCTTGACTGCTCCATTGGAAATGTAAACCCATTCCCAACACTCTCCAGTTCCCTCCTGTGCTTTATTTTTGATGCTGCAGCACATTTTGTCCTGACAGTGTGGGAAGTTAATGTCATTGCAATGGCAGTCTCTAAGCCCATAATCAGGCCAGCTCTCCCCAAAGGGCTCACAAATCAAATTAAGATGATCAAATCACACGGTTTATTAAATCAATTTAAAACTCATACTGGAATAGCAGCGGAGAATAAGTTCCCATGCTTAACACAGCACACAGGTGGTGAGAAAGCCCTTGTACCTGTGCCACAGCTACAGCAGTGCTCAGATAGTTTTTCTATGATACCAGCCTGCCCTGAGATCACGAGAAGCAGAGCTGAGCTTGATTAGTTGGTCTCAGCAGACAAGAAAGAGGCCTGAGACCACAGGCAGCCATAGCTGTTGCTTGCCAATTAGCCTGGTGAGCAGCTAGGATTCTATTTGTGTTTTTTTTTTCAGCAAAGGTTACTTGAAGTCAGAACGAATTTCACAAATGAGTGAGCAAATAAAGAACTCACGGATTCTGAGTGCCTCACATATATCACAGTGTTATGAATGTCAGGAATCCTGGCTGTGCTGTTCCTTCCTATCCATGTTCCTGTATACATGTTTTGCTTGGTCTTTCTCATATGTCTCATATGGTGCTGATTTACTTACATTATGCTTAAATATGAGTCTCGTCCATCTCAGTTGTTTTCTTCTATACCAAAATTGACTCTTCTTAAACAGTACTGCCAATCAATGAGCGTGACATCTTCACCAAACTAGAATACAAATACCTTGAACACAAGTGTTTTCCTCTGAGCCAGGCGCGGTGGCGCATGCCTGTAATCCCAGCACTTGGGAGGCTGAGGCAGAAGGATTGCAAGTTCAAAGCCAGCCTCAGCAATGGCGAGGCACTTAGCAACTTGGTGAGACCCTGTCTCTAATAAAATACAAAAAAAGGGCTGGGGATGTGGCTCAGTGGTTGAGTGGCCCTGAGTTCAATCCTCTGGGTTCAATCTCCACCCCCCCAACCCCGCAAAGATAAAAAAGAGTTTTCCTCTGTCTTCTCTGATGTGCCTTAGCACCTAGAAGTGTGCTTGTCACAAAGTCAGTACTTAAAACATAGTTATTTTAAAAAGGAATGGAATTCTAAAAACCATGAGTATTAAATCAGATCAAGAATGAAGTGCCCTAGAACAGGAGTGACACCAAGTCAGAGCAGGACAGGAAAAGAAAAGCAAAAGCCCAGGTCTGTGGCTGAGGCCCTGGTCCTCCTGGTTGCCAGACCCTCCTCAGGCCCAGGGCATGGGAGTGACTTGAATGTGTACTCTGAAACCCTGGCAATCACTTTTTTTTTTTTTTTTTTCTGGAAATGGTCAAAGTTTCTTCTATACCCTCCAAGCAGCTGTTCTTTTTCTCATTTTACTCACAAACTGGTATTAATTATATACCTTGAAATAATTTTTCAATGAATAAATATCCTGTCACTGTTGTACAGAGAATTCAAGGCCATGATGAGGACTGATGCCTATGTGACTTCTGACATGTACCCCATAGGTTGTGTTCATTCAATCTGAAGGATCACTGGGGGTGGCGGGGGTGGGGGTGGATGCAACCTACAGGACCAGGGCATATAGGACCAGGCTCTAAGCCATCTCCAGCTGCTATAACAAATGCCACAGGATGCATGGCTTAGACAATAACAAATTATTTCTCATAGTTCTGGAGACTGGGAACTCAAAGGTCAAGGTGCTGGCCTACTTGGTTCCTGGTAGGGGAGTTCTTTCTGGCTTGAAGTCATCTACCTTCTTAAAAGGTGCTTACACAGTCTTCTGGTGCTTATGGAGAGGTGAGGTTGGGGGTAAGGGTAGTGAGAACTCCCTTTTACAAAGCCACCAGTTCTATGGATTAGGGACCCACCCTGTGACCTCACTTAACTTTATTTACCCCCTAGATACCCTGCCTGCAATTTCTATTACACCAGAAGTCAAACTTCACCATAGGAATTGAGAGGGGAAGGAACACAGTCTATCCATGCAGGCCTGGTTTCCATCTACACAATGCCCTTTACATATTTTCTTCCTTTATGTAACTTATCAACTTTAAAAAGCAACAACAATATATATTTTCTACAAAACCCACATTTTAATCTTTTGCTACTCCTGGCCTACTTCACTTATTTATTCCACCTGCCTAGCTCTCTTAGATATTGAAGTTTTGACCCAGGCCTATAGGCTTAACCAGGCACTAGATTTTCCCAAACTAAAATTTAGGACAGAGAGCATCTTAAGTATGGACGTGCTTATGAAAGAATAGCATAGAATGTCAGAAATGGAGATTGTCTTGGAAAATTGTGGCTATGTGTGAAGGATGATGATAAATATTTTAATTCTCCTTCTCTGTACACTATTGGCTGAGATGTTTAATTCAGCTTACCCATCTCAAATTGTACTCGTTAAAGTTGGTGTTTTGGCACTGAGGAGCTTGTTGGTGTTGGGCTACAAAAATTACAAAGGTTGAAAGCAGACACGGTCCTCCATAGCCCGGTTTTACCAATTTTCTTTGGTTACAATCCACAGTAAGAATTTTTTCTTAGAACCCTGTATACTGTGATACACTCTGATCTGCTTCACTGCATTCCATCCCATCCAATGTACAACATAATGCTATAAAGTTTATAATATAATGCTATACAGTTGATTCCCAAGCACAAATTGATTGTTACCTGAAGGAGCCTATAATCAAGGAGATAGCTAAAGATCTTTGTATCAAAAAGATTCTTTGAATAATGTATTAATATCAGGTGGAAACTAGAACATCTTTTATGGCTCTCAGCTAACCGCAATCTTTAGCTATCTCCTTGATTATAGGCTCCTTCAGTTACCTATAGTTTAAAAAAAAAAAAAAAAAGTGAGTCAGGTTCTATTAGTTTTAGTTTCCTTTCTGTTAAGAAATGTTTGGGAATGCATGAAGGTTTTTTTTTTTTTTTTCTTGCTTATTGCTTTATTGGCTTTCATTCTTTATTACATGTAGTTTCTTGCTTAGGTTCTAGAGAAGATAATTTCATTCTCTTGGAAACTTATCTGCTCTTTATGTGTGTTGTGCTAAAGCTCTCAGCATTTGGACATAGGATAATGATTTTGAATGAGCAATTCACAAAAATTGATCCCTTTGTTTTGGACTCTTCTGTACATTACTACTCTCCAACTTAGTTAGCCAACTAACTGCCTGCTGCTGTGATCTTGTTCTCCCTTGCAAAATATGGTTTCTGTTTTGTTTTGTCTTGAGTTTTCTGGCTGTTTTTTTTCCAGGTCACAGTACCACAGTTGATTTGGTGATTGTGGTTTGAGGTCACCAAAAGACTCTAAAGGAGGAAGGGGGGAAACAAGGTTTTATTGCACACCTCAAATTGCTGTCTGATGGCAGGAGAGCAGCAAAGAAGCTGAAAAGCCAAACCCAACTGTCAGTGGCCATTCATCAGCAAACATAGGGTTAAGCGGCCAACTGGCGAAGCTGAGTCGCGTGCTGCCATCTATTGGCATTGCTGTGAAACTGCAAGGTTAGTTTGGGGCAATTCTCAATGCCACTCGTTCTATTTAAAAGACATTGTTTGGCAACTAAAAAAGTTCATTTCACCTATTCTCCAAAATTCTGTTTCCCAAGAAGCCTGAATCAAGCTGAGAAATATGAGGACGGGAATGACCCATCTTTAGCCCTGATGAGGCACATCTTTACAGGAGACCAAAGGGAAGGGGAATTCCCACACCATCTCATTATTGTCCAAGCAGACAAGTTTCCCCTTCAGGATGGTTTGAGGGAAGGAGGAACCATCTGCCTGTCAGAGGAACTTCAAGAACACACTGTTCTCATCCTTTAGATCTCTGATTGCTTCATGGCCTTCTGAGATTACCATGTGTTATGTGCAAAAGGCAGTTTTTAAACAAAACAAATGAGTTCCTGCCTATTTTGAAGCTTGTTGTTTGTACATGCTTCACCATCTGGGTTATTCGTCAGTAAGAAACTGGACATCAAGTATAAACCACTTCCATTTTAAAGGGACCCTTTTCAATTTTTTTTTTTTTAATGAGTTGAATCCTAAGTAGAGTTAACAAAATTCAGTATTTAAAATGTTTACATTGGAAAAAATATCATCTTATGGAAAATGCAATGCAATTTAATTGTGTTAATCATTATATAACTGTAAGGTTTATTTAAAATATGAGTTTACAAAATACCATAGCAATGAAATGAATAGCCATGGTTTTATGATTCATTAATGTGTATGATTTATGTATGTATTATTTTATATATGACATAACACACACATATGTATACACACACACATACACACACACACCATGTATATGCTAAGCACTTTGCTTGGATACATAATTCAACAAAGAAAATGAAAATGTTTACCCTAGATGTGTACATTCTAATCTAATGGGGAAGATAAACAATGAATGCACTAAGTCTATTATACATGCAGTGTGAGCAATAGTAATAAGTAGTATGGAAAAAAAGGATTCAGGGAGTGGGGGTGGGAGATATGCTGGAGGAGTCGTTTGTAATTTGGAGTTGGGTAGCAGGGTATGCCTTATGGAAAGCTGGCATTTGAGCAGAGACTGGCAGTGTTTGGAAGAGTTAGCCTTCTTGGCATGAGGTGGAGGTACATTCCAGACAAGGGGAGCAAGCAGCCTGTGCAAAGGCCCTGATGTGCTTGGGATCCTAGAGGCCAGTGTGCTGGTGCAGGGTGGGAGGTAATTCAGGGGGACAGGTTGTTTAACACCTCTCAGGTTCCAGTGAGGACTTTGGTTTTAGTCTTGAGTGCAATGGGGAGTCATTGGAGGAATGTGATCTGACATAGCTTTTATAAGAATTATGCTAGCTGCTATTTTTAGAAGACTGGAGCAAGGACAGAGGTGAGATGAGATAGCAGACTAACGAATTCAGCCAGGCAAGGGAAGTGAATGGTTTGCACTGATCTCACAGTAGAGGTGACAAGAAATGGCTGGATTCTGAATATCATTTGAAGGCCAGCAAAATGTAAGGACATTTTCATTGTGAGCTCTGAGAGAGGGGTCCAAGATGACCCAAGACTTTGGGACTAAACACTGAAGGTCAACCTGGCACCAACTGAGAATGGGAAGACAGAATACAGGGCGTGCTTCAGGGGTGAGTGCAATTGAACTTTTCTCTGTCCCTTCAAGGAACTCTGTACCTAGATGCATGACCTCATTTGCTCTTATTATCAAGGTCTACATTTACAGCTTTTTTTTTTTTTTATCATAAATGCCCCTTCCTGACCCATTTTACAGAAAGGCTCCTATTTTCCCCCCATGGCTAACAGATCCCCCTATTGTGTTCCTTCATAGTACAGGAGACCCTCAGTATCCTCAGGGTATGGTTCCAGAAGCACCCATGGAGAAAAAAATCCACAGATGCTCAAGTCCCTTAGGTAAAACGAAGTAGTATTGGCATATAACCTATAAACACCCTCCTGTCTACGTGAAGTCATCTCTTTGATCACTTATAATTCCTAATACAAAGTAAGTGCTATGCCAATAGTTGTTATTCTGTATTGTTCAGGGAATAATGGCAAAAACAAAAGAAGTCTGTCTTGTTCAGTACAGATGCAAATTTTCCCCCAATATCTCGGTCTGCTCTTGGTTGAGTCTGGATGTAGAGCCCACGGATACAGGAGGTCTGCCTTGCCTCTCTGCCTGCAGGTTTTTCTCTCATTCCTTCCCATTCTGAGTAGTCTTAAGGATCTTCACACTAGCTCACTTCCACAGTAAATGCATTAATAAGGCTAGTGGCTCCCTCCCCTCTGTGCCCTGCCCCAGGCACCTGCTCCCAGGGCAACCACATATCCCAGATCTGGCCTGAGTTCTGGGTCACAGAATCTTCTTAGGACTATTTTGGAGATTCAGAAGGGATGGGAAGTCTACAGATTTCAATAAAAACTGTATCTTCTTTCTCACTCTCTTCTCTGCCTCAAAGTTATCACCCTCCTTGGTTTTTACACCTGTGTTGAATGTCCTCTTGCTCTTGGTCTTATTCCCAGTCCCAAGTTCACTCTAACACAGGGTTTTGCAACTTCAACACTATTGGCCTTTGGGGCTGGATAATTCTTAATTGTGGGGCGCTGCCCTGTAAATGGAGCGAATGAGTAAATAAAATCTGTTATGAAATATTATATACAACATGTGGTTATGTAGTGATAGAAATAGCTCAGCTTTCTGTATTATAATCAGAGAAGTGGGAGCTGAAAGAAGTTTAGCAACATTCCTGGGCTCTACTCACTAGACATTGATAGCTCACTACCTCGTGTTTTTGACAACCAAAGATGTTTCCAGGTATTGCTAAATGTCACCAGGGAGAGGGAAAACATGGCCTTGTTAGAGTACGGTTCTGATGTATAGCTAAAGTTTGCGGACTGTTCTATGACCTCCTGTCTTGGATAGCCTCACTTTTCTTGTCCTCCCTTTAGTCTAACTTCTTTTTCTCCATGATACCTTCTGGATTGATTGGTAGGGAGGTATTGGTTTCTCTCAAAGGGGCACTGCAGGCACCACCATCCAGATCTTTCCCAGATCCTCAGTGTGTTTATGATGTGAGGAAAGTCCTGTTCCTTTATAGACTGTCTGAACTTTTACCCATTATGTTATTATGTCTTTATTATCTTTATTCATTATTTTCCTTGTTAACTTAAGAAATATTTTTTGTTGATGATAATGCCGATGACGGAAAACTAAAAAAAAGTTATTAGATGCCAAAATAATCTTTGGCAGAAAATCCTGGGAAACTCCCGGACTAGTGGGAAAATTACTGGGTTTTATATGATATTACAAACCTCCACTAATTCAAGGGGGAGAGTTGTTAACTGGGTTGCAAAGGGGGAAACCAGCAAAACAAAATTTGTCACGAACTATTCTCTCACATGAACTATTCTTTCGCACGTATGGTTATCTAGAAAGAAAATCAGAGCTGTTTTCCATATGGTAATCAGAGAAACCTAGGGTTCCTCAAGACATCAGGTAATAGAATTCTCTCATTTAGGAAACAAGACAAAGAGCAGAGAAAAGTGTCGCTTTGCCCAAGAGACATAAATAGCATCAGAGCCTGGGTTTAAACTCAGATCTCCTAATTCTCTGTTCAGGTTTGTGATGAAGTTTCAACAGTCCATTGCAAAATGAAATAAATAAACAAATAAGGACAACTTCGAGAGTTTCCCCCGCCCCCCAAAATGTGAATGATTTAAAGAACGTCTTTTATCTTGACATGTATGCCCTTCTAACCCTTCTACCTTTTATGGTGATAAAATATTGTCTCTGTTAGGCAATAATGACTTTAGATGTATTTGGAGTTTTGGGGGGTTTCTTAATGCCCTTATTTTGGCAATCATAATGCAATTTGTCACCAGTGCCCCTTTTTAAAAACAAACTTCTGAGAACTACTGAAATGGAGTACCTATATCCAAAGAAAATTGAGTTTTCTTGTTCTTAAAGAGCAAGACAGGCTGCAAGGTCTAGTGGGTAAAAGAAGATGGAGGCACACAGATAAGCAATCTGTATTAACAATGGTAGCCCACCCACTCAGGCTTGGGATTTTCTGGAATCGCCCTCCTTCCTCCTCTTCACTCCCTCATCCCTCAGTGAATCAGAACTTTCTGGAGTCCTTGGGCATGACTCTTGGTATGAGGCCTCTCTGGGTCATCATGGTGGTCTATCTGGCCACAGTGGGTAGGGATGGGATGCTGAGACTCCCATTATTCTTTCTGGTTGTGACTTATCCCAGAATATGAAAGACTCGGAACATTAGTTCTCCAATGTTCTTAAGGCTTCTGCCTGAGAAAAGAATACCAAAGTCTAAGGGAAGACTTTGAAATCATTAAAGGAGGCCGGGCACGGTGGCACACACCTGGATTCCCAGCAGCTTGGGAGGCTGAGGCAGGAGGATCTAGACTTCAAAGCTAGCTTCAGCAACTTAGGAAGGCCCTGAGAAATTTAGTGAGACTCTGTCTCAAAATAAAATAAAATAAAATAAAATAAAATAAAATAAAATAAAATAAGCTAGGGATGTGACTCAGTGGTTAAGCACCCCTGGGTTCAATTTCTGGTGCTAAAAAATAAAATAAAATAAAATTCATTATAGAGCTGAACTGAAACTGCTCCCCCTTTGTCATTGGCCTCCAGTGTGTTCCTGCCCTAGAAAATGGGAGGCCCACGTTATTGAAGTTTCATCAGGTTTGAGTCTCTGTCAAAACTGTCCTGGTGTACCAGTTGGACCGGATTACACAGATTCCACATTTACATTTCAACAGAGGCTTCTGAAACTATCAAAAGATGAATCTGAAGATTTCCCCCTTGGACCCCTGTGAGCCTGGACGTGCCCTTCAGAATGTGGGCCTCGCAGCTGCTAACCAGAGAGAAGGATATGAAGAGTTTTGAAAGAGGAAGGCCACAGTGGGCTGTCCCAGAGATCTAAAAGTGTTTTCAAGGGAAAAGGAAACCAAAAACGGAAAGACACATGTGGTCAGCATTCATCTGGACGTCCCCACCTTCTGGTTGCCCTTCTTTCCATCCGTGTCCCAGTCTCACAGTTGTGTAAGGGATCAGATGTTCTGCTACCGGGTAGACTTGATCGAGGGCAGTTACACCTGGCCAAGACGAACTGTCTTTACATTTAGATGGTCTCAGGTGGTCTCACATGAGTTCACCTGGAAATTCTGTCCCTCCAAGAAGCAGGAGTTACAGAGAGAAGAGAAGGAACTAGCAGCAACTGAACTGCTTTGTGACAGGCAGCTTCTAAAGCTCTACATGTGGTTTCTCCTTCATCCATGACAGCTTCACATGGAGAATGCAGCCGTCATCCTCGTTTTACAGAGGAGGAAACAGCTGCTCAAAGAAGTTAGGTAACTTGCTCCAGATCACTGGGCTTAAAGAGGACAGAACTGGTCCTGCTCAATCCAGGATCAACCCAGGATTCACACCTAAATCCTCTCAGTGCTGCTGTGATCTTTTTCCAAGATCACTGCAGTCCACCTGGTCATTGCGTACACTGGGGAGAAGGGGTAGGGATGTGGTTCCTCAGACACGATGTGACATGGAAAGAATCTAAGGACAGAGAGAGAAACACTGGAGAGTCACTGTCAATCCACAAGCCTGTTAGCACCAGGCTTCCTGTAGCCCTGTGTCTTTGCAGTACTCACCAGACAGCTGTGCAGGGCAGCAGAGGCATTTTGGCAGAGGAAGAAAGGAGTTTGTATTCCATTAAAAACAAAAACAAAAACAAAAACAAAACAAAACAGTGTGGTGAATATAGCTCAGTGGTAAAGTGCTTGCTGGGCATGTACTAAGGCCCTGGGTTCAACCTTCACTGCAGTGCGAAAAACAAAAAAGTAAAATAAAAAACTTGGATTGAGATTGTAATACTCCATCTGAGCCAATGAAAAGTGAGTGTGATAAGCTTGTATTTCTAACAGTTTCTAGGGTTGATAAGCATTAGAATTGTTTGCACGATATCTTTATTACAGTGTTATTATTGATTCATTCTTCTGTTTCATATTATGGTTAATACTAACTGATGTCAGGTTTATCATATATCTAGATGTACATAAAAAAAAATACACCTAATGAAGTAGAAATACATTTTTTTAAATTTTAAAACATTAAGTCTTAGGAATCACACATGTGTACTTTGCATGGCCCAGGAAATCCTCTGGCTTCTGCTTCAAGGGATCTGAAGACTGTTTACATTCCAGTGGAATTCCTGGGAAAGTCCAGAGCTCTCGGAGCTTTGAAAACAATGGCTTATGGAGATAAACTCCCAACTGTGCAACCTGAGAAGAGAGAAGGCCAGAGAGGGTCCCCTGGGCGGGACTGGGTCAGGCCAACATTTGCTACCTCCAGCTGAGGCACTTGTCCAGAAGAGGCCACATGCCCTCTCCTGCCTGCTGGGCCTCACTTGAAAGATTACTGCTGTACATCTTGTGATCAGTAGCATATTGCTAATGATGTCTACAAATGTTCAGAGTCGCAGCCACACCCTGAGCAGGCTCAGCACTAATAAAATGTGGGCAACTTCTTCCTTCACTAGGAAGTCCTAGAGTCAGAGACAGCAGTAGTTAGCCTCAAACTGTACTAAATCCCTCCCTTTGCAGAACAGGCAATAGAGACCTGAGAAGTTCAACCAATATTTTAAAGTTACATAGTTGGTTAATGGCAGGCCCAAGGCAAGAAGCCAAGTTTCATTCATCTATTCAACATATAATAATCAAGCTGTATACCATGTTCAGGAAGTCAACCTAAAATAACAACAGAGAGAATGGCTTTCATAAAAAAAAAATGAATTTATTCAGGAATGAGTGACAGGATATTGCAATCTGGGATGCAAGTTCTAAATGTTTCCAGACAGGCTGAGGTGAGGGGGAGCTTTTGAAAGGCAAAAAGGACAAGTTCACTTAAGCTACTCTGAATTAAGATTCATTAGTCTCAGGAGTGCATTGCAAGGAGTTTGTGGGGACAGCCATTGCTAGGCAAGTGTCTTATCTGAACTTCTGCAGCCTTGAAGAATTCATTTAGATAAACCTTGGTACATAAATACGTGTAGATGTGCAGAATGAGCAAGGTGTGGGGGGCAAATACGTCAGAGGCATGTAAGATGTGAAAGAATTTCTTGTGGGATTTAGAACTCTTCGTGATGGTTCTTATCTCAGACCCATAAGCCCATGATATCCCATCCTTCATGATCTCCTGGCTCTGCTTTTCTGGGGTCTGACAAAAGTAACTTCATCTTGGCATGACAACTGTCATATTCAACTTTCAGAAGGGAAGGAACCGTAAGGGAACCCGTTAGTCAATGGGATGGATTGGAGAGTAAGTCTACCCTCCAATTCTGTTCAATCATAAGCCTCTTCAGAAAGAAAATGCAGTTCTCAATTCAGTCTGAAAGACACCAAACATAGAAATAGCATTCGTCTTACCAGGAGAGGATTTGGGGGTGGCAAACTCAAAGGGAAATTTGCTACAGGGCTTGGAAGTGTCTCTAGGAACAACAGAGAATGTTCTTCCATGTGGATGTGCTGCCTGGCACAGTGGGGCTGCCTGCTGAGAGGCTAAGGCTGCTTGAGAAAAGAGTGGGCAAATAACCTGGGTCCTTGATGTCCTTGAGCCACTGAAAAACCAAACTTGGAGGCTCCTAAAGAACCCCCTGTATATGTGATCTGATAAAATTACCTGATTAATTTAGTGGAGTTAGGTTTTGAAATACTTGCAGTTGAGAACATCCTTCAAAGATATTTGAAGTTTTTTAAAAATTGGTTCTTTTTAGTTATACATGACAGCAGAATCCATTTTGATATAATTATGCAAGCATGGGACTATATCTTATTCTAGCTAGGATCCCATTCTTAGTGTCACGTCATTACTCGAGTTTCCGTCCAATGGCTTCTATTTTCTCTTAGGAAAGTAGGAGGAAGAAAGGTTGGAGGAAAATCGAAAATTGTCGACCAACTCCCCATGAAAATTTGGGAGTGCTGATGTCTGAGACCAGGAGGCTACAGCAGGACCAGTCCATTTGCCAGGTGGTTCTTCTCCAGCTGGGTTTGGCAGCCCACGAACAGCAGTGGAGAAGGTGGGGTCATTGCATTCCACAAAGTATGGGGGTTTCCAGGTAGGTGCTTTCCTATCTCTGCTTTATCATGTTGTCTTCGAGATGTCAGTTCAGTTCAATATTCATAACTGTCTGTCATATACAAAGCAATCATAAGTTCCTGTAAAAATAGAAAAATATGCTTTTGGTTTCCAGATTGGTCAAGATAAATTCAGAGTGTCTCCCAGTAGATATATGGCTTCATAGCATAACATGGCCTTCAACTGTGAGATTGAAAGGGTTCCTGTGTCTTTAAAGACTTGATAGCAAGTAAGAGATAAGTATTTTCAAAATGTAAAAAAAAAAAAAAAAAAAAAAAAAAAACTCAAGAAAAACAAAATAAATCCCTGTAGACTACTTTTGAATTCTTTGGGTTAAAAACAATGGAGATTGGGGTGATCTAATCCTCCATGTTGACTTTTATAAAAAAAATACAGTGTTCATTTCATTTATTCCACCCTCTGTCACCCATGTGCCCCTACCACGTGGCAACTGTGTGTGCTTTGAACAACACGTTGCTTTCTGGAAACTGAGTGGAGGTATCTGATAATATTAATGTTTGCAGCAAAATGCAGAATTTAAATCTGGCCAAGGGAGCCATAAAAGGATGCCCTCTCTTCTCTTTGGACAGAGGTGGGGCAGTGAGGTAGGCAGCCAGAGAGGTTTTCAAGGGAGTCCTAAATTCCCTAGGCAGGAAGGATGGATAGCATGGTCCAAGCGGAATCCTCAGCCTGCCTGCAGACCTCGGTATGGGGCCAACAGTTGGAGGAGTGGGAGCAGAGGGTCAAGGCCATTTGAGAAACTTGAATCTGATACTGCTGCAGAGAGGAAGTCGCCAAGGAGCAAGAGAAGGTAGATAATGCAATTAGATTTGTGTCTTAGAAAAATAGCCTGTGATTATACAGGGTTTGAACTGGAAAGGAGGAACTGAAGGGGGAATGACAATGACTTTGGCCTGTGAGATAGATGTTTATTCTAACAGGAATGGGATTCAACTTTTAAAACAAAATAGGCTTTGATATCTTGAAAACAGAAAATCTATAGATCATCACATTTGGATTTTCAGGTTTAGAAGTTATTTCTGACTCCTTCATCAAATTAGGGTCTGCTTTGTGCTTTCTTAGAAAGGTGGCATATGGGGCTGGGGCTGGGGCTCAGTGGTAGGGCACTTGGCTGACATGTGTGAGGCACTGGGTTTGATTCTCAGCACCACATATAAATAAAAAATATAAATAAAAAATAAAGGTCTATCAACAAGTAAAAGAAAGTATGTTTTTAAAAAAAAACACCCAGTTTAAAAAAAAAAAAAAAGTAGCATAATTGCAGAATTACAGCCCAGTAACCAGAAGAAGTTTTTGGAAGATTACATTAATACTTGATTTGAGTGTTTTAAAAATAACTGTAGGGGCTTGGGATGAATCTCAGTGGCAGAGTACTTGCCAAACATGTGTGAGGCACTGGGTTCAATCCTTAGCACCACATAAAAATAAAATAAATAAAATAAAGGCATGCTGTCCATCCTCAACTACAAAATAAATAAATAAAAAATTTTTTTTAAAAAGGTCTTTAAGAAAAATAACTGTAAGAGGGATTCAAATACATTACCATGGCCACTCTGACAGTTCCCTTTCCTCTGTAACATTCCTCAGACTGTTTGGAAGATCTGCTCCATAGAAGTTTAGAATTGGGAGTAGGGGGGATGTGCAGGTAGCTAGAGAGATGACAATGTCTTTCTCTGAACACGGTGAGAAGGAAGCAGAATTTCATGACTACCTCTCTCCTTAACCCACCAATCTCTCTATCCACCCCCAGCCCCAAGTGACGCTTCTCTCCCAGGCTCTCAACCCACCCCTCCCCATTTTCCCTGTGCACCTCCATCTACCAACTTTCCCAGTTAGGAAAACCCTATTTTCTTCAGGTGGGAAAATGGCACTAGTAATGAGCGGCGGCTCCTCCTTGGAGGGCCACAGAAGGGAAGAAGGCTGGAATCCTGCATTCCTTCCCCTGGAATTAGGACCTCTAGATTAGCAGAATATAAAGTCATGAGAATAGAAAGCAAAAATGTGTTAGTGGTTCCCTAGGGGTAATAGTGAGAGATGCCCCTCCTATTATTCTCCTAGCTTCTTAAACCTATGAACCCAGGCTACGGGAGACACAGCATTATAGGTTTTCCAGAACATATACACCCTGCAGGAGAACCTTGTGAGATATACCTGAGCTAAAAACTCCATTGATTGCCTACGCTCCATCAGCCCCTACTCTGACTGGTGGGGACCAGTAATGTGTTGGATCTCCTGGAATTAGGGTCAAATTAGAGTCAGTGTCCAGTAGTCCACAAAAGATATGATTATTTCCCTTTTCCCAATACATAATTATTATAATGACACAAAAAAACCATAGGTCCCCTGGGGAAGGTGGGAAGAAGTTTAACTGCATAACTTTTTGAGAGTATATCAGATCCTTTCTTGAGGGGAGTCAGGCCCCCTTCATTCATAGAGTTCTGGTCTGTAAACTGGCTTAAGCTTAGGAATTGATTCAGGACATATGACTATGTTTCTGTGATCTAAATTAGACTTTATTTACTGGATTTAGAACTTTACTGCTTATGTAGATCAAGTAAGAATTTATTAGCCTTCCCCCCCCCCCCACTTCTAGAAATACCTTGCAATGCCACAGATCTATGGGAGTTATTCCATTCTGATTGCTGCCTCTACTGTGCTATTGATAACAATACTCACCTTGCCTTTGGCAGTTGACTGCCACCACTTGGCCCCTGTCACCACCATACCCAATTACTCTGGCTGCATTTAAGTTTTTCAGTTGGGTGGCTGCTGTTCCCACTGTAAGGCCTGGCCTTCAGAGAAGAGTCATTCATCCTGGAGCTCACGGAAGATGTGCAAGCTCCCCTCACAAATTTATTTCTCAATGTGTTGGTGAAAAGTACATCATCTGGACCCCTCCAGTGTGGGTGAGTAGGTGTTGGTCTTACCTAAGAAATCCACTCTAGCATTTCAGTATCCCAAAGACTTTGAACCCTTTTCTCTGCATTAAACTAAGAGAGGTCAGACATTTTCAATTCCTTCAGGGTGAGCCATCTTTTGATCTGTGTTTCAGCCAACCCACCAGCCAAACTGTTAGAGCCCTTTCTAACTCCCCAAGCTGCAACACTTAATGCAGAATCTCTGCTTAGTGAGTCTACATCAATAAATATGGCTTGGTCCAACTTTACACTGCGTCCAACATTATCCACACTCTTCATATCCATTCCCATAAATTTCTGCTGGCATGCATTAGAAAACTTAAGTAGTTCTTTTGGTATGTAGCATACCTTCTCATGATTCACTCTTTGTACCTCACATTTAGGGGCCTGCAGAGACGTGCATCTAGTTATACACCTAGAAGCAGAGAAGAGTAGTGGGGAATGGATCCTTGGAAGAATCAGTCTTAATTGACAATTACCTTATGACCACTATTTCCCTAGGCAATTTAGGGTTAATCCCCCCATCAGGAGATAAAAAGGCTGGTAACAATGTATATGGGGAGGCTGTTACCACTGGTGGGGGACAGGTGGTCACTTCTGTTGAGGTTGGGAGTATTGTTGCTGGGCAAGGAGTGACTAGTTCTGCTGAGAATGGGGAGACCCCTTTTACTGGCAAAAAGACTCCTAAGAATTTCAGGGCTCAAAGTCTCCAACTTCATCAGGGTTTTTCAAGACACCCCCATTCGTTCCCATCCAAACTCAAGTATTCCATTCTTTTCCAGCCAACGTCTTCACTTTAATAACCAACACTGTTCTGGCCCTGAGAAATTCATCTTATATTGTAATTCAACCAACTGCAGGATAAGATTGTGCGTTTGATTTTCAATTTTAGTCCACTGTCTATAGGACATAAGGCTGTCTTTCAGACCTGGAATTCTCTAGGCCATTTATGCAGTGCCTGAGATAAAAATTCAAATGTCTGAACTCACCATTTTCTTTCCCTACTTTGTCCAGCCACATTAGCACCAACCAACCAAAGTTATAATATCCCTTAGTTTTACCAAAAAAAAAAAAAAAAGTTCAAAAGTATATATAGAAGCCGGGCGTGGTGGCGCACACCTGTAATCCCACCACTTTGGGAGGCTGAGGCAGGAGGATCGCGAGTTCAAAGCCAGCCTCAGCAATGGCGAGGCACTTAGCAACTCAGTGAGACCCTGTCTCTAATAAAATACAAAAAAGGGCTGGGGATGTGACCCAGCGGTCGAGTGCTGCTGAGTTCAACCCCCGGTACCAAAAAAAAAAAAAAAAAAAAAAAAAAAAAAGTATATATAGAGTCACTTTGCTCTTTGTTTCATATAAGTAGTTGATCAAGAATATCCATTGTAGATATTGTATGTCTATATAAACAGTTCATGCCAGGATGGGGATGTGGTTCAGTGGTAGAAGCCCTGGATTTGATCCCCAGCACCATGAAAAAGCAAACAAAAAAGTGTTTAATGCCATGGAATATCAGTGCAGTCTTCACTACTGGAAACAGTCATTAGCATCTTTAAATATAATAAATTAGAGAACCATTCCAGGAACCCCATAAAAAAAATTTAAAACTTGTCCTTAAAATTCTGCCCTTCTAGAACTCCTTGTTAGAGTAGGCATATTAACTAGAGATGAGCAAGAATGGGAAATGAAGGAGAGGGCAAAGAAGGGCCACTGTAAAGGCCCCTGGCTGGTCATTGACCCAGAGGTACAAACCCTGCTCCACATTCCAGAAAGAGGCCCAGCACTCTCTCCTGTAGATTTATGGACACACATCATGTCCCCAAGGCCACTCATGTGTCCACAAGCTGCTCTGAGGTCAGTTGACTGTTATATCACCTTCTGTCTGAGACACTAGGCCAGAAAAGGCAAAGGGGCCCAAATGACAGACACATGCTCTCAAGTTTTACATAGCATAGGCCCTTGACTTTCTCTAAATAGGCAGCAACTACACAAAGCCCAGGACCCAAAGACCCATGACCACCTGCCACTCCAAGGTTTTGCTGCCATTGCATGCTCCCTCCACATCCTTAGGAAAGCCTAAAGCTTAATAATTCTGCATGCATCTGCTCCCTAGCTCATCTTCCTCTCTGGGGGTCTATCTCACTGACTCTGATCTCTCCAGGGTCTATCTCACTTCCTCTTATCTTTCCCTCTCCTTGCAATAAACCTGCTCTAATTGCCATCCTTGTCTTGCTGGACTTCTGTTTCTGCACTGGGGTAATTGTCCTAATCTTAGACATTACACCCAAGGACCCAGAAACAAATCACAATGCTTTAGAGTCTATTCTCAACCTCTGGGAACATACTCTTGCTACCAAAATCCGTGTAAATCAATATTCTCCAGAGAAAATGAATAAATAAGATAGAGATAAATACAGACAGATATGTAGAGATATTATGGGAATTGGCTCCCAAAATTATGGGGGTCAAGAGGTCCTACAATCTGCTGTCAATAAACTGGCAGGAAGGCAGTGGTATAATTCACTCTGAGTCTGAAGGCCCAAGAACCAGGGGAACCAGTGTTACAAATCCTGGTCCAAAATTGAAGGTTCAAGGATCAGAAGCTCTAATGTCCAAGAACTGGAGAAGATGGTTGGCCCAACTCAAGCAGAAAGAACAAATTCTCCCTTCCTCCAGACTTTTGTTCCATCCTACAACCTCAACAGACTAGATGATGTCTGTCCACATTGGTGAGGGTAATCTCTAGTTAGTCTATGAATCCAACTGCTAATCTCCCCCAGAAACACCCTCACAGACACATTAATAAAGAATTTTTTACCAACCCTCTAGGCATCCCCTGACCCAGTCAAATTGACACACTAAATTTACCATCACAGCTTTGATGACTTGGTGCACAAAAGTTGAGCATGTACTTGTCTCTGGGATATGATCCCTTGGGTTGAGGTGCAGGAAACATAGCATGTAAGAGCCTTTAATGAGGAAGTAGCTAAGATGGCGGCTGGCTAAGAGCCAAGAGGAGGCGTTTACTTGTTTACACCTGACCTTAATGTAATTGACTAAGAATCTTTCTGTGCCCGTGGGCACTGCGTACCGCACCTGTAAGTTGAGCTTGTGACATGTGTATGCTTGTTAAGGTAAAGAGTATTTAAAGAGACTGTGGAGGAATCAGAGGGGTCAGAAGAGAGAAGATAGAGAAGAAGAAGAAGCAACAATAAAGGAACTACTCATTCCCAGTCTGCCTCCGATTTCTTTCCCGCGGTATCGTTGCCTGAGGCGGCAACAATAGCATATGAATGCTGAGATGTCTCATTCATGGAGATAAACTCTGACATGGGATGGGAAGAGGCCTGGAGCCCTGGATGGTAAGCACATCTCATAAATCACATTTTCTAGAATCCTGGCATTCTCTTTCATTTCCAGTTAAGCACTGCTAGGAGGGGTTAAGGCTTCAGGCCCTGTGATTTTCCTAGAGGAGGATATAAAGGAGGGAACAGTGGTTTCTGAGACCCCATGGTGGTGGCAGTAAGGAAAACAAGGAAATTCCTAAGAAGATGGAATGAGTCAGAGCTACGACGTCCGGCCCACCTTCTGGATGTGAGGTTTTTACTCCATTGCTAATATTCGAAAATCTGGATGTCTTTTATCATGATCGGGAATGGTAGCCTTTCTTACAAAGGGCACAGCATAACAACCAGAAACTACAAAGGTTGTTATCCAGAAAACAGGCTGAAATATCCTAATCTCAGAGACCTTCTATTCCTCTACACACCCTCCCTTTAAAACCTTCTTATGTTGATATTAATATCTGGGTTAATACCAGTGATTTCTTTTTCTAATCTTTGCTTCCCTGAGTCGCTGGTTCCACAAAACACTAAATTCCTCAGTCAAGCAGCCCCTTGGGTATACATGACTGATCATAAGCTTCTCATGAATCAGGCCCAATACAAACAATAAATGCTAGGAAATTCACAAGTAACATCACACTAAATGAAGAAGAAATAATGAACATTGAAAAATCAGCTCAAAGTGACTTTCCTTAAGTTTTTATAAGTATTCCAAAAACATCAGGAGAGACTATCTTCATTGTCAAAGGATTTTCTCTCATAAGCAGTTCATTAGCAGCAGTGTGCCCAACTTTCTGAGACCATACAGTACCAAGGATAAATCTAAGAACACACACTAAGGATAAGAGACAACTTGAATCAGATGTAGGGAGTCTAAGAAAAACACTGAGCGTATCTCCACTTGGATTCCAAGGCATTCCCATATTCCTTGAAGTGGAGTTTCTCAGACATATTTTCACCCACACAGAGATGATGACGTTTTTTCCCTGACCTTTCTACTTCAGTTATTTCCAAATTAGTCTCCTTGTTTCCATTGCTGTGGGACATTGTGCTTATCATTCTGCTCACATCTGTTCTGGACACCACTTGGCATGGGACGTTGGGGAGTTCCATGCCCATTTCCTACAAGCCTCTGATGTGCTTCCACATTGGTTCGCCCGGGAACAAAATATCCCATAGAGCTTTGACCTTTGATCATCCGCTAATACAGCTCGCCTCCCTCTACCTTCCAGAGTTTCACACGTAAATACTTCTTTGTTGATAGATATTTTGAACGCCACAAATGAAAAACCTGTCTCAGGGACTGCACTTCCCAATAAAGCCAGGAATGTGTTGTGTTATAATATTCCATTGTTGAGACACCCAAACAACTCAAGAGTTCTGGTAGCCCATTGTCATGGGATAAAACTGCAAATAGATTCAAAGAGGAGATACTGAAGAGAAAATGAAAATGGAGGAGGCACTCTGGCCAATGAGACAGGTATTCCTACAGGAATGAAATTCAAATTGTTAAAACAGACCATACTGTGGCATTTGGGGATCAGAGAATATGTAGTCTATCATATTTAAATCTGTAACTATCTGCATTGTGTATTCTTGGGATGGTGTGTTATTTGTAAAATTATAGTCCAGAGGCTAACAGAAATTTCTGAAACTTTGCTTAAAACTGAAAATTGAATGGGGAGAGGGAGGACTTGGCCTTAATTTTTTTTTTTTTTTTTTTTGATGGAACGTCTACAAACAAAAAGAGTGCATTAAAATCTCATCTCACATTCAAGGCTACCATAAGTTGGTACTTAAGTATGCCATTGTACGAGCTGAAAGTATTCTCAGAAGTATCAGAAAGGGTGTGTATGACATGTTATATATCCAGCTGTGGATGAGGTCTGAGACTAAAAAGAAAAAGTCATAGAAATAAATTGGGGTCAATAGGTGAGGGCTGAAGATGCCTATTTTACATAAAGCTAAAGAAATTGATAAGGCAGAGGGCACTGTGATCCCTCTTGTACTTCATGGTTGCTTCCTGTCACTTAGTAGATGGACACTCGGGCTAGAGACTGACAAATATATTTTGCCCTACAGGGAGGCTGAGTTTCAGACCTCTTAGGACGGGTGGTCTGTGTTGCCTGGGTTAGATCTGTCCTGAAGAAAATGAGTCAGAAAATAAACAAAGAGAAAGTGACACATGTAGTCAATGCCTTTCCCATTCAAACCCCAAAGGGCAGGCATTTTTAAGTGGAGGAAGTAAGCAAAATTAAAGGAAGATTTGAACAAGCAAAATACCTCTTCTTAGTCCTGAATCTGGAAATGAAGGAAAATAGTGATTATGAGGAGCCCAAATCAAAACTACCAAGCTCAGATTTGTGCCTCAAAATTCCAGGCATGGAGGATAGGGTGGGGCTGGATCTTGGTGGTAGAGCACTTGGCTAGTATGTGTGAGGCACTGGGTTTGATTCTCAGCACCTCATATAAATAAATAAATTAAATAAAGGTCCATCAACAACTGAAAATGTATCTTTATTTATTTATTTTGTTAGGGGGGGGTACCCCAGGGGCACTCAACCACTGGGCCACATCCCCAGCCCTTTTTTGTATTTTATTAGAGACAGGGTCTCACTGAGTTGCTAAGTGCCTCGCCATTGCTGAGGCTGGCTTTGAACTTGTGATCCTCCTGCCTCAGCCTCCCAAGTGCTGGGATTACAGGCATGTGCCACCACGCCCGGCATAAAATGTATTTTTAAAAAATTCCAGGCATGGCTAAAGAAAATCTGTTTGGGGCCTCTCCATGAAACTTTTCCATCCAAATTCCTGAGACCTGAGCACTTCAGAATGAGAAAAGTTACCCTTGTAAAATAAAAGAGGGTCCTGTTTGGGAATAGGAAGCTAAACTCAAGAGAAGCAAGGTGCAAAGGGTTGAAAATATCTTCCGCATTTTCTAATTATTTTAGACTTCGTACTTTTCAACACCTGTCCAGATGGAGGCAAAGATTGAGGTTATGACCCAGATTGCAAAAGCAGCAGCGAGGCTGGATGCAGCAGTGGAGGGGGATTTCTACTGTGCAGACAGAGCTTGATTCATCCAAGCTAAAAGCAGAAGCCTGATAAACTCTCACCTTACCTGGCTGGAAGTTGACCTCCCAAAAGGAACAAAAACTCATGAGAGGAACTTCTACCCTGAATGAATTCTGAAAAACAAGTGAAAGCAAAGCTGGCGAGTGGAACAGAAAGACAGGAGAGGCAAAGAGGAAAAGGATAAAGTTGCTTCCTTGTTCCCCAAGTATCAGATATCACTGAAGGCACTTAACACATATCATCTCATTTATTCATCTCACTGGCTCTGGAAAGGAATGCATGACCACCTCTACTTAGCCTCAGAGCGAGTAAGCAAGTGACCTTAGGTCACTTAGCTGCACTTTTAAGCAGCTGCAGGCTTCTAACAAAGTTCTGTCTGACCCTTCCATTATCACTGTGCTTCTTTGAGAACTCTGATAAAATGTCTCCATAGCCTCTGGAGAATGTCAGTCATTTAAACTACACCTGGAAAGACAGTAGATGCTGGGTATGAGTCTATAATTTCGACTAAAAATTGAATAACTTTAAAAGGTTTGGGTGACAAGTGATGTCTACCAAAAAAAACCCACCCTGG
This sequence comes from Tamias sibiricus, assembly GCA_025594165.1. Taxonomy (NCBI): domain Eukaryota; kingdom Metazoa; phylum Chordata; class Mammalia; order Rodentia; family Sciuridae; genus Tamias; species Tamias sibiricus. The sequence continues at coordinate 122,894,849 of CM046666.1, read as the reverse complement.
GTACAGCATCAGTGCTGATGAGGCTCTTGAGGAATTCAGCTCAGATTTTAGTAAGATACACAGGACAGGTACAAGAACTCATAATTAAGGAGTAACATGCAAGTGAGTTTCTACGTAGAACTGGGAATACTAGAGTTTAGTAGGAATTAAGGCTTGTGAAAAGTGGTAGGGGGGATTTGGGGGTGTGGGTCAAAGCAGAACTAGAATGAAAGAGGCAAAGACCTGTTCCAGCAGTGGATGGTGTAATGTCAACAGGAAATGACAGGAAAAAAAACCCAAACGATTCCACTTTTATTTTGCTCCCATAGTCTTCATCAATGAGCAAATTCTTTGGCCCTGAAATGTTAGCCTCAAACTTTGGCAAAAGACTCTTAAAATCCAATGTATTGATTTCTGTAATAAGGCAATAAACTAATTGACCTACACTAATGAACTGCCAAAGAAAAATGGTCAGAAAAGCCTCGGGGCTACATTGACCTGTGGCACTGAAGAATGGCACACGCTCCAGAAAGGTGGAATTTTGTATTTGATACCTTGATTTTCAAGAGGGGAGGAAGGTGAAGTGTATAAACCACAGTCTGGCAAGCCTGATGCCGGCCAAGACCGAAGAGGAAGCAGCAAAGGTTCATTAAGATGGGTCATAGGGGACTCATCTCCTTTATCTGCAGAGTTCTTCAGGCAGACCAGTGGAGGCTACAGGCAGACAATATCAACAGGCTTTAATATCTCTGGAAGCGAGAAGGAAATTGGCGGCTAGATTATAACGAATCAGTTAAGTGCACTGTAACCATAAAGGAGCATTATCAAGGAAATGCTGTTCATGAAACCACATCATCCTGGAGAGAGATCTGGACATGAGCCAAGATGGCCTTTGGAAGTTTCATCTAAGACTGAAACTGGAAACCAGACGTGGGGTTCCAAAGGAACTCTATGGATTAAAACAAGGAAATAAGAAAACACCTAACGTCGTTGATGTTTCACACTTAGATTAAGAGATTCATAAGTGAACGTGTCCAAATAGTGGCACATGTAGAGTATAACTTCAGGTCTTGTTGAATTAAACAAGTCCAGAGTAAGAAGGAGCTGCTCAAACGTTGACCATGACCCTTAGTTGCATCAGTGAAATATATAACCTGGATCATCAGTGACAACAGCCTTCCCACCTGCTCAGGTTAGAGGTATCTCCGAAAGGGTGTTCAGTCCAGGGTGCACGCTCCAAACAGGGCTGTGACAATTGGGAACATGAGAAACTAGAAACAGTCACAGGACCTGAAAAGGCTTGGCCTGGAGAAGAACACCATAAGAAATGGCGTTTCTTCTAGACAGTTCAAGAAGGCAGATCAAGGGCAAGGAAGTGGATTTTGAGCTAATTGTCAGGAGGAATATTCTAAGAATTTTAGAAGTTCAGCCAAAAAATTGGCTGCCCCATAGAACGGCGGCTTTGCACTTACTCCTCAGATATAGGCTGGGCAATCACTTGCTGAGGAAGAGGAAGAGATGAGATATCTTTGCCTTTAAATCGTATCATCCCCGGTGGCTGGTCTTTTTCTTTAATACAGCTTGGGATGGAATATTACTACCTAATGATAATTGCCTACACATTTGAGTAAAAGCATTATTGAATATTGCTCTCATTTATTAGCTTACTACAGATCTTAGGTGATTGCTATAATGTCCTTCAGAGTTTGAAACTGTCTCTTGGATTGAATCTAAGATGAATTCCATATTCCATTCCCTGCTTTAACAACTTAATTCGGTCTACCATTATGTCTTTCCCCAAACACAGCATTTTTTACTTGAATGGGACCTCCTAATCCTTAGTCTTAATATTCCTTCCCATTTACTCTTCACTCTGGCCACAGTATTCTTTCTAAAATATGCACCTTATCAAGTCATTACCGTCTTTAAGACCTTTAGTGACTTGGTTTCTTCAATAAATCCATGGTATACTGAGAGCGGGAGAGGAGGGAAGGGGAGCATTGGGCTGATGTGTAATAAGGGGGACTTAAAAGGCTTAGCCACCAGATTCAATGCTTGGACCTTGATTGGATTCTGATCTATATAAACCAACGCCAAACTTTCTTGTACAACTTAATACAAATCCTCTGATTCACATCTTAGACTCCCCCCACCCTTGTCCTACTTTGCCTTTCACCACAAACAATCTGTATAACCAGAGAAACAGGCTAGAAGCACGAGCTTGACTTGTCAGTCTCACTGATCATGTGAGAGGAGAGTGAAATGATGTGTTACCATCTGCACAGTAAAGTCGATTCTTGATTATCTCCTAATAGGTGAAGCAGATACAAATGTCATCAATCAATGGATACTTTATCTGTATGTACCACTGTCATAGCAATGTCTTAAAACTTCACTATGAAAAGTCTAAGAAAAAGAGTTAGGAAGCAGTCTTTGAGAAATGTTTGGGGGAAGATTGAACTGAGACCCTCACATTCTCTTTCTTTTGACAACTGTTCCTAAATTGCATGTTTCAAATAATTTATTCAGAACTAACAGTTTCACACTCCCTCTCCCACAAACGAAGTTTACATTGGGATGCTCTCTCTGCAGGTGGCTGAAATGATGACATATACATCTGGAGCTGTAGGATTACACGCCCTTACACCAAAGCAGCAGCAGAAAACCTGGGAAGAGGGAAAGAGAATAAAGCAGAAGGCTCAGGCAAAACAGAGGGCGGTGCTGAAAGGGAAACCTCAGAACTTTCTAAGCCTTGTGGTTGCTTCCTGAAGGCTGGCTGCCTTTCTCCTCTGGGAATCCTTCAGACATGCTTCTATTCTTGTAATAAATGTTCCCTTTTGACAATAGAGAGTGAAAATAAAAGAAAAACCACAATTAGACCTGGTCATTATCTGAACATACTTCAAGCTTTTACTCCTTTTATGAAAACTTCCCTGATCACATCAGCACAAGTGATGCTATCTGCTCAATTCCTGTAAGTGCTCATTATCCCCTCCAGTCACTCAATTCTCCTTATCTATCATGTTTGCATTGTGCGTCCTAATCACATGCTCCCTCCAAGCACATTACACATTATTTGAAACCATGATTTATTTTTTACTCCTTCCATATTTCCCACTGTCCTAGGCAAAGCATAAAATAGACAGACCCTCAATAAATACTTGTTAATCTGATGGGGCTGATCCCTATCAGCTCAAGTTCACTGACAGTTGAGCAATTGAAGTTATCTAGGCTTTGATAAAATAGAGACTAACTATATAGAAAATAAAAAAGAGATACTTAAAGAGACACTGAGAGAGCCAGGAACATAGTACGTGCCTATAATCCCAATGACTGAGGGGGCTGAGAAAGGAGGATCCCAAGTTTGAGGCCAGCCTGGACAATTTAGTGAGAATCTGATTCAAAAGAAAATGTTAAAAGGACTGGGAATGTTGCTCAGTGGTAGGGCATTTGCCTAACATATGTGAGACCCTGGATTAAATAAATCATCTGCACTACAAGTAAATAAATAATAACACTAGGAGGAATTCAAGATTACATACCAGTATAGAAACAGTTTTAAAAGCCCCCTAAAAGAGGGTGTGAGCAAAGATTAGCTACCTCAAGAAGTTAGGATGCCAGAGCAGCTTAACAAATGTAACCAATTGCTGACTCGCTAATGCATGCTATGTAATTTGCCTGATCAGTTGCTGAATTTCATGTGTTGACAATTATCTGTGCTAAGTCTTTCCACATTTACATCACCCAGAAGAATAAAGAACTCATTGTACAAGTACAAGTTTGGGGAAATGAGCTCGCAGGCATTATTGTGAAAAAAATCTGGGGACTTAATTGATCTCTAGATTAATATGAACTAAGGGCTTGTTTTCATTTCCTATATAGGCTAATTTAATCTTAGACCAAGTTAAACAAAGAATCACATTAAGCTGGTTTTTTTTTTTTTTTTTTTTTTTTTTTTGGTTTGTTTGTTTGTTTTGTTTTTGTACTCTAGAAGGCCAGTCTCTTGCATGATGCTGGACTGTGTCTATCAAGAGTCATCCAGATCCAGTCCCGCTGACCCCTGCCCCAGAGCAGGAGACAGCAAGGACAGACCCGCCAACTCTGCTTAGAGTGCAGGCGGCCCGGGGCAGTCCCGGGATCCTACATCAGAGTGCCACCAGGCCCAAGCTCCATCCAGTCCCGCCGGCCTCTGCCCCAGAGCAGGAGACAGCAAAGACAGACCTGCCAACTCTGCCTGAGCCCAGGCCGGCCCAAGGTAGTCCTGCGGACCTTCACCCGAGCGCGGCCAGCCCCAGGTCAGTCCTGCCGACGCCCGCTGGTGTGCAACCAGCCTCCAGCCAGCCCCACTGACCTCCGCCCCAGAGTAGGAGACAGCAAGGACAGCCGCCAATTCTGTTTAGAGTGCAGGCGGGCCCTGGGCAGTCCCGGGGTCCTACATCAGAGTGCTGCCAGGCCCAGGCTCCATCCAGTCCCCCGGGCCTCCACCCCAGAGCAGGAGACGGCAAGGACAGACCTGCCAACTGGGCCTGAGCCCAGGTGGGCCCAGGGCAGTCCCACTGACCTTCACCTCATTGTGGTTATCCCCAGACCACCACAGGAGCTCAGACTCAACCAGTTTGGCCCGCACCAACCAGTGTGAACCCAGCTTCAGGTAGCATACTTTGAGGGTCAGTGGCAGATTCTGATAGTCCAGCGCTAAGGGGAGGCACAGACAACCTGCAGGGGTATTAAAAATATAGGGAAGAATCTGTAATAACTCAGATCTACACTGCAAAAAGTAAAGCAAATAGACATCATGAAAAAACAGGGGAGGAAAATACCCCAAACAAACCAGGATTCTACAATAACAGAACCCATGCTCAGCAAAGTTGACGAAATGTCAGAGAAGGAGTTCAGAAGGTTCATAATTAAAATGATCTGTGGATCAAAGAATGACCTAAATGTGCAAATACAGGCAAAAATTGACCACTACAACAAAGATATAAGAGAGCAAATACAGGTAGCAAAAGATTACTTCAAAAAAGAGGTTGAAACTCTGAAAAAAAATCAGTCAGAAATCCTTGAAATGAAGGAAACAATTGACCAAATAAAAAACACACATTGAAGGCATCACCAACAGACTAGATCAACTGGAAGAAAGAACCTCAGACAATGAAGACAAAGTATGTAATCTTGAAAAAAAAGTTGACCACACAATGAAGATAGTAAGAAACCATGAACAGAACATCCAAGAAGTATGGGACAGCATCAAAAGACCAAATCTAAGAATAATTGGGATAGAGGAAGGCACAGAGTTTCAAACCAAAGGAATGCACAACCTCTTTAATGAGATAATATCAGAAAATTTCCCAAGCATGAAGAATGATTTGGAAAACCAAATACAAGAGGCTTATAGGACACCAAATGTACAAAATTACAACAGATCTACACCAAGACACATTATAATGAAAATGCCTAGCATACAGAACAAGGATAGAATTTTAAAGGCCGCAAAAGAGAGGAATCAGATCGCATATAGGGGGAGACCAATTCGTATCACAGCAGATTTTTCAATTCAGACACTCAAAGCTAGGAGATCATGGAACAACATATTCCAAGCTCTGAAGGAAAAGGGATGCCAACCAAGAATCTTATACCCAGCCAAATTACGCTTTAGATTTGAGGACAAAATAAAAACCTTCCATGATAAACAAAAGTTAAGAGAATTTACAAGTAGAAAGTCAGCACTACAGAACATCCTTGGCAAAATATTCCATGAAGAGGAAAAGAAAAACAGTGATGAAAATCAACAGAGGGAGGAATTACACTAAAGAAAAAAAAAAAAAAAAACAATCAGAAGAGAAACCATGTCAAGGTAAATACCAGAAATAAAAATGGCTGGGAATACAAAACACATCTCAATAATAACTGAATGTTAATGGCCTAAACTCACCAATCAAAAGACATAGATTAGCAGATTGGATCAAAAAAACAGACCCAACAATATGCTGCCTCCAAGAGACTCATCTCATAGGAAAAGACATCCATAGGCTGAGAGTAAAGGGTTGGGAAAAATCCTACCACTCATATGGACAGAGGAAACAAGCAGGGGTTTCCATCCTCATATCAAATAAAGTAGACTTCAAGCTAAACTCAATTAAAAGGGATAAAGAAGGACACTATATACTGCTCAAGGGAACCATACACCAACAAGACTTAACAATTATAAATATATATGTCCCAAACAATGGCGCATCCATGTTCATCAAACAAACCCTCCTCAAGTTTAAGAGTCAAATTGACCACAACACAATAATTCTGGGTGACTTTAACACACCTCTTTCACCACTGGATAGATCTTCCAAACAAAAGCTGAACAAAGAAACTATACAACTCAAAAATACAATAAACAACTTAGACTTAACTGACTTATATAGAATATTTCATGCTTCAACAAGTGAATACATTTTCTTCTCAGCAGCACATGGAACCTTCTCTTAAATAGACCATATACTAGGCCACAAAACAACTCTGAGCAAATACAAAAAGGTTAAGATTCTACCCTGCATTCTATCTGACCATAATGGAATGAAATTAGAAATCAATGATAAAATAAGAAAGAAAAGCTACTACAACACCTGGAGACTAAATAATATGCTACTGAATGAACAATGGGTTGTAGATGACATCAAAGAGGAGATTAAAAAATTCTTAGAGGTGAATGAGAACACAGACACAACGTATGGAAATCTCTGGGACACTAGGAAGGCAGTTCTAAGAGGAAAGTTCATTGCATTGAGTTCATTCCTCAAAAGAAGAAAAAGCCAACAAATAAATGACTTAAAATTACATCTCAAAGCTCTAGAAAAAGAAGAACAATCCAACACCAAAAGTGGTAGAAGACAGGAAATAATTAAAATCAGAGCTGAAATTAATGAAATTGAAACCAAAGAAACAATTGAAAAAATTGACAAAACAAAAAGTTGGTTCTTTGAAAAAATAAATAAAATTGACAGACCCTTGTCCAGGCTAACAAAGAGAAGGAGAGAGATAACTCAAATTACTAATATATGCAATGAAAAAGGAAACATCACAACAAACACTACGGAAATACAGGAAATAATTCGAAATTATTTTGAAAACCTGTACTCCAACAAAATACAAAACACCGAAGGCATCGACAAATTTCAAGAGTTGTATGATGTGCCCAAACTTAAGCAGGAGGATATACAAAATTTGAACAGACCAATTTCAAGCGACAAAATAGAAGATGCCATCAGAAGCCTACAAATCAAGAAAAGCCCAGGACCAGATGGATACACAGCTGAGTTCTACAAGACCTTTAAAGAAGAACTGATACCAATACTCATCAGTTTATTTCAGGAAATAGAAAAAGAGTGATCACTTCAAAACTCATTCTATGAGGCCAACATCACCCTGATCCCCAAACCAGGCAAAGACACATCCAAAAAAGAAAACTTCAGACCCATATCTTTAATGAACATAAATGCAAAAATTCTCAATAAAATTCTAGCAAAGCGGATATAGAAACATATCAAAAATATAATACACCACAATCAAGTGGGGTTCATTCCAGGGATGCAAGGATGGTTCAACATATGGAAAACAATAAATGTAATTCACCGTGTCAATAGACTCAAAAATAAGAACCATATGATTATCTCAATAGATGCAGAAAAAGCATTTGTCAAAACACAGCACCCCCCTTCATGCTCAAAATACTAGAAAAACTAGGGATAACTGGAACATATCTCAACATCATAAAAGCTATATATGCTAATCCCCAGACCAACATTATTCTAAATGGAGAAAAACTGAAAGCATTCCCTTTAAAAACTGGAACAAGACAGGGATGCCTTCTTTCACCACTTCTATTCAACATAGTAATTGAAATGCTGGCCAGAGCAGTAAGACAGACGAAAGAAATTGAAGGGATACAGATAGGTAAAGTAGAACTCAAATTATCATTATTTGTTGATGATATGATTTTATACCTAGAAGACCCAAAATCCACCAGAAAACTTCTAGAACTCATAAATGAATTCAGCAAAGTAGCAGGATACAAAATCAACACCCATAAATCTAAGGCATTTCTATATATCAGTGACAAATCCTCTGAAAGGGAAATGAGGAAAACTACCCTGTTTACAATAGCATCAAAAAAAAAAAATACTTGGGAATCAACTTAACCAAAGATGTGAAAGACCTCTACAATGAAAACTACAGAACACTAAAGAAAGAAATTATGGAAGACCTTAGAAGATGGAAAGATCTAACCTGTTCTTGGATAGGCAGAACTAATATTGTCAAAATGACCATACTACCAAAAGCACTATACATATTTAATGCAATGCCAATCAAAATCCCAATGACATTCCTCATAGAAATAGAAAAAGCAGTCATGAAATTCATCTGGAAAAATAAGAGACCCAGAATAGCTAAAGCAATCCTTAGTAAGAGGAGTGAAGCAGGTGGCATAACTATACCAGACCTTAAATTATACTACAGAGAAATAGTAACAAAAACAGCATGGTATTGGCACCAAAATAGGCCAGTAGACCAATGGTACAGAATAGAGGACACAGAGACTAGCACATATAATTTCAGTTATCTTATATTAGACAAAGGCGCCAAAAATGTACATTGGAGAAAAGATAGCCTCTTCAACAAATGGTGCTGGGAAAACTGGAAATTCATATGCAATAAAATGAAATTAAACCTATATCTCTCACCATGCACAAAATTCAACTCAAAGTGGATCAAGGATCTAGGAATTAGACCAGAGACACTACACCTAATAGAAAAAGTAAGCTCTAATCTCCAACATGTTGGATTAGGTCCCAAGTTCCTTAATAAGAATCCTGTAGCACAAGAATTAATGCCAAGAATCAATAAATGGGATAGACTGAAATTGCGAAGCTTCTTCTCAGCAAAAGAAACAATCAGTGAGGTGAACAGAGAGCCTACTAATTGGGAACAAATTTTTACCACATGCACATCAGATAGAGCACTAATCTCTAGAATATATAAAGAACTCAAAAATCATAACACCAAAAAAACAAATAACCCAATCAATAAATGGGCCAAGTAACTGAACAGAAACTTCTCAGAAGAAGATATACAATCAATCAATAAATACATGAAAAAAATTCTCAACCTCTCTGGCAATTAGAGAAATGCAAATCAAAACCACTCTAAGATTTCATCTCACACCAGTCAGAATGGCAGCTATTAAGAACACAAACAACAATAAATGTTGGAGAGGATGTGGAGAAAAAGGCACACTCATACATTGTTGGTGGGACTGCAAAATGGTGCAGCCAATATGGAAAGCAGTATGGAGAAACCTTGGAAAACTTAGAATGGAACCACCTTATGACCCAGCTATCCCACTCCTTGGTCTTTACCCAAAAGACATGAAAACAGCATACTACAGGGACACAGCCACATCAATGTTTATAGCAGCACAATTCACAATAGCTAAACTGTGGAACCAACCTAGATGCCCTTCAGTAGATGAATGGATAAAGAAAATGTGGTATATACACACAATGGAATATTACTCAGCAATAAGACAGAATAATCATGGCATTTGCAGGAAAATGGATGGAGTTAGAGAATATAATGCTAAGTGAAGTTTGCCAATCCCAAAAAGTCAAATGCCAAATGTTTTCTCTGATATAAGGAGGCCAATTCACAGTTGGGTTGGAATGGGGAGCATAGGAGGATTAGAGGAATACTAGAATGGCCAATGGGGAGGGAGGGGAAAGGAGGGGGGAAAAGGGTGAAGAAAAAAAAAAGATGGTAGAATGAGATGGATATCATTACCCTAAGTGAATGTATGAAGTCATGAATGGTGTGAATATACTTTGCATACAACCAGAGATTTGTAAAAAAAAGTGCTCTATATGTGTAATATGAAATGTAATGCATTCTGCTGTCATTTATATCATCTTAGAATAAAAAATAATTTTAAAAAATCTATCATCAAATTTTTGAACCTGGGGCTGGGGATGTGGCTCAGTGGCAGAGCACTTGCCTAGCACTTGCGCGGCCCGGGTTCGATCCTCAGCACCACATAAAAACGCATTGTGTACAACTAAAGCAAATAAATAAATATTAAAAAAAAAAAAGAAAAAAAGAGTCATCCAGGGTCTCCTTTGGCATTAGGGACCCTGAGCTGTCCACTCCATGTAGCACAGCACTGTTGTTAGTAAATATCCTTATTTTTTAAAGGTTACTCTTCTATCTACTTTCCTGGCATTTCTACCTGCTGGGCTTAATTCTGCCCAGTAAGCCCCAGAGATCAAGTTTCACTCTCCTCTGCATAACAGTGGAAAAGTAGCCATCAAGTACCAGCCCATATCCCAAGTCAAGACAACATCACTCCACTTCTCCCAACCACTACCTAAGTCATAGGATTTCTAGATCCTTCACTGTTCTGCTTACCTTTCTTGTGAAGCTCTATTTTATGAAGAAACTGAGGCCTTAAAAGGTAATTTGTGGGCTGGGATTGTGGCTCAGCGGTAGAGGTTCGATCCTCAGCACCACATACAAATAAACGCATTGTGTACAACTAAAGCAAATAAATAAATATTATTTTTTTAAAAAAGATAATTTGTTCAAAGTCATACAATCAAAAATACCAGAGATGAAATTTGTATTCATTGGCAATGAATCCACTTGTAATCTAGCAACTCCTTTTTAGTGGGAATAGTGTTCTAGAATGCAGCAGGGAGGGCAGGATACAAAGAACAGGATATGTACAGTGGGTAAACCCCTTGGCCAGATGACTTTTACAATTTGTCTTTCAAATGAAGATTGTGCCTGCATTTTCAGCCAAAAGGATAGAATGAATTTGGATAAAATCAGCATTGTTTCTATTTCGTAGTTATTGTAGCTTTTGAAGAATATGCTATTATCTAGAGCTAAAACATTCAAGCTGAATAAGAAGCACATTAGATTCTTAATTTCTGGCACATTAGATGTCGTCATTTACACTGCTGTTATACTTGGTAAATTCTTTCTCCAGCTGAGATGCTATATATGTGCATTATGAATTGTAATACATACTACTATTATAAATAAAAAATAAATTAAAAAAAGAATGTATAAGAACCATGTATCATCCTGAGAAAGAACTTGATATTGTACTGCCTATTTGAGAGTAAAACATACGCAGTGACCTAAGTTTGTGTTTATTGTAAATGTTGAGAATTGTGAATTGCCGGATCAACCTTACCAAGAATCCTGGAAATGCTCCATCACGATTTGACTGTGATTTCTCCCTCAGGTCAGCTCCGGGTCACTGTATTCTGAGCCTTTCTGCCACTTAGTCATGATGGGAATTAAAGTTGACCTGGATTTCCCCATTGACATTTCCACTTGATTAGCTCTGAAATACAAAGGCTATGAGTTCTGTTTCATTCTCTAGACTTAAGTAGCAGGAAACTTCTGCTTTTCTTCCCAACATACTCCCTCAAATTTATAGAAGTCAGAAATCCCAGTAGATTCACACAACAGATGTTCCTGGCATGTGATTTACCCAAAGGGACCATGTAGGTATCATTACAAGACTTTTTCACAGACCCCCGGGGTACTACTCAACAAATTACAACCATTTCTTTCTAATTCAAACTAATTGGATGAAGAACAGTCTGAATTCATAACATCTTTTAACCATATGCATAAAAACTTTTTCTTGTAATAATTCCAAAATTACAGGAAAGGTACAAGACTGGTACATAATATAATCCATATATCCTTTAACTAGATTTCCAAATTTTTACATTTTTAAATCAATTCTTTCTGTTTGCACATGTCTGTGTTCTTTTTCTGAACAATTTGAGGGGTTGTCCCTTTATACTTCCTTGTAGTATTTCCTAATACTAAGAACATTCTCTTAAGCACAGTAGTTGTCAACTTTGGGATATTTAACTTTGATGCATTAGTGTAATCTATTCTTCTTAATTTCCCAATTATAATGCCCTTTATAACTTGTTTCTCCCTCCAGTCAGGACACAGTATAGGGCCACACATTTCACTTAGTTGTCTTGTACCTTTAGTCTCTCTTAATCTGGAACAGTTTCTTGGTCTTTTCTTTGCCTTGTATGAAAAAACCAATGATTTTAAGAAATGCTTTTGCTTTTGGGTTTGCTGATAATTCCTTATGAATACCTGGCCAAAAAACTACATAATGATGATATGTACCCTTGGATAGCCCAGGCCTATGATGGCCATCTGCCATTCCTTTTTGGTATTTACTTTGATCTCCTGATTAAATGTGTTCATTTTCTCCACCCTAGGTTTCTGTTGTCTCCTCACAACTAGTAAGCAATCCACATGGAGATGCCTTGATCCCATACAAATATCCTGCTCCTTTTGGCTCTTTTCTTCCTTAGCTGGATTCTCACCCTAATCAATCTCTGCTACAATGGTTGTAAAATGTTACTTTTCCTTCTCTACCCACTCTCTCCATATTTATCAGTAGCTATTCTTTTCTTCTATAAGAAATTATTCTCTCCCTCCCTCTTTTCTCTTATTTGTCAATTTTCAATTTGTATTTTGGTATTCTAATCTTATTTTATGGTTTATAATCTATTCTTTTCATTATTACTTTTATTTAATTTTATTTAATGTTTAAATTGTTCCAGATTTGGCAAGTTGGAGACCCTGTGAGCTGGCTCTTTGTGATTTTGATATGCTTACATAATTTTTTAGAAAATACTTTGGTTTCTGGTTCAGCAAGAAGTTCTAGACTCATCAGGCACGTTACCTACTCTTGCCCTTTCTATAAGGACCTCTGTTTCCTTCTCATGGGGAATGGTTCCTATCAACTAAGATGTGAGATGTAGCTATATTCATTGCTACTGAGGCATCTTTGCCTCTAACGTCTCCAGAGAACGGATCTAGGAAAATTATATACACAGACACACATGGATGCTCACAAACATATACACACAAAGGGTGGTCCCTACGTTGAATAGAAATTCTGAAGTTATACTGATATCTTTGATATTAAACCCAATCCAGAAGGTGCGCACTGCACTGAATCTCCCATCTTTATAGTGAGAAACCTGACTGCCAACAACATCAAGATATGGACTCATTTTCCCCATTTAACAGCAAATAACTTCAGAATTGCTATATTCAAATCACTATGTACATCAAATTAACTAAGAAGAAATTGATATGCACTTGCAGTTCTTTTTTTCTCTTGGAGTAGGTGAATATTATGAACGCATAATCTTTAAAGTTACTTGAATATATTCTTCACCCCCAACCCCACTCTAATGTAGTCATATCCATTTCCAAAATGTATACTCAAAGAAAGATACTGCCCTCCCTATCACTCCCACCTTTGTAGGAAAATAATTTCATTGTTTTCTGGTTTATTTTTCCTATGTTTTTTTTTTTTTTCAAAAATAAGCAGATTTATGTTTTCTTAATTTCTCCTTCTTGCTTGCAGGAAAGGTAGCATATTGCAGATACTCTTTTACCTAACATTTCTTAAAAAAAAAAAAAAAAAAAACTTAATATCTGTTGGAAGTGGGTAAATCTTATTTTATAACAGTATAGTTAGTACTCCACTAAATGAATGAGGTACTCCAAGGCATTCAGATGGTCCCCATATTTTGCTATTGCAAATAAATTTTAGTTAAGAAGCTTGTGCATGTGTATTTTCTGATTTCAAAAGTCACTCTTCAGGATAAATTCTTACAAGGAGGAATGCTACATTGAGTGAATGTCTATGTGGTTTTGTGAGATATTGGCAAATTCCCCTTCGTGAGAGGTGCCATTTTGCATTCCTACTGTAAGTGGATGAGAGGAGCTGTCCATACAGTCTCATCAATAGAGTGTGTTGTCAAGGTTTTGAATATTTGCCAATCTGATGGGTGAGAAGTGGCATAACTCTGTAGTTTCAATTTTAATTTCATGAGTGAAATTATACATCTTTTCCTATGTTTAAGGGTCATGTTGATTTATATCTCTTTTGTGGAATGGATTATGATGCCTTTGGTTCATTTTAAGACAATATTTTCAGTGTTTCCTCAAATTTAAATGTTCTTTTTATGTTAGGGATATTAGCCCTTTATTTGTTTTTTGTTTTTTAAAAATATTTATTTATTTACTCTACTTGTACACAATGCAATGCATTTAAGTTTACGTGGTGCTGAGGATCGAACCCGGGCCGTGCACGTGCGAGGCGAGCGCTCTGCCACTGAGCCACAACCCCAGCCCTTAGCCCTTTATTTGTAATGTACATCAGCTCTATCACGGTTATGCTCCTGATTTTTCTTTAATGTTGCTTACAATTTTTGTCATTAAATATTTTGTAATCAAATTCATCTAGCATTTATCCTCCTGTATTTGGGTTTTGAGTCATAGATAGAAATCTACCTACACTCATATTTTAAAGGAATTCATCTGGGGTTTTTCTTGTACTTGCATAGTTATATTTTGATTTCTGTTCTATTTGATAATCACATATATATTTATTCCATGTAGTGATCCTCCTTCTAGCAATTTTTCCTGAAGAGTGATCTTATTTTCATATGCATGAGAAGGGGACATAATTTTACCTTTTTTCCAAATGTCCATCCAGTTGCCCTGCTATGTTTATTAGAAAGTCCACTTGTACCCCAGTGATATAAGATAATATCACTTTTATTATATCCTAGATTTCCATGTATTGTTTGGTTCATTTCTGGACTTTCTATTCCATAATATCTGTTCATGTACCAGTATGACAGTTTTCAAGGCAGAGCATTTACAATGTGTTTTACTGTCCCCTAGGGCCAGTGTCTCTGTTCCTCCACCTCATCCTGCACCCCCATGCCATTATCTACTCCTTTTCAGTGTTTTCCTGGCATCTTAACTTTTTCATGTGAACTTTGGTATTAATTTATCTAGTTACAGGGGGCAAAGAGGCTTATTGTTTTGTTGGAATTTCTTTATAAAGTATCGTAGTGAGAGCTGACATCTAACTACATTAAGACATCTGAACCAAGAACCCAAAGGGAAAGAATTCTTTCCACTTGTTCAGCTCTACTTTTTTATCTTTCAGAAATGTTTACAACTTTTCTCCATTTAGATCTTGAACATTTTTTCTTAAGTTTATTCCTAAATATTTTATCTTTCTTAATGCTATTGTAAATGTGAGTTTTTTTCTTCCAACTATTTTTAGCTAGTTATTATCTGTATATGAAGGTTATTGATTTATGGAACTGACAGACACTTTAATGTAATTAGTTTTATTGCTTATAATATGTAATCTCAACATTTCTAATGCTTGGAATTTACAAAGTATTTTTGTGGTATACATATTAGTTAAGGCATCAATAATTTAATCTAACAAAACAAGACTTTCTAGTAGAATATATTGCTTCAACAAAATGACCTATAATTAGTGTATTAAGTTCATGATGTATCAAATTAATGTAATCATTAATATGCATAGTTTGTTTTCTTAGGTACTTTATAATAATCTACTTCAATGATAGTCATTTTTATTTTAAAAAATATAATTAAAAGGCTTGTAAGCATAGATAAGTTTCAGCCCAGATCTTATTCAAATTCTCTCAATGGTTCAAAATTATGAGCTTTTTAAAGAAAATTTCAGTAGATGCCCAATAAATATTATTCTAAGGGACATCAAACATTCATGTTTGTTTTATGGGCTGACAGGGCCAGAGGGTGATGTGCTTCCCCAACTATTTTCAGTTTCACTTCAGTGGCTTCGTTTATTTCCTCTCTGTGCTTGTGGAACTATGCATATCTATTGATACAGAAAGTCCATAATATTCAAAAGTGACACAAAATCTGTAAAGCTTTTAGACAAATTATACTGTAGTTCTGGCCAAAGCATTTGCATACATTTAAAACACAGTTGTAAGCACAGTCCATGCACCACGTAATGAATTCCGTGTGTGTGTGTGTGTGTGTGTGTGTGTGTGTGTGTGTACGCACACACTTGTGGTTCTGGGAATTGAAGCCAGGGACACTCTAGCTCTGAGCTACAATCCAGCCCTTTATATTTTATTTTGAGACAGTGTCTTGCTAAATTGCCCAGGCTGGCCTTGAACTTCTGATCCTCCTGCCTCAGTCTCCAGAGTTGCTGGGTTACAGGCCATAATGACATTTCTGTCAACAGTGAACCACAAACATGATGGTGATCAGCTTCATACATCTGGTGTTTACCACATCTCTTGGTTGCATCATGTTGTCATGTGCTTGATTTAGTTTCGTTGCTTCTTTCATCATGGCCCCTAAGCATACAAAATCCACTGCTAAAATTGCCAGTAAAGACCCACGTGAAGTGATCAAGCTGGAAACAAAACTAAATGTGATTAACAAAGATTACCAGAGTGTCAAGTCAGTAATGTTTATTCCTTGTCAGTCAGGGATGTCCCAGGCCACCATAGCTACAATCTTTGAAATATTCGAGAACAGTGACAGAAACTGCTAAGGGACCTGCTTCATTGAAGGCCACCACACTAGTACAAGTGCTAGAAGAGCCTATATCAAAAATAAAGAAATTTATACTAGTCTGGATTAAAGACTGGACACAGAAACATGTTCTTCTTAGCATCAGAATGACCATGGTCAAAGCAAAAATTTGTTTGCAATCTTCAAAGAAAAATTGAACCTGACTATGATGTTGAATTCACAGCTAGCTCTGGGTGGTTTAAATGATTTAAGGATTGTTGTTCATTCTATATGTGAAAGTGAGTGGTGAGCGTGTGTACATAGGTGTGTGTAATTTAGATTTGTGTAAAGTATGCTCTTTGATATTTGCACTACAAACTCTCCTAATGGTGTACGTCTCAGAAAATAGCCCTGTTGTTAAGTGAATGAAGCATGATCATACATGTGGAACTTATTTATTTAGTCATCAACAATGTTTACTATATACATGGATATAGAGGCCTTTTGGAAGAATTCACATCCCTCATTCCCTCAGGACTTCAGGACCCACGAGTTGGGTCACCCTGCATGGTTCAATGCCCTCAAGATTGTAATCCACAGCACCTTTTGGACTATTCAGACAGATATGGCTGAAACTCTTAACTTTTTCAATAGCAATAGCTTCCTTATGGATATCATAAATTCTTCTTTTAAACATTTTATTTGGCTTTGTCTTACATGAAATTCAATAGGTTTAGGTTTGAGCCATGTTCCTACCTCCACTTGAAGATTTCCTTCAACTCATTCATAGCTGTAGTCTATGTAACAAGAGCAACTCCTATGCTTATTTTCTAGACTCTCTTTGTTAGAATATTTGTGTGTGTGTGTGTGTGGTGGTGGTGGTGGGGGGTGGTGACTGAAGATAAAACCCAGGACCTTGCACATGCTAGGTGCTATGGTTTGAATCTGGATTGTTCTCCCCAAAAATTCATGTGTTGAAAGCATGCTTCTCAGTGCAGCAATGTACAGAGGTGGTGTTTTGAGCCATGATTGGATCATGAAGGCTGTAACTTCATCAGTGGATTAATCCATTTGATGGGTGGAGGTAGGTAGGGTATGGCTAGAGGAAGTATATCGCTGGAGACATCCTTGAGATTATACTATGTCTCTGCTTACTCCTCAATCCTTCTCTCTCTCTCTCTCTCTCTCTCTCTCTCTCTCTCTGCTTCCCAGCTGCCATGAACTCAGCAGCTTTCCTCTGCCACACCTTCTGTCATGACGCTCTGCTTCACCTCAAGTCCAGAGCAATGGAGTCAGCCAACCATGGACTGAGACCTCTTGAGATCATGAGCCAAAATAAATCTTTCTTCCTCTAAGTTTTCTGTATTAGGCATTTTGGAAGCAACAATGTCAAACTAACGCCCTAAGCAAGTACTCTACCAATGAGTTATACCCCTGGTCTTCAGGACGGTTTTTGAAGTCTATATTTTTTAATAGTTTAGGAAACACATATGAGTAAAACAGCCATTATCGTAGTTATAACATGAGAGTTGATTTTCTATTTGACAAAAAAAAAAAAAAAAAGAAATCCAGGAATTTTAGTTTTGAAAACCATATTCACCAACATGATATATCATATGCTGACCACATCCAGCTGTAGTACTTAGAGGGAGATAATGTTCAGATGATCACACCAATCCTTTATTACAGTTTAAAAAGACTTATTGAAGAACCTATACTATATTTTTTTATGTTATATAACAGCTGCACAGAAAGAATAACAACTCAAATTTCAAAGAATAAATGAACTGAAGGGAACAGAATTCTTTGCTGTATTTGTTCACTCATTCATTCTCCATGAACTTAGCACCATCCAACACCAGACAAGGTCCTAGGCGATGGGGGTGCTGCAGTGAGCAATGTAAACATGGTGTTCCTGGCACTTACAGTCTACATAAGACCATTCTTGTTGCATTGACTTAAAAAAGGAAGAAATTTTAGCTTATGTGGCAAAGAAGTTTGGCAATACCATTCCTTGTACATATAAGGACATAACATAAAGATCATTTATGAATAGTCATATAACCAAGGACATTTTAAAAATAACAAATGCATAGAGTTTTATTTGAACATAAAAATTGAATCAATGGAAACTATTTGCTCGATCAGAATTTACTTTTTCACAAAATTTTCATGGGTTTGGCAATCTATGGGCTTCATTCTTCAAAAAACTTAGTTCCATCCAAATTTTGGTTGTATATGTGTCTCTTCAGACTCTTATCTGCCTAAATCATTGTGTGTGTGTGTGTGTGTGTGTGTGTGTGTGTTTGTGTTTGTATATGTGCATATATTTGCATTTTTTTGCTTTTCAAAAATGTTAAGAGATGCAATTTGGTCTTAAAAGCCTGAATATATTCTTGGACTAAGTCAGTCAAATCAATTGCCAGTTCCAAACATTGGCTGGGATACTAGAACAAACACATTTGCAATTGTGAAAAGTGCTCTGGAGTTATTGGTCAGGCCAGCTTTAGGGGTTGGCTTTAACCAAGTACATTTGAAAGAGACTCCCCAGCGTGTCGCAGCTCTCAGTTGCTATGTGTTATGTTATGCTGAGCAATTATTTTCAGGCTGTTCATTCCATCAGTAAGTAATTTTCCATATTCAATTTTTTTTTAAAGTTCTAAAAGAATTTATGTAAAGAGACAATGAGGAATGGCTTGCAGTATTGTTTGGGAATATATATAAGAATGTATGGCTCTGCAGAAGGCTGCAGGAATTCTCTGGCCTTGGCTGTGAACAGCCGGGCGACTAAGCTATACTATTAGAACCTATCACTGTCCCCATGGAAGAAACAATGGTGATGAAAAAGGTTCATTGGTGGCATAGTTACCACTTCTGAAACAGGAAGGCTTGACTTGAACAAGTTCAGGATCGATGGATTTCCAGAATTCCAGTCCTTTCACACAGTCAGAAGCTGAGAGGGCCTGGTAGGACAGTAAAATGGAGACAATTCCACTTCTTATTCCTTGTCACTCAGCCCATGGCCAAAAATATTTATCATAAGACAAAACTCTGCTCGTCCAATGACATCAGATGACCATGCATGAAACAAAGAAAAGTGCTGAAAAGAAACATTTATAGAGTAAGCCCAAGGCAATCCAAGAGACTAAAGAGATAATACATTTTATAAACTGTGTTTCCTTCTCCCTGGTATGAAGACATTGGGGCCACTTTTGATTTTTTTTCCCCTTGGCTACTGGGAGTTGAACTTAGGGGCACTCAACCACTGAGCCACATCCCAGCTCTATTGTATTTTCTTTAGAGACAGGGTCTTACTGAATTGCTTAGTGCCTTGTTGTTGCAGAGCCTGGCTTTGAATTCGTGATCCTCCTGCCTCAGCCTCCAGAGCTGCTGGGATTACAGGCATGCACCACCACATCCAGCCACTTTTGATCTTGCTTGGTCCAGCCCACACTCCAGTTTCATATCTTCCCTTCCTCCACAACAGGGTCCTTAGGCCACATGTATCAGAAACCAAACAAACTAGTCTACTCAGAAAATATCATTTATTAAAATGATATCATATGGAACCCATGGAAGAGATGACCTTCTGCAAGCCTCTGGAAGATCTAGGAATTTTCATAAAAGGAAGTTCCATTTCTCTGCCATTAATATGGCTCAACTCCCTATGAGCCTTAGTGGTGAATTCAAAATCTTGAGAAGAAAAAATCCAAATGACCCAACCCAATTTTTTCCCTTAGACAATGCTGACCTCTTCTCTGAGTGCCACATATTAGAGATCCTTGCAGTTGACAAACCCATAAAAAATAAATAAACTTCTTGAAGAACATACATTTCTTTATCACTGGGTTCCTCTATGTAGTTCTTGGTGCAACATAAGCTGTAGTCCTAAGGCCCCAGATAAACACTTCTCCGAATCTTGCCTCAAGACTCACAGAAAAGGCAACCACATTTGGATTTATGTGAGGCTTTGGGGAGTGGGCCACTGTTAAGGTTTGAAGCAAACATTGCTTTAGAGTACAGAGATTGGAGCTCTTGCACATAGGGAAAAAAAGGACTCATTAATTAACTCGTCGACTTCTTCTCAGATACCATAAATAAAATAAATCCCTCCACAGTGAAATACTGCTTCACAGGAGTATTGAGCATCTAGGTTTTTTTTCCCTTCATGTTACCATTTACGGTTCAGAGACACTCATTCTTCCAGTGTGATAGTCACAGTAGTTGCACAGGGAAGCTGAGAAGCATTTTGCAAGGTTAACCAATTAAACTTTTAGACTTGTATAAATGTAGATCTACAATATCAGTTAAGCATCATATTCATTCTTTTCCTTGGCAACTAGTTGGCCATGGAATGGCAAAATTGCAAGATGTTTTGTATTAATAAACCAATTAGATGTTATTAAAATATCAAAAATTAAGATTTGGCTCTATTTAACTAATCTTGATTAGCATTGTGATACTCATTAATTACACTTTGTGAATTTGCCACTTGAGAAAAGGCCTCCACTGTGTTAATGGCTTGGCAGTGATGACATTCTGTGGAAAAATCCAATTATTATATTAGATGTTTTCTAAGTCACCCCAGAAAATATCACTCTTCTCAGACACACAGCAAAAATGCCAGGTAAATGCTGTAATAGCAATTAGATTTCATTTAAGAAAGATATATGAAGTACCCTAGAATAGAAAAGGAAAATGGCAGAAGATTTAAAATAGAAAAAAATATTGTTGGATAAAAAAAAAATTAATCTTGTATTTCCAAATCTGCTATTAACGTGGTAACAAAAGCTTATGAGAAATTGAAACATACTACTTTTGGTTATCTTTTAAAAAAATTTAAAGTATATTTTTAAAATTTTGAGAGAAATGAAATGTTTTTCCAAATTGAAGAAAATGACAAGTGAAATACTCAAAGTAACATTCCAATAAAGAAAAAGGAAATGAGAATATTTGCATATCTATGAAGGAGATGAGTCATGTACCATAATCTCTGTGAAACCATTTCTATAATCAATTGATTTCTGAACACATTATTATTGGTTAAGATATAGTCTCAAATGAAGAGAGATTTCAATAAGTTGAATACTATGTTATTGTTACTTTCATTTTTTATGTTATGACATTGAAATTTCCAAAAGAAGAAAACCAAGAAGTACTACATGGATATTACTGAAAGAGACCATGGAAGTTTCATGATGCTGACATATGAGATTTAAATAGGTTATAATACTTTCTATGATCATAATAGTTTATTTTATATAGCTTCTTAACAATAAATAAACATCTATGTAAATTGCATTGTTCATTCTGAGTCTAAGTATTATTTTAAGAATTCTATTGACGATTCCCGTTGCTGCCTCAGGAGAATAGAGTTGACCCAAACTGAAACTAACAAAAACTGTAATGACTCTGCAAACATTGTCCAATTAGGCATCGTTGTTGGTGGACTACAAACTTTATGAAAATCTGAATTGTAACAACATAACTACCAACATGACTAAAATATAAAGAAAGAAAAATATATTTTAAAAAATAAATATGCAATGATTCATTTGTGCATATGTCAATATTTATTCATCCAAACATTGCTGAACCATCACCTGGATTCCTTGACATTCCTAATAATAACAGTTTTCTTTCTTATTTTGCTGATACTCTATTATATAAAAACCATAGCTTTATACACATGTATATGTTTGAAGTGTCATTATAGAGGAATTTTATCTATTCTAACTTAATATACCCAGAAGGGAGGACATCATACAACTTAAGCTCTTTTACCTGGGAACATTTTCCAGAGGAACTGAGGTTGTTGTAAGCTAATCTGACACCCCCAACAAGTTTTGTCACCTTTTTACCTCTCCCACTCTATGCTAGAAACGTTGATGTCTGTTTTTTATTTCTGCTGTTTGTTTTGCCAGGGATGTTATCACCCATGTGTTCAGCAGGGAAAACTTTCTACCCTTCAAGTTCAAGTTGGAGTCAGCTCTTAGGAAGCTTCCTTGACCTTAATTGGTGGGAATCCCCACTGCCTTTGAGACACATCTATTATACTACTTCTCACCGTGCATTAACTATTTTCTGTGTGCTGGTCCAGTCAGGCAGAACAGAAGCAATTCAGGAGTAAGAACCATGACTTTTCATGTTTGCTTCTGACATCTAGCTCAGAGCCTTATGTGTAAAAGGTACTTAAACATTTATTAAACAAATGAATTCGTTAGATTATACTTACGACAAACTTAGAGTCTCTAATACTTGTATACTACATATCCATATATGTTATATATAATATTAATATTATGCATTATAAAGTATAATATTTTTATATCTTAATGTATCAGAAAGCTTTATAAGGCCACTGTCATTGAAATTAAAAGCAATTCATATTAACACTTCTACTAATGTTGGTGACATTCACACCTAAAGCAGTTGATCAAGTGAAATATGTGATGTTTTAAAATTTGGAAGCCTTTTACAAATTGAGTTTTTAAATTTAAATGCCATTTATAACAAAAGCAAACACAAAAGATCATAAAGTAAAAAATGAAAATCTCCTGTCTTTTCCATCACATAGTTGGAAAGGTAACTACCTCTGACAGTTTGATGGACTTTCTCCCAGATATTTTTGATGCTTAATTTTTTTTTGTACATACACAAACATCCACAAGTAATTTTTTCTTTTTTTTTTCTCTTCTGTTCCTTTTTCTTTTTAACCAAAGTAGGGTTTTACTGTTTAGATCGTCTTGTAACTTGTTTTCACCACTTAAAAACGTACTTCCAACTCCTTGCTGGATCATATGTTTACAATATTCCCTGAAGGACATTTCAATGCTATATAGCCAGGCATTTTCAAAGTCCATTTCAATATGTAATTACGGGTATTTAGCAGAAGAGTACTAATATTGATTGATCAAAACCTCACACTTGTTTGTTCCGGCCATCTCTCTAGACGCTGGCTTGCTCTTGAAGTGCTTGGTTACCCAGCTCTCTCTGACATCACTTGGGAAGTCCAGGCTTATCCAGTTGATCCACGGACAGAAATTGCCCTGGGGATTTCAGCTCCACCTCATTTGGAAAATTCAAAAAAATTATGTAGAAATTACATCAAGGAAACATTTGCTTTGAAAGTTAATCATTTATTAACTTTCCCATATGTTTTTAAAACAGGAAAGTGTGTATGTACAAGTGTCTACTTTTAAGAATGAGAGAAAAAGAGAGAGGGAGAAAGAGAGATGGGGGGGCGGGGATAGAGAGGGAAACTGCTGGGCCAAAAACATAATTTTCATTTTCTCTTAGTTTGGCAAAGTGTTAATGTACAATAAATTACCACATTACTAAGTAAGTATGAGCTAGTCAAGTGGCCTTAGATGTTTTTTCAGTATTTTATTTTGGTTCATTTGAGGAGGAAGATAGATATTTGGCTAGTTACTCTCAAGCTAACAATACACAAACCTGGAATTGATTACACTAAATAATTCTCAGACCCAATGTCTATTGGTGATGGTCACCACAATGCACTCTCTGGCTCCCAGGGCTTCTAGAACTGAGCTCAGCACCAAGAATCAACAACCCTATTCTACATCAAGTCAGGCTCTGTGGCCCCCTTGAAATTTGATGCTGATTTTTATGCCTCTCTGGCTTCTGGTTTTGTTTTATTTTACTTTTGTTTTTACTTCCAAAATTAAGGTATTGGATCAGATGATTTTTTTCAGTGTTTTCTAAAATTATAATTCAACCAAACTGTGGCTGCAGCCAAAATTATAATCCCATTGTCAGCTCTTTCTTAGGGCAAGCTGTGAGGTGTCTCCTCCAAAATTTGGAAATAACATGTGGCCCTTAGTCCCCTCTCAGAGTTAAACCATGAAGATAACACAAACTAGATTGTTAAGAAAGAAGAAAGAATATCTCAGAAGAGAGCTTTGGTCACTCTTTATCTTCTCTGCTCTTCTCAAGGGAAAGTAAGGAAAGACCCAAGGAGAGATGGAATAATAGAAGGGAGCAAGGGTCAAGGCCAATGGGAGTGAGTCTGGCTGCCTGTCTTGGCCCAAGGCTCTCAAACCTTGGGCTCACCAACAATCTTGCTCTGCTGGCCTTCCCACACGCATAGCCAGCTAACTCGGGTGGTCATTACCATTCCCCAGAGAAAGGAAACTTGTCTAGACATCTATCCAGTTCGAATGACAGACACAACGAAGCCAGCAGCAAAGTTTATGGGAAACATTATTTCTCAAGGACATGCCATAAAGTCCTATAAACCCTCTTCTTGGAGGAATTACCGCTCTCTTATTCATGGAAAAACATTTTCCTCTGCTATCATTGGCCATTGGAACACTCTGTGGCTTGAAATTATATGATGAGACATTCCATTCCTGCCTGGAGGATTTCAGTCATTGACATGGCGAAGTAGCCCAATTTCTGACCAAGATGAAACGCTTTGGACAGGAGTGCCTAGAGACAATATTCCACACATCAGTCTTAACTTTGAGATTTTCAAGGAAACAGGACCTGAAGTTCATGTCATGGTCCAGACTAGACCTTTACCTGCAACCTGCAACCTGGCTTCACCATAAGCCTATCAAAGCCCTGCTTCATTTAACTTTCCCTTTAATTGTAGTCCTCTCTCAAATCCTATAATAACTCATCTCTTCCTTTCTTTGGAAATGGTTTAATAAATTTGATTTTTCAGACTTCAGTTCTGTCCCTGTTGGTCTTAGGTGGATGCACATCTAATAGCTCTGCCACGGCAAAAAATTATCTGTATGCCCATCATATTTTGCATTATAAATTAATTCTTTGAATGCTTTAAATATTTTGATTCTTAATTACAGTAGATCTTCACCATGAGATAAAGCTACTATTGGTAAACAATAAAGTAATTCACTTTTTTAGCCTACAAAGGTGCCAAGGGGCTACCTCACCAAATAAACAAATGAAACCTGGTGGGCATATGAGAAGACATGCCAGGTGCCACCGTGTGTGGACAAGTACACATTCCTCTAACTTCCACACATTCCAGAGTGTTTCCTTGGGTACCACTGATAGTATTATGGCTCACCAAGCTGCAGAAATTTGGCAGCATTTTTGCCTGTGGACATAATAATATTGGTACCATAGTTGCAGGAGCCCTAATAAAGGAGATAGCTAAGATTGCGGTTAGCTGTGAGCCATAAGCATTACCACCTTCCATGGTCTCGTGAGACTTGGCCTGGGACATTGTGGATCCGGTCGGCACCATTTTGCAGTGGTTGGAGGAGCGTGGATTGCGTGTTGGGTGTTGTTGGAGCTGGAGAGAGAAGCTGGCAGAATAAAAAGCCTGTTCGTTTCCAGTCTGCCTCTGAACTTATTCCCGCGGCTTTGTTGCTCCAGGCGGCAATCGCTTCAGGCAGCAACACATAGTTTTTGAAGAGAAAAATACTTCATGTTTTGGAAATCAATTTAAAAAAATGCAAAGAAAGACATTTGCAAGGAAACCTTCAGGTTTCTCTAAACCCAGAAATTCCTTAGAATGGGGTCTTTCAAGATGGCCTTTGTTGAGGGTTTTGCTTCTTCAGAGATGATGCAAGGACCGTTGTAGGGGCTGAAATGAGCCTTGGCTTCAGTCTAAGCATATGAGTCAAGGTTTTGTTAGAATGCTATTCAAATTTACCAAAAAAAAAAAAAAAAAGTAAGTTTGAAATCTTTGTATTCACCAATTACATAAAGTAGCATGCATTGATTTTAGACTCAAAATGGAGATCAATGTCCCCAACTGCTAACATGGGAAAAAATATACATCTCAAGAACTTTGGCTTTGCATAGATGGTTGGGAGGCCCCCTGGACTAGAGCTCAGTTCAAACCTTTCTGGTTTACTTAAATTGGCCTGCAAGGAAAACATGACACAAGAATGAATTCAGTCTCCATCCAAAAGAGGGCAGTAGTGCAAATATTAAGTAGATGGGATGCAGCCCTGAAGGCTGAGGACTTTGGACAAGCATCGTAAGTTTAGAAACTGGAAATGAGTATTAAGGTTGTTGGTCTTCTTTTCCCAGAAGAAAGGAATAACCACATCGTTTTGCCCACTCCCCAGCTCTTTGGTGCCCATTTGTTTTCTTTCAACCATCAATGATCTGCCTCCTGTTGTGTGGAAATTGGAGCTCTTTTTCTGACATCCAGGTAAACAGCTGCCCAGAAGACCCCAGGACTCTGATGAGTCATGGACCCTGCTGAGATGGCTCACTCATGCATTTTGGGATGTGTGTGAGATGCTCTCCGGGACCCAGGTGGAGAACCATGCTGGCTTTTGCACCTGGGACCAAAAGCTTATCACTCTTTACACTTCAGTTCAGTCCTAAAAGAAGCATTGAATTTACAAAGAGCTAATGAACTCTGCATCGGCTGGACAATCTTTGAATGTGTTCAGCCTATAAAACCTAGAGCACAAAAGCAAAATTCCAAGAAAAAATCTTCCAACATTAACATCATGCTTTTACATAAATATTTCCTCTGGAAACTAAAACGTTTCTGTATTAGGACTCCTCCCCCCAGCCCCCATCCATGTGTCTTTCCTTTGAGAACCGAGCTGTGGTGCCCATGAAGAGTCCACTTATTTGGGATTCCAAACACCCAGATGCCACACCTGGCTCTACTGTCAACGAAAATGTGATGCTTATTGAATCAATTTCCTTCCAATTTAGAAATTTTAGGAATCGACAATTATTGATGCTCACACGTCTTTAAAGATCACAAAAGGCAAAAAAGGAGTTTGTATGTTATACATACATCTTGAGTTTATGAACTGAATAAACATTTATATTTTACCTACCCTTGTTTCTTCCTCTTTCCATGAATATGGTTTTATTTTTCTAACTGTTGTCTTTTCTGGAGTCTGATGAGAGTTGTCCCAGTATATCCCCTCCGTATAAGGAAAGATTAGAGAAATGGAGACCAAGTAGCTTAACCCATCCCAGAAAGTTGGCACTTAATATTGAAGTGTCTTCAGAGTAGGGACTGACAGTCAAATCTTATCTAATAACAACCACACATAATCATTTATCTATTGTCTAGAGCTGCTTTCCCACACAATGGTAAAGGGCAATAGTTGCCACAAAGACCTTGTGATCTACAAAGCCTAAAATATTTGTCATCTAATCCCTTACTAAAATGATTTTGCTCACCTCCACTTTAGAGAAATTAAATGTGATTCTTTAAAGAAGCAACACAACACCAAAATATTTATTTATTTATTTATTTATTTACATTATTAAAATTTGTTCTAATTAGTAGAATGCACTTTGACACGTCATACCTAAATGGAGTATAACTTCTCATTCTTCCGGTTGTACATGATGTAGAATCATACTGGTCAGGTAGTCATAGATGCACATAGGGTAATATGTGACTATTAGTTCATCAAAAAGGAGGGAAAGTGCCTTGGCAAACAAGAGAGGCTTATTTCACGTAGGTTATTCATCAGTGATCAGAGAACAAGAGTCATCACATTAATTCCACAAAGTTCTGATCGAGCCCTTTGTTTCTCTGCTTCCATGTCTCTGCAGTTCTCTTGGCTTTCCCAGATTCATTCTACTGTCCTTCCTATTTCCCAAACCCCTTTCCTTCCCTTCACTCCCTTCTGCCTAATCCAAAGTAACTCTGCTCTTCCATAGCTCAACCCCACTCCTTATTGTGAATTAGCATCCACATATCAGAGAAAATATTCGGCCTTTGGTTTTGGGGGATTGGCTTGTTTTGCTTAGCATGATATTCTCCAGCTCCATCTATTTACTGGCAAATGCCATCATTCCATTCTTTTTAAGGCTGAGTAATATTCCATTGTGTATATATACCACATTTTCTTTATCCATTCATCTGTTGAAGGACACCTAGTTTGGTTCCATAGTTTAGATATTGTGAGTTGAGCTGCTATAAACATTGATGTGGCTGTGTCACTGTAGTATGCTGATTTTAAGTTCTTTGGGTATAAACCCAGGAGTGGGATAACTGGATCAAATGGTGCTTCCATTACAAGTTTTCTGAGGAATTTCCATTCCCTTTCCATAATGGTTGCACCACTTTGCAGTCCCACCAGCAATGTTTCAGTGTACCTTATTCCCTACATCCTCATCAACATTTATTATTGCTTATATTCTTGATAACTGAAATTCTGACTGGTGTGAAGTGAAATCTTATAGTAGTTTTCATTTTCATTTCTCTAATTGCTAGAGATGTTGAATATTTTTTTCATATATTTGTTGATCAGTTGTATTTCTTCTTCTGAATCCTGTCTGTTCAGTTCCATAGCCCATTTATTGATTAGGTTCAAAATATTTATTTTTAGATCCCTACTAATCTATCATAGAATGACCAGAAAGGAAATTAATAGATATATAAACATTGAGCTAACTGGGAAAACAACTATAATTTTCACTACCAGGTGATTATTGCCTCAAACAACATTAAATGAATAAGTCATAAAGAAATGAAATGTCTTTAATATTTACTATTTTTTTTTACTTTAATCACGTTTCTTTAAGACTCAAACTTTTTTGAGGTAAAGATTGAGTCATTGCATAAAATGAAAGCATGCATTCCTTTTCCTTTAACTCTCAGCTGCCTCCTAAGGGTTGATCTTCCCTGGGTTCTGTTCTTGATGTTCCTTGCTCGAATCTCCCTGAGTAGAAGTTACATTTCTAAGAATACATTAAGTCTTCTTACCTCTCATCCGTGATAGCAAGTCTGAATGTTCCTCTTTTACTTGCCTGAGCACATGCCATCAACCTCTCAGTTACCTGCCTGTGGACAGAACAGTGCTGCAGGCCTACCAGAAACCACACACCTGCATGTTTCATGTATTGTATATGCTGTGACTTTTTTTTTCTAAACAGTGAAACTTTCATGTCAGAACCATTGTCTCTCCAGTTCTCTTAGCTTTTCCCCAGCCTCACAAGAAGGGTACTTGAGTCGCTGGTCTGAAACTCGAAAACATGAATCAGCTGGTACCATTTCTATTTCCTTTCAGTATGAAACCAGTTTTCCTAGAAGCTTCCAGCAGGTCTGGCTCATTGACTAGAACTGTACCTACTGGCTCCACCTAGTGGCCAAAATATTTTCCTGGGCTCAAGGCTGCCCTAAACAAAATTAGGGTTCTGTTTGTAACTGAGAAATGGGAGAAGAGACAAAGAGAAGACAACTGAAAACACATGCACAAAACTATGTAACTTCCCTAGAATAAACTGAATCACAGGACCAGATGTGGGTATAAAAATAAATTTTAATTGTTGTTACTGTTAAGAGAATTATTCACTAATTCAACAAATATCTGTCAACTACCCAAAGTATTATAGGTTTCAAGAACTCTACTTTGGACCCATTTTGACTCCAAATGATCTAACCCAAATCAAATGATGAAGGCATATCTTAATATCCTTTGATAGTATGCCAGATTGCTCAAAAACAGTCAATTCTTTCAAAAGCTATGTTGAATTCCAGAAAACATAACGATAAACAAAGAGGTTGGCAATCTAGTTAAAACACAGGCCCTCCCCATTCACTGGGTCAATTAATGACTTACATTGTTGTGAGATTGAGCTAAAGGGTTTAAAGAAAAGGCGTTCTCCCAGTCAGTCTCTGGCAGTGAAATAAAGGATCCATGAGAACTTTGTGGAATTAATGTGATAGGTCTTGTTCTCTGATCACTGATGAATAACTTACATGAAATAAACCTCTCTTGTTTGCCAAGGCACTTTTCCTCCTTTTTGATGAACTAATAGCCATTTGCCTATAGTAGTGCAGACGTATTAGCACAGTAATATTCAGAACAAAAACATCAAAAATAGGAACAGAGAGTAGTGGACTAGACAGATGGTATTCCAGGACTTTGAGCCCTGGAGTATGGTTTTAATCTTCTATTGTCACAACCTCTTATTTCACTGGAATTCATTTGTATTGACTGCTTTCAAATCAATGGGTAATTGGCTGAGGATCAAAAAATTTTTTGTGACATAATGAAGATCCTTTCTATGAAGTGTGTTGAGTAGGATTCAACCTACCTGTCTGAGATTGGCATAGTCAAAAAGCATAGAGGATGATCAAAGACCTTAGGATTCTGCATTTCACTCTCACTGTTTTATGACTTTCTGAGCTTTGGTTACCTTAACTACATCCAAAATCTCCCCCACGTTCCCTATGCATGGAAGAACTTGCTATGGTTGGATATGGTTCACATGTGGAAAGCTTGGTCCCCAGTGTGTGCATGTTGAGAGGTGGTGGAACCTTTAAGAGGTGAGTTCTGCTGAGAGGCAAATAGATCATTGGAGCATCACCCTAGGAAGAGATTTATGTAGTTGTTGAAGGACATTGGTTAGTTCCCATAAGATCCAGTTGTTTAAAAGAGCAAATCTGGCCCTAAAACCCTTTGGCTTCTTGTTTTACCATGTTCTTTCTTCTGCATAAGACTTTGCCCCTTTTTGCTTCTCCACAAACTTTGGCTGCCTGGTCTTGGACTTTCAGCCTCCAAAACTGTGAGCCAAATAAATCTCTTTCTTTCTACATTACCTAGCCTCAATTATTTAGAAAACGGACTAAAACAATAATGGATTATTTTCTACAAACCCCTGGATAATAGTATGTCACCTTTATCACTGGGATTCTCAGCAGAAGTTGGTATCAGGAGCCAGGACATTTCTGGGAGGTAGCAAGGAACCTTGGGAGTCTTTTTAAAAAGTACCAGTATCTGGGCTGAGGATGAAGAGCTCAGTGGTGGAGCTCTTGCTTAACATGGATGAGGCTGTGGGTTTGATCCCCAGCACCACAAAAATCAAAACAAAAACAATATCTGACCCCAGACTTTTTGGTGAATATGGTTGATTTTGTCAACAAAAAGAATAAGAAATTTTAATAAAATCATGAATGTATTACTGAATTGAAATATAACAGCTCTTTCTATTACACACCATCCTCAATAACATCCCTTGGAAAGTAGTTTTAAAAACACTGAACACCAGCAATCATGAGAATTTAATAATTTCTGAAAGCAACTCATTTAATTTTGTAGCTAATGTAATTGTTTATAATATTATTCTTATATGTTAAAAAATATCTATTTCTCTGAAAACAAATACTGTGGTACAAGTTTTGCCCTCTGGAGATAAAATAAATAAATTTCATCCTTCTACATCAGAGCCCTTCCATTGTTGGGTGGCTCCTTTCCACCTAGCTTAGATAAATCTGGATCTTTGTTTAGTAGTTTGCCAAATGTCTGAATTTCAAATTTCATCACAGCCCTGGATGGATCTCTAAACAAGAAGCTCTTAATGATCAATATTTAATTTAAACCAATGGCCAGAATTCTGATTTAGATGTTCTAGATTGGGGGCCAGAAACACTGGTAGACTCCTGAGCACCCCCCCACCCCGCCCCCCAGTATTTCTAATTTGCAGCCATGGCTGAGAACGTCCTACGGCATGTGGCCCAGCTCTGGATTCAGAACCTACCATATGGAGAGACCTTCAGATGGGCAAAGGGAATAACCAACCACCTTCCTTGTTCTGAACAATAAAATTCTGTTGAGGCAACTGAAATCAGATAAAAGATTTTAATGATAGATACGCTCTGGGCTCATACTGAGTTTAAGTCAATCTGAACATCTATACCTCCTATGAATTTCCATTAAGTTACGCCTTCCTGGTTCTATCTATGTGAAGTTGATATTTAGAGCAAAATCCAGAGTTTTTGGCATTTTATTTTGTTTTGTATTGTTTGTTGCCTGCAACTGTATTATTAGCAGTATCAAAGAAAATAGTTGAGCACTGACTACGCACTAAGCATGAAGGGTTTATTTATTTATTTATTTGTTTGTTTTAGTTGTACACAATGCCTTTATTCTTATGTGGTGCTGAGGATCGAACCTGGGCTGCGCACGTGCTAGGCAAGTGCTCTACTGCTGAGCCACAACCCCAGACCCTAAACATGAAGTTTAATGTATTGCTTTTTAATTCATTATTTTATTGGATCTCCACAGCAACTCTAGGGGACAGACAATATTGTCCTCATTTTACCAGTTAGAAAAGTGAGGCTTAGATAGAGTACATTAGGTCTATCACTCCAGTGATAGTATTTCAGTATTCTAATACTAATAGATTAGTCTAAATTCTCTCTTTATATGCAAATCATCCTTCCTACCACAACCATTAGCTTTTCATCAATACTTACAGATATAATCTGTGCACCATATAAATTTCTTCAGATAGAAGTAAAAATGTGAAAGAGGAGGGGGTCTTGGTGCTGAGTCTCACCACTAGAGACCTCCATTCAGGATGCTATAACCTGCATGTTAGAGCTACACCAGTGCAATCAACTAAGTAACCATCATTATGGTTACCTTCCTCCCTTGTGTTGTAAGGATGTCATGTGACCTTTGGTTATTACCATGCTGGAATCTGTGCACTGTTCCTACTTCTCCAGTAAACCTATCAATCAAGGAAATGAGCTCCAAGCAGAGAGACCTGCTTAGATGCTGTCTCCCAGAAACCACCATGACTCCCCCAGGATCACCATGTCATTACAACATGACCATACTTTCAATACATTGTCCTAGAATTTTACCTAATACCAACATCAGACTTGTTGATCTATAGTTTGTAGAGTCTAAGTCAATATAAATGTGTTTCTATTTCCCTTTTTGGAAATCTCCCATGCTGTCTGTAACCATTCAAAAATCATTTTAGGCAGGTAAGAAAACTGTTTTTACCCTAACTTACCTCATCCACAGAGACCAGATACCTTTGATCAGCTTCATTGGATCAAATTCGTCTTTTTAAAAACTCCTGAACATATCTTGGACTTCATTGACTCCCTTTCTCTCTCTGAACAGCTTTCTCTGCAGAAACTACTGTATGGGGGATGGTCTGCTTTTTCCCTGAAATCTATCAACACTACATCACTTGCCCCAGGCAGTGAGCAAATAGCTTCCTTATTCTTTTAAAGTTCTCAAATAAAACTTAAAATCCTTCTTGTAATTTCCCTTCATATTTTCCTAATATTAAGTTTTGCATCCTTTTCAAGTCTCAGCTCATTCTGGGCGGTAGCCTTTTTGACACCTTAAGCTTATAATTGTGAGTTAAGTGAAGGTTTGGTGCACAATCATGAATACACAGCTAATTAACAAGTCAGATACAAATTCCAACTTCAAGAGGAAATATGCTATCTGTCCAATCTGTCTCCTTTTATGAACAGGTCGACCACCTCCATACTAAATTCAAAGTTCATTACATATGAAATCACTCTTCTCAGAAATTTCTTGACATACACACGTATCATCTGCCTTTGTTTTACATACAAAGATAGAGGCCCCCTAGTTCCTTCCATAAGCTAGACGGTGGTCAGGATCGTGAGTCACCCAAAAGATTCTGAATTTGAGTTGAGAGCTCTTTGTGGTAGTCTCTGCTGATTCTCAGATAAGCTGTGGGAGACAATGGATTCCACCTTGTTCCAGCATCTGACTGGAAAGGCCAACATGTCTTTCTAACTGACATAATGGAAAAGAATCACAGGCAGAGCTAACAATAGTAATTCTATCCTTCCAGGAACCTGGAGCAACAGCAAGAAACGCTATAGGCCACTGTGGTGTGTTAAAGACTCAGGAAAACCCCACTCACTTTACTGGGAAGAGTT
This sequence comes from Tamias sibiricus, assembly GCA_025594165.1. Taxonomy (NCBI): domain Eukaryota; kingdom Metazoa; phylum Chordata; class Mammalia; order Rodentia; family Sciuridae; genus Tamias; species Tamias sibiricus. The sequence continues at coordinate 122,860,792 of CM046666.1, read as the reverse complement.
TTGTTCCAGAAAATTCTATTACAATCGCGAATGTTTCTGACTCTCTCTTGCCACCAGCCCAGCCCAAAGATTTGAGGATGGTGGGTCACTTCCTGTTCACTTTGTAAGCCAAATAATTGAAGAGTCTTCAATCAATGAGAAGGTCACAGGAAAACTTGGGTTAGGAAATAGGAGACCTCGGATAATTCCCTTGGGGGACTGTGACTCCTGCTCTCCAGATACAAGGTTAGAGTTTTGTGCACCAGGATCAACAAGGTCCCTTCCAGGTAGAACACAGTACCAGAGTTAAGCTTTGTACAGTGGCTCAAATGACTGCTGAGCGGAGTTCTGCTGGTGCCACAGTCATCCCCAGAATTCCTCTCCCATCACTCTGTCATCCCATGCCAGGCCTCCTTTGGCCTGTTTTCCCCTGGACGGCTTCCATGTGGACAGTTTCCCTGTCTATTTTCTAAGGTTATATAGTCACCAGAAAAGAGTGAGCTGCATCTCCCAGTATAGATTTGCTTGACCTCTTTTGGACCTCTATGTGCATAGACCCACGTGGCTTGTGTGGTTTTGTGTCTTGCTTCTTTATTCAATAATATGTTTGTGAGATTCAACCACGTTGTTGGGAATAGTGGTAAATTGTTTATTCTCATTGTTGGATCACATTCCACTTGATGAATATTCACAACGGCTTTATCCCTCTTGCTATTGATGTACATTGGGTAGTTTCTAGTTTGAGCCTGTTACAAATAGACAAATAGACAAATAGTCCGTTACAGGTACTCCAGTCTTTAGGGGATCACAGGTACCTGTTTCTGTTGGATAAGAGGAATAGATTCGCTACATCAGGGTATACATGTGTTCAGCTTTAGTAAATATGGTTAATTTGTTTTCTCTCTCTTTTTTTTTTCCATCTCTCCCACCTCCTTCTTTTCTTCTTCAAATGTCATTTTAACAAGATAAAACCCATGTACTCTGTTCTTAGAGCCCCTCTGTTTATAGAGAATGAATAAATTATCTATATTCTACCAGCTCCATCCCTAGAAGAGTCAGCCTTGGCCAGGCCATTCCCTAGTTTCACCTGAGAGTTTTCTAAGGACCATTTGCTTCAGAAAGACCTTCCTTTTGTCTGCTATGGCCTCTGGCTAGAATGTCCTGCTGCATTGGCCATCCTGGGATGCCTGGTGTGTGAAGATGTTTGAACTCAACTCCCCACCGTGACACCCACTGGCCTGGAAGGGGCCAGAGCACTGTATCTTGCTGCTCAGTCCAAGCAGGGGATGGTCACTGCTGATAATGGCGCCACAGAAGGGTAGAAATTAGAGATGTGCTAAAATATGGTGTTACTAAGAACTCAAAGACACTGAAAGGAAATATCACCCAGACCATAACACCTTATTAATGAGTGTGACGTCTCTCCAGCAAGCCCAGCATTGTCCTCAGATCCCCTGTAGAATCACCTCCAGCCCTGCTCCCAGCCCACCTTCACTCCCCATCCCTTGTGGGCCAGAACAGCTTTGAGCCTTGGAGTCCAGAGCAGCTATCTACTAATTCACTGCCAGGCTCATTCCACCTCAGTGCAGTAGGAATGATCCCTCCCGCACAGCAGGACTGCCCAAGACTGGCCCCCTTGGGCCATCGCCTCTTTACTCCTTGCTCCTGATGGGAGTGAAGCCACAAGAGCCTTGCACATCTTTTATGTTGGCTTTCAGGTCCCTACTGTTGATCTTGATCTTTGCAAAAGCAAAGTTCTGCTGAGAGATGATAGATTGATAATGGAATGGACAATCTTCCTGAGAGAATCGCTTTGTGGCTTAGAGTTAGCGTGTAGGAACCGCTGAGCCTAATAGATAGAAAAGCTTTGTATGTGTTACCAATGGAGCCTGTATTGTCACCACGCAGTAAACCACCCACTGCAATGAGGGGTTGCTCTCTAAACGGAAAGTCTGTCACGAAGCACCAATGTCCAAATCTCTGCCTCTCTGAGGATGAGGTTAAGGGGTATATACAGGAGAAAGAGAAAGGGTGGTCTGAGGTGTGGAGAAAAGGTAATTGAAGGCAGGGAAAGCCAAGTACGTGGTGGCCTGCACACGCGTCATCAAACTTCACTGCTCTGTGTAGGATGCATGTTCAGAAAGCTGGCAACATTAGCATAACCTGAGGGTAGCATTTTCGACCTTCTGATGTTGAGAGGTCCCACGTCAGACACTGGCTCGTATTCCCCAAATGAAGGAGTTGGAAGCCTGCTGACTGTTGCTTGGGCAAGACAATGCTACTTCCAAATTCCTGAAAAGCCCTTAGCCATTGGCCATAATCAGAGATGCTCTCTACCACAAAGCTACCATGGGTCAAATACTGTGCCACTTAGCTGAGGAAGTGATAAAGCCAGCAATGAGAGACAGTAAGTAGAAACAAGTGACAGTAGAGGATTTATCCAGGTTTGCCCTCAGTTTCATAAGTGACACTTGTTTTTTTACTTGAAACACACACACACACACACACACACACACACACACACACACACACACACAGAGTGTTTCCCTAATAAGAAAAAAAATAGCAGAGTTGGTAATCCTTCTGTGATAGTTATAACAGAACATCCACAGTACTTTATGTAGATAAGAGGCAGTGCACAGTGTCCCTCTGTAAGGCTACACCACAGCTGCAGAAGCCATTGCTGACATCCTCTACTACTGGCTGAAGTGTCACCAGTGACCCCTAGGACCACTTTGTTCCTCCTGATTCTTGAACTGAGATTACCAGATTGCTGAAATGACCACCTTCTTGATCTGGGAATAGCCCCCTTTTCTCAGATCTCACCTCAGCATTCCCCAAATCCTTCTTGCAGAGAGGCTCCATGGCACCCCTGGTGTAGATTCTCCCTCACTGCAACAAGCAAAATGAGCCTAACTTCTATTCACCCTGCCCCTGCTCCTTCCCCTTCTCCTTTTTTCTGCATGTATGTTTTGATTGTCTGTAGCAGTACTTTAACATCTCTCAATAGACAGTCAAATCAATACAGATGGACAGATACAAATGTGTGTTCATCTCTATAGATAGAAAGGTTGAGTGTGTTGCCCCAGGTTGTTCAGCTGCACATGGGAGTCCTCACTTTCAATCCCACATTGTTCTGCCTTACCGCCTTAGGAAAGATGGCGGATCCCTGCTGGAGAAGAGTGTCCATGCTGGCTACTGAACATCCTCAGTTTCTCTCCCATGGCTCAGAGTCAAGCATAAAGGATTCCCACCAACTCTTATGCAGGCCTGCACACTGTTGGTTTCCATGGGGATGTATTTTCTTTAAATGTGCATGGTCTGAAAAATTTCTTCAGCCAGACTCTATTAATGAAAGGTGACTGGGTATTTTGTCATTCTCTCTCCCTTTTCCTTCCTTCCTTCCTTTCATTCTCTCTCCCTCCTTTCCTTCCTTCCTTTTCTTTTATCTATCTATATATCTATATCTATCTATCTAATCTATCCACCTATCTATATCTATCTATCTACCTACCTACCTACTTATCTGCTTTCTGGAGGTGGCTTTACATGCTTTCCTGCTTCACTCCTAGATAATAGCCAAGATTTTTAAGTCCTTGTATATGGTAGGCATGGAGCTACATGCCATGTGTTCTGAGGGGATAGTCTCATGTGAACCTCACAATAGCTCCTTTTGAGGCATACACTAATATTCTCACTTTACTAACAAAGAAATGCTTAGTTCCATGTCCAGTCCTGGAATGACTCTGTGGCCAAATTAGGAATGGAACTCAGAATTGACTGGAGCCCAAGCCCAGGACCTCATAGCCCTCATTCAACACCACCACACTTTCTTTTCAAACCCTGGGCAGGATTAGAGCTCTGGAAAGAACAAAAGCCCCTCCCTCCCACAGAAGCTACTTATTGCTGGTGCTGCATTGCAAAGGAGGGAATTGTCCCACACCTAGTTATGTATTGGGCACATGCACACCATGAAGGAGTCTTTTCAATATCACATTAAAAAAAAATATACCATATGGCAAAATATTGTTTTATGAACATTATGCTTTAAGAATGGAATCTTTCAAAATAAATATCTTTCAAAATAAATAAATCTCAATTTATTGGCAAATAAATATGTGCTTAATATATACCACTAATTGAACAAACTTGCTTATGAAAAATTGTGTATGATATGTACCTATTTTTGTAAAAATAGAGAGATATATAAATAATCATTTACATATAAGCACATGTCTATATATATTTACAGATATATTTTTTTTACATTCTGGGAGGAAGATATACACTTTTACACTAATGGTGCTTTCTCTGGTTTGAGGGATTAAGAATGGCTTTTTATTCTCTTTATTTTATGTTGTTTTATACCTTTGTAATGGAAATAAAAAGCAATTTCCATTTTGGAAACAAATGTAAGAAAATCAATTAGGTGGAAAGGAGAGGTTTTCTGAAAGATGAAAGGAGGTATTCTGAAAGATGAAATAGAGTCTTTTAAAAACTTACATTCTGATTTAAATTGGATGGAAAGTTTACATGTGTGCATATATGATGGAGACGTGTGTGTGTGTGTGTGTGTGTGAGAGAGAGAGAGAGAGAGAGAGAGAGAGAGAGAGAGAGAGAGAGAGAGACAGCTACTGGATATATGAAAGACCTGAAATGAATGCTACATATTTATATCAAAACAGCAGAGTCAAAAAGACCAATGACGAGTATATCCAGAGAGTATTTTCCTCTTCCTTACCAGATGCCAGGACTCTGCTGTCCTCAACAGGAGTGTGATTCTGTTGGCCCTACACCAAGGTAGTTTCCATGGCTGAGAGCCACCTACCATCTCTTTTTTCCCACTCTCTCATACCCTCCCCACCCCTGAGAAAGACTAGAATGTTGACTGAAGTTCTTGCATCTGGCATGGGCTTCTCAGACATTGCTCATTCTTCAGCTGAGCCTCCCCTGCATGCTTTCTACCTCCAAGGGCCATAGAACTATGCACTGAGGTCATATAAAATTCAGAGGACGCCAGGTGTGGTGGCGCAAAGCTATAATCCCAGCACTTGGGAGGCTAAGGCAGGAGGATCACGAGTTCAAAGCCAGTCTCAGCAATGGCAAGGCACTTAGAAACTCAGTGAGACCCTGTCTCTATATAAAATACACAAAAAGGGGGGGGGCTGGGGATGTGGCCCAGTTGTCGAGTGCCCCTGAGTTCAATCCCTGGTACAAAAAAAAAAAAAAAAAATCCAGGGGTACCCTAGATTTAAGGATTGTTAGGACTGGTGCTGCCCAAACTTTGATATGCAAAAAATATGGTGTATCTCTGTAGACTCTGCCAGTCCTAGAACCTGAGTTTGCATTTCTAACAAGATTGTAGGTGATGCTGGCACTCTTGGCTTGAGAATGGCATTTTGGCAAGCACATTTGTGGATGTCGAGGTGGGGAGTAAAATCGACTGTGTGAAATGGCAAACATTAGGGAGCGTTTACTTATAAAGGAGAAATGAAGAATCTGACCCCAGGAAGGATATGAGGGATGACAATTACAAAGGTATAAAACAAAAGGTGTAGCAACCTCCACTAGAGACTAAAATCCAGAATGCCAGGCTCAAAAGCCAATGGGGTGCAGTTTGAGATGAAGTTTAGTCCTACAACTGGACTTCTGAGGGCCAAGAAGTGCTGGGTGGGTTCAGAACTGGCCAGGGCCTCAGATCCTTAGGCTGGTTGACAGCATTGTAATCTGAGTGTATCCGGGCCCTGCGGTGACTAGCCCAGGGCCTCAGTACAAGGTACCTGAAGTCACCTCTCAGTAAATTGGGCATATGACTTCCTATGTTGGAGGATTTTGGTGGAGATAAAATTAGATAATGCATATGAAGCTTCTGATACATAATAGATATTGTCTAATATTTTGATGTCATTGTATCATATATAAGTTTTACATCAAGGGTAGTTCATATTTTCTTTACCAATGTAGAGATTTTATAGCTCATAAAAGTACGTGGTGATATGATAAAGCAGCCCAGGACTTAACTTCTTCCAGTTTTATTCCACCTTTACCACGCTCTTAATTTCTCTTTGAATTGTGATTACTAATGTTTGAAAGCATTCTCAGAGAAGTTTAGGTCACTCAAAAGAATTGGAAACAAAAATATAAAACAATATTAACCAACTTTAAAAATTACAGCATGATTTTTTCTTGGTTTACATAATAGAAGTATTTAATTTTCTGTGAGTGAACAGCCACACAACTTACCAGAACTCAAATGTTAAATCTTGGCTAAGTATATATTAGCCCAGTGCAGCAGAGAGAAGAAGGCTGGTTCCTGTGAAACCTAGTGTGACTTAACTCCCAGATTCCACTTTCCCTTGGGCAAGTTTTTCTGATGAAGCATAAATTATACTAATGTTGATTAAACACAAGTTGTTGAACCAGGCCAAGTGCAGTTTAAATCCTATCATTTAGTAGTCACATGACCTTGGTTTCTTACCTTTTCTGGGTTTCAATTTCCTCCCGTACAGGATAAAACAGTAGAGCAGGATTTTTTGTAGATGTGAGGTGATGATGTCTGTGGAATCCCTTTTGCATAGTCATAGAGATATACAATTAACGTGATTATATTACTCTAAAGCTATAAAGCTTATTTAAGGACTACAAGTTATTGCTAAGTAGAATATAATTTCTATGTTTAAAAAATATATAATTATGGGGCTATAGATACTCCTTATATTTTAAGTCTAACCTCCTGCCCTTTGCTAAGATTATACTGAAAGTTCCTCAGGAAAGTATCATTTTCAATATTATTTGAAGGAGTTACAAGGAAGGAAACAAATAATATTGCCTAGATTCATATATATTTCTAAATATTTTCATAATTCAAAAAAATGAAGTCTTTTTAATGAAATTGCACTTTGTTTGGTACCATAATATCTAATATCTCTTATTAAAGTGTCATTTAAAAAAATTTTTTTTTCTTTGTTGTAGATGGACACAATACCTTTATTTAATTTATTCGTTTTTAGGTGCTGCTGAGGTTTGAACCCAGTGCCTTAAACGTGCTAGGCAAGCATTCTACCCCTGAGCCACAACCCCAGCCCTCAATTGTCTTTTTAATCTAGAAATAATCATAGTTCATATGTGTGTGGTGTCTTAACATTTTCCAAAGGCCTTCATATGCAATATTTCATTTGATCTTTCCACTGTCCCTGGTGAGGAGCACAGGTATTTCTAGAGCCTTATATGGATGGAGTGACTAAAACTGAGAGTGATAATGACTTGTCCTGGACACTAGTCACCCAATTAATGAATGGCAGAGCCTGGGCATGACTCCACATCACTTGCTAACAAAACAAACCATCGCCACAATCAAGAAGCCTTTGGTGAAACCAGAAACTAAGCAAAAAATATTTTAGTAAAATACCAGGACCACCTTTTATTCAACATTACAAGCTTTGCACCACAAGTGAAAAAATGTTAATAATTTTGCATTTTAAGAATATTTGCAAATATTTAGAATTAATAAAAGCATGAAAAGTAGCATTGAATAGTTTTTTAAGTCTAAAAAAAATCTTTTAAATTTTATGATGAGATATCTCATATTGGAAGGGTTTTGTTTCCCATATACTGCGACTCATTCTCTAACTTCTGGAAAGCTTTGTGTATTTTTGCGGCAAAGGGTCAGGTATGTCCAGAGCCCAGAAGAGGGCAGCATAAGCTAACAAAGCAGAAGCCAAGTGCGACAATCAATGGGGAGCAGCACTGTCTGTCCTGCTCCAATACTGTCTGGGTGTCCTCTTATTCCAGTCGTTGCAACAATAATAAAAAAGTCAATACAATAGTTTAGTTGGAAGGAAGCAAAATCAGAAAGAAGGAAATAGGTGCTTGAGATCCAATGGCCAGGCAAGGACCAATCTGGTGCCCCCATTGTCCAGCTCTTAAATTGTGGTGCCTTGGTACAAAGGAGATTTAAGCACACAGGATGAAAGAACAGTGAAAATGCCAGGGAGTTCTGTGCATTACCTGATATACGTATCTACAAATAAGTAATGCATTTCTGGTATTCATATTTGTAAGGACTAGAAGAAAAACATGCTCATAGATCTAAATCAAAAGTATATTGGAAATTATCATCTTTTTATTAATTGGAGTTTTCTTCTATCCTATATACCTAACAGTCAGCCTGGTTCATGTCCCCATCAATTATTGAGGAGCCTCTGTGCTCAGCAGGTGAATATGGGGGAGTCTCGGAGATAGGGCAGGAGCAGGGGGGGAACAGGTGGATGAAATGTCCAACTGTGGAGAGACAGTTTTTAAATGCTGTATAATAAAAGGAATACCTAAAATGCCCAGTAGAGGGAGACATTGCTTCTGACTTGAGAAGTCAGACTTGAGGCAGCGTGTTTGAAATGGGCCTAGTAGGATTTTGAAGGTGGCAAAGAGTGGAATGGAGATTTGATAGGCTTCAGGGGGATTTCAAGTAGAGGGACAGAAGCAGAGGTGTGGAATTATTTGGCATGGTAGAGACAGTCTGTTTCCAATGCCTGACGCAGGAGGCATGGGGACAGGTTAGAAAAGACATGTTCTTCAGGAAGAAGAGGGAGAAGGGAAACAGAGCTTAGAGGGCCTTGCTAAGGAGTTTGAACTACACATTCATGAGCTTAGATTTTATGCTCCACCAAGTCCCCAAAGACTTGGACTCCATTCTGTAACCAAGGGAAAGCAGAGAACCGTCACAGAGCACCTATGTCCACATTCTATGTGCACGCACATGTATGTTACATGTGTTTGTGCAGGTTCGATGCATGGCTGGGTGGCTACGTCCATATACTCACGACTACCTGCTTCTGACAAAGATGACCAGGATGGCAATACCTATGTCGAAGCTAGTTAAAACATGATAGCTAACCTGAATATCAGTGTCTCAGTTGCTGGTCAAGCAGGCAGATAAAAAGCAGCTTTCTTCTGTAAAGACCTTCTTTAGGATTCGGGGACATTGGTGCGACAGCGGCAAGCAGTGGCTCTGTGACACGACCTTAATTTTCCTTCCACAGTCTTACAGACACTGTGGATATCAGTGTCTTACAATGACACAGGTGTGTTCTATCCTAACCTTGTGGCATTGTCTTCTGCATCAAAATTCATTTCAGAAATATTAGATTGTTATGAATGGTAAGACATTTTCCTCTAAAATTCAGCTTTCCTGGTGTGCACATGAAATTCAGGCAGGATTATTTGGTTTTGGACTTGGATCAATGCTGTCCAGAAAACATAAGATGATAGGAATTTTGTCTCTCCCTGGATGGTGCTAATGCATTTTAGTTGGAGGATCATGTGGGAGTTTTAAAAGACCATTCAGAGATATCTGTGGCCCTATGTAACACAGAAGCATGGAAAAAACTCTCCATTTGTTCCTGTCCTGCTGTTTTTTCAATATGTTACTAGTCCAATGGACCTTAATAAGTTTGGTGACACTTAAAACTTTAATCAAAGCTAAGAACCTTATTTATAAACACACACACACACACACACACATACACACACTCACATACATCTATCATGTTACATTTGTTATCAGAGGTATTTGTCAACCCTGAAGTGCAGTAGACCCAGGTTTAAGGACCTGGCCTGTTGCCTTAGACGTTTAGAAAATAATGAATTTATTTTATTTTATTTATTAATTCTCTGTCCCCCTAAAACAACCCCTTCCCCATGTAATGCTTCCTATTTCATTTCTAGGGTCAGGATGATGGTTATTTCCTATGCAGGCAATGAATGTGAAACCCCAGAAATGGTTTTATTTAACATTCTTAAGAAATCCTGTTGCTTGTGATTATTTGTGGTGTGTGTGTGTGTGTGTGTGTGTGTGTGTGTGTGTGTATTTATTCTCCAAGATAATACCAGGGACAATCTTTGACACCCTTATTCCTTAATAGAAACAAACAGGATTGTCTTTTAATAATGAAACTTAGAAGTCAAATTTTACTTTCTTCTGATGTTAGTAAGGCTTTGGTGAGAAAGAACCCAGACTACTTCAGGCTTGAGTGGTGTAAGGAAGCAATGGCTTTCCTGAAGTTTTAGACAGGAAGCCAACACTGTTCGCTCTTAAAAACATGACGGCAAATTTACACCTTTCAGATCTTCTTACCCAGTTGCTCTGCAGGAGTTTTCCCTTGGCCACTGGCACATGCCGTCAGGCTTGCTGCGTATGTGTGCCAGTGGATGTTGTAGGAGCACCATAGTTAAAAATCCATTCAATCCTCCCAAAGACTTCAGGGAATACAGGAATAGCATTTTGCTATTTAGAGACAAGAAAACTGAGGCACAGGATGAGTTGTTTGTCTCAGAGTTCACCATGGCAGATCTAGGGTCCGTACTCCAGCAGCGTCAGGCCAGGGCCCATGCACTTGACCTCTGTGCCCTCTGCCTCTTACATACAGGCATTTATTTTATTTTTTTTTAATAATGGCTTCAAGTAGTGGTGGTAAATTCACCTTGTATCTTGCCTTTTGGGGGACCTCAGCCATGGAGAAGGCATTACCCCAGCTCTACCATCCCTTGAAGGGGGTCTCTCTCTCTCTCTCTCACTCACTTTATCTATCTATCTATCATCTATCTATCACCACACAAATGCAATTCAGTGGTAAATTTGTCTTATTAGGGCTTACTTCCAGGTATGTGAAAGCAACAAGCCTTAGCCTGCCACACACAGCCTTGGAGGTGTGACAGCTGCTCAAGTCTGTCTTCAATATGAAATGAGGTCAGAAATTTCACAGCCTCTTAGCTCCACAGTCAACGAGACAGAGATTAAGGGTTTGCAAATGGGAACAGAAAAATCTTCCCCATGGGCCTTTTTTTTTTTTTTTTTGGTACCGGGGATTGAACTCAGGGGCACTTGACCACTGGGCCACACCCCCAGCCCTTTTTTGTATTTTTTATTAGAGACAGGGTCTCACTGAGTTGCTAAGTGCCTCACCATTGCTGAGGCTGGCTTTGAACTCGCGATCCTCCTGCCTTGGCCTCCCAAGTGCTGGGATTACAGGCAGGCGTGCGCCACCGCGCCCGGCCGCCATTTTTTCCTCCAAGGATTTGTCGTTGTCGTTACTGTCGTTGTCCTTGCTTATTTATTTGTTTTGTTTTCTTGATATCTGTTTTGTGTTTCTAATTCTCTGTCTTGGCCAGTTTTTCTGCATAAAAGTTTTGAAGTTCATACTTGTAAACTTCCATTTTCTCTCTTTCTTTGGGACCAAGATACTCATCCATACTAGAACTTCCTTAGGAGTGTCTCAAATTTCAAGACCTTCAAGTTGGTTGGCTGGGGTTGTAGCACAGTGGTAGAGTGCTTGCCTAGCATGGGCAAGGTCCTGGATTTGATCCTTCACATTGAAAAAAAAAAATTTATTTTTTAGAGTTCACTTGGTCATTATTAAAACTCACATCCAATTTAAGTGCTCTGACTGGTCCACTGCTTTGACAATTATAAGAATTATCACTAGCGTTTGAAGAAATCAAATTCCTGGGCCCTTCATCACATCTAAACCTACAGTGGTGCCTGGACCAAGGCAGCAGTTCACATAGGCCAGTAACTGGTAATTGTCCATAGTGTTTCCTGTGAAGCATAATTGACAGAAAAGGAAAGAAAAGAGCTGAGAAATAGAAACATCTTCTTCTTGATGATAGTTTTGTAAATGCATTTAATTTCAAGAGGCAGGAGAAAAATTAGTATTGTATAAATATCAGCTGTCTGGATCAATTTCCATAAAAAATCCAAGTTTGAAGACAATTGTTTAATGTACATTTTTTTCTTTTATATTTTCATGCAGCATGTATGTTGAGGTCACAGTATGTGAACAGATGGAATATATGGCAGGGGCCAACTCATTAACATTAAAGACAGGGGATCCATTGTCTTGCTATAACTCCCATCCATCTACCTTCATTTCTGTCACCATGGTACCTAGTGGTTCAGTTATTGAGTGTTCTGAATACACTATTAAGCAAAATTGACTTCATATAATGCTGCTCCTTGGTGTCCCAAAAGCTGGGTTTGAATATTTTCCAAATCACTGAAATGTTCTCAATGCTTTCAGTTATTAAACTACCACTGGTAAAGGAGGTGAGATCACAGGGATTTTTGTGCAAATTATTTGGTTTACAGATGAGTGGAAGGAGAACTGACATATTTTAAGTTGCATTATGGACATTCTTGTGATTTCTAGCCAGAAGGGCCAAGTCTAGAAATGCCCCCAGAGGCTTGAGCCAAAAGAGCATCAGAAATTATGTGGTTCTTACAAGCGTGTATCCTCTACAGCATGCTGGGGATTTCAAAAGTGCAGGTAGTCTCCCACCCTGGGATTAACTCCTGCTTCTTCCTGGAGCAGCCATTTCCTGATAGACTGGCAAGGAACAAAACCAGGAAGTTCTGAGCAGTGTGGAAGTTCACAAATGGGAACTTTGGGTTTTGTTCTGTTTCCCAGGCCACCTAGAGCAGAAGAGCACTGCAGATAGATGTAATTGAATTGCCACAAACCCCAGCAATCCTACAACTAGGCATATGTCCATAAGAATCCAAAGCAGGATCTCAAAGAGATATTTGCACAACTATGTTCATTGTAGTTATTTATAATAGCCATGAGATGAAAGCAACCCAGATGCTTATCAACATATGAATGGATAAAAATATTATATATATGTATAGATGTACATATATACATATATATAATAGAATATTATTCAGTCTTAAAAAGGAAGAAAATTCTGTCACATGGTGCAATACGTATAAATCTTGAGAACATTACACTAAATGAAATAATCCAGTAATAAAAAAAAGATAAATATTGTATGATCCCACTCAAAGGAGCTATCTAAAATAGTTTAGTTAAATTCATAAAAACAGAAGAATAGAATGGCAGCTTTCAAGGACTGAAGCAGCTTTCAAGGACTGGAAATTGGTGTTCAATCGGTGTAGTTTCAGTTTAGCAAGATGAGAAAGTTCTAGATATCTGTTGCACAAAAAATATGAACATACTGAGTACTGATGAACTGTGCACACAAAGTAGTTAATATGGTACATTTTATTATGTCCTTTTTTATTTTTGAAAATGTTTTCATACCTTTACCCTGTGGGTTGTGAGCTTAGCAGCTGGTCCTGATTAAAGAAAGCTATTCTCCAGCTAAAAATCATTTGCATTAGAGTTGACGAATTTGTCAAAAATCTTCCAGAATCTACTTCTCTTGAACTGCTCCACTGCCTTGTGAGCTATTGCAGACAGTCTGGAAGCTCCTAGAAAGTGTTTGAATTCAAATGTGAGGAAAGGTGGCACAAGTAAAGAAACAGATCAAAAACTAGAAAACATGCTTAACTTGAAGGGGGTCTAGATTGGAAGATGTTTCCTTGGAGTAATCAATCTATATACATTTTTATCACATATCTAAAAACTGGCAGGATTTATACCTAGAAGGAACATTAATAATCAGTCAGACAAAAACAAATTCCCTCATATTATCCAATAAGAACAAAGTCAGAAAAGATAAGGGAATACTTTACCCAAGGTCCTCCAAAGAAGGGATTGAAAGCTGAGTTGAGGATCCCTAAGTCCCAATGGTGATATTTGAGAGAATTCATTCTTGATGCAGTGTGACAGGAAAGGCCAGTATTAAAACAAAATGCACACCAAACAAAACTGGAGCCAGGCAAGTTGGAATGAAAGCAGGGGTAGCAGGTGGGGTGGGGGCATCATTTCCCCCCTCCAAACTGTGCACCCATTCCTGAACCCAGACACATTCCTGGGAGTGCCTGGTAGTCTGTGGGACACCGTTTGAAGAACACAGCGCTGAGCTATCACTTTTGACTTTCCACTTCCACTCTGGCATTTATATCCTGTGGTAGTCGGCTTTTTGCTGCTGTGAGGAAAGTACCTGACAAGAACGACTTACAGAAGGAAAAGTTCATTTGGGGCTCATGGTGTCAGAGGTCTCCATTCATGGTCGGCTGACTCCATTGCTCTGGGGCTGAGGTGAGGCAGAGCACCATGACAGAGAGGCGTGGCAGAGAAAAGCTGCTCAGTTCATGGGAGCCCGGAAGCAGGGGGAGGAGGGGTGGAAGCTCCACTGGCCAGGGATAAAATATAAACCCCAAAGTCACACATCAGTGACCTATTTCCTACTGCCCAGCCCTACCTGCCTACAGTTATCACTCCATACATTAATCCTTTCATGTTATTAATCCATCAAATGGATTAATCCACTGATTAGGTTACAGGTCTCATTATTCAATAAGTTCACCTCTAAAACTTCATGAACACATGAGCTTTTGGGGGGACACTTCATATCCCAACCATAACATAATATTACTTTGCAATTTTTGTTTCCATACCGCCAGAAAGGAATTTCATACTAATAATATCTCTACCGTAGATTGAGTATTTTGCTAGGTACTAGTTTGCTTAAGTGTTTTACAGCCATCATTTCATTTAAATCACCCAAGGAAGCAATTGTTTTATCCCTACAGTCCATGTAAGTTGAATAGCTTGCTTAGAGAAATACACACATCAGAGTTGGGAATCAAATCCAGCTATGACCAAAGTCCTATGCCTAAAACCAAAGCAGCAATCTGGATTTTGATGGATTCATCTCTGGATGTCCATCACCTAGCATAAGGCTGGCAAACAGTAGACACTTTGTAAAAATTTGTTGATTGAGATTCCGGTGGTTCAGGCACGGTTTTAAAAATATAAACTTCTCAAGGAAGGTTAATGATTATCCATCATTCAAACATTAAGTATGAATTAGTCCAATCTGATTCCTTTGCCTCTTACTCTTGACCATAGCAGAAAGGAATCTAGTGTAGTCCTTTTCACCATTAATTGGAGTCAAAGTGTTGAGTTGTTAAAACCTTCTCCCCGTTTACTGGCTGTGTACTACATCAGTCAGCTCTGTGTCACTGTGGCCAAAATTCCTGACCGGAGCAACTTAGAGGAAGAAATGTTTATTTTGGTTTGTGGTTTCAGAGATTTAGTCCATGGTGGGCTTACTCCATTGCTGTGGCTCTGGGTGAGGCAGCACATCATGGTAAAAGGGTGTGGTGGAGAGAAGCTGCTCAGGATGTGGTGGCCAGGAAGCAGAGAGAGGAAAAGGGGGAAGGAACCCCAGGGAAGATGAACCCTTCCAGGGCTCACCCCCAGGGACCCATGTCCTCCAGTCATGCCCCCACCTGCCTACAGTTACTACTCAGTCCATTCAAATTAAGATGGACCAATTAGGTTAGAGCTCTCACAATGCAATCACGTCAGAGCCAAATGTTCCCGCATTAACTAACAGGAGTTTTGAGGGATGACTCCTATCCAAACCATAACAGTAACTCTGGGTGAGATCTTTAACATCTTGATATTGACTTTTCCTTATCTGTAAAATGGACATTTTAATAGCATTTACCACAGAGAATTGTTGTCTGGACTGGATGAGTTGGTACATACAAAGTGTTAGCAGCAGTGCATGATGCAGTGTAGGTATTCTGTAACTATTACAAACCACAGTGAAGGGAAGGGTATCATATTTGTTTGTTTGGGTTTGGCTGCTATTATTGGTTTTGGAAAGGAGGGAAGGTAGGTAATTTTGAAGCTGGCTTGGGTTACTGAAATGGAAGACCAGGATAATCTACCAGATCTCTGGACCTTTGGTGGAGGACTACTACGAACACAAAGAGTGATTTAGACAAGATTCAAAGATATTCAAAATTGTGCTTTTAAGACTTGCACTGTCTCTTGGTCAGGAAAAGAAAATTCTGTTTCTTTTTCTCTCTTTGCATCTTTTGACCTCTATTCTAGCCCTAAAGTTTGGGCTGTATATCAGTTATGCTATCAGTCAGAGAGAATGCTGTGAGACACTGACCATAATGAAACTGGGGAAAATGACAATTCACAACTTTCAAATGAATGACTAGGTGTTCAATCAGCTTTTTTTCATTCAATTTTCAGGACTAGGCCCACAAATAGGAAAGCCAAAGGCATAATGGAGCAGACATCCTGGCCTGGCAGAAGGAGCAATAAGAGCTTGGTGGTGTAGCAAGCATCAAACCAAAGTTTGGTTTTACTCCTTAAACAGTAAGTTGAGGCTGTCAGTAAGCAGAGTCTGGTTAAAGAATATTATTTTGGCATACACCTGTAATCTCAGAAACTCCAGAGGCAGGGACAGAAGGATGGCAAGTTTGAGGTCATCCTGGGCAACTTGGCAAGATTCTGTCTCAATAAAAAAAAAAAAAAAAATCAAAGAGAGAGTTGGTTACCTCTGGATGGATGCTCCAGAACTCAGCCATTCCCCCCCCCCCATTTTGCTGATGCTATGATTTTATGGCTCTTTTACAACTAATTCCAGTTAATTATTTAATCTTAAGCAGCAAACCTGTTCTCAGGTCTCTAATTAAACATTGTGGGAAAATAAAAGACACGAAAGCATGCACTCTGTAGATTAAGTTTGAGTGGGACAAACCATTTATTATTGGGGGAAAAGCCAACCTCCTTAAAGTGTATGGGGGTCAAGTGCTCATTCACCCTCAGCACCATCCCCACCCTTCTGTCTTGGATGCAAGTCAGAGAGGACCATATTTCCCAGACACCCTGGTCTCTCACTCACTTGGCCAATGAGAGGAATTAGTGGAGGAAGATTGACACAGGCTGAAACCTACTGCTTCCTAAGGCTTCCCCAGCATGGGTTTATATCACCTCCTGGTTCTAGTTGCCCCAGAAGTACTCACCATTGTTCCAACACCTGTAACCATCAAATCCTGCAACCCCATGCACATCAAATCCTGCAACCCCAATTCCCTCCAGTGTCCCCAGCCTTAACAGGGGTACCTGTTGCTACACTCTAGGTGGCTTCCCTGTGCCTACTTGCCTACTTAGCTCTCCCAGCACTGGTGTGACCAATTCCTTACATGAAACTTTTTTTGCTATGAAAATTGACAATGCCTTCCCTTTTTGGTTTTTGTCCTTATTTTCTCCTCCCCTGGAAGGTGTCTAACTACTGTAGAGAGAGAACTCCATAAACACTTCAGAAACAAGAAAGAGGAAGCTGTATTTCTACCAACCTATTTTTACATTATCTAGGGCACCTTACTTTTTCTTTTTGTCCCAGTAGATAACTTTATGAAGCCAACCATAAGTTGGCAAACTTTTCTTGAGCACTTATTTTCTATAATGTATTTTAGTAATGATTATCTCTTTAGAATATCTGCCAGAACAGTTGTTTCTAGCTTACTTCAACTGCAAACAAATGTGCTCTAATAAAGGTAGCTAGAGACTGAATTTGCTGGACACTGGCTCTCTTCCTAGGCTTTCTGTGCCAGATAGGAAGGGAGAGTCTGGAGTGTGAATGCTGCTCCTTTGAACCTTCCATGTAGTGCCTAAATGCTCTGCTGCCCATTGCTGACCATCATGAGCCCAGGAATCGCTATAGAAGCAACTATGAGCACAGCTGGGGAGAATGTACTGACAGTGCAGGTCCACAATAGACACTTGCCCATCTGTTGGGTAGTTACTTCTATCTTTTTCTTAATAGAGTAGCTTTAGAGACATTACCACAACTGAACGTCCACACCTAAGGGGCCAGAGATGGCCTCATCATTAATAGGAAACTCAAAAATGGCTCTTACTTCACACACTCCAAGAGAGGTGTACCTGTGCTTTCTGTGCTCTGAAAAAGCCTTTTATAGCTGAACACATTTCTAGTAATGTTGCTTTAATAAGCATATTTTATGTATCTCTGAATTACCAGAGCTACTCCTGTTGGAAGTTTCTTTGATGAAACCTGGGAAAAAGATGTCAGAATTTCAAGGCATACAAGAAATATTACTGAAGAACTTTACAAAGTACTTTAGGATTTGCAGAGTACTTTCATAAATATTAGCTCAATCTTGCTGAAGTTTTTGGAAACTCTAATGGCAAAAAAAAAAAAAAAAAAAGAAGGAAGAGGAGAAAAAAAAAAAGAAAAGGCAGGTTTAGAAGTGCTGTCCTCAAATAAGTGATTTCAGAATTAAAATTAGGAAATACTTTAAATACTGTCTGTTCCTGTATTGGCAGTGCTATTTTCAATGGTAGAAATATCTGTTGGCTTCTGGGAAACCTCTACAGAATACAAAGAGATCTATTCTTATTCTAACAGTCACAGGAGATGCAATCTGAGATTTTCTGCTTATGTAGTCTGGGGCTACTTTGAACTGGATTGGAAGAAAATTTTCAAAATTATTTTCCCAGGTTAACTGTTCCCTCTCCTTGCTTTAGTGGGCTTAGCTTTATTATTCCAAGTGTTCTTGCCACATCTCCTGATAATGTGGTTTTTTTAAGTTTTCTTAGTTCAATAGTGTCATGTAGGACTAATAATAGAGACTATAAAAATGAGTTTCAAAGTTATGGTTCTTTCTATAGTGAGTCTATTTATTGTTTTTCTTATACAAAAGAAACATTCCAATATTTTTTGTTCTCTTAATCCAAGGGTGAGATCTAGTGTAGGATTTTTTTTAAAAATTATTGTAAAATCCTGAACTTTTCATAAATGTAAAAACAAATCCAGAACTTCAGGCTGGCTTAATCCAAGATGAATTCTATCTTAATATATGCCATTTCATTGAAAAATCAGCTGGGTTCTTCTTTTTAGACAAGCAAATGTCTTCAGTAACTGAAGCACTCAAAATAATGGCAGTATGATTCATTTGTTCACCAAGTTTTTACTGAATAACTACAATTCCCAATGTTTCTCCCAGGGTGAAAGTATAAAGGAAGGATGGATAATTGAATTCTTTGTTTTCAACAGAATAGGATCCTGCCTACTCTAGTTCCAAGGGACAGGACAAGTTATAGGTTTTCAATGTAATAACAATGCTCATATTATAATTACTAAAGACATACACTATACTATATTTGACATACACACACACACACACACACACACACACACACACACACGATTAATCTGTGTAACAGACCCCATTTATCTGAAGAGGACATGTATTGTTCAAGAATCTGAGTGAAGCTGAGGACAGAGGGCAGTGGCACACACTTGTAATCCCTGCAGCTTGGGAGGCTGAGGCAGGAGGATTGTGAATTTAAAGACAGCCTCAGCAATTTAGCAAGGCCCTAAGCAACTTAGCAAGGCCCTATCCCAAAATAAAAAATAGAAAGGGCTGAGGATGTGGCTCAGTGGTTAAGGACTCCCGGGTTCAATCCATGGTACAAAAACTACAATAATAACAAAACCACATAGTTAAGCATAAACATAGTGTAATAGAATTAAATATTTAAAAAAAAAAAATAACAAAACCACATAGTTAACATATAGTGTATATAGAATTCAGTACTATCCACAGTTTTAGGCATTTGCTGGGATTTTTTTTTTTTTTTTTGTACCAGGTATTGAACCCAGGGTCCTCAATCAAATGAGCCACATCCCTAGCCCTATTTATACTTTGAGACAGGGTCTTGCTAAATTGCTTAGGGCCTTGCTAAATTGCTGAGGCTGGCTTTGAACTAGAGGTGTGCACCACTGCTATACAATGTTTTTCTCCCCCCCTACATGTCCAGCATCATTGCCACATAATATTAGAGTCGACCTGTCTTTCCATGTTTTATGATCTGTGCCTCTACTACTTTGATACTGTGAGGTTATTATTAGGTAAAATAAGTGTTACATGAATATAAGCATTGTGCTTACACAGCAGTCAATCTGATAACTTGGATGGTTACTAAGTGACTAATAGGCAGGAAGCATATACAGTGTGGATACTCTAGACAAAGGGATGATTCAAGCCTTTGGCTTTTTAAGTGTGGAGGTTGAGGAATACAAAACCAATTGGCATGAGATTACAACAGGCTACTCAAAATGATACATAATTTAAAAGCTGTGGATTATTTATTCCTGGAATTTTCCACTTAATAATTTGAGAACACAGTTGGCTATAGGCAACTGAAACAGCAGAAACCATGGAATAAAGAGAAAACTACCATACTGTATATGTGCACGTATAGTGCTTTTCCATATTTTTTTTCAATGTCTAACAGGACTTGGAACAGGATAAACCCTAAACAAATCTTTCCCTTTCAATAAATATTTCCTGAGTTAATAAATGAAATAATTGTGAATTGAGTTGAAGGGTACAAGAGTCCCTAGCGCATGAAGGGGTTGTTTTGAACCAAATCTCTGGAGACCTCCCAATATATTTACTCATAGGCATAATCTTCAATATGAGGTTCTTACTCCTTAACTTCTTCCTTTTAATTCAATTTAAGAAATATCTTTTGAACAACTACTGTGTGCTAGACAATAGTAAGTATTGATATAGAAAAATCATTTCAACAGAGTCTCATCCCTTTTTTTTTGCGACGCAAATATATAATGTGGTCCTATTTTTGTGACCTCAAATATAATGTGGAAATAAAAGTATGAGAACCCAAGAATACAGATTGTATTTTGCTCATCTCTTCATCTCCAAGGCCATGGTACATAGCAGACATTTAGTAGAAGGCTGTTGAATCATTAGACAAGTGAATACATGCTTGAAGACTGAAAGTGAGAACAGTACAAGGGAAACAATTCTCAGTCGATTTATGTGTGACCAGGGGGTTTATTCTAGAAAGCTGCAGATAGGAGTGGCATTGAACTTGGGTTTGAAGGTCAGAAGAAGCACTGAAGGTAACGAGAGGAGAGGTAAATAACACCATCAGTACAGGAAACATGAACAGAGGTGTGCGAGGGTAGAAGGCACCTTGGTGTGGTTCCCTGTGAGAAGTTGTGGGGAACCTTGGCCCTTCTAGATGAAGAGCGAGATTCCTCATTGTACCATTATTCTTTCACCTTGGAAGGCAAGAACCCCAGTCCCATTTCAGCTTTCTAGAAGAGGCAATTTCTCCCCTTTCTCCTTTCTCAACTTACTTCGTTCTCCATTTTAGAGAAAAGTAAAAAAAGTAAGATAACAAGAAAGTTAGACATGTCCGAGACTGGACAGATAAGGAAACTGATGTTCGTAACTGTGCAGTGACTTGTCAAGGATCACCCAGCTGGCATTGTTCTCTAGTTTGCACCCTTCATCCTGATGCATACCCGTGAAAATTGAAGGCTGCGTGTTTGGTTGCTACCAGAGTTTCAATATATATAACCCAGCAATCACAGACCGACTCCAGAAGGACTTCGTTGAATCAAGTTGTCAATCCCTCCCTAAACTATTTGCATGTCAACACCACACAAAATAATAAAAAGGATATGTTCAAGTTCCTGAAAGACAAGAAGCCAAAAAAAAATTTACAAACAAAGTGCAAATCCCAGGGCTCTCTGGACTCATTTTCAAATGATCCAAATTATTTTTGAATGGTTATTTACATCCTGTCCATTGCCATTTCATAGCAAGCATGAAGGGAACATTTTTAAGAGAAAGAAACATTTCACTAGTAATATAACTATGAAGAAAAGATATTCAACCTTCTAATAAAATAGTAATGCTGCAAGCTCAGCGGCTCATAAAACATTTATAACCTTCAGCCTGTAAAGTGTGAACAAGAGATTTAAATGTTGCTGCTTGATGGGATAGAGGGATACTCAGAATAGACATCACCCCAAAACACACACTCTGCAGTGGGGTTTAGAAAAAGAGGTCCTCTTGTGGCTGCAGTTGCCCATTTTGTAATTAATCAAGGTGTATGGTTCCTTTCTGACATTTTTCTTTGGTAACCAAGAACTGAAAGATGAAATGGGGCATGAAGGGAAGAAGGGAATGGAGGTGGGGAGATTGTCCCTGGCAACCCTGGGACGATGCACTTTCCTACCAGAAAGAGTGGTGCAGTCGAGGGCACACCCAAGTTTGGGGGTGCTTGGTTTGAACGTCTTGCTACAGTGTGGTACTCCCTACTCCCTTCCAAGGGACAAGTCATTAATGAACTGGAAGGGATGTCGAGGTGTTCGCTCAGAATACAGAGCAGATTAAAACAAGAAAGGGACAAAAGAAGGAGGTGGAGTCAAGTTCACCACAGACACACACGAGTTCCCGAATAGAGAAACACAGACATGGCAGATTTTCAGTATTGCTGAGAACATTCCGTAATTGAAAAACAAATCTTCAGATTGCCAACATACATGAACACAAATAGGTTTTCTAATAGGGATGGTTGATGGGTTGACCCATACCCAGCTGTGGGCACCAAAGATCAGCAGAAGGGTACAACTTGGCTCTTTCTCTTGGTCTTTCTCTCTCTCCCCCCTCTTCTTCTCCTACTCACTCAAACATGTGCACACACACTACATACAGAATCACCTCTGGATAGCTTGGGGTGACCCCTTCCACCCTCCTGTAGCAGTTGGTCTGTGATCAGTATGGAAGGTCCTTCCTTAGACCTTCCTTAGTCCTATTCTTGCTCTCCTTCAGGGCCAACATGGCCACCAAAGGTGAATTTCAGTCACAAGAGCTGCAAATGGGATGCTTTCTAGGATTTTTGTATTTATAGCGTTGTTCTGCGGTGGAAGTTAGGAAGTGAGCTGATTCTTTCATATCTTTAAATGTGGGAATGTTTTTGATGATTTTGCTGCTAACATTGCTGAAGCAGTTGATGGTAATGACTAGGCAGATAAACAAGTTACTTCTCCAAGGACAGACATTGGCTACTTGCCTGGGTGACAGAAGGCTTTCCATCTCTCTTCTTTCAGAGCATCTCTACTCTCCTGTTCCTTGGTTATTCCCCCTCTCTGCTAGGACCACCATTATCTTCCTCTACATGGCAAACCTCTTCCATAAAAAAGAGAAGGCCATTTAAGATAGCACTTAAATCCAGACCATTTCATATATGAGAATGGTGAGGAGTCTCTGGGAGACATTTTTAGAAACAAGATTAAAAATAAAACAAGAATCCTGAACCCCAGTCTCCAGTACTTTACAAGTTACCCCAAGAAGCAACTGTCCACCATCATGATGGCCTGGTTACGGTGGGCTTACAGCAGCCATGGTCCCCATGGGGAGAGTAAGGAAGAGTAGAGGGAAGGAGACCAGAGGCAGGAACATGAGGACGGCAGTGGATGAGAAATCCTGAAGAAATGGGTGCTAACATGTGGCCAAAGAAAGCAGGGCAAACAAATAATACACCCCAAGATTATCCTTACAGTGTGTCTATAAACATACGAAAATGACGAATGTGAGTTGAAAATGTAAAAAAATAAATAAATAAATGGAATAAATAAGGGGTGAAGTATATAAAGTACCATCTGGTAGCGAGAAGGTCCTAGAAAGTGGTAGAATTAACATCAAGTATAAAAGTAGTATGCAAATCAGAGAATAATACAAAGGAAGTGTTCAAGTTCCTGAATGACAAAAGGTCAGAGGCTGGATAGAGGACATGAAGCATGCATAAAGCCATATGGTTCTTGCTGACAAGGGTTGGGAAAGTTTAAGAGTTGTTAACGTTCAGAGAAGCAATAGAGAAGAACTGTAAAATTTGAAAAGCTATTTCTAATTCAGGACTAGGTTCTTATTTTCCTAGGATTAATGTCTACTCAGTTATGACAATGCCAATGCATGTTTTAAATAGTGAGATATTTATTGGTCACTTCCTCTGTGGTAAGATTTATGTTGATCGTTTGAGGTCTGGCTGAAACAGAACAAAACAAAACAAAAACAAACAAACAAACAAACAAAACACAAAAACCAAAAGCCTGCCTTCAAGAAACTCAAAATCTAATTGGAGAAATCCAACCCAAAACAGTACAATAGCATGACATTGATTTAGTGATGTAGATGACAGAGCATGTGAACATTGAGAGAAGAGAGTGACCAGTGGTGGCAGGAATAGCCAGAGCAGGTGTGACAAAGGAGGAACAACTTGACTAGAATACCTAGGAGAGAAGAGGTCGGGAGAGGAGGAGGGTAGAGCTGAGAAAGCTTGCAATTCACAGCTGGCCTGGTGGCTAGCACTGCACAGGATCAGCAATGTTTGCTCATAAAAAGAATTGAAGATGGATGATGTGGGGCATGGCTTGCTCCTGGGATGGTGAGACGACATGAGGAAAACAAACAAGAGCCATGTTATCATGTCTCAAGAACATGAGAATGTGGGGAAGCAAGTTATGGAGGGTTTCATAAGTAGGCAGAGAGGAAACTTAGGTTTGATGAAGTAAGGAGAATTCCACCAAATATTTTTTGTTTTATTTTTTGAGTTAGCCTGGAATAAAATTGGCTGAGTGTGTGTGTGTGTGTGTGTGTGTGATTTTTAACACTTACGTATTCTGTGTATCTGCTCCCACAATCAGGGTATGGAAGAATTCCATCACTCCAAAAATCTTCCCTGTAGTCATAACTTCCTTCCATCCCTAACCTTTGGCAACTACTGATGTCTTTTTCTTTACTGTATTTTGTCTTTCTGAGAAATCATACGAATGGAAACACACTGTACGTAATCTTTTGAGATGGCTCATGGCTCAGCTTAATGCCCTTGAGATTCTCCAAGTTTTTACCAATAGCTTCTTATTTGATTTGTAGTATTCCATGGAATTCACCTGTCAAATTAGGACATTTGAGTTGTTTTCAGATTTTGGTGATTATGGAACAGATCTGTTATAAACATTTTGTACCAATGAGAATATTGTTCTCTAGGATCGATATTCAGGAGTGAGGTTTCTGGGTCATATAGTAAGTGTGTATTTAACTTTGTAAGAAACCGTCAATCTTCTTTCCAGAGTGGGGGGCACCACTTTGCATTTCCACCCAAAATACCTGAGAATTTCCGTTGTTCTTCATTCTTGTATCTGTGGCTTCAATTTTCATTTACCACTGTCTAATGAAGTTGGATGTCTTTTCACGTGCTTATTTGCTCCCATTCATTCTCTGTGGTGAAGAGTCTTCAATTTTTTTTGTCTTATTTGTTGTTTCCTTATTGATCAGTTTTGCAAATTCTTTATGTATTCTGGATATAATTCTTTGGTTAGATATGATTTGCAAATATTTCCTCCCAGGTTGTTGCTTCTTTTTCTTCTGTGTCTTTCATGAAGCAAGTTTTTAATTTTAGTAAAGTTCAGCTTATCAGTTTTTTATTGGATGGACCCTATGTTTGTGTTTTGTCTAAAAACACTTTGCCAAAATCCAGGACATGAATACTTTTACTTGTGTTTTCTTCTGAAAGTTAAACTTTCCCATTTAGATCTATGAACCATCCTGAGTTAATTTTTTTTATAAGGGGTGAGGATCAGATCACAGTTAATTATTTTTTTGTTTATGAATGTCTAAATGTTCTAACATCATTGGATTTCCTTTGTATCTTTGTGAAAAATAAATTGGTCATATTTATGTGGCAGGTCTAGTTCTAAATTCTTTACTCCATTAAACTATATCTATCTTTTTCCAGTACCCAATGCATTCGTTACTGTGACTTTATAGTAACTCTTAAAATTGGACAATGTGATTCCTCTAACTTTATTTTCCTGCTTTCAAAAGCTTTTCTGATTCTTTGTCTTTCCATATGAATTTTAGTATTATCTATACCTTCAGAAAATCCTGTTGACAATTTGATTATAATTTCTTTAAATGTGTAGATTAATTTGGGGAGGTTTAATATCGTTATTAAGTTTTTTAATAAAAAGGAGCAAAATGATCACTCTTCTGGAAAATTCGTTTTCGTAGGCAGGATAGATGAGGCCCATTTTACACTTTTTTACACTAATCCCACCTTAAAGAACTCCTGAGCTATAAACCCACCCACATTGATCTTTCATCTATTAGGAAGAAGAGACTTGTGTACCCCTTTCTTTAGGTCCACACTGGTGTGACAGCTTAGAATGTGGCACGTGAGCTGCCACCAGTCTCTGTGTGCAGCAGTGAAGACCATGTGAGAGGCCTGGTCAGAAGTCAGGTGTCCAGGGATTCAACAGCGTCCCTTTCTCTGAAGATTGCTAGAAATTTGCCACAGTAATGAAGGATGAAGAATGAAGCAGATTCATTTTGTGTGTGCTATCACTGAACCACCTCTTCCAGATTGGACAAATCCTGAAGTTTTCCTTGAATGCATATTTGTCCTAGTGTCCTTTTGCCCTAGGAATTTTCAAAGCCCTGTGTACTCTTATGGTTGGTGACATGTGCCTTTTTGTTTTATTCTTAAGCCTCCTTTGAGTGGTGCCACACCATTTTCAAAACTAAACCTTGTAGAAAACCTTGGTGTAAGGAAGAGAGGGCCGTGGACTCATCTGCCATGAGTTGAATAATTTGCTCTTGGCTTGTTTCATCACCCCACCACTTTTGTGGGTTCCTGGGGGAGCTTCAGGAGCTTTGAGCTGGGGTGTCCAGCCACCAGAATACGTAGAGTTCAATGTGTAGTGCTCAGCAGTCCAGAATAGCAAGCCTAGCTCCCAATCTCCACCAGTCTACCCATGTGAACTCTGCGCCATTCCTTCAAAGCTGCCCTGTGACTGACTCCAGACCAAGGGAATCAATCAGACATACTAGTCTGTAGTAATGTCTTAGGTTGCCAATGTGTTAGTTCCTCCTTTTTAAAAATATTGAATCTGACTGAAATGGCCACCCATCTAGGCCCTGTGGCTCCACAGGAAACCAGTGAAGAAAGTATTCAAAGGGGGCTTCTGGGTTACTCTCACTTACCCCATTTTTTATGTGCCTTGTACTCTGCCAGGGGGATGCCAAGCTTTTTCTGAGGACTGATTCTTCCCACTTGACTTAAACGTCTAAAAATACAAATGTTGCATTATTGATTTTTTCCTGCAAAATACTTATAAAACTTACAGATAAAAATAAGACTGAAGAAATACAAGACTTTTGAAAGTACCAACCCTGCATAAAAATAAGAAACGTCTGGCTAATGGAGGGAGAAGGTGGGGAGGGGATGGGATTGACTTGCACAGCTACATATATAAAAGTAGGAAAAATATGTGAAAGAACTTTTGAAGTGTTGTGCTCACTTCAAAAGTGCTCTACTCTTGGATATCATTACCCCTAAGTGCATGTATGAAGACACGAATGGCGTGAATATACTTTGTATACAAGCAGAGATATGTAAAAATGTGCTTTGTAAGTGTAATATGAATTGTAATGCATTCTGCTGTCATATATAACAACTTTGAATTTAAAAAAAAAAGTGCTCTACTCAAAAGGCAGACTGTTGGGCTAAGTCCTAGCTCCTCTGTTTGTTTGCTATCACATAACTATTCTAAGTTCCTTATCTGTAGAATGGGGACATCAACATCTCATTCAGAGAGCCGATGTAAAGCACCTTATTTGTGCTGAATCCACACAATTGTGACATAATCCAGGATTAATATCACATGTATGATAATCCTTAATTTACCATAAGTGGTAAATCACCCTTTGTGACTGTTAGTTGTGGGGTCACAAGTTTCAGGGATTAATATGTGAAATGCAATGGCAGCATTAGGTTCATGCAACAGTGCTCACTGGAATGTTGGGGTCTTTTATCAGTCCTGGCTGCAAACAACAGCTTGCATGTAAGAACACGTTAGTTTACAAATCCCTGGCACTCCCTAGAGCTGGGCGTCATCTCTGAATCTATCCTCCAAAGTGGGACTTTGTTGATCTTGAAAGAGACTGAAATCTTACACTGGGAGGACAAGCAGAAGCCAGAACTGTCGTGGGCAAACCAGGACACATAATCACCCTAACTGAAGTTAATGTCTTGAGCTTGGATCACTAAAATAGCCAATAAGAGAAGAAAAACAGAACAGGTTTTTTTTTTGAGATGTAGCAGATACTGGCACCACATCCTTGCAACAACTCTGAGAGACAGCTATTCTAACTCCAATTTTACATATGAGGAAATGAAGCGAAGTCACTTATCAAATGTCTGCAAACAAACATTGATCTGTAAGACGTCAAATTTCTGCATTTGTTCTTTACTCTATCAATGATTTCCCAGAAAAGTTTTAGCAGAAGCAGGCTTCTTGTCAAATAAAATATTTAAAACAGGGAAAAGCACTGATTGAGGTTGGAATAGGAGGCTTAAGACAGAGTCCACGGAGCCTCACCTTTGCTCTCTGCAGAAACCCTTCATCTCCCGGACATACACCAGAACCCCAGAACCCTTCGTATCATAGTTAAAAATCACCTACAATTTGCAACAAAGACTTTGAAAGACTTAGGGGTGAGGGAGGACAGTGGGGTGGGATCTTGTCTTGCTTCCAACATGTGAGAACAAATGTATCCGGGATCTGTGTTCAGGGTTTAGCAAGGTCTTCCGTGGGTATTTAACACAAGGTCATTGAAGAATGAGCAGGAATATAATTTTCCATAGTTCAAGACAGCATGATCTGAGAGGGACTGAATTGGTCAACTTTTGTTTATCTGAGATAAAACTGTAAAAGATTTAAAAAGCAAAAGTATGATCTAGAGAGAAGAGAATACGCTATCTTCTTAGATCACATGGTTTATAAAGGAGAATGGTATGCTTTACCTACTGATCAGGAAATCAGTACCAGAGGCCTCATCTAGGACTGGCCCAGGAACACCACTTCTACAGAAATCAGAGACATCATAATAAAGTGCTGTGATCAGCACAAAAGACATCCCAGTGCACTTTAGGGCAGCTACTAAGTGAAAAAGAGAGAGAGAGAGAGAGAGAGAGAGAGAGAGAGAGAGAGAGAGAGAGAGAACAGTAAGGAGGGGAGAGGAGAGGAAAGGAGAATGAACCTGTAACCCTACTGGAATACCCTAATGGCATTATGTTTGAAAACTAAAATGTCATAAATTCTAAAAGTCATCAATTTGACAAGTGCCAAACTATTTGACCCTCAAAATTTTAATAATATGCAACAAAATTATGAGAGTACATTATAAAAACATGTTGGGTTGAAATGTCAACTCCAAAGTTAACCTCCACACCTTTAAAACAATCTGCTTTTAGAGGTTTCCCTTAGTATTCTGTTGACAAGAAGTGAACTGTTGAGAGCCCTCCATAAAATGTGTATGGACCAGATCGTCACAGAAGCCATTGAGTGGGAAAGTCTGATATCTGGGAACTCACAGTGGCTCTCCTGCTGGTGAGATGGCCCAAATACATGTGAACTTCCACCCAGCTCTGCCAAAGTTCCCACGCAATACTGGAGATGGGGTGACCTGCTGCCGCCACATAGACACACGGCCTCTCAGAGATGAGTGTGGCTTGCCAAGATACAATCAACCTGTTTGCTGCAAGCCTGCTGCCACACCGAGAAGTAAGACTCCTCCTGCTGAAACCTCATCCCTGCCTTTGATGTACTCCCTTAAATAAATGACAGGCGCCATTTTCTAGTTTCTCCCAAGGCTAGAAAACCTATCAAGCTCTCTGCTTTTAAAACCTATTTTCTGACTTTGACTCTTATTTCTTCATGATTACTTCAGACTTATTTTCTCAGGTGGCTTGTCCTCTTCTGCACAGGAACAGTTATCCTAGCAGGATGCTGGCTACCCTGAGATGTTAACATCTCACATGGAACAGCCGTTGAATGCATGCTCACCCAGCTACCCCACTGGTAGGGTACATGGATTAAAGCTTCCAACTCCCTGTTGAGAAACACATAAGCAGTAATTGCTAAGACCTTCCTAATCTAACGTGGAAGAGATGGCACCATCTAATTTCATAAAATAAAAATGGGCTGTAGACATCAGATCCTCTTAGGCCTCCTGCAGGATCTTTTTTTTTTTTTTTTTTTTTTTTTTTTGGTGATATCACTCTTTTTTTATTTACAATTTTTTTAAATTTAATTTGTTATATATGACAGCATTCATATATGACAATATGAATGCATTACAATTCATATTACACATATAAAGCACAATTTTTCGTATCTCTGGTTGTACACAAATAGAGTCACATCATTTGTGTCTTCACACATGTACTTAGGGTAATGATGACCATCACATTCCACCATCTTTCCTACCCCCATGCCCTCTCCCTTCCCCTCCCTCCCCTTTTTTCCTTTGCCCTATCTAGAGCTCATCTAATCCTCCCATGCCCCCCGACCCCCACCCCTGCAACATGGATCTTGAGGAAGACGATGGGAGTCTTCCCTTCGTCTTTGCAACAGGGATAAAACTCGAAGTATTCATGAGTTGTAGCTCATAAAGGCAGAAAGTTTTATAGTTTTTAGGAAAAAAGTAAATGTTCCAGCCATAACCTTGTTTGATCTTACCATGTTAACAGGGCCACATGAAGGTGTTTTTGTTTGTTAGGTTATGGTTTAAAATGACCAAGTTGAAAGGATAGTAAATCTACCCCAATTTTATCATGACAAAGTATAGCCACAAAAACAGCCTTCCCAGTTGCCAGAGGATGGAGAAAGCATAAAACAAGAGTTTGCCTTCACTGTTTCAGTGGCGAAGACTACCTGTAATTATTTCCTCAGCGGGGCTGCATAAAACTTGTATTCCATTTAATCTTGTACCAAACAATTTCTATATTTCATGTCATGGATTAGAATGAGAATAGAGATAGTTCATCAACACTGATCTGTGATATAAAAAAGAATCGCGAAGCCGAGGGTATGAGAGTGCATAAAAATGTTTTGTGTTCTGACCAGTACATTGCTTTAAAAAAATTTTACAGTCAGGCCCAATTGTTCATTCTCACCATGCAGAAGATACTCACATATTCATTTTTAAAAGGGCAAATCAACCATAATTCAGTTTATAAACTGTGAAGCTGGTTGCGAATGTCTGGATGAATATTCATTAGAATCTCTTAATCTGCCATCGACTGTGATTCATTAGGCATATGTAAATATCACTCACTTTAATTGCCCCTAAACTGACTTAACATAATATTGTCATTAGCAAATTATTAGTTATTTGTGTAACTAATGGTACATTATGGTGTGCACGTTAAATCTCCAAATATATGATTATAATTATGATGATGTTTTATGCTGGGGGCTTTCTAAACTATTGATGAAATATAATGGAGTCAAATCAAATCTGGTATGTTAATAGGACAGTGGCAGAACTTTTTTCTGCACCTTGGTGCTGTTGTCATCTCCCTGTTCCTCGCTCTTCCTGACACTGAACTTGCTATCTGTTCTTTCTATTCCCTTCTGCCCCCAAAGTCCCAGCAACTTCTTCATCTCTCTTCTTCCACATTTTACTTCATGGGCTCAATGCTAGTTTGCTTTCGGTAAAAGTGATTTTATTTTCAAAAGTATTCACTTACAGCAAGAGGAGCAGGAAATCTAAAATGGGCAAAGAAAGTATAAAAGACCCATTTGAATATCAATGGAAGGGGATAAGATGGGCACGGAATTTAATCAACACATAAAAGTTCTATTCTGTGTGGTAGTGTTTGGCAGACTGGCATTTGATCACTGTAAACTGGTGAAATAGTGTGCTGCTGTGTTGCAGTTGTTTTCCCCAGAATTATCATCATCTATGAAGAATTTGATACTGCCTTGCTGCTGTGTTGCAGTTGTTTTCCCCAGAATTATCATCATCTATGAAGAATTTGATACTGCCTTGGAACCCTCTTGTGTTTCTCTTTCTGAAAATTTTGTTTACCTGTCCCTCTGTTGCCCCCAAACAACAAATTCTTCTGTCAGGTAGAAAAGGATTTTCCCCCTAATCTCCATCTATTTTATGCTGCAGAAATATCAGGAGGTTTGCTTTTCAAAAAGAAACACTTCCTTTTATCACTTACTATGATTACGAATGCACTAAGCAAGCTCCTAGGAATAAAGTCGACCCAGCACATTGGCAGGAAAGTCTACAATTAGTATTCCTTTAGTCTCTGTTAATTGCCTAACTGGTGACAAGAATATGTTAATACAAAAATGAGCTAACAGAGGAGGAAAGCCTTTTATCATGTTGCCCTCCTAAATATTAGTACATTAACAGGCTATTGATGCTTATAAACAGAGATCCAGATAAATGCATGTTCCAGTCTTTGATAATGTTCTAGATTAATTGCCATTTCATCTTAATTTAATAAGAAATCCTTTTGGTTAAAAAAAAAAAAGCTTATACATGAAAAGAAATTATTGAGTTAATGACAGCATAATGAATATGGATTGTAATACAAATCTCCTGAAGAGATTCCAACATTCCAGAAACATGGCCAAGTGTCATTATATTTAAAACAATGCAAAAACGTTAGTCTCACATGCTTCAGGTTTAATACTAGCGACACGAAGGAAAACAACCTCAAATATTTTGATTGGAGTGATTGACTCCTTCCCACTAAGAAACTTAGTTGTGAGTTTCAGAGATCTTTTCTGCCATCTCTCCTGTCTCACAAAGTAGTTAGTTGAAGCACCATTTCTATGTTTGCACACACCTCTGATAAAATACCTATTATCTTCTGGGTCACAACCCTACCTGCCTGATCTACAGACTGTAAGTTCCATGAGGTTCCATGACTGGTACAGAGGTAAACAAACAGGAAAAATTGGATCTGCCAACAGTTTTTTTTTTTTTTTTTAGATTTTTGTAAAGTTCATTCATTTATCACTCTCTATGGCTGTGTTTGCTCTATAATGGGATAGTTGAGTGGTTATAACAGAGATCACACTGGCCCACAAAAT
Organism: Tamias sibiricus; assembly: GCA_025594165.1. Classification (NCBI taxonomy): domain Eukaryota; kingdom Metazoa; phylum Chordata; class Mammalia; order Rodentia; family Sciuridae; genus Tamias; species Tamias sibiricus. The sequence continues at coordinate 122,828,302 of CM046666.1, read as the reverse complement.
CTAAACTATTTATTATCTGAACCTTCACAGAAAAAGTTTGCTAATTCATTAGCTAATAAAGAGATTTTTGCAAATAAATACATAAATAAATGAAGAAAATTAATATTGTTCCACAAATAATCATCTAACACACAACCAAAATTAATTCCTTATATGCCTGGAAATTAAATGATTTATCATGTAGTTGAATTCAGTTTGGTCACTGTTAATATACATCAAAGGATATTAAACATATCTAATTTATTTCAGTCTTGATAATTTTGTTCTATCACTTTGCTGAAGTATTTGGTTGTATTTATATAGCAGTATGAACTCCTGATACCAAGTACATTGTCCTATTTACGAACTATGATTTAAGGCAAACTGACTCAGAAAGACACTTAAAATTTTATTTGGACCTTTAGGCCCATTTTGGACTCTAATTGAGATTTTTTTTTTCACAATGTACGTATATAAGAAGAATGAAATAGCAGACTTGCCCAGAATTAATATTGCAATTAGCAATCCTAGCTCATACTTATAGATCCACTACTTGTGTGCCAGGCCCATACAAAACACCTTATCTGCATTACCTAACTTAGTCTTTACAACAACTTTATGAAATAGAGATCATTATTTTTTTATTAAAAACAAGAAGATTGAGATTTAGAGAAAATACACACCCTGCCTAAAGTCACACAGCTAGTAAGTGGAAGCCCAGAACTCAGTCTTCAGCTTTTGTAAGTTTATGACCCTGTTCCTTCTGAAACACTATGGTGTCTCAATGCTGTATGTTGAGTTATGTACCTGTATTGTTACACCAAGATGTCATGTTAGCCAGCTTTCTGTTACTATAACAAAATTCTTGAGATAATCAACTTACAAAAAGAGAAGGTTTATTTCACCTTACAATTTTGAAGTTTTCAGTCCATGATCAATTGGCCCCATTGCTTTGAGCCAGTGGCAAGGTAGTACATTCACCTTGTGGTCCTGCCACAGGGTGAATGTACAAAGCCTCTTAGTTACAAGCCAGTGAGTAAAAAGAGAGGGAAAAGTCCAGGGTCCCAGAGTCCTCTTCAGGGACATGCCCTCAAAGACCTAAGAACCTACCATCAGGTCCCATCTGTCAAGACTTCCACCTTCCAAGAGTGTCACCATAGGGACCAAAGCTTTTATACATTGACCTTTGGGAAGCATTCAAGATTCAAACTATAGCAGATATTTACCACATCATAAAAATCATGTTCTTGAAAAATAGTCAATTATCTGGGGACCATCTAATTTAATAATGTTTTAGTCTATTTGGGCCACTATAACAAATGCCAGGGACTAAGTGGTTTATAAATAACAAAAAATTAGTACTTATGGTTCTAGGCACTGGGAATTACAAAATCAATGTGCCAATAGGTTCCATATCTGACTTACATCCACATTCATAGATGGTGATTTCTTGCTGCATTTTCACATAGTAAAAGAGGCAAAGACGCTCCTGTGGGCGTCTGTTGAGAGTACATGAGGGCATTAATCGCACTTGTGTCCTTATAATTACCTTTTGAATTTCACACCTCTTAATACTATCACTTTGGCGGTTTGAATTTCAATATGTGAATTCCAGGGAGATACAAACATTTATTCCATAGCAAATAATGTTTAGTAAAAATAGCAGAATATGAAATTGAATACATCATTATCCTAATTCTATAGATGTATAGTAAGATCTTGGCTTGATGAAACGATGTTTCTCTTTGAAACAAAAGTTTCCTTCACAGACTTACTTCATACTTACTACAAAAGTAAGGAATTCCCCAGGCTCAGTTCTCAACTGTGATGCAAATCCACTGAAAGTGATATACAAGTGCTCAATGCCCTGTATTAAATGCCCTTTTGCTTAAAATAGTTAATTCTTATAGTGAATTCCAAGATATGAGTGCTAGATTGATTGAAACGAACTTTGTGCAGTAGTAATTTGGAGCAGAATTGTGATTTTTGTGTTTGTGTTAGTCAGTTTTCTGTTACTGTAAGAAACTACCTGAGATAAACAATTTATGCAGAAGATATGTGTTTTTGGTTCCTAATTTTGAAGTGTTTAGTCCATGACTGAGTCCATTGCTGAGGGCTTCTGGTGGCATATCAAAGTAGAAGCAAGTGAGGAAGGAAGGCCCTTCACCAAAGTCCTGATGCAAAAGACAGCAAGAGAAAGGGACTAGGGTTCCACTATCCCCTTGTTGGGGAGCATGTGCCTAGTGTTCTAAGACCTCCCATTAGGCACTTTTAAAGGCTTTAACCATCTTTCAATTGTGCCAACCTGGGAACTAAGCTTTAATACTGGGTCTTTGGAGGACATTTAAAATCCAAACTATAGAAGTACCTCTACAAAATTTGTTCCATCTTTTCTACTCTTTTCCTGCTGCTTCAATAGTCATTAAGTTTCCCTGTTATCATCACAGTTCATAGGACAGCAGCATCTTCAAAACTTCAGACCTGGGGTAAGATGCATGACCCATAGCCAATTTGTATGTGGGGGTGGGGGGTGGGAAATGAGGGATGGTGTCTCTCACCTTCTCTTGTACCTGTGATTCTTAAATACACAGATTCCTGAGGACCTGCCATTAGAGATTATTATTCAGTAGTTGTACAATGGATTCCAGGGAATTAAATTTATTTTTAGTAGTTGTCAGAGTCTGGTATTTTATTCTACTTGAAAGCTACTAAGTTAGCCTGTTATGGTTTCATGAATCCTGGCAGAAGATATGAGACTCCAGGGTCAGAGACAAAGGACTATTATGATTCACAGCATAGCAAGCAGCATAAGCAGCATGTTCAGTGTCAATTCCCCTTTCTCAAATCCTGCAAGAATGATATGAAAGAATAAATATAGCATGTGCAGTAGGCTTACATCAGAGAAATATGGGGTAATCAGAGGAATATTGGGCTTGGACTTGGGGAATTCACTACTTTTATAATAAGCAACAGGTGAGTCTGTGAAAGAAACTTTGACTCACAGGGAGACATCACCTTACCAAGGTTGCTTAATGTAAACACAACCCTGAGAAATAATCTGGATAAAGGTCAGGGTCTTGCATTCTGGGAACACCCCATCATAACATACAGGGATGCCCAGGACTCAAGGAGGATTGCTTCTTCCAACAACAGCTTCAAGGGTGACTATGATACGAAGTCAGGTTGAGGAATTCTAAAGTACTGCTGCTGTACCTCAGTGGATCCTGGATCTGGCTTTGAGGCAGTATAGGTGACCACCTTCACAGTGTACTGAAATATTACTCCTCCCATCCAACAATACAAGTTGGAAAAACTGGAGAAGTGGACATTAGGCCAGATCTCCAGAAACAACTTCCAGAATTCTACAGATATGACCTTGCAAAGGAACTGTTCCCTTGGGGGGCAGTGTCTGGGACCACTGGGTTCAAGAATATACACTGAAGTGTCAGCTTCAGGATGAGAAAACTGAAGCCAAGAAGCAGCCAGTGCTGTGCTGCATTCAGCACCCCAGAAGCTGCAGAATAATCCTGAAAAGTCAGCAGTTCCTGACTTTCCAAAACTTTCTTGTCACCCCAAAGAGTCAACAGTTGTAGAAATGTCCTTGGCCTCAATTTCAAACTTCAGGTGAGTATTTTTAATTAATAGAATCAAATGCAAACCCAGAATTCTATTTCCAAAGAAAGGAGTCTAAGAAATGTGATTTCAAGCTCTCCAGCTTCTATGGTATAGGAAAACACCAGAAATGAGATAAGGATGAAACTAGTGTGAGCCAATTTGTACAGTCTTTATGCTCCTATTTCTGCTCCTTAAGGGTAAGGGTCCTTTCTTTTCACACTCTCCATGGTCCTCAGAAAATGCTAAGCACATACTAAGTGCACACAATAAGTCCCCCCTAACTAAGAAAGTCCATTATATCATGGGAAATTCAAATGGACTCTTTAAAATGTATAATGTCTTGAAGTTGTTTGATTCAGCACTTGATGTGATGTGGAACCTGTCAGGGAAACCATGTTCCAAAGGATTTTTGAGGAAATCATCCTCTGAGCCTTAGATAGTTTTAACAAAGATTCAATCATACTTACTGATCCTAACATCTATTTAAATCTCTTTCTTTTCTAGAATAAGACAGTACAACTTCTTTAACTTTCCATGATAGATAATATTTGCTTTTGCTTTGTTTTTTTTTTTCATAGATCTCCAATTTCTTCTTATGTTTAAAATTCTTAAAACAGGAAGCAAAAACTGAATATCACATTTTAATATTATCTACCTAGTCTCAGAACAATGAAAATTACTTTCCAGTGAACAAAAGGAATTGAGGATGATGGGCTTCCCAATGGCTTCTCCCCTTACTGTTTGGAGGATCCTCATAATAATATGTCCTACAGTAGGGATGCTGTGCCTTGCCTCTCATTATTGAAGTGGGAGGAAAGATGGAGGCCCTCCCTTGCCATGTACCTGGACAATCAACAGATGGACCAGGGACTTAAATTCAGCCACCCAGGACTCTTAATCTAGAGGTCATCTCCAAAGGTGACAAGAGTGATTGGGATCCCTTCAGAGAAAGTGGATTGATTGAATTCAGAGGTGACAGCTGCAGATACTGTTATCCTGACAAGACTGATCATGTCCACTAAGAGGCAGAGGAGGTTGTCTGCTGTTTTCTCAGAGATGCTTGGTTCCTTGGTTCCTTCCTCATTTTCCAAGTCCAGCGTTTCATCTCCAGCCTCGTGTATCAGGTAAGCATACAATACCCTGCCCATCGATTTGTTTTTTCCTTAACGTAACTGGGGCCAGTTTCTGTTGCTTGCAACTGATGGACCAGACTAGGCGAGCACTTATCCATTGTGGTCATCCAACCACACTGACATGTGGTTGTGAGGGAGACTGGGAAGGGCTTTGGCCCACTCCCCACCTCATGCTTCCTTGACTCTGATTCAGAACATGCATCGATTCAACCAGACAGTTAGGGAAGCATTACTTCTCCCACTTTGCCAATACGTAAAAATGGCAAATATTTCAAGATAGGAAAAAAAATCAACAAGGTGATTAGTGAATATCATCTTGTCAAAGACCTACAAAGCCCAAACCCAAAATGGAAATTTTCACTATTTTATACTGATGATACCCAGTATGAACTTGGATGACCTCTGGTCAAGCCCAGAGAAGGCCACCCTACTGGGATGCAATGTCACGACAGCAGAAAGACTGGTTTCTGTGACCTTTTCCATGTCATCTTTGGTGACTTTTACTCAGCTGTGAGCACCTAGCACCCTGTTTTTACATGGCATTGAGGAGTGAGTAGTTTTCTCACACTGTCTCCAGGCCATTCACAGATTGCTGCAGACCAGGCCTGGTGTGAGTCCACTTTTGCTCTCCAAATCCCCTCCCAATTACTTCCCCAGGGACCTCTTCCCAGCTAGTTAATCTGAACAATTTTCATTTATTTATTTATTTTTTATTCTAAGTTGTTATATATGACAACAGAATGCATTACAATTCATATTACACTTATAGAGCACATTTTTACATATCTCTGGTTGTATACAAAGTATAGTCACACCATTGGTGTCTTCATATATGCAGTTAGAGCAATGGTGCCCTTCTCATTCCATCATCTTTTTAAAATTTTTATCTCCTTGCTCCCCCTTTCCCCTCCCTCCCCATTGGCCTTTCTATTGTTCCTCTACTGCTCCTATGCTCCCTGTCCCAACCCCACTATGAATCAGCCTCCTTATATCAGAGAGAACATTCGGCATTTGGATTTTTGGGATTGGCTAACTTCACTTAGTATTATATTCTCCAACTTCATCCATTTACCTGCGAATGCCATAATTTTATTCTCTTTTATTGCTGAGTAATACTCCATTGTGTATACATACCACATTTAATCTGAACAATTTATACAGGTTTAGTTCTGGAGAAATTGCTAACACACCTCTTAGCAGTTTGGGCTGGACTTGCCTTTGGGGGGCACCTTGTGTGTATCTCCCTTGTGTTCTGCAGCACACATTGAACCTGCCTTTCTTAGGCTTTCAGCAACTTCAGCACAGGGAGTGGAGATCATGCCTTTGTATCTCTGGCACCCACCACAGTGCTTGTCATATGGTAGATGCTGAAGAATTAATCCATCAAATGTGTTCTGAAACGTCAATTGCTCATTCTTCTCAAAAATTATTTTAATTTTGGAGGCTGGGGCTGTAGCTCAGTGGTAGACTGCTTGCCTTGCACGTGTGAGGCACTGAGTTTGATCCTCAGCACCACATAAAAATAAATAAATAAATAGAGATATTGTGTCCAGATACGACTAAAAAATATTTTTTTTAAAAAAAAATTGTTTTAATTTTGGCAGGAGATATTTTTTGAAGACCATGTCTAATTCCAGAGTGGAGTGCACCTTTGTGGAGCTAGTCGTGATGCTTTGCTGACTGGGGAGATATTGGGAGGTACAGGTGTTCCTGTTCCTGCAGTCACCGTTGCCACTGCTATATCAGGGATGATCGTGGCCACCAAGGGTTTCTCACAGAGGGTGACACACTCAGCTCAAACCCTTACCAGAATCCTCTGCAAATATTGCCACTACACAATGCAATAGGCTGACAACAAATCCCTAAATTTCAAGTAAGTTTCAAAAAGAATGCAAAAGACAGAAAAATTGAAGTGAACATATTTTCAACAATAGATAGAAGTAGTAAACTTAAAGCTTCTGTCTCTTTAGAGGCAGCACACAGGATGCTCAGTGGCAAGTCTGTGGGCCCCCTACGTGGCTTGAACCACTCACTCCTCCACATGACCTCTTTGCTTCTGCTGCTGGGGGCGGGATAGGGGGACGTGCTTTCTACAGGGCTGGCAAAGTGCCCATTAAGATCCTCTTTTCTTGGGACTGATTCCCCTTGGTCACAACTTAATTACTTGGCACAGTTGGTGCAGTTCTGTCTCTTGGGACACTGACCTGAGTGTAATTTCAATGTACATGACATAGAGGGTACAGAGAAGATGTGACTAAAATGTACAGGAGATAGTAGATGTGGCTTAGGATGTGCGTGGGGCAGACAGGGGATAGCAGATACAATTTAGAAAATGAACTGTGGGGACAGGGTGAAAGATGGATCAGGAGTTAAGACTGGGCCAATCAGTACAAAGGACATTTACAATCATCTACAAGATGGTGAGGTGAGGGCTTCCTCTATGCAGCCACAGTGTGACATGCAGGAACAGACTTAAGAGATGTTCCCTCCATGGCATATGAATGCAGGAGCAGGAAGACCCCTGAAAGACCCTGAGGTATATGGCATAGGGGACAGAACTGCCACAGTTCTGTCGACGATGGCATTCACTGAAATAGGATGCAAAAAGGAGTTTGTACAGGCAGGAAGGAAAACTGATTTCAGTTTGAACATTTTTAAGATGTAGTGCCCTTGGAATATCCAGGTGGAGCTGTCCAGCAAGCCTGTTTACATATGGACTAGAAAAAAGGTCTGGACTAGAGATTTGGATTTGTTATGTTAAAGTCACTAGCTATGTGAGCTCAGAAAGTTAATTAACATCTCTTGGCATCAGGTTTTCATCTACAAAATGAGGATAAAAATAGTACCTGTTTTATATGACTGTTACAAATATTAACTAACTTAATATCTGTAAGCTTCACAGAACCACCTCTGGCACTAGGTAAGGGTATTAGCTATTATTATTGTTGTTGTTGTTGTTGTTGTTGTTGTTGTTGTTATACCTCTTGGCAAGATATTCTTATTACGTGTATTCTTTACCTGTCAACTTTTTGCTTTCTCTTGCCATCATCCTGGGTGAAAATCTTAGTTCTCACAACTCATGAGGAGTTTCACAGTGGGCTTTATCTTTATGCATTTTGTCTTTTAAAAAAATACAAAACAAAACACATAACCTGAAATGATGTGTGCTTCTTGCTAACTGGAAAATTCCCTAGGAAAGCCTGAAATGCAGTCTTGATTACTATTGCTCCTCCCTGAGCCCACACTAATGCTCCAACCAGGGTTTAATGAGGAATACATACACTACTAACTGAGACCTCTGTTGTTTTCGACAACACCCCCTGCCCTCTTCCATTATTGAATTAAGATACATGCCTTGTACAAAGAAGAAGGTACAAATCACCTATAACCAAGACCTGACCACTGCATGGCTATTTACTTCTGGTCTATATTGGGCCATTTCTTCCTTTGTGGAGATGGTGAGCAAAGCATCCCCCACCCTGGCCCACAATGCCTGCCTTTTGACCCTGCTCCTGCAGATCCATGCAGGTGACTTCAGACACTTAGCTCTCAGTAGGACCATTGGGTTTCAGCCAGTTGTCAGGCCGAGAGTGAATGCAGCCTTCACGCTAGTGCCCTGAATGAACTCCAGCTGAAGCCCTGATGGTCTCAGGGTCTCTGCTGGAGCTTCAATTGGATTAGTTACCCATTAGTTCTTCTTCTGACCCTGGGTACAGGGGTGCAGGCACGGGTAAATTAGAAAGGGCTGCTTTTAAATGAAGGGAGCCCTGCTGAGGGTGCTCTGTAAATCATCCCAACCAGAAGGACCAGCTCAGCCAGGATCAAAGGCTTGGAAGAGGGCTGCACATCATTGAACCTCCCCCACTGCCTCCACCCCCAGCACTTCCCTGGTGGAGAACCTGCTGAGGTGGGACACCACCCGGAGATACTCCTCTGTTACATCTCTATCCAGCACCAGGAACAGGTGTGCTTACTGAGCACCTTGGATTAACTCAACAAAGTTTTTCAAACATTTTCATCCATCTTATGTGGGAGAAATTAGGTGCACACACACCCAAGTTTGCCACTGCAAATTAACTAGGTATGCTGTCTTGACATTCTGTTCAAAGACAATATCAAGGATCCAAAAAAAATTAGTTATTAACATGAAGATGTAAAGTTTATAAGCCAGGGACCAAGGTGGGGGAAGATACTATTTTAACATTCTGATCATGTAGGAAGGGTAGATCATGCCCTGAGCCTTGAATCAGAGGAAATCAAAGTCCACAGTATCCAAACCCCTAATTGCTGCTGGTTTGAATTTAGCAGCAAATTGTACATAATACCAATAAATGACCTTTCTTCAGGGGTACACTGGCATGATTGTTGGGACCTTGTAACAAATACCTAGTGCCATTTAATGATGGAATGACATATCAATGATATGCAAATTTTTACAGCACAGCAATTAAGCAGTTTAGAATTTTACGACAGTGTTTGGGCTTTCTACAACAAACAAAAAAGGGGGCCAATAAAGGGCTGTGATGGATGGGCTAATCCCCACTGGAAATATACCATGTAATGCTGTGGAGACAATACATTATGGATAGCATTGTGATGATTGGTTGTTAATCTCCCTTCCCAGCCTCCCCACCACCACCGTGTCCCCTGTAAGCCCGTGGTCTCACCCCTCCCTGCAGCCCGAGGCTGAGGACTGAGTGGCAGCAACGTTGTTGGGACACGAGTCTGGGGTACAGATGGGAAAGTTGGGGCATGGAGATCTGCTGCGTGTTCCGAATGCAGAGCTAAAGGGGCTCACATGGAGGCAGCCTGTCAGCGGGGGACAGAACTGGGGGCCATATGCTGCTCTTCTTCTCCCTTCTGTCACCAAGTCTGCTGCCTCATCCTTCTGTCAGGGGACACTTTAATGATGAACATGTTTTAAACAGTTTTGTTTACCTAGCAACAGCTTTTCTAAGAGGGGGTCTTAATTAGTCACCTTAAACAATTTTTGGTTTAGATTTTTTTTTTTTTTTTTTAAGCATTCATTCATTTGTTCATTCATCTGGAAGAATCTCTCTCTTGCTCATTCTGGGCACACACCCCCCCCCCCCCCCCCCCCCCCCCCCCCTCCCCTGGAGGCTGTTGTTACTGTTTCCATGAAAAACTGTGTCTGCATTACAAAACTAGTTTTAATAGCTATATGCCATTTTTCTTTCTTTCATACATACTTTAATACCACAATTAGCTTTGAAGGGTAGATTTTTCTCCACTTGTCAGAGGCACTATTCCTTTGTGAAGCTCTTTAATAGGATCTGCATTTTAAAATGGAATCCCATTTGGTGAATTTTTTTTTTTTTTTCCATAATTTTGTACTACTGGTTGTGGTCATTTCCACGTCAAAGGAGCAGGCTCAGAGATGATTTAACAATTCCCTCTGTCAGGACAGAAAAACAGAAAATTCTACTTTTAATTTCATCTGTTATGTTATTGGTTTTCTTTTCAAATTTGATTCCCACCGAACAGTGAAAGCAAAATAGCTTTCTGCTATTTTCTGAGTTACTTTTCCATTTGGGTACCTTTATTTAGTATAAAACATTTTGAATTCTAATCTATAGATTTATGTTAATGAAAATAATGCCAAACTTTAAAAATCTGTTAAAGTGTAAAATATTTAATTTGGAATAAATTAAGATTCCAAATCTGCATCATCCAAAATGTTGAGAATGAAATGTTTTTCTTTTCTTTCCTTCCCTTTTTCCTTCCTTTCATTTCTTTCTTTTATTCATTCTTCCTTTCTCTTTCCTTCTTTTTTTTTTTTTCTTTTTGTAATGAAATTTGCAGAGTGGTTTAACAACCAAAAGACAATTCTACCAAATGTGCTTAATCATTAACTCTCATTAGACAATAGCTCCCATAAAAAATGACACAGGCTAATTCCTGAAGGACTACCTCTGCTTTTACATTATTGAACCAGATTCTTCCTTATTGTAAAAGAACAACATCTCTTTCAAGCCCCTGGCTGTTTCCATTAGAACCTGGGATCAGCTTAAGCTGTGGGAGTATTTACCACCAAGGACCAAGCTTCATGTTTATTCATAACAAGGGCGGAGTGAGTAAAATGTAGTTGCCCTGGAAGTAGAAAAGGGCTGGCCCAGAAGATATTTCTTAGAATAAATATCACATTTTTTATGTAAATGCTAACTCACAATAAGGGGAGGTTAGGAAGACTAGAAGTACTTTTAATTAGGCAAAAGGAAATGAAGGGAAGGGTGGGGGAATGGGAATAGGAAAGATAGTAGAATGAATGGGACATTACTATCCCAGGTGCATATATGATTACACGAGCAGTGTAATTCTACATCAAGTACAACCAGAAGAATGAAAAGTTATACTCTATATATGTATAATATGTCAAAATACATTCTACTATCATGTATAACTAACAAGAACAAATAAAAATATTAAAAAATAAATGTTTTTATTGGTAACTTAGTTTATGTTTTAGTAATTCAATAATGACTTTTAATTAGACGTTTCTTTTTCTTTGTACAAATTATAATATTTTAAAAGTAGGCTTTTATTTGGAACTCTAAAGATGAAATTTTCATGGTCAACTGATTTTTAGAATTTTTCAATTAGTAGATTTAATCCTCAACCTCTGAAACCACTGATTTTTTTTTTTTTTACTACTATTTTTATAGTTTTGCCTTTTCTAGAATATTCTATAGTTGGAATTATATGATATATAACCTGCCCAGATTAAATTATTTCACTTATCAATATGTATTTAAGCTTCTTCCATTTCTTTTCATGGTTTTTTATCACCAAATAATATTCCATTATACAGATATAAGAAGATGAATTTTTATAGCATTTAATTATCCCATTACTGCCCAAATGAGAAAAATCTATCTTTCAAAGGTAGATGGTATATATATATATATATATATATATATATATATATATATATATATATATATTATATGGTTGATTTGATTCTTAAATTTGGAGATAAATTTGAAAAAGTTGTTTGAAATACTTTCAAAGTTTGGCCTTGAGTTTGGGCTAACTAGTTGAATATGGTATTATAATTACTATAAGATACATAAAACATTAAGTGCAAAAAATAGAAAATCCTCAAAGCTACTTTGGTCAGGGAAGGATGCTTCATCATGGTTAACCAAAATGTGTCATGTCATCCCACCTATATGCCAAATAGGGAGGGACAAAGCATTCTAGTGTGTGTCTCTGTTAGAGACTGCACAGGGAGGAGGACTTACTGTCATCACTGAAAAACTCTGCCAGGAATTCTGTGTCAAGAAGGTGGGCACAGCAAGTCACTGTGGCCGACTTTTGAAGAATCACCTGGAGGAAGCCCCTACTTTAGGTATTCTAGGCTAATAGGTACATATTACCCCCAAGAAAAGAACAGATCAGAAACCTTTTGGTTGATGAAGTCTGCCTCTCTGGATATCAGTGGGTGTGGACAGCCAGCTGGTCATGAAGGATAAGGATGAAGTTGTATAGAAATCAGGAGTCTTTAGGCAGGAAAGGAATTGATTGAAAGGTGATTTCCCTTTTCAGAATCAGACTGAGAAATTAAGGTGGTTCCAGGTCAAGTGCAAAGGCTAATTCCTGAGGGACTACCTCTGCTTTTTACGTTATTGAACCAGATTCTTCCTTATTGTAAAAGAACAACTCCTTTTTCAAGCCACTGGCTGTTTCCAGTGGGACCGGCTTAAGCTGTGGGAGTATACATAAGGTACATAAAACACAGGTCAGAAAGATCCCAGTCTCCCTAAAGTGAAGTGAGGTCTCCAAACCCAGCCTAACTCAGGGGGCCAAGTGCATGGGACACCATGTGAAGCTGGGGCTGGAAGCTGACCTGGGAACCACCTCCACAGTGGGTTTGCTTCACAAGTGGATGTGCCCTGAAGGAGCAGGAGCAGAAAACCCCAAGGCCCACTGCAGCCAGCCCCCAGGGATCTGAGATTGAAAAGCATGCATGAGTCTAATGGGGGAGGTAGCACTGGGGGAGACAGTGGGCATAGCAAGGGCCATGGGACAGGCAAATGTTTCCAACTCACTCTCACAACTGGCCTGCTGAAGCAGGGTGGCTTGTAGTCACTAATTGACCACAGTGCTAGTGGGGGATTCTGGGAGTTGGGCAGCCTCAAGAGGAATGCTTCCTGCTTGAGTCACTTACAAATAAAAAAACAAACAAATAAATAAATATATAAGCTAATGAATGTGGCTTCGTTTGTAGTCCTCCGAACCCATGAAGAGAAATACACCCTAACATGTTCCAGCAGGACTCCAACTGAGGAATAACTCTTCCGCCGTGCCAGAAGGCAAGGGGAACTGGACTCTGCCTCCTCCACGGAGAAGTCTAACACTGCTGGGGAAAAAAAAAAGCCACGACTGCAAACACAGTCAGGTGAGACTGAAGGACAAACTGAGGCTGAATGTCAGGCAGAGAAAAACAAATTCCTTGTTAATGAGTAATTCAGCATGAGTCTTTCGTCAGGCATATTACAGGCCTATAAATTCTTTGCTGTTATGCAGGATAGTTTTTTTTTTTTTTTTCTTCTGAAGAACACATATTTTAATAATGAATTTTACCAGCACAGATATTAGGATTCATGTTATAATCAAATGCATCTTGCATTTGTGCTTGGCATCTGTGGAGTGGTTGTTGTTAGTGGCAATGTTTGAGTTTGGTCACAGCTGCTTATTTTATTGTCATTTCAATTGAGTCACATGCCTGGTTTGTACTACGCGAGTTGAGCTATTGTTAATGGTTATTTGATTGTTGTTGGAGAGCTTTTTGTGGATAACTTCTGACAAGACTTTATTTTTTAAATCATCATCAATGGGTATAGTTGACTTAGAAGAAAATCCCAGAAGAACACCTGTTAAACAAATGCTGCACACTGATAATCCTGTGGGCATAGACATATTGTTGCGTGGCAAATCTCAGGTCAGAAGAAAGCATTTCTCTGTAATTTATTTGAATTCCATTAATTAAATAACTTTTGTCTTTCTTAGTGGCATATAAAATAACAAAGCATCTTTCCATGAAATGTTCCTTAGTTACATAGCAGATAAACTGCTGCATGAAAAACTATCATTTTTTCCATTGATGGCCAGGTAGCATTTACCAACTAATCCCATGAGATGTCTGCTTGGTTGTTTATCTAACATAATGCCAACACTTTAAATATGCTTTGCTTTGATAAAATACAAGTACTTTAATTTCTCAAACCTGCTACTACTTTACTGTATAAAATTTGAAAAAGTATCTGGGGAAATTTTTCATCATTTCCAACAATGTATCATCTATCTATAAGATGTTCTAATGCTCTACATTAAGCACACATTATATAAGTTTCTAGTGATGTTTGTATGTGTCTATATTATAATTCTTATGGAATGCTATGGTCAAATACATTTGTATATGCTTTTCTAGCCAGGATAATATTAGCTGTGCTCCACTTTACAATTAAGTCAAGATACTCAGGGAATCGATTCTGATGCCCAGAGTAAGCAACATAAGCAGTCCTGCTTATAGAAGATATTTTAATGTCAACTTACATTTAGTTATTTGTTCAACAAATATTACTGAATGCCTATGATGTAGTAGGCACTGTGATAAACATTGGGAACAGAAGTAAACAAGCACATACCACATCAACATTTAACCAATATCTATTTACACACTAGCAAATGACATTTGTGCTGTAGCTTAATTAAGTAAACCAATAATATCCCTTAAAAATGGTGTACTAAAAGTTTTACAGATCTATGCATAGTACTATATTTATCCACGTTACACTGAAAATACTGTGTAGGGTATCTATTGTTAGAAATAAAGAGTGAAAGAGAAGATTGCTATCACTATTGCTAGAATTCTCTAAAGACTGTCAAAATTGTAGTTATTAATACTCCACAGTGAAACCTCACTACTTGCTATGGCTTCGGTTCCAATTTCTTTTCTCCTGCCTGGTGAAGGGGCTGGATCACATGGGAGAGGAAACCCCAGAGGCTGGACGATGACTTTGCCAGAGCTTCCCCATCTACACCCTCCCCACTCACACCATCTCATATTCCTGGCACTCTGAGTCTTACCAATCTGACTTTTGGAAGTAGAGGAGCCTTTCTCTGCAAGGCAGTTGCTCTTCAGTTTTAGAGAACAAAATAATTACACGAGGAGTTATCAAAATGCCGATTCTTAGGCTCCATCCCGCAAAGATCTTGATTCAGTCAAGCAGAGTAGAGCCCGAGGATTCTGGTGCAGGTGGTTTCTCATCCGTAAGCCCTAGGACGCAAAGCAGGGCTTGCCTAAATTTATTTTCTGCTTCATTTTCCCCCGAAACCCACAGTAGCCTTTTTTAAAATTTCCTTGTACTGGGGATTGAACTCAGGGGGCACTCGACCATTGAGCCACATCCCCAGCATTTTTTTTTTTTTTTTTGTATCTTATTTAGATACAGGGTCTCACTGAGTTGCTTAGGGCCTCACTAAATTGCTGACGATGGCTTTGAACTCACGATCTTCCTGCCTCAGCCTCCAGAGTCGCTGGGATTACAGGTGTGAACTACCATACCAGGCCCATAGCAGACTTTTAAAGCAAGGGGTACCCACTCATTCCTTCATCAGTTACCTAAGAAGAAAGGGTGAGTCAGTCTGTCTGTCTTTCTCTCTCTCTCTCCCCTCCCCCATACCCACACCACATAAAGAAAAAACTGCTAAAACAAAAGAAGACTCCAGTTCTGGTTCTATTCACAATGAGTGCTAGATTTACCTTTTTGTAGTAAACAGCCATAAGAGCAGACAAAATATACAGAGCAACTGTTTTTAGGAGTAGATTAACAATGCAGGTTGTCATTCTTGAGAGAAAACTCAGGAGGTACACTCCACATTCACCCCGCTTCCTCCCTGAGACACAGCAGACAGAGCAGCTCTGTCCCTGGGCTCCTGTAGAAGCAAGGACAGGGATTTAAGGCTGGTGAGGCAGCTGCTACTGGCAAGGCAGGCAAGGAGGTTAACAGGCAGTAACGGAGCCCCAGAGTCTATGCAGATGTCCTCATGAAGTGTGGCTGGACCAAGGCGCTGCATGGGCAGGGGTCCGCTACAGGAGACCTGCTGGAGAGCAGTTATTGGTAGGTGTTGGATTTCTAGAACTCTTAGGTGAGGAAGGAGCTGGATTTCCAACCAGGCTTATGGGGGAAACACTATCAACATCCTGGACAGTAGCTGAGCCACCATTAAGGCCAGACCTTTCTGATCAGGTCGTTTCCAGGTTAAAATTCTTCCTGGACTCCCCCTGTTTTCAGGAAAAAGCAGTAAAATTCTTATGCTAGCCTTCAGCATGGGGTATGCCCTGACACCATTCCAGCCACATCCCCTTGCTGTTCCCTGGTTCTCTGCACACAGGCAGCCCTTTGTTAACTCCCTCTGACCTCAGGGCCTTTAACCAGGCTTTTCACCCTGAGACACTTATTCTATTCTATCTAGCCAGACTGGATATAAAAAGTAAGGCCCAGTTGTATGTTGATTATACAATTTAAATATGAAGACAAAGATTAAAAGCCAAAGGATGAAAAAAGATATTCCATGCAAACAATAAATATTAAAAGCTGGAGTGTCTGTATCAATACCACAGTAGACACTTCAAAGCTAGGAATATTAGCAGAGATAAAGAGAGATACATAACAATGATAAAAGTCTAGTTCATTGAGGAGATAGTAATCTTTAATGTGTATGCATTTAATAAAAGAGCTTCAAAATAAGCAAAACCCAAAGGAATAAAAGGAGAAATAGACATATCTACTGTTAACAGGGCAGATTTACTTCATTTCAGTAATTACTCGAACAAATAGGAAAAAAAAAATTCAGCAAGGGCATAGAAGACTTGAACAATCAATGTTGTTGAATTAGCATCTAGAAGGCTACCCCAACCTCTGCTGTACAAACATTCTTCTCAAGTGCACATGAAATATTCACCAAGACAAAACGATTCAGGTCCATAAAACAAATCTCAAGAAATTTTTAAACATTTGAATACAGTATATTTTCTGACCAAAACAGAATTGGAGATTAATCATCAAAAAATATTTGAAAAAAAATTAAATATTTGAACACTAAAGAATATACTTCATGGGTCAAGGAAGAAACAATCAGAAAATTTTTTAAATAATCTGAACTACAGGCTAATTAAAATATCATCTTTAAAGCAGTGTTTAGAGGGAAATTTATAGCATTCATAGAGTAAAAGAAGTCAGACACAAGGTGACCTATTGTGTGATTTTAATTTATGTAAAATACTATAACAAACAAGATTAATCTCTGCTCTCAGATACCAGGCTAGTGGGTCTCCTTGGGTAAGTATAGTCCACAGAAGGATGCTGTATTAGTCTGCCATGCTGCTATAACAAAAAGCCACAGGCTGGATGGCTTAAATAACACAAGCTTATTTTCTCCCAATTCTGGAGGACAAATGTCCAAGATCAAGGTGCAGGCAAGGTTGTTTACTTCTGAGGCCTCTTTTCTTGGCTTCTGATGGTTTCCTGCTGTATTCACCCATGGTCTTTTCTCTATATATGCACATGTCCCTTGGTGTCTCTTCCTCCACTTTTAAGGTCACCAGTCCTGTTGGATAAGGACCCTCATCCTTATGAGCTTATTAACCTTAATTACTTTAAAGGCCTTATTTCCATATACAGTCACATTGGAGTTGGGGCTTCAACATGGAAATTTTAGGAGGACACAATTAGTCATCACAGATACACAGGACAGTTTCTAGGGTGCGGTTAGTTTTCTGTTTCCTCACCGATTCCCTATGTTTCATCTGTATTCAGCCTTTTAAAATTAATGGATCAATTTACATATGGTAATAGACTTTTCTGTACGCCGAAGATATTCTTTGTAAGTGTAAAAAAAGTTAAAAGTTGAAAAAATTCATCATGCCGAAAGAAAAGAGAGATCCAAGGTAATGAGAATACTTGCCCCACATCCTGCTCCTACAGATTTCCTAAGAGCATGATCTCTAGAGTTAGCCAGACCAAGCGGATCCAGCTTCTTACTGCAGTGGTTAACAATTTCACTTCAGATCTTATTCTTCCTCAAAAGGGGAGTGGTGACACCATCAGTCCCTGCCTGGCAGGGCTGTTGTGGGAAGTAGTGCACTCCATGAACTTGAGCTCCATTAGAATTCCTGGCTACTCTTCCCTTCAGGGCTTCTCCTGTTCCTGGTGCCCAGTTAAGGACAGATCAATTCTGAGAGATGATGTGGCTTGTTTTCCAGTCTTGAGATTCCATTGTGGAAAGGAAAATTATTGGGAAAGTTGAGGATTCCTGCTACTTTCACAGAGTGCAACAAACTTTGGCAGAATTCCACACAGGTTCCTGGAAATTAGGGATGGAGCTAGACTTCAAGGACCCAAACTGAAGGATGTCCAGTTATCAAGTTTCCAGTTTATGTCTTTCTTTTTGTTGTTCCCCAAAACTACAATAACCTCCTCTTTTCCTCTCTCTAAATAAGAATATTTCTTCATCCTTTAAGGTTCACTTAAGTGCCACTAAACCTATGACCATATCGCAGGTTGCTTTAATCTGTTTTAGCCGTTCCCTTCTTGGACCTCCGGGGCCATCTGCTCTTTTATTGTACTCTTTAATTTCTTAATCACATTGCAATTGCATTGAAAGGTAACTGTTGTTTATTTAACTGTCTTCTCATTGAGATTATCAGCCATTAGAGAGCAGAGACACCCTTTCCCAGTGTTTTCTGCCTAGACTGTAAGCTCAGAGAGAATACCCCTCAGCTTCCTTCATGGTTTGAACCACAGTGCTACCTAGGGAGGTGCCTGGAGTGTGGTACTCGTTGAGCACTGTGTGGAAGGACGGAGAGGTTCTGAGGCTCCAGGTGTTGTCAGCGAATGCCTCAGGCCGAAACAGCAGCATCACCTGGAAGTGTTTCCAGGAAGATCTAAATAGCAGGCAAAGAAAATAGAGGAGACTTTTCTAAAGAATATGAAAATAGACCAGAATGGCATAATGTTGAGTTGAAAGAAATGGATCTGCTGGTAACCATTTCATTCTTTCCAGACTGGAGACCTAGACTCAACACCTAAATTTCTACAGTCCTCCCCTGGCTATTCCTACCTTCAGTGAAATCTTAGATTCTATAAAATCTGTTACTTATGTGCTTCTGTTTGCTATCTTTTTCACAAAGCTTATTGTTTGTTCACCTTTCTCTATGTGAATATTATTTTCTAAATCATTTTAATAGGTACTAAATAATCCATCACTGATGAAGGGCATAATTTATTTTGTCATTCTGTACTCTTGGAAACAGAGGTTGTTTCCCAGTATTGCTATGGTAAGTAATGCTTTGGTTATCTTTGTATAGAGATATGTAATTATTTTTCTGATTATTTCCTTAGGATATATCCCAGAGAATTCTACATGTGGGTTCTAGGTCAAAGTGCATGAGCACTATTTTTTTTTTTTTTTTTTTTTGGCTAATTGCTTCCCAGGATTCATACTATAACCAGGAATATATCAGAGTATCAGTTTTCAAACAAAAAGCTATCTTTTTAAAAAAATTGTAGAAACTGTACTCCAGAAGCCATCTTTGTGACTATATGTAAGGAGTTAATGAACAAATAAATAAAGGTATGAGATCTTCATTCAAGTGATGCTTAAGTATTTCTAGTGGCAATAATGGTAACAGGAGTGGAGGTCACGGGCATACTTTATCTACATTTTAATTTACCTTTCCAATGAAAAAAACAGTGCTTGATTACCACCCAAGTCCATCAGGCTGCTATAACAAACACCAGGAACTCCGTCACTTCTGAACCATGAAAATTTATTTGTCACAGTCTTGAGGCTAGAAGTCCAAGATCAAGGCAGCAACAGATTCAGCGTCTGGTGAGGCCAGTGCCTCACAAACAGCAACTTTTCCTTGCACACTCATACGCAGTGAAGATGTGGAAGAGATGAGCTAGCTCTTTTATAAAGGCACTAATCCCAATCATAAGGGCTCTGTCCTCATGACCTACTCCTGTCCCCAGGGCCCCACCTCCTAAAACTACTATCTTCTAGTTTAGAATTTCAATATGTGAATTTGCAGAGAATATAACACACATTCAGACCATAGAAATTATACAACATAAGAGCTCCCAGTGAAAAAAATATTGCCTGGGGTCTCAGAATTAAGAGAAAATATACTATGATATGCAATGCTGAAAAATTAGGCATGGCATGCTATCAAACATATATGTTCAATCTGCAAACTGTGGCTCTATTTTGTGACTCTACATCACTCAAAATACGGATCTAGTGAAGGAAGGAGACTCCATGTACCAAAATAAATTTTGTCAGGCCCAAAGCAGGATGTTTCTAGACTGATTCTGGAAATAAGGCCATTGGCAGGCTTTCCTGAGCTTGTCAGCGACCCCAGCAGGTGACTGATGAGGAGACAGCTCAGAAAACTCAAAGAACTGTCATTGAAAATTCTGAATCTAGAAATGTGAGGTGTGAAGGGTCAGGAAAGGGCTACAGGTAATGACACTTCTGAGATTGGGTGAGGTGAAAGGAGTCATGGTAGTGGGTCATGGGGACAGAGCTCCCTTCTGGTGGAGTTCCAGACAGAAGGTCCCAATAGAAGGTCTCTTTCTTCACCTTCTAAAACTCCGCCATCTCTCGTTGCCTTTTTTTTTCCTTCTGATTTTGACTGCCACTTCTTGGCCTCATACATTACCTCTCTCTGTCCACCTCTTAAATATTGGGTGTCCTTGTGATTTTTTTTCCTTTTCTTCTTATTTTGTACACTCAACTTAGAGTACCCCATTCACTCCCATGCATCTAATAACTCTCTGTTTATCTACCTCCCGTGGCTCTCTCAGCCCAGGACCCTCATGTACCTGGAGGCTTAGATTCTCCTTGCCTCCTTTGCCTCCTGGGCTCCTATTTCCTCATGCTGTTCAAGCCAGTGGTAAAATTTGGACCATTTTGTAAATCTTATAATTATTATTTTATTAGCAGTACTATAACAACTTAATTTGTTTTCCTCCTTGCACAAGGCATCTCATATATATTAACACAATTATTATTTAGAAGAACACTTAATTACAGCTACCATTATAGTTATGTTATGGATGCAGAAATGAAGGTTTAGAGGATAAAGAAGTTTGCCAGAGCTCGCATAGGTAGCAGAGCAAGC
Source organism: Tamias sibiricus (assembly GCA_025594165.1). NCBI lineage: Eukaryota > Metazoa > Chordata > Mammalia > Rodentia > Sciuridae > Tamias > Tamias sibiricus. The sequence continues at coordinate 122,807,365 of CM046666.1, read as the reverse complement.
ATGGTACCTTCTCCTCTATAGAACAGGCTGAGACTCTCCCTGGAAGTCATAAACACGTGTCATGCCCAGTCAGCTTTGTCTTTGTAAAGTAACTCTTCACCCAGAATTTAGGAGTGCAGTAGGATTTTCTGTGGACTGAGGAAAGGAGTAGGGAAGGCAGGGTTCATACATGGAAATGCCACCAATTTCACACGAAGTTCAACACCAAGGAGGCTTCAGTGGTCGCGACATGTCCTGGGCCACCACACTGAGGAGTTTCGCTAGGGCCTGGTCTACCCAGCCTGGCTTCCACCAATCCAAGAGGCTTCCACTCCCTTCTCCACCCTCTGCTCTCACCACTCACAGCCATCACCCAAAGCAATAGACAAATCTTTCATTTTATTTTATGCAAAAAGGTTTTTAGAAGTCTCTTCTCTGACATCTGGTAACCATGTTCTTGGTTATGCTTCTAGTGAAGCATTTGTCAAGGTTGTTTTATAGACAAAGGTAGACAAAGGTGCCTCCTTGTGTCATTTTTAATATATACAAAATATTCCTTTAGGACTCAATCAGGATCTAAAGCAGACATCCAATTCCACCACTCCTCTTTTCATACCTTCAACGGCTCCCTGTTATCCTTAGAAGAAAATCCAAATCTCTTACCTTAGTTTTCATGATTACCATTTCCTGGACAAGTGCACTTGTCCATCTTTGTTCTATTTTTCTCTCCATATTCTTTTTCTCTGGGCCAAGATACATGTGTTTTCTGTGCCTAGAAAGATGTGTCAACCACATCATCCCACCTCCATGCCCAGCCTGTCTGCCTAACTTCCTGTTACTTGTAGGTCTCAATCTAAACATCACTTCCCCTAAAACGCCTTTCCAGGCTGCCAAAGGCAGGTTTTATTTTTCACTCTGGGCTCTGATTTATTCATGCATGCTTCATTTTCTGTGTCCCACCTGCCAGTGAATCCCTTGAATTCAGGACCACAACTTTAACTTCCTGTCTACAAAGCCTAGTATACAACAATCAGATGGTTTAAAATAGGGGTTGGAAAGTTTTGTATGTAAATGGCCACATGGTTAATATTTTCATTCCTGTTGCAACTATTCGAGATTGTCCTAGTAGGATAAAAGCTAATGTAGACAACAGGCAAATAAATAGACATGTCCATGTTCCAATAAAACTTATAAAAATAGCTAGATTTGACCCAAGGGTCCTTGGTTTGCCAATCCCTGTTCCAGGATATAGAGAAGCCAGGCATGGTGGCATGCACTTGTAATCCCTGTAACTTGGGAGGCTGAGGTGGAAGGATCACAAGTTTGAGGCCAGCCTGGGCAACTAAGCAAGATCCTGTCTCAAAATAAAATAAAAAGATCTGGAGTATAGCTCAATGGTAGACTGCCCCTGGGTCAGTACTAAAAAAGGATGGGAAAAAAGATATAGTGAGAAAATGCCACTCCAATGAGTTCAATATGTTCTATAGACAGAACTATAGTCCACACATATTTAATCCACCAGTACCTCAGTACGCCAGCAATCTCAGCCAACTAATCAGCTAACTTGTGGTTACAGGAGGATTCTCAGGGCAGAAGGTCACAGGTGCTTCTATTTGGCCAGTGATGTTCTCTTTTTCCAAAATCCTTGTAGTTATACCTTTCTCCTGTCATTATAAAAACAAATCACAAATGGAAAAAAAAAATAAAGTGTTTTGTTTAAATCTAAGATAAAGGTTGAACTTAAAATTTCAGATGAAATTGATGAGATTTAAAAGCAAATACAAAAAGCCAATGATATAAAAGGTTAAAAGTATAAAATGATGAAATAAGCTAAGAGGCCAAAATGCAATAAAAATCTTTAAACTTAAAGTAAATGAGATTAAAAGTAAATGATAAAAATTAAGTACCAGTAATATGAGGATAAAAGTTATAAAACTATAAGAATTCAGAAGATAAAAAAATGATTTCAAAAAGAGAGGAAGAAGAAAAGGCATTGATCTTACAAAAGATAAATATTTTTTAAAAAATAATAATTAAAGAGAGAGGAAAGTAAAGTAAAGAGCCCAACACAGGGCGAAGGCACTGGCGGGCTTCTTTCAGAAAAAGGCCTCTGTCTTGTGTGGGACTCAGGTGGGAGGGATCCCTCCTATCTACAGGGACACTGACTAGACAAAGTAGGGGCTGCGGCTCCTCCCTGAAAACTACAAAGAACTGGGTTTGCAGGACATGTGAGTCCTGGTTACATAGTGTTCTATTTTAAATATGTGTTATCCTACAAAAAATATGTGTGAGAAAATGCAAGAAAGTTTAGAGGTGAAATTATTGGGTTAGGAAAGTCTTAATGTATCAATGCATTAATTCACTGATAGGGATTAACTGGGTGCCAACTGTAGGCCCACAGTTAGAGGAGGTGGGTCACCGTGGGTGTGCTTTTGAGGTTTATATTTTGTTTCTGGTTAGGAAGAGTGCACTCCATCCCGCGCGCACTCTCTCTCTCTCCCCCTCCCCCCTGCCCCCTGCTTTGCCAGTATCATGCCCTGGGCTGCTTTCTTCCTGCTCACTCCTCTGTCATGGCCCAGAGCAGTGGAGATGGTCATCTATGGGCTGGGAACTTTGAAACCACGAGCACCAAATAAACATTTCCCCCACTAAAATTGTTCTTGCCCGGTCTTTTGGTCACAGCAGGGAAAGAGCTGAGTAAAGCAAATAGCATCACTGAGTCACAGAAAACCTTCCAGGAGATCATCAGGGAAAGGAATTAACCATTCAAATTTCATAGTTTCTGGTCCAGATCAATTTTCTTTTTCCATCAAGTATGGAGGGAAAAATGGACATTCCTTCGCCAATAATATGCTCTCACACGTGCACACACACATGCACACACACACGTGTGTGCATATGAAAACTTCTTTGCAAAATCACATTAGAATTGTGTATACCAGTTACATATGAAATTTTCCTATATTATATGTAACTATATATTTCATATGTATGATCATATGAATTATATATATATAAATACATATTTCATATATATGAAAATTGTTTCTGTTTACAGCTAAGTTCAATCTTTTGGCTTCTGGCCAAAAATGAACAAATAAATACACACACACACACACACACACACACACACACACGCACACACACACACACTATAATATTGCTCAGGACAGATCACAACAGCAACTTGGGTACTGACAGCACTGTGCAGGCAGCTGATCCTCCTGCTCTGGGAGGTGAGCATTTACTGACACTGACAAGGAGTCCCGGGTCTATTCCAAAGGGGATTGCATAGCAGCTTCCACACAACTGTTGCTTGCCTTAGTGCAGCTGTTTCCATCCCTGGAACTTCTTTCTTATACTTCTGTATTAAAAAAACAAACAAACAAACAAACAAAAAGGTCATTTTTGTAATAATGGCAAACCAATTGCAAAACTATGTTTCTCAAACCTCAGGCTTATAGAAGAACAGAGCTGTTTTCCTGTTAATATTTGAAGGATTTTTGAGTGGGGAGAATGATTCTGATTGTCACAATTTGTAAGCTGGAAAATCTTGGTATCCCATACTCTGTCCGCTCACACTCTGCTGAAACTCTTTGCCTTAAGCTCAGCACGGTGATGCCCTTGGTGATATAAGAAGGCCTTGTCAGATGAGATGCTTTTCATGAAAGCTTTTAGGTAGATGGATTATTTGATTTAGTGAAAGCTTATTCTAGAACTAAGTAATGGAGTGACTGTAAATGAACAAAATATTGGAGGGGTTTTTGGTCTGTTTGCTTTTGGCTTGTTCAAGCTGAGTAAAAACCATGATGCGGTGACATTCTAGAGTGGGCCAGAACTGTTTGCTGCTGGTCCCTCTCTCTTCCTGACTACATACTGTTTTCTGTGAAGGCAAGAAGGTCCCTTGAGATCAGAGGTGGCCAGGGAGTGCTACATCACATGAATCAGCACAAAAATCTCTGTGTTTCCCCCTCTGAGAGATATGGTTGTAGAACATTCATCAGCCCACCACTGCCATGATGTAAAATGACTGTTTTATTAATATTAAATACTCTGTCTGCATCAAAATGGTGAAATGTACTTGAGGGGATATTATTATGAACTGTATCATAATAAAAGAATTAATTAAAAATTATACTACTTGGTATCTTTTAACAAACTTTAACCCAATAATATTAAATAAGTCAAGTTCTATTAGTTTTTTAAAAATTCTTCAAGTGTTCAAGTTATTCCCTCTAGAAATTGTTCTAAGTTTTCCAGGTCATTAACTGGATAACAGTGGTTTTCCTATATATGCAGTTAGGTAGTATGTGGCAGAGTCTAAGCATCAATGTACCAAGGAATGGCTTAGTGGCATTAAGGAATCAGCAGAACCCCTAAAGACACCTAAGTTACACCCAAGGGGCAACAAAGGTTCTGAGAAGACCTACATTAGGAGGAAACGGACATTATTTTAAAAATTCAAAACACTTTGTGCTCTTTATATGTAATATGAAATGAAATGTACTCTGCAAACATGTATAACAAATTAGAATAATAAAAAAATTTAAAAATAAATAAATAAAAATTCAAAACACTAATAGTTCTTAAAATGTGGACAAGGGCAGTCACCTAAAGATAAGTCTTCAGTTGATTTTGGGGAGCTTTGGTGCCCCCTTAACACTGATTTCACTCACCATATAGCAATTGTTTGCTGTTTAAATAGTGACTGACATTGCAATTAGAAAAGTAAACTCTTTCTCCAATATTCAGAAGACAGTGCCACAGATCTTTGTATAACGTGATGAACCGAATTCTCTGATTTTATGTTAAGATGCTGATCAATGATTAAACATGTTTTAAAGCAATGGAATATATAGTTCATCTCTCCAAGTTTCTTAGTGATAGCCTCAATATCATTTCAAATTTGTGGCTCTTCCAAATGTCAGTTTTCTATGTAGAAGTGGTCTGGTTTCAGGTCAGGGGTACTAGAAGTGGTACATTCTCTATAGCAGAGCTCTCAAGGCCCTGGAGAGGGACATGAGGCAAGTCTGGCTTCCAGATGTGACTAGATATTTTTTTAAAAAAAAAACATACAAAATAATTGTGTTGTTAGAGTTGGCATTATGGGAAATATTCTCTAATTTCACAGCAGTTCTCTCTCGATCTCTCTCCCTCTGGAGATATAGATATAGATGTATAGATACATACATCTATATAGATATAGATGTAGATGCAGATACATAAAGAGAGCTACCACACTAGGCAACTGTTGAATGTGAGTGATGTTTACATTAGTGTTGATTGTACTAGTCTATTATCTGAATGTTTAATTTTTTTTCTAAAAAATTTAAACACTAAAAAAATAAAAACACTAAAAAATCAATATTAAAAATATTATTGTGACAAGTTTTTGTACTTCCTTTGTTGTATCTAGACATTAAAACGAATCTTTTCAAACAACTTCAGATAGCATATCAACATATCCATTGTCAAGTGTGTCAAATAGGAGGTGAAAAGTTGGCCTATATAATTAAGTGTAATGTGATTAATGTCATTAAATGTTTTACATGTGTAGAACATGTGTGTATATGTGTGTGTTTAAGGACAGGAAATCCATCAAAATCAAAATGAGCTAAGGTGAACGTATGGAATCATGAATGACTTTTTAATTTTTGTCACTTTTCTAAAACAAACTTGCATTGCACATGTAATAAAAAAATTAAAAAGTATTAAAATAACTTCATTTGCTACTTTACTAGGAATGTTAACACGTTAGAGCATGCATCATTCAACCAAATATGTCAAATGGAACCTTGGTTCTTATTAGTTACTGTTCAAAAATGGATTGTGTGTCAAAGACAACAAATCACCTGAAAAGACCAGGTGAAATGGAAGCTCTTGTGAGCATGGTGCTTCCTTATTAAGCCTGAATGTTAATTCAAACAAAACTACCTAGGAATCACTTGTAAGGACTCACTTTTGTGTACTGTTCCAGCACTTAGAAAGAGTTTTGATTTTAATTGTGGTTAATTGAATTCTCACAAAATCTCAGCAAGTTTCGGGTGACATCCTCATTTTACAGATGAATGAGCTGCAGTTCATAGTCCTTTGTAATACCCAGCATTGCCAAAATGGTTGCAAGATTCATATGAACTTCATGGAGATGGTGTAACAGAAAGAAATTATCTGTATGCATTATCTATAATAATAACTCTTAGTTTCAAAGAATATTGGTCTTTTGCTCATTTTGAGATGAGGATTGAATTCACACAGAATAACTACACTTAGCCATTACCCGTGCATTTCTTCTTTTGCAAAGGTATACAGAATCCTCCAATTTGGACAATATGAATAGCTCTAGAAAGATGCACATCTTAAGATATTAAATACAAGTTGAAGTTAGAAGCCTGGATGTTATGAGTGTTTTAAACTATAATTGCATAACAGTCTAGTGTATTGATGAGAAATGGGAAGAGTCACAATAAAAAGAAAGTGAATAAATCGGAATCTAACCCAATTCCCATGTTTTTAGTTTCCTCAATCTGCTAGTGGCTTCATTTCAAAGTTTACATCTTTTAGTGGAAAAATTAATTTCTCTTTCACAAGTTCCACTCACATTTTGTTGCTAATAAAACGAAGGATGTAAATACTATTAAGTACAAAACAGCCTGCTGCATAATTGTTTCACAGCAATTACAGATTATATCGAGCCATTCGTGGAGCAGAAACAGTTTTTTCCAAGACACCAGCTCCCTGTACCTTGAAATTTTATTAGTCTAAGAATTTCATGCACCATATGTTAGAATATGAGACTAGCTGCAATTGAACAAACAACTTTCTGATATATAAGTGAATGATAACCTGATTTTAAATGTGTTTATCTAATGAGATAGTAACTGTAATTTACAACACATATAAAAACCCCCACTGTTACTCCTGGTGCACCTTTTGCCTAAAAAGGGTGATGCAGGGAGATATGCTAATGACGATCGTCTTGGTTTTTACCAAGTCAGTAATAAAATTTGCATTTGATATTGTGCACAGTAAACTGGGTTATTAGCCTTGAAAATGAGTCTCATAAAATTTAAATATAGGCTTAAATCATATTAACTGTCCTGTAGGTTTTCTGAGAGGCTTTAAAGCATTGTGTTGCCTCCACAGTGTAGGGAATGCAGATGTTTGTGTGCTTTCAAGGGGGGCCCCAAAAGGATACAACCGAGAGCTTGAGAGATGTACTAGAAAAGCACCCACTACTGTGCTTGCAGCTTTGCGGACCCAACCCAAGTCAAGTACCTGTAGATCCAGGAGGCTGGGGGAAGGTGGGCGTTTCCAAAGAAAACTTCCAAGGGGATTTGGCCAGTCTGGCCAATGAATCCCTATACAAAGACAGCTTGGACCATCAACAGGACTTTGAAACGCCCTCAAAACCCTATGGCTAGACGATGCAGGAAAGTTGACAACTATAAAATGTCACTGGTTATCCTAATTGAGATGAAGGTGCAAATTAAAGGATGAAGGACCTAATGGTCGAAATTTCTCCAAGAACTTCCAATTGCAGTGTCCTGCTTCTCAGTCCACACGAAATCACAATCATTTACTGTTAGGAAAAAGAAGTGCATTTGAAAACGCAGATATCTCATTGTTGACTCCCTGACTGGGTTAGATACTCCACCTGGTACACTGGGTGTTATAGTTAGCTATTGCACTGCTATGACCAAATTACGAGCCAAGAATAGCTTTAAAAGGAGAAGTTCATTCGGAGCTCACAGTTTCAAAAGTCTCGGTCTACAGTCAGTCAAATCCATGGCTTTGGGCCCAAGGGGAAGTAGCACATCATAAAGGGAAGGGCCCAGCAGAGAAAAACTGCTCAGTTCATGGTAGGGTCAAGAAACTGGGAGGGAAAAGAGAAAGGGCCATAAAGAAGATGCACCCTTTCCAGGGCCTGTCTCCAGTGACTCACTTCCCCCAGCCCTGTCCCACCTGCCTACACTTACCACCCAGTCCGTCCATTCAAACCAGGATGAACTGATTAGGTTCCAGCTCTCATCGGCTAATCATTTACCTCTGAATAGTCCTGCATTAAAAGCAATTTAGGGGTACACCTCACATCCAAACTACAACACTAGGCATCCATTGACAAGTAGCCTTGCGAGACTCTACCATTAATCCAACAATGGTACTTCACCCCTGAGCCAAAGCCTCAGTCTACCCATCACTAACTCCTTTCCCATCCAAGACAGGAGGACTCTCAGATGTGTAACTATCTGAGCCAAGGATGACTCCCTACTTCTAATTCCAAGATTTCATTAGGAAGCTGACATGACTCATTATTTTAGAGTTTTCTATCCAGCCAAATGTGCCATGCTTTATATAATGTTTTCCTTGATCGCTACCCAAGATTTGTTTCCCCAAAATATATACGCTTCCTTTCACCTAACCCAACTTCTTTCTCCACTCTTCTCTCCCCAGATCTTCCATTCTGCCCCATGGAACTCTTGCTCCATAGTTAATAGGTTCATATATGTCCTTGAGTGCATTATTGAATACACATTCTGCCCCTTGTCTTGGAAGAACCCTGACTTGCCCCAGGAGATAATGCTGTCCAGGGACCTCTCAAAGACAAGTTGTTCATTTCTCCCATCTCACATGCTACGGAGGTGATGGGAGATTGCCCAGCCCTCTCACTCAGCACTGCCATTCTAAATTGAGAATCTTCCATCCTTATGTGAAAAATCCCTACTCAAAGAAGTTATCTGTCTATACCACTCTTTCCTACCCATTCTTTTTGCTAACATCCACTCTTTCTTCCTCCCTGTTTCATTGAAGACTTTTTAACTCCTGATTTAAAGCTTTCTTCTCCACCGCTTAGTGTTTGAAGAACGTTCATCTAAAACCCTAAGTTCCAGTGTTTTGTCCTAAGTTCTAGTGACTCATATCTTTCACTTAAAAACTTGAAATTTATATTCCTATGGATGCAAACAACATGGACCTATAATCTGTCAGAATTTCCAAGCCTCTGAGTTAATAATTCATAAAGCCCATTTCTGATCACATCCTGCTGACCTATTTCTGGATCTCTTGTGGCCTCATTGGGAACTCTAGTCCTTGGGGCCATCTAAGTTCTCCCCATGGAGAATCCCTGTTGGCTTAACTTCTTTCTTAGCACTCTGTAAGACTCTGCCCTACCCCTGGGCTCAACCCTTCTTCCAGGACCTCTAATGACCTCACACTACTAATTCCAAAAGACACACTCCCATCTATTCCCTGCTCATACACTCAGCAGCATTTGTCTCCCTTGGGCTCTTTCTCTCCACAGTATCCTCCTCTCCTGGTATCTGTGGAACTCCCTCTTGGTGTTGAGTCTCCTAACTCTCCAGCTGCCCAGACTTAGACACTTTGGGGTTCTTCTTTCTCTTCTCTCCTTTAAATGCTGCCATCTCTCAGGGCATAGGCAGCACCCTAGGGTGCACTGATGGCATTCCTGTTACCTCTCATATTTTTATGCAAAGTCTATGTACTCTCAAACACATACCTCCTCATTCATACACATGATTTTCTAATTTGGGCAATTATTTAACTTCTCTGTGTCTCAATTTTCTCATCTATAAAAAATGGGGGACTGGGTCGGAAGATGGCCAACAGGAGGGAGGTGCTCTCTGGACGCAGCTGCTGAAGGACGCGGAGTGGGAAGTTTGAGCGCGTTGCTGGTGGTTCTATTGCAACTGAAAGGGAGCCGAGACATTCCTGCACCTCTGGACAGTGAAATACAAGGTTCTACAGGACCACAACAAGCAGAGGCAGAGTCGCAGCGGTCCACAGCCCGAAGCAGCGCTGTCTGTGCTACAGGCGCAGGGGCCGATACCATCTCGGCAAAGAGACGATCCACCCAGCGGCTTTGAAACCCATCGGGGAGGAGGGATAAAAAGAGGCCTAGAGGAGTGGGCGGTGTCCACGTGGAGCTCTTTCGCACTGCTTGCCAAGCCGATCCCGCATGCTCTGGAGTGACACAAGGGTCTGTGGAGCTGCTGTTGAATGGGAGAACACCGCCATCTTTGAGAAGTGCAGTGGCTGACCCAGATAAAGGGGAAAAGACAGAGGAGACAACAGCTGCAGACATCCAGGGAGCCCCAGCACCCTGAAGGCAGCGCACACCTGGGTGAGACTGGGGTAACCAACAGGGGAGGGCGTGTCTGAGGCCAGCCCAATGGCCACAAGAAGCTTCAACTGTGGGTGAGCGTGGGGAAAGGGTGCCTTCTGGAGGGTCCCCTTCCCGGTGCCATTCATCTGTTGACACACAACCGCCCTGAGCCAATCTTCCCCCTGAGCCATTCAGCCGCTGGCCTAGTGTGCAGACTTGACTTCACTAACAGGGTCGCAGACAATCTGGATGTGGTCCAATGCAGTTGGCTTAAACTGGAAAGGGAAAAGAGAGGGGGGCTTCCCAGGGGGCCCGTTTTGTTTGAGACTTGGGGTTCGGCGTTTTTTTTTTTTTTTTTTGGTTGGTCTGCTTGTGTTATTGGTTTTTGGGGTTTTTTTGTTAGATTGTTTGTTGTTCTTTTTATTTTTTTGGCTTTGTTCTGTTTTGCTTTTTTTTGCATTGATTGTCAGTGTGTTTGATTGTTTGCTTCTGCTCCTTTTCTCATTCCTTCTTTTCTTCCTTCTCACTTTGGCATCTCTTCTTCCTCCTTCATCTTTCATATTTGCACCCTGCCAGTGCATACTAAACAGAGGCAAAAACAAGCTTTATGCAGAATTTGGGATTTCTAGAAACGGCGCAATTGAACTGGATAGCAAAGAGGTGTTATATATAGTTTACTCTCCATTTTCTTGATTCTCTCTCTCCTCTCTCTTACACCAATTTCTACTCTTTTATCATTTTTTTCTTCTTTTCCATCTTACTTTATATATAAATTGGTCTCTCCACCTAAGTGTCAACTCCATTCTCTATCTTCTCTCTTCTACTGATACTAAACCACTTCCAGTAAACCACGTCAATAGAACTCTCCTTTCATACTTTCCAAGAAAGAACAATTCAAGACACTTCCTTCTTCTTAAACATAATACCTCTGTATCCAATACTTGAAGCTATAAAACCCCATCAGAAGCATACAGAGTAAATTGGAAATAATATCTGGGTTAACAAAATCTGTACATTGTGATCAAAATTGAATTTGCTGAATAGAAAGTGTTAGGTTTTAAAGTGTAAAGGAATTATAAGGGGAGCTGATAGCTTTGTACTACAGGAACAACATAAGGCATTAAGGTAAAATCGAAACAGTCAAGGTCACACAGTGCAGGAAGAATAGACACACAAGCAGCATGAAAAAACAAGTGAAGAAAGTGACACAATCAAATCAAGATTCCTCATCAGTAGATTTCATGGCAAACACAGTTGGTCAAATGCCAGAGATGGAATTTAGAAATTACATATGCCAAATGTTTAGGGAACTTAAGAATGAACTCAAAAATGAGATGAGGGAGCAAGTACAGGAGGCAAAAGATCATTTTGACAAAGAACTCCAAAAACAAATACAGGAAGTGAAAGATTACTTCAATAGGGAAATAGAGGCTCTAAAGAGAAACCAAATAGAAATTCCAGAAATGAAAGAAGCAATAAACCAAAATAAAAGTTCAATTGAAAGCATCTCCAACAGAGTAGACCACTTGGAGGAAAAAAACCTCAGACAATGAAGACAAAATATATGTCCTAGAGAAGAATTTAGACCATACAGCAAAACTCGTTGGAAATCAAGAACATAACATCCAAGAATTATGGGACAGCATAAAAAGACCAAACTTAAGAGTGATTGGCGTAGAGGAAGGGGCAGAGTTTCAAGCCAAAGGAATGAGTAATTTATTTAATGAAATAATTACAGAAAATTTTCCAAACTTGAGGAATGAATGGGAAAACCAAGTTCAAGAGGCATACCGAACACCAAACAAACAAAATCTCAACAGATCCACACCAAGACACATTATAATGAAAATGCCTAATATTCTGAGCAAGGAGAAAATACTAAAAGCTGCAAGAGAAAGGAAGCAGATCACATATAGGGGGAAACCAATCAGACTATGTTCAGATTTTTCAACCCAGACCTTAAAAGCAAGAAGATCCTGGAATAGCATATTTCAAGCTCTGAAAGAAAAGGGATGTCAACCAAGAATCTTATATCCAGCAAAATTGAGCTCTAGATTCGAAGATGAAATAAAAACCTTCCACAACAAGCAAAAGTTAAAAGATTTCACAACTCGAAAGCCAGCACTTCTGAACATCCTGGGCAACATTTTTCATGAAGAAGAAGAGAAAGATGATAATGAAAATCAACAAAGGGAGATATTAAACTAAAGGAAATACCAACCAGAAGAGAAACCAAATCAAGCTAAAGACCATAATTCAAATAAAAATGGATGGGAATAAAAATCACATCTCAATAATAACCCTGAATGTTAATGGCCTAAACTCGCCAATCAAAAGACACAGATTATCAGAATGGATTAAAAGAAATGACCCAACAATTTGCTGTCTCCAAGAAACACACCTCATAGAAAAAGACATCAACAGACTGAAAGTGAAAGGCTGGGAAAAGTCTTATCACTCACATGGCCGGCGGAAACAAGCAGGGGTTTCCATTCTCATATCAAATAAGGTAGACTTCAAACCAAAACTAATCAAGAGGGACAAAGATGGATATTTCTTATTACTTAAGGGAACCATTCATCAACAGGATATAACAATCATAAATCTATATGTCCCAAATAATGGAGCACCTACATGCATCAAACAAACGCTTCTCAAGTTCAAGAGTAAAATAGACCACAACACAGTTATTCTAGGGGACTTCAACACACCTCTCTCACCAATGGATAGATCATCCAAACAAAAGCTAAACAAAGAAACTTTAAGCCTCCTCAGAACAATTAACAATTTAGACCTAACGGACATATATAGAATATTTCATCCCTCAGTAAACGAATACACATTTTTCTCAGCAACACATGGCTCCTTCTCCAAAATAGACCATATATTATGTCACAAGGCAACTCTCAGCAAATATAAAAAAATAGAGATACTACCCTGCTTGCTATCGGACCATAAAGGGATGAAATTGGAAATCAACGACAAAACAAGGAATAAGAAAAACTACTCCATCAACTGGAAGCTAAACAACATGCTACTGAACAAACAAGGGGTTGAAGAAGACATCAAAGAGGAGATCAAAAAATTCCTAGAGGTAAATGAGAACACAGATACTTCATATAGAAATCTCTGGGACACTATGAAGGTAGTGGTAAGAGGAAAATTCATTGCACTGAGTTCATTCCTTAAGAGGAAAAAAAACCAACAAATAAATGACTTAACATCACACCTCAAAGCATTAGAAAAAGAAGAACAGACCAACACCAAGAGCAGTAGAAGACAGGAAATAATTAAAATCAGAGCAGAAATTAATGAAATCGAGACTAAGGAAACCATTCAAAGAATTGACAAAACTAAAAGTTGGTTCTTTGAAAAAATAAACAAAATTGACAGACCCTTAGCGATGCTAACGAAAAGAAGAAGAGAAAAAACTCAAATTACTAACATTCGCGATGAAAAAGGGAATATCACAACAAACACCTCAGATATACAGAATATAATTAGAAATTACTTTGAAAACTTGTACTCTAATAAAATAGAAAATACTGAATGCATTGACAGATTTCTAGAGTCATATGATTTGCCTAAACTGGATGTGGAGGCTATACACAATTTAAACAGATCAATTACAAGCGAAGAAATAGAAGATGTCATCAAAAAGCTACCAACAAGGAAAAGTCCAGGACCTGATGGGTTTACAGCTGAGTTCTATAAGACTTTCAAAGAAGAACTAATACCAATGCTCTTCAAACTATTCCAAGAAATAGAAAAAGAGGGAGCTCTTCCAGACTCTTTCTATGAGGCCAATATCACATTAATTCCAAAGCCAGGCAAGGACACATCCAAAAAAGAAAACTTCAGGCCCATATCTTTAATGAACATAGATGCAAAAATCCTCAACAAAATCCTGGCAAACCGGAGACAAAAACATATCAAAAAGATAGTGCACCATGATCAAGTGGGATTTATCCCAGGGATGCAAGGCTGGTTCAACATTCGGAAATCAATAAACATAATACACCACATCAATAGACTTAAAGACAAAAATCATATGATCATCTCAATAGACGCAGAAAAAGCATTTGACAAAATACAACACCCCTTTATGTTCAAAACACTGGAAAAACTAGGAATATCAGGAACATATCTCAACATTATAAAAGCTATATATGCAAGGCCCCGAGCTAACATTATCTTAAATGGAGAAAAATTGAAAGCATTCCCTCTAAAAACTGGAACAAGACAGGGATACCCCCTTTCACCACTGCTATTTAACATAGTACTGGAAACTCTGGCCAGAGCAATTAGACAGACGAAAGAAATTAAAGGGATCCAGATAGGAAAAGAAGAGCTCAAATTAGCACTATTTGCTGATGACATGATAATCTTCCTAGAAGACCCAAAAAACTCTACCAGAAAACTTTTACAACTAGTAAATGAATTTGGCAAAGTTGCAGGATACAAAATCAACCCACATAAGTCAAAGGCATTTTTGTACATCAGCAACAAAGACTCTGAAAGGGAAATGATGAAAACTACCCCATTTACAATAGCATCAAAAAAAAAAATAAAATACCTGGGAAACAACCTAACAAAAGAGGTGAAAGACCTCTATAACGAAAATTATAGAACACTAAAGAAAGAAATCATAGATGAACTCAGAAGATGGAAAGACCTACCTTGCTCTTGGATAGGTAGAATTAATATTGTCAAAATGTCCATACTACCAAAAGCATTATACAGATTTAATGCAATTCCAATCAAAATCCCAACGTCATTCTTCAAATTCAAAAGAAATAGAAATAGCAGTCATGAAATTCATCTGGAAAAATAAGAGACCCAGAATAGCCAAAGCAATCCTGAGCAAGAAAAGTGAAGTAGGGGGCATCACCATACTGGACCTTAAATTATACTATAGAGCAATAGTAACAAAAACAGCATGGTATTGGCACCAAAACAGACTGGTGGACCAATGGTACAGAATTGAGGACACAGTAACTAATACATATAATTTCAGCTATCTTATGTTAGACAAAGGTGCCAAAAATGCACAGTGGAGAAAGGATAGCCTCTTCAACAAATAGTGCTAGGAAAACTGGAAATCCATATGCACCAAATTGAAATTGAATCCTTATCTCTCACCATGCACAAAAACTCAATTCAAAGTGGATCAAGGACTTAGGAATTAGACCAGAGACAGTACGCCTAATAGAAGAAAAAGTAAGCTCCAATTTCCAACATATCGGATTAGGCCCCAAGTTCCTTAATAAGAATCCTGTAGCACAAGAATTACTACCAAGAATTAATGAATGGGATAGATTTAAACTAAAAAGCTTCTTCTCAGCAAAAGAAACAATCAGTGAGGTGAATAGAGAGCCAACTAATTGGGAACAAATATTTAGTACATGCACATCAGACAGAGCACTAATTTCTAGAATATATAAAGAGCTCAAAAAACTTTACACCAAAAAAACAAATAACCCAATCAATAAATGGGCTAAGGAATTGAGAAGACACCTCTCAGAAGAAGATACACGATTAATTAACAAATACATGAAAAAATGTTCAACATCGCTGGCAATTAGAGAAATGCAAATCAAAACTACTCTTAGATTTCACTTCACTCCAGTCAGAATGGCAGCTGTCAAGAACACAAGCAACAATAAATGTTGGAGAGGATGTGGGGAAAAAGGCACACTCATACATTGCTGGTGGGACTGCAAAATCGTGCAACCATTATGGAAAGCAGTATGGAGATTTCTTGGAAAACTGGGAATGGAGCCACCCTATGACCCAGCCATCCCACTCCTGGGTCTATTCCCAAAGGACTTAAAAACAGCATATTACAGTGACACAGCTATCTCAATGTTTGTAGCTGCGCAATTCACAATAGCTAGGTTGTGGAACCAACCTAGATGTCCCTCAGTAAATGAGTGGATTAAGAAAATGTGGTATATATGCACAATGGAATTTTACTCAGCAATAAAAGAAAATAAATTAATGGCATTTACAGGTAAATGGATGATGTTGGAAGACATAATGCTAAGTGAAGTTAGCCAGTCTCAAAAATCCAAGTACCAAATGTTTTCTCTGATATAAGGAGGCTAGTTCATAGTATTGTTGGATGGGGGGGGGGGGTACATAGGAGGACTAGAGGAACACTAGAATGGTCAAAGGGAAGGAAGGGTAAGGGGGGAAGCAAGGGGGGAGGGAGGGGGAGAAAAGGAAAAAATAAAAAACAAACAAGCAAACAAAATTTGTTCTTTTTTAGTTATACATGACAGTAGAATGCATTTTGACATATCATACACACATGGAATATAACTTCTCATTCTTGTGGTTGTATATGATGTGGAATTATACTGGTCATGTATTCATATATGAACATAGGAGAGTTATGTCCCATTAATTCTACTGTCTTTCCCATTCCCAACAGCCCTTCCTTCCCCCCATTCCCCGTCCAAACCAGTGAAGCTCCACTCTTCCCTCCCACCCCTCCACTCTCCCACCTATTGTGAGTCAGCATCCGCCTATCAGAGAGAAAGATTGGCCTTTGGTTTTTTGGGATTGGGTCATTTGACTAAGCATGATAGTCTTCAGTTCCATCCATTTACCAGGAAATGCCATAATTTCATTCTTCTTTATGGCTCAGTAATATTCCATTGTGTATATGTACCACATTTTCTTTTTTATTTTTGTATTCTAAGTTGTTATATATGACAGCAGAATGCATTACAATTCATATTACACATATAGAGCACAATTTTACATATTTCTGGTTGTATACAAAGTATATTCACCCCATTTGTGTCTTCATACATGTACTTAGAAAATGATGTTCATCTCATTCCACTAGCTTTTTTACCCCCATGTCCCCTGCTTTCCCCTTCCTCCCCATTGTCCTTTCTAGAGTTCATCTAATCCTCCTATGCTTCCTGACCCAACCCCACTATGAATTAGCATACTTATATCAGAGAAAATATTCGGCATTTGGTTTTTTTTATTGGCTTACTTCACTTAGCGTTATATTCTCCAACTTCATCCATTTACCTGCAAATGCCATTATTTTATTCTCTTTTATTGTTGGGTAATACTCTATTGTGTATATATACAACATTTTATTTATCCATTCATCTACTGAAGGGCATCTAGTTTAGTTTCACAGTTTAGCTATTGTGAATTGTGCTGCTATAAACATTGATGTGGCTGTGTCCCTGTAGTATGCTGTTTTTAAGTCCTTTGGATATAGATGGAGGAGTGGGATAGCTGGGTCAAATGGTGGTTCCATTCCCAATTTTCTGAGGAATCTCCATACTGCTTTCTATATTGGCTGCACCATTTTGCAGTCCCACCAGCAATGTATGAGTGTGCCTTTTCCCCCATGTCCTCACCAACATTTATTGTTGTTTGTATTTTTTTTAATGTTTATTTATTTGCTTTTAGTTGTACGCAATGTGTTTATTTCTACGTGGTGCTAAGGATCAAACCCGGGCTGCGCATGCGCTAGGCGAGCACTCTACCACTGAGCCTCAACCCCAGCCCCTGTTGTTTGTGTTCTTAATAGCTGTCATTTGACTGGAGTGAGATGAAATCTTAGAGTAGTTTTGATTTGCATTTCTCTAATTGCTAGAGATGTTGAACATTTTTTCACGTATTTGTTGATCGATTGAAAAGTGTCTGTTAAGTTACTTGGGCCATTTATTGATTATTTGTTTATTTTTATTTATTTATTTTTTGATGTTTAACTTTTTTGAGTTCTTTATGTGCCCTAGAGATTAGTGCTCTATCTGATGTGCAAGTGGTAAAAATTTGCTCCCAAGCTGTAGGCTATTTAGCTCACTGATAGTTTCTTTTGCTGTGAAGGTTTTTAGTTTGATACCAGCCCATTTATTGATTTTTTATTTTACTTCTTGTGCTTTAAGAGTTGTATTGAGGAATTTGGTTCCTAAGCTGACATGATGGAGATTTGGGCCTACTTTTTCTTCTAGTAGGCACAGGATCTTTGGTCTAATGCCTAAGTTCTTGATCCACTTTTGAGTTGAGTTTTATGCAGGGTGAGAGATAGTGGTTTAATTTCATTTTATTACATATGTATTTCCAGTTTTACCAACATAATTTGTTGAAGAAACTATATTTTCTCCAATGTGTGTTTATGGTGCCTTTGTCTAATATTTATGTGTGTTTGTCTTTGTGTCTTCTATCCTGTACCATTAGCCTTCATGTCTGTTTTGGTGCAAATACCATGCCATTTTTGTTAGTATAGCTCTGTAGTATTATTTAAGGCCTGGTATTATGATGCCTTCTGCTTCACTTTTCTTGCTAAGGATTTCTTTGGCTATCCTTTTGGCTATCCTGGTCTTTTATTTTTTTCAATGAATTTCATAACTGCTTTTTCAATTTCTATGAACAATGTCATTGGAACCTTAATAGGAATCACATTAAATCTGTATGGCACTTTGGGTAATATGGCCATTTTGACAATATTCATTCTGCTTACCTAAGCACGTGAAGATCTTTCCATCTTCTAAGGTCTTCCTCAATTTCTTTTTTTAATGTTCTGTAGTTTTCATTGTAGAGGTCATTCACCTCTTTGTTAGATTGATTCCCAAATATTTCATTTTATTAGAGACTGTTGTGAATGGCATAGTTTTACTAATTTTCTTTTCAGTTGATTTATCACTAATGTATAGGAATGCAATTGGTTTATGGGTGTTAATTTTATATCCCACTACTTTGCTGAATTCATGTATGAGTTCTAGAAGTTTTCTGGTGGAGTTTTTTGGGTCTTCTAAATATAGAATCATCTTATAAGAAAATAGGGATAGTTTGAGTACTTCTTTTCCTTTTCTTTTTTTTTAATATTTATTTATTTGCTTTAGTTGTACACAATGTGTTTACTTTTATGTGGTGCTGAGGATTGAACCCGGGCCGTGCGCATGCTAGTCGTGTGTTTCTACCGCTGAGCCACAACCCTAGCCCCTCTTTTCCTTTTCATATCCCTTTAATTTCTTCCTTCTGTTTAATTTCTCTGGCTAGAGTTTCCAGGAATATGTTGAATAAAAATGGTGAAAGAGAACATCCCTGTCTTGTTCCAGTTTTTAGAGGAAATGCTTTCTCTTTTTCTCCATTTAGAATGATGTTGGCTTGGGTTTAGAATAGATAGGTTTTACAATGTTGCGGCATGTTCTTACTATCCCTAGTTTTTTTTAGTGTTTTGAAGATGAATGGATACTCTATTTTGTCAAATGCTTTTTCTACATCTATTGAGATATTGATGTGATTCTTGTCTTTAACTCTGTTTATGTGATGAGTTGTGTTTATTGATTTCTGTATGTTTAACCAACCTTGAACCCCTGGGATAAACCCCATTTGATCATGGTGCATTATCTTTTTAATATGTTTTTGTATGTGACTTACCAGGATTTTATTAAGAATTTTTCCATCTATGTTCATCAGGGATATTGGTCTGAAATTTTCTTTCTTTGATGTGTCTTTGTCTCATTTTGGTATCAGGGTGATGTTAGTTTCATAGAATGAGTTTGGGAGGTTTCCCTCCTTTTCTATTTCATGGAATAATTTGAGAAGGATTGGTGTTAAGTCTTCTTTGAAGGTCTGGTAGAACTCAGTTGAGAATCCATCTGTTCCTGAGTTTTCTTTGTTGGTAGGCTTTTGATGGTGTCTTCAATTTCATTGTTTGAAATTGATCTGTTTGAAGCCAGGTGTGGTGGCACATGCCTATAATCCCAGCACTTGGGAGGCTGAGGCAGGAGGATCACGAGTTCAAAGCCAGCCTCAGCAATGGCGAGGCACTTAAGCAACTCAGTGAGACCCTGTCTCTAATAAAATACAAAAAAGTACTGGGGATGTGACCCAGTGGTTGAGTGCCCCTGAGTTCAATCCCTGGTATAAAAAAAAAAAAAAAAAAATCTGAAATTGAGCTGATTGAATTTTCTATGTCCTCCTGATTCAATTTAGGCAGGTTATATGTCTCTAGAAATTTGTCTATGTCTTCAAGATTTTCTATTTTATTAGAGTATAAATTTTCAAAATAGGTTCTGATTATCGTCTGTATTTCAGTAGTGTCAGCAGTGATATTTCCTTTTTTATCGTGAATTTTAGTAATTTGAGTTTTCTCTCTCTTTCCCTTTGTTAGCTTGGGTAAGGGTTTTATCAATTTTGTTGATTTTTTTCAAAGAACCAACTTTTTGTTTTGTGAATTTTTTACATTGTTTCTTTTGTTTCAATTTCAATGATTTAAGCCATGATTTTAATTATTTCCTATCTTCTACTGCTTTTGGTGTTGGTTTGTTCTTCTTTTTCTAGGGCTTTGAGATGTAATGTTAAGTGATTTATTTGTTGACTTTCTATTCTTTAAATGAATCAGCCCAATGCAGTGAACTTGCTTCCTAGCTCTGCCTTCATAGTATCCCAGAGATTTTTATATGTACTATCACTATTCTCATTTACCTTTAAGTATTTTTTAATTTCACCCCTGATTTCATCTACTATCCATTTGTCATTGAATAGCATATTATTTAATCTCCAGGTGTTAGAGTAGCTTCTATTTTCCATTTTATTGTTGATTTCTAATTTCATTCCATTATGACCTAATAGGATGCAAGGTATTTTCTAAATTTTTCTGTATTTGCTGAGAGTTGCTTTGTGGCATAAGATATGGTCTACTTTAGAGAAGGATCCATGCACTACTGAGAAGAAAGTGTATTCAGTGTTTGATGGATATATGTTTGTTAATTCTAACTTATTACTTATTTTTTTTTTAGTTCTATACCTTCCTCATTTAGCTTTTGTTTGGAGAACCCATCCAGTGGTGAGAGAGATGTGTTAAAGTCACTCAGTATTACTGTGTTGTGGTCTATTTGCTTCTTGAAACTAAGAAGGGTTTGTTTGATGTACAAAGATGCTCCACTGTTTGGGGCATAAATATTTACAAATGTTATGTCTTATTGATGTATAATTCCCTTAAGCAGTATGAAATGTCCCTCTTTGTCCCTTCTGATTAACTTTGGCTTAAAGTCCACTTTATCTGATATGAGGATAGAAAAACCCCTGCTTTTTACAAGATTGATGTGAATGATATGTTTTTTTTCCTATCCTTTTACCTTCAGTCTCTGGATGTCTTTGCCTGTGAAGTGAATCTCTTGGAGACAGCTTATTGTTGGGTGTTGTTTTTTAATCCAATCTGCCAGTCTATGTCTTTTGATTGATGAGGTTAGACCATTTACATTCAATGTTATTATTGAGATATAATTTTTTTTTTTTTTTGTGTACCAGGGATTGAACTCAGGGGCACTCGACCACTGGGTTTGTGAATTTTTTGACATTGTTTCTTTTGTTTCAATTTCAATGATTTAAGCCATGATTTTAATTATTTCCTATCTTCTACTGCTTTTGGTGTTGGTTTGTTCTTCTTTTTCTAATGGCTTTGAGATGTAATGTTAAGTGATTTATTTGTTGACTTTTTATTCTTTAAATGAATCAGCCCAATGCAGTGAACTTGCTTCCTAGCTCTGCCTTCATAGTATCCCAGAGATTTTTATATATGTACTATCACTATTCTCATTTACCTTTAAGTATTTTTTAATTCCACCCCAGATTTCATCTACAATCCATTTGTCATTGAATAGCATATTATTTAATCTCCAGTTGTTAGAGTAGCTTCTATTTTCCTTTTTATTGTTGATTTCTAATTTCATTCCATTATGACCTAATAGGATGCAAGGTATTTTCTAAATTTTCTGTATTTGCTGAGAGTTGCTTTGTGGCATAAGATATGGTCTACTTTAGAGAAGGATCCATGTGCTGCTGAGAAAAAAGTGTATTCGTTTACTGAGGGATGAATTATTCTATATATGTCTGTTAGGTCTAAATTGTTAATTGTTTTGAGGAGGCTTATAAGTACTGATGATCTATCCATTGGTGAGAGAGGCGTGTTGTTGAAGTCCCCTAGAATAACTGTGTTGTGGTCTATTTTACTCTTGAAACTTAAGAAGCGTTTTGTTTGATGAATTGTAGGTGCTCCAAATATTTGGGGGCATACAGATTTATGAAAGGTTTGAAGTCTACCTTATTTGATATGAGAATGGAAACCCCTGCTTGCTTCCGCCGGCCATGTATTCTATGAGGTGTGTTTCTTGGAGACAGCAAATTGTTGGGTCATTTCTTTTAGTGTTTGATTTGGTTTCTCTTCTGGTTGGTATTTCCTTTAGTTTAATATCTCCCTTTGTGGATTTTCGTTATCATCTTTCTCTTCTTCTTCATGAAATGGATATATGTTTATAAGTTAATTCATATCTGATTGGTTTCCCCCTATATGTAATTTGCTTCCTTTCTCTTGTAACTCTGTTGAGATTTTGTTTTGTTTGGTGTTCGGTATGCCTCTTGAAAAAAAACTTGGTTTTTCCATTTCATTCCTCAAGCTTGGAAAATTTTCTGTAATTATTTCATTAAATAGATTACTCATTCCTTTGGCTTGAAACTCTGCCCCTTCCTCTACGCCAATCACTCTTAAGTTTGGTCTTTTTATGCTGTCCCATATTACTGGAATTTCTGTTTGGATTCTCTTTTAGAGCCTCTATTTCCCTATTGTAATCTTTTACTTCCTGTATTTGTTTTTGGAGTTCTTTGTCAAAATGATCTTTTGCCTCCTGTATTTTTTGCCATGACATCTGCCGATGATGTTTTGTTTTGTGTCATTTTCTTTCCTTGTTTTTTCATGTATATTCTTCCTGCACTGTGGGGACCTTGATTTGTCAGATTTTGTTATCCCAGATATTATTTCCAATTTACTCTGTACGTTTCTGATAGGGTTTTATAGCTTCAAGTATTCAGAGGTGTTATGTTTGGGAAGAAGGAAGTGTCTTGAATTGATATAACTATTGAAATGGTTTAGTGGAAGTGGTTTAGTATCAGTAGACGCTGGAAGAAAGAGAATGGGGTTGACAATTAGGTAAAAAGATCAATTTATATATATAGTAAGTTGGAAAAGAAAAAAAAAATGATAAAGAGTAGGAATTGGTGTAGAGAGAGGAGAGAGAGAATCAAGGAAATTAGATTCAATGAGAAATCCCAAGTTTTGCGTATTAACTTGTCTATAACATACAAAACAACAACAAAACAACAACAACAACAAAAAAAACCCCCTCCCTGCAATCCAGAAAATCAAGCAGACCAATAAAAAGAAAGGGAAACAAAACAACAACAAAAAAAAAAGTCAAACCCCAAGTCTCAGACAAAACGGGCCCTGGGGAAGCCTCATTTGCATCCTAGGCTTTGGCCCAGGGGGACCGTGTTTGAAGGCACCACCTCCCCAAGCCCACCCACAGAGAGCCTCAGAAACCCTTCCCCTGCTGACCATCTCACCCAATTGAGTGGTCTTCAGAGTGCTGTAGAGTGGATTGAGCCGTGCTCTCCGTCTCCTCCCCTTTGTCAAAGTGCACTCAGATAGTCAACAGTACTGCAGACTGACTTGTATCCTTGGTCGCACCGGGAAGCCAAGCACCGAGGGTACGTTTGCTCTTGAAAATACCCGCCGGCTGTTAAGATCGCCGGTTTCACGGTGTTTTTGTGGGGTTGCAGCAGTTGACCCTGTACAAAGATGCGGCTCCACTGTTTGTCTCTTTTTCTCTCTCTGGGTGGTAAAATAGGATTACAAATATTATAATGTTTATGTCTTATTCTTTCTACGATGTATGAATTCCCCATTTGGAAGCAGTATGAAAAGATGTCCCTCTTTGTTATGTCCAGTATGAAATGAATGTCCCTCTTTGTCCCTTCTGATTAACTTTGGCTTAAAGTCCACTTTATCTGATATGAGGATAGAAACCCCTGCTTTTTACAAGATTGATGTGAATGATATGTTTTTTTCCTATCCTTTTACCTTCAGTCTCTGGATGTCTTTGCCTGTGAAGTGAATCTCTTGGAGACAGCTTATTGTTGGGTGTTGTTTTTTAATCCAATCTGCCAGTCTATGTCTTTTGATTGATGAGGTTAGACCATTTACATTCAATGTTATTATTGAGATATAATTTTTTTTTTTTTTTGTACCAGGGATTGAACTCAGGGGCACTCGACCACTGGGCCACATCCCCAGCTCTTTTTTGTATTTTATTAGAGACATGGTCTCACTGAGTAGCTGAGTGCCTCACCATTGCTGAGGCTGGCTTTGAACATGCGATCCTCCTGCCTCAGCCTCCCAAGTGCTGGGATTACAGGCGTGTGCCACTGGAGATATGATTTTTATTCCCTGTCATTTTTATTTATTTTAATTTGTTTCTCCATTGATTCACAGTTCTTTTAGTTTAGTTTCTCCCTTTGCTGATTTTCACTTTTATTTTTCATTTTATCTTTATGAAATATATTATTATGTATGTTGCTTCTTTTCTTGGTGGGGGGGAAGTACCATGGATTAAATTGAGGAGCACTCAACGACAGAACCATATCCCCAGCTTTATTTGTATTTTATTTAGAGACAGGGTCTCACTGAGTTGCTTAGCACCTCACCATTGATGGGGCTTACTTTGAACTTGCCTCAGCCTCCCGAGCCGCTGGGATTACAGGTGTGCACCACCACACCTGGCCTTATTGAGTATGTTTTGTAGCATAAGCTTTCTAGTTGTGAATTATTTTAACTTTTGTTTATCATGGAAGGTTTTTATTTCATCATCAATTCTGAAGATTAATTTTGCTGGGTATAGTATTCTTGGCTGTCATCCATTTTCTTTCAGAACTTAGTACATAATATTCTAAGTCCACCTAGATTTGAGTGTCTTGGTTGAGAGATCAGCTGAGATCCCAGTTGGTTTCTCTCTAAATATTAACTGTTGATTATCTCTCTCAGCCTTTAAAATTCTATCCTTATTCTCTGTGTTAGGCATTTTCATAATAATATGCCTTGGTGTAGGTCCTTTGTAATTTTGTATATTTGGGGTCCTATAAGCCTCCTAAATTTATTTTCAACTTCATTCTTTAGGTTTGGGAAATTTTCTGATATAATTTCATTGAAAAGATTTTGCATTCCTTTGGTTTGTATCTCTGAGTCTTTATTTATCCCAATAAATCTTAAGTTTGGTCTTTACAGGTTATCCAATATTTCTTGGAGGTTCTGTTCATTGTCTCTTTAAGTCTTTTCTCCATAGTCAACTTTGTTTTCAAGATTATATGTTTTGTCTTCATTGCCTGAAACTTTGTCTTCCAAATGATGTAGTCTGTTGGTTATGCTTTTAATTAAATTTTTAATTTGGTTTATTGACTCTTTCATTTTGAGGATTTCTGCATTTTTTTTTCAGACTCTCTCTATTGAAGTGATTTTTCACTTCTTGTATTTTCTCTCTGATTTCACTCCTTATAGCATCCCTTAACTTGAAGATCAGTTTAACTACATACATTCTATACTCCTTCTCTGACATTTCTTCCACTATGATGTTGTTGGATTCTGTTGTTAGAGTATGTTGGTTTCTTTGGGGTGATTTGTTCCCTTGATTTTTCATGTTGTTTGTATGTCCACCCATTTAAAAGTATGGATCTGAGGCAGTAGAATTTCTACCTTGAGGACCTATAGTGTCCCTGAAGGTTTCCAGTACCTCAACTTGCTGAGAAGCTGCCTATCCACTTTCTTGGTGTCATGCCACAGAGCAGCTAGGAAAGTGACCTCCTCTATTCCACCATCTTTATGACCCGACCCTCAGTTACATGTCCTTAGCAGTGATAAAGCCACTGCTCAGTTAATCCTATATGCTGTGTTTGCCCCCAAAATGAAAAGGGTTTATAGAAATTATGATAATTGAAGTGGATTCAAATTTGCAAGTCACTTTCTTCAGGAGTGTGGTACCATTGTCACTCTTCCTGCAATTCCAGAAACTACCAACAGGGGTCAGTGGATATATTTTAGGTAATCTGTAGGTTTGGACCAAAATAACAAGGAGGTAGAATTAAAATTATGAATAAGTTATAAAATACACTCTATTGTCATGTATACCTAAAAAGAACAAATTTTTAAAAAGAAAAAAAATAAAGTTATGCCCAGACCAATTTTCAGTTTTTTTCAACAAAACTATGGTAATTTTGCCAGGTGCAGTGGTGCATGCCTATAATCCCAGCAATTTAGGAGGCTGAGGCAAGAGGAGTACTAGTTCAAGGCCAGTCTTAGGACCTTAGTGAGACCCTGTCTCAAAAAAATAAATAAATAAATGGCTGAGGATGTAGTTTAAAGTTAGAGTGTGCTTGAGTTCAATCTCCAGTACTAAAGAAACAAAACAAGGATTAATGAACAGAGCAGTGATTATATTAACCAAAATTGATTAACTTTGTTTACATATCACCTATATTTAATATACTTTATCAGAAAAATAAAATAAAAAAAACCAGTTACACCAAGATTTAAGCCTTGCCCTTTATAAACAATTTATACTTTAATTGATACAATACAATCAATACAACTATTTAAATTAATTCAGTGAACAAATGATTGCTAAGTGCCTGCTTCTGTCTTTCACCTCTCTAGGATCTGCAGAATAAAGAATATATGTATACATATGTAATAAATGATAGGAAAGGAGAAATTGGTTTATATCAATCAACACTTTTTCTCTAGTCATTCCTTAAACTAGAGGAGACATAGTGCAGCTACAACCACACCTCTGGTTTGCAGGTCCCCTGGTTCCTCCTCTATGCTGATCTGTCAGGTGACTTGTAGTCCTTTCTTCTTAAATGTCAGAACATAAAAGAAAGTTTTAAAAGCCGGGCGCGGTGGTGCACGCCTGTAATCCCAGCACTTTGGGAGGCTGAGGCAGGAGGATTGCGAGTTCAAAGCCAGCCTCAGCCATGGCGAGGCACTTAGCAACTCAGTGAGACCCTGTCTCTAAATTAAAAAATACAAAAAAGGGCTGGGGATGTGACCCAGTGGTTGAGTGCCCCTGAGTTCAATCCCCGGTACCACCAAAAAAAAAAAAAAAAAAAAGGTTTTAAAAATATAGATCTCTGTCCCAGCACTTGGGAGGCTGAGGCTGGAGGATCACGAGTTCAAAGCCAGCCTCAGCAATGGCGAGGCACTTAGCAACTCAGTGAGGCCCTGTCTCTAATAAAATACAAAAAAGGGCTGGGGATGTGGCCTAGTGGTCGAGTGCCCCTGAGTTCAATCCCCGGTACCAAAAAAAAAAAGATCTGTGCAGTTTTTTCCTCCTCTTTTCCTCATAAATCTAGTCCACATCTCATGATGGCTTCCTTCATTCAGTTGCAAGTTTCTATGAGCTCAGGATGGAGTAGGGAGAAGAAAGAGAATTTGGAAACTTCTCTTAGAAAACAATGGCAAGCTCTTGATTGAGAGTCCCACCATCCATAAGCATTGTCATAGCATCTCCTTTATCTAATCCCTCTCTGTCAACCAAAGGAATTTACTTGTTTAAAGTTATAGGTTCTGCCTCTATGCATCACAGGCTGAAAACAGAATATAAGAACTGGTTGAAGTTAACTCATATCATACACTAGCTTCATGTACCTACACAAAACAATACTATGTAAGTATCCCCTGCTTCTTTGCAGTGTGTGTGTGTGTGCGTGTGCACGCGAGTGCGTGTGTGAGTTTGTGAGAGTGTGCAAGACAGAGAGAAAGTGAGAGAAAGACAGAAAAGAGGGGGAAGAGTAAATACAATTATTCATTTTTTAAGTTAACAAAATACAAAGACCTTAATCTTCCTTTAAGAATATTAAAAAGAATATATAAACAAAAACCATCAAAATGGTTCCAGTTTATGTATTTATTAAATAACCAGGGGAAATTTTACTTTTTAAGATAGAAAGAGGAGAACACTTCAAAAATATCACAGCTTGGGAACTCAAGTTTCTAGTTGTTTCGTCCAACTATTCCTACCAGAAAAAAAACACACACATGTGTATACATATATATGTTTACATGTATACATATACATGTATACTATTTATATATATATTTATATATTACATATAATGTACATAGTTTTATATATACACATATATACATAGCTTATATGTAATAGTTTGTATATACAAATATAGTATATACCCAATAATTTATATATATACATATATTTACATATGAACAAATATATGTATTTATATATTATATATAAGCATATACACATGTGTGTTTAGACATATACATATATATGTTTATTCATACATATACATATGTATACATGTACAATACTGAGGGACAATCAGATAAAGTCCACCATTGCTCTAATAATTACTTCCAATCTTGTGCATTGGGGGACTGACTTCACACACTGGCAGACACCACCTAGAAGTGTTTATCATATGGGATTTTCCAGCCTACATTATATTTGAGGTGTGCTGGGTGCCATTTCTCTACTCAGGCTAGCATTTTACTTAACAGCATTTTAAAGAGTCCAATATGTATGTAACAGAAAGCAAATATTTTGTGTCAACACGTTCAAGTGACAGCTGCCTCTGAAAAAGGCATTGCTGTATAGATTTATTTCATTCTGATCTGACACTAACCGACCACTATACACATCAGCACATTGAGAGGTTTCATTTAGTCAGGCTGCCGGCCAGACTTGGGGGGAAAACATCCTTACCAAACACACCTGTGACCATTCTGTCTTAATATTAACTTAGAAGCCAAATGCATTGTCCTGACCTTTCAGAAAAGGCTCCTGGCTCCAGGGCCAGGCTTGACACAAGTTTATTTCTGTCTTTGAAACACATTTAAATTGTTTTTATTCAGAAATATTTTCCTTCTTGTAAGATTTTTCCTTCATTGAACATGCACCAGAATAAGTCTGAAGCTTTCAGAGTCTGGAGAATCTTTGCTGGTCACACTATTGGGAAAGTTAGGCTCAACTGCACTTTTTTCCCTACCACACTCACTGTTTTTTTTAACCCGAAGAGGTTTTCAAAAATGTCTATAAAAAATCAGCAGACTCAGCTCATTGCTCAATAAAAATTACACATCTAAACAGCCAAGCAATGCTGTTCTTCTCATTTTAGTGTTTTCCTTATAGACTGATGAAAATTTGAAGATTCTCAAGCCAAACCAATGAGTGATATTCTGCATTTTACTTTCATCTTTCCTTATTGTGTGACCTTTAATTTGGGAACATTGATCACTTTCTGCCATTTGTTTAATGATTTTGATGTCATCCCTTTGGGCATCAGATTGGAGTAATAAAAGGAACAAAAAGTCACATTGCTCTATTTCTAGTGCTATAAACAAAATTGCATGAAAACTAAGGCCAAAAACAAGTATTTGAAAATGCAAATGCATTTTAGTACGGAAAATAAATTTCAGAAAAGCTGCTGTGTTGTTTCCAATTTGTGCCGACATTACGTTTTGACTCTATAGGAAAAGAGTAGGAATAGGAGCAGACAACTGCTTTATGGCCAGTTAGCCTCGGTACTCCTGTCCTGTGTGTGCATACTCCCAAATACAGGAATTAATTAGCACGAGCTGTGTGGCAAGCAGATGGGACGCTCTGATAAAGAAATTAAGCTTTGTTGTGGACAAAATGGACAAGACAAACCACTTGCTCTAAGACAGTTTTCTATAGACACCAATGTTGTTCATCAAATTTCTCAATGGATGTTTTCTGCTGTGATACTGCAGATTTTTTTGATAAGTAAATATTTATTGAGCTATCACCATATCCAAGGCATTGGTGTATAGCTCCATATAAATTTGCATATTGTCATATCCTGGTTCCTTTTTTTTCCCCCTCTGCAAGTACTAGAGATTGGCCCCAGGCCTTGTACATGCTGGGCAAGCACTATCACTGAGCTACATCTCCAGCTGCTTTTTCTTATTTTATTTTGAAACAGAGTCTTAAGAAGTTGACCAGGCTGCTCTCAAACTTGCCATCTTCCTGCCTCAGACTCCTGAATAGCTGGAATTCCAGGTGTTCTGGCTTTTCTTTACTCTGAACTTCTAACATTACAGCTGGCCATCTCTATCTGTGGCTTCATTTCTTAATTATATATGTGTGTGAATTCAACCAATTGTGGACTGAAAATATTTGGAAAAAATTGCATCTGTACTAAACAGGCACAGGCATTTTTCTTGTGGTTATTCCTTAAACAATATAGTATAACACTTATTTACATAGCAGTTATATTGTATTTGGTATTGTAAGTAGTCTACAGAGATGACTAAATGTGTACAGAAGAATGTTCATAGGTTATATGCAATACTACACCATTTTATGTAAGGAATTTGAGTATCTGCAGGTTTTGGCATGCTGGGAGTCCAAGAAGCGATCCTCTATAGATACCAAGAGCGACTACAATTTAAAAGAAAGAATGAGAACGCCAAATATATTTTTACATGCTCTGAATTATTGCTATACTTGTAATGAAAAGACCATTATATACTAAGACCTATTGACCTTCCCAAGGGAGTGGGTAACAGGGGAATAAATTCTTTGACCACATTATCTACTGGTAGACTCAGATTTCCATCCTGTGCCTAAAGCATCTTAAAATGGACAGCTTCTGCCCCTGCAGATACTGCCCCCCTCCTTCCACCCCGGCTTTGTGTCCTGGGAGCTAGATGTTACAGGCTACTTTGGTGAGCAGCCTTACCCTTGGACTTCTGGTCGGGTTGGTCAATGTGGGTTCTGCAGATCAGAGAGAAGAAGGAAGGACAGGCAGAGGTATTTATTATGGGTTCTTGGGCTCCTTCCTTGAGGACATCTTGGTAGGTGGCTGATGTCCTTGATCTAAGTGCAAAACTTCTATTAGGCAGCCCTTTAGAGATCTCCTCCTGCCCCAGATTCTGACAACTCTTCCTCGGCTTCCTCCAGCAGGAGTGGAGATTAAAAGGAGCCCCAAATGTTAGTACTCATCCCAGGGTATTGCAGAATCTCTTGCTTTCTTGAGCCTTCTATGATAGATGGTCTTGGGCAATGAGCCACCCCCCTCCCCACCAAGCAACCTTGTTTCATTTTCCCTGGGCAGGAGCCAGTGGGCTTAAAGATCACTCTGTTCCCCAGGCAGGAGCCAATAGGCTTAAAGGTCACCCTGTTCCCCAGGCAAAGAGCCAATAGCATTAAAGGTCGCTCTGGTACACCCCCACCAGAAATCCCTACTTAAGCTCCTGCCTGCCCAGAGCTCAGTCTCAACAGCTTGTCCCTGCTGAGAGGAGGCAGCCACTGCGATAGCTCCAGACCCATTGCCTCCAGCCCAATGGCAGCTGCCCCAACCAACAGCTCCAGCCTCCAGCCTGACGGCAACTGCCTCAGCCGACAGCTCCAGAGACCACAGCTGGCATGACCAGGCACCCACCTTCCATTCAGAACTCACACACTCCTCTCTCCCTGACTCCTCTCTCCCACCAGAGCTTGCACACTCCCCTCTCCCTGACTCCTCTCTCCCTGTACTTCTACCTCTGACTAGCCATAAAGGCTGGTGAATAAATCTCTTGGCTGCACGGATGTCTCTGGTGTGATTTTTGCCCTTCATTCTGCACACTTTTATTATTTGGCCCTTATTAAACTCCCTTCAAATTGTTGTAATGGGGTGTGCTACCTCTCTCCCTTCTAAGCCCTGTTTGGTACTCTAATGTAGAAGCTAACACAAAGATGTATAGAATCCTTGAAGCTGCAGTACTATCAGTCAGAAGTAGAAAAGATACAGTACCAGAAAAATGTCTCCATAATAAAGAATCTTATTCCACTTTTGATGTTTGCAAACAACTTTCAAGCCCCTTTCCTCACTCTGCCCCTCTTGCCCCATATCTGTACAGGTTGAGAAGAAAGCCTGGGTGTTCCCTTCCTTGGTTCAAATCACACAAGCCCTGACTGCACCCAGGAACCTTCCCTGATCCCACCCCCAGCCACAATAAAGCCAGGCCAGTGTCCTTTCACTGCCCTATCAAGTCATTTTTTGACCTGCTTGGGAGTCTGCCACCCCTGCCCTGGGAAAGCCTCATTATGTGAGTCATAAACCTCTACTTATTTTCTGGGTGCACATGTGACCTCAATGGTCTTGTGACTTGAACCAAATTTTAAGGAAAAAGGAAATGCATTCTGTCTCTCTCTGGAGTGACCACAAGGGTCTTTATCTATGAACTATCAATGAAGCACCATTCAACTTACACAAATACACCCAACATAAACTCAGTGGGGCACGATTAGCTAACAGAAGGCATGAGAAGTGCTGGTGCCCTGGCATTGTAGGCACCATCTCTGCACCCTAGGGCAGCAGAAGAGGGAGCCTTGCCTCTCCTCTGTAGACCTGCTTCTCTCCCCAATGCTTATCAGTGTAAGTCTTGGTGGATGATCTAAGAGATTGCTGAAAGGAAGCTTCAATAATACAAGATTTTTCTCACTAAGCCAATTCTAACATTGGATTACCCCTCTCTCCAAAAGTTGAAAACCTCTACTTATTTGCACTTCTTTAGGATTTGCTAAGTTTTTTTTTATTAGTTAGGACTATTTCTACTCACAAATAATTGAAATGCACTCACACTGGCTGAAGTAATGGGCTGTGAGAATAGCTGGTAACTTAAGGAATCTTGGACTAGAGGTGCCGCTGGTGCCCCTAGGGACTTTCTCTTCACCTCTTCTGTAAATTGTTCAATTATGCAGCAGCCCAACAAAATCACCAAGTTGATTTCCACCTCAGAACCTTCCAAAAGGCTGATTCCTTAACCCAAATCTCCTCCCAGCCAGAAAAGTTGTTGGGCTAATTTGCCTTCATAGCCCAGCCTAGATACCTCTTCTTCTTCTTCTTCTTCTTCTTCTTCTTCTTCTTCTTCTTCTTCTTCTTTTTTTTAAAATATTTTTTTAGTTGTAGGTGAACACAATACCTTTATTTTATTTATGTGGTGCTGAGGATCGAACCCAGGGCCTTTCACATGCAAGACAAGTGCACTACCACTGAGCCATAGCCCCAGCCCAATGGATGCCACTTCTTAAGAAATACCTGTCTGCACCTTGGAAATGCTGAGAGCTCTCACCACACTTCTGTGGTCACTCAAGGGATATTTGACTGGGTCCTTCACTTGGTGAAAAACTATATGAAGATGAATACCATGATTCAGCCTTACCAGATGAAAAAACAGATGCCCAGGGAGAGTTTGATGTCAAATATACAACAAATACTTTTTCAGTGTAATTCTGTGCTGTACAATATCTTTCTGTAAGTCTGACAATCCTTCCAGGACTTCTCTCAGCCCCTAGTGCAGAGCCAGTACATGATGCACCCACGGCAAATATTTACTGAATAAATGAATGTAGATCTGCTGAGCCACTTGCTGACTATAAAAGGGATAAAATGTAACATGCGGATGGAGATGGTACCTGAAAAAAGGACGAGAAGCATTTCTCACTCCATCCACTCAGAGCACATCCATGATTAGCAATTAATCCAAGTAAATGTCACCAACTAAATTAAATAGGGAATCCATTATGTGAGTTTTCAAAATAAAGGTCAGTGATCTAATGGTCATGGAAAAAAAAAAAAAAAAAAAAAAAACCTTATTTTCTCCCCAAATGAGATTTGGATGAATGTACTCTTGGACAAGGGTGAGTGAAGTATTAATTCAGTATTTGCAGATTCTACATTTCAAGCTCTTGTCTTGAGCCCTAGGTGAGTATCAATAAACTTAGACTTTGTGAATCTGGTACTGTTACAAGTGTGCACAAGTTATTGCATACTGACAGCCCAGAAGAGGAGAAGCCAAATGTGAGGTTTGGAGACTTAACTTGACTAAGCACATGGACTATAGGCATCAGAGCCAATTATGATCTTAGGACCTGTGCCTATTACAGCCAAATCATACACACTACCTGCATTCTTGACTTTGGAAGACATAAGAAACCACATATAAAATGTCCATTAGTTTTTTTTTTTTTTTTTTTTTTTTTTTTTTTTTACCGATCTTTACTGAGAAAACACCATTAGGGCTACCGATAAAAATGTATAAAATACTCCACAGTGACAAATACAAATTTCACAATTATAATGTAAAGGCTCCTGCAGGCAGATTGAACACAGCCAAGATTAAAGGACTCATTCCCACACTAGGATGATCAAGTAGAATAATTCTAGCAAACGAAGAGTATAAGAATGGTACATACTGTAATTATTTTTTTTTCTACCTCTTTCCCTTTTTCTAACAGCCTGACTTCCTGGATGGTGCCTCTAGAGGTCTGAGTTTCTCTCCAACTCACTCTCGTGGCCATTTGCCTCAATGCAGATGCTCAAGTCATAAACATCCACAGCAAGGTACCAACAAGCGGATGGGATTGACGTGGGGTAGCTTTGTCCTAGATAACTTGGGAACTCTGTGGCTAACAGAAGCAATAAGAGAAGTCATCGCATAGAGGGTGCATCTTTCTGACATTTTTCAGATAATGACTGGGAAACTGAGGGAAGGGCAGCTTGGAGCAATGACACCTTCCAAGTCATCATGCCTGACAAGTGACTGGACTCAGTGACTGTTTAGGGAAAGGAAGAATGTGGCAAAGGAACTAGAAGCCCAGACAAGGAAGTCAGAAAGATCTGGGTTCAGTACTGTCTCCACCCAGTGGATCTGGTTTGTACTGTGAGAGCCAATTTTTAGGAATTTTGCAAGTTAATTGTTAAACATGGACTTCATTAAAACAAACTTCTACAAACTTACAAGTAAAAAATTACATTAAAAATAAAGGCAATATAGCAGCTGAGGTTGTAGCTCAGTGGTTGAGCACTTGCCTCGCATGCATGAGGCACAGGGTTCAATCCTCAGCACCACATTAAAAAGTAAATAAAAAAAAAACAAAGATATTAAAAGCACGTATATTTTTAAAAATAATAATAAAGGCAATATAAATTCAAAAGCCATCATTTCCCAATTCTATTATTATTGTCTGTGTTCTTGGAGTGATCTACATTTTTGTACCTATGGGATGGAAATCCTGGGTTATGTGTTTTATTCTGCACCTCCTCCCCTCTGCATTCTGTGAGTTGGTAGCTTGAAATCAGCCACGGTGGGAGTAAACCATAGACAGAGACAAACACTACAAAACTCGGGCTTAATTTGTTACTTTGTTGATTGCCTAAACTTTAAAAAAATCATGGAGAGAATATCAGCAATGCAGATGAAACCCAGAAGTGTGTCCTAACACTGATAAATTGTGAATAGAGGGGAAAAATTGAGAAAATAATAATTGACTATTTAAAAACTGTCAACTCAGCAAATAAATGGTTCTTAGCACAGATAGGGGCAAGTGACGTTCTAACATGTGTCTAAGATGTTGCACTTCTGTCTGCCTTGTCATCATAAATGGAAATATCAACTAGCACTCGTGTCGGATAGTGACACGTGGTTCTAGTTGTTAAAAATTTACCAGCCCAGCAGTGTTCCCACTTCATATCAGCTGTGAGTCCTTAGGAAAAGTACTTAACCCCCCTCACAGTACTGCCATGGGGAACAAAGCTCAGGAATAACACATGCAGAGCAGTTAGCCCAGGTCCTCTCCATGATGAGCTTTCAAAGAACACACCTCTATCTCTTCCTCCCCAGCATCAATACCACCATTCATTCTCTCTTAAATGTGTACCTAACTTCCGAAACAAATTATCTGTGCACATAGTAAAAATTCAAAAGATAAAAAATGGTATGGAGTAAAAAGATAAATCTTCCTACCAAACTGTCCTCAGACATCTAGTTCCCCTCCCTAGAAGCATACACAGCTCCATTTCCTTGTTTATTCTTTTTTAAATGACTTTTAAAATTTTGTTTTAATTAGTTATTCATGACAATAGAATGCATTTATGCACTTTGATATATCATACATAGATGGGATATAATTTCTTGTTTTTCTGAGTGTACATGTTGCAGAATCATAATGGTCATGTAGTCACATATATACATATAGTAACAATGTCTGTTTCATTCTATTATCATTCCTCTCCCCACATCCCCTCCCATCCCCTCCCATCACTTCCTTCTATCTAATCTATTCTTCCCTAGTGCCCAATGCCTTATTGTGAATTAGCATCCACATATTAGAGAAAATATTCGGCCTTTGGTTTTGTGGGATTAGCTTATTTTGCTTAGCATGATATTCTCCAACTCCAACCATTTACTAGCAAATGCCATAATTTCACTCTTCTTTAAAACTGAGTAATATTCCATTGAGTATATATACCACATTTTTTTTTTTTTTTTTTTTTGGTATGGAGATTGAACTCAGGGGAACCCAACCACTGGGCCACATCCCCAGCCCCCCCCCCTTTTTTTTGTATTTTTAATTAGAGACAGGGTCTCACTGAGTTGCTAAGTGCCTTGCCATGGCTGAGGCTGGCTTTGAACTTGTGATCCTCCTGCCTTAGCCTCCCAAGTGCTGGGATTACAGGCGTGCACTAGCACGCCTGGCTATACCACATTCTTTATCCATTCATCTATTGAAGGACACCTAGGTTGGTTCCACAATCTAGCTATTGTGAATTGAGTTGCTATAAACATTGATGTGGCTGCATCACTATAGTATGCTGATTATAAACCAAGAAATGCAAATCAAAACTACTCTAAGATTTCATCTCACTCCTGTCAGAATGGCAGTCATCAAGAATACAGGCAACAATAAATGTTGGCGATGATGTGGGGAAAAGGTACATTCATACATTGCTGGTGGGTCTGCAAATTGGTGCAACCACTGTGGAAAGCAGTATGGAGATTCCTCAGAAAACTGGGAATGGAACCACCATTTGACCCAGCTATTTCACTCCTTGCTTATTCTTTCAGAGAATGTTTGTGAATTTACAAAACACATGTCTATATATTTAATACAAATGATGCCATACCATCTACACTATTTCCTATTTTGCTTTATTCCTTAATAAAGTATCTGGCAGAGCTCTCCAGAACAATGTGGATAGTTCACTTTAAGCTACACAGTATTCTAATAATAGGTGTAGCTATGTAACCAGTTCCTTGCTGATAAAAATTTAGGTTGTTTCTAATCTTTTTCTATTACATTACTTCAAGAGTACGCCATCCTGGTCATTTTACACATATATCCATTGCTTTTCTGGTACTTTATTTTGAAAAATATTTGCCAAGGGGATACACTCAGTGTGGTGTTTGCTTATATTCAGTACTATATCCACCAACTCACTAAAATATTTACTGAATGTTGACTATATGGCCAGCTTCATCATTTTATTTAAGAGTATTGGATATTGATGAAAGGTACATATTGGGGGAGGGGAGAGAAAGATCAATTTTACTTTAAATGTGCATTAGTAACCTGGGGAAAATCATTTTTTATCTTTATGAAACAAGCAAAATATGCTACCTGACAAAGTGAAATTGAGAGGAAAAAAGGAAGCAATTAAACTAACCCAATCTGTAAGTTGACTTTATATGCAATGGACACTATAATCATTGTAAAAAAGTCAAGGTTAAGTAATATTCCATTGTGTATATATACCATATTTTCTTTATCCATTCATCTATTGAAAGGTACCTAGGCTGACTCCACAGTTTAGCTATTGTGAATTGAGCTGCTATAAATATTGATGTGGCTGTGTCACCGTAACATGCTGATTTTAAGTCCTTTGGGTATAAAGCGAGGAGTGGGATAACTGGGTCAGATGGTGGTTCCAATCCACATTTTCTGAGGAATCTCCATACTGCTTTTCAAAGTGGTTGCACCAATTTATAGTCCCACCAGCAATGTATGAGTGTACCTTTTCTCCACATTCTTGTCAACATTTACGGATACTTATATTTTTGATAATTGCCATTCTGACTGGAGTGAGATAAAATCTCTTATAATTTGCATTTCTCTAATTGCTAGTGATGTTGAACAAGTTTTCATTTATTTGTTGACCATTCGTATTTCTTCTGAGAAGTGCCTATTCAGTTCTTTTGCCCATTTATTGATTGGGTTATTTGTGTGGTTTTTTTTTTTTTTTTTGTATTAAGTTTTTTGAATTCTTTGTATATCCTGAAGATTAATGCTCTATCTGAGGGTGCAGGTGATAAAGATTTTCTATCAATTCACAGGCTCTCTCTTCACGTTCTTGATTGCTTGCTGTGAAGATACCTTTTAGTTTGATACCATCCCATTTATTGATTCTTATTTAGATGCTCTTCAACAGATGAATACATAAAGAAAATGTGGTGTATATACACAATGGAATATTATTCAGCCATAAAGAAGAATGAAATTATAGCATTTGCTAGTGAATGGATGGAACTAGAGAAGATTGTGCTAAGTGAAATAAGCCAATCCCTTCCCTGCCCCAAAAATAAAACAACAAAGGCTGAATGTTCTCTCTGATATGTGGATGTTAACACACAATAAAAGGGGAGGGAAGAATAGAAGTTCATTGGATAAGACAAAGGGAGATGAAGAGAAGTGAGGAGTGATGAGAATATGAAAGACAGTAGAGTGATCAGATATAACTTTCTTATGTTCATGTATGAATACATGACCCGTGTAACTCCATGTACAGCCATAAGAATGGGATCCTGTTTAGAAAATGTTATACTCCATGTATGTATAACATATCAAAATACACTTTACTGTCCTGTATGTCTAAAATGAACACATTTTAAAATGCTTGTTTTTTAAAAATAAATAATCTATGGCTGAAACCACATTGCTTTGGACAGAATATGTCATTCTTACAGTGGCAAGAGTCCAACAATTATTCGTTAAGTTATGACTGTTTCATCTTATTCTCCTTTCAACAACTAAACCGTGCTCAATCTCTTTTTCACATCTTTGCATAAAGTTCCATGGAAATCAATCACACTTCCCACACAAGCAATTTATTGTAACTTTTATGCAAAAACTCTGGGCATAACAATCCATGGAAAGGCCTGCTTTGATGGCCTGGAACAACCTTCCAGGGGCTCCCTTATGAAACCCTTGAGAAGCAGCAGCAGCTCTTGACCACTGAGGGTGGTGACTTCCCATGAGGTGAGGAAAGCCTTCCTAGGGGGAGTCACTTTTAGAGCTGAGGTTGCCAAATCTGTTTTTTTTTTTTTTAAGATTTCCTCAAGGGTGCTAAGCTGTCTCAGGGGCCAAAATAACCTTTGTAAAACAATCACACATTATGATATGAGACAAAAAAAAAAAAAAAAAATTGGCCAATACATGCATTTGAATGCACAGCTTTTTCAGATGACAAGCCACTTCCAGGTGGAGGTGCCTCTTGCAATTCTCAAGGGGTATTTGTCCTGCCTGACCGCTAAAGATAACTGCCCCAGGGAGTGCAAACAATTGGCCAACACTATGGCAAGTGGCAGAACACAAGCTTATTTTTTTTCTTTTTCTTTTTTTATTCAATATTGTATTTATAATAGTAGTATGGATTACAATTCATATAAAGCATCTTTTTGCATAGCACTGTTTGTATACAAATCTTTATCCTAAATGCATGATTGAAGACATGAAAGAACATAAGCTTTTTATTTGAAGAATAGCCAGCAAACCATTGCATCTCCTAACTGCACCTAAGGGATCTACATTTCTGATCTCTGCTCCCTTTTTGGGTATTGAAAACTATATTTAATAAAGTTGCTTCTCTATGTTTAAGAAATTTATATTCTATAAAAGGAAAAAAAATCACATTTAAAAAAAAAAAAAAAAACACCTAAAATTCAGTGCAAAAATAGATAGGGAATGAAAGAGTGGCAAATAAATTGCTTACTAAGTTCAAGGAAATCAAAAGAAGTATACTTGCTTTCAAAGTGTGATAAAGTTTTCCAATGGAGCAAAACGATATTTTAGGAGGTTGGAATAACTCAGTAAATTGCTTACAAAGCATTGGGCCTATTGTAGAAATGGTCTAATTTGATAGCAGCATTGATTAGTTTCAGGCTATAAAAAGAGATGGAAAAAAAAATCCCTTTGAATGGGTAGATGGGGCTAGCTTTTTAAAGGCACTGTATATCAAACTCAGGCAGATAGAGCCAATGGTCTGGACAGTGGGGAGCCCTGTAAGGTTCCCAGCAGCTGCTGGCCTGTATACCCCCAACAGGACTAGAGGTCAGTTAGTTTCCAGACCATCCATCAACACCCCACAAGCATTCCCTTCTTAGAGCCTAAACACCAAGCTAGCTGGATTCCTCTATCATTTATGGTCCTTATGCACTGTCACCATCTTGTCAAAAAACAAACAAACAAACAAATATATAAAACAAAGCCTCTAACACTGGAAGTTCTTTTAATGTACAAAAATTTGGGGGGGTCAGGGTGTAGCTCAGTGACAGAGCACTTGTCTAGTATGCACAAGACCCTGGGTTCAACCCCCAGCACAGCAAATAAATAAACAAACATATAACAAATGAATCAACAAAAATTTTTGCATGATGAGGCCCTTTGGCAAGAGGGCGACTGTAATTAATTTGGCAATAATGTTCAGAATAGAAATAGAAGAAATGAAGACAGGAAATCCTGTTAAGGGGTTATAGGAATAAGTGAAGCAAAAGAAAACTTACGGAGATGGTAGAAGAGTTAGAGAACAGGGCATTGGTAGCAGAGGCACCGTACAGCAGAACTTGTACGATTTGGGAACCTGGGGTGACAGAGAGGGTGGTAGCTCCAGAAAAGCTGAGACCCATTCAGTCACTTTTGTAACAATTGTTTATTGAGCGACCACTAGGTGCCAGGCACCCAGCTAGACACCACAGAGGCAGGTGGGTGGTTTCCTGCTCTCACCTCCTCTTTCCACCATGGAACCTCTGGGAACCACACCCCTGCCCACCACTCACGGGTTGACCGATGCAGCAGGCACCTTCAGGTTTTTACTCCATTTAGACTCCGGATGTGTGGCACTCTGGGCTACTCCCTGCCTCCTAAAATTCTCTTCTCCCTTTGCTTCCAGGAAATTCCTTTTTCTTCATTCTCCTGGGGCCTTCTCACTGTTCCTTCTAGTTCTCCTTTGTCTCTGGTTCTCTTCATTCACCTCTTCCTTCTCTACCATCAGTACTGGCCAGGGCTGTCCTTGACCCTCAGTGCACCCCAGGCACATGCGTGCCTTCGGGGACCCCATCACAATGGCTCCCATCACCGCCATTCTGGAGAATTCCCAGGTTAGCTCACTCTGCTCATGAAGCAATCAGTTTCCTGAACAGATTCGCTTACACATCTTTCAAGATCAATATGGTCCAAAGAGAACTGAGAATCTCAAAGTGTTAGCACCATCTGCCCAGTGGCCCAAACTGTAACTTGGCAGTCACTTTACTCCTCTTCTTACCCTCTTCCCCCAGCACCTGGTCACCAGGACCTGACAGTTCCACTGCTTTGTATTAGTTACTTCTCCCACAGCCATCTTTAAAATTCCTCACCTGGAAGCTGCAACAACTCTTCCCCAGACTATAGCATTGTTCCTTCCTCACTTCCCATGCTGCTACCCCCTCCGTTCCCACTAAATCCTTTAATATAGGGGCTGGAGGTGTAGCCCTATGGTAGAGTCTAGCTTGTGTGAACCTGGGTTTAATCCCTAGCACTGCAAAACATCTATTTTAATCCCTCAATGTTTATGCAAAACTTATAAGATAGAATTCAAGTCCATTGGTTGATTACATGGGGCCCTTCATGACTGCCTCATTGGTGACTTTTTTTTTTTAGCTCCCATTGTCCCACACAGCCTCTCTTCTCTACTACCAAATCCGAGTGCATTCAGGTCCTGGGACTGGCTAAGCCCTTTTATAAATACTATTCTATTTGCTCAAAATTTCTTCTTCTTCTTCTTCTTCTTCTTCTTTTTTTTTTTTTTTTTTTTTTTTTTTTTTTTTTGACCCACCTCAAATCCTTCAGAAATTAATAACCTAAATTTTGCATTCTTTAGGAAGCCTTCCCCGATCTTCTACCTGGTCACACATCCCTGTTCTCTGCTCCTACAACTCTAGATGTGGTATTTGTGAGACAACTGTAATTACTTATCAACTTGCATGTCTCCCCTGACAATTTGGGGGGACATGATTTACCAAAATTGTACTTTCCCAGGAGAGCTTGTATCTGCCCTCAGGCTGATCTGTCATGCATGTTTGATCTGTTGTGTGTATGCGTGTGTGTGCACACACACATGTGTGTACCTGCGCACACATATGGTGTAGAAAAGAGAGAGGAGGAGAGGGGAGAAAAGAGTAGGAAGAGGAGAAAGAAGGAAGATGAAAAAGGAAGTTACCTTAATTACTAAGACAAGAACACTGTCATAAAGATGGCTGTGCATAGAGATAAACTTTGTTGATGTAGCTTGGAGCCAAAGGTTTCGATAGTTTATTGCACCCCATTTTCTCTGTGAAGTTCAAAATGAAGCTGTCTTCTGAGTGTGGAGCTGGGGAAAATGATAAACTCTGGGAGCAGTTATGTTGGGGAGGAGAGGTTGTCAATTCTGGACACGCCGGGGACTTTTGGGTTGAGGTTGAAGACCCCAGATTTACAGTGGCTACAGACACCACCAAACTTTTCAGTGGAATCTGTGCTAGGTCCTTATTGTGACCAAAGCTCCCTTCTTTTTTATTGCTGTTCAAAACCTGTGTAGCGTGTTGGTGAATTCAGATCCAACAGAGCTTAGTTGGGAAATGTATCTATCACATTTTCTGTGTCTTCTGCCATTTTGGGCAGGGATACGCTTGAACCCTGTAGCCCCCACAGCCTGGCTCCTGGGCTTTCATGGGGCCCTCCAAGAAGGCTGCACTGACTGGTCAAATCCCAGAGAGAAGGTCACAGCTTAGATCTTTCACTTGCTTTGTGACCAGAACCACTACCAGACTGACTTGAACCGCTTCTCTAAATGACTGTGACATCCATTCAAACTGTATGCTGATACCACAGTAGAGGAAGCCCCAGCCTAAAATAATCTTCAATTCCATCAAAATTGGCCATTAAAAAGTGTGAGAGCAGCCTGGCCCGTGTGTTCCCCATCTCTCCAAGAGCAGACTGCGCTGCAGCATTTGGCACTTAGCCCCAAATCTCTTCATGATGGCTGTCTAAGGTCACAGAAAGCCACATACAAAAGGATCCCAGAGAAACGGAACCTGGAATTTTCCTACATCCTCGGGGTTAGGAACTGGGAAGAAATAGCTCTCCATTTTATTGGCTTGCGTCGTTGAGGGGAGGCCCCCTTTCTCAAATTGCATCTAATAGTTTTCCACTAAAATATTCATCAGCCTCCTCTCAGGGGCATTGATGCCTCAACTGCGCCTGAGATTCAAATGATTTGTAAAAAGTACTGCTGGATGAAGTACCCGCAGTGAGATCTTTTACAGTCCAGGCTGTTGGGGATAATTTAGGTATCTGTAGATTTTCCTAGGGATACATATTGATTCAAAAAGGCGAGGAGAGTGGTGAAGATGCTCATGGAGAAGGAGACTCAGTACCACAATGAAATCATACACATAGGCTGTTCTTAAAGGAGAAGTTGAGTATGGAGGATTTCAGCTCTCTTTCTCTCTCCCTAAACCCCCATGTGGGCTGGGTGGCCCTACAGAGAACTCTGAAGCCCCAAAGCTGCTTCTCCCAGCAGGTCCAGCCTGGACTTGGTCCTCACCCCTGAACAGCTTTTGCCGCATACCCCCACTTTTACTGCAAATCCTGCTTGGAGCCGCCAGTAGGGGGTTAATCTGAGCCCTGGTTGACACAATACTAGAGGCATTGCGGAAGAGGCCTACAGTTGCTGCATAGGCACATTTGGCCCACGTTTCCAAAGAGGCAGGAGCAGTTACTGCAGAGAGCACACTGCCTGCCACTGCTGGACCATTAGTATGGAAATGAGGCATGTGTGTGACAGGTGGCCTTACAACCAACACAATTAACTTTCTCCATTAGCTGATGCTCTGACAAAACAGATGCAGCATCAATAAGCACCCCCTCCCCTACAGAAAAGGAACGACACATTGCAAACCCCTTATTTATAAGGAGGAGCAGTAGAATTTCTTCTGTACACACAAAGTGGATGCACTGGAGTTTGTTTTTGTCTTATTGCTGTGGTTTGTTTTTTTTTAATATTTGCTTCACATTAATATTGCAATGCCTCCACAGGTTGATTAGGGCTCCC
Source organism: Tamias sibiricus (assembly GCA_025594165.1). Taxonomy (NCBI): domain Eukaryota; kingdom Metazoa; phylum Chordata; class Mammalia; order Rodentia; family Sciuridae; genus Tamias; species Tamias sibiricus. The sequence continues at coordinate 122,763,249 of CM046666.1, read as the reverse complement.
AGTATTTTCAGAAAGCCAGTCGTCATGGAAGAAGAGAGAGTAAAGTTTGGAAAAGCAAGTGGGAATTCTTTGCTTTAGGAATATGCCGAATGAATATCTGACTTTGCTGCAAACAGAGTGGGGAAGGCTTCAGAGTTTTGCTGTGAGGTGTCTCCAGAGGCATGAATAATCATTAGCAGAATCTTAGAACAGGAATCTTGAAAAACTTGGTGGCTTAACAGGAAACATTGAAAGTAAAATTGGGATACTAAAATTTGGGAAAATAAATTGCCTCCAAAAAATTTCCCCGTATTCTATAAAGGATAATAAAATTTAAAATTAAAATGTTCATGAACATTTTAAATCTACACATTTAAAGATATCTAAAACATTTTTGATAATGAAAAATGATTTAAAAAATTCTAAATCTAGCAGTCGGGACTTTCTTGACTCTAAGTGATGACAATTAATTGTCATCTGTGTTTTTCTAATTAGAGTCACATCCTTTACCTTGATACTTAACTTTGTGCCTGTTCTGTGTTTTAAAGTACCCTCAGAAGCAGAACATTATTTCGGCAGAAACAAAGTGAAATTCTAACAAGTTTGCCATCATTTCAGAAAATACAAATGTGAACCTCTATATGAAGGAGAAATTTGTTCCCCCCAAATTACCCTTTAAACAGACGTAAAATTTCTGTTATAAATTTATTTTAGAATCAATAATATTTATTTATCCTTCTGGTCTAACATGTACAGACGAATCCTTCAGGAAAATCCTTTTTTCACCCACCTCAATGGAAGTTCACTAATGTTTCATGCCGTATATTTGGAGGTCTCTTGGTAGAAGCTTAAATATGAAAAAATGTGTCTGGTGTCTCCTGGTGGAGAGTGAGCTCGGAGCTGCCCTGATTCTGATGTTGAGAACTCCAGGAGGTGGGCCTTACTTTCCACTGTGAACTGTGGCAGGATGTGGGACCCACGCCGATGGGTAGAAGCAGAGCTCTGGGCATGACTGGCTCTTCCCTGACTCACGGCCACCTCTCCACACCTCAGTTCAGTCACATGTGAGGAATGGTTAAGAGGAGAAATCCATGAGATGATGTATGTAAATGACTGGTTCCTTTTAAATGTACAAAGACTAGATAAGTTTGAAGGAGGGTGGCAGAGTCTCCGACACCAGGCTATAGAATAGCGGGCACTTTCTCTTTTTTTTTTTTTTTTTTTTGGTACCAGGGATTGAACTCAGGGCCACTGGGCCACATCCCCAGCCCTGTTTTTGTATTTTATTAGAGACAGGGTCTCACTGAGTTGCTAAGTGCCTCGCTATTGCTGAGGCTGACTTTGAACTCGCGATCCTCCTGCCTCAGCCTCCCAAGTGCTGGGATTACAGGCGTGCGCCACCGCGCCCGGCTCAATAGCCGGCACTTTCAATCAACCCTCCTGGAACCAGCTCCAATCTCCCTCACTCTCTCTGAAACCCAGGGCATACCTGAAGAGCAAGGTGTCCATTGCCAAGGCAGTTGACTTCTTCAAGAAGAAAAAATCCTATAAAAGTCCAATAAATGACTGCAAATGCCATAAATCAATTGTTTTCAACCCTTGCTGCTTAATGGAACCACTTGGAGAGATTTTTAAATCTATTTTTATTGGAAATTGACCAAATTATATTATGTCATGTATGAATAATATTATGTGCATGTATGAATGTGTAACAGCAAATCCCATTATTACATTTAATTATAATGCACCAATAAAAGTTAAATAAATAAATGAATAAATTAGTAAATAAAATTACCCTTATTGAGTCTGCCAGATTGAACTGATTAAATCAAGCTCTTAGGGATGTGGTCAAGTATCAGTATTTAAAAATATATATATATATCCTTCCTTGGTGATTCTAATCTGCTTCCAGGCTCTAGAAGCACTGCCTTAGGTGGGCTGCAGCTCCTCTTTCTCTTTCTTACCCCTCAACCCAACAGCAACCATTTCCTACTCCTTTTTCTCCCTACATCTCTACATCTTCCTTGTCCTCACTAGCTTCACCTACTTCCTGTCTGTGTCTCGCACACCACAATCACTCACTAGCCTCCTGTGGATTTTCTTGGTCCCAGGTGCTCTCACGATGATCATACTTGTGACTCCAAGATGCACATTCAGGAGACATCTTTGATCTTTTTACAACCTGTTCACAAATGTGAGTGACTTGCTGTTGCCTGACAACTATGGCCCCAAATTAGGGATCCAAAAATATGATGGAAATACCCATGAACACATTAGAAATGACAAGCTAATCAGAGGTGATGTTGTGTGGACTGTGGAAAAGCCATTTAAGAGTCTTCTTTTCTGATCTGATCTCTACCTGACTTTGGAAATTCAATCCCTCTGCCTTGATTCTCCAGGATGGTTTTTCTGGCCATTCTTGCTTGCTCTCAGCTAGAAGAGGGTGACCAGGCAGCCATCCCAACTTGCTGCACACTGAGGGGTTTCCTGGGACTTGGAACTTCTGTAATGAAACCCGGAAAACTCCAGGCAACGTGACATGAGGCATTTATCCAGGCCGGGATGCTATCAGCCTGGTGCAATGATTTGGGAGCTGAGTTCCCTTCACAGAAAGTATATAAGCATCTGTTCAAGGGTCAGCTATCCCTATAAGAGCACATTCTTATCTGAGTAATTAGGAGATCAGCCTGGTTGAATTCTGTGTCCCATTCCAATGTTCTAGACATTAAAAGGGGCCATAGTTGGAATTGAAGAATTATTCTAGAATCCCCACTTCAATGACAGAGCCCAGAGTGAAAGCTGTGTAGTGACAATTTTTTTCAGCATTGTTTTTCCTGGACTTCCACATTTCTTTGTCTCTGACAGAAATCCCTTTATTGTGGCCTCCAGGGTTTGCCAGGCAAAACCTATGTAATAGTGATATTTTCCTGAACAACTATGTTAAATATAAGATATTGGAACCAAGAAATAACATTTATACCCAGGGATATATGGGCCCCTTTCACAAGATTTTGAGATTTACAGTAAAATAGCAGGCGTACATAGTTCAAGAAAGATATCTTCAAGTTAATAACAAAAGTCACTCAAGGCAAAACTAAATTCTCCACATGAGCCCCACACTATCCAGAGTTGTTATGGCAATAGGAAGGACCTCAGATTGGAAAAGGATTATAAAATGTTGCATAAGAAAAGAATTTTTTCCTTTATAGGTCTTATTCAGAATGTCCATTTCTGAAATAGGCTAACAGTCTCCTTTACTTTAGTTCCCATGATATTCAACAAGAAAACAATTTAATTTTTAAAGTTTTTTTTGTTTTTGAATATGTACTACTTGAATACAATTCACTTTCAAAAATACAAATCAATCGGGGGCTGGGGTTGTGGCTCAGCGGTAGAGCGCTCACCTCGCACATGCGCGGCCCGGGTTCGATCCTCAGCACCACATAAAAATAAATGCATTGTGTACAACTAAAGCAAATAAATATTAAAAACAAATACAAATAAATCAATCTCCAGCACTGCAAAAAGAGAAAAAAAAGCAAAAAACAAATAAATAACCTCAAAATATTATGCTAAGTGATTGAAACCAGAGACCAAAGGTCACATGATTTGTTTGTATGAAGTACCCAGAATAGATAAGTCTATGATAAGTCCATAGAAACAAGACAAAGATTGGTGGTTGGCAGGGATGGGGGAGGGGCTAAAGGGGACACACTACTTAATGAGTAAGGAGTTTTATTTTGGAGTGATAGAAATGTTTTGGAACTAGGTAGAGGTAGCTCTTGCACATGTTGCAAACATACTAAATGCTATCAAATGGTTCACTTTATAATGATTAATTCTGTGGTTTAAATTTTTTGTCTTAGTAAATTACTGTTTTAAAAGTTAGTTGAATAAATGTCTCCCTCCTTCCCTGCTTACCAACCACACAGGTCTCCAGAGGTAACAAATTCACCCACTTTCTTGTGTTTTCTTTCAGATTTTTTTTTGTGTGTGTGTGTATGTGTGTGTGTGGTTCTAGGTATCAAACCCAGGGCCTTGCACATGCTGGACAAACACTCTACTGCTAAGCCACATTCTCCACTCAAGAAATATTTTATGCATATTCAACAAATTAATGTATATTTTTCTGTCTTTCACAAAAAATGATAGCATATAATACACACTATTCTGCACTTGGCAATTCTGTTCATTAATTTAATAGACCTGGAAGATCACCCATGTTCATCTTAAATAATGCCCTCATTTTTAACAGCTGTGTAGTATTCCAGTGTGTAATGCAGCATAATTAGTATAATTTAACTTATCCCCCACTGATGTGCTTTTAGGTAATTCACAACTTTTCCCATTAAAAATAACAAAGCAACTAGAAATGTTATAAACACATCATTTTGCACAGAAGTGAGTATAATGGTAAGATAAATTCTTAGAAGCAAATGCACTGGATGGAAGGGTAGGTGCTCTTGTGAATTTGATAAAGTCAAACTGCCCTCTCTTTTTTCACTAGAACCATAGAGGGTGGAATAGTAGAAACCCTCAGGGAAAAAAAGCAAAGTAATTTAGCAGAGCTTAGGGTAAAGTGCCTGAGACAGAAGTTTGCCCAAAAGATGCTTTGAAAGGCAAAGAGGAAGCTTATCTGTGAACAAGCCAAGCTCTACTACAATGACTGACATTGAATATACAAATGTACAGAACTGACTAGGATGGCAAGAAAGCTGACAACTTCTATGTACCTGCAGAACCCAAGTTGGCATTTGTCATCAGGATCAGAGCTATCCGTGGTATGAACCCTAAGGTCCATAAGGTGTTATTGCTTCCTCACCTTCGCCAGATCTTCAGTGGCACCATGGTCAAGCTCAACAAGGTTTTGATGGACAGGCTGAGGACTGGGGAACCATCATGGGGGTACCCAAATCTGAAGTCAGTGAATGCACTAATCTGTGAGTGTGGATATAGCAAAATCAATGAGAAACAAATTGCCTGACAGATAACGCTTGGATTGCTTGGTCTCTTGGTAAACATGGCACTGTCTGCATGGAGCATTAGATTTATGAGACTTGTAATGTCTGAAAATGCTTCAAAGAAGCAAGCAACTTCCTGTGGCCTTCAAGTTATCTTATCCATGAGGTGGAATGAAGAAAAAGACCACCCATGGTAAGAAAGATGGTGGAATGGGATGGACATCATAACCCTAAGTACATGTTATCAAGATGCGAATGGTGTGACTCTACTTTGTGTACAACCAGAGATATGAAAAAACAAGCCCTATATGTGTAATAGGAATGGTAATGCATTCTTCTGTCATATATAACAAATTAGAATAATTTTTTAAAAAGACCACCCATTTTTGTAGAAGGTGGAGATGCTGGCAGAAAGGAAGATCAGCTCAACAGGCTTATGAAAAGATCAACTAAGGTATCTACCACAGCATCTTTGTAATATAATATGGTTAGCTAATAAACAGTACCTGCTCTCAAAAAAAAAAAAAAAAAAAAAAAAAAAAAAGAAAGAAAGAAAGAAAGAAAAGAAAAAAAAAAGCCTGGTTTAAAGTTTATAACACTTGTTTTCCCACAATTGCTGGCAAAATAATGATTGTTTTTTAATACTAGAAATTTGCTAGAACAATGTAGAAGATACTGCATTACTGCATGCTTTTCCCACATCCAATCTTAGTTTGCCTTGCTTGCTTTGCTTCTCTGTGATAGTAGATATACCTCAGGCTGGAAATTTGACTCTCTCTAATCAACTCCATTTCTCAAACACTTTATTGCCTTGAAATCTAGATAGTTTGGCCACCTTGGTGAATAGTAAATTCACAACTAATTTCTCTATGACTTTGTTTTCTGGAAACAAAATCTTTAAAAAAAACAGATGTGTTTTCAGTCTATCAATGTTTACTTAGGCTAGTTCATGAATACGCCAAACACTCAATAAAAAATTGCAGACCTACACAAAAACAATTCAATAAATATATATCAAGCATATTGAATTTGCAAGGAATTATGTCAAGTCCTATAGAGGACACAACAAAGAACTAAACAGTACAGAAGAGGAACCAAAAAAAAAAAAAAAAAAAAGCATGACAAATGATTCTAAGAAGAACAAACACTCAAGACAGTAAAAATCACATGGGTTGGGCAACAGGAGTTCCACGGCAAGGGACCCAAGGGGTGAAGATGGGGACTAAGAGAAGAACGAATGAGTGATTTATCCCTAGAAAATATTTTATTGCATTTTTATTGATGTCATTTGTAGTGATGTATTTTGTAATTTTTATGAGCCAGGTTTTACCTGTCATTCCTAATCACCAGTTACATCTATCTCCCTCTTTCTCCTACCTGAGGGGCTCCCAACCTGTAGGTGTTAATGAAATGACTGAGCCTAGAGATCTTGATCTATCCCTGAAGGAACAGCCTTCGATTTATTAGCTCATTTCAGGAGCCCTGTTTGGGGAGATGGCTTGAATTGCGGTTGACTATGAGCCGTGGAGATTTGGGCATTGTCGCCTTCCGTAGTCTCACGGGACTTGTCCCAGGATCTCGAGTGACTTGGCCGAAATTGCTGATCGGGTCAGCGCCATTTTGGTGGTGTGTATGGCGTGTGTTAGTCGTTCTTAGAACCAGAGAGAAAAGTTATCAGAATAAAAAGCTGTTTGTCTCCAGTTTGCCTCTGAACTTCTTCCCGTGGCTCCGTTGCTCCAAGCGCTTCAGGCGGCAACAGCTCATGATCAGATACACTAATGGAAAGCTAATGGTCAGCTGTAAAGGTAAGACAGTTCTCCTTACTATTTCTATGAATTTAACTACCCTAGGTACACATATAAATGGAATCTTATGGAATTTTTTTTTTTTTTTTTTTTTTTTTTGGTGACTGACTTATTTCAATGTCCTCCAGGCTCATCCTGTCACAGCATGCACCAGAATTCTTTTCCTTTTAAGACAGAAAAATATTCCATTATATGCATGGACAAGGTTTTGTCTATTCATTCAACCTCCATGGACACTTAGATGACTTCCGTCCTTTGGCTATTGTGCAAAATGCTTCAGTGAACAGGGACATATTGAATCCATTCATGATTGCAGGTTTGAATATCCTCTTGGAACATTAATTTGTTCTGTCCTTGGCTGCAGCAAACTCAGGGGCTCCCTCATGTTGGGAAGAGGAATGAGTCAAAGATTGGTAAAGACTAAACTCCTTCTTCCTCCTTTATGTCCCCAGTCTATCGCCCATATGTGCTGGTAACGCAGGATGGTGGCTCCAAGGCAGCCAATGCCTTCTCAGTTTCATAATGAATTCCTGGGAGGACCCAGTCTCATCCCCTGGCCTTTTGTCTTTCCACCCCAGGAGGGGTTCTCTCCTTTCTATGCTGGGGGAACATCCGGTTTAAACCCTAGAAAGGCAAACAGCTCTTCAGGAGAATGGTATGTCTTCCTATTACCTTTTCATGTTATCCAAGTCTGCAAAACATGTTGCATGTTGACAACATTTTCTTATTAGGCTTCACAGTAATTTTAGTGAGGGGTTCCTCTTGGTAGGTTGGTTGGCATAACTCTGCTCTACTCGTTTAACATGCATGACTCAATTACACAAGAGTTAGCTAATGAGCAATGGGAAAGAAGTTACAGGTTAAAACAAATGGCACCTACATGAATCAAGGGCAGCCTTTCAGATGCCCACCATTCAACAAAGACCTGGCAAGACACTTTCTTCCCTGGGTATGAATCATCCAGATAAAAAGGGGAAACCAGGGCCACCTACGTTCAGAGCTTGTACAGTATGACCTTGAGGCTCAATGTTTACCAGGAGCTTCCTAGCAAAAGGCCAAGCCCCAAAGAATAAAAGGGCTTACACATAGGCATTAAATAATTCTCTTAGAGATGCAAATTTCTAATTAGTTACTGTGGCAACTATAGAGGCCTAGAAGTAAGCCCCTTACACAATGAACCTGAGAGTTTACTTTTTTGATTTACTACAGGCCTGCGAGAAGCAAGGAGGAGGAAAATAAATATTGCTTTAACAGTGACAAGAGAATAAAGTACAACAAGTAAAGGGATTTCATCCTTTTGTTTGAATTCCTACAGGTCTAAGAGGGACATTGTGCTTGACACACAATCTTGCTGCAAAGAGGGGCTGAATTTGCAAAAGGCTGGATAAACTCACAACTGTTATAAACATCACCCAATATAAACAGACTATTTCTTAACTAACGTTGACATTTTACTTCCTTAAAGGGAATAGGACCTAAGACTGATGTGAGGGAGCATTTTGGTTGTTTTGTCTGATTGATTTTTGTTCTTTCAAAATCATGTACAGTTCCTCAAATTGTTTCTTTAATATGGGAAAACAAAGTTTGTATGTTGTTGGGATACCTACCTATTGGAAAGAAATCTATTTCCTAACTTTGCATAATCCATGAAAAGAAAGGAAAGTAGCATTAAAAGAGTCTGTAGCATGAAGGGCAGAACATTAATTTTTATGCAGACATAAAACCAAAGAAAAGATTTATCCTAATAGATTTTTTTCTAGGACTAATTACTTAAAGTTCTGGAGATAAAGGCATAAATGTTCGTTCTCATCTTTCAGTGACAAAAAGAAAGAAAATAAAATGTTGTCCAAAAGCCTGGCTGTTAATTTTCTCTGTGAGGAATATATTACTTGCATTTTTCTTCTTTCTTTAATGTGGTAAATCAAATGGAGAGTCCTAATATTTGCTCAGTAATTCAAATAAAACCTGGTTGTCTTGTGACCATGCTTTGTCTAGATTGTGAACTCCTATGGTCTGTAAATAAAATATCAACTGAACTATGAATGCTTTGGGAGGAGGTAAGATTTGGATAATACTGCACAGGAGGGAAAGTAGCATTTTAAAATGTCCTTCCCCATCAATGCCACTCCTCCTCCCTCCTCTAGAAAGTTCTCCTTTCTCAAGCCTCTCCAACCTCACTTGTCCCGGGTCTTCCAGGATCCTACTCTGTGCTAGAATATGGGAACAGACACCCCTGTTTGGTTAACAGAGAGAAAATGGCTGAGATTAATCCTCAGGTTAGCTATTTCATTTCTAAAGGGAGTCTCCATAGACACCAGTAGCTTCACCCAAAGAAGTGGCTTCACTGTATAGAAGACAAAATCACAGTGCTTGGCTCAGGATACACTCATTGTGCATCCATGCATGGCTCCCTTTTATTTGTATATTTCTTTATTTGTACTTAATAACGTAACAAACACCATGAAGCTACTGTGCAATGTGGAAACCAGAGTGTTGTCAAAAAACTCCTATGTGCCGGTGCAGTTCATCCCAATCTTGTCCCCCTGCAATCACTATCCTGAATCTTACTGAGGGATTCTGTTCTTTGTTTTTTTTTCCTTGCAGTACTCAGAATGGAACTAAGGCCTCAGGCATGCTAGGTAAGCCCTCTACTACTGAACTACACTCTGGGCCATACCAGGTGATTTTAATGCTCTTATCATATCTATGTGTATTCCTAAAAAGCACAGGGTTTATTTTTTTAAACTTTATTATTCAGTACGTCTTCTCCTAAAGCCTACTTTCTCATTCAGTGTCACCCTGCTAGGATTTATACATTCTGTTGCAATGTTGTAATCCACTAATTGATTCATATAATACTGTATTGTACCAATATGCCACATTCAATTTGTATCATTAATTTGCTTTGTACTATGAATAGTGCCAGCTGCATTTTCTACATGTGTCCCCCTGTGCCTGACACCTTCTTAGAAGAGGAAACGCAACACCAAAAGGTTGTAGAAAGAACAGCAAAAGTTCTCCAAATTATGTGATTCACACACTCACCAACAATATGTAAGACATTATTAATGTCTTGTATCTGCTCCACCATTAGGTATTATCAGATATCTTTTTTTTTTCAAAAACATAACTTTTAATATGAAAAACTTTAATGTGAGCTAACTATATTCCCAAGATGAGTTTGCTGCCTCCAAACTTTAAAGATGTTCATCAATTGAATACAATGCTTTTTTTCTTAATGGCAGGAGATATGAGCTTCAACTATTTATTTATCTTAAAGGAATAGTCCCGGCAATCTCTGGGTCCCTGGATATCTAAACATTACATCAACGTTGGGTCCTGAGTGTACATCAGATTTATCTTCTAACCTTTGACACTTTACCGGGAGATTCATATCTGTTGTGCCAGCATATGATATGGTTTGTGAAGAATTAGGGCTCCTGAAGACTATACCATGATAATAGTGAGGGCATTAGCATACCCCCTGGAGAGACAGAGTGAATATGCAGTGTCATTGCCAGGAGAAGACCAACCTCTTTTTTTGTGAAGAATGGTAACAGAGAAGGTTGCTGGCGTAACTCTTTATATGTGCTTCTCCATCAGAGAGCTGCACTCCTCCTGACCCCAGCTTTATCTTCAAAATCTGTGTGTGTGAGTCTTTATTTTTCTTATCCCCCTTTACCCCTCACCAGAACCTACAAGTTTGGTTGTGCTGGTGGTGGCATTTTTTATTCACTCTACTTATAGAATCAAAAATGAACCACTTAGAAAATCCATAAGCTGTGATCATCTTTTGCTATAAAGACACTGTATTTAGGATGGCAGCTGTAATCAGCTTACTACTGATAGCAATCCACTGCTGTAAGCTGCCTGTCACGGCCAGCCACGGCGCCGCCACGGGAGGAAAATTCTCGGATGCAGAGTTAAGCTTTTACTACTTTTACTTCTACTTTCTTAGAGCTTAGAGAGGGAAAGAAAGATTTTTAGAGAGAAAGATTAAAGCGAGCTTTATAGAAAGATAGAGAGAGCTTAGAGCTTCTTTCTTCTCTCTTCTTTCTTCCTTCTTCTGTCTTCTGTCTGTCTTCTGTCTTCCTCAGGAGTCTCGGCCTAACTCTGGCCAGTCATTACTTCTTCTATCTGGTTTCTCTTCTGTAACCGCTCTGCCTACGTTCTGACCGCTGATTCTTCTGACCGACCGAGTGACTGCCCGGCTGACTGAATTCTCCGTTCTCCTAACTCGGACCGCTTTCACCCGGTTATATACCTTCAGGTTTGCGGGTGCCTACAGGTGCGTCACATACATATCAGGTGGAACTTATGGCTTCCAGCTAGCTACAACAGCCCTTCCCAATTAGGGCTCCTTCACACTGCCATTTGTTAAGATCTGATATTGAAGGGGACAGAGTGGCTGTCAGCATTCCTTGGCTTGTGACTGCATCACTCCAGTCTTTAACTTTTTTATTACATTGCCTCTTCCTTTTATGTGTGTGCATTGGAAGTGGTACTTATTAGTAGCCAGTAAACTGACAAATGTTAAGCACCATGTAAATGAGTGTTTGCCGCGATGATGAATGTTTGGTGCTGGAGATAGAGCACTGAAGCAGACAGCCAGAAATATCAGCCCTCATGTTTACATTCTAGTAGGGGAGATCATTGTGGGACAGATAAATAGAGAAATCTGTACTATGAAAGGTGGCTATAAGTGTGAAAGAAGGAAAAAATTGGAAAAGAGAATATAGCATGTAAAGTCTCAAGTTGAAGTGATTCACTGAATGGATGAAGAAGTTCTCATCAAGAAGATCCATTTTGAATAAAGATCTGAAGGACTAGAGGCAATCAACAGTGATATTTGGTGGGAAAAGAGCTTCTCACAGAGAGAACTGTGGGTACAAAGGCCCTGAGGCATAGATGCACCTGGCTCAATCTCAACAGGGAGGCCACTGGAGCAGGAGCTGAATGAACAAGAACCAATATAGTAGGAAGCATGTTCAGAGATGTAGCATGGTAGAGTACAGACAGATTGGAGTGCAGAGAAATTGTTTGTAATTCTGAATGAGATGGGAGACCACTAAAAGATTTTTAAAACTCTTTTTGTTAAAATATAATCTGTATAATGAGAAACCTACACATCACAATATGGGTTTTGGATGGGGAAAGCTTGTATCTTTCCAGGTTCACTGTGATTGGTGTGTTGAAAATAAATAGCTCATGGGAGAAACAGTGGCTTGCACCAGGGTGGCGAGAGGGGAATAAGAAGCAGTCACAGTCTATGTGAACTGAGGTACAGCTCACACGATTTACTAAGGAACTGGATGTGAGACAGGTGAGGAGTAGAGAAATCATTGATGGTCCTATGTTTTGACCTCAGAAACTAAAGGAATAAAGTTTCTATAATTTGAGAAATAGCAGCTTCTCCTAATTGAGAAAGAAACGTTTAAAGAAACAGCAGGTTTTGCCCTGAAATTGAGAGATGCATTTGGAGGCCTACTAAATTCACAGTGTCCGTCACACATCCAGGAGTGACGACAAATAGGCAGTGGTACGCACATACAGCCAGTGGCTAAGGGGCCATGAAACAGTTGAGATCACTAAGGGAATGAACTTGACTATCTTGAGGGAGTCGGCCAAGGAAGAGTCCAGGTACTCATTTTAGAGGGAGGGATAGTGAACAGGACTTGGAGAAGACCTGCCTGAGAAGGAGCAACCAGAGAGGTGGGAGACCCAGGGCAGTGTGGTCCCTGGAAGCCCAGGGCCGAGTGTGTTGCATGAAGTGAGGGTGATGGACTTGGTTAGAGGCTACTCATGAGGCCAGAAAAAAGAAGATGCAAAAGTGGCCACTGGACTTAGCAAAGCCAGTTTCATTGTGAGCTTGGTAACAGTGGTTTTGATGAGGTTCAAGGACATGTAGTTGACTGGAATATAGTCAAGAGATCTTGATGTTTTTTTACGCCTGTTACTGAACTTTTAAAAACAGATAGTTACTTAAAAAAAGGAGTGCAAATTAAACTGGGATTAAAAAAAAAAGAAGGGAAAAGTAGCATGTTTGTATGCTTGCAGAGCGATTCAGTAGAGAATAGAACAAGGAAGAAGAGACAGGGGAAAGATTGCAGGGATAACCTCCTAAGTAGCTAAGAGTGGATGGGATCCCATGCCCCTGGGAGGGGCTGGCCGTGGATGGGGGCAGAAAGCATTCACCTTTCACCAGTGGGCACACGTGTGGGAGAGCTTTGGACCTTCTTTTCTGAAAGCTTTGTTTTACCTGAGCAAAGCAAGCTGAGAGTGAGGGGAAGAAGAAAGTGTTGGAGATTGAAAGACAGTAGAGAATGTATGTAATAAAGGTCTAGGAAAGCTGATAAGCAAATTCACTAATGAAAGAGTGGAATCACCAGGTCATGTTAAAGGCTCATGTGAGATGATGTCAGACTCTTCGGCCTGGATGAGAGGACTCCAGACAAGTTGAGCATCTGTTCCCAGACTAGGCAATAAATGTCAGTCACAGCAGCTTGTTTCTGATATTTGTTTCAGTTTCTGCCCCACTTAGGCCGTATCGAAAACCTATCAACCATTCTGTGGCTAACCGATTCTGCGAACATGGTTGATCAGAATTTCTCTTTCTTCATTCTCATTTCTCGAATTCTTGTGATTTTTTAAAAAAAATATTTATTTGTTTGTTTTAGATGTACACAATACGTTCATTTTTACGTGGTGCTGGGGATCGAACCCGGGCCACGCACGTGCTAGGCGAGTGCTCTACCGCTGATCCACACCCCAGCCCCTCTTGTGATCTTTTAATGTGTCTCCACCCTTTTTATCCCACTCAGACAGAACATCACGTGAGGCAGAAGATCACGGTGGAGGAGAGTGGCTGAGGAACGTGGCCCACTCACCAGATACAAAATACATACCCCAAAGGCCCGCCCCCAGTGTCCCACCTCTTCCAGACACACCTACCTGCCTTCAGTTACCACTCAGTTAATCCCCACTAGGGGATTAATTCACTGATTGGGTTAAGGTTCTCATAATCCAATCATTTCACCTCTAAACCTTCTTGCATTGTCTCACACATGAGCTTTTGGGGAATGCTTCACATCCAAACTATAACAATTACTCATTTCTACACTTATTTGCAAGGTTATGGTAACGTTCACTGAAAAATTATGATGTGTAAATTAGTTTTCTATCACAACTTCTTGGAAATTTCTTGACTTTGGAATGTTTTATTTTCGAGGTTAATATTGCTTTTGTAACCTGTTAAGTACTGTTGATATGAACGACTTTCTGATACAATAATGATATCCTAATATTGTCATACTTTTAAAAAATCCCTTTGGATGTGACATCTCTCTGAGTGGCTTTGTACCCCCAGGAGCAGGGCATGCTCAACACCAGATAGCAAGGTCTACTGGCAGGACAGGGACAGGAGAGTGGTTCTTGGTTGGCCTCTTTATCCACTCTTCAATGTACCAGCCTCTTTGGCATGAGATTTGGGTGGAAATTTGGTTCTATATTTTTCTTGCCTAAAAATCATATTAGATGAAGAAACTAAAAAGGAAATGAAAATAATTTCATTTACACTGGCATTGAAAGGAATAAAATACTTAAGAAAAATTTCAACTAAGTAGGTGAGACTTGCACACTGAAAACCATAAATGTGACTTAAAGAAAATAAAGCAGACACCAAAAGATGGAAAGATATCATGTTCATGGACTGGAAGACCTAATATCATTAGAACAAAGTTGGAGATCTCACACTTCCTGATTTCAAAACTTACTACAAAGTCAAACAACATGGTACTCGTATAAAACCAGATAAACATAGAATAGAATAAATTTTAAAAAAGAAATAAACCCTATATATGGTTAAATGATTTTCAAGAAGGGTACCAAGATGATTCAATAGAAAAAGGGCAGTTTTTTCAGCACTGTTAAGAAAACTTGATATCCACATAAAAATATATATATTAAGTTGGACCCTGACATTATACTATATATAAAACTCAAAATAGATCAAAGATCTAAATGTCAAAGCTAAAACTATAAAACTCTTAGAGAAAAATAGGAGAAAGACTTCATGACATAGGATTTAACAATGATTCCTTGGAAACGACACTAAAAATACAGGCAAAAGAAAAAAAGATAAATCAGACTTTAGCAAAATAAAGATATTTTGTGCATAAAAAACCAACATAAATAGAGTGAAAAGGCAACCCATGGAATAGGATAAAATATTTGAAAATTGTGTAACATGATAAGGATTTAATATCCAGAATATATAAAGAACTCCTGCAACTTAAAAGAAAAACAATCCAATTCAAAAATGGGCAAGAGATTGGAATGAGGCACTTCCCCAAAGGAGATATACAGATGGCCAGTAAGCACATCAAGAGATTATCAAATCACTAATCATCTGGAAAATGCATATTTAAACCACAACAAGATAGCACGTCATACCCATTAGTACAGTTATCATTAAGGAAAAAAAAGTGTTGGCAAGGGTAAGTCAAAATTGAAACTTTTGTGCATTATTGGTGAGAAGAATAAATGTTGTGACTACTGTAAAATACCCATTGCAGTTCCTCAAACATTAAATAGAATTACCATATGAGCCAATGATCTGGAAATTCCCATTTAGGTATAAGCCCCAAAGAACTGAAAGCAAGAACTTAAAGAGAGATTTATAAACTGGTATTCACAGCAGCATTATTCACAGTTACCTAAAGATGGATGCAACCTAAGTGTTGATGGACAGATGAATGGATGAACGAAATGTGGTATGTACATGCAATGGAATAGTTTTCAGCCTTACAAAGAAAAGAAATTCTGACACATGATGCAACATAGGTCAATCTTGAGAACATTATGCAAAGTGAAGTAATGGGAAGTTGTTTAATGGGTACAGTTTCAGCCAGGGATGATGAAAAAGTTCTGTGGATGGATGGTAGCAATGGTTATGCAAAAATGTGAATGTACTATGTATCACGGTTGTACATGTAAAAATGGTTGAAATGGTGTGTTTCATGTCATGCATATTTTACCACCATAAAAAAGAGAAACTATAGAAAAAAGATCTAGGGCTGGGGTTGTGGCCTAGTGGCAGAGCACTTGCCTAGCATGTGTGAGGCACTGTGTTTAATTCTCAGCATGGCATATGAATAAACGAATAAAATAAAGGTCCGTCAACAATTTAAAAAAATTAAAAAGATCTAGTGCTTCTCTTTCATGATAAGAAAAAAAGAACAGTTGAACTTAAAAGTCATAAAACTTTTAGAAAAGCAGAAGTTGAGTTGGGTGTGGTGGAGCACAGCGATGATCCCAGTGCTGAGGCAAGAGGATTGCAAGTTCAAAGCCAGTCTCAGCAACTTAGCAAGATCCTGTCTCTAAATAAAAATATTAAAAGGGCTTGGGATGTGGCTCAGTGGTTGAGTGTCCCTGGATTCAATCCCTGGTACAAAATGAAAAAGGAAGGAGAAGGGGGGGAGGAAGAGGAGGAGGAGGAGGAGGAGGAGGAGGAGGAGGAAGAGGAAGAGGAAGAAGAAGAGGAGGAGGGAGTCAAAAGCTTGTGGTTTTGAGGGCAGCCAAAATACAGAGTTCCAGTCAGTTTCTTCCGTGACCCAGTCTCCTTGCAGGGACTGCATGGCTAGGTTAATTGCAAGAGATGGGAAAGGAATTCTTGCAATTTCCAGTCAGCTTGGCTCCCTCTTTGCCAGGTTGGTGGCCTCACTGGTGTGGCCATAACAATGGATATTCATGTTAACACTGTAAGAGTTTAATAATTAAAAGGCCACAACATAGCACTTGATGGCAAAACTCTTTTTTTGACTTCCATGAGGCCACTTTGATTCAAAATGTTCTTTGGGCAGGATCAGAAGAGGTTCTCATTCTACTGGGCTGAAGAAATGTCTGTGGTCTGTATCTGCTACCTTCTCCTCATTACGCATAGTTAACGTGTAATTAACGAGACACCCTTTCTCCGAGTGGCTCACCATCAAGCCTCCCTCAGGCTGCAGTCAGGAGGCTGCCTTGACAGCCCTGGACCCCATTCAGAAAGACCACTCATAGTCTTATCCAGCCAGCTTACATCTTACTCTCCTCTTTCTGTCCCTGTCTCTCTCTCTTCCTGGTCTCCATCTCCTTGGAGAAAAGGAATGACAAATGGACACAGGAGAGAACCTGCAAGACAAACACTGTTGACCTTCTCTTTATCTCACATTATGAGAGAAAAAGCTGAGTGGAAGAGGGGAGCCAAACTCACAAAAATATCAAAGCTGAATGGGGATAGGGCTGAAAGGAAATAGGAGTAAAGGGGAGGGAGGAAGGGAGGAAAGAAGGAAGAAGAACAAAAAGAAAAGGAAAAAACACCCCAACATGGATTTATTTGGGGAAAAAAATGAGCAGGATGGATTTTCAGGCTGACGTGGACAGACCCCAGTAAAGGCCCAGTAGCTCAGGGTTACGTTTACCATTCCATTACTATCTTCCTATTGTGCCACCAGACCAGCGACTGGTTACTCCAGAACATAGGTGACAAAGTCACTTTAGAGCCTCTTAAAGCACCTGCACAGATGCAATAGCAGACAGGTGGAAAGAGGTGCTCCCATGGGGCTCTTGACAAGCTGCATCTGAACCAGCACTTTCTCCAAGTGTGGAAGGAAACAGCTCTCTCAGCTTGTGGGCACCACATGTCGCTTCACCAGCTTCAAATTTGCATTATTTCAGAACATTCATAATTATCTTATAGAAGTTCTTGAATACCAACCTTAGAAAGCAAAACACTTTTTTAAAGATAAGTCCTGGATCTCTGCTTTGTGACAGACCAGGCCAAGGAACGTGTTTTCGTTTGGGACTACTGAGAGAATGCTATTACAACTTGAAATGATGCAACTGTTATTTCTAAGATGCACAGCAATTTTAACTGTAGCCCCTGAATCTTTGAAGAACGGTCTTTTTGACTCTTGTCCTAGTCTGAGAGAATCTCATTAAACATTAGGTGCTGGGAATATAAAATTGTATTGGAAAGCCTTGTACTATCCTGGGTGACAGTCCAGTTAATATTTAACATATTGCCTTAGTTCAACTGTTTTTTTTTTTTTTTTTTTTTTTTTTTTTTACCAGGGATTGAACTCAGGGGCACTGGACCACTGGGCCACATCCCCAGCCCTTTTTTGTATTTTATTAGAGACAGGGTCTCACTGAGTTGCTAAGTGCCTCGCCATTGCTGAGGCTGGCTTTGAACTTGCAATCCTCCTGCTTCAGCCTCCCAAGTGCTGGGATTACAGGCATGCGCCACGGCGCCTGGCCTAGTTTAACTGTTTTTATGTTGACGTGAACCAACAATCGAAATGACACTAGCCTGTCCACCTATATGCTTATCCTGCAGCAGAGGTTAAGAGCCATGCATGTCGTTTTTCTTCTGGAACTTAGCAGAGACTGCCTACTTGGATGCCATTCAACATTCCGTGTTCTGAGAAGTCCCTAGTGAAAAGCGCAACTTGGAATCCCTCTAATCCTAATGACTGTAAGTGACTTCACCACCAGCAAATGGCTTCACTTGAAACTGCAACCTAAAGAAAATCAGTCCCCTCCCTAACATCATAAATAAAGGCAAAGGGGGACACTGTGTATCCTCTCTTCACCAGGTGTGGAAACTTCAGTAAACAATTCTCTCTGAATATCCAGTTTCACCTGTCAAGAAAGACTAATAATATCCATTAAGGACTTAGGAGGTATTACATAAATGTAAAATGTTACTGTGCCTTTTCTTCAGTAAAGTAAAGCTCTGAAGAATACTCTGGAAGAATGGGGTCTTGTTGTTATATGCTCTGAAATAAATTAATTAATTAAAATTAATTACAATTAATTAGATCCCTACAGCAGTAGGGATCAAACCTAGAAACTCATGCATATGAATCAAGCACTGGACCACTCGGCTACACCCCCAGACCATGAATATTTTTTAACATCAGGGCTCAGCTGACATTTATAAAGTCCGGGGTTTAAGGGTTAGCACTGTATTTGACTCTGGAATAGAGAGTTTAGTCTAAATTTTATTTTTGACAGCATGGTCACTTTTCTATCTTTAACTAAGTAGGTTGCCTGAACTTCCTGGGCTACAGTTTCCTCATCAGAAACTGAGTTGATAAAAATGGTTGACATCATCATCACCTGATGATTGATATCATTGTCACCTATTCACTGGTTTTAACAGCGTATTTGAATCACTGTCATGACACATGAAGACATAAATATCTTTATAAATTCATTTGAACAATAGTAAACGACGCCTTATTCCACAGATTTTTCATGTATCTGGTACCTCACAAGTCGCTGCCCTCACCCTGTTTATGTCTTGCAATTGCATAAATGAATTGCTTCAGAGCTGATATTACATGAATGACTAAAGAATATCATGAGGAATTGGTACTAATATGTCACAAAGCAAATGGCTGTGGGGATAAAACACCTTCCCTCCCTGCTACCCCAGTTCAAAGTGTTGTGATCAAATTTTGGAAAATGCCAACAGAATTTATTGGTCTTCCTTGAAATAAAAGATAGTAATTCCATTGGTAACCAGATTTATTAAATTCAGAATACTGTGAGGCTTTCACCCTCTTTGCTCAATCTGTGATAAAATTTAAACTGAACAGGGAGAGAGGGGAAGGGAGGGAACAAAAGAGTAAATTAAAAAAGAGATGGCAGAATGAGATGGATATCATTACCCTAAGTGCATGTATGAAGACACGAATGGTGTGAATATACTTTGTATAAAACCAGAGATATGTAAAAATGTGCTCTATAAGTGTAATATGAATTGTAATGCATTCTGCTGTCATATATTACAACTTAGAATAAAAGAAAAAGAAAAAAGAATATTAAATTAAAATAAATGTTATGCTTTTGATTAAAAAAATTAATGATAGAGAACAAAATGTGATCATAAGTATATCTTGATACATCAGACTCTTGTGTACATGCTTATTTATGTGTGGACCTCTTCTTTTGGTTGCAAAAGTATCTCTTAATGCTTAATAAAGGAATGCTTATGCTTTAAAAAAAATTTAAACTGATTCAATAATTTCACATTCCAATATATTTGATATGGAGAAACACTGTTCCCACAAGTCACTTCTCAGTCTATTGTTTACTTAATATTTTGATTAATATAATTTAATCTTATTTAGCCCAGATGTCAGCCTTATTTAAACTGGTCTCTTTTATTTTATTTTTTTAATAATTTAAAAAGCAGCATGTGCAAACCTAGATTTCAGGTTCTCATAAACTCACACGTAACTAACACTTCCATGTTGAGAGATGATACTGAAACCTGCTGGGATCACAAAATGGCAAACTGGAGCATCTTCCCAGTTTGCCAGACTGGAACGAACCACTCCTCACAAAGCCCAGAACCTAGTGAGGTACACAGATAAAGAAAGCTTCAAAAGAAACTTTGTGCCCTTGCTTCCAATGCCTTCACATGTCAGGAGAGGATGTGTTTGTAGAGGGGATTAGCTCCCTGCTGGTTCCACTACATCTGAGAGCACTGAGCCCCCCACCCCCGCCCCGCCAGGGCAAAGGGAGCAGGATCAGCCGACCCTTCCAGAGCTGAAATTTCACCAGAATAATTCAGAACCATTTCCTGGCAACAAATGCCCAAAGCACAAAAGTGACATGGAGGTATAATGAGTGCAAGATTCACATTCCCCCAAATGTTTCCTCTCTGACAAATAAAGGCACTGGGGTTTGGGGGGAGGAAGGAGAGGGTATATGTAGCTCTGAGAGAGTGAAGAGGTCAGACAGTGCAGTCTTTAATGCAAAACTAATGATGAAACAACTTCACCCTTCAGTAAATCTAACATAATCACTGACTTCTGTGTATATCTAAATAAAACTATGGTCTCAGAGCCTAGGGTCCTTGGTAGTAACCAAACTTAAATTTTATAAAATTCTTCAATTCCTCATCTAGAAAACTGAGGGAAAGGGAGAAATATACTTGCTTGTTCTGACTTCAAGTGCTCAATGAAGTTGAAGTGTTTCCCCCTGCATACCTGTCTGGGAAGCACCGGACTGAGCTAGATATATTTACATTTGACCATTAATATACTTATCTCTACTGACACTATCCTTTTAAGTTATGCAACCCCAGAAGGTCAAGGACTCTGTTTATCTTGCCTGGCACTGTATTTAATGCAACACTTTACTCAAATGCATGCCTGGAAAATGCACGCACACAATCAAGATGGTGGCATTGATGGAGGTAGCCAATGTTTGTTTTTTTTTTTCCATTTAGCAACATTCTGCTTTGAGTAGCAGGTGCCTAGGCAGCTATCGGGTTTAAATCTCAGGCTGATAAATTGTCAGAAAAGTTTCACCTATAGCCAGCTAGTTACTTGCTTTTCAGGTCCCTATGACATCATGGATTTGGCTCCAGCATAAAAAAGCCAAAGAGAGTCAGCCATTAGCAAGTGTGAATAATGCCCAAGTAACACCACCAGATTGTGTTTGTCTAAAGTGCCAAAGTGAATTGTTCATTAACATTTCCGAGAAATACCTAAATAACACCAACAGGGGTGTTAAACCATTCTGGATTGTTGATGAGTTTTTGCTTAGAAGAAGAAGAAAAAAGAAAAAAAAAAAAGCCTAAGTTTCTTGGATGAGGGTCAGGGTCCCCTCATCCTTACAGACACAACCAAAAGAAATATGTAGGCAGGGAACACCCAGGTGGCAGGAACTTCAGACTCTCTGTGAGCCACTTTCCTCTGTCCACATGTAAGGAGCATGGAGGAGAGAAAATTAATACCCATTGGCTTTTAATTCTATTTCCTTCCCTAAATGTCATATTTTTCTTTCTTTAAACATATTTTACATAGTTAATGATGAGCTGAGTTTTCTGCTATAATTTGTAGTGAGACTCTTAATTTGTTAAAGAATCATGTTGCCTGAACTATATATTATTAATAGCGTGCAGCACACAAAATCTGCTTCCTTGATATATTCTGAAGGAAAAAAGGCCAAGTTTATAGTATTAGAGCCACAAATTGGGATCTTATCTGGCTTCAAGATGCTTTGAAACATGTAGTTACAAACATGACTCTGCTTGTGATCTTGTCCTCATTAACTTAGTAATTAGAAAGATCTTGTTTGATCTTGGAATTCATTAGCCATTGCAGTGGAAGACTGCTTCAATTTTGACATGTTGGAATCAACAATTAAGTTGATAATAAAAAATCAATATTGCTTTTTTGCTTATTACATTTTTAAAGGCTGTACTGTGCCTAATTAAGCATGGTTTTACATGAGAAATATTTTTAAAGAAGCATTATCACATTTATTTTAGCATGAAGGCAGAATGAACTCTCACTTAGTAAAAGGCTGTCACCACTTAAGTCACAGACTGGCTTCTGTCACCAAGTCCCTTTCCTCATCTGTTCACAGTGCTCTTATGAACAGCAAGTGTGAGAAAAAGTTGGGGTGAGAAGATAGAGTTCAGGGAACCCTCCTGCCCTTTGATTCTCAAAGCATCCTTCTGTTGTGCTAGAATTCCATCAGAAACTCCATCAGTGCAGTCAGGTGAGTAAGCTCCACCCAGGGCTCAGCAAATACTTCATGGCCAAAGCCCTTCTCATCAGTGGCTTGTGTTTGACAGTTCTAGCCATTTATGCCATTTGTTGAAAGTGTGAGTTTAGCTCATTCCAAAATTAATTTCATTTTCTCTCTTGTTCTTTAATGGTAAAAAATGTTCTCATTTTTCTTTCTTTCATTTGTTTTTTAAGCAATGTTACAAATTTTGTGTGTGTTCTGTAAAACGATGTCAGAGCCCAGGCCAGACTGACATCAACAAAGTCAGGTTTGAATGAAAGCTACTGGGAACTGAACCCTGAGAGTTAGTTCCCTTCATGAGCTTCCTGCCAGGAAGTATTCACTCCTTCTCATTGGGAAATATGCTGCCTGCTGAAGCAATTTGTCCCCCTTTTTTTCCAGTTTCTGTTAAAAATTTCTTCTAAGATTGCCTCTCTAAAGTTGCTTCCAGCCACTGACCATAGAAACATTCTTCCAATATAAACAATATAAATCAAACTTTCTGATGAATACTTTTCTGCAGATTCAACTTGCTAGATCCCTTGGGACAGCTTCCCATTTTTCTGTGCCTGTTAGTGCCTTCTTCAAATGTGGCAATACCAAACAGAGTTTGACACAGGGACTAATCAGTTTATGAAGGAAGTAACTGTCACCTCCCTAATTTAAAACACCACATGCCTATTAACAGTCTTATTTTTTCAGGGAATGCCTTAACTAGGATTGCCCCATAAAACAGACCTGAGATAAGAACTTGTATACAGACAAGAAGTTGTGGACAAACAGTATATTTGGGGAAGTAGAACCAGGAAATAAGAACACGAAATGAAAGGAATAAAACAAGTTGAAAGAAAGCTGAATGAGGTGGAGGGGAGGAATTACTTCTTTCTGTCTGTGTGGATTACTTGGCTGTTCTGATTAAAATAACATAAGACAGATTAACAGGAGAAAAACACGATAATGTGAGATTCAAAGAAGTTGCCAGATAATTGAGGCTTATACATCATCCCACACCACAGAAAGGAGTTATGGCTTGTGGTTTCTGGGGTCTGGGATTATGGGAGGGAATAGAAAAGAAATGTAGGATAAATAAATAAGTAGCCCAGTTACACAGATAAAGTCTCTCAGGTGATAAAAGTCATCTTGGATCCACTCTCTTCTGGCTCAGGTACATTCATTAATAAAAATTTCCTATTAGATATAAATTTTGCTTACAAAAGAGCAGCTCTTCAGAAATACATCTGTGTCTGCAGTTCCTCAAAAAATAACAGCTCAAAATCATTGATATGCCAAGGCAGCATATTTTGGTTGCCTATAGTCATATTTTACGAGAGTATGTCCTCAACCTCCATACAAGAGCACATTGTACAGCTGGTCAGGACTACGGATACCTGGAGCTCTGTCTGGCCAGGACCCCTAAAGAGCTATATAAAACACCCTCAAAATTATCTGTCCAGGAAAAGAAGAGGAGGCAGGTATCCATTACTCTGGTGCTTCTTTGATCCAGGGATACTGGGTGCAGGCGGCTACCTCCCCCTTTCTAGGTCTACATATGTATAAGGCCACTTTTGGCATCCCAGAAGCCTCTGTGCAAAACATGAGCTGCGAAAGGTATGAGATGCCCAGGTGAGAAGCTGCTTACCAGCAGCAATGGAAAAGGTGGGTTGAGAAGATGTGAGGTGAGGGGGGAACAAGTGCATCTGACACAGTAATTAAATCCGAAGGTCAACCACGTTTAACTTAGAGTCTAGTCTGCTCATCCCATGAGCCCTCGATTTGTGCACTACTTGGTTGATTGTTGATGTTGTCCAAAGTTGCAAAAGTTAGAGAATCATAAATATTTTAGAAATAGATGGACCTTCAAGATTGAAGAGATGGGGAAACTGAGGCAAAGACTGAGGAAACCCTTTCCAAGGCCACCAATCTATTCCAAATAACTGTCTCAATTTTCTACTCCACCTTGTGGGGAGCTTTTAAAACACACATTTGATAAATCATCTTTAGGTTTCTAGGATATACAGAAGAATTATGGTCTGAACTCCATCTATCTTGTTAGGAGCTTTCTCAGAGTGATTCCCATCTTGCAAATCACGCAGGTGTCTATTTAGCTCACTGAGCTTCACATGTGTGCTAGATTTTGTTACTGGAAGATTCAGCCAATCATTGTCCTGATTTTGCTTTCCCTTCTCTTACAATGAGAAACTTTAAAAGTGCATTTTATGTTTGTTTGATTCCATTGTTGTAATTTTGAGATAGAATGTGTTCAGAACAGGGTGTTGGTAGGAAAGGTAGCCAAAAGAGAAGCCAGGAGCGCAGCCTGGAGCCAACCTGCTTGGGTACATCCTAATGTGGCTCAAGGGCCACACTTCTGGGCCAGCTAATGAGTCCTACTCCCATTTTCCAGCAGAAAATTAAAATTTTACAAGCACCCATCCACCCCCTAGAACTTCTATGGTGCTCCAATGAATTAATATTTGGAAATCCCACAGAACAGTAATTGATAAATTGTAAGTAACATAATTTAAATCTTTGAAGTCTATCTGTTTGGGGGAGTTGGGTTGTTTTTGTTTTTTGTTGTTGTTGTTGTTTGTTTGTTTTACATTATCAAAGTCCTTTTATATTCAAAACTCTAAACTTCTCTCAAGTGTGGAAGAAATTGGATATTTTTGTGGATACACTATACACACAGATAATTTTTGTATTATAATGAATACTCTTTTTCTAAATTTTTTTGCACTGGGGGTTGATTGGGGGTGGCATTTTACCATGAAGCCACATTCCCACCCCTTTTTATTTTTTTATTTTGAGATAGGGTCTCACTATGTCACTTAGCACCTAATTTGCTGAGGTTGATATTGAATTTGTAATCCTCCTGCCTCAGCCTCCCAAGTCACTGGGATTGCAGGCATGGAGCACCACACTCAGCTTTGAAAACTCTTTTTTCCATTATATTTATGGCACCACTAAACTTCTCATTCAATATTTAGCATAAGAAGGCCATTTCCCTACCAAGTCCTATGTTTTGAAAAACTTTCCTGCCTCACATTTTCCTTAGAGTTTTTAATAACTGTTAAAAATTTTTAGTAATAATGAACAAGAACAAAGATGACTCAAAATAAAAAAGACAAGGGTTTGAATTACATCTCATGATACAACTTTTAATTGTAGTAACTCCCTGACCAGTGTATTGTGCTAATGATTCTTTTAAAATATTCCAGGCTCACACGGGTTGAAAAAAAAGTATATCCATTCAGATAAATAAATCATATTTAATATAATTAGGATACCTTTTCCACTAAGTGGAAATGGTAGTATCTTTCTCACAAGGTTGATAAAATAAGAAAGTTCTATATTATTCAAAAGAATGTAACATTTTCATTCCTCATCAGCACTCTGCCTGTGGAACATGTTTCAAAAATCAGTAATTAAATATTCCACAAACTTTAAGATAGTCTGTTTGCAAAAGTTATTATTTGTGAATGGATGGACTCGTGCATTCTTCACCAAGAAGAAAATACAGGCCTCCTTTCCTTTAGAAAGTTCAAAAGCTGCCGAGCCTCTTTACTGACAATCACAGCCAGGATGGTCAGGGACTCACAAGTTGCCCCAGCAAAAGGAAAAAAATTTAGAAACTTAGTGTCTCTGACTTCTGTTTTAAAAATCTCAACAAGGCGGAGTCTGTGGGGTTATTTTATTTCTTGGTTTTTCTATCGAAATTTACACATATGCAATCACACACACACACACACACACACACCACTGCCCCCTCCCCATTGGAGTGGGAGCAACAACTCAGAAATCTGTAAACAGCCGGCGCCTGGTTTAAAGGAAATTCTGGAACATAATGAAGCCTTCACGTCGTGGGGCCTGGCCTGCTGGGTTCAAGCCGTTGAAAGCAGCTGCTGGGTGAATTTCCCAGCCTTTGGAAACTGTCTCAGTTCTGTGAATTTGCTCAAGTGTACCAAGGGCTGTTTGCATGGGCGGACTCCAGCTGGGTGGGTTTGCTCTCCTCCCAGGAGCTCAGAAAAGGTGAGAGGGCTCCTTCATATCTTCTCTCCAGCCCCAGTCCCCCCTCTTTTTCCTTGAACAGACACAATAGTTTCTTCAGCAGGTCCCTCTGCCAGGGACTCTCCCTTTCGCCTCTCTCACACTGGGACATTTTTCCACATTTCCAGGATTAGAGCCACTTTCACTTAGATCTATGTGTGCTGCCTCCACATACAAAGAAGCACTTGGGGACAGGATTAGTAGGATTAGAAGAGATTCACATATGTCCAGTTCAAGCAATTGGTATTCAAAGCTTTACACTTTCAAATGCCACCAAGAGAGAGAAAAGGAACAGGGAGCTTGCTTTGCATTTCACACCTTCAAGAGAGGAACACTGCTTTTTATTGGTGTTTAAAGCTGAGGGGATAAACAGATTCCTCTTCTGGTTTGATCCAGTCCAGGATACCTCGGCCTCTAATCTGGGGGACCAAGTAGCACTGCTCCCAGGCTTTAAAATCACAAACCCCTGCCTTTGGGTGGTTGCTAGTGTGCCCAGTGCCATACAACAAGGCCCACGGTTACAGGTTCCTTTAGGGGTTGTGGTTTACTCTCATACACAGGCATGGGTTCCTTTAGCCCCCTAACCCCCTTGTAAAATAGTCACCACCCCATCTGCAATGGGGTAGCAACGAGACTTTCTCAGCACTCACTTAGACCAGAAGTTGAATTTGTTTCTATTTATGGATGGGAGGGGGCTGTTAAGGGGCACAATGTGAAATGAAAAGTGCGGGGAATCACACTTGAAATCTGAAAATAAAAGTTGTGGAAGGAGTGAGATTGTTTTCTGACCCTTGCTCTGAAGGCCCCCTCCCTACCACTTTTGTTTGCGAGCCATGAACAATCCCCTCTTCTCCCTCCGTCTGATAAAGGCCTGTTTTCTTTCGCAAGGAACAAAATATCCAAGGAACAGAACAGCCACCTTTCCAGGTTATATTATATCAGCCCTAATTTCATGATGCCCACTAGGCAATGTGTAAGGAAAGCTTATTCTAGATAACAGTTTTTATTTTAGTTAGTGATGGCAATCTTGATTATAAGGTTCTGTTATGATGTATTTTGATAGTATTTCAGCATCTTTCTCAGTGCTGTGAGTTTTTGAAAATTTTATTTCTTATAAACTCTTGAATGTTACTTTCAATAAAAATGTGTCCCTTTTCTTATGGAAAATATCTTTGTAAATTTTTTTTATTAATGGAAGAAAGATTGATACTATATGCTGTTGGAACAGGTGCCCTGTGCCAAGTTCATCATTAGTTACATGTTGACCTTAAACAAGTCACTTTGTTTTATCTTGGCCTGAAATTCTTTGTGTATAAAATAAAGGGGTTGAGCCTAGTGCTGTGGTGCATGCCTATAATGCTTGCAACTCAGGAGGTGAGGTAGGAGGATCGCAAGTTCAAAGTCAGCCTCAGTAACTTAGTTAGTCCCCAAGCAATATAGTGAGATCCTGTCTCAAAAAAAAAAGGACTGGGGGTATGGCTCAGTGGTTAAGTGTTCCTGGGTTCAATACTTGGCATGCATAAATAAATAAATAAATAAATAAATAAATAAAATAGAATAAAAATATCAGATGCTTTCATTCCTCGCACTATACAACTTATCAACTTTCAAAAGTGCTTCTTTAAAGTATTTTTAGCTTAAACATTCTATGCTTCTCTTCATAATTATTTCAAAAAAAGCCACTGTGTCTTTCATAAAAGAGTCCCATCTTCACAAGAAAATACACAGACACAGACACACACACACACACACACACACCTCCAAACAAATGAACGGTAGTATTTTGGGACAGGAACTCTTTTGAAGAGATGCTTTGTGATGTGCACCATCTCTGTAAGATACAGTCTCAAATTCTAAAAAAGCCTGTTTGGTGGCAAATTAAATCTCACCCCCTAAAATCATTTCTTAATTCTACTTTCTATTATTCAGATTGGGTAAATTCTTTTGTTTCATGTTCAAGTTCACTGTGTCTTCCCTCAGCCATCTCCTTTTTTTCTTACTGAACCATCTAGTCAGATTTTTACTTTGGTTATATATTTTTCAGTTCTAAATTTTACATTTGGTTCTTCTTTATATCTCTTATTTATTGACAGAGATTTTCCATTCCCCCACCCCATTGGTTTCAAGTGTGTAATTGTTCACTGAAGCATTTTTTGATGACTGCTTTAAAATAACTGTCAGATGATTTTAATATCTGTGCTATTTTGGTATTGGCCTCTGTTGATTGTTTTTCTCATTTAATTTCAGATTATTTTTTGGTTCTTAGTATCATGAGTCATTTTATGTGTTCTGGACACTCTGGATACTGCAGACTCTGAATCTTATTTAAGTCTCTTGTGTTAGCTGGTCTCTATGGAAATTGTCAGGAGGGAGAAAGGCACCTACTCTTTACCTCTGAGTGCAGGCATAAGTCTAGGTTCCCTCTTTCCATAATCAAAATTTGATGACAATCATTCAGAATAGTGCGAAAGACAAAGAACTGTTTCTGGAGCCAGACAACTCTGAGTTGAATCATGCACCCCGCTTACTGCATGTTGTAGCATATGCTGCATAAAGTTGTTGAACCCAGTTTCCCCAAACCCAAAATGCAGAAAACAATGTATATCTGGGTATGCCATTTCCAGAATTAAAAATGCAACGTATGAAAAGCCTGGTGCATGGCAGGTGTTTCAACAGATATCAAGTCCCTCCAGGTATAAAGCAAGAATCAGTGTATTGCCAAAGAACATTCTGTAGGACATACTAGCCCACAAGTCTCCTAAGAGATAAAAACTCTGTCTTCTCTCACAATTCCATATTCTTTTTGCACATTTCCCCTGAGTAATCCTGTTTTCTATCAACAGTTTATGTTTGGTATAATGATATAATAATACAAAATTTGTCATCTTAATTATTTTTTGGTGTCTAGTGTTATAGTGTCAAATACATTCATATTGTTGTGCAACCAATCACCAGCACATTTTTTTTGTCTTGTGAAACTGATACTACCCAATTATCAAATGGTTTCTTCCTCCCCTGATCTCCTGAGAACCAACTTTTTCTTTCTGTTCTATGAATCTGACTCCTCTAGATAGCTGATATAAGCAGAATAATATTTTTGCCCTTTTGTGGCTGGCTTATTCCACTTCACATAATATCTTGGAAAAAAATATTATTCTGCTTATATCAGCTATCTAGAGGATATATGATATGTTGTTGTATGTGTCAGAATTTTTTTAAGGCTCAATATATTCCATTGCATGTATATACTATATTTTGCTTATCCATTTCTCTGTCAAAAGACACTTACCTTTTGGCAATTGTGAAGAATGCTGCAATGAGCATGGGTATACACATATCTCTTTGAGGCCCTGCTTTCAACTTTTTTATTATATATTCAGAAATGAAATCTGAGGAACTGGGACCCTGCGCCAGAGCCGTGAGCCGGAGTTGACAAGACTGAATGAGTGATATTGACCCCTGAAAGCCTGCACCAGATGAATGAATAAAATTCCATTGTCAGAATCCCTCTCTCTCACCGACACCATCTCATCCTCTTTCTTGCCTTCTTGACCTGTGTGCTTGGATGAAGCCAGCTGCCATGTTGGAGAGACCAGAGTGGCACAGAACCAAGGGTGACTTCCGTTCACCATCCAGCAAAGACCTGTGACTCTTAGCCCAGCAGCTGGTAAGGAACTGAGTCCTGTTAACAGCCACAGGGAAACTGGACGCGCGTGGCATGCCACTGTGAAGCCAGGGAAAACAGCAGGAGGAATTAGTGCTGGGAGACCGCAGGACAACGCCAGTTCAAATCCACACTCGGCTGGATGCGACCCTCACCAGTAAAGCCCCAGAGAAAGTGGCGCGGAGACCAGTGAACAGGCAAGGAGGAACCCGAGACTGGGAGGACCTTCAACAGACAGCGGGGGAACGCGAGTCCAGTGTGAGGACCCTCTGTGACCCTTCAATTGAGGAAGAGCACGGAAGTAGACTCCACACAAAGACCCATCTCCAGCATCACTCCTCGCTAACCAGGTACGCAGACTTGACCCCGCCCACAAATTCTCTGCATCAGTCAGGGCAGATCTGCTGAATAGCTAATTTAACAAACTGAGAGAGGAGGAAAATAAGCTGCCTATTTGAGACTTGTGAATTTGACTTTGTGGGTTTTTTTTTTTTTTAATATTATTGTCCTATGGTGTTTTTTTTTTCTTTCTTTTTTTCTCTTCTTTTTCCCTCTCTCCCATTTTCATTACCTCTTGCCTCTCATTCCTTATTTCCTCATCTTCCCTATCTACACCCTGCCCCTACATTCTCAATGGAGAAGAAAACAAGTTGTGTACAGGAACTTGGAATCTTAAAACTGGGGCAACTGAATAGTACATCAAATGGGTGTTTTATATAGTCTCCTCTCTCTTTTTTGACTCACCCTGTCTTCTCTCTTCCATTAATTCCTACTACCTGGCCATTTTCTAATTTATCTCAAGGTTTACATAAGCCTAGCTGAAATACACATCGGTCTTCACACTTATCTGTACACTCCAATTCCTTTCCTCCCCCTTCTGCTATTAAACTACTTCCATAGATTTTCAGTATTACACTCCCGAAAGGGGGAAAGCAATACCCTTCCCTCCTTCCTCCTAAGCATATCACCTTTGTACCCAATATCTGAAACTATAAACCCCATTATAATCACTCAGAGTATATTGGAGGCAATATCTAAATAATCTAACTCTGTAAATTGTGAACAAACTGTGATTAACTGAATGTAAAATGTCTGGCTCTAAGGTGTAAAGTATATATAAGGGGAGCTGATAGAATCCTACAACAGGAGCATCATTAGGCCTTAAGGTAAAAACAAAAAAAAGTCAAGGTTCCACAGTGCTAAAAGAAAAGACACATAAGCAATATGAAAAAACAAGGGAAGAAAATGTCCCAAACAAATCAACATACCTCCTTAGCAGATTCCTTGGCAAGCACAGTAGATCTAATGACAGAACAGGAATTCAGGAAATACATAATCCAAATGATTATGGAACTCAAGGATGAATTCAAGAAGGAGATGAGAGAGCAAATACAGGTAGTAAAAAAATCACTTTGACAAAGAACTTCATAAACAAATACAAGAAGCAAAAGACTACTTCAATAGAGAGATAGAGGTTCTAAAGAGAAAACAAACAGAAATTCTGGAAATGAAAGAAGCAATAAACCAAATTAAATGCTCTATTGAAAACATCACCAATAGATTAGACCACCTGGAAGAAGGGACCTCAGATAATGAAGACAAAATATACAAACTGGAAAAAATGCAGAGAACACAGTAAAAATGGTCAAAAATCAAGAACAAAACATTCAAGGAATTTGGGACAACATAAAAAGACCAAATTTAAGAGTGATTGGAGTAGAAGAATTCCAAGCCAAAGGAATGAATAATTTATTCAATGAAATAATAGCAGAAAATTTTCCAAACTTGAGGAATGAATGGGAAAACCAAGTCCAAGAGGCTTACCGAACAACGTACAAAATCACAACAGATCCACACCAAGGCACATCATAATGAAAATGCCTACTATACTGAACAAGGAGAGAATATTAAAAGCCACAAGAGAAAGGAAACAGATTACATATAGGGGGAAACCAATTAGACTATGTTCAGATTTTTTAATCCAGACCTTAAAAGCTAGAAGATCCTGGAATAACATATTTCAAGCCCTGAAAGAAAAGGGATGTCAACCGAGAATCCTATACCCAGCAAAATTAAGCTTTAGATTTGAAGATGAAATAAAAACCTTCCACGACAAACACAAGTTAAAAGAGTTCGCAACTCGAAAGCCAGCACTTCTGAACATCCTGGGCAAAATATTCCATGAAGAAGAAAAGAAAAATAGCAATGAAAATCAACAAAGGGAGATATTAAACTAAAGGAATTACCAACCAGAGGACAAACCAAATCAAGGTAAATACCATAAACAAATAAAAATGGATGGGAATACAAATCACATCTCAATAATAACCTTGAATGTTTATGGCCTAAATTCACCATTCAAAAGACACAGATTATCAGACTGGATTAAAAGAAACGACCCAACAATATGCTGTCTCCAAGAAACCCACCTCATAGAAAAAGACATCAATAGACTGAAGGTGAAAGGCTGGGAAAAATCTTACCACTCACATGGGCCAAGGAAGCAAGCAGGGGTTTCCATTCTCATATCAAATAAGGCAGACTTCAAGCCAAAGCTAATCAAAAGGGACAAAGATGGATATTTCTTACTGATTAAGGGAACTATTCATCAACAAGATATAACAATTATAAATCTATATGCCCCAAATAATGGAGCACCTACATTCATCAAACAAACCCTTCTCAAGTTCAAGAATAAAATAGATCACAACACAGTTATTCTAGGGGACTTCAACACACCTCTATCACCACTAGATAGATCATCCAAACAAAAGCTAAATAAAGAAATTTTAGGGCTCATTAAAACAATTAATAACTTAGACCTAACGGACATATATAGAATATTTCATACCTCAGTAAGTGAATACACTTTCTTCTCAGCAGCACATGGTTCCTTCTCCAAAATAGACCATATATTATGCCACAAGGCAACCCTCAGCAAATATAAAAAAGCAGAGATAATTCCTTGCATTCTATCAGACCATAATGGGATGAAATTGGAAATCAATGATAAAACAAGAAATAAAAAAAATTACTCCAACAACTGGAAGCTAAACAACATCTTACTGAATGAACAAGGGGTTGAAGAAGACATCAAGGAGGAGACTAAAAAATTCCAAGAGGTAAATGAGAACACAGATACATCATATAGAAATCTCTGGAACACTATGAAGGCAGTATTAAGAGGAAAATTCATTGTGATGAGTTCATTCCTCAAAAGGAAAAAAAAAAACAACAAATAAATGACTTAACATCGCACCTCAAAGCACTAGAAAAAGAAGAACAGACCAACACCAAGAGCAGTAGAAGACAGGCAATAATTAAAATCAGAGCTGAAATTAATGAAATTGAGTCTAAAGAAACAATTCAAAGAATTGACAAAACTAAAAGTTGGTTCTTTGAAAAATAAATAAAATTGACAGACCCTTAGCGATGCTAACAAAGAGAAGGAGAGAAAAAACTCAAATCACTAACATCCGTGATGAAAAAGGAAATATCACAACAAACACCTCAGATATACAGAGAATAATTAGAAATTACTTTGAAAACTTGTACTCTAATAAAATAGAAAATACTGAAGACATTGACAGATTCCTAGAGTTGTACAAATTGCCCAAACTGGATCTGGAGGATATACACAATTTAAATAGATCAATTTCAAGTGAGGAAATAGAAAACATCATCAAAAAACTACCAGCTAGAAAAAAGCCCAGGGCCTGATGGCTTTACAGCCGAGTTCTACAAGACCTTCAAAAAAGAACTAATACCATTGCTCTTCAACTTATTTCAAGAAATAGAAAAAGAGGGAGCTATCCCAGACTCTTTCTATGAGGCCAATATTACACTGATTCCAAAGCCAGGCAAAGACACAGCCAAAAAGGAAAACTTCAGGCCAATATCTTTAATGAACATAGATGCAAAAATTCTCAACAAAATCTTGGTAAATCGAATACAAATACATATCAAAAAGATAGTGCACCACGATCAAGTGGGGTTTATCCCAGGGATGCAAGGTTGGTTCAACATACGGAAATCAATTAACATAATACATCACATCAATAGACTCAAAGATAAAAACCATATGATCATCTCAATAGATGCAGAGAAAGCATTCGACAAAATACAACACCCCTTTATGTTCAAAACACTAGAAAAACTAGGAATAACAGGAACATATCTCAACATCATAAACGCTATTTATGCAAAACCCCAGGCTAACATCTTAAATGGAGAAAAATTGAAAGCATTCCCTCTAAAAACTGGAACAAGACAGGGGTGCCCCCTTTCACCACTGCTATTTAACATACTACTTGAAACTCTGGCCAGAGCAATTAGACAGATGAAAGAAATTAAAGGGATCCAGATAGGAAAATAAGAGCTCAAATTAGCGCTATTTGCTGATGACAAATAATATACCTAGAAGACCCAAAAAACTCTACCAGAAAACTTTTACAACTAGTAAATGAATTTGGCAAAGTGGCAGGATACAAAATCAATACCCATAAGTCAAAGGCATTTTTGTACATCAGTGACAAACCCTCTGAAAGGGAAATGATGAAAACTACCCCATTTACAATAGCATCAAAAAATAAATAAATAAAATACCTAGGAATCAACGAAAGAAGTGAAAGACCTCTTTAAAGAAAATTATAGAACACTAAAGAAAGAAATTATAGAAGACCTCAGAAGATGGAAAGACCTTCCTTGCTCCTGGATAGGCAGAATAAATATTGTCAAAATGTCCATACTACCAAAAGCATTATACAGATTTAATGCAATTCCAATCAAAATCCCAATGACATTCCTCGAAGAAATAGATAAAGCAGTCATGAAATTCATCTGGAAAAATAAGAGACCCAGAATAGCTAAAGCAATCCTTAGCAAGAAAAGTGAAGCAGGTGGCATCACCATACCAGATTTTAAATTATACTATAGAGCAATAGTAACAAAAAAGCATGGTATTGTCACCAAAACAGACGGGTAGACCAATGGTACAGAATTGAGGACACAGAGACTAATACATATAATTTCAGCTATCTTATATTGGACAAAGGCGCCAAAAATGTACAGTGGAGAAAGGACAGCCTCTTCAACAAATGGTGCTGGGAAAACTGGAAATCCATATGCAACAAAATGAAATTAAAGCCTTATCTCTCACCATGCACAAAATTCAATTCAAAGTGGATCAAGGACCTAGGAATTAGACCAGACACAATATGCCTAATAGAAGAAAAAGTAAGCTCCAATTTCCAACATGTCAGATTAGGCCCCAAGTTTCCTTAATAAGAATCCTGTACCACAAGAATTAGTATCAAGAATTAATGAATGGGATAGATTCAAACTAAAAAGCTTCTTCTCAGCAAAAGAAACAATCAGTGAGGTGAATAGAGAGCCAACTAACTGGGAACAAATATTTAATACATGCACATCAGACAGAGCACTAATTTCTAGAATGTATAAAGAACTCAAAAAACTCAACACCAAAAAAAAACAAATATCCCAATAAATAAATGGGCCAAAGAAATGAACAGACACTTCTCAGAAGAAGATATACAATCAACAAATACATGAAAAAATGCTCAACATCACTGGCGATTAGAGAGATGCAAATCAAAACTACTCTAAGATATCATTTCACACCAGTCAGAATGGCAGCTATTAAGAACACAAACAACAATAAATGTTGGAGAGGATGTGGGGGAAAAGATACGCTCATGCATTGCTAGTGGGACTGCAAAATGTTGCAACCATTATGGAAAGCAGTATGGAGATTTCTTGGAAAACTGGGAATGGAACCACCCTATGACCCAGCCATCCCACTCCTGAGTCTATTCCCAAAGGACTTAAAAACAGCATATTACAGTGACACAGCTATTTCAATGTTTGTAGCTACACAATTCACAATAGCTAGATTGTGGAACCAACCTAGATGTCCCTCAGTAGATGAGTGGATTAAGAAAATGTGGTATATACGCACAATGGAATTTTACTCAGCAATAAAAGAAAATAAAATAATGGCATTCGCAGGTAAATGGATGAAGTTGGAGAACATAACGCTAAGTGAAGTTAGTCAGTCTCAAAAATCCAAGTACCAAATGTTTTATCTGATATAAGGAGTCAGAGTCACAGTGGTGTTGGGTGTCGGGGTACTTAGGAAGATTAGAGGAGCACTAGAGTGGTCAAAGCGGAGGGAGGAGAAGGGAGGGAGCTTGGGGGGTATGGGGGTGTGAAAAAAAAAGGGGAGGTATAATAAGATGGATATCATTATCCTAAATGCATGATTGAAGGCTTGAATAGTATGAATATACTTTGTATACAAACAGTGTTATGTGAAAAGAGGCTCTATGTGTGTATTATGAACCGTAATGCATTCTACTAGAATGGCCAATGGGGAGGGAGGGGAAGGGAGGGGGCAAAAGGGTGAAGGAAAAAAAAAGAAGATGGTAGAATTAGATGGATATCATTACCCTAAGTGCATGTATGAAGTCACGAATGGTGTGAATATAGTTTGCATACAACCAGAGATTTGTAAAGAAATGCTCTATATGTGTAATATGAAATGTAATACATTCTGCTGTCATTTATAACATCTTAGAATAAAAATAAATAAATAAATAAATAAATAAAAAAGAAATGAAATCTGAGTAATATTTTTATATTAAATAAAGTATATATCTTATTTTGGTACAAAGGAGGACCTGACTCTTCTTTTATATAGCCACATACTGTGTGTGTTATGGTGTTGTATTAATCAGCTTTCTGTCAATGTGACAAAATACCTGAGATAAACAACTTAAAAGGAGGAAAGGTTTTTTTTTTTTTTTGACTCATCGTTTCAGAGGTTCAGTCCCCTGGACCTTTTGCTTTGGGCCTATGGTAGCACATGGCAAAGGGGGCTAGAAAGGCACACCCCCAGTGGTCTAACTTCTTTCCATTCATGTTCCACCTGCCTAAAGGTTTCACTATTTCTCAATAGTACCCCAGGCTAGGGACCAAGGCTTCAATACATGGGACTTTCAGGAACATTCATGATTCAAACTCTAACAATTGTCAAATAAAAAGTGTAGGTTATCACCTTGAGACTTAGGAACATCAGTTAAAAAGCGTATGGCTGGGGATGGGGGAGGGAAGAGTAGAAGTTCATTGGATTAGACAAAGGAGACTAAAAGGGAGGAGTTCCCAAGAATGGGATCCTAATTAGAATAGGTTCTACACCATGTATGTTTAATATGTCAAATACACTCTACTGTCATGAATATCTAAAAAGAACAAATAAAAAAATGCATATGACTGCAAGTGACAAAATATCCAAATAAGTGAATTTTTAAAAAATAGGACATTTATTAGATTACAGAAGAAAATTGGAAGGAAGTTGACCCAGGTCTGTTCTGCTGGCTCAATCCAGTAGATTGAATCTTTCCTTCCATTTTGCTTTGGCAGAAGGTTGATGTTTGCATTCTTTTGTAACCTCATGGTCACACAATGGCAGTCACAACTCTAGGCATTTTCATTCTCAGGAAGTAATTTGAAGGAGTTTTCTTTATTAGAGAGAAAAACAGCTTTCTCAGAAACTTCCAATAGTCTTCCTCTTATTCTCAGTGGCCAGAACTGGATCATATAGCTACCTCTATCTATAGTAGAAACAGTGAGTTATGTGACAAAATGGAAATAGATTACCATGACTGAGACCAAGCTTGAACCATTTTCTCAGTGTGAGCACATTGTCACATATGCAAAATTAGGAAAGTTTGCAGGGAAGAAAACAAGAAATGACTTGGACAGACAATAGATAGTGTCTGTGTGGTAGGTCAGCACTCCTGCACCCCATCCCTTCGTTCTTAGCAGGTGGCTGCTTATTCATGCCCATGATGTGGTCATTGCTCATACTTCCAGCACACCGTGTATGTATGGTAATCACTTCATATTTCCTTAGTCCTTTTACTTTCCCATTTTCCTGAAAGGTGCATTGATTTCCTTCTTCAATCCTCAATGTCTCATTCTCCAAATCTCGCTTCCAGCTTTCATCTTCTTTTTATTTTACTGAGAAAATAGATTTATAGAAGAAATCTTCCAGAAGCACCTCCTATCACTTCCACCTACCCTCCTACATCTTGTCCATATGTTTTGCCCTCTTTATTATTATCATTCCTGTTCCTATTTAAGGCCTGGTCCTCTCCACCTGTGTGCAGTGGCCATCCCTAGTCACCTACTCAAGGTAATGGATTCAGCAATTGTCTGTGTTCTTCTCTCACTACAGGACCATTCCTATAGGTATACTAGCATGCTATAATTTCTTCAATCTTTAAAAATATATGCTCTAGTAATTATATTATTTTTCGGATTCACTTTTCAGCAAAACTGACAGTTTTTATAGTTACATTCTCCATTTTGTCCTTTCTCATTTTTTTTTTCCTTAAACTTATTCTAACCTAACAACTGCCCTCACTGTACCATCAAAACTGATTATCCAGCTGGGTGCGGTGGCGCACACCTGTAATCCCAGTGGCTTGGGAGGCTGAGACAGGAGGATGGCAAGTTCAAAGCCAACCTCAGCAAAAAGCAAGGAGCTAAGCAACTCAGAGAGACCCTGTCTCTAAATAAAATACAAAAAAGGGCTGGGGATGTGGCTCAGTGACTGAGAGCCCCTGAGTTCAATCCCCAGTGCTAAACAAACAAAAAAACAAATTGATTGTCCAGGTTGCCAATGATGTCCATGTTGATAAATCCACATGGACAAATCTCAAGTCTTCACCTGACCAGAACTATGAGAAGAATGTGACTTTGTTCATAACTGCCTCCTCCTTAAGGCCCTGTTTTCCTTTATCTTTCAGAGATTTCCTGTTATCAAGCTTTTCTCCAGTCTTAGTGGTTGCTCCTTTGGAGTCTCCTTCTTTGTTTTCTCTCTCCAGGAAGTGTACTAAGGCTGAATCTCTGGCATGTTCTCATCTTTATCTGCATTCAATCCCTTGGAAATATATTAGTTTATTTAACTCACCGTTTAGGCATTTAGGGAGTGGAGCTGGCATTGTCTCAGCTCTGGTGAGGGCCCTCTCAGCTGTACCACCTCATGGTGAATGGCAAGGGGTTACATCACCAAACAGGAAGCCAGAGAGAGGCTGGGAGGAGCCAGACTCTGGCTTTCATGACAGTCCTCTGGCAAGGCAAGAAGCAACCAGGGTCCCAGGAGAAACACTTTAATGCCTTTCAAGGGCACAACCCAATTGTCCTAGGGATCTCTAACTGGGATCCACCTTTTAAGTGTTCTACCACCTCCTAACACTGCCACCCTGGGAACCAAGCCTCCAACATTCAAACCACAGCACTCAGAAAACCCTGTGGGTTCATCCCTCAAATTATATCTAGAACCTTACCACTTTCACTAATCAGTACAAGCCACCATTGTTGCTGCCTGAAGCGATTGCCGCTTGGAGCAACGCTGCTGTGGGAGAAAATTCAGAGGCAGGATGGAAATGAAAAAGTTCTTTTATTCTTCTCTCTCCGGCTCCAGCAACCTCCAACACCATACACACTCCTACAAACACCACCACACCACACACACAATGGCGTTGACCCCGTCCGCGCTGTCCTGGGCCAAGTCTCGTGAGACCATGCAAATGGCGCCGACCCGATCCACAATGTCCGGGCCAAGTCTCACGAGACCATGGAAGGTGGTAATGCTTATGGCTCACAGCTAACCACAATCTTAGCTATCTCCTAAATTAGGGCTTCTGCACACCATCATTTTGTTTCTGGATTCTTATGATAGCTAGCTATGTGGTCTCCTGACTTTTGACTTTGCCTTTCTTTTTTTAAATCCATAGAACAGAATTAGCCTTACCAATATGAAAAGCAGCATGGAGATTCCTTGGAAAACTTGGAATGGAACCACCATTTGACCCAGCTATCCCATTCCTTGGTCTATACCCAAAGGACTTAAAAATAGCATACTGTAACGTAGCCACATCGATGTTTATAGCAGCACAATTCACAATAGCTAAACTGTGGAACCAACCTAGATGCCCTTCAGTAGATGAATGGATAAAGAAAATGTTGTACATATACACAATGGCATATTATTCAGCAATATAAGAGAATAAAATCATGGCATTTGCAGGTAAATGGATGTAGTTGGAGAATATTATGCTAAGTGAAGTAATCCAATTTCAAAAAACCAAATGCTGAATGTTTTCTCTGATATGAGGATGCTGATCCTTAATGGGGGTGGGCGGGGAGCATGGGAGGAATGGAAAAACTTTAGATAGGGCAAAGGAGAGAGAAGGGAAGGGAGGGGACAGGGTGGTAGGAAAGACGGTGGAATGAGATGGATGTCATAACCTCAAGTACAGGTATGAAGACAAAAAAAAAATTCATGTTTGTGTATATCAGTATACCTCACATTAGTTTTATATACAGAGGTATAGTAAGAGTAATATCAAATTTTGTACTGAGCTAGTGTTAGGGTTAGAGAATTAAGATTGATATGGAAAATATGAATATTCATAGAATGTACTTTTGAAGTTATGTGTGAAAACATACATAAACACAGGATCTGAAACAGGGAAGAATAAATTGTGAGTTCTATGAATATATATGATGTAAATTTGGGGACGTATGGATGAAACCTATATGTGATATATTTTGATATCCATTGAAATTTAACAATGAAAATAGAAAACAAACATCAAAATACTTTAAAATTTAAAAAAGAATAATCATTGTAAAATATCAGCAAGCTCAAGTCACATCTCTGGCTTCCATGCTTACTCAGAGTAAAAGCTGAAGTTTTGCTTAAGAGTAAAATTTGCAGTTTCCTCTAGAGCACTATATATTCTTGGAGCCTCTTTACATAGTCTGAATATCCTTACCACCATGACAAGAGCCTTTCTTTGCACAGTCTGAATATCCTTACCACCAACTTAACCAAGCATGCCACCTGCAAAGATCTGGGAGAAAACAAAAGAAGTCATGTTCACCAAATATTCCCCAGGCTAAGCTAACTTTTTAGCTCTCTGGCATAATTTAGTCCATCTAACATGTCTTATTATTGTATTTAGTGGCCCCCTTGCAAAATGTTTGTTCTGTGTCTATCTAAGGTAAAGTGCAGCAAGATTGCTCTAACAAGAAGTACCATATATAAAGTAACATAGAGAACAAAATAATTTCATTCTTGTTTATGCAACAGATCCAAGATTAATACAGTTCCATTAGTTACAATAGTTCCAGGTCTTTAGGGCAGTTCTGTTCCACACTGTAAGTTTGGGGGTCTAGAATCTTCCTAAGTTACTGCTTTGCAAAGACCTAAGGCATTGTTGTCATCTGTATGGTTGCAGTGTGCTCAGAAAGTAGACTCAGGTAAAAAATGGAAGGATTTTCTATAGTCTTAGCTCCCAGACCTAGATATGACTTTTAAAACTCACATTCACTTTCCACCACCAATGACCTAGTCACAGGGTCACTTCTAACCAAAAAGATATCTTGAAGTTAGTCTATAGTAAACTAGCTTTGGAAAACCTGCAGCCACCTCTGTTGACCCATCCTCATTACTTTGGACCCTGATCCTTTAACAGTCCTAGATATCAAGGAAGAATGTCCCCATTCATTAAAAGACACAATATTATTTCCAATGAACTGGAAGTAGACCAACCTCTGGAATTCAAAGTTCTTCATACTACTCAACCACAGAGAGAATAAAAGTGTATTACTATGTTAGCTGAAGTTATTTTTATGATGACTGTCAAGAAGAAATAGTTTTGCTGCTAAACAATGGGGAGAGGGAAGAGTTTGAAAGTCAAGAGATCTTTTGGGTACTTGACACTACTTCCATAGTCAACAGTAAAAGTTCTTGAAGATGGACATGCAGGACCATCAAAGAATATTAGTTGGGCTCACTTCACCAAGTAAAGAACCTTGGCCACTTGAGAAGTTTGCAAAGGATAGGAGGAACAGGGAACAGATGGTGGCAAATGAAAATTTTAAAATTTACATGTAAATTCATCAACAGTGTGCCACAATTTTCTTCCTCTCTTTACTACATAGAATATATATAAATATATGACTATGTATTAACCAATTTCATTTTTTTCTCTTCTACCTTTCCCCCACTATTTTACATAAGTTGTCTTAATATATTTAAATGACAATTTTCATATAGAAAGCCTGATACCAAGTAGAACTGACTAACTTGGAAGAATGAAAATTACTACATGCTAGATTTAACAAGTGGTAGAATATTAGATTTCCTTTGAGAAGAAAGGCTGAATACATTTTTTTTGCAATTGTTCATTTATTTATATGAGTGGTAATTGCATTGTTGGATATGAGTATGCTTTTATTCTAATAGTTGCTATTCAGAAGTTCAGCTATGAGGTTATGTGGATGTTAGGTAACCAAAGGAGTAAACTTGACGGGCATTTTTTTTTTCCAAATTTCATTCTATCCTCTTTCTAATTAGAGAGAAGGAAAGTTAAATCTTCATTTCATGAATTACCCTTCAA
This sequence comes from Tamias sibiricus, assembly GCA_025594165.1. Classification (NCBI taxonomy): domain Eukaryota; kingdom Metazoa; phylum Chordata; class Mammalia; order Rodentia; family Sciuridae; genus Tamias; species Tamias sibiricus. Next base: position 122,720,729 of record CM046666.1, on the reverse strand, counting down.
ATAAATGCAAGTTAGACTCCTTCAATTAGTGGTACTCAGGCAATATTTGGGAAGTAGAAGTGAAGCAGAAATCATTTTCCTGCCTCCTTTAAAAATTATCTCTTATGCAGCTGTGTTATTGAAATGTTGTACATTATTTAACAATGTTCCAGGGACCATTCTCCTGCTTCAGGTTATGGAGAGTCAACCGCTTCTTGAATCCAGCTTCCTAACTCCTGTATCAATTTATTCTGTGTATTCTTAAATTTATGACTTCACCTGCAACCTCAGAGGTAAAAGCTCCCTCGTGGGTTATTTACTGGTTGTTCCGAGAATTGTTTCTAGAGACCTGGTTTATGTCCACTCAGTCAATTCTTCTAAAGACCTCTAAAGTAGGCAATTTCCTATATTGAATACTAAGCTAGAGCAGTTTCTATTACCAGCACTGAATTCTCACAGATAGGAGTGTAATGTTTGTCCCTTTCTCCTGTATTGCTCCATCGTGTTTCCTGGAATGCCAATGTGATTACTACCATTTTGAACCAAGACCATGAGAGTCATCTACCACAGGTATTACAACTATAAGCTCAGAGTAATCAAGTTCTTAAGGACATTATATTTCAGAGTTGCTCTCCCAGCCATAAACTACCTTCTTATGGATTTTATATAAAAGAAAAACTTGTGTCTTCAAAGTAGTCTTATTTGGGGCATTTGTTACACTCAACTAAATCAAACTTCATTGATACAATCTCTAAGGAAGATACAGAGAATACAATTAATTATAATTCTTGTAATTCTTTGTTCATAACACACTGTGCACACTTGTGTGTTTCTTTGAAACATATAAACACCAATGGACATCCTTCACAATTTCCTTAGTAGGACATGGTTTGAGTGTCTGTATGGTTGGAAGCCTCATCCCCAGGGTGCTGGTATTGGGCAGTGCTAGAATCTTTAATGAAGTGGGACCTAGGGATAGGTGCTTAAGTCACTGAAGATATGACGTAGTTCTCAAGAGATGCTTTGGTAGTTTTCAGAGCAGGGTTGGTATAAAAGGAACAATCCTAAATAAATAAATTAAAAAAAAAAAAAAAGGAACAATTCTGGCTTTTCTCACTGTTTCCAAGCTCAGATATGACCTCATTCTCTGACCTTCTCCCAATCTTGCTATCCACCATGAGGTGATGCAGCCAAAGGGTGGCCCTCACCACACAGCTAGTGCTGTGCTGTTTGAACTTTAAGCCTCCAAAAATGTGAGGAGTCAGGTGTTTCATTATAGTAACAAAATCCAACTAATATGCCAAAGCAGAGACTAGAACATGGATAGCAACCTCTATTGTTCTGCGTGGTACCCTCCCATACTACTTCCTCCTCCATCTGAAATGTCTGTTGTCTCAAATTGAAGTTGATCTTTCTCTTACTTTATTTATTTTCTCTTTTAAATATTGTTTTTTCACTTCTCTGTTTATAAGTATGTTGTTTTGTCTCAGTTTCTTAAATTTTACAAAGTTGTTATCATTTTCCATGTAGTCTTTTATTCTTCTTATTTTTATGTTGATAGGATTTCCATACATCTTGCATGTAGCTATTGAATGATTCACTAGCTTGCACTCCAATTTAGTTAATTGTTTTCCTATTAATAGCTATTTGCTACTGTGGATAGTGATGACATGATCATTATTATAGTATTTGTCTTTAGGTGTATAGGTTCAAGAGTTTGGGGTGGAGTCATATAACCTAGAAGTAGAATTGCTGGGTCACAGGGTAAATGACTGTTCAATTTAATAAGATAACGTCAAACTCTTTTCCAGTGGCTGCATCAGCTTCTGTTTCTATGAGAAATGCACTGAGATGCTGATGAGCTACATGTCTTCAATATTTATGTCATCAAACTTCTTAATATTTCCCATTGAATGAATATAAAACACTATCTCCTTGTGCTCTTTATTTATGTTTTCTTAATAAAGTTGAAAATCTTTTTTAAAAAATATTTATTTATTTGCTTTAGTTGTACACAATGCGTTTATTTGTATGTAGTGCTAAGGATCGAACCCAGGGCCGTGCACATGCTAGGCAAGCGCTCTACCGCTGAGCCAGAACTCCAGCCCAAAGTTGAAAATCTTTCATATATTTATTAGCATGTGCAGTTCCTGTCCTGTGATATTTCTGTTTATGTATTTTACCTATTTTTCTATTATCGTTTTCATATTGATTTGTTAGACTTCTGTATATATGCATGACACTTATGTTTTATTGGTACTTTGTGCTGCAGAGATTTTTTTTCCCGTGTAAAAATAGTCATTTCAAATTCTTTCAGTGAATTTTGATGAACTGTTCATTTTAATGTAGTCACATTTATCAACCATTTTCTAAATAGTTGCTTTTGGTAACTTAAGAAATTTACCCCTATTTCACCATCATAAATTAATTTATTTTTATTAAATGTTTTAAAATATTGCTCTTGAAATTTAAGTCTGCTCCAGCTGGATGGATTTGCACATGATTTTAAAAGATTTGTAAAAGACATACTTAATTCTCCCAATTGTACATCTTGTATCTCATTATTTTCATTGTGGAGATGACAAAGCAAGTGTTCAGAAATAGAAATGTGTCTAGGTGTGCATAGCAGGTAAGCAGCAAATCTGTAATATCTGACTGCCCTTGGTACCACAGTGAGGCACTCCCACCAAAGGGGAAGTGACTTAACTAGACAAAGGAGTTATTATTAAAAAAGTTTATCTCTTTCCAAGAGTTCATTTTTCTATAATCCCATGGCATTTGCAAGCTCTGGCCAGAAGACAACTTATTAGAAATACCTATGAAATCCTGTTGCATTGATGTTAATTTTGTTCCCATTGTTATTGAAACCTTCCTCAAACAGGTGCATGAGGAGCACCACAAACCTGGAGAGGAACTGTGTCTTTGTTATTCTAGACCCATCTTTGTAAAAAATTTGACCCCAAGCTACATATACCCATGAATTTTTGGTTGTTTGTTTGTTTTTGGTTTCTACAGCTACTTAAAACTCTCAAGTTCAATTGTTATACAATCTTGGCCCACATCTTTTCTGCCACACATATCTTGCATTACTTTCCCCAAAGGAATTATTTTATATTTAATGTGTTACTTCAATTAATAAATCTAATGGGAGAAAAAGAGCTATTATCCTCTGCTTTTGTTTCTTCTTTCTTTCTTCCTCCCTCTCTCTCTCTCTCTCTCTCTTCTCTTTCTTTCTTTCTTTCTTTCTTTCTTTCTTTCTTTCTTTCTCTTCCCCTCTCTTTTGGTACTAGGGATTCAAACCAGGGGCATTTTATCACTGATCTACATCCCCAGTCCTATTTTTTTTTTTTTTTCGGTAGTGGTATATTATAGTTGTACATACTGGAGAGATGTAATTTGGCCAATATTGTTCCCCAGTATTTTCTTTTTCCCTTTCTTCCTTCCACCCACTGGTTGGAGTCCTCTACTAATCTCCCTTTGATTTTCATGAGATTCCCCTCCCCCACCTTTCTTTTCCTTTTTCCTCCCTAGCTTTCACATATGAGAGAAAAAAACTACAACCCTTGACTTTCTAACTTTGGTTTATTTTGCTTAACACAATGTTCCAACCATTTTTCCTGCAAATGCCCAGTCCTTTTTTATTTTTTTGTTCTGGGACAAGGTTTCATTATGTTGCCAAATTGCTGAGGCTGGCCTTGAACTTAACATTTTCCTGCCTCAGCCTCCTGAGTTGCTGGGACAATAAGTGTGAGCCTCACGCACTCAGCTTCTACTTTACTTTCACTGGAGATAAGACTTTGACAGAGATGAAAAGCTAGAACAATTTTAGTCAGTGTATTTAAAAACTGCATACATAATTGCATGTGATTTCCTTTTATACAAATAAATCACTAATTAAATGTTTTTCCAGAGAAAATAATTTAAACTCTGGAAAGAATGTAAAATAGGCTTAGAAACCCATGTCAATGACATGAAAATTATCTTTTCCTTACTACAAATATCTAGTATCATATTTTTACTTAAATAAATGCATTATTGCATGCTAAATAAGTATTGGGTCACTTGAGCCATGACTTGGTATAAAGTTGAAACTTTTTGCTTATTTTTAACAATAGAGAAAAATTAAAAATTTATCTGAGAACAGTGTTCAGCAACACTAAGCCATCTATCAGATTAACTTTCAAAACTTCTGATTCTTAGCAGGGTTTCATTCTGAATATATTCTCAGTTTTCCACTTTGACTCTTCAGCATAGTTTCTGAGCCACCCCAAAACCACAAGTATCACGCCTGATGGATTATTTGGTGTTTTCATTCTTCCCAGTGCTTCATCTCTTGCAATTTGACTGGTTCAACATATTGCAAGATGGATAAATGGTAAAAGAGAGTGCCAGAGTCCACAGGGCATTTAAGCAAGATTCGCAAGCTTGCTACACCTTTGATCTTGGAAAACAATAACAAGTGAGCCTATGTTAAAATATCACTACCAATATGATAGCTTCCATGCACTTATAAAGTGAGCATATACTTTGGGAGTGCTCTAATGCAAATCACTCCATAAAATGTCCTGAAGGGTGGGATTAAATTTATGTATTATGAACTAAGGACATGTATAATTATGATTTTTATACCCTCCTTCTCTTTCTTTTCCTGTTCATTATAAAGTTTTATTCATCTCAAATTTATTACATTTGCCATTATGAAAAAGAAAATATAAAAAGTTGTTTTAAAGTATTTAATTGAAAAACTTACTTCTGCAGATGTAGTCAACTGTTCTGCTATTTCTTATTATCAAGGGTGATAGGAGAGATAATTAAAGTTACTAGAAAAAAATGAAGACCTGAAAAATTACCAAATTTCTTTCATCAATACCTTAAATGATGTTATAAAATGGTAATAATTTCTATTATCCTTTTAATGTTATAAAAATTAACATATGTGAATTTTGTGGGGGGTTTACTACCAACTCTTAAAAAGAACTCTCAGAATATAATTTCAATTGTCAAAGAGGAGACAGCACGATCTCAAGTAAAATATGTAGTGACAAATACCAAGAAATTTTGGTGATAATTGGTTTGCATCCTGCTTCCTCTCTCCCCATATCCCCTTATCCCACAAAATGAAAGAACAAAACAGCTTAAGAGTTTAATTATTAGGATCAAAATTGTAATGGGTCGCACCCCATGTATGTATAATATGTCAAAATACACCCTACTCTCATGTATACCTAAGAACAACAAATTTTTAAAAAGTTGAATTACTTGAATAATCGCTGCAATTTTATTATAAATTATAATATGATATAAAGATAGAGATGAAAATTTAGTATATAAATGGTGTTAGTCTGAGTTTATATACTTTACATTCAGACTGCTGGTATTATTCAAACAAAAATATCTATAGATAGAAAAATACAAAGGACGAATGAGAAAGGACAATTTATTACATTTTCAGCTGGTATTAGAAATAATAAAGTAGGACCCACCTGGTCCACACTGTGGATTCAGTACAAAATCAATCAGACATTGAAAAGTTGATTTTTGAAAACTGTCCTTTTTATTTTATTTTATTTTTTTACTTTTCAAGATTCAGTAGCAGAATACTTCATTATAATTTTTTCAAATAATGCTTGTCAGTATTTGTTAGGCGTCAAACCAATGTTAGAATGTTTCAAATTCAACTTTACTTACAAACAGGTGGGTGATATGTCTTCTTGTGTCTTTATTAGATAGTATTTGAAAATAAGTTTATTTCAATTTATAACACAAAGCCTTCACATAAATATTTTAATGTATTTACTTCATGGAAATATTCATGTAAGTTTCAGAACTTAATAATATAATAAAAGGCCAATGCAATACATTGCTGTCATAAATGTAACATCTCTGCTCCTCCGTACATTGATTATATTCTAATCTCTTTGTGTTATTTACTTATTTATAGTCTTTGTGTATAGACAAAACATTACTGAACACAAAATGAATATTTATATGTTTCTTAAGATAATTATCTCTAAAATAAAACTAAATTGCTGAAGCATTTCAGCAAAAAAAATACAGAAATGTATGTTCAATTTAACTATCTAATAGAATACACCAAGGAGATGATCCATTAACCTCCAAAAAATGAAAAGCAGAATTGAGTATTCTCTGCTACTTTTACATTAATATATCAAATTTTATTCAGTGGCTTTAACCATCAATTCATAAAGAAGTAAATTAATATCAATAAAATATTATTAAGAAATCATCTGCTTAGTGGTTCTTAAAGTATTATTATTAATGAAGCCACAAATCCAAAATGTCAAGGCACATGCCAAGAATGTATGTATAAGTATGCAAATTTTAATAGAACTCATCAATTTATATGATTGATCACCAGTGATATTCAAGCCAGCCTAAATTTCCCAGTCTTGAGGAAAAAAAATGTTTCAAATTTATAAGCTTTCTACAGAAGGAAAACTCAGTTGAGGTTTTGGCAATTGAGCAGATGTTAGCAGAAAGAAAAAAAATAAAAGAATACTGAAGTATGTTCACTAATTGAGCAAAATCCTATAAATGAAGCCCAGAAGTTCATATGTCCTTTGACTTTAGTGAGTCTTTAAATAATTATAGTGAATCTGAAAGTTCTAGCCGGCCTTGCTGCTTATGCATCATTAAAATCAAACTTCTAGTTGTGCCAGTGTATTAACTTGTCTGTATATTCACATAATTAGCACCTCATCATTTCATGCAATTCTGGCACTTGATCTCATTCTCCAGTCTCACATTCAGCAGTGCAAAGAGTAATCACTACCCCCTCATAAAAATCTTCTCTCTTTCAACTTGTGCTATTTTCCTTGTATGAAAATAAGAATTTAAACAAGGTGAGGAGAAAGACTGGGTCTATCAATATGTTTTGCAGGTGTTATTCAAAATATGGGATAACTCAGAAAACTAAAAAGCTTTACTCAGTCCAGATTCATCCTTTCGGGGGCCTTGTAGCACCTATGTAGCTGCTGGGATTTTTGACTTGGGCATCTTGGAATACAGGAGCTCAGAGTTCAGTACCCTAGCCACACTCCCCAACCCGGGAGTGGTTGCTACAAAAGGAGATAATTCCTGAGATTTGTGTTGATTTTAATTTTTTTAAAGTGTTCTTTATTTTCTTTTTTGAACTGGTTTTTTTTGGATCAGCCTAAAAGTCTCTAGGACAGCACCCCTACTATTTCCCTGAAGTTATTGCCTTCCTGAGCCAAAGAAAACATTTTTGAGAAGTTCTTCAGTCTGGTCAACTAGTTTTTAGGTGATTCTTTGGTTACATGAGACGGAAATTGTATAGAAATACTTGGGTTTTCCTTTTTTCTTCTGGAAAGCCGATGGGTTGAAAGGTGAAACCCATAGAACAGCCTCCTGCCTTTCGGTCTCGGCCAAAGTTTCTGCTGGTCAAGTTTGTGGCTTTGATGAGCTAGAGGAGCCCCTGGACGTTGTTGATTGACCTGCTTCTCACTGTAGCCTCCCGGCAGGTCAGCCAAGGCGACATTTGCGGCTGGACTCTTGCAGGGTGTGGGGGCGGGGTGGGGGTTCGCTCCTGAGCCAAAATCGCAACGGCCTCAGGCAGAGCAGACAGATGCTGGAGAGGAACTCGATTGCTGGAGCTGCGGAGCGGTGGGTGTCGGACACCAAGCTGCACGCACTGGGCATCGGGTAAGGGACGGTCGCTGGTGGTCTGGGAGGAAGAGGGAGATGTTGGGAAGATTTCCAAAAAGCTCGGGAGCTCGCCGTCCCGGGAAAGCTGGAGCGGCCCAGCCTGAAGCTATAGAGCCGAGGCTGTGCGCCCAGGGCGCGCCGGGACCTCTGGGCTACTCTTCCAACGCCGTCCCCGCGGCAAATCGCTGCTTTCAAGGGTCTTAGGCAGGTTAGTCAACTCTCACAGCCAGGACTGGCGAGGCAGAAAGCAGCCGCACCTGTTGCCAGAAACGACCCCCGCCTCCGCGCGGCCGCCCTCCCTTGCCGCTAGGGCGCGGGGTGTGGCCCCAGAGAGCGCAGACCCGCGCGGCAGCCGGCGGCTAGCTCCTTGCTTGTCCGAGGACTCTGGATGGGCCCCAGGCCAGGGCCAAGGTCACGGTCCCTCTCTGGTTGAGGCTCCTTTGGGCAGCTGCAGCCATGGCCTAACAGCGTCCACTTTGCTCTCCCCTTCCCTCACATGCCCCAGTGGGAGACGGCAGAGAGAGGCAGCCCTCAGAAATAAATCCGTTTGAGTTTCGGGCTTCTTTCTTTTTGTGTGTGGTCAGGGGGCCTGAGCCAGGGTTACCGGTGAATCCTTGGAGTCTAAAGCAACTCAGCAAGGCAAGGTGCTTGTGGTCCCTCCGCCCTTTGGGCCCTAACCACTGTCAACCCATTTCATGGCGAGCAAAGTTGTTTCATTTTACTTCTCCGTCCTTTTCTAATTGTTAGTCTCTTCAACGGAGGACTCCAAAAAGTCCCAACCCAAAGTGCTTATCTGGCTGCGGTCCTGGTCCTTGGGTCACCCAACACTCTAACATCGTGACTTTAAGAAAAGCAGAGGGCAGTCAGAGATCGGAGAGCACATGGCACCCCTCCAGGGTCCGGGGATGACCCAGTAGATCTCCCATTTCAGGCACTGTTATGTTTTTGAAACTGAAATCCCTGGGCTGGGGTCCCGTGTTCAGGCAAAGGCTCCGGCGCTTCTTCCTGGCCTAGTGCAGTCCTTCCAGCTGGTCGCCGTCCGCCTAAGTCCCTTCCGCGGAAAGGCCGGGCTGAGGGAAACAGGTTTCTCAAAGGATTACACTCCCAACCCTCACTTTCCGGCCCTACAAGTGAAAGCCTTGGCTTGTATTTCTAGGTCTGCTCTCCCCTTCCCCCTCCTCGTTTCCCCTCTCCGCTTTCTTGATTAACTTGAAGACACTTTAAACTTTATTTCGAATTGTCCATTGAGAAATTAAAAACTTTTTTTAAAGAGTTAATATACCTTGCAACAGCATTTTTTTTCTTTTCACTCCTTCATTTGAAATCTGGTCTGACTATTCTACTTTGAAATCAAAACTCAGGCTCAGCATTTTCAGTTTTAGCATGGAAAAGTCAAACGAGGATACTCAAGGGTCAGGAAAGTGGCTCCCGAGGACCACAGGAGCGGAGCGAAGGCACTGGCTCCCTGCGTGCTAGCGGCTTTTCCTCCAGTAAAGCACTACCCCGCCCCCCACAGCCACTTGATCTTGGGAACAGCGGAAAAGGTCTGTGGTTGGGACTCACTTCCCCTAGCTTCCATCATCACCTGGGACTTCAGATGTTCCTTTTGAGCCCATTTTCGCATGAGGGGTGCGTGGGATGTCACCATCTTAGCTGAAATGAACAAGTGTGGTGGATTGGGAAACATTTCTTTTGCTTGGAAGTTAGAAGTGTTTCCAACTCCATGGAATTTCCTGGATTCTTCCTTTTAAAGAAACTTTCCTTCCATCGAAGTGGAAGCTGTAGAAAGGGTTTGTGTCCAATCTTCGAGAGCATTGATGAGATGGCTGGGGGGTGGGGGGGCTGTTGACTATTTTCTCTTACAGGAAAGCAATTTTGGTGCAGAGAAAGCATTCTTTCCAAAATTGTATTTCCCCGTCCGCTGATAGTACCAGGGTTACCTACATTCATGATATGACTGTGTGCCAGTAAGGCACAGCCTCGTAGAATGTACAAACTCTGGACCTGGGCATATATCCTTCTTCTGTTGACCGCTCTATTTGTGTCATTGGAGAGTGGAGACTCCTCTTCATGGCTCTCACGGTGACTCTTGAGCCACAGAGGCCCTAACTGCCTAAGGTTCCGGTATTGATTTTGTTTTGCTTTCAATGGCGATACTGCCTTAACTGAGTGTCTGTCGTCGGTTCCTCCCAGCCCCAGTGTGGCGGTACCCAGGTTCTCCTAGAGGCCACCGTGGGACTCCCTTCTTTCGGGGAATTTTTTGCCTTCCCTCCCCTTGCTAAACTTAACCCAAGTCTTGCTCAACAAAAGAACACAGCAAAGGGAAAGGATAACCTGTGCCCACTCTGCACTCGCACAGAATGCCCCGAACTCCAGGCCTTCCTTCTCTTTATTCTCAGAAACTGCTCTGGACGGAAGTGCCCGCGCGCGCACGCACAAGGGATTCTCCGGGTCCTTTCATTGTCCGACCCCAAGCCAACACACGCGCTAAAGTAGCTTACGATTCGACCCTGAGCTCCTGCTTTCCCCATCCCGCCAGAGTGGGGCCAGCGGAGAGGACCTACCGGGGGCTCTCGGCTGGCCCGCATCGCGGAGCTTCGGGCGGGAACTGCCCCAGCATCTTGCGCTCGCCAGAGCCGAAATGGCATCTCCCGAGCTCTTGGAGATCTTTTCCAATTCCCAACTCTTTCCCCGCTCCATAGGCTCCTTTTTCTCCTTTTCCCCTCCCAGGTTGTTTTTTTCTTGTAACACAGAGGTTTACCCCCCCCCCCTCCGTTCCAGATCGAAGAATTCAGAGAATTGTACAAAATTAAAATTATTTCAGTCATCTATTTTTTAAACGAAAATCAGAGAAAAAGACACCTCCCCGTAACAGTGTCAGGGGCAACCTCATCACCAAATATGGACCATACTTTGAAACCACACCAGAGGGGCCCAATGTACAAAATTAACAGAATTTCTGTGTTTGGGAAAGAAGACCTAACAAAGAAAAACAACTCAGTGAACCTGGGCATACATCCTTTCTCTTCTCCCAGCCCCCGCTGGTTGAATCTGCCCTTCACCTGCACTTCTGTCCCCCAAATCTTAGCATTTGGGACCTATTTTTGCCTACATTTCCCTAAACTTGAGAATAGTGATGAAAGGAAGGAGAGTAAACATTTCAATTAATTTCTCCAAAACCAGAGGAACCTGCACGAACCGTCTGGCCAGCTTCTTTTCCCTTCCTTCGTTTCCTTAAGTGTAAGATTTGGTTAGGGAAATTGGGGAAAGGGGTGGGGTGGAAGAAGTTTAAAAAAAAAAAAAAAAATCCGGAAGGCTTGAGCTAGAGCGGTGTGTGTGTCAATCAGAAGGTTTTGTGCCTAGGGGCTCCTAGCGGTTTGGAGCAGAGGTGTCCCTGGGCGGCCCCACAATGAATATGAATAGGAATCCTTGCTAAATGGGACAGCAAAGCGCACCGCCCTGAATGATGGCACGTCATCTTAACCAGTCCAGGATAGATAGGAGGGCTCCTTTTGTCTCTTTTCTCCCGCCGCAGCTCTATAAAAGCCCCTCTTTTTCAGCGTGAGGTTAGTTCAAGCACACACCAACTAGCTGTCCAGGAAACAGCCCAACCAGAGATAGGGGCGCGGGGAGGGAGAGAGGCGGGGCAAGGCAGTGCCTCCGCTTTTCTTTGCAAGTCTTGCAACTGCGAAGTGGGTTGTTGGGCTGTGCGGATTTTTTTAAATAATCAAGATTCTCTTTAATTTCCCGCCTAAAGCCTCCCCCACGGTAGGGCCGCATCCTCTGTAATAAAATGAATTCTGATTCGAGCTCTGTCTCCAGCAGAGCTTCATCTCCGGACATGGATGAGATGTACCTGAGGGACCACCACCACCGCCACCACCACCACCAGGAGAGTCGTCTCAATTCAGTTTCGTCCACACAGGGCGATATGGTGCAGAAGATGCCTGGGGAAAGTCTCTCGCGGGCTGGCGCTAAGGCCGCGGGAGAAAGCAGCAAGTACAAAATCAAGAAGCAGCTGTCGGAGCAGGACCTACAGCAGCTGCGGCTGAAGATCAACGGACGCGAGCGCAAGAGGATGCACGACCTGAATCTCGCCATGGACGGGCTGCGCGAGGTCATGCCCTATGCGCACGGGCCCTCGGTGCGCAAGCTCTCCAAGATCGCCACTCTCCTGCTGGCCAGAAACTACATCCTCATGCTCACCAGCTCCCTGGAGGAGATGAAGAGGTTGGTTGGCGAGATCTATGGTGGCCATCACTCAGCCTTCCACTGCGGGACTGTGGGGCACACGGCCGGACACCCGGCGCACGCGGCCAACACTGTGCACCCGGTGCATCCTATCCTGGGCGGCGCGCTCTCATCCGGTAATGCCTCCTCGCCGCTGTCCGCCGCCTCACTGCCCACCATCGGTACCATTCGGCCTCCCCACTCGCTGCTCAAGGCGCCCTCCACACCGCCCGCGCTGCAGCTGGGCAGCGGCTTCCAGCACTGGGCCGGGCTGCCCTGCCCCTGCACCATCTGCCAGATGCCACCGCCGCCGCACCTGTCCGCTCTCTCCACCGCCAACATGGCCCGGCTGTCTGCCGAGTCCAAGGACTTGCTCAAGTGAGCAGCGGGCCGGCCCGGCTGCGGAGGATGAGGAGAGAGCGGCGGGAGGGGCCGCGGTGCCGGGCCGGGAGGGAAGGGGGCGGCTAGGCGCTCGACCTGCGGGAGGGCTGGCGCGGGGCCCCTCGGCCTCCCACCCCGTCGGAGAGATTTCAGATCCCACTCGACCCCCAGGGAGAAAAGACCAAAACCAAACTACAATTTCTAGGAGGTAGCGAAGGGGAACTCGGACCAGCCGTCGTGTTTTTGCATGCATGCTTCTTTTCCCCATGCAGCGCCAGTATTTCTCACTGCCATATGCTCTTGTCAAAACTGCATTTGTTGTATAAAGACGGGATCGGTGTAGTTAAAAAAGATGCGAAGGAACTTTCGCTTTGACTTTCTCTGGCTCTGTTCTCATCTTGGGAAAACAATGGCCATCCTTTTTGTGCGAAACAAATGTAAATATTATCCTTGAGATAGATGCAATAATGAGTCTCTCTGTCCTCACCATAATTTTTCTAGAGACAATGGAGAAAAAGAGGGAGAGAGAGAGAGGGGAGAGAGAGAGAAAGGTGTGTATCTCAAGATCCAAGTTTTGAATCTCAGTTCCCGTCCAGGGCATGACAACCTCCTATGTGGGTTTTTCTTTCGACGCAGTGTAGGTCAAAAGAATGCATGCACGCTTCTAAATGAATCTTGTCTAACATGTTGTGCAGGCCGTGGTGCCATTTTCCTTGTAACAAGGATTTATTAGTGAATTATCCGAAGTACTCCATATATCTGTCTGTGGTTGTATGAAATGAAAAAAAGGGGGCAGAGTGCAAAGACCCACACTCACGCACACGCGCTTCTTCCCCCACCCCACGCCCTTCAAACTTCATTCCAAACCTTCAGCTGTTGTAGGGGCCCGCAATCCGCAAGCTTGGGTTCCCTCTAGTAGCTTGCCCCACCCCCCTCTTGCTCAGTTATTCTGCATGCGGGGTCGGCTATCTCTATTATCAGCTTTGAAAACTTATTGTGGTTTGGGGGAGGGGTGCCGGTTTTTATTTCCTGAACATTTGCTTGAAATATTTTGTTAGGGCCTCAAAGACAATACCTGTCTTTATTTTTTATATATTCTTGATAACTATGATATATTTATTAATAACCAGTGTTTCTGGATGAGATTTCAAATAAAAAAGAATCTTAAATCCTGGTTTCGCCTTTGCCTAAAATCTTAGAAGAGGGGGTTAGTGGGAAAGTGTGGATCCAATGAGGTGTGTCTGGGTGTGGGTCAGGGATTTGGGTGGGGACAAGGATGTGAAGATTTTTCCCCCTCTGGCCTATTACACATAAAAAGCATGGGTAAATTGGTGCTAATTGTTGCAACTAAATGTCTTTCGTATGGGACATTGTCCATATTCATAGTCTTGTGCTACTTGAGCTCCTTATTTCTCTGCAGTCATCAGACCCTCATAAACTCAGAAATTGAGTTTTTTGTTTAAAAAAAAAAAAAAGCAATCTGGAAACACAGAGTGACAGGAAATGAGAGATGGAGTGGTGACTACCCTGGGTGTGTTGACAACAGACAAGAATGAAGCAGTAAGTTAACTTCTTTTTACTTTAAATTAACCTCGTGATCTCTCCCCACTCATGTTAAAATCCAGTGTATGTTTAAAAAGTCAACAAAGAATGATCTTAGAAAATAATCATTTACCCACCTGCCTGCCTGCCCCCTAGGCAGCATGCCCTGCAGAGAAAGATAATGCTGCTTTGCTTTGTAAGGTGAGCTCTGGGAGGAGGCAAAGCACTGCCCAAGTCTCAGCATCTTGCAGATTTATAAAGAGAATTTTCCTTTTTCCCCCTCTTTTAGAAGATTGCAGTTCTGATTAACCAAAACTATTGGACATCTTCAGTTTAAGTGTCACTTAAAACAAGGGTCATTTTAATCAATTACTTTACTCACTTCACCCTTATCTCCTATCCCCAATAATGCTTCCAAAAAGTTGGTTTAAACAAGAGTAAGTAATCCAGCAGAGGATTTTATTTGTTTTTAAAAGGACAAGAACTTGAGCTCTAAAGATAACTCCAACAGCACGCGCTGATATTTCCCGCTGAGAAAAATGGAGCCCTGATGGAAAGGTACCACCCGGAATTTGTTTCTGAATTAGATGAAATATCTTCTCGATATTGGTGAGGCCTGTGGTCTCTTTCCAGGATCCAGTCAGGAGAGTGCATCTAGGAGGCATTTACCCTTCCCTTCCTGGATCCCCTGCCTGCCTAGTGCTGCCCTTCTCTGGGAGGATACCTTTGTATGTCCCTCTTCAATCCAACTAATTCTCCTCCATCTCTTTCTCCTCTTTCACTACCATCAGGCCGCTGGCCAAGAAGAAAGACCAAAATGTAGCTGAAGGTGCTTGTTTCCACTGGTTTTAGGCAGACAAATGGGGGAATAATCATCTGTTTCCCAAGTGTGATTCATTTCTCTGGGTAAGGAAAGAATAAATCCCTGTTGAGGATTTATTTGAAACCAACACAAGGCAGCCCTCCAGCCTTTCCTGGAGTTTATTATTTAGAAAGGGGAGGGGAGGGAAAGTTTCATCAATCAGGAAAACGACTTTGTCCTGAGTCACTGGCTTCCTTTGAGTCCTGTTTCCAAGGCCTAGTCCGAGGAAAGACTCAATGCCTCACTGGCCCTGGGGTGTGCTTCTCTTTCCCTACAAGCCCAGGCTTAACCTGGGGACTGGAAACGAGTAAGGACACACCGAACACCAGGAAGTATTGTCTTTCTGGTTTGCTGGAACAGGAATTCCTTACATTACCTCCAATGGTCAATTTAAAACGCTGTGAGGCCCACTCTTTAAAGGTACTGAACTAAAAGGAACCACAAGCCCAGGTAACTGTTCCTGAATTCAGCCACTGGGAGGGAAAATGGACATTTAGAAGTGCCTCTGAAGGCCTTGAGCTCTTATCCGGGTTACAGAAATTCCTTTGGCCTAGAGACCAGGAGAGAGAATTTCTCTAAGAACTGGACAGGACACAGGGAGGAAGGCAATTTAGGAACCGGGTCTTCCTAAGGTTTCTAACTCCTTTGGAAGAAAACCACCACCACTGGCCTTTGGAGAGGGTCTGGCATTGGTGTCAGGGCTACTCCCCTGGGGAAGAGAGTTTGCAGGCAGACCCTTACTTTCACTGCCTTTCTGGTTACATTCTCGAATTATTAACAATACTTATGTAACCATGAAGGTGAAAATGGTTCTTGGCCAGAATTTTTTCATTGTAAATGTATCCCTTTTTAGAAAGTTCACAAGTTTAAAGTAGTTTTTGATTCAATCTAGAAATCTAGGATCTTTTCATTTCGGATTAAATGTTGTTTTACACTTGAAAGGATAATGGAATCTTTACCAGAGGTACCGCCAGAAGCTTAGGCTGAACTTTAAGGGCTCAAGAAAGTCATTCGTGGAAAGGGAAAGTGCGGCGGGCATTAGTTGGGCCCACCAGATCTTTGTTACTAGCGACGTCCCCTTCCCCTGTATCCAGGTTCTGGGGCCTTGGGCTCACAGCACCCAAAAGGGCAGAGAGATGCGGTCAGAGGGGGCGAGGCCCAGGTTTTCCTGGGTTCTACAGCAGGAAGCTAATAACCCCTTAAACTCCCCCCTCCCTGCCCCAGCTGACTGGTCGAACAAGGTTTTGTCGCCTCCACTAATGCCCGCCTCAGAAATTGCAAAAGCCCCCTAGCTCGAGGAGGGCGGTGATTCTAATCACCTTGCTCCCTTCCAGAGGCTTGGGGGCCCTCTCTCCTCCTCCCAATCCGTCGCTGAAGCAAAGGGGTGACTGCTCCCACCGCTGCGTTAAGGGCTGGCTCCTAGCACTCTGCGCCCGGACGGGAGCGCTCAGAGGCTTCCCAGCTTGCCCCAGCCCCTCTGCCGCCGTAGGGACCCGGGAAGGGCCTGGGCCCGGGACAGGGCGGAGCCTTCACAATTCCAAAGACATCCCAAGGAACCTCAGCCTCACTCCTTGGAGACATTTCCCGGTTGACGGGACCGGCCGAGTCGGCCACTTTCTTACAGGAACCCTTCCCTTCGGCACCTGTCCCTGTGCCCTCTGCGAGCGCCCCCAAGCCCTCTGCGTGCGTCCCCATTCCTGAGGCCACCCGGTGCCCGCCCCTCCCCAGCATCCTTGTCGGGGGAACTGGGCAACCCGAGCTACAAAGAGAGGGCGTCGGGGCCAGGCTCTCATCCAGGCGGTCCTGGATTTGGGTCTCCGTGGGGTCCTCTGATTTGGGACGGAAGCAAGAGAAGGCACCGCAACAAAAATCTCTAGGTTCTCGAAAGAATTAGGCCGGGAGGTGAAGGGCCCTTGCTAGGCGGAGAGGCCCCCGCCTGCAGGAAAATCTCCTGGAGAACGAGTGTCCCTTCTAATCCTGCCCCTGCGAAGGATCTGAGACTCCAGTGTGCCCAGTGACCTTATAAGTGGTCAGGAGGAGTCAAACTCCGCAGGCTCGTGTCTGCGGAATCTCTTTTTGGTTGAATGTCAATTTTCAGGGGTACCTTCCCTGGGACACTGCGGCCGCGGGGCTGTGAGGGAGCGGGACAGAGTCAGTGCGGGCAACATTAAGTGGAAGAGCCAGAAAGCAGACGAGATCCGCGCTCCACGGTCCCGGTAGTCTCTCGCCTCGCCGCCCACCTGCTGGGTGCATTACCCCTCGCGACTTTCTCTTCCAACTGGCGGGAGCCAGGAGACCAGATTTCAGGTCTGCGCAAGGACCGGGGTCCCTGGGTTGGAGCTGAGTCTGGCGGGAAGGTTGTGCCTAGGCACCTTGCTATCCTGGCGTCCCCGCGGTCCTGGGGGCCCGCAAGACAGAGACAGGCGGGGCTGTAGATTAACCAGAGAAGGACGGAGTGGAGAGGGTAGCACCGAGCGAGCGCAATCCCGACTGCGCTACCTACAAAGAACCTCGACATCCACGAGCATGTATGGCAACTGAGAGGGAGAAACAAACACTTAACTAAAAACAAATCCACACTCGGGCCCAGCGTGGCGGGCGCGCTTTTCTATTCCCAGCGTTCCCACGCTCAGCCTGGGGCTTACACTCTAAGGTTTGGTAAGGAGGTCTGGTCAAGGCGGGCCCAGGTAGTCGGGGAAACTATGCCCTTTCTCATTAGGACCGCCTCATCTCTGCAGCGGACTGGGGCCACAGCCCTGGTGGCGCAGAGCCTCTGCTTTTTAGCCAAGTCCGGGGACTGCCGGCGACTCCTGCAACAAAGCGCGGGCTCGTCCCCATAGCCAGGCACTCACGAAAGAAAGTTTAATTACGCTCCAGGAGAGGATCCTGGAGGGCCTGGATTCGCTGAGGCCGGAACCCCAACGAGGGCAGAGGGAAGGGTGAGCAAATCTAGGAGTTCAACGCTGGAACCTTGATTGTTCGGTGGTGCTCCGGAATTCGGATGGAATCAGAGTGGTTGGGAGCGCAGGGACAAGGATCTGTGAGGCAGCTTTGATAGTTGCTCCCCAACGTTTTTAAGGTACTGTCCGGCCCTGACCAGAGCGGGAGCTCAGCCTTCTTCGCGTCAGTGACTTTGAAGACTTCTCTCGGAGAGCGAGCGCAGGAGCCAGGGTCTGGAAGCACCCATAACCTCCCTAGGCCCGGAAAACTCCAGAAGCCGGGTACTGAGTCCCCGCCCCCCGCCCTACCCCCTGCCCCTTGCAGCAGGGTTGGGCTTCTGAGGAATCACTTCTGCCAGAGCAGAAGACTTGATTTCACAGGAGGAAAAAGAGGTTGGAGTGGACACATTTTATGAACACTCCTTTCCCCTCCTGACAATTCAGCCCCTCCCTTCTACCTACCTCAGAAAAGGACAAGGAAATTAACATTTTCTATTAGGCTCAGATGTAAACATATAGCGCTGTATCACATCCCCATCCCCTCGGCTTTTACAGCCTTTGGAGTATCTCTTAATCATTCTGTTTCATGGAGGAACTGCTTCTACATGCTTGCTTCTGCTGTGCCACGCCCTGTGAGGGGAGAAAAAAAAAAAAAAAAAAACCCGGTAAGACAGCAAGAGAAGTACATCCAAATTCATAAGAAATAACCTCTGTGCTCAGAGCCTTGGGAGTTTTAGCAGGAACACACAGTCACTTAAGTCCAATGATAAAAACTCCATTGGCGGCACAAAACCCAAGTGCCACAGGCACGTCCTTCTAGGGGCTTTTCCAGACGCTAGGAAACTCATTGCCCATTCCTTCAACTAGACAGAGGACTGGAGCAGATGCCTTGATTAATATGGAAATAAACAGAAGCAATGGTGGCAGTACTTAGTTTCGTCGCAGTTGTTTAGAGATTTATTGACCAAGAGATAAACTTCAGTCTGGGGCATCTCTGTAATTCATGTCCCCATTAGTTATCACCAAATGAGCAAATCGTTTTTTCTTTTTAACTGTTTTTTTTTTTTTTAAGAAAAAATAAAAAGAGGGAAGAGGTCGGAGGAAATCTTTTTAAAAATAGGATTAGAGTCATTATCCTCCTTTTCTCCGTGGCTCCCTGAGCTACAGAAACTTGCCTCTGGACTCCAGAGTTGGCCAGGCTGTGTTTTAAACATAAAACAATCCTGTAATTTCCTTTAAGAACAAAAGTTTTCAAAGCAATGACCTGCTCAGTAGCCCCGTCAATAAAGCTGAAGTGACTTAATGGTCTGTTAATTACTCCATCCCTGCAGGAGGAGGGAAGCTTTCCGAATGGATCTCTGCAAACCCTCTGTTGATTGAAGCTGTGGTCTGTCCCCAAATGTACAGCTGGGGTTGGGCCATTGAAAACCCAGACAAAACAAAAATCCTTGATAAATAATCCTACCTAGAACTCAAAGATTCAGCGCACAATTGCTGGTTCTTCATTGGATCCTCAGAGAAGACCCAAGGGAGCACCCTTGGAGGCTTCTGGTAATCTTTAAAGCTTTAGACCAGGGTTTCTTCAACAAAAAGTTTAAAAAGAGCTTTTTTGACTTTTCTGTCCCCTTATCCTTCTGTGTGGAATTTCCTTCTCTTTCACTCCAGTCTTTGACTATAATTCCTTTATCCAATCTTCTTTAGTACTAATTACAGTTTGTCTCCTCATTTAGCACATATTGAGTTTGGGAATTTTTTTTTTCAGTTGTTTATTAATGGTTTGAATGTAAGAAGACAGATTTCGAGTGTCCTATTTTTAAAAAGACAAAGAATCAAAACAGGAGGCAGGTTCTGGTTGTTAGTCTCCCTCTTTTCACATATGTTGGGTAACAACAGCATGATGCAATTAAATATATTTCTAAATTGAAAAACTTGAAAAAATTGATCTCCAAATCATGCAATCATCCAGTTAATTGACACCAGAAACAGTTGGAAAAGTCCAATCTTCAACACACCTCTTTAAGAAAAACACACACACATAAACGTGCTATAACACTAATTGACAAAATTTTGTTTTCAATTTGGTATACATTTGGCCTTTGTTGGCCCCATTCAAGTAAAACATTGCAGAATGGTGAGAACTGGCATCTATGGATTTGGGTGTTATGAAAGTGATCAATACTATGTGAAATTCAGATGAGTTCTTTGCCTAATTGAAATAATAGCAGGAAGAGTCTGTCAAGCCATTCTGTTTGCCACACTTCATCACTTCTTAAGAAAGTGATCCTCAAGTATCATGTGTTGATTAAACCCAACTTTTGCGTTCTTTGCCACAATTGACTGGACCACGTAAAAGCTAGTGAATATAAGGAATGAATAGGGGAGGAGGCTACCTCAAAGGTGATTGACATCAAATTGAGCCTATAATTGTGCTTCACACAGAATAGTGTCAAACACTTTCCTCTCATTGCGAAAGTCTAAAAAGCTGGGTCTAGAAAAGATTCATTATTTAAACTCACTTGACCCCCAATCAATGCCAAGCTTTGGTTCTGGTTCTGTACTGTTAATTCTTCACTTCAACCATCTGAGAAATGGGATCCAGAGAGATGGACATTATGACCTGCGTAGCCCAGAAAGGGTTGTCCCTTTCAATAACAAAGTCATCATTGCCTGTCTTCACAATAAGTTTAGAGATCCTGACTTCCCCACTGTGCTAGATAGAGGCACACATGAAAAATTAGAAGCCATTCCCTCTTGCTAAACAGTCTATAGGGAAATAGGAGAGGAGGCAATTTGTTTCCACTTTTTGCTAAACTATAAATAGATTAGACTCCAAGACTAAACCAAATGATGTACAGTTTTAGAAACTATGCTGACATGAAGAGGTGAATTAGGTTTGCTGTTGTTGCTATCTTTGTGCTGCTGGGGGTGGAACCCAGGGCCTTATGCATCCTAGGCAAGTGCTCTAACACTGAGTTACATCCTCAGCCCAAATTACTTTCTTTCTCTCTATTTTGCAGAGATTAATGGGCTCACATATCAATGTTCTTTCCCAACAGGAATTTTGATATTTTACCCTTGGTGCTCTGGCATTTCCTTCATTCAGGGGAGTACTTGCCAGGCTCTTAACTGAGACAAGGTGGACAATATTGACAATAAAAACTTTCTGGAATATTTTCAAAATGGAGAGACTCAATATATTTTTTTTAATGTGATTTTATTTACACCTTAGCCAGATGCTGATTTGTCCTTGAAACAGTTGATATTGACAGTATTGGGGTGGCCAGAGCAGAAGGGAAGGAGGGAAAGGAAGACAGTGATACTCTTCTAAATTATGATTCCAGTGTTCTCACTATGTAGACACTAAACCTCTCCTAAGGACTGCGATGTTTTCCTTATAATCGCTTACTCTGCTCTTATAGATTCTTTTTCCATTATTGCTTTCCTTTGAAATTTTATATGGAGGTTGTTCATCTGACTATATCACATACCATTACAGTGAAAAAGGATGCCCTCGAGTTTGTTGATACTAGAATTAGGTTCAATGAAGGATCCTATGTTTCTCTATAGTTTTAGGCTCAAAAGGAAGAGGTCAGAAGTGATAGATTGGCAAGTAGAATTAATAAAGCAGTGATAAAATGAATTTATTAAGTAAGGCAGGTCAGGAGTGAAACATAGTAACCACTTTTTAAAAATGTAAAACATTTTCACCTGTGATATAACATCAAGAAGTACTCTTAAGCCTGATGTGGTGGTGCACACCTGTCATCCCAGCCACTCAGGAGGGTGAGGCAGGAGGATTACAAGTTCTAGGCCAGCCCAGGCAACTTATGGAGACCTTGTCTCAAAATAAAAATTAGAAGGGACTAGAAATATAATTCAGTGGTGGAGGGTTCCTAGGTTCAATCCCTTGTACTAAAATTAAAAGGTTATACTTATTAGTTTGTTTCTTATGTGTACAAGCTTTTGGTCACGAAGATATTACTTATAAAAATGATCATGTTTTCTCACTTCTGGGAGGTGAAAGATTTATGGGTTGATTGCTTTTTTAGCTTGGTCTTTCTCTTCAATTTTCCTTTCTTCCTCTTCTCTATCTTGCATCTCAGGGACTTGTCACCATTGTTTACTGTATTCTCCTCTACTTTCAGTCTCAACTTTATTCCATTCCTATTCCCACTAGCCATTCCGCTGCTTTAGCAGATCAAGGGGTTGACATTCCCCTGGTGTTCTGACTGTTTGGTTTCTAGGAAGCTCCCTACCTTCTTTTAATATCTTCACTCTCAGCCTGTGTGATGTTTTAGAAAAAAGGAGCTACGCTGAAATATGTGAACAGAGGCTTCACAAGCACTTTAACGTATAGAAGTAGCATCACCATGAGCAGGTCTTCCTAGGGAATGAGACGTTGTGATAGAAATTACTCATGTTTTACCAGCTTGCACCAACTCATGAAAAATATTTATATTGACGATTATGGCAAACACGAAGTGCCAGTTATGGTTTTAAACATTTGACCCATATTAACCCACTTAGTTCTCCACTGCCTCCAAAGTTTGTGTATGGGAAATTTAATCCCCAATGCAACAGTGTTGAGAGGTGAGACTGCTAAAAGAGGATTAGGCCATGAGGTGATTGCATCTGCCCTCATGAGTGTATTAATGCTGTTACTTTAGGAGCCTAATTATTGTGGGAGTGAGTTTCTGCTGATGAAAAGATACTCTATCTTGTGTACACTTTCTCACCATGTGATGCCTCCTGCCGTGTTATGTCACATCAAGAAAGCTCTCACCAGATGTGGCTACTTGATCATGAACTTCCCAGCTTCTAGAACCATGATCCAAATAGATTTTTATTCATTATAAATTTCTCAGTCCATAATGGTCTATTATAGGGGTTACATAATGGATTAAGATTTTTTTTTTGTTTTTTAATTCTAAGTTGTTATAAATGACAGCAGAATGCATTACATTTCATATTATACTTATAGAGCACATTTTTACATATCTCTGGTTGTATACAAAGTATATTCACACCATTCGTGGGACTAAGACAATTTAGATAAAGTTTTAGATGTACCATCTTCTTCCAGTTTAAAATTTGTCTATTAGTTTTATGTTATGTGTAGTTTTCTCTATAGATACACTAGTTTTCCCAACATTGTCTGCTACATAATTCTTATTGATTTATAGTGGTATATTAATCCTATATCAAGTTCCAATATTCATGTGTCTGTTTTTGAACTCTCTGTTGTGTACCATTGGTCTACTAGTCTATTCTTATGCCATGATACTGTTGTTGTATTGCTATGTAGTACCAGTATATTGTTATTACCATGAAGTAAGTCCAGGAAGAATAATTTTTTACTTTTTCTTTGCATAATCATGTTTGTTACCAAATTAAATACTTTCTAAGCTAAATAGAATACTATTTTTTTTTTAAATTTCAGTGCTCGTATCATAACAAGATTTCCTTCACCTGTTCCTTTCCATGTTAGAGTGATGGGGAACCAGATATATATACATGTAGGTCTATATTGAAGTGGCTGGAATATTCTTTTTCCTTTTCTTCAGCCCAAACCTAATAACTACAGGTGAGAATTTTTAAGCTCTTTGCCTCCTGACTTGAACCAGTTTAATGCCTCATCAATCTGGGCTTTGAAGTAAATTTCCCCCTAATCAGAAAAACCTAAAGAATGTTCATCATTATAGTCTACTACATTATATATTCTATGTGCTTACAAACCTTCTATATGGTATCTTATGCAGGAGATAGTAGGAAATTTCTTCAAGAAGGACCTTCCTGATAATCCGAAGAAAATACTTGGCAGAAGGATTCAAATCTCAATGGGGAACTTTCACCCATAAGTGGGTTCTTTTGAACCTCCAGGCCTGTGCACATGCTAGCTCCATTATGTAGAAGCCTTCTTCCTGGCCCGCTCCCTCTCTTGTGTCCAGCCTGTTTGAGTCTTCACTTCCCAGTCTCTTCTGGGAAGCCTGGCCCAGTGTTAATTCCGCCCCTTGTGCTGAGAAGCCCAGTGCACTTCCCTTCCCTTCCCTTCAGTCACTACCTGGAACCATTGCCTTGTCTCTCTCCCACTGGAATGTGAATGCCATGGTGCATAGTGTCTGGAACATTGTAAATGCATAAAGAACAATATGCAAATCAATGCATGAAGGAGTTATCTAGGAGAGTCAGTCTTTAGATGAGTAGTTGCAGAAGATGATCTGTCATTTCCCTTCCCACTATGAGATTTCCTGACTATATAATATCACAGTCTGAATAAATTTTACTTCTGTTCAAAAAGCCATAGCTAGATCAGCATACAGTTCACATGCAGTTCTGGGCATTTTTTGGAGTGGAAAGTAACTTTGTAACTTAACCAGGAAATAAAGAGGAAAACAGCTTCAGCACCCTGGCTGCTGCTTTTCCATGTGCTATGTTGCTAGTAGCTGCCTTTTAATGACAGGCACACAATGTAATTTCATGGAACTGTCTCAATAGTTTGGCAAGACAGCAGAAGGAGGGTTAGAGAGATTATGCAACAGGGAAAGGGTGCAAACAGTCAAGGGCATGGCTGAACTTTGAATACTGTGCTGTCTTCCTCCAAAGTTGATATTCCCCAAACTGTCGTGGCTCTTCATGAATATCCTCCTGATCTGTTTGACTTCTCCCTCTCTGTCTTCTAGGTGGCCATGTCTTTTTGATGGTAAGCTACAGGATACTGCTCCTGTCCATTCCTCCCTAGCAGCACCTGTAACAAGGTTTTGTTTCCAGAGGATCATCAGCTCTCTTGGCTATTTGTTTGCTCTAGCATGTCACCCGTTCAATGAGCCTTGCTCCCCTCTGGGCACTGCACTGGGTTCTGAGGGTGCAGTAAGGAATGAAGAATATGTGGTGTCAGCACTCGGGAAGCTGAGAGCCCTGGGAGGAGTGGGGAGGGAGGCAGGGAGGGAGGTATGTCAAGCTGACTGCTAGTCAGGTGAAGAGGTGAGGTGACAGCAACAACCTTGGAGAATATCCAATAGCAAAAGAGAGCAGAAGGGATTTGCAAGATAGCTTAGTGCAGCTGGAGTCTAGAATCCCTGTGTGTGAGTGAGCGGAGTGAGAGTGGAACAAAGCAAGCTATCGTGGTGCAGAGGTTGGCAGAAGCCCGTCGCCAAGAGCCATCGCAATCCTCTCACTCATCTCTTCAACATGTACTTTCTAAGTTCCTACTATATGGTAAGTAGGTCACACACAGAGCACTTAACCATGTGCCATGCCCTGTTATACCTGCTTTTACATCTTTTCTAGGTTGTTCCTTTTTGCCCACTGCACTGGTTTCCAGCCAGTACTAGTACTAGCTGGTGTAACAAAGTATCACACACTGGGTGACTTAAAACCACAAAAATTTATTCTCTGATGGTTCTGGAGGTCTGAAGACAAGGTGTTGACAGGGATGTGATCCCTCCAAAGGCTCTAGGGAAGACCCCAGATTCTTCCTTGCTTCTTGCAGCTTCAGGCAGCCCCAGAAATTCCTTGGTTTATGGCAGAATGACTCCAATCTCTGTTTCTGTCTCCACAGGGCTTTATTCCTTCTTTGCGCTTCTGGGTCCCAATTTCCCTCCTCTTATAGGGACTCTTGTCAATTGTATAGGAATCGCTCTAATCCAGCATGACCCTCCTCTTAAGATCATCTATCCAGGTTCCATGTGGAGATGAATTTTGGAGTGGCACTACTTGCCTTAGCCAATTTGTGCTTCTATAACAGACTATCTGAGACCAGCTAGTTCATAGGAACAGACATTTATTTTTCACGGCTCTGGAGGCCAGTAAATCCAAGATCGAGGCACTGGCATTGGTGTCTGATGAGGGTCTGGTCTTCACATCCAGGTGGCACCTTGTTGCTGTGTCCTCAGAAGGAATGAACATTGGGTCCTTACATGATGGAAAGAACTGAATGGGGGGGTGGGGAACCTAAGCTATTTCCCTCCAGCTGCTTTGTAAGACACTAATCTACTCAAGGGGCAGAGCCCTCCAGCCTCAATCACCTCCCCAAAATACCACCTCTTCATGCCAGCACAATGAGAGTTAAGTTTCAAAGTCAATTTTGAAGGGGACATTCAAACTATAGCACTATTCAACCCAGTGTCCTTACTCCACCATGTAGCCTTCTGGCTAGGCCCTGGCTTGCTCCACTGGCCGCTCAAGAGGGAGGACCTGGAGAGAACTTGACAGGAGGAGTGTGGCTGCCTGAGAGCACCCAGGTGCTCCTGTATTCTGTTCTGGCTACGAGGCCTTGCTCTTTGTGTTGCCTCAATGCTTTCTCTGTGGATTGGTTATGCATCCCCTTGCTTGATCCAATCAAAGCCTCGCTTTATTAATTTGTTGTTTGTTTTTGGTTGGAGAGTGGGGAGGAGTAAAGTAGGAGGAATATGTTTTAATCCTCCTTAGACAAGAGAGCAACATGTGAGCAATGGTTCCAACCAACTCTTGAAATGGGAAAAAATTAGAAGAAGGCTATCATGGCCTGAGGCTTACACTAGATCCAGTTCTAGTGAAAATAGCAAAAAGCCCATGTAGAGTGTTTTATGCCTTTAGGTTTCTAGAACTTCATAGGATGTTAAAGCAGAACAATTATCCTTTTCTTTTTATAATATGAAAACTCACCTTTTCTGTTTGTATATTTAGCATTTTTCAGTGTTTCCCTATTATAAATTGGCTTAAAGAAAAAAATTGTGTGTATATTGCTTCATTTTATACATAGTGTTATTTTTCTTATCTACTTAAGACTGTATTTCTTTTTTAAAAAAATATTTGTTTATTTACTTTAGTTGTACATAATGCAACGCATTTATGTTTACGTGGTGCTGAAGATTGAACCCGGGCCGCGCACGTGCAAGCCACAACCCCAGCCCAAGACTGTATTTCTTTGATAGCAAAGAAGAATGTTTTCTATTAAATATGAAGATTTGGGAAGCATCTGCCATGCATTAAGTTCTGCCCCAGATTGTGGAGTTACCACAGTAAACAACATTGACAAAGTTCCTAGGCCTTGCAGAAGTTGAACTCTAGTGTTAGGATTATTAAAAAAAAAAAAAAAAAAGAAAGAAAGAAAGAGAAAAAGAAGGAAGGAAGAAAGAAAAAAGTGCTTCCTTTTACAGAAATTGTCAGTTTGTTTTTTTAATCAAATTATCTGTTGGAACCCTTAGATTTTACTAATATTAATTTTTGTGAGCTATCCACATAGAAGGTGGTAAATCTTTTCTTTAAAGTATCTTTCCTAGTTTGTAGTTAGTCTTTTAATGTTGGTTTCTTTCTTTAATGTATAGAGGATTTATAGGCTCACATAGTTCTATCCCTGCACTTGTTTATTTCTGATTATTTTCACACTCTAACAAGGCCTCCTATAATCCAGACAATTGATATTCATCAACCTTTTATATGAGTTATTATATAATGCAACCCAATTATAAATCCTAGTACTAACCAAGAGCTTTTTAAAAAATTATGCTTAATCTTCAAAACACTTTCAGGCATCTCCATTTTATGAATGGGCAACAGTCATGGATGATGTTTAAAGAAACACATAAATTGCCCAGATTTCAACAGCTTCCATTCACATCCAAGCTCCAGCACTTCCACCTAGGAATAATTTACTAATATGGTGCAGGGTGAGAACCAAATTGATATTTTTCTTTGCATGAATAACTGCACTCCCCAAAATGACTTATTGATTCCCCCTTCTCTTTACTGTTGATTGAGGATGTCTCCATAAACGTGTTAAATACTTGTATGTAGAAAGAAATTTCTTATATGTGGTAAAAGCTTTTGTATATGTAATAAACATGTGATCTGTGTTCCTTTTGCTTTTGTTTTGTTTTGGGGGCTTGTGGAATAAGAAACATGTTTTAAAAGATCTTTTTTAAAAATATAAATTTCCTGCTTTGTTCCTTTTAAAATCTCTTCTCTTGAGACTGCTAAAGAAACTTTTTGTGTGTGTGCTTAATACCCACACACAACCTTAACTTTTTAGGAAGAAAACTAATGAACAATTATTTTAGATTAATTTTGTTTGATTTCTTCTGTAGAGAGAGTTTTGGACTAAAGAGATCCTGTTGGGCCTTCTGATTTCTAAACCAATTTGGAAATATCTAGAAAGTTAGGTGTTTAGTGGAGGTCATTTTGCTAAAGTTTGCAGGGTGGGCTTATTAAGGCTCACTCTAACTTCTACTCTTTCCCAAAGAGGGTTTTGCAAAGTGAGGCAGCTTTATGTACATGAATAGTATAAGTGACCCAACTGTGTCCCCTGGCTCTAGCCCCATTAATCTTCAGCCAAAACAAAATTACTGCCTCAGAAGAGAAGGGAGTCAGTTTATGATAGACTTTAAAAAAGGCAGCTGAAAATGTATCTCCCCTCACATAAATATGAGGGTGTTCCTGAAGCTAACAGGAACAATTTAGCTCCCAAAGAGAATTTCCATAATGACTAATTTTAGTTTTTCTGGCATGAGAATCAGAAAACGAATATATTTTCAACTGTCTATCTGAATGTCCATCACCTTTGCTATCAGGTGTCCCTTCCTGGCAAACAGAAGTCGTTAGAATTTTCAGGTGTAACTAGGAGATGATCTGCCATCCACGGAGCTTTCTAAGGACATTGCAACCTCTCTCACACCTCTGGTGTACATTGAACTTTGGCCTAATTCCATGCAAATCTACATACAAATAATTTAACACTTGACTTGATTTTAAAAAATAACAAAAACAAACATGTCTCTTAAATCTCCCATTCAAAAAGATTGCATGTTGTCGGAAGGTTAGGAAGTAAAGACATTAAATCTCACTTTCTTGTTTTAAAAGCGCTTTACATATATCACCACCAACCAGCTTGTAAATTTTAGTCAGTCCTCAATCCAGGCCTTTAAAGGAGCTGAAAAATGTCCCTGTGCCCTCAAAGGACACACCTGTTATCTGAAACAGTTTTTTACCAGCTTGTTAAGCAGCTTTGACAGATCAAAGACCCCAGACAATAGACACAAACTTTAACAATAGTGTAGCCTTGAGCAAAAGGTCCTGTCAAAGCCAGGCTTGTGCCCGTGGCATTATGGCCGGCAATTGAAAATAAATTTTACTTGAATAAGTACCTCAGCCCGATCAGAGGCGCTGCCGCTGCTGAAACAAAAGCAGTTGGGGATAAGTTATTGACTCCAATGACAGCCTGAATGAACTTCATTATGCCAGCCCACTCTTGGTAAATGTGTCAGGTTTTAAACTGAATTAGGTGGCAGGTGCATGGAACATTTCCCTGCTCCCCTTGAGACAGCAGACAGCCAATCATCACCTGATTCTACAGACAAATGTTTAGATTTGTTTTTCATATTGCACAGCCATAAGTGAAAGCACATTTAAATCTTTTCCCTCATCCTCCCTCACCAAGGCATTATGTTCCCACAAGCAGGTCATCCCCATGCTTTGGTGTAATGGGATTCATTAAGGCCTGGGCCGCCACCTCCACCCTCCCCTCCCTCTGAGGCACAGATTTCAGGGATAATCTGGAGTCTTTGCTCGTGGTTATTGGATTTCGGCCTCGGAACAGCAGCTCCTCTTCTGTTCTGGAAGATTAAAATGCAAGGACACACATCCCCAATCGCGTCTGTCTTGAAGAACTTTGAAAAGACAGGCATGGACATTCCGATAGGTGTTAGCCAGAATGATGGAGTAACGGGCTGACTGTTCAGCAGGGAGCTAGATATTGGGAGCTAGATAGTTGGGGGCTAGACAGAACTCTGATATTTTAATCTGTATAAAGTGTTGCCCTCTGGCAAACTTGGTGATCCTACCTTTGAGTTTAAGCAGTATCAATAACTGGCATTTTTCTACCGTGAAGCATCTATGTATGTATCTATTTATTTATCTACATTTGCTTATGCATTTGGCTTTAAGACATTTTGTTTTATGATCTTCCCTAGGCCTATAAGGATAAGTGCAAAATCAGCTGAACTTCAGATACTTTGATGCCAGCTCTCATTACTTAATCATGAGACAGGGCAATTAAGACTCCTAAAAATGAAAATCCAGACTTTCAACCAGAGAGGGAGAGGGTTGGCACACACCATTGGCTGTGTTTCTTGTTAAAGTTAATGAGTAAGAAAATGTCCTTCTCCTAAGTGTCTGAAAGACCTGAGGCCTTTCCCTCCAGTAAAGTGTCTTTCGCTTCTGTTATTTGGGAGAAATAACTACACTGTTCTTGATAGAATCCTGAATTGTAAAACAGAACTCCTTCCAGCAATTGACAGTGGATGACAAATAAGATTAAAAAAAAATCTCATATTAAGATGTCAAATTTCTATCTATCCAGTTTTCATTGTCCTTTTGATGGAGTGCAAGTACAATTTGGCTCAAACCTCCAAAGGAACAATACACAGTGCTGTACCGTATTTACTTTGCAATATTCTTTGGCTGGATTCAGTGCCTTAATGTTAGCATTTTAATAGAAAGATGGATTGAATTTTGTCACTTCTAGAAAACCATTGACATTCTAAATTTTATATTCAAATGAATCTGGGTGACATATATTGTCCAGGACTGCAGACTTGGTCTTCCTTTGGGGCTACCTACAGGCTGCCCTGAGTTAACACAGGCAAAGGACTCCACAATGGCTCTCACTTGCTGGATCTGTTCCTCCCCCAAACCACAGCAGATGGTGTTTCATAGTTGGTCACAAATGGCTGTCAGCGAGTGTTTGTCTGCCTGCCAGTAACCTGTGGTTCAGGGACCCCCTTAGAGAGTGTACCAGCTCTGACTCTGCTGGTAACGGCATCTGAGAAAATGATCCGTCCTTTCTTGTCAGGCACAAAATTAGCCATCTCACTTTCAAACTGTTGACAAGGGGGATATGAAAGAAATAAGGGCTGAGCCAGCCCAGCTGATGTTTCATCAGCTCCGGGTGTATCGGTCTCATGCAGACGAATCCAAAAGTGGACTTTATGACAATGGCGTTGTCACCAAATAGGCGGACTTGGAGCAACCCCAGTTCCAGTACCAGTGTTTCCTGCAGGGACTTGCTTGAACTCTCCATTGCAGTACTTTTGATCTTTAGAGCAACAGATATTTTCTCACCCCAGGGCCTCAATCAGACTTCATGCTGAAATGACCTCTGGTGGCATTGCCTTGGATAAGGGGGAGGAAAATCAGAGGGTGGTAAAGGCTCCAAGCACCCGTCCCTGCAGCTCTTGGCAGAACCCCCAGTTGGAAGGCAGGGTGCCAGCCCTAATGCTTTTGTGGACGCAAACTGCCCCAAAGCACATGGGGTGGCCACTAATGGGTAGGGGATGAGGGAAGAGGGAAGAGCAAGAGTAAGAGAGAGGTATGGTGGGTTGGGGTAGCCAGGAATTTGGAAGGAACTAACGTTTGTTGAGAATCTGTTATGGGCCAGGTATCAGGCTGGTGCTGTTGGTATGTCACATGTGCTGTTCTCCCAGCAATGTCCTATGAGAGATGTAACCATTTCTATTTTACAAAAGAGGGAAACAGCTCTGAAAACTTAAGTATTGCCTTGGGGGTCAGAAAATTAGAAAATGTTAGTATTAGGATCCCAACTTTGACAAGTACATTAGAGATCAGGAGCTGGATGATAGAGCTCGCTTCCCGTCTTAGCCCAGCTTTACTACCTTAGGACTGTGTCAAATTGGGCATGGGACTTAGTCTTTCAGTGCCTCTGTGTCCTTGTTTGTAAGATGGAGCTGTTAATAATGCTTATTTCATAAAGTTACTGTGAAGGAAGAATGAGTTAACATAAATATTTTGAAGAGTCCTGTACAACAATAAGCATTCTACTGGAGTATTATTATTTACAGCTTTTGTGTTCTTCAAGTATTTATTTCAGTGTTTGGATCACTATCTCCTTACCAGCCAATAAGATTTCTTTTAGCATGCTTACTACAGAAAAATATTTTCTTCCAATGATCTTACATTGCTAGTTATTATTTACTTGCTTGTTTGATTTTTAAAAGCAGATGAATCTAAATTCATAAATTCACAAATTATGAATTTAGTGTACAGATATGGAAAGAGTAGCAACTTTTATATCAGAAAGTGGTGGATTCCTATTTATGCCATTTCGTTTCTTTTATTTTTTTCCCTAAGGTGCTGGGGTGTGAAATCCAGAGCCTCGTGCATGCCAGGGAGCACTCCACCACTGAGCTACACTCCCATGTCCTCCACCCCTGTGTAATCCTGAACAGGTGGCTAAACCTCTCTCAGTCTCAGTTTATCTCTCTGAATAATGAGAAATACTTACCAATTTGTAGGAATACTACAATGATTAAATGAGAAAAGGTATATAGAATGTCTACCACAGGGCCGGGCGTGGTGGTGCACACCTGTAATCCCAGCACTTGGAAGGCTGAGGCAGGAGGATCGCGAGTTCAAAGCCAGCCTCAGCAATGGCGAGGCACTTAACTCAGTGAGACCCTGTCTTTAATAAAATACAAAAAAAGGGCTGGGGATGTGGCCCAGTGGTCAAGTGTCCCTGAGTTCAATCCCTGGTACAAAAAAAAAAAAAAAAAAAAAAAAAAAAAAAAAAAAAAAAAAAAGAATGTCTCCCACACATGCAGGAATTCTGTAATTTATGGTTGTTATTACTTACTAAATAGCTACAAAGGAGTTTCTATTGTGTAGGGATATGTCATCTCAAATATGAATCATACATATTGTGCCAAAATGTCTGAGATATGTGTACAGATGGATGAAGCTGATGACTGAAGCTGACCCAACTTTGTCTTTTTTTCTTTCTATGACATTTCTCGTATTTAATTCCCCTGAAGCAATATTCTTGGTAATGATCACCAACTGCCATAACCATTTTGTTTAGCTAAGGAATTTCATTTCTTCACCCTGGACTCTGCCCCTGCTACTCAGAGCTAAGGGATGCGCGGACCTTGGGGAGCCAAAGAGTGGACCCTCTTGCAATAGAGCGAGCTTCTGTCAGGTGAGGTCAGCATGGTGATTAAGGGAACATTCTTCAACCCCTGTAATCTCTCCAGGAGAAATGAGAGGGGCCTCCTGCCAATTGTTAATGATAATGGTCTTATAATTCAAACACCACATTTCACCCAGGAGGATCCCAAATGGTTTATGGTTCCACAAATAGCTTCACCCACTCTGCCCAGTAGGTGTTAGGTGGACTACGCTTGGAATGCAGCCACTGTGGGGAGGGTTACCCTCATCTTCAAAAAAATATGCAGAAAAGAATGGGCTCAACTAACGATATAACATAGGAATGTTTATGCTTCACTTAAATGCTTTACTTGGTAGATAAAATATGAGTGAGAACAAGAGAGGAGTCAAAGATTTGTATTTTAGATTATTTTTTAAAATTTGCTCATTTTATTGATTCTTTAAGAGGGGAATTCCCAAATGAGCATCGCTTGTGTTTCCAGATCATTAGTTCCTTAACAGAAGGGCTCAAGGGACAGCGATTCTTAAAGTACTCACCAAAAAGAACAGAAGGCAGCTCTAAAATTATGAAGCAAATTAAGGAAAAATTATGGCAGATTTATAAAAATAGTGTTTACACATGGCTTTTCAGCCATACTTCTTCTGATGATGATCTATGATTGTGTAACAAACTGCCCCAATATTGGTGGCTTAAAACAACAACCATTTAAAAATATCCAGGATGTTGTGTTTCAGGCATTTGGGCAAAACGTGGTTGGAAACTTTTTTTTCCACATGGCGTTGACTGGGGGGTCATTCAGTGATGCTCAGTTGGTGGCCCCCTTCAGGTAATGTCAGTGCAGGACACTTAGCCAGGAGCCTCAGGCCAGCTGGGTTCTCTGCCCTTTTGTGTTCTCAAGAATAATCTCCAGTGTGCTGGGAACGCAACCTCCTGAGATGGGGAGGAACCGCCTGATGCGCCTGAGCCTTTGTTCCTGTCGCTCCTTGGGAATGCCACATCTGAAGCTAGGGAGGAAGCGCCCGTCATGATTCTTAGCTGTGATACCCATGGGGTGGGCACTCATAGTGGGATTCCCTCAACCCCAGGTAGATTTCTTGAGCTCTGGGAGTCAGGCTCATAGTGGATTCTATGCTTCTTTTGTTCCTTGCTACCTGTCTGTGTAGAATGTGTTCGGTCTTACCAGACTGGACTAGTTGGTAACCAGTGCACAGCCAGCTTGCCTCATAGTCAGGACCTTTTATGGTTTGGGTCTGGAACATCCCACCCAAACTCTGTATTGAAAGCATGGTCCCCAATGCAGCAAGGTTCGGGGTGGGGGCGGGATTTTAGGCAATGATTGTATCATGAAGGCACTGACTTCATCCGTGGATTGATTCACCAAATGGATGAATCCACTGATAGCTGAATGGACAATGGGGAGGCACCTACTTGGAGGAAGTAGGTCACCAAGGACATGTTCTAGAAAGGTTTATCTTCTCCCTGCCTCCACCCCCCCCCCCCCCCAGGACTTCTTACATGGAGATTCAGCTGGCCAAGAACAAGTGTTCCAAGAGACAGAAATAGAAGTTCCTTTAAGTCCAGAGCCCAGAACGGTGACTGCCACTTTTATTGGTCAAAGCAATGACACAACCCACTTAGATATGAAGGGAGAAAGACATAAATCTCAATCTCTGTGGAAAAAGGTCTTTTTTTTTTTTTTTTTTTTACCTTTTTTCTTTTTTTTTTAACTGACCACACTTAAGTTCAATGAAAGCAGTTCAGGCCAGAAGTTCGTTAAGGTGCATCTTCGTGTTTTGTTCTAGGAAGGCATTCTGTGAACTTAACTTTGTACTTCAACTGATACACAATGCCAAGTTCAGTGCAAACACTACCAAAGCCGGGGGAGAAAGGATTCTCAGGGGCTTTTCTAGGCATCTATCAGCTGAAGCAAGGACCACATCCTCTAAAGACTTTGTTTAATTTCAGTCAGGATGTGTAAAGAGGGGAGAAAACAATGGGCAAGACTTTCCTTCAGAAACAATAAGAGAGAATTCCAACATGAGACGAGAATGGACAATTTGCCCATTCACTTCTTCTCCTTCCCAGGGCCCACATGTCTCTGAGTGTGTGGCTTCCAACACCCACTGGCAAGAGCAGTGAGGAAGTGGACCCAAATAAAAGCACAACCCTGATGTTGAGGTGTCGTTGAAACAAACCGTGCAGTGTTTGTGTTTGTGAGTGTGTGTGTCTCGTGTCCCACCTCTTTCTCCCTCGCAGTGTTTCATTATTATCCTAAGCTTTCCTAAACTCCTTACCACTCTACTTCTTTTTAGATTTTTTAGCTTAAAACTTGATCCTATATCCTGTAAATAAATACCTTAGATTGCTTTCCTAGAGTTCCACCTTGTTTATCCTACTGACTTTCTGACATCCCCACCTCATTAATCTCCAGCTTGGAATAATCTCCACCAAATACATGGATAGTGTGAATTCCAAACGAGGGCTCTTTGAGATGATCTTCTGTCTGAGGCAACAGGTTTGCCTTCTTCAGCAAGCCTTGGACAACTACATCAGTTTTACTACTTGTAACATAATAGCTTTTCTCCCTTACCAAAGTGACTTGTTTAAATTTTCTATTCTTTCCTATGTCCTTGGGTGCCTCTGGTTGGTGGAAGCCAGTCGCCTGTCTACTCCAGGTATCTGGAAAATGTAGACTTGGTGCTTCATCTGAAGAAGGTAGGATTCACAATGACTGGAAGGCAAATGATTTTAGACAGGTATATATGGCTGATGTCCAGAGCAGCTAATCTATTAATTGCTCAACAACATCACCCTCTTTCCAAATTCAGTCATTCAAACAATAAGAGCATCAACTACACATGCCAGTCTAACATAATACAATATCCCTCACAAATGAGAATATGTTGCCTCTCTCCAATTTGCTCAGTCTCATTTATGACCGAGTCCAGTATTTCTGGGTAATACTCATCCCTACTCCATTACAGCAATAATCCCTTCTTGGTTTTATGTAATTTTAATACTAAATTGTAAAATCAACCACTGCCAACACACCCTATTTATTGAACAAATACAAGACATCATTTGTTTTTTATTTGTTCTTTTTAAAATATACATGACAGTAGAGTATGTTTTGATACACATACATGGAGTATAACTTACTCTAATTAGGATGCCATTCTTGCAGTTGTACGTGATATGGAGTTTCACTGGTTATGAATTCATATATGAATATAGGAAAGTTATATCTGATTCATTCTACTGTTTTTCCTCTCCCCATCCTCCTTCCCTTCCCTTTTGTCTAATTCAATGAGCTTCTATTCTTCCCACCCCATCCCTTATTATGTGTTAGCATCCACATATCAGAGAGAACATTTGGCCTTTGTTTTTTGGGGGATTGGCTTATTTCACTTAACATGACAGTCTCCAGTTCCATCCATTTACCAGCAAATGCCATAATTTCATTCTTCTTTATGGCTCAGTAGTATTCCATTGTATATATAGATGTGTGTGTGTGTGTGTGTGTGTGTGTGTGTGTGTGTGTGTGTGTCTGTCTGTCTGTCTGTGTATACACACCATATTTTCTTTATCCATTCATCTGTTGAACGGGCCCTCATTTGATTCCATAATTTGGCTATTGTGAATTGAGCTGATGTGTCTGCATCACTGTAGTAT
Organism: Tamias sibiricus; assembly: GCA_025594165.1. NCBI lineage: Eukaryota > Metazoa > Chordata > Mammalia > Rodentia > Sciuridae > Tamias > Tamias sibiricus. The sequence goes on along the minus strand of CM046666.1, from coordinate 122,684,503 downwards.
GCTGACTTTAAGTCCTTTGGGTATAAACTGAGGAGTAGGATAACTGGGTCAAATGATGGTTCCATTCCAAGTTTTCTATGGAATAACCATACTGCTTTCCAGAAAGGTTGAACCAATTTGCAGTCCCACCAGCAATGTATGAATGAACCTTTTCCCCCATATCCTCACCAACATTTATTGTTACTTGTATTCTTGATAATTGCCATTCTGACTGGAGTTAGATAGAATCTCAGTATAGTTTTAATTTGCATTTCTCTAATTGATAGTGATGTTGAACATTTTTCATATATATGTTGATCATTCATATTTCTTCTTCTGTGAAGTGTCTATTAAGTTCCTTTGTCCATTTATTGATTGGGTTATTTGATTTTTTTGGTGTTAAGTATTTTTGAGTTCTTTATATATCCTGGAAATTAATGCTCTATCTGAGGTGCAGGTGGCAAAGATTTTCTCCCATTCTGTAGACTCTTTATTCACATTAGATGACATCATTTGTAAGATGCCTCATTATCAATATTGTTCCACATATAAGAAAGGAAAAAACCATGTCATTATGCCATGACTGTAATCATACCATTGTAGTAAGATGAGTTCCAATTTTGGACATGTTAGCATATGCAAAAATGTTCCTACACATATTTCATGGACATTAACATATGAAGAAATGAAACTAACAAAAAATGGAAAAGAAAATGAACATAAAAATTAATGAATACACATGATATATTCCAGAAAGATTGAATAATAAATAAATTAATATATATGCATGACATTGTAAGGAAAATAGAAAATATTGTTGAATATCACAGTTCTAATTTTTTCAAAAGATCAAAATCTATGGTTAGTATCTAGAATTTCCTTTTTCAACTGCTCAGTCCATGATTTTTTTTTTTTTTTTTTTTTTTTTTTTTTTTTTTGTGTGTGTGTGTGTGTGTGTGTGGTACCGGGAATTGAACTCAGGGGCACTTGACCACTGAGTCACATCCCCAGCCCTTTTTTTTTGTATTTTTATTTAGAGACAGGGTCTTACTGAGTTGCTAAGTGCCTCGCCATTGCTGAGGCTGGCTTTGAACTCGCAATCCTCCTGCCTCAGCCTCCCAAAGTGCTGGGATTACAGGCGTGCGCCACCGCGCCTGGCTCAGTCCATGATTTTTGTGCACAGTAAGTACCTTACCTTGACAAGAATCTTTACCTGGTATGCTGATGCAGTCCCTCAACCTTAGGCACCTTAATTCAGAATGGTTTAGCCTTCATGGTACTAGCATTTTTCATTAACTTTTTTTTTTTTTTTCTTTTTGTCCTAGGGATTGAACCCAGGGGTGCTAAACCACTGAGCTACATCCCCAGTCCTTTTTATTTCATTTTATTTTATTTTTTTAAATTTTAGAAGGATCTCACTAAGTTGCTTAGAGCCTCACTAAGTTGCTGAGGCTGGTTTTGAACTCACAATCTTCCTGCTTCAGCCTCCTGAGCCACCAGGGTTATAGGTGTGTGTCACTGTGCACACTCCATTAACTTTTATTGTTGGGAGCATCTCTCAGTTACAGACATTTTCCTCCCTGGATGCACTATTGAGCTGTTATTTACTCCTGAAGACCTGAATCATAATTAACTCAGAAACTCCTTTTTTTTAAAAAAATATATATGCTATAATGTGAATATCTAAAACATGCAGCTTTTAATTTAATGAGGCCAATTCTGAGTGAAAATAGTCTTTCCTCAGGATCCGAGACTTATTAGCATTCAGTATGGAAAGATGGGGCATGGTTGCAAAAAGTGAATTATTGGGTGTAATATAATAGTGAGAAAGCCACTGCCATTTTTACATTTTGGTAAAAATTTCACCCTCCACAATTGATAAATTCTGGCTACTTGAAAAATAACACTGTACATTGTTCATTCATTCATAGTATACACTACATTCTGTGAGTACCCAACTTGGCTAAGTGGTGTCTTACTGATATGCTAATACTGAATCTTCAAGAGGATAATCCATTGTTGTATAAAGCCAACTCTTTCTGAGTGATAGGATAAGTGTCATTGCTAATAAATCTGATAGGCACTAGCCTATCCCTCCACATCTTTTTCTTTAAGAACGTTTTCTTGTTCAGAAGCAATACTGACTGAGACACAATTATAGTTTTCAAAAAGGCAATTCATTAGGTCCTACAGATGACATGGTTGGCAGAAGGTTTGGGAGAGGGGAAGGAAAATGGGTATCCACATTAAGTACTTGGGAAGATGATCACTGACCCTTCCATGTTGGAAGGAGTCTAATATATTCCTTTTGTCCTCAGACTGAGGCTGTTTGGAGTGTAGTGCTATGTATGGGGCCCAGTGTTGGCTTCTGCTGCCTAATTGGCTACAGTGTATATTCTTACCCAGGTCATCCTGGTGAGGTTAAGTCTTTGTGTTGAGTAGACACACGTTTCCATTCCTGCTGCAATGATAATTTTCTTCATGAACTCACTTAATAGCTGGAGAAGAAACTGACATCTAGAGAACAGATAATTTTTTACTATTGAGAAAGGTATGTGAGTTGTGCTGTGTTGGATGGAAAGTTCAGTAAAAGTCAATTAGGTCAAACTGGTTGATAGTGTTGTCCAAGTATTATATAACATTTATTTGTTTTCTGTTTGCTCTATTGATTATTGAAAGAAAGGTATCCAACTGTAATTCTGCATTTATCTTTTTCATCTTGTACTTCTATAAGTTTTGGGGTTTTGGTATTTTCAAGCTCTTTTAAAGAGCAAAAACATTTAGACTTTTTATGTCTTCTTATTTTTTTTGCTTGGACCTTTTAGGTCTTCTTGATTGAGTGATCATTTTGTCATTATGAAATATCCCTCTTTAACCTTGGCAATATTCTCTGTTCAAAAACATACTTTATCTGATAGCAATATAACCACTTTAGCCTTTTCATTATGACTATCATAGAACAAATCATTCTACTCTTTTTTTTACTGTTAATCTACTTTATTATTATAAATGAGTTTCATATAGGCAGAATATAATTTGGTGTTGACTTCAAAAAATCCCATCTGACAATCTTTACCTTTTAATTGGGATAGGTAGGCCAATCAGATTTAACACAATTTTTAAAGTGGTTTGATTTATATATACCACCTTGCTATTTGCTTTTTATTTGCCCCCATATATTCTTTGCTTCATTTTTTTTTCTTTTTCTGCCTTCATTTGGATTGGACACTTTAAACAATTCTATCTTATCTCCTTTGTTGCCTTATTATAACTCTGTCATGTTACTTTTGTGGTTCAGAGTTTACAGTGTAAATCTTGAATTCATCACAATCTGGGTGATATCAGTACAACTTCACATGTAGTATAAGAAAATAGAGGTGCCATTCTCATCTTGTTCTCAATCTTAGTTATAGCATCTAGTTTCTGACAACTAAGGGTATGTTAGTAGTAGGTTCTTTGTAGATGTTCTTTAGCAAGTTTAGGATGATCTCCTCTGTTCCCGAATGGAGTGTTGGATTGCCTGGGCTGCAGGAGTTTTAACTTTCAACCTCCATCAATTCTCCTGTTATCATTTAAATGACCTGCCTGTTACTGGCTCCAGCAGTTTTCTGTTAGCCGCCGGAAAGGGATTGCAGCCTGGAACGGCAGCGCCGCGGGAAGGAGTCCGGAGACAGGATGGAGACGAAAAAATTCTTTAATCTTTCTGTCTCTGTCTCTTGTAATTTCTAACACTACATACACACTCTCACAAGAAACCAAGGCACCTACTCTTACAAGAAACTACAATGTATCTATACAATAGCGATAACCCTGTCCTTTCTCTCTCTGGTCTCATCCCATGCGCCCGAGCAGGAATGGTGCTTGCTCGATCTGCTGAGTCACTGCTCAAATCTCTCGAGATCCTGGGCCAAGTCCCGTGAGACTACGGAAGGCGACAATGCCCAAAAATGTCTATGGCCCATAGTCAACCGCAATCTTAGCTATCTCCCCAAACAGGGCTCCTGCAGTTTTCACCCTGGAAAAGCTGGGATTCTCTATTTTCTATACCTATCCTGTTTCCCAGGGACAATTTGCCCTGCAACCTCACTTCTCTGATTGATAGAAGTAGGAAGAGTTATTAATTTTTCAGGGTTTTTTTTTCCTTATTGTGAGTATGGGAGGGAAGATGGCCAAACTCTTTACAAGTGAGTCTCTCTACTCTTTTCTGCATGTGTTATCAGCTGTTTTGAAAGATGTGTTAAGGCTTTCCATTAGGATTAAAGGTTTAATCTATATTATTCTTTTTCTTTGGTAATAATTCCTGCTTTACTGCCCATTTTCCTGCTTATTTGGTTTAGTTTTCTTATTTTCACACAAATACCCTTGTTCTATGTTTTAAGCAGCATATTATTTTTGTCAAGGTGGTTTGACAATCCTCTTAATAGGAACAGTTATTCAATTTACACTTAATATGTTTATTAATTAAAATTAGTTTATGTCTATCATCTTATTATCTATCTGCCTATGTTTCTTTCTTTCTTTCTTTTTTTTACATATCACTGTTAGTATACAAAGTATATTCATATCTTTCATGTCTTCAAACATGCATTTAGGGTAATGATAACCCTCTCATTCTACCATCTTTTTTTCTTCTTCTCTTTATACTCCCTTGCTCCCTCCCTTGCCATCCCTCCCCATTGACCTTTCTGGTGTTCCACTAATCTTCCTATGCTCCCCAACCCAACCCCACTGTAAATCAGCTTCCTTATATCAGAGAAAACATTCGGTAGTTGGATTTTTGAGATTGGCTAAACTCACTTAGCATTATATTCTCCAATTTCATCCATTTACCTGTGAATGCCATTATTTTATTCTCTTTTATTGCTGAGTAAATTTCCATTGTGTATATATACCACATTTTCTTTATCCACTCATCTACTGAGGGGCATCTAGGTTGGTTCCACAATCTAGCTATTGTGAATTGTGCTGCTATAAAACATTGATGTGGCTGTGTCCCTGTAGTATGCTGTTTTTAAGTCCTTTGGAAATAGGCCCAATAGAGGGATGACTGGGTCATATGCTGGTTCCATTCCCAGTTTTCCAAGGAATCTCCATACTGCTTTCCATAATGGCTACACCATTTTGCAGTCCCACCGTATGAGTGTGCCTATTTCCCCACATCCTCTCCAACATTTATTGTTGTTTGTGTTCTTAATAGCTGCCATTCTGACCTGAGTGAAATGAAATCTTAAAGAAGTTTTGATTTGTATTTCTCTAATTGCCAGAGATGTTGACATTTTTTCATGTATTTGTTGATTGATTGTATATCTTCTTCTGAGAAGTGTCTTTTCAGTTCCTTGGCCCATTTAGTGATTGGGCTGTTCATTTTTTTTTTGGTATTAAGATTTTTAAGTTCTTTATATATTCTAGAGATTGGTGCTCTATCTGATGTGCATATAGTAAAAATTTGTTCCCAATTAGTAGTCTCTCTATTCACCTCACTGATTGTTTCTTTTCTTAAATATTTATTTATTTGCTTTAGTTGTACACAATGCATTTGTTTTTACCTGGTGCTGAGGATCAAACCCAGGCCACACATGTGCTAGGCGAGCACTCTACCGCTGAGCCACAACCCCAGCCCCTGATTGTTTCTTTTGCTGAGAAGAAACATTTTAGTTTGAATCTATCCCATTTATTGAGTCTTGATATTAATTCTTGCGCTACAGGAGTCTTATTAAGGAAGTTGGGGCCTAGTCCAACATGTTGGAGATTAGAGCTTACTTTTTCTTCTATTAGGCGTAGTGTCTCTAGTCTAATTCCTAGGTCCACGATCCACTTTGAGTTGAGTTTTGTACATGGTGAGAGATAGAGGTTCAGTTTCATATTGTTGCATATGGATTTCCAGTTATCCCAGCACCATTTGTTGAAGAAGCTATCTTTTCTCCAATGTATGTTTTTGGCACCTTTATCTAATATAAGATAGCTGTAGTTGTGGGAATTAGTCTCTGTGTCCTCTATTCTGTACCATTGGTCTACAGGTCTATTTTGGTGCCAGCACCATGCTGTTTTTGTTACTATTGCTCTATAGTATAGTTAAAAGTCTGGTATTGTGATGCCCCCTGCTTCACTCTCCTTGCTAAGGATTGCTTTAGCTATTCTGGGTCTCTTATTTTTTCCAGACGAATTTCATGATTGCTTTTTCTATTTCTTTTTTTCTTTTTTTTTGGTACCAGGGATTGAACTCAGGGGCACTTGACCACTGGGCCACATCCCCAGACCCCCCCTCCTTTTTTTTTTTTTGTATTTTATTAGAGACAGGGTCTCACTGAGTTGCTAAGTGCCTCTCGCCATTGCTGAGGCTGGCTTTGAACTCATGATCCTTCTGCCTCAGCCTCCCAAGTGCTGGGATTATAGACTTGTGCCACCGCACCAGGCTTGCTTTTTCTATTTCTATAAGGAAAGTCATTGGGATTTTGATTGGAATTGTGTTGAAACTGTATAATCCTTTTGGTAATATAGTCATTTTGACAATATTGATTCTGCCTATCCAAGAACAAGGTAGCTCTTTCCATCTTCTAAGGTCTTCCTTAATTTATTTCTTTAGTGTTCTGTAGTTTTCGTTATAGAGGTCTTTCTCACATCTTTTGTTGATTCCCAAGTATTTTATTTTTCTTGATGCTATTATAAATGGGGTAGTTTTCATCATTCCCCTTTCGGAGGATTTGTCACTGATGTACAAAAATGCCTTTGACTTATGGGTGTTAATTTTGTATCCTGCTACTTTGCCAAATTCATTTACTAGTTCTAAAAGTTTTCTGGTGGAGTTTTTTGGGTCTTCTAGGTATAGAATTGTATCATCAGCAAAGAGTGCTAGTTTGAGTTTTTCTTTTCCTATCTGAATTTCTTTTGTCTGTCTAATTGCTCTGGCCAGAGTTTCAAGTACTATGTTAAGTAACAGTGGTGAAAGGAGGCATCCCTGTCTTGTTCCAGTTTTTAGAGGGATGGTTTCAATTTTTTTCCACTTAAAATGATGCTAGCCTGGGGCTTCACATAGATAGCTTTTATAATGTTGAGGTACAATCCTGTTATCCCTAGTTTTTCTAGTGTTTTGAACATAAAGGGGTGCTGTATTTTGTTGAATACTTTTTCTAAATATATTGAGATGATCATATGGTTATTATCTTTAAGTCTACTGATGTGATGTATTACGTTTATTGATTTCCGTATCTTGAACCAACCTTGCATCCCTAGGATAAACCCCACCTGATCGTGGTCCACTATCTTTTTGATATGTTTTTTGTATTCGATTTGCCAGAATTTTGTTGAGAATTTTAGCATCTATGCTCATTAAAGATATTGGCCTGAAATTTTCCTTTTTGGCTGTGTCTTTGCCTGGCTTTGGAATCAGCGTAATATTGGCCTCATAGAGTGAGTCTGGAAGAGCTCCTCTTTTTCTATTTCCTGAAATAAATTGGAGAGTATTGGTATTAGTTCTTCTTTGAAGGTCTTGTAGAACTTGGCTGTGTATCCATCCGGTCCTGGGCTTTTTTTGGCTGGTAGCTTTTTGATGATGTCTTCTATTTCTTCACTTGAAATTGATCTGTTTAAATTGTGTATAGCCTCCACATCAAGTTTGGGAAATTCATGTGACTCTAGGAATCTGTCAATGCCATCAATATTTTCTATTTTACTAGAGAATACATTTTCAAAGTAATTTCTAATTATTTTCTGTATTTCTGAGGTGTTTGTTGTGATGTTTCCTTTTTCATCGCGGATGTTAGTGATTTGAGTTTTTTCTCTCCTTTTTGTTAGCATCGCTAAAGGTCTGTCAATTTTATTTAATTTTTCAAAGAAGCAACTTTTAGTTTTGTCAATTCTTTGAATTGTTTCTTTAGTCTCAATTTCATTAATTTCAGCTCTGATTTTAATTATTTCCTGTCTTCTACTGCTTTTAGTGTTGATTTGTTCTTTTTCTAGGGCTTTGAGGTGTGATGTTAAGTCATTTATTTGTTGGTTTTTTCTTCTTTTAAGGAATGAACTCAATGCAATGAATTTTCCTCTTAATATTGCCTTCATAGTGTCCTAGAGATTTCAATATGAAGTATCTGTGTTCTCATTCACCTCTAGGAATTTTTTAATCTCCTCCTTGATGTCTTCTGCAACCCCTTGTTCATTCAGTAGCATGTTGTTTAGTCTCCAGGTGTTGGAGTAACTTTTTAAATTTTTTATTTTATCATTGATTTCTAATTTCATTCCATTATGATCTGATAGACTGCAGGATAGTATCTCAACTTTTTTATATTTGCTAAGAGTTGCTTTGTGGCACAGTATATGGTCTATTTTAGAAAAGGAGCCATGTGCTGCTGAGAAGAAAGTGTATTCATTCACTGAGGGATGAAATATTCTATATATGTCCGTTAAGTCTAAGTTATTAATTGTATTAATGAGGTCTAAGATTTCTTTATTTAGCTTTTGTTTGGACAATCTATCCAGTGGTGAACGAGGTGTGTTGAAGTCTCCTAGAATAATTTTGTTGTAGTCTATTTGACTCTTGAACTTGAGAAGGGTTTGTTTGATGAATGTAGGTGCTCCATTGTTTGGGGCATATAAATTTATAATTGTTATATCTTGTTGATGAATGGTTCCCTTAAGCAGTAAGAAATATCCATCTTTGTCCCTTTTGATTAGCTTTGGCTTGTAGTCTACCTTATTTGATATGAGAATGGAAACCCCTGCTTGCTTCCGTGGCCCATGTGAGTGGTAAGCTTTTTCCCAGCCTTTCACCTTCAGTCTGATGATGTCTTTTTCTATAAGGTGAATTTCTTGGAGACAGCATATTGTTGGGTCTTTTCTTTTAATCCAGTTTGATAGTCTGTGTCTTTTGAATGGTGAGTTTAAGCCATTAACATTCAGGGTTAATTTTGATACATGATTCATATTCCCGTCCATTTTTGTTTGTTTACGGTATTTAACTTGATTTGGTTTCTCCACTGGTTAGTGTTTCCTTTGGTTTAATATTTCCCTTTGCTGATTTTCATTGTTATTTTTATTTTATTCTTCATGGAATATTTTGCCCAGGATGTTCTGAAGTGCAGGCTTTTGAGTTGTAAAATCTTTTAACTTTTGTTTGTCGTGGAAGGTTTTTATTTCATCCTCAAATCTAAAGCTTAATTTTGCTGGATATAATATTCTTGGTTGACATCCATTTTCTTTCAGAGCTTGAAATATATTGTTCCAGGATCTTCTAGTTTTTAAGGTCTGGGTTGAAAAATCTGCACATAATCTAATTGGTTTTCCCCTATATGTAATCTGATTCCTTTCTCTCATGGCCTTTAATATTTTTTCCTTATTCTGTATGTTGGGCATTTTTGTTATAATGTGCCTTGGTGTGGCTCTGTTGTGATTTTGTACATTTGGTGTTCAATAAGCCTCCTGAACTTGGTTTTCCCATTCATTCCTCATGTTTGGAAAATTTTCTGCTATTATTTCATTGAATAAATTACTCATTCCTTTGGTTTGGAACTCTACTCTTCCCTCAATCCCAATAACTCTTAAATTTGGTCTTTTTAAGCTATCCCATATTTCTTGAATGTTCTGATCATTTCTTACCATTTTCACCATGTGGTCTACATTCTTTTCCAGATTATATATTTTGTCTTCATTATCTGAGGTCCTATCTTCCAAGTGGTCTAATCTGTTGGTGATGCTTTCAATTGAACATTTAATTTGGTTTATTGCTTCTTTCATTTCCATAATTACTGTTTGGTTTCTCTTTAGAACCTCTATCTTCCTATTGAAGTAAACTTTTGCTTCTTGTATTTGTTTATGAAGTACTTTGTCAAAATGATCTTTTACTACCTGTATTTGATCCCTCAAATCATTCTTGAGGTCATTAAACATTTGAATTATGTACCTCCTGAACTCTTTCTCTGACATTTGATCTACTGTGCTTGCCATGGGATCTGCTAAGGAGGTATGTTGATTTGTTTGGGACACTGTCTTCTCTTGTTTTTTCATATTGCTTGTGTGACTTCTCTTCTAGTGCTGTGGAACCTTGACTTTTTCTTTTTACCTTAAAGCCTTATGATGCCCCTATAGTACAATGTTATCAGATCCCCACATAAACACTTTACACTCTAAAACGAGACTTTTTCTATTCAGATATTCACAATTTGGTTACAATGTACAGAATTCGTGAATTCAGATATTGTCTCCAATAAACTCTTTAGGCTTGTAACGGGGTTTATAACTTCCAATATTGGACACCAAGGTGATACGATTAGGAGGGAGGAAGTGAGGATATGGAGTTGTTATTTCTTAGGAAGTGTGAAAGAGAAATCTATGGGTGTGTTAGCCGCCGGAAAAGGGATTGCAGCCTGGAACGGCAGCGCCGCGGGAAGGAGTCCGGAGACAGGATGGAGACGAAAAAATTCTTTAATCTTTCTGTCTCTGTCTCTTGTAATTTCTAACACTACATACACACTCTCACAAGAAACCAACCACGTACTCTTACAAGAAACTACAATGTATCTATACAATAGCGATAACCCTGTCCTTTCACTCTCACAAGAAACCAAGCCACGTACTCTTACAAGAAACTACAATGTATCTATACAATAGCGATAACCCTGTCCTTTCTCTCTCTGGTCTCATCCCATGCGCCCGAGCAGGAATGGTGCTTGCTCGATCTGCTGAGTCACTCCTCAAATCTCTCGAGATCTTGGGCCAAGTCCCGTGAGACTACGGAAGGCGACAATGCCCAAAAATGTCAATCTGCTGAGTCATTGCTCAAATCTCTCGAGATCCTGGGCCAAGTCCCGTGAGACTACGGAAGGCGACAATGCCCAAAAATGTCTATGGCCCATAGTCAACCGCAATCTTAGCTATCTCCCCAAACAGGGCTCCTGCATGGGTGTAGTTTGATAACAGCAGAAAGGAGAGGAAATGAATTGGAGTTAACTAGTTAGTGGGGAGAACGATTTATATATAAACCAAATTTTTTGTATATATTGAGAGAAAATAAAAAGTGTCAAAGTAGTAGAAAATTAGTGACAAAGAGAAGAAAGAGAAAGTGAGTCAAAAATAGAGAAGAAATTATATATAACACCTCTTTGATGTATTATTCAATTGCCCCAGTTCTCAAGTTCCTATTTCATGTATAAGACTTGTTTTCACCTATGTTGGTAGTGCAAGGGCAAGGTGTAAATAGAGATGAAAGATAAGGTAAGAAATAAAAAAGAAGAAAGGAAAAAATAATAGTAATAAAAAATAAAGAAATTTTAAAAATAAAATAAAAAAGAAGTGGGGGAAACAAGACTAACCAAACCAAGCAGTAAAGAATAAATGACCGAGAGAGAAAAAATGCTCTTTCATGTGCACACACACCCACACACATGCACAGAAAAGAAAACAAAAAACAAAAACAACAAAAACAAAAACCAAACAAACAAACAAAAAAACAACCCACAAAGTTGAATCCACAAATTAATCTCAGTCAAGATTCTTTAGGGGGAAGATTTTCTGGATCTCTTTGCAATGAGTGGATGCAGATGTTTGATGCTTATTTTCCAGTTTCTCATGTCCCCCTCCAGTCAAGTTATCACAGAAACCGCTCTGTCTATTGTAGAGGAGTTGAGGGTGGGATTAAGGGCTGCATACCTGTTTAGCCAAGTAAGTTGGGTTGCTCAGTGCTTGGCGCCAGAAGATGACATATCAAGTATGTGTCAGCACTCCGCGACGCTCCACCGTTGCAAAGTCATGGGCCGGTCACGCTGGATTCAGATATGATTTGAGTTCCCACGCTGGATGATTTTGGCCCAGCTAGATGGAGGCTGCCCTCAGGGTCTGCTCAAATTCCTCAGATATGTGCAGGGTTCCACTTCTCCCTTTTTCCCCCCTTTTCTTTTTTAAAATTTTTTATTATTCTAATTTGTTATACATGATTGCAGAGTATATTTCATTTCATATTACATACAAAGAGCACAATTTTTCAAGTTGCTGGTTTTATATAAAGTATTTTTACAACAATTGTGTCTTCATACATGTATTTAGGGTAATTATGGATAACTCAGTCTGCCATTATTCCTGTCCCCTTACGCCCTCCCCTCCCTCCCCACTCTTTGTTCTATTTAAAGCTCTTTCATTCCTCTCATCCCCTCTCTCTTGCCTTGATAAGTTAGTATCTTCCTATCAAAGAGATCAGTTGACCTTTGGTTTTTTGGGATTGGCTAACTTCACTTAACATTATTTTCTCCAACTCCATCCATTTACCTGCAAATGCCATGATTTTATTCTCTTTTAGTGCTGAGTAGTGTTCCATTGTGTATATATACCAAAGTTTCCCTATCCATTCATCTGCTGATGGGCATCAGGGTTGGTTCCACAATCTACCTATTGTGAATTGTGCTGCTATGAACATTGATGTGGCTGTGTCCCTGTAGTAAGCTGTTTTTAAGTTCTTTGGGTATAGGCCAAGGAGTGGGATAGCTGGGCCAAATGGTGGTTCCATTCCCAGTTTTCCTAGGAATCTCCATACAACTTTCCAGATTGGCTTCACCAATTTGCAGTTCCACCAGCAATTTAAGAGTGTGCCTTTTCCCCACCTCCTCACCAGCATTTATTGTTGTTTGTGTTTCTGATAGCTGCCCTTCTGACTGGAGTAAGATGAAATCTTAGAGTTGTTTTGATTTGCATTTCTCTAATCGCTAGAGATTTTGAACATTTTTTCATATATTTGTTGATTATATATCATCTTCTGAGAAGTGTCTGTTTAGTTCCTTGGCCCATGTATTGATTGTTTTCCCCCCTTTTCTCTGTCTGCTGTAACCCCCTTTGAAAATGGCAGCAATCACTCACCCAGGGCGTTATGGCACCTCCCAGCACCTGACTGGCGTTCCTGTGTGTGCGTACCCACTGGGCGACTTGTGTGGAAACATGCTGTGCCACTCAGATGTCCGTGACTATTTTTCTGTTCTGTTAATGCTGCTGTTGTTTTTGTTCTTTCACTCCATTTCCCGCAGGCTCTACCACCAATATTTCAGCTACTGTTCATTTCCCGTCCTCGCGAGTCCACAGTTTGGAGACTCACCCTCGCTGTAAGCTGCCTTCTCAGCACCCCAGAGAAGCAGGAAGGCCTTGGCTCCCCCAATAAAATCACTGGTAACGCTGCCATACTCTCACTACTCCACCTCCATCTACTAACAAAAGCCCAATGCTGCCCTTTTCCAGTCTGCCATCTTTAATTCCCCCCTGCCTATGTTTCTTTTAAACTTCCTCCCTTGCCTTATTTTATAAAATTAAATACATAAATACATATATATATGTACATATATATAATTTTATTAGTCTGTTATCCCTCTATTAACTTTATTTTTACATGTTTTTCCTACGTATTGGCAACATGGATAGTTGACTTTACTACCCCTCAGCTTATACTAAATCTTAGAAAAATTCAGCCACATTAACTTCCTTTTACCTTTCATTATTGCTGTCATATGTTTTAATTATACATACATTTCTACTATAGAAGGCATGATTATTATTTTTATAGACATCCAAAAATCAGTCAATATTTTTTTGAAGTTACCCATGTACTTTTCTTTTTCCATTGCTCTTAATTCCTTCCTGTAATACCAAATTTCTCTATATATTTTTCTTTCAGAATGAAGAATAGTCCAGTATTTTTTAAAATGGATGTTTGCTAGTAATAAATTTTCTCACTTTTTCCCATCTAAAAAAAAATCGTCATTTCATTTAGTTTTTACTATTTATAGAGTTCTAGGTTGGTAGTTACTGTTTCCCCCCTCAGCAATTTAAAGGTATCATTCCACTGCTATCTGACTTCCACTATCTCTATGACCACTTAGCTATTAATTGTGGTGCTACTTTGGGGTCTTATTTTTCTTTGGTTGTTGTTATTAGTTTTTCTCTGTCCTTGTTTTTTTTTTTTTTTTTTTTTTTTTTTTTTTTTTTTTTGGTGTGGGGGGGATGAGTCTTAGATTTTTGTCCTCTCTATTTGATACTTCTAGAGCTTCTGGAATCTGAGGCTTGATATCTTTTATTGGTTTAGGAAAGTTCTAGAGCATTGTTGATTCAGATTTTACTTCTGTCTTGTCTTTCTCTTCCTTTCTGGAAATCTAAATTACACATATTGGATATTTTCTGAGTATTACATGGCTATAAGGCACTTTCTGTATTTTTTTTTTTTTTTTTTTTTTTACTTTCTTTAATTTTGGTATGAATATTTTTTTTTTTTTTCTTTTTTGTGGTACCGGGGATTGAACTCAGGGGCACTCGACCACTGGGTCACATCCCCAGCCCTTTTTTGTATTTTATTTAGAGACAGGGTCTCACTGAGTTACTAAGTGCCTCACCATTGCTGAGCCTGGCTTTGAACTCGAGATCCTCCTGCCTCAGCCTCCCAAAGTGCTGGGATTACAGGCGTGTGCCACTGCGCCGGGCTTGGTATGAATATTTTATGTTGATATTTCAGTTTACTATTTTGTCTGATGCATTCAATCTGTTGTACAACTCTTCTTATGATTTCATATATATTTTTTGATTCTACAGTTCCCATTTTGTTAGTTTTTGTGAACTTTAATTCTTTGGTCAGTATCTATATTGATATTTTTGTCTGTTTTTTCCATATTTTCCTTTACCCTTTCAACATTTTTATCACAGTTATGTTAAGGTCTTTGTCATCTCAATCTTGAATCTAGATTCTTTGTAGGATATTTCTATTTTTTTCCCTTTGATTTTTGGTCACATGGCTTTATTTTGGGAAGATTCTAATAATTATTATATAATAATTGCTGAAGCTCAGGAGGATGTTATTCCTCCAAAGAAATTTCCTCTTTCTTTTTGCTGGGCAGACAGAGAGAATGTTTACTGGTAATTTTAATTTGATCACAATTTAGCTGAGTAAAGATTAGATTTTCAGCTCTGCAAAGATTCAGTATACATTCAGTTCACCCTTTTCCTTCTTAAGTTTTAATTAGGAGACTGTTGTATTCTAATGTGGTCCCACATTCTGGTAAGAACTAAATTCTAATCTTTGTCTTACAATATATAGAAAACACCTTGTTTTGATTTAAAAAAAAATTATTTAGCTATTTCTTTCTTTTTTTGAAGTCCCCTGGCAATGTTTTTTTTTTTTTTTAATTCGAAGTTGTGTATATATAACAATAGCATGCATTACAATTCATAGTACATATATAGAGCACCTTTTTACATAACACTCTTTGTATACAAAAAGTATATTCATGTCTTCAATCATGCATTTAGGATACTGATATCCATCTCATTCTTCCATCTTCTTTTTCTTTTTATTTCCCTTCATACCCACTTGCTCCCTCCTTTCCTCTCCCTCCCCATTGACCTTTCTAGTGTTCCTCTAATCCTCCTATGTTCCCCAACCCAACCTCACTGTGAATCAGCCTACTTATATCAGAGATAATATTCGGCATTTGGATTTTTGAGATTGGCTAACTTCACTTAGCATTATATTCTCCAACTTCATCCATTTACCTGCGAATGCCATGATTTTATTCTCGTTAATTGCTGAGTAATATTCCAGTGTGTATATATACCACATTTTCTTTATCCACTCATCTACTGAGGGGCATCTAGGCATAGTGGAGAGTTTGGACGAGTTGCCAGCGGTGTTCCTGCAACTGTGAGGGAGCTAGCACGAATGTTCTCACTCTAGGAGAGTGAGACGGTGGAATACAGTGAGGGTGAGACTCCAGTCACGGAGCGGGGGGCGGGGGGGGCAGGCGGGGGGGGATGTGCACAAGAGTTCCGCAGTGGAGCCAACGGAAATGGTGCAGTAGAGCAACTTTCTTTTTTTTTTTTTTTTATATAATTTTATTTTTATAATTTTTAATATGTACAACTCATAGTGCATATATTTAGTATCTTTTTACATACAACTGTTTGTATACAAAGTATATTCGTACAATTCAGGTCTTCAATCATGCATTAAGGAAAATGCTATCCGTCTCATTCAACCACCTTTTTTTTTTTTTTCTCCCCCTCCCTCCCCTCTTGCTCCCTCCCTTACCCTCCCTTCCCTTGACCATTCTAGTGTTCCTCTAATCCTCCTATGTACCCCCATCCAACAATACTTTGAAATAGCCTCCTTATATAAGAGAGAACATTAGGTACTTGGATTTTTGAGACTAACTTCACTTAGCATTATGTCTTCCAACTTCATCCATTTACCTGCAAATGCCATTAATTTGTTTTCTTTTATTGCTGAGTAAAATTCCATTGTGCATATAGACCACATTTTCTTAATCCACTCATTTACTGAGGGACATCTAGGTTGGTTCCACAACCTAGCTATTGTGAATTGTGCAGCTACAAACATTGAGATAGCTGTGTCACTGTAATATGCTGTTTTTAAGTCCTTTGGGAATAGACCCAAGAGTGGGATGGCTGGGTCATAGGATGGTTCCATTCCCAGTTTTCCAAGAAATCTCCATACTGTTTTCCATAACGGTTGCACCATTTTGCAGTCCCACCAGCAATGTATGAGTGTGCCTTTTTCTCCACATCCTCTCCAACATTTATTGTTGCTTGTGTTCTTGATGGCTGCCATTCTGACTGGAGTGAAGTGAAATCTTAGAGTAGTTTTGATTTGCATTTCTCTAATTGCCAGCGATGTTGAACATTTTTTCATGTATTTGTTGATTAATCGTGTATCTTCTTCTGAGAGGTGTCTTCTCAATTCCTTAGCCCATTTATTGATTGGGTTATTTGTTTTTTTAGTGTAAAGTTTTTTGAGTTCTTTATATATTCTAGAGATTAGTGCTCTATCTGATGTGCATGTATTAAATATTTGTTCCCAATTAGTTGGCTCTCTATTCACCTCACTGATTGTTTCTTTTGCTGAAAAGAAGCTTTTTAGTTTAAATCTATCCCATTCATTAATTCTTGGTAGTAATTCTTGCACTACAGGATTCTTAATAAGGAACTTGGGGCCTAATCCGACATGTTGGAAATTGGAGCTTACTTTTTCCATTAGGCGTATTGTCTCAGATCTAATTCCTAGGTCCTTGATCCACTTTGAGTTGAGTTTTGTGCATGGTGAGAGATACAAGTTTAATTTCATTTTGTTGCATATGGATTTCCAGTTTTCCCAGCACCATTTGTTGAAGAGGCTATCCTTTCTCCACTGTACATTTTTTGCACCTTTGTCTAATATAAGATAACTGAAATTATATGTATTAGTCTCTGTGTCCTCAATTCTGTACCATTGGTCCACCCATCTGTTTTGGTGCCAATACCATGCTGTTTTAGTTACTATTGCTCTATAGTATAATTTAAAGTCTGGTATGGTGATGCCCCTGCTTCACTTTTCTTGCTCAGGATTGCTTTGGCTATTCTGGGTCTCTTATTTTTCCAGATGAATTTCATGACTGCTATTTCTATTTCTTTGAAGAATGACATTGGGATTTTGATTGGAATTGCATTAAATCTGTATAATGCTTTTGGTAGTATGGACATTTTGACAATATTGATTCTACCTATCCAAGAGCAAGGTAGGTCTTTCCATCTTCTGAGTTCATCTATAATTTCTTTCTTTAGTGTTCTATAATTTTTGTTATAGAGGTCTTTCACCTCTTTCGTTAGGTTGATTCCCAGGTATTTTATTTTTTTTTGATGCTATTTCAAATGGGGTATTTTTCATCATTTCCCTTTCAGAGTCTTTGTCGCTGATGTACACAAATGCCTTTGACTTATGTGTATTGATTTTGTATCCTGCAACTTTGCCAAATTCGTTTACTAGTTGTAAAAGTTTTCTGGTAGAGTTTTTTGGGTCTTCTAGGTAGATTATCATGTCATCAGCAAATAGTGCTAATTTGAGCTCTTCTTTTCCTATCTTGATCCCTTTAATTTCTTTCGTCTGTCTAATTGCTCTGGCCAGAGTTTCCAGTACTATGTTAAATAGCAGTGGTGAAAGGGGACATCCCTGTCTTGTTCCAGTTTTTAGAGGGAATGCTTTCAATTTTTCTCCATTTAAGATAATGTTAGCTCGGGGCCTTGCATAAATAGCTTTTATTATGTTAAGATATGTTCCTGATATTCCTAGTTTTTCCAGTGTTTTGAACATAAAGGGGTGTTGTATTTTGTCAAATGCTTTTTCTGCGTCAATTGAGATGATCATATGATTTTTGTCTTTAAGTCTATTGATGTGATGTATTATGTTTATTGATTTCCGAATATTGAACCAGCCTTGCATCCCTGGGATAAACCCCACTTGATTGTGGTGCACTATCTTTTTGATATGTTTTTGTATCCGATTTGCCAGGATTTTGTTGAGGATTTTTGCATCTATGTTCATTAAAGATATGGGCCTGAAGTTTTCTTTTTTGGATGTGTCTTTGCCTGGCTTTGGAATTAATGTAATATTAGCCTCATAGAAAGAGTCTGGAAGAGCTCCCTCTTTTTGTATTTCTTGAAATAGTTTGAAGAGCATTGGTATTAGTTCTTCTTTGAAAGTCTTATAGAACTCGGCTGTAAACCCATCAGGTCCTGGACTTTTCCTTGTTGGTAGCTTTTTGATGACATCTTCTATTTCTTCGCTTGTAATTGATCTATTTAAATTATGTATAGCCTCCACATCCAGTTTAGGCAAATCATATGACTCTAGAAATCTGTCAATGCATTCAGTATTTTCTATTTTATTAGAGTACAAGTTTTCAAAGTAATTTCTAATTATATTCTGTATATCTGAGGTGTTTGTTGTGATATTCCCTTTTTCATCACGAATGTTAGTAATTTGAGTTTTTTCTCTTCTTCTTTTCGTTAGCATCGCTAAGGGTCTGTCAATTTTGTTTATTTTTTCAAAGAACCAATTTTTAGTTTTGTCAATTCTTTGAATGGTTTCCTTAGTCTCAATTTCATTAATTTCAGCTCTGATTTTAATTATTTCCTGTCTTCTACTGCTCCTGGTGTTTGTCTGTTCTTCTTTTTCTAATGCTTTGAGGTGTGATGTTAAGTCATTTATTTGTTGGTTTTTTTTCCTCTTAAGGAATGAACTCAGTGCAATGAATTTTTCTCTTACTACTGCCTTCATAGTGTCCCAGAGATTTCTATATAATGTATCTGTGTTCTCATTTACCTCTAGGAATTTTTTGATCTCCTCCTTGATGTCTTCTTCAACCCCTTGTTCATTCAGTTGCATGTTGTTTAGCTTCCAGTTGATGGAGTAGTTTTTCTTATTCCTTGTTTTGTCGTTGATTTCCAATTTCATCCCTTTATGGTCCGATAGCATGCAGGGTAGTATCTCTATTTTTTTATATTTGCTGAGAGTTGCCTTGTGACATAATATATGGTCTATTTTGGAGAAGGAGCCATGTGCTGCTGAGAAAAATGTGTATTCGTTTACTGAGGGATGAAATATTCTATATATGTCCGTTAGGTCTAAATTGTTAATTGTTTTGAGGAGGCTTAAAGTTTCTTTGTTTAGCTTTTGTTTGGATGATCTATCCATTGGTGAGAGAGGTGTGTTGAAGTCCCCTAGAATAACTGTGTTGTGGTCTATTTTACACTTGAACTTAAGAAGCGTTTGTTTGATGAATGTAGGTGCTCCATTATTTGGGGCATACAGATTTATGATTGTTATATCCTGTTGATGGATGGTTCCCTTAAGTAATAAGAAATATCCGTCTTTGTCCCTCTTGATTAATTTTGGTTTGAAGTCTACCTTATTTGATATGAGAATGGAAACCCCTGCTTGCTTCCGCCGGCCATGTGAGTGATAAGACTTTTCCCATCCTTTCACTTTCAGTCTGTTGATGTCTTTTTCTATGAGGTGTGTTTCTTGGAGACAGCAAATTGTTGGGTCATTTCTTTTAATCCATTCTGATAATCTGTGTCTTTTGATTGGCGAGTTTAGGCCATTAACATTCAGGGTTATTATTGAGATGTGATTTTTATTCCCATCCATTTTTATTTGAATTATGGTCTTTAGCTTGATTTGGTTTCTCTTCTGGTTGGTATTTCCTTTAGTTTAATATCTCCCTTTGGTGATTTTCGTTATCATTTTTCTCTTCTTCTTCATGAAAAATGTTGCCCAGGATGCTCTGAAGTGCTGGCTTTCGAGTTGTGAAATCTTTCAACTTTTGCCTGTCGTGGAAGGTTTTTATTTCATCTTCGAATCTAAAGCTTAATTTTGCTGGATATAAGATTTTTGGTTGACATCCCTTTTCTTTCAGAGCTTGAAATATGCTATTCCAGGATCTTCTTGCTTTTAAGGTCTGGGTTGAAAAATCTGAACATAGTCTGATTGGTTTCCCCCTATATGTAATTTGCTTCCTTTCTCTTGTGGCTTTTAGTATTCTCTCCTTGCTCAGTGTATTAGGCATTTTCATTATAATGTGTCTAGGTGTGGATCTGTTGAGATTTTGTTTGTTTGGTGTTCGGTATGCCTCTTGAACTTGGTTTTCCATTTCATTCCTCAAACTTGGAAAACTTTCTGTAATTATTTCATTAAATAGATTACTCATTCCTTTTGGCTTGAAACTCTGCCCCTTCCTCTATGCCGATCACTCTTAAGTTTGGTCTTTTTATGCTGTCCCATAATTCTTGGATGTTATGTTCTTGATTACTAACAAGTTTTGCTATATGGTTTAAATTCTTCTCTAGGACATATATTTTGTCTTCATTGTCTGAGGTTCTTTCTTCCAAGTGGTCTATTCTGTTGGAGATGTTTTCAATTGAGCTTTTATTTTGGTTTATTGCTTCTTTCATTTCTGGAATTTCTGTTTGGATTCTCTTTAGAGCCTCTATTTCCCTATTGAAGTAATCTTTTACTTCCTGTATTTGTTTTTGGAGTTCTTTGTCAAAATGATCTTTTGCCTCCTGTACCTGCTCCCTCATCTCATTTTTGAGTTCATTCTTAAGTTCCATAAACATTTGGCATATGTAATTTCTAAATTCCATCTCTGGCATTTGACCAACTGTGCTTGCCATGACATCTACCGATGAGGTATCTTGATTTGTTTGTGTCATTTTCTTTCCTTGTTTTTTCATGTTGCTTGTGTGTCTATTCTTCCTGCACTGTGGGACCTTGACTGTTTCGATTTTACCTTAAAGCCTTATGTTGTTCCTGTAGTACAATGCTATCAGATCACCTTATAATTCCTTTACACTTTTAAAACCTAACACTTTCTATTCAGAAAATCCAAGTTTGTTCACAATGTACAGATTTTGTTAACCCAGATATTATTTCCAATTTACTCTGTATGCTTCTGATAGGGTTTTATAGCTTCAAGTATTGGATACAGAGGTGTTATGTTTAGGAAGAAGGAAGTGTCTTGAATTGTTCTTTCTTGGAAAGTATGAAAAGAGATATCTATTGAAATGGTTTAGTGGAAGTGGTTTAGTATCAGTAGACAATGGAAGAAAGAGAATGGGGTTGACAATTAGGTTAAAAGATCAATTTATATATATAGTAAGTTGGAAAAGAAAAAAAATGATAAAAGAGTAGGAATTGGTGTAAGAGAAAGGAGAGAGAGAATCAAGAAAATAGAGAGTAAACTATGTATAACACCACTTTGCTACCCAGTTCAATTGCGCCGGTTCTAGAAATCCCAAGTTTTGCGTATAACTTGTTTTTGCCTCTGTTTAGTATGCACTGGCAGGATGTAAACATGAAAGATGAAGGAGGAAGAAAAGATACAAGAGTGAGAAGGAGGAAAAGAATGAAAGAAAAAAGGAGCGGAAGCAAACAAACACACTAACAATCAATGCGGAAGGAAAAAAAAAAGCAGAACAAAACAAAACCAAAAAAAGAAAAAGAAAAAGAAACAAACAAACAAACAAACAACAAACAAAACCCTCCCTGCAATCCAAAAAATCAAGCAGACCAATAAAACGAAAAGGAAAAAAAAAAAAAAAAAAAGTCAAACCCCAAGTCTCAGACAAAACGGGCCCTGGGAAGCCCCCCTCTTCTTTTCCTTTCCAGTTCAAACCAATTGCTATTGGATCACAGTCTGTGATCCTGTTAGTGAAATCAAGGCTACATCTTAGGCCAGTGGCTGCACGGTTCAGTGAAGGAGTGGCCCAGGGGGATTGTGTGTGTCAGCAGATGAATGGTGCCGGGAAGGGGACCTTCCAGAAGGCACCCCCTCCCCAAGCCCACCCACAGTTGCAGCCTCTTGTGGCCGCTGCGCTAGCCTCAGAAACGCCTTCCCCTGATGACCACCCAAGTCTCACCCAATTGTGCGTTGTCTTCAGAGAGCTGGAGAGTCCCTGGATGGATGCAGCCGTTGCTCTCCGTCTCCTCCCCTTTGTCAGGACCTGAAGGAGCCCTAATTAGGAAGGGCTGTTGCAGCTAGCTGGAAGCCATAAGTTCCACCTGATATGTATGTGACGCACCTGTAGGCACCCGCAAAGCTGAAGGTATATAACCGGGTGAAAGCGGTCCGAGTTAGGAGAACGGAGAATTCAGTCAGTCGGGCAGTCACTCGGTCGGTCAGAAGAATCAGAGCGGCCAGAACGTAGGCAGAGTGGTTAAAGAAGAGAAACCAGATAGAAGAAGTAATGACTGGTCAGAGTTAGGCCGAGGCTCCCAAGGAAGACAGAAGACAGAAGAAAGAAGAAGGAAGAAAGAAGAGAGAAGAAAAAGAAGCTCTAATCTTTCTCTAAGCTAAGCTCTATCTTTCTTTCTCTCTGACTCTAAGCTAAGAAGACAAGAAGAAAAGCTCGCTTTAATCTTTCTCTCTAAAAATCTTTCTTTCCCTCTCTAAGCTCTACGAAAGTAGAAGTAAAAGTAGTTATAGCTTTACTTTGCCTCCGAGAGTTTTCCTCCCGGTTTACGGTACCAGGCAGCTTACAAGGACCAGCCCCTGCAGCTTTCAAAGATGGCCGTGCTCTCCTTCCAGTCAACAGCAGCTCCGCAGACTCCCGTATCCTCGCCGATCGCACCGGGAAGCCACACCTGTGACTGTGGTGCAGACAGCGCTGCTTCAGACTGTGGCCCGCTCCACTCTGCCCCTGTTTGCTGATCGCAGATCTCTGCGCCGCTCTGTCGGTGCCCCACTACTGAGGGTCGCATCAGGCGGAGTGTGGATTTGAACTGGTGTGTGGACCCGCGGTCTCCCGTGGTTCCCCAGCACCAATCCCGCGGCTGTTATCGCTGGTTTTTATCGCCGGTTTCACGCTGGTGTGCCGTGAGTTTGGCTGGGGTTGCAGTCGCAGCGCGGTCTCCCCACACTGACTTTGTTTCGCACGGCCTGTGCACCACCCAGGCGGTTTTGCAGGAGCCTCGCGGCTCCAGCCGCTGCAGACAGCTTGTCTCTTTCTCTCTCTGGTAGTAGTAATCAAACCATCCAGGAGATCGGTATTTTCAGCCTATATATATATGATGAAAGGCAATTTATCTGCTTTGTTGGATTCTTTCCATGGAGCTGTCCTGAAGTGCGGCTTCCTCTAATCCGCCATCTTGGATCCGCCTTTCTTTTTTTTTTTAACTTAATTTAATTTGTTATACATGATTTTAGAGTGCAATTCCTTTTATATTACATATAAAGAGCACAGTTTTTCAAGTCATTGGTTTTACACAAAGTATTTTCATACCATTTGAGTTTTTATACATGCACTTAGTATATTTATGTCCAACTCCTTCTGCCATTCTTTCTATCTCCTTGCCCCTTTCCTTCCCCTCCCCCTTTTTTTCTATTTAACATTCCTTCATTTCCCTCATCCCCCCTCCCTTGCCACTATAATTATTCAGTATCATCATAGCAAAGGAAGCAATCGACCTTTGGTTTTTCTGGGATTGGCTGACTTCTCTTAAGCATTATTTTCTCCAACTCCATCCATTTACCTGCAAATGCCATGATTTTATTCTCTTTTAGTGTGGAGTAGTGTTCCATTGTGTATATATACCAAAGTTTCCCTATCCATTTATCTGCTGATGGGCATCGGGTTGTTTCCACAATCTAGCCATTGTGAATTGTGCTGCTATGAACATTGATGTGGCTGTGTCCCTGTAGTAAGCTGTTTTTAAGTCCTTTGTGTATAGACTGAGGAGTGGGATAGCTGGGTCAAATGGTGGTTCCATTACAAGTTTTCCTAGAAATCTCCATTGTGCTTTCCAAATTGGCTGCACCAATTTGCAGCCCCACCAGCAATGTAAGAGTGTCCCCTTTTCCCCACATCCACGCCAGCATTTATTGTTGTTTGTGTTTTTGATAGCTGCCATTCTGACTGGCGTGAGATGAAATCTTAGAGTAGTTTTGATTTGCATTTCTTTAATTGCTAGAGATGTTGAACATTTTTTTATATATTTGTTGATTGATTGTATATCTTCTTCTGAGAAGTGTCTGTTCAGTTCCTTAGCCCATTTATTGATTGGGTTGTTTCTTTTTTTTTCTTTTTTTTGTGTAAAGGTTTTCGAGAGCTTTATATATCCTTGAAGTTAATGTTCTGTCTGATGTGCATGTGATAAAGATTTGCTCCCATTCTGTAGGTTCTCTGTTCACCTCACTGATTGTTTCTTTTGCTGAGAAGAAGCTTTTTAGTTTGAATCCATCCCATTTATTAATGTTTGGTTTTAGTTCTTGTGCTATAGGGGTCTTATTGAGGAAGTTGGGGCCTAATCCAACATGTTAGAGATTTGGGCCCACTTTTTCCTCTATTAGGTGCAAGGTCTCTGGTTTAATTCCTAGGTCCTTGATCCACTTTGAGTTGAGTTTTGTGCATGGAGAGAGATAGAGGTTTAATTTCATTTTATTACATAAGGACAGTTTTCCCAACACCATTTGTTGAAGAGGCTGTCTTTTCTCCAATGTATGTTTTTGGCACCTTTGTCTAATATAAGATAACTGTAGATGTATGGGTTAGTTTCTGTGTCTTCTATTCTGTACCATTGGCCTACTGGTCTAATTTGGTGCCAACACCATGCTGTTTTAGTTACTATTGCTTTGTAATACAATTTAAGGTCTGGAATAGTAATGCCACCAGCTTCACTCTTCTTGCTAAGAATTGCTTTGGCTATTCTGGGTCTCTTATTTTTCCAGTTGAATTTCATGATTTCTCTTTCTATTTCTATGAGGAATGATATTGGGATTTTGATTGGGATTGCATTGAAATTGTATAGTGCTTTTGGTAGTAGTCATAGTCATTTTGACAATATTAATTCTACCTATCCATGAACTAGGTAATTATTTCCATTTTCTAAGGTCTTCTTTAATTTCTTTCTTTAGGGTGCTGTAGTTTTCATCATACAGGTCTTTCACTTCTTTTGTTCAGTTGATTCCCAAGTATTTTATTTTTCTTGACGTTATAGTAAATGGGGTGGATTTTCTAGTTTCTCTTTCTGAGGATTTGTTGCTGATGTACAGAAATGCCTTAGATTTATGGGTATTGATTTTATATCCAGCCACTGTGCTGAATTCATTTATTAGATCTAGAAGATTTCTGGTGGAGTTTTTTGGATCTTCTATGTATAGAATCATATTGTCTGCAAATAGTGATAATTTGAGTTCTTCTTTTCCTATCCGTATCCCTTTTATTTCTTTTGTCTGTCTAATTGCATTGGCTAGGGTTTCAAGAACTATGTTAAATAATAGTGGCAAAAGAGGACATCCCTGTCTTGTTCCAGTTTCTAGAGGGAATGCTTTCAGCTTTTCTCCATTTAGGATGATGTTGGCCTGGGGCTTAGCATAGATGGCCTTTACGATGTTGAGATATGTTCCTGTTATCCTATTTTTTCTAACGTTTTGAACATGAAGGGGTGCTGTATCTTGTCAAATACTTTCTCTGTATCAATTGAGATGATCATATGATTTTTATCTTTGAGTCTATTGATGTGGTGAATTACATTAATTGATTTCCTTATGTTGAACCAACCTTGCATTCCTGGAATGAACCCCACTTGATCGTGATGTACTACTTTTTTGATGTGTTTTTGTATTCGATTTGCCAAAATTTTATTGAGGATTTTTGCATCTATATTCATTAGTGATATTGGTCTGAAGCTTTCTTTCTTTGATTTGTTTCTGCCTGGTTTTGGAATCAGGGTGATATTGCCTCATAGAATGAGTCTGGAAGGGATCCCTCTTTTTCTATTTCATGGAATAGTTTGAGAAGTTTTGGTGTTAGTTCTTCTTTAAAGGTCTTGTAGAACTCAGTTGTGTATCCATCTGGACCTGGGCTTTTCTTGGTTGGTAGGTTTTTGATGGCATCCTCTATTTCTTTGCTTGAAATTGATCTATTTAAATCGTGTATGTCATCCTGATTGAGTTTGGGCATATTGTATATTTCTAGAAATGTGTCGATGTCTTCATTATTTTCTATTTTGTTGGAGTATAGATTTTTTGAAATAATTTCTAATTATCTTCAGTATTTCTGTAGCGTCCATCGTGATATTTCCTTTTTCATCACATATATTGGTAATTTGAGTTTTTTTTCTCTCCTTTTCTTAGTTAGCATATGTAGGAGCCCTGTTTGGAGAGATGGCTTAAATTGTGGTTGACTACGGGCTTTGGACATGTTTGGGCATTGGCGCCTTTTGTAGTCTCACGGGACTTGGCCTGGGATCTTGTGAGACTTGGCCGGAGATCTCGAGGGACTTGAGAGAGATTGTGGATGAGGTCTGTGTCATTTTGGAGGTTAGAGGAGCATGGACGGCGTGTCGGGGTGTAGTGAGAGTCAGAGAGAAAAGTTATCAGAATAAAGAGCTATTTGTTTCCAGTTCGTCTCTAAACTTCTTCCCGCGACTTCTTTGCTCCAAGAGGCCATCGCTTCAGGCAACAACAGGCATAGCTAATGGTTTATCAATTTTATTTAATTTTTCAAAGAACCAACTTTTGGTTCTTTTGATTTTTTCAATTGTGTTTTTTGTTTCAATTTCATTGATTTCGGCTCTGATTTTAATTATTTCCTGTCTTCTACTGCTTTGAGGGTTAATTTGTTCCTCTTTTTCTAGGGCTTTGAGATGTAATGTTAATTCATTTATTTGTTGACCTTTTCTTCTTTGAAGAAATGAACTCCATGCAATGAATTTTCCTCTTAGTACTGCCTTCAGAGTGTCCCAGAGATTTCAATATGTTGTATGGCGTTCTCATTTACCTCTAAAATTTTTTAATCTCCTTTTTGATGTCTTCTGTAACCCATTGTTCATTCAGTAGCATATTATTTAGTCTCCAGGTGTTGGAGTAGGTTTTGTTTCTTATTTTATCATTGATTTCTAGTTTCATTCCATTCTGATCTGATAGTATGCCAGGATAGTATCTCTACTTTTTTATATTTGCTTAGAGGTGTTTTATGGCATAATATATGATCTATTTTAGAGAATGATCCATGAGCTGCCGAGAAGAAAGTGTACTGACTCATTGATGGATAATATACTCTGTATATATCAGTTAAATCTATATAATCAGTTAAATTGTATTATTGAGTTCTACAGTTTCTTTGTTTAGCTTTTGTTTAGAAGATCTATCTAGTGGTGAAAGCAGTGTGTTAAAGTCACCTAGAATTATTGTGTTGTGATCTATTTGGCTCTTGAACTTGAGAAGTGTTTGTTTGATGAACATAAATGCTCCGTTATTTGGGGCATATATATTTATGACAGTTATTTCCTGTTGATGTATGATTCCCTTAAGTAGTATGAAATGTCCATCCTTATTTCTTTTGAGTACCTTTGGCTTGAAGTCTACTTTGTTTGATATGAGGATGGAAACCCCTGCTTGCTTTCGTAGTCTGTGTGACTGGTATATTTTATCCCATCATTTTACCTTCAGTCTGTGGGCGTCTTTTCCAATGAGATATGTCTCTTGAAGGCAGCATATTGTTGGGTCTTTTTTTAATCCAATCTGTCAGCCTATGTCTTTTAATTGGTGAGTTTAGGCCATTAACATTCAGGGTTATTATTGAGATATGATTTGTATTACCAGTCATTTTAAATTTAATTTAATTTAATTTAATTTTTGGTATTTAGCTTGACTTGATTTCTCCTTTGGTTAGTTTTCCTTTATTGTTGTTCTTCCCCTTTGAAGGTTTTCATTGTTGTTTTTCAATTCCTCCTCATGGAATATTTTGCCAAGGATGTTCTGTAGTGCTGGCTTTCTTATAAATTCTTTTAGCTTTTGTTTATCAGGGAAGGTTTTTATTTCATCATCCAATCCAAAGCTTAATTTTTCTGGATATAAGATTCTTGGTTGGCATCCCTTATCCTTTAGAGCCTGATATGTGTTGTTCCAGGCTCTCCTTGCTTTGAGGGTCTGGGTTGAAAAATCTGCTGTGATGCAAATTGGGGCATACATATTTATGACAGTTCCTCTATAGGTTATCTGATTTTTCTCTTTTATGGCCTTTAAAATTCTATCCTTATTTTGTATGCTAGGCATTTTCATTATAATGTGTCTTGGTGTAGATCTGTTGCAATTTTGTACATTTGGCATCCTATATGCTTCTTGTATTTGGTTTTCAAATTCTTTCTTCTTGTCTGGGAAATTTTCTGATATTATTTCATTAAAGAGATTTTGCATTCCTTTGGATTGATTCTCTGCACCTTCCTCAATTCCAATAAATCTTGTATTTGGTCTTTTGATGGTATCCCATAATTCTTGGATATTTTGTTCATGGTTTCTTACCGTCTTCACTGTGTGGTCAACTTTATTTTCAATATTATATATTTTGTCCTCATTGTCTGAGGTCCTATCTTCCAAGTGATCCAATCTATTGTTGATACTATCTATTGAGTTTTTTAAATGGCCTATTGTTTCTTTCATTTCAAGTATTTCTGTTTGTTTTTTTTTTTTCTCAGACTGTCTATCTCTTTCTTGAAGTAATCTTTTGCTACCTGTATTTGATCTCTTATCTCTTTGTTGGAGAAATCAATTTTTGCCTGTATCTGCTCACTTAGGTCATTTTTTAAATCCCGAATCATTTTAATTATGTATATTCAGAATTCCTTTTCCAACATTTCACCTACTGTGCTTTCTATGGATTCTATTGCTGTAGTATCTTGGTTTGTTTGGGGCATTTTTCTCCCTTGTTTTTTCATGATATCTATGTGTTTTCCTCTCTTGCAGTGTAAGTCTGAGGTATTCCTGTTTCTCTCTTATTGTCTCATATCATCCCTACAGGTTACCCGATGCATAACTTTTAAGGGAAATATCAATATTACAGCAGTCAAAGTACCCAACATATTGCTATATATAAGTTACTTTCTATTTTTATATTTACAATTTTGACACTCTAACCATAAATGATGACATCAATTATCTTCTACCATTTAGTCAATATTTTTGTGTGGTGGATCATAGTATCTAATGGTAGAAGGGGGGACTTATGGGTTGGCTAAAACGTTTGTGAGGTAGGATGTGAAAAGATTGAGGTATTAGATTATTTGACTAGTGACAGGGTAATCATGGGAATTAGGGTATTAGTAGGAGAAACAAAAGATAGGTATTCCCAGGGTAATCATGGGAATTAGGGTGTTAGTAGGAGAAACAAAAGAGGTATCCCCATGTAATATTCCCTCTTCCTGTGCCCCAGGCCTGTTCCCTGACCTGTAGGCAGAGACGGAGAATACCTGTGGCTCCTGAGTGGGTGGGCAGAGCTGGGACACTTGTAGGTGGGCAGAGCTGGAGCACTTGCAGGCAGGCCTAGCCGGAATGCTCCTGGGCCAGGGCTTGTTCCCCCCATCCCCAGCAGGGATGGCGTCTCAGAGGTGGGCGGGCCGATTTGGAACTCTTGCAGGCCGGGGGGGGGGATTGTTCCCCTGCTGTCCCGGGCTGGAATGGCATCTCCAAGGTGGGTGGGCCTAGCTGGGAAAGTACACCAGAGCTGGGAAAGTACCTAGCTGGAACTCTTGCAGGCCGGGGCTTGTTCCCACCCCCCCCACCCCACCCCCTCCTGCCTTCCCGAGCTGGGATGGCGTCTCCAAGGTTGGCGGGCAGAGCTGGGAAAGCATGACCGTGGGCCTAGCTGGAACTCTTCCAAATTTCTTAATGTAGCCTCAGTATTCAGTGTATGTCTGGAGAGGAAAATAACAAAACAAAACAAAATAGCCATGGACTTGATGTCCTATTGTGGACTATGTTAAGGTCCTGGCATAAGGCACCAAAATGCATGTTGGAACCCTAACCTCCCAGTACTTTGAAATGTGACCTTATTTGGAAATAGGTATTTTGCAGATATAATTAGTTAAAATGAGGTCATACTAGAGTAAATTGAGCCCCTAATTCAAGATGACTTTTGTCCTTATATAAAAGGGAAATTTAGAGGTGATATTCACAGGAGAAGAATACCAGGTGAATATGAAGGCAGGGATCAGGGTGAAGTTTCTACTAGTCAAGAAATGCTACAGATTACAAGCAAACTACCAGAAACTAGGAAAGAGTTGTGGAACAGATACTCCTATGTTACTGAAGATGCAACTTCTGGCTTGGTGATGGTAGAAGTGAATCCGAGCCAAGTGAGGACAAACATAAACACTGCATGCCAGACTTTAATTTGGGCCTCAGCTGAAGGGAGATAGCACTGATCAAGAGGGGAACCAGGCTGCTCTGTGAAAAAGGGAGATGTAAGCTTTCATTAATTTGCTAGGGTGGGCTAAAGTCTGGTAATTTCCCATTGGTCAGGGAAATGGTTCCAAATATGTTAATTCTTGTGCAAGACTTGGACCAAGGTCAACTTGCCTTAGAAACTGCTGAGTTACTCTTGTAACTGGTGCCATCAGCCTGTGCAAGTATCCTGGCCTT
Source organism: Tamias sibiricus (assembly GCA_025594165.1). Classification (NCBI taxonomy): domain Eukaryota; kingdom Metazoa; phylum Chordata; class Mammalia; order Rodentia; family Sciuridae; genus Tamias; species Tamias sibiricus. Next base: position 122,653,823 of record CM046666.1, on the reverse strand, counting down.
ATGGTTCATTCTGGGCCATATGTTAGGGATGAAGGACTTTAGGTGCTTGGGCTGCTACAACTGCTGAAAAAACACGATGGTGGGATGAAAGAAAACATACACCAGTTCCAACAAGCAATCAACATGTCTACCTGCATCATCAAACAGAATCTGACCCAAAGTTGAAGCTGCAAAACAGGAAGATGTAATAGGAAGACAGAGATGCCAAACTTTTTCATCCCATTCTAGTCGACCATCAGGCACCTTCAGGCCCAATCAAAAAGTTGGTGCTTTCAGCAAAAGTAGGCTTCAAGTCCCTGAAAAGCAATCCAGGGAACCACTGTCATCATAACCCACATATCAGAGGTGTTATCTACAGCAAAGCTAGTGAGAAACCAATAATGTATCACCCAGCTATCTGACCTCCAAATTTAGGACTTTTGTGTTGCTTTAGAATGGGCTAGAAGACTTATTTGGGTTTTTCTTGACTTATTTGGGTTTTTCTTTAGAAACAATTTCAACTTGTGCAATATATAGCTTTTGTGGTTTTATCAGCGTCGGTCTGTTGAAAAGAGCACCAGGGTAGTGAAGCAGCTTACCACATTACAAAGGTTAATAGTTGAATGCACCCAGGGATTTGTTTTGTTGCCCAGCCTTTTGTCCCACCATGGTGGTCCTTGACTACCTCACTGTCATCCTTCAGAAGGAACCAGACTTGTCAAAACTTTGATCCTCAACTTTAGTTTCCAAAACTGTTAGATAATAGAAAACACATTTCCGTTTTTTAAGTACCAGTTCGTGGTAGTTTGTTACAGCAGCTGCAAATCAATATGCTAAGATACATCTTCAATCTCTAAAATCTTTCTCTCTCTTGTCTCCTTGGTACTGGGAATCGAACCCAGAGTTGCTGTAACACTGAACTACATCCCCAACTCTTTTTATATTTTTAGTTTGAGACAGGGCCTTGTAAGTCACTCTTCTTCCTCTAAGTTGTTTTTAGCAAGTATTTTGGTCACAGCAGTAAAAAGCTAACACAGGGGTCATGTGCCTTCTAATAAAATAATGCACAATTCAGGGTCTGCTTCCCAAGACTTCACTTCTTTTACTTCATGACCGATGCTCAAAGGTGGAGAACCTCAAATGCTTTCCTTTGAACACTCTTATGATGCATTAATTTAGGAGATGTAAACTCAGTTTCTGTTTTCTTCCCTCTAGCATTGATTTCTGCATCAATGAATCACCCCATCATTTACCCAGGCCAAACTTCTGCAACTCATCCAAAGCCATTCCCAGGCTCTTCAGAATCCAACATTCAACAGGTCACCAAATCCTGTAAATTCTATTTCCTAAACACCACTCAAATTCTTTTCTCTATTCTTTAGTACCACTGCCACTATTTCAGATCAGAGAGGACTGTAGTTATGGATCAAATTTGGTCTTCTACTATTTTTATGTCTCGAAAACTAAGAATGTGTTGTACATATTAATTGTTTAAAATTTTTAAAATAATATTTGTGATGCATGAAAATTATATGAAATTTAAATTTCAGGGTGTATAAATAGGGTTTTAACAAAACACAGCCGAGCTCCCTCCTTTATGGATTGCCTTTAGCTGCTTTTATACTATAATTGCCTTGTTGAGTAGAGGCAACAGATACTCTGGTCTGCAAAACCTAGGAAATTTACTATCTGCCACTTATAGAAAAGTGTGTCAACTTCCACCTTAGAGGATGACAATTTCTTGCCTGGGTAATCTTCAAGAGTTTTATAATTGGTTTCTATCTTAGAATTGATGCCCCCTATGATCTATCTCCTTCATATCAGTATAAGAGTAATCTTAAAACACATATATTTGGAAAAACCACTTCCTTTTTAAAAAAATAATTTTCAGTCATTTTTCTAACATCTCAAAATAAAAGAACAGTTCAGTGTATCTTTCCCATTAGGGTATTTGATGTCCTTCTGATGTCTTCTGGAAAGCATAGATATTTGCCATAGTTGAAGTACTATAATTATCTTCTTGTGATCATTAATTTTATGTGTCAATTTGATTGGGCCATGGGGTGTCTAGATATTTGGTTAAATTTCCTGGATCTTCAGCTTGCAGACAACAAATTGTATGGATTCTCAGTCTAAACACTCATGTGAGCTAATAACTTATAATCTCTCTACCTCCCTCATGGATGGATGGGGGGGGGTGAGAGAGAGAGAGAGAGAGAGATATTGATTCTGTTTCACTGAAGATCTCTGAACTTATTTTCAATGCTTCTTCAAAAAATAAAACTATTTTTCAGCCAAAACTAATACTATGCTTAATCAATTTACCTAGTATTTGAGACAGAACCAGGGAGTATTAAAAAAATATAGTAACAAACACGTAAATCTAGTGACCAGTGTTATACTTGGTTTCTCTACTGATATTTTAATAGGAAAATTAGGACTTTTCACAGGGAGTCCTTCTAAAGTATAACTCACCAACTAGCAAGACTTGTCAAATATGAACATATTTTAGAATTATAACACAAGTGGAACAAACTATTGCATTATCAGCCTAATTTTATTTGACTATTCAGAATGCCCATGAATTTTGTCTTTGGTTTGTGCTGTATAGTTCAAAGCATACCACATTTTCCAAAACATGTTTGGGTATTCAAATGAGTGATATAGATTTTTTTTAAATTTTATTTTCAAATTTAGAAATGTTTATCTAAATGAAATTTGCTTGGTGACAAACATACTAAAATGTGATCTAAATGTTTGAAAACCATGGTTAAAGAAAATAGGAAATAAGAGAGACCAAGACTAAAAATATTCTGATAATAATGTTATTGGAGGTCATTTTTTAGTATTTTGTTGGCTCATGGTTGGATTGCTGGTCCATTGAAAGAGCTGTTCATGAGTCCTCCCAATCAGCATTTCATCACACCATTTATGTATTTTGTCACAGCCTGGATCACTACTGCCTGAAATTTTATGAATTATATACAGAAGGATGCACATACAATACAGCAATACCAGCCTGCAGTGACATGGGTTACCTTGAGACAGGGACAGTCCTTCTGTCTCCTCACACTTGTTTGTGATGAAGAAGTTCTACTTTATTAGGAGACTCAACTTTCAGCAGCCTACACATGTGTCCTGGCAGGTAATTTTTTATTTACTCACTTAACTCACAGAGAGAATTCAGCACTTAAGAACTCAAGAATAAAAGAATTCAGGCTAGGGATATGACTCAGTGGTACAGTGCTTGCCTCATGTGCATGAAACCTGAGTTCTATCCCTAGCACTACAAAAAATAAATCGATAAAAAAATTTTTTTTTAAAAAATAAAGAAACTCAAGAAATTCATAATGTAGTAGAAAAGAATGATGAGAAACTCTTGTGTGAAACAAATCCATGCATTTTAGTGCAAACAGGAATAAATTTATACAGGAAATATAACATGAGAAGAATTTAAAATGACAGAAAAATACTTTTAAAACTTTCAGTGTACAAAGCAGATTAAAAGTTTGAATTACCATGTACTGAGTATTATGTACTGCCTGAGTCTAGGACCCTTAGGACATGTTACAATATCTAGTAGTGAATAATAGTATGATATGACAGGTTGACAGGGACAGTTATAAGAACAGGCGCTTAATGTACATGAATTTGCTGGTAATTTACTATTATGTTCTCCATTTTTATCTTTATTTTACAGAAGAAGAAATGGAGAGACAAAGAGATTAAGAGGTAGAGGCCCTATGTAAATTAGACTCTCTGGCTCCTTAACCACTTGAAAACACCATCTCTCAGTCGGGTGCCATGGCACAAGCCTGTAATCCCAGCTGCTTGGGAGGCTGAGTAAAGAGAATCACAAGTTGGAGGTCAACCTAGGGACCATAGCAAGACCCTGCTTCAAAATAAAAATAAGAAAAAGAAAATACCAACTATTTAGTAAATAGTCATTATATATTTATTCACCAAATGAATGAGTCCATCATCCAGTGATAAGAGTGAGTAAAATAATGAATGAATAGCAAAAAACAAATGGAGAGATCTAGAAATCATTTTAGTTAATTTTCATTTAAAAACATATGCCATAGATTATTTGGATCTAAAAAAAGCCATATCTCTCCTTTGGGGCAGGGACTTTAATACATCTTTTACATGAATCAAAAAGAATCACAATTTCCCTCATTTTGTGCATCTCAATACAGGATTTGTTAGAGCCTCCTCTACACAATTACTTGCCACACCAAGGGACAGGGAAGTTAGCTGCCTCCCAAAACTTGCTTCTGTGTTCAGGATTAATTTATGTTATGGCACTTACACACAATTATTTATCATTCTTCAGCCAAACACTATGAAGGAGAATATAACTTTCATCTTTGAGACTTGATAGACTTTTTAATTAACATGACTACATATAGGGATACTGATTAGATTGATATAAAACTGATGGCAAACCCAATGAGCATGAGTATTGATACTTAATTGTATCAAAGAAACTAATGAGTCAGAATGATTCCCAAAGCACAGCATACAGAGCAATTAAAAAACTTACTCATGTAAATGAGAGGCTGATTAGTTTAAGCCATTGCTATGAAGTTTTAAAGTTTATGGAGCGATCTCTTCACAGTAATCTGACTTATATTTTTGTAATTCAAAGAATATTTTTATATTTGATTTTTAAAAAATGTTTCCTACTTATATTATTTCATTTGTTCAAGTCCATATGAAGATATAATTTTCTGGACAGCCACTAGAAAAAATTATAAAACTTAAGGTTTATTTTATTAAGACTGTAAGCCAGATGTTCTTGGCTGCTTCTAAGCATTCCAAGTTATGTTTATTCACAGAAGTTTAATACCAAGAAGAGTCATCAAGTGATTCACGAGGCTGGAGCTTGGAGTTGTTGTCTTAAATGTAAATAACCGGATTTGTTTATTTAGAAATATGAGATCTTAAAATGCTTAAATTAAAAATTAAAACATACAAAGAGTTATTAAGAAAACACTGAGAATAAAGTAAATATGGGAATAAAATTCCATTTGGTGCTTTTCAGGGATCTCAAAACATACTTTCTGAACAACACATGGCTAAAATCCCTTGACTAAACCTGTCTTAGCCATTTCAACCAAGGAATAAAAAGCCTATTTTTGTTTAAGCTATTCAAATTTTCAACAAATGTTTATTGAGTCACTGGATGATTCTGTAATGTTCAAAAAGGTTCAAAAAACTGCTCAAAATCAAATACTAAATGAGTGAGCCAACACTTTGAATTTATGACATTAAGTAGTTATTCTGATGGATTTCTTTTCACCAATTAGAAGCCTTGGAGGTGTAGCAAACATTAACATTGACTTTGAGGTACATGTTTACATTTTACTTCCTATCAGCTCTTAACAGTTGAAGTAAAACTGTGATTTTAAAAATTAATTGTTTATAGTATTTTTAAAATCCCAAATATGAAGTTATTCAATGTATATAGAAAATTTAACAATATAAAAAAATTTTAAAAGAAAATAAAAACATCATGCTAGATTCTGGACAAAACTACAGTTAACATTTGATAGACATTTCCCTAAACTTCTTTTGGAAAAGGCAATGTTCACAATGTATGTGAAATATAAGGAAGGGATCATTTTATATATGCTATTTTATACAATTCTTACTATTTACAAAATTTATTTTCTAATTTTTTTGATGGTTATAAAAATGCAATTTGTATATTTGAGGAGAGGGGCTACAGGGAATTGAACCCAGGGCACTTTACCATTGAGCTAAATCTCCAACCCTTTTTATTTTGAGACAGAGTTGTTTTGCTGAGGGTACTACTGTTGCTGAGGCTGGCTTACAACTTGGAATCCTCCTGCCTTAGCCTCCCAACCCACTGGGATTACAGGCATGAGTCACCGCACCAGACTGTCTGCTGCTGATCTTACAGTGTTCACATTAAACTAATTGGTTAATCTTGTAATTTGTCTATGGATTTCATTGAATTTTTGTGTATAGAAAATATACAAAATAATGAATAATGATAATTTTGAATTTTTCCTACCAGACTTTGTACCTATTTAATTTTTTTCCTGTGCTAACTAGGACCTCTGATTCAAGGTTAAAGAGAAATAGTGATGCCAGAAATCATTATCTATTCTTGATATTAAATGCTTTGAACATTTTACCATAGGAAAAAAATTTGCATTTTTGTAAAAAAATTACAAATAGATGTAAAATATTATTAAATGGTTTTCCTGGCATCTACTAATCTGTTATTGTGACTAACAGATTGTAATTCTGAATATGTTTACATTGTTAAAATATTCCCCACTTGGTTGTAGTCAGTTATTATCAAGTCAGTTATTGTCAAGGTTCTATTAAAGTTAATGCAAATTATCTCAAAATTCTTTCACATACAGTATCTGCAAGCACCAGACAGAAACTAACTCAGAGCTTCCATTTTTAAGAAAGAAAACAATTGAGGTGAGCCCAGCATTGCCAGGGCTTTCTCCCTAAGAGTCTTTTCCAAACTGCGATGCAAGGAACAGAGTCCAAGCAGAGGGTAACTGTCTCACTAGGTGGAAGAAACAGCAGAATTTAGGGTTGCCAAGGCAGCTAGGATTTGGGGCAAAGTAGATAAGGAATCTCAAAAATGCACTAAGCTGCATATGTCCATAGCAACATTGTGGGAGACTAGCCTAGCTACGAGAGTCTGCAGTGCTTTGCAAAGATTCATAGGGTCTTCAGAGTTCTAGGAGATATTGGGGTTTTGCCTCAATCAGAAGAGAATAACCATGCTGTACTAAGAATAAGGACCTATGAAAGAAAGCTAAACTAAAATGGATCCTCCCTAGTAAAAACTCAATAGGATCTGACAGATCAAGATAAAACAATAATTTGTCTATCTGAAAAATAGAGCCTAACACTGTTCAGAGGGAGATAAAATAGTCTAATGTTCCTACAGTACATCATCTTAATTTTCTGCCATCCAACTAAAAAAATGAAAAAAATGCAAAGAAACAGGACTATATTCAAATAATGAAGACATAAAATGATCAATATGCAGGCACAGAGATGATCAAAATATTGGTACTAGCAGAGAAGGACTAGAAAATATTTTAAATTAATCTGTTCAAGAAAATGAAGTAAAATATGGACAAAATGAATAGAAGCTAGAGGATTTCAACAGAAAATTAGAAATCATTCTAATATCAAATGAATATTCCTGACAATACTTAGTAAGGGTTGGTGAGAAATAAAGCAAATAGAACTCACATACACTGCTTGTGGAAGTGTAGAATAGTACAACCATCGGAAGATAGTTTGGTAGTTTTTTTTTTGATCATGTTAAATATGTACTTGCTGTATGACCCCATAGTTCCATTGATAGCTATTCACATAATCTAAAAAGAAATATGTATATTCACCCAAAGATTAGTACACAAATGTTCATGGTGATTTTATTCATAATATCCCCAAACTGGGAACAATCAAGTATCTATCAAGTGGTAAATGCATAAATTATGATAAACTATTACATATTCAGATAATGGACCACTACTCTATTCCTTTAAAAGAAATTTAAAGAGCATGTGTTAAGTAAAAGAAGTCAGATGCAGAGACTACATACTCTATCATTCATCTATTTGACTTTCTAGAACAAACGAAACTATAAGAACAGAAAAGAGATACTGGTTGTGGGAGGTGGGGGTAGGGAGACAGCAATGTGTGGAAGAGTAAAATCAAAGCATATTTGCAAACCAGAGAGTGTTTTTATGTGTGGAATGCGATGTCTAGGGTGGCCTGGAGAGGATGGTTGCAGTCCAATAATGAAGACATTTGGACTTTCTTCTATAGTAAAAGGGAGAAATCAATAGTGATTATAAAGGAGGATTGTAAGCTTGAAAATGACATGAATATATGTGTGTGTGTGTGTGTGTATGGTATCACAGTAAAATATACATATATATATATATTTTACTGTGATAAAGTACATATATATATATAAAAACATAAAACTTATCATTTAAAATTTTCTAAATTTAGGTAGACAGTTCAATGGCATGAAATACATTCACATTATTGTGCAATCATTATCACCAACCATCTCCAACATTCACTTATCTTCCCCAACCCAAACACCCACATACACATTTTTTAATGAAATTCGATGGTATTGTAGGGATGGTGTGAATTAGGGGATTCCCAAGATACCCCAATTTGGAGTTCATTTGAGAGCTGGGACAATGGGTGATGAGTATTGGTGTGGGGTAAGGAAGGACAGAAGAGGAGGGAGTTATGAGAGGAATTGACTAGTCATGGGGGAAATGGGAGAAACTGTCCCCAAGGGAAACTATTTTTCACTTAGACAACTGGGTAAAAGACAGAAGCAATTAAGTCAGATACCCAGAATGAATGCAGAAAATGGATGAGAGGACAGAAATGCCGAGTGTAGGATACACTGAATTTCTAGGGCCTACCATCTAGGAATGAAAAGAAGTAAGGAGTGACCATAGGTTTGTGTCATTGCCATAGAGATCAAGATGGAAGGACTTTTTTTGTCATTATTCACTATGTGGAAACCGAACTAAATTAATAAAAATAACCAAAAAAGATATAATAATAATAATAATAAATATGACAAATGTTATTTTACATTTTTATAATTTTTATTGACAGATACATATATATATAGTACAATGTGGTATATATATACATACATATACATATTATATACATATAATATGTATATATGTAATATATAATATATGTATATTATATATACATACATATATACATTATATGTATGTATATATGTATATAAAACATATGTGATACACACACCCACTCATACATATCTCCATCCATGTTGTGGAATGATAAAATCAAACTAACATATCCATTACCTCATTTACTTATTTTTATATAAAAAGACATTAGAAATTTACTCTCAGCAATTTTAAAATATACAACACATTATTATTAACTATGATCATCCTGCTATGTAGTAGATCTCACGAAATTTTCCTTATTGTCTAAGGGAAACTTGGGTATCAGAAAAAATATACAAAAAATGAGCTAGAATGTGCAAAGGCATTTTGCAGAAATGGAAACTCAAAGGGCTAGCTAGTATAAGAACAGATGCTTGAATCAATTAATAATCAGAAAAATACATGTTTAAAAAACAATGAGCAGCAACTGCACAACCATTAGATTGGCAAAAAGTTAAGTTTCAAATTACCAATTGGAATATGAAGGGGAAAAGAAATTCTGCCTTGCTGGTGGAGTCACTGAGCACTCATTTGTGCTTGGAGTCTCCATTCCTGGTCTAGACCCTAGAGAAATTCTCATTCAGGATGATACATTTTATGTACTAGGTGATTCCTTGGTCTTATTTCCCTCCCCACTTTGGCAATGCTGGAGATTAAAACCAGGGCACTCTACCTCTGAGCTAACACCTGGGCTCTTTTCATTTTATTTTGAGACAAGATCTCACTAAGTTGCTGAGGCTGGCCTCAAACTTGCAATCCTCCTGCCTTAGCCTCCAGAGTCACTAGGATTCCAGGTGTGTGCCACAATGTCCATCTTTAATATATTAAAGAACTATGAAGCAAAACATTTAAAATACATTAAAACATACACTAACATTTTGGCTTACCTTCCTGTAAATTTCTCTGGTTATTTTTTACAATGTTTTATTTAAAAAAAAAACAAATTTGGTATCAAAATATGAGGATTGTTATATATACTCTACTAGTTTTAATTTCCTTACTTATAGTAAAGCATATATATATATATATATGTATATACATATATATATATACACACACACACACACATTTCTAGGATACGAATTTTAATCATTCATATATCCCCATGTCTTACTTGAATCATTGGATTGCATTTCCATACATTCTAATTATCTTTTTCTCTCTCTTCATATATATGTGTGTGTGTGTGTGTGTGTATACAAAATATATATGCACTCATATACACACATATATACACACGCACACATATATTTGGCCTACACTTCCAATATATATTAGCAGTAGTTGTATTTACCTCATTCTAGAAACCTCAGTGACTTTCTTAACCACTTCAATTCTTGTCCTTTTTGCCATTTTAATCAATGAATTAAAGAAGACAGTGCTGCTGTCCTAATCAAACTGAGAGATGACAGAAGGTTGAAAACCAGATCTTGATTCACAAACTAAAATGATGACTAGACATTAATGAGATAACACATTACTGGGATTAACATGAGGTGGTATGATAGAGCAAATCCAAACTAGCGAGACATGAATAAAACAACATGTCAACAAATCCCAAGGAATTTAGGTCACTGTGAATCCACAGAGCAATGAGGTTGTTGAGGGTCAACAGGACCTTAGATTGTATCCATGAAATCAGGCAGAGTCCTGCTCCATTTTCCACATCAGGTATTTGTGGAGATGGGCTCAGTTCTGGAAATCTCACTTGGAGAGGTATCTAACCAAAGAATATTTGGAGGAAGGGGACAGGAGAAGGTAAAACCACCACATAAAGAACTGCTTAAAAATGCATGGTTCTGCACATGGAGAAGGAAAGTCTGGATCAAGCACTAAAGGTACTAAACTAAACTTCAAAATTGTTAAGAAGAGATTAGACATGCCTGCAGAACTCTCATGCAGAGTCATGCAGAACTCTCCAGTTTCCTGGTCTAGAACACCATCCAAGACATCCCTGACACAGAGGAGGATTACATGGGGTGACTTCAAAAAAGTTCCATTTCCCACTCTGAGGTCCCAACACTAATTCTCAAGTGAGAATGAATCACCTGCCAAGACCCAAAAACATTCAGGGAGCACATGTTTCTGAAACTGCAATCTTAATCAGCATGAAGTTTTCACATACTTTTGCAGGAATGTAAGTATTTCATGAACCGTGAATACCTGTATATTTTCCATTCCCAGAATCACTTTATACTTTCCCTTAAATTAAACCAATCACTTTTACTCTCAAATTTTTTACTTTGGCCTCCTCTAGGGGTTAATCACCTCTGCTAATGTCCTGAAGAGGTTGACTTGAAGGTAAGTAGTTTGGTTTCACTAAGGTGTAACTTCAGTGAGGTGCAAGGCAGTTTCAGAACCATTTATCAGCAAGTGGTCTATTGATGTGAATTTCTATGCCTCCTCCTTCCCCATGGCCAACCACTTTTCCAAATTGGGAGCGGGAGAGGAGTTGAGTTCTTGAAACCGTGACCATGTGTTTTAATGACTTTAGCCAAATGCTGTCTTCGGAGAGTTTTGGGTAGCCAAGCCAAGTAGGCCATGTGTGACAGATAGGAGACAAACTGGCCTCAGGGAGAGTGTGCTGTCTGTGATGGGTTTCGCAGTGCTCTCTGGGGTAGAGAGAAGCAATCTGAGAGCAGGACACTTATAGGTTGTGTCCCTCTCAGCTTCCACCAAGCCCCTGGTGCATAGGGGGCAGACAATATGTTTGCTGCTGAAAGAGTGAATGAGTGAATATGAACAAATGAGTGGCTGGCTGATGGCCGACAGATGGCACCCAGGAAGGAGCTGTTTTCCGCTTTAAGTTGAGCATGTCAGGGTTCAGCTCCAGTTCCTGAGCTCAATTTCTGCCCCTCACCAGACCAGCTCCCCTCTGTTGAGCGTGATGATCACGGTGCCTGTGGGTAGAATGTATTCTGGGAGAGATGATGGCTGCCTGATATGAGAGATGATATCAGAGATTAGTTAACCGTATGGGCTGAGTCCCAGGGGATGTGTGTGAAATGAATCAGATTAAACAAAATTGATAATGTGAATGCTTAATCAAACAGACAAAGGTAGTCTGCGCAGCTAATTAGGGGCAAATAGAGCGTCCCTCTTGTACCTCATTTAACTGACAAATTGTGCAGACAGTTTTAATGGGAGTCTGTTTAGCAAAGAGAAGGCTGTATAGTTGACAGCTTGGCAAAATGTGGTTTCTGTAACACCACATGATGCTTATGGAAATTAGCCTGGTGCAGCTGAGCTCTGAGCAGTCCTGGGTTGTGCAAATCACAGCAAAACGGACCTTTCATAGCCTGCTGGCCATTGCATTCTTAAAGGCAAAGAATTTGTTTTTGTTTACTGTTTGGAAAGATTGTAGAGTTTAGACTCTGAACATTAAATGCAATCTGGTATTACCAGACCCAGTGCACAAGTTGAAGTGAAAATGAGAGAAGAAGAATCACCATGATGATAGAAGATGAACTGTGACAGCTGGACACTCTGACTTCGACTTAGCAAGGCAACTTCAGGAGAGCAGAGTGACCCAAGGGTGAATATCATGTAGTATGTAAGAGGTTCAAAAGGTCTAGATAAATCATACCTCAATCTTCCGTGTTTTAATCAACAGCTCAGCCTCTTGTTCCCATTCTGCCTTCCATGCTTATTAAGCCCTGTTCTTTCTCCTTTCTCAAATGACAGTGCCTTCCTCTTCTGACATTGTTGTGTCTATGGACTTGTCATGTTGTTGGAGATCATGAGAGAATTTCTGGCCATACTTGCCATGAACAGCATCATTTGCTTCTGCTCCATGAGCAACAAGAAAGAAAAGCTTACACTGGTGTGGGAACCGAAGGCTCTCAGCTGCTTTCCTGAGGCCTTGGCTCTCCCGATGCTGTGTGCAGTGCTTGGTTGCAGGCAAGTAGGTGTTTCAGGGACAAATGGAGTCACAAGGTTTGCATTGGCCTGTGTGCAAGTGACAGGATGTCATTGTCTGAAAGCAGAGACTGGAACTTGTGGTTGGATTTGCATTGTGGAGATGAGCTTGCCCCCCATGGGCACCCATGCATGGCTCGCAGTGCCCAACCCACTAAAGGGAGTAAGGCCACGCATGAGGGGTATTCGTTTAATGAAGTGATTTTTGTGAATCACTCCACCAGTCAGACATGGTCTTTTCTGGAAAATGAACAGTTTTGCATAAAATGGTCCATTAGTGTCAATGGAGAGGGTCTGACCTCTCACAGAGGAGAGGGCTCCTCTGCAAGCCTAGTCAAGTGGAACTACTGGAGCTGTGCTGGGACTTAAGATGCTGTCTCTGTACCCCAGGGGATCACTGTGATGCACTAAATGCAAAGGCAAGAGCAACTCTGCTCTCAGTTTTAGAAGAATGAATTTAGCAAAGTTGGCTAAGTACTTTAATGCACCCAATTACAAGTGGCTTTTAAGTTATTGCAAAGAGTCTATTTATTAATTTAAAATAATTTAAGCCAGAAGAATAACCGTGTTTTGATCACACCAAAGCCATACACATATTCAAACTGTATTGGTACTAACACAATCAAATTCATTCTTCACTGTTCTGAAGTTTAGCCTTTTCTTTCTTGAGCAATAGAATATTAAAGACAATTAAGGATTTGGCAAAACATATTTGTAAAGTTAGTGATGTCATTTGGAGTCACTATGAAAAGAACTTCCACATTTTCTTTATTTTTTCCTGTGTTTAAATTTACTACACTCGTTGTTTTCTTTTAAGAGAAAAAATGGAGTTAGTAAAAGAAATATATTAAAGAAAAGGAAAGAGGTTTTGCAAAGGAAAAAAAATTACTGATTATATCTATAAAAAATCACGGGTGGCAGTAATAGAGAAGATAGTGGAATGAGTCTGACATAACTTTCCTATGTACATATATGAATAAACCATAATAGATCTCAACATCATGTACATCTATAAGACTGAGATCCTAATTAGAATAGGATGTACTCCATGTTTTTATAAATATGTGAAAGTAGACTCTGCTGTCATGTTTAACTAAGAAGAACAAATAAAAATAAAGAAATCCATTCATGTCCAAGAAGGTACTGTTGGAAGCACTTTGGCAGCTTGACCATTCCTAGAATCCATTTTGTGTACATGAAAGCTTGCAAAATATTTTGACTTTTGCAAAAAATTTTAGGATTTTTAACCTTGTGCATGGATTACTCATCTTGTATAGTAGATGGACAAAATAATAAAAAGATAAACATAAATATGCCTGCATGGAAAATCTGAAATTCCATATTAAATCAGTAGTCTTCAACTTTTAAGACACATAAGGAAATAAAATGTAGCATTTTGATTACTTTATTGTTATTAGGTACATGGTTCTATAGATAAATCTACACTTTGATTACCCATGTTATCAGATGTTAACAATTAAAACTTTTTTTTTTCAAATTCCTCATCGAAGGAAATTGCAAAGTAATACGTAACTCAATAATAATGGAGAGAGGTTCACAATTGAGGGAAGACTTTGGGCTTCAACTATCCAGATTCGTTTTGGGAATGGTGTGCTCACTTGACCTTATCAAGACATCCGCATTCAAAGTGAAGTGGAGCAAAGTTCATTACTGATGGAATGTCATTTGCACACAAATAATAGAGCACACTCAGCCCTCACCAAATCCAGCCGGATCCTAAATTATTAGGTAACACATTGCAGAGAATAATAGCTTCCCTATGAAGCTTGCTTGCCTTTATGAGGTAGACCTGGCCATCAGATGGGTAGGGATCTTTGAGCCCTAGAAACAGGCCAGAAAGAGGAAGGAGAATGTCTACCAAGATCAGATCAGCATCCCATGATTAAAGAAGCTCTGTGCAGTCCAAGAAAGAATAAAATTAGGTTAACAAAAATAAAAAATAAAAAAATGAAAAAGAAAGAGAGTAAAGGGGGAAAGGCTATCAGAACTCAGGCAGGTAAGATTGAAGGAAATTTGAATTTTTACCTTAAATCGTCATTTCTAATATTTTTCCAGCTAAAAAAATACAAAATTACTTGATAATTTAGGCCAAAGCCTTCCCTCTGTCTTTATACCACTATTTTATTTCACCTATTTTTACATTTACTTAAGTGATTCTGGCTGTACAAATCTTGACTTTTGCTTACAAAATTCAGCACCCAGAAATGTTGCAACTAACATCTTTGACGTTTGTTCCCAGGTAACTTTCTCCATTCTTGATCTTAGCTACATTTCTGAATGATGGTCAAACACCCAAAGAGCAGAGTAAAAAATCCAGACTCCTATTGTGCTGTCTTTTACTCACATGACTGACAATTTTACTTTTATATGCAAGTTTAAGTGGCATGTCAACAAAAGCTGTTTGTGATAACATTTAGTCACAATACTTGCTAGGTGATTACTTAGGAACTATAGATCCTATTGAATAAGTGATAGCAAATTGTTATATTTTACTACTTAATTTCATATCTTGAATTAATATCCAAAATTATTTTCAGAGATATCAAAACAAATGTATGCTTCTAAGAATGTTTTCAAGTGATTACTAAGGACACATACACACACAACATACAAGTTAATCTCTGTCTTGTCCTTCAAATCTCAGTTTAGTAAAGTGTTGTTTCAAATTTTATCTTGAGAACTTATTTAATGACAATATTAACATTCCTTTCAGTGAAAAAGCTATTCAATACTCACCAGTTCTGTAAAAATTACAATTGTTTGATTTACCTCATTTTTCCCCCAATTTTTACAGTCAATCTATCTTGGTTTTTGAAGGGACATATATTCTAGTAGCTACCTCCAGTACTGACGAATTCTATCAAGTAGTGCAACTGCATTTTTAAGGGGCTTGAATCTTCTACCATCTGAAACGAGGAGTCATTCTGCCAACTTGGAGAACCTCCAACTGTATTATCCTTGGGTGTCATAGCTGGAAAGAAAGGGTAAAGGAGAAAGAATGAAAAGCATTTGGAAAGCCAGGAAATTCATTTCATTCAAATAGCAGAGAGTTTATGGACACCTCCTCTCCCTTTAACTTTTGGGTGCCTCTCTGTTTCTGTCATCAGCAATGCTGAAGATTTCCTGGACCATTTCACTAGAGTAGCAGAACGGAAGTGGGGGTCGGCTGCCAGTCTCTGTCTACAGGGCTCTGCTTGAGCTAATTGATAAACCTCTCCTTTTTATTATCTGGGCTAGCCTTCTGTCTACAGCCACACAGCCTACTGCCCCTGCAAGGCACTGAGATTTCCTTGTGGAATTCTAGCAGATATTGGAAATTGTGGTGGCAAATTAGCAGGGGCCACAAACCAGAAGTGACAGCTCCAGTGCCCTGATGGGGGGGAATGTAACAATCCCTTGCCCACAGCAATTGGCCAGGCTTATCATATGGACTAATCACAACAGATCTGGGGAAATAATGGGCACCAGATGTTATCGCTTTGTAGGCTGGAGCTCTCCAGAGACTACAGCCATGATAGGAAAGCTCCCTCAAAACAGGAACACGAGTCTGTCGCTTATTAATCAAACCAGGAGACTGGATGTGATCATCAACTCCTTCTTCAGCACCATGTTCCTTTCTGCTATGTTAATGAATAGGGGAATAGTTTCTGAGAGAGAGAGAGAGAGAGGAATCTGTATGTGTCTATCACACATGTATGCATACAATTCATTATCTATCAGCATATTTTCTCAGAATTAAATTTTTCTTCATTCAATTGCATTCAGCATTGAGATGTGGAGAATTTTCCTAACTTAATCTTTGACTTTTCTTTTTTAATTATTTTGATTACCCTCAACTTTAAGAAGATTATATATCTCTAATGCATCGTGTGTTGGAAGGGAAAAAGGAACACCCCAGTGATAAAACATCATTTCTTTTTAAAGATATTTTATTAATTATCATTTTAATTGCATAGATTTATGGGGCACAATGTGATAATTTGTACATGCATACAGTGTGTAATTATCAAATCATTGTAGTTAGCATTTCTATCTCAAACTTTAAAAATTTTTTATTACTGTGTAATAATAATACATCTTTATGAGGTACAGTGATGTATTTCTGTACATGTATATAATATATACTGGTCAAATCAGGATAACTAATGTTACCATCTCTTTATCATTATTTTTTGTTTTGAGCTTTTGAGCACCTCTCTTCTAGTTATTCATAAAACATGTAATAAGTTATTGTGGATTATAATCAGTCCATTGCACCGTGGAACACTAGAACTTATTACTTCTATCTGCCTGTATTTTGGTACCCGTTATCCTAACTCCTTCTATCTCCCCTCCCCCAACCCTTCCTGGCCTCTGGTAATTACTATTATCCATTAAGATAAACTTGTTTTTTTTTTTTTTTTTTTTTTTAGGGTCCATATATGAGAAAGAACATGTAGTATTTGTTTTTTTTGTCTGACTTACTTCACTTGGCATAATGTCCTCCAGTCCTGTTCATTTTGCTACAAATGTTAGGATATCATTCTTTTTATGATTGCATAATATTCTCGTGTGTGTGTGTGTGTGTGTGTGTGTGTGTGTGTGTGTGACTATCTTTATCCATGTGTCATTGGACATCTAGGTTGACTCCATATCTCAGCTACTGTGAATATGTGCCACAATAAATGTGGGCATGCAGGTATTCTATTTCTTTGACATGCTAATATCATATCCTTTGGATACAGACTCATAAGTCAGATAGTGGAATCATATGGTAAATCTATTTTAAAGAAGCTCCATACTGTTCTCTATAGTCGCTCTACTAACAGTGCGTAAGACTTTCCTTTTCTCTATATCCTGACCAGCATTTATAGATATATGTCTTTTTTAAAAAACATTTTTAAGTTGTAGATGGACACAATACCTTTATTTTATTTATTTATTTTTATGTGGTGCTGAGGATTGAACCTAGTACATCACAGGTGCAAGGCAAGCACTCTACCACTGAGCTATGTCCCCGGCCCCATATATATCTTTATTGATTATAGCCATTCCAGCTGGGGTGAGAGGATATCTCATTATGGTCTTAGTTCACATTTCATAGACAGCTAATGATGTTGAGCTTTTTTCATTGGAATTTCTTCTTTTGAGAAGTATCTATCCATCTTTCCTGTTTTTGTTGAATTATTTTGTTGTTGTTGTTGTTGAGTCTTCTGAGTTCCTTACATATATTCTGACCAAATTCTCATTTCTATTGGCCTTACTGACAGTTCTCCATGGATATTCTGAGGTATTACAAATATAACTTATTTGAACCAAACCCATCCTTACCCAATATAACCTCTTCCAATTTTTGCATATTATACTGTGGCTCTATCTAATTAAAGGCCATCACCATCCTCCCATTTATCTAGAGTTAAAATTTCAATGTCATCTTGTTCATTCTCTCAGTCCTTGCATTCACTCTATCTGCAAAAGGTAGAGTTGCTTGATTTTAACTTTCTCTCTCCCTCTCCTTCCCACTGCCACTGTTGATTCAGTTCCTCATCAAATACTCTCATTTGTGGACAGCTATTGCAACCTCCAAAATAACCTTCCTTCCAGTCTGTGACCTGACCATGAAGAGTCTCCTTATTTTCACATCCTTCCATTGTGTCTTAAGCCCTGGTCATGGCTGTGCCCCCAAAGACACTGCCTCCTGGCTCCCTTTCAAGCTCTGTGCCTTTGCATGTACTTTCCTGCCATTGGCTGCACTAAAAGGGGTGGAGAGCAAGAGAAAAGCCAGGGAAACAATTTGGAGGCTGGTGGAAGTCTTTGGGAGAGAGAAAAATAGGCCTTGAATGAAAACATTGGGTAGCTAAAATAGAGGGGGAAAAAAGGAAGAGATTCTGGGGATGATCTACTCTGTCTAATATTATTCAAGACTACAGCTCTCTGGGTACTAAGTGTACATCCTAAGTGAGATGATCACAATATTTATATTAGCAATATAAATACCTGATACCTATATAGATGACTATGGGTCAAACCCTGTCCAAAGGGCTTTACATATATTGATTCATTTAATCCTTAAAAATATAAAACCTTATGAGGTAGGTACAGTTACTACTTTAAAAAATATTTTGTTATAGAAAATTTTTAGTTTTTCATTATGGAAAGTTTCAAACAAAGTAGTGAGACTAGTATTATAAACTTTCATATAATCCCCCCCCAATTTTTGAACCAAATCTCAAATAATATGTAATTTCATCTGCCTTAACTCTGTTTTAAAGATGAGGAAACTGAGGCAGAGAAGTTCGATAACTTGTTCACGTTCACATAGCAAGTAAGTGGGAGAGCTCAGGTTTGAACTCATGGCTAACCACGGCAACTTTCTGAGTTGATGCTTTTTTGCTGATGAGCCAAAGGGCATTGACCCAGTATCTTGGATTAGCACAAAGGATATCTGTATACTGTGGATCCAGGTGGGTCGAGCCAAGGGGACCCTCAGCAGCCAACAACCACTGAAATGATTATTTCTATGCAAACATCCTAGAGCTGTTGGGATACTGTACACCGAGAAAAGCCCTCAGTTCCCCCTTTTCACTCATAACATAACCTTTCTGTGACCTGAATCTCATCTTCCTGTCAAGACTCAGAACATGACTCACTAAACGATGGCACCTTGGCATACCGAATATTTTAAGGTGATGGAAATGGAGAAAACAGTAGAAGCAGGAAATTAACTCTCTAACACCTTTTTTTCTTTATCTCTAACTTCTTACTTTACTCTCTAAAACAGTAATCTTTTTAGATTTCTTGACCTATTGTAGTGGCACCCTTTCCTCCACAGAAAATCTTAACTAAACTTCTCCAGAAATCCTCACCATGGCTGAATTTAGGAATGTCAACAAGAGTCTCTACAAAAAAGTTCAATGTAGATAAACTTCTTATTTTCCTGTTGCTTTATTACTTGGCCACTGGCCTAAAAGAAAGCCGCACTCCAGGTGCTGGACACTCATTTACTTGTTTTTCACAAACATGTATCCAGTATAGCAGTTTGTAGAAGTGTGTTTGCAAATGCAAAGTGTGCTAATAAAAAGGACAAATTCTTTAACAAGGCTTCTGGCCTTGAGCTGGAGCTCACAGAGATGTCTACATTTCTAAGAGAAGTTATTAATTGGGCTCCATGGTAACAGTTGGCAGGGGGGAGGAAAGAAAGGGGAGAAGAAGCTCTCCCCTTCTCAGGTGTTGTCCTTGAAGGGTTAACTGGCCCAGAACAGTGAAAGAAAAGCTGCTTTTATGTGAACTTCTGAGCAATTCCCCTTACATGCTGGGTATAAAGTTCTGAAACTACCTGAACTCGGGGTTCAGGGGATTAATTGATTACAGCGAGAGCTGTACCCTCTGAACCGGCTGCAGCCAAAATAAAACTGTTTCCCGTTATCTTCAGTGCCTTGCCTCATCTGTCCCTACAACACTATCTCCCCTGAAAGTAGATTTTAAGACCTTCATTTCAGAGAATATGTGGAAACCAAGAAGAATCTGAACAAATAGGACTTGCCACCTTCCCCCCAATTACTATCATCAGATCATATGGTTTTTTCCTTCTCTGCAGAGTGGCCCATAAAACCAGTTTTACCTGAGTCTTGAGTCTTCATTTCTGAAGGCCTCCATGTCCTATGAACTTTATATGAAATAAATTTTGTTATGTTTTTCTCTTATTTGTCTGTCTTTTGTTATCAGGGTGTCCTCTATGAAACTTGAGATATGTTAAAAAAAAAAAAAGATACTACTTTTTCTCCCTTATAGCCAATAAGAAAGTTTTCTGAAATAGCCTTCAAGCTTCTCAAGAAGTCTCCCTCAAATTGTCAACTTCTTCTTTGTCTGATGGCTTTCTGTTTTGGTTATGGTGTTATTTTGGAGCCTCCCAACAACTTGGTCTGAGCTGGAGGCAAGAGCTGGGAAGATAAGTCTCAATGGTCCCATCAAGAGTGGATGCCCAAAAATCACAAAAGCCAGCTTCCTGGTGACCCTCAGGACACAGCCAGCTGATGGAGCTGTGCCAGTTATTCAGAAAGTGATACCAAGTCCTGTGTTATTCAGGGAAACAATTCAATACATTTTCGAGTAGTCTGCAGCCAAGAAGGTCAAAGGCATCAAGCTGGTTCCCATCAATTTCTCACACACAGTTCAATTGTTTCTCAGTAATTCAGGGCTTACAAAGAAGTTATAGGTATGTTCAACCAACACTTCTGGTCCATTAATATGTGTACCCAAAGTTACTTAAACATGTTGAATTAAAACAGGCCTCAGAAAATTAGAGTTCATGATTATCTTATGGGATAAAGTTTAACCTAATATTTTCTCTAAAGAGAAAGTTTTCCAACTGCATTAATAGTGTAGACAAAACTGAAAGAAGCAATTTTTCAGTTAATTATGTAGTTATTCTGAAACAATTTAGCAGAAATGCTCATTAACATACAATTGGTGTGTCACAATCAGGTTTTATTTAATGCTAACATGTTATCTCTACTCAACAAAACTAGTTCCTAGATACTACAACTAGTGCAGTCTCTAGTTCTCTGCGTGTATGTGAATGTAATTAAGGCTCGCTTCTTCTTTTTTTTTTTTTCCCAGCCATCCCACTCCTGGGTCTATTCCCAAAGGACTTAAAAACAGCATATTACAGTGACACAGCTACTTCAATGTTTATAGCAGCACAATTCACAAGAGCTAGGTTGTGGAACCAACCTAGATGTACCTCGTAGATGAATGGATAAAGGCTCGCTTCTTTATAAGACCTTCAGAAATCAGACCTTGCCCTAATTTAGCCAGAAATTTAGAAAATCAGTTCTTGTTAATAAGGCTTCCTGTTACATACAGGTTTTCCCTTTGAACATAATGGTGTCAATTCCAACATCCCTTTTCTTTGATGTCATCCAAATAACTATGGTCTGGATGTAGGTCTCCTAGATAGACCACAGAAAATACAGGCCTGAGTAGAATCATCTCTTCCCCTTCCCAAGGGGGCTTTGGATGTTGAAAAGATCCATCTTGGGTTTCCCCTGTTCTTTTATTCTCTAAATTTCCTGGGCTTTATTTCTAAATACACACTTCCCCTGAAATCCTTGTGAACATGATAATAAGATATGAAAAAAAAAAAAAAGAAGGAAAATATTTTTATAGACAAAGGATTAAGTGACTGGTAGATTGTGGCAAAGAAGAGCAGAGGCTGCTGGAGAAGCAAGGGAAAAAAGGAATGATGGAAGAAAAAAGGAGAGAAGAGTACACTAAAGAGGCAGAGAGAATTCACCTCAGATGGAAGGAAGGTGGGGATGGTGAAAACACAGGTGGGCAAAGCACTGTGGTGAGAACAAAGAAGTAGAAGAAAAATAAAGGTGTGATAGATCAGCCTCTGACAGGGGTGGGTCCACCTCTTTTACATTTCCTGAAAGCTACTTTCTTTTTCTCCAGCACAGTCATTACCAGTTGCACGGCTTCCCTCTAGGTGTCTTTACTCCAGAATTCCAAAGTCAGAAAAGAAAATTATTTTCGCATTAGCAACTCATTAAATCCCTCCATATTTGTAGCTGAGTCACTGCTGGATGTGAAAGCAGCCTTTTACACTTCTAAGTGCCTACTCCAGGCATTGTCAGCCAGCAGCACATCAGGCTAGGAGCCCTTCTGTCATGCATATGGGTAAGTGGGTGGGGTGGGGCTGTGTCAGAGTCATCCATCATCCTCCATCAATGTCACCATCACCTGCGGGGAGTGGGGAGGAGGGACACCCAGCCCTTGGGTAGTCAGTCACTCAGGCCTGACAGCTGGCTATCAGTCCCAGATGGGTGTTATGCTCTGGGCTTCCAGGTATTAGCTTATAAGGGTGACTTTTTTCTTTTCTTTTCTTTTTTTTTTTTTTTGCTAAGACCTGTTAGTTTTAGGAAACTCCACTTTCAGAATTATTACGGATATTGGTGATTTTATTTGCCTGCATGAAAACTGTATAGGGTCAGGTCAATCAAGGGTGGATTTGCTCTGTATTTACCTAAAATTATGGTGGAGCCGGGGCGCGGTGGCGCACGCCTGTAATCCCAGCACTTTGGGAGGCTGAGGCAGGAGGATCGCGAGTTCAAAGCCAGCCTCAGCAATGGTGAGGCACTTAGCAACTCAGTGAGACCCTGTCTCTAAATAAAATACAAAACAGGTCTGGGGATGTGACCCAGTGGTCAAGTGCCCCTGAGTTCTTAGCCCCGGTACCACACACACACACACAAAAAATTATGGTGGATCATCAGATTAAAATCAAATATTGGGCAGTTCAGACAAACACAGTAGGCACATTGATGCATGGCAAACAGAATGCTTATTTTAATATTGATATTTTTATATCAAGCAAATCTGGACTGACTCATAACAAATAGCCTAGTACTAATGAGTTAAAATTTTCTCATTGTAATTCACTCTCCCTTCCTCAGAATCTTTAATTAGTGTCTCCCCTTTTTAAGTTGAGGCATATCAGTGTACTACAATGTATAATAAAATTCACATTTTTAATCATGCAGTGCTGTGACTCTTTGCATATGTAAATATCACCATATCCACCTCCCAGACTACAATATGGATTATATGATTGTTTTTCTATCACATATCTCATAATAACCCATATTACATTGACTTATAAATATTTTTATCTCTTGTTGGAATCATAAAAACATAAAAAGAAAACAAAACAAAACAGAGAATTCTTAAAGTATAATTCTTCTGGTGCCTGGCTTTCTATCTGGCCCATAGCAAGTGCTTCACTTTCTTTTAAAAAATGTTAATGAAAAATTTCTTAAATAATTTTGAAGTCAGAATAGGTCTTTAAAAATTTCGCATACTTAATATAGGCCTTAAGAAACAGATCACGGAATACCGAAAATATAAGAGAACTAAATGAAGAAGTAATCTTCCCGACTTCCCAGTTGCCAGCACTGAAATTCATTTGACAAATATTTTTCAAGCTAGATGCTATGTGCTAGGCATAGACTCCACCTTGTTAGAATAATTGGTAAACAAACCTCTACCCCCTGTGGAGTTTGCATTCTAGTGAGAAAGTGATTATCTAGTCTAAGGAGTGTAAGACTTTATACGACCTTTTGTTGCAACAGAACTAAGGATCCTAGAAGTGTTTGAATCGTGTATAGCAAAATTTCAACAGAGTCCAATTTAGCATGGCAAGATGAACGCGGCAGACTAACACTGAAGGAGAGGCAGAAGGAAGAAATCCACTTGATTTGATATAAATACTTTCGTCATGGCAGATCAAAACTTAGTGCTGGGATGGAGACTTTATGCTACATTTAAAATCACTGGCAGAGCCAGAGCATACCAAGACTCCACGAAGGAGTACTGAACAAATGGTCAAATGTCTGTATTATAGGATATTTAAGAAAACCCTACATTTTTACATCAGGGTGATTCTTGTCAGCCTCTTTTTATTTGTTCTGTCTTAGTCTGAACTCAGTTCTGAAAACTATATCTACTTTTCATTCCAGAGTTCACGAAAATCTGAATGAAGTTATGCTTACTAGATTCAATATTATAAATCTAGGTAGGTCTAAGACTGTGAGCACTGCTGGGCAAAGCAGTTTCTTAGGGGAGAGAAGTTGTCCTGAAGGTGCACTTTTACCAACTCCTGGGTTGTTCTTGCCCTCACACCTGGACTCCTCTGTGAGGGCCTAACTCTGAGACCCACCCCATCCCCCTGCAGGTCTGAACGCCCTACCCTGCCCCACAACACATGTTGTTGGGCGCCAGTTCTTGCTTTTATCTTTCCTAAGTCAGGATCCTGTCTTCTGGTTGAAGTTGGGCCATGTCCCTGGAGAACCGTGGGAGCAACCTGTCTTGCTTTTCCTCTGCTGTCCGAATCAATCAGATCTCCTGCTAGAGACTGAATCAGGTTGAACAACAACTGCACTCTGACATGCTCAGTTGTCCTCCCCAGGACCGGGCTCCGATCTCTCTCGTGTCTAGTGAACAGGTCACCATCTGGTTCTTGGCCTTTAGGTTGCCAAAGTCACAGCCTGCCTCGTGGTGGACAGCACCAAAGTTTCCGCAGCACCTCTCACCTTTTGGTCAGTGAATGGGTACAACCCAGGACTGCAGGAAACAAAACCTCAGAGGTCAGTGTGTCCTGGGCGGGCCTTCCAGATGCACTGGTTTTAAATGATCTCTGATGATAAGGGAATATTATTGGAGAAACTGTAAAAATGTCAAAGTTCACGCAGAGAACTAGATATTTCCTCAGTAAGGAGAGAACACAGGAGTAGAAGACATACCGTTTACATGGGAGATCAGATGGGTGTGTGGTATTCTAAATATGTAGTGGCTTTACCCCCAATTCTTTTCACTTTCATCTAGCAGTTTTTGTCTTTTACATTTTACTATACTCATCATAGACAGAACCTAGCAGGTTGAAATGAGAAAGCACTCGGATAATTGAAAGGTACCCATGCCTTGGATTTGCAGGGCACTCAGCATCTGCTTCACCACCTCCGGGGATGGGCAGCTCATCACCTCACCAAGGAACAAATTCTAATTGTAGAAAGATCTAACTTTAAGGCACGGTTTTCTTATTACAGTAGAGATAAACTGTGTTGTCTGCATTAATAAAGAATAACATGATGAGTACTTAGATCCCAAGCATCCTGCTGGACTAGAATTTATGGCAAAAATAGACACGATCTTTGACCTCAACTTGTTAACAGACATGAGGTCTTCTGAGGAAGATAAACTTTGAAATGAATAATTAAATCATTTTAAAAATGATCAAGTTTATGCAAAGGATTTCAAGAGCACTGAGATGAGCACTGGCAAAGGTGTGGGACTGGTGGAGAGTCATGGTAAGTTTCACAAAGCAGGTGAGAGATAACCTAAGCCCTGAAGAAGGAATAGGAATTTTGCTGATAGAAGAGTATTAAAAACAAGCAGCTCCAAGGAAAGATCATTTTCAGGTATGTAGGGATTCTTTATGTGGCAGGTGACAGACTACCCAAATCAAGTTGACTGAAATCAAAATACAAATAGGTTTGCCTTCGGGTGTAGTCTTACCATGTTTCCAGCTCCATGTTTCTGTGACTGTCTCAGCTCTACATTCCTTCGTCCTCAGACTGGGTCTGCTCATAGCTGCAAAATTACAGTAACTATTTCAGGACCCACATGTGCCTCCCCCACACTCCAGGAAATGTGACCAAACTCTTAGAACTCATTTTTGCTGATTAGACCAATGGAGTTTTGTACCCATCTCTGAACTTTTGACTGTAGTTAGCATGGAATATAGGGTCGTGGCTGATGCTCCTTCAACAAAAGACAAGTTAACAAGGGAAAAGCATAACAAATTTATTTAACAAGGTTTTACATGGCACAAGAGCCTTCAGGAGTGAAAGCTCAAAAACTCAGGGAAAACTGTATTTTATGCTTCAAGGAAGAATGGATGTTCGGGTAGAAATGTCATTGGATAAAAAGAGTGTGATCTAATGGTAATGAAATAATGGGGGAAATCCAGAAAGCCCTGTATGTTCAGATTCTTCCTTTGGGTGTAGGGCAGGGCATCTGTCACATGAGAATCTTTAGAGGGAAGAGGGGAGAAGACCAGAGAGTGACATTCCTAAGTTTTATGCTTTGCTTTATGGGAGAGGAGTTCTAGATTCTATTACTCTGACCTTGAGGAAGATGAATTCTGGTTTTTTTATGACTTGCATCATGGGAAAAATGAGGGTGGGGGGAGATGTTGAGACAAGGTCAGAGAGAAAATCTTGCTTCTGATGCCCTTCTATTCTCCTTGGACTCAAAGTGCTTGGTATGCTAAAGTGACATGCTTTGGAGTGTCATTTTGTAAGCCTCAGTGGAGAGAGAGATCTCAAAGATTTCAGCCAATCAAGAATTGGAGGTGAGTCAATCACATCCTAATCATCCAGCAAAGATTGGGAGAGAGTTACTTTTCTCAAGGGGACATCAAAATACTGTTGTCAGGAACAGGGAGAATGGCTGGCAGGGGTGCAGTTAACAAAATCCTCTGTGAGAGGGCTAGAAAGCGTTTGTGTGATCTTACCATGGAGTTGGAGGATTTATAATTTATATTTGGAAGGTGGGGAGCATGTGGAGGCATGGCACTGATAAGATTTGAAGGAAGGCAGAAATCCTATGGAGAAGGAAAACGCTGTACTAGTTCAACATTGAGCTGAGGACAAAGAGCCTCAACACTGTCGTGGTTTAAAGAAGACAGAAATTATTTCTGACTCAAGTAGCAGGATCATGGTGGCTTTGCTCCACGTGATCCTTCAGAGATGGATTCCTTCTTTGCTCTTGTCCTGTTGGTCCAGCATCCCCGGGGGGCACTGATGTTGCATACATGGTTGAAGGTGTTCATGGGCAGAGGAAGGAGAGAAAGGTCTGGGCAGAAATTTTCTTTTAAATATATTGCTTCAGTTCATTCCATTGGTAAGAATCCAGTCACATGACCTCAGGGCCACAAGGGAAGCTGGGAAATGTAGTCTCCTGCTGGGATTGGGGTGGGGCTAAGGATTTGAGGGGCAAAGAACAATTTGTCACGGATAATAAGAACTCTGATAGAAGTATTTGGTAAACAAAGAGGTAGAATGAGATGATCAGATTTAGGTTCCAGAAATTGCACACGAATGTGAAAAGAATACTAAAGTGAGACAGAACTGTTAATCAAAAAACTATTGCGATCATTCAAGTGTGCAAAATTGAAGGTCTATGTGAAGTTTTCCTTGGAGATAAAAGAAGGGTTAAATTCTCTCCAAGACCTTTCCTCTTCTCGTTGCGTCAGTCTTCCATATAGCTGCTTGCTGCTGTGGGTCACCATTTCTGGAGAGTTCCAGGGAATTTTTTTAAATGAGCCTCCCCCCACACATGCACTAGTGGGTGATACTAAGTCACCAGTGCTGTTGGGAGCAGGGCAGAGCCATTCCTGTCGTAAGTATCACATGACAGTGTAGAGAGCAACCGATTTCTACTTCCTACATGACAAGATGGTGGTGTACGCCTGTAATCCCAGCACTTGGGAGGCTGAGGCAGGAGAATGGTGAGTTCAAAGCCAGCCTCAGCAATGGCAAGGCACTTATCAGCTCAGTCTCTAATAAAATACAAAAAAGGGCTGGGGATGTGGCCCAGTGGTCGAGTGCCCCTGAGTTCAATCCCTGGTACCATTAAAAAAAAAAAAAGGCTTAGGTAAAATAGTGTGTCCAAGAGGCTACGTGGCCTTGGGCAGGATCCTGGGTTTCTCTTACTTTCCACTTCTTAGTATGTAAACATGGGACTGACACTATCTGGAAGTATTGTGAGGAGTAATGAAATGATCTGTGTGACAGTCAGCAAGGGACACCGGTATTTGTCCTTTCCTATCCCATACTTATTTGTGAATTTGCCCTGTTCTTCAGAATGTTTCCATGCCCTAGCAGAGGAAAAGAGCTGGATCTTTTTACCTAGAGTCTGCTGCCTGGCCCTCTGCCCTACCTCAGGCTCATCCCCCAGGGAGCCTGGAGATTGGACACCCACACACTCCTCGCAGCTGGTGGAGGTAGCACATTAGAAATTCATTTTTTCCTGTCATAATAACAAAGTGCAGAGCGGCAGCCTGGGCATAGTTTTGTGTGGGAAAACCCACAGAAGGGCACAGCTGAAGGAAGCTGTGCTTTTCTCTGATATTTCTTGTTCAGGAAAGCTATCCTCAAAAGGACAAAAAAAAAAAAAAAAAAAAAAAAAAAAAAAGTTCCCTTTGACTGTCTCATTTCTAGGGGCAATAATTGTTCTGTCCTCACTCTCTGAGCCTGCTTCTGCTGAATGGTGGCACAAACTCCTCATCCAGCCTCTTGGGAGGGAAATTCCTTCACAGTAAGTCAAGTTCTCAGTAGAAGAGCAATAGCTCAGATAACTAGACAGGCTGGTGCCTTGATTTGCTTCTGAAAAAAATTTTCCCAGGAAATCAAATTCCTGTTGGTGGTGGCAATTTAATTGGAGAGACAATAAGGGAAGAGAAAGGAGAAACATTTTCAGAATAAATTAATGGATATAACCAGGTGATGTGCATGCGTGGATATGCTTATTGGTGGCTTTGCACACATGACTTCAGGTGTAGTGAAATGAACGCAGGAAATGAAGTCTAGGTCTTCCAGAGGCAAGACAAAACCCAGCTGTGCACATACTAACAAGTGACTGCTAGGGTAGTTTCCTTACCAGTAAGCAATGTTGTCTTTAAATGTACATGATAGGTCATATGGAGAAGTGGATATAACATTATAAGTTAGAACTAGTATCCTGGGTAACAAGTGATGCAGTGCTAAGATGTCTTCAAACACCAAGGCAATTTCAAGAAGGAAAGTGTTCCAGGACTTTTTGGGGATGTTTAAGCTGCTTTCTCCATTGGGCACAGAACCCTAGGGGTCTTAATATTTTTAGGAGCCCACAAAAATCTGTTACATTTCACCCAAAAGAGAAAAAAATGTTTAACAAGTTTAAAGTTTTATGACAACATATTGAGATTATTAAGATGGGCCCACAAATGCCAAAGTGACCAGAATCCAGAAAAAGATTCTGGCCCCCAAAAAAAGCCAAATTTAAAAAACCGAGCAAATACAAAAATTAAGGAAGATGAAATTAGTAAACTTTAAATGGAAAGTTGTATTCAGTAACTTATCAAAAATGAAATTGAATGACTTTTATGGAAAAACTATAGATGTCCATAGATGGATATATTATTATTTTTATTCATTTAACTTGACACTTCTTTTGTTGGTAATCTAGAATAAGCGAACACTAAATGCTCTTACCTTGCCATATCGTCTACCCCAAGTGTCCCCATCTTTTCCCTCAGCCTGGACATCCATTTAATCCCTCCATTGGGGGAATGAGCTAATGCCTCTGAGTTAGTTTCCTAAGTTCAGTGTCAACCAGCAGGGGTTGCTAGAGAGCAGTCCGGGTGATGTGCAGAAGTGATGAGGCATTTGAAGAGAAGCCCTCGAGGAAATCAGAACCTTGGTGGAGTTAGGGCTTGGAGTCCCCATACAACCCCCAAACTCTGATTTGCCACTAGAAAGCAAGTTGTTTGTGAGCTTAGAAATTAGGAAACACAACAAGCGGCATTTCTTGGTGTCTTTGTGAGCCCCACAGGTCCTCAGCTCTTGGGCTAGTTTCTCTGGTGGACCAATAACCTGGGGAGGAGATGGAGGTTGAGCCTTTGACTGTCCTCTCCTATGAGAACTCAGAGTCTGTCACTTGGTGAAATGCTGAGCCTCAGGCTGCTCTTAAAGGGTGTCAGTTTTGTGATTTCTGCTTATTTTTGACCAAGGTGAGAATTAATTTCCAACACTTGTCTGACTATAAATGGACCCCTCAAAGTCACTCAACTGACAACAAACAAATGGAAACTTCAGACAAGTTTTCTCACTGAGGATTTAACAAGATGCTGCTGGGGCTACTGCTGCCTGGGAACAATTTAAGCAAGGCGTCCCCTGAATGGCAGCCACTCTCAGTTAAGTGGCCAGTTTCGGGGAACTCAGTCTTGAAGTGGCACTTGCTGTTTTGCTGCTGCCTATTGTGTTCAAGAGCCGGGTTTTTTTTTTTTTTTTTTTTTTTTTTTTATTGGCCCGATTGTAAGTGTTTTGAATTTAAAAGACACCCAAATTCATTAAATGTGTGAAATGATGGGAAAAAAAGTGTGAAATTGTAACAGTCGGTTTGTAGTTGATTAATAGAAATCTCTTCTAACAATCCCCAGAACCTTCCGGGGGTCATTGGAACGGAGCAGCTGTAGAGACAGCAGGAGCGGCTTTGACACTGCCCAGTGAGGGCTGCGTGGAGTTCCAGACAAGTGGGTAGAGGCCCATGCACTCTGTACTCTGCCGGCCCCTCAGAGACAACTGGCTGCAAGGTCAAATGAATATGCAGATCAACCCGCAAGGTGCTGCCTGGCTCTTGGTCTTGAAGGGGGCTGTTTTAAAGATCCATTATGGTTTCAGAGTAGATGAATCACTTGGAGAAAACTGGCCACTTTGGCCCTGGGTAACTGTTTGCTCAGGGCCAATCTGATTTCTTAGCTTGACCATCTGTGCCACAAGCAGAGATTCATAATTTGATGTGTGGCAGCAACTTTGGGGTGTCTTGAAAAGGGCTATTTAATGAGCACAAGACTTGGCAATTGATTGGAATTTCCAGTTCCCCATTTGCCATACCTCCTCAGAGGCAGACAGGCCTTGACAGCGTCGAGGACGGGACAGTAAAAATTCTCCTTTCTTTTGGGGGAGTACATTTTTCCATAATTTTTTCTCTCTGCCCACCCAAACCTGTAGTGTCTTTTCTCTTTGAAACCCTGCTGCAGCCTACCATTCTGAAGTTAAAGGATTTTTGCCTGCGAAGAGGTACAAAGGAAACATCAAAGTAAATGTCCTCACAGTGACATAAGGATAGAATAATGGTGACCTAGCAGCTAGAGACTTGGCCAAATGCTGAAAGTAATTCACGCCACTCACTCACAATGGGGGATGTGTGACAATGATATATACCAGGAGACAAGGACAACCACTTTGCAGGGCTTCGATGCCCCACAAACCCAATTGTAGGCAGATCAATACTGTCATAAGACAATTATCAAAGACCATCAGCACATCATATTTTCATACCATAAACAGCTCAAGGCGCCAGGGATGGCTTTCCTACAGAAAGCACATAGCATAAATTTGAAGGGTGTGAAATTGACATGATTAATAATTATAGTTATTAGCACATGTGCCAGCTGCTCATGTATGGTTTATCCCTTGATTTATGGTGCCATAAATGCCCATCTCTCCCTCTGATGCCGAATCAAGGGGGCACACAACCGTGGGCAGAATGAGTCTTTCTCATTGCCAGGAGTTTCATCGCAAATAAAAGAAAAAAGTGGGCTGAAAATCTCCCTGGATCAGGAGACACCTCAGTGAGAGGGAAGCTGCCTTTTGTTTGCCTGGCTGCTTTATCGGCTGCTGAAACCTGTCTGCTCACTGTTCTTGAAGCCTTTGAAGTTTGGACTGCAACTAACAAGGGGCTATAGTTTTCCACCCCCTCCTCACTCTTGGAGCTGTTGCCAGGCTGCAAACAATCAGGATACATATTACAGATGAAACCACCAGAGCCAACAATGGAAGCAAAACCGAATCTTTGGGAAGCCAAAACTTAAAGCTTTTATCATCAGATGTAATTGGGGAGGAGTTTTCCTGGACTTTAATAAGTATTTTGTTGCATATGGTTATACATACATCTGGATATCAGTGGTATATTAAAATATATGTTCGAATCTAGTTCTTTGGCGATCATGGACTTCTTCAGGACAAAGAAACAACTCAGGAAAAGCCAAAATCTAAACATATGAATTTCCCTCACCATTAACTTCCCAAACCAAGAACTGTTAATATCAGTTGCTGCTTATGGCTCATACAATGTTAAATTACACGTTTGGGGGGAAAAAGAAGTCATAAAGGATAGCAACAAACATCTGTTTTTGCCATTTGAAGAATAGCTTTCTTTGGTTTTGGAGTAAGGACAAAACAGAGAAGGCAGAAAAGTTTTTTTTTTTTTTTTTTAATTTTAATTTGAATGTCATCACTCATTATTCAAGGACATTTATAGACATTAGAGAGGTAAATAAATATGTTAAAAGGAAATGCTTTCATAAAAGACAAAACTTAAAGCATGCATACCAAGTAGACATGTTCAACCTTGCTCAAGATAAATATAAATGTCCTTTGTAAATTTCCTGAACAGGCACCAGGAAATCTTGGACACTTTTCCTCTCCTTCCAGGTTTCTTGTTTCCCAACCTTCTGTCCTGGGCTGGCAGCCCCAGCCATCATGGAAGCTCGGCTTCAGGATTTTAGTACAGTGGGGGAGAGTTCTCAGCAATGGAGGCTGCCCCCCCACCCCCACCCCCGTCTTTCCTGAATTCACCTGCAGTAGCTCCTACTCCTGAACTAAGATAGGAGGATCATTCATGTTGCTAATAGATCAACTTTGACAGAACACTGGTATACTCATAAAACATTCAAAATGATGCTGACTATAGGTCGTTGGAAAGAAATCAAATTCCCAAGTATTAATCAGATGATGATTAGAATCCTCCATGAGAAACAGAACATAGACTCTTTGAAGGCAACAGAATTCTCAGCCATAGCTTGGGAAGTAAGTTAGGAAACACTGCCAAACAGTAGGTCTCTTAAACTAAAGCAAGTAACCCAAGAAACAAGGAAGTCCAGGTTGCTTGAAAAGAGATGTTTTAAGCAAGTAGTGCCCCCCCCCCAAAAAAAAAACACACACACAATTTTTTTCAACTAATGAATATGGATAAAAATAAGCAAGTCTCTAACCTAAAGCTCAGTAAGCATAAAGTAAGTGCTTCATATTTTAATTAGAAGGAAATTTACAATAGGAATACATTCTAAAGGAGTTATGAACTTAAGTGTACTGTTGCTACATACATCAAATTTATGTTATTAATAATGAATCTGAAGGAAATCATCATAGACACCCTCACTAAATATTATTTCTAACTTCAAGGAATATAAAAAGAGACATTTAAAAGTAAAAGATAATTTTTTAAAAATTAGAATAAAAAAATTAGAAAGAGTAGTGGGTCAAACAGAGAAAACTCAGTTCATGTTCTAAACAAACCAGAGTTTTAAATTTATGTTTTTAAAGAGTTATTTATTTGTAATGACGATGAGTCTGCTTGTTTACATTGTCTGATTAAGAATACAGATTTTAGTGACAGTAAAGAAAACTGTGACAGAACTGAGTAAATGGATAACTTTTCATGTGCCATAAATATCATTTTAATGTAAGAGGAAGAAATGTCAGAGTTGATACTAACAATATGTTCTATAACATACCAGTCTCCTGGTATAGACTCCTCAATTACTACTGGTCAAGGGGCCATTTCATATATTAACAAAACGTTTTAATCTATAAATTTAGGAACTAGAAGAGACTTTTTAAGTACCTTGGAAAGAGTGAATGAATAAAGTAATATTAATATTTGAAAAGTAAATAAAATCTGATAAACTTAAAGAAAAATATAATTTATCACAAGATTAATTATGAGTGATTTTGGTTTTGGCAACAGCTCTAAGAAAATAGAAGAATACCTACCCGCAAGAAGGTGAAAGAAAAAACTGGGTCCACATATGTCTTTGAATGAGAGTTTTCTGAAGGAGGAGAATCAGGGATGTGAACAGAGACCTGGAAACATGTATCAGGATATAAAATCAAGACTCGTGTCCACATCCACTCAGCACCTTTAACACATCCCTTCCCAGCCACGAGCCTGACACTGAGTCCCCATAAACAGTGCTCTGTGTCTGCATTCTAGAGATTCGTTGCTGCTCAAGCCCACTGCCATCCATTCATTAGTACCTGTTCGCTTTCCCTGACCTCCTATTTCATGTTGAACATGACTTTCCCACCTTCCCTTGACTCTGATTTTCATTCTTAGAGTTAGCGATCTCTTCACACTGAACCTAGCTGGAAGCTGCTTCCCCAGAGGGGAACTCAGATCTTTGGAAATTGTCGACATCCCCAAAATTATGTCATTTGCAGTAAGGTGGCTAAAATGATTTTTTTGGTAAGTGGCCATCCCTGTGTGCCCTCTGCTCTCTGCACCCCAGAAAACACTTTCTTAGGTTTCCTGATACCACCTACCACGTTTAGGTTAGGAGAGTGTGGGAGCAGCTGTCACTTGAGTGTTGGTAGCTTAATTATATTATTCACATATTCATGTTGTAACTTTGCGTCACACATGACATTTTGGTAGGTCCAAGATCTGGTCTCTGCAAAAGTAGAAGGACCCTGCCATTGTTTGATATGTCTTTTTTTGACCAAATGTCTATGACATCTGACCAAAGTGAATGGTCTGACTCTGTGAACTGTTCCTTACTTCTTGGTTGAAATTGCCATCATTTGGCAAGGTACTGCCAAAGTAACAGGCTTAATTCAGTTTTCTAAAAGGGAAACTTGCATTGAATAAATGTTTACCTGACTGCAGATTGATTCCTTTAGTCTAATCACCAGTTCATAACCATGCTCTGTCTGAAACTTATCTCTAACAGGACTTACTGACTGCCTCTTTGAGAGTCTAGGGCTAAGTCTCTATCAAGGACTTGAATGCCATTCATAGTGTCACCTTGAAATACTTTCCTAGAGAAGTTCAGTATCAGCTTCAAAGTCCACGTTACATTCTAGAGCCAAGCTTAGTAAGGTAGGTTTAATAAAACTGAACCTAAGCCATAGCTCAGATGTAATTTGGGGTGACAGAGAATGAATTAAATAGAACATCAATTCTGACACAATTGGCACATCACTGGAGGAACAGGTTTAGGATCCAAGTCAATCTCTTTGCACAGCCAATTTCCTTAAAAGCTGCCAGAGACCAACCTGTTAATGTTATTAAATGCTTTTGGAAGTTGAACTATACACATGTGGCCACAGAATATGCCAATCAACCAGGAGAGCAAGTGCTGTGGGGAAGGAGGGCAAGCCACCTGAGGGATGATGATAGGATGTAGAAAGAAGGGCAGGGAACTGAGAGTTAAACCACAGGCCTCACTGAACCCTAAAGCAGACCCACTGCTACTAACCTACATGGCACGCCAAGTGGCAGAAATGCTCTAGTTTCATTTGCTGCCTGCCCTTTGGTGCCATGTTCAGGAGAACCACTCCAACAGTTGTTTATTCTGGATGTTTTCAAATGTCAAGATATTAGCGTTATTTATCTGCAGTGTTCTGGATGTCCTTGAATACAAAGTCCATGCCTGCACCATGTTCCTTGTCTTGTGATTTAGAGGCAGACTCTTTGCTGCCATAGCTACCTACTACCTTGGTACAGATATGTGACCATCCTGAGGTGGCCATGTCCTCTCCTCTACTGTTCTTCTCAGAAAGATAATGATCCTGGTATCTTAAAAATGAAGTGGTGGTAAGCATGACAGAGCTATTCTATAGTCAAGGAAGGAAGGTTGATTGATAGTAGTTATAAGGAGCATGGTGACTCCAGTTACATTCACTTATACTTCCTCATTGGGTGGCCACAGGGGACCAGAGGTAGGAGGAGCTAAATGGAATTTCTGCACCTATAGAGGCTTTAGCTTTTCACACACTCTCCATTTCTTCCTTCTGGATGAGGTAAATGCTTTCTTGGTCCTCTGATCTTAGGGTGTGATGGTGTTTTCACAGAAGCTCTCATGTGCCTGAGGGAGCCAAAGGACCTTCTGTCACATCTATCTTCCCGTAGGCTAGACACTCATCTTCAGATGGCTGCCGACTATTCTTCTGGGAAATCCAGGAGGTCTTGCCGAGTTGGTTTATTTTACAGGTTACTGTTTGATCAGCTTCATCACATTTGCACAGCACCCTCAGAGAGAGCCGTCCAGATCCAAGGGTGCTGTGCAATGCACCCCTAATGATCTGGTTCATTGTTTCCCATTGCCTTAGCTTAAGGGAGGCATCAGGTCGCTTTACAATCGTGCAATTCCTCAACACTTCATAGTGTCACCATCTCATCAGGGTTTTCAGAATCCATGAAGGTATCAAAGTAAAGTTTTCTTCTTTTTGCTTGGTCTTGTCCCTTATTCAACTTCCCTTAAAGTAATTGATCTAAAGTCCATTCCATGACATCTTCACGGATTCTCCCTGCATTGTAGATTTGAACAGAATTCAGTGTGATGTCCAGGCTAAAGTCCAAACTATTCTACATGTTAATCATTCTCCCAGAAGAGCAACTGAAGTCAGAAACAACATAAGAGAGTGAGGAGGTTGTGATTGAGACACCAACTGACCAAACAGCAAATGACTAATAGCATAGCAAAACACCCTTTCATTGCCCTGGTGGAGTATAAATTAGTAAACACTAGTAAGACTTCAAGACAAATATTTTATTTTTAGATTGGCATGAAGAGTAGAAATGAGAAAATGTATCCTCATATCCCTGGGATGTGTGTATGGGGACAGGTGGGAAGAAATATAGTGTATTATCTTAACCCTGATGATTGTGCCCTTTGATGAAATGTTCTGCGTTAGTCCATATATATCATCAGTCATGATGCTTTTCCCTTTATTCAGAAAGGAAGCAAAAGTTTTCTTCAAAACCCACCTATTAGCAACCTGCTATTAACTCTTCCTGTATTAGCTCTTACTTGAACCATAGCATTTTTTAAAATGGGAAAGAAATGTTTCACTTCATTTTTCAATCTATTCTTGCTAAGTTTAATTTACTTCTACCTCTTGTGCAATTGAAAAGCAAAATTGGAAAATGCATTATCAATTTTGGGTCACTGAGAAATCATTTAATGAACTGCTGTTCAATTCTTTTAATAGGTTTATTCTAACCATGGAGCGCCAAATACTCTAGGTCTAATCAACAAGTTCCTTTCAGGTCATCGTAAAGAAATTTGCTGGGTAAATGAGACGGATAAACCATAACTCCCATCCTGAGCTGTTACCTTATTCATAGTATGACAGGCAGCCAGCAAGACCAGCACTTCCCTGAGCCAGTTTCTAGCATTCCTGTCAGCTATGAAGCATCATCAATTTCTAGCCTCACAGAGAGGTAGGTCCAGACTAGGGCAGCATATGGTTTTAACCATTTCATGCATGTAAAGAACACATGGTCATATTGGATCAAGTCCTTCATTTAACCCAGAATCTCCAGCTGTTTATGTGAATGACTAGGTGTCTTCATGGGTGTTTATAAAGAAGGGGGATGAGGAATGAGCACCCCCCAATTCTTTTTGTACTTGGGATTGAATACAGGGGTGTTTGACCAATGAGCCACAGCCCATGTTTTGTTACTATTGTTTTGTTTTTAATTTTGAGACAAGGTCTTGCTAAGTTGCTTAGGACTTCACTGAAGTTGCTGAGGCTGGCCTTGAACTTGAAATCTTCCTGCATCAGCTTCCTTGAGCCGCTGAGATTGCAGGAGTATGCCACCTCGCCTGGGAGCATGCCCATGATTGCCTTTCCTACACAGAGAATTCCTACTCTCCCTCCATTCAAAGGAAAACTACTTTGACTCTCTTCCTTCTAATCTAGCAGCTGGCACACAACACTAGTATAAAATTGGCCCCACTAGAACTATTTGCTTTATTGGTGAGTTTTTTCCAGCACTGAATCCTGGTAGGACAGGGAATGCCTCCTGTTCCTTTCTAAATCCCCAGTCCATAACACAGTAGGTATATTTCTCTCTTATGCACTTCCCACTTCGCATGTCTTTCAAACTTTTGGCAAATCTTCTCTTTGACCCATTATTTCCCTTTGCACATTTTCTTTTACAAAAACAAAAAAAAACAAACAAACAAACAAACAAAAAACCCACCTCAGCGTTGTTTCTAATCAGAGAATATAAATGGACAATTGACTACCATTGTTATTTATTTTAGTCTGAAACAGAATAAAGAAATTTCTACATTTAAGTCTTTTTAAGGTGTTGCATTAAATAAATACAGCTGAAACTACATATGTGCTAGTAAATCAATGTGGTCACAACTAAAAAAAAAAAAAAAAAAGAAACAAAAAACAAACAAACAACAAACAAAACCCAGCAGAGATGCCAGTGTTAGATAAAGGCAATTTACCACAGCTGGGATCATATTTACTTAAGTGAAGGGGGAATTATGATAAATTAATAGGTTCAAATATCCACTATAGTAGATTGCGTTTAGTCAGGAATATTGCTATTAAGTGAGAAATTGAATTTCAGCATTTAGCCTTATTACAAATTGACATTAGATTTTCCCCATAAGAATAAAAGAGATACCCTTAACATTTTTGATTGTGTGAAAAGAAACATTAATCTTTATGTCTTTTAGGTATTTTTACCATGATACTTTTCTATTCAAGCCATTTTCCAAAGAAGACTATTTATGTTGAAATGGGCATCTGCTCAGCTCACCCATTTCAAAACAAAAATTTGCATAATCTGTATTTGCATGGCAGCAAGTGGGTGGAGTTTAGGCAAGTGCACAGATGAACATAAAAATCAAATATGGGCAGGAGGAAACTCAATTTCATTATAAAAAACCATGTTTGTTTAAACATAAAAAAGCTGTGTAAACAACCCAAATGTGTTTGCAGTAGTTTAGCCTACAAGGCTCCCATTTTGTTCTCATCCTTTTAGCGCCCAGTCCAACGAATGCAAATAAAGTTCCCAGGGGACTTCAATTTAAAATTTAATTCTATAAAAATATAGTAGGATAGAAAATCCATGGATGGGATAGAGTGTGCCGTCTGGAAATAAGAAAAAAGTCAAAGACAATGACGGGCCAAAGATATAATTAGAGATTTTTTTTTTTTAAATATTCAAGCTGTCAGAAAATGAAGAAAAGTATAAACAAACAGAAAAGAGGTTTTAAAACTAAGACTTAACGAAATTAGTGGTGGAATTAAGTAAGACTAGTAGAGAAAATGGCATGGATTGACTATAGGCTTAGCAAGAATAATTTAGGAAAACAGCATCCCAATAACAAAGAAATGGAAAGAAAAAGATCATGAAAAAGGATTTTATTTTTTTGGTTTTTTGTTTTTGTTTTTGTTTTTTTGTTTTTAATTAACAAACCTTTTGGTACAAAAAGAGTGCTAATCTTGGTCATGTCTAAACAGATCATTAGACCCAAGAAGTAAGAGTCTTAACACTTTAGAAGTATAGTTCATATTTTGTGCACTTGAATGTTACTAACTGTGTTGACAACTGTGGTCAGCAAGCAAGACCATAATGTTGGGTCTATCATAACACAAACTGGGTATTAATGGAGCCATTAATCACCATCAAAACTGTATTAGGAGTGAAGATAGCCAAAGAGAGCTTAACTGACAGCAAGTGGCCGTAAACCTGTCCAAAAACTAATTTGATTACCATCATACCAGCATCTGTGCCACTTATGAGGGTTCATTTTTTTGATGAAATTAAGTAGACAAGT
This sequence comes from Tamias sibiricus, assembly GCA_025594165.1. Taxonomy (NCBI): domain Eukaryota; kingdom Metazoa; phylum Chordata; class Mammalia; order Rodentia; family Sciuridae; genus Tamias; species Tamias sibiricus. The sequence goes on along the minus strand of CM046666.1, from coordinate 122,614,199 downwards.
CATTCATGCGTATAATAGACATCTAAATCATGGTAAACATGTTGCTGGCAACTGAAGTAGTTAAAGAAAGTGTGGGATTGTTTTGGTGTCTGAATATAGAACCAACTCAATGGAAAAGTGTCTTTTGCACAACAGTTGGGTACAAAAAATGCCATCAAAGGAGCTTTGGATGAAGCCAAACGTCAAGTGGGAAATAGATGGATTCAAAGTCAGCTGGTGAGATTCAGGGAATGTTGCTTGTTTACGGGAAGGAATGGTTTGCCAGAATAAACTCTCACTCTTTATGGGTCATAAATGTTCCCAGCAAACAATCTGTTTTATCTGGAGACAGTTGGATCTGTTAGGTTTGAGTCCTGACAGATGGAATTATGGGATGTCATAGTTAATGACAGTCTAGAGAGAGGATGCCTGAAAAGTACATCCTTAATAAGGGAAGAATGGCTTGGTTACAAAGAATGACTAGGTTCCACCCATTTTTCTCCCCCTTTCCCCTCCCCCCCTCTCCTGCTAGGCATTTTTAAAGAATCCAGAATTCCTTATACAATTCATGCTCATATAATTTTGTCTTAGGACCAATGTATCTTCACATTCTGCGTAGTAATATTCTATTCCTTGAGTGAAAGGGTATCCCTTTCCAAAGATTTTAAATTATTCACATTATTAGAGGATTGATACTACCTATTGATATGGATTTTAAAGGAATGCATTCTAGTATTTAACTTACAGAGAAAAAAATTCACTTGAAAATACACTTTATACTTAAAACCATCAGATACTTATGAATATATAAGGAGAAGTTCATTTTAGGCACATGGAATTAAAAAAAAAATTATGATCACGTTTGTGTACCCTGTGTGTTAAAAATCTGACTCCCGCTTGCTCAGTACTCTTGTCCTTTGAGACAAAGCTGCAACTCTGCACACATGTCTATTTGCTATATTGCCACACATATGTGCAAAAGCTTTGAAGATAAACAAACTTGAGAAACCGGAAATATTTCTTTGGATACCGAGACTGAGGGCACTTCCCCCATGAACATCTCAGAACAAAACCAGCAGAGTGGCTTTTCTCTCTGGCCTCTTGGAAACAGGGCACTGCCAACACCAAACACCTTGTGGCTGCTTTGAGGAAGGCTGAGCGGCGGGAAGCAGCTCTGTTCACAAGCTGATGGCTTGTAGGCCTCTGCATCTTACCTGAGTTTGCAGATGGGCCATTTCCCAGGCGGGCCTGGCCAAACACTCCTCATTAATCATGGCTTAAACCTCTCTCAGTGGGGAGACCTCAGGTTAGACATCATTTGGAAACAAATTGGGTGAAAAATAGCTCTGACAATAAGGAGCCCACATGGAATTCCCCTGTGAGGGCTTCAGCAGTGTGAAAACAGGCTCTTCCAAGACACTAAATGATCTGTCAGTTAGCGAATGACATTATAATCCAGTTTTGTGTCATATGCAGCTTTGAGCAGTCACGATGAGCTCCGGGCTTTGCTGCTGTTGTGATTCCAACCCTCGAGGCTCAGGGCATTTACAAAGTGTGTTTGGATTGAGAACCAAAAAGATTGTGTGCGTGTGTGTGTGTGTGTGTGTGTGTGTATTATATATAGCAAGTTCATGTACACGAAGGTGCACAACAGCAAAGTACCTCACCATATGCTGCCTTACTAAAAATATACTTGCTCAAATATCCTGGTGGAACAAGGAGAGCCCCAAGGGTATAAGCCCTAAACAGAGTGATTCTATATGATATTTTTAAGAAAGCAAAAACCTGGACTCATGACAACATGATTTATCCTCTGATGAGAAAAACTCAACGACTTTTCTTCAAATGCAGTCCAAGCTTAAGCTTAAGAGCCTTGGGATAAATTTACTGTTTTTGAGGTTATTTATTTATTTATTTATTTTTTCATAAAAGTAACTGTATACTTGCCTTAAAGTGACAGATGGCCTTCCCACCACATTTTAACCATTATTTATACCCACAGATTGCATCGGAACTGACTTTAAACCAATGTATTTTGTCTTTCGTCGGTTATAATTCTCATCCTAGGTTGATCTAGTGGGGAAAACAGAAGACAAATGCCCACCCGTGTACTCTTGGCAACAGGATTTCGTTTATAAAAAAAAAAGTCCTTTCCAGGGCACAAACCTAGGTCCTTTTCATGTCCCGAGTATGCTCACTTAGGCAGTATCCTTCTCCTGGGAAGTGCAGGTCTGTGTGGGCTGGGGAAGGCCACAAGGGCTATGCCCGAACACGGGATTGTCATCACCCAGAGAAACATGGGCACCCCATCACATGCCCATGTTCCTCAGTTGATGCACAACCAACCCATTTCTCTCCCCTCCAGAAAGTTTCAGCTGGGTGTGAAAGTTGTCTGCTTTCAATCATAAGTCCCAGAAGACCTTCTCTGAGTTAACTCTTGAGGGTCCCTGGGGGTTAGGGATCCCTCCATTTTCTTATTGCTTGACCTAAAGACATGCCTGTGAAGGATATTCCCCGGCTTACCCCTCTAAGGGGGGCCTAGCATGACATATTTTAGCAGTTTAGCCTTTAGAAGTTGTAGCACTTTTTATACTTACTTGATGCGAGTTCCAGAGCCTGTGTTAACAATGGCGATCATTGACATGAGCGTTTAGTTGGGGTTTTGAAGCACAAGCAGGTAAGTAGAGCTAGGGCCTGTTACAGGACTCAGTGGTGGTAGACCCGAGTCCATGGCTGGGCAGAGAGTTGCCAGTTAGTAGCAGAAGACAAATAAAAATGGGACATTAATAGGGTCACTTGCTTTGGATGATTCGAAAAATAATACACTTGTTTTTGAGCTGATCTAGCTATTTTACTTGGCACTGCAGACTTAGCTGTTTATTCCCTTGTAGATCTTTCTTCTCTCCATTCTTTTGGTGGCGGGTGTCCAGCCCGGGTCTCCTCTATGCACTCCAAACTCTATTTGTGCAATTCCAACCACCTATTATTGGATATCTCCACTTGGCTGTCACAGAGGCATTTCTAATTTAATATGTCCAGCATTAAATTTCTTATTTCTTTCCCTTCACAGTAAATGATATCATGATAATACAGTTATATGAGCTAAAGAACTAGAAATCATATTCCCATTCCTTACCCCTTCCTGTCAATCTATTGGTGGCTTTGACTTTTCCCCTTCCTAAATCCCATGGGAATCTCTCCATTTCTCACTGCAGTAGATGGAAAAGGGGACACTTTTTTTTTTTTTTTTTTTCAATAATGATAACACTGGGGGGATTGATTGCCTTCTACAAGCTTTAGCATTTTGCAAATCCCTCAAAATTTCTGCATAGCCCAAGAAAAAAGGAGAGGTTAAATTATCAATCAACTTAGGTCAATCTTTGCCACCTGGTAGAAAATATAGACTTATAATAAACATTAAATCAAATTTTAAAAAGTGCCATAATATCCTTGCGTACTTAAACTTATGGAATAAGGCTTATATTTACTGCAAAAGCAACTTTGGATTGTGGGGAGAAATGCTTTCACTCCAAGCCACTCCAGGAAATCCAACTTGAAAATCACAAGAGAAAATGGGAAAGGAATTAACATTTATTGAATTTATTGAACCACTGCTATGTGCTAGGCACTGTAGTAGATTTTACTGTGATTTTCTTATTTAATTTTTATGACATCACTATGAAGTTAGTGATATATACATAGTCACATCCCCAGCCCTTTTTATTTTTTATTTTGAAACAGAGTCTCACTAAGTCACTTACGGCCTCGTTCAATGAGGAAACAAGAGGCTGAAGCAAACTGTCCAAGGTTGTCTTCATTCACTCTTTTATTAATCTATTTACAAGTATTGGTTGTCTACTTCTGCCAGGTAGTTTTACCAAGCTCTGGGGATAGAGTGGTGAACAAGGTTACCAATCCTCTGTTCCCAGATAACATATTCTAGAGGCAGGAGCCAGATAATACAGTTTATAAATAAACATATCCATAAAGTAATTGCAGAATGGCAAACTAGTGAAGAAAGGGTAGGAAGCTAATAAGATTGCTGGGAATGAGTTGAAGGAGTGTGGATACTTTACCTGGGTGATTACAGAAGACCTTGCTGAGGAGATTTCAGAACAATAAAGAAGAAGCAACCATATAACAATATGGAGGAATCCTGTTAGGAGCAGAGGGAAGAAGAGATACAAAGGTCCTGAGGTGGCAATAAGCATAGCATATTTATGGGACCAAAAAACTAATGCGACTGTTCCACCATGAATAATGGAGAGTATGGTCAAAAGTATATTCCTTTTCATACAAGTATGCAAACGTATGGGCCTATGTCATATTTTTTATTAGCATTGAATAATAGGGATTTACTTGGTAAGTTTTCTCTATCTTCCTTTTGTGTGTGTGTGTGTTACTAGAAATTAATCTCAGAGGTGCTATACCACTGAACTATATCTCCAGTGCTTTTTACTTTTTTAAATTTTAAGACAGAATCTTGCTAAGTTGCTGAGACTCGCCTGGAATTTGCTATCCTCTTGCCTCAGCCTCAAGAATAGATGGGACTACAGGTGTGTCACTGCACCCAGCTGTTTCTTCATAATGGAAGATTTTTTGCTCTCGAATTACTTACTTTCACAAGTAATTGTGGGATAAAATGTCTTATTCCAATGGCCTAAAAGGTCAGGGGAATTAAGAGATTAAATGCAAACAGTTTTGATATATTTAGAGTTAGTTATATAGACTAGGAGGGAAAGAGGGTAATAAATACTAATTGCAATCAGAAATTAGAAAGCTACCTGCATTTGTCTCTTCCCATATGCAGTGTGTGGAAACCTGGCCTTCTCCATCTGAGTTTGTTACCTTTTTTTTTTTTTTTTTAAACAATTTATTGCATTTACTTAATTAATAAATTTTTAATTTGTTCTTTGTAGTTATACATGACAGTAGGATCTATTCTGACATATTTATACAAACATGGAATATATCATTTTTTAGAATTTTCTTTTATTTTAAATCATTTATTTAAAACTCAAACTTAAGAGTAAGCCTACGAAAACAATATACTTAAAGTACAGCATTGGATTATTTTATGACATTTCTTAAAAATACATTTTGTTCAAACACTTTTTTTTTTGTTGTTTTTATATAAAGTATTTTTACAACAAGTGTGTCTTCATACATGTATTTAGGGTAATCATGGATAACTCAGTCTGCCATTATTCCTACCCCCTTGCCCCCCTCCCCTCCCTTCCCCCTCTTTGTACTATTTAAAGCTCTTTCATTCCTCTCATTCCCTCTCTCTTGCCTTTATAAATTAGTATCTTCCTATCAAAGAGATCATTTGACCTTTGGTTTTTTGGGATTGGCTAACTTCACTTAGCATTATTTTCTCCAACTCCATCCATTTACCTGCAAATGCCATGATTTTATTCTCTTTTAGTGCTGAGTAGTGTTCTATTGTGTATATATACCAAAGTTTCCCTATCCATTCATCTGCTGATGGGCATTGGAGTTGGTTCCACAATCTAGCTATTGTGAATTGTGCTGCTATAAACATTGATGTGGCTGTGTCCCTGTAGTAAGCTGTTATTAAGTCTTTTGGGAATAGGCCAAAGAGTGGGATAGCTGGGTCAAATGGTGGTTCCATTCCAAGTTTTCCTAGGAATCTCCATACTACTTTCCTGATTGGCTTCACCAATTTGCAGTTCCACCAGCAATGTAGAGTGTGCCTTTTTCCCCACATCCTCGCCAGCATTTATTGTTGTTTGTTTTTTTGATAGCTGCCATTCTGACTGGAGTAAGATGAAATCTTAGAGTTGTTTTGACTTGCATTTCTCTAATTACTAGAGATGTAGAACATTTTTTCATATATTTGTTGATGGTTTGTATATCATCTTCTGAGAAGTGTCTGTTTAGGTTCTTGGCCCATTTATTGATTGGGTTATTTGTTTTTTTGGTGTTAAGGCTTTTAAGAGCTTTATAAATCCTTGAGGTTAGTGTTCTATCTGATGTGCTTGTGGTAAAGATGTGCTCCATTCTGTAGGTCCTCTATTCACCTCACTGATTGTTTATTTTGCTGCGAAGAAGCTTTTTAGTTTGAATCCATCCCATTTATTGATTTTTGGTTTTAGTTCTTGCACTATAGGGGTCTTATTGAGGAAGTTGGAGCCTAAACCAACATGAGGGAGATTTGGGCCTACTTTTTCTTCTGTTAGGTACAAGGTCTCTGGTTTAATTCCTAGGTCCTTGATCCACTTTGAGTTAAGTTTTGTGCATGGTGAGAGAAAGAGATTTAATTTCATTTTATTACATGAGGATTTCCAGTTTTCCCAACACCATTTGTTGAAGAGGCTGTCTTTTCTCCAGTGAACATTTTTGGCACCTTTGTCTAATATAAGATAATTGTAGGTGTGTGGGTTCGTCTCTGTGTCTTCTATTCTGTACCATTGGTCAACTGGTCTATTTTGGTGCCAATACAATGCTATTTTTGTTACTATTGCTTTGTAGTACAATTTAAGGTCTGGAATAGTAATGCCACCCGCTTCATTCTTCTTGCTAAGAATCACTTTGGCTATTCTGGGTCTCTTATTTTTCCAGATGAATTTCATGATTGCTTTTTCTATTTCTATGAAGAATGATATTGGGATTTTGATTGGTATTGCATTGAATCTGTATAGTGCTTTTGGGAGAATGGTCATTTTGACAATATTAGTTCTACCTATCTATGAACAAGGTAGATCTTTCCATCTTCTAAGACCTTCATTAATTTCTTTCTTTAGTGTGATGTAGTTTTTCATGTAGAGGTCTTTCACTTCTTTTGTTTGTTTCCCAAATATTTTATTTTTTGAAGGCTATAGTAAATGGGGTGGATTTCCTAGTTTCTCTTTCTGAGGATTTGTTGTTGATGTACAGAAATGTCTTTGATTTATGGGTATTGATTTTATATCCAGCTACATTGCTGAATTCATTTATTAGATCTAGAAGATTTCTGGTGGAACTTTTTGGATCTTCTATGTATAGAATCATATCGTCTACAAATAGTGATAATTTGAGTTCTTTTTTTCCTATCCGTATCCCTTTAATTTCTTTCGTCTGCTTAATTGCTCTGGCTAGGGCTTCAAGAACTATGTTAAATAGGAGTGGTGAAAGAGGGCATCCCTTTCTTGTTCCAGTTTTTAGAGGGAATGCTTTCAATTTTTCTTTATTTAGAATAATGTTGGCCTGGGGCTTAGCATAGATGGCCTTTACGATGTTGAGGTATGTTCCTGTTATCCCTATTTTTTTTCTAGCATTTTGAACATGAAGGGATATTGTATTTTGTCAAAATCTTTCTCTGCATCTATTGAGATGATCATATGATTTTTATCTTTGAGACTGTTGATGTGATGAATTACATTTATTGATTTCCTTATATTGAACCAACCTAGCATCCCTGGAATGAAGCCCACTTGATCATGATACACTATCTTCTTGATATGTTTTTGTATTTGATTTGCCAGAATTTTATTGAGAATTTTTGTATCTATAGTCATTAGAGATATTGGTCTGAAGTTTTCTTTCTTTGATTTGTCTCTGTCTGGTTTTGGAATCAGGGTGATATTGGCCTCATAGAATGAGTCTGGGAGCGTTCCCTCTTTTTCTATTTCATGAAATAGTTTGAGAAGTATTGGTGTTCATTCTTCTTTAAAGATCTTGTAGAACTCAGCTGTGTATCCATCCGGTCCTGGGCTTTTCTTGGTTGGTAAATTTTTTATGGCATCCTTTATTTCTTTGCTTGAAATTGACCTATTTAAATTGTGTATATCATCTTGATTTAGTTTGGGCATATCATAAGTCTCTAGAAATTTGTTGATGCCTTCGTTATTTTCTATTTTATTGGAGTATAAATTTTCAAAATAATTTCTAATTATCTTCTGTATTTCTGTAGTGTCTGTCGTGATATTTCCTTTTTCATTGTAGATATTGGTAATTTGTGTTTTCTCTCTTCCTGTCTTTGTTAGCATAGCTAAAGGTCTATCAATTTTATTTATTTTTTCAAAGAACCAACTTTTCATTCTGTTAATTTTTTCAATTTTTTTAGTTTCAATTTTATTAATTTCAGCTCTGATTTTAAATATTTCCTGTCTTCTACTTCTTTGGGGGTTGATTTGATCTTTTTTTTTTTTTTTTTTTTTTTTTTGTGGTACCAGGGATTGAACTCAGGGGCACTTGACCACTGGGCCACATCCCCAGCCCTTTTTTGTATTTTATTTAGAGACAGGGTCTCACTGAGTTGCTAAGTGCCTCACCATTGCTGAGGCTGGCTTTGAACTCGCGATCCTCCTGCCTCAGCCTCCCAAAGTGCTGGAATTACAGGCGTGCGCCACTGCGCCCGGCTTGATCTTCTTTATCTAGGGCTTTGAGATGTAATGTTAGTTTATTTATTTGTTGACTTTTTCTTTTTTGAAGGAATGAGCTCCATGCAATGAACTTTCCTCTTAGTACTGCCTTCAGGGTGTAACAGAGATTTTGGCATGTTGTATCGTTGTTCTCATTTACCTCCAATAATTTCTTAATCTCCTTCTTGATGTCTTCTTCAACCCATTGATCATTCAATAGCATATTATTTAGTCTCCAGTATTAGTGTAGCTTTTCTTTCTTTTTTTATCATTGATTTCTAATTTCATTCCATTATGACCTGATAGAATGTGGTAGTATCCCTACTTTTTTATATTTGCTTAGAGTTGCTCTATAGCATAATATATGGTCTATTTTTGAGAAGGATCCATGTGCTGCTGAGAAGAAAGTGTATTGGTTCATTGATGGGTGATATACTCTATATATGTCAGTTAAGTCTAAGTTATTAATTGTATTATTGAGTTCTATGGTTTCTTTGTTTAACTTTTGTTTGGAAGACCTATCCAGTGGTAAAAGAGGTGTGTTAAAATCACCTAGAATTATGGTATTGTGGTCTATTTGATTCTTGAACTTGAGAAGAGTTTGATTGATGAATGTAGATGCTCCATTATTTGATCTATGATTCCCTTAAGCAGTATGAAATGTTCATCTTTATCTCTTTTGACTAACTTTGGCTTGAAGTCTACTTTATTTGATATAAGGATGGAGACCCCTGCTTGCTTACGTAGACCATGTGAGTGATATATTTTATCCTATCCTTTCACCTTCAGTCTATGGGAGTCTTTTCCTATGAGATGTGTCTCTTGAAGGCAACAAATTGTTGGGTCTGTTTTTTTAATCCAATCTATTAGCCTGTGTCTTTTAATTGGTGAGTTTAGGCCATTAACATTCAGGGTTATTATTGTGACATAATTTGTATTACCAGTTTTTTTTTTTTTAATTATTTTTGATATTTAGTTTGACTTGGTTTTTCCTTTGGTTGGTTTTTACCTTTATTGTAATTCTTTCCTTTGCAGATTTTCATTATTATTTTTCATTTCCCCCTCATGAAATATTTTACCAAGAATGTTCTGTAGAGCTGGCTTTCTTATTGTAAATTCTTTTAGCTTTTGTTTAACATGGAAGGTTTTTATTTCATCCTCAAGTCTGAAGTTTAATTTTGCTGGATATAAAATTCTTGGTTGGCATCCCTTATCCTTTAGAGCCTGGTATATGTTGTTCCAGGCTCTCCTGGCTTTGAGGGTCTGGATTGAAAAATCTGCTGAGATGCGAATTGGTTTTCCCTTATAGGTAATCTGACTTTTCTCTCTTGTAGCCTTTAAAACTCTATCTTTATTTTGTATGCAGACATTTTCATTACAATGTGCCTTGGTGTGGACCTGTTGTAATTTTGTACATTTGGCGTTCTATAGGCCTTTTGTATTTGATTTTCAAATCTTTCTTCCTGCTTAGGAAATTTTCTGATATTATTTCATTGAAGAGATTGTGCATTCCTTTGGTTTGAATCTTCCATTCTTCCTGCTTAGGAAATTTTCTGATATTTTTTCATTGTAATGAGATTGTGCATTCCTTTGGTTTGAATCTCCACACCTTCCTCTATTCCAATAAATCTTATATTTGGTCTTTTGATGGTATCCCATAGTTCTTGGATATTCTGTTCATGGTTTCTTACCATCTTCACTGTGAGGTCAACTTGATTTTCAAGATTATATATTTTGTCCTCACTGTCTGAGGTCCTATCTTCCAAGTAGTCCAATCTGTTGGTGATGGTTTCTATTGAATTTTTTAAGTGGCTTACCGTTTCTTTCATTTCAAGGATTTCTGTTTGTTTTTTTCTCAAACTATCCATCTCTTTCTTGAAATAATCTTTTGCTACCTGTATTTGTTCTCTTATCTCTTTGTTGGTGTAATCGATGGTTGCCTGTATTTGATCTCTTATCTCTTTGTTGGAGAAATCAAATTTTGCCTGTATCTGTTCACTTAGGTTGTTTTTAAAATCCCTTATCATTTTAATTATGTAAATCCGGAACTCCTTCTCTGACATTTCACCTACTGTGCTTTCTATGGTTTCTATTGTTGTATTATCTTGGTTTCTTTGGGGCATTTTCCTCCCTTGTTTCTTCATGATGTCTATGTATTTTCCTCTCTTGCAAGGTAAGCCTGAAGTATTACAGCTTCTGCAGCAGGGCCCTTCCACAGGGTGGAGCCTGCAGTTCCTGGTCCTAGTGATGGCATGAGCTGGTGGTCCGGTGGGCTAGTGGCTGGGCTGCTCCTTCCAGCAGGTGTCTACTGCTTGTTCTGTTCACAGCTGGGCAGGTCGCAGTTTCCTAGGGAATGGATGGGGCCCTTCCTCTGGTTCGGCCCTGTCTGCAGCGGGGACCTGCTATTCCCAGCCCCGGAGGCGTTGGCGGCATTAGCCAGCAGCCAGGCAATCTGGTGGCTGGGCTGCTCAGAATATATCTTATTCTAATTAGGATCCCAGTCTTGTGGATGTACATTATGTTGAGATTCACTGTGGTTTATTCATGTATGTACATACAAAACTTATGTCAGATTAATTCTACTCTCAGTCCAAGTCCTCCCTCCACCCCACTTCCCTTCATTCTCCTTTGACTAATCAACTGAACTTCTATTCTCCACCCCTACCTTGTTGGTTAGCATCTGCATATCAAAGTGAACATTCAGTCTTTGGTTTTGTGGAACTGGCTTATTTCACTTAACATGATAGTCTTTAAATCCATCATTTACTGACAAATGTCATAAAGTCATTCTTCTTTATGGCTGAGTAATACTCCATTATATATATCACAATTTCTTTTTCCATTCATCTGTTGATGGGCATCAAGTTTGGTTCCATAGCTTAGCTATTGTGAATTGTGCTGCTATAAATGTTGATCTGGTTGTGTTACTGTACTGTGTTGATTTTCAACTCCTTTGGATATACCAAAGAGTGATATAACTGGTTCAAATGGTGGTTCCATTCCTCAAAAAATCTCCATGCTGCTTTCCAGAGTGGTTGCACTAATTTGCAGCCCCACCAACAATGAAGAAGTGTACCATTTTCCCCACATCCTTGTCAACATTTATTGTTACTTGTATTCTTGTTAATTGCCATTCTGACTATAGTAAGATGAAATCTCAATGAAGTTTTAATTTGCATTTCTATAATTGTTAGAGATGTTGGAAAATTTTTTCATATATTTGTTTGACTGTTCATATTTCTTCTTTTAAGAAGTTTTTTATTGCTGTTGTTGTTGTTTTGTTGTTTTGTTTGTTTGTTTGAATACTTCTTATTCTTTAGGAGTCTTTTTGAGGAAGTTGGTTCCTATGCTGACATGATGGAGAGTTGGGCCTACATTTTCTTCTAGTATGTGCAGGATTTCTGGTCTACTTTTTAGTCTTTGATCCACTTTTGAGTTGAGTTTTGTTCAGGATGAGAAATAGTGGTTTAATTTCATTTTTCTCGATATGGATTTCCAGTTTTACCAGCACTGTTTGTTGAAGAGATTATCTTTTCTCCAATATATATTTTTGTTGCTTTTGTTTAATATGAGATAATTGTGTTTATGTAAATTTGTCTCTGTGTTTTCTATTCTATTCTATTGTTTTTCACACCTGTTTTAGTGCCAATACCATGCTGTTTTTGTTACTACGGTTTTGTAGTATAATTTAAGAACTGGTATTGTGAAGTCTCCTGCTTTACTTTTCTTACTAAAGACTGCTTTGGTATTCTGGACCTCTTATTTTTTCAAATGATTATGACAACTTCTTTTTCTATTTCTATGAAGAACATAATTGGGAAATTAATAATGTTGTAAAAATGGCCATACTACCAAAAGTGTTATTTAGATTTAATGCAATTAAATATTAATTCTATCCAAGAATACCATAACATTGTTCCACCTTCTAAGATCTTCTACTATTTCTTTCTTTAATGTTCTGTAATTTTCATTGTAGAGGTCTTTCACCTCTTTTATTAGATTGATTCCCAAGTTTTTGTTTTTGAGGCTACTGTGAATGGGATAGTTTTCCTAATTTTTTGTTCAACTGATTCATCATTGGTGTATAGGAATGCAATTGATTTATGGGTGTTAATTTTATATCCTGCTACTTTGCTGAATTCATTTATGAGCTATAGAAGTTTTCTGGTAGAGTTTTTGGGTCTTCTAAATATAGGATATTGTCATCAGAAAACAGATAGTTTGAATTCTTCTTTTTCCTATTCTTATCCTTTTACTTTCTTTCTTCTAATTACTCTGGCTAGGGTTTCAAGGACTATGTTGAATAGAAGTGGCGAAAGAAGGACTCTTTTTCTTGTTCCAGTTAGTGAATGCTTTCAATTTTTCTCCATTTGGAATGATGTTGAGTATCTGGAGAAAAAAAAATAGAATGATGTTGGCCTTGGGTTTGTCATATACAGATAACTTTTACAAATGTTATGGTATGTTCCTATTAATCCCTAGTTTTTCTAGTGTTTTAGACATGAATAGATTGTATTGTATTGTATTTTGTCAAATGCTTTTTCTGTATCTATTGAGAAGATCATATGATTTTTAAAAAAATTTATTTGTTCTAATTTGTTATACATGACAGCAGAATGCCTATCAATTCATAGTAAACATATGGAGCACAATTTTTAATTTCTCTGCTTGTACACAAAGTAGAGTCTCACCATTTTATGTCTTTATACATGTACTTAGAGTAATGATGTCCATCTCAGTCCACCATCTTTCCTACCCCTATCCACCCTTGTTTTCTCTCCCTCCCTTTTGCCCTGTCCAAAGTTCCTCCATTCCTCCCATGCTCCCTATCACCACCCCCATTATGGATCAGCATCCATTTATCAGAGAAAACATTCAACCTTTGTTTATTTTGTGATTGGCTTACTTCACTTAGCATGATATTCTCCAACTCCATCCATTTACCTAAAAATACCATGATTTTATTCTCTTTTAATGCTGAGTAATATTCCATTGTGTCTGTTGATGTGGTGAATTACACTTATTGATTTCCATATGTTGAACCAGCCTTGAATCCCTGGAATGAGACCCACTTAATCATAGTTCACTATTTTTAAAAAATATTTATTTATTTGCTTTAGTTGTACACAATGCATTTATATCACGTGGTACTGAGGATCGAACCCAGGCCACACACGTGCTAGGCGAGCCCTCTACCGCTGAGCCACAACCCCAGCCCCATGCACTATCTTTTTAATATGTTTTTGTATGTGACTTGGCAGTATTTTAAGAAGAGTTTTTACATCTATGTTCATCAGGGATATTGGTCTGAAGTTTTCTTTCCTTAGTGTGTTTTTGTCTGGTTTTGGTATCAAGGTAATACTAGATTTATAGAATGAGTTTGGAGGGGCTTTCTCCTTTTCTATTTCATGGAATAATTTGAGGAGGATTGGTGTTAGTTCTTCTTTAAAGGTATGGTAAAATTCAGCTGAGAAACCATTGGTCCTGGATTTTTCTTTCTTGGTAGGCTTTTGACAGGATCTTCAATTTCATTGCTTGAAATTGATCTATTTGAATTTTCTATATACTCCTGATTCAATTTGGGTAGTTCATTTTCTAAGTTATTTTCAAAATAGTTTTGGATTATCTTGTATATTTCAGTAGTGTCTATGGTGACATTTCATTTTTCACCATGAATTTTAATAATTTGCAATTTTTCCCTCTTTCTTTTGGTTAGCTGGCTAAGGGTTTATCAATTTTGTTTAGTTTTTCAAAGAACCAGCTTTTAGTATTTTTATTTTTTGAATTGTTTATTGTTTTTTAATTTCAATTTCATTGATTTTGGCTCTGATTTTAATCATTTCCAATCTTCTATGCTTTTCATGTTGATTTATTCTTCTTTTTCTAGAGCTTTGAGATGTACTGTTAGGTGATTTATTCAGTGACTTTCTATTCTTTTAATGAATGAGCTCAAAGCAATGAACTTCTTAGAACTTCCTTCATAATGTCCCAGAGATTTTGATATGTTGTTTCACTATTCACATTTACCCCAAAGTATTTTTTATTTCATCCGTGTTTTCTTCTATAAATTCCTCATTGAATAGCATATTATTTAGTCTCCAGGTGTTAGAGTAGCTTCTATTTTTTATCTTACCATTGATTTCTAATTTATTTCCATTATGATCAGATAGAATACAATGTATTATCTCTATATTTTTTGTATTTGTTAAGAGTTGCTTTGTGGCCTAAGATATGGTCTATTTTAGAAAATGATCTATGTGCTGCTCAGAAGATGATGCATTATTTTTGTTTTGTTTTGTTTTGTTTGTTTGTTTTTTACATTTCATATTATACTTACAGAGCACATTTTTACATATCTCTGGTTGTATACAAAGTATATTCACACCATTCGTGTCTTCATACATGCACTTAGGGTAATGATATCCATCTCATTCTACCATCTTTTTTTTTTTCTTCTTCTTCACCATTTTGCCCCCTCCTTTACCCTCCCTCCCAATTGGCCATTCTAGTGTTTCTCCAATTCTCCTATGCACCTCTTCCCAACCCCACTATGAATTGGCCTCCTTATATCAGAGAAAACATTCGGCATTTGGCTTTTTGGAATTGGCTTACTTCACTTAGCATTATATTCTCTAACTTTATCCATTTACCTGTGAATGCCATGATTTTAGTCTCTTTTAGTGCTGAGTAATACTCCATTGTGTATATATATACCACTTTTTCTTTATCCATTCATCTACTGAGGGGTATCTAGGTTGGTTCCACAGTTTAGCTATTGTGAATTGTGCTGCTATAAACCTTGATGTGGCTCTGTCCCTGTAGTATGCTGTTTTTAAGTCCTTTGGGTATAGACCAAGGAGTGGGATAGCTGGGTCATAGGGTGGGTCCATTCCCAGTTTTCCAAGAAATCTCCATACTGCCTTCCATAATGGTTGCACCATTTTGCAGTCCCACCAGCAATGTATGAGTGTGCACTTTTCTCTATATCCTCGTCAACATTTATTATTGTTTGTGTTCTTGATAGCTGCCATTCTGACTAGCGTGAGATGAAATCTTAAGAGTGGTTTTGATTTGCATTTCTCTAATAGCCAGAGATGTTGAAATTTTTTTTCAAGTATTTGTTGATTAATTGTATATCTTCTTCTGAGAAGTGTGTATTCAGTTCCTTGGCCCATTTATTGATTGGGTTATTTGTTGTTGTTTTGGTGTTAAGATTTTTGAGTTCTTTATATATTCTAGAGATTAGTGCTCTATCTGATGTGCATGTGGTAAAAATTTGTTCCTAATTAGTAGGCTCTCTATTCACTTCACTGATTGTTTCTTTTGCTGAGAATAAGCTATCCCATTTATTGATTCATGATATTAATTCTTGCACTACAAGAGTCTTATTAAGGAACTTGGGGACTAATCTGACATGTTGGAAATTACAGCTTACTTTTTATTCTATTAGGCATAGTGTCTCTGGTCTGATTCCTAGATCCTTGATCCACTTTGAGTTGAATTGTGTGCATGGTGAGAGATAGAGGTTTAATTTCATTTTGTTGCATATGGATTTCCAGTTTTCCCAGCATCATTTGTTGAAGAGGCTATCTTTTCTTCAATGTACATTTTGGCGCCTTTGTCTAATATAAGATAACTGAAATTATATGCGTTAGTCTCTGTGTCCTCTATTCTGTACCATTGGTCTATGAGTCTATTTTGGTGCCAATACCATGCTGTTTTTGTTACTATTGCTCTGTAATATAATTTAAGGTCTTGTATAGTGATGCTACCTGCTTCACTCTTCTTGCTAAGGATTGCTTAAGTTATTCTGGGTCTCTTATTTTTCCAGATGAATTTCATGGCTGCTTTTTTATTTCTATGAGGAATGTCATTGGGATTTTGATGAAATTGCATTAAATCTGTATAGTGCTTTTGGTAGTATGGTCATTTTGACAATATTAGTTCTGCCTATCCAAGAGCAAGGTAGATCTTTCTATCTTCTAAGATCTTCCATAATTTCTTCCCTTAGTGTTCTGTAGTATTCATTATAGAGGTCTTTCACGTCTTTGGTTAAGTTGATTCCCAAGTTTTTTTTTTTTTTTTTTTTTTTTTTTTTTTTTTTAATGCTACTGTAAACAGGATAGTTTTCCTCATTTCCCTTTCAGAGGATTTGTCACTGATATATAGAAATGCCTTAGATTTATGGAAGTTGATTTTGTATCCTGCTACTTTGCTGAATTCATTTATGAGTTCTAGAAGTTTTCTGGTGGAATTTTTTGGGTCTTCTAGGTATAAAATCACATCATCAGTGAATAGTGAATTTGAATTCTACTTTACCTATCTGTATCCCTTTAATTTCTTTTTTCTGTCCTATTGCTCTGGCCAGTGTTTCAATTACTATGTTAAATAGAAGTGGTGAAAGAAGGCATCCCTATCTTGTTCCAGTTTTAAGAGAGAATGCTTTCTGTTTTTTCTTCATTTAGAATAATGTTGGCCTGGTGATTAGCATAGATAGCTTTTACGATATTGATATATGTTCCTGTTATCCCTAGTTTTTCTAGTGTTTTGAACATGAAGGGGTTCTGTATTTTGTCGAATGCTTTTTCTGCATCTATTGAGATAATAATATGGTCCTTATCTTTAAGTCTATTGATGTGATGAATTACATTTATTGATTTCTGTATGTTGAACCATCCTTGCATCCCTGGAATGAACCCCACTTGATCGTGGTGTACTCTTTTTTATATGTTTTTATATCCAATTTGCCAGAATTTTATTGAGAATTTTTGCATCTATGTTCATTAGAGATGCAAGTCTGAAGTTTTTTGTGTTTTTTTTTTTTTTTTTTTTTTTTTTTTAATATGTCTTTGCCTGGTTTGGGGATCAGGGTGATATTGGCCTCAAAGAATGAGTTTGGAAGTGCTCCCTCTCTTTCTATTTCCTGAAGTAAATTGAAGAGTATTGGTATCAGTTCTTCTTTAAAGGTCTTGTAGAACTGGGCTGTGTATCCATCTGGTCCTGGGCTTTTTTTGGTTGGTAGGCTTCTGATGGCATCTTCTATTTCATCACTTGAAATTGGTCAGCTTAAATTGTGTATATCATCCTGCTTTAATTTGGGCAGATCATACGACTCTAGAAATTTGTCAATGCCTTCAGTGTTTTATGTTTTATTGGAGTACATGTTTTCAAAATAATTTTGAATTATCTTCTGTATTTCCATAGTGTCTGTTGTGATATTTCCTTTTTCATCTCATATGTTAGTAATTTGAGTTTTATCTCTCCTTCTCTTTGTTAGCCTGGCTAAGGGTTTGTTAATTTTATTTATTTTTTTCAGAGAACCAACTTTTTGTTTTGTCAATTTTTTCAATTGTTTCTTTTGTTTCAATTTCATTAATTTCAGCTCTGATTTTAATTATTTCCTGTCTTCTACTGATTTTGATGTTGGATTGTTCTTCTTTTTCTAGAGCTTTGAGAGGTAATGTTAAGTCATTTATTTGTTGATTTTTTCTTCTTTTGAGGAATGAACTCAATGCAATGAACTTTCCTCTTAGAACTGCCTTCATAGTGTCCCAGAGATTTCTATATGTTGTGTCTGTGTTCTCATTCACCTGTTAAGAATTTTTTAATCTCTTCTTTGATGTCATTTGCAACCCATTGTTCATTCAGTAGCATGTTGTTTAGTCTCCAGGTGTTGGAGTAGCTTTTATTTCTTATTTTATCATTGGTTTTAATTTCATTCCATTATGGTCTGATAGAATGCAAGGTAGTATCTCTATTTCTTAATATTTGCTAAGAGTTGTTTTGTGGCATAGTATGTGGTCTATTTTAGAGAAGAATCCATGTGCTGCTGAGAAGAAAGTGTATTCGCTCATTGAAGGATGAAATATTCTATATAAGTCAGTTAAGTCTGAGTTGTTTATTGTATTTTTGAATGCTATAGTTTCTTTGTTTAGCTTTTGTTTGGAAGATCTATCCAGTGGTGAAAGGGGTGTGTTAAAGTCTCCAAGAATTATTGTGTTGTGGTCAATTTGGCTCTTGAACTTGAGAAGAGTTTGTTTGATGAACATGGATTCTCCATTGTTTGGGGCATATATATTTATAATTGTTAAGTCTTGTTGGTGTATAGTTTCCTTGAGCAGTATGTAGTGTCCTTCTTTAACCCTTTTGATTGACTTTAACTTGAAATCTACTTTATTTGAAATGAGGATGGAAACCCCTTCTGAAACAAGCAGTGAGTGGTAGGATTTCTCTCAACCTTTCACCTTCAGCCTGTGGATGTTTTTTTCCTATGAGATGAGTCTCTTGGAGGCAGCATATTGTTGAGTCTGTTTTTTTTTTTTTTTTTTTATCCATTCTGCTAGTCTATGTCTTTTGATTGGTGAGTTTAGGCCATTAAAATTCAGAGTTATTATTGAGACATGATTTGTATTCCCAGCCATTATTGTTTATTTTTGGTATTTAACTTGACATGGTTTCTCCTCTGAATGGTTTTTCCTTTAATGTAATACCTCCCTCTGCTGATTTTCATCATTGTTTTTCATTTCCTCTTCATGGAATATTTTGCTGAGGATATTCTGTAATGCTGGCTTTCTAGTTGTAAATTCATTTAACTTTTATTTATCATGTAAGATTTTTATTTCGTCCTCAAATCTAAAGCTTAATTTTGCTGTATATAAGATTCTTGGTTGGCATCCATTTTCTTTCAGAGCTTGGTATATGCTGTTCCATGATCTCCTAGCTTTGAGTGTCTGAGTTGAAAAAATCTGCCGTGATTCTAATTGGTCTCCCCCTATATGTGATCTGATTCCTCTCTCTTACAGCCTTTAAGTTTCTATCCTTATTCTGTATGCTAGGCATTTTCATTATAATGTGTCTTGGTGTAGATCTGTTGTAATTTTGTACATTTGGTGTCTTATAAGCCTCTTGAATTTGGTTTTCCAATTCATTCTTCATGCTTGGGAAATTTTCTGATATTATCTCATTGAAGAGATTGCGCATTCCTTTGGTTTGAAACTCTGTGCCTTCCTCTATCCCAATTACTCTTATATTTGGTCTTTTGCTGCTGTCCCATAATTCTTGGACATTCTGTTCATGGTTTCTTACTATCTTCACTGTGTTGTCAACTTTATTTTCATGATTATATACTTTGTCTTCATCATCTGAAGTTCTTTCTTCCAGTTGATCTAGTCTGTTGGTGATGCTTTTTATTGTGTTTTTTATTTGGTTAATTGTTTTCTTCATTTCAAGGATTTCTGAATTTTTTTTTCAGAGTTTCTTTCTCTTTTTTTAAGTAATCTTTTGCTACCTGTATTGCTTTCTTATATCTTTGTGTAGTGATCAATTTTTGCCTGTATTTGCTCATTTAGGTCATTCTTTACTTCACAGATCATTTTAATTATGAACCTTCTGAACTCCTTCTCTGACATATCATCAAGTTTGCTGAGCATGGGTTCTGTTATTGTAGTATCCTGGTTTGTTTGGGGGTACTTTCCTCCCTTGTTTTTTCATGTTGTCTATTTGCTTTCCTTTCTTGCAGTGTGGATCTGAGATATTACAGTTTCTACCCTATATTCTTGTAATATCCATGCAGGTTGCCTGTGCCTCGCCTTAATGTTGGGCTTTCAGAACCTGCAGGTGTCCCGCAATGTATGCTACTGCAACTAAAGGTGTTATTGGCAGCAGCAGAGGTAACTCGAGATAACCGTGAAGGTGCCCCAAGATGAATGCAACATCTTCCAGAGATGGGGCTGAAAGGGTAGGCTTTTTAATGTCTTTGGGATGCCTGCTTTGAGATGCGGCTGCTTTTAGGCCCTA
This sequence comes from Tamias sibiricus, assembly GCA_025594165.1. Classification (NCBI taxonomy): domain Eukaryota; kingdom Metazoa; phylum Chordata; class Mammalia; order Rodentia; family Sciuridae; genus Tamias; species Tamias sibiricus. The sequence goes on along the minus strand of CM046666.1, from coordinate 122,594,058 downwards.
TCTGTTGTCTGTTGTCAAAAGTTAGGGGCTACTGAGTGGGAAAGGCTATGGCTATGTCTGCAGTGTCTCAAGATGGAAGTGGGTTAGGCTTGTGCTCCCAGGTGGGGGTGGGGTAGTGGACTCTGGACCTACCCTGGGGTTGGGTCCCAGGCAGATTGGTGTGTGCCGAACTGGTTGAATCTGAGCTCCTGTGGTGGTCTGCTGGTTGGAAGAGGCAGTCCTCTGAGTGGAGGTCAGTGAAGCTCTCTGAGGCCTGCCTGAGCTCTGCAGGTCAGCTGGGCTGGCCTGGGCCTGCCTGCGCTTGGGCACAGGTCAGCGGGACTGACCTGGGCTTGGCCACACTCAAGCTGAAGTCCTCAGGGCTGTCCTTGGCCTGCCTACGCTCAAGGGGAGTTCGGCAGGGCTGACCTGGGCCTGGCTGCGCTAGAGCAGAGGTCAGCAGGGCTGTCCTTGCGCTGCCTGCGCTTGGTCGCTTGGTCGAGGTCGGCGGGGCTCTGAGCTTTTTACTTCTTGAAAGCACAAAGTCTTTTGATTTCTGAGTTTCTCCCAAAACAAGAAGAAAGAGTCCATAGTTGGTATGCATGTGGGCAACTCATCAAGGCTGAAACAGAACCGAAATTTGAAATTGAGGTCTTGAGGACTGTTGCATAGTTCCAAGGTAAATTGCCAAGGGACCAATATTGAACACATAGTGATTTCCTGTTTTTGTTTTCACCTTCTGAAGGAACAAGCATGCAGGAGAAGAGAAAATTATTTCAATTTTAATATATTTTTTAAACTTTAAATAAAAGAATTCTACATTGCTCTTTGTGGATTCCTGGGCTCCTAAACTCATCTCTTAACTTGGCATTTTAAACTTTCCCATCACATTTTTATGTGGATTACAAGTTGACAGGATTCTGGGCTCCAAAAGTTTGCTGAAACCTGAATTATATCTAAATCTAAAAATTCATATACTAATCATCTTTAAAATATAGTCCTACTGATTCTCAGATATCATTAATGAGTGAGAGTTCACCATACCACAATGCTGGGGTAACTCTTCATTCCACACCATGAAGTGGTGGAACACTTTGGCAGGGTAGGAAAAAGAGACAAAACCCAAGAAATTTTACTTCTATGAAGAGTGGAGCAGCAGAGATCCTTTGGGTGGGTCTGAATATTTAAATTAAATAAATTGCTGAGATGGCAGCTCAAGCTCACTGGGGTCTGAACACCTCCATCTCCCCCTGAATTCTCAACACGACCTAGATTCCAGGGATGTGGGAAAATACTGACACACAATCAACTCTTTTAAAAACAGGAAGAAACAGTGACAGCAAAGATCTCACACCAGCCACTGGAGAAGTCCTGGGCAAGGCACAAATGTAGATTTGGGAGGATATGATGAACCTTCTCAGATGTTGTGGTCAAGGAAAAGAGGAAAAACCAAATCAGAGCCCAGGAGGGATGACATCGTGCTAAAAGTAGGCTGCTTAAATTATTTTAAAAATATATGTGGCCTGAACATTTGCTGTGGCTTCTGGCACTGTCAAAATGAAGCCATCTGTAGACCAGTCAGACAGGCGGTAGCTCAGGGTGATAGCATGGGGCAAGGTGGCTTTGTGGACTCCCACCACTGGCATTTGCTTTTCAACCTTAGTTTCAAAGAGAGTCACTGAGGGTGTCTATTGATTTTAATTTCTAAGAGTAATGGTGATAGGAAGACTGAGGTACAGTTAGGGCCCAACACCACCACGCAGATCTCAGCTCCTTAATTATGTCCTGTGGACTGCACAGAGAAATTATTCATAGACATGATTAATCACCAGACATAGCAATGGGCAGTTTGTTCCAGTCAATGGACACGTATATGTAAGTACCTGTGTATAAAGATTTCATAATCACCAATTAATGTGTTCTAAAAGAACATCAGTTTAAAATAAAATTTGTGGTATATAGAAGTGCCTAAGTGCTTTTTTGTTTTGTTTTGTTTTGTTTTTTAAAAATAACTTTTTGCTGAAGACTTTTATTACTTAAATGGTGTCAATGAATTATAACAGTGGTCCACTTTACCTTTTTAATGTAGTACTGAGGCTTATTTTTAAAAAAATATTTTTTATAGTTAATGCCTTTATTTTATTTTTATGTGGTGCTGAGGATCAAACCCAGTGCCTCACTTTATGCTAGGCAAGTACTCTACCAAATGAACCTACAGCCCCAGCCCTGAGGCTTATTTATTTATGTATTTATTTATTTATTTTTATTTATAGTAGTATGTATTATAATTCATAATGCACATATATAGCATCTTTTTACATACAACTATTTGTATACAAAGTATATAAGTACCATTCCCTAAGTGCTTTTTATTCTTGATTTTTTTAAAAAAATTCCCTTTCAAGTCAAATACATAAAAACAATTTATTGTAAAATTTTGTTTTATAAGCAAGACTCATCTGTGCCTTCAACATCTGGTGAGTTTGACACTAAAAGGCTCTGAAATTGACTTTTCTCTAACTTCTGATTGTCTCTCTAAACCAAAGGTGGCTACTGTTTCTTCCATCATTTCTCTTCCTTCCCCTCTTAGAACTGTCTTTTAAAAAGCAGAAGATGGAAGCTAAGTGCAGGAGCCCTGTTTGGGGAGATAGCTAAGATTGCAGTTGACTACGGGCCATAGACATTTTTGGGCATTTCCGCCTTCCGTAGTCTCACGGGACTTGGCCTGGGATCTCATGGGACTTGGCCCAGGATCTTGAGAGATTTGCGCCGTGACTCAGCAGATCGAGCTAGCGCCATTCCTGCTCGGGCGCATGGGATGAGACCAGTGAGAGAAAGGACAGGGTTATCGCTATTGTATAGATATATTGTAGTTTCTTGTAAGAGTAGGTGCCTTGGTTTTTTGTGAGAGTGTGTATGTGGTGTTAGAAATTACAGGAGACAGAGACAGAAAGATTAAAGAATTTTTTCGTCTCCATCCTGTCTCCGGACTCCTTCCCACGGCACTGCCGTTCCAGGCTGCAATCCCTTTCCGGCGACAACAGCTAAGTATGCATGATCTGTGAAAAAAATGATCTTCTTCTAACTCTTGTTCTTTATAAGGAGCTTATAAGTTGATTTAAGTGTTCCTTCTTCTATCTTTGACTCATTTTCTTAAACCTGATCTCCAGGAGCCATCCCTTGAGTGGCCCAGTAGAGAAATCTGTTCAAATGGGGGTTAGGGAGGCTTGGGGAATCTTTGTCTTATGTGACACTGGAGATGGCAGCCAGGACTGTCGCCCTAGAAGAACAAGGACAGGGAAGGTCTCCAATGACAGGGAAAAATCCAGTTGTACCTAGGAGTGATGTCAAAAGTAGAACCTAAATCCGTCTTCATTTGAAAATGACAAGCCCAAGGAGAAAAGCCAGAGTGAGAACACATTATAATTGAGAGGGAAGGAAAGAACAAGAATCATAGCAAAGCCAATGGCACCATCCAACTGCTGTGAAGGAGGCTGTCCGCCTCAGGGCGTGAGGCAGGGAATGGATGCTTCTTACATATTTCCTTATCCAGAACACAAAGGTGCAAAACTGAGTTGAAACAAGAATGTAAATGTTGAAAACATGCTTACATAGAAGATAACTTTTAGAAGAAATCGGGTGTTATTTCTGCCTATAATTTTTTTTTTCAGAAACAACCTAAAAACTTATAAAAAGCATTTCTTTTATCTCAAGTTTCTGATTTATACATTTATAATTCGTCCTTCACATCTGAAGTTTCTGCATTCAAGGATCCAACCAAACTTGGATTGAAAATGTCCGGAAAAAATTGCATTTGTACAGACCGTTTACAGTCTTTGCCCCCTTGCCATTATTCCCTGAACAAGGCAGTATAATAACCATTTGCATAATATTCACATTTTATTAAGAGTTCTAAGTAATCTAGAGATGTTTTTAAGTATTCTGGAGCATTCTGTGTTATATGCAAATATTATTTCATTTTTACAATGATCTCCAGCATTTTGGCATCCACTGGAGGTCCTGGAACCAATCCCTCAGGCATACTGAGAGACAATTGATTTGCATACCAAACTCCTCCTTTACAGAAGCAAAATTGCGTAAGTATAATTGAGACCCCATATGTAACATTTCCTGTGTCCTTTCTTCCCTCCAGAGGTAACTATTCTCCTAAAGTTCATGATACCCTTCCCCAATGTGTTTTCATATTTTTACTATATGCATCTTGAAGTTTTCCCTCTTTACTGCATGATCATGCATCCATAAACAATCCTGAATATGAACTATATTTTTCTTTTGTGTTTTGCACTTTCCTTATTCATACATCTTATCTTTTGTGGTATACACATAAACTAGCTCGTTCATTTTTAACAGCACTATAACATTCCACTATATTAACAAACCACAATTTATTTATTTTTTCTTTTCCTGGTGAACATTCATGTTGCTTTTAATAGTTATTATGTTAAGATCCTGGCTCTGAGACAAGAAGTGAATTCATCTTACTGTGAATAGCAAAGGACTGTGTGAGGAATTGATTATATATCAAGTACTAAGAAGTGTGGCTCTTCAAAAGATTCGCAGATCCTGACCTTTATTTAGTAAACTTTATATTTCCTAATACCTTTTCACCTTAATCAATTATGTTCAACCAAGAGTCTTTACTCAACATAAACCTTATAACTATATAAAACAATAATTAGAAAAGTCTGTACTTAGATATTAAATTTCCCTTTCACCCTACTAAAGCAGGCAAATATTAGCATATTTCTAAAGATCTCTACATCCACCTCCTTTCCATGCTGTGCTTCTCTTCTGGAATTGGGGTGAAAAAAAATAACAGCAATACCATGAGGATATAAAGAAATTTCTTCATACTTGCCTCCAGCTTAAACATGCTAAATGTGAAAGTCATCCAATTTCTCCAGAGATGAGCACAGTGAAATCCCAATTCTATGTGTCATGACTCTAATAAAAATGATGATTTTACAAAAATCACACACACACACACACACACACACACACACACACACACACATGGGGAGAAGTTGTAAATCGTTGTTAAAGGTAAAATAATATGAGAGCAACACTAAACATTAATGCTGAAAATCCTGATCATTGATGTTATTATCTAATAATTCCTATCATATTCTGAAGACTTACTATGTGCCAGGCATGGTGCTAAATATTTTAAGTGTGTTATGCTGTTTGATTCACAGCTTGACTTTATGTAGTTAGTACTAATTCTGTTGTGGCGACTGAGGCATGGAGTGCCTGGTGTAGCAATTCTTCTTGTAAGAATGCACACTTCACCAGGAAGGAACACACAACACAGCCAAGGCAGCATCCAGACACCAGCCATTCATCCAGAATCCCTGCTCTTAGCCATTGAGTGAAAGACATCACGCTCTTAGGAATATTTGGAGAAGAGCTCTACTTCCTAAAGCTCAGATAGGCACAGGAATCTCACCCTGTCACCACTGTGGCTATTTTCACTTCCTGGCCAATCAACTTATATCACTTTTCTTTGGAGATGGTCTCTAATGCAGGTGTACAGAAAACCTGCAGAGCTGGGAATGTTATCACCTGGATCTCATCCACCCTACCTCATCCCCAGTGCTTATCACTGTCCACTCAATGATTTCTTCCCAGAGCATTGGCTGAGCGATCAAACCTCACAAGAGAGAAGAGGGCTCCCCGGTTCTCTGGAGGGTGCATTCCTGGGGAGAGGATCAAAGAAAAACTCTGGCTCTTATCACCTGATCAAGAAAAACGAAGGCGTCCCTGTGGTAGGAATAAAACCTAACACAACAATCCAAACGACCAGTTTGCCAGGACCATGCTAGGCTCTGAAAAAGTTGTCAGAATCTCAGGAAGGAGAGAGATTCCAAAGAGGCATTGCGCCAATGTAATGAACAGAGCTTACATGGCAGATTGCCTTTGGATTTCCAGTCATGAGCTCAGGCATTGGGAAAGCGGGATGGATCCAGCAATCATCCCATCTCAATATGTTTGCACCTTGATACCAGTCCCCAGAGACCACAGGGCTGCCGCCAGCCTCACTCATGACACAGAATCAGTGGGTGTGTGAGTGCTATGGCATGGCAGCCCCGCACAGCGGTCACCAAGCAAGAAGATTGATTGCTCTATTTGACAGTCTGTTATTCACTAACTGAGCATGACACATCTGGGATTTAGAATCATCAACTTGACATCCAACAGGAGAACAAACCTTTGGGAGGAGACAGGGGTGGGGGAAGTGGCTGTCTTCAGAAAGGATTTCCCATTTCCATGCTGACCCTGACTGCTGGGCCAGCCTTAAGGTCATCCCAGAAGGAAGAGGGAACACAGACGCACTGAGGATCTTGGGCTGGAGTCCTATAACGAAGCTGTAGGTTCACTGCAAGGAAGGGCACTCTGGGTCCTTGCAGGGTTGCACACCTTTCTGGTAACATCAGACAGACTTTTGCTCTTGTAGGAATGCATGTTCCATAAGGAATGCAAAAGAGCCCCTTTTGGGTTTCTTCCCATCTGCAGTTGAAGCAGAGCCCAGCCGCTGGAGGAAAATGAGCATTTCTAATTGAAGCCATCTTTCAGCTGTAGGTCTCTGTCTGATAAGATAACCCCACAGTCCCTTTCCTATGCCCTGGCCTGGCCCTACTGGCCATGGACCCAGGTTGGACCCAGGTACCACCTTCATCCTCTGTTTGCCCCCTTGCATCAAAACAGGGGTGAAAACAAAATCTTTTCTTGTCCAATGCAGAAGCTGGGGTCCTGTCTACAGAATCACTGCAGGCTGTCCATTTGCTATGAAAGAAAGTGGAGCTTACTTATGATCAGAAACATCATTTATTTAATCTTCATGGATCCAGTGGGAGCCATGGCTCAGAGGCCCATGAATAAATATGGCAAGTTTGCTCAGAGTGTTCAAGACATTAAGACAAGTTGTTTAGCCTGCTGCTGAGTGACCCAAGGACTTATCTATTCATGCTGAAAATGATGCATACACTGCCCCCCCATTAAAAACATCTCACCTTTATGTTCATATTCTAGCAAATGAATGTAAGATGAAGCAAAAGTGTTCATATTTAATCCTGCCTCTTTTGGGTCCTGTGTTACCTCCTTGTGATATATGTGCACTGTTTCTTCATTTATCTTCTCTTTTTCTTCTCTGTGCTTCTCTCTGCAATTTGATATTTTTTTCTCCTGGTTTCTTCTATCTTTTTTCCACTCCATCTTTCCCCTGAGCCCCCTCTGACTCAGCAAGTTGAAGAGATGAATAAGATCGTAAGACCCCAAGCAGGGGATCTGGGTCTCATTTCCTCCTAACCCCTCTTGCAAAACTCTGTAAAATAAAGGAGTGAAGCAACAAGGAGCATTGTTTTGTTATTTTTTATTTTTTGGCACTGGGGATTGAATTTAGGGGAACTTAGCCACTGAGCCACACCCCTAGCCTTTTTTTGTGTGTTTAGAGTCAGGGTCTCACTGAGTTGCTTAGGGCCTTGCTCAATTACTGAGGCTGGCTTTGAACTCAATATCTTCCTGCCTTAGCCTCCTGAGCTGCTGGGATTACAGGTGTGCACCACTGTGCCCAGCAACACTGCTCTGTTTTACTCTAAACCTTTTTTTTTTTTTTTTTTTAAAGGTGAATTCAACTCTGATTATTGAAAAAGACATAGTCTCTTAAAAAAAAAAAAAGAAAGAAAGAAAAGATAAAACTGACCTTCTTTTTGATCTTATTGATTTGATAAAACAGAGGCATTGGAAATATTGCAGCCCATGTGCCTGCCCTCAGTACATCAACTCTTAGATGTCGTATGCTTATGGAGAAAGTTTCTAATAATTTGATTAAATTAAGAACAGGAAAAGTTCACAATCAGAAAAAAAAAAAAAAAAAAAGTTGGAGGCTTTCCAACCAGGAACCAAGAATGAATGAGTCGGCAATTTCCAGAAGAAAAATATCCAAAATATCTGCTTGGAATAAGGTCAATAGATCAACAGAGAATGACACAGAGGCCTAGGGTTCCTGACTCTGCAAGGCTTGGATCCTTAGAGTTTAGCCTTCCCTACTGGAATCTAAGGCCTCACTCTGAGCCTCAGAAGGCCTTGCTAATTATGCACTTCTGTATCTCCTGAGAATTAGGATTTCCCCTAAGGAATCAAAAGTGCCATTCAAGACATCATCCTCTTTTGTCGGCACCAGAGCCTGGAGCGAAGCAGCTCATTCCCACTCGGCCTCTTCCTCCCATACAGAATGCTACCTTTTTTTTTTTTTTTTTTTTTTTTTTTTAATATTTTTGAATTGTTGATGGAGGTTTATTTTATTTATATGTGGTGCTGAGAATCGAACCCAGTGCCTCACACATGCTAAACAAGCGCTCTACCACTAAGCCACAACCCCAACCCCCAGAATGCTATCTCTACATGAGGATCAAGAAGAGTTGGGCCTGGACCACCTGGATGGGTTTTTGTATGGCCTGATTCCCTATGAGCGGATTATCTCCATCCTTAATTCTTTCTGCTTTCATCAAACTATCTATCTATGCTTAACTCTACTCACGTGTGTTAGTTTGCTAGGGCTGTCCTAACAAAACACCTCAGACTAGTAATTCACAGAACATGAATTTATTTTCCCAAGGTTTTGGATGCTAGAAGTCCAGGATTAAGGTATCAACAGGTTTGATTCCTTTTGAGGATTCCCTCCTTGGCTGGTAGATGATCACCTTCTTGCTGTGTTCTCACATGGTTGTCCCTCTGTGTCCTAACCTCCTTTTCTCATAAGGACATGAGAGTCCTAGTGAACTCATTTTAATTTAATGACCTTCTTAGAGGCCCTGCCTCCACACAGAAAAGGTGCTGGGGGACACAGCTTCAATGAATCGGGGGACACAATTCAACCCAGCGCCTCCTGCCCACTTGCTTGGACCCACCATACCCCCTTCCTCTACTCTGCTAGCTGGACAGCATTCATAGGCTCCATCCAGGAGCCAACAATTTGAAAGGTGAACTCTGCTACTTCCAGATCACTTTTGCTTTATTTTTATGCAAAAATCCTTTCTCTTTCACAGATTCTTCCATCTGGTTAAACCCCTGATGTCCTGGCCATTTCCCATATTCATCAAGGGCTTTGGCTCCTTTCCTTGACCAGGTGAATTCAACGTCCACATGTACAACTCATCAAAAATCATTTCCTAATTCCTTGATCTTCACAGCTGCAAGGACCTCACGCCACTTTCCTTCCAGCTATATCTCTCGAATAACTCTCCTCCTATTTAGTTCTGGACACAAAACAACCCAGTTTATGCTCCATCATCCTGACTCAACTGAAATTCCTTTGGCTAATAAAGCTCCAAAAACTTCCTTATTTTTAATGCATGGGCATTTGAGATCTAATGAAGTCCTCCTGACTTGAGTCCCTTGCCCTGTTCCACAACTATAAATGATCTGTCCCAATCCGCAGCCTCTCCTTCCTTCTTTCAGAGACTTGCTTCTCTTGTCTTGTAGATCTGATGAGGATGACAATTGGGGCAGATGCAATTTGTGGTTTGGAAAGATACATCAGAGTTTATCGAATAAAGAAGGCTGGAAAGGAGGTGATACAATAGAGAACACAAACTGACATCAGTAATAACAGTAATGCTAGTGATGACCATTTTTACTAATGCGTAAGGTACTTTTTCAGGGCTAGGCACTGTTCTAAGGCTTCAGACAGACTCCTTTACTTAACCCTCCAGCAGTCACAGGAAGTAGGCAATATTGCCTTACCATTATACAGATAAGAAAACCAAGGCACAGAGAAGTGAGGAATGTTTTGTAAAGTTTCCCAGTCAGTGCCAGGTAGGACTAGGATTTAGTCCAGGCAGAATGGCTTCACACTCATTCTTTTAATCATCCCACTGCACTGCCTACTTTTTTTTTTTTTTTTTAATACGCTGAGAATATATAAGAGTGACAAGGTAACCCGTGCATGGTGAGAAGACATAATCACCCTGGGCTGTCCTTAGCTTTGCCAGAAGACTGTTGCAAGCCCACCAGCCCTCAACAGTCACTCCTGCTCCTCACAGAAGGGCACAGGGATGTTGAGATGCTCATTTTATCTTATGAAACTGAAATTTTGTAACCACTGAATAAGAATTCCCCATTCTTACTTCCTTAGGCCCTAACAACCTTATTTCTTCTTTGTCTCTATAAACTCAACCACTCCAGGAATCTCATCATAGTTGGGTCATATGGTATTTGTCCTTTCACAGCTGGTTTATTTCACTCGGCATACTATCCTAAAGGTTCATTCATGTGGTCCTAAATGTCAGAATGTGCTTCCTTTTTAAGGCTGAATAATAATCCATTGTACGGATATACCAAATCCTGTTCTTCCATAGATGCACTATCTTATCCATCTATCATACCTATTAACTAACCTCAAGGAGGGTAAGTGCTTCCAGATTCACACATTGAAGAGACAGCACTCAAAATCATTTCTCTCTGAATCTAAAATCTATTTTCTTTCCACAAGTGGACAGCAGTCCTATTTGTTGGATTTCTCCCATTTATCATAAATGTCCAGCAACTTGGATGAAACCTGTATGTCAATAAATAAATGTTCAGACACTTTCCTTCTTCCCAAAATGATTTGAAGTATCTTACAAATAATTAGAAAACATGTTTCAAAGAAGTGGGTATTTAAATCAGGGGGAGGGCCAAGTGGGTATTTAAATCAACCCTTGGGTCTGGGGCTATGGCTCAGCAGTAGAGGGTTTGTCTCGCCTGTGTGAGTCCCTGGGTTCGATCCTCAGCACCACATAAATAAAATAAAGGTATTGTGTCCACCTACAACAAAAATAAATATATATTTTAAATAAATAAATAAACGCTTGGTTGGGTCGTGGATGCACTATTACACACAAACTTCCTCAAAGACAGAGGGAAATCAGCTATCCTGCCCGGGCCTATGGGAGACACTAAGGACGACATGAGCATCGGCCTCACATTCTGCACTGGCCATTACTGTGTGTGCTAAGACAGAGAAGAGACAGGGTCTGGGTAACCGGGTGCAGCTACATAGGGGGCAGCATCAGGCATTCCAAATGAGGAGAGCGTGCAGACAGCCCAATCCAGAAGCAGCTATTCTGAGTCAAATGTGGCTTTTCAGATGTCATCTGCTCTCTATGACTCTGGATAGTCTTACAAGAAGGGTAAGGGGGAGACATCTTACTAGACAATTTTTGCCCTGAATTAAAGACTCTGGCGTATCATATACCCAACTCTCTATCACAGGGTCTTAGAGCAAAAGAGATGATTGTGGGATTATAGGAGACCAAAAAAGGGGAAAAAACCATTTGATAGTGCTGGAGGCTATTATTTGGGGCTTTGCAAAATGACACAAATTTTATAGGCAACTTGGTCCTAGAGTAGGACCTGTGAAAAAGAAAATCATAGAGTCCTAAAAATTACTAGTATTTATGTGAATTCCTGTCTAGTTGTTTTTAATAGTTTTACAGTGATTTATTTATTCATTTTTATTTAACTGGGACCATACTGCATGTAATTTTTCTTGCTTTAACATCTAACAAGCGTTTTTCAATGTCATTTGAACTTCCTTAGAAACATTTTTATGGACTACATAATATTTTACCGTGTGGATGTACCATTATTTATTTTTTCTTGTCACCCCTCAGCTCCAAGCCATCACAATTTCTACTTTCTGCTTCTATGAGTTTGACTATTTTAGACTCCTCAAATAAATGGATTATATTTCTCCTTCTACACCCAACATATTTTACTTAGCATAATGTCCTCCAAGTTCATCCATGTTGTTGAAAATGACTGAATTTTCTTCCTTTTATATTGAATAATATTCCATATATTCGTATGCCATAAGTATTAGATTTTCTTTATCCATCCAGCAGTCAATACCTTTAAGTAGTTTCCAGGTCTTGCCCATTGAGAGTAATGCTAGAATGATCATGAGAATACAGATATTTCTCCAAGATTCTGATTTCAATTATTTGGCCCATACAACCAGGAATAGAATTGTTGGATCATATGGTAGTTCCAGTTTTAAAATTTTGAGGACATTCCATACTATTTTCGTAGTGGCTGTACCAGTTGGTGTTCCTCACAACAGTGTACAAGGATTCCCTTTTCTCATACCATGGACAACACAATTTTATATACATAGATAAAACAGCCATCCTAAGAGGTATGAGATGATTTTTCATTGCAATTTTTATTTGCATTTCCCTGATGATTACTGATGCTGAATGTTGGATTCTAGGCAGAAGGCTGCGCCTCCCAGGCAGAAGGCCACACCTCCCCAGGTGCCTTGTGAAAAACTACAGCTCCCAGGATCCTCAGCGTGACCAAAAAACCTGACCAGCAAGTCCCTTGTCCACTACCCCCCCCCCACCTCTGCTGGCCTATAGGACAAGGACTCACTCCAAGGGGGTTTTATGGCCCCTACTCTATTTAAGCCAGCCCCGGACTGAACTCACTCTCTGTTCCTGCCGCTCTCTGTTCCTGCTTGCCCCTATTCCCGTCCATCCCTTCCCTACCCCCTTTCCCTTCCCTTCCTTTCCCTACCCTTACCCACGTGGCACCCCAATAAACCCTTTTATTTCACTAACACAGTGTTCCCGGTTAAGTTAACTATGTTTCAGCAGTTTTCTAACATTTTGGTGCCGAAAGCCGGGACGGAGACGAGCGTCCAACACGTCTCCGTGTATCTGCCCATCTTCTCCACACAGCATCGCTGGACTTCGGTAAGCCCCCATCCACCCCGAGTTCCTAAACCTGTTTGGCCACTGCGCGGCGAGAATTGACCGTCGAGTGTCCGGCAATCTCGCCCGCGGCCTTTACAGGGGGGGGCCACACCCCACCCAAGCCTTCAGGGCGACGGTGGACCCAGGGGACTCTCCCCCCCTCCCCCACCTTTATCCGCCCGCTTTAAAATTTCCAGCTGTAAGACTACGGCTCTCTGCTGTCTTTGGCTAGGAAAGTTCCCCTCCGCACTCCGGGCTTGAGCTTCCGTTTTTTCCGTTCGGAACGGGAAAAATCCGAAAACCTCCATGGAGTAAGCTCATAGCTCCAGCCGACACGCCTCTCAATTGCCTTACCTCCCCCGTACCAGCAGCCTCGGAGGCTGCTCCAGACCGCTCCCCCCACCCCCAGCTCAGGCTTTAGATTTTGAATTTGGCGGGCTTCCGAGCTTAGATCCACCCCCTCCTTTGTCTTCATCCTTCGCCCCGCCCCAACCTTCTCGCTCCGCCAAAATCCTCCTCTGTCGACCTGCCTTCTCTGTCCATGTAATTTCTGGTGCCTTCACCGCCGCTACCCCCCCCCCCACTCAATTTCCTGTTCCCAGCTCGGCTGCCACTCCCGCCGCTACTCCCCGCCCTCTAAATTTCCTGTTCCCAGCTCCGTGTGCTCCGGGTCTGCGCTCCTAGTCTGCTCCGGGGCGCTCTCCCAGCCCGCTGCCACTAGAGCCACAGCGCGCCCCTTGCTCGCTTCCTCTGCTCTCTTATAGGTCCAGCTCTGACTGGCGCCGTCCCGCTCGCTGCGCGCGCGGGCCATTACCCTCTGATAGCCGAGTGCTTCTTCGCACACGGGCCAAATACCCCCCCACCCCCATACGTCCTCCGCGCCGCTCACAAAGGCGCCGGGGCCGGGCGCTGCGCCCTCGGCTCCCCCGGCCGCCGCGGGTGCCCCGACCAATGGCCGCGCTGCCCGCCGGCCTGTGCCGCCAAGCCCTGGGCCGGCCCCGCACACGGCGACAGGCGCCCCGCCCGCCCGCAGGCCGGTTCCCAGTCTGCGAGTCTGCACCACGCGCTCTCCCTCCCTCCCTTTGCTGCCACCGCAGCCATGGCCGCCCGCCGCCACTGCTGCTGCCGCTGTCACTGCAGCTTCCACCACACATTCCTTGCTCAAAAGCCTAGCCCAGCGCGCCCCCCCCAAGTGAGGCTGCCCGGCAGCGGTGCGCCGCGCGGCTGCCGCAGTACAGTCTGTCCGCCTCACACGGTCTTTGCTCAGGAGCTAAACGCGCGCTCTGCCTAAGCGAGGCTGCCCGAGCCGCCGCAGCAAGTCTGCACCTACATCATGTGTAGCCCCAAGCCCTCACCCACTTCTCCCTTTGGTTCGAAAGGCTGTATAAAGTTTCTCTTCGGATAACAGTCCCCTCCCTCCCCCTTCCTCGGATCCGCCATGTTCTTCCGCCCAAATCTGTCTCCACTTCCGCTCCACGTCCCACCCTTCTTTGATCCGCCATCTTATCCCAACCCACGTGATTCCCTCCTACCGCCTCCCAAGCCCCGCCTTCCGAACACAGCCTTACCGTTCGCCTTCGCTGCTGCACTCAGCGGACCGGACCATGCCCTGCCTTATAGCAACAACGGGGACAACCGCGAAAACTCTACCCTCCCCCCCCAGCCTCCTAGAGCCGCCTGCTCGGTTCTCCCTAAATCCTCCGATAAACCAGACCCCGCCATTCCATTCCAAGCAGGCACTGCCTTGCGCGACCCTCCCTCTGGCTTCCTGCCCGAGCACAGCTGGCCTTATCCTCCACCATTTACTTCCTCTGTCCTCTACTCTTTCTCATTCACGTGAGATTTTGGCACATGAGATTATTCATTTATAACTAACTTTGTTTGTTAAACGTCTAATCAATTTACAAGGTTAAAATGCTAACTGTTAAATGTGCTTCAACAGGTATAATTCTACATACTTAAACACTGTGTTCTCATGAAATGGGTACCAGATGTGTGTAATTTTATACACAAAGGTTTATAAAAGATTGATTGTATGTAGAGGCTCAAAGGTTTTTTATTCCAACTAAAAATACCATAAATAACAAAATGTTTTTATTAAGATAAAATAATTCGTCTAAATTCAAATCATTATAAAGATTGTTTCAAAGGATGAACAGAGAAAGGAGTTAACACGTGAGAGAAATAAATTAGAAAGTTATAGGTATGGAAACCATACTCAATAGAAAGAAAAAGAAATGTTTCAAGATAAAAATGTCTTATAGTGAAGTAAATAAGAGGGTTTATAAGAAATGTTTCAAGATAAGAGGGTTTATGTAAGTGATGTAAGGGCCTGTGTAAGTTGGTTGAATAAGTATATGAGACAATCAGCAAAGCTATGTAATTTATCCATAATGTTGTGTTTATTAATTTCCTTCCTTTTGAACAAGTAATCTTAAAAGAAATTGAAAATTGGATAGCTATGGTTGAACAACAATTATTTCAAAATATCATGTTCTTTCTTTAAGAGCTAAACTTGATTTATGGAAACATCAATGTAATTATATATTGTACAAACATTTTGCCTTTTTTCCAAAAAGGTTAAATACTCTCAAAATTTCTTTAATTCTTTCTAATTGTAATATTTTGTCAGCTAAATGCTCTCAGCCTTTCTTTAACAGAAATCAACTTCAAAACTTAAACACCTGACCTTCAAAAACCGTCAAGACAGATAGGTGCCACAGACCCCAGCTACTGTAAGTTTATAAACATTAAAATTAAAGCCCAATGTTCTCAATTTAAGATTAGCTTACTGGATGGCTAAGATCAAAACTTTTAAATTAATCAAAAAGGGCCAAGAAGACCAGTATTTGGTTCTTGTCCCAGAGTCTGCCTGTGAGGGAAGAGGAAACATCTCCACAGAGCTTTATATCTCTGGGTCACATGATCTCTCGATAAGAGGGATAAATGAGACCGATAGAGGAAAAAGCCAATCAGTGCTCTTGCTAAAAGGAGGGTCCATAAAAAGGGAAAAACATCCCTAATGCTTCTGAAGGAAGCCACAAGGTCAAGCAAGACCTGGACCCATCCTTACAGAAGGCACCGAGCACAAAAGCTGCTCTCAAGTTTCCCCAAGATTCCCATCAGAAACAGCTGACTCTTACCAATGATCAAAACAGAAGTCAGTTTGACAAACTTCATCCTAGACATCCAGTAACAGTTAAAACAGATGCACAACCATTTCTGAACATTTTAGAAGCAAAGGTAACTTCAGCCCTAAGTGAAGTGTTGTGTTTACATTCCTGATAACTCTGTACATGCTAAAGCTTTGAATTATCATCTTCATGGTATACATTGACGTTTCAGATGCTGCAACATTTCTTCGGTACTCATGTTTTTTGTTTCTCCAATAGAAGCTTCCGTCCCTGATGACGTTACAACCTTCCCCAGGCTTCAATCTGACCTAACTTCTACAAAAGGAACTCCAAACTACTGCCCCCATCACTTCGCCCCCGTTCAGCCTGAAGAAGCCAGACTCGGTCATCGACCCATTCCCTTACAGTAGTAAAGAGTTCCGGAGGTTAGAAGAGAAGTGAAGCCAAAATCTCATAGACAACATATGTAGATAAATCGAGTCAGATCAAAAGCCAATTTGAGTGAGCCAATTTTGGGAAGTTGGGAAACTGTCCCCTGAGAGATTGAAATGCCGATTCCCTCAGAGCCCTTCGTCCACCCTTAACAACCTGCCCCAACATGTTGCCAAGGTAACCCATCTCAGGAATTGCTCCTCCCTACAGGGAGCTATCTCAGATCTTTTGCAGAAACGTTTTCTCAGATCCACCCATTCCCTTATAATATCACCTTCTCTGCAGTCCCTCCTTTCCACAGCTCGTGAGTACTCTTACACTCTTTTAAACTTTCTTTCCTCTCCTCTCGTGGGTATCGTGTTTCCCCATCTAACTTGCTCAGACCCAAGTGGTTTACCTAAGAGTTCAGACTTCCCATCAGTCGAGGTCCATTACTGTAGACAGAGAGGCCCTCATCAAGGCCCTTCCATGTCCCAAGACAAAGGAAGAGATTCTTCTCTTCCTAGGCCTAGTGGGATATTTCCATGCCTGGATTCTCAATTTTTCTCTTTATGTAAAGCCCTTATATGAGGCAGCTAAATGGATTGAGGAAAAGTTCCTCCCCGAAGGCATTCAGGCTGAGTTTAATTTGGTGCTCATGTCACTATTGCCTCTCCTCACCATTTAAAGACTAACATATAAAAGCCTTCAAACTCTCCTGCCCTGTCGCGCTCGACTCCTCAACCTCGTTCCAGTCCTGCTCCTCTTTACACCCAGTTTTCCTTCTCCCAGTCTCCTCAGAGCCCCCAGAACATGATTATATAGAGATGCTTCAGGCTTAAACTCCTGCAAGCCTCTCTTCTGCCCAAACTAATAGGGATCTCCCATTGTCCTTCACAACAAAGTGGAGACTCTCCCATAGTTCAGGGAAACATGAAGGCTGAAGCAGCACTGTCTTCTCCTTCTCTTCTGGCTTCAGTCCAATCTACTACCCAGGCCCCCACATTCCCTGCCATACAATCAATCCTCTCCTATCTCCATTCACTTTTCCATCCTATTCCAAGGGCATAAACCTTCTGGAATCGCCTGACTCAGCCTCCGCTCATCTTTTCGACCGCAATATCATTAAATTTGGTGTCATTCTGGCAACATTTGCCTCTCAGCTAGAGACGGATACAGAGGTTCCTTTCCGGCCCTTTGGCCTACTCCGGACTTGAGTCTCTCTTTCCTGTCCGGGACAGGACACGGAAAACCCTTGCGCAAGGTGGCTCATAGTCCCCCGATATCTTGAGCGGCTCATGATATCCCACGTCTGCCTGGCTCCGGTGATGACCGAGTCACAGACCTGGATCTCCCTCTAATACTTACTTTGAAAAGGATGCTTTTCAAAATATTGTATTAGTCGTTGGAACTTCTTAATCCATCTCACCCCTCTAAAGCCCCTTAAATAATTGAAAATTTGTTTTCAATTTCTACTAACGGTCGAAAGTATGGGCAAAGATTCTTTTATACCCAAGCTTTCTTCCTCCTCTGATCAAACCCGATTCAGTTGTGCTCGTTGCACTAGTTACCCAGAATATATCTACTTCCCTTAACATTCCTCGGCATTTTTACATCCCGTATCACCCCATGTCTTCCGGGAAGGTAGAGAGTAATAGAACTCTTACTTCCCCTCGCCCTTTTTAGGCTCAGAGTCCTCCCAAAAAAGCCCTCCTTACTATCCCCTTTTGAGGTTATGTTTGGGCGACCAGCCCTTCCACCCGGAGTTTCCCCAACTCAGGGACCCTTACCCAAAGATCTTTCTTCTCCTCTCTTATCCTTCATCAGACATCAGATATGAAAGTGCCAAGATTTCATTCTGCCTGACCCAGGTAGACTCACTGCTTCATTCCCCTTAATACCCGGTTCTTGGGTATATTTCTCCCCTCCCCAGGACACAGGAACAATCTCCTTTGTCCCAAAGTAGACAAGACCTTTCCACGTTGTGCTGTGCACACCCACAGCTGCTAAACTTCATGAAACCTCAGAAAATTTGACTTCTTAGATTCATATTTCCAGACTGAAACCAGCTGATCAACCAACTGAAGATCCACAAAAAGACAACTACTTCAGTATACTTGCTCTCCCATTCCCACCGGTCCCCTAAAAATTCGTTTCTCTTGTGTTCCTGATACTGACTCAAAATAATCTTTTCTGTTTTTCTCGTTTTGAACCTTTAACCAGTTTTTCCCAGGGACTATCAACTGTTAAAAAACCAACGAATGACTTTCCAACCAGAGACCCCTGCTGAGTCCTGCCCTTATGCTGCCACCTGATGCTCATTATGACGTGCTTCGCACTCTCCATTGGCCTCTTCACCATAAGTCCCACCTAGTGGAACACAGGCCTATGGACAATAATCCATCTCACCTTCTTTCCCTTTGTTGCTTCCATAATAGTGTTACCTGCAAACTCGCAAGACCCACAATTTCTACATGCTCTCCGGCTGACTCCTTCAGTGACTTTCTGCAGAAGCCTGGTTTGACACCCTCACCGTCCTATGGCTTCAAACGAACTTCATCCATCCCATACCTGGACAGATTCATCTTTTCCACGCCTACCTCCTGGGAATTTTTCCACCCTCCAGCTGGACCTGCCTGCCCACATCTCCCCCCCCCTCAAAACTACCCCACGTCGCCCCACTTCAGCTCTGAAGCAGCCAGATCAAAACACGACACCCCACTTCCTAAGAAATCAAAAAGGGGGGAATGTTGGATTCTAGGCAGAAGGCTGCGCCTCCCAGGCAGAAGGCCACACCTCCCCAGGTGCCTTGTGAGAAACTACAGCTCCCAGGATCCTCAGTGTGACCAAAAAACCTGACCAGCAAGTCCCTTGTCCACTACCCCCCCCCCCCGACCTCTGCTGGCCTATAGGACAAGGACCCACTCCAAGGGGGTTTTATGGCCCCTACTCTATTTAAGCCAGCCCCGGACTGAACTCGCTTTCTGTTCCTGCCGCTCTCTGTTCCTGCTTGCCCCTATTCCCGTCCATCCCTTCCCTACCCCCTTTCCCTTCCCTTCCTTTCCCTACCCTTGCCCACGTGGCACCCCAATAAACCTTTTTATTTCACTAACACAGTGTTCCCGGTTAAGTTAACTATGTTTCAGCAGTTTTCTAACACTGAACACCTTTTCATATATCTATTGGCCATTTCTATGTGTTCTTTGGGAAAATGTCTACTCACTTCCTTTGCCCTTTTTTAAATTCGGTGATTTGTGTTTTTTGCTATTGAATTTATAATGTTTCCTCATATATTCTAGATATTAATCCTTCCACACAAATATGCTTTGTAAATGTTTTCTCCCATTTCATAGGTTGTTTATTTATTTTGTTATTTCTTTTCATATGTAGAAGGTTTTAATTTAATGCAACCCCATATGTTAATTTTTGTTTTGGGTGTCACATCCAAGACCACTGCCAAGGTCAACGTCAAGAAATCCTTTAAGAGCTGGGCATGGTGGCGCAGACCTGTAATCCCAGTGGCTTGGGAGGCTGAGGCAGGAGGATGGAGAATTCAAAGCCAGTCTCAGCAACGACGAGGCACTAAGCAACTCAGTGAGACCCTGTCTCTAAATAAAATAGTGCTGGGGATGTGCCTCAGTGGTTGAGTGCCCCTGAGTTCAATCCTCAGTACCTAAAAAATAAAGAGTAAGTCCTTTAGTTCCTCTGTTGACTTAATTTCAACATTCCAATATTTAACTTCCATATATCTAGGTTATGTGTTTAGATTTTGTTTGTTGTTGCTTAATTTTTCTATATGTGCTACATATTTTCACATCTACTTTGGGGATGGTAATCACATTTACTCTAATATCTTGTTTGGTTAGCCTTATAATTATTTGCTGAACTTGCTAATAAAACCTCTCTTACCTGGCAGAGATTTTATTTAAGCCCTTGGTATGTTTTGGTTGGGTACTCATCTTGGCACTTGGGAGTCCTTCTGTCCATACTGTATCTATGAATGCCATCTTATTACCTCAGCCATTTTCCAGCCTTTGGTGGAAGTGGTGGAAAGTGCTACTATTTGGGTTGCCCCAGTAGTTAGTGCTGATGGCTTCTTACCCATCTTGAGTTTTGCCAACTACTTGGAGCCCTACCCTGCCCCTTCTCACCCTTCCAGCACAGATATTCATAATCACTGCTCTCCCTTGTAAACAAGGTCTCTAATGCAGGAGCAAAGGACAGGCCAGTTTGTACAGCTGCTTATGGTGTGATACCTAGCCAGCCACCCTAGGACTGCATTCAGCTCCCATATTGACAGATCCATGCTTGGGGCACCCTCGTTATGGACTGATCCCTTTGTGTGTGTGTGTGTGTGTGTGTGTGTGTGTGTGTGTGTTTATATACACATGTGTATAAATATATATACACATGTATGTATGTGTATACTCAGACATGCATGTACACATATGTATATATATATATGTATGGGGATGTATGTGTGTCTACTTATTTGGTTTTTCTCCTTAAATCCAATTTAACTTCAATTTTTCCAATTTTTAAAGTCTCTTCATAATTTCTGATGCACCTCAGACACTATTTCTCATTTCTCAGATGTGGGACTTCTTTTAAATCTGTCACTTTTAGAATTTTAGGAAGGAAATGTAGCGTTTCTAAGATTTTTATCCAAAAACAACATTGATACGATCTAGCAACCCACATAACATTCTTGCGAGGGAGGTGAGGTGGGTGGATTTTACTCTCAATGTGTAAGAGCAAATGGGAGGCTCTGTGGGGTGGTGCTGTCAGCATATCCAGCACCAACAGAGGGCTTTGCAGCTGACCCTCTGACAATCCTTCCAGGTAAGTGTCATTCATTTGGAAACTGAGGAAATGGCAGCTTGGAGGATGGGTAACTTGCCCATGGTTGTAAAGGGAATAAGTGGCCTACAGTGTCTCAAATCTGTCTCCTCTTACTCCAGAGATGTCACTCCCCTACCCCAGCCGTTGCTTCCTACACAGCCTTCTCCAGCCATGCTCTGGGCTGCCCACCCAAAGATCACCAATTCCTTGCTTTGGAGACTCAGTGCCTATTCACAGAAAAAAGACAATCAGATGCTTTGCATAAATCCTAGTTTCCCAGGCAGGTGGCGGCATTTGCATTAACTCCCTTTCTCCCTTCCAATTAACATCTAGGAGGAATGGGGCTTTAAATCTTCCTTGTTTTTTAGTCGCCTCTAGCCACACTTTCAAGAGATACGATCCCACCAGCTTAGTCCCAGTTGTGAATGAGCCTGAAACCATTCCCCAGCTTTTGTACGCCTCCCTGGCAAACTAACTTCTAGGCGCATTGAAAAGAGGAGCATTTTGTTCCAGAATTCAGTCCGTTTGGGTCAGTCTGCAGATGAATGCTGGTTTTGGACAGTGGATCTGTCTCCATACACCCGGCCCCTTTTTGATGGTGCAGGATTAGGTCCTCGAGTTTTCCATAACTTACAGTGCTGCTACTAAAATGGTTTCACAATAAGATATTAGAATTGTTTTGCACATTTTAACATTAAAAGAAACTCCTAATGCTTGTCGTGAAAAACTAAGATTGCTGTTTCTCCCTACATGTGAGTGGGGTTTCAGTCTTAATGGGCACTGAAAAAGAGTTTCAAAACCCATGAATGCCTGGGGTTCATTTTGTTAAGGACCGGATATATATTCCTCTCAAAAACACATACAGAAGCCCTAACCCCCAATGTGATTGTATCATGGAAGAAGAGGTGTCTCCAAAGAAGGGTCTGAGGAGTTCCAGGAGAGAAAGGAGAACTCAACCCAGGACCAGCAAGCTTACGTGAATCTCAGCATACACCAGTCAGAGGCACAGACATAGGTTTGTTTAGGAAAGGAGAAACAGATTCAAGGGAGAATGCAGGTGATCTCAAGAGACAGATGTGCTTGGGAGGTTCCTAGCTGTTCTTCTAAAGGAAGCTTGGTGAGGGCTGGGAAGGAAAGGTATGTAGGAATGATGTCAGTCCAGTGATCTCAATACGAGTTCTGGTGGTCTGGTCAATCTTCAGATCTATAGGCTGATGCAGTCTTCATTATCTGATTGGTAAATAGCTGCTGGAAAGTCCCCTGAATTATGGATTTCTCCATATATGGGATCTCTCTTTACTTAATCTACTTATTAGAAGTTAATTAGCAACATTGCTAGGCATGGTGGCACACACTTGTAATCCCAGCACTTGGGAGGCTGAGGCAGGAGGATCATGAGTTCAAAGCCAGCCTCAGCAATGGCGAGGCACTTAGCAGCTCAGTGAGACCCTGTCTCTAATAAAATATGAAAAAGGGCTGAGGATGTGGCCCAGTGGTTGAATGCCCCTGAGTTCAATCCCCGGTACCAAAATAGAAGAAGGAGAAGGAGAAACAGAAGGAGAAGGAGAAGGAGAAGGAGGAGGAGGAGAAGGAGGAGGAGGAGGAGGAGGAGGAGGAGGAGAAGGAGAAGAAGAAGTTAATTAGCTCTGCACAGGAAGAGCTACAGATTTCCCTGGAACTTGTGAGGAACATGCTTGGGGAAGAGACTGGTTTGGGAAGCAACAGGGCTGGGAAAATATGAGGAACTTCTGAATTAAAATCTTATTTCCTTGTCCTTCCTATCTCCTTTCTACCCATTTATTATGCCTTCTATCTTACCTCAATCATATTTGGAGATAGAGCTATGAGGAGGTAATTAAAACTAAACAACGTCCTAAGGGTGGATCCCTAATCTGACAGGGTTTGTGTCCATGTAAGAAGAGAGACAATACACCTGCCACAGAGAACAGGCCACGTGAGGACACAGTGACACGGTACTCCAACTCTGGTGGCATTTTAATCTTGAATTTCCAGCCTCCAGAGTTGTGAAAGAACAAATTTCTGTTGTTTAAGCCACCCAATCCGTGGCATTTTGCTATGGCAGCATTAGCAGGCTTATACGCACCCTCTGTGATAGAATTGTTCTGGAGGTTAGCTCAGTGCACGGGATTTCCAAAAAGCTTCCATAGGTGATTCTCATGTGCAACCAAAGCTTCGAGATGATGTCGGGACTTTGGGTAGAGGAAAAAAAAAAAATACAGTCTCTACCTTTTTGGAAAAAGAAACTACTAATCAGGTTTAGACACTTTAGATGACGGATGGATTGATGGGTAGATGGACAGATGGTTGGATGGATGGCTAGACGGGGGTTTTGTGGTATGTGTTGTAAAGGAAATGAATGGGATGCTATGAGAGGAAATCATTGCAGTGTTGACAATCTACTTCAGACCACCTAATAAGGAAAGGCTTGGAGGACCTGACACTTCAGCCAAGACCTGAGCAAAGCCAGGGACAACCTGAAAAGAGAAAGGAAGAGTATTCCAGGGAACAGATATCCCAGGAATCATATTTTAACTTACAGAGGAATATATTATGTATGAAAGAAATTATAAAAAAGGTTCAATAATACCTTGAGGTTGTATTCATGAAATAAATGTATTTAAAGAGCATTCCTTGCCTATGAAACTTCACTTGTATTAAATCTCTGATGAATTACACATTTTGATTACCAATCACATTATGAGTAACAGTTTCTTTTTTTAAAAGAACATTTTTATTTGTAGATGGATGCAATATCTCTATTTATTTATTTTTATGTGGTGCTGAGGATCGAACCCAGTGCCTCACACGTGCTAGGCAAATAAATGTTCTACCACTGAGCTACAACCCAGCCCATGAGTAACAGTTTCTTGAGGTGAGGTAGCCTAACAGAATTCTGAAAAATGAATAGATCTTCAGATAATATGCATAATCTCACTTATATTCAGATACACTTAACCCCAACTCTTCCATATTGATGTTATCCCTTTTGTTCTTACTTTCAGAAAGAGAGAGGGGGGAGGGAGGGAGGGAGAGAGAGAGAGAGAGAGAGAGATCATTTCTTGATAACCTATTTCAAGAATTCATAATCCTGTATCCTTGTGGTTCTCATCTGTGATCATTTTCCTGACAGAGAAGCTAGGGCACAAATAGATGAAGAGACTAGTCCAATTTAGTGAATAAGAGGGCATCTAAGTGCCAGTTTGATTGAATAGTAGTAATTCCTTGGAGTATTGTTCAGGAGAATTTTGAGCCTATAGCCAGGCACAAAATGTCTTGATTGATTATTGATATTTGCCATGAGAGTGGGAGGGAGCACATGTGTCTCATACTTTGTATCTTTAGATTAGTCCATTATTAATTGGATCCAGGACCTGAACGTAGCACTGTTTTTTAAGTGCTTTTAACTACATTCTTTTGTTCTATAAGAAGACACACACACACACACACACACACACACACACACACACATTTATACTGCTGTGTTAACTTCACAATCGTACATACCTGTGGATGGGAGTACAGGACAAACCATAATGAAGCATTATACAGTCTGCAGTGTATACGTGTGCATGTCGTATATGGTAAAGGAAGACTTCATTCCCTTTAAATGATTCATTTATTTCTAGACAGTGTATTACTCCTACCAAGTAACATCAGCATAGAATGGCTGACTAAAAAAATGGTACTAGAAGTATCAAAAGCTTATGTGATTGTCCTAAATTTTAAAATACAATACAAATGTGTTCTGTTTCATCAGAACATTAGATTCTTTTGTAATAAGGAAGCAAATACATGTGATACCCACATAATACTTTAAAAGTACTTTATACATGATATGAGCTTTATTTCTAATTTTGATTTATGGTCAATCTGGTATAAAGGGATGAGGAACATGGGGGATGCTCAGCTCTGAAACCCCAGGAACCCTCTTTGATGCAGATTTTAGCATGGTCTCCTATCCCCACAAGTTAGACAATTACAACTTACCACCTCAGAGGGCTTGAAATGGGTTATCACTGGATATTTTTAGTCATATGATTAGACTACATAAAATTGATTTTACCTCACAAGAAGTTAATACATTAAAACCAACAAAAATACTTTAAACCACATGGTAGTATGTTAAAGCAAATGGAAAGGGTAGGTGTATACTCTTTTTAACAGTGAAATATGCAATTTAGTTATATTACATTAAAAAGAGTTACATAGGGGGTTGGGGTTGTGGCTCAGCGGCAGAACGCTCGCCTTGCACGTGAGCGGCCCGGGTTCAATCCTCAGCACCACGTAAAAAACATAAATGCATTGCATTGTGTACAACTAAAAGTAAATAAATAAATATTAAAAAAAAAAAGAGTTACATAAGTTTGGTGCTCAAGTCCTTTTAACTTCCTTTACCTTCTACTTCCAAATTGGAGGAAAATGCTTAGCATCTTTACAGCTTTACATTGATATTTCATTTGTCTTGCTCTGAGTCTTCCTAGGAACATTCCCCACCCCACCTTCACCCGAGGTCTTCCCAAACACCCAGGCTTTGATACACAGATGTGGGCTACAGTGGCACCCCAAATGCACTTTAGATTGTTACATTTCCACTCGGCACAACAAAGCAGAGAAAATAGTTGCCTGGAAGGTTTTCAGGACCTTGGTTTGCTTTTCCTTCCTAGAAAAGACACCAAACAGATTTGCAGATGGGTTATAGGAAATGGTGGAAAGCATTTGCATAGAATAGCATCTGGAGTCCCCCCTCAGACCTTCCAGGGGGAAGACAGCTTTGTACATTCATGGCTTTTTCCTAAGGAAGGGGAGAAAGAGAACAAGGGAGGAGAGAAAAGGAGCAGGGACTCCTTTTGTATCTGTGTCCAATATGGTTTCTTTTGATTGTTCATTCTCCATAGTGAAGGGCCCCCCAGGGGTTCTCATCTGTTACCAGGCTCGGCTGTACCTGCCTGCCTGTGTGAAAGTCGCTCAGCTGCTGCCCTGGACGAGGCGCACACATCACATCTATCTCCCTGGCATCTACTGAGCTCTGGGGCTGCAAGGATCAAGCCCCACACAGAGCACAAAGGCAGGTCTGTATAGAAACAGCCGACCTTCTCCATTGTCCGGTGCTCTTTGTGTGGACGCTGGGGGCCGGCGCTGGCTCCACATTCCTGCCACTCCATGACAGAGGAGACGCAGCGCCAGTGTTAAGTAAGTACAGTATGTTTCCCTGGCCTGCGCCGGACAGAAATATCAGATGATTAATGTGTTCACAATTTCCCCATGATTTCATGATTTCATGTCCCGACATAAAGCCCAGGACATCAATAGAAAGGACTTTTTTCTTTTTTTCCAGACCAGGTTTTCAGTTCTCAGAATATTTGAAATTGTGACTTCAGGAATGAAAGATGGACAATTCGAGTTTGTTTTAGTTTTAAACCAGCATCCACTGACCTCAAAAAAGAATCCATTAAATATTCTGTTATCATCTTCTTCAACATCTTTATTATCATCATCATCATTTAAATATCAACTTTAGAACACACATGATTTTGACCTTAGGTCAGAAGGGGGAATGCAGAGAGGAGAGAGGATAAACTGCTAAGCATCAATGATAAGAAAGAAGTCACAATAATTAAAAAAAACAAAAGTTAAAAGTTTAATGGTATGAGTTTTATTTAACAAAAAAGATTTTAATCAAAAGCATGTAATGAACACTGAATGACTAGATTCAGGTGTGGAACTTCCTTTTAAACCTCTCATGTACTCTGCTTTTTGACATAGATTTGATTAATAATAATAATTCTGATCCACTGGATCCTGATTTTGTGTAAATCCTTCCTTTTTTTTTTTTTCCTCCTCAAGAATGTTGTTTCATGATTTAAATAGGAAA
Organism: Tamias sibiricus; assembly: GCA_025594165.1. NCBI lineage: Eukaryota > Metazoa > Chordata > Mammalia > Rodentia > Sciuridae > Tamias > Tamias sibiricus. The sequence continues at coordinate 122,567,044 of CM046666.1, read as the reverse complement.
TTTTTCCACGATTAAACCTTCCTTCTAAACTTATGTGATGTATACTTCTTGAAAAGTATTTGCCACTTCAGAGTTAGGAATGATAAAATACTGCCTCAGCCCGCATTGTCTGTAATGTACCATATGCTACTGACTTATTTGCATTTTCCCGTCAATTAAAAAAAAAAGTTCAAATTTCAATCTCAGAAAAACAACAGTTATTAATCACTAAGTCCTACCACAGACTTTGGTCACCCATAATGGAGGCCTACCTTTTCTACTGGTGCTGTATCTTTAATGAAAAAATTTACCCTGTTCCTGTTGCATCATCCCTCTATGGTTCTTTCTCTGAGAAGACTTAGAAAATGGGCAATCAAAAAAAAAAAAAAAAAAAACAGGCGCTGCTGTTCCATTCGTTCCGCCCTGCCCCCATAAAAAGCTAATATTTTCAGGTTGACTGAAAGTTTAACTTTGTTATTTTTTTTTTATTTTTCAAGAAAATCCAGCGTGACATGGCACGTGTTAGTGCCCTCTTACTTAACAAATTACACGTTTTTTTGACCTAAGTTAAAAGCTGTGCAAATCTCCCTTGTCTGTGTTTTCATTGTATGGATTTCCCTGGTACAGCCTCAGACAGGTCTGTGGTGGAACTTGGAAATTCAACCTCGGTCTTTCTGCCCACATTCCCTCTTTGTTCCTCAAAACTCCCAAGAAGACACACCATCCTTCAAATGTGTGAAGCCTTCTGATGGAGAAACTCCATTACTTGTCCCTTAGTCATCAAAAAGCAGAGATGGCTTGGGAGTAAGGAACAGGAACCACGTCAGGGAGGCTGTCATTGTCATATTTTTCAAAATAGCTGATCTTTTTCAGTGGTTAAAAGAACCGTCGGGGTTTTCAAGAGTCTAAACAATTTCTTGGAGGTTGGAAGAACCAAAAAGACCACTCCAAAAAAAAAAAAAAAAAAAAAAAAAAAAAAAAAACACAAAACCTAGGTCTCTTCTGATTTCCAGGAGCTTTTAAATGGTTTGCTGAGTTCTTTTCCAGATCTCAATACACTTTAGAGTAGAACAAATGTGGCCAAAACATGGCTGCCATAATTCCTCACCTGCAGTGGCGAGCGCCCCTCCAAGATCCCCAGCAAGCAGTGGCTTCTGGGAAAAAGTTACATTGGATAAGTCTTTTTAAAACTGGATCAAAGAAGTCCTGGAGGACCCTCTGCTTGACCACTGCTAAACACACCAATCCTTTCATTCCTCTGTAGGCTTGCCTGGACTGACCCAAGCTTTTGCACTGGGTAGAGCACACTGAACTGGTCATGCCTGGGGAAGAGTCCTTTCAGCGAAGCCCCTGTCCCCTCCACACCCCCCATAATGTGCCATTTTATTTTCAAAAGAGAGAGATATCCTAGAGCTATAAATCTCTTTCCTTTCTTTGCCTGCTTGCAGCCCCTGCCATTATGTGGGGAGACTACCTCTCGGAAGTTATTCACAGTGGTTTGGGAGAGGTCAGCCTAACATGCAGCTCCCGGCAGGTGGTCCAACACCGAAGCTCAGGGACTGTGCAGTGCTTTGGCCCCAAGGTGCTTTAAAGGCTCCCTCTGGAAAATAATGGTTGAGTGCCTTTGTCTGCCTCTCCAGGGCTGTCTATGATAGGCTCTGCTTCAAGACAGATTGCTGTCCAGACACTGACCCTGTTGTCTATCCATTCGACCAGATTTTCCATCCTAGCGCACAGCAACTGGACATCATTCCAGAAAACAAACTCTTTACTCCAGAAGGAAAACAAAATGAAAACTTTCTGTTGGAGGTGTCCATGGAGAGGGTCCTTTGGGAACAAGTTCCTGGAATGGAGGGGAAACCTCCAGCAGTTAGAATATTTGCATGTGGATAGCCTGGAAATGCCACGGGCAGTTCTTCCTTTTCTTCACATATTGCTTAGATTTCATTTCCATATGTCTTTCAATTTCTTTCCCAGTCTACCAACCAAGTATATTACCTTTATTTTCCTCCAAAAATATGTTCCTTTTGGATTCTTCTCGTTTTGCTTTCATTTTCTTTCTTTTCCTTCCTTTATTTTTACTTTTCACTCTTTTTATGCAAGACCTTATGTTAACCCTATAGTGGATAAAAACATAAGCAAAGTTGCCCCATTTCTGTGCTTTTTGTACTATAACACCTATTCAAAAAGTGACTACACTTGATGATGTGTGATGCGTTCTTGTGTAAAAAGTACTAACATAGGAAGCCAGCAGTACTTGAAATTCCACTACACTGTTGAATGGAGGACAGAAAATGAGTTTTCACGGGGAAAGGAATGGAATTTCCTATTACCTCATCCAGCAGTTCTCTAGAGTTTGATTTCTCGACTTTTAGGGCCAGATGTTCTTTTGCTGCTCGAGGGGAGTCTTACATGTATGATAATACGTGTAGCAGCATCCCTGGTTTCTACCCACTAGATACCAGTAGCAATTCTCTTCTCAGTTGCATCAATCAAAAATGTCCCCTGACATTACCAGATGTTTCCCAGGGAGAAAAGCCCACTCCAGTCATGAACCATTGCTATACATCAATGTTGTCCAGTAGAACTTTCTAAAATGATGGAAGTATTCTATCTCTGCTGTCTAATATGATAGCCCCTGGCAACACGCAGCTACTGAGCACAAGAAATGTGGCCAGTTTGAATTAAGATATGCTATAAGTATAAAATACACATTAGATTGGTAAAATATCACATTTATAGTTTTTGATATTGATTACATGTTGAAATGAGTCATTCAGATATATTGAATTAAATGAAATAAATTTTCTCATTAACTTCTATATATGTTTCTATATATGCTACTTTTTACCGACTTTTTTGGCTATTAGAAATTTTCAGTTACATTACATGGTTTGCATTTGTAGCTCATATTACTTCTATTGCTTAAACTTTTTGTTTCCTTTTCCTAATTTAGGTTCTTCTAGTTTACATTCTTCTCATCTGCTCCTCCAAAATGTCATTGTTACTATTTTTGGTATGAAGTTCTTTTTGTGTCAACCCATGTCCAGTTTGGGATCTGATAGGTCCCTCCTCTATCCTTCTTCTTTGTTTCCTTTAATTATAAAAACAGTGGTTTATACTCAGTGATTTTAAAAGTTTCCTACAGCTGTAAAATCTGTAATCAGATCAGCACTCTTAATCCAACACAGCAGTTCAATACAGGCACTTTGAGGGGAAAAGAAGCTCTGGGTTCCAGCTTTGCTCTCAGATCTGGCTGGCCTGAGATCACAAGTAAACTTGCAGAAGTATATTTTAGAGAATGCTGGCTCAGGGACTACTGATAGGAAAGACTAGAAGAAAACAAGAATCCCATAGTTAAATAAAATTGAGACACTCTGGGTTAAACAAAACTTGAGAAGTCTGTTTAACCACAGGTGACATCTAAATGTTTAATGCACTGTACTAAAATACAGAGGAAATATCCAAAGAGTTATATATCAAAAGCAAAATTTCACATATGTTTGTTAGTATAATTGTATGCTGCTTTGGATTTTATCCTGATGGTAATGAGAATCCACTGAAACCAAGAAAGACATGAGTGATTAACATTTTAGAGAGGTCCCTCTGGGCATGGTCAATGTCAGATTGGACATTTAAAATGGGAGGTGAGGCCCTATGACCCAGCTATCCCACTCCTGGGTCTATTCCCAAAGGACTTAAAAACAGCATATTACAGTGACACAGCCACTTCAATGTTTATAGCAGCACAATTCACAATAGCTAGGTTGTGGAACCAATCTAGATGTCCCTCAGTAGATGAGTGGATAAAGAAAATGTGGTATATATACAAAATGGAATTTTACTCAGCAATAAAAGAGAATAAAATAATGGCATTTGCAGGTAAATGGATGAAGTTGGAGAATATAATGCTAAGTGAAATTAGTCAATCTCAAAAATCCAAATACCGAATGTTTTCTCTGATATAAGGAGGCTAGTTCACAGTGTTGTTGGACGGGGGTACATAGGAGGATTAGAGGAACACTAGAATGGTCAAAGGAAAGGGAGGGGAAGGGAAGGAGCAAGGGGGCAGGGGGAGGAAGAAGAAAAAAAAATTGGTGGTTGAATGAGATGGATATCATTATCCTAAATGCATGATTGAAGATCTGAATGGTACTTATATACTTTGTATACAAACAGTTGTATGTAAAAAGATGCTATATATGTCATTATGAATTGCAATACATACTACTATTATAAATTAAAAAAAGAAAAAAATAATAATAAAAAAAAATATGGGAGGTGAGGAAGAGGCTCAAAGCAGAGGTAAGTAAGGAGGCTATGCTAATTGCTGGATGATATTGTTGAGGATCCAAAAGGGGAAGATTTGAAAGATGTTTGGAAATTCGATCCACATGATTTTGTGGGCCCAAATAGGTCCCTTTCTGGCTTGGCAACTCAATGGATAGTAGTGAATCTATCAATAAGTTTACAACTTAGTTAAGAAGATCGATTTGTAAACAAATAACTATAATACAATATGTTGCACACAAAAAAATGAAAAGTTAGGTACAAGGGACTGTGAGGGTAGGCAGAATTCATAAGTTCATGGACATAGACATACATGAACATAAACATATATGTTTGTGTGCCTGCAAGATTCAAGATCTTTCCAATTAGACCAACATTTAAAAGTTGTCCACATGTTTTTAAAGTTTGGATCAGTATTTAAAGTTAAATTGGGGGGGGGGGAGCTACAGGTATAGCTAAGAGGTAGAGCACTTGCCTAGCATATGCCAGGCTTGGGTTCAATCACCACACACACACACACACACACACACACACACAATCAATTTTGTACTTGAAAAATAAAGAGGTTGTTGGGCTGTTGGTGATAGGTTTACAAAGTTATAAAATGATATATTTAATAGGAATATACTGAGCAAATGCGGAGTGAACTCTCAATGAATACAAGGATTATGTCTGTCTTTTCACTCTGTATGCCTGGCCCCTAGCCAAATAGACTGGCACATAAAGATTTGTTGAACACTCTGAACTCCAAAGCATTCTATATCTCTCCCTGAAAATTAAACACAATATTAAAAGTGATATAATTTAACAATTTCACTTAACCAAAAGCATTGCCTTTCGTAGTAGCAATGGGAACTCTTCTTTCTTTGGAAATAGTCCTTAACAGTAGATGTATTCAGTGTTCTAAGTAACATTTGCTTTTTTTTTTTTGTACCAGGGATTGAACTCGGGGGCACTCGGCCACTGGGCCACATCCCCAACCCTTTTTTGTATTTTATTAGAGACAGGGTCTCACTGAGTTGCTAAGTGCTTTGCATTGCAGAGGCTGGCTTTGAACTCGTGATCCTCCTGCCTCAGCCTCCCAAGTGCTGGGATTACAGGCGTGCGCCACCGCACCCAGCTAACATTTGCTCTTGGTGGTGAAAAGGTCTTCCACTCCTGTGGGCAGGGGTGGTCTTGGGGCAGGCCCTTCCAGGGCATAATGAATGTCTCGTAGCTATACTCAATTTCTCAGTGACATTGGTTCTGACATAGCTGATATTCTTTGACAATTCCATTCAGAATTATGTTAATAATCAGTTGTAAGAGAACAGCCTAGTACTGTGTTCAGGAACTATACTTTGAAAGAATTATCTATAATCTACAAACCAAGGAAAGCAAATATTAGGAAATTTAGATCACTTAATTTATTTGGATACTCTACTGATTATAAATCGACAGAAATTCCCAAAGCATGATTGAAGTTTCCATAGTATGAGTTCATTTGACAGATGTTTACAAATTATTAGAAGAATGTGAATTATATTGCCTTTGTAATACCTGCCTCCTCTCACTCTCTCCTTTGCCAATTTCTATAAATGTTGGAAATTCATACACACATTTAAAAGTCATTGATATTGATGACTCTTGATTGGCCATATTAATAGGAATGAAAATAAGAAAGAGAAAATGCTTCATTTTGATGTCATCCTTCATCCTTGTTTTCGAGAACTGCTACTCAGTTACTATCCAGAGTGTCTGGCTTTCAGTTTCACTTTTCTTGCTCACTAGTAACAGTGAAATGCCTAAAAGGACAAGGGGGGGGGTGTCAATTCATAAATCACATCAATAGATTGAACATCTCAGGGCACTATGATGACTTGGCCAAATTACCTGCATGAGAAAGAAGCCAACTGAGGGTCATGGGGAAGCAAATCGAGGATGTGGGGAGAGATGGCCCTGAGGGTAGCAGCTTCAGAGGCAGCAGAGAGGAATCTCAGCCTGGTCAGGGGGTTGGCATCAGAATGGGAGAACAAAGGCTGTCAGGTCACAATCCTAGGAAGCAGTCAAAGTGGGAATGTGATACCTAAGAAGGTGCTAGGTGCTTCACCTCACAAATGGAGGCCAGTAAAATGGAAGAGTATGCCAGGTAGGCTGGCAGTGCCAGCCAGCAAGGCCCTAGAAGGACAGCCAAGTTATTCATTTTAAAAAACAGCAAGTAAGGATGAGGCTATCGGTAAAGATTGAGTTACTGGAAGTTCTGTTGAGGTCTAAACCAAGTTCTAAGATAGGTCTTACCAAAAATATTTGATATGTTGGCCATATGTGGTTTCTACCTACTACCCTTTGGATATAGTAAGATGTGACATTTTAAGAAAAAAAGAAACTCGTGGTTTTTAAATTGCAGCTAAAACGAATGTTTGAAAAACTAACATCCAGTCTTGGACATAAGCTCCAAACATATTCTCTCTGGCGGCACTGTGTCACCTGTCTGCGGAGGCAGAGCAAAACACCTGGAAGAAGCCGGGCGCGGTGGCGCGCGCCCTGTAATCCCAGCACTTTGGGAGGCTGAGGCAGGAGGATCGCGAGTTCAAAGCCAGCCTCAGTAATGGCGAGGCACTTAGCAACTCAGTGAGACCCTGTCTCTAAATAAAATACAAAAAAGGGCTGGGGATGTGGCCCAGTGGTCGAGTGCCCCTGAGTTCAATCCCCGGTACCACAAAAAAAAAAAAAAAAAAAAAAAAAAAAAAACACCTGGAAGGACTACTTGTGCGTGAACTCAGGGTAGGCCAAGTCCAAAGATGACACTTCCTTTTCCAAATTTGGGACCCCCAGTCAGAGAGTGATTTACACGTCAGTTGCCGCGTGGTGCTCAATGTTCCAGGCTGTCAGCTCAGTACCGCCCTCAGAGCTCCAACTACACAGGGCGTTGAAAGGTTAGTCAAAGAGCACATTGTGTTCCTCTTGCTGCAGGAGCAGCTGCACTAATTTGGATTGTGACTTTGCTTGTCTTCCCCCCACTCTTCCTGAGGTCTGAGCTGAGTTTGTGTCAATCAGTGGTGTCCCATCATTCAGGCATTGACGGATGGTGGCCCTTCCCAATTCTCGAAGTCACTTTTAGGATCAATTTTTGTAAGTAATATGGGATGGTGTAATGCAGTTTTGCATATTTGACACCAAAGATCATCACCATGGCTTTTTTGTGAAGATATGTGGAAGGCACCGGTCATAATACCCAGTACGATTAATTTATTGGTAAGGGTGTTAGATTTGTTGCCAAAGGCCTGGCTGGAGTCCTGCCTTTCCTACTTATTTTGTGATTGAGTTTATTTATTTATAAAATCAGGATATGATCTACTTCCCTTTGTAAAAATAACACACTTGAGCTGAATGAATTTGTAAACCCTGGTGGTATGATACAAATTAAGAATAGATTATTATTGATTGTTACAGTATTGGGAAGGAAGCTGCATCTGAATCAAAGATTAAATCCAGTATGATCAGCATTGCATGTGGAGAATGTGGGGGGACAGTCAGATGCATTAAATTCAGATACTTTCTAAAAAAGCCAGAAGAATCAAGGATCACCTGAATCAGAGACTATTATTTGATTATAATGTTCATGTTCACAACAAATATTAATTAATGTTCCAGGCTAAATATGAATGGTTTCCAGTTATAAATAATAATTGCAATTGCCAAATAAAACTCTGAAAATAGAAATATTCTCGGAGTGAAGGAGTCCCATGCACATGCATAGACAGAGCCAGGCCTTTCATCTTTATAGAAAGGAAACACTAGAACAAGTTACCACTGTGATGAGGCTGTACCTGGCAAAGGCACTCTCTCTCTCCTTTTTCCTCTTCCTCCTCCTGCAGAGACTGTCCTATTCTGGTTTTAGGAAGTGACAGCAAGCCACACACTAAAACAACAACAACAACACAACAAAATCTCTTTTCTTATTCTCCTGTTCTCTTGAGGACTGATGAATCTTTTGGATCTCTTTCTTCTGATCATTGTTTCCCTAGGTTTTATTTCTTAATGTTCTGCTTTCATGAATTTTCCCTGCTCTAGTCCCTGCCAAATGCAAAGTAGAATTACCTGAAATTTCTAATCTCACTAGTGTGGAAAGGATGATTTCTCCTCTCTGTGTCGCGTTCTTTCCTTCTGAACTTATAATGGAAACTTAGAATATTTTGCCTTTTAAAAAAGAAGAGTTGGAGTAGAAAGAGAAAGTCCCTGTTTAACACAGGAAATATGTAGATATGATGGAGGAAAGGGACAGTAGTGTTTCCATCTTTAATAAATGAAAAGTCTACCAATAGGAGTACTCTGTGAATTACAGAGGTATTTTTAATTCCTTAAAGAAAAGATTTACTTGGGGAGATAGGATGGTATTACACAGATTATAAATAATCTGTCTTTGACGGCATTTACAGACTTGATGGTAGGCATTGGTGAGGTGATGTGCATTAGCTGAGGACAAAATGATTAGCTAAGGGCTGGGGTTGTGGCTCAGTAGCAGAGTGCTCGCCTCACACGTGTGCGGCCCGGGTTCGATCCTCAGCACCACGTAAACATAAATGCATTGCATTGTGTACAACTAAAGTAAATAAATAAATATTTTTTAAAAATGATTAGCTAAAACATAGAGAAGTGACTAGCAGCATCCATGGCACGTGAGTCTCCCTAAGGCCTCACTTGTTATATTATTCTAAGAAATTTATCAAGTCTCCTAAGTTTTCTCACGCTTCATAAATTCACTGTGAACATACAGCTACAAAACCTTCAAACTAGGTCTCAGGACCTCAGCCACCCAGTCTGCTAGGTGCTACCTTGATAGACTCATCAGGACTAATACTTTGACATCTACATGGAGAGTGACTTGCTGTGTGGGTACAGAGCGTTTCCTCAGTAACTATGGGGTTATGCATAGGAATATTTCTTCAGGGCCCTCAGATCTCCTAGAGATTACTAAACCATCAATCTATTTTATTATTACATGTGGGCAGACCTTTCAGGTTTTAGATAATAAAATTTGCTAAGATCTGTAGTATTTGCTCTTTTTAGTCACAGATTAAAAGAACCAGAGTCTCAGTCCGAAAGGAGAGTTGTCAACAGCACTGGAGAGTGTAATGAACTTCAAGTATCCATAGCCCAGAGAGAGCCTGTGATTTGCCAGGCTGGCTGGAAATGTCCTATCCTTCCTGAATCGGATCAGACAATAATTCAAGTACTTTTGTTCATGGGACATGTTTGTCCTCATTATAGTTTAGGCCAATAATTATGTAGTTCTGCTTTTCATATTTATTTTAAATTATTGTTCTTAGAAACATTCATCATACTCATTAACAGTACAAATCACCAAAACTAAAGAAATTCATTTAAAAATCATTTGTGAATGTGTGTGTTTATAATACAAATCCCACGAAAATTAGAAATAACCAATGAAACATAATGCTGTACCAAACTAAAGCAAACTGGTATTAGGCCTGATGAAGATCAAAAAATTAACTTAAGAAGTATAACAATAATTATTATCATTGTTGAGCAACTAACTATGTAGTTTATGGTTCACTTTTAGTTTTAGATGAACACACAATATCTTTGTTTATTAATTTATTTTTTGTGTGGTGCTAAGGCTCAAACCCAATGCCTCACAGGTGCGAGGCAAGCACTCTATCACTGAGCTACAACCCTAGTCCCTATGGTTCACTTTTTAAAAATCTAACTTTTTTTAGCAATTCAGCAAGAGATATTGCATTTTTCATATGATGAGACCAAGTCTCTCAAAAATATAGCAAATGATGCAGATCACTTTGTCATCCATTTGTTTAACCCCAAAGCTCATGCTGTTTCCATTCTTTCAACTACACTGCTAACGTCAAGTATTTCCTTTTTGTTTGGCTTCCAAAATATATTTGTTTGAGAATTAAAAGCTAATTTTGTAGTAGGTGACAGTGGGCAGTAAAAGGTAGTGTAAGGTGAGGAGTCTATTAAGTTGAATTGGAACTTGAATGAGACAGGTGCAAATTTCACAGTGACTTGAACTGCAAGACAAAAAGCAAAGCAACAGGTTCTTGAATTATTTTCAAAATTCCTCCACTGAGATGAAGTTAGGTTGAAATTTTAATCTTTTAATAAATTATTCTCATTCCCAAAGATTTCTTGCATTATGGTAAACTTTCCAAATTTAAATATTTGTTACTTTTAATGTTTTGAATACAATCAAGGACTATCTTTCCTTTTATGTGGTTCCCAAATTTGGGGGCATTAATTATTATCATTATTTTATGTTTTTCATTTACATAGACAAATTGTGTCTACCGAAAATAGAGTGCTTTTTGAAAAGGATTTTACCTCTTTGTGCTTACGATAGAGCTCCCGAAAAAGAATCTAGCATGTGGTGAATTCATTTAACTTTAGGTGGATCTATAATCTTAGGACACATTTTCATTACTTCAAACAAAAGCCACTTCTATGCAAATCTGCATGGGTAGGGAGCTCCTGGTTTGCTTCTCTGAGGCTGAAGGTGTTCTGTGTGCAGGGCCATTACCTGGGCTCTCTCTGGACGTAGTGCACAGGCTGAGCGTCCATATTGAAACTGCCAATTCTTTTGATGGCCCCGCCCATTTCACTTCCATTGGGCCACAACTCTTAATCAAAGTCACTTCAAAGACCCCAAACAGATTGATTCACATGTGAATGCTACCCAAACTGTCTTCGAAAGGAGGAGGGATTCTAGTCTTATGTTCCTTTGAACCTACTGTTGCTCATTTACTAGTATTTACTTTGCATGGCCTATGGCTGAACCATGGAAATTGGAAAACAAACTCCTATTCAGCAAGTCATGTCAAAGGTGACTGCAGAGCCAGAGAGTTGACTGTGGGACAGACATTCTTTCTGATCAGGAGGCCTCTTCTGCAGCACTGCTGTCTCCACAGTTACATACCTGTCCATGGAAGCCTTTCGTTTATCTTGTCTATGTGGGAAGTCCTAGACGATGCCATCAATCTGGGAGATGAGAGAGATGCGCATTTGACATTTTAACAATAGTTGTGGGGTGGGGGGGGGAAGGGAGAGAGAGAAAGAGCAAAAGAAAGAAGAAATTCACTTGAACCCTGAACAAAGTTCTTTTGAACTGTACTGTTACTATAGAAAAAAAAATCTAGTGGGCACTCTGTTGAGAAACATATTTTGTGCATTGTCAAACACACAGTTCAGAAGTGTCTTTACTTATGAACATAAAATGAGCATTGTCCAAAGACTCAGTGAAGAGGGAGACAGGAAATATCACAGTCCTAGTTATCATAAAACAGGGGAACAGATTCTCCCAGAATAATGAAGCTACAGCATGCATTGCTGCCTAACAGTAACCCATTTCCTATGGATTATTCTTATGGCCGAATCAGTGAAAGGATACAACATGCATCAATCCGAATGACTTGTGAGCGCTGTGGGTCCCAAACCACAGTTGCTGGTATTGCTACTAGTAGATTGAACATTGAAAACTGTTAAAACTGAATTCTTTGAAGACATTCAAACATGTTTTAAAGTTCATTTGATATAAGGAATCCAAGAATCTGGATCAAATTATGTGCATCCCCCTTGGCGGGGGGGTGTTTACAAATGCATCTGTCACTCTGTAGTGTTTTAATTTCCACACCCTTTCACAAGGCATGTGCAGAATCCCTGGAGAAAAATACAGTGCTTCACATCATCATGGCCATTATCATCATTGCTAAGACAGTCCTTTAGATGCTTAACTGACAGCTGCATCTATGATGGAAGCCTCTTCAGTTCGGTTCACTCACTATAATCGAAATGAAGATGAAGCTTTTCTTTTCTTTCTTTCTTTTTTTTTTTTTTTTTTTTTGGTACCGGGGATTGAACTCAGGGTCACTTGACCAATGGGCCACATTCCCAGCCCTTTTTTTGTATTTTATTAGAGACAGGGTCTCACTGAGTAGCAAGGTGACCCACCATTGCTGAGGCTGGCTTTGAACTCGCCATCCTCCTGCCTCAGCCTCCCAAGTGCTGGGATTACAGGAGTGTGCCACCGCACATGGCACGATGAAGCTTTTCTTATGGGAAGGTCCTTGACTAAGGGATTTGTTGCCTTACTCACAGTGCTCCCACCAGGTGGCATTAGGGCAAGGTGCAAAGTCCATCTGTTTACATAGACATTTACTCCAAGGGGATTAATCAAAGAAGAAATTTCTCAGACATGATGTGGAGATATGAATGTGAATGTGAATGTTTATTTGTGAATGTTTATTCTTTTCTAATATGATACTTCGCGAATACTTCAAGTGGCTCACAAATGGACGCATATAGTCATTCAAAACATCTCCAGATATTATTTACAAGTCTAATGGAAGAGATTTTGTTGAATGAAAGGATAAAAATCTTAAGTACACGTTGAGAATACAAAATCCAATACAGTGTGACAGGAATAAGCCATTGTTTTAAACAATTGTTTTAATCACCATGCAGGTCTCAATAGAGCTAAATTAAAGCAGGTGAAAAGATAAAAATAGCAAAGTGTCCATTGATAAGCCCTGTAGAATCAGTGGCAATTACAGTGATCTAGCTCCTGCACAGGGGGCCTATTCTCCATACCTTCCTTCCCCTAAGAATCTGTTCTCTAGAATTTCCTCACTAGACTATGAGTGGTACTGGATGTGAAATATTTCCTTGTTATCATAACATTATCTAAAACCCTAAGTAATAGTAACTGTATATACTTTTATAGAATTCATGGGAGATATAGCAAACAACACAACTTTTCTATTAGCCTTTTTTTTTTTTTTTCTTTCAGTTCTGGGAATTGAACCCTGGGCCTCATTTGTGCTAGGCAAATGTTCTACCACTGAGCTACATACCCAATCCTCTATTAGCCTCATTTTTAATTAACCATATCAAATCAGCCCTTGGACATACATCAGTACCAGAGGAGAAGAGACTGGAAGTGATACAGTAACTATTGGTATACAGAACTGAGATAAATAATGTCGCGGGTCTAAATAATATTATAGGTCTTTAAATAGATCATTCCACCTCAAGCTTAATTCTTAATCGGCATTTTTGTCTTCTTTAAGGCAAATTTGCACTGAGCTGTGTTTGCAATCTGCTGGAGATTGCTTGATCAGAAATAACTAGTAGCAGTATCTGCCACTGATGGGCAGTTCTGCTGTGCCAAGCACAACTCTAAGCACTCAACAGGCAGTGTTTTATTTCAACCTGACAGGGTTCTTGTGAGGTGGTGCTGTCATTCCCTCCACCTTCCTGATGAGAAAACCAAGGTCTCAACAGCTGAAATAAGCTAGCAAACGGAGCTGGAACTGACTCCAGAGCCTGCACTGTCCATCTCTATGTTCTGTTACTTCTTCAACGCATTCTATATCCACTGCTAATCCAATAGACTGGGTGAAACAGAAACACCTGCTAAATGGAAATTCTAGAGAATAGATTCTTAGGAGAAGGAAGGACATAGCTGTCCTGAACAAATGTGGGAAAACTAAGGGAACATCTGCTAAAACTGTTTTGACGTGCAAAAATCATTTGAGGGGTTGAGGATGCAGCTTAATGATAAATATTTGCCTAGTATATGTGAGGACCTGGGTTCAATCCCCAGCACTGTAATATATGTATACATAATTTGATATTTGCCCAATAGTCATTTTTATGCAAATGGAGCTTATAGGAACTTAAATAGTTTGCCATACATTAAAACAGGTCAAGTACTCTTTTTACTTCACAGTATTTGTTTCTCAAATCTACACTGCCATCTTGGTCAGAGGAGCTGTGGACCGGTGGTTTGGAGAGCAGGGGTTCTAAGTGTAATACTTGCCTTTCAGGAGTCCTGCATGTTACTCTCTCCTGCTAGTGACATGCTTGTCTCTAGGCGAATTAGACTGGAGCTTTGGATTTCTCTCCCTTGCATTTGCTTTTGCCATGGCATGCATTAGAATCCAAGTCTACACCTACCAGCAACAGGTGCAGCATGGGGAAGAACATGGTTCCACAGATAACAAGCATGCATATGTCTGGTGGATTTAATTAGACACAGTGCCCATTAACAATTTCTGCAGATGTTCACAACAAATCAGCTAAGCTAATTTTCTCACACTCTTCTGCTTAGCCTATTTTCTCTTTCCCAAGTGTATCTATTCTCTCCTTAATCTTATGATGCTTCCATGAAAGCAAGCTTCCTTCTGTCCTAGGTTACAGATACTTGATCTGTTGTGTGATGTTGAAGAGGTGTTTAGTTTTTATTATGAAATGCATAGTACTCATGGTTAAGGGCTTTTTCTGCAGGGTAGGGATCCAGTGGCTGGGTCTAGCTGGGCGCTACAGTCTCTGACACAGAGAACACAGACATGGGGTTTTTGGAGTTGCATTGGCCCACCCAATCAAGCAATTAGAAAAAACAATTAGAAAAAACAGTAGCTGCATTTAGCTGTCCTACAGAAGCACTTCACTAATTCAAGTGCTGGTAGTCCCAGGTGCCATTACTTTTTAAAAAGAATGCAACTTTTCCCCCAAGGGATTCTTAAAGTGTGTCGGCATAGCTAAATACACTGAATTTTTTTTTTTTTTTTTTTTTTTTTTTAATTAAAGCAATTTGTAACACAGTGAAGACTTGAACTAGGAAGGAAGCCATTGGGATCCCTGCCCTATTCTCATCCGTAACTAGCAGGTTTCCTTTGGCAAGCCACTTCACCCCTCTCAGCCTTGGTTTTTCCCTTAATAATGCAATACATATTCATATATATTATATGCTCATTTATAGTAAATATATATTTATAATACTGGGGATCCAACCCAGGACCTTGCACATGCTAAAGCACACATTCTACCCCTGAGCTATGCCCCAGCCCAAGGTTCTATTTTTATGATTCCTTCTGGCACAAAAGTTCTGTCTGTTTCTTAGATATAGCTAAATTATTTTGTTTCTCATTGCCCTACGTGTGTGGTTCATAGCCATAATTGTAACTAGGAATAACAGCTAGGCATTGAGTGTCACACATATCCTTTCTGTAAACACAGCAGCACCATCAGACAGATGTAGCTATTGTTTCTTCCCATTTTACAAGAATATTTCTCTTTGGCAGAGTGAAAACAATAATATCTCTAAAATAATAAAAAAGATTTTAAATAGATCAGTATTGACACGAGCATAGGAAAAGAATCTAAAATGTGGTTTACACCCCCTCTGCTCTCCTTTTTCTTCCTTTTCTAGTTGGCTGGGCAGTGGTTATTAGGAAGTCTAGGGAATACTTCTAGTAAAGAGGAGCATTCAGAGACCATCTAGAAATAAGACTTCAGGTGCACAGAAAACATCTAACATAGGAAAGCGTGGGACCTGCCTCAGAGGACTGTCATGAAACTTGGGAGAAGAAGAAAAGACCTGATAAGCATGCAAACCAATAAAGTAACATGCAGATTTGTCTCCCTGTTAAATATCATAGAGAAAAATATTTTAGTTTATTCCTTTGTTTTGCCTGCTTGCTTGTATGCTAGCTTGTCATTTTTGAGTCATTGCTATTTTCAAGATACATTTCATAATTACTGCAAATTAGAATTTCTGATGTCTCAAACTCAATTATCTCCTAGGCCCAACCTATGTACCCATTTCTCCATACATTGTGTAAGATCCTGCATGACAATCAGACTTCACATTAGAACCAAGGGCTGGAATTGGTAGATGGTACTGAGCAGCACAACATATTGACAGGACAAATGTGTCTTCATTTTGCCCGAATAAATAAATATGCACATTGCAGTCCATCTAGTATATGAATTCCAAAAGTCCCCAAAATAATCAGAATTTAAAAAGTAAATATATGTTAAATGAGCCCACAGGTAAGTGAGCACTACCAGGTCAATGGGATTTGTACAATAGGTGAGATTCCTAGAGGAACTTCTACAACATGTTCCAGGGCACAAACAGTGTAATTTCATAACAATATCCCTGTGCTTCTAAAAATCCTTACTATATGCAAAATATAGTAGGTTCCAAGATTTTATGAAGGGATTGTTTTCTTTCATACACATCAGCTGCTGTAATGACAGGATGGATTAATAGAACAGAGATTTTTTTAATCAACATTCATTTCCCTTCCCATTTGATTTTTAAAATGGTAGGTATACTTGTTCTTTTTTCAAGTTCATAGAATTAGAAATTGCAATGAGCTTGGTGGAGGTGACTTTCATCCTGAAAACCTTCCTTTTTGAGGTAGGATTAATTGCTACGTGGGTGCCCACAGCCACTTCACCCATGAAGTGGGAAGCCAAGGCCATCGTCACCCTCAGATGACAAGCACATGTTCACATAGAAAGGGATACACTCCAATAAGCCTCTAAGAACAGAGTCATCCATGTGCCTCTTAGTTGGCTGACCACCGCCATCTTTAGGGGGAAATATATATATATATATGTATGTGTATGTGTATATACACACATGTATATATATGTATATATATATATATACACACACGTACGTATATATATATATATATATATATGTATAAACTTATTCTGAATGTGGGTAAGCACAGTAGGCTACTAAAACTTTCCAACTATATGTACTCAAGTATAATGTTTTATTTTTTTTTTTGGGGGGGGGGAGGCGTACCAGAGATTGAACCCAGAGGTACTTTACCACTGAGTCACATACCCAGCCTTTTTTATAGTTTGTTTTGAGACAGGGTCTCACTAAGTTGGTGAGGCTGGCTTTGAACTTGCGATTCTCCTGCCTCAGCAAGCATAATGTTTTATTATTCACCTTTAGAGATTAATCTGTTCAACACAAGCAAATTGTACAGTAGTATAAACTTCACACAATTTATGCAAAAAAACATTATATCCCACATTTTCATGGACATTTACTTTATGCATTTTGCATATCTACCTGCTTAAATAAATAAGGATTTTGAGCAGAGTGATATTATTTAAACTTATGCTGCTGACTTAGAATTTTTTTTTTTAATGCATAATTACAATTCTGTCCTTCTTTCTAGCAGAATGTCAGTTGACACATTACCTGTCCTGTAACAGTTCTTGCCCTTCAGGCTCCTTTCTTCAATGTTGCTTAGGACCAGAAAAATGATCCCAAACTAAGAGACAAAAGACTTGGAATAAGTTCCTAATAAACTGTAATGTGTAGCTTTAGGGCAAGAAAATCCTTTAGGGACAGTGCCTTCTTGGTTACTTTGATCCTATTCTGAAACACCACAAGTCTTTAAATCTGATCCTAGAAGAGTGCAGTTGTTATGTAATAGTTTGCATATTCCTGAAATATAAAAGGCCACTACACAAATGTGCAACATGTGTGGCCCAGGGACCTCTTTAGTGGCATGCACAGAGACAGCACCCTTGCTTTATCTCTAGCTCTTCCAGTATGAATCTATAATTCCCCTCAAGTCTGTACCAGAATGGTGGCCTGTCTTCTTTTCCAGGCTTCTCTGTTATTTGACAACCTCTGCCCAACCTCCACTCCCCCATCATTTCTGTTTTCATGCTCCACAGTGTCCCTCTACAAAGCAAGCCACAAACCGCGGCTGGGAACGCTCTGGCAAAGAATGCCCCTCTTCTGTGGGATATCCCAGAGGTGTCCCAGAATAAGACCACAGGCATCCGTAGGATGCTGACCCGACCCTGGGAACTCTAGAGGTTGACACAGGGGTCTGCCTGCAGTGCTGTTCTATGACCCCATCCCACTGGGCAGCTGTCAGCATCACGGCAGACAAACGTTTTGACTAGAAATCGTGCCTTACTGTGAGAGGTTGTGCGGGTGTGAAAGGGACATTTTCATAAGTAGATCCACAGGAGGATTGCTTGGGAAATCATGGACCTGCTTGACTTGTATGTTCCAGATTACTCTTCATCAAATTTATTTTATTTATCTTTCTAAAGATTGAGATAAAAATATAATAAAACATCTTTTTCTGCCACAGACATGGGACATCACAGGTGATTCAGCTTCCACCCTTTCTTTCCTTGTATAAAATACAGGTGCTGTCGAGGTCATGTTGGCACAGTTAGTGTTCATCTCCACATCACCAAAGAATCACTTCCTCTTTGTAATCATGCCAGGGATTCGGCTCTTCAACCTGTGTGCACCAAAGGGTGACATATCTAAAGGAAAAGAAACTGAGCCATCAAAGGCACTTTGGTGGTTTTCTTTTTTACTCTATGAGCCTCCTTTACCTGTCTCCTTTTGACTTTTGATTTATCAAATGTTGTATGTGTATGTATTTCCAGCCTCCCTCTGCAATTCAAAAGAGAAAGGGCATATGCTCAAATAGGAGAAACATCCCCTGACACCTGTTTGGTTATGTTCCAGGTTGGCAAATGAGTTGTCCATCACCTGAGTAGTTCCATCCCACAGAGAAAGCATGGGGAGTTAGGTATGAGTCTTCTTCTCATCCTGCTGAAACCTCAAGAAGGGTCTAAGAAAGTGAGATTCCTTCCCGTGAGATGCAGGGAGATCCAACCTGCTATTTGGGACACTGGGGATAAAGGGAAGCTCAAGAAAGGGCTCTTTATGAAAAGCAAAAAAACACCCTACACCCTGAGCTACATCAACTTTATCTGGGATCATTAACCTGGATGCCCGTAGGAGGAGACTGCTCAGTCTCCCAGGTTCTGAGAGTTCCCAGAGAGGAACTGGATACTTCATACAACTTGTGTTTCACAGCTAAGATTCTTCACACACTGCTGGCTCCTGCTACCCCAAGTCCTCCTCACCCAGTGGAAAAGCTTCTGTCCTCATGCTATATAGCAGGGCTTTGTCAGAGTTTTGAGAAATCTCAAGAGATCTGGTCAATTTAACTTGTAATAAAAATAAGCAGCAAAGACAGTAAAATAAGAATTTGATCCCCTTTATATAAGCTAAGAGTAAATAAACATTTATATATGCACATAGGTGTCTTTTATTGGTAATAAGGAAGTAATGAAAAGTATTTTACACACACACAAATAGGTCACCCTCCACTTTCCAAATTCTTGTAGCTGTAGATTTACATTTTTAATTTTATGATTCTTTCTATCACACATATTTTATGCAAACTATTGACCAGGTCAAACCAAAAAGTATAAATAGTTTAGCATCATTCTTTGGCAAAATACAGGAGAAATAGTTGAGGTCATATTATGGTAGTCTACATAGAGATATTTGAAAACTATGATTCTACCACTATACACAACTATATATTTCTTAGAGCTAATACTTTACTAGTGAAAAGATGGGCATGACCTCATTTAACAATTATCTCAATTTAACAAAATTAGCAGCTGGCTAATGCTATTTTTTTAAATATCCTTTAAAATCTACCATGTTTGTATAAACATGCCAAAATAGACTCTACTGTCATATATAATTAAAATTAACAAATTAATATATTTTTTTTAAATCCAACCATCCCCACAGTTGCTTTACACAATAGGGTTCTTGGGCCAAGTTTGAGCTGTTTGAACTTCTTTGGGATAAAAAACTCTCTGCATGTAAAATCATGTTAGCAAAAATAACAGCAGATAATATAAATAAAAAGAAATTCTGTGCACATTTCTCCCCATCCCTTCTAGGTACACCAAAATATTCTTAATAATTTCTTTTCTGTAGTTATCTACAAGAAACCTGGGAAAAGATGAAGTGGGGAGCTGTTCTCCAGGAGGACATAGAAGTTGTAAATTATTATAGCTGGGATTTAAAGATCATGTTTTGGTCATATTATAATTCAGAAATCAGGGTATAAAATGAGGAACTTTTAACATAAACATCCAATTAATTTAGAAATGTTTAACTTTGTCATCTGAAAAAATAGTCTCCCAGAAAGTAAATATGCAGCTTAAAAGAACATCTCATTGGCACACACATAACTCCAAGACAGCACATATTGGTGCAAAATACACTTCTTAGTAAAGTATTTAGTTAACGTAAACATTCTTGGCCTTAAGAGATATTTGAATATGTGGACGTTAGAAGTGCACTCTACCCCTATTGTCTTGCCTACCCTTTATGTTTTTGGAAAAATGAAAATAAGAGTAGGTGGGAGAGGAGTTAAATAAAATAGTAAAATATGAGGGGAGCTTTCAAAAATACTAGATCTTTTTTATTCTCTTTCTTTTCTCTGCTTCTTGAATGGTGTCAAGGCACAAAGGCTCGGCGGGCTGCCCTCAGTGGTTGCTCAGCCAGGGATCAGCTCTGCTCTGGGGCCTCTATTGCTGGGAGGGCGCCACACTTTCCCAACCCCCTCAGCCCCTCCCCTTGTCTCATTCCCAAATGCAGTGTGCTCTCAAGTGTGACCCCAGCCTGCTCTGCCTTCAGAGATGGACAAGTATGCTCAGTGGTCACTTTGGTTAAGAACAAGCCTCTCCATAAAATGGACATGGGCATCTTTACAAGCAAGGTGACATAAAATTATAAACATAAAATCCACAATGATCGTCACCAAAATGCAAGTGACCTAGAGCAAAGGATTTTGTTCACTTTAGGGTATTGTATAAGAATGAGGAATTGTTTCCTAGTGGAATATACGCATATCCTGTATCTGCATAACCCAGTAAGGCTAAATGTATTATCTACTTAGAAGAACATCTCATAGGTAAGGTGAAACTACCAATAGTCAGTGGAAAGGAAATTAATCAGAATATGAAAATCCAGAAACCAGTCCTGAACACGGAGAACAGTACTTGAATTACATCGCTGCTTCCAACTTGGCATTGATGCAGAAGACTAGAGGTCCTTGTGCCTCTGGGTTACTAAACAAATGGACAATATTTTGCAGCATTTTATGAACAGGAAAAAGGTTGTTATTATTCCAGTTCTCAGTTCAGAATTTGCAGATTCAGGGTCTAAGCTCCGCCTGGACCCCAGGAAGTATATCATACCATTAGCCATTAAGAAAGCCAACAGTTTACAATTGCAACCATTTATGAGTCCGTGCAACCGATGACAGTATGGTGTCTAGTGTTTATTATTAATTCATAGCCCATTCTGTCCAAAGCCGTTGGCCTTTGGCTTCTTGCCTGACTGCACAATAGCCAGTGAGTTAAAGCAGTACCACTCTCCTCACTGCTATTTACACGTATCAAAAGAAACAACTTCATCAGGGTTTGAAATACTTCATGAAGATGAACTTTCAGTGTTTGCCTCTCTATACCCAAAGGGCACATCACCTCCAAAGATTAGTCAAGGGCCTCCTTTTGAAGTTGGCGCCAATGATGCCACCTTGTGGGCACTAACCCTTCCATGGAAAATACCAGCTCCGGGCAGGGAGCTGCCTGCCAGCCTTCCAGGGGCCTTGGGAGCCCTGCTCCTCTGGGCCTGGCAAGGTGGTTGCTAGCTGCCCACCCCACAGCCACACCACAGTTCCCCTGCACCCCTGGTATATTGGCCTGTTGAGGGTGGCACAGAGCTCGGCGCCCAGTTGGTGTTTGGAGTTTAGCAATGCAGCGACATTCAGGCTCTGCCTGGCTTCAGCCTGGGGAGGCACAAATCGCTTCCAAGAGGCCTCGCATATGATTAGCGGGAGCCAATGAGCAGCCTTGGTCAAGGCAGTGGCTGCCAACAGAGCAGATGTGTCTGAAGTCTGCATCGGTTCATCTGGTGACCTCCTGAAATCAGTGGAAGATTTATATTGCTAATTATAGACTTTCTCCCTAATTTAGTCATCCTTCTCTTCATTAAAAAAAAAAAATGAAGATACAGGCTGCAGTTTAAAATCCGACGTTACTTTAGAAAGGGGGTCATCATTTTTAGAGATTTTGCGAACCACAATCTGGACTTTCTTGAGATAGGCAGGCAAAACCACACAAACACACACACACACACACACACACACACACACTGCTATTTACAGCAGTATACCAAATTACAGAGCTCAGAGCAATAAGAACAACCAAATGTACTTTGGTTGGAATTTGGTACTCATTATAACTTAAAGGGTGTGAAAACAGACTGGAGTTGAGTGGACATTGATGTGTTCTTTGGATGATAACTATCAAGACACAAGATTTCCTCGCAGCACTTGGGAGGCCGAGGCAGGAGGATAGCGAATTCAAAGCCAGCCTCAGCATTGGGGAGGCACTTAGCAACTCCGTGAGACATTGTCTCTAATAAAATACAAAAAAGGGATGGGGATGTGGCCCAGTGGTCGAGTGCCCCTGAGTTCAATCCCTGGTACCAAAAAAAAAAAAAAAAAAAAAAGTCACAAGATTGTGGGAGATATTGGATGAGTAGCCCAAACAGATTACAGTGATTAATTATTGTATTTGATTTTTACAGTTGGATATTTTTTGGACCATGGAGATTTTCTTCCTCAACTTAAAAAGAGAAGAAGAAGGTATTTGCAAAGCTATCTGAGATGCCACAATACAGGGATATGTGAAAGATTTACTGGTTTGCTTGTGGGACTGCTTTACATGGGCTCAAGATTTCCACAGATGTTTCCACCTGCCCCACCAAATGAAAACAATTCCTTGTCAGTTTGCCTTAAGAAATGAAAACACAGGTTTCCTGTATCTCTCAGAGGAAGTTAGACACAGAAACACAGTAAACAAAGTAGAAGTATAATTCACATGTGGGCACTGAATTTACTCTTATGTTAAAGAATTTAAGATGGGCCCTAAATAATACCCTCCCGTTTTCACTATAGGTTTCCAAGTCCAGAGATAGTAGGTGATAAGTGCATTTGTAGGAGAACCCTATTGAATCAGGAATATTTGAAGTATTATGACAGAGTTTTTCTTGTCACATCATAAAACCCAATTTTGTTTTTGTTGTTGTTTTTAATGATTTAAAACAAAATTTAACCAGAAGCCAATGAGCTACGTGGTACAAGATTGTTTTTTTATTTCATCCTTAAATTATTTGACATTACTGACATCACCACAAATTTCAGTAGCTTATGATTAAAGTCGCATAGTCTTTATGCACCATTGGCAGTTTACAGTCTTGCTCTGAAAGAACCAAACTCATGCTTTGATGAAGACTCTCTTTAGCAATGCCACAGGCTACCCTGTGTGGATCCCAATCCAGACATGATCTATAGAAGATGAACCAAGCTCCAACCCAGTTATTTCTCAATGCAGGAAAATTTGTTGTCAGGGACTTGGTGGTGTATGAAAAGAATGTTGTTTTGTTTCAGAACCAAAAATTTCCGACAAGATAGAGCATGAGCTTTCTGAAAGGAGACAGCTTTTTGTGTTTTTCTCACAAACATGCTCAGACATAGCTTTCCTTTCAGCTAATTAAGCTGTTTTAAAGCAAACTGGTCAAACAGTGACATCTTAGTGGGGAGCCTTGGAGTCAATTGCATGATATAGAGGGCAGGACACTTGGAGGGTGACTTCTGCTATTGTGTTCTCTGGCTGAATATTTTCTACTTGGTCAATGCTGCCAGAGTGACCCCATACAATTGGGAGAATTCAAAGCCACTGACCTCAAGAGATGCCATTAAGAAGGCAACCACAGAATAAGATTTCATGGTCCGAAGCCAAACTTACTCCTTCCTACAAAGTCCTGATGCTTACAATATTTTATATGTATGTTTTCTTCCTGTCATTAGCATACTGTTAAAATAGCCAAATTAAAAAACACAGCCATCAGGAATTGCTATAAATAACCAATCCTGTGTTAATGTAAAATTCACAGTCTTTTTCATTAGAGAAGTTGCTGAGAAAAAAGTCATCTTCTAGATTAATGATAGTTCCTTTTAAAGAGAATGTTGTGCTGCACCTAGAACACATTTCTCTCAGCTAAACACACAGTAAGGGTGATGAACTATGTCCTCTGTCAAATGTTATTTAATGAACATATGGCACCCATTGTTTTTCAAAACTGATGGACACAGAGCTGGTGTTTTGACATTGTCAAGGCAGTGTATATTTCTTTGTGCTGGAGCAAAAAGAAAAGAATTAAATTTTCTATAAATAATTTCAAGATTGTTGAAAATGTTTGCTCTTCGTATTTCTTAATTTGAACTCTAGCCCACTGAATCAGTCAGTAGGCTAGAAAAGGGTGTTTAGAACCCCTGAAAATGGTAAAAGAGGTTTAAATTTTTTCATTAATAGCAAATGATTATTTCTTGCCAAGTAGCAGGATGGTTTCACAAAACAATAGGATACTGGGAATAAGGACAATGAAAACTTTGTGTTAAGATAAGTGTCTTCCTATAGAGACCAGAAGCCACCTGTTTGGATAGACTTGTGACAAAAGTAATTAAAAAAAAATCGTTAAAAGCAGAAGGATCAATGTCTTCCTCACCAGACATGTTGCACTTAAGTCAATATTTATTTGAAGAATATTTTATGTTTTCCTTTGGTCTTTAAACATTAATTGTACCAAAAAAAAAAAAAAAAAAAAAAAGCAATTCACAGAAATAGATCATAGTACTAAAAAAGTAAGAAGGACACGCATTCCCACACACCTAGGAGGTGTCTGTGACTGAGAGGAGAATTACTGAAAGCACAACTGTATTTTTTGTTTTGTTTTGTTTTGAGCATTGTCACTCCATGGCTATGAGAGAAACTGCAAGAGCTAAATTGCCTGGGTTCGAATTCCCACTCCACCACCTAAGGTTGTGTGGCCTCAGGCAAGGCATGAGACCTCTCCATCCCTCAGTTTCCAAACCTGAGACAGGAGGCTGATAAAAGCCCCTAGCCCAGGGACTCCTGTGAGCACTAAATGAGTTCAGCATCTGGCACATGAGAACTCCTCCTAAATACCAGTGGTTATGTTTGCTGTTATAGTTTGGATATGAGATGTCCCCCAAAAAGCTCTTGTGTGGCAATGCAAGAATGTCCAGAAGTGAACTGATTAGGTTGTGAGAGCTGTAACCTAATCAGTGGATTGATCCACTTGATGGATCAATAGTTTGAATGGCTCACTGAGTGGGAACTGTAGGCAGGTGGGGCAGGGCTAGAGGAAGTAGGTCACTGTGAGTGTGCCCTTGGGGATTTTATCTTGTTCCTGAGTTTTTCTTTCCATCTCTCTCTCCCTCCCCAGCTACTGCTCCCTCTCCCTGTTTCCCTGCTGCCATGAACTAAGCAGTTTTCTACCACCACACCTTTCTGCCATGATGCTCTGCCCTATCTCTGGCCCAAAGCAACGGAGTCAGCCAACCATGGATTCAGCCTCTGAAACCATGAGCCAAAATAAATGTTTTCTTCTCTAAGTTGTTCTTGTCAGGCCTTTCAGTCACAGCAATGTAAAGCCAGTGGACACAATTACTATGCATCCTGGGGCCCACATTATGCACTGGCTCCAAATATCCATCCTCAGTCCTGAGCTCACACTGAAGAACAGGCAGCACCTAGCAAAGGAGGACCCAGCCAGGCCCACAGTCTGCCTGGCTGTGGTGCCACACAACATGCTGGCTGCTGAGAAAAGTTGGGCAGAGGCCTAAGAACTGATTCCAGCTCTGCCATTGTCTAAATATACATGTGACATAATGGTCTGAGTCAGTTTTCTTCTCAAATATTGGGATTACAGGTGCACCTTGACTTACGATAAATGCATCCTAAGTGGGAAAACATGTAAACCAGAAATGTATTTACTACATCTATCCTAATGAACAGCCTATCTTAGAACACAGTACAAAATCAGCTGTTACCACGCATGGTCATGGGACTAACTGGGAGCTATGCCCAATATCAAGAGGGTGTCATATCATATGTCGCTAGACTGGGAAAAGATAAAAATTCAAACTTTTAAGTATATATTGTTTTTACACCAACATAAAATAAAAAAATATTTAAACTGAGGCATCATAAGTCAAGAACCTGTCATAATTTTTCAAGATGGTTATAAGGTTCAGGGAAAAAAATACGTATGACATGCCTAACTCATAGCTGGCTTCAGGGAAAATGCCCCTTAAGTAATGATTAATAATAATAATAATTTGTGATAATGACTTAAAGCATATCTCAAGTCCTACAACCTGCCTACACTTTCACAGGTGCTACAGATGTTCTCAACAGTGTTCAAAGGACAACAGGGACCTGTCTCTGGAGAACAGTGTCAGCTCCTACTGTAGGGTTTTTGTTTCTGCTACAGATGCCTCACATGGACAAGTAGTTCAAGTCTGGAGATCATCAAAATGACAAATGAAACATTAAAGTATAAGAAAAGGAGCTGCAAAGATAATGACATCTGGGCCAAGGAGTGAAACAAAGGAAATTGTGACTTTAGAAAATTAAATACAGTGGGCTTGCACACACAGAAGCTATTGAACCACTCAAAGAATCAGGGATTGTTCCTCTATCTTCATATAGGAGATAATGAATGGTGGGAAGGTTACTAATGTTCCCACAGACAGGCAGCTTAAGATCTGGGTATGAGACATGTTTACTTGTGGAAGGGAGATGGTGAGGGTGTAGGAAAGTTGAGCTTTCCAACATAACTTCTCTACATGTGTAAGAATACCTGAAGTCTGATTTATAGCAAGATGTCAATAAAGTACAGGAAGTGTGTGTTAGGTCATATGCAGTTTTCCCCAAACTTTAATGTTTTGAATGCAAAGTCAAACTTTCTCACAATTAGTGTCTTATTAGTTGACGGTCATAAAGAAAAAGCTGAAAAAGTAATAGAAGTGACTTTCCTTATTCCTTACAGTTTTGCCATCTTAAAACAACTTGCACATAAATGTTTTTTTTTTGTTTTTTTTTTTTTGTTTTTTTTTTTTTTTTTTTTTTTTTTTTGTGGTACCGGGAATTGAAACTCAGGGGCACTCAACCACTGGGCCACATCCCCAGCCCTTTTTTTGTATTTTATTAGAGACAGGGTCTCACTGAGTTGCTAAGTGCCTCGCCATTGCTGAGGCTGGCTTTGAACCCGTGATCCTCCTGCCTCAGCCTCCCAAAGTGCTGGGATTACAGTCGTGAGCCACCACGCCCGGCTTGCACATAAATGTTTAAGACAACTTTATTCATAAATGCAAAAACATAACTGAAGGACATTGACCAAGACAGAAGAATGGACAAATAATCTGTGGTACTTCCATAGAACATTCTTCTTCAGCAACAAAAAGAAATTAGCTCTCTTTACACAAACAGACACAGGGAAACCTAAACACATACTGCTAAATGAAAGAAGCCAATTGGAAAAGGCCGCATACTGAGCAATTCCAACTATAGGACATTCTGGAAAAGGCAAAACTCTGGAGGCAATCAAAGATCAGTAGTTGTCAGGGGGTCAGGGAGGAAGATAGAGGAAGGGTAAGTAGTGGGGCACACCATTTTTAGAGCAGTGCAAATATCCTCCTATATAATAAAGCAATGGTGGGTACATGTCATCATACATTTGTCAAAATTCATAGAATGGAAGCACAAAGAGTGAGCCCAAATGTAATCTTGGACTTAAACTAATAAGATGTATCATAAAAGAATTTTAACAAGTCTATATTTTTTTAAAAAAATACATGAAAGCTGACAGTACAGATGAAGAAACTGTGAAGAATTTACATCTGTGTTAAAAATTTTTATTGATAAAGAAACCTACATCTTGAATCCTATCATTAATTATTATCCTATTATTAATTTTGATGAAATATTTCAAAGGAGGAAGTAGCAACCAGGGCTTAAGACTATAGAGAATAGACCAACTGTGACATGATGTGACAAGGACATTTAACTGTACTGTATTCTTATTTGGATTGCTATTTTTTTTAATTACTAATGCTCTGGTTATAAATTCTATGGATTTGGAGAAACCTGTCCCACCCCTGTTTTTCCCCAGTGCCTTATTACTTTCAGCATCTGTCTTGCAATTTTGCGGAACATACACATTGAAAATAGTCCTTTGCTCCTGTTACAGTGCTAGACTCTTTTCTTCTTGTCCATTGACTTTCTCAACTGTCTAATCTGGATTGCTTAATACTTTGAAAATATTATATTGATGTGTTTCTGCCCTCTTTCCCATCATTCTCTAGCAACAACTCGGACATTATAGTCCCAGGAAAATAGAAAGAGAAAATAGAATGTTGGGGAGAGTATCAACAAAATCAGAGGTGGTAGGGGGAACCTACTAT
Organism: Tamias sibiricus; assembly: GCA_025594165.1. NCBI lineage: Eukaryota > Metazoa > Chordata > Mammalia > Rodentia > Sciuridae > Tamias > Tamias sibiricus. The sequence goes on along the minus strand of CM046666.1, from coordinate 122,538,761 downwards.
CTTTTACCCAGTAGAATTAGAGGAAGGAAAAGGAAAAGCAAATGGTGAGGCACATGAATTCCAGGCTCCCTCTTGAAGTGGAAGCCTTAAGCATGAAAGGCAGAAGACAGAACTCAAAAGATAGGGATCAGTGATTTCTGTGGGCATAAGAGGGTAGGGGCAGGTGCCCAGAGCTAAGGAACTGGAGAAGGTAGGAGAGTCTGAAGTGTCAATGAGAGCTGGTCCTTGTTACCTAGAGAGAACCACTAGATCTGAGTAAGTTGGGAGCCATAATCCCTAAGTTCTCCAGATTTTAATCACAAATGCAGGAAAGCAAGCAGCAACCAAGGAACAAAGGCTGTCACCCAGGAGAGCAATGATGTCAGTGCAGGACACTTTTGGGTCAGCCACAGCCCTGGTGGGTAATGGAGATGGCTCAGATGAAGGATCTCAGTGAAGAGACTACTTCCAGGACCTGGGCAGAATGGAAGCCACAACATGGGTGGTGAGGCAGCCAGATCCTAGCAATCTCAGGAAGCTATTGCTACCCCTAGAGCTAAGGGAACCCACGGAGGGAAGGGCAGAGCCCATGAGAGCTAGAATTGTGCAGCTTGTCTTCATGGAGGGACAGAGTGATGCCAGAGGCATGGCCCAAAGCCAAGAGGGAGCAGGGAAGAAATATCCCAACCTTCACCCTCGAAAAGCCAGTCCTCTGCTGATGCCTCCCAGCAACCAACCAACAAAAACCTGGCTGGGACAGCCTTGGGACACAGAGAAGGGCTGATGAAATCACGAGTGGGGCAGAGTGGGAACAGAGGCCAAGTGGCACCTATCCAGATACCTCCTTCCATCCCAGCACGGGAGGCTGAAAGCACTTTAAACACGCAGAGGCCAGGTTGGAGAAGACCAGTGGAGGGGCTAACATATTTGATGATTACGTAAAGAGACTGAGTTACTTAAAGGACGTGTTTAAATTGTTTAAACAGACCGAGTTTTTTTGAACTACTAAAATGCATATTTTCTCACTACCCATCAATCCATTGTATTTAAAGAAATTAAGGAGCTACATTTTCATTACTAAAGTGTGAGGAAATGTGTGAATCCTCCCATTTTGAATTCTTTTTCCAGAATTACTAAGGTGACTTAAGGATGAAATATGACAGAAATGTCCTGAAAGAGATAGAAGGACTCTTTTTGGAAGTAAGTCAATCCTTTCCTTAGATCAACAAAAATTGTGTGTATTTGTGGTGTACACTGATGCTTTGAAGAATGTGTCCACTGTGGACTGGCTAGGTTGAGATGATTAACTTACACTTTATGCTACGATCTTTCCTTTTTTTTGGTGGTGAGAACATTTAAAATCTACTTAGTCATTTTCATGCACACAGCACATGGTTATTAACTATAGGCACCATATTGTACATTAGATCTCTTGAACTTAGTCTAGCAGAAATTTTGTATTCTTTGATGAAAACATCCCCAGCCCTTCCCTCAAGTAAATCTTAATAATTAAGTGCCACATTGTTTGACATCTAATGACAATAAAGTACAATGCGATAATTCCTTGATTGTTTAAAATAAAAATAGAAAATTATTCTTATGGGCATATTTCCTGAATGATTAATTCTAGTCAAAGTTCTTAGTACATTGAATGATATGTAGAAAAATCTTCCTCTGATTTTCTCAAATATTGAAATGATGTTCAGCATGATATAAAGTCTTTGAGACTCCACATTTCCTAGCCTTTTGCTTCAGTTTTCTCCAAAATGTTTTCCACGGCATCCTCATTAGTACCACAAGCTAATCAGTTTCTTGATTCCTCCTGGACACAATGACTATTTTTAACAATGACCTCCAAGTCTTTCCAAGGGTACCTAGATTAGCTTACTGGAATGTTTCATGTTCATACATAGAGCCAGCCTCAGTTCACACAGGCTTCTCCCTCAATACCCCAAATATCCAAATGCAGTATTATATTCCCTTGTTCAAACTTCCTTTCCTAAATTTAACTATCCCAACAAAAATTCTTAGATAAATGTCATGCCAAACATTTTCCAATCTGCTGTAATAATCTTTAAACTCTTCCATCCAAACTATTTTACATCTGTAGTAAAACATTCTTTCTGTAAACTCCTATTGTGCATTTATTTTTTCTGTCACTTCCTCTGTGTCAGTATAAATTAAAATATCTGGAGATAGAAACTATGTCTAATTTTCATTGTGTATTTCCAAGACAACAAACATTAGCCATTCTAGAGATGACTAAAAACCTTACTAAAATGGAGAAGAATATAATACTTACACATCTATTTGGAAAAGAATGTGTGTTTTCCTGTTACCTTAATTTTTTTTTTAATTCAAAGAAAAATATCTGAATTCCAGGGAACAACAAGCAATCTGTTTAAGGAATGATTTTCTCCTATGCTTCTCTTTCCTTTTTTTTTTTCCCTCCCCCAGCTCTTTTTCTAAGTTTCAGTTAAATATTAAATATTGTTATGAGCAACTCTCTTCCCCTAACACACACACACTCAAACCAAAGTCTTTCCCAGAGACGTTATCTTAAACCAATGGAATTGGGAACCAGACTTAGATGAGCCTTTCATGAAAAGTGACATATTTTGAAGGCTTTATGCTTAATCATTTTTGACATGATAAGAGAACTTCCAGGGGTAGCTCCTGGTACCATTTCCTGGCTACTTGCTACTTTTCCTGTGTAGTTGCATGTTAAACACGATGACTTGCTGTATAGAAGCCATGTGTTGTCATAATGTAACATCATTAAACAAAGTGTTTAGAGCAGTTTTAGCTGAGCCAGAACATGAACAACAAAACCCGCCAATTACAGTGTCATTTTGTGTAGTTGTTAAGGTTTCAAATGTCTCCAACTTTTTCTGGTAGGCCATATTGAGCATGTCACAGTGAACATCTGAGATAACGATTTGCTAGGCAATGTGCAATTCTCGCTCCTTTTTTTAATATCAGAGAAGAAAGAGTTCTTTATAATAATTTGGCTCAAATGTCTACACACATTGCTCCAGCGTCTGTAGCAGCATGTGTTTCTAGGATTGTTCTGGAAGAGAAAATGCAGAAACAGCAGGGAGCAGAAGATAAACAGGCAATCCGTGACTCATTAAAACAAGCATTGGTAGCCAACATTGTGGAGTGTGTGAAGACCCCAGATCCAACTCGCCTATAAACTTTTTTTACCAGCTGGACTTAGCATCTGTCAGAGTTTGGAAGGAGAGATAATCTGGTACAAATGATTTCAGTGTGTCGCATTTATTAACCTGCCACCTTACATAACTCTGCTGATTGGGAACTCTGGGAAATGTTTGAGCAATGACACAGCTTATTGTTGGAATGTTACAACTTCACTAATCAAGATGCAAGTTATTAAAAAAAAAAATTTTTTTTTTTTTTCAAAAACCACAGAGCGATCAGTAAATGATAATGAGGCAAAGCTAAAAAGCATCACAGTCTTGAGAAAAGTACGTGCCAGAAGAATAATTGAAATTCAGTTTGGTTTTTGATCATTCTCAATTCTTTACATCAATTAGGCAGGAAAAGTATTTTATTTTTTAATAGTTGTCACATTAGCTTTTGTTAACAGCTCTGATGTAAACAAAGGCCAAGCTGGGAGTATTATCATGTCCCTTTCCAACATCTTGCTCTCCTGAATGAATGACTGGCTTCTGCTGTTAAGTCCCTGACAATTGTTAGCAGGGCACTTTCTGTTCTTTAGCATTTTCACAGTAGAACTAATAAACAGTAAAAACATGCCTGTCTTTGTCTTTGTATAAAAACACTGTTCATTTTTTCCTTAAACAGCTTTGCCTCACCTCACAGTTCATTAAGTACAAGGAACATCATTCTAGAAATAAAAGACACACAGGTAACCTGTAGCCTCTTCATTCTCAGGCATTGATTTACTTCCTCTTTTGCCTCAAAGTTTGTTTAGGATTATTTGGTCAGGAGGGAAAAACACCACAAAGCACTTTTCTTTTTATTTCTTATTCAGACCACATGCCGGTAATTTCAAATTAATGGGGATGTTTACTCTCTGGTACAAAATTTGCACATATTAGCTTATAAAATATGGATAAGCTGGTTTCCTATTACAAAATATAGCCTTGTCATTTCAAAAATGAAAATTGCAGAGACTTTGGAAAAGAATCAGCCAAAGGAATGCTTCACGTTTCACAATGGTTAGCCTATTATTTGTAGTTTTGAAACTTTATTGGTCCCCAATCTAATCTTTTCTGAGTATAAAAACATTAACATATGGTTTAACACAGCACAGGGCTGGAAAGTCCATATCCCAAATGCACATTGTATGCAGGGTGACATTCACACTAAATACCATCCCTCAGGGTCTGTACTCCATTTTACCTGGGGTTGGAGAGCCATGAAATCCCTGGAAAAGTTGTTCATGAGTCTGAACCAAATGGTGCACAGTGTACTGAGATGCTAACAGTGTATGTCTCTGCCAAAGGTTGTGCCTCAAATGTCTCTCTAAGTAACATTAAAAATCTGCTGCTTCATGCCTATGAATTTCAATATTTATAGCATTCAATAAAACGGTCCACTGTCAGAGGGAGATGTGCCACTGTGCACTCTCTGAGCAGATGGGCAGCAATATGGCACATTTACATGGACCAGCTGTGGAGCCCAGAAATGGATGCTGGTCAGAGGCAGGGTACAGGCCCCACATCTGGAATTCTAACCGACTGGCCTCGGAACCCATTGTAAACTTTCCTTCCACAGGAGGAGCTCTGATTTAGAGCTGCTCACTAGTGTGCCCTAAACTGCATCAAGAGTCCTCATTAACACAAGAGACTAGAGGGAGGAGAGGGCCTGGAACTCCTCTGTTGGGCATCTGTTAGAATCTGTGGATGGCACTCTGTAGCCGGTTATAGACGCACCCAGGGGAAGATTCTCTCATGCATGACGCAATGTTCTCTGTTTAACTGGTTTTACACCCCCAAAAAAGGGGTTTTATTGTAAACACAGCTACTTTTTCCACATCTGCCTTTCTCAATGGATCAGAAAATCCCCTCAAAGGACAATCCCTGGGATATTTAAATTTTTGGTAGAAATGTCTGTGTTTCAAGTCTCCAATGGAATGTTGTTTTCTTTTGGACAGAATAGGCATAGGTCAAAAGCATGGTTGGGAGCACCTAAAATACATCAAGTGCTAAACTGGCTCTTTTCATTGTAGTATCACTGTTCAGTTACCAAACAGTACAATTTTGTGCTACTTAAATCATTCAACTTATTTGATAGAAGTATAAGCATCTTAGACATATTTTAATATTTTAAATATGAACACAAAATGGTTTATTACACAAAAAATTCTCTTTAGGAGTACATTCTAGTTTAATTCTGTTTTTTGTTTGTTTGTGGGTTTTTTTTTTTTTTTTTTTATTTTTTTGGTATTGAGGATTTAATCCAGGGGTGTTTTACCACTGAGCTACACCCCCAGCCCTTTTTATTTATTATTTTGAGACAGGATCTCATTAAGTTGCTTAGGGTTTCACTAAATTGCTGAGGGTCTCAAACTTTTGATCCTTCTGCCTCAGTCTCCCAAATTACTGGGGTTACAGGTATGTGCCACAGTACCCAACTTATTTTTAATAAATAGTTTCCCTTGCAGGGGGAATTCTCTTCTTTTTCTTTCATTTTGTAAAATAATCTTTCCCATATTTTCCAAGTATTGACTAAAATTTATTTGGTCCTCAATGGTCCCATCTCTTGAAAAGTTGCTTATTTATAATCTCATTTACTGATGACTGATTTTGCATGACAACCTCTTAACATCTATTCTGATCTCCCCTCACCCCCTAGAGAAACACAGATATTTTAAGCAAGTGAACCAACACAACTTGTTAACAAGTGGGTTATACCAACTTAATCAAGTAATTTATAGATAATTTAGAGCCTCATTATTCAGTAATCATCTACTTTAAAAATCAAATTGTATTTGTGTTATTTGGCCTTCATCTTTGAAAGAGAAATTTTGGGTAGCACTATCAAAGAAGTTTTAAGGTATGACTGATTTCTACCCAGCAAAAAACAAAAAGGCTTAAAATACTCAGACTGATTATTTGATGGGCTGATCAAATGGTAGTAATTAATACTTGATTGATTGCCTAGCCATTACATGGTAGCTGAAGCAGTAACTGTTTACCTAAGATAGTATCTGTTATGAATACACTCATGTGACATGAATCCTGAAGACTCAACTGTCTATAAAGAACAACAGGGGGGCTGGGATTGTGGCTCAGCGGTAGAGCGCTCACCTAGCACGTGGGCGACCCGGGTTCGATCCTCAGCACCACGTACAAATAAAAAAAATGTATTGAATAAAAAACGCATTGTGTACAACTAAAGCAAATAAAAATATTTTTAAAAAAAAAAAGAACAACAGGGAAGTGGTAAGGCAGAAATGAGCCACACTGGACACTTAAAATTACAGCAACAAAGGTGTGGAATTGTTAAAGGTAAAGAAGAGCACAAAATGGGCAATCCAGGAAAATGTGCACAGTCATAACAATTTCAAAGAATCCTATGAGACAGAATTTAAATTTTTCTTTTACTGTTCAACCACAATTAATTTTTTCTCTGGCAGCTCCATATCCCAAAGATACCATATACATACTTCAACAGAAAATAGCCATATTTAGATCATCCCAGACCACCTTAAAACTCTATGAATCATGAAAATACTGTTAGTGAAATAGATGATGTGTCTGGATGGACATAAGGTCTTCAGGCTAAAAAAAAATATTACAAAAGGAAGGTGCATGTGAGGCAAAGAGCATTTAATATGATATGAATGTTCCCACACGACTGTCTTCACCCACGGTGACAGCCTCATCCCAACGGTGACTAATGCAAGTTTTAGTACAGACAATCCCATCTCTGCACATCCCTCAGTGAGCAGCGTTCTAGTGCTCACCACCGATTACCCAATGGGCAACTTTTCCCATCTTAAGAGGAGCTTCCACTCCACTGCTTCTGACAAAGAGACCCATCTGTCTAGGTGTCCTGACCCTGGTTTTAAAATGCATACACATCACTTTTTCCTATGGTATTTTAAAAAATGACTCTATTAAGGCAATACTTTAATCATGAAATGGTTGTTCCAAATTCCTAAAGATGAGAAGGACTCAAAAGTATTCAAAGAGAGAAAACTAGAAGACACATTATGGTGTTGGATTGAATTGGAATTCATGTGAACTCATGGTAGACATAAACACAGATATTAAAATGTGTGTGTCCACATACTCATACGTTCACATATTCCCCAAGTATTCCTCTGAGAGGGCCTGGGACTCACAATTACCTAAGAAGGATGAGCACATTTAGCACCCTGAGGTTGGCTTCAAATACTATTCTCAGTGGGAGCCAGGGCTCCTTGGAGAAATCACTGACTCTGGGGCTGGGTAAGGAGACACACCAGAGGAGCCTAGATCATCATGTGGTGCCAGTAAGCAGGATGTGCTCGAAGAAAAATGGGCCCATGTGAAAAGGACACAGGAGCCAGTTTGACAGAGTTCCTGCGACCAAATTTGAGCATCCAAATAGATAATGATAGCAATGAATAAAACTCATTCAATAAAATAGAAAATGATGAAAACACAGAAATACAAAGAAAGTAGTGAATAAATAACCTTTGAAGTTGGTTATAGGATCTTTTTTTTTTTTTTTTTGGTACCAGGGGTTGAACTCAGGGGCACTTGACCACTGAGCCACATCCCCAACACTTTTTTGTATTTTATTTAGAGACAGGGTCTCACTGAGTTGCTAAGTGCCTCACCATTGCTGAGGCTGGCTTTGAACTCGTGATCCTCCTGCCTCAGCCTGCCAAGTGCTGGGATTACAGGCATGCACCACCACTCCCAGCTAGATATAGGATCTTTACAGTGTCAAAATATGTCCCCACAAAATATTTTTTAATTGCAAAGGGGAGAAAAGATGAGTTTGTGAGGACTGGCAGACATCACCCTAGTCAAACCATCAGGTGAACTCATCAAGAATCACGCACCCAGGTAGGTCTGTGATATACTTGTCAAACATGCATAACCCAACTCTGATCATCAGGAAAACCCCAACTGAAGGACATTCTGCAAAATAGATGACTGCAGTCTTCCAAAATGTCAAGGTCACCTAAGTGGGAGAAATACTGAGGAGCTGTTCTAGTCTAAAGGCGGCTAAAGTGATCTAACAAGATGGGATTCAGAACAGGTTCTGTTTACAGGGGACCTCTTGGAAGCAATGTTAATTGCATGTTAATCATCTGATGGTTATGTTACATATATTTGGGAGAATGTCCTTGTTTATAAGAAATTCATACTATCATATTGGGGGTGAAAGTTCATTAGGTAGACAACTTATTCTAAATGGTTCAGGAAAAAATATATTTTGGTCTGTATTTACAACTGTTCTGCAAGTTTGTAGTTGTTTTAAAATTAAAATAAAAAAGTTTAATATGTATAGATCTGGCCAATCTGGACCAATTTGAGGTGGGACTCAGGTATGTGCATTAATTTTTAAAGGCCCATGGGTATTTCCAATGCACAGCCTGTGTTGAGATCCCTTGGTCTAGACTCAAGGCAAACTCTCATATTTTACAAAAGAGTGAACCTAATTCAAATACCAAGCCAGAGGTCATGCAGCTGGAAGAACGGGCTCCAGAACTCAGGCTCAGAACTTCAGATTCTTGGTTGGTTCATTGACTCATTGTATTGATACTATATTTGGGACACTATGTGGGATATTTTGGAAGAAAACCATAAAACACATATGCTTACAATAATAATAGTGCTTTTTCTCGTATAACATTTTATGGCTTGTAAAGTGTTTTAACATTTCTTCTCATTGTCAAAGCAAATCACTTGAGTATCATTACCTCGATTTTACAGACAAGGAAATATAGCCTACAGCAAGTGAGTGATATCCTGTTGCCAAGTCCAGCACTCATGTCTGCTGACACCTAAGACAGAGGTGTTCTGCCACGCTCCACTAGCTCTATGGGAGACAGCAAATGTCAAGTGTCAGATGAGGAATCAAGTGCACATGCATTCTGGGAACACAGGAACTTGAGGTCATTCCAGGTGCCATATTAGGGAGAACCTCATACAGGAAGGAAGATGCAGGCTGCAAACTGAAATATAGTTTTGTAAGATGATCTAAACACAGAAGTAATTTCATTCTAGACAAACAGGGTATATGACCAAGGGACAAGAAGAAGATCAAAGCTCAATGTCTTGAGGGAGATAGTGGGTAGAGGAAAAACTTTGCATATAAAAAAATTCCTATCAGGAAGATTCTATGAGGGTGAACTATAAGTATTTGGGGGTTAGCTGCAGTCATCAGGAGCAACCACAAACTGGCTGAATAGCATGGGTTAGAAATCAAGGAAAGCTGGACTATGAATTTGTCCCTTAGTTTTTCATTATTATCTCCTATACACTGCAGAAGAAATGCAAACATCTAGTACAGCGTTCCTCCCCTTATCCATAAGGGATATATTCCAAGACACCCAGTTAGTACCTAAACCACAGATAGTATCAGATCTTGTATGCATGCTATGTTATTCTTTCTAGTGCATGTGTGTGTGTGTGTGTGTGTGTGTGTGTGAGAGAGAGAGAGAGAGAGAGAGAGAGAGAGAGAGAGAGAGAGAGAGGGGAGAGAGATTATGTTTAACATTAATTAGGGACACCTAATTTATATATATAAATTCCTCATGGAACTATGGTTCTATTTTCAGATCAGTGTGCTCACTGCTTCCAACATGAAATGAGAAGGCCAAGGACAACTAATCTGAAAAGGATTCTTTTGAGCAGGGTTTGTTAATGTAGCAGGAGCGGGGAAGCAGTCTGCACTGATATGGTATTAATTGACCGCCCTATGCAGGAAAACTACCTTAGGGGATCTCGTTTGCAGTGTGAGGTAGAAATTATTGCCCCTCCACAGAGAATGAAGCTCAGGACTCATTGAATTTCTTAAGATCATCAGGGCAGGTCGCAAAGCAAAGGTTTTTGAATTTGGAGCTTCCCACCTCTCAAGCCCATCTTTGCTCACTCTACTGTCCTTAAACAAGACCAGGCAAAGCCCCTGCATACAACTCTTGTGAAGTTAACCAGAACTCAACTTTTTTGAACCTGAAAATAACATTTTATCACAACATTTAGCCCAATGTTGTTAGAATTCATTGAATTGGTATGTGTTTACTTCTCTGAATAGACCTGTCTCACTTTAAATAGAGAAAACATCTATTTCTTTCAACCTTCATCACAATAGTAGTCGACATGCTTTTTGTAGTTTAAAGTATAGAATTGGAAACTAAGGGTTGAGGATCTATCAAAAGATCTGACTCTGTTAGAACTCAAAAGGAATTGAGGGGACTAAGAATGGATTTGAAGGAAGCATGTGAAGGAAGTTTCCAGAAATCTCAGAAGGAAAGTATTTCCTTCCAATATTAAAAACAAAATAGCTCATCATGTCCTGTGGTTACCAAAACCATTCTGAGTTGGGAAAACAAACACTAACAGTTGCCTTTGCTGAAGGTCAATAGAAATAAACCATCGGACCACACTGCAGATGACTGAGAATGGGCTTGAGAAAGTGTTTTGCCCTAGGCAACAGATTTGAGGACGGGGGATTAGAAAAGAAGGTGCCTTCTGTGTCAGGCCATCAGGGCTAGGGGAACAGAATCTGGACAGTGCTCTTTCTGCCTCGACTGGACACGTACTGAATGAAGCACAGAACAGTCACCTGATACAGTGGTTAAGGACTACCATTGCTCACCCCCATCAATTATCTACCACATATCGTTTGTTGAATCTCTTCAATATAACAAACATACTTACTGCCGAGACACTGCGTGAGGTGGGGGATGGGGAGTTAGTGGGAGGAGATAGATGAGGTCTCAAGGGTCCTCAGTCTGGGAGATGATTGCAGTGGTCAGTACAGTCATAGGTCTCTTCTCTAGTGTATTACCTTTAAAAGGTCCTGCCATTGCAATTGACAAATACCCATTTGGCTCTTCCATGGTAATCTTTAGCCACCTGAAATTGATCTTAGAAAAGATAATGAACTGGAGGGGACCAAAGGCACAGGCAGAGTGAGAAAAAAATAAAATTGAGTCTAAAATAATGAGGCCACTCCTCCTGACTCCTGAACCACTGTATGGTAAACAGAAACAGTCTCTGTTCTAGCCAGAAAAAAGTCAGGGGCATCCCTTTACCTTTTTGCCAGAGAAAAAAACAGTCACTGATTATAGCTGAGAAAATATGTTAAGTTGCTATTTGATAGAATTAAGGAGAAATGTCTTCAATAAATTTTTATATTTAATAAATATAAATATAAAGGATTGACATTATGACATTATGAAAGTCACGAGAAAGCAAGTTAGGAGTATTATTTGACATATAGTTCAGATGTTCTGCATTTTGCAACAGATAATTGCCCACTTGCAGGACTTTATCCTTCCTGATGGATGAAAATCAACCAGCCTTCAATTAATACAAAATGGAGAACAGAACACTGATAGAGATCAGTCACAAATTATTTCTACTTTGGCTTTAAGATTTCTTTTTGTTGTTGTTATTTTCTTTAAAGGGGATATATTTCAATGCATTCCTTGAATTAATGCCAAGCTGCTATAACAAAGAGATCCCACATTGGTTTTTAAAACGCACGAGTTGCTCTCTCTCTCTCTCTCTCTCTCAAAACCCTTCAGCAGTGAGCAGTCCAGATCTGTGGCCAGTCCTGTTTCATACAGAATTCAGTCAGTCAGAATGTTTCCACTTGGCTTCTCCACACCCAAGGCATTGTTCTCATGGTGGAAGCTGGGTTACCAGCAGGTCTAAGTTCAGCCAGTAGAAAAAACAAGGAGGGTGTAGACGAAGCAGCTGGAGGGAGGCCTACAGCGACAGACCTAGAGATGGCTGGCATCCCATCCGTCACGTGCTCTCATGTTGTACCCAGGAGAACTTGGTCCCACTCAACTGCAAGGAGTTCTGGGAAATGTAGTCTCTGGCTATTCAGTCTTGTCCCCAGGGAACAGCAGAAAAGAGATGTGGTATGCTGCGCAGGGTGGGGCGAGGGGCTGAGGTAACCAGCAGTCTGCACCATTTTGATGTAGAGGACAAAAAGATTTATTTTTCTCACTCATTACTAAGTTCATGCCTGAGGCCACTATAACAAAAGAAAAATTAACAAAAGAAAAACATGCACATTTATTTAATATGTTATTTGTGATGGAGGGGGCTTCATAAGGAAATGAAAACTCTAAGGTAAACAGGTCAATTTGCTCTTTTTTTTTTTTTTTTAGTTTTAATGAAGATTGGACAGTCATGGAAAAGTAAAATAGGAGGAGTAAAAAGTATGATCAAAGTAGACTAAACTGGGGAAACTTATAAAAACCTGTTTGTTCAGATTCCTCCTGCTGTCTCTGTGATCAACTCCTTTCCTCTGGTTTATGAGGGCACCTCTCCAATGATCTGCTTCAGAGGAGAAGGCTAACGGGAAGGAAAGAGTGCTCTTCCTGCTTCTGCTATTTTCTCAAAAGCCAAGGTCCCACGTTTTAGGGTGAATTATCCTGAACCCCATCATCAATATGGTGGGAATTCATAATTCAATGTGTATGCTTTAAACAACTTAGAAAGTTGTAAGTAAAGATCTCCAAAAGGTTGGACTGCTGGGTTAGCTCAGTGGGAGAACACGTGCTAAGCACACATGAAGTTCTGGGCTCAATCCCCAGCACCAAAAGAAAAGGAAAGGAACGAAGAGAGCTTCAAGCGCAGCTGTTAAAAAGCCCAGCTTTCCTATTGCCTCCTGGAGAAGAAATAGAATTCCTCTAAACTTTGAATTAGTGATTAAAGCCCATGCTAAACTAACTTACCATTTTCCAGCCCAACCCAAGACCTAATAGCATAAAGTATACAATTAAGAACTAAGGCATATACCTGTGATCCTAGTGACTCGGAAGGCTGAGGCAGAGGGATCAGAAGTTCAAGGCCAGTTTCAGCAATTTAGCCAGTCCCTGAGCATTTTAGTGAGACCCTGTCTCAAACTTTTGAAAAAGGGCTGAGGAGATATGGTTCAGTAGTAAAGAACCTCTGGGTTCAATCCCCAGTACCAAAAAAAAAAAAAAAAAAAAAAAAAAAAAAAAGAAAGAAAGTAAAGAACTAAGAAAAGTCATTTTTAATTTTTTCTTTAATTTAATTTTTATTTGTTCTCTTTAGTTATATATGATAGTAGAGTATATTTTGACATATTATACATACATGGATTCTAACTTCCCATTCTTTTGGATGTACATGATGTAGGGTTACACTGGTCATGTATTCATAGATGAACATAGAATATCTTCTTATTCCAGACAGCACACTGACAACTTGCAGATTGAACGGAGCTTGCAGCTAGGTGTGAAGTGCACCCCTATAATCCCAGCAGCTGAGGAGGCTGAGGCAAGAGGATCACTAGTTCAAAGCCAGCCTCAGCAAAAGCGAGGCACTAAGCAACTCAGTGAGACCCTGTCTCTAAATAAAATACAAAATAGGGTTAGGGATGTGACTCAGGTTGAGTGCCCCTGACCTCCAGTATCTCCCATAAAAAAAGAAAAGAGCTCCCTGACATAGTTCATTAGTATGACAACATACAAGTTTTATTGAAAAAAAAATTAAAAAGGAAAAGGTTATTTGTTTGTTTGTTTCAAAATACCAGGTTTTCATGTCTACCTGGCAACAGGCTCATTCATCTGCAGCAGGTGATAGGGTTCCCACAGTTCCTAGGACAATGTCTTATCTTGCACCAGCACAATCTGACCTAACCCTTAAAGACAGTTGAGCTTCTGATTCCTGGGTTCTGCAAGGACAATCCATTCAAACCCAACCCATTAAAACCTAGCATTCACTTTCAATTGTGATGACAAGAAATATAAGGTCAGCAAGTGAGACTCAAAGGACTCACACTTCAACAGCTTTACTTCACCTTGACTGCAGCTTGCTCTATTTAATGTTTCTAACGTTTTGTGTCTTTTATTATGCTGTTTTCTGGTATAATCTCTAACAAGTATTCAACAGTCAATTTAGATGAAAACCTAGATTGTTGAGATTGGTAGTTTCCATCAATATTAAGGTGATGATGTATTCATTATAATGTAAAATTTCAGCATAGGAGGCAAATTTGGAAAATTAGGCCATGGTGGAGTTTCTCCAAAGTCAGCTTTTAGTAATGTGCTTTCATTTATTCATTAAAATAAAAATTGTCAAGATAAATTCCCATAATATCAGATGACAGAACACTACTCCAGCAAAAATACAAACATGCACTTCAAAGTCTACGGCAAGTCATTTGAGATTCATAAGCCTCTCTGACTCCTCCATGTCATAGATTGGAATCAACTAGAAAGAAAACCCTGTAATGATCATGTTCTCACATTGATGGGTGATTGACACAATCATCATGTATGTCATTAACATAAAACTAGAAATAAGTGGGCTTTGTTTTTGTTATTATTGTTGAGGCAAAGATTGCTGTGTCCCCAAACAGACTCAAGACCTCACGCATACTAGGCAAGTGTTCAAAAAGGTTTTCAAAAATGATTTAAACTCAGCACCACTAGAAGAATCACTAAATAGTAAAGTATGTATCTGGTGAATTCAGTGCTATTAACTTTAAATCTTCAGAGGGGTGGGTTAAACATTGAGAAAGAAAACATTGAGGAGGATAGAAAAGTGACACACTTACTTGTAAATGCATTCAAAAGTATATTTGCTGTTAGAAAAATCCAAGAAGATATAAACATCTTTTTTTAAAAAATTACTGTAAAAATTAATTCATAATGAGAATTGAAACGGTAGCAATAAGAATAAATACTGAAAAGACAGAAACCAGATTATGTGCCTACAAAGATAAGCTTTTTCTTTTCTTTGTTGTTCCTTCTCTTTCTTGTCACTTTATGTAGTTTATCTAATTTTCCTCTAAGTCAAGCGACAGACTGGCCTGTAACTTAAATCAATCAACTGGTCAAAAAGTAGTATTCGGAGCCAAATCCTTTTAAAATGTACCATATGCGTTAATTCTCTAGAGCTCAGTTCAGATCCCATTGGTTAAAAATTATGTTAGGGTATTGGTTCTCTGGTCTCCCTTGACTGTCAGAACCCATCCTCTACCCTTATAAATTTGAGCCGATGTCTGGTTTTGTTTGGGAAAGAGAAATAAATAATATAACAAAACACACACAGGGGAAATTCAACAAGGCCATCATTAATGTGCTAAATTATTTCTAATATCTATCACCCTCCTAACTCCATGCCTGCAAATGCTTTGCATAGCAGTAAAGCTGTCTTTCTCTACTGAAACAGAGCAGAGGGAGGAACATTTGCATTTGACTTCTGCTGATAAAAACTGAAACATTAAAATGCTATTTGGCAAGTATGCAAAAGCACAGAGGCGCAACGCCGGATCCTCTTTCCGATGTAGTTCTTTACAGAGTCCCCTTAAGAATGCTCAGTAGGGTGTGACCATATTGCTCCCCGTGGTCATCATATGGTTTGCCCACGCAGACGCTGAATTGTTTTGTGGATGTGAAATATTGTATGTTACCCCGAGAGCTGTGGAGCCAGTGGATCCAGGAACTCTTGTTGAGACTGACAGTTACATTGTGTTGGTGAATAGGGAAACGGCAGAACCACAAACACAAACGGACCCAGACAGAATGTCCTGACCTTTCAGAAAAAGGCTGATTGGATATGGTGTGAGCTCGCCTTCATCTCCCTGCACAATCCATTACACCTTTCCCAGCCCACTTTCTCAGAGCAGGCGGCCCATGGTCCCGCTTCTCTTAGATTCTTTATGTGAAATTATTTATGAGGAAAAAAAAAAGAAGAAGAAGAAACCGGAGCCACCTCCCCCCATATAATTTATTCCTGATAGCAATTTTATATTAACACTGTTCAAACCTTAATAACAAATAGCATTATCTTCATTAATCCAAGCATATTGATATTTATGCCCGTACTTAAATTAAAAAAACAAAGACAGATGCCCAGATATGGGAACGGATGTATAATCAATGCTTCCAAACAAATGTCATTTAGATGTCTTTAAACTCATAAATTACTGTTTGCAATCACAGTTTACCATATTGCCCACTTCTTCAGGCCATCTAAATATAAAATGCACGGAGGGGTAGAAGTAGTTAATTTCTCATTTGTCTTTATAGGATTTTCTATTGAATACTATTGTAAAATGATTTTCTTTTATGATAAAATTCTTTGTTGCTAAATGTATGACACAATGACAATAATTAAAATATAAAATATACTTTTATACAAGTTTATTTTTCAAACTTTTTGAGGCCATTAAATACCATCATTTAAAGATTAATGATATCCGTGCATGGAGATATCTGTGCTATGCTATTAAATCCAGTGTCCCACACTATCTGATATACTATCATGATAAGTTGGCACAAGAGTGTCAAAGAACAACTGAGATCATTAACAACATAAAATAATAGTTTAATCTATGTATTTATTTTCGCAACATTAGAAAGTAAAATTTTGATTGCCAGGAAAATCTGAATTCTAAAGCCCAAATGAAACAGCCAAAGATGCATACTTGTATAAAAAAAAATTAACTCCTCTTTATTCTTACTAAAGGATTTCTTTTTTTGCATTTCCTAACATTTTTCCCCCTTTAGAACAAACCTGTAGACATGAGTGACCTGTTTAAAGTTTCTTTTTTTCTCTTCTTTCTCTTTCTTGTTTAGGATCTCTAAGCTGCCTTTCTGCTTAACAGTCTCCTCCATGAATTAATAATTTGGATTTTAATGATTTCCTATTACATAACATTTTCTAGCACTAGATTTGTAATATGAGATTTAAAATATGTACAGGATTGTAGTGTATTTACAGTGTAGTCGACTCGTCAGATATAGGGACTTAATGTCCCTTCGAGTGTTTTAACTCTGAATTTCTCCTAGTCTGTGATCCCACTGGCATTTCTTGCATCTCTGTTATGCAGGAGGAGCGCATCTTCTAAGCCAATTAGCATGCTAAAGAATGGGTTTGGTTTTGTGCTCCATTAAAGTCAACTAAATGGAGGCGCTGCATGTCTTTATTTCAAAAATAAAGCTGAACAATTAAATCCCGTGTCTCTTTGCTCAGCTTTTGATCCCACACAAAGCGTTCCCACTTGCTGCCTTTGGATGTAATGTTAACCAAGTCAGTTAACATCAAGCGCTGCAGTAACAGGCATGGCAGAATTCCTTGTTTTTGCTCAATCAGTCTGTGTTCAAACTATCAGTTTGATTTATTTGTCCGCATTGACCCTTATTCACCACTTAATTATCCTCGTATAATGTTTCAAGAGGCTCCTGACACAAGGAGAAAGACAATTGCCGATGTTCTGTAAACCAACGGTTGACCTGATGGGCCCGATGGAGCCTGTGGGTCGAAGGTTCTTTGCCTTTGGAAGAAACCACTTCTCCAGCCTGAGAGCCGCGGCCAGGGCCACTCTCTGTGGGTGCCGGGGGCTGTCCGGTCAAGCTGTTAATCAGTTCTGAGTGTGTGCTGACCATCACCACAGGATGTTCTCGGCCTTTCGCTCTAGCGGCCTCTCCCAGCCCCTGATAACATTGAGCCTGTGAGAGTGAAGAAAAGAGAAACCAAGAAATGGGCCACACTTGCATTTCAGCCTTGCCCTCTGCAGTACTGTTGTGATTAGAGATGGATTTTCTCACTATATGTGTGAACAGGAGTGGTTTCAGAATCACACATGAAATGAGAAATAATATTGGGAACAGTGAACTGCTTGGCTTTGTGGCTCATCTCCAAGCACCTGCTAACAAGTCAGGGGAATTATACTTTGGAAAACAAACCAATATCTGTCTTTTATACTTTGATAGGAATACCATATATAGCACTAGCTTTCATTCATAGAAAAATAGAATATAGAGACTAAGAGTGTAATTTTATACATATAAGATGATTTTATATAAAAATTTGAAATTCTTTTCTGGCAAATTGAGTCTGTATTTCATTTGCCTACATCATAATATATAATGTTGTTTTTTATTTTTATTTTTTTATATATACCCTCCCAACCTCAGTTGTCATTTTAATTTTTCACATATTTTCTTATCTTGGTTAGCAGTATTCTCCTTCTTTTTAAATTTTGGTCTCTATAGTTAATAATGTAAAGGACAGCATAATTATTTTCCATACACTCAAATATGGTTTGAACCAAACATTTTAAAAATTCCTTGAGAATTCCTAATCCAACATGGCCTATATTTGTTGGTGATTTTTACTCTTTTATGTTTTGGCCTTTCTTTCTCTGTAATGGGAATATGGTGACAAATGTTACCGCACAGAAACAATATTGTAAAAATTGGATAAATGACAGTGGCAATTTCAAACTAGAAAATTCTCATCAAGCATTTCTAAAAGTTAATTGGTAGGACTTTGCTATAATTGTAATCAAAACCCTAGGAAGCACTTTTTGGAAGGTGTAACTGGTATGAAAACTACCAGACAACAGTCTTGTGCACACCACAGCCCTCAACCTTCATCTCTCCACCCTAAGGAGGTCTGAAATATCAGCAGGGATGGTCTAGCGTCCAGTGGCCCTCTGCCTGATGTGGTGCACAGGAACCAAGCATGGGGTACCAACCATGTGGTCCTAGGCATCCCGCTCAAACTTGCTATCACTGAGGGCTTTCTATAGTTTGAGGCTGGAGCCCCTGCAGTGTTCCAAGGGTTCCTATGTAAGTTACAGTAGGTGGGGTAGGCATGCTCAGGAGCTGCAGCCTGCATGTCCAGCTTGGACCAGAGTGGACCCACTTTTTTTCAGGTTTTTTTTTCTTGTGCATAAGATATTTTTTCCTATGACAAAGTGTTCCACAACCTTTGAAGAGCATGCAGAGGCCTTCCAGCTTGAGGATTATATAACCCTAGGAATAAAATCAAAGCTCTTGGAACTAAAAGCAGGCAGACAAAAATCCACAGGTAGAAAATTTGGCCTCCACCTCATCCTTTAGACCGGTCTACCCTCCTTCCAGTGAGTTATATTTGCTGCAGGAGAAGCTGTTTCATATGCTGCCCTGGCTGCACATGGGTTGGGATCCTAAGGGTTCCTGCCTGGTAAGAATCCCAGTGGGAAGGTGAAGATCAAGGGATCTTTCCAGCATGGAATCCTGCTTTAAGAAAGTCCACAGAACTTTCTTTGCTGTAACCATGGCCTCCAATACCAAGCAATTTTTATGTCATTTTCTATGAGAAATGATCAAAATAAAGATCTCTCTGAGAAAAACACAGCCATCTTTTTAAAAATTTCTTTTTTGTTTTATCTTAGTCTTCTGCTCAATGTTTCTTTCTAATCTGAAGAAATAATTACTTACATTTACCAGTTTCCTGCAAAACCAGCTTTGTGTCAAGTTCATTTGCAACAGCACAGGAATGTGATTTTGCATCTGCCAGTGATTAAACCAGATACAAACATAAAAGCAAACAGAGTGGAAAACTGTAGCCAGGGATGCAGGAAAAGGCAGATGTTTTAGCAAAGATTCTTAACTAACTTAGAGTAATTCCCCTAACTAATTGACTTAAGGTTAATATGAAGCTACCAAAGATGGTAAGAAGGAATTGGACTCTGAAGATAATTCTAAATTTACAGCATCATTTTGGATTATTTTGGGCAGGGTTAAAACTTTGCTAGATTTGTCTTCTGGTGGAGTAAAATTTCAACAGCCTCCTGAAGACAAGTGGATAAATAAATATTTGAGAACTTGCCTTGGGTTGAGAACCGTGAGAAGTGACTTTATTACTTTAAAAACACAAATGACTCCTCTACTGAACACCTCTGTGTCCTGGAAGAAGTTATTCTGTCTTTCAGAGCCACAGTTGGAAAACAGGGACCTCAACTGCTAGGAGTATGAGGGAGATAACCTTGGCCCTTCATGCCTGCACACATGATCTCCCAATAGGCTTCCTTTCAATCCAGGTCCATTTGCAATCCTACATGTTGGCTTAGAACACAAAGCCCTGCAGCATGGCGCCCTTGCATGCCGAGTGCTTTGGACTGAAGGATACTGGATATTGGAAACCTCAGAATCAAGTTCTGCCTGAACTTCTCCTGTTCTCCTGTCTCTCGCCCCTCTCTGTTCCCCAAAGCAAATCACAGAAACCAGAATTCCTCTTCCCCAAGGCAGATCATAGAAACTAGAGCTGCTCTTCTCCAAAGCAAACCATAAAATCTAGCAAAGTCACTCTCTCCTTTCTCCCTGGTCCCTTGACTCTCCTCATTCCAGCGGATTCCTGTTCCATACCAGGGAAGGGGAGGGAGGAAGGAATGCTACACAGAGCCCACCTGGAGTCTGAACAGACAGGCCTTGCTGGGCTTCCCCTCAGTCTGTTACCCTTAGATCACACCCTTTTGTCCAATTAAATTTTTACATGCCTCTCTATTCTTCATCAAATCTAAGCATAAAAATAGACAATTTTCCCTGGGTCTTTGTTTCTGAAATCTTGTGGATCCCACAAAATTTTGATAAAATAAACTTGCTGTGCTTCTCTTGCTGTCTTGTCTTTTGATCTAAGAATGACATCCATGACCCTTATGATGCGTACCCCTGCATACAACATGTATGAAGCAGGTGCAGTCATCCTTTTAAGGAGAAACTAACTCAGATTCAGGGGGAGTGATCAGAATGCAAACATTGGTCTCCTGGACTCTCCAGTCATTCTCTTTCTATTGCCCCACTCAGTCCCCCAATGGCCACCATAATATGATGACAATTTAGCTAGATAAACATATTTATAGGAAAATATGTTACAGGTTGAAGTGGCAGGGGGTGGGGCAAGAAAGAAGCAGAAAAATAATGGAGAGGTAGCACTTGTGACCCTATGTGCCACATCTGGGTTTGGAAGCCATGCAAAATGGCAAAGTCTTCACTAGAGATGTTGGAAGAGAAGCAATAAAGTGCACAGAGTATTGGTGAAAATATTTGCTCTGGCAGTAAGTGGGAATTGAGTCCCTTAGAGGGCGTTAGGCAATGTCTGGAGATGTTTTTTGATAGGGGGAGGGTGTGTTATTAGCATCTGGTTTGTAGAGGCCAGGGATGCTGCTAACCATTCTATAATGCATACCACCATCCCTACAACAAAGAACTTGTCCAGTCCAAAATGTCAATAGCATTTTAAATGAAAAATTCAATAAGAAAAATGGCCTTCTATCCCTGTGTTAGTTCTTTTTCAATAACAGTCATTAAATGTACTGGCAGGAATGTCAGAAGTTTGCTTAGCATATTAATTCTGAATTTTGAGATGATTACAATGGTTCTGGTGAGACAATTAAATTTTTAAATATATTTAATGTCTCTGATACTGAAAGGAAAATTTCCCTTAAATGATCGATATTCAAAGTATTTTTAAGTTTTAAATCACCAAAGGTACTATATAATGTTAAAATAAAGTAGTAAAATTTTCTGGCAATATTTTTATTCTTTCAATTAGGAACATGGAATTTCCTTGCCTGAGATTATTTGAACCTTGGGACTTGGAACAAATAATATCCAAGATCACAGAAAAAGATGCAGGATGGAGAGTACAAGGTTAAGATTTTTCTAAACCTGTGCTCCACTTAAAACTCCTATTTTCTTCAAATTTGCCTCTTCCTTGAAAAACAGACACTGAACCCAAATAAGATGCCATAGAATGCCCTACAAAGAAAAAAAAAAAAGTCACTTTAATATACTATTTAATCATGCGTAAAAAAAACAAAATGAACTCTTAAAAGTACATTTGTTAATGAACTCCACAAAACCAACTTCATTAACTTGTTCATTGAAAATGAACTAATAGTGGAGAAAAAACAATAAAGACACTTCATTTACTTATCTTCCATGAGTCTTTCTAGTACAAAAAAGCATTGAGACTGAGTGTTCAGTGGAGTCTCTAAGGCTGACCCCAAAGTTCAGGTTTGCATTGTTAAGTCTGACCCTCAGTCTGATGGCAGAGAGGCTTCTGTCTCCCAGAATCTGGTAAGGAAAATCAATCTGTGTTTTTCCATGTGGTGACTCCCATAAGAGGAATTATAAAAATGCTTTTAATAAAAAGATGCAAATATGCAAGACTTTATGGTGGGTATCAATAGATGAAAACTCACTAATTTTCTATTATTATGGAAAATTTATGACCACAAAGACAGTATATATCAAAGAGTTTGGCCAAGGCGTACCCATAAAGCATTCACCTACTGGGTAATGTTAAAACAGAGCAAGATAAAAGTAAAGTTGGTTCATTTCTTCCCATCACAACAAAAAGATTGATAAAGAACACACTTGATATCAAACAGAGTTTCCTGCTGGCTGCAGTTACCTGGGAGTTTGGAGCCTGCGGTTTGAATAATGTTCCGCCTACAATAGGAGTGACAGCAGAAGTGTGGAGAGAATGATGGGGCTTCCTGCAGGCTGGGCTTTTAGAGTTCAGACTCATTCTTTATTCTCCAGCAGAAACGATAACAAACGTGTAAATAAATAGTCACCCATCTTCTGATGTTGCTTTTTTTGGTGCTGGGAATTGCATAACAGTTCATCCAGCAGAGGTGAGCCGTCTGCATCAAACTACGTGCCCAAGTGATTAAGTCTGTGGAAGAATTAGCAAAGAAAAGTTCTTCATCATCATTTTTCCTGAAAATAAATATCTATATGAGATTCCTGGAAAAAAAAATAGGATTTAGGCAGTTGGAGCATGGACCAGAGATGATTCAATGATGGAAAACATAAAATCTGTAGTATCAATAGACTTCATGCGCTTGCATAAGTTACAATTTTAAGGACTATGATTTTTGTCCCCCTAATTCTTGAAAACTGTTTGCCAAAGTAATAAGTATTTTAATAAGAAAAAATCTAAATTTAGCATAAAATATCTATACTAGAGATCATAAAGATTTTTTTCTAAAAGAAATGCTTAAATCAATACCAAAGAGCTCCTACCTGATCTTCAGGTACTTGGTTGTTATTTACCTAATTCTGATTTGATATTCAGGAAAAAAAGGAGAAAAAAAAATTCCTTCTATCAACACCAGGTTCATGGCTGAGGCCCCTAGGCAGACTAAGAGAAGCAAGAGGGAAGTAAGCAGAGGAAGTGAGTAACAGCAATTTATCTCAATAAAAAGTTAGACAACACATTTTATAAGTGTACACATATTTTTCTAACCATTTCCAGCCATTCTAATAAAATTATAATATTTATTTGTCATTCCAATCTTTGAAATCTACTTATGTCTGTGATTTAGCAACTATGTTTCAAGTAATATCAGAGGGAAACACTGTAACTTCTGATAAATTAACCTTTAAATTAAAGAAAGAAACAAAATTCTAATGTGAATCACACTGCCTGAGCTATGGAAGCCAGTCAGAGTGACCACCAGGGGACAGCATCCTCCAAAGGTTGTGGGTAAGGAAGGGCAAGGGACACACAGAAGGAAATGTGTGATCGTTAGCTGCACCTGTTTAGAAGTCAAAATCTCACATTGTTTTTTAATTTTCCAAGACAAAACCCAAAAGTATGAGAGCAAGATGTTTTTCTCCAATCTGAAAAAAAAAGTGGAAGAAATTCCAAAGCCAAAATAATGACCTTTACAGAATTTAACCTTGTGCCTTACTGTTTGTTCTAAGGGCTTAGTAGTAACACATTTAGTCCATATAACAACCTTGTAATGTGCACATTACTATTACCCACAGTCTTACAAATAAAGAAACGGAAGCATAAGGAACTTATCACTTGTCCAAGTTGTACCACCACCAAGTAGTGGAGCTGAGGTTCAGAACACTGCATTGGCTCCAGAGTCGAGGCATAAGTTCTCTCTAGCAGGACTGAGATTCCTCTCTTTCCTTATGTGGTCAGGAAGCCTCTGATTAACTGGAAGTCAGATAGTAATTTCCTCCTTCCTCCCCATCTTCTTGGGAGATAAAATATGATTTTTTCTCTTATTTTCCATGAGAATAATCCATCTATACCTTTTTAAAAATATATTCTGTGTTCTTTTGAAATTTACACTATTACAAGCACACTTGTCAAAGAGAATGATGTCTGCTTTAGATTTCGAGTTTTCAGAAGGTAGGAACCTAAATGTGTACAAAAGTAAAGACCAGAGTCTCAGCCAGCTGCACTTATAAATTGACTAAACCAACATCCCACATAGGGAGAAACTAAAGAATACCTACAAAAGAATATATTAAAATCTCATAATAATACTGAAAAAAAAAATGACCAAAGAATTATTGAGAAGGGTCCTGAGTTAGAATATGAAAAGGTCAAGTTAAGTGAATCAAGAATATCAAATCAAAAAAAATTTAAGATAAAATAAATAGGAGAAAGAAGTGGTAAATCAATGTGAAACAAATCTGAACTGCCAAGTGAACAATGCATTCAATCTTTGATTGTTTCATTTGGCAAGTACAGAGTTAGAGGAGGAATTAGCAACCTTTTCATAAAGCAAAGCCTTAAAAGAAGATTAGGATTTTCCTAGAAGAGGCAAAAAGGGCAAAAGCTTCTTAGCAAAGGGTTCAACAAAAGCCAAGTGCAGAGATGTGGAAGAGCAGACTGTGTTTGAAAAATTATAAAAAGCCATAGTTAGTTAAGTTTGTGGTCTATGGAGAGAAGTTGGGAAGAGAGGCCTGCAATGTAGGGGGTGTAGGAGAAAACAAAATTCCTTCTATCAACACCAGGTTCATGGCTGAGGCCCCTATACACTAGGCAGACTAAGAGAAGCAAGAGGGAAGTAAGCAGAGGAAGTGAGTAACAGCAAGTAGACAACTAACAGCATCTCCAACAGCAGAAGTGTCTCCAGAACATGAGTAAATTCAGATAATGACGTCTTGTGGCCACTTAACACCCATCAGTCTCAGACGAGCAGGATGATTAAGATCCCAGTTATCTATAACAGAATTTCTTGAACATATGGACATATCCATCAAGCATTTTGACACTCTGCCATGTTGAAGGCATTGGGCTAGGTGCTACAAAATCAAAGGCAAAAAGCCATGATTTCTGCCACTTAGAAGTTCACATCTATACAGGGGAAGTGATCTAAATGGATAATAAAACAAACCATTGCTCTGCAGTCTAGGCCTTCAGATGAATTGCTAGCTGCATAATTCTATGACTGCCAGAGAAATAAGAAGCTGCTCCTTCTAAAGGAAGCTCAGGTTGCTGCTTCCCAGGGCTCTCAGGGTCAAGGATGTTTTTCCTTTTCTCTTTCTTCTCGTCTAGAAAATCCTACATCTCTTCAAGACTCACATTTCTGAAGAGGTCTTTAATTCTGTCATCCCAGATCTTAATAAATGCTTAGTAGATGAATGAGTGAATGATGGAAGGTTTGTTTGACATTTCAGGTCACTTCTATTTTGCATGATTAAAATATAAGAAAATAGTCTTTTTATCAATGAAAGGCTTTTGTCTCCTTCCCTCTCAGAAAAAGATTAACATTGTGCTCTTGTTTTATAAATAGCATGCTTTTTTTAAAAAAGAAATTTACTTGAAAAAGCACCAAATGATATCCATGCAGGCAAAAAGATAAAAGTGGAAAGTGTGCTAGATAGAAAATTAAAATACTATTTTTTTATATTAGTTGGCCACCATCAAACTGGGTAACTTTATACAATTTGGTCTTCCTGAGTCTAATATTCCTCCCTGTTTCAATTAGTGTGTGTTAATCAACATCTCTCCTTGGGGCACAGTAGAGGAAGGAGAAGAAAGGAAAAATCAATTCACCATGACCAGAAGAATGAAAAAAGAGCCATTTTTAGCACTTAGTACATGTCCAGTTTTAGTGTGCCTGGGTATGCAACAGTATTTTGTTTCTAAACTTACTCTAACATGCATTGTTTTTATATCTGCAGATGAAGACTTGGAGATCTAAAGCTATAACATACCCCCCAAAATGGCAACATTAATCAATGCTGGAGTTAAGATATGCCAAATATATACTGAGACATGTTAACATAAGAATAAAATACAAAAATCCCTAATGTAATCTTCTTATGATGTGAAAATCTCTAAGAAAGTCCAGAGGGTTCCCAACTTATGATGTTTGCTTTCAATTTTTCGACTTTGTGATGGTGCTAAAGCATCCATTCAGTGGAAATTGTACTTTGAATTTGGAAATTGCATATTTTCCTGGGCTTGTGATGTGTAGTAAGTTGTTCTTTTTATAATGCTGAGCCGTAGCAGTGAGCTGCAAGTTCTGGTTAGCCCTGTAATTACAAGGGGAAACAACTTACACTGTATCCTATAGCACATTATGCTCAATAAATTATGTGAGATACTCAATGCTTTATCATAAAAACTGGCTTTGTTTTAGATAATTTTGCTCAACTGTATGCTAGTGTAAGTATTCTGAGCACATTTGAGATAGGCTAAGCCATACTTTGGTGTTGTATGTAAGGTGTATTACATGAAATTTTCAACTCACAATGTTTTCAAATTACAATGAGTTTACCAGGATTTAATCCCACATAAATCAAGAAGCATCTGTACAGTAACTAGGCTAAATTTATATATAGTAACATGACACAGAAAATCATTTTGTTCTTAAAGTTAGCAAATAATTACTGAACAAAAACTGGGGTACAGTGAGGTAGAATTAGTGTCTATCCTTGAAGCACCATTTCCACATAAAGACCGACATAATCAACCCAGTATGATTCAGCAGGGTAAGTACTTGATGGTGAGCAATGGGATGATTTGGGAGAATTTACAATAAGCTCAGAGTTCTATTTGAAGATTTAGGAAAGGTTTGAAGGCACAGTGGAAGTGAGCTGACTGAAAGTTGAGTGGGCTTGCTCCTGAAAAAGGAATCACTATGAACAGAGACCCTAAGGCAGAGAGCTAAGGTTTAATCTGGGGAACAAATGCAAGTCTGTAGGGTAGGGTTTCAGTAAGGAGTGGTGCTATAGTTTGGATTTTAAGTGTTCCCCAAAGGTCCGTAGTTAAAATCTTGTCCCCTCGAGTGGTGCTATTGGAAGTAGTGGAAACTTAGAGATGGGGCCCAGAGGAAGGTCTTCCAGTCACTGGAGGGTGTGCCCTTGAAAGGGATCACAGGACCCCAGCCCCTTCTCCTCTTCTGTCCTTTCCCCAACCATAAAGTGAGTGGCTTTGTACTCTGCTGCACAGTTCCTGCCATAATGTGCTGACTTGCCCCAGGCCAAAAGCAGTGGGGCCAACTGACCATGGTTTGAAACCCTCCAAAACTGTGAGCTGAAATAACTTCTTTTATGTTTATAAGTCGTTTTATCTCGAGTATTTGTTACAGCAATGAAAAGCTAATTAACACAGTGGAGAGGAATGAGGATAGGAAAAGGAAGAAGGAGGCAGGCTAGCATGAGCCTGGAAGCCATGCTTAGGAGATTGGACTTAATTCTTAGGGTCACTGAGTATCTTGTGCTCTTGCTTGTGAGGTGAATGGTGGAAAGGCTGAGAGTGTAAAGGCTGAATTGGAGAGGAACACAACTGTAGGCAGGTTACTACATGTGGTAGATTCCATTATGTGCTTACAATAAAGTGTATTTTCCTCCTTATTCTTGTCATTTTCCCCAGTAGGCATAGTATACTGCTGGCCTCCCCTTACAACTTTGAGGTTGACCAGGGGTCTCCCTTTGGTCAAGAAAAAAAAAATGTGGACATGACATGTGCCACCTCCAAGCAGAAGCCTTAAGTGTGGTTCTGCCTCCCTTTAGCTTCTCTCCTTGCCCATGAGACTAGTTAGCCCCAGAGAGGAGCTACTCTCTCAACCTACATCCCAGAATAAGAAAACATGTACAGAGCCAGGTCAACTTGAGGCCATGTAAGCCAAACTCAGACAAGCACAGCATGTTGATACTTTCTGTTGCCCTGTGGTCCTCAAGTAATGTAATCAAGAAATAAATGTCCCTTTTGTTAAACAATTAAGATTTGGGGATTGGTTATTATCACAATAATTGCTAAATAATTAATCAGGTAAAATATGATAATCCAGGTGCAGGGTGATTGTGGTATAAAATAGTGGCATTGAGGTTGGAAGAGTTGAGGGCTATTTAGGAAATAAAGCCAAAGAGAATTTAGTGATTAATTAGAGATGAAAGTGAAAATAAAGAGAAAATGAATCATGATCTCCAGATTTCTGGCTCAGCCAATGGAAATGGGAAGCAAGGACATGTTCCAGGATTGAAGGTGTTGGATTCTGTAACAGATGCAAAGAAAATAATGGAGAATATAATAATACTTTAAAATGTCTTAATACCCATGTGTGTGATTATAATTATTAAAGTGACTGTCATTCCTCTCTATTAACCATCTAACAAGTGAAAATAAGCTTAATTTGCATGAAAAGAGGTTATTACACTCAAGAATGACACTTCTGACTGAAAGGGTTATTCGATATTAATATGCATTATCCATGGTATTCAAGGAATTTTCTTTTACAAGATATATTTAGTTCCAGATTAGACATGGAATTTTCAAAATTAACTATGAAAGAAGATCTTTTCTAGTAGTGTGATTGTACACTATTATTTCCTATTTTTGACAACTTTGAGTAGTATGTTTTACATCATCTATAAAATCAGGCAATGGGATTCAACAATTTTCAAAATGCTTCACAGTAAGAAAATAGTAAAACAGACCCTAATACTACTATAGAACATAGAGGATAAACCCACAGCCTGGTTTATCAAAGGGGCTATGGACCCATGGAAAAGATGCATCTATATGATCTCCTTTTATAGGTCAATATTGATATTGATGCAGAGAGAAAAAAATATACTTTTAAAGCAACAGATACATTTCCTTTATTTATTTTGTGAAATTATTTTTTATTCTTTTTTTAATATAAACAGTGTTATATAAAAACAAGCTCTATATGTGTATTATGATTGTAATACATGCTACTGTTATAAGTACAACTTTGTAAAATTATTTTTAACATAATTAAAATGTACAAAGAAATGTTTGAAAAATTATTTCCTATGATTTTTTTCCTTATGGATATAAACTCCAAATACTTAACACCTTCTTAATCCTTTCTCCATGTGCCAACAGAATTAAACTTTGCAGTTTGGCCTGAGTAGCTAGATCTTGCATTGGGGAAAATATTAGGGTAAGCAATATCTACATATGACTTTAGATGTAATCCAGCATAAAATGTAATATTTAATGCTCATGATTCTTGGTTTTACAATTGAGTTGCTTTGCCTGGCACAGTGGTGCATGCCTGTAATTGCAGCAGCTCAGGAGGCTGAGGCAGGAGGATCAAAAGTACAAAGCCAGCCTCAGCAATTTAGCAAGGCCCTAAACAACTGAGTGAGATCCTATCTCAAAGTTTA
Source organism: Tamias sibiricus (assembly GCA_025594165.1). Taxonomy (NCBI): domain Eukaryota; kingdom Metazoa; phylum Chordata; class Mammalia; order Rodentia; family Sciuridae; genus Tamias; species Tamias sibiricus. The sequence goes on along the minus strand of CM046666.1, from coordinate 122,509,402 downwards.
AAAAATGAAAAGGGCTGGAGAAGTGGCTCAAGGATTAAGGGCCCCTGGGTTCAACCCCTGGTACCAAAAAAAAAAAAAAAAAAAAAAAAAACAAAAAACAATTGAGCTGCTCTTACATCTATGTGAATCATAAACAATTAGATACTTTAAGTACAGTTTAACATCATTAAATAAGAGTTTTGCTTACAAATTGTTTGTCACATAATAAATTTTTTAAAAGGGGTGAGGGTTAACACTGCTATGCCAGGCCTGATGTAGAGGGTATATAAATGCAGGAGGTTCTAAGTTTGGTTGCGAAATATAACTGAATTAATCAGTTACCAATTAGTTAATATTTATTGGGTAGGGATTTCTGTAAACTCAGGATATATATATATATGCAGAAAGGAAAAGAAATCAGTCTTAGAAAATAGACTATGTCATGTGAGACCCAGAGAGGAAGTTCGGCTGCAAAACAGGGGTTGGAGGGAGGTTTCAAATCACAGGGTTCCTTAAATTTTAAAAATAAATAAGAATATGCTGACTCTTAATCTACCAGCTAACAACAAAGCAATAAATAGTCCTAAATACAGAAGGAACTGCCCAAGGCTTGTAAACTTGAATTAGAAAATCATTACTTAAACCACTAGCCCACTTTCCAGGTGAAGCCCTACCTCCTCCCTTTTGTTAAGCCCTGCCTCTGTTAAACTGATATATAAAGTTTTACCTCTGGCTGCTCAGTGAGTCACTTATTACTGAGTAATCTCCTGAGTCAGTATGTGTGTATAAATAAATCTGAGTCTTTTCTTCTGTTAATCTATGTCCGTTAATTCGTAGGACTCCAGCCATCCAAGCTAACATCACAGAGGAAAGTTTTCTTCCCAACACTACCTACTTATGCCACTTCTATTCACATTTCATTGGCCTGCATATATTACATGGCCAAAAATGAATTCAAGGGAGTGGGAAAGCTCATCGTTTTATATGCCCAGAATCAGAAATGGTGGGACACTGGTGAACTACTATAACTTCTACTTCAGTGGGGCTTGGAAAAGAAATCATCTTCACTCGCAATTGAGTAAAAAACTGGAAGTGGAATGAGAACAAAAAATTATTCTTCTGTGGATTATCTGTGTGGTAAAAGATGTATCCCATAGCATGAAACTGAATCCATTGATGGGGGACAGATTTATTTCTTTTTCCATATGTATACTTTCTAAGCTCTTGAGCAGAGGTAAATACACACATGAAACAATGTGGCAGAAAAAGTCTATTGCTTCTGTTACTGAAGTCTTGTGCCAGAGGCCCAACTCTGGAGATCCCAACAAAACAGGTCTGGTCACTTCTCCCAAATGAAAAAATAATAGTGGAAAGCAGAAAAGGAACTTTAATCAGCAGAGCTATACTAGGAAGACAAAAGGGACCAGGTGTTTCTAGCTCCCAGTGTCTTCAGGGATACTGACCTGAGCTCCCAGATTATATAAACAAGGGGGACCAGATATAAGCACAGTCAAGCAGTCTTGGTCCAACTGTGGTTTAGTTGATCATTATCTTAGGACTGGACAGGTGGGGCTTCATGTTGGTGGCCATACGGGGTGGGAGGAGGGTCATTTCAACTCATCACAAGATGGTTCTCAATCAGGCCCATTGCTCCAGGAATCCAAGGTGACTGACTCAGAACAAGAGACAAATGCAAAATGCAGGTAGAGTCTCTACATTTGCAGACCCAACTGAAAAGTCAGTCACCAGTGTTGAACTCAGGGACTTTTTTTTTTTTTTTTTTTTTTTTTTGTATTTTATTAGAGACAGGGTCTCACTGAGTTGCTAAGTGCCTCACCATTGCTGAGACTGGCTTTGAACTCGCGATCCTCCTGCCTCACCCTCCCGAGTGCTGGGATTACAGGCGTGCACCACCACAGACTGAGTCAGTGTTCTTAGCAAAAGCAGTCTCTAAGTCTTTACTAAATTTCTAGTCATTCAGAATAAGAGGGAAAATAATACTGTATGGAAAAGAAATACTTCCTTTGTCCCAACTCAGATTCATGGCTGAGGTCGCTATAACAAAAGGTGACCTAACAAGAGAAAAACATACCAATCTATGTAAGAAACAAGTGAACTCTTGTGTTTTTATGCAGAAGTTTAATGAGGAGTGGACAGTTTTGGGGAAGTGTGATTGGAGGGCAATGGGGATATGCTGTCATGGTAAGAACTCACCAAGTCCTGTCCAGAAATTCTTAGCGTCCTGAGCCTTCAGAGATAAAGATGCTTCATTCCTCGTGATACAGGAGGGTATTCCGTGAATGAGGGTCTTATGACTTACTTCAGAGAGGTTTGGAAAAAACAAGTTCTTCCCTGGTTTTTACTTTCATCGGACAACCTGCTGCAGTGACTTCTGCATTTGTATCTGTTCTCTGCCTTTACCCTCAGTGCAACCTGTGGCCATGTTAGCCCTGCTTAGCCCTCCTGTAACCCATATTTATATATCATTGTGTAAAGTTTGACAGGTGACTCTGTGTTATAGATTTTAGGAATTAAGAATGGAATAAAAGAACATGTGATTGCCTGGCTTATAGCCACCAAGGAACCCTCAAGTCCTCAGTGAATTGCGACTGATGAAAGTGATGCTGCTTGTGAATCTACCGTTATTCAAAAAATTCCAGTATTGTGGAAAGACACAAACATGTTTGGTCTATGTTAATAGCATAGCTTGCACACAACATAGGCCCTGGGATGAGAACTTCTAAAAGATTTTCTTGCCTCTTGCCATTTTCTCAAATGCCAAGATGCCATATTTTGGTGTAGCCTGTTCTGAATTCCATCATGAATTTTGATCACTTTTCACAGGGGTTGGAGAAAAGCAGAAAAGAGAAATAAAAGTTGGGTGGTAGAGTGAGGAAGATGGGAGGTGACACAGAAGATTTGTTGCTCTTATTCATATCCCACAAAAGCTTAGGCTTCAAAACCTAGTCAAAGATCTGTGTTTCAAATTGGTTGTTTGAACAGTAGGTTTGTAGGAAAGGTTGTAAAAAAAAAAAAAAAAAAAAAGTTATTATTTGTATCTAGAAGAAGAAGAGGCTAAGCCCTGAATATCCACCTTTTTTTAAAAATTTTTTATTATTTATTTACTTATTCATCATGCACAAGTATAGTATCTTTTTACATACAACTGCTTGTATACAAAGTATATAAGTACCATTCAGATCTTCAATCATGCATTTAGGATAATGATATCCATCTCATTCAACCACCAATTTTTTTCCAACCCCCCCCTTACTCCCTCCCTCCCCTCCCTTTCCATTGACCATTCTAGTGTTCCTCTGATCCTATGTACCCCCTTCCAACAACACTGTGAACCAGCCTCCTTATATCAGAGAAAACATTCGGTACTTGGATTTTTGAGACTGACTGATTTCACTTAGCATTATATTCTCCAACTTCATCCATTTACCTGCGAATGTCATTATTTTATTCTCTTTTATTGCTGAGTAAAATTCCATTGTGTATATATACCACATTTTCTTTATCCATTCATCTACTGAGGGGCATCTAGGTTGGTTCCATAACCAAGCTATTGTGAATTGTGCTGCTATAAACATTGAAGTGGCTGTGTCACTGTAATATGCTGTTTTTAAGTCTTTTGGGAATAGACCCAGGAGTGGGATGGCTGGGTCATAGGGTGGTTCCATTCCCATTTTCCCAAGAAATCTCCATACTGCTTTCCATAGCGGTTGCACCATTTTGCAGTCCCACCAGCAATGTATGAGTGTGCCTTTTTCCCCACATCCTCTCCAACATTTATTGTTGTTTGTGTTCTTGATAGCTGCCATTATGACTGGCGTGAAATGAAATCTTAGAGTAGTTTTGATTTGCATTTCTCTAATTGCCAGTGATGTTGAGCATTTTTTCATGTATTTGTTGATTAATCGTGTATCTTCTTTAATTTCAGCTATCTTATATTAGACAAAGGTGCCAAAAATGTACAGTGGAGAAAGGATAGCCTCTTCAACAAATGGTGCTGGGAAAACTGGAAATCCATATGCAACAAAATGAAATTAAACCCTTGTCTCTCACCATGCACAAAATTCAATTCAAAGTGGATCAAGGACCTAGGAATTAGACCAGAGACAATACGCCTAATAGAAGAAAAAGTAAGCTCCAATTTCCAACATGTCGGATTAGGCCCCAAGTTCCTTAATAAGAATCCTGTAGCACAAGAACTATTACCAAGAATTAATGAATGGGATAGATTTAAACTGAAAAGCTTCTTCTCAGCAAAAGAAACAATCAGTGAGGTGAATAGAGAGCCAACTAATTGGGAACAAATATTTAATACATGCACATCAGATAGAGCACTAATTTCTAGAATGTATATAGAACTAAAAAAACTTAACACCAAAAAAGCAAATAACCCAATCAATAAATGGGCTAAGGAATTGAAAAGACACTTCTCAGAAGAAGATACACGATTAATCCACCTTTAATATTGTTTGAAAGATTACCCATCAAGTCCCTGCTTGGAAGCTGGGATGACACACTGCAGCTTCCTATCAGGCCTCCTGCTGTTCAAGGACAAAGGGAAGGACAGACTTCCTGCCAGGCACTTACATTGGAAGACTGCAGCCAGTCAGTTCCCAAGGCCAGAGGCTAGCCAGTGACAAAGGAGACTGAACCACAGACTTAGTCTTTTTTGCTTTCCCTGCCCTGTGATCCCAGCGTCTCAGCAAAAGCCACAGGTTTCCTTCCTTACAGAGGCCCAAGCACATAGGGAGAACTGACAAGAAAAACAACATTTCCTTTCCCCACGAAAGAAATAATTTTCATTACAGAAATACTGTCAGAGCTTCTCACCCGTATCTCTGAGAAGGTGGAAAAGAGCTCTCTCTCATAAGTTGGATCCCCAAAACATTTGCTTCTGTGAGTCTGGTTGGTTACAGAGGGATCAGAAGTTCAAGGATAAAACTATTGAACACGTTCAGTTCTTAAATCTCTTCCCAATGAGGACTTGGTGTCTCTAGTCGCATCACTGTACTTCTGAAGATTCGAATCAGACCCAGTAAAGTCTGCCTAGGTAAGTGAGTTTATAGCCATGTGAAATGGTAAAATATGTGCCATGAACACACCTTATAAAACCAAACTTCTCTTCACAGGTGTGCTTTTCTGGCTTTAGCCTTAGATATATCAGTAGCTTATTGTTTATTCCTCTTTGCACAAACCCTCTGTGAAACCAGCAAGACCTAATAAAATTTATAAGATACTTATTCTGCAGAAGACCTTGTGCTGCACACCTAAGACTGAATTCATTTCACGCCCCCCCAACCCCTCATCCCTCACTCCCCCCACCCCAGCCTCCTGTACTCCCCTGCCCAAACCCCACTACCCATACCATTACTCCATTCAGTTTTCAAATGAGGAAGCCCAAGTTGTACCTGGTACCGTAACCTGGGAGGAAAACTCTCGGAGGCAGAGTAAAGCTTTTACTACTTTTACTTCTACTTTCTTAGAGCTTAGAGAGGGAAAGAAAGATTTTTAGAGAGAAAGATTAAAGCGAGAGAGCTTCTTTCTTCTCTCTTCTTTCTTCCTTCTTTCTTCTGTCTTCTGTCTTCCTTGGGAGCCTCGGCCTAACTCTGACCAGTCATTACTTCTTCTATCTAGTTTCTCTTCTGTCTTCTATCTGGTTTCTCTTCTGTAACCGCTCTGCCTACGTTCTGGCTGCTCTGATTCTTCTGACCGACCGAGTGACTGCCCGACTGACTGAATTCTCCGTTCGCCTAACTCGGACCGCTTTCACCCGGTTATATACCTTCAGCTTTGCGGGTGCCTACAGGTGCGTCACATACATATCAGGTGGAACTTATGGCTTCCAGCTAGCTGCAACAGCCCTTCCTAATTAGGGCTCCTTCACCAAGTCACAAAACTAGATTTGGCAGAGAAGTCACCCTGGGAAAGTTGACTTCAGAGCCCACAGCCCTAACCAGTACATTCCCTCCTCCTGTTTCAAGGACTATCTTTATTTCCCATAGGTTTTACCATCGTGCCATGGAGGCCAAGGCACGCTCCTTGAGTATTAGACATATTTGGCCTATAAATATTTATCTCAAAGTGTCATGAAAATGAGGTCCTGAGGCTCAAGCATTCCAATGTTAGTCCTCCTTTGGCTACAGGAAGACAGATGGGAGCCAAGGAGGACTAACATCGGAAAGCTTGAGCCTCAGGATTTCATTTTCATGACACTTTGAGATAGAGGTTTTGTTGCCTCTATTTTTCAGGCATAGAAATTAATGCTCACAGACATTTAGTGACATTTCAAATAACCATTAAGTGGCATATCTAGAATTGAGCATAGGTGTGGTCTTGACATCTCTCACCTCCCCACTCTCTCCTGACAGTGCAGATACATGATGTGTAGTTATCCTCAAACAAAGCGAGGTAGGTTTGACCAGGCACAGCTTCCCAGAATCTTGCCATGCTCCTCACAGTTATAATTGACTAGCACGGGACAGAAAAAGATGTTCTTTGGAAACTGGCTTAGGCTGAGCATCGATGGAAAACCAGGAAAGAGACAAGTGACAAGAGACTGATGTTGTCACACCATTCGTAGGTACCATACTCATGCAGGAGAGCACTAGCAAGAGGGATCAGTGATGCGTAGTCCAGCTGAGAATTACTGTCACCCAGCTTGGCCATTCTGCACTGCTGAACACTACTCTCTGCCTCTGAGCCATACCTGTTTGATCATAGAATGGAGACACTACTACATCCGCCATATCACAGAGTATACTAAGCATTTATTGCTGTACAGTCATGTTCTGCATAATGACGTTTCTATCAATGAATGACCACATAGACACCACAGACCCCGTAAGATTATGATAGAGCTGAAAAATTCCTATCAGATACTGAGTGACACCATAGCCATCACCCATGTATTTGTGGTAGAAATAAACCTACTGCACTGCCACTTTAAAAAAAAAAAAAAAAGCCACCTACAAATATGTGAACACTGTATTATGAAAATAACTATGTTCCTGGTTGATTTTTCTCTTTTTTAAAAATATTTATTTATTTGCTTTAGTTGTACACAATGCAATGCATTTATGTTTATGTGGTGCTGAGGATTGAACCCGGGCCGTGCACGTGCTAGGCGAATGCTCTACCGCTGAGCCACAACCCCAGCCCCTGATTTTTCTCTTGTGCTTGATTTAATTCAGGTTGTTTTGTTTATCATGGCCCTAAGAGCACTCCACTATGCCAAATATATATCATGGGCTGGGCCTGTAGCTCAGTGGCAGAGCATGTGTGAGGCACTGGGTTCAATACTTAGCACCACATAAAGATAAGCAAATAAAATAAAGGCATTCTGTTCATCTACAACTACAAAAAAAATTTTAGATAAATAAACATAGCTTATAGGCTATACTGTCTAGACTTATGTAAATATACTCTGTATTTGCACAATGACAAAATAGCCCAATGATGCTTTTCTAAGACTATATTCCTATTAAGCCATACACGACTCTAACAATTACCTCAAAATACAGAGGCCTAAAACAACACACATCTATTCTACCATAGCCTCTGTTGGAATCTGGGAACACTTATTGGAGTCTTTGACTTCCTGATTGCTACTTTATTGATTGGCTACAATCAAGACAATCTAGAGGCTCATGTTTACTATCAAGTTAGAATCACTACCAAGTTCACCTGCATGGTTGTTTGGAGGATTTGGTTCTTCTCCAGCTGTTGGAGAAAGGCCTTTAGGTTTTCCCAGGCCATTGGCCAGAGGCTGCCCTCAGCTGCTGGCCATGTGGGCCTGCCCAGCATGGCAGCAGCTTCATCAAGACCAGCAGGAGAGTTTCAGGGGAGGCAAGAGGCTAGTCTTCTGTAACCTAATCACAGAAGCACTATCCCACTATTTTTGCCATATTTTTTGCTTAGAAGTTAGTCTTTAGGTCCAGCCCATACTGAAGAGGAGAGGGCTACACAAGCTGGGAATCCCAGGAACAGGCAGCATCAAGGGCTATCCTGGAAGTCTGCCTACCACAGGTGGGCGGTGGGACTGCAGACCCAACAAAGGGATAGCATTTGAAGCACTTTGGAGTCTGATGAGGTTCCGAGACAGCACTTTCCCCATAGCTTACATTTTAATAATGACAACTGAATATAATACCATTGATTAATTGTATTAAATTGATCCCAAGCCTGTTGGTTAGAATGTGAGCTTCATTGGTTATTGTCACTGTGTGCCCAAGCAAACAGCTTCCCAGGAGCACACAGCTATTCTGAGTGGCTAGAGTCTAGTGTACGCATGGAAACTATGCTATGATTTGTTTTAATTTTGTGTTTAAGGAAAACAGGTTATTTCAATTTGAGATTTTATCACAAAAATGGGTCATAAATAAGAGTGGTCTAGAAACTTGTTGATTTCATTCTGGTCCTAAAGTGTTATTCTACTATTCCATTACATTTGGTTTTTGTCTTCCAGGTTTTCATCAACAGCTCTATGATTTTAGGTTGCTATAACAAAATTCATGTACATAAAACTTTTATAACTGAATTTCTGCAAGAAAAATAACTTTCTAAATCAGTTTTTAAAACTCTCTAGATTCTAATCCCCCTTATCCAATCCTCCACTGAAATCAATATTTTATAAAACATTTGGAAATACACAAAACTTATTAGGAAACTAATCAACACATAAGTACAGAAAAGACATTAAACAATATAATCTCAATGTTTATGGATCAAATGCTTCCTGAGATACTCCCCACTCCGTAAGTCCTTAATTTCTCCAAGGGCCATTTGAGCCCTCTCTCCCCCCCCCCATGACATCCCTAATTACTCAACCCAACACCAACTTTTTCTTTATATCTGAAATTCTTTTACACTTGTTGTTACTATCCTATAACATGGCTTAAGACTTTTATGTTATTTCATGGGGCTAATTTGTTCCTCCACAGGATGTTTATAATCACCTTAAGGAGAAACCTTGTCCTACATGTGCTTGTTGACCTGCTGTTGGGGACTCCCTCAGAGACGGACTGAGCAAATAGCTGAAGGGAAAAGAACTTGAGACCCTGTAAATAAAGAAGTTAGAAATTGGCTAGATTCCATATTCAGCCTACACAAACCACTTCCCTCACTAGTGTGGGCATGTCAAGCTTCTACTGGACAGTTATCAATTTTTAACTCATATTACTCTTTTCTTCACATTGTATCAACCTCCTGCCACCCCCAATCTCATTTTAAAAGCCTGCTAAAGTGGCTTACAAGTATACTAATCTGACCTAGAATTTATAGCAAAGGGCCACTTACTAAGGAAATCCTGGTGCTAGAAAGATAAATGGTGAATTCAACACCCAGAGCACATTCTGGCTCAGCTACCTGGAGCCTCAGATGGGGAGACCCCTTTATTTACTATCGAAGGTGACTATACATGACACCTGGTGATGAGTTTCATACCACTGCCTTCCCCTTTCACACCCTGGAAATATAAAATATATACTATTAATAATAACAGGAACAAAAAGAGAGCATTTCCTCTCTCCCAAGCCAGGGAAATTGGAACTCTCCTAAACAGGGTCTATTCTGTATGCTAGGTGGTTTCAGGTAGTAATTAACCACTTGCAGGAAAGCCCTGCCTGGATCTCATCCATCAAATGCCCTAACCTATTACCTGTGGAACCTACTAGCCTTACCCTTACCTGTTCCAGGAGTAACAGGTATATAACGAACTAGAAGGTAAACTAATTTTGTTTATTTGCTGGATGGAATTAATCAAGTCAACTGTGTTTTTATGTTATTTGGTATTTTGCCAATGTCAATTCCATCTGTAATGTCTCCTTTCCAAGACTCAGACAATCTGTGTGTTTTGACTTGTCTTCTTTCTGCAGTCTGTGGGGTTTCAATCTCTATTAGCTGAGTTTCATAGGAATTGAGGAAGTTCAGGAGTTGCATGAACCAGAACAGTTGACATAATAATTTGTCAGAGAGTAGATAGATGCAATCCAACACACAACACACAGTGCCATCCAAAGCACTGGGGGTTTGCTTTATGCAAGGTATTGGGTTTGCTGTTCAGACATAAAGATTAGTGACAGCCAGGTGCCGTGGTGCATGCCTGTAATCCCAGCAGCTCAGGAGGCAGAGGTAGGAGGATTGCAAGTTCAAAGCCAGCCTCAGCAAAAGCAAGGTGCTGAGCAACTCAATGAGACCCTGTCTCTAAATGAAATACAAAATGGGGCTGGGGATGTGACTCAGTGGTTGAGTGGCCCTGAGTTTAATCCATAGCACCCCCTACCCCAAAACAAAGATTAGTGAGAACAAGCCCTACACTCAAAGAACTCACAATGTTTATGAGAGATACACACATGCATTAACACAAACCCACAGAGACACACCTCCTAATAAGAGTCAGAACATGCCAAGTGATTCACTAAAGGGATAAAGTAAGAGAGTGGATAGGAAGGGTAGGGAGGGGAGAGGCAGAAAAAAATCTGACTGGGGATATTAGGAACTTTATAGGTAACTTTTATTTAAAACAAAAATCAGATATAATCTAAGACAAAAAATAGTTTCAACAGGCAAAGGAGATGTGGTTGTTACATTGAAGAAAAAATGGCAATTGATAGATTTGGTTTTGGACTAAAAAATTAATTTGATTTTTCTTACCACAAAGTTTCAGTAAAAACAATTAAATTTTAATTACAGTATTTCATAATTGTGCAATCCCACAAACAGCATGTGAGGGTTCCAATTTCTTCACCTTTGCTAATACTTGTTAGTGCTCTTTTTTTTTTTATTACAGCCATACTAATAGGTATATTTGCATTTCCCTAATCACCAATGATATAGAACATCTTTTCATGTTTTATTTTGTTTTGTTTTGTTGCCCATTCATATATATTCTTTAAAGAAATGTCTATTCAATTACCTTGTCCATTTTTAAATTTTTTTAAATTTATAATAGTAGTATGTATTACAATTCATAGTGCACATATATAGCATCTTTTTATATACAACTGTTTGTATACAAAGTATATTCGTATCGTTTAGGTCTTCAATCATGCATTTAGGATAATGATTCAATTCAACCACCTTTTCTTTTCTTTTCTTTTTCTTTTTTTTCTCCCCTCCCTCCCTCCTTACTCCCTCCCTTCCCCTCCCTTCCCTTTGACCTTTCTAGTGTTCCTTTAATTCTCCTATATACCCCCATCCAACAACACTGTGAACTAGCCTCCTTATATCAGAGAAAACATTCGGTATTTGGATTTTTGAGATTGACTAATTTCACTTAGCATCATATTCTCCAACTTCATCCATTTGCCTGCAAATGCCACTATTTTATTCTCTTTTATTGCTGAGTAAAATTCCATTTTGTATATATACCACATTTTCTTTATCCACTCATCTACTGAGGGATATCTAGTTTGGTTCCACAACCTAGCTATTGTGAATTGTGCTGCTATAAACATTGAAGTGGCTGTGTCACTGTAATATGCTGTTTTTAAGTCCTTTGGAAATAGACCCAGGAGTGGGATGGCTGGGTCATAGGGTGGTTCCATTCCCAGTTTTCCAAGGAATCTCCATACTACTTTCCATAACTGTTGCACCATTTTGCAGTCCCACCAGCAATGTATAAGTGTGCCTTTTTCCCCACATCCTCTCCAACATTTATTGTTGTTTGTGTTCTTGATAGCTGCCATTATGACTGGAGTGAAAAGAAATCTTAGAGTAGTTTTGATTTGCATTTCTCTAATTGCCAGCAATGTTGAGCATTTTTTCATGTATTTGTTGATTAATTGTGTATCTTCTTCTGAGAAGTGTCTGTTCAGTTCCTTGGCCCATTTATTGATTGGGTTATTTGTTTGTTTGTTTGTTTTTTGGTGTTAAGATTTTTGAGTTCTTTATATATTCTAGAGATTAGTGCTCTATCTGACGTGCGTGTAGTAAAGATTTGTTCCCAATTAGTTGGCTCTCTATTCACCTCACTGATTGTTTCTTTTTCTGAGAAGAAGCTTTGTAATTTGAATCTATCCCATTTATTGATTCTTGGTATTAATTCTTGCGCTACAGGATTCTTATTAAGGAACTTGGGGCCTAATCCGACATGTTGGAAATTGGAGCTTACTTTTTCTTCTATTATGTGTACTGTCTCTGGTCTAATTCCTAGGTCCTTGATCCACTTTGAATTGAATTTTGTGCATGGTGAGAGATAGGGGTTTAATTTCATTTTGTTGCATGTGGATTTCCCGTTTTCCCAGCACCATTTGTTGAAGAGGCTATCCTTTCTCCACTGTACATTTTTGGTGCCTTTGTCTAATATAAGATAGCTGAAATTATATGTATTAGTCTCTGTGTCCTCCATTCTGTACCATTGGTCCACCAGTCTGTTTTGGTGCCAATACCATGCTGTTTTTGTTACTATTGCTCTATAGTATAATTTAAAGTCTGGTACGGTAATGCCACCTGCTTCACTTTTCTTGCTCAGGATTGCTTTGGCTATTCTGGGTCTCTTATTTTTCCAGATGAATTTCATGACTGCTTTTTCTATTTCTTTGAAGAATGACATTGGGATTTTGATTGGAATTGCATTAAATCTGTATAATGCTTTTGGTAGTATGGACATTTTGACAATATTAATTCTACCTATCCAAGAGCAAGGTAGGTCTTTCCATTTTCTGAGTTCTTTTTTAATTTATTTCTTTAGTGTTCTATAGTTTTCATTATAGAGGTTTTTCACCTCTTTCATTGATTCCCAGTTTTTTTTTTTTTTTTTTTTTTTTTTTTTTGATGCTATTGTAAATGGGGTAGTTTTCATCATTTCCCTTTTAGAGGCCTTGTCGCACAAAAATGCCTTTGCCTTGTCCATTTTTTAATTGGGATCCTTGTCTCTTTCACCATTGAGTTGTAAGAGTTATTTATATGATCTGGATAAAAATCCCTTATAGTATTTGATTTCAAATATTTTTACCTATTCTGTGTATATATATATATATATATGTATATATATGAACATATATACACACACTCTTTTTAACCTGTTTTAATTTTTCAGCCTTTAGAAATCATTACTGAAAGATCACAAGAATGTTTACCTATGTTTTCTTCTAAGAGTTTTATAGTTTTTAGCTCTTACGTTTAGGCGTTTGATCCATTTTGTATATGTTGTTAGGTAGGGATTCAATTTTATCATTTTGCATGTAAATATCTGGTTGTTCAGTTCCTGTTTCCTTAACCTTTAAATTTCCCCATGGAAGAAACTGTCTCTTCAGTAATCTTTTGCCCACCTCAAGGGTTACATGAAAAATCTTTTGCCCACCTCAAGGGCACTTTATTTAAGTGCCCCAAAAATAAATCTGCATAGTCTCAAACCCTGAACTAGAAATACCACAGCTGACAGGATTCTTTGTATTTTCTTGGTATATTCACACTTCTGCTGCAGATTCAATTTTAGCTTGACTGACTTCTAATTTTCTAGTAGCATTTGCATGAAGACTTGCAAGAAGATTGCAAGCTGATTCTTAGTTTTTCATTTTCACAACTGAGTCATCTAATCATAAGGACATAAAAAGACATTTGCACAATAAGCCTCATTCATACATAGAAATAGAAGAGAGGCAATGGCTTTTTGCCATCTCAGGAAGCTGAAAATTAACCCAAGAATATGATTTGAGCTATAGTAGAATAGAGAAAGAGGATGTTTTTCTAAAACATGAAACAAGTTTTCATAATGCACTTTCTAGCCTTGTAAGGAAACACTGAATCCTATTAAAATATCACCCACTGCTACTTTAGCCACATAAAAGTGTGTTCCATTAATGATAATTGTGACATTTATTTATTTTAGGGAAGTGGTTAAAAATGTAGAACTCTTCACAATGTTAATTGAATTTTAGTTTTGAATCATGATTTCACTAGCAAGTCATGAAAGAACAGTAGCATCTGTAAGACCCTTGTAGTAAACATATTCACATGTGTTGTCTAAATTAATTTTTAAGAAAACCATAAAAGGAGGGAAAGTGAGTAGGATTATTCCCATGTTCTAGAGAAAAAAAATTGCTAATTTTAATTGCAAAATATTTTTAATAGATTAAAAAATATTGATAATAAAGTGTGGACTAGATACCCTCACCAGCTTTATCAACTCATCATTTCATCATATTTCCTTAAGATTTTTTTAAAAAAAGAAATACATTAGTGTGGATCAACTGAAATCTTGTTATTCTTTTTCCAGAATCCCATTCACTTTTTTCCCTCCTCAGAGAAATCACTTGGTGTTTTATAATTTTTCAGCAATTTTTTATCAATCTTAAGAATATTTTCACTACATACATATATATTCTTAAACAATGGATAGTTTTGTTACATGTTTTTAACTTTTATAGCCTGTACTTTGTCTAATTCTGCAGTTTGCTTTTTCAGTTCAACATTGTATTTTAGAGATCCATCCATGTTAATACACATGTTTTCCTAATTTACTTCTAATTAATATATAATTCTGTTGTATGAATAGAACACTATTTGTCTATGCTCCTCTTAATCCACCTTTAGGTTCCTTTCAAGTTGCCACTGTCTTCATATAAAGGATGCAGTGACAAATATTTTTGTTTATGTCTCTAGAACAATTGGATAAAAACTAAACCTAAAAATGGGAAATCTGGGTTCAAAGACATGTGCCACATCAATTTTATTGTCCTCCGAAATGCATGTACTAATTTCGCTCCTACTATTTTATGACAGCTGCGTCTTCCCCACCTTCACAAAACAGTTTTGTCAGGTTCTTTTGTTTTTAGCAATCTGACATTTATAAAATTATATCTCATGTGTGGTTTATAAGTTGAATTTTCTGATTAAAAGTGAAATTGAATATCTTTTCATTTTTTTACTGGTTATCATAACCCATTCTAGTGGCTAGCAAATTATCACACATTGCCATAGAAGCAACAAAAATTCATTTCTCATGGTTCTGAAGGCTGCAAAGTTCAAGAACAAGGTGCTGACAGATTTGGAGGCTGGTGAGACCCCTTCCTGCTTCTTAGATAACTGTATCTTCATGTGGTAGAAGGGATAAGGGGTCTCTCTTCTTGGGCCTCTTTTTTTTTTTTTTTTTTAACCTACATACTCACACTTTAATAAATATATTTCAACATAGTGATGTGGATTTTCAAAGATTTATTTTAGACTTTTTATCTCTTGGGCCTCTTTTATGAGGCACTCATGCCACCCTTAAAGAATATATCCTCATAACCTAATCACCTCCCAAAGACCCTGCCCCTAATGCCATCATAGCTCAACATATGAACTTTGGAGAACCACAATCATGCAGGCTGGAGCATTGGCTATTTGGATTTTCTGCTACAGGAATACATTTTTATATCAATGTTTCACATTTCTATTTCCTTAGATAAAATTATTTGCCTACCCCTTGACTTGGACTTGACCAAGTGACTTGTTTTGGCCAATGCATGGGAGCCCAAGTGATAAGAATAACGTTTGAAAGAATACTTGCAATATTGGGCTTATATTCTTTTGCCTTAGTCATCACCCAGAGAAGAATAGGTACAGGCTAATCTGGTGATTCAAAAAAATGGAGCAGAACTGTCCATGTGAGTTTAGCCAAGAATGCTCAACTCTGTCCAACCTGAAGATATAAGAGCAAGTTCAGCTAAATCCAGTAGGATCATCCAGTTGAACCACAGATTGGTAAGAAATAAATACCTACCGTCGTGGTCAACTGAATTTTCAGGCTGTTTGATGCAAAGCAGAGCTTCCTGATATATTGCCTTAAAATTAAAACAGAGTTGGGTAATATTTGTAATAAGCACAAGTTGTTTTATTGACAAAAGAGCATTCCTACTTCTCTTTTTCTGTCCATTCTAATCATGCAATTGATGTAGGACGTCTGATTTCAAACTCTTGACCCTTGACAACAGGTACTGGCTCAAGAACGGGTTTGTCCTGTAAGAGTCTCTGTTTCACATGACCACAGTTATTTGCCTCGGGTTGGTGGATGACTAAAGTGAGGCTAATAATAATCCTTACAGGAAATTATCTCATTGAACCTAGAGGGGGAATGTTTCCTCTTTCTTGGTTGGGTTTGGTATGTGTATGATCCTAGAAAAACGGATGGCTATGTCTCCCACCAACAGATAAACCTACATAAATCAAACCACCATACAGAGAGTTGCAGTGACCTGAGGGTGTTCTAACCTATGGGTCTCACAAACCTTGATCTTCTTGAGGTCTAATTATTCTTCATTCAGTCCTATGATCCTCTCCCAGTATCATTCCAACAAATCCTTTTTATGCATATGCAAAATCAAGTTACTTTTCTGTCATAGTCAATGGAAAGAACCCTAACCAATGCAATAATTTAAATACATGATAAAAAATAACCCTGATCAATCAGATCAGTCATTGGACAGTTTTAGGATACTCTTAGCAATCCTTCTACAAAATCCCATGTTTTGAAACTTTTATCAGGTTTTTGATAATGTACTCTTCCTAAGCTTTAAAAAAAATATTTGAAACACTCTACATCATGATGAGAGCTTAAGGAATTTGCAAGAGAATGAAACTATAAACTGATTATGACCTAGCGCATCAGGCTACACATTGATATTTGAGGGTAAAAAACTGCACTGTAATGGTTGATAGTTCAGGCCTGTCTGGGGTCACATTCTGGCTCTGTCCCTTAGAAGCTCTACCTCATGACAGTTTTATGACCTTGTGGAAGCATGTTTTCCTCAATAGAAAATGATGATAAGGCTAATAGTACTTCCACTATGAAATTGGTAAGATTGTTACCTGAGATGATAAATGTGAAACCCATACGTGTATGGCTGATTCAGAAGGGCTATGCTGGAGTTAGCTACTATTAACTAATAATAGTAGTAGAATATAATTATTCTAGGTACTCCTTGATTCTAGGACCTCATGTTCTAGTCTTATTCTCAAAGATAGCCTTCAAAAGATAATTTGCAGAAATCATTTTACTCTAAATTTCTGAGAAATGCATTTAATGACTTGAGACTGATTATTTAAATAAAGTGTCTGTCCCAGCCAATGGCATCGGAAACAAAGCAATAAGAATAAATATTTAAAGAATATTTGCATGATAAATGAAAAATGTGTTATTATATTTGATACCCATTTATAAGAACATAAACTAATATATTCCTTTCTCAAGTTAAGATTGGAACATGCCACTATGCAGAGGATTGTAACTACTTTCTTACCAGAATAAGAAATGTATATAAGTCCTAGAAAATTCAGAGCTCTGCTAAATTGTCAACATTAGCAAATACCAGATCTCTTAAGTACCAATTATGCATCTGCTTCTTTTAATCAATTGTGGGTTTTCTTTCTTCTTAAAATGGATGATAGATGGATAGATGATAGATAGATAGATAGATAGATAGATAGATAGATAGATAGATAGATAGATAGATAGGCAGACAAATAAAAGAGCCCAAACACAGCCTGAGTTCATATAAAAAGTTATTAGTAAGTTTTCTACTAGTTCAGATTATAGACACCAGTGCAGATGGATAAGTATATTATGGTACACTTGAGGCCTGTGGCAAATTTCAATTTAAAAGCATAATCTATTTTTTCTTTGATTCCAAATCATAATCAGCTTGCTTTGTGACTTGGATTACCTGCGCAAGCTGAAGCCATTGCTTTCTATGGTCTGACATTCCTCCGGGCCGAGACTCCTTCACCCTGCATCACACTGGCACTCATTAGCTTGGCCAGTTCTCTTGCATCACTTTGCCACACAGTCAGCAGATGCTCCTGTGGCTTCACCTCTATGTTCCAAACTAATTCTTTGCAAAACTACCTGCCATGGATACTACACTAAGAGATGACACAAAGTCAGAACAGATTTCTAAAGAACCCGTATCAAGGTTGGATTAATGCTCTCTTTCCCCTAACTGATGGAGAAAAAGTATTTCTATATCATACTCATTTTAGACTTTCTAAAGATGCATTTAAAAGCTCAAATGTTTCTTCTTAGAAACAGGAAAAACAGTTCCAAGGTCATTGCTTATTTCTTCTAGAGGCACGAAGGTGTGGTAAATTATCCATAAGTTCTGCTGCTGATTGGGGGACAGCAGAAAATTATGGCTATTTTCAGCTGAGCTGAAAAACAAACAAAAAAACCTCAAGCTCACCCAAAGTCCCAGTTTCCCTTCCCCATTGCCGTTCTTTCTCTGGGACCTGTCCTACAAAGCTTCAACCCTGAATCAAACTTGGAATCGGCTTCTCAGTACCCTCCCCAATGCTGCATGTGTAGCTGGGAAGGTCTCACAACTGGCTCTCTGGGAGACCCACTTGTGGCTTTCTGTTCTTATTTCCTGTCCTACTTGCAACCACTTCACAAATACAACCATGTTGCAGAAACATCCAGCCAAGTGGCTCAGGGGAAAAGACTTCTGTATATTTTCATTTCTACCTTCTCTCCTTCCCCAGCCTGGGAGAAGAGGCTGCACACAATGTCATCCCTCTTCTGAGGCCCCCAACCCCAGCCCTTTGGAGGCCTCCTTCCCTTCTTCCTTTATTACCCTCTGCCCTTATGTCTTCTGTAACAACCCCACCACCACCACCACCACACACACACACACACACACACACACACACACACACACACACACGCAGCCTTAGCTCTTGTCTGTCAACCTGTGAGGGTGGGAATCTCTTCCAATGTTTTAAAAAACACTTCTTTAGAAGTCAACATGGCTCTGTCCTTCCAGTAACAGACAAATAGTCAAATAGTAGTCAGCCCTGGCTGTTTCTCTTTTCTCTCAGCTGCTTTCATTTTAACACTTTGAAAATCTCCTTTGCCAATCAAGTCCTTGGAAGTTGCTCTTACTGCGATCTCTAAGGATGACTAAATACAATGGATACTTTGCTAAGTTTACTTCATTGATCACACTGCAGCGTTTCATCTGTTAACAATTATTTCTTTAGCCCTTGTTATCTGCTACAGAGAAATATAAATCATAAGAGGAGGTTTGAGGGTAACAAGGTAAGAATGAAGGCAGGCACTCTAATCTTAAGTGGTTGGAGAAGGTGACATTTATACAAAATCCTGAAGGACATGAGGGTACAAGGCATAATAATATATATATATAAAAAAAGAATGTTCAAAGCAGAGGAAGAATGAGTGCAAAGGCCCTGAGGCAGGAATATGCTTGGCACTTTCAAGTTACAGAAGGAAATCAATGCTATTTCAGAAGAGGGAGGAAAGGAGAGCAGGGAGGGGACAGCATTGGGAAGGGCAAGTCACATAAAGCCATATGTGCCATTGGGAGGGCTTCTTTTTACTTCCATAGAGAAATGGATGTTTTTGAGCCAGAAAGAAAATGGATGTTTTTGAGCAGAGAAGTGACAATATGTTCTGCATTTTAGCACAGCACTCTGGCTGACGAGGAACATAGGCTGTAGGAGACGAGGGGGAGCTCCATTAGGACGCAGGCCAGAGAGAATGGCAGCACAGCTCAGAGGAACAGCAGTAGTGTGGTGAGGTGGCTGAATTTTACCGTGGTAACCACACTTTGCTCCCTTTTCCTCTTCCTTGTCCTGCTCCTTCTGGGGCGGGAGGTACTGGGGATTGACCTAGTGGTACTTTTCCACTGAGCTACAGCCCTTTCCCCCTTTGCTTTTGCAATGTTAAAGAGTTACTTATGCTTGCAGCTGCTGAGTTTGGCAGGTCAGATCTGATAGACAATAATGACACTCTCTTTATACCAGATAGTATTTATTTTAGTAATAATATGAAAGCAAAGGAAAAAGTGAAAGGTGAGAGGAAAGTGAAAAAAATACATTACCAGATCAGGAAACACCAACACCTGAAGTCTTCCTGGGAGGTTCCCAGGAAAAGCATCTTCTCCACGGGTGAGACTCCAAAGTCTTATTCCCAGTGGGGCTCCTTAAATATAAGTTAGAACCAGACCTTAAATTATACTACCAAGCTATAGTAACAAAAACAGCATGGTATTGGCTCCAAAATAGGCTGGTAGACCAATGGTACAGAATAGAGGACACAGAGACTAACACATATAATTTCAGTTATCTTATATTAGACAAAGGCACCAAAAATGTACATTGGAGAAAAGATAGCCTCTTCAACAAATGCTGCTGGGAAAACTGGAAATCCATATGTTGCAAAATGAAATTAAATCTTTATCTCTCATCATGCACAAAACTCAACTCAAAATGGATCAAGGATCTAGGAATTAGACAAGATACAATACACCTAATAGAAGAAAAAGTAAGCTCTAATCTCCAACATGTTGGATTAGGCCCCAAGTTCCTTAATAGGACTCCTGTAGCACAAGAATTAATATCAAGAATCAATAAATGGGATAGATTCAAATTACAAAGCTTCTTCTCAGAAAAGGAAACAATCAGGTGAATAGAGAGCCTACTAACTGGGAACAAATTTTTACCACACGCACATCAGATAGAGCACTAATCTCTAGAATATATAAAGAACTCAAAAATCTTAACACCAAAAAAACAAATAACCCCAATCAATAAATGGGCTAAGGAACTGAACAGACACTTCTCAGAAGAAGATATACAATCAATCAATAAATACTTGAAAAAATGTTCAACATCTCTGGCAACTAGAGAAATGCAAGTGAAAACCACTCTAAGATTTCATCTCACACCATTCAGAATGGCAGCTATTAAGAACATAAACAACAATAAATGTTGGAGCAGGTGTGGAGAAAAAGGCACACTCATACATTGTTGATGGGACTGCAAAATGGTGCAGCCAATATGGAAAGCAGTATGGAGATTCCTTGGAAAACATGAAATGGAAACACCTTATGACCCAGCTATCCCACTCCTGGGTCTATACCCAAAGGACTTAAAAACAGCATACTACAGGGACACAGCCACATCAATGTTTATAGCAGCACAATTCACAATAACTAAACTATGGAACCAACCTAGATGCCCTTCAGTAGATGAATGGATAAAGAAAATGTGGTATATATACACAATGGAGTATTACTCAGCAATAAGAGAGACTAAAATCATGGCATTTGCAGGTAAATGAATGAAGTTAGAGAATATAATGCTAAGTGAAGTTAGCCAATCCCAAAAAGCCAAATGCCACATGTTTTCTCTGATATAAGGAGGCTGATTCACAGTGGGGTTGGGATGGGGAGCATAGGAGGATTAGAGGAACACTAGAATGGCCAATGGGGAGCGAGGGTAAGGGAGGGGGCAAAAGGGTGAAGAAAAAAAAATAGTAGAATGAGATGGATATCATTACCCTAAGTGCATGTATGAAGTCACGAATGGTGTGAATATTCTTTGTATACAACCAGAGATATGTAAAAATGTTCTCTATATGTATAATATGAAATGTAATACATTCTGCTGTCATTTCTAACAACTTAGCATAAAAAATAAATAAATTTGAAAAAAAAGAAAAAACTACATTCCAGCAATCTATGTGACCTAGTGATCCCCTCAAGGACACTTCATCCCCCCAAGCACTGGCCATATCTCCAAAGGGAGGGAGTTTGGGCCTTGAGATAAATGAGTATCTCTGAGTCATTGCAAGTGAGCCAAACACACTGAGAAGTCAGCCTTCTTTAGATGTTCCATCAAGAATGGGCAGAGGTCGTGGCAGGTACATGGACAGGGAAGATCTTTAACATTTTCCTTAGCCCTTTAGCTTTCAGGAACCAAACATCTCCTGATTTTCCTTCTACTTCTCTGACCTCTGATTTTTCAGTCTCTTTTGCAGACTCCTCTTCTTCCAGACCCTCTGAGCACTTCCAGGTCATGCGCATCCTGGTCTCCATGTTCATGGCTCAGCCCCACACCCCATGCACATATCTCTCTCCTCAACTTCTGACCTGCACGAACCACAGGCCAACTCCATTGGACCTTTCCACATGTTCCAAAGTGGGTTATGATCATTCAACACCTTCAAAATAGACTCATCAAAAGCCTACTATCAAGAAAAGCCCAGGATCAGACGGATTCTCAGCAGAGTTCTATAAGACCTACAAAGAAGAATTAATACCAATACTCCTCAAATTATAGAAAAGTAGGGGACCCTTCCAAACTCCTTCTATGAGGCTAGGGTCACCCTGATACCTAAGCCAGACAAAGACACATCAAGAAAAGAAAACTTCAGACCAATATCCCTGATGAACATAGATGCAAAAACTCTCAATGAAATTCTAGCAAATCTCACACAAAAACATATTAAAAAGATAGTACAGCATGACCAAGTGGGCTTTATCCCAGGGATGCAAGGTTGGGTCAACATATGGAAATCAATAAACATAATATATCACATCAATAGACTTAAAGATAAAAATCATATGATCATCTCAACGGATGCAGAAAAATCACTTGATAACATACAATACCCTTTCATGTTCAGAACACTAGAAAAACCAAACCTCAACATTGTAAAAGCTATCTATTATTCTAAATGGAGAAAAATTGGAGGAATTCCCTCTAAGAACTGGAACAAGACAGGGATGCCCTCTCTCACCGCTTCTATTCAACATAGTCCTTGAAACTCTAGCCAGAGCAATTAGACGAAAGAAATCAAAGGGATATAAACAGGAAAAGAAGAACTCAAGCTAACACTATTTGCCAATGACATGGTTCTATACTTAAAGAATACAAAAAAGTCCCCCAGAAAACTTCTAGAATTAATAAATGAATTCAGCAAAGTAACAGGAAATAAAATCAACACTCATAAATCAAATGCATTTCTATACATCAGTGATGAACCCTCAGAATGGCAAGAAAGGATTTTCTGCCGCCCAGAATCGTATGGAATGGGGAATTTTTATGTGCCCTAGAGCAAGACAAGATGCAACACAGCACTTCAGGAAGTTGGGTGTCACCTTAAATTGACTGAATTTTGTTGCTACAACTCAAAGGCCTTTTTTCATAAAATCTATCTCAATTCAACATCAGTCTGTTTTTCATTGCTGAAATGAAATACCTGAGGCAGGCTAACTTCATAAAGGAATGAGGTTTATTTAATGCACAGTTTTGGAGGCTGAAAGTCCAAACAGCATAAGAGCTTGGAAGAGCTCTATAACAAATGGGGGAAGCAAATGTGGGAGCAAGAAATCATATCTCCAGGGGAAAGCCAGAGAGACTGAGGCCCCACTGTCCTTTGCAAGGGTATATCCCAGGCCGCCATCCCCTGCTTAAAGGTTTCACACCATCTCTACTGAGGAACAAGTCTACAACATATGAACACTTGGGGGACAAACCACACCCAAATCATAACTGTCACAGATAGGTCTCCTGCATGCCTGCTGTGGACTGTTTCTTACCTCCACCAACTACCTATAAGCAGAGGTGTCCTTGACTACGACTTTGTAAGGACATTATGAGGGATATAATAAGAGTAATCTGAATGAATTATTGATCTTTGTTGAGGACCAGGCCAAAAAAGGCAGTGCGGGGTGGGGGGGGGGTGCTTAAAATGAAGTAAGAAGCATTCTCTTCGGATTTGAGGGAGATTTTCTGGAAGATAAGCACAACATTTTTTTTTTTTAATGATTTGATCATTGATTATGTTCTTTTTTAAAAAAGCATGTTGACTTACAATCGGAGTCCATATTGGAGATTGTAAAGGATTAGAATTAATAAATCAAGCCAACACATGATATGTCCTTTACCTGGGAAAAAGAAAACCAGGCTGGTCCCACCCTGGGTCACTCCCCCACCACTGACTCAGGTGACAAAGACACAATAAGCCAACAGCCAACACCTGGCTCCTGAACAAAAGCACTTCAGTGCCCAGGCTGCTGAATGCCAAGGACACACGGATGCTCTGCAAGTTCAAGTTCGAGTGCACGTCTGAGTAACCTACTTGATGGACAGCATTTTCTTCTTTATAACGAGAGAAGAAATACAGAATCAGGACCTTTCCTAAGTAATCAACCTAAGACAAGTTTTTAGGTTCATATCAAGTTATCAACTCTTCAGTTTCTGAAAATATTTGGCCAGTAGTACTTATTATTTGAATGATTTAAAGCCTTTGTATGGGTATTAAGCACTTCATCGAAATAGTATAGAGTGGCAGTGCTGGTTAAAAACAAAAATAAGTTCTTTAGTTGCCTATGCCTTTGTTGACTAGAATGGAACATAAATCACCCTCCAGATACATTATATTGCAACATCTTTATTATAAAATGGTGTGAGTCTGTAGTGTGAGTGAGCACAGTGGTCACAGTTCACACACAATCACGGCTTGTTTTAGACAAGTTTAAATTCTTTCCACTTAAAGAAAGTGAAGCTGACTTTTCACTATTCTAACTGCTAGGTCTCAGTATACTAGAGATGGAAGAGTTGTAAGATGTAGTGAGTAGAGAGGAAAAAAAAAATCCAAAGAACATAACACACTTGTGCATGCACAAACACACACAGATTTTACGAGAGGTAGCCTTTACCAAAAGGCGATATTTATAGCTCTGAGTCATTTATGGCTTTTAAATGTAATGGTATAATGCAAATAGATTTTTTTTTCCCCGAGTGATGAGCTCATGAATAAACGTGAAAAGGATGCGAGGCTGGAGACAGGGATGGGAAGAGGAGGCTGGGAATGAATTAGCGTGCGCCTGCTTTCTCCAGAATCTGTCACTGCGGCTATGGGATCGGTTCACTGCTCAGCATGATGACTCGGGGCTCGGCTATGTGTGACATGGCACCAAACAATTCCCATCCGAGGCAACAGACCAGGAATGCTGCTCAGCCCACCGCGCAACAAAAATGTATGAAATCGCATTAGCAGAAAAACAAGATTTCTGGGTCTGACCACAGAAAGGCTTTTTTCCCCCTCCTAGATGAATGTTCACCTCTAATTGAGCAACTGTTACCCTCTTTATTTCTACCTGAAAGTGGCTTTTACAACTTATAATTAAGGGCAGGATCTTTATAATCCCATCATGATGGAATGTCTTTTTAGCGCCTGAATGCAGTTCATTAACAGAATATTTAGGGCTGTTTCTTCAGTGCTTAATTGGACTACAATTCATTTGCGTGCCCTGAACATGCATTTTAAATCTTTTACAAGAACTCCATTTAGCGATTCTCCAAAACAGGTTCTGGAAGGCTGAAGTCCACAGTCCTAAAAAAAAAAAAAAAAAAAAAAGTGTGAAACATATGACTCCATTTGTAGTTGAAAAGGAGATCACAGCAGGAAAAAAATATCTAAAACCCAATCAGGCATCCTCTAAATTAATATAACAAGATTGTTTTTAAAAAAAAAAGTTATCCAGTACATTAATATCCAAAAGTCAAAACCTTTTTGTTAAAATGGAAATAGTATGAGAGTACTGCAGAATTCAAAAGGAGAGTACCAACCCCGCCCTGCAGTCCACCCCCAAGGAACTGTGCATATCACAGACAGCAAAGGAAAATACGCAATACACAACATACAATGGACTTTTGGGAGTGTGGGAGGCTTAGGGTTAATTTGTTTAAAATTCATGGCTGATTTTATGGGGAAACATTATATATTCTACTGTTAGATTTGGAAAGCTTTAGATAGAACAATTAATTTAATGGATCCAACAAACCCAACCAGAAAGTTATTAAATGATATAAAGTTGTAATATAAACACATCTTTCAATCTAAACAGACATGTGAAATGTGCATACTTTACTTTTTTTAGCTTGGCATCCACTTAGGCCAATAGGATCAGATCAGCCTTCCAGATGGAATTAGTCTTATTTTCCCCACAAAGGTTCTAAAAGTCTCTTAAATCAACCTGGTTCACAAGGAACTAACCAGATAAAGTAGCTCTGAGGCTGACCTTGCACCAAGAATGCTTAGTTCTCTACCCTTTCCTTTAGAAGAGGAACTCTGGGACACATGGGTAATTCCAGGACTCTACAACCCTTCAGAGACGGGCTGAACAGGGTTTGTGGAAGACCTCCTTCCAGTATAACATCCTTCAAACATCTTCAAAGAATAAAAGTATGATCCTTAGCAAAGGCCATGAGCCTGAATTGGTCATCTATTTCAAAATTCTCAATAAAAGACAAAAACAATCATATTACACTTAATGGGTTTTAGTTCAATGCCAAAAATATATATATATATATATATTTTAATTTAAAACCCCCAAGATCAGTAATCTATGCATAGAGAGGCCTGAACATATTAAGTGACTTGTCCAAAGTCTCTCAGTCTGTCTAGGATTCAGATGTCTATTCTGAGGGGTTACGCTCTTTCCACTGCAATATTCTGCATCTGATGCTTTTTATTTAATTTATTAAAAGTCATTTATTTCTATAGATGAAGTGGTAAGTCAAATTGACTACATTTCTAATAACCCTTTGATATAAAAATTTCTCATAAAAAAACACAAAAAAACATGATGAAAGAAGCAAGAAAACAAATCTTACAAGATTCATTTCAGTAGAATATGCAAAATTTTAAATTTTGCTTATTTTTATAGGCAAATATTTTGAAATTCTTGAGCTATAGATTAGACTAAGAGCATCTGGCTTTAAAAATAATTTACTTATATGCTTATTTTTTCACAACTGCTTATAAATATTACTATGAAAATTTTTCTTAGTAGTTTGAATTCCTTAAAAATAAGTTAAATATACTGTCTGGCATTTAAATCTGTGGTACTGAATTTAAATATAATTGGGGTTCTATGTTTGGTTCCTTCTTCTCTCATTGAACATATTTTAATTTAATTAAAATAATAACTATTTGCTTATGTAGCATAATTGAAGTATTTCTTTTTATAAATATTTATATTTTAAAATAAATTTTAACAATGTTCCAATATATATTACTATGTGTGTCATGTCATATGTAAAATATATAATAACATACAGACACTATCCAAAATAAAAACCACTTAAAATTAACTGGTATATTCTGCTAATAAATGCTAAAAGTATTTAGTGTGAAATGTAGCACTAGCATGGTGTATAAAATTTACAGCTTTGTGGAGTATCTTCAAACTGAGCTTGAATTAATTGGCTCTGTGTCTTTGTGCAAATAAGCTCGTAGCTTTATTTGGAGGCTAACAAATACAGTTTTAGCTGCTTTGTTTTGTTTTGAGTTTTTAGCCCGAGTGGATTAGCAGTAATCTCAGTGATCAAAACCCCAGTGTCCAAAAGATTGAATATCTCTTAGATACTTAGGACTGTAAAAAATTATTTTTCATCAGACAATAGACAAACTTAGAAGTATTTCCTATTTTATTTTAAGTAAACAATATATTCACCACCACTATTTATGAAAATGTGATGATAATGTGCATGAAAACACTTTGGCTACAAAAGTTTAAGAATACAGCAATCGGAAGGATAGGCATCAAGTTCTATCATTTTAACATTGTAAAAACATACAGGAAATTTAATTCTGAAATTACATTCATGGATGAATTCAAATTTATTCTAATATAAATATGTCTAGGGAAATTTATTTTACCTTTTTATTGACAACTCTCTCTCACATAATTTGCCAAGAAATATCATAAAATGACTTGCCAGTATATGTTTTTCGGCAGGAACGTATTTAATAATCTCTCTAAATGTTGATGATCAGAATTTCTTTTTAGTCCTTAGCAAATTTATTCTCCAACAATTAATTTAAATAATCCATCCTTGGCATAATATTAATCTGTATAGCACTTTATATCTCCTCATTTTGAGTAGCAAATATCAATTTTGTATATTCTACAAATTTCTTTCCAATATAAAAATAATATGTAAAGGAAAATTTAAATAGATGTAGTAAATTATCTATGATAAAGTACATCAAATTGCTATTTTTAAAGATACTACTATTACAAAAGTCATCCCAAAGCATGTTTTATTTTGATTGTAAATTTATCAGCATAGATTTTTTTCCCCAAACTGCTAAAGTAAATCTAACTTCACTATAAAATTTAGATGATTTGCATTATTTCACATAGTTTTTTTTCGTGGATTATTTTATTCAAAAAGGTATTTGTAATGTCTAAACCATGGAGAGGATTATAAGTTCTTGTTTAAGCTATTAATAACTTATTTGCTCAAGTAAAGTGTGTGGGCTATGTTGCCAAAGATTTGATACGAAGAAAAGTTTGGTTTTTAAGAAATTAACTAGTTAACAAAGATACACATAACTGAGTACAGAATTGATTTATACTTTATTTATATAAGATCACTGTGATACAGAATACAACTATGATTTATTTTATGTATAATTTACTGTTGCTATGTTAGAGATATCAATTTACTTACAGTGTTTATGGTACTGTGATATCAAAAAATATATGTAGCCATGTTTTACTTTTAAAATATTCCAGATTTCTTAATATGCTTTAATGATACTCAAAAATATTATGCAATAATACCTGCATTATTTTATTAACTCAGATTTAACCCCAAAATGTAAATTTATAAATAAAAATTATTGGATATTATCTTCTAGTGAGAAAGTTAAACCATGTTTTGATTATACTATCAAAGTCTACCTTTATCAAGCCTTAGTAATCTACAAAGGTAATTTGTATATGACATGATTATATATACTTAGGTCATCCAAGAAATTAAATAACACTTAGAGTATTCTAAGTGAATGGATTTGAAATAAACACAAAACTTACTAGCCTATGGGATGACATAAACTGCCTAGAAGTAATCTTATATCAATAAGATATAAATAGATCTTATTTACAGAAAACTTTTACAGAATAGTAAAAGTAACATTGAAAAAAATTAGGAAACTTCATATTTCTGAATATGAAAATGCATCACTGTAATTCCTTCTAAATTACTTCTTATATGTTCATGAAACCAAATAAAAATAATATGGCAATTAAATTTTACCTGAGATGAAAGATACTTCCTAAAATGATTCTGGAAGAATTAACATGCAAGAATGTCCCCAAACGAGAAGAAAGATGTGATTAACATAATGTTAATATTACAATAGGCATGCTATAGTATTAATGCCAGAATTAAGAGAGAGCAAAAATAGTTTGTAAATATCTTAATAAAAAAAGAAATTAATATGTTGTAAAGAAATATCATAAGCAAAAGCAAAAAAGGTGGATAATTTGTTCAGCAAACCATTTTTGGAAATTACTTATTTGAAAAATAACTAAGCATTCAAATTACACGATACTAATGGATTTATTAAAGAATTTAGTGTAAGCAAAGAAATTCTAAAATATTAAGTAAAAACAGATGTGCCTTCTAACTGGCATAAAGGTAAAAAAGGATTTTGTAAGATTAAAGGCAATTCAAGGGATAACAAAGAAAAAGATGACATAAGAACACTAAAGAAAGAAATTATGGAAGACCTTAGAAGATTGAAAGATCTACCCTGTTCTTGGATAGGCAGAACTAATATTGTCAAAATGACCATACTACCAACAGCACTATACAGATTTAATGCAATACCAATCAAAATCCCAATGACATTCCTCATGGAAATAGAAAAAGCAGTCATGAAATTCATCTGGACAAAGAGACCCAGAATAGCTAAAGCAATCCTTAGCAAGAGGAGTGAAGCAGGTAGCATCACTATACCAGACCTTAAATTATACTACAGAGCAATAGTAACAAAAACAGCATGGTATTGGCACCAAAATAGGCTGGTAGACCAATGGTACAGAATAGAAGACACAGAGACTAACACTTATAATTTTAGTTATCTTATATTAGACAAAGGCACCAAAATTGTACATTGGAGAAAAGATAGCCTCTTCAACAAATGCTGCTGGGAAAACTGGAAATCCATATGCAATAAAATCAAATTAAACCTCTATCTCTCACCATACACAAAATTCAACTCAAAGTGGATCAAGGATCTAGGAATTAGACCAGAGACACTACACCTAATAGAAGAAAAAGTAAGCTCTAATCTCCAACATGTTGGATTAGGCCCCAAGTTCCTTAATAAGACTCTTGTAGCACAAGAATTAATATCAAGAATCAATAAATGGAATAGATTCAAATTACAAAGCTTCTTCTCAGAAAAAGAAACAATCAGGTGAATAGAGAGCCTACTAACTGGGAACAAATTTTTACCACACACATGTCAGATCACTAATCTCTAGAATATAAAGAACTCAAAAATCTTAACACCAAAAAAAAAAAAAAAAAAAAAAAAACCATAAATAACCCAATCAATAAATGGGCCACGGAACTGAACAGACACTTCTCAGAAGAAGATCAATCAACAAACACTTGAAAAAATGTTCAACATCTCTGGCAATTAGAGAAAAGCAAATGAAAACCACTCTAAGATTTCATCTCACACCATTCAGAATGGCAGCTATTAAGAACATAAACAACAATAAATGTTGGCGAGGATGTAGAGGAAAAGGCATGCTCATACATTGTTGGTGGGACTGCAAAATGGTGCAGCCAATATGGAAAGCAGTATGGAGATTCCTTGGAAAACTTGGAATGGAACCACCTTATGACCCAGCTATCCCACTCCTAGGTCTATACCCAAAGGACTTAAAAACAGCATACTACAGGGACACATCCACATCAATGTTTATAGCAGCACAATTCACAATAGCTAAACTGTGGAACCGACCTAGATGCCCTTCAGTAGATGAATGGATAAAGAAAATGTGGTATATATACACAATGGAGTATTACTCAGCAATAAGAGAGACTAAAATCATGACATTCGCAGGTAAATGGATGAAATTGGAGAATATAATGCTAAGTGAAGCTAGCCAATCCCAAAAAGCCAAATGCCAAATGTTTTTTTTCTGATATAAGGAGGCTGATTCACAGTGGGGTTGGGATGGGGAGCATAGGAGGATTAGAGGAACACTAGAATGGCCAATGGGGAGCAAGGGTAAGGGAGGGGGCAAAAGGGTGAAGAAAAAAAATAGTAGAATGAGATGGACATCATTACCCTAAGTGCATGTATGAAGTCACGAATGGTGTGAATATTCTTTGTATACAACCAGAGATATGTAAAAATGTTCTCTATATGTATAATATGAAATGTAATACATTCTGCTGTCATTTCTAACAACTTAGAATAAAAAATAAATAAATTTGAAAAAAAAGAAAAAGATGACATAATAAAACTAAAGCTTCTATTCATTAAAAAACCAAGCATATGGCCATAAACAAACTTGTAAGTAAATATTTTATTTGATAGAAATAATTTTGACAAAAGATGTCGTTATTTATTATAAAAGACTACAAAAACCACTCCTATACTAATAAACAAGGGGTGGACAGTTCATACTTGGAGAAATACTAACTATGATAAGTCATTAAAATTAATGAATAAATTTATTTAAAATTAGTGAACTTACTAATTAGAGAAAATTCAATAAAATCATAATGTTACCATTCTAATCTGTACAATTCACAAAACAGATTTTAAATGTTTATTCTCTGGGCTCACTGAAACAGACAGGTATTCATTATTTGAAAGAATATTAATTTGTATTAATTTTAGGAAAGCAAATTGACAATCACCTGAAAAACATCTGTAGTCTTTTAATCAGCATTTATGCTTCCAAAGAAATAGAGATAGGTTTTTAGACACATATGCATAGATGTTCATTGCAGTGTTATCTAAAATAATGAAAACATTAGCAGTAATCAAAAAGTCCAATAGTAGGTAAAGAAAGGAGTTATTTATGATCCATCCATGTGATAGAATGCTATACCACAATTATAAAGACATTTCCAAAGCATCTTTAATGACCTGGAAATTTATCATGATATAAAGTTAAATGAAAATTTGGGACTCAAACTTATATTTGTATAATTATTAAAATAAATAAACAAACATTAAGTAAATAGGAATAAACTAAAACACTATTAGGCTTAAGGATAATTTTAATCTTTTCTTTATATTTTCCAAATGCCCTATAATATAATTGCATTCTTTACTTAATTATAAAGTTTCTTTAATTTTTTAAAAGATATGACACTTTTGAAATTATTGAAGAAGCAATAAAAGTGATATAGCTAGAGAATAAATATAGGCATAGATATGCTGATATTATACATGAATATGCAAACATGTACATAATACCATCACAGTAAACAGTTACATTGAATCAAGTTTAAATAGCGTTTTCCCATGAGTTCATTTTAACTTTCTGTTATAAGCTAATTTGGTAGCTGAAGGTGTCAATTGAATGGCCATTACTTTTCTTGCTTGCATTAAATGAGTTTTCATGACACTTAGCACAGATGTAATGTTTCCTGTATATTGACTTCCTCCCCCTGTTCATTTTTTTCCTTCATCTTTTGATACCACAAGTTCTTTGCAAACAAGTAGAGTATAATTACAACTACTGTAATCACTTCTCACAGAACTAGTACTATTCCTGGGTTTTATTGTAATTTTCATTTTAAACCTGTTTTAATTAGACCACCTGTTTCTATTAGGCCACTGGTTGGCCCTGACAAGTGGTTTGTCTACCCAGGAGGCCCTGGCACCCACCCTGGAAAGTGTCTCTGCCAGCCATGGCCACTCTCTCCAGGGCTGCAGTGAATGTTGCTTTCTGCTACAAACAGCTACTTTGGTAAACCATTCCTGAGCCCAGGAACTGAAGGCAGAAGGAACCACTACAGCATGCATGTCTTCTTCTCTACCTGTATTAGGGCTGGAGTTGCCAATATCACATATTTTGTATGTTCAAACTGTATAAAAGATAAATACGCTATAAAACAACATAAAGATCACATGCTGTTAAGAAAAAGTCTAGGACTGGGGTTGTGGCTCAGTGGCAGAGAGCTTGCCTCTCACATGTGAGGCACTGGGTCCGATTCTCAGCACCACATAAAAATAAATAAACAAAATAAAGATATTGTGTCCATGTATAACTAAAAACTATTAAAAAGAAAAAGAAAAACTCTGGACCTTGGAATCTTTCAGTAACCAGCCACAAACCACATGATTACAAGAAAATGATGCAAAATTCCCATGTTATACATAGATGTGTCCTCTATCAGGAAAGAGGACACTTTCCACAACATATTTGCTATATACTGAAATTGAAGCAAAAATGTACAATTCTACCATAGAACATGATATTTTATTAACTTGGTAACTGTTTTAATAATGATTTTTTAAAATATGTGTGTAACAGATTCATATTTGTTGAAACAAATAAAAATTAATATCACTTGTTATTATAAACTTAAATAATTTTAAACTGAAGACTTTCTTATCAGCAGTTTACAATGAGATTACAAAATAAGCTCAAGTAGTTATGGTAATTAATGCAACATCTTTTACTTGAATTCTCAGCAGTTACCTTAATTTATTTGTCTTACCTTATATCACAAACTTCATCATTGCAATGACTAGCATTATTTCTTTTAATGCACTTTTTCTAGTTTTCACAATTTCTGCTTAGGAAAAACTGCATGACTTCATTGTGTGTTTTTCTTTGAAATCCAAATATGCTAAGCATATTATTTATAATGGTACACAGCAAAAAGTAGAATTTTTAAAAAACTAAACAACTTTCCAACCAGTAATTGCTTCACCTTGATACACTTGAAGTGCTAATGGAAAAAAAATCACTTTTTCTGACCTTCTGATTTAAACATTTTTAAAATTTATATTAAAATTTATTGATTTTCTCTAAGGCTGACAAATAATATGTTTATTTGCAGAAAAATCCTTAATTTTATCACAAGAGATTTTTTTTAATATTTCAAGATACATATTATTAAATTAATAGTGTAATAAAATAAGTTCACATTAAATATATAACAAATATAAATATAATTCTATTTTGGCAAGATCATTACTTCTGGTTATATTGAACAAATTTTGTTTATGTCTTCTAATCAGAAAAAATGTTAACGTTTTCATGGCCAAAAAAATTATTTTCAGATATTCATGCAACTCCTCTCATCTGAAAGGAAATATTATCCAAGCCTGATTTTCAGAATTGAATTTTCAAACAATGGAAAGAGGATACTTAAGAAACATATTAGCTCTAGTTGAGTTATGTTTATATTCTTTAAAGAAGAAAAAATTACTCATTAAATCTTTTTTTCAAAAAGAGAATATTTTACATTTAACTTTTTAAAAAATAAATAACAGATAAAAATGTCTGTAATTCTCTTGGTTTTGAATCCAGACTAGAGGTTTAAATGCCCCCCAAACAGCTTGCTGTGTTGCACTGCCATCTAGCGGACTCCTGCAG
This sequence comes from Tamias sibiricus, assembly GCA_025594165.1. Taxonomy (NCBI): domain Eukaryota; kingdom Metazoa; phylum Chordata; class Mammalia; order Rodentia; family Sciuridae; genus Tamias; species Tamias sibiricus. Next base: position 122,475,242 of record CM046666.1, on the reverse strand, counting down.
CTACAAAAGGGTGAAGAGCGCTCTCAATGTTCAATGGAACAAAGTTAATGCTGAAGGACAATAAAGATCACCTCTAGACCAACCCAGGAATTTTTCAGCTATGAAAACTGGCAAAGAGAAAACAAACATGTTATAAATATTTCAAAAACTATGAAAATACATGTAGTCAATGTAGTACATCATTGTTTATGGTAAATAGAAATGTAATTTGAGGAATAGAAAACAAATACTAATACAGAATATTACAGAATGTACACAGCTTTTGGTTATTTGGTATTTCCCCCTTTTCTCACATAAAAATTAGCATTATAAGGCTTAGGGTGTAGCTCAGTAATAGAGAACATGCTTATCATGCATGAGACCCCAGGTTCAATTCCCAGCAACAACAAAAAAATTAGCATTATAGTATACTATAAGACCTGGTGTTATCTTCCTTTTTGTTCTTTGTGCACACACACAGGCATGCATGCACACACACAAATACACGCATTTGTTTATATTTGCAAAAAGAGACACAAACTGTATTTGAATATGATTTCCTACAGGGTGAGAAAAATAATATGGAGAAGGGATAGAAATAGAAGCAAGAATTCTCTAAATAATTTGTTAGATAAAACTCTGAAATCATATAAATGTTTTACATTTTTTTAAAAAATAAAATTAATAAAAAAGAAATGTGTCAAATAAAAATAAAATGAAATTAATCAACTTAATACTAAGTTGGTGGCATGATCATGCAGAAAGAATTATATCAGTTTACCTTCAAAGCATGTTCTTGGTAAATTCTTCACAGAATACTTTCTCTGGACAAAAGGAGCTGCAACATTGTTTTAATTTAATTGAGTGCCCTTATTTGACATTGGTAGATTTAAATTAGTTTACAATAAGATAAAGCAAATAAATAATTACTTTTATATTGCTAGAAACTAAGATTTTCCATCTAAGAGAAAGGGGGAGACAAAACAAAAGTTAAGTAAAACTCCTGTGGAGTTAGTTTGAATTTACAATATTACTATGAACTATAAAAATATATTTTTATTTAAAAATATGTATTTCTTAGTTTTGTCAACTGAAATGTTTAGAAATAATGACAGTCTAATGACAATTGGCTCCTTTGTCACCTAAATTATGTCTCTAAAAATCATTTCCCATTCAAAAAAACTAAGGTCCCTTGAACATATGGCCGATTCTAGATTAAGGTCAAATCTTATGCCAGAAAACAAGGAAAATACAAACAGGATCCAGAAACCCACTTGAAGGATGTCTTATCGTCAAATGATGTGACATTTGAGCTCGTAAATAGAATAATGGCTGCAACTGGTTGGAAAACCATTGAACATATAAAAATCCATATGCTTGTAATGATAATTAAAAAAAAAGAGAGAAAACAAACAAACAACAAAAACTGTCTCTTTAGTCACTATTGGAGAAAGCCATGTAGCAACTCTTTACTCTCAACATTGAAAACATGAAAAAGGGAGTGTTTACCCTGCTTTTCTTGTATGAACTATATTTCAATGTAACCAAATAACCCTAATTTATAAGGAAAGGTTTTTATAAATTATTATTACAGAACAATCATCAATATTAAATCTAGAAAGAATGATCGAACTCCCAGTGAAATAATAATTTCGGACAACAGTTCACAAACGCTCACCCCGTCAGGTGAGGTTGATAGATACTGGCTATCTGAATGAAGCCTGTTAAGCTCTATGGTGTGTCCTGCATAGTTCCAGTGGGGGCGGGGGAGGGGGGATGCTGTTTTGCAATAAATAGATCTGGCTATCACCTGAACCCAGTCACCAATTTTAGGATTGCTAAAAATGGGACGATGAGTGCTTCCTGATGTCATGTAATATATATTCACAGAACTAACCCTGAGTTTCATCAAGCTCCTAGTGTTAATTTCCAATTCCTGTGCAAGACAGGGGCAAATAAGCTGGTTAAATAATGTTGACACCATGAGCAATTAACCAGACAAATCCAGAATGCCGGGTATCTGTAAAAACATTATTCCTGTGTTTTTTTTTTTTTCAATAAATCAATGGAAAGTATGAATAAAAAGAGAAGGCTTCCTACAGATGTAAAGTGGCTGAGTGGGCGTAACAACTGAATATAACACATGAGTCTTATTTAGATATTGATTTGGGAAACAGAAATAATCTTTTTAAAATGATATTAATTAAATCTTTTAAAAAGGTTTTTATTAAACAATCAAGGAACTTTGAATATGGACTAGGTATTAGATGACATATTAATACATTATGATTACTATTTACATATGGCAATATAATTGGTTATATGTTGTTTTTTTTAGGGATACATATTAAAATACTAAGTACAAAATTCTATTATGCCTGGAATTTGCTTTAAAATATGTGAGCAAAAATTGGAGGAGAATAGATGATATAAAATGGCAAAATACTGATTAAAACCAAAGGGCAGAAATATGGAGTCTTATTACACTGTGTTCTCTCCATTTGTACATGCTTAAAATAAATCAGCAGATGAATGGATAGGGAAACTTTGGTATATATACACAATGGAACACTACTCAGCACTAAAAGAGAACAAAATCATGGCATTTGCAGGTAAATGGATGGAGTTGGAGAAAATAATGCTAAGTGAAGTCAGCCAATCCCCAAAAAACAAAGGTCGAATGATCTCTGATATGAGCATACTGACGTATGAAGTCAAGGGAGGGTGGATGAGAGGAATAATGGAACTTTAAATAGAACAAAGAGGGGGGAGGGAGGGGAGGAGGTAAGGGGATAGGAATAATGGTAGAATGAGTTAGACATCATTACCCTAAGTACATGTATGAAGACACAATTGTGGTTAAAAAATACTTTGTGTAAAACCAGCAACTTGAAAAAGTGTGCTCTTTATATGTAATATGAAATGAATTGCACTCTGCAAACATGTATAACAAATTAGAATAAAAATAAATTTTAAAAAAGACCTTCAGCTGATAAAAATAATTTTTAAAAGAATATTTAAAGAAAATATAAAAATTTATGTGATGTTCTTAAAAATGCTGTTGCTAGGGTAAAGAATTTTGGTGTTTCAATTCCTGAGGGTAAAAAGATATAAGAAAAGATGATGAGGGCTTGTTCTGCTTGTTTCTCCTCTATATTTTTAGCAGTTCTCTAAAACGAGACTTTTTAAAGAAGAAATTTCATGGTTCGAAGGTATTTCCTTCTCACAGTCTTAACTGCTTTGCCTGTTATATACTACCTGCCTCAAAGAAGCTTAAACATGGCATCACAAAAGAAAATCCTGGCTCTCCCTGACCCCTGAATGCACACCCCAAATGGCTGAGCCTAAATGGTAGCCCCACTCTGGCCCCAATCCTGATGCATTGGTAGAAACTTCTCTAAGGGCTCTCTTCTCTCCCAGCGGGGTTGGCCAACTCTTCTCACTGCCCTTTAATTTCTTGTGTACTCTTCCCCGTAGCACTTGACACATGATATTCAATGCATCTGATTAGGTCCTTAGACTTCAGTTTCCTTAGGGCAGGGACTCTGCCTTTGTTTAGCCATTTCTTTCCAGTGCCTAAGAACTTTCCACAAATAACACATTCTCTGTAGCCGCCAAATTCATGCCTGCTGTTGTACTATCTTCTGCACATCTTGTTAACCTAGGAAGAGGCTTTCACTATCCAAACCCTCGTTCTTCATTCCCTTACTAAGATTTGCAGATTCTATCTAGTCATAGACAGTTTTTCTGTAATAATTCCAGCCAATTCTGTTGATCCAAAGACACTGTAGTATTCCCCTTATCCATACTTTTACCTCCTGTAGCTTCATTTTACCAGCAGTCCAACTACAGTCCAAAAATATTAAATGGAAAGTTTCTGAAATAACTCTTGTTTTTAAAAGTTCACCATTGTGAGATGCCCAGTGAAATCTTGTATGATCTGAGGGTTTGGGCATCCACTGGGATCTTGGAATATATCTCACTAGCTAGTGGGGACAACTTTAATTGTCAGGGTTTTTAAGCCTCTTCATCAAATCAAGGGGTTCCTGCCTGGAGTTTGTCCATGAAATTTCTATATAAGAAGAGGCTTATGATCACCTGGTCTAGGGATTAGAACATTAACAAGTCACTAGAATTTTAGTTTATAGGATTCTGGGAAGTGAAATAATCACACAATTTGTATGAATGCCAGTTTTCTTGAAGCTTTTTAAAAACACCTTTATTGAGATAGGTCACATACCATAAAATTCCATCATTTAAAATTCCATCATAAAATTCCATCATGTCTTTTTAAATGTTTTTGAATGTATTCACACATTTGTTCAACCATCTCCATAATCTAACTTTACACATTTTTATCACCTACCTCTCCAAATCCTACCATTAGCTATCACTTCCTATCTCCCACTCTTGGTGCTACATACCCACTAATCTATGTTCAATTTTATAAATTACCTACTCTAGACTTTTTATATAAATAAAATCATATAATATGTGTTGGTTTTTTTGGTGACTGGCTTCTTTCATTTAGGAATGGCTTCAGGGTTTATCCATGTTATAACATCTATCAGTACTTCATCCCTTTTATTGTCAAAAACTATGTCATTATAAAAACATACCATGTTTTGTTCATTCATTTGTAGGGGAAGAATATAGTTTTATTCAATCCCCTATAGGTTCGTGGTTGGAATTGTGAGAAATAGAAAAGTCCTGTGGTCCATTTCCAGAATACACTATTTAGTCTTTTTTTAAAATATTTATTTATTTGCTTTAGTTGTACACAATGCAATGAATTTATGTTTACGTGGTGCTGAGGATCGAACCCGGGCCACACATGTGCTAGGCGAGCGCTCTACCGCTGAGCCACAGCCCTAGTCTTTTTTTAATTAAATATATTTTTTCTAAATTGTTACAAATGACAGCAGAAGGCATTGCATTTCATATTATACTTATAGAGTACATTTTTACATATTCACACCATTCGTGTCTTCAAATATGCACTTAGGGTAATGATATCCATCTCATTCTACCATCTTTTTTTTATTCTTTACCCTCTTGCCCCCTCCTTTCCATCCCTCCCCATTGGCCATTCTAGTGCTCCTCTAATCCTATGTTCCCCATCCCAACCCCACTGTGAATCGGCCTCCTTATATCAGAGAAAACATTCAGAATTTGGCTTTTGGGATTGGCTAACTTCACTTAGCATTATATTCTCTAACTTCATCCATTTACCTGCAAATGCCATGATTTTTTTTTCAAATTTATTTTTTATTCTAAGTTGTTAGAAATGACAGCAGAATGTATTACATTTCATATTATACTCATAGAGCACAGTTTTACATATCTCTGGTTGTATGCAAAGTATATTCACACCATTCGTGACTTCATAGATGCACTTAGGGTAATGATATCCATCTCATTCTACCATCTTTTTTTTTTTCTTCACCTTTTTGCCCTCTCCCACCCCCTCCCTCCCCATTAGCCATTATTCTAGTGTTCCTCTAATCCTCCTATGCTCCCCATCCCAACCCCACTGTAAATTGGCCTCCTTATATCAGAAAAAAACATTTGGCATTTGGCTTTTTGGGATTGGCTAGCTTCACTTAGCATTATATTCTCCAATTTCATCCATTTACCTGCGAATGTCATGATTTTAGTCTCTCTTATTGCTGAGTAATACTCCATTGTGTATATATACCACATTTTCTTTATCCATTCATCTACTGAAGGGCATCTAGGTCGGTTCCACAGTTTAGCTATTGTGAATTGTGCTGCTATAAACATTGATGTGGATGTGTCCCTGTAGTATGCTGTTTTTAAGTCCTTTGGGTATAGACCTAGGAGTGGGATAGCTGGGTCATAAGGTGGTTCCATTCCAAGTTTTCCAAGGAATCTCCATACTGCTTTCCATATTGGCTGCACCATTTTGCAGTCCCACCAACAATGTATGAGCATGCCTTTTCCTCTACATCCTCGCCAACATTTATTGTTGTTTATGTTCTTAATAGCTGCCATTCTGAATGGTGTGAGATGAAATCTTAGAGTGGTTTTCATTTGCTTTTCTCTAATTGCCAGAGATGTTGAACATTTTTTCAAGTGTTTGTTGATTGATCTTCTTCTGAGAAGTGTCTGTTCAGTTCCGTGGCCCATTTATTGATTGGGTTATTTATGTTTTTTTTTTTTTTTTTTGGTGTTAAGATTTTTGAGTTCTTTATATTCTAGAGATTAGTGATCTGACATGTGTGTGGTAAAAATTTGTTCCCAGTTAGTAGGCTCTCTATTCACCTGATTGTTTCTTTTTCTGAGAAGAAGCTTTGTAATTTGAATCTATTCCATTTATTGATTCTTGATATTAATTCTTGTGCTACAGGAGTCCTATTAAGGAACTTGGGGCCTAATCCAACATGTTGGAGATTAGAGCTTACTTTTTCTTCTATTAGGTGTAGTGTCTCTGGTCTAATTCCTAGATCCTTGATCCACTTTGAGTTGAATTTTGTGTATGGTGAGAGATAGAGGTTTAATTTCATTTTGCTGCATATGGATTTCCAGTTTTCCCAGCACCATTTGTTGACGAGGCTATCTTTTCTCCAATGTACATTTTTGGTGCCTTTGGCTAATATAAGATAACTGAAATTATATGCGTTAGTCTCTGTGTCCTCTATTCTGTACCATTGGTCTACCAGCCTATTTTGGTGCCAATACTATGCTGTTTTTGTTACTATTGCTCTGTAGTATAATTTAAGGTCTGGTATAGTGATGCTACCTGCTTCACTCCTCTTGCTAAGGATTGCTTTAGCTATTCTGGGTCTCTTATATTTCCAGATGAATTTCATGACTGCTTTTTCTATTTCTATGAGGAATGTCATTGGGATTTTGATTGGCATTGCATTAAATCTGTATAGTGCTTTTGGTAGTATGGTCATTTTGACAATATTAGTTCTGCCTATCCAAGAACAGGGTGGATCTTTCCATCTTCTAAGGTCTTCCATAATTTCTTTCTTTAATGTATTCTGTAGTTTTCATTATAGAGGTCTTTCACATCTTTGGTTGATTCCCAATTATTTTATTTTATTTTTTGATGCTATTGTAAACGGGGAAGTTTTCCTCATTCCCTTTCAGAGGATTTGTCACTGATATATGGAAATGCCTTAGATTTATGGGTGTTGATTTTGTATCCTGATACTTTGCTAAATTCATTTATGAGTTCTAGAAGTTTTCTGGTGGAATTTTTTGGATCTTCTAGGTATAAAATCATATCGTCAGCAAATAATAATTTGAGTTCTACTTTACCTATCTGTATCTCTTTAATTTCTTTCATCTTATTGCTCTGGCCAGCATTTCAATTACTATGTTAAATAGAAGTGGTGAAAGAGGGCATCCCTGTCTTGTTCCAGTTTTTAGAGGGAATGCTTTCAATTTTTCTCCATTTAGAATAATATTGGCCTGGGGATTAGCATATATAGCTTTTACGATGTTGAGATATGTTCCTGTTATCCCTAGTTTTTCTAGTGTTTTGAACATGAAGGGGTGCTGTATTTTGTCAAATGCTTTTTCTGCATCTATTGAGATAATCATATGGTTCTTATCTTTGAGTCTATTGATTTGATGAATACATTTATTGATTTCCATATGTTGAACCATCCTTGCATCCCTGGAATGAACCCCACTTGATTGTGGTGTATTACACTTTTTGTATGGTTTTGTATCCGTTTTGCCAGAATTTTATTGAGAATTTTTGCATCTATGTTCATTAAAGATATGGGTCTGAAGTTTTCTTTTTTTGATCTGTCTTTGCCTGGTTTTGGGATCAGGGTGATATTGGCCTCATAGAATGAGTTTGGAAGTGCTCCCTCTTTTTCTATTTCCTGAAATAAATTGAAGAGTATTGGTATCAGTTCTTCTTTAAAGGTCTTGTAGAACTCAGCTGTGTATCCATCTGGTCCTGGGCTTTTCTTGGTTGGTAGGCTTCTGATGGCATCTTCTATTTCATCGCTTGAAATTGGTCTGTTCAAATTGTGTATATTATCCTGCTTTAATTTGGGCAGATCATGCGACTCTAGGAATTTGTCAATGCCTTCAGTGTTTTGTATTTTGTTGGAGTACAAGTTTTCAAAATAATTTTGAATTATTTCCTGTATTTCTGTAGTGTTTGTTGTGATATTTCCTTTTTCATCGCATATGTTAGTAATTTGAGTTTTCTCTCTCCTTCTCTTTGTTAGCCTGGCTAAGGACCTGTCAATTTTATTTATGTTTTCAAAGAACTAACTTTTTGTTTTGTCAATTTTTTCAATTGTTTCTTTTGTTTCAATTTCATTAATTTCAGCTCTGATTTTAATTATTTCCTGTCTTCTACCACTTTTGGTGTTGGATTGTTCTTCTTTTTCTAGAGCTTTGAGATGTAATTTTAAGTCATTTATTTGTTGGCTTTTTCTTCTTTTGAGGAATGAACACAATGCAATGAACTTTCCTCTTAGAACTGCCTTCTTAGTGTCCCAGAGATTTCAATATGTTGTGTCTGTGTTCTCATTCACTTCTAAGAATGTTTTAATTTCCTCTTTGATGTCATCTGCAACCCATTGTTCATTCAGTAGCATATTATTTAGTCTCCAGGTATTATAGTAGCTTTTATTTCTTATTTTATCATTGATTTCTAATTTCATTCCATTATGGTCTGACAGAATGCAGGTTAGTATCCTTACTTTTTTATATTTGCTAAGAGTTGTTTTGTGGCATAGCATATGGTCTATTTTAGAGAAGGATCTATGTGCTGCTGAGAAGAAAGTGTATTCACTTGTTGAAGGATGAAATATTCTATATAAGTCAGTTAAGTCTAAGTTGTTTATTGTATTTTTGAGTTCTATAGTTTCTTTGTTCAGCTTTTGCTTGGAAGATCTATCCAGTGGTGAAAGGGGTGTGTTAAAGTCTCCCAGAATTATTGTGTTGTGGTCAATTTGACTTTTAAACTTCAGGAGAGTTTGATGAACATGGATGCTCCATTATTTGGGGCATATATATTTATAATTGTTAAGTCTTGTTGGTGTATGGTTCCCTTGAACAGTATATAGTGTCCTTTTTTATCCCTTTTGATTGACTTAAGCTTGAAGTCTACTTTATTTGATATGAGGATGGAAACCCCTGCTTGTTTCCTCAGTCCATGTGAGTGGTAGGATTTCTCCCAACCTTTCACCCTCAGACTATGGATGTCTTTTCCTGAGATGTCTCTTGGAGGCAGCATATTGTTGGGTCTGTTTTTTTGATCCAATCTGCTAGTCTATGCCTTTTGATTGATGGGTTTAGGCCATTAACATTCAGAGTTATTGCTGAGATGTGTTTTGTATTCCCAGCCATTTTTGTTTATTTTTGGTATTTAACTTGTCATGGTTTCTCTTCTGATTGTTTTTTCCCTTTAATGTAATACCTCTCTCTGTTGATTTTCGTCATTGTTATTCTTTTCTTCTTCATGGAATATTTTGCCGAGGATGTTCTGTAGTGTTGGCTTTCTACTTGTAAATTCTTTTAACTTTTGTTTATCATGGAAGGTTTTTATTTCATCCTCAAAATAAAGCTTAATTTGGCTGGGTATAAGATTCTTGGTTGGCATCCCTTTTCTTTCAGAGATTGGAATATGTTGTTCCATGATCTCCTAGCTTTGAGTGTCTGAGTTGAAAAATCTGTTGTGATACGAATTGGTCTCCCCCTATATGTGAGCTGATTCCTCTCTTTTGCGGCCTTTAAAATTCTATCTTTGTTCTGTATGCTAGGCATTTTCATTATAATGTGTAGATTGTTGTAATTTTGTAAATTTGGTGTCCTATATGCCTCTTGTATTTGGTTTTCCAATTCATTCTTCATGCTTGGGAAATTTTCTGATATTATCTCATTGAAGAGGTTGTGCATTCCTTTGGTTTGAAACTCTGTGCCTTCCTCTATCCCAATTACTCTTATATTTGGTCTTTTGCTGCTGTCCCATACTTCTTGGATGTTCTGTTCATGGTTTCTTACTATCTTCATTGTGTGGTCAACTTTATTTTCAAGATTATATACTTTGTCTTCATTGTCTGAAGTTCTTTCTTCCAGTTGATCTAGTCTGTTGGTGATGCCTTCAATTGTGTTTTTTACTTTGTTAATTGTTTCCTTCATTTCAAGGATTTCTGCCTTTTTTTTTTTTAATTTAGAGTTTCTATCTCTTTTTTGAAGTAATCTTTTGCTACCTGTATTTGCTCTCTTATATCTTTGTGGTGGTCAATTTTCACTTGTATTTGTTCATTTAGGTCATTCTTTGATTCACAGATCATTTTAATTATGAACCTTCTGAACTCCTTCTCTGACATTTCATCAACTTTGCTGAGCATGGGTTCTGTTATTGTAGTATCCTGGTTTGTTTGGGGTACTTTCCTCCCTTGTTTTTTCATGTTGTCTATTTGCCTTACTTTCTTGCAGTGTAGATCTGGGATATTACAGTTTCTTCCCTATAGTCTTATAATATCCTTGCATGTTGTTTGTGCCTCCCCTTAGTGTTGGGCTATCAGAACCTGCCGTTGTCCCTCAAAGTATGCTACCTGGGGCTGGGTCCACGCAGGTTGGTATGGGTCGAACTGGTTGAGTCTGAGCTCCTGTGGTGGTCTGCTGGGCCTGGCGTCACTCCAATGCAGAATTCCAGGACTGCCCTGGGCCCACCTGGACTCAAGCAGAGTTGGCTGGTCTTTCCTTGCTGGCTCCTGCTCTGGGGCGGAGTTCGGCAGCATTGGCTGGAGCCTGGACCTGGCAGCACTCTAATGTAGGATACCGGGAGTGTCCTGGGCACCCCTGAACTCAAGGCAGAGTTGGCAGGTCTGGCCTTGCTGGCTCCTGCTCTGGGGTGGAGGTCTGCAGGACTGGCTGGAGCCTGGTCGCACAGCAGAGGTGATCAGCGGGACTGACCTGGGGCTGACTGCACTGGGGTGGAGGTCAGCGGGACTGACCTGGGCCTGGCATCACTCTAATGTAGGACCCCAGGACTGTCCTGGGCACGCCTGAACTCAAAGCAGAGTTGGCGGGTCTGTCCTTGCTGGCTCCTGCTCTGGGGTGGAGGTCCCTGTGATAGGCTGGAGCCTGGTCGCACACCAGAGAGGGTCAGCAGGACTGACCTGGGGTTGACCACGCTGGGGTGAGGGTCAGCAGGACAGATCGCACTGGGGTGAAGGTCAGCGGAACTGACCTGGGCCTGGCGGTGCTCTAATGCAGGTCCCTGGGACTTCTCTGGGGCTGCCTGGACTCAAGCAGAGTTGGTGGGTCTGTCCTTGCTGGCTCCAAATGCCATGATTTTATTCTCTTTTATTGCTGAGTAGTACTCCATTGTGTATATATGTGGAGTATTACTCAGCAATAAAATTGGGGTGTAAGATTCAATTATAGGCATTTTAACTATAGTCCTTCCCTTTGCCAATCCAAATTTTAAAATTAGCCGCCAATTGCATAGATTGTAACCCCAAGTTCCTCCTTTAATAGCAAAGGAAAATGCTGCGTTAGGGATAAAAATAGGCGACTGTCCGCCCAGGTCTGCTTTCTTGCCAAATTTTTTCCGGTAGCACGCCCTTGTGCAGTTTGCCTTGCGGATTAATTTTTGATCATGTTCCTGTTTTTTTGTTTGTTTGCTTTGTTTTTATGTTTTTAATGTTCCTGATTTATTGCAACAACGGATATTTCTAAAAATCAATAAGCTTGGGGGCTTGTCCAGGATAATTACATCACCCAGGGGGTCATGGAGACATATCCCACTGCCTCTTTGTGGTGGCCTCAGAGTGGGGGGTTGGGGAGGGGACCTGCAACCACTGAAGCCAACAACAGACTCAAAACCAAAAGTTGATGGCAATGCGGGAAAGGGCCCAAGAAGGCAGTGGAGTCAACCAGGTAACTCTGTGAATGGGCCAAGGTAGGAAAATCTAGTCTTAAAAAAGGAGTATTTCTTTGGTGGTTGAGACATCCCAGAGGTTGTCTGAGTGTGAGTCAGACACAGTGCAAGAAACCTCCATAAAGGGTGGTTGAGCCTCCAAATTAAAAACTCAAGTCTAGAGAAAGAGGATGCTGAGAGGAGAAAAGACACCAAAATTCCCCCAGAGAGCCTTCCTGAGTCTTAGGTTAAAATATTGGAAAGATAGTCCTAGGATGGGGCGGGGGGGACGACAGACACATAAAATGATAAAAATACTGTTGTTTCATTTGGAATCAGGAACCTATCTTGAAGCTTTCAGTATTTTGGCCAAAGATTGGGCAGATGACGATTGCATATGATAGAATATGTAAATGATAACATGTCTGGTGGCCAGGAAGAGATAGATTATGTTCTCTATAGTCCTCTTTCCTCTTAAAATTACTAAAATGAAGATAAAACTATTAAGACTCAGAAGGAAGAATCAAATGAATGGGATCCTTTAACTTGTCTTCCCCAGGAATGTTTCAGAGGAGGGCAGAGAGAAACTGAGCCCAAGGCAGGGAAGTCTACCCCTCTCCCAGCCTTGTATCCTTCCTTGCCCAGACTTTAAAAAAAAAAAAGAACAATGCATACAGGATACTCAAAGTTTACCCTTACCCCAGGGAGAGAAGAAATCCAGTTCTTTTCCTTCCTCCACCTACCCTGTATCCTTAATGTGAGGCTCCTCTGGGAGGGGAAGAAATTGTATTTATACCTTATCTAGCTCAGAGTTGAAAAAAATTTAAACGGGAACTACAGTGTCTGTTGGAAGACCCACATGAGGTTGCAGACCAATTAGACCAATTTCTCAAACCCCCCCCCCAACTTTATGCCCAGATCAAGCTTATGTCCATATTGAGTATTTTATTTTCTAGGGAGGAACAAGGAATGATTCCAAAAGAAGCATCAGTAGCTTGGGGATGTGAACATCCAGCAGGATTGGAGGTTCTACCTGCTGATATAAAATTCCCAAATCAAGAGCCCCTCTGAGATAATAATAATTAACTACATAGAGGACACGTGAGATACCTTAGAAATTGTAAAGGGAATAAGGAAGAAAGTTCCCTCAATCCCAAAACATAGGCAAGGCTTTTGATATACAATAAGGAAAAGATGAAAGGCCAACAGAATTTTCAAATAGATTGAAGGAATAGATGAGAAATACTCTGGATTAGGTGTCGATGACCACTTAGGGCAAAAAAATGTTATAGCATTTATACATTTATATATTTTGTGACTAATGGCTGGCCTGATGTTGCAAGAAATGTACAGAAATTAGAAAATTGAAGGATACAAGTTTAGAGGAATTATTGAGGGAAGCTCAAAAAGTATATGTAAAGAGGAATGAAGAGAAAAGAGATATAAGGCTAAAATTATGCTCTCCATCATAGAACAAGTAACCAAAGAAAAACAGGCCCTAAAAGTCAGGGACAGAAAGAGCCCCACTCAAGATACCCTAAGAGACAACAGACCAAAGGACCACAGAAGGAAAAAAGAGAAAATAAATGTTATAACTGGAGAAATGGAAAGATCCTTATATTGTATGTCTACATGTGTGTTTTTGTTTATACATCATTTACATGGTACCAAAATTGGCATATCAAGTCTTCATTTCCTTGAGAACGTTTTCCTGAGGAACTTGTGGACTCTCACATTCTTTAAATATCTGGACTGACTCCTATCTGATCCAAAAGTACACTCTGGTCTGATATAGATGTTTCATATTCTCATTTACTCAAGTAATTACAGCTTTGTCTTTTTTTTTTTTTTTTTTTTCTTTCAGAACCTCTGTCTTGTCTGAGCTCATTATTTTTATGGTGAATTCACATTTGTTCCTGCACACCTAAATGAATATTGTGTTCCAATTAGTCTTGCTTTGTCTAACTGAAGTTTTTAGCCCTCCATCTGTTTTTCCTTTTCTCTTTATTAAGAGGTCAATTATTCAAGGAAAAGCCATAAAATCTTTGTTTTCTGTAGGTTTTTATGTATATTTGTGTACACTCTTATATTGTATGTCTACATGTGTGTTTTTGTCTATATATCATTTACATGGTACCAAAATTAGCATATCAGTAAATGAGAGTTCATAAATTTTTCAAAAAAAATGGATTCAAATGACTTTTAATTCACATGACTTAAAACTTTAAGAAAAAGTTTAATTTAAATTGGTTAAATAAATAAAGAGTAAATATGTCTTTTAAATTACTAACCCACATGTTTTTCTAGATGACCAGACAATCAAGAAAATATTAGTTTCTATAAAGTGTTTCAAGTACAATGTCCATTGCTCTTAAGGATTTTTCCTTGGTAGGAATAACCAATTTAAAGTGTTAACTAGACTTATCTGATACCTTGGTTTTCATGGGTAACCTAAATTAAAAATGTGTAAATAAGTTTTAACATAAATGTAATTAATCTTCATAAATGTGTTTGTTATAAAAGACATCTGATTAGTTAAAATACTAAAGCAGCAACTGCTAAATATAAATTCAAATATTTTGGCTTCTTGAAAGCTATAATTGGGTCTTTTATAAGCCATTGGTAAATGGGATAACAGTTTAAGACTGCATTGTTTCTGGGTCTTCACTGAAAGGAAGGTTTCTAAGAGTTAAAATTCTAACAGGTATAATTCTTTAGGCAAAGAGTACAAAAGTTTCAGCTTGTGTTTTAAGTACTGTGATGCAAAGTATTTCACCTTATTTAAAAGGAGCAATTTGTTTAAATTCAGGAATTTTATAAGGATTGTTTCAGAATGCAAATTTAATAAAAGATTTGAAACTAGGAAGAGATATAAGAAAGTTATAGTTATGGAAACATATTTTAGTATGGAAAATAGAAGGAATGGTAAAGAATACTCTTATGCTAAAGTTCAAGATATGAGAGGGCAAGACTAAGGCTATAAACAAGTTGTAGAACATTGAAGTAAGTTCTTAAAGGTTTGTGGAAGGTTAATCTCAAAAAGTTCATGAATTTGATTAAGTTGGGTACAATCAGCAGTCAAAGTTATTCAAGGTTTTTTTTCCCTAAGTTTACCTTTAATATGCTTATTCTCTATGTTCAGAAACATGGGCTCCTTAAAATTTCTATCTGCTCTTATCTATCAAAATAATTTCTTGTATCTGTTAGGTCTTATTATTTAGGGAAACTAAGTCTTAAATGCATTAGCATTTATACCTGTTTTAAAGTCTTTTAAATGATTCCTTTGTAATTGGTTAAATAAACAACTATTATTTTAGGTTATTACAATATAGTTGACACCTTAAATATGTGTGGGCAGAGACATATATACATCTGAGAACTGTTTGTCTGAGCCTTGTCTAAGTGTTAATTTGTAAGTGTTAGTTGGTAAAATGAAGGTCTATGCAAGTTCACAGGCAAGGTAACTAATAAATACTTTCTTTTATGCATTGTTATCTGACACAGAAGGCCACACTGTCATTTGAAGACCTGGTTTATACCCATTTGCTTTGACTAAGTCTATTTCTGATCATCAACATTGTTTTCTTTTTTTTAAATTTATTTATCTTTTATTCTAAGATGTTATAAATGACAGCAGAATGTATTACATTTCATATTACACATATAGAGCACTTTTTTACAAATCTCTGGTTGTATGCAAAGTATATTCACACCATTCGTGACTTCATACATGCACTTAGGGTAATGATATCCATCAACATTGTTTTCTAACTATATAAGAGATTTAAAGTTATGCTTTGATTTTTGTCAGTGATGCTAACATATGCAGACCTCCAATTATAGTTACCCTACCTAATGGATTCCAAATTTTTCTTTGAAAGTTAAACTTAGTTAATATAAGGACATCAGTGTAACTGTGAGATGTATTCATATTCTCCAAATGTACAAGTCTTTTAATATATAAAGCTTAGGACAGCAATTTATCAAACTGATGTTCTTCAAACTAAAGTTGCAGGTAGTGATAGTCTCTTTTGGATTTACATAAATATAAAAATTTAGTTGAGGCTTTATTTATGTCATTTAATGTTTTGTAATTAGATAAAAATAACCTGTCATCGATAACTGATATATAAAAATCTTGTGCTACTATTTACACTGGGATGGTAATGTAAATATATTTTTGAAAGGTAATCAGCAAAGCCTGATTTACTTAAAGGTTGATAATGTGGAACACAAAAACATTTTGCCACTTTTTTCAAAAAAGGGACATTAAAAACTCTCTTTGCTTTTGTTTGATTCATTTAATGTATTATGTAAACTTATACACTCATAGACTCAGGAAATAATATATGAAAATTTTGTAAAATAATATTTACAGAAGAGTGTTTCAGAACCAAAACACTTCACCTAAGATTAGTCAAGAGCCCTCCCTCACCTGATATAAGGCTCTGCCTCTCACCTTACTGCATGTTAGGATGGCACCAAAGTAGGATAGACTTAAGGCCATTTAAAGTTATGCTCAAAGGATAGATTTTTTTGCAAAGATTCCTGTGATCTCAATAATAAATAGGAGATATAATACAAAACCTAAGTAAATGTTCAGAAAAGTTATAAAATGTATTTAAGGTTGTCAAAGAGTTTCAAAAGAAAGTAAAATTTATAGAGGATTTCATATGTGATTGAGTTGATAAATTTATGGGTCTTTGTGGAGGCAAAATAGATTCCAAAGATATATTAGTGTTATTATGGAAATTATGTTTCTTTGTTCATAGCTATTATACAAACTGAATGTTTTTGCCCTTGTTAACTTCATTTTGTATTTTCCTTGTAAAACTTTATAACTGTTGCTTGTTAGTGTTTTGTAGATGTACTCCCTCTAACAGAACAACTTGATTTAATTTGAGATAATAAGCCATCACTTATAAGACAGAATATAAAACTGACTTCTGGTACTAATACTGACCCCAATTAACTGGTAGGGGTACTATAAAATTATAAACATTGAAGTTAAAACCCAGTAATCTGACTTCAATACTGGTGAAACTGACCTGCTGGGTGTCCAAAACTTGGAGACCAAAATCAAGAAAGCAAAAGGGTCAAGGAAAAAGCAGAAATATTTTGGCCTTTGCCCTCTAAGTTCAGCCAGGATTGAGGGAATGGTAGGACCCCTCTCTGGGCATGAAAATCCAATGATTCTCCTGCCCTCCTGATCAGGTGGATCATAAGTATCCTAGACAACAGAAGCCAACCAGTGCTCATTCTGCAAAGAGGAGGGTCATTGGAGAAGGAAATGTCCCTGATGCTTCTGAGGGAAGCTATATGTCGTCAGCAAGACTCTGACCCATCCTGGAAGATGCCGCAAATGATAGAAGAAAGCTAAAGGAGCCAAGAGGCTTTTCACAATTCCCAAGAGTAATCCCTGACAAAAATCAGCTGACTCTTAACAATAGATAGGAAAAAAGTCAATTTTGATCAACTTGGTTTTAAATACCTGGCAGGAGAGTACAACCAAAACACAGCCAGACATGGATATTTAAAACAAAAGACAGTGGTTCTTTTATGTAACTTGAGACATACATTTAGGTCAGTCCTCCCAAAAGTAAGTAAAACTGGGAGGTTATAAAAGAAAGGTTTTTATACAGGAGTGCCTGAAAACATCACAAAAGCTCTGTCAGAGTCATAAGTTTGTTCTGAGTCAGTTTAAGACCTATATTTCTTTCTTTTGTTTTTCTTTTCTCTCTCTCTCTTTTTTTTTTTCTGGTATAATTATTATGAGATGCTCCTCAGACTCCTCCCGTGGAGTTTGCAATTCATCACTTCCTGCCTGGCAACTTGATGTTAAACCTGGAGAGAAGATAAGCCTCAGTTGAGCTGGAAAGCACCTTACCAAGTGCCCCTGATCACCAGGACAGCTATCTGAACTGCTAAAAAGGGGAAACTCATTATCATGGGCATTTTCCACTTCAAAAAGTTACTATGGCTAGGAAGGATAGCAATATGGAAGATTAGAAGAACAAAAATGACAATGAGACCAAAAGGTATTAAAGTGTGTGTGTGTGGGGGGGAATCGTGTGAGAAATAGAAAGTCTGGTGGTCCATTTTCAGAATATAGTACTTAGCCTTAATTGTAAAATTAGGATAATATCCAATCATAGCCTTAACTATAGCTCTTCCTGCAGCCTCCCCAATTTTAAAATTAACCAGTTGTGTAGATTGTAACCCAGAGTTCCTCCTATCAGAGCAAGTAGCAGTGTTGTATTAGGGATAAAAACTCGTGTGCTTTCTTGCCAGACTTTGTTCAATATTATACCCTTCTGCAGAACTAGAGTTTGCCTTGCTGAGTAACTTATGAGCATGTGCCTGATTTCTTGCAGCACCCCAATATTTCTAACAGAATAAGCCCCTATAACAAAAGATAGATTAGCAAAGTCCCTTATCAGAAAGGTGATTTGTAAATATTTTCTCCCCTTCCATGGGTTGTCTTTTTACTGTTATGCTGGTATCATTTGCGATGCAAACATTTTAATTTTGATATAACTCAGTTAATTATTTTTCTTTTTTTTGCTGTGCTTTTGCTGTTTAGAAATCACTGATTATCAAAGGCTATAAAAATTAATCCTGTGTTTTTTAATGAGGTTTATAGTTTTAGCTCTTTGATTTAGGTCCATAGCCCATTTCAAGTTAATTTTTTATTGTAACTTGAAGTAAAGATCTAATTCATCCTCTTGCATAGTTGTGTTGACATTCATGTCATATATCATAGCACCATATTTGGAAATATTCTTTTCCTATTAAATTCTTTTGGCAGTCTTGTCTGTAATGAATTGACCATAAATGAATAAAATTATTGTTTATAAGCCTCTTTATTTAGGTATGATTGTCATATAAAATGCTTTAATATTTAACTTATATAATTTGATGAGTTTGGAGATAAGTATATATCTCTGAAGCTATCACAATCTAGACCATAAACATATGCATCACCTCCAAAACTACCCATCCTCTTGTGTGTGTGTGTGTGTGTGTGTGTGTGTGTGTGTGTAGGGGGGAGACATTGAGAGAGACTGAGAAAGAGAAAATAAAAACACTTAACATAAGATCTACACTGGCATTCAATTTTTAAGTGTACAGTACCATATTATTAATTAAAGGCACTATGCTGAACTCCAGATGTCTACGGATTATTCATTTTGCATAAATGAAACTTGGTAACCTTTTCTTAATAGTTCCCTTTTTTTCCTCACCATAGCCTGTGGCAACCACCCTTTTTCCTCTCTGCTTTAATGAGTTTGACTATTTTAAACTCATCAAAAGAATAGGATCACATTGCTAATTGTAAACCACTTCAAAAAGAAAGATATAATAAAGGAAGTTAAATTTAAAAAGTAAGTGGGATCATGTAGTATTTGTCCTTTGTGTTTGGATTATTTCACTCAGCATAATTCCCTCCGGTTTCATCCAAGTTGTCCCAAATGTCAGGTTCTTCTTTCTTGATGGAATAGCACCCCATTTTATGTATGCATCACACTTTTTTTTTTATCCAATCAACTTCAGTGGACATTTAGGTTTCTTCCATGTTTTGACTATGCTGAATAACATTGCAATACATGGGGGTGCAGATGTCTGTTTGAGATACTGATTTCAATTCCCTTGGCCATAGACCCAGAGGTGAAATTGCTGGATCGCTGGGTAGTTCTATTTTTACTCTTTTGAGGAGTCTCCCAGCTGTACTCTATATGGAGGTCTGTTTCTGGACTCCCAATTGTATTCCATTGATCTGTGGGTCTTTCCTTATGCTAGCAAAACACTGTCTTGGCCACTGTCATTTTGTAATGAGTTTGAAAGTGTGAGTCCGCCTACTTCGCCCTTTTTCCAAGATTGTTTTGTCTATTTTGGAAATCCCTTGCATTTCCACGAATCGGAATCGGGTAATTGCCAAATAAATTTTAAAACTCCATATATTTTGCTCTTCTGGAATGTTGTTATTTATGTGTTGCCCCTAGTTATACCTTCCAACTCCTTTTTTCTCTTTTAACTCATGATTTCCTTTTCTTTTTTCTTCTTGATTTATTTTTTATTTGTTCTTTTTAGTTATACATGACAATAGAATGTATTTTGACATATATACATAGAGTATAATTTTCCATTCTTGTGGTTATACATGTTGTGACGTTGCAACAGTCATGTATTCATATATGAACATAAGAAAGTTATGTTCAATTCATTCTACTGTCTTTCCCATTCCCTCCCCCCCTTCCTTCCATCCCCCCTTAATCTGGTGAACCTCCATTCCTCCCTCTCCCCGCCTGTTGTGAGTCAGCATCCATATATCAGACAGAACATTCAGCCTTTGGTTTTGGGGGATTAGCTTACTTCACTTAGCATGATAGCCTCCAATTCCATCCATTTACTGGCAAATGCCATAATTTCATTCTCCTTTATGGCTGAGTAATATTCCATTGTGTATATGTACCACGTTTTTTTATCCATTAATATATTGAAGGTTGGTTGGTTCCATACCTTAGCAATTGTGAATTGAGCTGCTATAAACATTGATGTGGCTATATCACTATGGTATGCTGACTTTTAGTCCTTTGGGGATATGCCAAAGAGTGGGATAACTAAGTCAAATGGGGGTTCCATTCCAAGTTTTCTGAGTAATCTCCATACTACTTTTCAGAGTGGTTGTACCAATTTGCTGTGCCACCAGCAATGTATAAGTGTGCCTTTCCCCCCACATCCTCACCAACATTTATTGTTACTTTTATTGTTGATAATTGCCATTCTGACTGATGTGAGATGAAATCTCAGTGTAGTTTTTTTCCCTCCATAGCTTTATTGAGGTAAAATTGAAGTACAATAAAATGCACATATTTTGAAGTATGCAATTTGATTAGTTTTGACATGTATGTAACCAATACAATCAATATAAAATCATTTCCATTGCTTTTTTAAAAAATTTAAAATCATGCAGACTGTGTTTCCTGTATGATATATTACATTAGAAATCAATCACCTTAAGATATGTAGAACCCCACCCCCACTAAATGGCACACTTATAAATATCTCAAGGTCAAGAAAGAAAGCAAAAGAAAAGTAACTTAAAAATTCTTTGAACTAAGTGATAATAAAAGCTTAAAATATCAGGATCTCTGAGATAAACATTTATAACTTAAAGAACTTGTATCAGAAAGAAGCTGAAATAACAATCAAATCATTTTCAAATTATGTATAGGAAGGAAAAAATAAGAGTAGGAGCAGAAATATATGAAATAGAGAAGAAATAATACAGCTAAAATTTGATAAAAATCAAACAAGTCTAACAACAACAACAAAAAGAAAGAACACAAAAATTAATATTGTTGGAAAAGGTTTTGCTTAGATGGGCTCCAGGCTCCTTGCTGAATGCCAATTGGTCTGGAGATTTTAAATCAACACACCTCCAGCACCCAGTATTTGCTGGTCCACTCTGGAAAGCTGTATGTACATAAGGGATCTCCCCTAGGTTCCACTCGTGTGGTGGGGGGACCCAATTCTTGGTTCCCTATGTCACGTTCATATCCCAAGTTTCCTGGTCTCCTGTTCTGTCTCCAATCTTTCCCACTCCTGCCCTTCCAAGTTCCCAGTTAGATGCATTTCTCCCAACTGATCTGCAAACAGTTGGATTAGAGCGGGGGGGGGGGGGGGGGGGGGGTAGAGCCAGGTGGGTTGTCCCCTGTGTAAACCACTCCCCATGTTTGATTTTCCTTCTTGTCACTCAAGCACACTCTATGTTGTGCAATGTGTGTTTACTGGGCCTGTATTTTGGGCCAATCTCAGGTTTGCCACAAATTGGCTTCCTCAGCTCCCAGCCCCCATACAGTGGCTGCAAAATGGTTTCTTTCTTTGTCCTCTGCATGCCACCTGGAGAAATGGTGTCTTCCTTCCCCACACAGGTATATTGTGCAGTGCATCTTTCAGGTTTGCCAGGCAATGTTCTTGATCTCTAAATACTTCATACACACCTCGGGCCTCCCCAAAATGAGGGTTCCTTTAATTCCCTTATTCCTCCACTATGCTCATGGTTGGTGCTTCCTGCCCAGCTGCAACAGCAGCTGTGTCACTGGTGATTTCTTTCTTATTTTATTATATCCAACCTCCTGAGTCCCCAATCTGTTTTGAATTTCCAGTTTTAAATTCCATTTAAGTCCCTCTGCTTTTCTTTTTGTTCACCCACCTTGCTGAGAAGCTGCCTGTTTGCTTTTTGGGATTCACTCTATGGAGCAGCCTGGAAAGCAACCTCCTCTGTTCTGCCATCTTGAAAAATCTCCTGGTTTTAAAGTTGAATTAGTTTCTCATTTGATTGACTATTTTTCTAGCATGGTTCCTTCCTTTGCTGGTTTTCACTTTTATTTTTTATTTCTTCTTCATGAAATACCTTATTGAGCACATTTTGTAGTACAGGTTTTCTAGTATTGAGTTATTTTAATTTTATCATGAAAGACTTTTATTTCATCATCAATACTGAAGCTTCATTTTACTAGGTATAGTATTCTTGGTTGGCATACATTTTCTTTCAGAACTTGGTATATATTATTCCAAGACCTCCTATCTTTGAGAGTCTGGGTTGAGAGATCAGCTGAGATCTGGATTGGTTTCCCTCTAATGCTACTTGTTGTTTTTCTCTGGCAGCCTTTAAAATTCTATCCTTATCCTGTATGTTAGGCATTTTCATACTAATATGCCTTGGTGTTGGTCTCTTGTAATTTTGTGTATTTGGGATTCTGTAAGCCTCCTATATTTGATTTTCCATTTCATTCTTTAGGTTTGGGAAAATTTGTGACATTTTTTCATTGAATAGATTATGCATTTCTTTGGTTTGTATCTCTGAGCCTTCATCTATCCCAATAAATCTTAAATTTGATCTTTTCAGGTTATTCCATATTTCTTGGAAGTTCTGTTCATGGTCTCTTAACATCTTTTCTCCACAGTCAACTTTGTTTTAAGATTATATGTTTTGTCTTCATTGCCTGAAACTTTGTCTTCCAAGTGATCTAGTCTGTTAGTGATGCTTTTAATTGAATTTTTAATTTGGTTTATTGATTCCTTTACTTTGAGGATTTCTGCTTGTTGTTTTGTTTGTTTCAGAATCTATACCTCATTATTGAAGTGATCTTTCACTTCCTGTATTTTCTTTCTGGTTTCACTCCTTATACTGTCCTATACTTTGCAGATCAGTTTAACTATGTGTATTCTAAACTTCTTCTCTGATATTTCTTAAACGGTGGTGCTGATGGATTCTGTTATTGGAGTGTCTTGGTTTGTTTGAGGCATTTTTTTTTTCCCTTACCTTTTCATGTTGTTCAAAGACTTAAACAAATCTTCTGTGCAGTTAACTTTGGTTCAGTGTGATCAACATATCTTTCAATTTTCCAGTTAAACATGTTAATAAGTTTTGTGTTGTGTATATGTGTGTTTTACAACTGAATCTTTCCATATCTTATTACTATTTCATAACTGCTTTACTGAAATGTAATTCATGTTATATAAAATTGACATTGTTAAAGTGAAAAATTCAGTGATTTTAGTAGATCCACACACTTATTCAATCATCTAGTTCTAGAAGATCTATTTCAGAATGTTTCCATTGCCCCCAAAAGAATGTCAGTCCATCTTAGTTCATGAGGACTTCTTGGCAAGCCTTATTCTTGACAACTTCTTCTTTTTTTTTTTTTTTTCTTCAATTTATTTTTTTTAATTTATTTATTTATTTATTTTTTTTTTTTTAGTCAAACCATCACTTTGTCTTGAACTCTTTGCTTATTCAAAACTAAAATGTATTCAGGCCACTCCATTATGGTTCACCTTGTCTCTAGAGAACTTTAAAACATTTTAGGGAAGTGGTCAATTCTTTATATAGGATTGAAAAGGTTTTGCTTCTCGTCATTTAAAACTTGTCTCTCTTGTCTTTTAAAATTTTCCAGGCTATGTTGAAAACTGACACAATAGTTCTATTTGACATTTAAATTTTCTGAATGACATATGAGGAGGTACAATTTGACTTCCCAGATCTGTACTCTTTTTGTCTATCTTTTCCTTTTATGTAAGAATTACATTGGTAGGGCTGGAGATGTAGCTCAGTGGTAGAGCACTTCTAGCATGCACACAGCATCTCAAAACTATGCCAATAAATGATGCCCAAGAACATTGTTACAAAAATTAGTAAAAGTAGTTTA
Source organism: Tamias sibiricus (assembly GCA_025594165.1). Classification (NCBI taxonomy): domain Eukaryota; kingdom Metazoa; phylum Chordata; class Mammalia; order Rodentia; family Sciuridae; genus Tamias; species Tamias sibiricus. The sequence goes on along the minus strand of CM046666.1, from coordinate 122,451,179 downwards.
AGTCAAGTGTATCCACAGCCAGTTCTTTATCAACAATGAATAAGCCTCTTGCCAGCACCCATTTGAAAACACTTTGTTTTGAACTCAGCCATAGCTTATTGACTTAGGTCATTGGAAGCTTTGCCAAGAACAAAAAAACAGTGAGTTCAAAGCTGGAGAATGTTCCACTCTTTCGTTATTTTCGGAACCAATAGAAGACTTTCAACCTTCATCGTTGCATCTGTTGCAAAACCTCAAGTTTTGAAGTCAGGCAGATCTGGGTTGGAATTCCTCTAACCAGCTGTGCTACCTTAGACAACACAAAACAACAGATATGTGATCTTTGAAGCTCAGCTTTCTCATCTGTACAGCACCCTGCTTGCTTCCAGGCTGCTCCAGCCAGAGATGAACATGAGATCACAGTTGGCATCATGACACATCCCCTTGGCAACTGTCCGATCCAGCTCTTGCAGGATGCCTGATGTCATGGGAAATTTATCACCCCCAGGTGCTTCCAGGGGTATCTCTCATGTCCTTACTTACCAAGAAATTGGTCCTGAGCATACCACGCAGGGCACTGTCCTCCTGCACACTGTACAAGAGTGCAGATTTTTTCTGCTTCCTGGGTTCAGAGCATACACTGCTGCGGCTTCTCCAGTGGAACAGGAGTGCCCCTCGGGCTGGAGACCACCAGGTACCTGAAAGTATCCTGTTAATTTTTGTTTCAAAACCTCTACCCTGATCTGAGCTTCTCTCTTGTCCTGGGGACTAGAAGTTTGTGTGACATTCTAGAGAGGTAGGTTTACAGTTCCAGGATGTACAAGAATTACCTGGTGAGTTGTTAAAAAATGCAGACTCCTGGGCCCCTCTTAGGACCCTGAATTGAGTTTCCATGTCGAAGGTCAACAGGTCACCTGGAAACTCTGCTGTACTAATGATTTGGGTGGTGATAGATTGTCTGTGGCTATCTAGCCCCTACTTAAATCATCTTTACACATTCCTTTTCATACTAGAGTACTATCCACAATCCACCTCAGCCTTGGAAGAGTCAGTTTGTAATCAATGGCCAACCTGAATTTGGCTCTGTTTATCAGTCATGATAAAAATGTACTCAGGTAGTGAATAGTCTGAGGTATAAGCGGGTGAGTTTCTGGATTAGCATTGTCATTGTACTTTTCTTAATTTTTTTCTCTTCTTTTGTCATCTGGGCACCTCCACTCATCCCGGCTTTGGCAATTGAAACACATACATGCCTTCTCTTACTCCCAATAGGATACATGTTACCAACGCCCATCTAATATCCCTCCTAACTCTCACTTAAATTTGCTGCTTCTCTTCATTACTGCTGCCACCATCTGCTTCAGGCAGTACCAGCTCTTTTCCAGACTGCCAATACAGACCTCCACTTCTTTTCTTGTTCTCCAGTTCCTTCCTAACTAATGTGAGCTATCAGAAACTCAAACCTCTGTCATTCCATTTCTCAACATCACCTCAACAGTCATTCTCCCCCAATAATACTGTATTAAAAAACCTGCTATGTTAAACTCATAAAAACCAGAGCTTCTCAATGGAAGGGGACTCGTGAGATGGTTTGGGGGAGAGAAGACAGACCTCTGTCCAGCCACTCATGCTACTAGGGCTGGTAGTGGGAGGTAGAATCTCCTCCACCTCCCACTGCCAGGTCCAGTAGCCTGAGTTACCCCTACAGAACCACCGACCATGGAACACAGCCTGAAAACCACATCTCTTAAACTCCTCCTTACACACATAACAACAACAAAAAGCTAACCCCACTAACCACTCCAGCTTCATCCTCCCATCACTCTCTCAGAGGTACCCTTTGTATCTTAGTAGTCACTAAGCACACGTGCTACTTCAATTTAAATTAATTAAAATGAAATAAAGTGAAAAAATTCAGCCCTACATGCAGCCAGTGGCAACCACGAAGGCCAGCACAGATTCAGAACTGTTCCATCACTGCAGAAAGTTCTATCTAGTGATACAAAACTGATTGCAGGTCCCCAGCCCAGACATGCTTTCTCACAGGCCCCAGCCTCTGCTAAAGTTTTCCCCATCCGCCCACCATCTGCTCCTCTCTCCTACTTGGTAAATTCCCACCCATTCTTCAAGATTCTGCCTGGAGACTAACCCCCAGAAGGAAACCAGAGTGTCGCTTCCAAAATATGCCTCTTTGACATAAAATTTATTTTTGAGCTCAAAGCATTTAAGAAACAGTGGCTTTTTGCTGCTTTTCTTCCTAAAGACGGGATCTAAATTCTCCTTTAAGTGGACACAATTTTAGATGCTTAGCCTAGAGGCAATGCCAGAGGAATCTGCACACGAAGCATACTCCATGAGTTTCTTCCCATACATCCTTCTCAGAGTCTTATGCCCTTGCAAGCCTATAACTGCCTTCCTTTGTCATTTGCCTACAAATTCATTGTTCTCTTTTGAAGATACTGTTAGAAAAATCGAGATCTGTTAAATCAACAAACTTTACTTGAGCAAGGAAAAGTTTGCAGAACTGGGCATTTCCAATTGCTGTTGGTTACAAATGCCCCATCCCACTGCATATATAGGCTGTATTTATAGCCAGAGAAAAGAAAGTGCCTAAAGTTAAAACCACCTGATTATCTGCAATCAGCATTTGCCTTATATGGGCTTGGTCTGATCAATTGGCAGTCCTTGAGTGGCTGAGGTATGGCTGCTGTGATTGGCTGATACTAAGTCATTTGGTTACCAGAGTATCCTTTCAGATTAGGTTACAATTTGTTCACACATCAAGCTAGGTAATTTAAAGAATGAGGCCACTTTGAACCAAACTTCATCCCCCAAGTACAGAGATAGGTCTAAGTAAGACTCGACTCAATTTAATAATGTTATATAAACCAGAGTTCTAAACCATGGTTTTAAGTTACCTATCAGAGAGGAAAAGACCTCATTGCAGCAGAGCAAGGACGAAGTTCCTAACTCTAAAACAAGGAGAATGTGAACTGGCTCTGGCCTTAGTCGGAGGAGCACCATCAGGTGGGAGAGGGGCTTTCCCGTGATACATAACAGACAGGGTACAGTTTCTCAAGCCCAGCGGAAATTTTATTTTGTACAATGTAAACCTCAGAGTAAGTTGCATTATAACTGTATTCCTACGTGCAATGGAGAACTTTCTATTCAGAGAAACTGTAAATATTTACTGTCTATTTCCCAGTCAGGGTTTCAATATGAACCGAATGAGTTCTGTAATTTTATTTTATTTTAATTTTTTGGAAATGCATATAGCTAAGAATATCTTTTATTCCCGGAAAATTCAAAGACCCTTTGGATGTTGCAGTGAAAATTCTGGTCTCAATCTAGCAGTAGGGAGATACCTGTAAAGCAAGGAACTTGGGGGAATGAATGTTCACAAGAAAATGGCTAAACCATGCCTGGAAGGTGAGGCAGGTGTTTGACAGGTAAATAAGGTGGGGCAAGGGTGGCACCAGGCAATAAAACAGGTGGGAGGCATTACTTAGCCATGACCTCAGGGAGTGGCTGACTCAGATACCTTCTGGCCCTTTTGTACTGCATTTTTCAAATGCAAGTGGGGGATGGAAAGAAGAATGCATGCTGCTCAGACTCCAGAAGTAAGGCAAGGGACTCCTCTCCGAGGAGTTTGCAAGGAGATTGTCAATGGCAGCACTCATGATGGATAGGAAGAGGCAGTCATAAGCTGGAGATGTTAAAGAGGAGCAGCTGGAGGGGTGAATCACCCAAAATTTTGTTATCTGTTGCTCAGGGAAAGGTTTACTCTGTAAATGATAGGAAGGTGCTGATGCTACTGAGATTTTAAAAAAACCTGGTTGCATGGAGAGGTGAGCCACAGAGGTTTTGGGTGTGCCCTGGAAGGACATTGCATTGGCAGTCAGATATCTGTGGCTGAAACTCAGCAGAGAGGCTGGATTAGAACTTCCAACTGAGGTGGTGTCAATAAATAGACATCATCAAAATAATACTCAAAATAATAATGATACTCAGCATAATTATAGCTAATAACTATTGCTTCTTAGGTTTGTGGAACTGTGGGGGAGACTTTTATACTCATTATTGAATTTGATTTTACAAATGCATATTACTATCACATTTTACAGCTGAAAAAATAAATAGTTAAGAAGAGTAACTTAATTTACCCAAGTCACCAAATCACATTGCTTGTAAACGGTAGAGCTGTCCAGAACTATCTGACTCTAAAATTATTCACTTAAATACTAGGCTACATTCTCCATCATCATCATCATTAGTATATCTTTGTTTTATAAATTCATCTAAACTACAGATTTCGAATTAAGAAATTAAATAATGGTAATGAAGGAGAGAGATAATGGAAAAGGAAAAAGATAATGGAAAGAAAATGATAAAGGAAAAGGAAATGATAGTAACTGAGGAGTAAAAAAATGAAGACACAGAAGAAGATGAAGTCAAGCTGGAGGCATGGATCAGCGACAGAGCAATTGTACAAGACCCTGGGTTCAGTCCCCAGCACTGCAAGGGGGGGAAAAAAGCTCACAAAAGATTCTGAGAAGGAATAGTTAGAGATGTAGAAACGGAGAAACCCTCAAAGTCTAAAACATCTCCCTGAATTTACTCAGTTAAGAAATCCAAATCTAAATTATACTAAGCTCTCTAAAAATAAGAAGGAATTTCACTTATTCACTTGAATTTCTTCTTCCTAAGAGTGTACCCAGACATTATGTGATTAAATCACAGTGAAAGAACTTAAATACCAAGGAAAGGGCTAGGGTTGTAGCTTAGTGGTAGAGTACTTGTTTAGCATGCATGAGGTCATGGATTCAATCCCCAGTGAACCCCCTCCCCAACCTCTGCCACACACACACAAAGGAAAAATAACAAGTTGAAACAAAGCAAATTTGACCTTATACCTTATTGCAAATGCAATCTCACATCATTGATAATCGTTTGTAAAATCAGGTTTTGAAACACATCCTTCAATACCCAGCTCAAAAGCTTCCTCTAAACCCATCAGTTGAAAGCCATCTATCTCCTAGAGAATGGCCTGATTCCCCAGAGTTGTGTGTGTAGCTTCCAGCTGTGTGTTTATTGCATTTCTTTTTTTCCCTCACAGTACAGTAAACTACTTAAGGCAGAGAATTTTTTTCTTAGATTGTCATAGCTTGTTAAGGGGCCTATCACAAAGAACCTAGCAGGTGCTTAATATAAATATTTCACAAATTCATTTAATCTTTCATTCAATAAATAAATCAAATGATCCAAGTTCTAATTGTATGATTTCGATTATATATTTACCTTCTCTGGGTCTTGGTTTCTTCATTTATAAAATTAGAAGACTTGACTATTGGACTTCTATGGAAGTTTCTCCCAGTTCTTAGAGGTTGTATTTATGTGGTTTTAGGTATTTAAGACATTAAAGGGGGTGATGGCATGGTATAATGAAAAATAAAGCAAATCATGATGTGATTCCTATCATAACTCTGTCACCTAAAAGCTTAACCTTGGGCAAGTCACTTTACCTTTCTGATGCACAGTTTCTGACTATAACAAAATCCACCCTTAGCCGGCGTGGTGGCGCACGCCTGTAATCCCAGCATTTGGGAGGCTGAGGAAGGAGGATCACGAGTTCAAAGCCAGCCTCAGCAATGGCGAGGCACTTAGCAACTCAGTGAGACTCTGTCTGATAAAATACAAAAAAGGGCTGGGGATGTGGCCCAGTGGTTGACTGCCCCTGAGTTCAATCCCTGGTACCAAAAAAAATATATATATATATATATATGTATTTATGTAATAAAACAACTTCAGAAGTTGTTACTATTACACTATTTTATTACTTTACTCTTATGAATAAAGTTTTTTTTTTTGTTTTTTTTTGTTTGTTTGGTTGGTTGGTTGGTTTTGTGATACGGAGGATTGAACCCAGGACCTTGTACATAGGAGGCAAGCACCTCATCACTGAGCTATCTCCTCAGTCCTCTATGACTCCATTTTTAAAGGAAATTGCAAAACAACACATAATAGTCTCAACAAAAATAATCTTTTTCAGAGTTTTTCTAAGAACAATAATATGTCATCCACCAATGTGGGGTGTTATTATTTGTTAGTGTCAGTAACTCAGACACACAGAGTTAGAACATTATATTTACTGAACACATGCCCTTCCGCTGAAAAGACATTGAACTGGAGACTTGGGAGGACTTTTTCAGGGTAAAAGTTGAGAATTACTATCAATAGGGAACTAGCATCTACAATCTCACAGTTTTGTTTGTTTCGGCTTTCATTCCAACGGACATTGTCATAAAGGTTTAAGGAACAAAATGTAGGAAGTGAATCCATCAACATGATGGTCTGTGAGAATGCTCCTCAGAGGATTTTGCTCTTACCTCAGAGCAATTTTAGAAAAACTACTGAGAGCAACAATGTACGCCTGTGTTCTACCCCATAGGCCCTAGTCTTGAGATCCCTTTCATGTATCGACCTTGTTTTCCTTTTCTGAATAACTATAGCATAAAAAGGTCTATGTGCTTCTGTGATAGATAAAATTAGATTTTTGAAACCACATTCTTCATTCTGTTGCCAAAAAATATGATTAAAATGATTCAAGCTTTAAAATACACCCCCCAAAATTGCATTACTTTTACTAAGGCTTTTAAAACATCACATAATTTATTCCAATATCATTTGGGGCCAAACTGCACATTACCTATGTGGGAAGAACTTCCCACTACAAAATACATATATTAAAATTAAATTTTAAAGCATCTTTTTAAATACAGGGTTGAATTGGGGACAGTAAGGCAAGAACTTGGAGGCACCAAACAATAGCTATGGTGGTATCTATGCTGAGGGCATCGTCCTAATTCTGGTGTCCCAGGTCATGCAGTCTGGGGTTCCTTCCAGTCAGATTAAAGCCCCCTGAATGAAGCATCCAGGGAAGATAACTAGGGAGATGAAAACTAACTCCATAGAAGTAATCACTGGGCTATTTGCCAGTCATAGCCTTGGAGCAGAAGAAAATATGAAGGAAGAAGTTAAGGGGAAAAAAATTATTCACGTCATTTGTTAAAGATAGTAAGATAAACTTCATCAAAAGGGAGCCTTGGTGTTGGGTACAGAGAGCACTACCATAGAGTCCTCCAGATGGGGAGACAAACTCAACTCCAAATCCAACAAGGATAGGTGGAGGTTTTTAACCAAGGAGTAGGGTAGAGGTCCGTGAAAGAAAAATTAGAGGAAACATCAAGGAAGTTTCTGGGCAAACTGACTTGATGGTGTTACTATTGAAGACATGTCATGGTTCTGAGATATGGATGGTGGTCAGATGGTCACATACCAAGGGTGGAACTTTTTGTTTAAGTAACTTAGCAGAAGCCTTCTCAAGCTGGATTCTACAAGGAAAGAGGGGTAACCCAAGTTTGAGCCCAGTCAGATAGGACTCAGGAGCCTGAATAAAGTTTTAACTAGAGGAGAGTATCTGTCAGAAGAAAGTAAAGAAGGAAGGGGAGAAGGGCAAGGGAAAGGAAAAGAAAGGAGAGGAAAGGAGAAGAGGAAGGGGAAGAAAGGAAAGAAGGGAAGTTAAGTATACAGGAAAAGAAAGAAGGTAGAGGGAAGAGAAAAAGGAAGAAAGGGGAAAGAAAAAGGAAGAAGGAGGAAAGGGAATTCTGCCATAAATTGATACTTCAGTGAGTGTGGGAACCCAGATTCACATAATCTATGTTCCTAGTAGCTCCAAGTTGAAAATTTAGTTTAGAAGCTCTACATTGATAGTATACCAAAGTGCTTAGCAGAAATAAGTGTAAGTATGTCTGGGAAAATTTATTTTGAATCCAGACATCAAGGAATTCCCCAAGAAACTTTTCAAGGAACATGAATTGACAACATGACCTCAAGCCTTCAATGAATGAAGCCCCACCAGCCAGGGTCCTCAGGATAATACAATGCAGAAAGAGGCCAGTGACATCGGCTGAAAATCAAGTTATTAGACACAGGATCTTTTTTTTTTCTTTTTTATTATTTTAATTTGTTATATATGACAGCAGAATGCATTACAATTCATAGTACACATATAGAGCACAATTTTTCATATCTCTGGTTGTACACAAAAATAGAGTCACACCATTGGTATCTTCATACATGTACTTAGGGTAATGATGTCCATCTCATTCCTACCCCCTTCCTGTCCCCTTCCTTCCCCTCCCTCCCCCCTTTGCCCCATCTAGAGTTCATCTAATCCTCCCATCCTGCCCTGCCCCGTGCAGCATATTATGAATCAGCATCCTTAAATCAGAGAAAACATTCGGCATTTGGTTTTTTGGGATTGGCTAACCTCACTTAGCATTATATTCTCCAACTCCATCCATTTACCTGCAAATGCCATGATTTTACTCTCTTTTAAAGCTGAATAATATTCCATTATGTACATATACCACATTTTCTTTATCCATTCATCTACTGAAGGGCATCTAGGTTGGTTCCACAGTTGAGCTATTGTGAATTGCAGACACAGGATCTTAAATGTGTTCAATAAATTAAAGGAAATAATAGAAGGAATTGAAAATGAGGTGAAGATACAAGAGGCTGTCAAAAATGACTAAGCATATTTTAATATTACAAAATAGCAGATGTAAAGTGAAGAAGGTTACATTTGAAGTTAAAAACTCAGCAGATGAACTCAACTGATAACAAGATTGTCTGAACATAGCCAGAAAGGGGAGAAGACGGAAAGTGGAAGTGATTGACATTTTGGAGCATGAAATGAGTAAATGTAAAATATATCTAATGAGCTTTTCAGAATGAGTTAATATAATAAGAGCTACTTTTATTTTCTTCTAATGGTGCCGGGGATCAAGTCCAGGGCCTCATGCATGCTAAGCATACACTCTACCACTAAGCTATAACCCCACTCTCCAAGAAACTTTTTGATGAGATAAATTTGCTGGGAAATTTTTGCAGCTGGTGGACAATATCAATTCTGCGATTCAGTGAGTCCAAGTAACCTTAAGCAAGATAAATTAAAATAAATCTATATTGTATAGACAATGTATGAAATAAAAATACCAAAAAGAGAATATCCGAAAGTAGCTAAAAAGAAAAAATACTCACCTCCAAAGGATCAGTAATTAGAGTAACAACTGCCTTGACAACAGCTAGAGTGGAAGTCAAAAGACCGTGGTGTATTATCTTCAAAGTGCTAAAAGAAACTCAGTGAAACTGTTTTGTTAGAACAAGGGCATAATACCAGAAGCTCAGGAGCCTGAGGCAGGAGGATTGCCAGTTTGAAGCCAGCCTCAGCAACTTAGTGAGGCCCTAAGCAACTTAGCAAGACTCTGTCTTAAAATAAAATGTTTTTTAAAAGGCTGAGGATGTGGCTCAGTAGTTAATCGCCCCTGGATGATTCAATTCCCAGTACTAAAAAAAAAAAAAAAAAAAAAACAAGAACAAGAACAAAGAGGAGTTGGAGTTGACAAGCAACACGGCCTCACTTAAAAATTTCTAAAGTATGTTCTCCTTGAAGAAAGAAAATTATCCCAAAGGAATATATCAGATGCATGAAGGAATAGAACTGAAGAAAATGATAAACACATGGCTAAATATAAGCAATTACTGATTGCATGAAACAAAACCAACAATATCTACTGTTTGCAAGTACAAAAATAGGTCAGAAGCAAACTGCTGTGTAAAAATAGCTACGAAAGTAATCAGAATTGAAATATTCTAAGATCCCAGAATTTAAAGGGAAAGTAAAGGTTTCATTAAGTGAGACTTCTTAAGTTAAATATGAGCACTAAAATTTCTAAAATAACTACAGAATGCTCAGACATGGAACGTACAGTTTCCAAATTAGCAAAGGAAAAGAAATGAAGCAGAGAGCTGGCAAAGGGCGACTTTCAATCAATCCATTTTCATGAGTCAAAACAGATAAAAATAAGCATATACGTATGTTTTGATATACATATATGGTGAGGTGACATTGTTTAAAAGCAAAGAAATTATTACCACCGAGTTTAGACTGGTACATACTTGAGGAGTAGAGAGGAAACCCCTCAAGGAACTAGTTAAGTTCTTAAAGGAAGTAGATGACATCCTCAGATTAATTGGAGGAGAAGTAAAATGAAGGGAATATTTACAAACGCAGAGGTCATATATAAACAAATAAGTTAATGCAGTAGCCTGACGACCAAAGCCAACTGGAAGTCAGAAGGCAAGAGGAGGCTGGAGATAGCAGCCAACCAGGTTAGCTCCCCAAAGCACAGAGCACGTGCAGCAAAGCGAAGCTCAGGAGCAAGGTGAAGGGCAAAGAGAAGCCATCCACTCAACTGGGCTCATTCCATTCTCTTCTTGGGAACAATAAACATGTGCTATTTATACCATTTTGTATGCATGATGTATTTTACAGTTCAAAAATAAAAAAATAAAAATAAAAATAATGCTTGAAGATTGCTTTTAAAATCTTTCAAAAGTAGAAATAAAGAGCAAGGAATGTAAAAAAACGTAAAATGATAAGAAATCAGCCTTATTTTTTATTTGCTACTGTCCATCTCCTATACTTCTACTTAGTCTCTACTATCGTCTGAATGTTTGTGTCTCCTACAATTGATATGTTAAAATTCTAACCTCGGAGGTGATGGTATTAAGAGATTGGGGCTCTTGAGAGGTGATCAGGTCATAAGAGTGGAGCCCTGAAATTAATGCCCTTCAGCAAGAGACTTCAGAGAGCTCATTTGTCCCTTCCACCATGAGAGGACACAGCAAGAGGTCATGTCTTTAAACCAGAAAATGACACCCAATCTGCAGGTGCTTTGATTTTGGACTTCTAGCCTTTAGAGCTTGAGAAATGAATTTCTGGTATCTATAAGCAACCTCATTTATGATATTTTATGATTAGCAGCCTGAATGGACTAAGACAGTCTCATTTCTAGAGAAGATAGCAAAATATTTTAGGTTGTCTCAATCTCATTTATCTAATCCTCCAAAAGAAATAAAAGTAATTTCCAGGTTTCTCACAGGGAAAAGTCAGGGGTAGTTCTTATGGTTTCTGGGGAGGGCAGTTTGTTGGTTTAAAGGAAGCAGACTAGGAATGAATTAGACCCTACTTTCTGTGAAGAAAATATACAATAAGTAAAAATTAAATGAACAGAAAAAGGCAATATAAACAGACAATTTAAACATAAAGAATTCCAAAGATCATAGAGAAAGCACTTTTCAATACTTTTAGTTTCAGTGCTGCTCTAGATTATAAAGACATTATGTACAAAAGCATAATCAAACAATAAAAATAATAATAATACTGAATTCTTTTCTCTTGGGCACAGTTCTGAGTGTTACACATGTATTAGGTCCTTTAATCATTATTGAGGACACTAAGATTCAAAGAAATCAAATCACTAGTCAGTGGTAGAGTTGAGCTTACATTCTTCACTACATTGTCCCCAAACCTGCTCCCATCAAGGTGTGGGGATGCAGTTCCCACGCTTCCCTCTTCTCCCAGCAACTATGGAACTTGAAAGGCTCCCTAGAACACAGTTGGAGCCTACTGACTTAGAGGGTAGGGAGAACACAATAACATTTAGAGGAATGGTGGAATTCAGCTTTTCATTTGATATGGAGTCTCCCAAAAGCCAAGAAAAACTGGGAAATATTATGGCTTGAATCAGGAGTTCTTAATCTGTGACTCATTGAAGACCCCAATATCAAAGGTGACCTCCATGCACGTGTGTCTCCTAAATGTTCTAGACATCCTTGCCTGTGAAACTGCTCCCCTTCAATGTCCAAGTCATAAACACACTGTTTCCCCTGGAGGCTCGGGTGACCTAAGTCTGATTTTTTTTCCAGTTTCCTGGTAAAAAGAATCTGGGAATTTCCTGGCAAGCTCCCATGTGGCGCAGATCATCCTGCTTATAGCTTGCTGCCTCTACTGGGATCCTGGCTCCAGAATGTCGCTCCTCTACTCTCCAGATCACCTCCTACCATTCTATAAAAATAAATATAATCAATTACTCTAATCTTTATCTTAGGCAAGCAGTTGTTTAATAACAATATGAAACATTAATTAAGGTCTTAGATTTCAAGGTCAAACAGATTATTATTTGAATCCTGTGCCAAGCAATTACTGGCTGTGGGAAAGTGGTTTAACTTGGTCTTGGTTTTTCTTCTTCTGGAAGGTAAGAATTACAGCATCCACCTAGAAAGATGGAATGGAAATTAAATTTAGTAAAGCATGTGCCTGGAACATCCAGTCTACTTTCTGAGTGGTAGCTCTTACAGGATTATTAATCTTTGCCTCCGATTTGTAAAAAGGTACAGAAACGTTCATTCCATAGAACCCTTCCTTGTATCAATACTCAGGAATGTCAAGGACAGCACTGTTAATTTATAATCAGTAAAGGCAATTTTAGGGAGTTATACCAACTCAGGCCACGTAGTTTAATTTCTGGTGAACTAGTTTGATAAAGGGCTAGAATCTGATACCTTAGTAAGTGTGAATGGCTAATATTTTACTTAAGCTGTTGTTGCTATCAGTTGCATGAATGAGTTAATCATCATCTAAAACCTGAGCTTTCCCATAAGTTCATAGAACACGAATATTCTTTATTGTTAACTGATAACAGGTCCTAAGGCATCAGATATGCATATGGCAAAATGATTTGGAAATTGTGGAATATATTTTGCTTACCAGATTAGTGGAAATTTGTTTCCACCCTTATAATGAGAGGAAAAACACAGGTAGTGAAAGTTTGTACCCCAGAGAGCACTTCTCCTTTTTTCTCCCTGGAATATCACCAAAAAGGACATGTGGATTTTTGTTAAAACAAGATGAGAGAGTTTTGGCCTCACAATCAAAACTTCTGCAATCAATTTTGCAAAGTTTATTCACAAACAAGTTGGTGGTATTTTTGTCCAAAACTGAGAAGTTAAAATATTTTTGAAATGACAAATCCCAAACTACAACCAAGTGTGTTAAAAGGATTTGGTCAACCAGCCATCCCACTCCTGGGTCTATTCCCAAAGGACTTAAAAACAGCTTATTACAGTGGCACATCCATTTCAATGTTTATAGCAGCACAATTCATAATAGCTAGGTTGTAGAACCAACCTAGATGTCTCTCAGTAGATGAGTGGATAAAGAAAATGTGGTATATATATACACAATGGAATTTTACTCAGCAATAAAAGAGAATAAAATAATGACATTCGCTGGTAAATGGATGAAGTTGGAGAATATAATGCTAAGTAAAATCAGTCAATCTCAAAAATCCAAATACCAAATGTTTCCTCTGATATAAGGAGGCTGGTTCACAGTATTGTTGGGTTGGGGTACCTCGGAGGATTAGAGGAACACTAGAATGGTCAAAGGGAAGGGAGGGGAAGGGGGGAGCAAGGGGGGAAAAAAAGAAAAAGTGGTTAAATAAGATGGATATCATTATTCTAAATGCATGATTGAAGACTTGAATGCTACGAATATAATTTGTATACAAACTGTTTTGTGTAAAAAGATGCTCTATACGTGCAGTATGAATTGTAATAATACTACTACTATAAATTTTAAAAAAATTTTTAAAAAGGATTTGGACCGGGTGCAGTGGCGCACGCCTGTAATCCCCGCACTTTGGGAGGCTGAGGCAGGAGGATCGCGAGTTCAAAGCCGGCCTCAGCAATGGCGAGACACTTAGCAACTCAGTGAGACCCTTCTCTAAATAAAAATACAAAAAAAGGGCTGAGGATGTGGCCCAGTGGTCAAGTGCCCCTGAGTTCAATCCCTGGTACCACAAAAAAAAAAAAAAAAAAAAAAAAAAAAGGGATCTGGTCAAAATTGATCTGCAGTAATCCTTTCTTCTCTTGAGTCAGAGTACAAGTGCTATAATACAAAGAAATAGTGCTGTAATAGTGGTATGCGGTCTATCTTCATTGCTTATGCAAATTAATATGTACTTCGTGCTCATTTACTAAGAAGTCATGTGTTAAATCATACTAACTTGTATAGTACAATATATTTTTATGTTAGCATTTTTCAAACATAATTGTTCCTTATAATGAAATATACTTACTTGTTCCTCATAACGAACTCCATAGTGAGGCATCCCAGGTCGGTGTTTTACAAACAAATCTTAAGCACCTACTATGTGCAAAGGAGTATAAAGATGCATGTGGAGTTCAAGTTCCTTGCAAGATGATGACCTAATTCTCAGTGTCATCGCTTCTCCCCAAACTGAGCCCAGAAAGGTCACCATGAAAAGGGGGAAGATGATGGATGATCCAGACTCTGAGTAACCCCAGGAGAGATAAAAGGTCTGCAGTCCAGAGTTGGAACAGACGACAGCAGGTGCGACACACACCGCTAAGCGTCGTCTTGTGGTGACTGCTCCCCTTGTGTGTGCTAGGTCAGGGTCTAGAGCACTTGGCAGAGGCAGTGGTGTCTCATCAGGACAGCCATGGTGAAGAATATTAACAGGTAAAGCAGGACCTCCTGATCATTCCTCCACCAGCTCCACCAAGGCCACCCCAAGGAGCCAGGAGGTGATGACAGTCCATGGAGGCAGCTTTTGGGAAAGGACAGTGTTGGGCTGAGGCTCAGAGAGGACCTCTGGGAGACAAGATGATGGGAATAAATAAATGGGATCTCACCTCACATCAGAACTCTCCAGGCTGTGGATAGTGCCCCTCCCTCACTCCTTCTATGCACTTAGCTTGCACTGAGGCTGTGTCCCTTCCCTCCAGGTCTACACGACCAGTTAAGGACAAGATGTTAGCTTCCCAGGAAAATAACAAGATGCCTGATGAGCCCTGAGTAAGGATTTCTGAATTTATCAATTGTTGCTACGCGTTATGTTAACATTGAAATGACTGGTGCATGTCTGCGTAGGGGAAAATTAATACCTCCTATGGGTTTGTCATTGGAACAGATTCCTGTTACAAAAGACTGCGTAGGAAGAGAAAAACAGACACAAGTTTGGTTTTTTTTGGTACCGGGAATTGAACTCAGGGGCACAAGACCACTGGGGATTTTAAACATACATGAGAGACATCCAGGGAATGAGATGTTCTCAGAGGTGGCTTTGAACTCCAGTTTCTAATAGTATCCTTAACACGAACAGGAACCTTTCAGAGAAGTGGCAAGACAAAGGAAAAGGACTTTGGGTCTCTGTAGATAGCACCTTGAGAGAGGTAAATTAATGACAGATAAAGGCTAGCTAATAAAGCTTGCCAATATAGATTCCCCTGATACCTAATCTAGGCTCATAGGGTCCAAAGTCGTCTTCAATTAACCTTTGTTCTTCCTGGTGGAGAGAAGGGCTTTGTCTTTGTAATCCATACCTGGCTTTAGGCAAAATGGTGGAGAAGAGAGAGCCTTCTGCTGCTGCTTCTTACTTCCCTCAGTCGGACTCTCCTTTGTGTTTGGGGTAGACATAGTCTGGTTTCCCACATAACTTCTTGATCTAATGTTCCTTTCCCCCATGTATTGAGAGGAAAATTTTTGCTCTGTTCTCTTAGGTTAAATGATTTTAAAAGAAAACAGATTAGCAAGAGAATAAAAACATTTAATTTCATACATGATGTTTTATTCCATTTTCTGCTGCTAGGACAGAAAACCACAGACAAGGTGAATTATAAACAATAGACTATTATTGGGCTCACCATCCTGGAGGCTAGGAAGTTTAAGTATATGGTCCTGGCATCTGGCAAGGGCCAAGCAAGACTGGAAGGAACCAGAATTTATCAGAATTTATCACCAACCCACTCCAACAATAACTAACCCACTTCCAAGATAACAGCATTAGTTCATTCATGGGGACCGAGCCCTTTCCCCACCTTATGACCTAAATACCTCCTAAAGATCCCACCTTCTAATACTCTTAAAGTGGCAACAGAAGTCCAATATGTGTGTTGGAAGGGACATTCAGACCACAGTACAGGAATTCAAGGAGGCAGACAGAATTTGGGCTTATATACCATTTCAATAGGGGATGATTTTTTTGATCAGTAAATTTAAAACTTTAGACTATTATCATTACCTTTGACTAGGGAATTTTTCTGTGGTTGTATTTCCTACTTTCCATTGGCCATACTTTATTTATTAAATACCTTTCACTGTAGCTCAAACTTGCTTGTCTTACAACTTGCACATTTTTTGCCATCTGTGAGCACCCCTTACTATATTAATAAAATGTATATTTATTTTTATTTTTTTTCCATACCAATTTCCTTGTGACAAAAATATTTTTGCTTGACCACATGTAGTTATGTTCCTAGGACCATCTGTTTACTTTCTTATGAAATCCAATTTTAACAAGATCCTGTGAAGTCAGTTTAACAAGAATCCCCCACCTTTGATATCTGATCAACCTCAATAACTGATCACGTTGCTCATTCTTTGCTCCACTTTACCTGCTGGTGATATCTCATTAACCTGGCCTGTCTACAGCAAAAATCCTGCAAAAATCCTGGTAGGACAGTTTAGCTAGAATCTCCCTTTACTCTTAATGCTTCCTCTTAGTTATTTTCCTCCCATGGACCCCCATACTGCTCCGTGGGTTCAAATTCCCACTTATCCACATTGTATTCAATCTCTCCCTCACTATAGGACCCTGTTGCAGTGGTCACTATACCTGTAGCTATGGTCCTGAATAAAATCTACCTCACCATGCTGTAACAAGCGTCATGGAGTGATTTTTTTCTTTACTTTTTGCAAAGATTTATTTGTTTCCCTTGAACAAGGGACTTTTTTCTCCTTATGATTCTATTTCCTTCATGCTTCCATTTCTTACCATATTAGTTTTACTTGACATTTCAGTTTAGGATGGCTGGAGATAGATCTTTGTGGGAGAGAGAAATAGCTCTTTGTTGTATTAAAACTTCAGTCATGTTTAATTGGATTAGTTCATCACTCCATATGTGGTCCTCTTTAACTTTTTGTAACATATGTAAAAGTTTTAAATACTGTAATGAATACCCATGAACTCATCACCCACAAATTACAATATTACAAATCATCTATGTCTATTTACTTGCTTTTCCCAGATCTTAAACCTCTATTTTTCCTCACAGGGTACAGCTCTCCTGAACTTTATATTCATGATTTCCTTGCGTTTTCTATTCTACAATAAGTACATGTGAACTAAAAACAGGTAAATGTATACATACTATGAAATTTGGTCTTTCCTATTTTTAACTTTTTAGAAAGTGTATTATAATATGCATATCTTCTTCATTCTGAAATATTGACTTAATATCATGATCTTAAAATTCATTCATGTTGTTACATATAGTCAATCTTAATTCATTTCCTAAGCTAAACACTATTCTATTACAAAAATGTGCTGTTGTTTATTTGCCCTTTGGTAGATGATCAAATTAGGTTGTTTACACAGTTTTTGCTCTTATAATCCAAGATGATATTAACACATTTGTGCATCTCTCCTGATTCAAAAGCACCAAATATTCTCTTGTGTATATAACTAGGAGTGAAATGGCTAGGGCATGGGATAGTCAAATGTTTAACTTGACATAATAAAGCTGACTTGTTTTCCAAACCACCAAAAAAAAAAAGTTTTAATGTAATAGTAATTACAGTAAATGCAAACAGATTATGGTAAATTATCTAGAGATAAAATGTCTTAAGAATGGGGTAGCAAGTGAGCAAATACAAAACAAAAAAGAATAAGGGAATAATAAAAACATGTTTAGAAATTAATAGGGCATATGATGGTTTAGATAAGAGATGCTTCCCCAAAAGCTCCTGTTAATGCAGGAACATTCAGAGGTAAAATTATTAGATCATGAGAGCTAAAACCTAATTAGTTCATCCTGGTTTAAATGAACTGATTGGTGGTAACTGTACGCAGGTGGAGTAGGACTGGAGAAGTTAGTCACTGGGGCATACCCTGGAAATTACAACTTCCTCAGGGCCCCTTCTACTTCCCCCTCTTGTCTCTGCTTCCTGACCCTACCTTAACTGTAGGAGCCCTGTTTGGGGAGATGGCTTGAATTGCGGTTGACTATGGGCCATGGAAATTTGGGCATTGTCGCCTTCTGTAGTCTCACGGGACTTGGTCCGGGATCTCGAGTGACTTGGCCGAGATTGCTGATCGGGTCAGCACCATTTTGATGGTGTGTGCGGCGCGTGTTAGTCGTTGTTAGAGCCAGAGAGAAAAGTTATCAGAATAAAAAGCTGTTTGTCTCCAGTTTGCCTCTAAACTTCTTCCCGCGGCTTCATTGCTCCAAGCGGCCATCGCTTCAGGCAACAACACTTAACTGAGTAGCATCCCTCTCCTGGACCCTTCCCCATGATGTACTGCCTCACCTCCAGTTCAGAGCATTGGAGTTGGATTGAGACCTCTGAAACTGTGAGCCCTAAGTGAACTTTTCCTCCTCTAAGTTGTCACAGCCATGCAAACATTGACTAACACAGCAAAATATTAACAAAATTGAAAGTTAGGGATTTGAACAGGTACATAAGATAGACAAAAATCCTACAAAGACTTCTGGAAGAACTACCACACCTTTATTACACCTACCAGCTGGTGGTACATCTCTACCTGCGCATAGGGGAACTACACAGGACGAGCCTTGTGACCCTGTTCATGGTATCATTGTCCATTACCTGTGGAATGGATGGATCAATGCGCTGCGTGTGAGTAATGAAATGTTATACAGCAGAGGCAAAGTAGAATGTAGAGAATTCCTTAAGTTAAAAAGATCATCTAGCACAAACCCTTAATAAATATCCTTCTGATTTTGTATCAAGAGTAAGGCTTTTTACTGCAGCTTCTATTTGATCCAGTATGAAGGCCAACACAGAAATATAAGAAACAAAGGTTTAAGAATTAAAAGGGAAGAGGTAAAATGGCCTTTATTTGCAAGTGATATTATCTGTCAAAAACAAAAACGTACAAAATTAACTGATTAACTTTAGGAAACAACAAAAGGATTCAGCAAGGTTGCTAGAAATGAGGTCAATTTTATATTCTTCTATATCAGCAATTACCCAAGAGAAACATAATTGAAGATTATAGAACAATAAACAATAGGAAATCCTATTTGGAGAAGATTTTTAAACTCTACTAGACACCACAGGTAGGACCATTTAACATTATTAAGATGTCATTTTTCCTCATACTTATCTAATGTAGTTCCAATCAAAATTCCACTTTTTTTTTGGTGTATGTATATACAAACTGATTTCAAAATATATATGAAAGAATGAAAGATCATGCATATCTAAAACAATTTTGAAAAGGAAGAACAAAGTGAAAGATTTCCTTCCCTCAAAGGACACTAAACATATTACTAAGCCATGTGCTATGAATTGGCAAATGTCCCCAAAGACTTGGTCCCCATCCTGTAGGGCTATTGGGAGATGGTAGGGAGGAAGTTAGGTGATTGGGGGCATACCCTTAAAGGAGTTCTTTTTTAAAATATTTTTGTTGGTGCATTGTAATTACAAGTAATTGTAGGATTCATTGTTATATACTCATACATGCATACAGTATAATTGGGTCAAAAAAATTTTTTTGCAGTATTAGGGATCAAACACATGGTCTTATACATGTTAGATAAGTGCTCTACCACTGAATTACATCCCTTCAAATGGAATCTTGTGACCCCAGTTTTTTCCTCTCTTTGCTTCCAGGCCCCATGAGGTAAGCAGCTCGCTACACCGCACACTCTTGGCCATGATAGTCTACCTCACCATAGGTCCAGAGAAAGCAGAACCAAGCAACCATTAACTGAAACCATGAGCCAATATAAACCTTTCTCCTTATAAGTTTATTATCTCAGGTATTTTGTTACAGGGACAGAAAGCTGTCTGACACACCATGCTAACAACTTTTTAAGAAATACTATGGCAACTGAATAGAGAATTCAGAGACAGATTCTTGTATAATCACAAATGTAATGAAATGATGTAGAAGAAGATGATGTTGGTAAAACTGACTTATTTTCAAGAGAAAAAAATAATTCCTACCTCATATCAAATATGAAGTTTAATTCTAGATGTTGTAAAGAACTGAATTTGAATAGAAAACTATAAGTTTAATTTAAACTATAAATTTAATAGTATAGAAAAATATTTTTGCAGACTTGGGGCAGGAAGGAATTTTTTAAGTCTTATTGCATTATTTTAAAACATTTAATTGACAAAGACAATATATTCAAGGTGTTCAGTGTAATATCTAGATATACATGTACATTACATAATGATAACCATAATCAAGTTAATTAACACATCTATCATTGCTTATTTTACAAGTCAAAATTAGTACCCTTAGACAAATATCTTCCGATTTCTCCCCTGAGCCCCTGGCAACCATTGTTCTGCCTTCTTCTTCCATGAGTTCACCTTTTCTACATTCTACATATGGGTGAGATTGTACGGTATTTGTCTTTCTTTGTCTGGCTTAGCATAAGTCCTCCAGATTTATCCATATTGTTGCAAATGGCAGGATTTGGGAAGAAATATTTTAAATGAATCCCAAATACTACAAGTCATGAGGTGCATATACACAATGAGATACCTTGGGGATGGGACCCAAGTCCAGACACAAAATTCTCTGTTTCACAGACCCCTTATACACATTGCTTGAAAGTGACTTATACAATATTTTTAGTGCAACTGCATTTTTGAATATGACAGAAGACCAAGCATGGTAATTTTCCACTTGTGGCACTGTTATGTTGGATCTTGATTTTTAATCATATCTATTTGTTTGTTCTGATTAGTTATGCATGACAGCAGAATGCACTTTGATTCATAGTGCACAAACGGAGCACGATTTTTCATTTCATCGTACACGAAGTAGAGTCAGACCATTCTTGCAATCCTACATGTACCTAGAGTAATGATGTCCGTCTCTTTCCACCATCGTTCCTACCCTCATATCCCCTTTCCTCCCCTCTCCCCCTTTGCCCTTTCCAAAGTTCCTCCATTCATCCCACACCCACCCCCCCATTATGGATCAGCATCCACTTATCAGAGAAGACATTCGGCCTTTGGTTTTTGGGGGTTGGCTTACTTTGCTTAGCATGATATTCTTCAACTCCATCTTTACCCGCAAATGCCATCGTTTTGTTCTCTTTTAATGCTGAGTAATATTCCATTGTGTACATATACCACATTTTCTTTACCCATTCACCTATTGAAAGGCATCTAGGTTGGTTCCACAGTTTAGCTATTGTGAATTGAGCTGCTATAAACATTAATGTGGCTATGTCACTGTAGCGTGCTGTGTTTAAGACCTTTGGGTATAGACTGAGAAGTGGGATAGCTGGGTCAAATGGTGGTTATGTTGGATCTCAAATGTTTCCCCAAACTCATGTATTAAAGACTCAGTCCCCACCTTTATTAGGATGGGGTAAAATACTTAGGAGGTGAGGCTTAATGGAAAGAAGGTTACTAGAGGTGTGCCCTTGAAGGGGATATGGACACACCAGCCCCTTCTTCTCTCTTTGCTTCTCAGTTGCAATGAGGAGAGCAGCTTTGCTCCTCCACATGCTTCTCAGCATAATGTTCTGCCTTGCCACAGGCCCCAAACAATGGGGCCAAGTGACCATGAACTGAATGAAACCTCTGAAACCATGAGCCAAAATAAATCTTTCCTCCTTTAAAGTTGTTTATCTCAGGTATTTTGTCACATCAATGAGAAATGGACTAACATGGTACTCAAGTAGTTTCAGAATTTGGAGCATTACAGATACCTACATTTTAATTAGGGATGCTCGATCTCTAGTTTTATGGCTTGGGAAGAAATTACTTGTCATCCTTGAGCATCAGTTACCTGGTGATTTTCGCTGAGGATAATCACATCTACTGTGGAAGGTTGTTCTCGGGATTATAGCCAATCTGTAAATATTGAACAAGTAGTAGGTGTTCAGGACATGGACCATCCTTCAGAGAAGCAGAGGTAGAAGGTATAGAGGAGTTAACAACAGAGACCTTCTGGTCAGAGTAAAGGTTGAAATCTCAGGTGTTTATAGACATTTGGCATGTTGATTAAGTTCTCAAAGTCTTACATTTCCTGTTCTAAAAAACGGAGTAAAATATACCTATTTAATGGTGTCCTTGGGAAAATTAAATTAGGTAGAACATGGCACTTGAATATATTCAAGGTACATTTTTTTTTAATGAGGTAGAGCTCAAGTGTCTCAAATCTACTAGAGAAGACACATAAGCAGATGTATTCAACATGATGCAACAAGCAGGGAGAAACAAATGGATGACCAGGCTGCAGTGGAACGTGGCAGATTGGGCATAATGGACAGGATTTAGTCCAATCTGGTGGAGGTCTGAATTAAGTCCAGAAAGGTAAAAGCAAATTTGCTTTTGGCCCCAGACATAATTAAGAAAAGAGCTAAATTAGGATCTGTTTTATGTGTATAAAGTACTAAATATATACAGTTTATTCAGTTTTCTCATGCAGAATTCTTATGCAGGAAATTAAATATCACATGATTATATCTCTTTGGGAAAAACAGCTGAAAAATATTGGTCTCTTGTTTGCAACCTATCTTCCATGCAAATCTATCTTTTTAAACTTAAACCTGTTAGCGAAATTTGCAGGAAGGGACGGAGGCTCGAACTGTCGTATAGGAAAAGGAAAGGGGTTTATTGAATTACCAAAGAAACACGTGGAGGGGATGGGGACAAACCGCGGGGAACAGACGGGAGCTGGAGCACGCGGGAGCGGAGAGCAGGAACAGAGAGCGGGAACAGAGAGAACAGGAACAAGGGACGATTTCAGTCCGGGGCTGGCTTAAATAGAGTAGGGGCCATAAAACCCCCTTGGAGTGAGTCCTTGTCCTATAGGCCAGCAGAGGTCATGGGGGGGAGGTAGTGGTAGTGGACAAGGGACTTGCTGGTCAGGTTTTTTGGTCACGCTGAGGATCCTGGGAGCTGTAGTTTTTCACAAGGCACCTGGGGAGGTGTGGCCTTCTGCCTGGGAGGCGCGGCCTTCTGCCTAGAACCAACAAAACCCACATAATAGGACCCTTATAGCTACAGAAGCTCAAAAGGAAGGAAAAAAAACATTAATTCGTTTATTCAGCAGATATTTCAATGTCTCCTATGTGCCAAGTACTATTCTAAGTGTTGAGAATACAGAAGTTAATAAAACAGACAAAACTGGGAAATGGGGAGAATGATAAATAAATAATCAAAATACATATAGTACTGCTTCTGCCTTTATGGTATATAAGATAAAATGGGCCACTTTAAGTGATATTCTTTATATATCTGTTTTCAAATCTTACTGTTTAAAACTGTATTGCTTAAACATATATTTTAAGTTTACGGTTTGTTATACCTCTGTTATCTGTAGATCTATCCTCTGAGGGAGGTGACTGTGAAAAGACCATTCAATATACATTAGGATAATAATAAAGTTGGAGCTAAGGTTGAGAGAATAGAGAAAGCATTTCCTACTCAATTGAATATTATCTACTGTATTATTGGGGCAACTATGAAGGATTTCATGGGCAGATACAATCTCTCTTTTACTTCCCTAATAATAAAAGAAAAAAGAAATCTCAGTAAAAGGTAATGAGAATCTCCAAAAAGTCTTGATTAGGATCTGAGAAAGTTGGGGGGCAACAATTTTAAGATTCAGCGGCCAGAAAGTTTTAAAAAGAGGTAGAAGATTCTTTCCCACAGTTGGATAGAAGTCTCAAGCCCTGAACCTTTGCAAAACATAGGAGAATTTGGGGAATATTAAGATTTAGAATAACTAAGGAAGTATTTTCCAGATAAGACTGAATGGAAAACCAGTATTTATGAACAAGGTAATTAATGATGATTGATTGACCAGTTAACTAAGTGATTAATGACAGTTACCAACAATGTTAATATTTTATTTTTGATTCTTGTTCTGATTATATTTTCCAATCACGGACCCCAAAGAAGTAGGCTCCCTGTGTCTTATTTCTTTCAGTCACACCCTACCTCCTTATAGTTACTGCCTACTTAATCTATATCAGTGGACTATATCAGTGGATGAGTACACTGATATAGATTAAGACTCTCATACCCCATTCACTTTACTCGGAACATTCCTGCATTGCCTCACAAATGAGCGTTTGGGGAGACACACCTCGTATCTAAACCATAACAATCTGAATCTTAACTCTAAAATGACCAGTGGTGACTTCTTCTTTGAATCACAAACCAGGGCACCATTGATTCTTGTAGATCCTTATTTCAACAGGAAGATATTCCCAGCACTAAGTTTGTAAATTCTAACAAACACTTAGTGAGAGTAATTGCCGTCACCAGTCAGTCTTTTGCTGTGGAGCAAAAAGAACTTCCAGGAATCCATCATAATTCCATAGTTTGTTCCCTCAAATAGTTTACTAATGTATACTAGAAACCACACAAATAAACCAGGTCCCCACATTGTTGTCTCCAACTAGATAGGGAGCTCGTTCATATTCAGTTAAGGTCACTTTCAGGGACCACAGAAGCACAGGGAGTACCAACAGAAAGTTTGGATTCATGAACAGTCTTTGTTTGCTCTTTTTGTTTTGTTTGCACTGCTGGGAATTGAACCCAGGGCCTCCTGCATGGTAGGCAAGTGCACTACCACTAAACTTACACACTCAGTCTCATGTGTTTTGTTTTTAAATCATGACCAGAAAAACAACCCATGTCCCAGGAATAGTGAGTCAATAGCTAAGACTTCTTCACTGATAAATAGAATAGTTAGGTGAGACATCTTCCCAAAATCTAAGCCTTAGATATTCTGAAATGACAAAGTTAAGGGAGTTAGAATAGGAGCATGTATAGTCTCTCTTTCTTAATACGTACAGCTGATTTTAAAATAAAAAAGTCTTTCCCTAAATGCATCCCTCCTTCAAATAATAGAGAATAAAATCATTTTCCCATTTTTTGATAAAGGAATGTCCAACATAAAGATTAAAGAGCTTCCTTTAGTGACAACATAAAAGAGACAAGAAATGCATGTTCTGTCTAGTCTCTACACTCATAAAGGCAAGTTGCCAATCCAAAGCATTTTTTTTTTGTTCCTTTCCAAACAGAATAAACAGCTGACCAACTCAGAAACATGTTAACTCTTCTCAATACCAAGAAATTCTAGCTTTTAAACCATGGTTTGGATTGCTCAGAAATGTTAGACTCTTTGTAACAACAGAGAAACTTCTTAAATGGTCAGCATAAATAAACCACATTGTGTAACTTCCCCCCAGACAAACCACAAACAATTACAGCATAAACAGTCACATCCTCATGAGGCAGCAACAGAGAATTTTACATTCCAAGTTGGGACTACAGATAAAGATCTGATTTTTAAAATGCAGCTTTAGGTATTTTCTGATATAGAATTTCTCTCTTTCTGTAGGTTATAAAAATGCTAAGTGACAATTATTTAGTGTTTAACTTATGTGTAAGATGTTGTACAGCTTTACCTGGGTTATCTCATCTATTCACAAAATCCTATGAAAAAGATTATTATTATTATCATTATCATCATTATCATCATCCCCTTTCTACATGTGAGGAAAATAAGGAGAATTGGTTGGAGAATCGGTTGCATGGCTAATATACCTGTAAATCAAAATTCAAAACTATATCTGCCTGACACCAGAATCAATGCTTCTATTTTCTTTTTCAGCAAATCATTTTTCCTCATAACTGGATATTTCCAAAAGACAAAACCTAACGCACTTACTCTTTTTGCTCTACATTTTTTTTTCACTTTTTAAACTATTGCCTTGCAAACCATTTCTCCCAAATTAGCATCTTCGACTCAAGAGATTATCCACTTGTAGGACTTTATGACTGGTGAGACCTGACCCATCCCACCCTACTGCTGTGTGGGTCCTTATCTTCCCACTGAGGATTTCTGTTTGGAATGTCACATTCTCAACTGATAACAAGTAGTTGTTTAGTTTAGGCAGGCATTTGATTTCCTTTGTCTTTAGAATTTGTTTTTAATCCTGCAAATAAATATGCTTAAAAGGTCCCGGAAGTCTAAACTGTACAGTTCTGTGATTCTACATAAAAGACTAAGGTTTACTGTATTATCCCCAAACAGCTCCCTCCCAATTTTCCTGTGAGTGGATATTTCATCAGAGACCTAAAGGAAACAAAGAAAGATCTAGGGAAGAATGAGTCAAGCAGAGGAAACAAAATGTGAAGTTGGACACTGATTGGCATGTTCAAGAAACCCAAGGAAGGTCTTCCAAGAGGAGTAAGCAAGAAAAAGAGCAACCAAGACAAGATGGGAGCAGGGCCAGCTGCCAAGCATGCAATTACAGAGCACTGTGCTTGGAAGGGACCTGAACTTTCTTTAATGCTCAGCCATTAGCACCTTGAAATGCTTAATAATATTTGTAACAATGGCCTCCCATTTTCATTTTGCAACAAGCAATGCAAGTTCAAGTAGTTCCCCTTCTGCTTCCCTCAGATTCACGTACCATAATCAACCACTGTCAGAATATACTAATTGGAAAATTGTACCTATAGACAATTCATAACTGTTCAATTGTGTGCCATTCTGAGTCGCATCATGAAATCTCACACTGTCCTCCTCTGTCCTGCCCATGGCACAAATCATCCCTTTGTGGATAGTATCCATGCTATATACTCTACCCACATATTAATTGCTTAGTACCCATCTCAGTTATCAAATCAACTATTTCAATGTCACAGTGCTTGTGTTCAAGTTACTGTTATTTTACTCAATAATGGTCCCAAAGCATAGGAATAGTGGTGCTGGCAGTTCAGATATGCCAAAGAAAAATCACCAACTGCTTTCATTAATAAAAGTTTATGGTAGGACTGGGGTTGTAGCTCAGTGGTAGAGCACTTGCCTCTCATGCCGAAGGCCCTAGGTTCGATCCTCAGCACCACATAAAAATAAATAGATAAAAATAAAGATACTGTGTCCATCTACAACTAGAAAAAATTTAAATAAAGAAAAAGTTTATGGTAGGTATGTATGCATAGGAACAACATGGTATATATAGGATCCATTACTATCTGTGATTTCAAGTATCCAATTGGGGGTCTTGGAATGTATCTCTCATGGATCAGGGGCACTACGGTGTATGGGTGAAAGCAACAATAAGGAGTCAATCATTATAGTCTTTTAACCATCGACCATTATAAGGATCTTTACTTTAATTCTGGATGAGGTTAGAATCCATTGAAGGATATTTTTTTGTAGAGGAAACAAAGATATCTTTATTGACTACAAATTATGGAACCTCAAAGGAAGATAGAGAGGATTGGAAGAGAGGCAGTTTCCTAAAAGTCCAAAGTCCCCTGAGGTAATTCCCTTTAGCATGCAGGTATGAATAGTCAAACTGTGGGAAAATGAATAGAAGGTTCTCTATTTTACTAGAGTAAAACACAAATTATATCAAGAGACTTTGTCAAGATAAAGATAAAAGGCCTTGCTGATTAACTATGTAAGGGGGTCAGAGCTATTGCTTATCGTGGTTGAAATGATACAATGATCTGATTTGTCCAGAGATTAAAAAAAAATTTTTTTTAACAGTGGAACTACAAGATCTGATTGTTTTTCTTTGAAAAAAATCTGGCTTCTGATGTTAGACTGGATCAGAGGATGAGGGTAAAAACTTGGAGACCAGCAACAATCCAGGTGATTCCATTCATTATACTAGCAATAGAAGCAAAGAGAAATGATCACATCTGGCCATATTTTGAAGGTTAAATCAAAAACATATGGGGAGGGATAAGAGAGAAGTAAGGTGTTAGAGAAAGAGAGAAGTTAAGGGTGTCTTTAGGTTTTGTGCCCTAGCATTTGGAAGAGAGAAGAGAACTGCAGGAGACATAAGCTTGAAGAGTTTGGTTGCAGAGATGTGAGTTTTGAAAAGTTTCTTAGATTCTCAAGTGGAGGCATTGAGTGGGCAGCTAGATTTGCAAGTCTGAGGATGGATGAAAAAGTTCAGACTAGAGATCTAAATATTTAGAGATGAGGAAGATGAGGAGGAAGCAGCAAAGGAGAATGAGCTGCCAGTGTACCACAAGGAGAAACAAAGGAAGTAGTATCCTAAGGTCAAGTGAAGAGAGAGGGGAGCTTCACTTGTGTAATTGGCCTATGTTGGTATTGCTGATTAGTTAAACAAAATGCCTCTGGGGAATGGCCTGATCTTTTTTAATTTAATTTTTTTTAATTTTTAAAATTTATTTTAATTATGTATATATGAAAGCAGAATGCATTTTGATTCATTGTACATAATTGCAGCACAATTTTATGTTTCTATGGTTGTACTCGATGTAGCGTTGCACCATACGTGCAGTCACACATGTAATCTAGAGTAATGATGTCCATCTCATTTCACCATCTTTCCTACCCCCATACCCCTCCTCACTCTTCCCTCCCCTTTGCCCAATTAAAGTTCCTCCATTTTTCCCATATCCCCCATTATGGATCAGCATCCACTTATCAGAGAAAACATTCAGCATTTGGGTTTTTGGGATTGGCTAACTTCACTTAGCATTATATTCTCCAACTCCTTCCATTTGCTTGCAAATGCCATAATTTTATTCTCTTTTAATGCTGAGTAATATTCCATTGTGTATATATACCACATTTTCTTTATCCATTCATCTGCTGAAGAGCATCTAGTTTGCTTCCACAGTTCAGCTATTGTGAATTGAGATGCTATAAATATTGATGTGTTGTGGCATTTTCTATAAAGCCCTCTCCTTTTTCATGAAAGATATCATGGTGTTGAAAGAGTTAACTTTGACTTCTACTTGCTGTTTAGTTCTTTATTCACATATATGGCCACCAGGTATTGCTATTTCAATTATTTAGATCCGGACTAACTCTGTACATTTATCTTTTCTTGAAAAGAGTAACACAAACCTTTTTCTATAAGTACTTAATTTCTAGTTAATAAGCTTTAAGAGTCTTTTTGTGATTAAAAATAAGTTTCTCTTACTTTTAAAGTAGATATAAATCCCTTAGAGTAAAAAGTCTCCCATGAGCTAACATGCAGCCTTGCCCTGCTTCTAGATTTTATAAACAACTGTTATAAAAGAAAAAACAATAGTGCTATGGAATCCCAGACAAAGAAGGTTAACTTTTATCAGACAGCCTAAATAGTATGCAGAGAAAACAGTTTCAGTCACGTACAGGGCCTTGAAAAACCTTAAAATATATATATAATATATATATATATATATATATATATATATATATATATATAAACCTTAAAATATATATATAATAAGAAATTTAATATGTCTAAAATGTAATCTAAAAATTAAGTCATGTCTGTAATGAATTCACCAAAAAAAGTGTAAACATTCTGTGCTGCCAAAAAAATTATGCTTAAAACCTATAACAAAGAAAAAGTAAAGAAGAAAAGATTCCACAGCCTGACTCGCGTGTCGGTGTGTTATTTTCCCCATCACTGCTTCTCTGCCTCCGTACTTCACTGAGCGCTGGCGTTGTACCCCCTGACTGGGGCTGGCCCCCAGCATTGATGTGGCTGTGTTACTATAGTATGCTGATTTTAAGTCCTTTGGGTATAGACTGAGGAGTGGGATAGCTGGGTCAATGGTGGTTCCATTCCAAGTTTTCTAAGGAATCTCCATGCTGCTTTCCAGATTGGTTGCACCAATTTGCAGTCCCACCAGCAATGAATGAGTGTGCTTTTTCACCCACATCCTTGCCAACATGAGATGTTGTCTGTATTCTTGATAACTGCCATTCTGACCGGCATGAGATGAAATCTTAGAGTAGTTTTGATTTGCATTTCTCTAATTACTAGAGATGTTGAACAGACCCTTGGTTTTAACAACATGTGGACTTTGTATCATGTTTCACTGTAGCATTGGGATCCTTCTCCTCTTCTAAATGTGAGACTTCAAGTATGTGAATGCTCATTTACTATCATGCTTGATATTCAGCTACTAATTTAGATTATTTCTTTTTCCTACCCACCCTTCTTTAATTTTTTTTGGGGGGGGAGGTACTGGGGTTTGAACTCAGGGGCAATTGACCACTGAGCTATATCCCCAGCCCTATTTTGTTGCTGCCTGAAGCGATTGCCGCTTGGAGCAATGACGCCGCGGGAGAAAATTTGGAGGCAGGATGAAAATGAAAACAGGTCTTTTATTCTTCTTCTCTCTGCGGCTTCAGCAACCTCTCCAACTTCAACTGTTCTAACTCCGACCACAAACTTCAATCACCAACATCAACCACCAACCACAGCCACCAACTACAAACTCCAAACTCCAACTTCAACCTCTAACCCTCACCTGGTTAAATACATTTTGCTTTATCAAGGACAAGTGCTTACAGCTCAAGCTTACAGGTGCGTCACACAGTGTTCACGGGCATACAAAGATTCTTTGATAAATGTATGAATATCAGGTGGAACTTGAACATCTTTTATGGCTCTCAGCTAACCACAATCTTAGCTATCTCCTAGATTAGGGCTCCTTCATTTCCCCCCTTTTGTTTTAAAAGAGGGGATGCTCTAGGACGTCCATGTGCAACCAACATTCCTGCCCGTCATCGGATAATCAAGGCTGTGCCCTTGACTCCTGTCTTAGGTTGATATGTCGGCCACATGAGACTGTCCCGTGCGACTGTGCCTGTCTTAGGTTGTCCCCCTTGGGGATCTTACCCGTCATAGGCTAACCAGCCATCCAATGGAGCCCTTCAGGATCGACTGTGTGTGTTGACTAACAGCCGTCCAATTGTGAGGAGATGCTGCGGCTTTAAGGCGGCAAGCCTTCTGCTGACGAGCCAAGTTCCATAGCATATCAAGTTCTTTAAACAAATCAGTTGCCCTAAGTTTCATCAAATAAGGCACTGAGTTCTCTAGACAAATACCCACAAGGCATTGTCCCGAAATGTCCCAAACAATGAAAAATCAAAATGTCCATTAGTTATAACACGTTGATCCAGGAGGCCCCATGCATGCAGAGCAGAGGCCACACTGCTGGTGAGGTTGTTTGATGCTTGAGCAGTGGGGATGCTTGCAGCAACCCTGATCCCTGCAGTTGTAGCAGCAGCCGTCTTTTTTCTAGACAATGCCACCGGCAAATCTTCAGGGCCCGCTACCTAGAAACTCAAGCATCCATTATTAAGGGAAAGGCAGTGCTATTCCAGCACTGAGTAAAGAGGTGAGCAGTCAAACTAAAAAAAAAAAAAAGAATTATTAGAGTAGAAAATTAAAGTTGATCTCTGCTCACACACATTGCTGCTTAAGCTCCCACAAACATAAGCTGGCAAAATATCACATTTAGAATAAATCAAAGAAAAACTGAGGGTTTTTTTAATAATCTAAAGATAGATTAAAGAAAAGCTAAAGGCACTTTAGAAAAATAATTTGTTAGCTGGAAACCTCGAGTCTCTGCATACACAGCAATCCTTTACCTGTTGAAATAATTCAAATTAATCAGCTATTAAACAAATAAAGTCAATTACAAATAAACAATCCCATGTCAAATACCAAAATATCAGGTTATACAGTATTACTCATATTCATAGCTGAAGAAAAGTCCTGGAGACACCTATAACTCAAAATTGATTATCACTTTTAAATTGATTATCTAATTAGAATATTCTAAACTTAAATGAATTAAAGTTATTTGGATCCATATCTATCTATCTATCTATCTTTTTTTTTTTCATAAGCGCTTTGTTATTTGTGACGTCACACTGGACAGACGCACATATAAACATATATTTGTGACATCACATTAACATGAAATTTAGACAAATGCACAGACATAAAGACATATATAAAAGAAAAAAATACAATTGTGTACACACTAAAGAGAGATCTTCTTGTCCCGGCCGGGAGGAATGAGACTTAAGTTGTGAACTTATTGGAGGACTCTTTTAAGGGAATCATTCCATACCTTCATCTTGGTCCTCTTGATTTTGTACTTGTTTATTTAATCTTGATTCCTCAACAACTTCATCTTTATCCCTTTGATTTGGTACCTGTTTTATTAATCTAGATGGTATCCATATTGGGGAGGATTCGTGCTTTGGAAAAACACAAACAGATCCTCTCCCCCAAATTAATACTGGGTCTGGACCCTTCCATGTACCTGAAAGAACATCTTTCCATTAAACCAAAGGTTTATGTTGTTGGTGTGGGTTCCAGTGTCTATCTCCAGCTGAATATCCATTAGAATCTAAAGTTAAGAAATTTAGGGTAAACAGGGCAACTGCCAATCTGTCCTTAGGACTTTTCCAGTTTCCTTTTTTTTGCTTGAATAACATATTTTTGAGTGTCTGATTTGTTCTTTCAATTATTCCTTGTCCCTGAGAATTATAAGCGATACCTGTTTTGTGGATTATATTGAATTTTGTACAAAATTGTTTGAAGGATGTGTATGTATATGCAGGGCCATTATATGTTTTAAGCATTTTGGGGATGCCCAATGCAGCAAAAGCTTGCAGACAATGAAATGTAACATCTTTAACTTTTTCTCCAGCATGTAAGGAAGCAAAAATCATGCCTGAGCATGTATCTATGGTCACATGAATAAATCGTAATTTTCCAAAACTTGGCTCATGAGTGACATCCATCTGCCACAAATGATTGGGCATCAAACTTCGTGGGTTAACTCCATAATGTGGATTGGGCAAATGTGTTACACAAGATGGACAATCCTTCACAATTCTAGGAGCTTGTTCCTTTGTGATTTTAAACATTTGTCTTAAAGTAGTGCTATTGACATGGAACTGGGAATGAAATAAGGTAGCCTGTTGTACTGTAGTAAATATAAAAATTGTTTTAGTGAAGACATCAGCCTTTTGATTACCTTCATGGAGAGGACCTGGAGATTAGTATGAGCTCTGATATGTCCTATAAATAAAGGTTCTTTACGTTTCCAGAGGAGATTTTGGATTTGAGCAAACAATTTAAAGGCTGGAGTATGTGGTGCTATTGGACCTGCTAGCTCCAATTTAGGGACAGCATGTACAATATAGTGGCTATCTGAAAAAAATATTCATAGGCTGTTCTTTAAAATTTTCTAGAGCTATTATAATAGCTTCGAGTTCCACTAATTGGGCTGAGTTTTGACCAGTAATATGAATCATATTTTCATTTTGAATGACTACTGCAGCAGTACCATTAGAGGATCCATCTGTAAATACATTAAATGCCTTAGGAATAGGTTGATTTTTTATTACCTGTGGAAATATAATAGGATGATTGATACAAAAAGATAGTATAGGTGACTTAGGAAGATGGTTATCAAAATTTGCAGAAGTAGAGCATCTAGCTATAGCCCAATCATTATCATTGAAGCACAAATATTCAACCTGTGATGATGAATAGGGAGTAAAAATAGTAGTGGGATGAATTCCAAATATTTTAGTACAAGTCTTAAGTCCTTGAAGAATAAGTTTAGCCACCATGGAAGTATAAGACTCAATTGCACTTTTAGGAGAGATAGGCAAATTTATCCATAATATAGGTCCCTGTTGCCAAAATACTCCTGTGGGTGTATATTGTGAATAAATAATAATCAATATTAGCGGTTGAGCAAAATCAAATCTATCACAATGGGATCTTTCAATGGCCTGTTCTACTAATTTTAAAGCTTCCCTAGCATCAGGAGTTAATGTTCACGGTGAAGATGGATCAGGGTTCCCGCGAAGGATATCAAATAAGGGTTTTAATTGTCCACTAGTGAGGCTTAGTGTAGGGTGAAGCCAATTAATGTCTCCCAGTAGTTTTTGGAAATCATTGAGGGTGGTCAAATGTTCTTTATTTATTAAAATTTTGGGGGGTCTAACAAAGGTATCCATGATTTTAAATCCTAAATATAATATGGGTAATCTGCTTTGAACTTTTTCTTCTGCTATATATAATCCGTATTTTTTAAAATTTTCTGTTATCTCACTAAATATAGTAAATAAGATTTCCTGATTAGGGTGAGCAAGCAAAACATCATCCATGTAGTGTAGACACATGAGGTTTTTTTTTTTTTTTTTTTAGATTATTTATTTACTTATTCATAATGCACAACACTTTCCATTGATATCTTTTATCAGGGCCATTATTATTGATAGCAGGAATTGTAAAAGCAAACCTGGGGCCATCCAGAGGGTGTAGGGGAATGGAAAAGAAACAATCCTTTATATCAAGAGTTATAAGATGGAAATTTTTTGGAATAGCTACAGGATTAGGAAGTCCAGGTTGGGTAGGGCCCATAATTTGCATGGTTTTGTTAATTTCTCTAAGGTCCTGTAATAGTCTCCATTTTCCAGATTTTTTCTTGATTACAAATATGGGAGAATTCCAGGGAGAGGTGGAAGGCTCTATGTGTTCTGCTTCTAATTGTTCTTTAATTAATAGGTGGGCTGCTTGTAATTTTTCTTTAGATAGGGGCCACTGAGGGACCCAAACTGGCTTATCAGAAAGCCATGGTATTTTTAAAATTGTTTTCTCAGTGGCCCCTAGAAAAAATATCCTTTGCCCTTTTTACGATGATTTATATTTTTAACACCTGCAGGCTTGGTTGCTAGGTGTAGCCCCATTTGATGTAGAATATCTCTTCCCCATAGGGTAACTGGCAAGCTGGTCAAAACATAAGGTTGGAATGTTCCTTTATGCCCTTCATTATCTTCCCAATTTAAGACTACAGCACTTTGTGCTTGGGTGTTAGTATGTCCCAAGCCTCTTAAACTGGTTGAAGCTTTCTGCAGAGGCCAGTGCTTGGGCCATTGTTGTAGATTTATGATGGAAGAGTCAGCTCCTGTATCAATCAGCCCCTCCATCTCTACACCTTGAATTTTTATTTTGCACATAGGCCTCCGTGAACAATCCTGAACCCAGCAAGCCATAGGTTTGTTTTTTTTTTAATTGAGAATCTTTTATTAACTATAGCCTAGACCCATCAGCAGACGTCCCATAGTCTCTAGGAGCCTTCTTTTTTTTTTTTTTAATATTTATTTATTTGCTTTAGTTGTACACAATGCCTTTATTTGTATGTGATGCTGAGGATCGAACCCGGGCCGTACACGTGCTAGGCGAGTGCTCTACCACTGAGCCACAACCCCAGCCCCAACTACAAACTACAAACTCCAACTCCAACCTCTAACCCTCACCTGGTTAAATACATTTTGCTTTAACAAGGACAAGTGCTTACAGCTCAAGCTTACAGGTGCGTCACACAGAGTTCACGGGCATACAAAGATTCTTTGATAAATGTATGAATATCAGGTGGAACTTGAACATCTTTTATGACTCTCAGCTAACCACAATCTTAGCTATCTCCTAGATTAGGGCTCCTTCACTATTTTGTATTTTATTTAGAGACAGGGTCTCACTGAGTTGCTTAGTGCTCTTTTATGCTGAGGCTGGCTTTGAACTCTCGATTCTCCTGCCTCAGCCTCCCAGGCCCCCAGGATTATAGGCATGTGCTACCATGCCTAGCTTTCTTTAATTTTTTTTTTTTTTTTATCATATCCATCCTCTACCAGGACTGCAACCTAGCCAAGGCCCTGTTTCCTCAGGATTGCATTACTGAGCACCCCCTAAGCTGTCTCCTGGATTGCTCCACTAGCAACTCATCCTGATTAGTGATCCTGGTACAAAGCTTTCCTCAGCAATTCCCAAGCCCTTTGGCTTTTATCAGAGCATACTAATGAAAGGCTTATCTTACCCACTTCTCCACCCCAGCACCAACAATGTCATAATGAAACACAACTTGCCCCTTTGTATTTCTCAACAGCAAAAGGTTGCTGAACTTCATAGACAAGAATCTACAAGTAAGAAAGCACCAGTAAGAAAGGTTCCAAGAAGTTTCTCATCATCAGAGTATGAAGGACTGATTATTTTGATTATTTCTCTCCTGACCTAAAAGGAAGGACAATGGCTAAAAAAAAAAAAAAAATCAATCACATTTGGCACAGGACTGATGCTTCTATAGAAAATATAAACTCACATACCTATACCTATTAGGGTGGTTCAAATACAAGTAACTTTTAAAAACCGATAATACTAATACTGGCCAGGATAAAGAACAACTGGAATGTCACTGACTGCTAGTGGGAATGCAAAATGAATGATTCAGCCACTTTGGAAAACATTATAGCTATTTCTTATAAACGGAATCAACTACTTGACATATGACCCACTGGTCCCCCTCCTAGGCATTTATCCCAAATGACTAAAACTTATGTCCACACAAAAAAATCTTTAAGTGAATGTTTATGGTAGCTTTATTCACAATCTCCAAAAACCAGAAAAAAATCCAAATGACCATCAAATAGTGAATAGATGTATAAATAAATTGGTGTACATCCATAAAATGGAATCCTATTCTAGAATGAAAAAGAACAAATTCCTGGTACATGAAACAACACGGGTTGATTTTGAAAACACTAAGTGAAAGAAGCCAGATACAAAGGCACCATACTGCATGACTCCATATATATTACAGGACAAGGCTAAAATCTATGAATAGAAAAACAGACCAGAGCTTATCAGGGGCTGGTGGTGGGTGGAGGGCATCATACAGGGAAAGAGGGGAACTTTTGGTGAAGAAAAACATACTGAGTAATTGGTTGTGGTGGTGATTCCATGACAGTATTTGTTGTCAAAGTCATAAAAACATACACCTAAAAGTCATGAATTTTACTGCATGTAAATAATAT
The DNA here is from genome assembly GCA_025594165.1 of Tamias sibiricus. NCBI lineage: Eukaryota > Metazoa > Chordata > Mammalia > Rodentia > Sciuridae > Tamias > Tamias sibiricus. The sequence continues at coordinate 122,414,577 of CM046666.1, read as the reverse complement.
TTTGGTAAGCCCGATTTTAGAAAGTTCTGTGAGGACAAGTCCTTTGTTTGACTTGCTGGTTTATCCCTAGTAGCTAAATCAGCAAGTGGCACATAATAAGTATTTTTTGATAGGAAAAGGATGATAGGAAAGAGAGAGGGAGAGAGAGAGAAGGAAGGAGGTAAGTAGGGCGGGAGGGAGGCCAAGACAGAAGAAAATAGAGAAAGAAAAGAGGGAAGGAAAGAAAAGGAGAGTGGGGAGGAAGATCTGACTCTGGATTTTAGTCTGAACTTTCTTTAGATTCTCAAATACATGAATTCTGAAAATAGCATAGATCTGATCATTCACAGTAGTTTCAGAATTAATTTGTTAAACATTTGGCTTCAAATTTATGAAATGTTTTATTTATTTCAGGTTTTCTTATAGTCTGGGATAGAGAATAAAGTTTATGTTTTAGATTTTATGGACCATAGAGCCTTCTCTCCAATTTCTAGAATGCAAATAAGGATTACTATGACCATATATATCTCTGGTTGAAATAATACAGATATAAAACAAAAGAGAAAAATACATCACATACAACATCTTTTAAGTTGATTGGAGTCCATATTAACACAGAACAGGTTTACCTTTCCATATACCTATATCACTTTTTCTCCAAATTGCTTAAGCTAGGAGTTCAAAAACAGCCATTCAAAGATCAATTTAATCAAAGTAAACATTAGTGAGTTCTAGTAGAAAGAGTTAAAATCTTAAATTAAATCTCTTTTAAATAACCAGTGTGTTATATACCAAATTTCTTCTATATTAAGTTGAAGTGCCAAAAGCAGGCTCTGTGTAGTCCCAAGGCATAGTATATGGAGGCTCCTCAACTAGTAGCAAGCTTAGAAAAACAGCCCAGATTACTTTAACAAATAATAACATTACATCTAGAAGTAAGCATTTTACAGGCACAAGTAAATATTTTTGTATTCAAATGTCAACCACTGCATTACTTGTTTGACAAAGATAATTTGTAAAATCACAATATGTAATATTTTAAAATGATACTTACAAAGAAACTTTAATGAAAAAGAAAATGTTAAGATTTAATATTAAGAAAAGTAATTAAGTACACATTGTATCTTCGCTATGTATATTTTGAAGATGATTCATATAAAACGACTTGGAAAGAAATGACCAAAAAATATTAATAGTTCTCTATAGGATGAGATTGTGCTCATTAGGTTTCTGGGATTTTTGTTTGTTTTTTATTTATTTATTTTTTTTTTGTCTTGTTTTGTTTTTACATTTCTCTGCACCTCATAGGCTCTTCTACATGAGAATGAATTGAAGACAACATCAAAAACAAGTTTAGGGCTACGGTTGTGACTCAGTGGTAGAGTGCTTGCCTAGCATGTGTGAGGCACTGGGTTCAACCCTCAGCACCACATATATATAAATTAAATAAAGGTTTTGTGTCCATCTACAACTAAAAATTAAAAAAAACACAAGTTAAAAAATTGTTGAGTATACCCTTTTCACCACATGTTCACAAACACTTATTATTGTTAGTATTCTTGATAATTGCCATTCTGACTGGGGTAAGATGAAATCTTGGAGTAATTTTAATTTGTGTTTCTCTAATTGCTATATACTCCATTATATATGATGTCTCAAAGTGCATTCTACTGTCAGGTATAAATAATTAAAGCAAATTTTAAAAATTGTTTATAGTGGATCTAAACACAAAAGAGTAAACATAGTATGACTCCATTTGTATAAATTACAAAAACAAGCAAAACCCATCTCTGTTAGAAGTGAAGACAAAGGGTCCCCTTGAGCTAGAGGGTAGAGACTAACAGGAAGTGTGAGGAAGATTTAGGAGTGCTGATCACTTAGGTGTATTTACTTTTCAAAAATGAATAATTACATTCACTTACAACATGTACACTTTTATGTATTTTATAATTAGCTGAAAGTTATTTTAAGCTTTTTTTGTACTGGGAATCAAATCCAAGGCCTTCTTGCACGTGCTAGGCAAGTGCTCCACCACTGAGCTACATCCCTTACCCTTAAAAGGTATTTTAAGGAAAAGTATTATAGTCATCTTTTCAGGGTGGGGGGAGCAAAGCTGTACATTTAAAAGATCCTAGACATCTACATTAAATTATGCCCAAATGTAACATCCCCAATTAATCTATTTTCTTGGTAGAAAACTTTATTTATCTCACCATTGCAAGCACCAGGGGGGGTTTTGTTGTTGTTGTTTGTTTTGTTTTGTTTTTAAATTGAGGGCTTAGTACTGACAACTTCTCCATAATCTCACAGATAATACTGAATACCATAAAAGTATGATAAGGCTGACAATAAAACATTGAAGATATAACTATTCCAGAAAAGATATACTATAAACCTGACTCATCCAGGTGCTTACACAGGAGAGAGATACAGCCACATCCTGTTGAGGCAAGGCACCTTTCGTAACCACTTCTTGTAAATGGGTGGAGAGGGGGAGTATGAGAACACTCAGGCACATAAGGAGAGGCAGAGTGATGAACCCCAGAGGGGTTTGTGTAATTCGGGCCACTCCTGAATCTCAGTAGGAAAGGATTCTTATAAAAATATATTTGGAAGCCTAAGGACCAGCTTCCCATGCAGAGGCAGTCAATGGAGGCCATGTACAGAGCAAACTGCCATTTTGGCATATAAAATAATGATTAATATTCTTTTTCAATTTTTAAAAATTTTTTGATTTATTTGATTGGCACTATTTGTGCACATGTATGAGGTACAATGTTATATTTTGATTCATATATATTGGGTAGTGATCAACTTTGTGTATTAGCTTAGCCATCTCTAACAAAAAGTTGTTAAAAATTCATAAGAAATGTGGGTTGGGGGTGTGACTCCATGGTAGAGCACTTCATTAGCAAGTGTGAGACCCTGAGTTCCAACCCCAGGACTGCAAGCAAACAAACAACACACACACACACACACACACACACACACACACACAGAGAGAGAGAGAGAGAGAGAGAGAGAGAGAGAGAGAGAGAAAATGAAAGATGAAAAAATTAGCAAGAAATGTGGCAAATGGAAAATGTAACAGGAAGAATGTGTACCAAAAGGGAAAATAAAAATGGAGTACATTTTCCTTCCTTCTTATACTTATTTGTTTTTACCAACAAGAAACACCCATCCTTCTCTTCAAAAGTCCCCAAGATACAAATCTTGGCTTCCTCAATCTTGAAGTGACTCATCTATTTAGCACAGCTGTGCATTTTTCTTTTCTCACAATACAAAAAGCCACTGGTACAAAGTAGACTGGCAACTTTAAAAGACAAGCTTTCTTTGGAGAGTCAGAGCCAAGGGATTTTCCTGAGGAATGACACTAGCAGGAAGTGTGTAAGAGTCCTGAACACATCTGGCCAAGGGTTTAGCCTTTGGAACAAGCTGGCTACAGCCCCCAAGCCCCCATCTCACTTGGGACTTTGGGGCAGTCCGTTAGTGACCCTCTGTAACCACATTTACAAAATCATGACCAATGATATTGGTGCCACCTGTAGCTCACCATTGTGAGAATGAGAATCCAATAATATCATAGCTGTTTACAAGGGCCACTTCAACTGTCAAGCATACCATGGTAAGTTCCTGTGACTATTATTATATCAGAAGTCAGTATTGAGAGATGGTCCATGTACTCAGGGTGGTTGCAACATGGAAGAGTATAAGAAGTATTAGATACAGTTCCTACTCCAGAAACCTAAGCTCAATGCCTCCAATTTTGAATGAGAATGTGACAGGTGTCATTCTCTACATGAGGCTGAAACTGACTCATGAGTAAAAATAAAAGCCATATGTGTTATTTTTTTCTGTGTCCGGGCATGTGTGTCCATATGCGTGTATGTATGTGTATACATGTGCATAGAAACAGAAAAATAAAAATAATGAAATAACTTTTTTTTACCCGATTGCCCATGATTCTCTAGTCTCTGCTTACTTTATCAAGGCCCAGTTTTTTGAGCCCCTTGAGATGTACCCTTGACCTGCCAAGATAACATATAATTTCAAAGTCTCATAACAATGCAAAGGAAGATCAGGCAGAGAACCCAGAAGCTAATGCATGGCCATGTAGAGCCATTGTCAAGGTTAAGCACAGTATACAGGTGGAAAATCCATCCTTTTAGGGCCTCAACTGGGTCAGAGAATTAAATTGACACAGCTACTACATAAACAGAAGAAAAGCACACACATTTACTTAGAAGTTTTACATGGTACAGGAGCCTTTTCATAAGGATATGAAGACTCAAAATAGAGTTAGTTTCTTCTATACTGAACTGAACAAAGAATTGTTGTAAAGAAGTAAACAAATCCTGTAGGGAGACTTGAAAGATGAGTTATTTTAACAAGGTCTATACAGAATTCTCAAAGTTTGACTTCTTGTCCTTGAGGGTAAGAGTGCCAAATCTTTCCAGTGTAGAAAGGAGATCTTTCACAGGGGAATTTTATGTTCTGCTTTTAAGGAACAGCATGAAAGGCAAAGTGATCTTTTTGTAGGGGCTGTTTTTCAAGTGTCTTTAAATAATCAAGATGCCAGAATAGCATATTTAACCCTTTTGAAAGCAATGGCACACTGATTGAGGAAGATTTGACCTCTGGGAACAGATTTGAAGATCTGACCTCTGGGAATGGAGTCATGACAGGATTGCACATAATGTCAGATGGCAGGCTGCTGCAGTGACCAAGCAGAAGTGCCCAAGATCAAACAATATGTAGAGAAAAAGGCAGAAATAAAGGACACCATTTTCTAGTACAGGAGATTTTAGTGCAAGCTGCATATGTAATTTTAATTTTTCTATTAGCCATATTACATAAGTATAAAAAAAGGTATAAAGAAACAGGCGAATGGAGGTTAACACAGGCTGGGGAGAATAATAGGGGCAGGGAAAGGCCAGGGTTGATCAATGGGGAGTAAGTTCCAGTTAAATAAGAAGAATACATTCCGGTGTGCTACTGCACAGTAGGGTGACTATAGATAACAATAGTGTACTGTATATTTCAAAAAGCTAGAATAAAGCATTTTTTCCTTTTTCATTCCCTGACCTACAGACTGACCCAAATTTACAGATTTTCAAATCCAAATATTTTCCTTTTAAAAATAAATTGTAATATGCCAATAAAAATATGAAAAAAAATTAAAAGTAAAAAGAAACAGGAAATTAATCGATTAATTAATTTTTTGTCCAGTCCATTTTTTGGTTTCAAAATCTTCCACTTGAAGAATCTGCTCCCACAAGTTTGAACTAAAGCAATATTTACACTAAATGTTCTGGCTAAAGACTACAATACAGCTAACCAGAGTCCCTAGCTCCTCTTCATTGCTGTCACATTGACAAACACACCTCAAAATGAAGAGTTGAGAAAGCAAATCTTTGGAAGTGACACAGAGGTGATGATTAGAACTTAACACCTTCTAGCAGGGCACGGTGGCGCACGCCTGTAATCCCAGCACTTGGGAGGCTGAGGCAGGAGGATTGTGAGTTCAAAGCCAGCCTCAGCAGTGGCTAAGGCACTTAACAACTCAGTGAGACCCTGTCTCTAATAAAATACAAAAAAGGGCTGGGGATGTGGCCCAGCAGTGGTTGAGTGCCCCTGAGTTCAATTTCCGGTACCAAAAAAAAAAAAAAAAAAGAACTTAACACCTTCTAAAAAGGAAACATTGTTACAGATGCTTAAACTTCTAGACTAATTTAAACATCACCTGACTTTTCTTTTCTTTCTTTTTTTTTTTTTTTTTTTTTTTTTTTTTTTTTTGTGGTACCAGGGATTGAACTCAGGGGCACTTGACCAATGGGCCACATCCCCAGCCCTTTTTTGTATTTTATTTAGAGACAGGGTCTCACTGAGTTGCTAAGTGCCTCGCCATTTGCTGAGGCTGGCTTTGAACTCGCAATCCTACTGCCTCAGCCTCCCAAAGTGCTGGGATTACAGGCGTGCGCCACCACACCTGGCTCACCTGACTTTTCTGGACAGAGAAAATGGAAACTGTTTTCTACCATTCAAAAGTTATTACTTCCATAATTTTATTCTCTTTTCTTAAAAGAAATATTTAAAAAATATATTTAATACCATTACTATTACAATGACCATTTTAAAATAAAACTACTAAGTAACTGATAATTTTAAGGCAATTATAACAGCCAAACAGAATCTGTTTCCCATGAGGTTGAGTGCAGCCAACAATGGCTTTGGGACTGGGGGCTTGGTCTTCTTGCTCACCCAGTCAGGCTCAGCCCCATGTCCTATAGGACAGAATTCACTTCCCTTCCTCTGCTTCAACAACTCACCTCTGTCTCAGATGTTCAATCTTCCTAAGGCACCATGTCTAGAATATATGTGAAAACTGTAACACAAACCAATTTTCTTCTTCCTAAAGCAGATTCCAACTAAATTACCTTTCCCAGGACATTTTGCCTGACAAGGGATAAGTTCAACTATGTGTCTAGGAAGTCTGGTCTTCTCTTGTGTTACAGAGCCTGAATCTGGGAACTTGGCTCTGTGTCAGATATTATCTCCCCAGACTGCAATAAGAAGATTCAGCAGAAGGAATTTGGCTGGCAGATGGCCTATAGACCTGAACCACAACACCCATTCTTCCCTAGGTCTCCAGCCTACTGGTTAACCCTGAAGATTTTGGACTTCCCAGCTACCATAGTCATGTGAGCCAGTTCCTTAAAATAAATAACTATTTATCTTCCTCTCCCCCAACACTACTATTGTATACACATCCCATTGGTTCTGTTTCTCTGAATGAACCCTAAGTTGTACAGTCATAGTTAATGTGTCACAAGTTTATTTAATGGGCTACTCTGCTAGTTATTTCTGGTCCCCTCTGAACACTTTCATTGTCTCTTGTTACATCCATGCCAGGCTTTTTATACTGTATAGCCCTCATGCGGTTCAGGTAAAGCAAATCTCATCCTTCACATTAAGTAGAACTGTCACAGGACAGTGGGGAACTAAAGCAACAAGGCTTGGTTCTTGTGTTCAGATGAAAGAAAATTTAAAGTCAGACACCAAAAACCATGCAAGAGAATTTTGTAATAAGTGAAAGTAAAGTAAGGCTCAGGCAAAGACCACCCTCAAGAAGATGGAGAACAGGTGGTCTCCCAGCAGAGAACGACAAAGAAAACAGTGCTGTCTCCAAATGTATTACTGTTGGATGTTTGCCTTGAGAACTGGGTTCTACCTTCTGCACTCTTTGCCAATAAGGTGTTCCACTCCTCCTTCATGTTGGGCGGTGGAGTGGTCCTTTCCAAAACTGTCCTATGTAGGGGGGCTTCATCTACAAGTCAATCCTATGCTAATGTGGATGGGGGGTAGTCAGAGGCAAGTCAGAAGTTATCGGAGTGTGCCTGCATTACCAAAGAAACCTCTCTTCTAAGATATATGGAGGCAGCAATGGCCATAACTCCTAGTTTTACCCTGATTTCAGTGGACCCTGTCAAGAGCTAGTCCCCATTAATCCTTCAGTCTTGATGCAGTTCTCCAATTAGCTTCCTCATTACCTCCTTTTGTTTCTATTTGCTTACTCTCAAGGTCTTTGTACCCATGTTTTTCTACAGGTTATCTCCTACACGTTAATTACTCATCTGCTTTGATAGTAATTTCAAGAAAACTTTAACTTAGAGTAAATGCATAATCTTGCTATACATCCCACTACCTATTACTAACCACAACCTAACAGATGGTAATTCAGGTCTGAGCCACTATTTCTCCCTATTCCTTGTCCACAGAAACTGGTCAAAGGGTCTTTTTGAAATTTGTAGAAACTGCACTCTCTCTCCAACTAACTGGGAAGGAAGAGTCTCATGGTTCTATTGCTTCTGCAGTCTACCTTGTGACCATGGGGGAAGTCAGCCTTAAGAAGAGGAAGAAACCAGAAAAGCACAGGAAAGTAGAATTGTATGACCCAGGTCTAAAGCTAACCCTCTTTCCCACATGTCTATTTACGTGAACCAGTGAATATCCCAACTCCTTAGACCAGATTGCAGGGGAAGGCTCATCTAATGTCTCTAAATCCCATTACCACTGGTCAGTGGGTCTGAATATAGACTCGAATATAGACCCCAGTGTTATTGGCCTCTTCTATGCCCCACTCTAGCATTGCTGTTTACTGAGCCTCAGCTTTTAAAGAATTCTCTGTGGTGAGTGTGCCTAGACCTTCATTTGCACTTTCATTTGCACTATCCAACATACCAGTCATGTGGCAGAGGGTCTGAAACCCTATGTTCTCTCTCTCTCTCTCTCTCTCTCTCTCTCTCTGCTTGTGTGTGTGTGTGTGTGTGTGTGTGTGTGTGTTGATCTCGCTCTCATTCTTTCCCTAGAGAATCTGAATTCCTGAACAACCATATCAAGCAAGATAGCAGAATCCCTCCATTCACTCCCTCCAGTCCATGCTATGATGCAGTCCTCTACCTGGTAGTATGTTAGATGGGGACTTCTAAAATAGAAATACTGCTTGGTCAGAGACTGTTTTTCCACCTTCTGAAAAATTTCTTATCTGGCCAACTTCAGAACCCAATTCCCCTGAGCGCCACCCTTAACATTTGGACTTTCCCAGTTGCAGATCCAGCACATTCTGTTAGCTCATCTTTTCAGCTGGTAAGTTGCTAGAATGTGAGGAGCCATATGCAGCTGTCTTTGTTGGGGAGAAAGTGAGGGTGGCCTGTGTGGAGGGGGAAGAATGCAATGGGGATTTGGTGATCTTGACCACTATCCTATACCAACAAAATGGCAGCTCCCTTTCAACTGAAGCCTTGCACTTTTGTATTTGAAGAAATTTATTCACTTACCAGTACCTAGGATAGAAGGGAGTCTGGGGAATATAATGTTTGTTTGTTTTAATTCTACCTTAAGCAGGCAAAATTAGGGAAACATCACACCATGAGAAGCCATCAAAAATGTGGTGGAAAGAGGTTGTTAGGCCATGAATGCTGCATGCCACTTACATCTGTTCTCTAAGTGACAGATACTTGGGATGGGAATGGAGGTGGATCATTGTAAGTCAAACTTACACTTTACCAGAACCAACCACAATCACTGACAGTTTGGTTTTTCTGCCCAGCATGGGTCACTCTACCAGATTTTGCAGCCATGGTGACTTTCTCTTGGAGACCAACTACTCCTCTGTGCCATTCTTCATTTCAGTTTCTATATTTCAAGTCCCAACTGCAAAAAGGGTTCAAAATCATTTTGCAGGGTGCCCAGTCCCATTTCAGTTCAGGGTAATGGCTTAGAATCTGTTTAAGCCTCCTGTTTCATGATAGTTAGGAAGCCCCCTAATATTCTGTGACCATCCTCAAGCTTACTTGTTCTGTGCATTTGGAGGAGCCCTAGCAGTTGGTTTTGCTGAATACCACCAGTCAAGTGTGAGCTTCAAATGCATCGAAGAACCAAAGTTAAAGTCAGGGAGGCCAAAATGGAGTGGGCTTGTATATGAAATGTGCTTTGACTGAGGGTCGAAGGAAAGAGGATGGAGCTATGACCAGATAATGCTGAGTAAAGAGAAATACTAGCTGTGATTTATGCAGCACTTTCTCTGTCCCAGGCCCTGTATAAGTCTTACATGCATTCATTGAGTTCTCAAGTCTACTCTGTTGAGTAACACCTGTGATCTCCATTTTTCAGATGAGGGGCTCGAGGCACACAGAGGTGTGAATTTTGTTACCCGAGGTTACAAATCTATTAAACGAGGCAACTTGGGTTTAAACCCAGGCAGTCTTCTTTCTTTCACTCTCAGTTAACCCCTGTATTCTCAGGCAAAGAGACTAGATATGTGCATCATCAGGAAAGGATACCATTTTTCCTGGACTCTCCTGGGGACACACTGAACAATTTTGTTCTCCACATTTTTACCATGCTTTTATTCTATTTCTCTTCTTTCCATGTAGTTGTTTTAGGTTTTGTTTATTTGCTCTTGTTTTTATTTTACGTTTTTATGCTTATGTCCTCACTTAGGTCCCAGTTAAATTATTCCTCCCTTTTTGAGCAGGATTTCTTTTTCTTTCTTTCTTTCTTTCTTTCTTTCTTCTTCTTCTTCTTCTTCTTCTTTTTTCTTTTTTTTTTTTTTTTTTTTTTTTTTGGGGGGAGACAGTGTTTTACTATGTTGTCCAGTGCCCAGGCTAGCCCTGATCTTCTAGGCTCAAACCATCTTTATGCTTTAGTCTTCCAATTTGCTGGGACCACAGGTATGCATCATTGCACCCAGCTCATTATGTGTGAATTTAATAAGCAAGTTTTTTTTATAGTTTTCTACCAGACTGCTGAGGTACTTTAGCTGAAACAAATGACCAAGGAATGGAGTCAAAAAGCAGCATTGTGAGATGGGAAAGTTCAGTCGCTGCAAAGGCAAAATCAGGGGAATCACAAGCCGACATTACTTTGTCATTTGCAACAATTCAAATGTAAAGCAGTAAGCATCCTTTTCACAAATGTGGTAATTCTCTTTAGTCTATAGGAAATTTATAGTGTTACTGTTAATATTTTCTATTTTATCTTTCCTACCATTATTTGGTGGTTGCTAAGAGCTCAACATGAGAGTAAAAACTAGTTTCAAGATTAAGGGCAAAGATCCCTTCCTATTGCAAAGAATTTCCTGACCACTCCCCAACCTTTCCAGTAGAACTGATATGTTCCTGCTGTGTTCTCACCAGAGCCTCTGTGAATTTCTACTGCAAGATAATAAGCTATAATGCTATTTTTAATTTACAAATCTCTCTCTTCTCTCCTCTCTCTCTCCCTCCCTCTTTTTTTCTCTCTCTCTCCCTCTTTCTCTCTCTCTCTCAGACTAAGCTTTTAAATTCCCAGGAGAGTAGAAGGAGAGAAATTGAGTAAATAATAACACATGGCTATTATTCATCTACATACTTGTCAGGCATAGGACTAAGGATTTTTCATAATTATCTCAACTAACCCTCACAAGGATGCTATGGAGATACATTATTCCAACTCCACTTTACAGGTAACAGAACTGAGGCACAGAGATATGAAGCAACCTGCCCAAGGTCACATGACTAATTGAGGATGAAGGGGTATCAAATCCAGGTGGTCCAGATTCAGGGGCTTCATGCTTGACCACAGTACTCTATTGCCTAACTAAAAAAAATGTCTAGCTGATTGTAGAAAAGACTGTCATGCTCACTGTTAACTACAGCTAGGAATTCTGCCACAGAATTAACACATTACTCTAGATGATCAGTTTTCATGTGGATAGCTATCTCATTTAGAGTAGCAAGAAATCACCTTTTCGTTTGCATCTGATTTTTAGTCCAAAAAGTCATATTATAACTTTTTTGTACACACAAACAGTGTATTTTAAATCTCTTTTAAAGGTCTGGTTGTTAGCACGTATACATTCTTTGATCAAAGTATTGATAATAACTTGGAGATACAAGAGACAAAATATGTCATTTCTCATTCATTGGTAGGTTAATTGTTGAAGCACCTATAACAAAGCACAGCTTAACAAGAGAAAAGCATACAGAATTATTTAATACAAGTTTTACATGATATGGGAGCCTTCATAAGGAAAGGGGAAAGCTGTGTATTTTTATGCTAAATTTGGTGAAGGATGGACAGTTGTGGAGAAACAGGAATGAACAAAAGGGTTATGTATGATTGGTTTAGTTAGCTATTTCACCACTGTAACTAAAAGATCCAACTGGAACAATTGGAGAGGAGGAAAAGTTTATTTGAGGGCTCACAGTTTCAGAGATCTTAGTCCATAGAAGGCTGGCTCCAGTCCTTAGGGCTTGAGGTGAGGCAGAACATCATGGTGGAAGAATGTGGCAGAGGGAAGCAGCTCACATGATGATCAAGAAGGGTGGGGGGGAGGGAGACACTCTGCTCACCAAAAACAATATACACCCCAAACCCAAGCCCCCAATGCCCCACCTCCTCCAGCTGCACCCCACCTGCCTTCAGTTACCACTCCATCCCATCAGATGATTAATTCACTGATTGGGTGGGTTAAGGCTCTTGTAACCCGATCATTTCTTCTCTGAACCTTCTTACATTGTCTCACATGTGAGCTTTTGGGGGACACCTCACATCCAAACCATAACAATGATCTCATAGTAAAAGACTGGGAGGAATTTAACAAGTCATTTGTTCACATTCTACTCTGTGTCCCTGTGTCTTCAGAAAAAGGACATTCCTTTAATCCAGGTAGAGAAAAGTTACCTCTTGAATGAGAGTCTTATTGTCACTGGAGGGAGGGGTGTCAAGGAGATCCTGGAGAGGGGGCCCTATACTCAAGGATCCTTGAAAAACACTGGAGAAAGGAATTTCAAGACATATCAGGTAGAGGCACCAACAGAGAGTTATTCAGAAAAGCAAGGAGTACAACTCAAGGGACAATGCAGGCTATTTTCAAAGTGAGACATGCTTTTGGGATCTCAGGCTCTTAAAGGAAACCTTGTGAGTGGTGGGCATGGGAAGGTATGTGGGGATGACGTCAGTCTGGTGATCACAAGGTGGTGTGTGGTGGTCTGACAGTTCTCAGGATCCTTAGGCTGCCGTCTTCCCCATTGTCAGATCAATAGATAACACTGGAAAATACCCTATATTATAGGTTTCATGTCTTCATTTGCTCAATCTATTTTAAAAATGTATGCATTAATGGACATCTATAGAGTGAATTTCCAGAAACTTGAAGATAACAAGTGAAGATCTGTAGAATTCTCAGAAATTTGAGAGTAAAGGGCCTGAGGAAAAAATGACATTGGAAGTGAAGGTATGAGGAATTTTAGCACAAGACTTTTAGATTAAAGTTGTAGTCTCCTTTTCCTTCCTTTTGTCTCCTTTCTACCTGTCTTTCTCTCTTCTATTCTACCTCATGACTTGCTTCAAAAGATCATTCTTCAATGGTCTACTTCAGAGGAGAAGGGGAAGAGGTCAGGAAGACCTTTCTGTTTCTGCTGTTTGCTCAAATGCTAAAGTGCCATAGTTGGGAGTGGCATGTCCTGAACCCCATCAGAGGCAAATGCCTACATTCAAAACCAAGAAGGCCACATAAGTCAAGCAGCTCATGAGACAACCGAGATGGTAGGCCTGTGGTTCAGCCAACATGGGCAAAGTATTCTATTTCTGCATAATTAAGGTTTTTTGGAAAAATTTTTACTGAGACTTGGGATCTGAGTTGAAAGGCCAAGCCTGGAATTAATTGAAGAGTGACTAGCTAATGAGAATTCCAGAGAGATTTACCTCCCCCAAAGTATGTGTGTTTTCATCCCAAGGAGGAGTGAAGCCCCAGGGCCACGAAGACATCTCCAGGAGGTAAAGCTAGAGTTCTGGTCTTATCTTTCCTGTGGAAAAGTTTATTTATATTCCAAAGGGTAAACAGATCCTTCTTCATATTCCCAAGGAGAAATTGTTTATAGTGGGATGCAAAATATTTTTCTTCATATCTCAGAGGGGGGCAGATCTATACACACATACCCCTCCAGATTTTTATTTTATTTTACTTTTTTTTTCCAGAATTGGGGATTTCCAGGGTGCTCCACTCCTGATCTACATCCCCATCCCTTTTATTTTTTCTTTACAGACTGGGTCTAAGTTGCCCAGGCTGGCCTCAAATTGTGACCCTCCTGCCTCAGCTTCCAGAGAAGCTAGGCGTATAAGCATGCATCACTGCCCTAGGTACCAGATTCATTTTTGATGGTTTCTTTGCCTGCAGTAGACACCAAAATGTGTAGGATGGCACCTGGTTCTAATTGCATGGCCTCTGGGGTAAGAATTGGGACAAAAGAATGCAGGCATGAGTATTTTCTGTAAATAAATAATCTGCTCTATACACCTGGTATTGGCGTTCAAAATAATAGCAATAAATACAGACACTTAAGATTTTAAAAAAATGAATGACCTTGTCCAGCACCAATGAAATGAAATTTTCTCTGTTGACCAAACAAAACATATCTACTGGTTGACTTCAGTCATCAAGGTGCTAGTTTGTACTCGCTAAAGTAAGGTAGGCCTTGCCTTTTGAAAAGTGAGCTGTCATGAGATTTGTAAGGCACCCAAAGACCCCTTTGCCCAAGGCAAAATATATTATCCTTTACTTTTCTGTCAAGACCTCCAACATCAGTATTGGAAATTCATTGTTTTGTTAGTTAAGAACTGTTACAAGGCCAAAACATTTATTTGGAGTGCTAACCCCTAAATGGTTATCCAATATTGATGTTAATAAATTAATTTGTTCAACCATCATTATCCAGAGCCACCTAAGAACATCTGCCTACACAATACAGAATTGTTTCCCTATATGTTGATAAAAGATCAAGGTGGAGAGAAGAACTCTAAGGCCTTACAAATCAGGGCCATGCTACGTATTCTCAAAGTATGGGGGCCTCAGGCTGTCACCAAACAGAAAGAGGGCATTTGACATTGAAGTGGCAAGTTCCCTTTCAGCTTAGAGAGGAAGACACACTGAAAGAGGAAGTAAACAAGGCACCAAGGACAAAATGCATACTTCTTTAGGTTTCTTATTCTTTTTAGCAACAGTTTTTTTTTTCCAGCCTAGTGTTTTGTGTGATGTTGAGAAATGTATTCTCAAGAACATGGTAGCTATACTTTTCTAAGTCTAACCACACATGGCTAGAATTTTGTTTGTTAGGCTCTTTTCATTGCAAGGAACAGAGACACTCCAATTGCCTGTTGCCAGAAATGTTGTCACTATGTGTGGGGAAAGTCAGAAGAGGAGTCACCAATGAGTCCCTAGGGACCACAGAGTTCAGACAGTTCCACCAAGCCTCTAGCACTGCTGCAGCTGTAAGCCAGACTTCAGTGAGGTCTTGTTCTTATTCCTTCCACCACAAGGGTTCTTTTTGCTTACTGTCATAGTCCTCTACCTCTGCTTCTTGAGGTTGTGACTTCTTCTTTTGTCTTTTCATCATCCCCTGGTGCCATCCTCTTCTCCATTGTGGATTCCACCCCAATTCTCTGAAAGAGACTGAATTTAGTGTAGAATGACATTGGGTAAGAAAAAAGTTGCAGCACAATCAACATAAAATCAAACTGACAGTGGCTCAAATCAACAGGGGTTTATTTTTTCCTCTCATTACAAGAGTCCAGAGGTAGGTGATCACAGACATTGATTCAGCTGCTCATCGATGACTGGATGACTCAGGCTTTCAATCTTCCTATTCTCCCATTTTTAGTCATTGACTTTTTTTTTTTACATTTTCTGGTTTTTTTTTATTGATAAGTAAAAATTGTACACAGTTATGGTGTAAAACACTATGTTTTGATATATATTAAATTATGGAAGGGTTAAATCAAGTTATTTAACATATACATTACCTCACACACTTACCATTTTATGTGTGTGATGGGACTCTTAAATCTGTTGTTAGCAATTTTTAAATATACATCATTATTAACTATAGCCACAATATAACTCTTGAATGAATTCAGTTAGAATTGTCTAACTGAAATTTTGTGTCTTTGACTAACATCTTCCCAATCCCCCATCTCCCATTTCACTCTGTATCTATGAGTTCAACATTTTTAGATTCCACATATGAGATGATCAATTATTTGCCTTTCTGTGACTAGCTTATTTCACTGAACACAAGGCCCTCCAGGTTATCCATATTGTCTTAAGTGACAGAATTTCATTCTTTTTTAAAGCTGAATAGTATTCCTCTGTGTGTGTGTGTGTAATATAATTTCTTTTTCCTTTCATCCATTGATTAACGATTGACTTTTCATCCTCAATATTATTGCCTTGCTGCTCCAAGATGCCCACTGCAGAGCTAGTCATCAACGTGTCTACATTCAAAGCAGGTAGACTAGAAAAGGCTCAATGCCAGTGAGCTCCCCTATTGCATCTGTCCCTTTTTATTTATTTATGCACAGGGAATTGAACTCAGGGCCTCATGCATGCCAGGCAAGCACTGTACCACTAAGCTGCATCCTTATCTTTTTTCATTTCATTTTGAGACAGTCTTTGCTAAATTGCCCAAGTTGGCCTCCAACTTTCAATCCTCCTGCCTCAGCCTCCCGAGTAAATGGGATTTACAGATGTGTATCTCCATGCCTGTTTTGCATCTTCTTGTCTATAAAATGAAAGAGGGCTCTCCACACACACACACATATACACACTTTTGCTTATGTCACACTGACCAAAACTATGTCATACAACAACACTTAGCTGCCCCAAAGGTTGGGAAGGTGAGTATTTTGAGCTGTTATTGCCTCTATAGTGGGAAGGCAGCAAGGCAGAAAGAGATTGAGAAACCCTGTTAACAGTGAGCCAATGAACAATTTCTGCCATTGTGCCATGCAACATGGGGAATTTATCCTTGGCAGTGCTCTAAGACAAGCCATGTACTAAATGACTTTGCCATCCACAGATAACTGTCTTTGAGGCAGGCATTCGTCCAATATGATCAGATGTCAGTATAGCAGCTAAGAAGGGTGTGAAAGA
This sequence comes from Tamias sibiricus, assembly GCA_025594165.1. NCBI lineage: Eukaryota > Metazoa > Chordata > Mammalia > Rodentia > Sciuridae > Tamias > Tamias sibiricus. The sequence goes on along the minus strand of CM046666.1, from coordinate 122,398,127 downwards.
CAAGAATGGATAGTGCTCTATTTAGTACCAGCATAATATCCAAACATCTCTAAATTCTCATTGGCGACCCAATCATAGCTTAATAAACATAAATTTATACCTGCTTCAATCATACATCTATTTATAAGCTTATTTGTTCATCCATGTATTTATTCAGTCAATATAAATGGAATGATAGACACTTGTTTAGGTGCAAGGGATATAGTAGTAGAGAAAACAAGTTTATTTGCTAGAAGAGAGATACAAATGAAAAAAATTTATACATATGCACACATGTGCATATGCATATATTTATATAAATGCCTAGACATGAATTTCTAAACCTCAGATTAAGTCCCCTTTTATGTTCCTATAATCCTGTTGTCCTTGTTACTGATTACCACAATTTCAGTAATTAGTTGTGGAGAATATATTATATGAATACATGTGTTTGTGTGTGTATGTATGTATGTATGTGTGTTTAATTTCCAGTGATATCTCCAGATGGTAATAAGTGCTACAACAACAACAAAAATGAAGTTAAGGGGAATTGTGGAGGCAGGGGCATAGCTATGTGTGGGACAGCAAAAGCATTGGCTATAATTTATAGAATAATCTAGAAAATTCTGAACTAGTGCTTCAGTCACAAACTTTCAAGCTGTCTACTTTAAAGGGAAGCAGGCAGACACTTCAGCCCTAGAGAAAAGGGAAGGAAAACAGTGCCAGAGCTCAAACACACAGTATGTTCTGCACACCCAGTCTCTGTCCCCACCATATTTCTAATTTCTTAAATTATTTTACTTGGCCTACTAACTTCCTCTAAGCTATGTCAAAGAGTAGCCTTCAAAATGTAACCCTGCTTCAGTGTACTCTTGGTTTTGAAATGAACCCCTCACCTCAAATTTGTTTTCTTGGTTTTAAAAACTCACCAGAGGCTCGAGTGAAAACCAACATATATTTGGATGTTCTCTAGCCATCAGACCTTGGAAATTTACCAGGGAAGCTGTCACACTGTTCATTTGTTCCTTGTTAGCTATTCAAGATTTGTATATTGGATTTTTAATTATATGTATTGTATTCTCTCTCTCTCTCTCTCTCTCTGGTTGTTTTTTTTTTTTTTTTTTTTTTTTTTTTTTTAAGTACTGGGGATTGAACTTAGGGGTACTCAACCACTGGGCCACATATCCAGCCCTTTTTTGTATTTTATTAGAGACAGGGTCTTACTGAGTTGCTAAGTGCCTCGCCATTGCTGAGGCTGGCTTTGAACTCACAATCCTCTTGCCTCAGCCTCCCAAGTTCTGGGATTACAGGCATGCGCCACTGAGCCCAGCCTCCTACATCTCTTATTAGCCTGTGACCCTCACAACCCCATTTCCCAACTTTGGCAGACCACAGCATAATTGTAACTCTCTTCAGAAAGAATTTTCTTAAAACAGCCTAAATCCCGATTTATGCTTATTTAATCTCATTGTTTCCCTTGAGAATGAACAATTACCACATTTTCAGAACTTATTTATGCAATACCTGTCTCATGCTTAGCTCACTCAGTAGACTGTAAGCTCCATGAGGGCAGCAGCCACATCTGTCTTGTGCAAGTCTGTATCTCAGTACCTATCTGTGTCAGGCATAAATAGTAGCACTCAATAATATTTAGTGAATTAATAATAAGCATCTTTAACCTCCAAATAACTAGCACAGATCCTTGGAAGAATGTTTCCCAGTGGGTTCTGTGATTGTAAAGTTTTGCCAAAACCTTCCTTGGGAAATAGAAAAATTAGTCCCATCTCCTCCCTGCCACTGGAAGTGCTGCTAAGTAGACACCCTCAGCTGTTAAGTCTTCTTCAGGGTAAAGCTACAGTTAAAGATACAGAAGACCCAATTTGTGTTCTGTTCTGGAGGCAATTTACATTCAATGACTGATTAGTGTTGGGACTTATGGCCCAGCCCCTTATACCAATTCAGGACACCTCTGCAGGGCCACCCCAGCTTCAGAGCTTCCTGTGGGGTCTAAAACCCACATGTGTTGGGATGGCATCACAGATCAAGTTCTTTTCTGCTCTGCTTCCTCCACCTCTCATTCACAGGGGTTTATCCCAAAGCACCTCCTAACAAGTGCCTTGCACCTTGATCTCCACAGTCAGTCAGTGTCCATTCCTGGGTAACACAGCCTGTGATGGATACCACAAAAATATTTACAAACTGAATATTATGATTTATCTTACTCCATAAACTCCTAAACAGCAAAGATCGGTTATTTATCCTTCTGCCCTTGCAATGATTGGAAGGTGCCTTTTATACTGGACATCATAATAAACACAAAAAAGTAATATTTCCCCTAAATTAGTCTGGACTAAACTGAAATCTTTCTATTCAAAGTGTGGTCCTAGCACCAAGGACATTGGCATTCTACCTATGCACTGTCAGAAACCACACAACTTCAAGCCCCAACCTGTTCAGACCCACTGAATCTGAACATGCATTTTCACAGATCACCCTGGCTCACATGTACATTAAAGTTTCAGAAATACTTAGTTGAGGGATTTATTAATATAAATAAAATGATCTAGCTGATTAATTCCTCACTAATTTGAACAGTGTCTTCGTATGTTTTTTTTCTCTTGAAAGTTTTGCTTAAAGCTAGTGTTGTAGTGCATTCTTTCATTCAACCAATACTAATTGAATGTCAAGCAAAGATTTTAACTGAATGGAACTTACATTCTAAAAGGGAGAGAAAATAAATGTGGAAAAGGTGAAAAGTGTCATGAAAAAATAGAGTGGGGTAAAGAGGGTGAGAGAGTAGTTTGCAATATGTTTGCAAAAGATCACGATAAGTGTAGAACTGAAGCAGTAGGTAGACATATGCTTATGTGAGCTTGAGTGTTGCAATAAGAGCCAAGTGGCAGGAGTGAGAATAGGAGATGTAAACAAATAAATGTGATCAGAGAGATGAGGAGGCAGATCGCTCGATGACAGACTACTTAATAAATCACTACTTGACATTTCGAAGCTAAAAAGGTAATGAAGTTGTTTTTACTCCAAGAATAAAGTAGTTCTTGGTTAAGCCCATTCAAACTGGCTTGTGGAAGCTTGCACAAACCATATCATCAGCGAAGCCACAGAAACCTCAAACAAAACTGCCGGGATTGGAAAAGGTCTCTAAAGGATCTTTCTGTTCTAACATCTCAGGCTCTAAGACGCCTAGATGGCGACGTCTAATAGGGTAAAATAATAATCATCGTCAGACTGGGCAAAGGCAAAGTTCTGTAACCCCAAGACACTACACAAACAGGAAGAAGAATTGCGGAAGATGGGCGTCAAGCTGAAAGAAAGTGACCTTTGGCCAAGTTCCTCACGTATCCCTGGGCTAAGACCTGGAACACAGAGCGTTTCGCGCAAGGTTGGCTGCACAGGAGCCCGCCCCTCGGCGATCTAGTCCCGCCTTCCAGCCCACACCCAGGCCCGGGTCCCCGCCCCGCCAGGCTGTGCTGGCCCCGCCTCCCGCCGGACCGCCTTCGCAGGTTCTCCTAGTTGCGCCTGGCAACGCGTTCAGGGTCTTGGCCCCGCCCCTCAAAGCCCCGCCCCCGTCCAAGCCCCACGCCCCGCCTCTCTCCAGCAGGCCCTCGCAGGGTCTCCTAGTCCAAGCAAGGATTCCGGGTCAAGGCTTGAGCGCCGCCCCCTCTTAACCACACCCCATCTTGCCTCATTTCCGCATCCGCGCCCCGCCTCGCCTTCATGGCCCCGCCTCCTGCCTGCCTCTGAGTACTTACAGCGGAAGTGACAAAAGCCCGAGGCCCGAGGTGCAGCCCTGGGGCGGCCTGCAGTTGGTGTTGGCTGGACCCGGGTGCCGTCTTGACCAGCATGAATTTCCTCGTCCTCCTCATCCTTACGGTGCAGGCCGGGAGCAGGGCTGAGATGAGCATCGCGGATCAAGAGCAGTCCTCGGGTACTGTCGCTGCAGCTGAGCCGCTGCCGGGTGGAGCTGTAGGGGACACGGGAGGGCGGGAGCCGCCCCGGCCGGCCGGGAAGGTCAGCCTGGTCAGGCCGTCACCAGTTCTTCGCTGCAGCGCTTGCCCGCTACTCTCTACAGGGGTCCCCGGTTCCCGCGGTCCCGGGATCTACTGGTGGCCAGGCCCTAGGCTGGCAGCCGCGGGGGAGGCGACGCGGGGTCCCTGCGGTTTACACGCTTCATTTTAGCCTCTTTCATCCTTGCCAATACAACAAAACTCTCCTCCTTTTTTCTCCGATTCTTTTAGCCTGTTTTTCAACAAGTGATTTTCCGGGCCAGCAGTTGAGTTGACACGGCCACCGCTCATAGCTTATGTAACTTTATTCTCAGTGTGTGCCCCAACTCCTTATCGCCAGCTGAGATTTGTAATTGGTGGCAACTTGTCGGACTTCTAAGTGTGGAATGGTGGAATGTGTGCACTCATTAGCGGATTTGTCACATAGCTTAGGTCTCGGAGCATTTTGTTTCTGCCTGCTTATTGACATTTCCCAGGAGACAGGCCGAGGCTTACAGTAGTTGTAATTAAGAGCTCTAGTGAAATCCGTAAACCTTTTCAACCAGCACTCTGTGTCTCCAGTCTTCCAGTTAGTATCTTCTAGTTAGTATCTGCCTGGAAGACATAAGAAGGCCCAACCTCCTAACCCTGGTGAACTCAGAACCTAAGCCTTTGTATTATGACTTATTCCTTGAGTTCCTGTTAGGTGTGTGCCATTCATATCCAGCCCTCCTTTGGCTTGATTTTCAAAAGTCAAGCAAATAAATACTTAGACATTCCTTAGGACAGACATGGTGCAAGTTCTGGAAAGATAAAAATCTTAGTTATGCAGTTTGTCTTTTCAAAAATCATGATTTACCATTGTAGCAGTTATTAAAGGGTGGGCACCTCACATCTCATTTTTGCAACAACCCTACAAAGTAGGTGCTATTTGTATCTCCTTTTTATGGGTGAAGCACAGAGATCTGCCCAGCTGGCATAGAGATTGTCTTTACTTGCTTGGCTCCAGAGTCCAAGTTCTTATCCACTCTGTCTACTGTCATTACTAGGGCAAATTAGTCGTCCACGTGGGCAATTACAGTACATTGTGACAAGATCTCAAACTTATGTATTGGTTGTGGGAAAACATGATATGGTTACCAGGCTCTGTCCAGTGGAGTCAGTGACTTCACAGAGAAGGTGAGCCCAGCTTTAGAATTGGAGGTGCAGAGAGACCCGTGTGTGCATAGGCAGAGGTGTGAAACAGTGGAACAATAAGCATTTTATCATAGACTCTGTGTGAAGATCCAAGGGGAGACAGGATAGGTGGGCTTGTCATGTATAACAGCAAGGGATAGAAATGTAGCTTTGGCTGACTAGCAAAAAGAAGAATTTGTTGGCTCAGAGAATCCAAGCAAGAATTGAACAGAAAATTAGAGATGCCAACTGGGCCTTAGGAAACTAGAAACTCAAACTGCTTGAACTTGCCATTAATTATTTCTTGGCAGAAATCATGGATGCTGATACTGATGGCTTTTGGGTTTTAAAATCTTGCAGCCTCTTCCATCCTAACAAAATCCCAGGGGAAGGCTTTGATTTGCCCAGCTTGGTGAGGTGCCTGCTCATGTGGGAAAGACATTGTGAAAGTGGGTGGGACCAGGGAGTTCTCAGAATAAGAGGCTTGGTGTTCTTGAAAGAAGTACAGGTGCTGAGCCAAAAAAAATAATACATGCCTACTATTCCTGGATGAAGTCAGTGGGAAGCCACTGATTATTTTACAAAAGGGGATGATTTTTATGCAGGATTAGATTTGCCAGTTAGACAGGCCAGTCATCTTATAAAATAGTTTGAGGGTAGGTACAAGAAAGGAGGCCCATTAGGAGGCTGCTGCTTAAGTCTGGGGAAGAGTCAATGAGAAATGATGATGTAAATGGAGAATAGAGGACAGTTGGAGGTAGCATTAAGGCAGAGTCAGTAGGACTTTTGACTGACTAGGCAGAGAGGTGGATGACTCAGATTCCTGACTGGGACAGAGCATTAAACCAAGTGCCATTCCTGACTGGGACAGAGCATTAAACCAAGTGGGGCCCCTCGTGACTGCAAAATTTGCACATCTTCAGAGTCTGCTGTGGGAGTGCATTGCCTTCCTGCCTCCCCTGCGAAGATCTGCAGCCTTCTGTACTCTAGAATTTCATGAACACAAGGGTTGGTGAGTGCCCCCACCCCAGACAACCCTTGCCGTTTTGTAGTGCATTGTCAGTAAATGTCTTCAGATTTTCCAGTGCATTTCTCTAAATTTTATTGTGTTTCCTGTGCTTTTAAAAGTTATTTTAAAATGCAAAATCTCCAGAGCACAGGAGGAAAACCCACAGTGACCTCTGCTTCTGGTTCTTGATTAATTTCTTGGCTTGCCAGTATCCATATTTGTTCTGCAGTCCACATGTAACTCTTATTGTTGCTGGACTTAACTGTACAGAGTTGAAAGTTCATCTTAGATAAGGGGACCTGGTGTGAACAGGGAAATAGGTAGGAGATTATAGTGATCATAGTCTTTGAGAAATCCACATGTTTGGGAATGTATTTTATTACAGTCATAGGCATTAATTAATATTTCTTAAATGCAAATAAAATACAGGTGTGCCCCTAATAATTAATAGTGTTTCTTTCTTCATGCACATTTACATATAAAAGTAATAGATTTTAAGTGAATCAGAGTCTGCTAGTGGCTGTCTTTTGGGTACTGCTTAAAGAGCCACCCTCTATTTTATCAGCTATGTTTCTACTTTTGTCTGATTTTAGAGTAATATTCTGTGTAGTGTTCCAGTTTCTCATTATTTTCTTCAGATTCTATTCTTCAGATTCTATTTTTCCTAGATTTTTCAGAGATTCAAAGTACTAACATAATACATTTTAGTTATTTATTAAATAAGGTATTACATTTTCTTTTTCATTTTATTCAGATTCATGATTCATCGACTTTGAAGGATAAACACATTTTGGTCCTCTATAAAGGAAAACCTAAAGAATAAAAGAGAAAAATAATTTTAAAGAGCCATCTTACAGAATTTGGCAGCACACAGCAATAATGTAATTATTTTACAAATAAGTTAAATAATTAATGGTTTCATTTAAAATGGACAAAGAATCAGAATAAGATTTGAACCAGAATGAAATGTATTCCTGACTGAAAGGAGTTGGTTTATTTGTGATGATCTTATTAATGAGATGTCTTTTAAATATCCCAATACTTAGTAATCAGAATCCTACCTATCCATTTCAGTCTTATTCATTCTGTAGAAATAATTTATTATAATACATTGTTCAAGTGTTGGAGTGGCCATGATTTAATTGTGACAGTGGAATAAAACCAAGCAACATTACTTGAAATAAATACTTTTGAAGTCATCAGAAAATAATCTACTCAATTCCTCTTTATATATGGAGGCTGTTTGTTTCTTATCTTACTAGATAATCACAAGGATGTTTAATAAAAATGAACAAAACCAGGCTGGGATTGTAGCTCAGTGGTAGAGCACTCACCTAACACATGTGAGGCACTGGGTTCTATTCCCAGCACCACATAAAGATAAATAAATAAAGGTATTGTATCCATCTACAAAAAATTTTTTTGAAAATGAGCAAAACCTTTCATGTTTTCAAGTCTTTTTAAAACTTCTCTAAGCCTCTGTTTTTTTCATTGATAAGATTTGTGTCATAATATTACATCCCTCATAGGATGGTTGTGGGGATTATATGAGCAAATACAGAGAAAAGTTGAGCACTTGGTATGTCCTTTAGTGAATGTTTACTATATATAGGCAATTGTCATTTGATATTGTACATCATTATTTTAACAAACATTTTAAAATATTAAATTGTGTTAGTTACATATGAGAAACTGTATTGGCTTTTAAAAACAAGCTCATCCAGATCAATTTGAGACATCAAAAATATGTGCTCAGCAGCTCATTCTTCCACCTTTTTCCTGGTTATCATAGGCTGAAAGGCCTATTTGTATTTTCAGTTTCTCAACATGGAACAAACTCGTCCAAAATTAGTCTTCAGAAATGACCTCCCTCATCGACTAGATTGTTCTATCCAGTCTGAATTCATGCTAGGCCAAACCCAGCTAGATGAAATTGGATCAACAGGAAAAATACTAAGCTAGTTACAGTGGCACTTGCTGGTGGTCTCGGCTACTCTGGAGGCTGAGGCAAGATGATCACTTGAACTTAAGATTTGGGACCAGTCCAGGCAACACAGTGAGACCTAGTCTCTTCAAACAGACAAACAAAAAAGAAGAAACAAACAAGAACAAAATCCTGGATTTTAGGCCAGAAAGTTAGCAGGTATTTACTGGATAAGCCCTAACTTGGTGTTTGGGTGAAAAATAGGTGAAAGGAGGGAAGGGCTAACTAATTACAAGTTCATTGTGAACAACTATTTAATGTGCACAGTTTGAGAGAGACAGAAATGAGAGGAAGAAAAGTATTTTATCGACATCTGTTACATCACTCTAGGCTCTACATTTTAAATGAGTGTGTGATAAACCAGAACAGGACTTGAAGTCCAAGAGAAGAGAAGACTTCTGGAATGATGGGGATCCTGACCCAGCTGAGGAGCTAGTATGTAGAAGGTCACTGAGCCCTTAGTTCTGCCACTGTCTTTCTCTGAAGGTACAAGATAATAATGGAAGTAGAAAGTGGTCTGTTTTTCCATTAGTTTCACAAAGTGGTCAATATATGATTGTTTCCAAAGCCCAAAAATGTGGAAATGTTTCAAATAAAAAACTTTTATGAACACTTGATACATCATGTGCAAAAATTCCCAAAATGTCCTTATTCAGCCTAAATCCAGGGGATGCCTCTCCTTACTAAGATAAAAGTTAGAAGCTGGGCGCAGTGGTGCACACCTGTAATCCCAGCACTTGGGAGGCTGAGGCAGGAGGATCAAGAGTTCAAAGCCAGCCTCAGCAATAGCGAGGCACTTAGCAACTCAGTGAGACCCTGTCTCTAATAAAATACAAAAAAGGGCTGGGGATGTGGCCCAGTGGTCCAGTGCCCCTGAGTTCAATCCCCAGTACCAAAAAAAAAAAAAAAAAAAAAAAAAAAAAAAAAAAGTTAGAAAACATGAAGAAAAATAGCCATCATATAAGCACTGTGAAGCCATGAGGAAGTAGATCATAGCTATAAATATTTTTCTGACAAAAATAACAAAAACCTTTATTTGATATGTTGCACTTATCCAATCTGAGTTTCTTATGCCACTTCTAAGTTTGCAGTACAAAAGAAACCCTTCTGAAAAATACCCATAGCACTTTGTCTTTAACTAGGAAGTTGTGAGATTTTGCTCTAAGAGATGTTTGTTCACTCAGAGAAATGCCCAGATGTAATATGGAGGATTTGTTTTTGAAGTATAGTTATTAGATGACTTAGAATCCAAACAAATCCATTGAATTACTGGCCCCTTTACTGGCTTCTCAATTTGTTCTTCCCATGGAGAGGTTAGTAAGCAGATTGTCAATGATGTCTACAGCGTCTGTGACTCCATTTCTGGTGGATATATGCTCCTTTCTACTCACATTATACACTAGTGTGTCAGAGTGGGTAATGAACTCTGTAGGTGGTCCCTCTTTCGAAAAAGCTTGGCTGCTTTTGGCAGTTATAGGGTGGAGCACAGGTAGCAGCAGCCTTTATTCCTATCACCTGTCCACACAAGGGAAACTGCTCTTGTCCTCAAACTAATCTGTTAGGTATCTGTACTCTGCCACCCCCACTACCCTACATTGACCAGCAATTATTGCAGAGCTGTTCTGGCTGCTATTTTTTGGTCTTTTGTGACATTCTTATTGCTCCATCAGTGACTCTATCACTCCTGATCTTCACCAGTCTTATCTGTCCTCTCACTTGTTCGCTTTTCATATCCTGTCTCTTCTGGCTTATCAACTTTCCCAGAAAACAGTTGGTTCTAACCAGAGCTCCTTTCCCCCCCTACATTGTAATTAAAGTGAAATGAAAACCTGATGCTTCTCTACTGTGATTGCTTTTGTTTAGTCCTCAGCTTTGAGTTCTTGAGGGGTTTGTGGAATTAGATGTTAAAATGGCTCAAGTTTATCTGAATAGTATTATAGACAGCATGCCAAATAAGTCTGAGCCCATTTCTGAAAGCAGTGAGTTATGCAAAATTATCACAATTATCTGTGTATTTTCAAGAAAATGGTAAAATCTAAGATTATTTTATTTTACTTCATGAAATCATTCTAGCAGAATCTTTCCTGAAACTCCATAGATAATAATACTCTTTTCCTTTCTCTCTATTTTTATTTAATCAATGTAAGCATGTTATGAATAAAAGTATTTAATAAGCCTTAATTATTTTAATCTGAACATTCAGCAACTTAAACATTACAAAATTATGAAACTTGACAAGAAAACTACTCATGTCTGTTATGTGATTTTGGCAAAGACAACAAAGGCGATGTCTAATAACCACATGATTTCTCTTCTGGTAGCATTAAAACCACAGGTTACATCTTTTGATCTAAATATTCAGAAGCTTCTCTTCTAGTAGTAATTTCTGTCTGTTTTAATCCACTGAAACTTCTTCCTCCTACCACCTGTTCATCTTGATTGCTTTCAAATCTATGTGAAGTCCTAGTCTAACCATGTTTGAATTTTACTTAAATTAGAGGAAACATAGTTTGATTCACATTAAAAACTAATCTAATGCTGCACAAGTCTACTGTTAGTGTTTTTATAATGTATTATTCAGTCACCCCCTCCTAAATACAAATGTACTTTGACATTTTAAAGTATTATGATTGATTTCTATGTGTCTTTTCCTCAAAACAGGAATTTCAGCTTGAATATATACAGTTTTAAAGTCATTTCTATTGGGAATAATTTAAAAGGGGGATTTAAAAGGAAACAAAAGAATTGTTGGAAAGTCGAGGAAGGAGATCCTAGTTATGTAGTGACAGAAAGCTCAGCTATTCTTGCCTTCAGTAACATGGAAAGTAGAAAATGTGCCTGATGAGCTGTGTGATCTGGCTCAGGAGGATTCCAGGCAGAGTATTGACAGTGTCATCTAGTTTGTTCTTGCTTCCTACTTAAGGTGGGATCCTGAACAGATTAATTGTTGAAAGGACTAGTAAAATGAAACCAGGACCCGATGGTTTGAAAATTATCAGCTGCTTAAGAGGCAAAAGATGATGAAATTTCTTAATGGCTTCTGAAAGAAGTTCAGAGTCATTACGTATTTTCTTAACATCTTTCTTATCTAGTTAAAACATAATTTTTGTATGATATTTGATGCCAATGTTGACTTGATCAGAGGAAGGGAGATTGACTTTTATTTCTACCAAAACCATGGATTATAAACAGACCAGGAAATTGAGGTGCAAATCTAAGGACAAAATCTTCTTAAAGAAGCCTGGGAATTCCCTGCTATATATAGCCATGGGCACTCTACCAAAACCAAAAGAGAGGAGCCAGGGCTAAATATGGCAAGAACAATGCTTTTGGGCTTGCCTACAAGGAAGTTGCTTAGAGACCAAAATTGATAGGTGCCAACAGCCATCAGTAGGTCATCAGGAAGCATAAGTCAACATTTTGTAGGTGTCTGGTTACTGACCATAGAAAGGTCAAGTTAGGAGTTCAGTGCATTTAAATCTGTGAGATAACTCCCCACCCCAATTATGGCTTCACAATCTCAACCTTTTAGCACAAATTGTTAGACTACAGTGGTAAATAATTTGGAAGTTAGATATTTTGACAGTAGCCAAATCTATTATTGGGGAGCATGATATATACAGTATTGGTGTAATACTATAAAGCATTCTATTTTTAAATTAGTTTTTCTTCCTAAATTAAAAATAAGCACTTAAATTATAAACTTAAAGCGGGGTTTCTCAGCTTTTGCACTACTGGCCTTTTGAGCTGGATTATTTGTTGCTATGGTGAACTGCCTTGTGCATTGTGGGGTATTTAGCAGCATCTTTGGCTTCTACCCTCTATATCCAATAGTATCCCCCACTGCCCGATCCCTTCATGTTCTAAGAACCAAAAATGTCTGTAGACATTGCCTGGGGCTCCCTGGTGGACAAAATCACATCCTGCTGAGAATCACTACTATTAAGGGAAAAATTATCAGAAAAAGAAAAAAAAAGCATTAGAATATAATTGGCAATAGGCATGGATTGTTTACTTAAATGACTGTTGATTCATGTTGTGTACTGAAAAAATAATACATGTGTTAAGTAATTGTAAATTAAACAATTTCAGCTTCAGTATTGGAATTTTTATTTTACTAAAAATATAGTAGGTATTTCCTTGAACAGTAAGCAAATACCTTATGAATATAAAACTAATAATTCTTTTGATATATGAGGAAATCTGAAACAACTGTTTAGTAGTATAACCAGGAAACAATCTGGGTTTTTTAATATCTGACCCAGTGAGTACTTTTTTCTTTAATTAGAGTATTTCCAAGTGAACATCATTACCATCCAGGGTCCCTTGAAAAAATCCAAACTCAAACTCTCAAAATTTTTGATAACATGTTTGGAAACTGCTACACCTGGCTTTATTGCCATTTACTTATTTAATTTTATAAGTATTCATGTTTAATAGCATTTCCCAGCTAGGTAGGATGGAATTACCTTCACTTTGGGTCACATCACTAAATTTGTCTGTTTTAGTCAACCCTTTCACTGCTGTGACTGAAAAATCTGACGACAAATTTAGAGGAAAAAAAGTTTATTTGGGGGCTCATGCTTTCAAAGGCCTCAGTCCATAGACAGTGGCTCCATTCCTCTGGGCTTGAGGTGAGGCAGAACATCATGGCCAAAGAGTTGGTGGAGGGAAGTGGCTCAAGACATCACTATCAGGAAGTAGCAAGAGAGCGCTCCATTCACCAGATATAAAATATATACCCCAAAGGCATAACCCCAATGATGACCCACCTTCTCTAGCCACATTCTACCTAGCTACAGTTAGTGTCCAATTAATCCCTATCAGGGGATTAATTCACTGTTTGGGTCAAGGTTCTTGTAACCCAATTATTTTACCTCTAAACTTTTTTGCATTGTTTTACACAGGAGCTTTTGGGGAATGCCTAATATCTAAACCTTTATGTCCATCTACCTTTTCTCCCATGTGACTCAAATCTTGCCAAAAATATCTTTTCTAAAATGGCTTAAAAGAATGAAGGCAAAAAGAAATGCTGGGTGTGTTTTGTTAAAAGCCCTTCACACCCAGAAAGCAAATGTTGATGGAACTGGTATGATGGCCCAGTGGTTCTTTCAATCGTTTGGCTCTTGTGTTATAGAAAAGGTATTAAAAAGCATAAGAGTACTGGATGTAGGGTTGAGAACCTGGTGGCATTTTAGAATGAATCCATGGTATCAAATGACAAAAATTCTAGTGATTAAATGCAATAAGGATTATCATGACAATAATCAGTGCATTTATTTATAAAATGTCCTAAAATGTTATGGAAATATATTACCTTATACCATATATGTGTTTTCCTTATATCACAATGGTTTTTCCACAATTTAAAATGAAGTAGAACTCTTCTGTACATTTTTCAATAAAAATAATTTCCAAAATTTACTCAAGTGAGATATATGTATCCTAGTTATTTCAGTTTTTCACCAAATGTGCATATTTGACAAACATTACATCTTACAATAAGGATTTCTAATGATAATGTTAGTTTCTTACTGTTGTCCATTTAACTTTTTGAATATCTTACAGTGCCTACACCAACCAATGTAACAGTTACGACCTATGATATGAACCCTGTTATGCATTGGGATTACCAGATCATGCCACAGACCCCTGTTTTCACAGTACAGGTGAAAAACTACGAGTGAGTGTTGCTCTTATCCTTTTTATTCAAGTCTTTGTACATTCTGTCACTTTCTGTGTTCTCCTAAACATTATCATTCCTTCCTATCTGGGAAAACTTCTTAAACTGCTTGTAGATGTACAGAAGTGCTAAGGATGCAAATTATTTCTCTGTTGAATACATCCTGACTCTTGCTTTTCCTTCCTGTCAATATTGAAGTACAGAAATAAAGCTAACTAACTTCTGAGATTTTTTTTTCTCTCTGGTATCTCAATAAAACAAAGAGTATTGTTAATAAAGCACAGCTAAATTTATTGTGATTATTGGAAGCAAGGGAGAACACCACCTTGACAGTATTTTAATGGTATTGTCTCAGAATAAATAGTTACAGTTCACCTGGTCCCAAATTGGAAGAACCACTTCAGTGTGGATTAGTCTTCATTTTTTCCCTCATGATCTGAGGTTGAACATCTGACACCTGTCAAAGGCTAAGTTTGTATCCACTGTGCAGGACACTCCTTAACAGTGATATGTGACTTCATCATTTGACTAAGGAGTTAGCCCTCAGATTTATCCATTGCACAAGTTCTTTTAAGTAAATAGTCTATGGGGAGAAATTTTATGAGGACATAAATATCCTGTTCCACATAAACCCACAAATATTTTAACACCAGTTGATTATATCTGTTATTTCTGTGATGGATGCAAAACTCATAATTTTTTCAAGATTTACTGATTCCATGTACACTAGATTGACAAAAATTCAAAAGTTTCAAAGCACTTTGAAGACTGGAGAATACTCTTACACATTACTGACATGAATGCAAGCTGGCCCTCTGGGAAGAATTTGGCAGTATTTTACAAAACTTTGTTTTATTTATTTTTTTTTTCTGGCCCTGGGTATCGAACCCAGAGCCTCATATATGCTAGGCAAGTACTGTACCTCCAAGCTTCAGCCCCATGCCCCATGTGTCTGCTTTTTGATCTGATGATCCTACATTAGGACCTTACCTTTAAAATAAACTTAAAAGAATATAGCTTAAAGATATCACTCATATATAGGAGATTATCGTATATCTGACCATTCATCAAAACATGGAATGCTGTGTAGCTTTAAATGAAAATATGAAGAAAATTTCTATCAACTTACATATAGTGATTTCCAGGCTACATCGAAATGAAAAAGAAATTAATTTCATAAAGTATATATAGTTTACTCCTTTTGGGTTAAAGAAAATGAAAATAAATATTTTGTAGGTACTAATTTTGATCTTTAAAAAAAATAGGAACTGAAAATCTGAAGCCAGTGAAATTGACTACCAGGAGGGGGACAGTAACGATGACATGGAAATGGGCAGGAAAAAACTTTCATCTGTTTCTTCATTGGAGAAATGTTGACTCCAGGGTTAAGCCAGGGAAAGTCTAAAATAACTAGAAAATCTTCTTGTGACAGAAGGATTTCTTTTGAAAATATTGGGGATGTTTCCAAAGGATCCAGGAGCCACCTTGAATAGTTTCTCATGACCCAAAGGTGGGACTGTTTGAGCTGCAATATGAATAAGAACATAATATACTGAAATTGGAAAGGAACCCCATGTTTATATTGTTCTTAAAAATAGTAGTAGTGAAGCCGGGCTTGGAGGCACACACCTGTAATCCTAGCACTTGGGAGGCTGAGGCAGGAGGATCATGAGTTCAAAGCCAGCCTCAGCAATGGCAAGGCACTTAGCAACTCAGTGAGACCCTGTCTCTAATAAAATACAAAAAAAGGGCTGGGGATGTGGCCCAGGGGTCGAGTGACCCTGAGTTCAATGCCCGGTACCAAAAAAAAAAAAAAAAAAAAAAAAATAGTAGTAGTGAAGAATATGAAGAGCTCTTGTATGGACAATAACTTACAAGATTTTAAAATATAATAAATGAAGCTAATAGTTATGGTGTCATCTTACTTCCTTTGGTGTATGTATTTGTCACTAGAAAGGCATACATTTGGAAAAAAAATTGATTACTGTTAAGAGGCTTTGTAATGTGCTCGATTTTGTAATTGAGTCACTTGTAGGTATCTACATCATTAGCATCTAGAGTTGAGTAAAAAGCAGATTTTAAAAACCTAGATGTGTCATGTTGTTTGTATAGTTCTTGTACTTTGAATGGATCCTCTTCATTATAAAGGAATTTCTAGTACATGTTGACTATCTCTTATGTCAAGTGCTTGGAATCAGAAGTATTTTATATTTCTGATTTTTTTTTTTTAGATTTTTGGAGTATTTGTATGTACGTAATTACATATCTTGGGAAAGGGACCCAAGTCTAAACATGAAATTTGTCAGTATTTCATATACACCTTGTATACACAGCCTGAAGCTAAAGAGAAGTTTGGATAAGATAACTTCTTGCCTGAGATTGATTGATATAATGTTTTAAATAATATTATTCATGAAACAAAGTTTCATGGTATGGAATTTTCCTCTTATGGCATCAAGTTGGCACTCAAAAAGTTTTGGATTTGGGAGCATTTTAGAGTTTGGATTTTTTGGATTAAGGATGCTGGACATATATTTCTAACCAAAGAGTAGAGGCTTCCTACTTTAGTTTTTCTGTCCTGTTCTAATGCTGTCCTATTCTATAAACTCCTACTAGCTCTGTGCTGTAAATGAAAAGCAGAACACAGAGATGGTTTAAGTTTCTGTGATAATAATAAAAACTACCTTTGTGTTTCTTTATTCCTTGTCATTTTAGAAAGGATGAATGGATTGATGCCTGCACCAATATCTCTCAGCATTATTGTGAAGTCTCTGAACAAGTTCGTGATCTATCTGTTTCTTTCTGGGTCAGAGTTAAAGCTAGGGTTGGACAAAAAGAATCTGTCTATGTCGAGTCAAAAGAAATTATTTTGTGCCAACAAGGTGAGTAGAATGTATGCTTGTGTAAATTTGAAAGTACTCACACATCTTCAATGTATGTTTGCCTTTATTAGTAGTTGCTAAAAATGATCACAGTGCCAGGGAAACACTTGGAGGAATTCAGAGAATCAATAACATCCCTTTCTCCCAAGCCCCACAAAATAGGGCTGAGACAGCCATCACTTTGCTGCTTCAAAACCGTTAATTTCTGCTCCCTACATTTCTGGATCAGTGCTGTCTGGCTGCACTCTGCACCAATTCCCTGCCCTGCCCCCCCCCCCCATCTTCTCTGTAATTCATTTCAAATTTACATTCCCTGAGGACTTTGGCATGTGGCTCTCATTCTTCCTAGCCACCTTAATGCCTATGGGAATTTAAATCCTAACCTAATACTTTAAAAATTTTAAGACTTAATCTCTCTAACCACCCCATGATTTTCACTCTTCCAGTATCCTGTTCCCATAAGATGTGTGATCTTTGCTGTCAACCCAAACTCCAGAATCTTCAGTGCCATTTCCTATTTTCTGACTACAACATCCCACCTTGCCAATTGTATTCTCACTCCTGGGTAAAAGGAGCCTGAGTCACTTGGCTCTTCCCTAGTGTGCTCATCCTTTGGTTCCTTTTCCTCTACCTTCACTTCTTTCCTGTTCAGCTCCTGTGCTTGCTTATCTCCACCACTGCCTGCCAGTGCTCTCCACTGCTTTGATTCTGCTTCTGTTTCTCCAATTGTGCTTCTTTGGGCTCTTCCACAGGCACTTCCTTTGCTTGCTCTTTGAATATTAAGTTCTCCTGAGTTCGTGCCTTTTCCATCTGATACATACCATCTGTATGTTAGATTTTTCAAGGGCCTACTATGTGTCATTAAGTACGCCATGCCCTGAGATACACTGGTGTAAAACCAGACTTGGCTGGCACATAGTAGGTACACAGTTAGTATGTGAAGTGTATTCACCAACCAAGTCCCAAACATCAAAGACACAGGGAATATTTGCTAAGTAGTTAAATGTCTAGTTCTGATTTTCACAATGAATCATTATTAGCAAACTTTTGTAGAACCTTCCTAGAGCCTTCATGCTACATACTTGTGGATGTTAAAGAGAGTTTTGTGGGGAAAGATAACTCAAATTCCTTTTTAGAAACCAGATTTCTTAATTTACAGAAATAAAGGAAAACTTTTTTGTACTTAATAGAGCCTCTATTATGGCAAGGTTTTGTTTTGTTTGTTTGTTTTAAACCAACTTTTATGACCAATTGTATTTCTCTAGGGCTAGAAGTAAAATTGGTACTTATATACTTTGTATACAAACAGTTGTATGTAAAAAGATGCTATATATGTGCATTATGAATTGTAATACATACTACTATTATAAATAAAAAAAGAAAAAAAAACTGATAAAGAGAAGTTTGCCTGAGATTTATTAAATATTTCTCATGAAGGATATTTGGAATATCTTCTAGATCTTTGTGGAGTAGTTTGAATGTGATCCTACTTTAGAAAAAGAAAAAAAGAAGAGTAGGTTGGTTGACTGATTTTGATAATTTTGAAATGTACCATGAAGTTCCTCGTCTAGTAGTAATTATGTTTTCCCTCTCTCCTCCAGGAAAGATTGAACCACCTAAACTAGATGTCAGAAGGAAGGAAAACCAAATCGTTATTGACATATTTCACCCTTTAATTATTATAAAGGGAAAGTGGGTGACTTTATATGATGATGAAAATCCTTGTTACCCATTTGAGTACTTTGTACATGTAAAAATTAATAGAAGTGAGGTATGTGTTTCTATTTCATCTTTTCAAAATGAAAATTATTCTGTAGCTAGCACAACTCATTTTTTTATACAATATAATGAAAGTGGAATTTCAGCCAAGACTCATAAACCATAGATTTGGGTAAGGGGTGAAGAAAAAAAAAAAAATATATATATATATATATATATATATATATATATATATATATATATATATGTATATAAATGAATGCTATTAAAAAGAAGTAGTATGGAGTTAATCACTAACACTGACCAGATGTGTACATTTAAGTTTTCTCTGCCCCATTTAGACACGTGGCCCTAATCTAGAATTTTACTCTTAACCTTTATTTCCCTATTGGTAACATAAGGATTTCTTTCTTTCTTTTTTTTTTTTTTTTTTTTTTACTGGGAATTGATTCCAAGGTGCTTTACCACTGATCTAATCTCCAGATCTGGTCCTTTTTATTTTGAGACAGAGTCTTGCTAAGTCACTGAGGCCATCTTGGAACTTGAATCCTCTTGTCTCAGCCTTTTGAGTTGCTAGAATTATAGATGTGTGCCGCTGAGCCCTGCAGGATCATTTAAATTTTTTTGAAAGAAAAGTTAATAGTACAACTGTGAGGACATAATTACATTATTTTGACAGCCCATCCCTATGGCCTTGTTGGTTGCAGTCCCCATACCTCCTTTAGGTTTGGTTTTTCTTTCTGCCTACAGCTTTCCTCAGCAGACATTCCACATTCCCACATCACTAATTTCCTGGGGTCTCCATTGCTGCTTTGACTTTACTCTCACAGCTTTATGAATCATACTTTCAGGAGCTTCCTACAGGAATTCCAAACCTGATACACATTGCCTGACTTACAAATCTCAGTGAAAGACTACATGACTCTGTAACTCTTGAATTTTACATTCCCAAAACCAGCACCATGTGGACGAAGCTAAGGTCTGCAACCAGTAGGAGCAGTAACCAGGCACCGCTGGACCATGGCTACGGTGGCCTATGAGTCCCTGGGTGTCTGAACAATATGAAAAGAATTCTAGGGGTACAACTTCCTGGGGGCCCTGTAGGATATGATCAGGACATCCCAGCGCTCCTTTCTCAAAGCAAAGACTTTCAAAACACCTTCAAAAAGTTTTCACTTTTATACCCTTGAGCCTGAGATACTTTCAAGGTTTCTTCTGTATTATCTCTGTGCAAAGTACTTGGCTTCTCTTCAGTGGTGCTAATTTCCTACAACAACAGCATCTTCCTGGTTCCCAAAAAATGTGCTTTTTTGGCTAAACTGCAAATTTTTCCAATCTTTCTGCTGTTTTTTGCTCCTGATTCTCATTGTAAACCTACCTAAAGGCAACCAGAAAAACCCAGGCCACTGCCTGAATGCTTTGCTGCCTTGAAATTTCCTCCACCATATTAATGAGACCATCATCTTTAAATTCAGCCTTACCCAGTATCAGCACATGGTCAAATGTAGACAGACTGTAACATGAATGGCCTCTAATCCATTTCCCAGTCGAGCCCTCATTTTGGCTTGAAACCTTAAGAGCAATTTCTCTGTCAGCATTCTGTCAACAATCTTGTCTTCTGAGCTCATCCCAGAATTGTCCATTAAGCTCTTCTTACAACATTCTAAGGCTTCTCTATCCTGCATCTTCAAACTTTCCCAAATTAGGCTATTGAACCATATGGTCAGGTCTGGTCACAGTAACATCCCTACTCTCGGTACCAATTTTCTGTGGTAGTCAGCTTTGCACCATCTTGACAAATACCTGAGAAAAACAACTTAAAGGAGGAAAGATTTATTATGACTCATGGTTTGAAAGATTTCTGTTCATGGTTGGCTGGCTTGGTTGCTTTTTTATACCTATAGCAAGGCAGAAACATCATGGTGCAAGGGCAAAAGGGTGGAGAAAAGCTGTTCACTTATGGCAGCCAGGAAGCAGAAGGAGAAAGAAAGGGGCCAGAGACAAGAAATGCTCTTCTAGGTCATGCCCCCAGTGACCTGTTTCCTCTACCTAGGCCCCACCTCCTAAATTCCTACCACCTCTCATTAATGTCATGAAATTATTAACACATCAATGGATTAATCCACTGATTAAGTCAGGATCCTCATGATCCAGTCACCCCTTCCCAAGAGCCCAACCTCTGAGCATTGCTTCACTAGGGACCAAGCCTTCAACACATGAGCTTTTGGGGGACATTCCAGATCCAAACTGTAATAGTCACCACGGTCCTACTTACATTAGTCAGCTTCATATTAGTACAGCAAAATACCAGAGACAGCTAACTTGTAAAGAAAAAGTTCCCAGTTTTAGAGGTTCAAAGGTATGCATCAGCTTAGTTCTGATGAAGGCAGCAGATGGCAGCACATCACAGTGGTAGCACACGTAGAAGCGAACTAGTGATTACATGATTGCATCTCTTCTTTTCTCTTTCCCCTCCTTTTTTTTTGGGGGGGGGGTAACTTTGGAGATTGAACACAGGGCATCCCATCTCCTAGGCAAGTACTATATGACTTAGCTACATCCACAGCCTAAATGATTATATCTCACACCACAGCAGAGAGAGGAGGGACTGGGGTCTCTCAACCCCTTTCAAGGATATGCCCCAGTGACCTAATGACCTCCCATAAGGCCTCATCTCTTAAAGGTCCACAGTACTTCCTAATACCACCACCCCAGAAACCAGTCCCTACCTTGTGGGGGACACTTAGCCAAACCACAGCACTACCTTTACGTCTTCAGGCCCAAGCACAGGTGGTCCACTTACTGCTGGAATGAAAGAGGAACTAGGAGGGATTGCTTCAGTCATTTCTGTGTATCATTGCCCATAGATCCCACAGCCTTCATACAGCACCCTTATTATGCTTCCTAAAAATGCTGTTCTCCCTCAACAAGCTAAGTTCCTAACACTCGAGCAATGGGACAAATGAACATCTGTTGGTTTAACAACTAATAATGAACATTCCTGCTCAAGTTTTTAAACTTACTGTTCTGTAAAGAACATTTTAACAGATGCACATTATCATGCTGTATTTGAAGTGACAAATTGACTTTTTATTTGATATGAATACTATTTTCAGACATATTTAGTATTTGTCATCTATGTATTTTCTTTAGGTGTTTGACCAAGATAACCGTGGTGATTTTTTGCATCTTCATTGTACTTTTTTCCCATATAGAATATACATACAGAACGTGTACAGATAGAAAATGATTGTGATGAGACGCTGTGCCAATGGAGTATTCCTGTGTCTTCACTGGATTCTGAGTACTGCTTTTTAGCAGAAATCTCAAACACATGGGGATTTACGACGGAAAAGTCCAAAGAAGTTTGTATACCCATTTTCAATAACACCAAAACTGGTAAGTTTTTGCCATTTTTTTCTAAATAGAGAGGGTGATAACTAAAATACAGTCATGTGAAAAAAGATAAATTTATTTGCAACTTCAGCATATCTCTTTTCTTTTAAAGACATTTAATAATTCCTCAGAGAAGCTCAAAATCAAAAGTAAAACAGTTTCTCGGGCATTAAAATATGCAGAGTAACTAATTTGGAAAGCCATGAGATGGCCTTTTGACCCAAGAAAGAAAAATTATAAAATATGTGTAAAATTATATACATAAATATCGACATTTCAAATGTTCATCATGGATAACTAACAAAGTATAAAAAGCTAGAAGAAAACACAATTATCTATAGTCCTGTCATCCAAAAAGATACCCCATTGTTCACATCCTGTTATTCTTTGTAGCCATGATTATACTGCATAGTATATATAATTTTTTGTACTGACTTAACCATATATTTTAAAAATTTTTATTTCATTTCACATATTTCCTTAACATTTCATAATGCCTACAGAGTATTTCATCATATAGTATATTATTTTCATTTACTGTTCCTTAATTTTGAGTCCTTTAAGATTATTTACAGGTTTTTACTATGATAAATCATGCTTTGGTAAATGCCTTTATATATTTTCCTGTTGTTAGGGTATTTTTTATGATGTATTTCATAGGCTTAACAGTGTAGTAAAATTTTATAATACAAATGTCTTTTTCTTTTTTAACAAAAAACTCAGTATAATTTTTCATGGAAAAAAATGAAAAGCAGTTGAAAAGGAGGAAAATGTTTCAGTATAGCAAAGTATTAATAATACTTTCAATACGAAAACAAAATACATTTCAACATCAAATCAATACAAATAAAATGACACCAACAAAAATTTTTAAAAGGGGGACATATCCAATTTGCTAGAGTAATAGTGTAAAAGGAAAAAAAATGTCAAATTGAAACCTAAACAAAACTGTCTTCGTACTGTGTTCACCAGGAAGCCAATGATAAATGTAAAGTAATACTATCTAAAACCTGAAAATTTTATTTTCATGGCTCTATAAAACCATACATACCTTTACACTAACCTTTTACATGTTTATACTTACTCATTTATGCATTTGAAATGAGGTCTTATTGTGTTGTCTAAACTGGTCTCCAACCATGGGCTCAGTAATCTTCCCAAGTAGCTAGGATGACAGACACATTGCCACTGTGCTTGCCTAAATGTTTTTAAATGGTGAGATTTAATTTTTCTTCCTATGGTTATATCAGTAATTCCATGAAGTAGAATATAATGATACTTAATATGTATATATATCCCACTTATACTTGTTCATCAGGAAAAAAAATAGATATTTTGCTTATGATAAATAAATCCCTATGCTCCGTTATTCCTTAAAAATGCCATCCTTAAGCTTGGCTCATCTTGTGGGTTTTTTTTTTTAATTAATATGAGCAATAATCTTAAAAATATAGCCTATTGATTGATAGGTATCATGAACTGACTCTAGGCTATGTTAGAGGCATTGAAAATAGTCATTGTGTACAGAAAAATCAAGATATACGTTTTTGGTTTTGTTTTAAATATTTACTTTTTAGTTGTAGTTGAACACAATACCTCTACTTTATTTATTTATTTTTTCATGGTGCTGAGGATTGAACCCAGGGCTGCGCACGTGCCAGGCAAGTGCTCTACCACTGAGCCACAACCCCAGCCCATTTAATACACATAAATTGTTCATATTTATGTGGTTCATTGTATAATTTCCACACATGCATACAGCTTGTACTAATCAAATCCATCTTTCCTTTATCCACCTTCCCCATCCACCCACACTCCCCCCAACCTCTGTTAATCACTATTTTAAATTCAGGTTGAACTGTTGTTAAGCTTTCAAATATGAGAGAGATTA
The DNA here is from genome assembly GCA_025594165.1 of Tamias sibiricus. Classification (NCBI taxonomy): domain Eukaryota; kingdom Metazoa; phylum Chordata; class Mammalia; order Rodentia; family Sciuridae; genus Tamias; species Tamias sibiricus. The sequence continues at coordinate 122,374,407 of CM046666.1, read as the reverse complement.
TGCTATACTTGTCATTCTGTGTCTAGCTTGCTCCATTTAACATGATGTCCTCCAATTCCATCCATTTTGCTTCCAAGGCATTATTTTATTCTTTTTCATAGCTGAATAATATTTTGTTGTGTATATACACTGCATTTTCTTTAGCATCTAGGCTAATTCCCTGTCTTAATTATTGTAAATAGTTCTGTAATGAACAAAGACAATAGTGCAGGTATATATATATCTTTGGTATATTGATTTCTTTTCCTTTGGATATATAGCTAGTTTTTGAGGAACTGCCACACTGTTCTCTGTAATGATTATGCTAATTTACATTCCTACCAATAGTGCATATACAAGTTCCTTTTTTCCCCACATACTCACTAGCATTTGTTTTTGTTGTTGTTGTTTTGATCATAGCCATTCTCACTGGGATGAGATGGTATCTCATTATAGCTTTAATTTGCATTTTCCTGGTAGCTAATGGTGTTTAGCTTTTTTTCAATTTTTTGTTGGCCATTTGTATTTTTTTAAAAATGTCTATTCTGATTATTTGCCTACTTTTACATTAGATAACATTTTTTGTTAAGTTTTCCGAGTTCCTTGTATATTCTAGATATTAACCCTTTTGCCAGGTGAATAGTTGGCAATTATTTTCTCGCACTCTGTACATTTTGCTTTGATATAATCCCATTTGTTTATGTTTGTTTTTGTTTCCTGTGCTTTTGGGGTCCTATCCAGAAAATAAGTGCCTGTACTAATGTATTGAAGTATTTCTGTTATGTTCTATTTTAGTAGTTTAAGATTTAGGTCTTTGATCCATTTGGAGTTGATTTTTATATATAGAGCAAGAGTTAGAGGTCAAGTTTTACACTTCTGCATATAGATATCTAATTTTTTCCAGCACCATTTATTGAAGAGACTGTTCTTTCTCCAATGTATGGTTTTGGCACCTTTGTCAAGAATCAGTTGGCTTATTTCTGGGATCTCTATTTTGTTCCTTTGGTCTGTGTTTCTGTTTTTATGTCAATACCATGCCGTTTGGGTTTCTCTGGATCTATGGTATGTCATGAAATCAGGTATTTTGATGCCTCAAGCTTTGTTCTTTTTTACTCAAGATTGCTTTCACTATTTCATCTTTTATGCTTCCGAAAGGATTTTAGGATAGTTTCTTCTGTGAAGAATGTCATTGGTATTTTGATGGAAATTGTGTTGATTCTGCAGACTGTTTTGGGTAGTGTGTCCATTTTAACAATATTCTCCCAACCTATGACTCAGGTCTTTCTGGTTTTTTGTGTGTCTTTTATTTCTTTCATCAGTGTTTCTTTTTCAATGTAGAGGTCTTGTGTTTTCTTGATTAATTATTCCCAGGTATTTGTGTGTAGCTGATTATGAAAATATGAAAGCAAATGGGATTGCTTTCATAATTTCTTTCTCAGAAAATTCTTTTATTAGTGTATAGACAAGCTATTTATTTTTGTACTTTGATTTTGTATCCTGAAATTTTACCATATTCATTTACCAATTTTAATAGTCTTTTGGAGGAGTCTCTTTTTTCTATGTATAGAATCATATCACCTGCAAAAAGGGATAATTTGACTTCCTACGTGTTTGTATGACTTTTCTTCCTTTCTCTAGCCTAATTGCTCAGGCTAGACGTTCTAGTACTAAATTGAATAAGAGTGTTGAGACACCCTTACCTTGTTCCTAATCCTAGAAGAAATGCTTTTAACTTTTCCCTATTCATTGGTGTTGGCTGTATGCTTGCCTTTATTGTGTTGAAGAACAATCTTCTATATCTGTCATTTAGGGATTTTATCACGAAGAAATGTTGAATTTAATCAGATGCTTCTTCTGCATCTGTTGAGATGATCGGAACTTTTATCCTTTTTCTGTAGATAGGATATATTATGTTAATGTATTACATATAATGAACCATCCCGGCATTCCTGGGATGAAACCAACTTGATCATGCTAAATGATCTTTTTGATGTGCTGTTGAATTTGATCTGCTAGTATTTTGAGATTTTTTTTTTGCACATACGCTCTTTAGGGATATTGGTCTATACTTCTTTTGTTCTTGCTGTTATTTCCTTGTCAGGTTTTGGAAACAGGATACTGTTGGCCTAACAGACTGTGTTTGGAAGGGCTCCTTCTCTTTCAGTTCTTTGGAATATTAAGTATTGGCATTAGTTCTTCTTTAAAAATTTGGTAAAATTCAACAGTAAAGCCATCTGGTCCTGGTCCCGTGGTTCAATTTTGGTAGGTCATGTGTATCCAAAAATATATTTGTTGCTTCTAGATTTTCCAGTTTGTTAGCACATAGTTTTTCATAGTAATCCCTAATGATCCTTTGTATTTCTGTGGTATTGATTGGACTATCTCCTTTTTCATCTCTAATTTTATTTAACAAACATCCTTTTAAATAATGAAAATCTAGGCTGAAGTATTAGACCAAACAACTAAAATTTAATCCTAGTAAACTTTGAAGCCATTATATGGTTTCAAATAGGTGGCTTAAAGTCAGGTAGTTAATTTTATGCTAATTTGTGTCACATTATTTGAAAGGTAAAATCCAATTAGTGCCCAAAATTTGAAATAATGCACATGCCCAAGATCTTTTTTTTAAAAAAGGCTGAATTCTGAAATGGACCCCCATGGGACTTCTTATAGTACTGGTATTTATTGTGTTGTTATTTTGTATTTTACTATTGTAATGATTTTAAGTTTTCATAACCTATAAATAGGGAGGATGCAAGCGTTTAATAAGTAGTAACTTTTACAGTCACTATTCCAAAGAAGTAGGATAGAAATTAGAGCTACTAAAATGCCATGGAGGAAATCAAACACCACCATAATATATAGAGTACTATTAATTTTTAGATGAGACAACAGTGAAAAAAAAAATGTGCCATGAAAATATAAAGCAGCATTACAAGGACATGGTGGTGCTAACAGAGATGTGTGCTCTGAACCAAATCTTTCCCATGTTTTATTACTCTTTGTATCTGGTTTGCAATCAAGGGGATTTTATTCCTGTACAATATTCCTCTGTGTTTGTTTAACTCTGAGTCTTTGTAAGTATCCAGAACCTTGAAATAAACACATGTAACAGAAAATTCTGAGGGATAGGGCTAAATTATTTTAAGAGTTATAAACATTGTCGGAATTGATTTCTCAAAAAGAATTTTTTGTTGTTGTTTTTTTGTTTTTTTGGTACCGGGGATTGAACTCAGGGGCACTCGACCACTGGGCCACATCCCCAGCCCTTATTTTGTATTTTATTAGAGACAGGGTCTCACTGAGTTGGTAAGTGCCTTGCCATTGCTGAGACTGGCTTTGAACTCGCGATCCTCCTGCCTCAGTCTCCCAAGTTCAGGGATTACAGGCTTGCACCACCGCATTTTTTTTAATCCTTCTTTTGCATTTTTAACAGAAAAGCATTACCCTAGGAATACCCCATTTTGAGGCTGTAAGGAAGTCAGTATAGAAGCTATTTTAACTACATTGTATCATGGCAGTATAGTTCCAGAAAGTTTTAGAATTTCAGAACTGGGAAGAATCAATTGCTGTCTAGGATGCATATCAATTTTTTTACTCATAATGACTAATTTCTGTTCCAGTGGCCCTTAAAACTCATATTAATCATTTTAATTACCTAATGTATAAGGCTATTAAAGAAAAGGGCCGAGATTTTTGATATGTAATAGCAGTATTCCATCTTAATTCTAATGTTTTATTTTTCCCTTTCTTTAGATTTTGTTTGGATTCCAATTGTTGCTGGGATCACACTCTTTCTAATAGTGATCACACTATGTGTGTATTTTCATGCTAAGAAGAATCCATTTAAGAATAAAAGCATAATGTTACCCAAGTCCTTGGTAATGTGTTTAAAATATTTTTCTTTATTTATAGATGCTAAGGTGTTAACTTTAATCTTTTTTGAAAGGTTTCTTCAATTTTGTTTGTAAAGTGGTATGATGTTCAGCATCATTCAGCAGAATGTGACATGCTGAACATTGTTATATTGAATCTTGATATAGTACTTTTCATTAAAAAATACTCAATCTCCACACATCCAGAATCACATGTTTTTTTACTGTGCACAAGGTGCTTCTTTTATTCTTGAAACAAAAACACAAACAAGTCTGGTTAGGAGCTTAAAGTCTAGTGAGAACAAAAAGATGAGAACATGATTGGTGTGCTTTGTGATAAGTTCAAAGGCAGAGGCTTACACAGGAGCCACTGAGGATAAGGGCCTACTTTGGGGGTGGCGTTAGTTGTGGATTTTCCCAAGGCAGTGATAGTTGAGCAGTCTCGAAGTACAGTAAGAGTTATCCAGCTACTAAGGGACAGTATGTGCTAAGGCTCAGAGTACAGAAAGCCTGGATTTTGATTGTAGTTGAAATGTAGAAGAAAAGAAGGCCAAAAATTAAACTGTCAAAAAAGTTTGACATTTAAATGTCTAACATTTCAAAGTCATAATTATTTGAATCAAATATGAAAGCAGTAATACCTGTAATGTTCAAAGGGCACATTGAAATTTGCAATAAAAATACTACCTTAAAGTAAAGTGGCTAAAAATTATGAACAGTTAGTAGACCATTCATATATGAATTATAATAGTCATGCTTACTAGGAATTAAGCAAAAAGACACCTTGCAGTATGCCATTTTAAACTCACTAGAGAAAGCAAAATAAACCTGATAGTCCAGTTATCTCAGTAGTGGTACAACTGATGTGTGCAGGTGAAAAATAATGTAGCCTTGGTGGGAAGTTAAGCATGCGGAGGATATACAATACGCTAGTGCCATAAGCCTGCCATACCCTGTGACATAATCTTTTATCATAAGGAAATAAATTCATAAATGAAAATATGTGTGAAATATTCAACATGTTCTGTAACTAGTAAAAATTGGAAATAATTTAACATCTATTAAAGAAATTCATTATAAGCATAAATTATATGAGCCAGTGAAAATTATAATGATAAAGAAATTAATGAAATTTTTATATAAAATAAGTAGTTGGACTTCCATTACAAATTTAACAAGCATACATATAGGAGGTGATGTACAAAAAGCAATAATACTTTGGTAAGATATTAGGTGACTTCTTAAAAATCCTCAAAATTTGCTTATCATTTTAACATACTATTTTTCATGAAAAAGTAAAAACAACCATCTGATTCCATTATATTATTCTAAATATGCCATGTAGTAGCCCATGACCTTTAGGTTTGTTTTTTTGTTGTTGTTTTGGGTTTGTTTGGGTTTTTTTTTTTTTTTTTTTTTTTTTTTTGAGAATTAGCATTTAAGCTTAATAATTTATTAATTTGTTATCTTTAATCACTTTCTCTCCCTTAGCTTTCTGTGGTGAGAAATGCCACTTCAGAGACAAAACCTGAATCAAAATATGTATCGTTCATCACCTCATACCAGCCATGTGTCCTAGAAAATGAAACCGTGGTTTGTGAAGAGCCATTGTCTCCAGTAACAATTCCAGGCATACAGACAGATGGTAAACCAGGAAAAGTAGAAAGCAGAAAAGAACCTTCTAGTGAAACACAAGTGGTGACTACTGAAGAAAATATTTCTGACCTGGCCCTGAGCAGGCCTATCTCTCCAATAAAGAGAGAGAATTCTCTCCATTCAAGTAGTAACCAGTCAGCACCCTGCAGCATCACCTTGAGTTCCTATCACTCCAGGAATGGCTCTGATAGTGGCCTTGTGGGATCAAACGGCTCTGGCTTTGTGTCTGAATCAGAATTTCCCCCAAGTGATACAGCTGAAATAAAAACAGAAGGACAAACATCCACCATGCTGAGAAATGTCCCTACCTCTTTTGGCTATGATAAACCACATGTGATTGTGGATCTGATTGTGGATGATGACTGTAAAGAGTCTTTGATTGGCTATAGACTTACAACAGATTGCAAAGACTGTTCATAAGACCACCTAAGATGCACCAAATTTTGAAGGATCTCATTTTTCTGGATTTTTTTTGGGAAAAGACCATGAGCTCAGAATGTATCTTTGTTGAACTAACCAAATGCAGTATCTTGGTTGAGATAAAGATCCTTGGATCCTTGCATTTGTTCTGAAAACCAAAGACTCTTCTTTTTTTTTTTAAAAAAAAAAAAAGGACAAAATACCTAACATAGCACTTATGAACCTTTTTATCTAGGTCCTTGGCAGTATCAGGAATACTCTCCATTTACTCCTGCTTCCTACTACATCAGGGGTACTGCATTCTTGTCACTTCAAGGGATATAATGACACAATTACAGACACAATGGTGCAGGCCTATAATTGCAAAAACTCAAGAGCCTGATGCAAGAGGATTGCAAGTTCAAGACCATCCTCAGCAAGTAGTGAGGTCATAAGCAACTTAGCAAGACCCTAGCAAGACCCTGTCTCAAAATAAATATTAAAAAGGGCTGGGGATATGGCTCAGTGGTAGAGTGCTTGCCTAGCATGTTTGAGGCCCTGGGTTCAATTCCCATATAGCACAAACCAGAGCCATATTATGGTTTTTTTTTTTCTGTGCCTCATTTATTATTTGTTATTGTAAGTTTATAGTATTAAGTGCTAAAGTTCAGAAAAAATTCTGAAAGCTTTCTAAAAATCAGATTGAAAATCTAATTCAAACTAACAGAATTACTACCATATGTAAATAGAAACATGTAGATTTTTTATGGGATATTGCATTTAGTGATTTTTTTAAATAAAATACTTTTTTAAAAACTTTTGGTATTCACTTATTCAAGCACGTAGTGTTTTATAGTTGACCAGAATTTTTTTATCCATTGTTTGTTTCTGTGCATTAATGCTATAGAATTATTTTCTAATTGTTTATATCTGATCTTTAAAACAATCCTAAAAATAATCTACTCTTTTTTAAAAATTGGACTTTTATGTCTGTCTTTTAGTATTTAGCACCCAGAGTATGAAACACTGCTCCAAGTGCTTTGGGAAGGAAACCAGATGTCACTGTAGGGCTTGGGGACTGAGGAATTATTGCAGAAGGGTGGTGGCCACAGACAGCCACGGGAGGGAGGAAGGAGCCATAAGAAGTGTGTGGTGTGGAGAGTCCCCAAGGAGGGGAGAACCAAAAGTTGATATCTGTATTGCAAGATTTCTTGGAATCATTAAATGGGTAGGAATATTAAGACGCACAGGAATTAATGGCAAAAAATTTTTTTAAATAATTTACATTAGCAAATTAGCAAATAAATCATGGGGAAATATTTCTCCTCACATAAAAGTACAAATTAAAATGAGATGCTATTTTATTCTATTTGGGGGCGATAGTAGTAAATACTGGTATAATTTGCAGTGAAACTAGTGTACTCATTTTGGGATAATTTCTTGTGAATTGCTTTTCAAACTGCTATATAAGTACATGTCACATTCTATAAAGGTATAGATCCTTTGACAAACTCTCATCTCTCTTTTTGAAAAATTGTTTTTAAAAATCCTTAAATGAAAAATACATATGTTATAATGGAAAAAAAAATTGAAAATAATTGAAACAGCCCAGGATAAGGTAATAGTCACTGCTCTCAAAGGAATGTGAATGAAGTACCAATTTTTTGCCCTAGCTAATTCTGATTGATACCAGTCTTTGTAGGTAAAACACTTTAATACTTTTGTTTGCTTTTCTTTAATAATTAGTAAGGTTGAGCATATTTTATATATTAGGTCTTTATACTTCCATGGCTTAATTAAACTTGTCCTTTGTCCATTATTATCTAGGATGATATCTTTCTCACTGATTGTTACCTTTATAGGCCTCAAGCTACATAAAATTTATTTTATAATTTCTTGCCTTTTGTCTTAGTCTCTTTCAACACAGATGTTTAAAATGTTTATAAAGTCAAAATTATTCATTGTTTCTTTTCACTCTTAAAATGTCCAGTTTTCCCCAAGAAACAAATTTTTATCCATGTTTTCTTCTGGTATTTGGGGAATTCATTATTTTCATTTTTACATTTAGTTCTTCACCTAGATTTTGTTTTTAAGTAGAAGTGAGATAGCTTATTTTGTCTTTGTTTTCTACAGCTGCTTAAAACATTAGAAATCTAGCTGGGCAGGGTGACACATACCTATAATCCCAGGGGCTGGGGAGGCTGAGGCAGGAGGACTGGGTGTTTCAGGCCAGCCTCAGCAACTTAGCAAGGTCCTAAGCAACTTAGCAAAACCCTGTCTCAAAAAATAAAAAGAGCTGGAGATGTAGTTGAGTGGTAAAAAGCCCCTGGGTTCAATCCCCAGTACCACAAACAAACAAAAAGCTAACAAATTATAGGTTAATAGGAGAAAAAAAGGAACATGCATTGTGGTTTCTAAAAGACTGCTTGTATGTACAAAAATACTATTGTTACATACTATTTTTGCATTGAGCCAGCATCTAAACTATTTTCCTCGTGATTTCCAGTTGACTGATTTTCCCAGTACACAACTGTATCATCTATAAGAATAATTTGGCATTCTCATTGCCAATATTATACCTGTCATTTATTCCTTGTTTCAAACTTTGATGAATTGTTGTTATGTATTTTCCAAGAGCAATCAACCAACCCTGGTGACTGTGGGTAGATCATTTTACCTTCAGGGGGAGTGAAATTGAACTCCCTATACCTTTTTTTTTTTTTTTTTTTTAATATTTATTTATTTGCTTTAGCTGTACACAATGGGTTTATTTGTACGTGGTGCTGAGGATCGAACCCGGGCCGCGCACGTGCCAGGCGAGTGCTCTACCGCTGAGCCACAACCCCAGCCCGAACTCCCTATACCTTTTAAGAGGCAGTATTTCCATTATGTCAACTAATTTCCTACACAATTGTAACTCATATGTGAGTGGTGAGAAATGAGGTTAAGGGGTAATTCTGTAAACTGGGTCTACCATGCCAAATCCCCCATATGCTTTCTTTTAAAAAGCAATTTACCTACAGCCCTGCCTGGCTGAAGTCAATAGGATATGCTCATTCTTCATCAAATACCTGTTACCTATGGGAGAAAGTAGACCATGAAGCTCTTCCCTCTCAATAAGAACACAAGTTACCCTGAAGTGGAGGGCGCTTTTGTAATCAGATGCCAGGACTCAAGGACGCAGGATGATCAAAAGCAAAGCCTCCAACCATGCATAAGAACAAGTTCCAATTTGAATCAGCCAAAGTGACCCAGAGTTGCCTTAGATCGCCAGCACATCATTATAATAGTAAAATAATCCCCTTCGTGGGGTAAGACCATACGTAGTAGGGACTTGAAATTCTGATACAATCCTGCTGTCAACCAGAAGTCAAGGGTGGACCTGGGCAGTATTCTGGAAACTTTGCTGGGGCCCCCATTAAAATAGGAGGGCAAGAGGGGTGCACCAATCCCTCTCCTATTTAAGAAGACTCTCCCTTTTTCCTTTCCCCATCCCTTATAATAGACTCATGTCTACTACTCTGAGCAGCACATACGAAGTCTTTCTGGCATGGTTGCAAGAACTGGTGACTGAGGACGTCTGTGATCACTTCAGCTCCATGAATGGCCTTGCTCTGTAACATTTCTTAAACTTATTTTTTCCCCTACATGATTGCTGGTTGCCAGAAACTCATGTTCTTGCATCATTATTTCACGCCAAATTTAATAGTCTTAAGATTGCTGCTTGTGTCAAATTTAAAGATACTGGTTATTATGCCTACTAAGAATGTAAGTGGATGACTTAGATACTGAATGCTAGCTTTGTTCGCACCGTCTTTCATAGCTTCACTTGTGTACTGCACGCTTCCTCTGCTTTTGGCCCTTCTAGGCCTTTATGTTCTGGAGCTTGAACCCTTTTCACCACTTTCTACCAGAGAGACCAGTCAGGAATGAATGAATGAATTTACAAACCAATGAAGACAGGAGGGACAATGAATGACTATAAATCTCTGCTGTAGGCAGATGTTTGATGAAGTTTCTCTCACTGACCTTCATAGCTACCTAGTGAGGCTGGTATTGTACAGCCTTAAAATTAAAGTTAAGAATGGGGCACGGGGCTGGGATTGTGGCTCAGCAGTAGAGCACTCGCCTAGCACGTGCACAGCCCGGTTCGATCCTCAGCACCACGTAAAAATAAACACGTTGTGTGCAACTAAAGCAGATAAATAAATATTAAAAGAAAAAAAAAAAAAAAAAGAATGGCACACTCCTGTAATCCCAGCACTTGGGAGGCTGAGGCAGGAGGATCGCGAGTTCAAAGCCAGCCTCAGCAATGGCAAGGCACTTAGCAACTCAGTGAGACCCTGTCTCTAATAAAACACAAAAAAGGGTTGGGGATGTGGCCCAGTGGTCGAGTGCCCCTGAATTCAATCCCTGGTACCAAAAAAAAAAAAAAAAGAATAGATTTGTATCAGGAAGAAGTTGCCCTTATTAGTTAACACAAGTGGAAATACTATCACTTAGAGCCAAAAGGTAAAGAGAATTTAATCCAACACCCACAAGGCTAAGTGATATACCCATGGTCACCAGGCTGTCAATCACTTTTTCTAAGTAAGGAAATGTGGTACAAGAAAATTGAAGTTTTCTTTTAGGTAAACTAGAAACAAAAGAGGTATGTCTTGGAAATACAACTTAGTAGGAACTCAGAATGCAAATAAAACACTAAGGAGGCAGGGCTTGGCCTTGAGGAGTTGGGGGAAGGGGGTTTCAGGGCTGGGATAGGTGCATCCCCAGAGACTGAGCCTGCTGAGTTGGCACATGGGCACCTGAGGCCGTGGTGGTTCTGGGGCAGGAGCTCTGCTGGGGGCTGGGTTTGGCTAATGAAGGGACGTGATGGAGAAGAGAGGAGACTTCTGCATTGTTAAAGTAAAACCCCTTTTTGGGAGAATAATGATGTTTAGATGGGCTTAAGTGAGTACAGAGACCTCAGAAATTGAATGAAGTTATGAGACTTCTGGTTTTGTGTGGCATTTGAGGAGGGATGATAAATGGCATTATACAGGCCCTTGAATGCCAGGATGGGGACCACTTTGCAAGTAGATAAAGCTCAGAAAACTGTATGTTGAGGGATTTAAACTCAGGTTTCACCTTTCTCAAAAGCCCATGTTTTACCCACTAAAGTATGACATCTCTAACTTCTTATATTAAAAAAAAAACCTCTCGCTTATCTTTTAACAATATGAATATATGTCATGCTTTGTTTAACTTTGACAACCTGGTAGACACATCCAGAAATAATTGTAGGTAAAGTTGGAAATAAAATCTAAATAAGTTACCTATTGATTACTCATTTACTCATAATGCAACACTTTCTTAAAGTTACTATTTTAAAATACAAAAGGTATTTTCCTTACTTTGTGGTTTGTGAGAACTTTCAAATTTTGTTCAGAAACTCAGTGTACTTCTCGTTGGACTGATATACACCTAAACAGTTGTCTGGCCACATTTTATCTTTGTTCTTTTTTTAATTATTATCTTTGTTCTTCAATAGTCAATTAGCTAGTTGAACAGTAAATGTTAACCCATCTCTCTGCCCTCTCTCCCAAAAAGCAAAGCAATAAGAGGATTTCCAAGCTGGGCAAAAATGCACACCTGTAATCCCTTGTACTCATGAGGCTGAGGCAGGACGATTACAAGTTGAAACCAGCCTCTGCAAGTTAGCAAGACCCCATCTCAAACAATGGCTTAGGAAAAGGGTTTGCTTGGAATGTAGTTCAACGGTAGAGTGCTTGCCTTACATATGATATGCAAGACACTTGGTTCATTCCCTAGTACTAAAAAAAGAAAATGGAAGAAAATTTAAATTTAAAAAGGAGATAAAAATGAGACATGAAAAATATTTTAATTAGACTACATGACTAATTACAAAATTTGGTTCCTCAAAAAAATGTGAAGGAACTGGGATCGTGGCTCGGTGGTACAGCACTTAACCTCGCATGTGTGAGGCACTGGGTTCAATTCTCAGCACCACATATAAATAAATGAATAAAATAAAGGTCCATCAAAACTTTTTTAAAAAGTTTTTTGAATGTGAAGATAAATATTGAGCTAACTTGCTAAAAATAAAATAATAAATCAAGGAAGAAAATATCACTACTCAAGATAGAAAAACATACACGAGAAACCACAGAAATAGGAAATTAATAAACCATAAAAGAATAACTCGCATAATTCTATTCAAGTAAATGTAAAAGCATGAATGAAATGGATGATTTTCCAAAGAAAACAAAATTTGCAGAAACTGAACCTAGAGGAGAGGAAAATCTGAACAAACTAATTACCATAGAAAAATTAGATTGAGAAAATTGCCAAAGAAATGCTTCCAGAAGCACCACTGCCACTCTCCAAGAAAACACCCAGATGATTCCTTTGAGAAAACTCTCTAACTTTAAGATTCAGATAATTCTTGGGTTGGACAAGTTAATCTGTCCAGCTGAAATGTTGGTTGCATTGCCACATGAATTTGCATAGGCCAATGTTTCCCATTCAGTTGCCTTTCAGTGTCTGAAAGAACCATAATGCCCTCACGGACTAGGACCCCCACCCAGATCATAAAAATCAAATAAGCATCTTCCAGTTCTCTTAGTTTATATTGGGTAAATGCACCCCAGCTGCTAATGCACAGTCTTTCCCACTGACTCACTAAATTTGCACCAAATATTCACTATGGGCCCAGCCTCATCCTACATGGCGAGAGAAAGCAGCGAACAAAACACACAATGACGTTGACCTCATAGAGTTTACATTCTAGGGACATAGACAACAGAAATAAAATAAAACATGCCTGTCAAATGATGCTAAGTGTTACAGAGACAAGCTAAGCCAAGAAAGCCCGCTGGTGGCGGGGGGCTGTATTTGGAGTGGTCAGGAGGAATACACTGGTGAGGTCATCTTTAAGCAAAGACGTGAAGGAGGTGATGAGTGAGCTTAGGAATCTCAGGAAGAGAATTCAACAGAGGGGACCATTCTGGGTGGGGATGTGTCTGGCATGTTCAAGAAATGGAAAAAAGTCATCCTGGCTGGAGTGAGTTCTGCAGGTTAGGAGAGTTCTAGGTTAATTTATAGGAGATGGGTTCAGATTAGAAAGGGCCTATCAGAGACTAAAAAATTTCACTCTCAATCTGAATGAGATGGGAAGACATTGTAGGGTTCTGAGCAAGAGTTCTAATTTCACATTTAAAAGGAACAATCTGCCTATAATGCAAAGGACAGTGGCAGAGATTGGGAGACCAGACAGGAGGCTATGGCCACAATCCATGCAAGAGATCATGATAGCAAGAACCCAGGTGGTTGCAATGGAGGAAGTGAGAACTGGTGGGATTCTGGTTATGCCCTGAAGATTTTTCCAGAGTCAAAACAATATACACAGCCGGGCGCGGTGGCGCACGCCTGTAATCCCAGCACTTTGGGAGGCTGAGGCAGGAGGATCGCGAGTTCAAAGCCAGCCTCAGCAATGGCGAGGCACTTAGTAACTCAGTGAGACCCTGTCTCTAATAAAATACAAAAAAAGGGCTGGGGATGTGATCCAGTGGTCGAGTGCCCCTGAGTTCAATCCCCAGTACCAAAAAAAAAAAAAAAAAAACAATATACACGAACACGCTTGTATGTGGACCTAATGATTGGTGATAACCAGTAGAGTTTTCAAGGTCAGTCAAAGACGTTGGACAGAACAGTCAATGCAAAATCAATAGATTCTTATCCAGAAAACTATAAGCAAAAAGCAGAAATGGTCAACTTAATGAAGCTCTAAGTCTTGTGAGTGGAGATTTTTAAATAAGTAGTTGATTATTATTACAAGTATCACAAAATGCTTGGGACCAAAAGTGTTTTGTATTCTAGATATTTTCAGATTTTGGAATATTCACATATACATAATGTGATGTCTTGGGGATAGAATGCAAGTCCAAACACAAAATTCATTTACGTTTCATATCTACCTTATATACATCCCCCGAATGTAAATGTATTCCAATGTTTTTAGTGCACCTGTGTTTTGACTGTGATCCATACCTGAGGTCAGGTGTGGAGTTTTCTACTTTAATTTACATCAGTGTTCAAAATGTTTTAGATTTTGGAACACTTTATATTTAGGTTTTCAGATCAGGAAGACTCAGCCTGTTATGCCTAAGTGTTCATAGTCAAAAACTTTATCAAAATTAAGCTTGAATTAGTCATTATGCTTATTGCCTGTGATTGAATAATGAAGTTCCCTCTTTTCTAAATTCTAGTCCACACACTGTTATGACTTGCAAATCCTTATTTCCAGAATGCAGAACTTGATAAAGGTCATAGGCATTCCTCAGGGGAATTAGGAGGGCCTACCAAAGAAAGGAATGACGTTGTTGGTGTTGGTTCTATTGGTTGTTCGTGACTTTGGCATTCAAATTATAATTCAAGATCAAACTTTTAAAAAATGGACAGATACTTCCAGATCACAGAATGAGGGAAAGTCAATCTGATCTCCTTTGGATGAACACCACCACAGTCATCCTGAGTACCCATTTTTAAGCACTTTCCTGATGGAAAATAAGGAACATGTGGCCCTTTGCCACCAAGAGCCGGCAGCTCCATGGGTTGGCTTTGCCATCTTGTTCATTTCTACTTCCTGATGCCTAGCACAGTGCTTGGCATCCAGCAGATTCTCAATAAACATTTTTGTTGCATAAATAAGCAATTAGGGGCTGGAGTTATGGCTCAGCCTTAGGACGCTCGTCTCACATGTGTGAGGCCCTGCGTTCCATCCTCAGCACCACATAAATAAAATAAAGGTATTGTGTCCATATACAACTAATATATATATATTAACAATTAAAGGAGTGAAGGGCCAAATCTTCTTTGACATCATTCTATCCCTTTATAGAATGAGTAATACAATAACACACAAGTGATTTTATACTATCTCTCAGGCCCTGAGGTCAGCCAGATGGAATTTTATCCCTCACTTGATGACCAATTGCTATAGAGGCTTGGTCAAGTCCTCTTAGCCTCTCTGTCTTGGCTTCTTCATTCATAACATCAGGATAATAATGCCAAGTTTCCATTCTTGTTGGGAATATTAAGATGATGCATGGAAAGAATTTAACACAGAGCCCCATAATTATTTCATTTTATTATTGATGTCAAAATGGCATTAAAACTATCCAAAGGAGTATTATAAATATGGCATCTTGTAAATAAACATTTAAAATGTTTCCCTTTCTATGAAAAATTATATATAAAAGCAGACAATATAGTGGACCTCCAAGTACCTAATTCCCAGTTTCAACAATTATCAGCTTGGGGACAGTCACCCCTGTTCCCAACCCCTTGTTATTTTAAATAAAATATCAGACATTATGCCATTTCATCCTTAATACTCCAATATTTTCTAAAAAAAAAATAAAAGTAATAAAAAATCCCATGTCACAACTAAAAATAACTAATAATGATTCCTTACTTAGATGAGTTGTTAGTTTGCTGAAAGGTGCAAGGAGAATGGAAGAAGAAAATGGAGTCCCTCCAAGGCAGAGGTTTGGGCAAGTTCTCTCCAGACACAACACAATGGAAGCACCCATTGTCAAGGTCAAGGTGGACTCTCTTCCCTACAGGGTCAGGGTGGGAAGCAGGAAGAAGGCCAAGAATGAAGTCTGAAGCCAGCATTCCACACCAGAAGGAAGGTGAAACAGAGGTCACCTGTTAATTATGGTTTTCTTTTTACCCACACCAAATAACATTTCATTTGAAACAATTCTGTACAAATTCTTCTGCTTCCAGCCGGGCGTGGTGGCGCACGCCTGTGATCCCAGCACTTTGGGAGACTGAGGCAGGAGAATCACGAGTTCAAAGCCAGCCTTAGCAATGGCGAGGCACTTAGTAACTCAGGGAGACCCTGTCTCTAAATAAAATACAAAATGGGGTTGGGGATGTGGCTCAGTGGTCGAGTGCCCCTGAGTTCAATCCTCGGTACCACACACACAAAAATAATTCTTCTGCTTCCAAATTAGTGGGGAAATAGAACTTGATCTTATCTTTTCATCTACCTTGGGGCACTGTTGGCCATCTGGTTTTTGTGCAGGTTATTATATTATTCAGCTCATGGGAGGGTGACAGGACTGGTTTGGCTTCAGAAATTTAACAGCTCGAAAGCTCACCTCTTTGGAGAATTCAATTCTTAAATATTCTACACTCTTCCCCCTTCTTTTTTATTTCCTCTATTTCCTCTACAAAGTCAATAACTCATCGAAAACCCCAATTTCATTCTCTGCTTCTCTATATGTAAAATCTTAATATATTTGCCCTTTGTTTTTAACTGGAACTTGAAGCAATCTGGTGGCATCAAAATTAGGTGCTCTGATATTGAAGATATTGAACACCAATAGTTGAAACCCAGACTATCAGCCCTGACTTTTAAAAAGTAAGGTCAATGAAAAGTCTAGAACTGAGTGGGGTTACATCAGCAAGTGAAGGAGGATGCCAGGCAGGCCAGAAGACAAGGCACACCAACCAGGTGGAAAGTAACGTAAAATATGCTGCTCATTTCTTCCTTAAAAGCACAAGTTACCTTATAAGCACAAGTTACCTTATAAGCAATGACAGCTTCACGTGGGGGAGATAAGGATCAGGATTGCAGAAGTTCAACACAGCATGGAGGTGTGTGTAACACACTTGGTGTTACTTCACAAACCTTCCCATGCAGCTCTGGTTCCAGAAAGTATGGGTCACAGCTGTCCCCAGGCTGGTCATGGTTGATGCTTTCCCTGCAATGGCCCCAGTTCCCCACAAAGCCTCAGAGTCACAAGCACCCAGTATCTACATTGCTCGCCTAGGGTGCTGGGTCATGGGATTGGAGATGGCAGGGAGGGTCCACCCATGGGAAAACTCCCTTTCTGCTCCTTTCTTTGTCCTCCCCTTTCTCTACAGACTGCCCCCCCTCCATCAGCAGCACTCACCCTGACCCTGAGCTCTTCAAGTCTTTTCCCTTTCCCTCCCACAGCTAATCTTTGTGATGGAGGATGGGGTGAGGTGACTTTCAAGCTACCCTCTGAAACAGTGTCTGCCATTTCAGAAGAAAAAAGTGAAAGAGGAAAAATGAATAGAGTAACACCCCTGCCATAACTCTTTGTCCCCAGCCTCCACTAGAAATAAAGCTTCCAGAAGGCAGGGCAGCGTCTGTCTTACTTGCTGCTGGGAACAGTGCCTAGTTTGTGGCTGGGCAGGAAATATTTGTTAAATGGAAATGAGTGAATGAGCGAGGAGTAAGACCCAGCACCATTCTATTCTGCACCGAAGAGGCTATTCTACGGAGAACTTGAAAGAGTCCAACTGCCTACGGAGAAAAAGAAGCCAGATGCATTTCCTCTTTTGACCTCAAGAGACATTTTTTATAACAATGACAGAAGTCTTTTATGACTTTCTTGTGCTTCGAAGTATCATTTTAGCGCCTCTAAAGATGTGTGGTAAAAGAAAAATGGTAAGAAAAACAAGATAGTCAATCATGGGCAAAAAACAGATGATCTAATCCAATCAGATTCAAAGGAGATAGAAACAGATCTGATGCAATTCACAGTGATTGAGCTACATGCTGACTCACATTCACTTTTCAAGGGCATCATTTGGTTTGACAGGTTTTACCCAGGTTGCTGGAACCCAGTGGGTGGAAATGGAAAAGGGAGCGGCATTAGTTTAGTGGGACACAAGGCCACCATGGAGAGGGGACCAGTCAGAGTACAGCAGGAAGCCCTGTGGAAAGCCCTTCAGGAAGGCCTGAGGCATTGGAGGTAGGTTAATTGGGGGGCTACCAAAAAAAAGAAGGAAAAGACGAAAAGAATCCATAAGAGACTCCACCTTTGTGAACAACTGCCAAAAGCCCTGATAGTTGTAACTGCCAAGCACATTATTCAAAACCAACCTGTCAGCCCAATCCTGGTCCCTGTCAGTCTCCCTTTCTTGCAACTTGCAAAGTCCCTGCCCCTGCCCTCAGGATCTGCTAGCAAAGCTCCAACCAAAACAAGCTTCTACCAAATGTGACTTACAGCAAATACCTTTTTTTACTAATTTTATTTTTTCAGTGCTGGGGAGCAAACCCTATACCTTGTGTATGGTATATTTTTGTTATTGTTTGTTTGTTTACACAGGGTCTCACTAAATTCCACAGGCTGGCCTTGAACTTGCCATCCTCTTGCCTCAGACTCCCCAGTTGCTGGGACTACAGGGGTATAACACCTGCACCCAGCTCGAAGTGATTCTCAAGTTTTAATTTCACTTAAAATTGTATGGCAATGTAATGTAATAAATTGCTTCAACGAAATACAGCCTGAAAAAAAGGATGGTCAGCCTGCTTGTGTTCATTTCCTCTTTTTTCCTGAGTTGTCTTATTGAAGGGAACACTGTTGCCAGACCAGTCACACTTGGACCATGATGCGCAAACATTGCTTTCTAGGGGTCTTGGTCAGTTTCCTCCTGACTGGTGGAGAAGGTAAGTGCTTCATTTCTTTTTAATTGCCCAATCTCTGTCATCTGAACGGGATCAAAGGACAGTTAGAGATGGCACTAATATTTTTCTGGGCTTTGTAAAGATTTTGGCTTTCTTACCTCACTAAATGGTCAGAGCAGACAGAGGGTGATCTTCTATGCACAGCATGAATAACTCCATAGGTACCTAAGGAGTGACTACTAAAAGGAGGCACTGTTGTGGGCACAAGGAACTTCATATGGTACAAATGTGCATGCATCTCTCTCTCTCTCTCTCTCTCTCTCTCTCTCTCTCTCTCTTTAGAATTTATTTTGCCTTGAAGGGACACTGTTGCTTAGTGATTATGAGACCAGGTCTCCTAAGCCAGAATGTTAGAGTCTGGATTTCAATTCTGCCATTTACTACCCAGGAAAACTTAGGCATATTTACTTAACACCTGTGCCTCAATTTCCCCCTCAGTAGAACAAGGATTGAAGGTCATTGTGAAGATCTATGAGTTAATTTATGTGCCAATTTCCATACAGCAGTGCCTGGCACAGAATAGGGGCCATGAGCAACTTGTGAGAATTCACTACTGATGTTTACAGAGAACCCTCCAAGGTTACTACCACAACATACATCAGAGCAAGGCCGTTGGAATCCAGGTCAACACATGGGTATCTCTCCGTGTAAGGGGCTTAAGAAAATTGGTGTGACTGTGCAGTTGTCCAGTACTGATACATAAAAGTAATTCAAACCTTTATCTTCCAGAAATCTATGAATTAGCTATACTATTTCTCTGGTCCTTAGTAACAAGAACTCATTTCTCAGGAATTCAAGTGCTACCAAAACTGACCCTGGTTCTGCATCTTACTGGGCTTGTAGGCGTGGACTAGAGACACAACTTCTTTCAGCCTCAGTTTCCCCATCTGAAAATGTTGTAATAAAAATACCTCTTATTTGGTGGCTGTAGGAATTAAATAAGTTAACAAGTTTTGAGCACAGGGCCTGATTTTAGCTGATGGCTCCTACAAATACCAGTTCAATGTTCAACGAATGCCAGTCAGAAGAAGGGGGCCGAGGGAGGAAGATAGAGGCTCCTAGCAAGGTGGGCAGGTGGCCTTGGTGTGGAGCATTCATCCCAGTCATTATATCCCATCTCCATCTGGAAGGAACTAAGGGCAATAATCTTTCAATGAGATTTATTTCCTTTATAGCTTGGGGAGAGGGGTGGAAGGATATCTCATACATTTTTATAGTACAGAGCACATCATTCCGAAACTTCACATTGGGATAGAGAGTAGAGCACTTACTTGGTATTCATGAGGCCCTCGGTTCCATCCCCAGAACTGAAAATACAAAAGAAGAAAAGAAACTATATCATGAATCAAAATCATCACATCGAAGGGTTAAAAGTGTTGATTTCTGGGCCACCTACACTTACTGTGATGCGGAAACCCTGATGTAGAGATTATAGTAAAAGCTACTGATAACAATAACAATAACAATAGTGTTCAGAGTAATGTTTGGTGTTTTTCCTTCTTTTATATTAGGAATTCCGCCAGCCCGTGATTCTCTGATGCCTCAGAGGGTTCAGTTTCAGTCCCGAAATTTTCACAACATTTTGCACTGGCAGCCTGGGAAGACACTTACTGGCAACAACAGTACCTATTTTGTGCAATACAAAATGTAAGTAAATGGAGCTTCTTCTCCTAGCAGAGAAGGCTACAGGGACAGCACATTCTGTAATGCAGTGGGGTATTGGGATCTGAGCTTTCATCCAAGGGATTTCAGTGGTGTTGAGAAGAAGCAGAAGTAGGGCGACTTATCTTCCCTGAAAGCTGTCTAGGAACTTGAAATGCATGATGACGTGCAGTCTTTAGGGGAGATGCTTCAGCCTAGCAAACAGCACTAAGACTTTGACTCCACAACAGTGCTTGGCACAGGGTGGGCTCTCAATAGATATATGTCAAAGGAATGTTGACAGTGACTTGTTGAGCACATTGCAAGTACTCAAGGGGAACCATTGATAGTTGAAATGACCTTGTGGTAAACATTAAAATGAGTACGTAAAATATGTTTTTAATTTAAAAGTTGATTTTAAGAGTGGGTTCGCTATTTAGAAAATTCTTTGCAAACATTAATGACTCCTGTACACACAAACACATACGGGAACAGGCTGCTGCACGCTCCTCTCCCTGTGATCTTCAGGGTAATCTCACAGGATCCTTGCCAAAACTCAGAGATAATAAACTTTTTTCTCTGGATCAAGGTTTAGAAACAGACCATCCTGATTTGAAAACGGCAGGCTCTTCCACTCATATATTTCCCTGTGGTTTTTTGAGGCTCTTGCTCCCCTGACACAGTTTGAGATGCGGGCTGAGCAGGAGACAGAAGGTCATTACAACTTAGTTTTTGCATTTTTCATTAGAAATCAAGAAAATCAGATGTAGATATGAGTCAAGGTAGCAATTTTTATTCCATAAATACATCTGTGTTTTCCAGTATGGGATAGGTCCTAAGGACAGATTTTCCTATTAATTAATTCCAGAAAGAATATCCCCAGAAGTTTCTTAGTCTTTAATTGCTCCAGCATTTCTCTAAAAATTTTGTGCAGTGACTACAAGATATAAAAATCATTACAATAAAGGATTCTCCACTACAAAAATATATCTTGGCACAGCTGGAGATGCTTCCAGCATATAGAAACTATTTATTTATTTTTTTAACATGAAACTAATGAAGATTAAATTTCAAGTCCCCATGGAAGAATTTTAAGCCTGTAATTCTTTTTTCTTTAAGAGGGAGCCCAAGCTTATATAAATTTCAGAACGCAGAATACCTGGATCTCTTCCTGTCTCTATAGGAATTGTGCTATGAATAGAATTAGCCTCTATTAATTAATTGTGCTATTTTCAACAGCACAATACAGAGTTATAATTTGGAAAACTTTCATTTTGCTTGCATCCAGTTTATGTGGGTCTACTGTTAACATCTGTCCCATTTGGGGATGGGGCAAAAAATGAGGTATTACATTAAAAGAGAAGTCCTTACACCTAACTTCAGCTACCAAGGACAAGGTCTCATCGATAAACAACAATTTAAAAAAAACATCAAATTGTGCTCCATATGTGCTGTTGGTTCTGTTTTAATCCTGATGTAATGAAACCACTGTTATTATACAGATTAGGGAAAGAGAGACCAGCAGTATTCCTCATTATATAGCTAGAAAGTTAAGATTCCAAGTGCTTCAACAAATATTTTGGGGAATCTCTCTGGCCTCCCCTTCCTGCTCTGTTCCCCACCATCTGTGACTGGTAAGGATGTAAAGCCTACCCATCCCCTGGCCTCAGGCTGAGCCGACCTGTTTGCCTCTTGGCCTTACCACCCTTTTGTACAAGAGCCTCCATCTCTCTCTCCAACCACAACTCACAGGGCTCACCATGGAGCCCTCACTATTGCTTCCATTAAATTGTCTATAAAGATATAAAGCATCACCTAAGTGGCAGCAACTTCTCAGAATCAGCTGTGTGACTCCATAGCAAGCTGATGAGAAGGGGAATAAAAGTCACATACTTATAGCCTCAGAAGCATTACAGACATGGAAAGTGAGTACTTAAAAATGGAAGCTCATCCATGCATCAGAAGAAATACTGCTCAGTATTAACACACACACACACACACACACACACACTTATCTTAGTGATACAGAAGTTGTCAAGGTTGAATTCATCTTTCACCAAGCTAGCACTTAACAAGAATTCTAAAAACATTCTTAAAGATAGCTGTAAGTTTTCATAATGGCACCGATATTAGAGGACAGGTTTCAAGCTGTCTAAAAAATTAATATACTGGAAAAAAAAAAAACCCTGAAGATTCCTTTGATGGAGAAAAGAAACTCAAATCTTGGTCTTTTCCTCTCTCCAGGTATGGCCAGAAACAATGGCAAAATAAAGAGGACTGCTGGGGGACTCTAGAACTCTTCTGTGACCTTACCAATGAAACCTCGGATCTGCAGGAACCTTACTACGCAAGGGTGAAGGCGGCCTCTGCTGGGAGCTACTCCCACTGGAGCTTGTCACGACGCTTCGTTCCCTGGTGGGAAAGTGAGTTCTCCCCATGCACTTTCTTTGCCTTTTCTCTTTCTGCCCTTGAACAGCCTCTGGGACTTGGCCAGGTTCTAGGTGGAGGTCTAGCCCTGGTCTTATTTAATCGCATTTTCTGGACAACCTAGGGATAGCTTCTGTTACCCTCATCTGACAGACCAGGAAACCAGGCTTAGTCCTTGCTCAAGTTACCAGAGTCAGGATTCAAACCCTGCTGCCTCTGACTACAGAGCCTTCCCTCTCACACATTGCCAGATTGATGCTTCTATTGAAAAAGTTTTTTTTAGAGAGCAGAAAAGAAGCCATATTGTCCAATGCTTCCCCAAATAAGAAAGTTAAGTTCCTGAAAATGCCTAAAGTAGAAGAATTTTATTTTGAGGAAACAAAGATTTTTTTTAGACACCTCCCCAAAAGCAGAGACCAAAAGCGCTCTCTAGGAATACATTTCGGGGTGATGTTTATTTCTCTTCTAGCCTAACCATAATCACTGAATAATATATTATAGTCTAAGATGTAAAATATAAAATTAGCCGTTACCAACAGACCTTGTATAAAATATTAGTGGAAAGGGAGAGAGAAAAACCAAAACTCTTAATGTACAGGTATTGTCTACATAACAAAACAAGAAAGAAAATGCAGGCGTTTAGCACAGTCCTCATAGTAGCAGAGTCATGAAGCTGTAGTTAATATTGATAATCTCTTTTCACATTAGTAACTCAATGTGCACTTTCTTTTCCACAATAAGGAGTCCTTTTGGTCTTTCTGGTGTTAGTTAACCTGACATAATCTTACATCGGTTTTATCACCTTAAAGCCCTCAGAGGCACTCCAGAGGATGCCAGCCATCCCCACCTGAACCCATTGTGCTCAAAACAAATCTTTTTCCCCTGACCATCAGAATCAATCACTGTAGACAGTACGAGAACCTTATTTTCCTTTCATTGGCTGAACAGCACAAGCAGCTTCAAATGGTCAGGAGGCAGCCTCTGCTTCCAAGTCTTAAAATTATTCTTGGTATAAACCACAAGAATTAAAGGTCAAGCCTACAGGAAACAAAAAAAGGTTATGGTTTGTTCACTATATGCCCCTCTCACTTCCACTTTTGTATCCTAGATCACAAAGAAATAGCACCTTAAGTTGGTCACAGGCTTAGAGCTTATACCAATTCAAATACCACCTTACAAGATATCTCCCAAACTGAGTTTTCAGGTGTCCATTTCAGCCTCCTGTAAAGCCAGGGATTTCTGAATGATGGGATATATGGTAAGGCCAAACAGTATTGTGGCTGTGGGACTTTGGTTCACTTCTTCCATATTAATGATTTCTTTGTCTTAAGCAATGTATGGTGGGGGAATATGGTCATGAATAAGGTGCTCACTACGTCCATGGACGTTCTGTGGTAGAAAGGAATCTTCTGATAAAAAGCATTAAAAAAGTAAAGAAAAACTGAAAGAAAGACCATTAAACTAGAAGTGTCTATTCTAATGTCTCTTATTCCCTTCCAGTGGGATGAGACCAAAATAAACAAGTAAATAAAAGTCTGCCTGCAACCCGGTGGCAGATGACAACCACTGGAGTGCGTCTCTGCTTAGCACTGGTCTTTACTAGGTAGCTGTATTCTCAGCAGGGTCAGCACAACCGTTGTAAGAAATTCATATTATTGATTTTATACACAGATGCTCCTCAACTTAATATAGGGCTGCGTCCTGATAAACCCTCTGTAAATTGAAAATATCGTAAGACTGCACTCATTGCCCCTAACCTAACAATGGCTTATCAATACAGCCCACCATGGAGTGCCAGTTGGTTTCCCCTCGTGGTCACGCGGCTGAATGGGAAGTACAGCTTCTGGGCTATTTGGCATTTCACTAACATGGAAAAAGAAAAAAATTCCAAATTTGGAGTGCAGGTTCTGATGAATTTGTATCACTTTCACACCACTGGAAAGTCAAAACATTATGAGTCAACCACTATAAACCAAGGACTGTCTGTACGGCCTCCATCCCCTTCAGACACCATTTTGTTCTTGAATCCATAGAGTAGTAATGATGACACATGGGGGAAACAGGCTGTCACCATGCCCTCCTAGGTTTTTTTTTTTTTTTTAAGTTTTATTGAGATTAAACTATACATACCTTATAATTTACCCATACAATATATAAAATTCTATGGTTTTAATATAGACACATATATGTATAAATATCAACCCACAGTGAATTTTAGGACATTTGTATCACCATCTCAAAAAGAAACTCCATGGCCTCTGGGTATCACCTCTCTATCTCCCAACACCCCAGCTCTAAGCAATAGCTGGTCTACATCCCAGCACTGCGTGGAATCATATGTGGTCTTTTGTGACTGGCTTCTTCCATGGAGCATAGAGTTTTCAAGGTTCATTTGTGTTGCAGCACGCATCAGTGCTTCATTCCCTGTGGGCCAAATGATCCTCCATCATGGGGGTGTCCCACTTTTTATGCATCCTCTCCTCAGTTGATGGACATTTGGGTTGTTTCTACCTTTTGGCTATTATGAATAATATGCTATAAATATTCATGAATGTAAGTTTTTCTTGTGAAAATATATTTTTGTTTCCCTTGGTTATATATGTAGGAGTGGAATTGCTGGGTCTTGCGATAACACTTTGACCATGTGAGGATCTGGCAGACTGTACCAGTTTACATCCCATCAGCAGTGTATGAAGTTCCCAAATCCTCCATGTCCTTAGCAACACTTACCATACATCGTTTTGATTATAGCCATCCTAGTGGGTATGAAATAGTATCTCCTGTGGTTTTAACCTGATGATTTAAAATGTTGAGTAACTTTTCTTATGCTTATTGGCCATTTATATATCTCCCTTGGAAAACTATCCATTCAGATCCTTCACCCAATTTTAATTTGGTTATTTGTCTTTTTATTTTTGTGTTTATACCAGTCCTTTATCTGATATGTGATTTTCAAATATTTTCTTACATTCTGTAGGTTCTTTTCACTTTCCTGATGGTGTCATTTAAAACACAAAAGTCTTGCTTTGATGAGATGCAATTTATCTATTTTTTTTCCTTGATCACTTATGCTTTTGGTGTCATACCTGAGAGTACTTTGCCAAATCCAAGATCATTATGGTTTACCCTGCATTTCCTTCTAAGGATTTTATAGTTTCAGCTCTTACATCTAGGTCTTTGATTCCTTTTGAGTAGTTTTTTTAATATGATGTGAGGTAAGGATTTAATGTCATTTTTTAAATATGGCTATTCTGTTGTCCCAGCATCATTTGTTGAAAAGACTAGTGTACTCCCTTGAATGATATTAGCACCCTTGTTGAAAATAAGTTGAAAGTGTTTATTTCCAGACTCAATTCTATTCCATTGTTTTATAAATGTATAATTTTGCCAGAACCATGCTGTCCTGATTACTGTTGCTTTGTATTATGTTTTGAAATTGAGATGGGTGAACTCTTCTACCTTGTCTCCTGGCCCAAGATTATTTTGGCTATGATGGGACCCTTACAATTCCATAGTCATGTAGACTTTTTATTTAAAGACTTCCTTTCAGTAGGTGCCTTTTGTTTGCTTTCATATGGACACCAAAATATTCACATTCTAGATCTTAATACTGATAAAATAAAATTACTGGGATGTCCTAAACTTAATTACAAAGATCCAGAGAATGAAAGGAAGGAGAAAAGAGGAGAAGTTAATCAACGTCAGGCTATAGGCTGAAAAGAACAACGTTACATTCTTGAATGTATGTTAGAACCAGTCCCATCAAGGCCAACCTGTCTCTTGGTCCACAGTGTCCTGTTTACCTGTATGCTTTCTGGACTATTAACACCAATAAATCTAGAAGCAACAATTACATTTTCTTGTGGATTGCCCTCCCATCCCAAAGCTGTCACCACTTCAAATAGTCCCACCCCTTTACCTATAACCAATGTGGGTTCAACTTAAACAGTACTTTCCTTCCCCCAAAGCTTACAAAAATACCCATAGTTTTAGATCCAGCAGACATTTTCCACCTGCTACCTAAGTTTGCTACTAATAGTTGCAGAATTGTCCCAGATCTTTTTTTCAAGCAGCATCTATAATGACTCAACAAATGCTTTTACTTCAGAGATCCCTTAGTGACAAGAGTTTTTGTTTAATAGCACTGAGAGGTCCATCCATATGCCTCTTCTAACTGGTGTGATGTCCAATTAAATCCAAATTAATTGAGTCACGTCCAAAATGCTAGATGCAATAGAACTCAGAAAACATCTCTTTCTTTTGCTGTGTTGTTTGTTTTGTGGTTTTATATATTTTGTTTACCAACTCTCTAATTAGCAGACGGGAGAAACAGGATTGAGGAAACCAGTTTGTGGTCTCTGGCATATTGTTTCTTAGGAGGACTTGAAATTCAAGCCCAAGGCACTCAACCAACAATTTTCTGGTTGAGAAAAAAGTGGTTGCGTGAGGAAGCTGGTGTATACCAGCTGAGGGGAATTTCAGAGTGGTTGGATTACTATATTCAAGCCTAGAAATGGGTTCAGGTCAAATTATTCATCAAACAAAGACTTCTCCAGTCTGATCCATTAGGCTATTCAGGTAAGAATAACAAAAGACATTGGTTGAGATGAAGGGAGATTTTGGCACAATTCCGTTTAAATTTGGATAGTGTTAAAGAAGGGTTTAGTTTCTTTCTATATGAGCACCTCTAAGGAAAAAAAAAAAAAAGGAAAGAAAAAAGTTTTGGACGATGTTCTTTTAAAAGTCTCTTTTATGGGCCTGGGGCTATGGCTCAGCTGTAGAGTGCTCGTCTTGCATGTGTGAGGCCCTGGGTTCGATCCTCAGCACCACATAAATAAAATAAAGGTATTGTATCCACCTACAACTAAAAAAAATATTTAAAGAAAAAAGTCTTTTTATGCCAGGGCCTAATAGGTAAAAGAATAAAAAATCCAGTCTATAAAACAGGTAAAATCAGAGCTCCTCTTGGGAAGCAATCTTGAGGAGCCCTCCCCACCCAGCTCTCCTCATCCTCCAACCTGGCCCTCTACTCCCACAGCTCCTGAGTCTTTTGAGAAACATGCTTTTTGGATCTTAGGGCAACATGTTTGCAGAGCCTGTGATACAGCATCATGAGCCATCTGTATGCACTGGGTCACTGGAAACCTGTTTCTGAGCTGCAGAATATTATCTGAAGTTCTGATTCCTGGTGTCTATCTGGAGAAAAAACAAGACTTTTAAAAACTTTAGATTAAAAATAGCATTTGATGCTCAGTACGATTTCAATATTATCTGAGCCCAGAATTTATTGGATTAAAAATGCATATGGACTTTTGGAATAGGCCTGATATGGTAATGAGGTAAACTACTGTCAGAGTAAAGAATCACCTCACACCTTTGTTCATTCTGAAATTACTCCAGGCATTCTACTACATCATTTTACTAAGTTCCAGAGGAAATATGGCAAGCACAGCAGAACAGAGAAGTCCCTTTTTTCTAGAGCTTTCTGTTTAATAGGGAAGACAGATAGTAATAAAATAACCATACATCCCTAAAACAATCCTGTGACGGTTGGTTCAAGGGAAGATGTACAGTGTCATGAAAGTCTAGCCAAGGAGGGACTTGGTCAGGGATATCAGGAAAAGCGCCTCTGGGAAGTGACACTTGAGCTGATATCTAAAGAGAAATAGGAGTTAATCAGACAGACAGTTGAGTAGAGCATTCCAGGCAAACGGAGCAGTATTTACAAAGACCCTTTGGCAGGAGGAAGCATAGCAAATATATATATTTGTGTGTATATATATATGTGTGTGTGTATATATATGATATAAAAATATATTCATGTTTATATGAATATACATTCATAAAATTCATATATTTATTTATATATCTTATATGAAATATGTTTATATAGTTAATATATAAATATTATATTTAAAATGTAAAATTTATATTTTATATAAACATGTTTATATATATTTTATATATTTTAATACATATGTTTTATATATATTTTATATATAAAATATTCACTCTGTAGCTTGAATTTTTTTCATCATTTTAACAGTATATTTTGATAAACAGAAGTTCTTAACTTAGTGTAGTCCAATTCATCACTAATTTCCTTCATCATTAGTACTTTGGGGGCCCACCTTCCCCCAAAGCATAAAAATATTCTCCTACTTTAGCAAGTATCACCAAACATTTTCTATGAAGGATCTTTTAAGAAATACCTTAGGTTCTGTGAGCCACGTGTGTCTGTATTGCAACTACTCAGCTTTTCGTTGTGGTGCAAAAAGCAGCCACAGACAGTTTGGGAATGAAGTTTGGCTATGGTCCAATGAAACTTTATTTACCAAAACAAACAGGCCAAATTTGGCTTATGGGCTATAGTTGCTGAGAATAATTGCTTTAATCCAACCAGACTTGATTTTACAAATGTATAGAGAAACAAGATTTTCCTTCCAAATTGATCCAGTCTCACTTATTAAAAAGACCAGTTACTCCGCTGAGCTGTACCATGGACAAAAATCAAATCATACCCAGGTTGTGTGTTGTGTTGCCACCACCAGGTTTCTGAATGCAGTAGTGATCTGTCAGGATGCATAATGTGTCCACATGTAAAATTTCATTTTCTGAGTGATTTGTCAAAATTTCTCTTCTTTCTCTAGTGAAAATAGATCCTCCAGTCATAAATATAACCCAAGTAAATGGGTCTTCGTGGGTGGTACTCCATGCTCCACATTTGTCACTCAAAGAACAAAAAGGAAAAAATGTATCAATGGAAAATTACTACAACTTACTATACCGAGTTTTTATAATTAAAAATTCACTGGAAAAGGTAAGATCGGATGAACAGATAAGTTTGATGCTTTTTAATTTGTTCACATGACTAACACATTGACCACATTATATTCCTCTCTTTTGCTACTCACTCCTCTTATTTTTCCTTTTCTTTTCTTGTTCTTTCTCACTTTGACCTTCATTGAGAAGCAATCAGTGCTAAGATCACCGTTTGAATTTCTGTGTGTGCATGTGTGTACATGGATGTTGTGTGTGTGTGTGTGTGTGTGTGTGTGTGTGTGTGTGTGCTTATGTGCTCTTTCACTCAGCTTGTCTCTACTTGGTCTTCCCTGCATATCTAGAAATTGGTATTGACAATATGTAATTACATTTGACTGCCACAAATGTTCCCCTTTGTGGGTTTTATACACTTTATTTGCTTGAGTTGCTTTTTTTTTATCACAGCACTATATATTTGTACCAATTTTGCTATTAGAAAATCCATCATTGGTGCCTTTATTTGGATTTAGTGATGAACTGAATGTTTCTTTTTGGGGGCCCATCTAAGACAGGATTACTTTGGTTGTAAGGAAGAAAAATCCTGTTCAAATTCACTGAAATGCAAAAAGCAGGGGAGTTTTACTAGGAGATAACAAGCAATCTCATGGACAACCAGAAACAGGAAACCATTCTCCTCACTTCACAGTTTAAATTCTTGAAAAAGGGACTCTGATAATTGAGCTAATCCATAGACAGTCCTCAGGGAGATCTCAGGTAGAAGCTACTTGGCCACTGCACCAGTCCCTTTACCAAGTGGCAATCCTAGGGAAGGAAAATGTTCGAAGAAGGATCCCTACTACCCATCAACTAGGGTGACCATGAAAGCTTACTGATTTTAACACAGGTAGAGAAAATTGTGACGTACTGGAAATCGTTTATCATCTGATATTTTTTTTCTTCCCCTTGTATATAGGAGCAACAAGTATATGAAGGGGCTCATGGTGTTGCTGAAATTGAAGCTCTCACGCCTCACTCTGGTTACTGCGTAGTGGCTGAAATATATCTGCCCCTGCTAGATAGAAGAAGTCAGAGAAGTGAAGAGAGGTGTATGGGAACCCCATGACTGGTTATGGAGTGCTCCACAGTATGGAAATCAAAAGCTGTCTGAGGATGGCATGGCTTGTGTTTGAAGAATCATATTGAAAGTCTTTTTCATGTTTTCTTAAAGCAATGTTCACTGTTACATTTCAGGCACTTATTTTGTTTATCCATTCTTTCTTTCTTAATATTTCACTTGTGAATGAAATTTGACTAACCCTCAAAAATTAGAATTTAAAGAAGGTAGAGAATAAAGGTCCCTATGAAATACAGAAACTTACATCTGATTGTAACATCCTGAACAATGAACTTCATTCTCCTAAAACAGCAAAACAAAAACTAAGAACCAAAGAGTGGTAGGCATTTAATAAAATTATTGAATGAATTTTTTAAAAATAGAATTATAGCTGAGAGACAATCCAGAAGAATCATTTTTCACTCTGTTGAGTCAGTTAATTTGACACAGATATGCCAATTTAACATTTTTATACAAATATTTTTCTATGCATTTCTATTTGATATAATCATATTTTTCCTGTATTTATGTTCTATATGAAATATTTCTACTTAACGACCAAAATTTTGTTTTAAGTCCTGTTCTGTGTATGTAAGAACAGTTTTTGAAAAAAAAAATTCATGATCTCTGGATTAATATCTAGATTATTAACAATAACAACTAAACATCAAGAGAGGTTTCACTCAATATAATTTCCCCCATTTAACACATAATTACATTAAGATCTTCTTTTTTGTTTTGTTTTTTTGGTTTTAACAATGTCTTCAAAGAATATATCTTTATTGCCAAAATTGGGTATAATATTTCTCAGCCACAAAGAGAAAAAGGAAATTTAACTCCCCCTTTGGACCACAATAACAGCTCAACCCTCCTGGCAAAGGGTGTTTTGCTGAAATCTCCTTCATCCTTGCTGGTGGAGGATCTTATGGATAAAGGTTTGATTGGGACTCGCTGGGGTTCATGGAGGGAACTTGGCTTGAATCTGAAGGCACACAGGTGATGGTCAGTCTGTTTGGGATACTTCTGGAGATTTTAGGGATAATCAGAGTCCTCCAACCACATCCCCCCACACATACCTCTAAATACCAGTGGCCTAAAGCTCAGTATAATCAGCTTCATTTGGGGCTAAGTCCTTATAAGTGTTTAAGGTTGCCTACCTTGTGAGGTGTGGATCAAAGAACATTTGAATAATTCCTCATAAAAATTGTGCCAATTGTGATTGTAAAAAAATATAACTGGAACTTCTGATTGTATACAATTAGTCACAATAATAAATGGATTTTGAATTATTCAGAAATGCATGGGGTGGGATAGAAGAGCAAAAGTTGGAGAATTGATTTCATTGCTTTCCCATATGGTCAGGAAACAATGACTTGAGCATACACCTAGAGACTGGAAAAAATGAATTTTATGTTTTTGAATTGTAGATTTTATTTTTTATATTTAGCTTATTCCTTGGCTTTTATTTTTGCCTTTTATTGTTTTGAGGGAGGATGAAGAAATAAGAGCAATGGGGTGGGTGGGGAGTAGGGTTGCTTGTGACCAACAGCATTTAAGTGTATGAACTTCAGTGGTCCTGAAGGTTGCCTTTTGAGAAAAACAAAAAAAAAAAAAAACAATTATGGTTGCTTTGTGAAAGTTACCAAGTAGCATCAAGTTTTGTCTTAATTTTAATTGCTTTGCTTTTTTTCATATCTAAGTAGCTAAGCATGGTTAGGCAAGTATAAAACACTGTGAAAAATAACAACTGTTACATTCTTCATCATGTTACTAATGCATTGTCCTATTATTTCAATAAATCTTTTTAAAAGTTTTTGCTTGCATTTTTTTTTCCATTTTTTAAAAATTTTATTTGTTTTTGTTACACATAACAGTAGAATGCATTTATGCACTTTGACATATCATAAATAAATAGGGTATATTTTCTCATTTTTCTGATTGTACATGTTGTAGAACCACATCAGTCATGCAGTCATATGTGTACATAAGGTAATAATGTCTGTTTTATTCTACCATCCTTCCTATTCCCATATTCCCTCCCTTTTCTTCACTCTCCTCTACCTAAAGTAACTCTATTGTTCTTTAGTGCCCCCACCCCCTTATTGTGAATTAGCATCCACATATCAGAGAAAACATTCAGCCTTTGCTTTTGGGGGATTGGCTTATTTCACTTAGCATGATATTCTCCAACTCCATCCATTTACCTGCAAATGCCATAATTTCATTCTTCTTTAAAGCTGGGTAATACTCCACTATGTATTTGTACCACATTTTCTTTATCCATTCGTCTATTGAAGGGCACCTAGGTTGGTTCCATAGTAATTGAGCTGCTATAAACATTGACATGGCCACATGACTGTAGTATGCTGATTTTAACTCCTTTGGATATAAACCAAGGAGTGGGATAGCTGGGTCAAATGGTGGTTCCATTCTGAGTTTTCTGAGAAATCTCCATAATGCTTTTCATAGTGGTTGCACCAATTTGCAGTCCCACCAGCAATGTATAAGTGTACCTTTTCCCCACATCCTCGCCAACATTTATTGTTGCCTGTATTCTTGATGATTGCCATTCTTACTGGAGTGCAATGAAATTTTAGTAGTTTTGATTTGCATTTCTCTAATTGTTAGAGATGTTGAACATTTTTTCATATATTTGTTGATTGATTGTATTTCTTCTTCTCTAAAGTGTCTGTTCAGTTCCTTAGCCCTGATATTGATTGAGGTATTTGTTGTTGTTGTTGTTGTTGTTGTTGTTGTTGTTGTTTTGGTGTTAAAGTTTTTTGAGTTCTTTATATAGCCTGGAGATTAATGCTTTATCTGAGGTGCATGTGGTAAAGATTTTCTCCCAATCTGTAGACTCTCTCTTCACATTATTGATTATTTCTTTTGATTAGAAGAAGTTTTTTAGTTTGACTCCATCCCATTTATTGATTCTTGATTTTGTTCTTGCATCTTAGGGTCTTGTTAAGGACATCAGATCCTAGTCAATGTGGTGAAGATTTAGGCCTACTTTTTCTTCTAGAAGACACAGGATCTCTGTTCTAGTGTCTAAATCTTTGATCTGCTTTGTGTTGAGTTTCATGCAGGGTGAGAGATAGAGGTTTAATTTCATTTTGTTACACGTGGCTTTCCATTTTCCCCAGCACCATTTGTTGAATAGGCTATGTTTTCTCTAGTGAATGTTTTTGGCACCTTTGTCTAGTATGAGATGACTGTATTTATGAGGGTTTGTCTCTATGTTCTATTCTGTACCATTTGTCAACATAGTTTTATACCAATACTATGCTGTTTTTGTTACTATAGCTCTGTAGTATAGTTTAAGGTCTGATGTTGTGATGCCTCCTGCTTTACTTTTCTTGTTAAGGATTGCTTTGGCTATTCTGGGTCCTTTATTTTTCCAAGTAAATTTCATGATTGCTTTTTCTATTTCTATAAATAATGTCTTTGGGAAATTACTAGGAATTGCAGTAAATCTGTATTACAGTTTTGGTGTTATGGCCATTTTGACAATATTAATTCTGCCTAAACAGGAGCATGTTAGATCTTTCCTTTTTCTAAGGTCTTCTTCAATTTCTTTCTTTAGTGTTCTGTAGTTTTCATTGTAGAGGTCTTTCACCTCTTTTGTTAGATTGTTTCCAAGTTTTTGTTTTGTTTTGTTAGGAAACTGTGAATGAAGTAGTTTTCCTAATTTCTTTTTCAGTGGAATCTTCACTGATATATAGGAACATGTTTGATTTCTGGGTATTGATTTTATATCCTGCTACTTGGCTGAATTTATTTATTAGTTCTGGAAGTTTTGTGGTGGAATTTTTTGGATCTTTTAAATATAGGATATGTCATCAACAAATCATGTCATCAGATAGTTTGAGTTCTTGTTTACCTATTTGTATCCATTTAATTTTCTTCTTCTAATTGCTCTGGCTAGAGTTTCAAGGACAATGTTGATTAAAAGTGGTGAAAGAGGGCATCCCTGTCTTGTTCCAGTTTTTAGGGGGAATGCTTTCAATTTTTCTCTGTTTAGAATTATGCTGCCCTTGGGTTTAGCATATATAGCTTTTATGTTGTCGAACTATGTTTCTACTATCCCTAGTTTTTCTAGTGTTTTGAACATGAAGGTGTGCTGTATTTTGTCAAATGCTTTTTATGCATCTATTGAGATGATCATATGATTCTTGCTTTTAAGTCTATTGATATGATGAACTGTGGCATCTTCCTTACGAAAGAGTTGAGCAGAGCATCCTCTTCATAAAAATAAGGGAGTAGAAGCAAGAGCATGCCTTCCTTATAAGGACAGATGTTACACAAATACAGCACTGAGAGAGTCAATCCTGTCTGTGTATATTCTTACTGTCCTGTTTTCTGCTCATATGTGTGGCCACCAGGTGTAAACACATGGAAATTATTACCTTATGGAATCTGAGTTAGAAGCATAAAAACATTTTCTAAAGTTGGACTAATATAGCAAGTTTCTAGTTAGGAAACAGCTTTTATAAATGCACACTGTTTGACTTCTTCTCGTTATAATCATATGCACCAAGAAAAAGCTTTAAAGGTCTTTTGTGATTAATAAGGATTCCTTTTACTTTTGAAGTAGTTTAAAATAGATACATACAAGTTCTTTAGGGTAGAAGTCCTTCAGAGCTAACATTTGGCTATGCCTCCCTTCCCTGTCCCTAGGTTCAAAACAAAACTATTATAGAAAAACAATAGTGCTTTGAAACCAGGCAGAAAAAATTAACTTCAATCAGACAGATAAACAGGTGTGCGGAGGAATGGCTTCAGAGAATCCATGAGAAATGAATCGGACCCA
Organism: Tamias sibiricus; assembly: GCA_025594165.1. Lineage (NCBI taxonomy): Eukaryota > Metazoa > Chordata > Mammalia > Rodentia > Sciuridae > Tamias > Tamias sibiricus. Next base: position 122,339,233 of record CM046666.1, on the reverse strand, counting down.
GACTAGTTACAGATAAGTGTGGCAAAATTGTAGAGTGTCCAGATAATGTGTATGTGACCCCGGTCTGCACAGGACCTTGAAACATGTTGGGTAAAAGATTAAAGTGTCTGGAATGTAATCAGCAGATGTTGCTGCTTCCCTGGATCTTATGACTGTGATGTAACCACAAAAATTAATGTATGCTGCCAGAAAAAATACTATATTCGATGCAAAAAAGAAAGTAAAGAGAGAGTGAAGACTCCAAGAGAGTGTGTATGTGTTTTTCTCCGTCACTGACCTGTCACCCCCATGCTGCGTTACACGTGTCGCATTGCACCCCAACTGTACTACTTGCACTCCGAGCATGCTACTTTGCACCCCCTGCTGAGGCCGGACCTCAACAATGAACTATGTTTATTGATTTCTGTATGTTGAACCAACCTTGCATTCCTAGGATGAACCCTACTTGATCGTGGTGCATTACCTTTTTAATATGTTTTTGTATGCAATTTGCCAGAATTTTATTGAGAAATTTTGCATCTGTGTTCACCAGGGTTATTGGTCTGAAGTTTTCTTTCCTTGTTGTGTCTTTGTCTGGTTTTGCTATCAGGGTGATATTAGCCTCATAGAATGAGTTTGGAAGGGTTCCCTCCTTTTCTATTTCATGGAATACTTTGAAGATTATTGGTGTTAATTCTTCTTTAAAGATCTTGTAGAACTCCTCTGAGAATCTGTCTGGTCCTGTGTTTTTCTTGATTTGTAGGCTTTTGATGGCATTTTCTATTTCATTACTTGAAATTGATCTGTTTAAATTGTGTATGACTTCCTCATTCAGTTTGGGTAGGTCATATGTCTCCAGAAATTTGTCAATGTCTTCAATATTTTCTATTTTATTGGAGTATAAATTTTCAAAATAGTTTCTAATTATCTTCTATATTTCAAAAGTGTCTGTTTTTCATCATGTATTTTAGTAATTTGAGTTTTCTGTCTTTTTATCTTCATTAGCATGGCTAGGGGTTGATCTATTTCATTTATTTTTTCAAAGAACCAATTTTTGTTTTGTCAATTTTTTTTCAATTCTTTTGTTTCAATTTCATTGATTTCAGCTCTACTTTAGTTATTTCCTTTCTTCTACTGCTTTCTACTCTTCTTTTTCTAGGGTTTTGAGATGTAATGTTAGGTCATTTATTTGTTTACTTTTTATTCTTTTAATGAATAAGCTCAATGCAATAAACTTTCCTCTTAGTAATGCCTTCACAGTGTCCCAGAGATTTTGATATATTGTATCAGTGTTCTCATTTACTCTAAGAATTTTTTAAATTTCATCCTTGATTTCTTGTACTATCCATTCATCATTCAATAGTGTATTATTTAGTCTCCATTTGTTAGAGTAGCTTCTATTTTTTATTTTATTGTTGATTTCTAATTTCATTCCATCAAAATCTAATAGAATGCAAGGTAGTATCTCTGTTTTGTTGTTGTTGTTGTTGTTTTTTTTTCATTTACTAAGATTTTCTTTGTGGCATAAGATATGGTCTATTTTAGAGAAGGAGCTCATGTGCTGCCAAGAAGAAAGTATATTCACTCATTGATGGATGAAATATTCTATATATGTCTGTTAAGTCTAAATTATTGATTGTATTATTTAGTTCTACAGTTTCTTTATTTAGTTTTTGTTTGGAAGATCTGACCAGTAGTGAGAGAAGTGTGTTAAATTCATCCAGTGTTATTGTATTATGGTCTATTTGATTCTTGAAATTGAGAAGGGTTTGTTTGATATATATTTATGCACCATTTGGGGGACATAAATATTTACAATTGTTATGTCTTGCTGACGTATAATTCCCTTAAGCAGTATGAAATGTCCTTCTTTGTCCCTTCTGGTTAACTTTGGCTTAAAGTCCACTTCATCTGATATGAGGATGGAAATCCCTGCTTGTTTATGCAATCCATATGAGTGATATGCTTTTTCCCATCCTTTCACCTTCAGTCTGTGGATGTCTTTGCCTATGAGTCTCTTGGAGACACAGCATATTGTTAGGTCTTGCTTTTTAATCCAATCTGCCAGTCTATGTCTTTTGATTAGTGAGCTTATGCTGTTAACATTCAAGGTTATTATGAGATATGATTTGTATTCCCTGTCATTTTTATTTATTTCTGGTTTTTAATTTGACTTAGTTTATTCTTTGATTCACTATTCCTTTAGTGTAATTCTTCCCTTTGCTGGTTTTCACATTTTTTCCCACTTCATCCTCATGGAATATTTTGTTGAGAATGTTCTATAGTGTAGGCTTTCTAGTTGTGAATTCTTTTAATTTTTGTTATCATAGAAGGTTTTTATTTCATCTTCAAATCTGAAACTTAATTTTTCCAGATATAAAATTCTTGGTTGGCATCCATTTTCTTTCAGAGCTTGAAATATATTATGCCCAAATCTCCTATTTTTGAGGGTCTGCTTTGAAAAATCAGTTGAGATCCAAACTGGTTTCCCCCTATACATAATTTGTTTTTGTTTTTCTCTATCATAGCCTTTAAGATTTTATCCTTATTCTGTATTTTAGTCATTATCATTGTAATATGTCTTGGTGTGGGTCTGCTGTAATTTTATACAGTTGGGGTCCTGTAATCCTCTTGATTTTCCATTTCATTTTTCAGGTTTGGGAAATTTTCTGATATTATGTCATTGAAAAGATTCCTTTGGTTTGTATCTCTGCTCCTTCATCTATCCCAATAGCTCTTTTTTCCCCCCCATAACTCTTAAAGTTTGGTCTTTTCATGTTATCCCATAATTCTTGGAAGTTCTGTTCATGGATTCTTAACATGGTCTTCTTCTCTGCATGGTCAACTTTATTTTCAAGATTATATATTTTATCTTCATTGCCTGAGGTTCTTTCTTCCAAGTGGTCTAGCCTCTTGGTGATGCTTTTCATTGAATTTATAATTTGGTTTACTGTTTCCTTTATTTCAAGGATTTCTGCTATTTTTTTTTTAGAATCTCTAATTCCTTATTGAATTGATCTTTTACTTCCTGTATTTTCTCTTCACTCCTTCTACCACCCTTTACTTCACAAATCAGTTTAAATATGTACAATCTAAACTCCTTCTTGGACATTTTTCCTACTGTGTTGTCAGTGGATTCTGTTATTGGAGCATCTTGGTTTGTTTGGGGTGCCTTGTTCCCCTGTCTTTTCATGTTGCATGTATTTTCCCATCTAGTGGTATAGATCTGAGGCAGTACAGATCTACCCTATAAACTTATATTGTCCCTGAAGGTTTGCAGTACTTTCCTTTAAGGGTGAGACCAATATCAACAGCACCCAGTGTAAACAATATATAGCCTTAAACCGAATAGCTTCCACTAAGGTGTCTACTGCTATCTCACAAAGTGAAATGATGAGTTCAATAACTGTCTACAGTATAAACATAAAATTTGCCAAAACAGCTTACAATTTCAAATGGTGGATGAAAGAACAGAAGTAGCTTAGTACATGATGTTCACAAGCAGGAAGAGAGAAGCTAGAAGAAAAATTCACTGGAAGTGTGGAAGAGGAAATGACAGAGATTGGCTGTTGGTTGGAGAAAAGGTGGAAAGAGAATCTAGAACAGACAAGCGAGAAGAACAATAAAAGAAAAAATAAATAAAAATATAAGAATACAACAAAAGTGCAAAACACCATTCATATATCATCATCTTCCACACACTGATACATAAAAAACACCCTGTTCCAAATGTGGTAGAGAAGATGTTAGAGAATAATAAAATAAAATAAATCTCCATGGAAAATTGAACTCTGTCAGTGTTCAAAAGTTTCTCAGCCCTGTCTCTGACATCTCATGGGACCACCTGGCCCAGATCAGCCCTTGCAGACCCAGTCACTATCCCATGGATCTGGGCTTCAGATACCTCAGCCTTGGCCACTCTGCAGTCCCAAGAGCTCATCGCTGCTCCAACTTGCAGAGAGACCACTGGGGATACACTTTCACAAAGGAGGGACCCTGAGAAGCAGCAGCAAGACAGGGATCACCAGCATTCCCAGCAGGATGACCCAAAGTGCAGCCAAACCCACAAGCACCCCCACACTGGACCTCCAGGTCCTGTTGGAGTCCCCAGACAGAGGCGGCTGCTGGTAGCAAATCTGTTGGTACCCTGGTTCCCCAGGCCCTGGACTGCGTCCCAAGATGGATGTGACCACGTACAACCAAACCTGGAGTCTCCCCGGCAGCAAACCTCTGGGCGGTGGTGGCAGCGGCAGTGGCAGAGGTCGGTGGCAGCTATAGTGGGACAGTGGGGTGGGAGGTGCAGCATCACCCAGGCAACCTGGGGGCAGGGAGTAGCAGTATCAGTGACAGCGGCAGAGGGGCATTGGTGTCAGTGGCAGCTGCATGGCAGCAGCACCCAGAGAGAAGACCTCCAGGCAACCTCGACCTCAGGGCAGCAGTAGCTGTGTCAGTGCCAGCAGCATTGGCAGTGAGGTAGGCAGCAGCCTCGCTAGGAGGAAGGACCTCCGGGCGTCAGCAGCAGTGGCTTCTGAGATGGCAGAAGCTGTGCCCAGAGAAAGGACCTCCAGGCCTGGTGGTGGCATTCACCATTTTTGCTTGCATTTTGAAATATTTGTCATGTGGGTTTTAGGAGAATACAATGTTTAAGTCTGTCAGCTAAAATCCCACTTAGACGTCTACACCGAGTTCCACCCAGGAAGGAGCACGCTGTGTTGAGCAGGAGGTCATCCACTCTCTGAGCGCGCTGATGATTGTATGGCAACTCCACGCCACCAGCTCTGGCCAGAAGCTGGGAGGCCATCTTTGTCTCCTCCCTTTCTCTGACATCCTATATTCAAAACATAAATACATTTCTTGGACCTACCTTAAAACATGACGCTTTGCACAACCACCTCATCCCATTGTCTTCCATCTGGTTGGGATTCCACCCTCCTCTCTTGTCTCTCTGCTCTGCCCACTTCACTCCAGGTAGGCTGGGTGGGCCTTCAAACACAAATCACATCAGTCCCTCTTCTGCTCTAAGACCTTCAGTGACTTTTCATATCTAAAGGTTAATAGCAAAAGCCCTCCTAATGGCCTCCCAGGCCCTAGACGACCTGTTTCCTGTTCTCATTATCTCTCAGACTCCATTCATTCCCTCTCACCTTGGTAGATTTATTTCAGCACAATGACCTCATTGCTTGCCCCCAAATACAAATGATCTGGCCTCTGGGCCTTTGCATCAGTGATTTTCTGGAAGGTTGTACCCCAATTTCCATAGATTCATTCCCTCCGGTCTTTGCTGGACCACTTTGCCTAATCACTAATGTTTCCCTCACTATTTGATTTAGAATCACAATCTACCCTTGCAACTCTTGATATCCCTCATTTTTCTCCATAGCACTTTAACCACCTAAACTAATAAACTATAGTTTATTCATTGATCTTGTTTATTACTTGTCTTCCCCCTTATCAACCAGAATATCAAGTTTTTATTTTCCTTCCCATAGCTGTATCTTCACTATCTAGAACATATTCAATTAACATTTATTGAATAGATTAATGAAGCAAAAGTAGAACCATTAAGAGAATGCGAGGGGTGGGTCAGGACTATGGGAGGGAGGGTTTTCATGCAATTTTGCACAACCTGCTAACTCATCTTCCTGCAAAGATAAGTGTGGGAGAATAAGTCATTCTTTTCCCAGACACCAGAGACTGTGTCTTAGGCAATTGTGGTACCATAGCAGAGAGCTGTTCTGGAATAACTGTTCTTCCTCCAAGTGAATGACACTTCTTAGGTGTTGTTTGTTCTTCCCATCCAGAGGCCGAGTCCAGAAGTCTGTCCCATATTTTCTTCAAAAGGTGAGAGGGAATAAAACTGAAAATATAAAACAGACATATCCACATTGAAAAAAAGGAACTTTAGAGAGCATCCTCAAGAAGGGTCGAGGTGAGGGAGTGAAACCATGAGAACCAGGATGTCCTATAAACATAAAAGCCTATTTCATCTTGGGCTGGATCAAAGCTGTTGGAGGGAGGGGCATCAGAAGGGAGCTGGCTTCTACGTGCTGCCCTTTCAAGGTGACTGACTGTCCATGGGATGGTGATGAGACAGAAGGGAGGAAGCCAATGAACACACAAGACATGATGCTTCTATAAAGGCAAAGGATACGGAATTCTGGTAAGAAGATAAATGATAGAGGAGAACACACATCTCCCAGACGGGAGTTAAGCTCCCCAATGTCTCCCCACTAAGACATAGGGCTGTGGCTATTTGCTTGAAACAAGTTCCCCCAGTCAGAGGTCCTCTTTGCATCTTCCTGTGGATTTGACACCCTCCTGGCTCCCCTCTCATTTGTCTTGTGAGGAATTTGGTTAAGGGTTTGCCTGTTCACCAAGAACAAGCAAATGGTGACAGTCTCAGCTCAATCCTGTGACTTGGCTGTGACATTGGTTGGAGTCACAGTCACTTTCTTAGGCACATCTCAGTTAAGTCCAGGCTCCAGCCTGCCCAAGTGCCACATCTGCAGGTGCACTATTTCTTCAACCCTCACCCTTGCTTACAAGGTAGTCAGGATTATTTCTATTTTAGAGGTAAGCCCCAGTCAGGTTAAATGATTTATCAACGACTGGAAAACCCCATAGCTTAAGCTCTGTTAATCACAACCTCTAGAACTTCCTCTAGGTCTTTGTACAGATAGATTTTCATTTCATCTCTTAATTAAAATTCCTTTCTAAAATGTCAACTTAGCCCCACTAAACTTGGGGACTTTTTAAAAAATGCCAGTACACTGAAGGGCAAGGGTTGACATTTAAACATGGGGACAGAGAGGTCTGATGGGGCAATAGGAGAGCTGGCAGGTGTCCATTTCCTCTTAGGGAGAAAGAAAAATGCACCTAAAATTAGTTGTATTAGTGGAAGGTACATATTCATTAGAAAATTCTTTTAAGTCCATACATTTATTGTCCATTATTCAGTCTTCTCAAGTTGCTTTTAAAGCTGGTGTCAGTAATTTCTATGACACCTTGATTTCAAGAAAAAAAAAATTATTTTTAAAATAAATCTCCCACTTTTCAATTAAGGAAAAAGTATCTGATGAGATGAAATCTGATTTCAAATGAACTGTAGACAAGTCTTTTTAAACACTAGCCATTTTGAAATTCTTATACCAAATTCCTTGCTTCCCTTAATTTACGTGCCATTTACCCAGGAAAATAAGTGAACTAGGAAAACAAAATTCTTTTCACTATTTTAGTGAATTTTCTTGGTTTACTTTATCCTGCTGGTTGGACCTTATTTCCTTGGAAGGAAAGTAGGCCTTCCTGTCTAAACAATGGCCAAACTCACCTAGTAGCCAACTGCTGGATATTGCCTAGGCTGAACCACCAAACTTGAACTCTGCTGGTTAGGGTTTACCCACAGTGTCCCAATGACATACATGTTTGTTTGTTTGTTTGTTTGTTTGTTTGTTTGTTCGTTTATTTGTTTCAGCTAAGGTCCCAATCCCTTTCAAGCACTTCTTCAACAAGAGCTGTCCTCTCTTTTTCCCACAGCTCCTGGCCTGATGTGGGCAGGGTCTGGTCCCCTGGGCATTCCTTCCCTCTCAGGACTCCTATACCCTCCTCCTTTCTGATGCCCATTTGGATTCAGGAAGTAGCAGGTTGCATACACCTGTCTGACACTCACAAAGGAGTCAGTTCTGCCAGATATTTGCATTTGGAGCTTTTATCTGTAAAGGATTAATTCAAAACAAAATGCTTTGCCCGGAATGGAACTCATTCCAAACAACACTATGCAAATGGAAATAGATATTTTAGGCAGAAAGTCCACTTCTCCTGCCCCTGTAATCAAACTACACCCAAGACAGATGGTCCCGGAGATGGGGGTGTTTAGTCTTTTCAGAAGTCTAGAAAGGAAGGAGCTGGCATGGCACCTGCACCGCCACCCCACTTTCACATTCATCCCTCATCCAACAACACCCAGACTCCCACACGACACCCACAGAGCCCTGCTCTCTCCCTTCCCTGTCCCTATTTGTCACCTTATCAAAGGATCCTCCTCCCTCCCACACACACATACCCAGGGCATCTCCTGGTGGGACCTGACAGATCGATCAGAACTCTTTCCAAATATTAATATTAGGAGTGGAGGAGAGAAGCCTGCTCCCTCCTCTGGCATCATGTGCAGTAAGATCAGCTAAGTCTGGAGCTGCCAAGGGCAACCTTCCCAGCAGATGGAGAAAGCCCAGCAGTAAGGAAAGTCCCCAGAAAGGAAACAGAGCGGAGGTGGTAAGAGACAGATCCCTGGTGATGTCCAGGCAAATCCAGCTGCACTGAAAACCAGCCCAGTTCCTGCACTGTGACTCTTAGGGAAAAAATTAATTTACTTTTTTCTTACTTCTTTGTTTTGCCTGAAATTTCTATCACTTTCAATCAAAAGATTCTTGACTAATAGAACAAAAGAAAAAGTGTTTGTGGCATGAATTATGTATTGTATTAACCAAAGTAAACTTTTTCCATGTCTTCTCTAACCTTTAAATATGGAAAAGAATATTGCTGGAAAAGTGCAGCTTTCTGTAGATGATACAATTGATGCAGTTTGAGCACCAGAAAGCCCTACAGAAATGTGCATGGTTATTCTGATCAGGGCTCTATCAGAGATGGTGTCAGTCAAAGTCTTCTGAATTTTTAGCAAATTCTCATGTGATATTCTTCAAAGGTCATATGGCTATGTGAATAGCATGAACAAAGAGTCAATATTGCTACCACTAATCTCTCCCTGGGGAAAGGGTGGGGCTATGCTGCTTGTGCTTCTGCAAATATTCTGAGTCAAGATGGTAGGCAAAAAGTTTCATGCAAAGCTACCTCTGAAAGAAGATAGAAGAAATCCGTCATTTCCAAAATTTTATTTTCAGAGCCTCTAAGGGCAAGGAAGATTTTTTTTAAAAAGAGAAGCCGCAGAGGCAGCAAAGTAAGACAAAAAGCAAGAGATACACATTGTAGATTTAGGTAACCTGTGCAGGGGTGATGCCACCCTCAGCTTCCTTGGTACCTGTCATGCTAGGGACTTGCAACCCTGTCAGTCTTTACTTTGAGCCTGAGGAAGTTGCTGTTAATTTTAGAGGGTCTCCAAACCTGTCCGTTTCAATATCTCTCTTTTGTTTTAGTAATAGAATCTTCAAGGTCAGAAAGTCATTTGTTTTTCATGTTCCAAGTTCAGGCCAGAAAAATAGTACTGACAATGCTAGTAAGCAAAACTCAAATTGCATGGACCACATCTGCAATTCTGCAAGGTCCTCCATACTTGGTTCAAATGATCTCTCTCTCTCTCTCTCTCTCTCTCTCTCTCTCACACACACACACACACACACACACACACACACCCTTAGCACTTGCCAATGCAGGCTTCTAGCTCTCCATTTTTACTGATTTTAAAACATAGCTTTGTAATACAGTAGTGACTGTACTTCTCAATGTAGAGTTATAAGGAAGGTTAGTCTTTTGGATTACTCCTTAATCTAAATGCACACAAAGAACGGACTTTCTCTCCTTCCTAAAGTCCAACCAATACCTGACTTCACCACTCTCTTTCATATTTGTGCAAAGAACAACATTTTCCATTGTTTAAAATTCATCTGGTATCTTGTTTGTTTGTTTCTTCTTAGAACAACCCCAAGGCACAAATGGGTCCGTCCATAGTTTTGCAACAATGGCAAGATTGGAGTTGGGAAGGTAAGACATTGACAGGCAGCCAAGGCCTCCACAAGCTGGGACCCATTGCTACTAATGAGAGAAGTATCCTGATAGTTCAAGTTTATTATTAGAAGTAGTCAATCTTAGTCTTTTAAGGAAAAGGGAGTTGCGATCCTTAATCTTATTTTTCACAAGCCTAAAAGCAAAAGGGAATCTTCATTTGTCTGAAAAGAAAAGAACTAGAACTCATCAGGTACTAAGGCCTGAATCTAATCTCTCAACAACAATACCAATTCCTTTCCCTTCCTGCAACTGAATGAGGAAAAACAACAGATCTAATAGGAAATCAGCTCCAAGGGTTTTCTTTGCCAGCCCAGTGGCTAGTGTTGGTTGACTAACTGAACTACCTCCCCTGTGGAGATGTTTGTTATCCTTGCAGGAAGCTTCCTCCCAGAAACTCCTTCTGATGTTTGACAAATCCTCCAGTTGAGGACATGGGGGCAGAGGCTCTCTCTGCCAACCCCCACCCCCCACCCCCGTGCAACTAGCGGTCAAGGTCAAGTATCCGGGCTGAGTGGTGGGTGAGTGGCACATACATAGCTATGGCTACATTTTCAGTGGCTGACTCACACATCTAATGTTAGAGCTCTAAAGGGCAAATATTACAATGACTGTGCCCAGTATCCAATACACCACTCTGTGGCACAATGGAGACCTTGTTTCTGGCTGTTTAGCCTTCAAATCTGGCTCTCTGTGTCGCCAAGTCCACCAAAGTCCTGTAAGTTTCTCCAAGTCCATTTGTTGTTTTTAAATTAACTTGTAACTAACATGGAGAAGAGTGCACAAATCTTCAGAATGTGTCAATAAGTTTTTACACATGTCTTTCCCTGTGTAACAACTTCCCAGATCAAAGTTCAGAAGTCCCCCCTTACCAGAAGTCCCTCCTTATGGGGAGTAGATTCCAAGGTCCCTAGTTGACTCCTAAAACCACAGGTAGCACTGAACCCAAAACATAGGGTACTATATTTTTTTCCTATACATACATACCTATGAAAAAGTTTAATCTATAAATTAGACACAGTAAGAGATAATAATAATAATAACTAAAAGTGATACTGAAGAATAATAGCAATATACTATAAAATATGTAAATGTGGTTTCCCTCTCTCTCCTTTTCTCTCTTTCTCTCTCTCTCAATACACAGTGTGGCTAGGCTGGACGAAGTGATGATTCACGTCCCAGGCAGTACAGAGTAGGTAGCACGAGATTTCACTATGTGGCTATTTAGAACTGCAATTTCAAAGCTTATGACTTGTTTATTTCTGGAGTTTTCCATTTAGTATTTTCAAACTGCGGTTGAGCATGAGTACTGAAAGTTGGGAAAGTGAGATTGCGATGAAGAGGGCCCTCTCTACAGAGTACTGTCAGCACCCAGAATGCTTCTTCATATAGCCCCCTATCTTTAGCATTTAACATTTCCACTTAGTGTCCCCTAGTCAGTCATTGGCATCTCACTGCCTTCAGTGTCATGTCTATGAAATCCATTCGTGTTGCGACATACGTAAACAGTTCATTTAAAAATTTTTTTTTTATCTATTTTACCGTAGAATGCATTTGACATATAGTACACAAATGGAGCACGACTTCTCACTCCTCTGGCTGTAATGGTCCAGAGTCACCCCACTAGTGTGATCACACACGTATGTACTGTAATAATGTCTTTTCTTCTGTCCTTCCCATCCCCACAACCCCATGCCTCCCCTGACTCCCCTCTACACAAATCAAAGTTTGAACAGTTCATTTTTGAATTAATGTGTAGATTTCCATTGTATATTTGTAATGGAATTCACATAGTCCATTGATGAACATTTAGTTGCCTTCAATTTTGGAATACTGCAAATAATTTCCAACATCCTCCTTATATTTGTCTTTTCCATAGATATGAACACAGATTTCTGTTAGATATTTCCTCAACCTGCAGGGCCATTAATTCAGAAACCCATGAGGGGCAATGGAAGATTAGAAAAGACAGACAAACCCACATAGAGAGAAAGCTGGAATCAGGTGGGACACCATCTTCTGATAGAAGAGCAATGACCCAGAGCAAGCTCAGTTGGTTTATTATATAGGTTTTATCATCAAAAGTATTTTCTATGAGAAAATTTCTTCAAAACATGCAGGATTGAAGGTCGAAGTATTGCATGACCAATTATAATTATCAACTTGCACTCATAATTCTCTATATCCCTGGCAGCTGGTGTCTGAACTCAGGGTCAAGTCTGATAGTCCCATGCCTAGCACAGAACCTCCTTTAAGCAGGGCATCACCATGAGAACTGGGCAGTCTTGACTTGAACCTTCGCATATGGAGTACCCAGAGCAGGCACAGCTCCTGCTGCAGGATGATCAGGGTCTCTGATTCAAACCACCCCTCCCATAGTTTAGCTACTGTGAACTGAGCTACTATAAACATTGATGTGGCTGTGTCACTATAGTATGCTGATTTTAAGTCCTTTGGGTATAAACCAAGGAGTGGGATAGCTGGGTGAAATGGTTGGTTCCATTCCAAGTTTTCCTAGGAATCTCCATACTGCTTTCCAGATTGGTTGCACCAATTTGCAGTCCCACCAGCAATGTATGAGTGTGCCTTTTCCCCCACACCCTTGCCAATATTTAGTGTTGTCTTTATTCTTTTTTAAATATTTTATTTATTTTTTATTTATAATATTAGTATGTATTACAATTCATAATGCACATATATAGCATCTTTTTACATACAACTGTTTGTATACAAAGTATATTCGTACCATTCAGGTCTTCAATCATGCATTTAAGATAATGATATCCATCTCATTCAACCACCTTTTCTTTTCTTTTTTTTTTTTTTTTTTTTTTGTCTGTATTCTTGATAACTGCCATTCTGACTGGTGTGAGATGAAATCTTAGTTTTAATTTGCATTTCTCTAATTACTAGAGATGTTGAACATTTTTTCATATATAGATGCCCTTCAATAGATGAATGGATAAAGAATTTGTGGTATATATACACAATGGAATATTACTCAGCATTAAAAGAGAATAAAATTATGGCATTTGCAGGTAAACGGATGGAGTTGGAGAATATCATGCTAAGCGAAGTAAGCCAATCTCAAAAAACCAAAGGCCAAATGTTCTTTCTGATAAGTGGATGCTGATCCATAACCAGGGTGGGGGAGGTGAGGGTGGGGCATGGGGGCAGGAAAGATGGTGGAATGAGATGGACATCATTACCCTAAGTATATGTATGACTGCACCTATATAGTGCAATACTACATCATGTACAATCAGAGAAATGAAAAGTTGTGCTGCAATTGAGTACAATGAATCAAAATGCATTCTGCTGTCATATATACCTAATTAAAATAAATAAATTTTAGAAAACCACCCCTCCCAACAAGATATATACCCAGAGGTAAGTCATCGGGTTTGAGTATGTCTAGTTTTAGTGAATACCAGCAAACATTTTTCTAAAGTGATTGCTTCAATTTAGATTCCAATCAGCAATGTAATTTTAGTTGTTCTACATCCTTATAAGAATTTGGCATTGTTAACATTTTTTATTTTAGTCATTCTAGTGATTATTTAGTCATATTTCAGTGTGTGTGTGTGTGTGTGTGTGTGTGTATGTATGTGTGTTCAAAGGATTATGGGAGAAAAATATTTATAGTCATTGAAAGAAAGAATATTAATTTAAATACAAATGTTGTTAATGTCTACAGGCTCATGAAACCATAAGTTTAAAGATTATCTTTTCTACTGGAAAACTTCTTACATGTTTATAGAAATAAATTCACTTGGATTGTTCTAGAGAATAATTTGCATATCATTCAGTTTTCTAAAAGTTAACATATAACAGGATGTTATGAACTGAAAGTTTGTGTCTCCCTGCCATTTCACATGTTAAAATCCTTAACCTTAATGTGATGGTATTAGGAGAGGGGCGAGTGATCAGGTCATAAGGGTTGAGCTCTCAGGAAGGGATTTGTGCCCTTATGAGAAGAGTTACAGGCAGATGATTTTTCTCTCATCCATGTGAGACTATAAGAAGAAGACAGAGAGCTAGAAACCAGGATGAGGGCTCGCACCAGGCAAGGATCCTCCAGCACCTGTCTTGGACATGTCAGCCTCCAGACCTGTGAGGAATAAATGTTTGTTGTTTAAGTCAACCAGTCTAGGGTCTTCTATCATTGCAGCTTAAAATGACTCATCCCCAAAAATATGATAGGTCTGTTTTAACAACCAAAGAACATACAGTCATCCCTTTTCCTTCACAAATTAGGTGGTTCTTTTTTGTTTGGTACCAGGGATTTAACTCAGGGGCACTTGACTACTGGGCCACATCCCCAGCCCTTTTTTTGTATTTAATTGGAGACAGGGTCTCACTGAGTTGCTAAGTGCCTCGCCATTGCTGAGGCTGGCTTTGAACTCGCGATCCTCCTGCCTCAGCCTCCCAAACGCTAGGATTACAGGCGTGCGCCACCGCACCCGGCACAAATTAGATATTTTTTATTAATGACCTTCCTTACCAGCTATAAATCTGGAGCCCTGTAAACCATTGAATATCTCCTGGACCAGCTTCCTGGGGACATTTGTTCCCCATAGAGAGTTTTAATTCCTTAATGGGAATTTTGTCAGACCTATTTAACTAAATTTTATCAACACTGACCAGTGGACTTGACTTCTCAGGCATGGAGAGCATCAGAATGGAAAGGCATCTTGTTTCAACCTCTTCCTGGAATGTCCTTTGCCTAGTTCCACTTGGCTAACTCTTATCACTATCAGGTTTTGACTGAATGCATTCCCTGGTCATTTTACGGGGAAACAAGCCCCCCTCCTTTACTGTATACCACAAGACTTTCCCCCCCTCATTGTAATCATCACACTTGTTAACCATTTTGCTTGTTGGCATTATTTCCCTTTCCTCTCATGCTCCACTAGATCAACAGTGCCTCTAGCATGGTCTCCACTGAATCCTCAAGATCTAAAACTGGCACACATTGGTGCTTATGAACTATGTGTTAGAAGATTGCAATTGAGTGAATCAGTGACAGATTTTAGCCATGGTCATATTTTCGTTTGAGAAAAGTCACTCTGGCAATGATATGAAAATTAGAAGGACTAGGCCATACTAGACCAAGCAGGAAGTATGTGGCAAGCCTAGATAGCAGCCCCACAGCTGAGGCTTCTAGGATTTTGAACCAATATACCATCCTCCTTAGCAGGTAATCAGTTTCATTCTGGAAAGCAGCTATTGGTTTAGTGTCGGGTCCTGAGGGAGGCTGAAAACCTGTCCATGGGATGTCATGTGATCATGTGGCCCATGCAGCAGGCCACATGGGCCTGAGGCCAGAGTGCCTGTGCAGCAGGGACAGAGGTCCTACCAGGCTCAATGGCCTGGGCTCCCTCTCCCTGAGGCTGGCCTTGCAGCCACCTCCGAGAGCCCCATCAGCCAATGCCAGCAGCAACCTGCAAACATCTTGCATATCAGTATGTGTTGGAAGGGACAGTGATTTGTCCCTGGAGTAGACACCTCTAGATTTGAGTTTGCTTTCCTACTGCATCAGGCTGCTGTGCGGCCTAGGACCATGGGTTTATTCAACATCTCATTTACCAGTCGTGTTTTACTATACAACATTGCTTCCAACAAAAGAACTCTCTTTACAGGGAAAAAGTAAAACAAATATATCCAATCGTGTACCTGACATTTCTTTCTGGATGTTTTAAAAGCATCTCTTGCTGCAATTATCTAAATTCATGACCCTTTCCCCAAATATAGTCCCCACCCACTATGCTCTAAGTAAATGGTGCTGTCATCTTCCCAGGTACCAGAATGAGAAAGATTGCATCATCCTCAGCCCCTCCCTCTCCCTCATCCTTCAAATCTAATCCATTTCCAAATCCTATTAATTTTCCCAATTAATTTTTTTCAAGACATGGTCTTGCTATATTACTCAGGATAGCTTCAAACTTGCAATCCTCCTGCCCCACCCTTCTGAATAGCTGGGATTACAGGTGTGCACCACTGCGCCCAACTTCAAGAAGACTTTTAATTATGTTATCAGATAAACACTGACACACTTTTACTCTTGCTTCAGAAGTCAGAAGAGAAGCCTTGATAAGCAAGAGGGTGTTTAGGTGGAAAGACAAGGTGAACCTGGATTTCCCAGTTGCTCAAGCACTGCTTTGACAGCCTGGGCCAGCAGCCTCCACATACAAATCTTTCCTGGGGCAAATTTCTGCATGTACATAAATCACTTGGTTATCACTTACAAGTTACCATCGCTCCCCAGCAGACTTTCTCTCTAGTTAGTGAAGCAGCAGTACAAGTTTTGTTTTTCAAGGAAGGAGAACTTTCTTTTCTGTTTCAAGTAGACAAAAGGAGTATAATGTTATAATGTTTCCTCATTGACTCAGCTAAAATGCTTCCAGAAACAGCAAGCTCAGAAGAAATCCTATCTAACCTCTTAATCTAATCAACATCAAAAGTGGAGAAAATAACACACTATTTTTATATCAAACATTTCAAGAATGCTTGGGAGTGTCATACCTGACTTAGCTTAAGTAGTCTTAGCCCCACGCCCTCCTGCCAGCCTCACACATCACATATACACCCACACTGCCACATACACACAAACCACATGCACACACCACATACACAAACCATACATATGTACCCTACACCACAGCAAACACATGCACCATATCACCACACACTATAATACATAATACACAGTGCCAAACACACATGCATTCACCTTGTGGACTACATAATATACATCACACAATTACACATATCTCTCTCTCTCTCTCTCTCTCTCTCTCTCTCTCTCACACACACACACACACACACACACACACACACACACACATCTCCCTCTGGCTGACCCAGACATGGAATCTCATTAATCTCTTAAAAAAAAAAAAAAAAAAGAAATATTCCCTCTTTATTGAGTTCCATGTTGCCACTGTAGAAGAATATCTTTGTGATCAATGGAACCATTTATTATAATGAAAATGAAGTATTACATTATAATAAATTTGAAAGATTAATGTGGAGACATAACCTTAAAAATACCTCTCCTTCTTGTTTAGTAAGCAGCTTCAACAGCAGCTGTGGCTCTTCAAAGCTCTCCATGTGTCCTCTCCCTCAGACTTTGGTCCCTAACACAAGCCTCCATCTCAAAGGTACAGTCATGCACCCCACGAAGTTTCCATGAACGAAAGACCATATGTGCAATGGTTGTCCTGTACAATTTTATTGCCTCATGACATTGAAATCGTCTTGGTTTGTGTAAGTATATTCTGTGATGTTCACACAGTGATGAAACTGCCAAATAACACAATTTTCAGAATATGTCCCACCAAACTGCCACTATACAGGACTCTTCAAAGGGTCCTATGGCAGAACAAAAAAAAAAAAAAAATCAGGCTGAATCTGGAACATACTAATTTTGTCAGAAAACATCAGGGACAGAGTTAAAATGATCAAGTAAAATCCGTGTAGGGAGGTTTCAACAGCCAAGTTATGCCAATTTGAAAATGAGAGATTTTCAAAAAGCTTAAAAGAGAAAAATTTGTATAAAGTGCACAAAAATTGGTTGCAACAGCAACAAAAAAAATGAAGTGGAAGAACAGATTATCTTCATTTTTATTGAGTTTTAAATAGAAGCCAATGGTGATATTCATGACGATTTCTTTTCCTCAGTTGAGCATACCCCTATTTCAGCATGTACTCATTTCTATCTGTATAAACAGAAAAAGGGGAACAAAAACATCCAAAGAACCATATAATCCAAGAAAAGTAGCAACTCTACCAAGTACAGAAATGTTTGATGAGCTCAGTTGATTTCCTGCAGCAATTGGGGAGTCAGGGGCCCAGCACTTGCTAGCACCTGTTACTACTCAGGAAGAGACATTAGAAAGATAGACAGAAGGAGGCTGAGAAAAGGAGACTTTCACAAATATCCTAAAACAAAGAAAATTGCCAGCTGGGCACAGTGGAGCATGCCTATAATCCCATCAACTCAGGAGGAGGCCCTGGGTTCAATCCCCAGTAGGAAAAAAAAAAAAAAAAAAAAAAAACAAGGAGGAAGAGAGTGAAGAGACAGAGGAAGAAGAAAGTTACCCAGGCAAAGTCCATCTCCCATTCTCTAGGAAAGAAAAACTACTACTATAGCTATTAATGTAAATAAAATACTAATGACAAATACTTGCATTGTAAAAATGTATCAGCCGTCTTTGTCAACATAATAAAATTTGTAGCTAATCTCACAAAATTTAGAGGATGCCCCATTTGAAAAAAGACATTGCTTCAGAACAATCTGGTCCCAGTGTGTGAGAAATGGCCCCAAAGTGCTATGAGACCAAAGAAAAAGAGGCAGACAGATCCAGAATTGCACAGAGGGCAATTATTCGGGACTTGCAGAAGTGTGGTCCTGGCAGCAAGACCAAGGGGACCCCTGCCATTTCAGTCAGTAGCAGAGGCATATACAATGGTCAGGACAGTGTGCCTTCATCCAAGCTGGGAAGTATGTAGTTAATCTCAAGTTAATAACAAAGACTTGGGCACATGCCTGACTCTGGTGGCACTAGAGTCCAGTCATAAAGCTTCCCACATCACTCTAATGGTCTTGTTTACTAGTAGTATTTTTTTAACTTTTTTTTATTCAGTGTTGTATATATAACAGTAGCATGCTTTACAATTTGTAATATACATAAAGAGCAACTTTTTACATATCATTGATAGTATACAAAGTATATTCATATCTTTCATGTCTTCAAGCATGCATTTAGGGTAATGATAACCCTCCCATTCTACCATCATTTTTTTTTTTCCTCTCTTTATACCCCCTTGCTCCCTTCCTTGCTGTCCCTACCCATTGACCTTTCTGGTGTTCCTCTAATCTTCCTATGCTCCCCAACCCAACCCCACTGTGAATAATCTTCCTTATATCAGAGAAAACATTCAGTATTTGGATTTTTGAGATTAGCTAACTTCTCTTAGCATTATATTCTCCAATTTCATCCATTTACCTGTAAATGCCATTATTTTATTCTCTTTTATTGCTGAGTAAAATTTCATTGTGTATATATACCACATTTTCTTTATCCACTCATCTACTGAGGGGCATCTAGGTTGGTTCCACAACCTAGCTATTGTGAATTGTGCTGCTATAAACATCGATGTGGCTGTGTCCCTGTAGTATGCTGTTTTCAAGTCCTTTGGAAATAGGCCCAGTAGAGGGATGGCTGGGTCATATGCTGGTTCCATTCCCAGTTTTCCAAGGAATCTCCATACTGCTTTCCATAATGGCTGCACCATTTTGTAGTCCCACCGTATGAGTGTGCCTATTTCCCCACATCCTCTCCAACATTTATTGTTGTTTCTGTTCTTAGTAGCTGCCATTCTTACTGGAGTGAAATGAAATCTTAGAGTAGTTTTGATTTGCATTTCTCTAATTGCCAGAGATGTTGAACATTTTTTCATGTATTTGTTGATTGATTGTATATCTTCTTCTGAGAAGTGTCTCTTCAGTTCCTTGGCCCATTTAGTGACTGGGCTATTTGTTTTCAAAAACATCAAGAAAGATAAAATACTTGGGAATCAACAAAAGACGTGAAAGACCTCTATAATGAAAACTACAGAACACTAAAGAAAGAATTAAGGAAGACCTTAGAATATGGAAAGATCTACCTTGTTCTTGGATAGGCAGAATCAATATTGTCAAAATGACTATATTACCAAAAGCATTATACAGTTTCAACGTAATTCCAATCAAAATCCCAATGACTTTCCTTATAGAAATAGAAAAAGCAGTCATGAAATTCATCTGGAAAAATAAGAGACCCAAAATAGCTAAAGCAATCCTTAGCAAGAAGAGTTAAGCAGGGGGCATCACAATACCAGACTTTAAACTATACTATAGAGCAATAGTAACAAAAACAGCATGGTACTGGCACCAAAATAGACCTGTAGACCAATGGTACAGAATAGAGGACACAGAGACTAACGCCCACAACTACAGCTATCTTATGTTAAATAGAGGTGCCAAAAGCATACATTGGAGAAAGGATAGCCTCTTCAAAAAATGGTGCTGGGATAACTGGAAATCCTTATGCAACAAAATGAAACTGAACTGTAAGAGCCTTAATGAGGAGGTAGCTAAGATGGCGGCTGGCTGAGAGCCAAAGAGGAGGCGTTTAATTGTTTTCTCCTGACCTTAATGTAATCAACTAAGAATCTTTCTGTGCCCGTGAACACTGTGTGACGCACCTGTAAGTTGAGCTTGTGACACATGTATACTTGTTAAGGTGAAGAGTATTTAACCAGGTAGGGCTGGCGATAGGGTTGGTTGGAGTTGGAGTTGGAGAGGTTGTTGGAGTTGGAGAGAGAAGTCAGCAGAAGAAAGCAAGAATAAAGAACCTACTTATTCCCAGTTTGCCTCTGAATTCTTTCCCACGGTTCATTGCTGCAGGCAGCAACACTGAACCTCTCTCTCTCACCATGTACAAAACTCAACTCAACGTGGATCAAGGACCTAGGAATTAGACCAGAGACACTATGCGTAATAGAAGAAAAAGTAAGCTCTAATCTCCAACTTGTTGGACTAAGCCCCAACTTCCTTAATAAGACTCCTGTAGCATAAGAATTAATATCAAGAATCAATAAATGGGATAGATTCAAACTAAAAAGTTTCTTCTCAGCAAAACAAACAATTAGTGAGGTGAATAGAGAACCTACTAACTGGAAACAAATTTTTACCACGTGCACATCAGATAGAGCACTAATCTCTAGAATATATAAAGAACTTAAAAATCTTAACACCAAAAAAAAAAAAAATAGCCCAATCACTAAATGTTTACTAATAGTATTTAGGGAACCATGCGGGGAAAACCAGCCAGGGTTACTGGGGGGCAATCATGATGGTTACAACCCAGGATGGCTGTAGTCAGGTTAACCCGAATCCATATTTCAAAAGTCGAGACTCTTCCTCAAATAAGTGGGGTGAGATTCCTAGAGTGAAACAATGAAAATGGTTTTATAGAATATGTTCAGCCTCTGATAAACACTGGGGTTTGGATTGCTTTGGACAATGCAGCCCAACAACCTGCAGCATCTGCTTGTGGGTGATGCCTTCCATCACTTTCCTTTATGTCTGGCAGAGTTACTAAAGTCCTAAGCAAGTAGTGAAACAGTGACTGGCTGTATTACCCAAGCCTCCAAAAAATGTAGAAAATGAGACCCTGGGAGTGTGAAGGATAAGAATGAAAATTAATGTTTAATCGATGCTATTTATAATCATTTTGGTATAAGGGCTTTAATAATTTAAATATAAATTTAAATTATTTAAAATACTTTAAATATTTTATATTTTGTGTGTCTCTTAAGGGATTTAGAGCATTTATGTCTTGACTTAGTAAAATTTTAAAATATCTTTGATTAAATGTTTAATAAATGTTAAATGCTAGAAGAAATCTAACTGGTTAAATTCATAACTTTTATTGCTTGTGTAAGTATTATGTAATCCTTTAGGGAATTTTTTTTAAAGAATGTCAGTTGATTAATAAATTAAAATATTTATTGATCGAACATTAAATCATTTACAGCCATTAAAAATGTATATTTTCTTCATGCATCCAAGCTCCTAGAACATTAGGAAGAATCTGTAAACTTTCTTCTGCTCTGAGTTCCACTGCCATAGTAACACTAGACCCATTCTCAGTTATGGTGACCTAACTACAAGGGATTCTTTGATTTAACAAAAATATATTGGACACATTTTGGGAATCACATCCAATGTGCTAACACAGTGTAACCCATATCCTAAAAACTATACTTTCTTGAACAATCAAGAGCACCAGGAAACCCTTCTCTACATCTTTTGCCCTGTGTCTGAAAACAAAGTATGGTAGCATGTTGGGTTCTGCCACTGAGTATGCTGAGCAGGTAGCTTCAGACTTTCAGGAGGAAATGAGAGTTAGAAGTGCTTAGTAAGGAAAAAAAGTAAATCAATCAGCCAAATCCTTCCTTCCTCATAGAATTAAATTAATACATGTTTGCATTATCAACAATCACTTTCCAGAGCATCCAGTTGCTTGTTTCTATTCATGTTTCAATATATGTTTCTGTAGATTTTCACAAATTAGTGTGGCATGGGCAGCAGTTATACACAATTGCTAAGAAATTTCTTGCAATATAGAACAATTCTTTTTTTTTCCTTAAAATTGTATACAACAAGTCTAGATGTAACATCATGAAGGATAACACCAATGGCTTGCCTAGACAACTAAAGGAAGATGAAATGCTAGACTTGTAAATTGTGCTACTTTTATAAAAATATGCAATAAGATTTAGTTAAAATTCCAGAACATTAAAGTTTCAACCTAATTTAAGTAATCATAATTTTACATTTTCATTAATTACAAATATGATTTTATTAGTTATACAATAATCATTAATTAGAATGTTTTTTCACCTCTTATTTTAGCAAGATATTCTGAAAATGACAACACCCATGGTTTCGGTCAAATATCTAGATAAATTCCTTATGCCATGTATGATATGATTATGATTTATTACCAGTAGACAAGGCCAAACTTCATCAATAGTTGTAACATTCTTTGAAGCAATTTAGAGATTATGTCAAATATTTTAATCTGCCTAAAGATGAAATGACTTGTCAAAACACACCTTGCAAACAGCTTTTAAACAAAAGAATGAGCATACTGAGGAAGTGCTCTTCACTCAACTGGTTTTTAAATTTAGACAAGATGTAAGGTGCCTAAAAGAGCGTAGTGAACAATGAAGTTCTCTGAAATCGTGTTTTTTAGTGGAAAATAAAATTAATTTTGAATTTTTATTCTCTAAATATATTTGGTATGAACTGTTGTGCACTATTAATACAATCAGCAAAAGCTTCTAAAAATAAAATAAAGACAATACTACTGGTCTAAGGCTGGTGACTTTGCCTTTTCAAAGTAATTCATAGGCTTTAGCAAAACAAAATTTATGCAAATCAAAATCAGTAAAAACACTATTAAAGAACTAAAGTGATTGTAGGAATTTGTCATTACCATCAGTGGAACATAAATTAAGTGCAAATCTTGATTAAAACAATGTAATCAGTAATTATGAAAAGAAGTAATACACGCAAGATCAATAGATGTTATGAAGTAAATAGATCATAAACAGATAATGTTAATAAGTAGGTAATAATGAAATTAATTATATATATATATGTGTGTGTATATATATATGTATATATATTTCCTATACATACATAACAATAATTAAATTCAGTCCTCTTTGGTATATGACCCACTTCCAGTTACATAAAATGTATAGTCTTACAAAGCTTTTAATTTTGTAGTTATAAAGGCACATTTGTTAAGGATGCAGAACAAAATGTGTTTGCTTTAACAACTTGTCTGTCTGCTCTTCAGACAGAAGTCAGCACCAAGGTCCCTGTCATCCAGCCCTTACTCCCTCATCACATATTCAACAGGAAGAGGAATGAGACTTCTCCATCATCCAGCAGTGCTGCATGGGGCAAGTACCCCCATATTTTAAAGAATGTATCCAAGTTCTGCCAGGTGTCTCTCCAGACCGGCCAAGTAGAGGATAAACTTGTCCTTCACTGTTCATGCCCACTCCCTCAGCCAGCTTACAAAAGTAGAAGAGAAGGGTTAATTGACAAGAGAGGAATTCATAAGAGGAGACTCACACAAGGTATCTGAGGGGAACTCCAAGAACGAATCCTACACAAGGGGGAGACTGTTGTTCCACTTCCCCTCTGGACTTTTGCTGCGCTACTGGAACTCATCAGCCACCCCATTGCTCAGACAGTTGGTTGGTGAGAGAGCTCTTGGGAGAGCCTAGAGTTCTAGACTCATGGGATAAAATGGTGTGTTCCCTGGATTTGTGGACATACATATTCATACATACATGTGGATGCTCACTTTCCTCCTGAAGAGTTCTGAAGGCAGGAGCTGGCTAACACAGCCCAGGATCAGAAAGGGAAGAAGTAGCATACATCTGCATTTCCATCATTCGTCATGGCAAGGATGATGGTTTTCTCATGAGTTATGTGGGATAAGTGGGTTCTGGCTGTCTTGAAGGGATCCAACATAACAGGGCTGCTGGAGCTAGAGTACTCCAAGAGGAACTGGCTATAATGTAGTCTCCTGAGGACTGAAACTTGAAAACTGGTAGCCTGAATCCAAGATTGTGCTCAATAATCCTTACCCCTGAGTTTTCACCCCCCTTATGTATTCCCATCTTATTCGAAATCTGATCATTATAACAGAAGTAAGAGAATACTGCTATTGAGATTGGGTTATAAAAGATACTATATGCATAATTCATGTACATATATTTATATCTGCATTCATCTATCTCTATCTCAATCTCTGAGATGGGTTCTCTAAGGAAAGCCAGCCACCATGTCAGGAGAAACCCTATAGAGAAACCCACAGGTGATAAACTGAGCCATCCTGAAAAAAGTTACTTGAATGAACTTGGGTTTCTCTCTGCATCCTCCAGCCTAAATTGAAGCTTGAGATGACTGTACCACCAGCTGACAGCTGGACTGCAGCTTCATGAACCAAAAACACCCACCTAGTACATTCCAGATCCTTAACTCTCAAAAACATGAGATAATAAATGTTTGTGTCTTAAATTGCTAAATTTTGGAATTATTGTCAATGCAGCAATAGATAACTAGAACAGCTGGAGAAAGCATTGATTCCTCAAGGGATTGTGCAGGGCGGATGGTCTCACAAGAACACTAACTATACCTTACAAATTGAGTTTGGATACCACCATAATGGTGTACATGACAGCAGACAAGAGGATAATAAATAGCACCAACTCAGCAAAAGGATCATTTTCCCTTCAGTCTATTCTGAGCCCCGGCCTTGGAAAAACCAGAATACTGGAAACATATTTCTTATATCCAGAACTTTGGATGTAGCAAAATCTAGGGAACAAACAGAATCCAGGCCCTTTGTTGTATTTCAAGTATAAATACTTGAACCATAGTTCAGTTCATTGTTGAGAGCAACAGAGGAGGAGCTGGGGCAGGGTAGGAGAAACTTTGAATTGGATGAGATTATTGTTGTGGTCTAGCCTAGACTGAAGGTTGTGGACTTTTAAAATTGTGGTAGAATACACATAACATAAAACTCCCCATCTAAAACTATTTTTAAGTGTATGATTCATATTCACGTTGTTGTGCTACGTTCTCCCCCATCCATCTACTGAGCTCTTCATCTTGAAAAATTGAAACTCCAGACCTATTGAAGTGACTCCATATTTCTCCCTCCCATCATCCCCTAGCAACTACCACTCTATTTTCTGTGTTTGGCTAGATACTTTATAGAAGAAGACTCATTCAGCGTTTGTCTTTCTATGACTGCCTTATTTCACTTAGTATAATTTCCTCAGGGTGTATCCATGTTATAGAATGTGTCAAAATTTCCTTTTGAAGCTTGAAAAATATTCTATAGTATACACATACACACACATCACATATTTTTATCTGTTGATGGACACTTGGGTTGCTTTCATTTTGGGCTATTACAAAAAAAGCAACTATGAATGTGAGTATATGAATATCTCTTCAAGTCCCTGCTTTTTATATAACCATAAATTCTGGTTATATACCCAACAATGGCATTTCTGGATTGTAGAGTAATTCTATGTTTAATTTTTTGAAGAACTGCCAAACTATTTCCCACAGAAACTGTACCATGTTACACTCTCTGCACATGAGCGAAGGTCCCTCCTGAAATGGGGAGTGGGGCATATAATCCCCACACACTGAATTTATACAATATTCAGACAGAGGAGGCCATGCCCAACCACCAGCTTCCACAGTTGATGTGTTCAGGGCCCAGAAATATTTTTGGAGCACATAAATTCCTTTTCTAAATAATAATAATTATAATTCCAGATTCAGAAAAAATATATTAATTCATAATCCAAAGTACTATTTCTAACATATGTATGCACTTATTAGATGAAATCTAGTCCCTTAAAACCTTAGGCGTTAAAAGTGTCATTTAAAAGGAAATATCAATTCCAAACCACAAGCTTGAGAAGCATATAAAATAGTTGTACACTGTCTTTGATGTGTTTCCATTCTGTTTTTATAAATTTTGAAGCAATTTGTAATGCTAATCCATACATAAGAAGAATATAGGCCATTAATGCAGCACGTGAAGATGTCTCTACTCATTTAGCAGATGCCATATATTTCCATTTAGGTAAAAATACTTGTATTTATATTGGCATTTACTTGACATTGAGCATTGTATTGAAACAGATTCCTGAGAGAAAACAACACAGGAGATAAATGCTGTGTTTAGTGACTCGTGCAGTAATTGCATGCCATCACCCCAAGTGTTTTCTGTTTTTAGGAGCAGAGCCCTACTGCACTTTGGTGAAATGAAGCAAGGTATAGACAAAAATAAAAATAACCTTTAAAGACGATCTAATAAAGTCATACAGTCACATGGAGTACCAAGGAAAAATAGGATTGTTCAGATTCATCCTTTAACTTTGGATTGACATCAAAGTAAAAGCTTCAGTTAGTGAAGCGAGAACACCTTCACCCATTACTTTTGATAAACTACTTGTTTCTTCTCTATCTGTTCTACACCTCTCAGCAGAACGTTCCGTTTGCAGACACGCCCACCGAGGACAACAAGGCCTCGTTTGCAAGGAATCTTGTTGTTTTTTTCTTCTGATTCTCTACATCTAGTGAGTGGTTATTTCCTGGTTTTATGAAAGATTTTAGGGAAGCTTTATTCTTTGACACTTCCCAGAAGCAAGCAAAGGACTGGGCTACCTGAATCATGCATTTGATCCAAAGTGGCACTTCTGATATATATGTACGCACATGCATTTGTGTGGGTGATGCCTATGCATACACACATCACTATATAAAATACATGTCTGTGTTCACACATATGTCACAATTATTTTCTAAAGAGAATTTTTTTTTTTTTTTTTACTTAGAAGAAATGTCAATTTCTTGCTTTTTACCTGAACTTTTTGCTGTTTTTAAAATAAAGTTTCACTACATCTAAGGAATTTTGCAGAGCCTCAGTAAACAGACACACTTGCCTGGAAAGCCCCTATGCATTTCTCTTAAGACTTTGGTTTTTGGGTGGTTGGATGTGTTGGGAAAGCGGAGAGAAATGCAGAAGAACCGAAAAGGAGCCAGTATGAAACTGTGCCTTTCTGTATCCTACCACTAACTAAAGTGTGTTTCTTAGACTTTAATAAACTTTAAAAAAAAAATGAGGAGCTTTTTCAAAATATAGGTATGTAGCCCCCAATATGGGGGATTATTTTCGTGAGTCTGGTTAGGGATCAGCAAACTTCTTTTGTGTAAAAAAAAAAAAGATGAGAACAAATTTCTACATCTTCAGAGGGACACTTGGGTACAGCTATCAAAGGGACAAGGCCTAGATGTTCACGCAATGCTGGTGAACATTACTGCCAGCTCACTTATTAGGAAAATGGCTAGACTCTTGTCTTAGTGGTCATCTCAGAGAATTCTGGTATGTGAAAGGATTTTTATGAGGGGGAAAACTGAGACGTGAGATGATGGGTAGGGAGACTATGTGTGGAGTTAGGCACCTTGGGGTGGTGGTGGGGTGCTTTCCTTTCTCTCTCTCTCTCGCTCTCTCTTTTTTTTTTTTTTTTTTTTTTTTTAATATTCCTGCAATTACAACAACCTTACTCCTGGGACTGTTCCACAATCCTTTAGATAAACACTTCATTTTCATGCAAGTTGTGTATTATTCTTCCTTTAATTAGAGAACAGGATTAGCAAGTCTTTGGCCCACATTTTGATGTTATTTGAAGATCACCAGGTATTCTGGATTCTGAAAAAGCTACAGAAAGATTATTGGTAACAAGGTCTGGGGACCAATGCTTTTCCTCTTTTCCTGGAATGGTTGACTGTAATAGCTCATAGCTCTGTCATTTAAAGGGGCTTTCTTTTAGAAGTTACAGTGCTGAACAAAGGAGAAAGAAAAAAAAAAAAAAAAAAAAAAACGACCTCACAAGGGGCATTTTTGAAAAGTAAAGCTAATTTCTAGAAGGGTGGCATAAAACAAATGGTGCAGTCATGACCACTGTACAACATGACAGACTGTTGGTTATGGCACCAAAACATGCTCACCATTTCTTTGCAGCTAGGTGCCTAAGTTCTCACCAAACAGAAATGAGTGAAACTGGTGTGTATGCACGCCATTTCATCTCCTGAAAGTTGTTTACTTTTGAATCACCCTTCTTTCTTCTGTTTCTCCAGCAGTCATGAAGCTACCTGTGGAAGGTGATGGCTTGTCTTCATTCATTTGAGTCCCTCAACAAGGCTGTGGAGCGGAACCCACTTACCAGTCCTGCACTGGGAAGAAATATGTCATATTTAAAAGAAGGCACTTTGGATTCTCTTTACAGTGGCTTAGTACCTAGCACAAATCATACAGAAGTGCAACCCAACACTGCCATAATGAAACCCTAAAACATAACATTGGTATAATGGGAACGCAATGGCAATGAGAAACTAGGTATTTCAGACTAACAGGGTCATGACTCTCCTGTTTTCACAAAATATTTGTTAAAACTATCGTGCATAATAAGTGGAAAAGCAGATCGCTTCTGTTCCTTCAAAAGAAGCTACTGCAAAGAATCAGGAGGTTAATGTGCGTTGGCTTCTCTGTTGCTTGAAAAAGGTTTTTTAAATGCAGTGAATTAAGGTCAGAAATGGCAAGTCTGTAAGCAGATGTGGGAAAAAAGATAGACATCCATAAGGATGAGACTTGTAAGGCTTGAAAAGTCAACTGATAACACACCCCAACCGTCATGAAATAAAACTCTTGCTCAAAGGCCTGTTAAAATCCTCAGCCAAAGAGGGGAAACCTCAGGCAAAGAACACATTCAGGGCGTTGCCTTCCTACCCAAGCCAATTTTTTTTTTCCAGGTTCCCTCAAGGCCATTGGAAGAGGAAAGAGAAGAGTGTCAAATCCACATGCCACAAAAAAATGGCATCTATGTTCAGAAGATCTACATTCAGAAAAAAAAAAAAATGTTTGGGAATGTTCATTGGATCAATGATAATTGACAGGAAACAGACAGACCCAAAGCCAAATAAACCCCAAAACCAGTTTGAGTTCTTTTGTCAGAAGCAGTGTTGGGTGTGTGGTGAAACATGGCGAATGAGCCCTTCAGAAGCATGATGTGCTACGAAAGCCAAACCAAACTGAGATGTGTCTAACACATGTGCTGCTGCCTTTGGTTGATGGGGCGCTCAGACCGGCAGCAGCCAGATCAGTCTCAGGGTGAGGGAGTCCACGCTGATGAACCAGATAGAACCTCTGTCTCTGCACGGCGCTGGCTCATGTGCACACTGAGGAAACGCTGGTTGTCTGGAAAAAGAGACTGAGTAGGTTCCACGTTCACGGAGGAGGTCACTTGTCCCTCAATCTTCAACATCCCATAGCCCATTTGTGCAATAAGAATTGTCAACCAAGGGCTGGGGTTGTGGCTCAGCGGTAGAGCGCTTGCCTAGCACATGTGAGGCCCTGGGTTCGATCTTCAGCACCACATTAAAATAAAGTTGTTGTGTCCAAGTACAACTAAAAAAAAAAAAAATTTTTAAATGTCAACCAAGATATAACATGATATTAATATAAGCAAATGAAGTGTATATTTGAGATTGTACATTGCAATTCTGGCACACAACAAAGGGTGTGTTCTGCAAGGGAGAGGGAAGGGAGATTTTTAAAGGAATCAAGCAGAGATAGTCTGATCTTGAGTCACTTGTTTTGAAACTTTTGGATTGGTTGACAGGGGCTGCTGCAGGTGGAAGGTTGCAGAAAAGGTTGTTTAGTGGCAACCAGCACACTGTCTCCTGAGGGGCCGATTCTGGATCATCAGGGAGTTGTTTAGTCATGCACAGCCAACTAATTCAGCTTTCAAAATGACAGAGACATAAGATGGCATCTGTTTGGCTTTAATCAAGCTTCACGTAACATGGTGGGGTCTAGCCTTGAGATGCCTCTCTTGCTCATGGCTTCACAGTGCAGAGTACATCCACCCTCTTCATGGTGGGGTTTCTTGCGCCACATGATCACACGGCCTCCCTCCAGACCTGACATTAAACCAATACCTGTTTTCCAGAATGAAACTAATTACCTGCTAAGGAGGATGATATATTGGTTCAAAAACCCTAGAAGCCTCAGCTGTGGGGCTGCTATCTAGGCTTGCCACACACTTCCTGCTTGGTCTTCTACCTAGTGTGACCTCCTCCCTGCTAATTTGCATATCAGAGCCAGCGTAATCTTTCTCAAACTAGAATCTAACCACGGGTAAAATGTGTCATTTATTCATTCGACTGCAATCCTTCAACACATTGTTCATAAGCACCAATTATGTGCCAGTTCTAGATCTTGGGAATTCAGCAGAGACCAAGAGGCCCTTGAGAGGATCTTTGTTTTATTCTTTGTATCTGCAGAATAGGTGCTTACCTCACAATGTGACTTCATGAGCACTAGTCCAGTACTCGTGTTAAAATTTCACCATTCATTCCATTCCTTCTTTGGATAAGGCAGTTCAGTTTGTGCTAAAATGTAAATACCCATAGAGCTTGGTCATTCTTAGCCATTAACACTTTTGAGTAAATTAATTTATAAGATGGGTTCCAAAGAACACAACCCAAGATTGGTTTGGTAATGTCTGTATGAATTTTATGGCATTCTTGCCAGTGAATTTTGTGCACAGAAAAAACAATAATTTTGGAGAATGCTATGATTTTTTAAAATGAAAATTACAAATTCAAATCTCTTGTTATTCCTTGAGTTTTTAAGTTCATCTCAAGCCTTGTTGTTCATAAATCTATTTATGTTTATAAACCCTGTTTATAAATATGACAATTTCTAATAATCACTTTAAAGGATTTAATTATTTTAAATATTTATGAATTTAAGTTATCGCCTACCATCTTTCAATACTTCAATTGAATAAAACAGTTGTCAAGACTATAAGAGATCTGATTGTTTCACCCTACTTGGAAACTTGCTCATTGGTTTGTCAATGTTTCTTTGATGCTGGTGGAAGACAGGAGAATCCTGAAACAGGCACACAGGTCTTTAAAACAGCAATTGCAGTAGCCAGAGTATCGTCATTTTGCATCAGTTCATAGCTCAATAGGTTTGAGTTAGGACCCAAATATGATGTGATAATATGGTGTCCTAAATGGTACACAGGAACTAAAAGAAAAGGACATTAGGTTAAAAGTAAGGAAATGTAAATGAAGAGAAAAACACTTTACTTAATGTATCAATTTTATTCATTACCTATGACAAGCACACCCTACACATGTAAGGTGCTAATAAGAGGAAAAACTACATGTGGAACATAGGGAAAGTCTGTACTGGCCACACAATTATTTTTTGCTAGTTTAAAACTATACAAAAAGCATTTATTTTTTTTAAAAGTTCAGTAAATGAAACTATTGAATGACAGTACATATTGTACTTGAGGGTTGGAAACATTGTAGAAATTATAGCCAAATGACCAGCTGGGACAGGATCAGCTGAACCGTAGCTGAACCCTTGCTCTTTCCCACTCCGTGTGACAGGAAGATGTGTGATTCAACCTCGGCAGTATCTGCCCACAGGTTCCAATTTCAGATGATCGTCTGCTGTACCAATTACAAGTCTTACATCAAACCCCCTGAGAATGAGTGCAGCCTAACCACCGAAAGCAGAGCTGAAACTTCTCTGAGACTGAAATGCCTCTTTCTCTAGAGGGAACTGGGGCTTCCTGGTGGCTGAGTCCTCAGGGGATTTCTAGGTGGGGTGTCACTTTTAACACCCAGACTCTGGCTTACCACAGGGGATTGGCTCTTCAGAAGCCTCCTGTCCTTTAGCAGAGCCCTTAGTAAACATAAGTCCTATGGACAGACAAGACCCCTTGCTCTGGGAGAGGGAAAAGGGAGCTGAGGACCAGGGATGCTGATCCTCAGTAGCCCCTTCCCATCTGACTTCCCACCCTGCTCACAATCACCCTCCCTAACCTCAACACCCAAGCTCCCAAAATGAGAGAAAAGGTGCCAGCATACCTCATCTGTAAAATGAGGTTAACAGAAAAGCTCACACGGGGGGTTCTAGAATTTCCTCCAGTATGGGAAAAGTCAGGAGGGCTTGTTAAGACACGGGCAGCCGGGCCCCACCTCCAGAGTTCCTGTTCAGGAACCATGCTTTGCATTTTTGACAAGTCCCCAGGCGATACTGAAGCTCTGCTTGGAGAGGCACACTTTGGGAACGCCTGGCTTAATCGCAAGGGTGTCTTTCTACTTTCATATTTATTAAATCCATGTGTCTCAGGCTCAAGTGATCATAAGAATCACCTGGTAACTTGGTCAAATGCACAGATCAGTAGTCCCCATCTGGAACTTTCTGACTTAGAATTACCAGGTGAGCACCCCAGGTGATTCTTATGCTCAGAAGAGTTTGGAAAACTCCATTACCCCAAAACCCAGGGTGCCATCAGTGAATATGGTCTTAAATCAGGACATGGTGGGGAGATCATGGGCATTCAAAGACAGCCTGCAGGCAGGCCCCAGGAGAAATGAGTAAAATTGAAAGATGGGGTGAGGGTTTTGCCCGGACCCATGTTCCTTGCATGCAAAGATGGCAGTAACCATCTCAACCACATGGCATGAGTCTTGGCTACTCCATTATTAATACCATTGAGTGGGGAAGGCAGAAGGTTCATGGGACTACGAATGACCAACATGTTTCTGGGTCAAGGAGCAACATAGGAAGGTCACTGAATGCAACTTGAAGGTCATGAGTATTTTAAATGCACTTGGTTTCCTCAAAACACTTAACACATTCATGAAAAGGTTATTTATTTATTTATTTATTTATTATCCTCTCTTTGGAATCCAGTCATGTTCAAACACTAAGCTGGTATGAGTAATCACAACATATGATTTTGTCAACCTAACTAACAGAGAGATTCTCCAAAGAAAAAAATGATATATTTTTTTAAAATATTTTGTTGTTGTCGTCAATGGATCTTTTATTTATTTATTTATTTATTTATTTATTTATTTATTTATTTATATGCATCACTGAGAATCATTCAAACCCAGGGCCTCACGCGTGTCAGGGAAGCGCTCTACCACTGAGCCACAACTCCAGCCCAGAAATAATGATATTTATGTGTGAATAAAGTGGCCTAGCAATAAGAATATACAAGCCATAGGGAACTGTGAACGTATTCAAAGAAGTTGAGGCAAGGGGTTTGTTCAAAGGTGAAATGAGAGGGATTGCATAAGACATTTTGAAACAATAATCCCTGGCCACAAAGATTAATAACAGGGGTGGGCGCCAGTCTGAGGTTAAGCAGACAGTTGCTTGGCAGTTGCTCTTGCAGAAGTACTTTTTTTTGTGTCAGATTGCGGTGGCCTTTGTGGAAGGTTGTGGTTCTGGCAGAGTCTTTTGTGATCATTACTGTCAGGCAATTGTGCGTGACAACCTTCCCATCATAACCTCCCAGTTTTATTTATTTGTGTGTATTTATTTATTTATCTATTTATTTTTAGGAATGACATAAGCAACTCCATTTTCATTTTGATAACTTTCATAGCTTCTAGAATCTTTTATGGCCAAGGAGAATAGTTTGTCCAGGTTTTCTCTGAATAGATTACTATTATCTGTATCCTACCTAGCCCTCACTTTTTTTCCTTTCAAAAGTATCTTGAATTGGGTGATGTGTTATATGGTCACTTTACTTATAGCCCTAATACTCCATACTTCCATGGATCTAATTGTAGTCACTTGTATTTGTCTAATGTCTTATATCTTAAAAGATACTTCTATAAAATGAGTTGGAGGTCTTTTTATCTTCACTAAGAAGATCTGGAAACACAGGCTCTAAGAAGTAAAGTGGCATGACCAACATCACAAGGCTAAATTTGTGGCAGAATAAGAACTAAAGCCTGGGCTCCTTCCAAATAATATTACTTGAGGGTAAAGCACTCCTTCTCTTTATTTTACCTATGTATGCCAGGAGATGAAATTCCACCATTAAGATTTTCATTCCTTGATTTTTTTTTTTGATAGTGGTGTTAGAAGTCCATTTTAAAATAAAAATATTCTAAGCCTCCACCAACTAACAAGGTTAAGCAGAGAGGTGGTAGAAAGCTGGGCCTTGTCTAGTAGGTAATGAGAGGCATGCCACTACCATAACCCCTCCTGCCCTGGCAGGAAATAGGAAGAAAAATGGCAGAAGAGGAAAGAATAGTGAGTAGAGAGACAGGCCCTCTCAAAGGGTTATGGGGCAGGGGGTGGGGGCTTGTAAGGCCAAGAGAGCATTATAGATCTTGTCTCCCTCTTACCTATACAGTTCCCATGAATACTACGTGATTTGAATTAAACAGAAACTAATACTAACTCTAAATGAAAGCAACATGAGGCTTTAGTTTGGCCTAAATTTTCCTTTAATAGACTTAGGGGCAAAAAGACACTTCTTACAGAGAAAGACCCTACCCAGGGATGGCAGCCCAAGACCCTCCATATAAAAGAGCTATTTCAAAAGGCCACGCCCCAAAAGAGAAGGCTGAGGCAGGAGGAGACCAAGAATCAAAGTTTTTCTCCCTCTTTTCTCTGGAAGGCAGGAATCTGGGCCATGTCATTCTTTCCTGGTTGTGACCCTCCTTTCTTTCCTGCAGCATCATGGGCTGCTCAATTAAACAAGAAGCTCAAGGATAAGGCTGTTAGAAAATTGGAAAGACAAGCAGCTAGAGAGCAGCTGCTCCTGCCTTATAAATTAGGAGAAGATTATGCAGAGCCAGCTGTACCATATAAATGCCCGGTTTTTATACCCCACCATGATCCTCTGTGTTCATCATATGGTCCAGCATCTGGTCAATTCTGTCCCCAACTCCCATATATCTATTCAAATCAAGCATTGGCTGGGGATTTATTTATGTATATGCTTCAATCTCAATCAGGATCCCCTCCTGAGGGCTTAACTCACAATGTGGCAGGGAATTCACCCAGCAAGTCCTTTGTGTCACGACAATATATTCCTCGTTCACCTGAAATTGATAATTTTTGCTTTCAGTAGGTTTAGGAGGTAAGTGGGTAGCCTAATGAGAAATGTCTGT
This sequence comes from Tamias sibiricus, assembly GCA_025594165.1. Taxonomy (NCBI): domain Eukaryota; kingdom Metazoa; phylum Chordata; class Mammalia; order Rodentia; family Sciuridae; genus Tamias; species Tamias sibiricus. The sequence goes on along the minus strand of CM046666.1, from coordinate 122,304,351 downwards.
ATGTATGGGGAGAAAGAGACGTGGAGACACACACACACACACACACACACACTCACATGCAGAGGGGGTGGGGACCTCAAAGTCTTCAAACAACAGAAATAACTCTGAAACAAGGTAAAAGTAATGTGCCTTGATTATATACTTTGAATGAAAAAAAGAAGAGACTTCCCTGTGTTCAAAATATCTTGAGTTAAACCTAAGTTACATTAAACTTTCCTAGGTAAGTGTTTTTCTTTTACAAAAATAATGTTTCCAAGAAGATTTATGGTTTCTAGCCTCAGGGGTTTGCTTTGGGTTCCTTTGTTCCTTTACTTTAGTGAGACCCAGGTATATGGGTCCATCTTTGTGGTTCACTCAAAGAAAATTCCTTCCTTCCTTTCATATCATACATCAAAACAAATTCTAGATTAATCAAAGAATGAAACAGAAAAAGTTCAAAATAAAAGTTAACATAGAAGAAGGTACTTTATTTCTCTGCTTTCTGAAAACCAAAGGGTTTTTAGAGTATTAACAATGGAAGAAGTCATAATGAAAAATGTTGATATATTTCTGCTCCATAAAACTAAACTTTCTGAATCATAAAAATTAGCATAAACTGAATTAAAAAGATAGTGAGCTGCGATTTTCTTTTAAGGATAATAAACAAATAGTTAATATTCATAATATAGGAAGAACTCTTATTAGTCAATAATAAAAATACCTAAATGACAAGTAAATAGGAAAAAGACAAACAGTTCTCAAAAGAGGAAGTACAAATTGTCAACATTTTTTCATTGTTCAATTCATCAATAATCTTTAAATCTTAAATTAAAACACCATTCTAGACCTACCAACTAGAAAAGATTAAATTATGATACTCATTTTGGCAAGGATGGAATGAGATCAATAAATTAGGGAAACCAATTTGGAAAGTAAATTGGCTTTAAAATGTTCACATCCCTTGACTGAGTAAATTGCATTTCTGGGCCTATATACCAAGGGTAAAATTTTTTTTAATGCAGATAGAAATTCATCACAGTGATATTCACTACAGTGTATGCTATAGAATATAAAGGTAATTATTATTTTATTGATAATATTATAATTATATTAATTAAAATAATTAATAGCTGAACAAAAGGTGGAAACGATCTCAATGCACTTCAATTACAGGGAAATGCTAGACTACATAGGCATGTCCATCGGGCTACTACAATCGTACTAAAAATTATTCTTACAAGAATAGAATGGTGTTGCTGCCTGAAGCGCGTGGAGCAACGGAGCCGCGGGAAGAAGTTCAGAGGCAAACTGGAGACGAACAGCTTTTTATTCTGATAACTTTTCTCTCTGGTTCTAACAACGACTAACACACGCCACACACACCACCAAAATGGCGCTGACCCGATCAGCAATTTCGGCCAAGTCACTCGAGATCCCGGGACAAGTCCCGTGAGACTACGGAAGGCGACAATGCCCAAATCTCCATGGCTCATAGTCAACCGCAATTCAAGTCATCTCCCCAAACAGGGCTCCTACAGAATGGAGGAATAAATCACCCTTCTCTGGCCTAATTCATGCAGCATATTTTCCATGTACACTAGCTCTGTGTGATGTGTGAAGTTTTTTCAAAACTCCCAGCCAGTACTTGGCATGTGGAAAGTCCTTCATGACTCTTAGGTGTTGTTGGCATTCTTTTTGAATCCTGAGACAATTCTGTGAAGTTGATATCGACTTACCCATGTCACCAGAGAGTGAGCCAAAGTTTCATGAGTTCAAGCCCAAGGGTGTTTAATTGCGCTGCACAGCCCAAGTGACCTCCCAACACATTACATCCTCAGAAGCTGGAGAAATCACCAAAGCCAACAATATGCCCCACTAAGAAGCTATTTTTGAATCTTTGAAGGGTTGGATTTGGTGATTTGGGGGCAGCTATAAAAAGAGGCTGCTAACTCTGGCTGTGGTATAGAGGGGATATTTTAAGATCTTAGGGCCGTTTCATATAAGAAAGAACTATCATGCTAATGTGATTTCTTCACTTGCCAAAAGAAGAAAAAAATAAACATATGACTTATTTGAAATGTTTTGTTTTGTTTTGTTTGCTTTTTCCATTTAAAAGTTGTCTGATATCTGAAGGCAAACATGCCTATAAATTGCAAATCAGAAAATCCAAACCTGGAATCTGAGTTATTGAGTGAAATGCCATAAATGTGACCCAGCTGCTAACTTTGCAGGCTACAAACCAGAGGGGTCTCAAAACGGCTCATTGAGTGACTTGTAAATATCAATCATGCAAGAAAGAGTAGCTTGTTTTTTCCTACTATACCATGATACTAAATGCATCCCCTTTATTATATTTTGCTACACATATTTTTTTTTGTTTAATTTTGAAAGTTAACATCCTTTCTACCATATACTAAGTGTGTTGGTACAGAGGTCTACATGTGAGTGTTGGTAACAGGAGAAATGCCATGTGTGTCTCTGATATGGAAAGGAGGCATTTAAGACTTTAAAGTTATTTTTAAAATGTTCGGAAAGAAGGACTATTATGCAAAAAGCATGTTTAAGTTCAAGAAGGAGGTTGAAAAAGCGAAAAAGCTTGAGCTGCTGCTTTTCATTTATAGATTTTATCTCATTTTAACTCTTTTAGCTACTCTGGATGCAAACATGTCTATAAACATTACAGATTTGAAATTATACATCTTGGATTTGGAGCATCTTAGTCAACAGAACACTATTAATGTGATCACAGCTGTTTCCTCACATGCTTCAAGACATAGGTGTCCCGACATGGTCAGCCAAGTGGCTTTTAAATATTGATGATGCAAGAAAAATTACCTTGGTTTTATATAATTGGGCACCATTGAGAATTTGCAGGGCTTCAGATTTTACTGGTAGTAAAAGCTGTAAATTGAGTCTTCCCTTACGACCAATCTCTTCATCTCAGGCCTGCCCCCAAACCCTAGTTGTCCAACATAATAAACAGCTAAACCCTAGCTTAATTAATCAGTTTTATAAGGTGGTTTTTGTCATCAACCTAGAATATGATGATGCAAATCTCTTTTCATAGTATGGGGTGACATACTTATTCGCGTTCACAGATATCCAATACGATCATTCTCTCTGACCAGTTCATTCCCCTGGCAAGGTCTAAAAGGTGGTGGGGGTGGGGATTGAGGAAATGGAAGTTCTCCCACCAAGAAAATTGTCCTGTGATACTATGAGTGTGATATCAGACGGAAAGATCAGTTCTGAAATATGAATGGCAGTGGTTTAGGGTTTTGTTGCTATTGTTTTGGTGCAGGTTTGATTTTAGTTACAGGCTTTAGGTCATAATGAAACACTTAAAAACAGGTGACATTGAACTTTAGAAACTGAGCAAATGATTCTCCTAATATGGTCTGAAGAGAAAATATTGACCGTCTGATACACTCGTTGGTACTACATGGAGCCATTGTATGATTTCTGCTTAGGAATCAGTGTTTAATGTTCAAGCGTGTCTACACGTGTGCATTCATGCCCACTGTTTCTACTGCTGTCTTCCCAGTGTGTTTCAGAAGTATTTAAAGTTAGTCTCATTTAAGGTGGAAGGGGTAAGGGTCTGAGAGAGGAAGTCACTGGTCCCATTGAAAACTGAGTTTGGGTGCAGTTTCTCATGCCACCGGAAGTAGAAACCACAAGGAACAAGTTAACTCCTCCAAAAGATGATCAGCACCACTGCCCGTTCTCCAGTGAGACTGCTGTTTGGCTCACAACTACAGAACAGTTGGAATTCTTTCTGTGCCTAGGAAATATAATGTTTATTTTCATGTCAAAAAACTAGCCCTTTGTTTTAATGATCTAGGTTTTCTCTTACAGTCATGAATTATATAATGAAATAAAACTCGGGAGAAACTCTACTAACCAGCAGCCAGAATCTTCCTTGAGGCAGTAATTTTGCACATTGACTGCAAACTTAAAGTTGAAACTTTGCACTTCTCAGTGGTTTTGGTTGCAAACAACAGCAGATTTTCTGGCTAATACAAATAAAACATGGATTTGTTAGAAAGATATAAATTAGCTCCCAGAATTGTCAAGAGAACGATGCTTATTTAGGCAGAAACTAAGGCAGGCAAAGCCCCATCAACATCCGGCTGGATTCTTGCTGTTGGGCCACTAGCCTCACATCTGCCATCACAAATAGTACCCCCTCAGCCCTGAGACTTTGAGATGCCCAGCCTCAGTGGGACCATCCTCTTAGCCACACTTTGGTCATATGCCTGTGCTCTAGCAGCCAGGAGTCAAAGAATATAAAAACGATCTGCCTCCTTTTGAACTTCTGCTTAGGTGGGGAACAAGTGCTGTCTTCCACCCATCTTTGGATTCTCCCCAAACAGGAAAGACACTGGGCATCCAGAACCCCAAAATATTTAGGGCTTGATCTTGGGTACTTCCTACATTTTCTCACTTACTTTTAGTAATAACTTATTTCTCTCTTTTAAGAATCTTAAAGATGAGAAACCAAGGCTAGAAGAAGGTAAGCAAGTGCCCAAAATGTTGAGATCCAAGACATCGAAGGGCTATTCCAAATAGCAAAGAAATTCGAAGTTATCCTTAGTATACTTAGTATATGTTTGATGTGTCTATTTTCCTTGTAAAGTTGTGATCTAAATGTAACGTATGTGCTAACACTCTTAACCAATACCCATTTCCTCAGACACACCAGTAAACTAGTATCTTTGTGAACAGGTGAGAGCTGTTTCATTTTATAAGCCAAAAGCATACATGCTTCCAAATAACCTGTCAATTTATCTGAAAGCTTGGAAGGAATAATGTATTCCTAATTTAGAATGGATTTGTAGATTAAAGCTACTCTGAGGGGCTCAGAAGTTTTTGCTTCTTTGAGGAACACAGCACACTACTGACCCCCTGTGGCCATATTTCAAGGGGCCCTCTTGCACTTAAAACCCTAGCCAGAGAACAGGAGAGCAATGGCAGTGAGGATCCCAAGGTGTCATCCCTGGGAAATGAGTTGTCATTGTACTTTCCTCTACTTAAAAGCCAGTCTATTTCTTAAGGATTTGCCCACAACACAATTTTTGTATTTTTAAAAATATTTCTTAAGTACCTATTAGGTTTGGGACATCTGGCAGGTGCTTTACCTACATTGTCTCACTTAATCATCGCCCTCACAGTTCTCATCTTCATTTTTTTTAAAGATGAGAAATTAAAGCTCAAAAACGTAATTTTCCCCAAAGTCAGATGTACAAAAGGGGATTTTGAAAAAAAAGGCTTCAAATTGCCCTCCTTATCCATCCTTTCCTAAGTCTCCCATGAAGGCTTCTAGAACTGCTTTGCCCACAGTAATATCATCTCCTGGGGACCTCTATACTTAGCATATACTGCTTTATATTTTTGTTTTGTTTGGGGATGGTTTTTGATGTATTTTTTTCCAGTGCTGATGATAAACCCAGAGCCTTACATGCCCTAGACAAGCACTCTCACTGAGCTACATCCCCAGCCCTATTTGTGTATGTATACTAAAAGCCGTCATTGTTGGACAGTCAGATGGAACGAGTTTAGTTTGCAAATTTCACACGAACAAACAAACAAAAATTATCCAGGCTCAGAATATGACTGCAATGAGAGACAACAATGGTGATGGTGACACTTACAGACTGCTTTTTGTACTCCTGGGTCCCTCAGAGTGCTTTCCGTGTCCTAACTGACTCTTTTTTTTTTTCAGTTTTTTAAATTAATTTCTTTATTTTAATTAAGCATATATGACAGCAGAATGTATTTTGATTCATTGTACACAACTTTACACTTCTATGGTTGTACACGATGTAGCATCACACCATATGTGCAGTCATACATATACCTAGGGTAATGATGTCCATCTCATTCCACCATCTTTCCTGCCCATATGCCCTCCCCACCCTCCCTACCCTTTGTCCAGTCAAAGTTCCTCCATTTTCCCCATGTCTCCCACATCCCTGCTATGGATCAGCATCCACTTATGAGAGAGAAGATATGGCCTTTGGTTTTGGGGGGTTGGCTAACTTCGCTTAGCATGATATTCTCCAACTCCATCCATCTACCTGCAAATGCCGTGATTGTGATTTTATTCTCTTTTAGTAAAACTGACTGACTGTTCATTACCCTGCCAGCATCAATTAGGGACCAGAAGTTCTTGATTTTCATTATTGTCACTTTATGGGTATTATATAACCTTGACCTTCATGACCAGTTACTCTATTTTCTAGCTTCCTGATAATGGCATGAATATTAAAATTAAAATTAAAAATATTATTTTTAATTCAGAATCTTTTTCCTTAATGATTTCTAGAAAGAGCTATGTTTGGCTATCTCTTGCAGTTCATCAAACAAGTATTTATTAGGGAAAATACCAAAAATCATAAACATATCTTGAAAAATCACGTTTATGTCTCTTTTTATTGGCAGTCTAGCACTTTAGTGAGAATTGTAAATGGAATGTGACAAAGCTCCGTCTTTGAGTGGTTTAAAATCTTATTGTAGAAATATATTTGCATACTTGAGACAGTTGGTGAACAATAGATGACACAATCCAGCTACTGTCAGAACATTTGGAACAGATCATGTGAGAAATCCTCTCGAAACTACATAATTTGAGAAGAGATGGATGGATATGATTAAAGCAGGCTATTGAAGGAAAGCAGGATTTACCTGAAGTGAGTCATTGTGGGTATGTATATTAACGTAGAGTTCAGCCACACTGAGGTTTCCACAGTGGATTCTACGCCAGTCAGAATGGCAGCTATCAAAAACACAAACAACAATAAATTCTGGCGAGGTTGTGGGGGAAAGGGCACACTCCTACATTGCTGGTGGGGTTGCAAATTGGTGCAGCCAATCTGGAAAGCAGTATGGAGATTCCTAGGAAAACTTGGAATGGAACCACCATTTGACCCAGCTATCTCACTCCTCGGTCTATACCCAAAGGACTTAAAAACAGCTTACTACAGGGACACAGCCACATCAATGTTTATAGCCGCACAATTCACAATAGCTAGATTGTAGAAACAACCCCGATGCCCATCAATAGATGAATGGATAGGGAAACTTTGGTATATATACACAATGGAACACTACTCAGCACTAAAAGAGAATAAAATTATGGCATTTGCAGGTAAATGGATAGAGTTGGAGAAAATAATGCTAAGTGAAGTCAGCCAATCCCAGAAAACCAAAGGTCAACTGATACCTTTGCTATGATGATACTGAATTATAGTGGCAAGGGAGAGGGGATGAAAGGAATGAAGGAATGTTAAATAAAACAAAGGGGAGGGAGGGATGGGGAGGGCAAGGGGATAGAAATAATGGCAGAAGGAGTTGGATATCAGTATACTAAGTGCATGTATAAAAGCTCAAATGGTATGAAAATACTTTGTGTAAAACCAATGACTTGGAAAACTGTGCTCTTTATATGTAATATGAAAGGAATTGCACTCTAAAAGCATATATAACAAATTAAATTTAAAAAAAATATTTTGCAAACTCAACTTGTACACATTCTATTGAGGTTCAGAATGTGTTGACTTACACTATGCTGTGTAGTGAAGTTCCTTGCCATGGCCACTGTTTTGATAATTGCTTGAACAAGTCAGCCACATCAGTAAAAATGCCCGCATTGAACATCGTAGGCCTGCATACCTATTTCTTCTATGAATCCTATCTGGAGGGCCTTGAGGACCTAGATCTATGTTTCACCTCTAAGCTCTTCCTGATCCCTTATTCAGCAACCCTCTTGGTGCACGCTCTTGAGGTGCAACATGTCCAGGCATCAGTATCTCCAAATCATTTTCTCTTCAGAGGCCATAATAATCTACTGCATAGTGAAAATTGGTACAATTATATTACATTTAAGATAAACACTTACAATATATATGTTTATGCTTCAACTCAGTGAATGTACAATGTTATGACATCTAAGAATGAATATGTGGTGAATGCCTAATACATCTGCATCAATTAAGTATTCTCGTAGTGGAAAAAAAATGAGAAATGTTGAAATCAAAATTATTCATATTAAATTCTCTTCTTAGGAATTCATTAAAGGGCTAAAAATGTTGTGAGCATTTAATCCTGGGTGGTTATTATTTGCTACAGTATAGAGGTCATAGGGGTTCATAGTTCACACTCTCCAGGCGAAGACTCATCAGATGGATAGAAATTTGTATTTGGATTACCTAGATTGTGTTCCTTACCAGAATTTATCTTTAATAATTTCTTTTAGATGTATTTATCTTGACTACTGGCATTGGTTTAAATCTCTCTTTTTTTTTAACTAGTCTTTATGTTCTTAAAATCTGAAGAATTAGTATCTATGATAAATCCATAACAATATCTGGTTAATTGAACAACTACATTCATTTTAATTTCATTTGATAAAAAATGTGCCTAGAATTTTAAGTATGCACTTATCATTTATAATCCAAGAAATCAGTCATAATTATTTCTCTTCTTGTTTATCCTTCAACTTTCTGAGTTAAGAAATACCTGAAATTGGAATTGTTTTTCATACATATTATCATTATTGGAAAATTTGAGTATTTTTTAATGTGAAAAAAAGAAAGCATAAACATTTGTTATCCTCCTTTTAAAAATATAACAAAAGATAAAAGCATTAACTATTGATTATTCACAACAGACTCTGAAGTAACTTCTATGTGACCTGTTAAAACTGCCAACTGTTAAATTCTCTCGTGTCCTACAGTCATTATTTTTTTAAATATTTATTTGTTTTTTAGTTGTACACAATGCCTTTATTTTTACGTGGTGCTGAGGATCGAACCTGGGCCGCGCACTTGCTAGGCGAGCGCTCTACCGCTGAGCCACAACCCCAGCCCCTACAGTCATTATTTGAATGAATGGGGTAAGAAGACATGTACCTTAGCAACACAGATTTAATAATATGCTTTAAATCCTAGTTCTTTTCCATATATCCTAAGTTAATATTTAATGCTTACACATAGTAGGGTGAGATGTGTGGCTTCTAGTCAAGTTGAGAAAAAGTAGAAAAATTAATAGCCTAGAGAAGTCAGACATTAAATCTTTAAGGGGAACCCACAGGTTGGTGGAAATAATGGATTTTAGGTGATAGGTAGAAATGGAAATCATGGAACTTGAAGTTGAATAGGTACAACTGTCAGAATGGAGAGTCGCAGGAATAGGGATCATAAACAAAGTCAGGAAATACAGATGGGATAGATAGGCAGTGGAACATAGATGTGGAAAAGGAAAAGAGAACTGACTGACTCTTTATACACCAGCTCTGCAATATGACTGTACCAAGGTCCCTGTTTTATAGGTATGGAAACTGAGGCACTCAGAAGTTTAAAAAGTTATTCTCATGGGTCAAATTTTGTCTTCCCAAAATTCATGTGTTGAAGTCCTAACCCCTAGTACTTCAGAATATGACTTTATTTGGAAATGGGTCGATGCAAATGCAATTAGTTAAGATGAGGTCATACTGGAGAAAGGTGGTCTCTGAATCCAATGTGACTGGTGTCCTCATAAAATGCATGCCATGTGAATTATGCTGCCACAAGCCAAGGAATGCCAAAGATCATCAGTGGTTACCCAAAGCTAGGGCAGAGACATGGAGCAGTCTTCCTGAAGGCCCCAGAAGGAACCAACCATGTTGACACCATGTCTCAGACTTCCAGCCTCCAGACTGAAACAATAAAGTTCCATTGGTCTAAGCCCGGTTTGGGTATCAGCTCTAGCAAGATAATAGACTCCTCTAAAGTCACACAGCCACCAAGAAGGGAAGCCTGGAAGTAAACCTGGGCAGTGTGGCTTGCAAACCACTGCATTTCACCACCGCTCTGCACAGTTCTGGGAGAGAGGGGAGGAAGAGGAGCTAAGTGGTAATACAGTACCTCCAGGGCCCAGGAGGGGGGTAGCACCTAGAACCAGAGGAAATGGACCTACATGATCCCCAGCCTGTAGCAGTAGTAACTGTCCCCAATTTCTCATTTGTCCTTATGACCCAGGATCCCCAGGTGTCATGGAAGCAGCATGCCACTTGTAACAACAGTGGCAGTGAAGACAGCTGCCTAGGCCCCCCTTGACCTATAAGTTAGGTCTAGCTACCAACTGTCACACACCCACCCACAGCAATAAATGTGGTGTCCCAAAAAGATGAGCAAAGTTTAAACTTAATAGCTTTATTGGCATATAATTGGTATACAAGAAGCTGAACATATTTGAAGTGTGCAATTCAATAAGTTACATGTACTTTCACATTCACAAAATTATCACCAAAAAAGATAATGAACATATCTGTCATCTATGAAAGTCCCATTATGCCCCTTTATAATATCTCCCCTCCACCTTTCTGTCTCTAGACAGTCGTTGACCTATTTTCACTATAGATTAGCTTGCATTTTATAGAATCTTAAATAGAAAGGATCTTGTAGTGTAGATGCTTTTCAATTTAAAATGAGATTAGGCCCAATAAATCCACTATACATTGAAAATATCATAAGATGAGAATGCATTTAATATATCTAACCTACCAAGCATCCTAGCTTAGCACCACGGTATGTATGCCCTTAAGTATTTCAGTTGTTTCCCCTCAAGATCTTGGGGCTTCCTGGGAGCTGTAGGTCACTACGACTGCCCAGGATCATAAGAGAGGACTGGACTATACATTACTAGATCAGGAAGATCAAAATCTGAAATACAAGGTACAGTTTCTACTGAAGGCATAAAGCTTTCATGCCATTGCAATTAAAATCTTGAGTCAAACCATAGTAAATCAGAGACCATCATTATCTACTTTATTTGTCTGACTTCTTTCATTCAGCATAATTACTTTGAGACTCATCCATATAGTTGTCTGTACCCATATTTCACTCCTTTTTATTACTGAGTATAATTCCATTGTATGGGTGTACAGCATGTTCATCCTTTTCATTTGTGTGTTGATGGACATGTGGATTGTCTCTAGTTTGGAGTTATTACATACAAGTTAACCATGAATTTTGTAACCAAATCTTTGCATGGGTATGTGCTTTCATCACTCTCAGTAAACACTTTTGGAGTGCAATGGCTGAGCCCTATGCACTTTTTCACTTTTTAAGGAAACGCCAAAATTATTTTTTCATGGTGATTACACCATTTTACATTCCAGCAAAGAGTGTGAGAGAGTTCTAGTTGCTCCACATTCTCCTCACCAGCACTTGGTATTGTCAGTATTTTAGATTTTAGTCATTCTAGTGGTTGTGTAGTAATCTCCCCTGGTGGTTTTAATTGGTATCTCCTCAGTGATTAATGATGTTAAGCATCTTTTCCCATGCTTACGTGCCAAATCGTTTTGGTTTATCTATCTCTCCTCCACCAACTCCACTTAACGCTGGTGACACTCTGAACACGTGTTCTGGAATTGTTTTCCTCATTCTTGCCTTTTCCATGTGAATTTAACTTCCAGTGCCTCGATGAGTTTGAGAAGGAGGGCCGCTGGAATAGGCCGTGAGACTGGAAGACACTTGAGAAGTCCTTTCCTCTCTCTCTCCTCATTGTCCTTTGACAATCCCGTCGTTGTATAATGGCAGCAGGTCTCCAGTGTTAGTGCCCAAAAGTGCCTTGTCTCTTCAGGCTACTCAACAAAATATCAGTCTGGGTGGCTTATAACCAACAGAAATTTATTAATCCTGCTTCTGGAAGCTGATAAACACACAATAAAGCAATCAGCAATTCTGGTGTTCCATAAGGACCCTCTTCCCTCAAAGATGGCACCTTCTTGCTGTGTCCTCACATAGTAGAAAGGGTGAGAGGCATCTTTTATCCAGGCACTAGTCCCATTCATGAGGTCTCCACTTTGCTATTTAACCACCTCCCCAAAACTCCACCTCCTAATACCATCACATTGGTGATTGGGTTTCAATATATGAATTTGGGGGAGGACGTAAATATTTAGACCATGGCAAAGGGGTTCTAGCTGGGCAGCATGAAACCACAGCCCAGGTGAAATGATAATGAAAATGGGTACAGACTTCCCCCTGATCCAACGCCTCCCCCAGTTTGTTGAGTCCTGAAGCACTTGCTTCCCTTTGAGGTGTCTCTTCCTAAGGGTTGAAGATGGAGACCTGCCTGACCTCCAGCTGCCTGGTGTGGAGGCAGGCTTGGCAGTGGCTGCCACAGTGCTTCCTTTCTGGGGCATGAAGTCCTGCATCTATCTGCTCACGGGGTGCCCACACCAGCCCTGGTTTGTGGCCCTTCCCCAAACCACAGTACCAAGTGGAGTACACAGAAATAAGATATTAAACTATGATTTCAATATTTTGAGGACACTTGAAAATAAAAGAAAAAATCATTTGTAGGAAACTGAAAAAATGAATGAGTGAATCATTTTTTTAATAAAAGAGAGGTGGGATGTAGCTCAGAGGTAGAGTGCTTGCCTAACATGGGTTTGATCCCCAACACTGCCAAAAATTTTTAAATTTAAAATAAATTTTAAAAATTAAATAAGGGAGCCAGGCACGGTGGCGCACGCCTGTAATCCCAGCACTTTGGGAGGCTGAGGCAGGAGGATCACGAGTTCAAAGCCAGCCTCAGCAATGGCGAGGCACTTAGCAACTCAGTGAGACCCTGTCTCTAATAAAATACAAAAAAAAGGGCTGGGGATGTGGCCCAGTGGTCAAGTGCCCCTGAGTTCAATCCCCGGTACCACCAAAAAAAAAAAAAAAAAAAAAAATTAAATAAGGGAGATAATTCCATCCCTGATGTTATTAGGAAGTGCTTCCTGGGTCCTCTGGATGTTTACTTCTTATGAGGTCTTGAAACACTAAGCCAGCCCCATCCCTGCCACTACATGATTGATCAATTTAGGAAGAAGATCTCAGCCTTCTAATTCCACTCCGCACTTCTTCCTCTTGGGAATGAGCTAGCCGAGGAGAGCAGGAGCTCTCTGATTTTTTTTGCTCAGGCATTTCTGCAGGCCAGCATTGCTCAAGGGTGGGTAAAATGGCCTGGCTGTGGGTCAGAAAGCAAACGCATTTGGCTCTCATGCTAAGCTACGTATTAGACTCCTGTCAGTAATAAAGATGCTACCTTGCTTCAATGTTTACCTTTCCCTTCATTTTCCAACTAGTTTAAAACTTATGCACAAAGAGAGGCAAACCTCTTAAGGACCACAACAACTGGCAGCCAGATAAAATTTGTCATCAATCAACAGAGGTTGAAAAATCATTTTCTCCCACTATTACAGAGCCTCTGTCTGCAACTCAAGGTGAGGTCTGCAGAAAAGCCGTGTGTACTACCTGGTGTGGTGAGAAATGCACAGTATCTGGCCCCCCATCCCACACTTAGGGCAATGGAACCTGTATGTTAACAAGACCCCAAGGTGATTTCTATGCATGTTAAAGTTTGAGCAGTAAGGTGCCAAATATTAACAAGAAAATGAGGTATTTCTCTCTTCCAACTCCATCTTTCAGTATAAGTTAGTTTATAGTGACTTTATAGATTTTTTTATCATTTCATTGAACATGTTAACTTTTAGATAATATTTTACAACAAATTTCTTCAATAACTTTTATGATAGTAATAAAATTGTGTGTGTGTGTGTGTGTGTGTGTGTACATATCTCCTAACAACATTCATTCCAATTCAGCTGTAGACCATAGAGTCCACACAGGGAGAGGAAAGCAAGAATCCCAAAGGCCATAACCATTCTTATACAGCAGGGTGTCATCTTAAAAACATGGTCCATCCCATTATATATATAAATATTTTTGCAAGTATACAGCAAAATATATACGTCCCAGCCTGGCCTCAAACTCACAATCCTCCTGCTTCAACCTCCTGGGTGACTGGGATTAAAGGCACAGGCAACTGTGTCTAGCTAAAACTTATGTTCTAAAACGAGGGTAAAATAAAAACATTTTTATAAAAATGTACTTTATATAACATCAACTATATTGCACATATTTGTGGGGTTTTTTTTCTACAGCAATAGAGTTCAGATTCTTGGTTGCTAGTCAACAGTTTTGTTTTGCTTTCACACATCAGATCTCTTCTAAGTAGAAGAGAGACTTTCATATGAGTCTTGATGACAGCCTTGTTGTCGTTTTCTGGCTAGTGATTCACCATTTTTGACAGAAGGGGGTGAGAGGCAGAGGAAGATGTGAATCATTTATTTCTTCTTTTCAACAGAATGTCAGCCTGTCTCACTAAACACATGTCAAGATCATGCTGCAGTTAAGATAATAACACCTTATATTCATGTGGTATGCTACCATTAGCAAGGCACCTTCCCAGGTATTATCTTGTCTCATCCTCCCACTAACTGGCAAGGTAAGTGACATGAAGCTTTTCCTACAGGCATAGTGACTGACTTGCTTGAGATTGCAGTAGTTCCCCTATATCTAAGGGGAATACATTTTAACATCCCCAGTGAATGCCTGAAACTGCAGATAGTACCCAAACCTGTATATACTATTTTTCTTATATGTACATTTATAAATTAGGCATCATAAGATATTAATTACGAGTTATTACTCGTAATAAAATAGAACAATTGCAACAATATGCTATAATAAAAATGTGAATGTGTGTGCTCGCTCTCTCTCTCTCTCTCTCTGACTCTCTTTCTCAAAATATCTGACTGTACTTTCACCTTTTCACTTCTCTTTGGTATATCCAACTTGGCAGAATCATAGTCTTGTACTTTGGAGCTATGATTAAGTACAATAAGGGTTACTGGAACATAAGCTGTAATTCTGTGACAGTTGATCTGATAAGCAAAACAATTACTAAGTGACTAAAGGTGGGGAGCTTATACAGTGTGGATACACTGAACAAAGTGATAACTCACATCCCAGGTGGGACAGAGACAAATGATTTGTGATTTTTATCACACTAATCAGAATGGCGTGTAATTTAATACTTACAAATTATGTATTTCTAGAATTTTCCATTTAATATTTTGAAACAAGGGATAAAAAAAAACAGTGGATATGGGAGCAACTTCTGTACATGATAGCAAAGAGCAAAAGAAAGATAAACAGTCTATTCCCCTGACTCTAAGTCCAATGTCATCTCTAGATAAGGTCCACATGGAATTTGTCTGAATATTCTCTGTTGCACAGAATTAAAGTCTGGATATGGAGATAGAAATAGATGTTGATAGAATAATTAGGACATGTTGGGTACTACTGTGAATGCTTTACCTTTTAAATTTTACTGAAACTTTATACATTTAATTCTCACAACAACCCAATTATCTAATTATTTGTATTATTCTCCATATGTGTGGGGGTGTGGCATGGGGGTGTGTCCTTGGCTTCAGCTTCTAAGCAAATTTATCAATATCATCAAAAATTAGCTTCTATGAAATTACAAAATTCAAGCCTCTTTCTCACTAAGATAACCACATTAGTTTCAGTTATAAATAATTTCAGACATCTTAAATGACATACATTTAAAGGTGTATTGATAAATGTTTCAAAATCAGCTTTTGCGGGAAAAAGAGGCCCCAGTTGGTAGATTTTGCCATTTTCTGTGGTGTAAATATATCCATCATGGCTGATTTCCAGCTGTCAACTTCCACATTCTGGTCCAGAGACATATTCAACCGATTTTTAGGTTGGTATTCTTCATGCTCTTCAGTAAACCCAAATTGATTTCTTTCTATGAATATTTTACAAGAATTTTGATAAGTTTTTTTTTTTAGTTACAGCATATGTTTCCAAATATTTTTCTGGAATGATTTATATTAATAGTTTCTAGATAACAGGGAGGAAATATATAAACTTATAGACCAAGCATTAGCCAACTTTTTTGTAAAGGACTCAGGAAAGAAATGAGAACAGTCATGTAGTAAGACATTCCCCTGATCTTTCCTGTCTACATGAGATTGGCAGTTCATAGCCTTCAACCTTACAGAATGTAAGGTTAAAGTAATTAGTCTCTATGAAATCTCTTCCTAAAGTATAATGCTTCAATATCCATGGAGTATCATTGTTAACACTCTCCTGAACTGCCCATGAACTACTGCAATTACTGCTCCAGTTTAATTAAAACTCTTTACCTAGAGCAAAAAATACCAGATTTTGGAAAAACCTAGAAGCCCCAAGAGGGGAGAATTGCACTCAGGCCATTATTGTAGAGCCTTCTATCTGGGGTAAGCCACTCCTGAGGAAACATTTGGGCCTTCTGGCATTGGATGGCAATTTCTATATCAGCTCTACTTTAGGCTTTGACCCTGCAAATACATGTTCTAGCACAGAGACGGTGCTCAGGTTAAACTAAATGAATGAATGGTCATATCCAGTTATCTAAGCTCCCTACCTTTTGGAACCATGGCTCTCCAAGCCACAGTCTTAACCATGTGTTCAGCCAGCCACCTGCCTGTCTCAATGCCAAGAGGATACCCTTCCCATGTAGGGAGTGGTTTCTCTGGCTCAGTGGACAGGAGAGAAATGAAGGGAAATCTCTGTGCAAATGATATGCACCCATCCATAATTGTTAAGTGGATGTGTGACTTTCTTTATATCTTAAAAATCACCCTAATCAAAATTATATCCTATACTTTTAACAGCAGATCGTTAAAGAAGGAAAACAGGAAAAGAAAGAAATTCCACATTTGAACTGATGGAAAAGTCCAATTAGAGTTTCCCATGATCTAGGTTGGTATGAGAACACCCCAGGACAGAAATGATCTTAAGCTCCACTTTCCTTCCATTATTATTTAATGTGCAGACAATGTTTCATTATTTATAAATGCCTTATAATAATTTATTAATGCTTTATGACCAAGGATTTTAGACCACTTAAAAACAAAGATTAATTACACTAGGAGTTAGCAAAAGGTGGAGGTACAATAAACGATTCATTCAATCTATGGTGTGGAAAGAAGGCTTCACTCAACCTCACAGATGGAGAGTCAGCAGCACTGAGGGGCTCAGGAAAGCCTCCCTTTTCTTTTTTTTTTTTTTTTTTTTTTTTTTTTTTTTTGTACCAGAGATTAAACCCAGGGTCACTTATCCATTGAGCCATATCCCCAGCCCTTTTTTTTTTGTTTTTGTTTTTGTTTTTTATTGTGAGACAGGGTCTCTTTTACTTGCTCATATTGGCTTTGAACTTAGAATCCTTGTGCCTCAGCCTCTCAAGCCACTAGGATTACAGGTATGCGCCACTGCACCTGGCCTCAACTTTATACCTTTTAAGGATGATTTAAAACACACACACACACACACACACACACACACACACACACTTGGTAGAATTGGTAAATTCAAACATTGAAGGCAAAACCCACTCCTCTTAATTCTATAGCCATACTCCCCTTTGGGGTACAAGATGGGACCTCATTTTTACTGCAATGGGGGCAATTCCATCTATCTGAAATGTGCTTTTACTTTATCTTGTAAGTAAAGTTTCTTCCTACATAGCCAATGAGTTGAAGAATGATTTTAAAAAAGATAAATTTAAGAATCTGGTTTTAGAAAAGAAGGTGATTTTTTTCAGGTGCCAGTGAATAACAACAACAACAACAACAAATTACAGCTCTATTTGCTTTTTTTCCTCTAACAGTAAATTAGGGGGGGGGAAAGTTGACAGTCCATTACAATAGAAACTAAAGAGACATCACAAAATCCCACTGAACAAAGGAGCCAGAGTCATTAGGAAACTGGCATTGAGAGAAACAGAAAGCAATCTTGATAGACCAATTCAAACTGGTCAATGTTTTTTACAGAGTTATGAAATCACGCAGCATTCAGTTATATTTTACATTCATTTATCTCTAGTGAAACCACATCCTAAGCAGAACACTCATTCCTAGTAAAACAAGGATGAACATACTACAAACTAGTGATACTTAAATCAAAAGAAGAATAAAGAATTTTTTTAAAATCGATTGAGATGGATTGAAAGAATGAAATAAAAATGATCCTAACATTACTAATTGATCCTAAAAGAACAAGAAATAGATTGCTATAGCCAAATCTCACAGTATAGATAGAAACAACCCTGAAGATCATCTTCACCAGGCCATTGTGAAATTAAATAATAACAACTGTCTACTTTCAATGATGTTGTCCCTGGGAATTAACCATTTTGTGTTTTGTTGTTGTTGTTGTTTTGTTTTTGTTGGTACTGGGGATTAAACTCAGGGGCACTCGACCACTGGGCCACATCCCCAGCCCTTTTTTGCATTTTTATTAGAGACAGGGTCTCACTGAGTTGCTAAGTGCCTTGCTGTTGCTGAGGCTGGCTTTGAACTCAAGATCCTCCTGCCTCAGCCTCCCAAGTGCTAGGATTACAGGCGTGTGCCACCGCGCCCAGCCTGTCCATTTTGTGTATTGGCTAGCTACTTTAACACTTTAATCCCAGACTCGCTTTCTTCTCTGCTATTCTAAATGTTATGAAGCATCATTCCTACCATCCATTGATACCCTCAAGAGAGAAAACTTCTTTACCTAAGTATTCGAAGCCTGTGTTTCCCAAATTTTATTCCAAGGAGTACCGACTAGTCCTACAAGATGTTCAAGAGAAACAGAGATTCTCCATCAAATAAATTTGAGTGTAACTGCTTGTGATTCCTGTCGTGGTGATTCAGAATGCACATTGGATTTTTAAATTTCTGAGAAGTCTGGTAGCAAAACTCATTTTATCATAGATAGTTTCATTTCTTTTTCTTTTCTTTTTAAATCAGTAGCTTTGTTCTTTTTTAAAAAATTTTTTTAGTTATAGGCAGATACAATATCTTTATTTTATTTATGTTGTGCTGAGGATCGAACCCAGGGCCTCACACGTGTAAGACTAGTGCTCTACCACTGAGCCATAGCCCCAGCCCCACCTTGTTCTTTACTTATCGGTGCATCATAACTACACATAATTATGGAGATTTTTTCCATATAACATTTGCTAACATCCCCTGGAATTAGAGTTCACAGAGAACTACAGATAAACTCAGAGGGAGATAAATCAACTGAAAAGAAATTTCCATAGCTGTACATTCAAACTTTCAAAGACTTTGTATGAAGAAAATAATGCAAAATATATTATTAATGGTTTTCATATTGCTTACATATTAAAATGATAGTATTTTGAATATATAAAATTAAATATTTAAAAACTTTTTTTAAAGTTCTTGGTTCCATTTCACACTTCAGAATTCCAGAATCAATCACACATGCTGGGTCCTGGGGTTTGCACCAGCTGCTGCTCGACTTCTCCAGGTCTTCATCCAGCACCACGAGGTCTTTCTCCTCCTCCAGGTCCCCCTGCAGACTGGCTAGTCACCCACTAAGATCAGCACTGAGGCTGGACATGGTGGCGCACTTCTATAATCCCAGTAACTCAGGAGGCTGGGGCAGGGGGATTGCGAGTTCAAAGCTAGCCTCAGCAAAAGCAAAGCGCTAAGCAACTCAGTGAGACCCTGTCTCTAAATAAAAACAAAATAGGGCTGGGGATGTGGCCCAGTGGTCAATGGTCAAGTGTCCCTGAGTTCAATCCCCAGTACAAAAAAAAAAAAAAAAAAAGAAAGAAAAAAAAAAAAAAAAAAAAAGATCAGCACTGTTTTTTAAGATAAAACTCTTTAAAAATTTGTTGAGCTCAAGTGAAAAACAGACCTCTGTCTAACTGGACATTAACAGTGCTTGAAAAATGCATGCACCTAAATAAGACAATATTAGGAGTTTTTCTAAGAAAAATAGAATTAAAAATATTAAAAAGCAATTCTTAAAATATCAGCTTTTGGGATGTATAATGGTTTGGGGACTAATGAAGGCATTAGAATTAAACTATTTCACCATAAAATTGTGTTTAGCTGAAAACGCCAACAAGCAATTGTTGAGAATGGCCAAGAAGTGGAGAGTAGGAAAGAAAGAGACAAGAGATGGCCTGCTCAATTCTACAGTGTTTCTTTCTGACAGAAAAATAACAATGAAAATAATTTCATTTAAGAAAATACTAATAGCAATTTGTTCTTCCTCCTCTCTCCCTCTCGGGTTCTCCCCAAATCCAGGAACATGGACATGGAACTCATCACCACTGGAATCCCAGGGTTCTTGGGGAGAGCTTTTATTTCTGTCCCACCCACTAGAATATCATCCTCATAAGATAAAGCACTTTGCCTCCTTGTCCACCTCTGGGTCCTCAGAACTAGCCCTGTGCCAGCACTTTCAGGGTCCGATAAAATGTTTGATGAAGGAAATAAGGAACTAATTTTTAGATTTTGGTTGTTTTTCCAGAGTAATGGTGGATGTACACTCTCTTGTCTGGTCTTCCAGAGGCCCTGTGGCATAAAAGTAGAATCCATGGCCATGAAATAGAAGATAATAAAGCATTTAATCATGTCATCCCTTTCATTTACACTGTATTCTAATCCGTGTTTGTGATAGAACACTCATATTTTAAAAAAAGAAAAAATATAGTTCTTATACTAAGTGAAATCCATCTGAATTTTATAACTGGATAGAGTCATAGGACAACATAAGGTTATTTGAGAAAACAGGGTAAAATGAATTTAAATTTTGTATTTTCGTGTTTTTTTGCATGCTACTAAGAAATTCACATTTGAGCCAGGCACAGTAATATAAACCCTCCATCCCAGTGAGTGGGGAGGCTAAGGCAGGATGACCACAAGTTCAAGACTAGCCCAGGCAACTTAGTGAGACCCTGTCTCAAAATAAAAAGTAACAAAGACTAGGGATGTAGCTTAGTGGTAAAGTGCCCCTAGGTTTGAACCGTAGCACCATATAGAAAGAAATTCACATTTAATTATCAGGAAGGAGGAACCAAGTCATTCTGTCACACTTTCCCTTTCTTCTTCCATTAAAACCATGACCAGGTGACCTACTAGACCTGCTATTTTTCCCTATGATTTTGCTCAACCTGCAAATCGAAATTAAGTGAAAGCCGTAGCAAGACACAAGGCAGCAAGCATTCAAGTAGTATTAACTTACTGGCATGCTGCACAAGACCACTGATATATTCTCATGGAAGAAGAGGGGAAAACATATCTGTTTAAATATTTTCCTACTCACAATCAGTTGGAAGCCAGAAAAGTCACAAGTTAACACTCTTTTCATTATTATGCTGGGCAGAGTATTTTAAAAAGTGCTGCTTCAACAAAACAGAAAGGAACTCAGGTAGTCCCATATTTCTTGTCTGAGCCTAGATTTGAGCAGGGCCATTCCGTCTGATTGTAATTCCTGTAGGTAAGCAGATGGTCAGGCAGCACACCAAGAATTATAATAATCTATCTGGGATGTTCCTAAGACATGAGTTAATGCTTTCAAACCCATAAAGCTTGGGATTTTATGGAGATGAACCACATTATAGACCCACATGCAAGCATGTGCTTATCAAAATTACCTCAGGTGAATCAACAGTTCAGCTCATTTGTACCTCCTGACCTTCTGGAACTGACCTGTGAGAGGTGTCCTCAAACTCATTTTTTCTTTCTATGGATTGCAATTAGATATAGAAAAATGCATGTAACTAGCAGTGCTAATGTGAATTTTAGAGTTCAGATTCCTTGTTCTAAAACAAACAAGGTAAATTGGACAGCTATAAGCAAGATATTTTATATGATAATCATTGCCTCCCTAATATTTTCAGGGGACACTGACAGAGGTAATCTTGAAAGAGATGGGAAGGAGCATAAATGCCAAGATTCACCCTAGAAAATTGATTTCTACCAATTATCCACAATGAATTGAGAGTCAAATTTGGCGCAGTAGGAAGAAGGACTCGGAATCAAAGAGCTAGGTGTGAACTGTGACTCAGACACTGGTTTATGTTAGTCAGCTTCCTGTCACCATAAGGAAATAATGGCACAGAGGACTGGTAAATTGGAAAGTAGTGTATTTTGACTCATGGTTCTGGACATTCAAGTCCAAGACTAGGCAACCGCATTGGTTTGGGCCTCCAGTAAGTGCAGCCCATTATGGTGGGAATGCCAGTCAGAGCAAACCAGGAAGCAGAGGGAGACTGAGGCTGGGGTCTCACAATGCCCTGTGAAGGCATGCCTCCAGTGGCCTGAGGACCTCCCACTGGGCTCCCCCTTTTAAAGCCTCATCACACCTCCCAATGCCTCCAGCCTGGGACCAACCCTTTATATGTGGACCTTTGGAGACACTCATCCAAAACTTAGGGCTAGTCAGTGGCATCAAGAAGTTCTTTAACCTTCAGCCTCAGAGCCCTCATCCTTAAAATGGATGACACCACCTGCCTCACATAAAACCCATATGAAAACCTGGCTCTCAGTCCACAGCCAGTGAACATCTTTTACTTTTCTTTCTTATATTTTTCTTTTTTGGTAATAACACTTTTTTTTTTTTAGAGCATTGTGGTTTTCAATGTTCTTCTACTTGGATTTTTTTAACTGATCTCGCAGCAACTTGTGATAGGAACATCAATTCTATTGATGAGACTTGTTCTCTAACCTGGGCTATTTTACTTCTAGTCCTGTGCTAATCCCACCAGACTGATTATTGGGGTAGTTGAAATCATATAAGGAAATAGCTCAAAACAGTGAACAGATTTGAAGACAAATATAATAGTCTATGCTTTTTAAAGATGATATTAGGTTAAATAAACAAAAAATTATGGCAATGCAGGTGACACATTTCTTTTGTACTACATAGCTAGGGCCACAGAAGACTAGAGATAAATATCTTACTGAAAATTAAAGGGAAGCCAAGTATAATGGCACATGCCTGTAATCCCAGCAACTGTGGAGGCTGAGGCAGGAGGATTGCAAGTTTGAGGCCAGGCTCAGCAACTTAGGGAGGCCCTAAGAATATAGTGAGACCATATCCAAAATAAAAAAAAAAAAAATTAAAAGGGCTGGGGATATAACACAGTGATAAACCATCCCTGGGTTTAGTCCCTGGTGCCAAAAAGAAGAAAGAAAAACAAAGAAAGAAAGGGAGGGAGTGAGGGAGGGAGCGAGACAACATAAAGGTTAGTAGACTTGTAAAGAGATATGAAATGATTCATTTAAAATTTTGATTCTTGTTAACAACTATTTGTAGAAGTCTATTGACAATATTGACAACACACATATACATGAATACATAAGACACTTATTAACAGTTCTTGCCATTGCAAAGTTACTGTTAAATAGGAAGTATTTATCAGTTTTAGCAAGTTAAAAATTAATAGAGTAATTCGTAACTCAATTAAGTACTACTAGAGAAATATCTTTTGGGGTTTTTATTGATTTTTTTTCCACTCATTCCTACAATGCACATACACATTATCCCTTGATGTCTTCATTTGAAAATGAAGTCTTGGAACAATTTTATAAAAATTGCAGAAATAAAAAAGGTAGACCAAAGAGGTAAAATTAAGGATTTCAATGAATTCCAGAAGTGAACAGGAATAAAGATAGGTATTTGGGAGCACCCAGCACCTGTCTGGTAAACCAAAGGCTTTCTAGTAGAGTTTTCTTTTTCTGCCCAGGGATTGTCCAGAAGAATAAAATTCAGAGATAAGGAGTCAACAAAGATTAAATAGGAGAACAGAGAAAAAGTCCAGGGCAACAAGTTCACTTTTTACAGAAATGAAGAACCCACTGATAATTTCTTGGGACCCACCATGTGAGAGTTGGCTGGCTGGGTTGTCTAGTGGGGGCTTCACTGCACCACCAAAGTCCCTACTTCAGACTGAAGGGATTCTGTTCCCAGCTGCTGAGAGTGTCGAGTGTTCACAGCTGTGTCCCTCTCAGGGGACTGGCTTTGGTTGAAAGGAGCTGCCACGCCCACAGCTCTGTTCCCCATTTCAGAAGCAGTCAGCACCCACTGACTGATGGATGCAGGGCAACCAGGCCCAGTAAACTCCTGGCCTCAACGGGGACAATGCTAAAGACCAGCCCAGCTCCAGATACCCTTGGGTGGGATTGGTCAAAATTCTTTTGCCACTATTTCCAAGTTCAACCTCTCCACCCTGACTGTTCTCTGGCTCCGTTACCATTATCGATCCTTAGAGCGTTTACTAATAAATTACTGCCCATAAGTCTCCATCTCAGAGCTTTTCAGGGACCCAACCAAAGACACTGGATATAGAAATGATCCCAGGAAGCAGAGCCTATTATGGGATTTTGGAGACAGTTTGCTTGTTGGCCAGCTGGCAATGAGGACCCCCTCAAAAGGTGTATGCAGAGAACTGATACCTGGCATGTTGTAGGGGTCAGGTGTCAAACTTGTTCAGCCAAGGTGAACGGGGATGGGATAGCAATGAAAGGGAACACATCAGCTTAGGCACTGGAGAGATCTACTGGACTTCAGTGATTAAGGGCCCTGGAATAGAGGGGAAACTGGGTAATCCAGGGGGACTAGCTTCACTGAAGAAGAGACTGCAGTTCAAGCTAACAGTAAAGAGTGAGCATGCATGGGGGGGGGGGGGGGTTACAAAAACGCCTTCCAGTCTAAGGAAACAGCATGTACAGAGGCTCTGATGCAGAAAAGTGCCTGGCAATTAGAGGAAGTGTGAAATGGCCAGTGAATCTCTAGAGAGTAGAAATGGAATAAGCTTAAGAATGAGACCAGATGAGGCTGGAAAAATAGGCAGGGACCAAATTACAGTAGGATTGTTGTGGTCATCTTAAGAGCAATGAGAAACCATTGAAGAGTTTGAAACAAAAGTCCTACAAGTCAGATTTCCCTTTAAAAAAAAAAAAATCTCTTTGGCCATCCATGAATGGATTGAAGAGAGAAAAAATGAAAATGAGGAAGGTTACCCTGTAAAGCTGTTGCAAGGGCCCATGCCGGGGTGTGAGGGCTCCCACAGAGCTGATTGAACTACATGACCACCTTCTTGGTGATGGGAGGGCCAAATCCACCTCCATTCATGACTGACATCTACAAAAACAACTGGAGCAATTCCCCTTTAACATTTAAAAACTGGAAGCTGGGCTCCACGGTAACAGGGAGTTTGCCTGTTGGGTCACTTTTGTACCCCTGTTTCCAAAACAGTGCTTGGGACTTAGAAAATGGCCCTCAGTAACTGAGTAAATGGATTTTCCTAAACTTTATTTTTAGTTATAGATGGACACAATACCTTTTATTTTTATTTATTCATTTTTATGTAGTGCTGAGGATCAAACCCATTGCCTCACACGTGCTAGGCAAGCACTCTGCCACTGAGCTACAACCCCAGCCCTGAATAAATGAATTTTAAAGGACATAATCCTAATGGGAACCTAGTAATTTCCTATAGATCATTCATGTCCTGATGTAAATAATAAATGTGAACACAGGCTCAGAATGGGTGGGGTGAGCGATGGAGGAGGAGGCTGAAGCAACTTCCTTCCTTATTATGTTGTTAGGGGTGGGTAAATATGGAGGACTCACAGGTGATGTCTATAGGTTGGAGACCTTCATGGGACTGGCTAAAAGTAAACTTCTAGATCAAGCTCCAATCTTGAGCAGTTAAGTTCTTTCCAAGTGAGAGCAAACATCATGTTTTCACATAAATTGATCGTTGATTCTTGTTTTTCATTTCCAGTTTTTGTTTGTTTTATTTTGAAATGGAAGGATTTGGGTGCTTTCATTGTAATCTAAACCAGCTGTTAAATCCAAATAATTGTCAGTCTTTGCTTTTGGGCCTGGACCTATAGACAAGACTGTTACCTCTTGACTGACAGACAAATGTCCTGGCAGCTGTGGTCCTTCTGAGCACCACTTAGGCTGAGACTAAAGCTGAGAGCCCCACTCGAGACCACTCATCTCTTCTATACTTTTCTGGGCTGCTCAGAACTGAAAATCAATTTTATGTAGGAACGGAAAATGATCCCATATTGAGGAAACCTGCACAGGTGAGTCTGTGCCCTCTTGTCAAGGCTGTAAACCAGAACATTGCATATTCATGCTGAGACCTGGAAGGATACCAGACTCAGGACCGTGAAGGAAGAGTGACATCCAGTGGCCATTGGTTGTATTTCTGCTGTGCAGGACACATCGGAGCTCAGTCTCAGCTCCAGATATTAACTTTTGCTTTTGTCTTTCAAAGCCTGGGAACCCTGAGACACTCCAAGGAGATTCTGATCTCAGATAAGTTTCTACCAATAATATTTATCCATCCATAATCACCACAAGGCTTTTTACTTTCAGAATAAGCATTTGTCTCTAGAATTACTGTTTTAAATTGCATCATAAAATTTAATAAATGTTAATGCTCAATAGTTGAAAAAATATAAAATTCCCCAATTACATTTTTTCCTAATATTCAAAATAAAATGTATCATTCTGGTTAACAAATGTCTACCATGTATCTATCAGGACCAAGTAATGAACAGAAGGAATTCTTACCCTCTAGTAGGTTACATTCTTATTGAGAAAAATATACAACAATGTTCACAAACGGGTATGTACACACACACACACACACACACACACTCATAAAGACAGGTGGTTACGGTAAATGCTAAGAAGAAAAAATGAAACAAGATACCACGTAAACATAAATGCATCACATTGTGTACAACTAAAGTAAATAAATAAATATTTTTAAAAAAAAAAGATAAGGGCATAGAGTTTGGCATGAGGATTGCTATTGTTTAGGACAGGTGACTCAATTTCTAAGGATATTTGAGCAGAAACCAGAATCAAGTGAAGATCAGATGAGAGGGAGATCTTCCAAAGGCATATGATAAAGATAACATTTATGCAGAACCAAGATTCTAGGAAAAAATTAAAATATGATCATCAGTGTAGAAGCAAAACCAACTATACCTGAAAACAATTTTAATCCTATTTAAAGAAGAAAAGAAGAATTGAGACTAAGGTCAACTTGCATTATTTTAGACAGGAGGCACAAAAGTTAATTATGATCAATCTTTGATTTAGAAATTCAGATTCAAAGTAAAATAGCATACAGTAATAACAAATGTCACAGTTTACCAGTAATTTATTACCATGAAAAGAATACTATTAAAGTTATGGACAGCCACTCAGTGCCCCGCCCCAAGCTCATTCAACAGAAGCAATGTGGCCACAGAAATCCTATTGGCAAAAAAAGGGCATTTTACACACACAAGTACATGTTCATACACACACACACACACACACACACACACCCCTTAGAAAGTTTCTCACTGGCATTTTGTAATAGGAAAAGGAAAGATATACCTGTTTTCTTCTTCTTTCCTCTTTATTAACATGTAACTTGTATATAAAAGTATACACATCTTAAGGATACAGCTTGCTTAATTTTGCAATAGTGAGTTTAATCATTTCTCTAGATCAAGACACAGAACATCCCAGCTTCTCATAAGTCTCTTTCATGCCCCTCCCTCTTTCCCCCAAAGATAACTACTATTCTGACTTCTGCCACTGCCTTTATTTAACCTGTACTTTGGATTCTTATAGATGAAATCACATAATATATGTTCTTTTATGTACCTGGGTTCTTTTACTTCACAGGTTTTTCTGTGAAACTCATTCTTGTTGCTGCATGTAGCAATAATTCACTTATTTTCACTATGATCTAGTATTCTGTGATGTGCTTATACTGCAGTTTGCAATGTTCATGAACTTTTGCATTATTTCTTATTTAGAGTTATTCTGAATAACTCATTAACATTTTTACACGTCTTTTGGTGAAATAAATATTTAGTTTTGTTGAATATATAGCCAGAGTAAAAATTACTGATTCATAAACTGTACCAGTTACAAAATTTGCAGGGCTCAATGCAAAACTGAAAATCCAAATTCATTTGTTTTAAAAAAAAGGGGGGGGGGAGTGTTATTTAAAAATCTAAGGAGTTTTTCTTTTTTTTCTTCTCTCTCTCCCCCCCCCCCCCGACCCCCGACCCCTCTGTCTCTCTCTATGTGTCATGGTATTCATCTGCTATCTGATATCATTCCAAGAAAAATTGAAATGTCTAATCAGCTTGAATTTTACCATTCATTTTTATATTGAGCAATGGTGATTTTAAATGCAGGTATAAGAGCAATTTAATCTGTTTGCAGAATCACTGAATTATGTAATTCATACTCCATAGCTTTCAGAGTACTTACCACATACTCCTGTGAGTCACTGAACTCCTAGGAACTTGTGGTTCCACCAGAATTCTGTGCTCATGAGTGTTGCTGCCTGAAGCGCTTGGAGCAACGGAGCCACGGGAAAAACTTCAGAAGCAAACTGGAGACAAACAGCTTTTTATTCTGATAACTTTTCTCTCTGGTTCTAATAACGACTAACACACGCCAAAAACACACCCTAAAATGGCGCTGACCCCATCAGCAATTTCGGCCAAGTCACTCGAGATCCCGCAACAATCCCGTGAGACTACAGGTGGCGACAAAGGCCAAATCTCCACGGCTCATAGTCAACCGCAATTCAAGCCAATCCCCAAACAGGGCTCCTGCATTTCCCCCTTTTTGTTTTAAAAGAGGTAATGCTCTAGGACGTCTATGTGCAACCAACATTTTTACCCGTCATTGGATAATCAAGGCTGTGCCCTTGACTCTTGTCTTAGGTTGATATGTCGGCCACATGAGACTGTCTCGTGCGACTGTGCCTGTCTTAGGTTGTCCCCCTCTGGGGATCTTACCCGTCATTGGCTAACCAGCCATCTAATGGAGCCCTTTATGATCGACTATATATGATGACTAACAGCCGTCCAAATTGTGAGGAGATGTTGCGGCTTTAAGGCAACAAGCCTTTTGGTGATGAGCCAAATTGCATAGCATATCAAATTGTTTAAACAAATCAGCTGCCCTAAGTTCCATCAAGTAACACACTGAATTTTCTAGACAAATACCCGCAAGGCATTGTCCCGTAAAGTCCCAAACAATGAAAGATCAAAATGTCCATTTGTTATAACATGTTGATGTAGGAGGCCCCATGCATGTAGAGCAGAGGCCACACTGTTGGTGAGGTTGTTTGATGTTTGAGCAGCAGACGTCTTTTTTATGTTTAGACAATGCCACCGGCAAATCTTCAGGGCCCGCTACCTAGAAACTCAAGCATCAATTATTAAAGGAAAGGCAGTGCTATTGCAGCACTGAGTCAAGAGGCGAGTTGTCAAACTACAAAATAGAATAATTAGATTAGAAAATTAAAGTTGATTTTTGTTCACATACATCGCTGGTTGAGCTTTTACAAACATAAGTTGGAAAAATGTCATATTTAGAACAAAACAAAGAAAGACTGAGGGTAATTACTGCATTAAAGATAGATTAAAGAAAAGGTAAAGGCACTTGAGAGAAATAATTTGTTAGCTGGAACCCTTGAGTCTCTGTATACAGAGCAATTTTTTACCTGTTGAGATAATTGAAATTAATGAGCTATTAAACAAATGAAGTTAATAACAAATAAACAATCTTAAGTCAAAACACCAAAATATCAGGTTATATAGCACTAGTCATATTTGTTTGCTAAAGAGAAGTCCCAGGGACACCTATAAATCAAAATT
Source organism: Tamias sibiricus (assembly GCA_025594165.1). Classification (NCBI taxonomy): domain Eukaryota; kingdom Metazoa; phylum Chordata; class Mammalia; order Rodentia; family Sciuridae; genus Tamias; species Tamias sibiricus. The sequence continues at coordinate 122,274,974 of CM046666.1, read as the reverse complement.
GAAAGTACCTTCATTTATAAAATTATTTACCTAAAATGAATACTCTTAACCTAAAATGAATTAAAGTTATTTGGATCCATATATATATATATATATTTTCTTTTTTATAAGCGCTTTGTTCTTTGTGACGTCACACTGGACAGACGAACAAGCATACAAACATATATTTGTGACGTCACATTAACATGAAATGTAGACAAATGTACAGACATAAAGACATGTATAAAAAGAAAAAAAAAATACAATTGTGTGCACACTAAAGAGAGATCTCCTTGTCCCGGCCGGGAGAAATGACACTTAAGTTGTGAAATATTTTGAAAGACTCTTTTGAGGGAATCATTCTGTACCTTCATCTTGGTCCTCTTGATTTTGTACCTTTTTTATTAATCTTGATTCTTCAATAACTTCATCTTGATCATTTTGATGTGGTACCTGTTTTATTAATCTAGATGGTATCCATATTGGAGAGGATTCGTCTTTTGGAAAAACACAAACAGATCCTCTTCCCCAAATTAATACTGGATCTGGACCCTTCCATGTACCTGAAAGAACATCCTTCCAGTAAACCAAAGGTTTATGTTGTTGGTGTGGATTCCAATGTCTGTCTCCAGCAGAATAACCATTAGAGTCTAAAGTTAGGAAATTTAAGGTAAACAGGGCAACTGCCAATCTGTCCTTAGGACTTTTCCACATGAGCATGGTGAGCACCATGCACTGATGGGGCAGCCAGGAACCGTGACAGGTACACAGACTGCACACACCTCCTCTGCACGGTTCCATGCTCCATAGTCTTGAAATAGTTCATTTTCAAAGAACAAGTTTAAAGATAAAATTGTTAGGAATTTCAAGATGTTGACAGCAAAGCATTAAACCAACCATAGGGCTCTTCTGAATTTGGCACCCTGGGCAATGCCACAAGTCACCCTGAAGCCGACACTGAAAAGCTGTTTTCCAAAGTAGCTTTACTAATGCAACACTTCCCCCTGCAATGAATGAGTTCCAGTTGCTCCAATACCCAGGCGACACTTGGTATTATCTAACCATCAAAAAAGGAAGGTACTAGCATCTCCTCATGGGTCCAGTTTGCATTTCCTTGATGAGTAATGTTGAAAGGCCTATTTTCTAGTTTGATATCTTCCATTTTCAAGTCCTGTTCAAACTTTTTCACTTATTTATAGTGGATTCTCTATCTTCCTTGATGATTTGTAAGAGTAATGTTTTCTGCATTCTTTAACATACATATGGCAAATGCCTTCTCCTGGTCTGTGTTTATGTTTTCACTCTCCTAATGGTGTCAGGATAAAAAACAATTGTCAATTCTAATGAAATCTAATTGACTAATCAGTAGCTGGTCTAAAGTAAGCCTTGATATCTTGATGTAAATTACCAATTTTGTTATTTTTTTATTTTAAATTTATTTATTTTAATTTGTTATACATGATAGCAGAATGCATTTCAATTCATAGTACACATATAGAGCACAACTTTTCCTGTCTCTGGTTGAACACAAAGTAGAGTCACACCATCCATGTCTTCATACATGTACTTAAGGTAATGATGTCCATCTCATTCCACCATCTTTCCTACCTCCAGGCTCCCACCCTTCCACTTCCTTCCCTTTGCCCTGTCTAAAGTTCCTCCATTCCTCGCATGCTTCTCTCACCCCCATTATGATTCAGCATCCACATATCAGAGAAAACATTTGGCCTTTGGTTTGGGGGGATTGGCTTACTTCACTTAGTATGATGTTCTCCAACTCTATTCATTTACCTGAAAATGCCATGATTCTATTCTCTTTTAATGGTCATATTCCATTTGTATATATACCACAGTTTCTTTATCCATTCATCTATGGAAGGGCATCTAGTTTGGTTCCAGAATTTAGCTATTGTGAATTGTGCTGCTATAAACATTGATGTGGCTGCATCAGTGTAGAATGCTGCTTGTAAGTCCATTGGGTCTAAACAGAGGAGTGGGAGAGCTGGGTCAAATGGTGGTTCCATTCCAAGTTTTCTAAGGAATCTTCATACTGCTTTCCAGATTGGTTGCACCAATTGCAGTCCCACCAGCAATGTACAAGTGTGCCCTTTTCCCCCACATCCTTGCCAACATTTACTGTTGTTGTATTCTTAATAGCTGCCATTCTGACTGGAGTGAAATGAAATCTTAGAGTAGTTTTGATTTGTATTTCTCTAATTGCTAGAGATGTTGAACATTTTTCATATATTTGTTGAATGATTATATATCATCTTCTGAGAAGTGTCTGTTTAATTCCTTACCTCTTTTTTTTTTTTTTTTTTTTTTTTTGGTGATAAGGTTTTTGAGTTCTTTATACATCTTAGAGATCTTGTCTATTCTAGGCCCTTTTGAAATAAAATGCTCCAAAATACCCTAAGTTAGCATTTTAAAACTCTTCAGATCATAATTCCTTAAGCTATTCAGATGAGAAAATTATGATACATCTGAAGCAAAGCCAGACTACCTCTGGATTTGGACCAAAGTGGATTATTAATGTATTGCTTTGTTTTTCCAAACCAGAAAAGAAGAATCTTCAGATCCTTTTCATATGCTGGCTAATTAGCATGCCAGGCAGATAAAGTCACCAGCTGAATTATTATCAACAGTTGTTGCCTTGAGATTGTTTTTTTTTTTTTTTTTTTTTTTTTTTTTTTTTGAGTTCCTGAATGCCAAGGTCATTCAACACTTGCTGGGATTTCCATCTTCTTTATTACCACCACTCTGACTGCAGGAACTTCTGCAGCTATTTACAAACCCTTCCAGAAGCCAGTGTTCTGTTGTCAAGTGCCCTGTTTTCCATTCTGTACAGAAGTTCTCACCTTCAAAATGGAAATGATCCAAATAGTATCACAAATCCTTAATTAAAAATCTTTCGGGTTAAGTTAAAGTTGCTTAAAATACAGAATATATAGGTATGTATCCAGAATATATGCACATATGAATATAACATACTATTCTATATAATGTACAATATATCTAATGTACATATATTTTCCCAATTTGTAATTTGTCTCTCAACTCTTTTAGTGTTTCTTGATGAGCAAAAGTGCTTAATTTTAATGGAGTCAAAATTATCTGTCTTTTTATTTCTGGCTAGCCTTCTGAGCCTGGGATCATACAGACCTTTGACCATAAGCTCTTCTAGTATTTTCCTAGTGTTGCCTTCAAATTTAGCTCTCCTATTGGTTTGTTCAGCTGCTGTAGCATAGTACCACAGGTTGGTTACTGAAATGACAGAAATTTATTCCCACCTTTCTGGAGCTTAGAAGTCTAAAGTCAAGGTGTCAGGAGGTTGGGCACCTTCTGAGGCCTGTGAGGAACAACAAGCTGCATGTCTCCCTCCTAGTTTCTGGTTGTTTATCAGCAATCTGTGGAGTACCCCACCAGGCACAGTGGTGCATGCCGGTAATCCCAGCTGCTTGGGAGGCTGAGGCAGGAGGATCACAAGTTTAAGGTCAACCTCACCAAGTTAGCAAGGCCCTAAGCAACTTAGCAAGACCCTGACTCCAAATAAAATATAGAAGGGCTGGGGATATAGCTTAGTGGTTAAGCAACCTTGGGATCAATATCCAGTTCCAAAAAAAATAAATAAATCGACACATCGCCCCACTCTCTGCCTTTATGTTCACATGACATTCTCCCCATGCACATCTGCCCAAATGTCTCCTTTTTATGAAGACACAGGCATATTAGATTAGGGGCTATTGTATTCCAGTATGATGTCATCCTAACTTACCTAATTATATCCGCAACAACCTAAGGTCACCTTCTGAGGTACTGGAAGTTAGGACTTCTTTTTTTTTTTTTTTTTTTTTTCGTACTGGAGATTGAACTCAGGGGCACTCAACCACTGGGCCACGTCCACAGCCCTTTTTTGTATTTTATTAGAGACAGGGTCTCACTGAGTGGCTAAGTGTCTCGCCATTGCTGAGGCTGGCTTTGAACTCGCGATCCTCCTGCCTCAGCCTCCCAAGTGCTAGGATTACAGGCGTGCGCCACTGCGCCCGGCTGGAAGTTAGGACTTCTACATAAGAATTTGGGGGGATGTAATTCAACCCTTAACAGCTCTTTAATCCACCTGAAATTATTTTATATCAGTGTAAGATGAGGTAATTAACCAATTTTCTTAGAGGCCTTCACTGCAAATCCTATCTTTTCCCCACTAATAGGAAATACCCCTTTGTCATTGTTCAAATGTCCAAAAATGAGGGACTCCATGTATTGTTTCACTGATCTTTTCATCTGCAACATTGTCTTACTGTACTTGTATAGATAGGTCTTGATATTGTAAGGGAAAATCCCTCAACGTTTTCAAAAATGTCTTGATTATTTTTGTACCTTTGCAATTCCATCCAAATTTTATAATCACTTTGTCAAGTTTCACAAAATTTGTTACTAGTTTGATTGGAATCATATTGAATCTGTGACCCAATTTTGAGAGATATTTGAGTCTTGTGAGATTTTTGTCACTATGACCAAAATACCTGGCAAGAACAACCTAGAGAAGGAGAAGTTTATTTGAGCTCACTGTTTCAGAGATTCAGTCCATGGCTGGGCGACTCCATCACTCTGATCCTGACGTAAGGCAGAGCATCATGGTGGAAAGGTGGGGCAGAGGAAAGCTACTCTCCTGCTGGTAGTCAGAAATCAGAGGAGAAGCAGGAGGAGCCAGGGGACAAGATATCATCCCCAATGGCTCACCCCCAGTGACCCACCTCCTCCAGTCACATCCCCTGTGCCTGTAGTTACCACCCCATGGTAGTCCTTTCAGATTATTAATCCATCAGATGGAGTAAACCCTTGATGAGGATACAGCTCCCATAAGCCAATCAGTGCCTAAAAACCGCACCTCTGAACCTTTCTGCATCAGGGATCAAGCTTTCAAAATATGAGCTTCAAGGGGACATTTAAGATCTAACTGTAACAATATTCTCTCTTCTAAGAAATTGTACCTCAGCGTACCCTCTCCCGTGTGATGCCCAGAAGGTTCAGAGCAGAGAGACTCCATCAGCAAGAAAGCATTCACTAGATGTGGTCTCCTGACCTCCCAGCCCTCCAGAACCATGAGCTGAATAAACCTTTCTTCTTTGTAAATTTTTTGCCCAGTCTGTGGCATTCAGTTACAGCAATGGACTAAGACAAGTACATATTATAGAAAATGCCAGAACAACTGGACTCTAGCTTCTCAGTTATCCCTAGCTACAAAGAACTTGGATTTTAGTCACTAACCTCTGAACTTCAAATATATAATATAATGACACCAATCACATCTATAATGTGGGAACACATCATTGACTATTTCGTAGATACCATTAGGAGGAGTTACACTGTAATAGGGTATTCTTTTTTTTTTAATTTTTTATTTGTTATTTTTAGATATACATGACAGTAGACTGTAGTTTGACATATTCTACATGCATGGAGTATAACTTATTCTAATTAGAACCCCATTCTTGTGGTTGTACATGATGTGGAGTTACACTGTTGGTGTATTCATATGTGAACATAGGAAAGTTATGTCCAATTCATTCTACTGTTTTTCCTATTCCTATCTCCCTTCCCTTCTCTTCATTCCCCTTTGTCTAGTCCACTGAAATTCTAGTCTCCCCCACCCCACCCTTGTTGTGTATTAGCATCCACATATCAAAGAGGACGTTAGACCTTTGGTTTGGGGCATTATTTCAGTTAGCATCATAATCTCCAGATTCATTCATTAACCAGCAAAATCATAGCCATTCTTTTTTGTGACTGAGTAATATTCCATTGTATATACATTCCACATTTTCTTTATCTGTACAACTGTTAAAGGGCACCTAGATTGGTTCCATTTGTGAATTAAGCTGCTGTAAACATTGATGTGGCTGTGTCACTATAGTATGGTGATTTTAAGTCCTTTGGGTATATGCTGAGGAGTGGGATAACTGAGTCAAATGTGGTTCCATTCCAAGTTTTCTGATGAATCTCCATACTGCTTTCCAGAGTGGTTGTGCCAATTTGCATTCCCACCAGCAATGTATGAGCGTACCTTTTTCCCCACATCATCACCAACATTTATTGTTACTTATATTCTTGATAATTTCCATTCTGACTAGAGTGAGGTGGAATCCCAGTGTAGTTTTAATTTGCATTTCTTTAATTGCTAGAGATGTTGAACATTCATATATTTGTTGACCATTCATATTTCTTCTGTGAAGTGTCTGTTCAGTTCCTTTTCCTATTTATTGATTGGGTTATTTGTTTTTGTTTTTGTTTGTTTTTATTTTGGTTTGATGTTAAATTTTTTGATTTCCTTATATATCCTGGAGATTAATGCTCTATCTTAGGTGCAGGCAGGAAATATTTTTTCCATTCTCTTCTTCACACCTTCAATTGCTTCCTTTTCTGTGAAGAAGCTTTTGAGTTTGATACCATCCCGTTTTTATAATTCTTGAATTTATTTCTTGCACTTGAGCAGTCTTGTTAAGGAAGTCAGTTCCTAAGCCAACATGATGGAGTGTTGGGCCTACATTTTCTTCTAGTAGGTGCAATGTCTCTATTCTAATGCCTAGGTCCTTGATTCATTTTGAGGTGAATTTTATGCAGGGTGAGAGATAGGGGTTAGATTTCATTTTGCTGCATAATAGACTTCCAGTTTCCCAGCACCATTTGTTATAGAGGCTATCTTTTCTCCAATCTATATTTATAGTGCCTTTGTCTAGTATGAAAAAACTGAATTTATGTGGGTTTCTTTCTGTGTCTTATATTTTGTTCCATTGGTCTTCATGTCTGTTCTGGTGCCAATACCATGCTATTTTTGTTACGAAAGCTCTGAAGACCTGGTATTGTGATGCCTCCTGCTTTGGTTTTCTCACTAAAGATTGCTTTGGCTATTCTGGGCCTCTTATTTTTCCAAATGAACTCCATGACTGCTTGTTCTATTTCTATGAAGAATGTAATTGGAATTTTGATAGGAATTGCATTAAATCTATATAGCACTTTAGTAGTATGGCCATTTTGACAATGTTAATTCTGCCTATCCAAGAACATGGGAGGTCTTTCCATCTTCTAAGGTCATCTTCAATTTCTTTCTTTAGTATTCTGTAGTTTTCACTGTAGAGGTCTTTCACCTCTTTTGTTAGATTGATTCCCAAGGGTTTTTTTTTTTTGGGGGGGGGGTGTTTTTTGAGGCTATTGTCAATGGAATAGTTTTCCTAATTTCTCTTTCAGCTGATTGATCATTGGTGTATAGGAATGCAATTGATTTATGGGTGTTAATTTTATTTTAACAAATCCACATAAATACAGTTTTTTCTTACTACATGAAGTATGGAATAATTTTATTACCTGCTATTTTGCTTAATTCATTTATCTTAAATCTTTCTGTCATGGAGTTTTTTTGGGTCTTCTAAATAAAGGATCATGTATTTGTCAAACAGGGATCCTTTGAGCTCTTCTTTTCCTATTTGCATCCTTTAATTTCTTTCTTTTACTGAATTCCTTTGGCTAGAGTTTCCAGGACTATGTTGAATATAAATGGTGACAAAGGGTATCCCTGTCTTGTTTCAGTTTTTAGAGGGAGTGCTTTCAATTTTTCTCCATTTAGAATAATGTGGCTTTGGGTTTAATGTACAATGTTGAGGTATGTTTCTACTATCCCTAGTTTTTCTAGTTTTTTGAACATGAATGGATGCTGGATTTTGTCAAATGCTTTTTTGCATCTATTGAAATAATCATGTGATTCTTGTCTTTAAGTCTATTGATGTGGTGAATTACATTTCTTCATTCCTGTATGTTGAATCAACCTGGCATTTCTGGGATGAACCCCAATTGACCATGGTCCACTATCTTTTAAATATGTTTTTGCATGTGATTTGCCAGTATTTTATTAAGGATTTTTTTATCTATGTTTATCTAGAATATTGGTCTGAAATTTTCTTTCCTTGATGTGTGTTTGTCTGCTTTTGGTATCAGGGTGATACTGGCTTTGTAGAATGAGTTTTGAAGGTTTCCCTTTTCTATTTCATGGAATAATTTGAGGAGAATTGGTGTTAGTTCTTCTCTGAAGGTTTCATACAACTTCACTGAGAATCTGTCTGGTCCTGGGCTTTTCTTTGTGGGCTTCCGATGGCATCTTCAATTTCATTGCTTGAAATTAATCTGCTTGAATTGTGTATGTCCTCCTGGTTCAAGTTGGGTAGGTCATATGTCTTTAGAAATTTTTCAACATCTTCAAGATTTTCTATTTTATTGGAGTATAAATTTTCAAAATAGTTTCTAATTATCATCTACATTTCAGTAATGTCCATAGTGATATTTTCTTTTTCATCACAAATTTTAGTAACCTGAATTTTTTTCCCTCTTTCTCTTGGTTAGCTTGTTAAAGGTTTACCTATTTTATTTATTTTTTCAAAGAACCAACTTTTGGTTTAATTGGTTTTTTTAATTGTTTTTGTTTATTTATTTGTTTCAATTTCATTGATTTCAGCTCTGATTTTAACTATTTCCTGTTTTCTACTGCTTTGGTTATTGATTTGTTCTTCATTTTCTGGGGCTTTGAGATGTAATATTAGCTTATTTATTTGTTGACTTTCTATTATTTTAATGAATGAGCTCTATACAATGAACTTTCCTTTCAGAACCTCCTTCATAGTACACCAACACATTTTGATATGTTGTGCCATTATTCTCATATACCTTTAAGTATTTCTTTTTTATGATTCTGAGCTTTTTATTTTAAGTGAAATAAACAGTTGCCTTTGTTGTGATCAGTTTGTTTAGAATTGAGTGCTCTGTTTTAAACAGAGTGTGGACATACCATCTGGAAGGTGGCTTTAAAAAAAAATGTTTAGATCGTTGATTTGCTGTTTGACATCATGTTTTCAGCAAAAGTTCTAAACAGCAGTGTTTCTTAATAATGACCTTAGACAGGAAAAAGACTAAAGCTATCTTTTTGTATGTAGGAGTTTAGTTCAATTAAACAAATATGTGTGAAGCTTCTACTTTGAATAAAGAATTTGGTGTTAGAATATATGTGTGTGTGTGTGTGTGTGTGTGTGTGTGTGCGCGCGCGAGTGTGTGTGTGAGTTTCTTCCGTTAAAGAGGTTAATTACTTATCAGTTAATGAATGCAACCTAGTGTAAAACAAGACAATATAAAAAGCATATTATAAAGTTCTGTAGGACATGGGGAGAGGACAGTTCCTGCTTGATCATAGAAGGCTTCTTAGAAAAAATAGTGTTTTAATTTGTCATGAAGAACTGTAGAATTTCAACAAGTGGACAAGGGGATGAAAGTATTTAAAAATAATGATCTATTTTTTCAAGTAATGAGTTTATAAGAGGGAAATGTTGATACAATGAGAAATTATGGTTTCAGATAATTATACAGGATTCTTGTTTATGATTCCATGATTCATAGGGGTTCTTTAGCTTGTAGGTTTTTAAGAGTAACAAAACATTCAGTAGAATGTTGACTCCTAAACCTGCTGGTTATTTTAATCATCTAGAACTAGGGATATATATATATATTTTTTTTAAAGTACTTATTTGTGGATTCTGCTGCTATAGAGTCTGTCCCAGGAAATCATGGATAGGACTCAAGACTCTATTTTTGTTTGTTTGTTTGTTTGTTTGCTTGTTTGTTTGTTAACAGGAATTGAATCCAGGAGTGCTTAGCCACTGAGCCACATCCCCAGCCCTTTTTTGTATTTTATTTAGAGAAAGAGTCTCACTGAGTTTCTAAGTATTTTTTTTTTTTTTATTTCACCTCTACTTTCTTCTGCTATCCATTGGTCATTCTATAGCATAATATTTAGTCTCCAGGTGTTAAAGTTGCTTCTATTTTTCATTTTCTCACTTATTTCTATTTTCATTCCATTATGATCTGATAGAATGCAAGGTATTATCTCTATTTTTGGTATTTGCTAAGAGTTGCTTCATAGCCTAAGGTATGGTCTATTTTAGAAAATGATCCATGTGTTGCTGAGAAGAAAGTGTATCCAGTCATTGATGGATGAAATATTCTATATATGTCTGTTAAGTCTAAATTATCAATTATATTTTTTAGTTCTATAGCTTCTTTATTTAGTTTTTTTTTTGTTTTGTTTTTGTTGTTGTTGTTTGTTTGTTTAGATCTATCATTGATGAGAGAGGCGTGTTAAAGTCACCCAGTATTATTGTGTGGTGGCCTATTTGATTCTTAAAATTGAGAAGGGTTTGTTTGATATATGTAGATGTTCTATTGTTTGAGGCATAAATATTTAGGATTATTATGTCTTGCTGATATATAATTCCCTTAAGCCATATGAAATAACCTTCTTTGTCCCTTCTAATTAATTTTGTCTTAAAGTTCATTTTACCTGATATGAGGATAGAAAGCCCTACTTGTTTACAAGATCCATGTGAGTGATATATTTTTTTCCCATCCTTTTATCTTCATTCTGTATGTCTTTGCCTATAAGGTGGGTCTCTTGGAGATAGTATATTGTTGGGTCTTGTTATCTAATCCAAAAGTCAATGTCTTATGATTGATTAATTTTGGTCATTTACATTCAATGTTATTATTGAGATATGATTTATATTCCCTTTTATTTTGATTTATTTCTGGTTTTTAATTTGAATTAGTTTCTCCTTTGATTTATTGACTCTTCTTTTAGTGTAGTTCCTCCATTTACTGGTTTTCAATTTTATTTTTATTTATTCTTCATGAAATATTTTATTAAGCAAGTTTTTAGTGAAGTCTTTCTAGTCAAAAATTATTTTAACTTTGTTTATCATGGAAGGTTTTTACTTCATCATCAATTCTGAGGCTTAATTTTGCTAGGTATAGTATTCTTGGCTGGCATCCATTTTCTTTCAGAGCTTGGTATATATTATTCCAAGACCTCCTATCTTTGAGTGTCTAGGTTGAGAAATCAACTGAGATCCAGATCAGTTTCCCTCTAAATGTTACCTATTTTCTCTGGCAGCCTCTAAAATTCTGTCCTTATTCCTTATTCTGTATGTTAGGCATTTTCAAGGTTAGTGCCTTGGTGTGGATCTGTTGTAATTTTGTTATTTGGGGTCCTGTAAGTATTTGATTTTCTATTTTATTCTTAAAGTTTGGGAAGTTTTACGATATTATTTCATTGAAAAATTGTTCATTCTTTTGGTTTGTATCTCTAAGCCTTCATCAATCCCAATAAATCTTATATTTGGCCTTTTCATATTATCCCATATTTCTTGGAAGTTCTGTTCATGGTCTCTTAACATCCATTCTCCATGTTCAACTTTATTTTCAAGATTATATATTTTGTCTTCATTGCCTGAAACTTGTCTTCCAAGTGATCTAGTCTATTGGTGATGCTTTCCATTGAATTTTCAATTTGATTTATTTATTCCTTCATTTTGAGGATTTCTGCTTGATTTTTTTTTTCAGAATCTCTCTTATTAAAGTGACCTTTCACCTCCTGTATTTTGACTCTGATTTCACTCAATATATCATCCTTTACCTTGCAGATCAGTTTAAGTATGCACGTGTGAAATTCCTTCTCTGACATTTCTTCTGTGTTGTCAATGGATTCTGTTATTGGAGTATCTTGTTTGTTTGGGATGATTTGTTCCCTTGTTTTTTCATGTTGTTTTTGTGTCTCCCCATCTAACAATATGGATGTGAGGCAGTAGAGTTTCTATCCTGTGGACTTTTAGTGTCCCCAAATGTTTTCAATATGTCACCACTTAGGGGAGACAAATAATAGCAATAACCAATGCAAACAATATACTGCATTAAATCAAATAGTTCCTGCTATGACATCTACAATGTTAATTGCCATAATAAACAGAAATTATGTAATCAGTTTTGGCCCACAATAAGAATAGTAAATTTGCAAAAGCGTTTACAATCTCAGATGATGAACAAGAAGAGAACAGAAGAGATGTAGGACATAATGATTATAAGGTATAAGAATGAAAAACAGAAGTAAAAATTAAAGGAAGAGTAAACAAGAGGACAATAGAGTTTGGCTGTTAGCAGAAGAGAGAAAGAAAATCAAGGGAAACAGATAAGTGAGAGAGAAAAAAATATGAATTTAAAAAGTAAAATAAATAGAAATAAAAGAATACCAAAAAAATCAAAATATACTAACCAAACATTCTAGCCCTCAAAATACTGAGGATTGAAAGATATCTGCCTTCAAAAAATGCTCTAAATGAGGAAAAAAGACAAATACGTATATGTGTAAGTGTCCATGACCATTCATGTCACAGTTAAACCAAGAAAAAAGAATCTCAATGAAAAGTCACAGAATTGTTTCTGGTGGAGTTCAAAAAATCCTTGTCTTTCCTTCTGGGCAGTGTTGGACGGGGTAGAATGAATTGTTATGTCTGCTCCAGCCTCAGGGGGGCTCTCTGGAGCTTGAGAGGAGATCGCATAGGCACAGCTCCTGGAGGTGGAGCTTAGGCCCAGGTAAGCTCCAGGTTCTTCACTGAATGGCAATTGGTCTGAAGATTTTAAATCAGCGCACTTCCAGGGCCCGGGAGATGCTGGCTGCTTCACACTGGGAGACTGCACCCCAGGAAGCTCCCCTGGGTTCCACTAGTGCAGCAGGGGAGACAATCCTTTGTCACCCACACACCCGCATTTCCTGGTCTCTAGGGTTCAGTCTCCAACTCAATCACTCCTGCCCCCACCTTTTTTAATTCCAGGCACATCTCTCCCAGCTGGTCCTGTGAGCTACCAGACGGTGGGGAGTGGGGGTGTCGGGGTGCTTTCCACAACCCGTATTCCCCTGTGTACACCTCTCTCCACATTTGATTTTCTCCTGGTCACTTAGGCACACTCTGTGTCCTGTGGTATGGGTTTGCCAGGAATCAGCTTCAACAACTTTTGGCTCCCATGGAACAGCTACAAAATGGTTCCTTCCTCTGCCCTCCACAGGCTGCTGGCAGACATGTGGCTTCTCTTCCACACAAGGATATTGTGCAGCACACACGTCACGCTAGTCCAGCAGTGTCTTTGATCTCTGCTCTCCCCACACACCACAAGCCTCCTAAAAATGTGGGTTCCTTGAATTCCCTAACCCTCCACTTGGCTCCCAGAGGGGCTGCTCCTGCTGGGGCAGCAAATGCAGTGGTGGATTTCTTCCTTATTTTATTATATCTAACCTCCTGAGTCCCTGACCTGCTTTGAATGTTCAATATCAATTCCCAGTAAAATCCTACCCCTGACTTTTTTCCACCCACCTTGCTGAGAAGCTGCCTATCTGCTTTCTTGGTTTCACACCACAGACCAGCCCAGGAAAGCAACCTTCCTCTATTCTGCCATCTTGAAACCATTTTAGTAGGGTACAAAAAGTCTTAGAAGAAGCCAGGCATGGTGCATGATGATGATCACATAGTAATCCCAGTGAACTCAGGATGCTGAGGCAAGAGGATTGCAAGTTCAATGCCAGTCTTAGCAACTTAGTGAGATCCTCTCTCAAAAAAAAAAAAAAAAAAAAAAAAAGGCTGGGGAAGTGAATCAGGAGTTACGCACCCCTGGGTTTAATCCCTGGTACCTAAATAAATAAATAAATAAATAAATAAATAAATGTAGTATAAAGGCGCAAAAAACCTCAATGAACCATTTGAAGAATAACCTCTGCCCTATACTACGTGAGATTAGTGTCCCCTATAGCAATAACACAATTTGTGTATAAGAAGAGGCTATCTCAGCATCTTATTTCCAGATATTATGTAAATACCTAATATTATGGATATGTGATTCATTTATTATGAAGAAGTAGACAAGTCATTGATGTTGCTATTTATGTGCCATACTGTCTAATGAGATGCTAAAAGTCAAATTTTAGCTTTGCAATAAAAGCAAATCTCTGGCCTATAATCCCAACAACTAGGAGGCTGCAGTGGGAAGATCCCTTGAGTCCAAGAGTTCATGATCAGCCTGGGCAATATAGTGATGCACCACCTTGAAAAAAGAAAGAAAGAAAGAAAGAAAACTCCTTGGTTTGATCCCCAATATAACCAAATGTGATAGTTTCCCATTCAGGTGAGCACAAGGCCAAAAAAGCACAACCAGGAGATTAAAAAGTGGAGAAAGGGCTGGGGGTTGTGGCTCAGTGGTAGAGCGCTTGCCTAGCATGCACGCAGCCCGTGTTCGATCCTCAGCACCACGTAAAAATAAAGGCATTGTGTACAACTAAAGCAAATAAATAATTTTTTTTTTAAAGTGGAGAAAGATTTATTACCTGCAGCAGGTAAAGAAAGCACTAGGCTATTTCCAAAACAATACTCTCTCTCCCTGAAGAAGGAAACCATGGACATTTTATTCCTGGAGCCTATATATATTCATATAGAAAAGTGCTTTAGGGAAGGTTACATTCTTGGGCATGCTCAGGCTACTGGTGTACTTTTCAAAGCAGGCTTAGCCTAAGGTCATAGTTCAAAAAAGGGAAGAAGACAGAAAAGCATTTTTGAGCATGCTCAGCTTAAAAACATGGAACATGTGTTCAAAAGTTTAAAATGGTTGTCATAAACGCTGTGGGTCATGCTCAGTTCAATGTTATAATGAGTTTATCTAGGTTGCCTAAAAGAATGAGTCAGAGTGGTTTGGTGGCTTCAGCCAGTCTTCTGCAAGTTGTTCCAAAGAATCTTAGCTGACACACAAAAAAAGGACAATTCTGAAGGTGCGTTAATGCAGGAATTTGCCCACAAAGTTGCCTGCCTCAGTTAGGGGCTAACACCAGCACCACAGAGGGAAAAGAAAGAAAGACAAGAAACTTTTTCCTTTATTTCCTCCAGATTAAACACACAAAATCATCTCCTCTCTCTTTCCTTCACGAATGCAAAGGGACAGAGGAGACAACTGAAAGAACTCCCAATAGTAAAAGCAAGAAAATAAATAATGTAGCATTGGACTATAACCTAAAGTAAAAACTAAATCTATTTGTGTTCATATTAATACAAATAAGTGATTGAATAAGCCAATAAATAAATGGGGGAAATGGACAAATCTTCCTTGAAGAAGATAATATACAAAGACAACTCCTTTGTCAAGGCCATGCCCCTCCCCCACAAAAAAAAAAAAAGGAAAAACAAAAACTATCACAGACCAGAAAAGACTGCTGAGAAGACGTGACAGCTAAGTGCAACATGGTGCCCTGGACTCCCTAGATTACATCTTGCAACAGAAATGGAAAAACTAGAGAAATACAAATAAAGCCCAATGTTTGCTTAACATTAATGTACCAATTAAAGTTACTTAGCAAAACATTTTTTTTTTTTAACTTTGAGATACACAAAGATTTCTTAGATGGGACACCAAAATACAATCATTGAGTAACAAAAACGGAAAAGTTGGAATTTATCAAAACTAAAAAATTTTGTTCTTGCAGACAACATTGTGAAAATGAGAAGATAAGCCATGAACTGGGAAAAATGTTCACAACACATTTTTTTTTATTGGAGCTTTATAGTTATACATAGTAGTTGGGTTTATCCTGACAAACTCATACATGCATGGAATTCAATTTCAGTTTAAGATCCCCCCTTTTTCCCTTCCCACCCCTCTCTCATTCTTCTTCTAGTAGACTTCCTTTCATTCATCTATTTATTTATATTTGTTTGATTTTTTTACTTATGCTTAAAAGTGAAATTCCCTGGCAACACATATTTTTAAAACAAACTTGTACGGAGAATACATAAAAGTCTCTTACAAGTCCGTAATAAGAAACAACCCAGAGTCAGGCATTGTGGCACAGGCCTGGGATCCCAGCCACTCATAAGGCTGAGGCATGAGGATGATCAAAAATTAAAGACAAGTGTGGCCAACTTAGTTTATTTTTGTTGCTGTTGTTTAAAAATAAACAAAAAGGGCTGGGAATGTAGCTCAGTGCAAAAGCGTACCTGGGCTCGATCCCCAGATGGGGAAGAAGAGGGCAACCCAATGCCAATCAACAGGAAATGGATAAATTAAATACAACATATTCAAATGACTCCATGTTTTCATGTGCCTGGATGGTTTGTGTTTCTGAGCAAAGGAAATTAGCATGTCATCGAAGAGCTCCTTAACCACAGATTCATTTCTTCCTTACGTGGTAATGGTGTTAGACTTGGAACTGCCTGTCCTCAATCAAAGGGTAATAAAAAACGATCTCTTCCATAGCCTAATGTTTGAATTCCAGGATAGGTACTTTCCCCTTTTCATCCCAGAGAGAATTAAATGACTTTCCAAAGAACTTGTTTACCATAAAGAGCTCAGGTTTCTCTTCCTCTCTCAGAAAGAAAGCATGGCAGCAAAGCAGTGTATATCCCATATAAACCACAGACTCATCAGGTGGGCCTTCTTCTGTTCCTGAGCTGCACATCACCTCAGAAGACAGAGAAGAGTGGGGTGTGGGCAAAGGATGCAATTATTGCTGTCAAAGTTAACTCTGATCTCTGTTCTAGAAACTCATGTTTTCTTTCAGGATAGGAATATCCTGAATATTTGAGACTAGTCTGGGCAACTTATGGGACAAATATGAACATTTAAAACTTACAAAATACTCTAGCAATAATATTTTTTAAAAATATATAATCTACTGAGATATATATATATATATATATATATATATCAACATGAATTATCTCAAAGAGATTCTATTGAATGGGAAAAAAAAGCCAAACACAAAAGAATACTACAGTGTGGTCCTATTAATAAGAAGGTCAAGAATAGGCAAAACTAATCAAATGGCAATGAAAGTCAAAATAGAGAGGCCCTATGTGATAGGGGTGTGAGGAGGAACTTGAGTGAATGTTCGGGAGCACAGGAAATATTCTGTTTTGATCTGAGGCTGGTAACATGCTATGTGCATATGAAAATATTGAGATCAGTGAGGTTTGTGCATTTCCGTCTATGTTATACTTAATTTTTTTTTTAAATCATCTCAGCTTGTTGTATTATGGAAACTGATAGTGATTCTAAAATTTATATGAAAATTCAAAGGGCAAAAAATAACTAAGACACGCAAATAAGAACAAAGTGGAAGGACTTACTCTACCAGCAAAAAGATAAAGGAATTAGATAGTGTGGTATTGGTGAAATAATAAATCAATAGACCGATGGAACAGAACATAGTCTATAAACAGACCTACTCATTAATGATACTGAATTTATGACCAAGATGGAAGTAAAGAGCTATAGGGAAAGAATATTTTTTAATAAACAGTGCTAGGTCAACTGGAGCTCATTTAAAAAAAAAATCCTTTAACCCCAACTTTATACCTTGTAAGTTTAAAAATCAACTTCAGATAGATCATAATTTGATTAACAAATTAAGCAATAAAGTTTCCAAAAGATAACTTAGAAGAAAATGTTCATGACCTAAAGGTGGGGTAAGTTGTTTTTTGGGTTTTTTGTTTGTTTGTTTGTTTTTTTAAACAGGACACAAAGAACAACAGCTATAACGAAAAAATTGGTAAATTAGACTATATTAAGGAATTTCTTTCATTAAAAGACACTTGTAGCCGGGCGTGGTGGCGCATGCCTGTAATCCCAGCACTTTGGGAGGCTGAGGCAGGAGGATCGCAAGTTCAAAGTAAGCCTCAGCAATGGCGAGGCACTTAGTAACTCAGTGAGACCCTGTTTCTAATGAAAAATACGAAAAAAGGGCTGGGAATGTGGCCTGAGTTCAATCCCCAGTACCAAAAAAAAAAAAAAAAAAAAAAAACAAAGACACTTGTAAGAGTAAAAAGCAAGCTACACTGGAAAGATATTTGCAAAATATGTAACTACTAAAGGCCCAATTCCGTATATGTAACAAATTCTGTTGCTGCCTGAAGTGATTGCTGCTTGGAGCAACGAAGCCGCAGGAATAAGTTCAGAGGCAGACTGGAAACAAACAGGCTCTTTATTCTGGTAGCTTCTCTCTCCGGCTCCAACATCAACTCCCACACGCACCACACACCACCAAAAACCCAACAAACAATGGCGCCAACCCGATCAACAATGTCCCGCTCAAGTCTCCCGAGATCCCGAGCCAAGTCCTGTGAGACCATGGAAGGAGGCAATGCCCGAACATCTCCATGGCCCGTAGCCAACCGCAATCTCAGCCATCTCCCCAATCAGGGTTCCTGCATTTCCCCACTTTTGTTTTAAAAGAGGGGATGCTCTAGGACGTCCATGTGCAACCAACATTCTTACCCGTCATCAGATAATCAAGGCTGTGCCCTTGACTCCTGTCTTAGGTTGATATGTCGGCCACATGAGACTGTCCCGTGTGACTGTGCCTGTCTTAGGTTGTCCCCCTCTGGGGATCTTACCCGTTATTGGCTACCAGCCATCCAATGGAGCCCTTCAGGATCGACTGTGTATGATGACTAACAGCCGTCCAATTGTGAGGAGATGTTGCGGCTTTAAGGCGACAAGCCTTCTTCTGATGAGCCAAATTGCATAGCATATCAGATTCTTTAAACAAATCAACTGCCCTAAGTTCCATCAAGTAACGCACTGAGTTCTCTAGACAAATACCCGCAAGGCATTGTCCCGTAAAGTCCCAAACAATGAAAGATCGAAATGTCCACTTGTTATGACACGCTGATCTAGGAGGTCCCTTGCATGTAGAGCAGAGGCCACACTGTTGGTGAGGTTGTTTGATGCTTGAGCAGCAGGGATGCTTGCAGCGACTGCAATCCCTGCAGCTGTAGCAGCAGCCATCTTTTTTATGTCTAGACAATGCCACCGGCAAATCTTCAGGGCCCACTACCTAGAAACTCAAGCATCAATTATTAAAGGAAAGGCAGTGCTATTCCAGCACTGAGTCAAGAGGCGAGTTGTCAAACTAAAAAATAGAATTATTAGATTAGAAAATTAAAGTTGATTTCTGCTCACACACATTACTGCTTGAGCTCCCACAAACATAAGCTGGCAAAATATCATATTCAGAACAAAACAAAGAAAGACTGAGGGTATTTACTGCATTAAAGATAGATTAAAGAAAAGCTAAAGGCACTTTGGAAAAATAATTTGTTAGCTGGAACCCTCGAGTCTCTGTAAACTTCCATGAAATTATCTGTTGAAATAACTCAAATTAATCAGCTATAAAACAAATAAAGTTAATTAAAAACAAACATTCCCATGTCAAAACACCAGAATATCAGGTTATACAGCACTAGTCATAGTCTTCGCTAAAGAGAAATCCCTGGGACATCTATAAATCAAAATCGAAGGTACCTTCACTTATTAAATTATTTACCCAAATTGAATACTCTTAAACTTAAATGAATTAAAGTTATTTGGATCCATATATATATTTTTTTTCATAAGCACTTTGTTATTTGTGATGTCACACTGGACGGACACACAAACCTACACACATATATTTGTGACGTCACATTTACATGAAATTTAGACAAATGCACAGACATAAAGACATATATAAAAATAGAAAAATACAATTGTGTGCACACTAAAGAGAGATCTCCTCGTCCCGGCCGGGAGGAATGATACTTCAGTTGTGAAATATTTTGAAGGACTCTTTTAAAGGAATCATTCCATATCTTCATCTTGGTCCTCTTGATTTTGTACCTTTTTTATTAATCTTGATTCCTCAACAACTTCATCTTGATCCTTTTTATTTGGTACCTGCATTATTAATCTAGATGGAAACCATATTGGAGAGGATCCGTGCTTTGGAAAAACACAAACGGATCCTCTCCCCCAAATTAATACTGGATCTGGACCCTTCCATGTACCTGAAAGAACATCCTTCCAGTAAACCAAAGGTTTATGTTGTTGGTGTGGGTTCCAATGTCTGTCTCCAGCAGAATAACCATTAGAGTCTAAAATTAAAAAATTTAAGGTAAACAGGGCAACTGCCAATCTGTCCTTAGGATTTTTCCAATTTCCTTCTTTTTCTTTTAATAACATAACTTTCAGTGTGTGGTTTGCTCTTTCAATAATGCCCTGACCCTGAGGATTGTATGGGATGCCTGTTTTATGGGATATATTGAATTTTGCACAAAACTGTTTGAAAGATGAGGACGTATATGCAGGGCCATTATCTGTTTTAAGCATTTTGGGGATGCCCAATGCAGCAAAAGCTTGCAAACAATGAGATGTAACATCTTTAACTTTTTCTCCAGAATGTTAGGAAGCAAAAATCATGCCTGAGCATGTATCTATGGTCACATGAGTAAATCGCAATTTTCCAAAACTTGGCTCGTGAGTAACATCCATCTGCCACAAATGATTGGGCATTAATCCTCTAGAGTTAACGCCATAATGAGGATTGGGCAAATGTGTCATACAAGATTTACAATCTTTTACAATTGTTCTGGCTTTCTCCTTTGTGATTTTAAACCTACGCTGCAAGGTGGTGCTATTGACATGAAACTGGGAGTGAAATAAAGTAGCTTGCTGGAGCGCTGAAAGTATAAAGATTGTTTGGGTAAGAGCATCAGCCTTTTGATTACCTTCATGGAGGGGACCAGGCAAGCTGGTATGTGCTCTAATATGCCTTATGAATAGAGGTTCTTTTCTTGCCCGCAAAAGTTTTTGTATTTGATAAAACAATTTAAAGGCTGGAGTATGAGGTGCTATTGGTCCTGCTAGCTCTAATTTTGGGACAGCATGTACAACATAGTGGCTATCTGAAAAAATGTTCATGGGCTGCTCTCTAAAATTTTCCAGAGCTCTTACCACAGCTTCCAGTTCCACTAGTTGAGCTGATTTGTGTGCAGTTATGTAAGTCATAATTTCTTTTTTAGTAACTACTGCAGCAGTACCATTTGAGTACCCATCTGTGAATACATTTAATGCCTTAGGAATAGGTTGATTTTTTATTACCTATGGAAATATAATGGGATGATTGATACAAAAAGATAATATAGGAGACTTAGGAAGATGATTATTAAAATTTGCAGAAATAGAGCATCTAGCTATAGCCCAATCATTATCATTGAAGCATAAATATTCAATCGGTGATGATGAATAGGGAGTAATAATAGTAGCGGGTGAATGCCAAATATTTTAGTAGAAGTCTTAAGTCCTTGAAGAATAAGTTTAGCCACCATGGAGGTATAAGACTCAATTATACTTTTAGGAGAAACGGGCAAATGTATCCATAATAAGGGGCCCTGTTGCCAAAATATTCCTGTGGGTGTATATTGTGAAGAAATAATAATCAATATCAGCAGTTGAGTTAAATCAAATCTATCACAATGAGCTCCTTCGATGGCTTTTTCTACTAGCTTTAAAGCTTTCCTAGCATCAGGAGTCAATGTTCACGGTGAAGATGGATCAGGGTCCCCGCGAAGGATGTCAAATAAAGGTTTTAGTTGGCCAGTAGTGAAGTTTAGTGTAGGGCAAAGCCAATTAATATCTCCCAGCAATTTTTGAAAGTCATTGAGAGTGGCCAAATGCTCCTTATTAATTAATATTTTTTGAGACCTAATAAAAGTGTCCATAATTTGGAATCCTAGATATAATATGGGAGATCTAATTTGAACCTTTTCCTTAGCAATGTTTAGTCCATATCATTTCAAGTTTTCTGATATATCACTAAATATGGTGAATAAGACTTCTTGACTAGGATGAGCAAGCAAAACATCATCCATATAATGGAGGCACATAAACTCTGGGTATTTATTTTTGATAGGCTGAATAACTTTATCTACATAGATTTGACACATAGTGGGGCTATTAGCCATTCCCTGCGGCAAAACTTTCCATTGATATCTCTGATCAGGGTCATTATTTTTAATAGAAGGAACTGAAAAAGCAAACCTGGGGGTATCCAGAGGGTGTAGAGGAATAGAAAAGAAACAATCCTTTATATCAAGAGTAATAAGATGGAAATTTTTTGGAATAGCTACAGGATTAGGAAGTCCAGGTTGAGTAGGGCCCATGATTTGCATGGTTTTATTAATTTCTCTAAGATCATGTAACAATCGCCATTTTCCTGATTTTTTCTTGATCACAAATATGGGGGAATTCCAGGGAGAGGTGGAAGGTTCTATATGTCCTGCTTCTTTGTTCCTGAACTAGTAGGTGGGCCACTTGTAATTTCTCTTTAGATAGGGGCCACTGAGGGACCCACACTGGCTTATCAGAAAGCCATGGTATTTTCAAAATTATTTTCTCAGTGGCCCTGAAGAAAAATATCTTTTTCTTTTATGATAATGTTTTCTTTTAGGGTTAAGCTTACCCTTTACTTTTTGATAATGATTTCTTTTAGGGTTAAGATTACCCTGTAAATTTTCACATTTAACACCTGCAGGCTTGCTTGCAAGGTGTACTTCCATTTGTTGTAAAATATCTCTTCCCCATAAAGTAACCAGTAGGTTAGGTAAAACATAAGGC
This sequence comes from Tamias sibiricus, assembly GCA_025594165.1. Lineage (NCBI taxonomy): Eukaryota > Metazoa > Chordata > Mammalia > Rodentia > Sciuridae > Tamias > Tamias sibiricus. Next base: position 122,252,663 of record CM046666.1, on the reverse strand, counting down.
TGAAATGTTCCTTTATGCCCTTCATCATCCTCCCATTTTAAAATTATCACACTTTTCTCTAGGAGGTTATTATATCCCAAGCCTCTTAAATTGGTTGAAGCTTTTTGCAGAGGCCAGTGCTTGGGCCATTGCCGTAGATTAATGATGGAAGAGTCAGCTCCAGTATCTATCAGTCCCTCCATCTCTATTCCTTGGATTTTTATTTTACACATAGGCCTCCTTGAACAATCCCGAACCCAGCAAGCCATAGGTCTTGAGTCAGTGGAACAAAATCCTCTATTGTTCTTTTTTTTGAGGCATACTCATTTTAAATGAATTATGTAAATTTGGAAGGAGAAGCAGCTGAGCAATTTTATCTCCTTGATTAACAGAACTTATACTTTGGGGTGAGCTAAGCATTATTTTTATTTCCCCTTTGTAGTCTGAGTTTATTACACCTGGGGTCACTTGCAAACCTAATAAGCTTTCAGGACTTCACCCGAGAATAAGTCCTACAGTCCCTGAGGGAAGAGTTCCCCTGATTCCTGTGGGAACCAGTTGAACCCCCATTTCAGGTGTTAACACTATTCGGGCAGTGGAACAGAGGTCTAATCCTGCATTTCCTGCTGTTCCTCTGGCGAGGGAGTGGATGGGTAGTAGGGATTGTGTCAGGGAAGCATCTGAGTGGATGCTTGAGGATACTCCTCCTCCAATGCCTCGTACATTTGTGGGCCCCGGGGCATTGGGCCCCGTGCCCCATTTTTTGAATTCCTGAACAAATGATTTCCATGGATGTCAAATTTTGAATGGCATTTATTGGCCCAATGATTTCCCTTTTTATACCTGGGGCAGCAGCCTGGGGCACGGTATGAGCTTGGTCTTATTTCTCTTTGGGGATTTTGCTAGAATAGCTGATTGGGGATAATTGTGCCTAGAATATCCTGATTGATTATAATATCTAGGTTGAGCCCTTGTGAAATTTTGAGGGGCAGCGCCTCTCATAGCTGCTGCAATCACATTTCCTGTGACAAAGGCATCATTTGTATCGTTACATAGTTGTATATATATGGAAAGAGCCTTTTTATTTCTCCATGGCCTGATGGCTTCCTGGCAGCTTTTATTAGCATTTTCGTATGCTAATTGAACAACTAATGGCATAGCTTGATCAACGTCACTAAACACTCTACCTGCAGTTCTCAAAAGTCGATCAGCAATGTCAGCATATGGCTCATTAGGTCCTTGAATCACTTTTGACAAGCTACCTTGTAAATCCCCAGGTCCTTGTAAAGTTTTCCATGCCTTTAAGGCAGCTGTGTTTATCTGAGCATATACTCCTGGGATATAATATTTTTGAGCCTGTACGTCTGCGAATTGCCCTTCTCCTGTGAGCATTTCTATATTATGGTCTGCAAACCCTGCAGCTGCGTTTCTTTTAGCTGTTTCTATACAAAGTTCTTGAAATTGCGATCACCAAACAAAGTATTGTCCCCCACTTAATGCTGCTTTACATAGACTTTTCCAGTCTGAGGGGGTTAAGCTAAAGGTGTTAAGGGACTCCAGCATACTCAACGTGAAAGGAGCTTGGGGTCCATATGTCATTACTGCCTCTTTGAGATTTTTTATTGTTTTGAAATCTACTGATTGGTGGCCCCTCTGTCCATTTTCATTTTCAAATACTGGCAGTTCCCAATGTATCTGTGAGTTACCCTCGAGAGCGTATAAGCACTCAGAAAGACTTTTTATTACTATTTCTAGGGTATGCAAATGCCTAGTAATACCCTTCATATTTTCTGTAATGGATTCCACCCATGGGGGAGTAGAGGACACAGGTGGTTCCTCTACTTGATGGTCCTTCTCCTTTCTAATTTCTTTTTCTTCTTTTTATTGGAGACTGTGCTCCCAGAATCACTTTTTGATTCCTCTTCACTACTATCACTTTTACTGGTATCCTGAGTTTCAGCTTCTAAGGAGAGTACACACTCTTCAGCTAATTTCAATAAATTTCTGATGGCTTTTGCAGATCTTACTTTTGAATTTACACCATTATTCTTCTCACTGGTATTAACTGACTCAGAGGCTATGCTTCCTTGATCACTTCCCTCACTATCCACTGAGTCCTCAATATCAAAAAACTCATCCATGGCTTTTATTATCCGATCTTTTGTTATTTTCACTCCCATTTTCAGTTCTTACCTGCCGGCCGAATTCCCCGTACGGGCCACCACCTGTTGCTGCCTGAAGCGATTGCCGCGTGGAGCAACGAAGCCGCGGTAATAAGTTCGGAGGCAGACTGGAAACAAACAGGCTCTTTATTCTGGTAGCTTCTCTCTCCGGCTCCAATAACAACTCCCACACGCACCACACACCACCAAAAACCCAACAAACAATAGCACTGACCCAATCAGCAATGTCCCGCTCAAGTCTCGTGAGATCCTAGGCCAAGTCCCGCGAGACCACGGAAGTCAGCAATGCCCGAATATCTCCATGGCCCGCAGCCAACAGCAATCTCAGCCATCTCCCCAATCAGGGCTCCTGCAAAATTCTTTCAAAACAAATTTAAAATGAAATAAAAATGATTTAATTGGTAAAAAAAAAAAGCCAAAAAATTTGAGAAGACTAATTGCAAAAGAGTACATCCAAATGACTGTTAAATTATTATAAAAATTCAATGTCATTAATCATCAGGAAAAATTCAAATGAAAACCACAATAGATACAATTACCTACCCTCTACCCTCTAAAATGGATAAAATTGTGAAGCTTAAGTACACCAAGTGTTGGAAAGCATGTGGAAGAATTGTCATTCATAGCTAATGGGAGTTAAACAAGTATAACTTCTTTGGAAACCCAGTTTAACGTTAATTATTTAGATTGAAATTGTGTCTGGCCCGTGGCCCTGCAATTACATTCCTAGGTATATATCTGGCAGAAATATAGGCACCTAATCAAACGACATGTACAAGATTGATCAAAGCAGCACAGTTGCTAGTAGCCTCAAATTGGAAACAATCTTAATGTCATCAAAAATAGAATGAATAAGTAGACTGTAGTATGGTCAGAGAATGAATAACTCCACAGCAATGTACCATAACTATAAGCAGCAGCATATGCCTAATTTTAAGTGAAAGAAGCTAAACATGATGGAATGAATACATACTGCATTATCTGGGAGAAAAGAAAGAAGGTAATTGGCTGGCCTCCCTAGAGCTATTACTTTGTGATAACTCATTGAGTTATAACATCTATCTGAATGCACTGTATTTTTCTGTGTGAAGTTTATACTTCACAATCATAACTTTTTAAAAAAAAAAAAAAAAAAAAGCATGAACTATTTCTCAAAAAAATTTTAAATGATTTTAGAAGAAAATTTGGTGAGATAGAATTCTATAGGACTTTAATAGACAATATTTGGATGCAAGCACATGTCATAAAGTTAGAAATTGCTGGCAACCCCACCCCCCAACATCTACACAGAGTGTCAGAGCTTAAAGTAAAGGATGCTCTTTATCCACCCAGGACTTTCTTCTCTGCATTTGTAACCACTATCCCCCCAAGCCTTTTCCAGTGAACTTTATCTTGCCAATCCTCTTCCTCCAACTGCCACTAATCCTTCAAATTTACTCTAGAAATAGTCATATCAATACAATCTAAACTTACCCTGACTATACTTAAGTGTCCAGGGGATGAGTATTTTCTTCCATTCACAATGTACTTTACAATACATTAATCACAACAGTGCTATTTTTTCCATAAATTAATGAGTACATTTTGAAATGCATGTTATTTTACAGTTCACACCTCAAATGTATTTATTTGTTTAATTTTCCCAAGTGTAAGAGGCATATGAGGCAGTCATTAAAGGCACAGACTTTGAAATTAGACTTACCAGGACTTGAATGCCAGTTCTTTTGTTCATTAAGTGAGCAACCTGTGCAAGCTTGTCTCCTTGTTTTGGAATTTGAGGTAATGTGACAAGTTCACAGAATTGCTGTGAGAATTGAAGGAGGCAGGAAATGTTAAAATGATTAGCATAGTATCTGGCTCAAAGTAAGAACCCAGTAACTTTATGTTATTATTGTTATGTATTGTCCCTAGAAACTGTTTAAGAATTAAACTAAAATAGGAAAAATGTGGAGGGTTTTTATTGTTTGTTTGTGATATTAGTGTTTGGAAGTGGCAGGTGTGGGGTTACTGGTTTATGGCCTTTTCAATCAGAAAGCCCAGAATCGCATAGTACATCCAGCTCTTCAAAATTAAGATCTCAACACTTGGGAGGCTGAGGCAAGAGGATTATTGTAAGTTCAAAGCCAGCCTCAGCAATGGTGAGGCACTTTAGCAACTCAGTTAGACCCTGTCTCTAATAAAATACAAAAAAGGGCTGGGGATGTGGACCAGTGGTCGAGTGCCCTTGAGTTCAATCCCCGGTACAAAAAAAAAAAAAAAAATTAAGATCTCAGTGTGCTAAATCACAGCAAGAAGGGTCATAATGTTTATAAGTAGAAGAAAACATTAATTTGAATGTGTTGAATCATTTCAAAAACCTTTACAGGGGAAAAAAGTCTTTGAAATATACAATGGAGGATTTTTGTTTGTTTGTTTGCTTGTTTGTTGTTGTTGTTCCTTTTCCTTTTTTTACATGGGAGGGACCAGGACTGCTACTACCTGAAGTCAACAGAGGTAGCTGAGCAGAAGCCCTATTTGGGGAGATGGCTAAGATTGCCGTTGACTACGGGCCATGGACATGTTTGGGCATTGCCACCTTCCATAGTCTCACGGGACTTGGCCTGGGATCTCGAGGGACTTGGCCCAGGATCTCGAGAGACTTGAGCCGAGATTGAGATCGGTCCGGCACCATTCCTGCTCAGGCACATGAGATGAGACCTGAGAGAGAATGGACGGGGTTATCACTATTGTGTATATATATTGTAGTTTCTTCTAAGAGTACGTGCCTTGGTTTTTTGTGAGAGTGTGTATGTGGTGTTAGAAATTACTAGAGATAGAGAGAGAAAGATAAAAGAATTTTTTCATTTCCATCCTGTCTCCGGGCTCCTTCCCGCGGTGCCGCTGTTCCGGGCTGCAAATCCCTTTCCAGGGGCAACAGTTGGTGGCCCGTACGGGGAATTCAGCACGGCAGGTAAGAACTGAGAAACCTCGCAGGAGTCTCTAGTCAGAGTGGTTAAAATGGGTTCAAAAATAACTAAGACCCAAGTGTGCAAGGCTCTTGATGAATTCTTTGATATAGCTGAGTCTGTCGTTAGTGAGGAGGATTTAGAAAACAGTGAAGGTGATCATGAAAGCGTAGCTTCCGCTGAGTCAACTAAGACCAGTAAGGAGAGTATTAGAAGCGTCCCAAAAATGACAAAGATCCGAGCTGCTAAAGCTATTCAAGATTTATTAGAGATAGTTCAAAGATACATGCTCTCAATTGAACCTGGGACTCAGGATGTTACTGAGTCAGTTAGGACCAATGAGAGTAGTAGTAGTGAGGAGGAATTAAGTAAAAGTGATTTTGAGAAAATGAACAAAAGGAAATTAAGGAAGACCAAGATAAGGGATCATCAAGTGGAGGAACTTGTGTCCTCTACACCCCCATGGGTGGAATCCATTACAGAGAATATTAAGGGTATCACTAGGCGTTTGCATAGCCTAGAAATAGAAATAAAAAGTCTTTCTGAACACTTATGCACTATCAAGGGTAACTCACAGATACATTGGGAACTGCCAGTATTTGAAAATGAAAATGGAGAGAGGGGCCACCAGTCAGTAGATTTCAAAACAATAAAAAAATCTCAAAGAGGCAGTAATGACATATGGACCCCAAGCTCCTTTCACGTTGAGTATACTGGAGTCCCTTAACACCTTTAGCTTAACCGCCACAGACTGGAAATGTCTATGTAAAGTAACATTAAGTGGGGGACAATACTTGGTTTGGTGATCGCAATTTCAAGAACTTTGTATAGAAACAGCTAAAAGAAACGCAGCTGCAGGGTTTGGAGACCATAATATAGAAATGCTCACAGGAGAAGGGCAATTCGCAGACGTACAGGCTCAAAAATATTATACCCCAGGAATATATGCTCAGATAAATGCAGCTTCCTTAAAGGCATGGAAAACTATACAAGGACCTGGGGATCTACAAGGTAGCTTGTCCAAAATAATTCAAGGACCTAATGAACCATATGTTAAATTTGCTGATCGACTTTTGAGAACTGCAGGTAGAGTTTTTGTAGATGTTGATCAAGTTATGCCATTAGTTGTTCAATTAGCATATGAAAATGCTAATAAATATTGCCACGAAGCCATCGGGCCATGGAAAAATAAAAAGGATCTTTCCATATATACACAACTATATAAAGATATAAATGATGCCTTTGTCACAGGAAATGTGATTTCAGCAGCTGTGAGAGATGCTGCCCCTCAAAATTTCACAAGGGCTCAACCTAGACATTATAATCAATCAGGATATTCTAGGCAAAATTATCATAATCAATCAGGCTATTCTAGGCAAAATCCCAAAAGAGAAATAAGACCAAATTCATACCGTGCTCCAGGTTGCTGCCCCAGGTATAAGAAAGGAAATCATTGGGCCAATAAATGCTATTCAAAATTTGACATCCATGGAAATCATTTGTCCAGGAATTCAAAAAATGGGGCACGGGGCCCACAAATGTACGAGGCATTGGAGGAGGAGTATCCTCAAGCATCCACTCAGATGCTTCCCCGACACAATCCCTACTACCCATCCACTCCCTCGCCAGAGGAACAGCAGGAAATGCAGGATTAGACCTCTGTTCCACTGCCCGAATAGTGTTAACACCTGAAATGGGGGTTCAACTGATTCCCACAGGAGTCAGGGGACCTCTTCCCTCAGGGACTGTGGGACTTATTCTCGGGTGAAGTCCTGAAAGCTTGTTAGGTTTGCAAGTGACCCCAGGTGTAATAAACTCAGATTACAAAGGGGAAATAAAAATAATGCTTAGCTCACCCCAAAGTATAAGTTCTGTTAATCAGGGAGATAGAATTGCTCAGCTGCTTCTCATTCCAAATTTACATAATTCATTTAAAATGAGTATGCCTCCAAATAGGAACAATAGAGGATTTTGTTCCACTGATTCGAGACCCATGGTTTGCTGGGTTCGAGACTGTACAAGAAGGCCTATGTGTAAAATAAGAATCCAAGGAATAGAAATGGAGGGACTTATAGATACTGGAGCTGATTCTTCCATCATTAATTTACATCAGTGGCCCAAACACTGGCCTCTGCAAAAAGCTTCAACCAGTTTAAGAGGCTTGGGATATAATAACCTCCCAGAAAAAAGTTCAGTAATTTTAAAATGGGAGGATGGTGAAGGACATAAAGGAACATTTCAGCCTTATGTTTTACCTAACCTACTGGTTACTTTATGGGGAAGAGATATTTTACAACAAATGGGAGTACACCTTGCAACCAAGCCTGCAGGTGTTAAATGTGAAAATCTACAGGGTAATCTTAACCCTAAAAGAAATCATTATCAAAAAGTAAAGGGTGGGCTGGGATTGTGGCTCAGCGGTAGAGCGTTTGCCTAGCACGTGCGCGGCCCGGGTTCGATCCTCAGCACCACATACAAATAAACCCATTTAAAACCCATTGTGTACAACTAAAGCAAATAAATAAATATTTTTTAAAAAAGTAAAGGGTAAGTTTAACCCTAAAAGAAATCATCATCATATAGAAAAATACATTTTTCTTCGGGGCCACTGAGAAAATAATTTTGAAAATACCATGGCTTTCTGATAAGCCAGTGTGGGTCCCTCAGTGGCCCCTATCTAAAGAGAAATTACAAGCGGCCCACCTACTAGTTCAGGAACAATTAGAAGCAGGACATATAGAACCTTCCACCTCTCCCTGGAATTCCCCCATATTTGTGATCAAGAAAAAATCAGGAAAATGGAGATTATTACATTATCTTAGACAAATTAATAAAACCATGCAAGTCATGGGCCCTACTCAACCTGGACTTCCTAATCCTGTAGCTATTCCAAAAAATTTCCACCTTATTAGTCTTGATATAAAGGATTGCTTCTTTTCTATTCCCCTACATCCTCTGGATGCCCCCAGGTTTGCTTTTTCAGTTCCTTCTATTAACAATAATGGCCCTGATCAGAGATATCAATGGAAGGTTTTGCCGCAGGGAATGGCTAATAGCCCCACCATATGCCAAATAAATGTGGACAAGGATATCCAACCCATTAAAAATAAATATCCAAACCTCATGTGTCTACATTACATGGTTGATATTTTACTGGCCCACCCCAATCAAAAAATCTTATTTAATATATTCAGTGACGTGGTAGAAAATTTTAAAAAATACAGATTATATATAGCAGAAGAAAAAGTTCAAACCAGATCTCCCATATTATATTTAGGATTTAAAATCATGGATACTTTTGTTAGACCCCCCAAAATTTTAATAAATAAAGAACATTTAACCACCCTCAATGATTTCCAAAAACTACTGGGAGACATTAATTGGCTTCGCCCTACACTAAACCTTACTACTGGCCAATTGAAACCTTTATTTGATATCCTTCGAGGGGACCCTGATCCATCCTCACCATGAACACTGACTCCAGATGCTAGGAAAGCTTTAAAGTTAGTAGAAAAAGCCATTGAAGGAGCTCATTGTGACAGATTTGATTTAACTCAACCACTGATATTGATTATTATTTCTTCACAATATACACCCACAGGAGTATTTTGGCAACAAGGGCCTTTATTATGGATACATTTTCCCGTCTCTCCTAAAAGCATAATTGAGTCTTATACCTCCATGGTGGCTGAACTTATTCTTCAAGGACTTAAAACTTCTATTAAAATTTTTGGCACTCACCCTGCTACTATTATTACTCCCTATTCATAGTCACAGATTGAATATTTATGCTTCAACGATAATGACTGGGCTATAGCTAGATGCTCTACCTCTGCAAATTTTGATAATCACCTTCCTAAGTCTCCTATATTATCTTTTTGTATTAATCATCCTATTATATTTCCACAGGTAATAAAAAATCAACCTATTCCTAAGGCATTTAATGTATTTACAGATGGGTCCTCAAATGGTACTACTGCAGTAGTCACTAATAAAGAAAATATGACTTACATAACTGCACACAAATCAGCTCAACTAGTGGAACTGGAAGCTGTGGTAAGAGCTCTGGAAAATTTTAGGGACCAGCCCATAAACATTTTTTCAGATAGCCACTATATTGTACAAGCCATCCCAAAATTAGAGCTAGCAGGACCAATAGCACCTCATACTCCAGCCTTTAAATTGTTTTATCAAATACAAAAACTTTTGTGGGCAAGAAAAGAACCTCTATTCATAGGCCATATTAGAGCACATACTAATTTGCCTGGTCCCCTCCATAAAGGTAATCAAAAGGCTGATGAACTTACAAAAACAATATTTATACTTTCAGTGTTCCAACAAGCTACTTTATTTCACTCCCAGTTTCACGTCAACAGCACCACCTGGCAACGTAGGTTTAAAATCACAAAAGAGCAAGCCAGAACAATTGTAAAAGATTGTAAATCTTGTATGACACATTTGCCCAATCCTCATTATGGTGTTAACCCTAGAGGATTAATGCCCAATCATTTGTGCAGATAGATGTTACTCATGAGCCAAGTTTTGGAAAATTGTGATTTATTCATGTGACCATAGATACATGCTCAGGCATGATTTCTGCTTCCTTACATTCTGGAGAAAAATTTAAAGATGTTACATCTCATTGTTTGCAAGCTTTTGCTGCATTGGGCATCCCCAAAATGCTTAAAACAGATAATGGCCCTGCATATACGTCCTCATCTTTCAAACAGTTTTGCACAAAATTCAATATATCCCATAAAACAGGCATCCCATACAATCCTCAGGGTCAGGGCATCATTGAAAGAGCAAACCGCACACTAAAATTTATGTTATTAAAACAGAAAGAAGGAAATTGGAAAAATCCTCAGGACAGATTGGCAGTTGCCCTGTTTACTTTAAATTTTTTAACTTTAGACTCTGATGGTTATTCTGCTGGAGACAGACACTGGAACCCACATCAACAACATAAACCTTTGGTTTACTGGAAGGATGTTCTTTCAGGTATATGGAAGGGTCCAGATCCAGTATTAATTTGGGGGAAAGGATCTGTTTGTGTTTTCCCAAAGCACGAATCCTCTCCAATATAGATACCATCTAGATTAATGAAGCAGGTACCAAATCAAAAGGATCAAGATGAAGTTGTTGAGGAATCAAGATTAATAAAAAAGGTACAAAATCAAGAGGACCAAGATGAAGATATGGAATGATTCCCTTAAAAGAGTCCTTCAAATATGTCACAACTTAAGTGTCATTCCTCCTGGCCGGGACAAAGAGATCTCTCTTTAGTGTGCACACAATTGTATTTTTTTTCTTTTTATATATGTTTTTATGTCTGTGTATTTGTCTAAATTTCATGTTAATGTGACGTCACAAATATATGTTTGTATGTGCGTCTGTCCAGTGTGACATCAAAAATAACAAAGCGCTTATGAATATATATATATATACATACATATATATATATATATATATATATATGGATCCAAATAACTCTAATTCATTTAAGTTTAAGAGTATTCAATTTGGATAAATAATTTAATAAGTGAATAATAATAACTTCAATTTTGTTTTATAGGTGTCCCAGGGACTTCTCTTTAGCAAAAAATATGACTAGTGCTGTATAACCTGATATTTTGTTGTTTTGACATAAGGTTGCTTATTTGTTATTAACTTCATTTGTTTAATAACTGATTAATTTCAATTATTTCAACAGGTAATGGATTGCTGTGTACGCAGAAACTCGAGGGTTCCAGCTAACAAATTATTTCTCCAAAGTGCTTTTAGTTTTTCTTTAATCTACCTTTAATGCAGTAAATACCCTCAGTCTTTCTTTGTTTTGTTCTAAATATGATATTTTGCCAGCTTATGTTTGTGGGAGCTCAAGCAGCAATGTGTGTGGGCAGAAATCAACTTTAATTTTCTAATCTAATAATTCTATTTTTTAGTTTGACAACTCGACTCTTGACTCAGTGCTGGAATAGCACTGCCTTCCCTTTAATAATTGATGCTTGAGTTTCTAGGTAGTGGGCCCTGAAGATTTGCCGGTGGCATTGTCTAGACATAAAAAAGACAACTGCTGCTACAGCTGCAGGGATCGCGGTCGCCGCAAGCATCCCTGCTGCTCAAGCGTCAAACAACCTCACCACCAGCAGTGTGGCCTCTGCTCTGCATGCATGGGGCCTCCTAGATCTACGTGTTATAACAAGTGGACATTTTGATCTTTCATTGTTTGGGACTTCACGGGACAGTGCTTTGCGGGTATTTGTTTAGAGATCTCACTGTGTTACTTGATGGAACTTAGGGCAGCTGATTTGTTTAAAGAATTTGATATGCTATGCAATTTGGCTCCTCAGCAGAAGGCTTGTTGCCTTAAAGCCGCAGCATCTCCTCACAATTGGACTGCTGTTAGTCATCATATACAGTCGATCCTGAAGGGCTCCATTGGATGGCTGGTTAGCCAATGACGGGTAAGATCCCCAGAGGGGGACAACCTAAGACAGGCACATTCGCACGGGACAGTCTAAGACAGGAGTCAAGGGCACAGCCTTGATTATCCGATGATGGGTAAGAATGTTGGTTGCACATAGACGTCCTAGAGCATCCCCTCTTTTAAAACAAAAGGGGGAAAATGCAGGAGCCCTGTTTGGGGAGATGGCTAAGATTGCGGTTGACTACAGGGCCATAGACATTTTTGGGCATTGTCGCCTTCCGTAGTCTCACGGGACTTGGCCTGGGATCTCACGGGACTTGGCCCAGGATCTCAAGAGACTTGAGCCGAGATTGAGATCGATCCAGCGCCATTCCTGTTCGGGCACATGAGATGAGACCTGAGAGAGAATGGACGGGGTTATCGCTATTGTGTATATATATTGTAGTTTCTTCTAAGAGTACGTGCCTTGGTTTCTTGTGAGAGTGTGTATGTGGTGTTAGAAATTACTAGAGACAGAGAGAGAAAGAAAAAGAATTTTTTCATTTCCATCCTGTCTCCGGGCTCCTTCCCGTGGTGCCACAGTTCCGGGCTGCAAATCTCTTTCCGGCGGCAACATAGCTGCACTCCTAGTTCTAAGAGGTCAGACTTTAAAGTTACTAGGAAACCTCCCTAAGGTGAAATCTGGGTGAAAGGTAAAAAGTCATGATGAAACTTTTCACTTTGGTGCAGGAGAGCACTACCTGAATAGCTCTCAGCCCACACTTATCTTCCTTGAGGAGAGAGTGAAGAGTTTGTCACCATGGAAGGGAAATGTGGACTGCCCTCTGGCAACAACCAAGAGGAACTTGAGGAAAGGAGAAAGTGGAGGAGAGGCCTGCAGAAAACTGTTGGTCTCCAAACAAGGATTAGCCCACTCTTGGCAGGCAGAGTGGGGGTGTCTCACTGTCCCAATTCCACCACCCATTCCCACTCCCTGGTTGGGGGAAGAACTTTATGAAACAATAAAATGTTGCTGTTCAAGTGAAGAAATGTTAGGTTGTAAGGACCATGCATGTCTGCTTTAGCCTCTATTAGGCCATGAATAAATAATATTTGAATAGAAATGCATATAAGTCCTGAAGTTTAGATATCAAAAAGTGGTTGACCTAAAATGCTTTTGTAGCAAATCTATACCCTATTTAACCCACTATACTTAAGGTGATAGCAATGGAGATAAACTAATATAATCTATGACAAAAAAGTAAGAATCAGCAATTCAAAGCAACACAGATGATGTAACAGAGTTCCTCCTAAAATGTTCAGGAATTACAACCAAATCAATAAGAGTCCAGTGTGGAAAACTGCACTAGTTATTTTATTTTTTTAATATTGTTTTAGTTGTAGATGGACACAATATCTTTATTTATTTATTTTTATGTGGTGCTGATGATTGAACCCAGTGCCTCACACGTGCGAGGCAGGCGTTCTACCACTGAGCTACAGCCGGAGCCCCATGCACTAGTTATTTTAGTAGAAAGAAAGAATTTACTATAAGGAATTGGTCAAACAGATACTAGAGAAATAAAAAGTAGAAAGGAATATTGGGATTAAAACACAGAGAAACCACTGGAAGACACTGCCGCCCTTAGGGAGAAGGAACAAGGGAAAGTGAGTGTTACTTCCCAGAAGAGGACCCTCGCAAAATCGGCACTCTAACCCCTGGAAATGAGGCCTGGTCTGCACAGAGCTGGTATTTCCAAGGATGCAGTGATGTGAATTCTTTGCCAGGGCAAAGAGGCAAGGTCAGACATTACAACAGCAAATAACTCTAAAGCAAATGCCACCTCTCTTCTTCCAGCTTTGTCTTCCTCCAGTGTCCCCTACTCCTGCAAACTAAAGGCACCAACTGGATGTGTGATTTGTGGAGTTCTAGTTTCGGCATCACAAAGCCAGAGTCCCAGCCCAAGGGACGACCTAACTGGGACTCCTGTTTCTAAGACTTTCTGGCAGGGGAAAGTAGCAAATTTAGGGAACTCTAGCTAGGGGTGTGGCTCAGTAGTAGAGCACTTGCCCAGTATGTGTGAGGTCCTGGGTTTAATCCCCAGTATGGTTTTAAATTTTCTTTAAATCTGCTATTTTTTAAATTTTTTTTTTTTTTTTTAGGGAATTCTGGAAATTGCCTCATCCTTTTACTCCCTTCCCACTGAAATGATGTGTTTTCTCAGTTACTGAAGACCTTTATTCCCCTAAAATAAGGGTAATTGATCCCATTTTAACGTCATTTCTCTTTATTTGTGCATCTGAAAACAGGCATTTATGGAGGGAAGAGTCAGAAAACATACCAGAGAGGTAAATCATTTACTTCTCTATTTTCGGGCTGTGCCCAACCTTTAGAACGACCAAGAAAGGGCCAGCAGTGAGAGTAGCTCTCAGATTTTTCTATTCCAATAATTGTCCTGTGGTTTCACTCTTCCTCTACCCCACTAATTGGAGAACTGGACCTAAAGTCAGACGTGTGGTGAAGTGCGAGCTATGGTTCACAGGCCCTGGGAACTTCCTTCAGACTGATTGCTGGAGGTGAAGTGTCCCTGTCCTCACCTGTAACACAGGAGGATACCTAACCTGTAGGTAGTGAAGGTTGAACGAAATCCAACAGAGATGGCAGGGTGCCTAACAGTACGTTGGGCAATAACTATCCATTTCATTCTCCCAGAACCTTCTTCCGGTGTTAAATCTGACATTTTTAAGTGACCGCCAGATAAACCTGAACACTTTGCGATGTGCTCGCCTCACTCTTTCGTGGAGTGAGCTGTCACCTGCATAGTGACCCCGTTGGCCACAGCGGTGAAACCGAGGAGCTGGAAACGCGGGACACTCTCACGACTGAAACGCGGAGCGGCTGGGACCCATAAAGCGACGGGAAGCTGCCCTCCCGCTGGCATCCAACCTGGGGAGCAGCGCGCAGAGCCCGGGCGCTCCGGGAGGACACGCTGCGCCCTAGGGGACTTAGCCAGCTGCTTCGGAGATGTGACCCAGCCCCGCCGCCCATGCGCGCCCCCGGACCCTCGCCTCCGGCCCCCCGGGCCTGCCTTTGCGGCTGCTGCTGCTGCTGCTGCTGCTCTCGGCGGCACAGTCGGGACGTGCAGGTAGGTGGCTGCGCTGCCTGGTGCGGGTGGCGGACCTGGCGGAGCCGGGTTTCGCTTTCGGTAAGCCCGCGCCGGGCGCCCTGCCCACTCTCTGCCCGCAGAGTCCTGGAGAAATACTCGCTGCCACCTGACGCGTCCGGGTTCAGGGTCAGGTTTACGCGACGCCGGGTTAGCGCCTGCCTTTGCGAGGGTTGGCGGTGGTCGCTCTGGGTGGTACCCACAGATTGCACCTGGCAGCTACCGTGCCGGACGCCCGTGCCCGCACGTCTCCAGCTCCCGCCACCACTGCTGCGGCGGTGCAGAGGTCCCTTTTGGGTTCTGAGACTCCGGATCAGAATCCCATGACAAGAACAAGAAGAAGATTGCGTTTTTAAAAAAACAAACTCCTGGAAAAAGTGACAGGATCTAGAAGGAGCAGCGCTCCTAGAGCAACACCCCCTCTCCTGGGTACATTTCCCCCTATGCAGTTGTGCCCAGGTACAGATACGTGATCTTTGATTTTTCAGAAATAACAAAACCTTTCACTGATTTATGACATCAGGTAATGGAGGGTTTTTTTCCTTTTGCTATTTTGAAGTTCAAGCTCTTTACAAATTGGAATTCAGTAAACCAGAATAATTCGTGAACTATGATTTTTTTTTTCCTTCTCTATTTCTGTCTTATGGGGGAAAAAATAAAGCAAGGTATCTGGGATTTTTTTTTTTTAATCTTTAATTAAAGACAACAATCCCAAAGCTTCTTGGAAGACTGCTTTATATAGACTATGTTCAGGCGTCTGTGACTTTTATCCCAGACCTATAGAGCAAGAGCGAATGTAGGGGGGAAAAGCCGTGAGACCGCCCTGCCCTTAGTAGCCAAAACGGGTGGGGGGCATTGTGTAAGTTGAAGATAGTTACAAAGGAAAGTGTGTATACAGGTCTTGGAAGGATCTTTGTGTTTGTTTGTTTGTTTGTTTGTTTGTTTGTTTGTTTGTTTTGAAAACAAAGTTTAATTTTAAAGAAACTAATTTGGACAAAAAAAAAACTATTTTTCTAACTTTCTTCTTTCTGTTCTGGTATGAGAAATATAGTGAATCCAGTTTGGGATTACAGCTGAGATTCGTTTTTAACTTAAAACAACCTTTTATTATATGGAAACTTTTTCTTTTTATTTCAAGGGAACAATAGAGCCATAAGCATTAGCCAAGAGTAAATTATCTTTGAAGTTTCATGTTTGAACCAGATTAGGTTCATACTAATTATGGTCCCTCATTATGGTTTACGTGATAAATTTGTTCTTTTTGCACGATCTTCAACCTGAAATTACTATACTATGAAAAATCAGAATAGCGTATTGAATTATTTTCATAATAATATAGCAAGGTGAATGTTTGTGGAATATGTGGAATGCCACTGTGTACCATGTAATAAATGAACGTTCAGAAACAGATTCAACACGGAAACATTTAAAGCAAATTTCAGGGAATAGCTGCAAATATGTATAAGAAAGCACTGGCCAGGTTTATTTTAAATAGTCCTACATAATTCCAAGCATTTATTAAAACATGTCAATTCAATAGAAAATCTGGAACTGAGATAATGTTCCCAATTCATTTTGATTGTCCTGGATATCACTCCCTCCTTCCCTCTTGGAAGGATTTTTGAAAAACAGATATCATACACAAAATAATTTCTCCTCTAAATCCTAAATTTATCACGAAGTTTAGTGGTCTTTTAATAATCCCAGACAGGCTGAATGGAAAGAGACTACTGTAGACTTTGGCAAACACTGAGCCTTCAACTAAGAGATAATGAATTTGCTTGTTTTTCTTTAAAATCAAAGAGATTTCATTACAGGGGACTGACATTTGAAGGTAGTCATATTGTTGACTTCAAAGCAAAACTTGCAACAAACAAACACACAAACTCTTTTCTGACCCACGAGATCTCAGCATCCTCCTGTCCTCTTTAGGTACTCTGGGGACTGCTGAGAAAACCAGGCTAGAAGGTGGATGTAGTTGCCTAGACACCATACCTGCAGGTATGATAAAGAGCTGTGGCCAGCATTATATAAACAGATGTTTAAAGCCAATGAGAGAGTGGGAGACTTTCCAGGTCATGTGTCTCTGCTCAAAACCCTTCAAAGGCCTCCATTTTTCTTGGAATGATTCTAAATTCTCCTGTAAGGTCCTATGTGACCTACTCCTACCTGTCTTTCCAATCTTTAATTCCTGCTATTCTGGCCCTTTTCTAGTTCCTAGAGCAAGTCAAACTGTTTCTCATGTTGAGGATTCATACTTCCAACTTTCAGTTCCCTCCACTAGAATGTTCCTACTCCTGACTATCCTAACACCTGCTCAGACTTGTCATCTCAGCCCCAATGTGTTCCCCTCAAGGAGGTCTGCATCCCCTTGAGGGGGAAAATACAGAGCTAACTATGTCTACAAACCAATTAACCTAACTTTAGTTTTGGTGACTTAGAATGCAATTTAAATATTACTGCCACAGTTATGCTTATTAGAACTAATGTACTATAATTAATGCAGTGAGGGTATTTGTTGAAATGTCTCATCTGATATAAACAGAGGCTCAGGGTATTTTTTTTTTTCAGTGAGGAATTCTATGACATACTTCACATGCAGCTGCACATATACATAAATGATTCCAGTGAATGATTTAAACTTTCAATTTTTTAAACTTTATTTTGAGCTAATTTAAGGCACAAAAGTTGCAGATATAGTACAATGTTCCCATATATCCCTCACCTAGTTTCCTCCAAATTTTGACATATTACATAATCATTGTACAACATGTAGAACACTATATAATTCTATTCACTAAACTAGAGAACTTGCTTGAATTTTCCCCATTTTTCCATTAATGTTCTCTTCCCATTCCAAGATATAACCCAATATCTCACACTAAATTTAGTTTAGTTATCATTTCCCCTTAATTTCCAATGACAGTTCCTTGGCCTTTCTTGGCCTCCATGACTGTATTCTCATTATCTACAATAGACTGACTTATTTGTTCAATTCTACATAGTCTCAGAATTGCCAACCTGTGCTCCTGTGAGAAACACATTTATTAACTAGATTACAGCATACACATATAGTTCTTTAGTCTTTAGATTTATATTATCAATCAAGATACTGTTGATCAAAGTTACCTAAGTTAGTTCTTTTTTCCTTCACCCCTTTAGTTCCTATGATGCCTACATGGTACTCCTTTCTGATTTTTGTTATCTTTTATGACACACACACTCTGACACCTCATTCAGACTCAGAATATTATAGTCATACAGTTTCACTTGGTAGAGGTGATTTTCTGTTTGCATCTCAGAATATAAAAAAAAGAAAGCATGGTCTAATGTTTTATCTAGGACTTGCCTATAATGATGATATTTAATGCTACTAAAGCTACTCTTTTCTGAAAAGAAAATTGTTCAATGATTTTTTTTTGCCATTTACAATTATACAATTCTATTTTTTGTTAAACCTGTAGTAAAAAAATTGTAAAACACACATGAATACACAGATTTTACATTTTTAGAAAATTAAGTCCTTTATGGTCAAAAGTAGTTATTCTATACCCTTCACGTAGATTGTGAATAGCTTCACTCAAATTATTTAACCTTTCTCTATGTAATACACTGACTGTATTTGCGGGTCTAATTTTTTTTTTTTTTTTTTTGTACTGGGAATTGAACCCAGGGGTGCTTTACCACTGAGCTACATTCCCCATCCCTTTTTAATTTTTTATGTTGAGAAGGGATCTTGCTCTTAAGTTGCTGAGCTGGCCTTGAACATGCAATCCTCCTGCCTCAGCCCCCCAGGGTTGCTGGGATTTACAGGTTTCAATATTATCTCTACAAAATCACTTCCATTTTTTGAGGGTGAGCCATTGCACGTTGAGCCACCAAAATGGCTACTTTACTCACCACATGATCAAACGCCTGGGACACAGGATGGGCATTCTTTATAAAGACTAGTCACTAAGTTTTCCCTTTACTTCCCGATTTCAACGTGTGTTCTTTGCATCCAGCTTCCTCTCAGATAAATTATAATCTAAAATCCCATTCCCTACAGCTTAAATTTGTGTTTTGGTGATGTGGGATATTGTAGTATTTGTTTATACCACTTCTCCCATTTAAATTTTTTCCCTCTCAACGTTTGTAGGTATTTTTTCCCCTCTAAATAAATCCCCTCATCTCCACCTTCAGGTGACTCAGTAACCCTTCGAGCATTCATTTTTCTCTTCAATTAACTTGTGTTCTTTTTTGAGGAAAGACATAGGCAAGCAACGGATGACCACTACAGTACAGTCTCTTAAGGCTGACATAACAAAGGACCACAAATTGCATGGCTGAAAATAACATAACATGGTGCCAGAAACCAGAAGTTCAGCTTCTAGTGTCAGCAGGACTGAGTCCTTCTGAGAGCTTTGAGGAAAACTCTGATCCATGCTTCTCTCCTCGCTCTGGTAGCTGAAAATTTGGGGTATTCCTAATCTTATAGGCACATCACTTGACCTCAGCCTTCATCTTCATATGGAATCCTCCCTGTATCTCTTTATGCAGTCTCCAAGAAGACTGTCCATCTCTGTGTCCAATTTTCCACTTTTTATAAGGACACCGGTCATACTGGACTTAGACTCACCTATTGACTTCATTTTAACTTGATCAGCTCTGTAAAGACACTATTTCCAACTGGGGGCACATTTCGAGGTACTAGGGGTTAAGATTTCAACTTAACAATTTCTATTGAGCAATACAATTCAGTTCATCACACTTACCCTCAAAGACCTGTA
The DNA here is from genome assembly GCA_025594165.1 of Tamias sibiricus. Classification (NCBI taxonomy): domain Eukaryota; kingdom Metazoa; phylum Chordata; class Mammalia; order Rodentia; family Sciuridae; genus Tamias; species Tamias sibiricus. Next base: position 122,233,214 of record CM046666.1, on the reverse strand, counting down.
GGGGAGTGAGCAGGATGTTCAGGTTGGGCTTTTAGAGTGGGAAACAAGCTGTCTTTCCAGCCCCTTCTCTTTAACATGTGTTTTAGTAGTCTGTGTCCATGGCTGAAGGGAAACTTGCAGAAGTGTCAAAACTGAAAGGCCCCACTGAGAATATTGAAGGCAGAAATGAGGGCTTCTTGAATATTTTCCATAACACAAATGTAAGGGAGAGCCACCAACAGGTGCTTAATAGAGACAGGATGTTCAAATTTCTTTTGCAAAGGGATTGAGTCTCCCCAGACTTCTGCCTCCTATCTTTATTCCATGAAGCACTTTTGCTGCAAACTCTCGCCCTCACTCCAAACAGAACCATTTTTATATGTGAAGTATAACTATCTGTATTATTCTGTCTTAGCACCCATCCATTTCAGATTTAAATATATATGTTGCAAAAAGTTTGCTTACAATTACCTACTACAGGCTTACATGTAGCTTTTAAGGTTAGTGCATAGATTTTGGGGGGAGGTGGGATGCTGGGGATTGAGCTCAGGGACACTTGACCACTGAGCCAAATCCCCAGCCATATTTTGTATTTTATTTAGAGATAGGGTCTCACTGAGCTGCTTAATGCCTCACTTTTGCTGAGGCTGGCTTTGAACTTGCGATCCTCCTGCCTCAGCCTCTCTAGCCGCTAGGATTAAGGGCATGTGCCACCACACCCAGCTGTGCATAGATTTTTAAGTGCAAAATAGAATTACAAATGCAGGGGAATGAGATACTTAAGGTGATCAGATTTAACAAAACAGGATTTCTTTAATACCTATCTCAAAATGCATCTATTTTGAGATTTCAAAGAGTTAAATATATCCTGAATCAATGTAATTTTTAAATAATCTTCCTTGGAATGCTTTTCATTCATTCATTCATTCATTCAGTGTCATTCATATTAGGAACTGTTCTAGGCTTCTGGGTGAACAAGAAAGCAAGGCCCTTTTGTACTTAGAGTCTCCACACAGCAACAGTCAAGTGATTGCATTAGAATATAAATGCCAGAATTAAGGAAAATAAGTTTCCTTAGATGCACAGAACAAGGCACCTGATAGTGCTTCCTACAGGACAGGTCCTTTAAACTGAGACTTATAGGAGTTGTTGGTTAATTAATATATATGGATGTGTATGTATACGTTATATCACATTCTCCCTACTTGAGAAGAAAAGATGAATCAGAAGAGAAACTTGACGTCCAAATAAATCTTGTTATGAATAAATATTTTGAATACTATTAAGAAAAAACAAATAAATTCAATTTAGTCATAGGCAATGTGTCCTCCCTATGATGTGAAATATTTATAATTCATTATAAATATTGGCCTTCTTAATTTAAATATTAATAAGAAAATAAAGCTAAAACCAGCTCTAAACAAAATACTTATCTGTAAAATACCAGGTACTAGTATTCCTTCACACATACTTTTTTTTTTTCCTCAGAAAGCTAAAAATGAGCAAACCAAAAACCAACAATAGCAAAATCCCATGGACAGGATGATCCTTCAGGAGGGGTGCTTATCCAGTGAGGAGGAGTCAGGAGCTCTGTGGCTACAGACTGACCTCAAGGTCGTCAGCAGCCTTGTGGTCTGTGGTTCCTTGCAATACTGAATCAAACCACAGTAATAAAAAGGCACACATTTGCAGCTGTGGTTTCTAATTTAGGTACTATTTCCCACTTCCTAAGTCCACAGTTCTTTACAGGCTCTGTTAGCTTTAATGGACAAGAGCAAAGGGAAGGACTAGATCGATTCAGTCTCCATGCTGTTTCTGGAGAAGTTCCAATGATGTTGATGCAATATTGAATAATGTCTCCAACAAAGTCATGTCCACCCACAACCTCAGACTGTGACTTTGCTTAGAAATAAGGTCTTTGCATATGTAACTAGTTAAGGATCTCATGCTGAAATCATCCTTGAGTTAGAGTGGACTGTTATATGAGGAGAAGACTCAGGATTGGAGTTATGCCACCACAAGCTAAGGGAACACCCAGGGCCCTAGAAGCTGGGAGAAGCAAGGAGAGAGTTTTCTAAGGAAGCATAGCACTAAAGACACTTTGATTTTAGACTTCTAGCCTCCAGAACTGTGAGAGAACACATGTCCATTATTCTAAGCCACCTAGTTTGTGGTATGTTGTTGCGGCAGCCCTATAAAACTAACATAAGTGCCTTTGACCCTTCTTTATGGGTCGTCTCTTCATTGTTGCTCTGCATTTATCCTGACCACTCACGTTGTTATATCTTGCAAAATACTGTAGATACCTGAATGAACCAGTCCTCTAGAAGTTCTATGCAGAGCATGGACCCCTGCTTATTTTATTGCATTTAGTAACAGTTTTATTGAGGCATTGTTCAACCCTGAAGAGTTCTGATCTTCATTCTGGTTACCCTCAAAACACCAAAATACCTGCTTGTCACTATGAGGAAGAGTCAGCCTAGAGAAGACAGTTCACCTTCTGACAGTGTTGGCTGTGCCACACTTCATTTTTCATGGTGTTCCACTGGAAAGTCTGAGATCATGCTATCAGCCTCATTTGCCTCAAAATCCCAGCCAACACTGAACAGAAGTAGATTCTATTGATTATTTTCTCGAGAATTAAAGGAAAATGCTACATTGGATTGCTTCTCAAAAATGCTTCTGCTGAAATAGAAAGTTCTTGCAACCAGGAACCCAGGGCAGAGGGGGAAATATGGTGGCCAGGAAGTCAGAAGATAGATGTTGCAGCCCCTCTTCTTCCGTTCCTTCTTTATAGTCAAGTCACTTACCTTGGATGAGCTGTAGTTTCCTCACACATGAAATGTACTGTGAAGGAACAAGTCTCGGTGATTTCTGGGGTCCAGAGATGGTCATCATACAATTGTGGACAGATCTGTACCTAGACCCACCCCATCCCCACTGATAGGCCACTCCCTGGCACCAGGCCAGCACTTCACCTGACCTTGCTCCTTCCAACTGCCAGAGACAACCTGCTCCTGTCACTCCTTGCCCTTAGGCTGGCCACCGCCACAGACCTTTGCCTCCCCACCAGGTTTCCACTTACTCTCTCTTGCCCTGACACCAGCCCCAGCACAAAGTTCCACAGACCAGACTCACTCACCCCCCACTAGAGTCTTCATGATACCACTTAAGTAACAATACAGCAATTAATTTTCTCTCCACAGACTCATTCTAACTCATACTAGTGGGTGGATTTCAAGCCACTCTTTTCCATTTCCTTGATCACAACCTGATGTAGGATTATGTCCAGGATATGCTTTTCTTATACATTTCTGCTGTAAGCTCCAGTGGCTTAAGTTGACCCTTGAGCTAGCAGTATACCATCACCCAGTTGCACCCAGTTGCATACTATGTCATCCAATGCCACAGTGACAGCTCACAAGAGCTGTTGTGAGCTAAAAGGTAACTTGTGCAGGAAGATTGTCCAACAGAGGCTAATGAATTGGATGTGACTGGAGGAAATAGTTTGTGTCTTGTGCCATTTTCTATCCACCACCATCCTCCTTCCATTTATCTATCTCTTTTTCACAGATAAGGAGTGCAGTGTAGTGCTTGTTACTGATAGTAATGCAGGTTGTTTTATAAAAATAGTTATTTCAAATTATCATGAATAGTAAATATTTGCATGGATGGAAGGAAGGAATTAGCAGATCGGTGGGTGGGGGTAATAATGGGAATACTGAAAATATGCTCAAGCGATGTCAGTAAGAGCTAATGGGGATTTGAATCATCCCTGCATACTGATCCCATGAGCAAAATGAAAAATTACTACCTTTGAGCATGGGGAAGCTATTTTTCTTCATTTTTCCTTTCCAAAAAGAAATATAACCATACCTTGGGGCTAATCAATAACTAACAATTAGCTGTGCTGGTTTTCTCAAATGATTTGTCAAAATTAAATTTTGTTCTGTTGTTTCTTTTCTTTTTTTCTTTGCTTGTTTCTATTCTTTATAAGGAAAATACTTTCTCATGTGAAAATGTAAATTAAATAGATAAATATAAAAATTAAGGAAAGTTGGTTTAAGAGAAGTGGGATCCTTAAGAATAAGGCACCATAGATGTAAGTGTCATGAGGGAAAAGAGCTACCCTGTTTTTTCATTCCATAAATCCTATTTATTCTTTGCTAAACAGTTTTGCTGATGCTTCTCAACTTACTGGAGCACTTACAGGTTGGATGGCCCTTATCTAAATGCTTTGGGCAGTAGGGTTTCAGATTTTGAAGCTTTTCAGATTTTGGAACACATCTCTTGGCAAGGAGACCCAAGTTTAAGCACAAAATTCATTTATATTTCATATTCACCTTATACATACAGCCTACAAGGTAATTTTGTGCAATATTCTTAGCGAGCCCTCACTCTGACTACAACCATCACATGGGACTGGGTGGGGACCACATCACGTGCACATTCAAAAATTTCAGATTTGAGAGTAGTTCAGATTTCAGATGCTCAGCCTGTGTGTGCATTGAAAAGTCACACACTGTTGACATTCTTCACTGCAAATCTTTAATTAAAATTGTTTTCAAAAAACAATCTCCATTTTCCTCGCTCTATGATCCTTTTGTTCATCATTTACCATTTGATCTTTTCTGCATGATGTTTTGCTTCCAAGTCTCCAAAGTGTAATTGCTTTCAAGACTTCCTTACTTTTTCTATTTATTTTTTTCACACTTGTATCTTGCTGACTTTCTGAAAATTTCAAGCAACGGAGATATTAACAAAAGAATTACATTGCCTCTGGGAGGATAAAAAGAAGCAGAAAATTATTTGAAAAGTAACTGGAAAATGTATGTTGATATTTAATAAATATCCATTGATTGAGCCTGGAGTTTCCAATTGCAATTCTTTCCAGTACCTAGTAGTCCCCAATTGTTTGTCCTTGAACCTGCTCTTTCTTTTATGCTTTTCTTTCTGTGGCACATTACCAAGTAGAGATACCAATCCACATCTACTTTTCCACAGGTACTATGAAAATCATTATCATTTTGGAGATCATGAAATATGGAGAAAATGAGGTTCTTGCTTTTAAAAGGCTTGTTTTCTAAAAAGGAAAAGAAAGGAAGCCAGTCATTCAGAGATGACATAACATAGCAGAGCTGATTCCCTAACAAACAATGGAGCTGGCATGCAAAAATGAATAGTGGCATCTGCCAAACAGGCATGTTGGGAGGCTCTGCACACAGTATCCCCCACCACCACTGAATTTCTTAAACTCCTCTTTTCAGAGCTGCAGGTAGAGCTTGGCACACTTGAATCCGCATATCCTGTTCAGTGCCAAAGCTTCATCTTTAGAGAGTGAATTGCATTTTCAAAAGCATTCAAAACCACTTTCAACAACTTTTGGGAACCAAGCTGGGAAATGCTATGTTGAGGGAAAAAAAAATACAGCAATTAGAAAAAAATATATTGGACTTTTTACATGCCTATAAACTAATTCTACAGACAATTTTATCCAAAAGGAAGCATCTCTCAAATGCCATGTGCTGAGTGGTACCATGGAAAATAAACGACTTTGAAGATGCGTACTCTCCTTAATGGATAAACTCCAGTATATTTATCTTTAAAACTAGTCTGTGTTTTGAAGTCTTGCTTGCTGTCAAGCACCAAAAGCAAAATACTCACAAACATGTTTAAGCACATAGATTTATATATTGAGGTGTGGCTATAAAGAAATAACACTGACTTTTCTGCATGACTTAAACATCACTCATCCATATAAGTGTGCACATACTTGGCAGGAAAATTATATATTAATTTGTTGTGTTCCAGACTCAGAAAATCCCTTCTCCATGAGAGCTGGTCATTCCTACCCCCTGCTACACCCCAATGACTGTCACAGTTTCTATATCTAGCTCATCACAAGTTCTCAGTAACACTTCATTGAATGAGTGATATCACCGTGGATAGTTCCATCAGGAACTTCAAGAAAAATAGTTTGTTTCATTGGATTTCTTCCCTCTCCTCTTAGAAGCTACTGTTGTAACATGCAAAAGAATCTTATTTAATCACCCTTAATAAGCCTAAAAGGCAGGCCATATTGTTCCATTTATTCAAATGTGCAAATTCTACGGAAGTTAAGTAACTTACTTTGAGGGCACACAGCTAGTAAGTTCTACAATAGGGGTAGTTTCCCATGTGTCGAGAAACAAAACTAAAACAAGCATTCTAGAACCTCTCTGACCTACTCATGCAAACAGTTATTAGAAGGCAGCAGGATAGGGTAGGCAGCAGTGCCCTCTATAATGAATGGTACAGAGAAATTGAGGCAAAACTCAAGTCCAGCCATGAGTAGTTGGAGAAACAACAGTGGGGATGGCGGCTCAGGGAGGAAATTCAAGTTCAAAGTTACTAATATGAATACCAAACTCTTTACATAACACAGCATAGCCTTTCTTCTCAGGGAAGTTACTACCTGAATCATATTTTAAGTGCCATTTAGAAGGCTTACTTTTCAAGGGCACTTGATATATAATTAAGAGTGAGAGGAAGAGGGAGAGTTAATATGTTTTCAAGACAATTGGTTTACAACTTGAGACAGAAGAAAACGTGTCTTTCAACATGACAAAGTTAGACCAATACTGAAGATAATCTATTAGAAGGCAGTCATACCTGTTTTGCTCTTCTTTGGTGAATAGGATATAATTATTTACAAATTTTACTTCCTGAAATTAGCTAATCACCCTCTAGTGTTTTTCATATGTCAGCTCTTTTTAACCTCTCACTCGGGGTGGGATTTTGGTGTTTTTTTTTTTTTTTTCTTAAAAGTCTATTAAGGTATTTTCCTATTGGGAAATATACTTGCAGTATATAGCAACCACTTGCCAAGGGTTACTATGCCTTCACTAAAAAGCAATTCTGAATTGGGCACGGTGGTACACACCCATAATGCCACAACTCTTGGGAGGCTGAGACAGGAGGATCACATGTTTGAGGCCAGCCTCAGCAATTTAGTGAGACCCTGTCTCAAAATAAAAAATAAAAAATACTGGGGATGTATCTCAGTGGTAAAGTGTTCCTAGGTTCAATCACCAAACAAACAAATGAACAAAGCTTCCCTCAGAATGTGCCAACCATGCGGCTCCCTGTGTGTAATGGAAGCTTACCCAATGATTTCAAGATATAAACATTTGGTGGTTCAAACTGTTCCACCCCAATTGAGATGATCATGTATATCTGAATCCAAGCCCATTGCCATGAATTCCATCAGCTCCACAGGTACCTGATCAGTTTCATTCAAAAGCATTTATTTGCCAGGTGCTGTGGATACAAAGATCTTAACAAGACATATTGCCCCAATGTCTGACAACTCAGAGCCTCATGGTTCCTTCATTGTTCCCGTTTAGAAGGATAGAATGGGCTGGGGCATCTGGGTTCTTTCTCTGGGCAAGACTGGGCAGGGCATCCTCAAGGCTAAACATTTCCCTAGTTATCAGCTTGAGTAACTCGAATGATCCCAAAGAGGAAACCCCCAGAAGTGCCGCATTTGGCTCTTCAGTCTGCAGTTTGGTTATTTTCTGCTCTGGTTGATGATCGTATACTGTCCTTAATGGAAAGTCAGAATGGACTGCCTGAGCTTCAAAAGAGTGGTGAGGGTAACCACAGAGGCTGGCTACCCCTGCTCTTTGTGAGTTCACCACTTTTTACTGGTGTTCAGCAGGAACTAATCTTTGTATAGGTTTTCCTGCAGAATAACAAAACAGAAATAGCTTTTGCTTTCAGGCATGAAATTAAAACTGCAGCATACTTAGATGATGACCTGTGATATTAGCTTTGAATCCATTAAAAGAGTGTCATATACCTTTTTGCTGTACCTAGAGACCTATATTCAAGGTACCATTTAGAAAAAAATGTAGTGACCACATTTTATAAAACTCCGCTAGTATGAGATTGTCCTGGACTCACTCATTAACTCATTACCTGCCTTGAAAAAGACCCAGGAGTCGACACAGCACTTTCTCTCTTTGCTGCTGTGATATATGTGAAGCTGGGCTAGAAGATGCCCCAAAAGGCCAGTGGCATAATTTATTCAAGCTGCTATAACAGAATGCCATAGATTGGGTGGTTTATACAAAACAGCAATCAATTTCTCACGGTCCTGGAAACTGGGAAGTCCAAGAGCAAGGTGACAATAGTTTTGACATCTGGGGAAGCTCCCTTCCTGGTTCTTAGACAGCCGTCTTCTCACTGTGTCATGGGAGAAGGAAGTCTGGGGTCTTTTTTATAAGAGGAGTACTTCCCACTCAAGAGGCTGTGCCCTTATGACCTACTCACCTCCCAAGGACTCACCTCCAAATGGCATTACACTGGACATTAGGATTTAACCTATGAATCAGTTTGTAGCATTCAGGTATAACAAAAGGAAAGTAAGCACTAATAGGGGACACTAATCTAAATGATATGGCATACAAGATAAACGTCACCAGTCATTACTTTGAGGTTCATCAAAGGGACACCTCCTTGCTAAGCCCTCACAACTCTGTTGAAGCAGAGGCCATTGTTAATCCCTACAACTCAAGGGAACCTAGTCCAGAGCCTAGTCAGGAAAGTTCAAAGGGCCCCCAGAATTCCTGCCCTTTCCCTCCACCTTCTGAGTTCCATTTTCTCTTAAAAGTTCAGGCTCCTACACAGATGTCTAAGTCAGGAATGCTCACTTGAATGGAGGGCATGAATACCTTACACAACATCACATCATAATCATGTTGCTAAACATTGCCCAGGCCCATATTCATTGAATGATGGACACACAGAGGAACAGAGATCTTTTTGTTCCAAAAAGTACTACAGGCAAAGGGGACCAAAATTGCAAGGGCATAAAAGAGCAGATTAATTTCTAGTGTTGGAGGTAATTATGTGTGGCTGGTGACAATGGTACATTTCACAGAACTGCAAAAGCTGAGGCCAGACAAGATCATAAAGAGCGCAAGTGCCAAACCAGAGTTGTAATGTTCCAACAAGCTCCAGATATACAACTGTGTGCACCATTTAAATTGCTTTTTAACGTGGGATGTGAAATCTGCAAACTATCAGAGAATCAGAGCTGCACTTCCAGGCCATAAATCTTTTCTTACCCATAAATTGGCACATGACTCAATAATGATATGGGTGTGACTTGTTTTCACTTAGGTATTGATCAGATTATCTTATCAGTGCTAGCAGTTTAGAAAAAAATGACTTATCTCAATTGGAATGTTTATTCAGGAGTTCTTTATATTTTTCAAACTTGATACAGCATCCCAAATTTTTGAAAATGTTTTTTTAAAACCACAAGAGAATACCAGTTATCAATTTATTTTTCTTTTTAAAATGTGTTGTTTCTCTTCCTTTTCAAAAAAAAAAAAAAAGGTGCTCATTGTATTTCTTACCTTTTCTTTGCAACATCAAAATAGATGAAGGGGCAAGGATTCCTTGGCATGTCCTCACAATAAACCTAGTTGTTTTTGTTGTTTGTTTTGTATTTTTTTTACGTTGTTTGCTTATTTGTTTTGTTTGTTTTTTACTTTTTAATGGTGTCTGTCTTCCAGCTGGCCTGGGAGATCTATGAGGGGAGGAACACATTATTCACCATTAGATATTTAGGGTGGGCACCAGAATTCATTTCCTAGGGCATCTGAAACAAAGTGTCACAAAGTGAGTGGCTTAAAAGAACAGAATTTATTTTTTCACAGTTCTGGAAGCTAAAAGTTAAACTCGAGGGATTGGCAAAGCCACATGCCCTCTGAAGTCTCTAGAGGAGGCTCCTTTCTTGCTTCTTCCATCTTCTGGTAGTCCCAGGAAGTCACTGATGTATACATGCATCACTTTAGTCTTGGCTGCCATCTTTATATAGAGTTCTCCCTGGATCCCTGTGTGTTCACATGGCCATCTTCTTAAGGACATCCATTATATTGGACTAGGAGCCCACTCTTCCCCAGTATGACCTTGTCTTAATATATGACACAACCCTACTTCCAAATAAGTTCACATTCCAAAGTAATGGGGGTTAGGACTTCAATATACATGTTGAATATATATTGCAATTTTGGTCCCCTCTGCCTATAGTACTTTTTGGAATTGAAAGATCTTTGTTCCTCTGTGTGTGCATCATTCAATGAATATGGGCCTGGGCTATTTTTAGCAACATGATTTTTTTTATTTTTCTTTTTTTTTTATTTATAATAGTAGTATGTATTACAATTCATAATGCACATATATAGCATCTTTTTACATACAACTGTTTGTATACAAAGTATGTAAGTACCATTCAGATCTTCAATCATGTATTTAGGATAATGATATCCATCTCATTCAACCACCAATTTTTTTTCTTTTTTTTCCCCTCTCTCCTCCCTTTCTCCCTCCCTTCCCCTCCCTTTCTTTTGACCATTCTAGTGTTCTTCTAATCCTCCTATGTACCCCCATCCAACAACACTGTGAACTAGCCTCCTTATATCAGAGAAAATATTCAGTGTTTGGATTATTGAGATAGACTAATTTCACTTAGCATTATATTCTCCAACTTCATCCATTTACCTGCAAATGCCATTATTTTATTCTCTTTTATTGCTGAGTAAAATTTCATTTTGTATATATACCACATTTTCTTTATCCACTCATCTACTGAGGGACATCTAGGTTGGTTCCACAACCTACCTATTGTGAATTGTGCTGCTATAAACATTGAAGTGGCTGTGTCACTGTAATATGCTGTTTTTAAGTCCTTTGGGAATAGACCCAGGATGGGATAGCTGGGTCATAGGGTGGTTCCATTCCCAGTTTTCCAAGAAATCTCCATACTGCTTTCTATATTGGCTGCACCATTTTGTAGTCCCACCAGCAATGTATGAGTGTGCCTTTTTCCCCACATCCTCTCCAACATTTATTGTTGCTTGTGTTCTTGATAGCTGCCATTCTGACTGGAGTGAAATGAAATCTTAGAGTAGTTTTGATTTGCATTTCTCTAATTGCCAGTGATGTTGAGCATTTTTTCATGTATTCGTTGATTAATTGTGTATCTTCTTCTGAGAAGTGTCTTTTCAATTCTTTAGCCCATTTATTGATTGGGTTATTTGGTTTTTTTTTTTTTTTTTTTTTTTTTTTTTTTGGTGTTAAGTTTTTTTGAGTACTTTATATAGTTTAAAAATTAGTGCTCTATCTGATGTGCACGTATTAAATATTTGTTCCCAATTAGTTGGCTCTGTATTCACCTCACTGATTGTTTATTTTGCTGAGAAGAAGCTTTTTAGTTTAAATCTATCCCATTCATTAATTCTTGGTAATAGTTCTTGCGCTACAGGATTCTTATTAAGGAACTTGGAGCTTAATCCGACATGTTGGAAATTGGAGCTTACTTTTTCTTCTATTAGGTGTATTGTCTCTGGTCTAATTCCTAGGTCCTTGATCCACTTTGAATTGAGTTTTGTGCATGATGAGAGATAAGGGTTTAATTTCATTTTGAGCAACATGATTATGATGTGATGCTGTGTAAGGTATTCATGGCCTGCATTCAAGTGAGCGTTCCTGACTTAGATTTAAGGGTTAGGACTTCAATATATATATCAGCCCATAATGATACCCATAAGTATTAGTTAAATGAACAAGTAAGATGATTCTTGAAGTGATATTTCTTATCATTCGGATGGGATTGACTATAATGTGTTCTATATGTGAGAAAAAGAGCAACAGCCCAAGGCCAAGATGAAATATATCCATTGTTAGCATTTCAGATTGATACAGGTCTTACACTCAGAAACTTGAAAGAAATCAGAACAGACTCAAACACAATGTTGTTTTGGGGTTTGTTTTTTGTTTTTTTTGTTTGTTTGTTTGTTTGTTTTTTTAGATTTCTTTACATTTAGAGCTTTATACTTATACATAGTAGTTGGGTTTATCCTGAAAAACTCCCACATGCATGAAATTTTATTTCAGTTCTTGATCTCCCTGCCTTTTCCTTATCCTCAGTCCCATCTCTCATTTTCCTTTCTCTACTAGACTTACTTTCACTCATTTATTTATATTTGATTGGTTCTTTATACCTATGCATAAAGTTGAAGTTCCCTGTGGTATATTATCTATGCACAGAACTTGATTTTTTAAGATCTCATTTTGCATTACATCCCCTTACCCATCCCTCCATTCTGCCTCTCAATCCCCTTCTACATTACTGATATTCCCTATATTTTTTGTGTTATCCTATTCTTAACTCTCCCTTTCCTATGTTTTACTCTAGCTTCCACAGAGAGAAAACATTCAACCTTTGAGTTTCTGATTTGGGCTATTTCATTTAGCATGGTATTCTCCATATTCTAAGAATGCTTACCTTTGTCATCACCTCATTGTCTGAGGAATGTGTCAAAGGAGGAATAAAGTGCATACTTGTATTCTTTAGGATACGATGCAGAAGGAAATAAAAGGACCTCTTCCTATAAGGTGTGGTAGAATTTTTAAAAATTACTGACCAGCTCTGTATCAAGTATTTTAATACTTGAATTATTTTATATGTTAACACTTTAGAATAGTACCCATTTTCCCATCGTCCTTGCCTTGTCATTGTTTAGATTATAATTAGTTTGCAAGGGTGGCCAGTGAGGATGGAGGTTAGGAGCTCTGAAGCTCACTCCTCCACTTTTTAGCTGCATGAACTTGTGCCACTTAACTTCTCTGTGCCTCAGTTTCCTCATCTACATCATGGAAATGATAGCAATACCTTACCATGCCTACCACAGGACTGCTGTGAAGATGGTTGTGTAAAGCACATGGAAACATACCAGCTGAGTGGTAAGGAGTCAGTAAATGTTAGCAACTATTTATATTATATACTAGCCAATTTGCCTCATGTCAACCAGATACAATAACATATGAAGATCTTCACAATATGTATTATATTTTCTAAGCCTGTGCAAGCTGAGTTTTAAGTAGGTACTATAGCCACTATTAAAACAGAGCCTCTTCATCATGATACCAGAACTTAAGTTATACTACAGAGCTGTAGTAACAAAACAGCATGGTATTGGCATCAAAAAAGACATGTAGACAAATGGTACAGAACAGAAGACACAGAGACAAATCCACATAAATACAGTTATCTCATCCTAGACAAAGGCACCATAAACTTACATTGGAGAAAAGCCTCTTCGACAAATGGTACTGGGAAAACAGTAAATCCATATGTAGCAAAATAAAATTAAACCCCTATCTCTCACTCTGCACAAAACTCAATTCAAAGTGGATCAAGGACATAGATATTAGACCAGAAAACCTGCCCCTACTAGAAGGAAAAGCAGGCCCAAATCTCCATCATGTCAGCTTAGGAATCAAATTCCTCAACAAGACTCCTAAAACACAAGAAGTAAAATCAAGAATCAATAAATAGGATGGCTTCAAACTCAAAAGCTTCTTCACAGCAAAGGAAAACATCAAGAATGTGAAGAGAGAGCCTACAGAATGGGAGAAAATCTTTTCTACCTGCACCTCAGATGGAGCATTCATCTCCAGGGTATACAAAGAACTCAAGAAATTTAACACCAACAAACAAATAACCCAATCAATGGGCAAAGGTACTGAATAGACACTTCACAAAAGAAGAAATACAAATGGTCAACAAATATATGAAAAAAATGTTCAACATCCCTAGCAATTAGAGAAATGCAAATTAAAACTACACTGGGATTCCATCTCACCCCAGTCAGAACAGCAATTATCAGGAAAATAAGCAACAATAAATGTTGGTGAGGATGTGGGGAAAAGGGTACACTCATACATTGCTTGTGGGACTGCAAATTGGTACAACCACTCTGGAAAGCAGTATAGAGATTCCTAAGAAAATTTGGAATAGAACCACCATTTGACCCAGTTATCCCACTTCTCAGCATATACCCAAAGGACTTAAAAATCAGTATACTATAGTGACACAGCCACATCAATGTTTATATCAGCTCAATTCACAATAGCTAAGCTATGGAATCAACCTAGGTGCTCTTCAACAGATGAATAGATAAATAAAATGTGGTATATATACACAAAAAATTACTCAGCCATAAAGAAGAATGAAATTATGGCATTTGCCAGTAAATGGATGGAACTGGAGGCTATCATGCTAAGTGGAATAAAAATCCAAAGGCCAAATGTTCTCTCTGATATGTAAATGCTGATTCACAGTGTGTGCATGTGGGGGTGGAGAATAGAAGTTCACTGGATTAAACAAAGAGGGATGAAGGGAAGAGAGGGAGGATGGGAATAGGAAAGACAGTAGAACAAATTGACACATAACTTTGCCATGTTCATATGTGATTACATGACCAAACTCAACATCCTGTACAACTGCAAGAATGGAATCCTAATTAGAATGTTATACTCCACGTATGTATAATATGCCAAAATACATTCTACTGTCATGTATAACTAAAAGGAACAAATTTTTTAAAAATTAGGGGAAGAAAACAGCCTCTTAGCCTGTTGTTTTTAATCATACCTAAAAACCTCTTGTGTTCTTCTGAAAAGAGCGCTAATAAAGGGAACAAGCCACCCATGTAACAATCCTTGCAACTCTTCTTTGCAGGAAGGTCAAACTACACTGTAATAAGAACCATATTTTTCCACTGACCAGAGACAAATCGTTAACATTTCATAATTAATAACTTTATGGCCAGGCATGGTGGGGCACATCTATAATTCCAGCAACTCAGGAGGCTGAGGCAAAAGAATCAAAAGTTCTAGGCCAGCCTTAGCCACTTACTGAGGACCTAAGCAACTTTGCCAGACTCTGTCTTAAATAAAAAATATAAAGGGGGCTTGGGATGTTTTTCGGTGGTTAAGCACCCCTGGTTTCAATTCCTGATTTAAAAAAAAAATTAGGGTTATAACTGGTCCAAATAGACAATTTACTACCAACCCCCAGCAATTGATCAATATCTATGTCTGGAAATAAAATTTCTATGAGCAGAGAGGCAAGATGTACTATGCTTGAATCAAGAAAGATGACTAACATAGCTTAATTTGCTCTGATTTTTAAAAAAATGGTACAGAAACCAACAGACCATGTCATAACAAGGAATATATTTTGTGTCCTGGTGAGATTTAGAGATAAGATGTGACCTACTTTGCTCATGATAGGGCTGCTCTTGGATAATACATTGATTTATTAACAAAGAGATGATCCTAAACTGATATCTTTTCTGCCTTTGCAATCAAAACATAATGTCAATCCAAAAGCAGAATCTGCAGGACTATAAAGGCTGCAGTATTCTTTCCACAGAAATAGTGTACAAACCAGTAACACCCACTTTAGGATGCATTTCTGTTAAAGGTGTTTGCTATTCTGAAACTTTGTCAGTGTACTCACAATAGCCTTAAGTAAGAATTCATCTTTTTCAAAACAATCAAAAAGTTGTTGCTGTGATCCTCACTTTCTATTAAAAGGTGGTAAGTCTCTGTTCTTCTTGTTGGATTTTTACTTTCTTCATAAAAATAAAATGGAACATTTTTATTGTTTGTTTTTTGGTACTAGGGATTAAACCCAGGGGCATTCCCCCACTGAGCCACATCCCCAACCCTTATTTTTATTTTTTATTTGGAGACAGGGTCTTGTTAAGTTGCCAAATCTGACCTCAAACTTTCTGGCTCCCAAGTCACTGGCATTAGAGGTGTGCACTACCACACCCAGCAAACTGAACTATTAAAAAGAATATTTTTCAAAATTATTCAAGCAGGAGTCATTTATAACATAACATTATTGGAAATGGAGGGGCCATTTTTACTCCTCAAGTTTAATTTGTTTGTTTGTTTTAATAATTGGTCTCCCTTAGTTTCTTTCATTTTTAGATTCTTTGTTATATTTGTTCTCTATTGCTGTGTAATAGATTACCTCAAATTTAGTAGTTAAAAACAACACATATTATCTCACAGGGTTTCTGAGGGTCAAGAGTCCAGTAATAGTTTAGCCAAGTGATTGTGACTGAGGGTCTTTACAGTGAAGAGGAAGTCTGGGGCTGCCATGTCTAAAGGCAGGACTAGGACCAAAGGATCTGCTTCAGTGCTTACTAATGTGTTCTTGGCAGGAAGCTTTACCCAGTTTTTCACCAGCTGTCAGAAATTTCAGTTACTTACCACGTAGTCCTCTTCATAGGGCTACTTACAAGGCTAGTAGGCTTTTCCCAGAGCAAATGATATAAGAGAGAACAAGATAAGAGGCCACAGCACCTTTTATAACCTAACATCAAAACATATCCTATTGGTCACACAGACCAACCCCAGTATGATGTGGGAGGGAACTATATAGGCTGTTGAGTGCCAGAAGGAAGGGATTATTGGAGGCCATCTCAGAGGCTGGCTCTGTAATAGATACGATTTACCCAAAATATAGACCTGAGGGGGAGATATATATGCAGTTTACAAAAATCTGTGATGAAATATATTTTCTTTTAAAAAATATAATGGCATGGTAAGAAAATTATTTAATGTTTTAATGTTACTGTTATACTATTCATTCTCTTTAACCCCATTATTATCAGAGTTTGGTAACATTACTAGAATTTTTATAATTGGCATAGCATTTGTGAAGGACCATTTAACTAAAAAGCATTCATCAAAATGTGTATCGATCAAGGAACAGTTCAGAAGGGAACAAGAGACAAGTAGAAACTGGTTTTATAGCAGATAATATTAGCATAGATTAAACATTGAGAAAATATGCCAAGGCACTAATATCTAAGATTACTTGTCATTTATAACTCCAAACTCATGTTACCACAAACCAGAATATTCTGTTTACTTATCAGTGAGATCTATAAAGCCATGTTTTGACAAAGTCTTCCATCTTTGACATTATAATGCACTATTTAAATTTTATTTCTTATAAGATGATAACCATTCTGCACATGTTGAGGTCATCTGAAAATGTAGAACGATAGCATTTTAGATCTGGAAAGATCTTTGGAGGTTTTTTTTTTATGTTAAGAGCATTCTTTTTTTGTAAAGGTTGGGAAATATTATAATCAATGGTGCTGCCTTTGCAGTTCCCTGTTTTTGTCTTTAAAAACCTGATTAAAATTAAGGACCTAGTAATGCCACAGAGCAGTACTAATCACTGGTAATTATTCTCTATATATAATTTCTAGAAAATACCAATATCAGTTGATACACAATGGTTCCAAGAGTCAGAAGAATGGAAATCAAAGACAGACATGGGGCAGACTGTCTTTTGAGTTTCTCCTGTCCTTTCCACACATGTAGCCACACTAGCACTATATGGCAATGATCAGTCAGTAGTCTTTCTCTATGAGTATTTAACTTTCTTCTTAAAAATAAACCTGAGATATTATTTAAATGATCAAGGTGGAACATAGCGGTCATTACAAATATAGCACATGCAAACACATAAGAATACACCTCAAACTTAGGTTAAAGAGCTTATTTTGCTTAGAATCAGGGTCATATCACAAAGTTTAATTCTAAAACAAATGATTTTTTTTCTTTCTTTTTATATGGCTTTTGATAATACGATGTATCACATAGAACACACAGAGCTAATTTTAGCCAAGGATTACCCCAAGCATTAAGCTAATTCCTTTCTCTGACATTAGTCCCAGCTAATTTACACAAGAATTATGGGACTTAGCCAAGAATGAACCAGCCTTCAGTGACTGAGCTAAATTTTACTTCCTAAGTTTGATTTATAATATCAAAATTTGATATTTTCCAAGTTCATTGACTGGAATATGCATATTTATGATAGGATAAGTTCTTCAATAAAATCTGATTGGTACTTTGTAATCTTTCCAATATTTTAAATTAATGCTTTGATTCCTTACATGTTACCACTAAACTTTTTAATTTTCTTTAAATCAAGGACCATCTTTGGGCTGGGGTTGTGTGGCTCAGTGCAAAGCACTTGCCACTTGCCCAGCATGTTTGAGGTCCTAGGTTTGATCCCCAGCACCAATAAAAATAAGAAGAAGGGAAAAAAATCCTCCACTTTCCTTTTCTAATTTCGTGATAGTTTTTCAATTCTTTATCATTTCTTTCAAAGGATTTCCACAAATTAATGCTCTGAAATACAGTTTTCTTAGAACACAGTTATGTGAATTTTTGTGTGGGGGGGGGGGGGGGAGCGGGGGTGGTACTGGAGATCAAACCCAGAAGTGCTTTGCCACTGAGCAACACCTCCAGCCCTTTTTGTTTGTTGTTTGTTTGTTTGTTTGTTTGTTTGTTTGTTTGTTTTCAGACAGGGTCTCCCAAGTTGCCCAAGCTGGTCTTGAACTTGAGATCCTCCTGCCATAGCCTCCTGAATCCCTGGGATTACTGCACCCAGCCATTGGCTCCTTTTGTGTTGCTTACCTATATACTTTAGTCAAACCACCCCCAACTTCGACCTCCTAGCTCTGGCTTTTCAGGAGCATCTATCCTAAATTTTATTTCCTTTTTTGTATAATCGCATATTTTAAAACAAATTTTATTTCAATAAAGTTTCGGTTGTAAGAATATAAAGAAAATTTGCCAGGCTTCTCAATAACGGCTGAATTTGAATAGCTCCCACGTGAGCTTCACAACAGTTCAACACACTTTTTCTATTTTGTTCTTCAAAACAAGCCTCCAGCCTGTGAGGTGGATGGGCAATTATTATCCCTGTTTCACAGAAGAGAAGCTGGCGCCTGATGGGGCAAGCCAGATGTTGTATCCTGCCACAGCCCAGAGCGCCTTCAGTTTGCAGAGCATGCGCAGAGTCATAGGAGGAAAATGGGAGGCTTGTGTGCAGAGTACAGGCTTCTGCACAGGTCCCTAGATTGTCTGTCTCTTAAAAGGGTTTTGTTGTTGTTGTCTGCTGGTGCATAACAAACTACCCCCAAAACTTACTGACTTCAAATAATCATTTTGTTATTTCTCGCAATTCTGGGGGTCAACTGGGACTCATCTGGACAGTTCCTTTGATGGTCTCATTTGGGTCCTCATGCAGCTTCAGGCTGTGACAGATAGGACTAGAGTAACCCAGAACTTCTTTCTGGCCCCTTACTTGGAAGGCTAGGCTCAGCTATAACACTGGACAACTTGACCTCTCCTCACATGAGCAAGACTTCACTTCTTGCCATGATCTCTCCAGCAGGTTAGCTGCTGTTTTACATGGCAACTCAAGGCTTTCAAAAAGGGCAAAGTGGAAGGTTCCAAGCTGCCTTACAGCTTAGACCCAGAGTTGCTTCAGCATGCTCTTGGTTGAAGTGCATCACAGAGTCAGCTCGGGTTCAGACTGGAGGAAATACACAGGGCATGAGGAGTGGAAGACACAGTCCACTAGGACCATCTTCAGAGACCAGCTACTACAGGACAAAGTGTTCCTTTTCCTGCACTAAGACCTCAATTCCTCTCTACTCCTTTTTCAGTTCTCTGTGTCTCTGGCGGTTTGCCTAAACCTACAAATATCACCTTCTTATCCATAAACATGAAGAACGTGCTACAGTGGAATCCACCAGAAGGTCTGCAAGGCGTCGAAGTTAGGTACACTGTGCAGTACTTCATGTAAGTTGGTCCTTTTCCTCGGGGTTAATTTTAAACCCAAGACTCAGATTCCTTTTAATTGTGTAAAGAAAAATAATCCGTGATATTCGTTTTTTGAAAAAGATAAGTTTTTAATATTCCATGGTTTCATGATATGTTTTGTTATATTAAATAAGAAAGTAGTTGTTTTACAGAGAAGCATTGGATACTCAGGCCAGGGGCAGTTATTTAAATGGAGAAAAGGAGTTGGTCAAATATGATTTTCTGGCTAAGGAAGCAAGGCAGTACCTCATCTCTAAAATTTATAAAGGTATTGGAATTATAGACATTCTTAGACTTAATGAAACTAAGTCCAAATTCTGTGCAATCAGCTATTCATATTAACTATAGTGGTGACTAGATAATTTTACTTTCTACCTCTCCTTTAAAACTCATTGCAAACACAAAAGAATGCAGAACAGAGAGGCACCTGCATCTTCAGCATGACAAAGGAAATGGCCACGACCCCAGACCACAAACTATAAAGTTACTACTTTAGTAAAACCTTATGAGGGGTTGGGGTTGTAGCTCAGTGGTAGAGCACTTGCCTTGCATGCATGAGGCACTGGGTTTGATCCTCAACACCACATAAAAATAAGTGAAATAAAATAAAGATTGTGTCCATCTACAACTTAAAAATATTTTTTAAAAACCTTATGAATGGTAGAATCTAATTTCTGTTTGTCTATTCAAATATCTAATCATCCTTCTGTTTATATTAAGCACAACAAGATGTCCAGAATCATGTACACCAAATGTCTTAGGGTAATGGTTTTCAAGGTGATTTCTTTCTCTCCTAATTATACTTTTTTGATTTTCTGATGGTTTGAATTTTTTTTAAAAAAGTGTCACATTTACAAAAAGAAGCCATTTTCATCTTTAAAAAAAAGTATTTTGACCACCAAAATCAGTTAAAGACTTCAGCAGCTATTCACAATGACTTCATTTATCTAGAACCCCAATCTCAACCTCATTTATCTAGAATCCAAGTCTCATTCTGTGGCGTGTTTAGTTTCATTTCATTCTGTGATGTGTGAGGAAAGAGGAAGAGACTCCAACTTTGCAAAGAGAAATAGCTCCTGAGCATGCCCTTGCTTTTTTTTTCCATTAGGTGGAGCAAAACGCTTGCTCTCTGTCCCTTATATTTTTATGTGTTTCAAAGAAAGGACTTTAAAAATAGGCAGGCTCATTACTGCTCTTGTGAGAGCAGATAATTTAGATTGTGCAACTTTTAAGAAGACTTAAAAAGAAGCTTGCCTGTTCAGAGTTCTGACATGCCCATGCAGGTGGAAAATGGACAGGAATACTGGGTAGGTCTTCCACTACTAGGAATACAGAGCTGCTGCTAAGTCAGTCTTCAGGTCACGGCCAGGCTGTGAACCTAGCTGGGTAACCTTCAGCGGGTTACATTCTTTGATACTTTTGAGTGAACTTTGTATATAAGGCAAAATGTTAACAAAAATACAAACGATATCCACCAAAAGAATTTAATGCTGAAAATAGAGTGTCACACTAAAAAAAAAAAAAAAAAAAAATAATTGGCATCAAGGAAAAGTGGTTCAAATCTCAGATGTGCCTTTTATTAGTCATGTGGACTTAAACAGATCTCTTGATGTTAATCTTGCTGAGCTTCAGTTTCTTTACCTGTAAAGTGGGATAAAATAATCAAGCCTGCCTCGTATGGTTGTTATTCTGTTTCAATGAGATGAGGTGTTCAAATCCTGAGCACGAGTCTCAGCACATAAGAGGCTCTTGGTGGATGCTTCTAGTTATTACTAAAACAGTCTGAAAACACTAAGGACCTCACATGGCTTTTTGCCATGGATAAATATCATTACTAGAATATTTGTTGAATAATTAATTTTACATCTTTCATTGAGAATCCAGTGAAGAATATTTCTTCTTTGTCAGCATCTGTCGTGGGGAGGTGTCGTGGGGAGTGAAAAGCTGCAGGAGGGAGGGTTTGAATAGGCAAAGCCAATATTTTTCAAACCTCAAGTCAAGACCCTTTAGTGGGTCAAGAAATCAATTTGGGGCCACATAACTAGCATTACGTTTAATGGAAGATAATGGAATGGGGTGATGTGGTGGCATGGAATGGAAAAGAACTTGAATTCATGGTATGTTGTGAAATTTTGGTATTATCCTATAAAACTTTCATTTTTGTATGTTAGATATGTTTGCTTTGTGATCTGGCTCACAATGTAAAACATACCTTTTGAAAATAGATCACAGCCAAAAAAGTTTGAGAGTCCCTAGGCAGTTTCGATCACTTAGATGGAGAAGTTGGCTAACAAGATCTGACGGTGTTTCTAATATGTTTTGGCAAGTATGGTACTCATGAAGTGAGAAATGTTGGCTTTGAGAAATCTGTTGCCACATTCTGAAAAGGAAAGGCATCCTTAAGCCTTGGCAACACTTGATAGAGTTGCCAGATCCTCCTTATCAAGATATACTCTTTTCTTGATTTTTGTGATATCTGTTTTTTTCTCCTCCCTCTTTAGCTGTTATATCCAAGTTGACTCTTGTACCCACCCTTCAAATCTCAATGCTCCAGAAGTTTTCCACTAGACTATGCTTTGCATTCATGGATGAGTTCATTTGCGCCTACTCCCTCAATGAGCAGTTTTATGCCATTAACTCCAAATCCTCTACCTCCCTCTACACCTCTCTCCTGAACCACATTGCCTCCCTGGCATCTGCACTTAGATAGCTCTTACATAATTCAAGTTCAACATGTCAACACTGAACTCACTATCTTTCCCTCTTTCTAGCCCTTCAAGCCACATTTCCCAGGCCTGCCCTTATTTAATGTTCCTTATCATGGTAAATGTTACCACTATTCCATCCATCCCATCTTTGATCTCACATGCACTCAATCACCAAGTCCTGTCTCCTCTTATTTCTTGCCTTCATTGTGTCCTCACTCATGCCACAGTCACCATCTTGTCCAAGGCACCTGCATCTTCCACCTCAATGACTGCAGTATCCCCTCAACTGCTCCCAGGCTGCTGCTCCTAACCCATTCCATTCTCCACACCAGAGTTGCTTTCTAAACCATGCCTCTCTCCTGTCCTGGCCTTTAATCTCTTCAGTAGCCTCCCATACATCCCTGTATCTTCCACTGGCTCATCACATTTTACTTAAAACCTTTATACCTCAGTCTCTCCCACCCAAAAAGTACTAAAAATATCTCCCCAGCCCTATTTGTTAGGGATGCTGTATATTTTTTAAAAAGGAAAAGAAAACCAAAATGAACAACTTAGTATCATCATCGTCGCTATAATTATTGAAAATTCAGTTTGGGGTACACACTCTAACCTAGTGAGTTTTCACCAACACTCTGGATGACTTAAAAGATTTTTCAATTTTATGAGAATGTCATGGTAATTTTTCTTCCAAGAAAAAAAAAAAATGATGACTAACTTTTCTTAAAATAACCCATCAAACTGACCTCATCTACAGAGTGGACTAAACCTTTAGATAATAACTAGGAGAATTGATCACATAATATATAAGGTTTTACTGTAGCAGAAGAATAAAAATAAAATACATGCTTTCAAAATGTACTATCCACATTATAATTCACAGAAAAGAAAGGTGATTACAGAAACTCTGACTCATGTTCCTGACAGCTAATGAAAAAATTGCCAGCAGCAAAAGTGGATTCTTTTTTATCTCAATGACAGGCACTTTTGTTTATCTGAAGAGAAGGTCTTCCATTCAATTTTATATAATGACTGTTCTTTTTTTTTTTTAATTGTAAAGCATAGAGGGTACCTCATTATTAATTCATAGTTTCCCTCTTAGCAGATATGGGCAAAAGAAATGGCTGAATAAACCCGAATGTAGAAATATCAATAGGACCTACTGTGATCTTTCCACTGAAACTTCTGACTATGAACACCAATATTATGCCAAAGTTAAGGCCATTTGGGAAACAAATTGTTCCAAATGGACTGAAACTGGACGATTTTATCCTTATTTAGAAAGTAAGTAATGCAATCATTGGTGAAACATGTATTAATATCACATTACTCTGCCCTCCTGGTTTTGACTCCTCAGCCCCATAGACAACCTTGCCTCAGAGGAAAGGGCTCTGCTTGGCTCTGTTCTGTCCCAGAAGGTTGAGTGACCAGGCCAAGGTACTTACCTTGCTGGGTGCAGAGTCTCATCTATCAAGTACAAAGTTTGACCAAGTGTTTGCTAAGATCTCTTTCAGGTCCAAAATTAAAGCAGGTGCTAATAATATCAAATTTTGATTTTGTTTTATCATTTGGTGGGAGCTATGAAATTTGAGAAACAACCTACAGATTCTTTTTTTTTTTTTTTTTTTTTTGTACCAGGGATTGAACTCAGGGCCACTCAACCACTGAGCCACAACTCCAGCCCTTTTTTATATTTTATTTAGAGACAGGGTCTCACTGAGTTGCTTAGTGCCTCGCAATTGCTGAGGCTGGCTTTGAACTCTCAATACTCCTGCTTCAGCCTCACAAGCTGCTGGGATTACATTTGTGTGCCACTGTGCCTGGCCAGCAGATTCTTTTAAATGCTGTGACTTAATGAACCAACCCAGGAGATTGTCCTTTCACACTCTTTACTGTCCTGATCACCCAACTAAGTCTCTCCTTGTCATAAACTTGGTAGTGTGGTGATGTCATTTCAAGGTGTGACTCAGAATTAAGGCAACATCTTCCTGGTATTTGCTTTTATAACTTTGCTTTCTCCTGATCTGTGGCTGACTCAGCCATGAAGAACTAACGTGGGGCCACCATGATGAATCCTGCAAGTTCTCCAGAGGTCCCCAGAGCTGGTGCCATTCCCAGTGCTCTGCAAATCAGAGGTTGGCAAACTGCAGCCCTCAGGCCAGATCCAGACACTTTCTGTTTTACTACAGGTGCTAAGAATGGTGTTTATATTTTTAAATAGTTTTTAAAAATCAAAAGAAAGCAGGGTAAGGTGGCCCACACCTGGAATCCCAGTGACTTGGAAGGATGAGGCAGGAGGATCTCAAGTAGAAGGCCAGCCTGTGCAACTTAGCAAGGCCCTGTCTCAAAATAATAAATAAAAAGAACTGGGGATGTGGATCAGTGGTAGAGCACCCCTGGGTTCAATTCCCAGTACTGGGGGGAAAAAATCAAAAGAAGAATATTTTGTGACACAAACCATGTTCGTTTGTTATCTATGACTACTTTTGTGCTACAACAAGAGTAGAATTATTGCAAGAAAAGCCTGTGTCCCACGGGGTCTAAAGTATTTCCTTTCTGGACCTTTTTGATAAAAGTTCACTGATCTTTGAGATCATTCTAATTGTTACCTCTGATTTTTCCACTTATCAAATCATGTTAATATTATTTATCAACATATTTTAAGTCACAGTGATATCGCAAACACTTTTGATTCTATTTACCATCATCAAGTACTGTTAATCCATGTGCCTAGGAACTAAGTAAATATGGTGCCCCAGATTTGCTGTTTTAACTTTGTGTCAAGGTGTGTGAAATGATTGTTTCAAGATCTGGTGCACCTGGAGCCCAATTTAGCACATTTTGTGACATCTCTTACAGTAGGCATTTTAGGTCTTTGAATGAAGTAGAATTATATTGTAGCTTTGATAATAAGGTGATTTTTTTTTTTTTTACATCTGAAGATGACAATACCCTCCCCACTCTCCTTTAAGCACAAATTGGCCCACCAGAGGTTGCCCTGACCCCTGACGAAAAGTCCATTTCTATTGTCCTGACGGCTCCAGAGAAGTGGAAGAGAAATCCAGAAGACAGAACGGTTTCCATGCAACAAATATACTCCAATCTGAAGTACAATGTGTCCGTGTATAACACCAAATCAAAAAGAATGGTAAGCCTGAAATGGATTGGGGCGCACACTCTGCGCACCACTTACGGCAGCTAAAGTGGAGCAGGAAGCTCTAATTCTTTCTCTCTCTGTGAGAATAAGGGAAACGCGCCGTTGAAGAGACGCTCCAGTGGGCACGGTGGCGCACACTTATAATTCCAGTGGCTCAGGAGGCTGAGGCAGGAGGATCACAAGTTCAAAGCCAGCCTCAGCAATTTAGAAAGGCCCTAAGCAACTCTGAGATCTTGTCTCTAAATAAAATATAAAAAGGGCTGGAGATGTGGCTCAGTAGTTAAGCGCCCCTGGGTTCAATCCCCAGTACCAAAATATTTGTGTGTGTGTGTGTGTGTGTGTGTGTGTGTGTGAGAGAGAGAGAGAGAGAGAGAGAGAGAGAGAGAGATACAAGAGACAGTTGAAGCTGATGTGTAGAAAATTTACAGAGCTGAGCTCAGATGTTCTTTATAGAAGCTCTGTTAACAATACCTGATGCTGTTGTTGGAGTATAGAGCGATTGTGCACTTCCTTGATGAGCCTCTTCTTACATGTCATCCGTCAGTCACTCTAAGGATTTAAAAAAAAAAAAAAAAAAAGTTAGCAAGAACACAGGACAAACAGGACAAAGTTGAGTAAGAAATCCACAAATCCACAGCCCTGGTTATTATTTAGAATTATTCCTAGAATTGGTCCAGTTCTAACCATGCTTTGCTGAGCTAAAAGATAAATAAACAAAAGGATATTTTGAAATTCTTCCTGAAAAAGTAAAAACTTGTAATGATATTCATGGATCAAATGGTAGCTCAATCTTTCTTTGCCTTCTGGAATTTTCCGGTAGTCCCAGAATCTTTGACTTTAACTGCTGTTTGCAATCCCTGTCCTAGTGGTCCCAGGATGTCACCAACCACACGCTGGTGCTCAGCTGGTTGGAGCCTAACACTCTGTACTGTGTCCACGTGGAGTCCTTCATCCCAGGG
Organism: Tamias sibiricus; assembly: GCA_025594165.1. NCBI lineage: Eukaryota > Metazoa > Chordata > Mammalia > Rodentia > Sciuridae > Tamias > Tamias sibiricus. The sequence continues at coordinate 122,206,869 of CM046666.1, read as the reverse complement.
CCCCCTCGCCTCAGGCAGCCTTCTCAGACGCAGTGTGTCAGCACTTTGGAAGGTAAGCTTCAAAAACAATTTTCAGCTAATTTGAGGAAGGAAATCTGATAAGGCTAGAAGGAAGTATAGCAGTTTAGACAAGATTCCGACAAATCCATGTCCAAGAGAAGCAGGTTCAGGCAAAGGCAGAACCTTCTATCACCTAAAATGCATCAAACTGCCTGAGACTCAGCCTTCGAGCTTGGCCAATGTTAGGGAATGTTGTCACCCCCTCCAGAAGCCCTAAGCACAGGTGCTGGGGTCCACTGCCAACAATCCTCCCTAGTCACACAGCTTCCTGCTTTGGAAAATAACCTTAAGAATGTTCACACACATCCTTTTTCTTCTTTAAAGTCACAATCACTCTGATCAATAGAAGTTCAGTGGTCTTCAAGAGCATCGGACAATGTTATTGCAAGAAACAAAGCATCATCCTGAAAATGCTTTTAAAAAAAAGAATTGTTCTTGCTCCCCCCTTGGGAATTCAAATTACAGGCTTTTCAAGTTGTACTCCAATACCGCTTAGCTGCTCCAGGAGATAGGATCAGCAAATCAGTAATTACTCCCCTGGTGTTAAAGTTGGCTTCTCTCTCTCCTTTGTCTCTTTCTCACATTTTCTGAGTGGGACGGTTGGGGAACTCTGATTGAAGGTATTTGCTCCTATTAGGAGATTTGGTGTTCTGAGCATGGCATTTGCTTAATCTTTCTGCCCCCAGGTTCACAGGAGCATCACCTCAAGCCCTGAATAAATCCTAAAGCTGCGTGGAATGCCTCTTTACCCATAATTCTTCACTTCTCCCTTCCAACAAACCCTCACACTTTGCCCAAAGCCTTGATTCTATCTCCAGCTAAGAATAGGAATCCAGAGCCCTCATTTTCCTCTTCCCCCCTCCCTCTCATCATCCAAGATAAAACTGTCCTAAGGAAAAAGAAGGAATATTGTGAAGATACATGAAAATCCAAAGAAAAACATTATTGTTGAATTCTTATATGTCTCATATACCTTTTTCTTTAAAATGAAGAGTCCCCTACAATATTATAAATAAAACTAAAATGCCAAGCAAGCAAAGAGCAACACAAAGCAGATTGAAGAAATCATTTTTGTATTTGGAAAAAGTGCTGTGTTTACTCACAGCTTGATCAGTGCCAAATGGTGGGAATGGATTTCCAGTGGAAATCATTTACTCAGTTGGCAGAACCAAAGCAACTAAAGCACAGATTAAATTAAATACTTCCCAGTGAGCAGATGGAGCCCACTTTCTCACCAGTGTAGGAAAAGGAACAAAATAATGGGGCATATTTCTGATTCCAAACTTCCCCATCAACTCAACTGTTAAATCACTGGAGATACCTTTCCAAAACACCACTTTCTTTATTTTTATTTTATTTTATTTATTTATTTATTTATTTTTTGGCACCGAGGATTGAACTCAGAGGCACTCGACCACTGGGCCACATCCCTAGCCCTTTTTGTATTTTATTTAGAAACAGGGTCTCACTGAGTCGCTAAGTGCCTCGCCATTGCCCAGGCTGGCTTTGAACTCGTGATCCTCCTGCCTCAGTCTCCCAAGTGCTGGGATTACAGGCATGCGCCACCGCACCCAGCAACTTTCTTAAAAATAATTGTTACCTCTTTGGGGGTTATTCTTTGAAAACTATTTCTGCTCTCCACCATCTCTCAACCCCTAAAATGCAGATGCTGGTGATCAGGTTTATTGAGGCAAACCTGCTAGTGCACAGCTGGGGTTGTGGCTCAGTGGTAGAGTGCTTGCCTGGCATGTGAGGCACAGGGTTCTATTCTCAGCACCACATATAAATAAAAAAAGATCCATTGACAACTAAAAAATATATTTTAAAGAAACATGCTAGTGCACACCAAATGCCCTCAGTCCTTGCTGTCTTGACTCCTCTTAATTAGGACAGGCTCAGTCCAGGGCCCAGAGGTTGTATTAAGAGGATAGGGCTGAGCTGCAACCTAACGCAGGGGCAGGTGGTATTCAGACCCCTGCACCACCTGCATCGCAGCCTTGGCATGTTACTGTGTGGGATCTGAAGATAAGCATGCTCTTCTGGAACTGAGCAGTGTAAAAGTGGTTGAGCTCGACCCCATACTGGACTTTTCCCACTGGCTGTTGTTGACTACTCTCACTCTCCAAGACACATCTGTTTGCCATCTATAATTGGATAGTTAACTGGACAGTTACTTTGCTGCTTTCTCTTAGACCCAGGCATCAAGAGCATCCAACATTCAGATAGACTAGAATGCTCCCATGACACTCATACTGATTTTATTACTGTGTAAGGAATGCTCTACAACTTTTGCCATTTATGCTAAATTTGTGTCCCCTTTCTACATCTGTTTTAGTCAGAATTTTCCAAAAAAAAGAAAAGAACCAGTAGAATAGATAGATAGATAGATTATAGATAATAAGGAGGAGAGAGAGAGAGAGAGAGAGATTTTGAGGAATAAACTCATGCAATTATATACACTGGCTAGTCTAAAATATGTAAGGCAGGTGGCAGGCTAGAGACCCGGGGGAGAGTTGATGTTGCTGTTTGTGTCCAAAGGCAGTCTGCTCACAGAATTCCCTCTTCTTCCAGGGTCATCAGGTTTGATTTGTTTTGTTTGGTTTTGTTTTAACTAAGGGCTTCAACTGATTGGATAAGACCCATCCATATTATAGGGGATAATTTGTTCAAAAACTACCAATTAAAATGTTAATTTCATCTAAAAACTGCCTTCAGAGAAACATCTAGAATAATGTTTTGCCAAATATCTGGGTACTGTGGCCTAGCCACATTGATGCATAAAACCAAACATCCCAACTTTCAACCCACAGTCTGATCAATGGTGGGCCAGGCCTGCTTTTCTTAAAGTTCTTCACCAGGTCTTTTCATTCCTCTGTGGACTTTTGTTCATCCTAAGCCTATAGCACAGTAAGACCTAGAGGGAGTTGCTGCTGTTCCCAGAGCTCCTGCTTGGCCACCTTCCCATACATACATGCCCAAGCTCTGGCCCTACCCAGGAAGTCTGGCCTACCAAGTACAAGATGGTTCTGTTAGACGCCTACATGGCAATGCCACACGTTCATGTCCTCTACTGAATATGTGGAAAAGGTTGAGCCAGATGAGTGGCATGGGAAAGTGGGACAGCTTCATGGGATCCTTGCAAGAGTTTTGCCATGTGGTTTGAAGAGCTGTTATCTGCAGTAAGACACACTGCCCTTCAAATGTGCAAACCAGCATGAGTCTCAGAGCCAGACGTAAGATGTTAGAATATCCACTGATGTCAATTGCTAACATCTCCTTACTGTAAAAATGTGAAGTGAGTTCAGATGATTCCTTGTGATCATCTATTATTGGGAAATTGAGAATTCAATTTGTAACGTTTAGCTCAAGCTTCTCAATGTAGAGATGAGAAAACTGAGTCCCTGAAAGTAAATGAAAACACAACATGGCCTGTGTTTTCCCATCACACAGAATCACAACTATCCAATCTTTACCAACCTCCTCTCTTTTATAAACAGATCCATCATCAGCATTGAAAGTTAAAATCATCTTCTGGTATGTTTTGCCCATATCTGTGATCGTGTTTCTCTTTTCTGTGATTGGCTACTCCATCTACCGATATATCCACGTTGGCAAAGAGAAGCACCCAGCGAATTTGGTGAGTGCTTGGCATACCATGCTCCAGGACAGAAATGGAAACACTAGAACAGATATAGTTCCTCTCAGGGCAGAATGGACTTGAAGTTAAGAGTTAATGTGTTACAAAGCACTGTTTATACTGGATTAGCTCATTAGCATAACCAAAAATAAAGATTCCTTCACTTTGAAAAGATTTTATATTTATGACTGGATTAGACAAGGTCCTGGGATGCACAGACAAAATTAAGTTATGATCCTTGTCCTCCTCGAGGCTCAAGTCTAATCAGGCTAGAATGTAGTACATGAAGGCTAAGATGAAAGCAGGCCATGGAGACTCTGGAGGTACAGGGAGGCCCCCCAACCCTACATGTAGGGCCAATTCTCATGCCAGAGCCTGGTTAAGGAAGGGAAGTTAGGACATTTACTGTAGGCAGAAGAGACAGCACAGGAAAAGGGAGTTGGGAGCAGATGTGTGGAAAACCACGCCACATTGCTAAACCATAAGGTTCCTGATAAGGGGCTAGACTGAAAAGCTGGTATCCGGCCAGGTAATGGGAGAACTGGGATGCTAGTCTAAGGAGCCCAAGCTTTATTCTGTTGGCAGAGAGAAATCACCATGGAGTTTTAAATTAAGCGTGTCACAGCCACCATTGTCTTTTAGATCTAATGGGATATTAGTTCTGAGATGACTTTAAAAGAAATAAGACTACCCAACAAGAAAAGCAGCTAAGAGACTGTGACATTTGTCCAGGGAAGAAGAGAGTCCAAACAAAGCAAGTGGGACACGGAGCTACTGATTAAAATATGGAATGGAAAAACACTTAGGAGCAACATGGCCAGGTTTTGATCACTGCAGGCCAGGAGAAACAAGCAGGAGCAAGAAGGAATAAGCCAGATGTCCCCAGACTATCTGCTGAAAGGTTCCCAAGGCCTGAGCAGCTTTTGCTTAACATTAGAACTTATTTCCTAGGGAATTATTAAAAGATGTGTTCAAACGTATGCGTACACAGCAAGTATACCTGTTCCTGTTAGTTCCATTTGAAGACTTTTTTCTGTGATTTTGCTGGCATTTAGGTGTCAGAGTTACTTCTTAAGGGAAGACCTTTCCTGGGAGGAAAATTCACAGGAGAATTGATGATGATGATGATGATGATTTTTTTTTTTTAATACTGAATATTTTGTACAAGAATGAGGCTGAAGGTCGTTTTTCTAATGCTAAATGAAATCATGTCTTGGCGTGATAATGAGAGTCATAACCTAACTTATCAACTGGTGCTCTCTTAGATAACAGACACCATCCACATACCCCACCAAAATTTTAATCTCAAATGACCTTCCTGACATAATTTAGAGGTTCTCTATCTGCCATAAACTGGCAGGTCAGTTTCCCTTTTTGGACTTATTCTAGCATGATTCGTGCAGGGGGTGCCAGGGACAGTGAGAAAACCCATCCCTACCCATGTGTTTATGTCCCTTCTACATCCAGCATACCTTTCCACATGCCACGGCAGCCCAGAGGACCCCAACTTATTAGCAAATACATGACAAACTATAAATACTAAAGCAATTTTACAAACTCTCAATCTTTACCACTTTTAATGTGGCAGAGATTCTAATTTTACAGAATTTAAAAGTTCAAGAAATTAAGCAACTCACCTACAATCCCTCAACCCATCAGAGGAGGGGACAGCCACACCCCGTACCTCAGACTGGGTAAATGCCCACCCACAAAAGACAGTTCTTTCCACACATATTTTGTGTGTCTTGGGTCTCTTGGCTCCTAGAACATGAGATTTTCTGTATATTCTGAGCATAACTTCCATGAGTTGGTGAGAGTAGGTTTTTCAAACTATCTGATGACACTATAAATTCTAGTTATCAGCTGTTTTCAATGTCTCTTTCTAAAGTGAAAAGGTGAAAACCTTTCTCTTCTCTCTTTATAGATTTTGATTTATGGAAATGAATTTGACAAAAGGTTCTTTGTGCCTGCTGAAAAAATCATGATTAACTTTATCACCCTCAGTCTTTTGGATGATTCTAAAATTTCTCAGAAGGATATGAGTTTACTGGAGAGAAGTAGCGACACATCTAACCTTAATGACACCGAGTCCCTCGGGCACCCAGAGCCCCATCCTGAGGAAGTGGAGGCCAAACACTTAGGGTATGCGTCCCATTTGATGGAAATTTTCTGTGACGTGGAGAACACCAAAGGAACTTCCCTAACCCAGCAAGAGTCGCCCAGCAGAACAATCCCTGCAGGTAAAGCAGTTGTTGAATATGAGTACGACGTAAGAACTGACATTTGCAGGGGGCCTGAAGATGAAGGGCTCTATGTACAGGAAGAGGTGTTTACACAAGGAAAATTCTTTGAGCAACAAGCAGCTTCGGCAAACTTGGGCCCACAAATGTTACTGTATTCCTATACCCCTCAACTCAGCGACTTGCACCACCTGGAACTGGAGCCAACAGGCTCAGAAGAGGGTCTAGAGGAAGAGTCATCCACAACACTGGTCGACTGGGACCCTCAGACTGGCAGGCTGTGTATACCTTCATTATCTACCTTTGACCAGGACTCCCAGGGCTGTGAGCATCATGAGCATGACCAACTCTCAGAGGAGGGCCTTTTGTCTAGACTCTATGAGAAGCAGACACCAGGCAAACCACCAGAAGAAAACAAAAATTATCTCATGCAATTTATGGAGGAATGGGGATTGTATGTACAAATGGAAAACTAACCCAAGACTTCCCTACCGTGACTCAATGCAAACAAAGGAGGGACCCAACAATAAAGTACCTGGGCTACAAGAAGGGTATTTGGATTTATCAGGGTCAGCAAGAATGAGTTATTTCTTCTTTCTGTTCTCCTTTGCACTTGTTTGGTCCTGCCTCCTGTGGGTGTCTCGCTCATATATGTGGGTCTCTTACAACAGTGATGTGCCCCTGGGGTGCAGGGACTGGCCACTGATCTAGGCAGAGTAAGCATTCAGTAAATGTTTTCCATGTTGGGTACAGAACTTATTCAGTGGGGTGCACTGAGGCCACTTTGTGTGTTATGTTCTAACAAGCATGCTTCTCCAGTTTTTTTCTGGGTATTTACCATATGCATGTAATGTTATAAAGATATTTCATAAAGACCATTAATGTTACAAATACTACTTTTCTAGAACTTTTTTTTTTTTTTTTTTTTTTTTTTTTTTTTTTTTTGGTACCGGGGCTAGGGATTGAACTCAGGGGCACTCAACCACTGGGCCGCAGGGTCTCACTGAGTTGCTAAGTGCCTCACCATTGCTGAGGCTGGCTTTGAACTCACGATCCTCCTGCCTCAGCCTCCCAAGTGCTGGGATTACAGGCATTTGCCACTGTGCCTGGCTTCTAGAACTTTTTGATTTTGAGGATGAAATATTTGAAAAATACACAAAAAAATAGGTCAGCGGTAACTTGGTCACATGTAAAGACCAACCCACTCTTCAATCATAATAATCCAGGCTTAGAGGGAATCATCAGGCACAAACCTCCATGATGTCACCTGCTTTTGTCTACCCTAAGAGGTGATACTGAACACTCTGAGTAGTTCTAGAGCACGAACATAAATGATTATTTTTTTGTAGCAGAAAAATGCCTCTCAATAATTCAGTAGGAGCTTTTGTGTTATCCCTCAAAACTAACCCAAACAAAAAATGCCACATTTTATAATAGAATATTACATTTATTTCTGGAAATGTGTTCTTAAAAAGATATTTACATAATCTATAAACCAGGAAGTCCCAGCACCTGGAGCACAATGTTATTCTTTTATGTCAAGTATTTTCAAGTGCCTGGCAGACTCTTTGGAGTATGTGTGAGTGAATATTCTCTGACCACATAATATTAAAATCAGTAAATAAATGCAGGAAAAAAATAATTTAATAATAATTTAATGAATGCAAAAAGGAGAGTTTATTAACATTTGACATAATTTACTGTGGGAACTAAAGTATGCCATGAAATAATACCCTCCTGGTAAAATTCTAGTAACTATCTCCATCTCCTTTTCCAAAATTGTTTAGAAAATTTTATGGTCATACTGCATTAAAATGTGACAGAATTTACAAAGGGGAACCATATAAAATTATTGATATTTAGCTGTTTTAGATCCATGTAAACAGCAATTACATATGGCCTACCTTAGTATATATTTATTTTAATCATGAACTCATAATTCATTGATGCTCTTTCAGGAAAACAGATACTATCCATATTTCCTCATCATATTTTTGACAAAGCCAGACCATGCTGGCAGGAAAGATGGATTTTGGGGTCATGGTCTTTTGTGATTGTCCACAAATCCAAACAGTTTATGATCTAATGGTTTAATTTAGAGCATAATTATATTAACCAGAGTGTTCTGTTCTAACTATCTTTGTAGAAATGATTCTGCTGTTATGAAGAACAAAATTTTAACATGAACTATAAAAAAAAAAGTACCGAGTACAAGAGAATACTTGTTATTAAGGCAAAAAAAAAATAATTGATAATAGTTAGACTTGTTAATTTCGTTCACAAAATATTTATTGAGCATCCACCATATCCTTCCGTGTCCTCATCTGTGAAATAAAAATAACAACTTCCTTTGAGTTGCTTTGAAAAGAGACTACAGAAGCCACTTAGAGCAGTGCCTGGCACATAAAGGTGCTCTGCGAGTGTTTGTTATCATCACTATTTACTGCCAGATCATACGCTTTGTACGGGAAAGAGAAGCCATTTAGACATAAGACTATTTTGATTCAAAAGCAGACCTTGCCTAACTTTATTTTTCTTGCCTGACAGTATTATAGTATTTTGCTTCCTGCTCTTTGCCTTTGGATTCAAATCCTTTAGGGGTTGAACCACATTTTCTGGCTTTGGAAAAGGGAATCTAATTCTGGGTTGCTTTTCCATCTCTTGTCATTCTAGGCATGCCAGAAGTATTGAGCTTTTCTCTAATTTTGCTGCTTCAGTACTTTACAACATGCATATATATACACAGGTGGTCCCTGGCTCAATGATAGTTCCACTTGATGATTTTTCAGCTTTTCCATGGTGCAAAAGCCATACACATTCGGTAGAAACCTTACTTCAAATTTTGCATTTTGATCTTTTCCTGGGCTACTCTGCATAACAGATACAGGCAGCAAGCCACAGCTGCAGGTCAGCCGTGTGATCACAGAGGCAACAAGGGACACTGTGGTGGCCTGCATTGCTGTATGTGTAGGTTACCATGACATGGTCTGGATACGTGTCCCCAAAGTCCATATGTTAAAGGCTTGTTGCACAGGGTGGCACTGTTAGGAGGTAGGAGGTCCTTAGCTCATTGGGGATGTGCCCTGAAGGACCTGACTTGTGCTGGGAACACTGGATCCCACATACACTCCCATCATGATGTACCATCCCTGCCAGAGGCCCAAACCCATCCAATCTTGGGCTTAAGACTCCAGAATTGTGAGACAGTATAAACTTCTCTTTACTTCATAAGAAGCCTGTGTCGGGTATTTTTGTTATAGTGATGTGAAGCTGACTGACAAAATTTATTAAATGCATTTTTTTACTTATATGTTCAACTTATAACAAGTGTATCAGAATATAACTCCATCATTAGTTGAGGCACATCTGTATGTTCAAACACGAGCATATGACAGGTATTTCTTTTGGGGAAAGGTAACATCTTCTCAGATGTGATATATATATCTGTATGGAAGGCAGCTGTCATGCTTCCTGTTTTCTGTGGCCAGACCTCCCCACTGCCTCTGAGTCCTCATCAGATTCCATCTCTAGGCCTGCGGTTAAGTGGAGCTGTGATGTTGAAGTGTCAGGGACTTTGACAAGTCAAGTACGCTCATCCTACCACTAGCCATCCCTCAATTCTGGTCCTTCCACATCCGATTAATTTTCCTTGTGACAACATGTCTTAGTGACTCTATTTCCATACCCCATAAATCCTAAACAACTAGGAAACAAAACTGAGTGCCTCAAGGGTACAAAGGAAGTAAAGTGATCTTGTCTCCTCGGGCTGTAAAATGAGAAAGATCTGGTGCCCTGTGCTAAGCTCAGCTCCAAGAAAATCAGTACAGCAAGGAAAAACTATTTGTACAGCCCAGAGCACAAGTCTGCCAGGGTGATGAATCTAATGAGAACATTAAACAGAGGGCTTGATCATCATGGATGGGTGCACCTGGGTCATAAATCGAATTCTTTCTGGCCCATACATTACCACCCCCACATCTTGCAGATGAGTTTAGGCTAAATTGTCCTAGAATTGCTTTTTTTTTTTTTTTAATTTTCTTTTTGTTCCCCAGGTTGTATCAAACATAAATCTTCCATCTACATTTTTTTTCAACAGACTTCTCCAAAACATGTGCCTATAGTTTTAAAATAAATAATGCTATGGCTGTGAGTATTTTAATAGTAGTTTTTATTTTTATTATAGAATATGTATATTCTATATTCTAAAATGTATATGTATAATATATGCATGTTATACACGTTTGTTTGTATGTTAGAAGAACAAGAAATAAATGGAGAAGAAAGGAAAAAAATATCTATAATGCTTCCAATTTTGTCTCTCCTGGGACATTTGGCAGTGTCTGGAGACATTTCTTTTTTGTTATTGTTGCTGTTTTGTGTTGTTTTCTGATACAAGATCTCATTATTTTGCCTAGGCTAGTATCAAACTCGTGGGTTCAAGTGATCCTCCTGCCCCAACCTCCCATGTAGGTGCCCTCCAAACACAAGTCTTGAAGACATATTTTATTGTCATGGCTCAGGGAGAAAGTATAGCTTCTCATGGGGAGAAGCTGAGAATGTTACTAAATATCATACAATACACAGAACAGCCCCTCTGCTCTGTGTGATAAAGAAGTATGTGGCCCAAAATGTCATTAGCACCTAGGTTAATAAACTCTCATTAGAACTTTCCAGACACTTCTCCTTGCATTGTATATATATATTTTTCCATAAAAGGAGGATTGTTGCCGCCTGCAGCAATGAGACCATGGGAAAGAAATTGGAGGCAGACTGGGAATAAGTGGTTCCTTTATTGTTCCTTCTTCTTCTTCTCCCCGTTCCTCTCTACAGTCTGGTTAAATACTCTTTTCACCCATCACAGGTGCATTAGTCCTCTTAATAAGCATACACGTGTCTATCATAAGCTCGACTTAATGCTGCAGCACACAGTGCCCACGAGCACGGAAAGATTCTTAGCCAATTACTATAAAGGTCAGCTGTAAGTTGTCTGACAAACAAGTAAGCGCCACCTATTGGCTCTCAGCCAGCCGCCATCTTAGAGCTACTTCCTCATATCAAAGGCTCTTACAGAGGATCCTATTGAATTATTTTATAACTTGTTCCTTTCATTCAAAAATACTTACCAAGCTTATTTTAACTCTAGATTAAAGTTTATAATGCACTAATTTTATTCAAACTAGAACATTTGAAACAGCACATTAGGAATAATTTTCTCTAAACATAATGCTTTTAGAATTTTTTTCCTGAAACGGCGACCACATTGGAGTTATTAAGAGTCCTTTACAGATACTATAGGGATTCAGCTTGACATGACTACAGCCACCTTGAGTCATAACTGCCATGATTGCCCTGAGTAACCCTACTCTGTTTTCCCACATACTACAAATAAGTGAAAGCATTAGAGTGGTCTGTGGAGCTTGAATGAAGTCCCTTTCATCTCAACCACATTATAAGCCCCCTACTCTGGTTCAAATTGTGGGGATCCCCTGATCTTGCTGCCACCTGGGACTTCATTTTTGCCAATAAGATGCCAATAAAGGGCACTCTGAGCAACCCTGGATCTGTTTGCCTCTTCTTCCAGTTTCATAGCACCTTGGGGCCAGTTCTCATGCACGGGGCCTGGCTTGTTCCAGAACAGATACTATGAGTCCGTTAAAGATAACTAAAACTTTCAACAACATTATTTCCTGAAAATCACTGCCTGCAGGACTTCAGACCCGCATTGACAGGTACTTGAGACTGCATCCCAGTCCTGTTAACGTTTCAGCAGGACCCATGCTTCTCCTGGCTCCTTGCCTGTGGCAGCTGCAAGATTTTGATCCTACTTTGCTAATTTTAATCTTTCACAAGTTTTTTAACTGGTTTTCATGCTCGTAAAGATGCCAGGTTAAGTTATCCCTGCATTGTTGCACATAATCTCCCTTTAGGGAGGGATGTGGGCTGGTATGTGATGTGATGCAGTAGCTTTATGTTAATAGTTGTGTCGGTGGATTGAGGTTCCTTTTGTCCCAAGGAACTGGATCTATGGCTTTGTTTTTTTTTTTTTTTTTTTTTTTTTTTTTTTTTTTTTTTAGTTGTAGTTGGACCCAATACCTTTATTTATTTATTTATTTTTATATGGTGCTGAGGCTTGAACCCGGGGCCTCTCATGTGCTAAGTGAGCACTCTACCGCTGAGCCACAACCCCAGCCCTGGATCTATGGCTTTTTGCTACATCTGGAAACAATGAGGCATTTTCTGCCTTACCCCCCCAGCAGATGTCCTTTGATTTCTCAATCTGTCATTCTCTAGATTAGGTGGTACTTGGAGGTTTCCCACCAACCCAGAAGATGGACATATGGCCCATGTTTATGTTTTCATGCTCGGGCCACAGAGACAGATGAACACTGATGGGGAAAACACCATCAGCCATTTGTGTCCCTGGAATTGATTTTTGTGGGGCATAAAAATTAGACACTGCTCCTACAGGTCTCATACAGTTAAGATAATTTACATATTATGCTTTCCTCTCATACAAGTACAGTCTTTCCCATTCTGAAGTTGATTTAAAATGCAGATACTTTAGGATGTTTGATACAATGGGGAAAATATGATAAAAAATTTTATTCCCAATCCCCCAAAAAAGAGGTATGAGATCTTGGATCTCTTAAATTTATTGACTTTTTGCTTTTAAAAGAATTTGTCAGTCAAATGCAGCCAAATTCCCTTGTTAGAAGGTAATAATTTTGCATACCTCATAGGGTTATGGGAGATTTGAATAAAGTGCTTAGAACAGTGATTGAGACAAAATAAGTGCTCCCTAATTGTTGCTAATAAAAAAAAAAAAAGAACATCAGAAGACATATAAGAATGTTTACAGAAGCATTGTTCACTAAAAAAAGAAATCTAGGAGAAACACAAATGTTTGTCAGTAGCAGAAAGCATTGAAAATAAATAAGCTACAGCTGCTCATTGTGACATACATGAATCTGAGAAAGGTAACATTGAACAAAAAGAGTGATTCCCTCTTAGAGAATAATTCCACTTGCAGAAAGTTCCCAACTGTGTGGAAATAAACACTATGGTGCTTAGGGATACACACCTATGTGGTTAAATTATAAAGAAAGGCAGAGAAATGACTGACAGAAAGCTCAGGATCTCGGCTTCTTTTTGTAAATCAAACTGCAGAGCAGGACTGAACTCCAAGGGGCTTCCTTGGAATTGGCAATGTTCTCCTTAAATGGTGGTGAACACAGAGTGTTCCTTTGATTATTTTTCTTTAAACTGAGCATGTTACATATGCCCCAATGTGTGTATACTTCATTAAGCAAAATGATAAAAGAACCCCAAAGCCCCTGACCTTGAATGCTATTCTTAAGGTTCCATCATCAGTATCAGCTTCACGACACTGAAATTACAAGAGCTATTATCCAGTTTCCCTTGGAAGTCGGAAACAAGTGTATTTTTGGTCTGTATACAAAGCATTTGGCTAAGTCTAAAATTCTAAACAGGAAAGAGCTGTTGACAATCTGTTTAACTGGGTTTCTATGTTAAAGGGCATTGCCGAGTTTAACACTTGGTCTTTCCTAAGAACTTTCCTTACTCAAAAAAGGATACCTGAAGCTGGGCACGATGGCACATGCTTGTAATCCCAGCACTTGGGAGGCTGAGGCAGGAGGATCATGAGTTCAAAGCCAGCCTCAGCAATGGTGAGGCACTTAGCAACTTAGTGAGACCCTGTCTCTAATAAAATACAAAAAAAGGGCTGGGGATGTGGCCCAGTGGTCGAGTGCCCCTGAGTTCAATCCCTAGTACCATAAAAAAAAAAAAAAAAAAAAAAAAAAAAAAGGATACCTGAGCCTTGGCAGGAAATGAGGAGGACAGTGATTCACTCAAGTCTCTGAAATGCAAGCACCTGTCTTTTCACAGGCAACAAAGAGTTAATAAGGCATAAGACCTCAAGCAGGCAGGCTGCCCTAGTGACAGTCACACAGTATGAAAGATCCCGTCTTGATCAAACAGCTAATACTTGACCTCTGTGGAACTGATTTTAGTATGTGGAGAAGAATCGTCTTTAGATCTGAGAATGCTTTGCCTTTGCACTTCAGCCAACTGTTCTTTTCTGTAATAAACTTGCCTTGGTTACAAATGATAGTGGCCATTAGCAAATAGAAAGTGTTTGCTTTTCCTACGTCCCATATTTGCTGCCAGCGTGTTGCCACCAACCTCCAAAAATGAGAGATTTGTGAAATTAGATTTAAACACCACTTTCAAGTGGAAACACCTTTAATCCAAGCATATAAAAAAATTAGACATTTAATCTTTGCAAAAAGAGAGAGAATAAAAGTATAAAATAATTAAGAATAATTTAGACATTTCTTGATATCAACTAAATCCTAGTCTCAAAAACCAAAAGTGTTATGTTCCTTCAGAGCATCACATTTTAATAAGAGTTTTAACCAATAAGAAAGCTTAAAGAGGGTCTGGAAACTAAGACATAAAGAGAAATTAGGACAGAATTCAAGATTTAGTGTTTTCTTCTAAACAGTTCACTTCCTTGCAACTCATTCTCTGTTTTCCATAAATTGCCAGAGACTTGACCTTCCATACAGCAGATAGGAACCAAGTAGTGCCCCACCTTGCATGTGACAAACACCAGCTTTGCAGCTCCTGCCTGGGACCTCTGCACCACAGTGGCAGCTCTGTGTTCTACCTTCCAAAAAATTAGTTTGAGTCTAGAAATCTCTTCTTTGCCACCCCCCACCATCCCTTTTCATTAAACTATCGTGCTTAAGCAAGTCCATTTTATGTATTTATTTTTCTCCTTTATGAAGTTTTTGGGTTGTCAGAGAAGGAAGGACTGTACAATTAAGGCTCAGAAGCCGTCTGGTTCCTATAGCTATCTCTAACTTCTAGTCCAAGACATCACAGGAACAGCAATGCATCGAAGAGGCACAAATAAATGATAGGTTTACCATTTTCAAACATTGCTTATATCACCATTCATTTTAAACAAAATTGTCCATTCTCATACCTTTTGCCCATAAATAAATAAATAAATAAACGGACATAGGTAGTTAACTTTAGACTGAAGTTTTCAGGCTTCTTCGCTGGGAATAAAGTACATTATTTTTATTTTTATTTTCTAGTACTAATGATTGAGCCCAGGAGCACTTTACCATTGAGCTACTTCCTCAGCCCTTTTTATGCTTTCTGTTGTTGTTTGCTTATTTTGTTTTGTTTTTGAAACAGCATCTCCCTAAGTTGCCAAGACTGGCCTCAAAACTTTTGATCCTCCTGCCTCAGCCTCCTGAGTAGCTGGGATTGACGTGTGCCTCTGTCCCCAACTGTATCACCGTGCATTCTGAAACATAACTTGGCTAATATCCCATTTCCCACTGCACTCAAGGTCTCAGGTATGCTTAAATCTAAAAATCATATCATGCGCTTTTTCAACAGGTAGAAAAAAAGTGAAAGTGGAATAAGAGGAGGTAGGAGGGAGAGAAGATATCTTCACACCCCCAGCAACTTGCAGCTCCCAGCTCAAGTTTGTGCTGAGCAAATGCCCTGAAAGCTTGAGCAAAGACTCAGAAGCATAGAAGTGCAGGTTGCCACTTAGCTGAGAAAGGATTGTGACTAACTCTAAAAACTTTCTCACATGTAATATATCACTTGACTTCTAGAATGTAAGTAAACTCCATGAAGGCAGGGATTCTTTTATCCCACTAAAATGTTCCCAGCACCTGAAACTGTACCTATCATATTGCAGCTGCTCAATTAAGTATTTGCTGATAGAATGTTATCAACAAATGAACCTTTAAAATTATATGAATTTGTGCCACAAAATAAAGCCCCACCACCACCACCACAAACACACACCAAAAAGAAAAAAAAGAAAAAAAATTTTTGATAAAGGCACAAGGGTAATTCAATGAAAAAATAAAATAAAATAAAAGGATAGGGTATTCAACAAATGCTGCCAATAATTGGGCATTCACTGCCAAGAGAAAGAGAATCTAAACAAAGACCTCCACCTGTCACACACATTAAATTTAACTCACAATGGATCATTATAAACCTAAATGTAAGACTAAAACCATAAAACTTCCCAAAAAGTTGGAAGAAAAGTTGGCAGAAAATCCAGGTTACCTTGGGATTGGTAATGAGTGTTTAGTTACAACATCTAAAGCACAATCCAGAAAGGGGTTCTTGGCCAAGGGAAGGACCAGGTCAAGTGCTTAGTCCCTGACTCACACATGTACTTGTACTCTGGAAGAGAGGTCAGAAAGAAGGCAGCTTCTGCTCATGGTGAAGCAGAGGAGCCTGGGAAGAGGTGAAGGCAGGTGCCAGGCAGAGGCAAGATTACAGGAGCCCCAAGACACCTATGAGGAGTTTGGGTTACACTGTAATGGCAATGGGAAGCCACTCAAGAACTTCACACAGGAGGCTGATAGGATTGGATACAATCAATAAATGTTAATTGCACTTGAATCTGACTAATGTGATTTGGACCAGTGGGCACCTTCAACTTTAAAAAAAAAAAAAAAAAAAACAGAAAAAGAGAAAAATGAGTTGTTTAGATGTGTGTGTGTGTGTGTGTGTGTGTGTGTGTGTGTGTGTGTGGGGGTCTTTTATATTTACTTTGTTTTGCTGGAAGTTGGAGTAAAGCATGATTCGGGTCTGGGGAAGACAATTTTTGAGATAAACTGCACTACCACCCTGTGAACATGCCAAGGAATATATGGGAATATATGTCAAAGGATTGGGGGAAATCATAAAGATTAAAAATGAATCACTGTCGAAAGTTACTATCAGAGGATGAGCAAGCTATGGAGGAGTATGGACTACAGAGAAGGGAAGCCAGGCACAGAGTCATGGGAAATGTGGCATTTAAAGAGTGGACAAGGGAAGGAGGTTGTGAAAGATAGGAGGGAATGGGGAAATTACAGAGGCAACTTTGGCCAACCCCAGACAGCTTCAAGCAAAGAGCAGAAAACCCAACGCGAGAAATTTCAAAAAACTAAAATAAAGACGTAAGGCCAGAAGACCTAACGTGAAAAATCTAATACAGGCAACACCATCTTCTGCATCAGCAAAATCAACTTGCATTGAAGAAGAGAGGTTGAGGCCATGAGCAGAGCTATGATCAAAAAGAAATTAGGTCCTAGAAAATGTATCTTACAAAAAGAATTGGGCAAATGCACAAGAATGTAACTCTAAGATGTTCTTCACTGTGTTTATAATAGCAAAGATTTTGAAATAATTTGCAACTCCAACAAAAGATCAATTAAATCAATTTTGCTGCAACTGTACAAAGCAAAATTTGTCCTCTGTTAGAGAAAAGCAAAATATTCATATCAAATTAAGCAGGAAAACTTTTAAAAGCAATAAAATGTATCACATTTTTATAAATACATATATATTTTAAATACATATTTATAAATACATAAATGTAAATGCATGATTTTTCTTTCTGCTTACCTGTTTTCATTTATCATAATGGATATGTATTACTTGTGACATTTTAAAAGAATTTTAAAAAGAGAACAGTGGAAATTCTATTATGAACACATTAGTCTTTTATTGGCACCACTCTCAGGAACAGAGAGGGCTTTAGGCTAGTGCATTTTTAAAGCCCAATGCCTCTCAGAAAAAAAATAATTAGAATGGAATGGTGAGAATTAAATGAGTGGTATCTGTCCAACAATGTTACAAAGTACAGTTGCCAGCATACAAGCTCAGATAGGCAACTTTCAAAATGCATTAGAAATTCAGAAGGAAAGCATGGTGAATACAGCTGAAGGTGTCTGTCTAGTTGGAATGATAAAACAGCAGAGTCTACTGTTGTCCATAAAAACAATGGTAGCTCTTCCAACTTGGTCACAGAAAAGGAGTTCATCCACACCAGTGGTCCACACCTGAATTGTAATTGTTTTGCTTTGTTTTTTAAGCAATCTGCAGTTTTAAATGGGGTGAATTTTTTTTTATATTTTGATATTTCTAGATACAAAACAGGTGCTCACTTATGGAAGCTGCTTTAGTTTTGTATAGAACCTGATATACAAATGCCTTTTAAATACCATGTCTTAGACATAATAGAAAAAGCTGTGTTAAGGTTGCAAAGTTTACAAGGATTTTTTAAAGACCCTACATATCTGGAGGGCAGGGATGAGTAAATACAAGCATCTCTGAGTCATATTCCCAGGGAAAGTACAGAAGGCAGTGCCTCAGAATTAAACCTTGGCACCCTGGGCTGGAAGTGTAGCTCTGCAGTACAGCGTGTGCTTGGCCTGTGCGAGTCCCTAGGTTCCATCTTCAACACCAAAAAGTAAATAAATAAATTTTGGGACCCCCAGTGAAAATTCGCAAAAACTCTGAATTTATCTCAGAATGCACAAAACTCATTGCATCTTTGCTGAGGGGGCTCCTGAGTTTTGTTTTGTTTTTTTTTTTTTTTTTTCCAGAGCAGTCTGGGCGGTCCTGGCATCCGTGGCTAAGGAGCTTAGCTTGGTACCCTCTGCCTGCTTGGTACCCTCTGCTCTCGGGTTTGCAACCCCGAGTGAAGAGTGAGAGATGCCAGCTGAGCGTGGGAAAGAACCGGCTGGCTGGCTGCCGTGCCCTCCACCGAGCCTGCGGATGCGCTTCCAGGGAGGTGGGTGGTTAAGTGCAGAGAAAGGAGTGGAGGGAGGCAGCAGCAGCAATTATGTCTTCCTTGAACTGCGGCAGGCAAAGCCCCAGACGTTTATATCCAAAAATGGCTTGATCCGATCCCACAGTCTTCCCAGAAACATCTGTCATGCCTTCATCCCCCTCCACCAAGGGCAAGAATCCGCTCTTAACAGGGAGATTATCAGTGGTCCCCGCTGGAACTCAGAGATGGGCTCAGGTTAGAAACTAGCGGGTGGTGCCCATCCTAACCCTACTACGCCCTCCGCAACTCCTGTGCCTGCCTATCTTCAGGCCACAGGTTCCGTTTTGGTCGTAAGCAAGTTCTTTCAAAGTCGTCGTGGCCCCTGGTGGAGAGCAGCAAGTCCAGGGAGAGTGATGAGGACCTCCCATGCACCCTATCGCTGTGTGGCCTTCTCTCTGCTCCCAGGAGCCTTGATGGCCTCTCTCTGCCTTGTTAAATGCATCCAGAATGATCTCTCCACAAAGAAGTGGCTAAAGCAGAAACAGCTCACCTCAGGTTTGCAGAAAATCGGAGCTGCTTCAGGAGGATACAAGGGGAAAGGAGACAAAAAGGCTTTTCCAGAGAAGGGACATAAACTTCATTGCCCACTTTAGCTTTATTTCAAGCACCTCTATCTAGGCAGCACCTGCGCATCTAGTCAAAAATTTCATAATGGCAATATCTACTATTTGAACTCACAGATTTGATAATCTGATATAATAAAGTATACTTAATAAACAAAGATGACCATTCTCAGGAGGGTTTCAGGGAGTGGTTTTCCTCGTGCAATTTGTTTCTTGTTTTATTTTGTTTTAGTTCCTGCTTCACAGCCCGCTGAAATTTTAGAGCTGATTTTTTTTTCAGATGTATCAACCATGACTCACAGCTATTTTAATAAAGAATAAAAAATGCTTCTATTTCCCAGGCTTAGCTTAGAAAATCAAACATTCAAATGAAAAAAAATTTTAATTGCTCCAATAAATGTCAGTAATTAAAATCATAAAACAGTTCTTTTATGAGAAGCTCTATAATGCATCTAGACTGTTCTTTCCCTTTGTCCAAACCTGACCTAATTCTGGCTTTTCTTTTAAGTGCATCTTGACTTAATTATTTACCAGTGAAGATGAGGGTTTTTTTTTTTTGTTTTTTGTTTGTTTGTTTGTTTGTTTCTTTTCTTTTCTGAGTAGAACGCCCTGGGGAACCTTCTAAGGGTCAGAAAGTTTTCAGGGGACAATGTGTTCCCTGAGGTTAGCTGAAGAAGACCTCCTTTCATTGAGGGAATGACAACCCTTCACTAGACCTGAAAGCATGCCTCTAGGCTATGGGCACCCAGAGCTGCTCTGGTGGCCTGAGGTGCCATGCTTGTCCCCCTCCATGCCTGCATGAGTCAGGCAACTGACTGGTGTTTGCAACTATAAAAGCAGCTGAAAACCTGAAGAGGTGGAAGGGCTGCCTGTCAGTGTTCTAAGGAGATCTGATCCAATAAGACAACCTGGACTGCTGGGCGCAGTGGCGCACACCTGTAATCCCAGCACTTTGGGAGGCTGAGACAGGAGGATCGTGAGTTCAAAGCCAGCCTCAGCAATGGCGAGGCACTTAGTAACTCAGTGAGACCCTGTCTCTAAATAAAATACAAAAAAGGGCTGGGGATGTGGCCCAATGGTCGAGTGCCCCTGAGTTCAATCCCCGGTACCACCAAAAAAAAAAAAAAAAAAAAAAAAAAAAAAAGACAACCTGGACTATTCAAACCCCTGAAGAAAAATGGTTTGAAAGAGAAGTTTGCCTGGAGCCAACTGCTATCTGCTCAAGGACAGAAGACACCTATAAATTTCCTCAGTCTTATCTGAGTCCCCAAAGGGAGATGACTAGAAAAGGTCAAGGTGATTTTAACTGGTTTCTATAAATCAAATAAATGCATTATTATTCAGTACCCACCATATTTGGGCTCTGGGGACATGTGGATAAATGATGTGTGTCCTGCCCTCAAGGAACTTACAAGGCCTCCACTGTGTACCAGTCATTTGGAGTGAGGTGTAATTTCTTCCCTGGCAGAGAAATTCACTGCTAAGTGGATTTTGCACTTCGCTGACCTTTTGCTGGTTATTCCCAAGTCTTTGTAAGAAAATGACACCTCCAGGAAGACAGGAGCCTCTTAAGTTTTTGTTCACACCAGCCAGAAATCTAAGTGACATCTCGGGCTCTTTCTTCTCCCTCACCCCTCACATCCAATCAGGCATCCTGCGCTGGGAATTCTTTCTCTAACCTTTCAAGTCTTACATATGACCCATCTCTGCTTCCACCGTCTTAGTTCAGAGTTTCAACCATCTCACCTGAAGTACTTGACACGCACTTTAGCTTGTTGCTCTGACTTAAGTCATATTTATTTAAGTTCATTCTTCTTGCTATAGCACAGAAACCTTTGGTCAGCATTTAGGCTAGATTATGAACTTTTGAGAGTAGGCATTGAATTTTTAATTTCTATATCCTGAGCATTACTACTGTGATAGGCTAGTGACAGGCACCCAACTCAGGCTTATTAGAAATATGCAAAAATGGAGAATGGACACATGTGGGCATTGAATGTCTCCAAACCACTGTGGTGTTTACAGTTTCTCCTCTTCAGCATTCCTCCTTGAAGAATGGCAAAAATCACTGTCAGTATTTTAGAAGCACTCTATGAATCTAATAAATTGTTGGTTCTCATCTGCTTTGGGCTAGTAAACCAAATAACTAAAGTTGCCTAGGCAGAGTATAAAGGAAGGGTGCAGGCTCTGAGTCCCTCTTCTACAATTAAAGCAAATGAGCTTCAGTGCATTGATTTTGTAAAAACCATTTCAGTGCCTTGAGGGAACTTCGTTCCATTGCTGTGTTCCGGATTGGACTTGGCATTAAGTCTGACTTCTAGGTTACCAAAGTGTTACTGTACTAAACTTCTTGGTGATCAGTAATTTTAATTTATATTTTTATTTCATTAGGAATCTTTCAAATTTGTATGTGGAAATGTGTTGCAAGAATCTTGATTTTACTATATTTTTATGATAAATAGTTGAGTTTTACCAAAAATATGTTCTTAGCTGGGTACAGTGGCACATGCCTATAATACCAGTGGCTTGGGAGGCTAAAGCATAAGGATTGCAAGTTTGAGGCTAGTTTCAGCAATTTAGCAAGGCCCTAAGCAACTCAGCAAGACTCTGTCCCAAAATACAAAATAAAAAGGGATGGGGATGTAGCTCAGTAGTAAAGCACCCCCAGGTTCAACCCTCAGTATCAAAAGCAAATAAAAAATAGTATTTTTCTTACTAGACAATATTTATATCTTTGCTGCTTAAACTTTTCAAACACAGTTTAATGTTAAATGAGACAACATGTTAAAAATCCATGTTAAGAGGCTGAGGTTGTGGCTCAGTAGTAGAGAATCGCCTGGCACGTGTGAGGCGCTGGGTTCGATCCTCAGCAGCACATAAAATAAATAAAGTAAAGGCATTGTGTCCATCTACAACTAAAAAATATACATACATATTTTTTAAAAGTCCATGTTAAAGGACTAGGATCAGTGGTGGAGCTGTCCATAGCATGCATGAGGCCTTGGGTTCAATTCCCGGCACACACACACACACACACACACACACACACACACACACACAAACAAAGTTAAAATAAATTCAGAGTACTCTTGACTAATAATTAATAGACATTTACAATATTCTGTTGAAAATCTTCAAATAATTCTATGGCTAATGGGCTCTTTGTGAATGTAGAGGTGAGCAAATACTGAGATACTTCCCAGCACATGGTACTGATATCTTCTTGTCATTTTTAAGCTGTGGTGGGTTATATTTATTTCTTGGAGTGAAGTTGCTATACACCCTTGCAAAAAGAAGCTGAGCTGGGAACTGAAGCCAAATTATCTCCTTGAACATGTTGTAATTGCCTCCGTTGGGTGTACAACCAGCCTGTACCTGCTCCTTTGGAAATGCCTTCCACCTGAGCCCCAGCAGAAGTAGGTATGGACAACCCAGTATACCTGTGTGGTCCAGCCCATCCAAACAGATAAATGACAACAAATCCACAGGCTTCACTGAGCCAATTAGAGTTTTCCTGTCAGACATTCAGCTTTAGAGCTCTGAGACAGAATTAGTGGGTAGCTATTAAGTACTTGAATTAAAAGGTCATGTAGAGTCAGAGAGGAAGGAGCTGACCTAGAGAGAGAGAAGAACCACTTTGAGATGCAAGGGGAGGTACAGAGTGGCCACAGTTCAGAGCATGACCAGCTATATAATTTGTGAAGTCTAGTACAAAATGAAAATATGCAAAATTGGGAAAACCCATCAAAGGCAAGAGGGAAATGTCAATGTACTAAAATATAAAGATTTTTATTATAAAAAATATTTTATATGGGCGGTAGCTAGGCCCCCTGGGTTCAATCCCCAGCACAACAACAAAAAAATGTATATATATGTATGCATACATATATGTATACATTATACATATATAATTTATAAATGTAATAGGGTATATGTATTAGTTAGCTCAGGCTGCTATAACAAAATACCAAACACTGGATGGTTTACACAACAGACATTAATTTTTTCAGAATTCTTGAGACTGGAAGTCAAAAATCAAGGTGCCATCAAAGTTGGTTTCTGCTGAGGCCTTTCCTTACAGCTGGCAGATGGCCATTCATCTTCTCACTGTGTCTCACATGGCCTTTTGATTTTACACTGAGAGAGAGAGAGAGAGAGAGAGAGAGAGAGAGAGAGAAAGTGAGCTCTCTGGTGTCCTTTCTTGTCCTTATAAGGACAGCAGTCTTATTGGAATAGGGCTCCACCCTTAGGATTTCATTTAATCTTAGTTACTTCATTAAAGACCCTTCCCCCAAATACAGTCATACTTAGGGTTAGGAGTCAACATGAATTTTAGGAACACAAAATTCAGTTCATAACAAGTTGTAATAGTGATACATAGATAAAATATGAACTTGCAAACTGAAGAAGATATTTTGGTGTCCCAATCTTATATATATATGTAAGATAAATAATACTTTATATAAAAAGATAAATAATAATTTACTATTGTGATATCTTGCTTGATCATAAGATTTTTCTGGCTCACTTCTGCAAATTTATACACTAGGTCATCAAAATTTATACTTTGAGGACCTTTATTTTCAATTGGCATAATTGAAAGCAATGTGAGTTGCTTTCGGAAAATACAAGATTGCAAACAATCTTGGGTAAATTTTAATTTTGAAGAATATCTTTCTGCTGATAAAACTATTACTGGAATTTTAAGAGTATTTTATAGGCTATGACAATATTGGATTGATTTCTGATAAATTATTTGGAAATATGACCATCAGTACATCTAGGGCTGATGATTCTGACAGAACAATTTTTCTAAAAAGATTTAACTCTTCATACAAAGCAGATTCATGTAAGCCTCAATTTGATTTTAAATGCAAATTTGTACAATGATATTTTAATGTTTCCTTTTTCATTTCCTGTAGCTTGCAGGAATTGTAGGAAAAAATTGACTTCATTATTTGTGTATAATTCAAACACCTATTTATGCATTCTATCATTGATTATCAATTGCAAGAGAAAAAAGAATTTTTTTTTTTTTTTGTACCAGAGATTGAACTCGGGGGCACTTGACCCCTGGGCCACATCCCCAGCCCTTTTTTGTATTTTATTAGAGACAGGGTCTCACTGAGTTGCTAAGTGCCTCGCCATTGCTGAGGCAGGCTTTGAACTCACGATCCTCCTGCCTCAGCCTCCCAAGTGCTGGGATTACACGTGTGCACCACCGCACCTGGCCTGCAAGAGAAAATTTAACTGTAAAACTGTCTGCTTTATTTAAAATTGGTTTACTTGATGCTTCATATAAATAGCAAATAGAGTTCTTTTCCATCAAAAGAGATGATCTTTAAAATTCAATTTCTATTTCAAAGCTTATGGATATTTATTTTGCAATGTTGTAGTAGTTTTCAAACCACAAATTCTAACTTCTAAAAAATTTTAATAACTACCTACAAGGACTTATTGCACTACCATGTGTGCTTTTTTATAATAATTTATTGTCAGTTTTATTGCTTGCAACACAGTAATTCCTGGCCAAAGAGTAAAGCTTTGTGCAAATGCCCAGAGACAGATGGGCAAACAAGTCTCCTGGTTGGGATCCTGACATTGCCCTTGTGGAGAGTTCCTCCTTTTCCCAGGGTATGGCCGCTGCTACTACTGTTGCTACTTCACCTGTGACTGTCACCATCATCACCACCAATGAGGGCTCAGGACACTGGGCAAGGGCCCAGGTCACATGAACCAGCCTATGAGCCATTCCCACCTCAATTCCTCACCAGTTGTTTCTGGTACCATCCCTCAGATAGCCAAGCTCTACCTCTACTTCTGTCTTGTCCTTGGATGCTCAAAAGATGGCCCAGTTAGTGTCTTTTTACCCACACACACACACAAAAAAAATCCCTATTGGGTAGACCCTAGTATGTGCCCAATCATTACTCATTCTCTCTTTTTTACAGAGAGAGACGGGGGATGGGAGGGTAAGGGGGAATGGTTCTTTTCAGGGGAGTTGTGTCACTTTCCCAGAATTTCTTATATCTACAGGTAATTATGTGATTGAGTTATGGCCAATTAAACAAAGCAGAAGTCTGCTAGAGGTTTCTGGAAAATGTTTGCTTTCCTGATAGGCATACAGCCTTCTTCCTGTTCCCCTTCCTCTTCCTGCCAGGAATGCAGACTCCAGGCTGGAGGTAGAAGAGTCACGTTGCCAACATGTAGCAACAAGCAAGAGCTGGAACATCATTTGCTGATAGCATCAGGAAGCCTCATCAATCCCAGCTGCCAATCTCTGGATTTTTAGTTAGATTGGAAATGAAAACTCCAGCTGGACCACTGAGTCAGCCTTCTATTATGTGCAGCCAAATGCAATCTACATTGAGATACCCCTTTGCTTAAGTTAGCTTGTGTGGGTTTTTGTGTTTTTTTTTTTTTTTTGCAACTCGCTAGTCATCTCCTCCATATCCTAGAAGATCCCTTTTGCATCTATACGTCTTCCCAAGGTATGCATTCTCTCCTACCCACTAGTACTTGCAGCTCTTTATTAGAGGGCCACCCTCAGGCTGCAAGCCAGTTGGTCCCAGAGCCACAAGTGCAAGGGAATTTCCATCTCTGGAGAGCTTTCTTAACCCTTGCCCTAGTGGGGAAGGTCTTACTGCAGGACTGAGTGATATTCTGTGGGACTTTGGTATAGCAACCTTGCTTGGCTTTTCCCTTCTCTGTCCTAATTGCCCACCTGCTACCAGTTTCTCCTGGGCACATTTTCCTACTAGACTACTCTCAGGTGTGTCCTCACCTCCTGGGCCACTTCTGGGAAACCCAACCTGAGACGCAATCCAGAGATTATAAATAGAACAGGTATTAACAGGGATTTAAAAGTAATTTACAAGCCTATCAATTTTCATGTTTATTGTAAATATGAGGCTTCAGTTGGAATAAAGAAAGGAAAACCCCATCCCTCTTCACGTATCCCATCAGAGAGAAGCCCAGGAATTTTTTGATAATTCAAATATAATTCAAATTATAAATATAAATAAACATATACTTAGCAGTTTAAATATAACACAAATTTAATCACCCTGGAAATACCCCCATCTTGTTACCCACAGATGAAAGAGACACACAGAGAATGCAAAAAAAGTATATATGTGTATATATATATATATATATATTATACACACACACACACTATATATGTATATGTGTATATGTATATATATGTATATACACACATATTTGTTATATATATACATATATGCACATATTTGCTATATATATTGTTATATGTTTGTTATACATATATATATATATATATATATATATATATATATTTGTTGTTGTTGCTAAAAGGTTGACTGAGAGCTCTCTCGCTCACATCTCAGACCAACTTCCCGAGGGTGGAGGTAGCACTCCAGCATGGCACTGGCTCTGGGGGGGATGAGGGGAACCCTCAGCCTCCTATCACCTCCCAAGACTGTCATCTCCCATTGCTAAGTCCTAGAAATCTTACTGATCTTTCCTGTTGGCCATTTAACCCTTTATGTTCCATCTTCACATATATAGGAGACATTTAAAAATCTATACAATTTTATAGGGCACCTATAAAATCGCTCAATTTATGTTTTTGTGTGTCTTATATATAGGGCAATGGGACCTAATGGGTTAAGAAGCTCACTGTAGAGTTTTGTTTTGCATGTAAAAGAAAACAGCTTTATTCACAATGTGATTTTCTTTTATCTTGATGCTGAGAGTGATCACCTTGATGTCATCAAGGCTGGCAATTGTTTTCAAAGACCTAAATCAATACTTTCATTGAGAAAACTGGAGCACACCCACTTGGAAACTAAAGATGAAAAGCTGCAACCCTTTCCAACGGCTCCCTTCTGAGGGCTGAGATCAGGGGCAGATGGCCCAGACCCTTGAGGTGATTTGATTACCTGTCACTGCCAGAGCCCTGGTCTGTACGTGAAGAGAAGCACAGACAGCTGTGGTCATAACACGTAGGAAGCAGAGGTGCTCCTGCAATTCAGTGACAGAAGAAAAAAAAATGCTCCTTCTAGTTTGAAAGAAACACAACTTTGTGAAAATGGGAAATTTCTTCCCATTTTTTGTGGGATTTTTTTGTTGTTTGTTTGCTTGTCTGTTTAGGTACTGGGGATTAATTGAACCCAAGGTTGCTCTAATTCTGAGCTACATCCCCAGCTCCCCACTAGCCCCCACCCAGGCTGGCCTTGAACTTGCCATAGTTCTGATTCACTGGGACCATAGGCATGCACCACTGTGCCTGTCTTCTTCCCTCCTTAATGGGTCTGCCTCACTAACACATCCCTTCTGGCCCCTTCTTTTACTTTTACTTTTTATTGAATCTTTGTCATTCTAGAGTTCGATCAAGAAAATGTTGCAATAAAAAGCTCCATTAATTTTAAAGACTCGTCGAATTATAGGAGTGAAAGGAAACTTCCACTTGGGGATCATTTAATGCCCAGTTGAGTCCTTTCAATTTTAGAACGAGGCTGGGTTGTGGTCACACAGGCCATACACTTTACCCAGCAAGCTGCTGGGTAGGAAAGTGTGTGTGTGTCCAGTGAAGGCCTTCCGGTTGAATAACCAGAAACCTGCACCAGTTACCTTACCTAAAGAAGAGGAGGTATGTGATTGAAAGGCTTTCAAGGACAAAGAGTACATCTGAGATGCATTGGAAACTTAAGGGATTCAAACCTCAGGAACCCACTGAACAGTACCACCGCTCAGGAATCACAGGGGTTCCTGCATATCTGCATGTTCATCTTGCACGTGGCCCAGCACGCCTACCCTGCCATCTCTGGCAGGAGCTCTAAGCTTCAGAGCTCACCATAGATTGACTCCTAAGTCCTCAAGAGGGAAACCTGATTGGCCTCACCTGCTGTCGTGCCAGCCTGGCCACTGGTGAGTCCTCTGATGTCAGGCCTCCAATCCTAGTGCAGTCACTTGATGCTGTGGTAGTGGAGGCCAGGCCACTTAGCTGTGGAAGAATCCCTGAGGCAGGAAACAAAGGGCACCTATGATAACCTGAGATGGTTTGCTCTCCTGAAAAGTTCTGTCAAATTCAAACAAACTTATATCAGGTCAAACCAGGGTTTATATGTAATAAAAGAATAGTTCAACATATTGTTTAAATTCCTTACTGCCCTATAGATTTAAAAATAAGAAAAACTATCAATAGGTATAAATAAAATACTTGGTAAAATTCAATAATCATTCATAATTTTTAATTTGAAAAAAAAGTTACTAAAACACCATTAAAAAGGCAAAGGGAAAATAAATTAGAATCTGTAATAGACAGGAGATTAATACTTTTAGTATAGAAAGAACTCTACAAGAAAACATGGAATGGAACCACCATTTGACCCAGCTATCCCACTCCTCAGTTTATACCTAAAGGACTTAAAATCAGCATACTACAGTGATGCAGCCACATCAATGTTTATAGCAGCTCAATTCATAATAACTATGGAACCAACATTAGGTGCCCTTCAACAGATGAATGCATAAAGAAAATGTGGTATATATACATAATAAAATATTACTCAGCCTTAAAGAAGAATGAAATTATGGCATTTGCCAATAAATGTATAGAGCTAGAGGATATCATGCTAAGCAAAATTAGCCAATCCCGAAGAACTAAAGGCCAAATGTTTTCTCTGATATGCTGATGCTAATTCACAATGGGGTGGGGCCCTCAGGAAGAATAGAGGTACTTTGGATTACACAGAGAGGAGTGAAGGGTGGGAGGAAGTATGGGGGTAGCAAGGATAGTAGAATGAATTGGACATTATGACCCTATGTGCATATATGATTATAGGACCAGTGTAATTCTACATAATGTACAACTAGAAGACTGAGAAGTTATACTCCATTTATATATGATATATCAAAATGCATTTACTGTCATTTTTAACTAATTAGAACAAATTAAAAAAGAATTCTACAATATAGGGAGTTTTTTTCATTTTTATTAACTTCTCAGTAAGAAAAAAATGGGGGTAATGTGAAAAGATAATTCGCACACACAAATAGAGAAAGACTCAAATAATTATATTTAAGACAGTTTAGGGTATGGTAAAAGACAAAATCTCCTGCAAAGTTTTAGGAAGCATACATTGGTGAAGCTTTTGGATAGCCTTTTTGATATTATTCATCAAAAAAAAAAGTCTTAAATTTGATTATGCAGTTTTACTAGAAAAATTTTAGGTGTACTCTGATATTCATATTAAGTCTTATGGTCTCTGTTAAAATGCAGGGAAATTATAAACAATGTAATTGTATAATAATTAGAAATTATAATGATTTATGATACTGTAAAAATCAAGATAACATGAGAAAATTAAAGGAATATGCACAAAATAGTTTACAGATTTATTTTTAAGTGGAATTGTTTTATATGGACTGTGAATTTTATAGTCTTTGAGCTTTGTACAAAAGAAAATGTATAAAATATCATAAGTTCTAAATGAGGAAAAAAGGTAAGCATTCACAAAAATGCAAAAAGAAAATAAATTTTTAAAACAGAAAAAAGGAGGGGGGACATTGAAGCCATTCTCTCAAATCAGTAGTAAAAGAAAATCACTATAATATTTATCATCAAACACTTTTATATCCTGTCAATCTAAGAAATAAAAATGAATAGGACAGAGGTTAATTCATGGATGATAGTTAAGAAAAACTAAGCAGATGCAGTAAACTAACCCTCCTGGATATAGTTATCACAGGCCACAACAAGTAAAGTAGTAATAAAGAAAATATGCAAACTTGTGATTCACAAAAGATAAGCGTATCTAACTCACCACCCTAAAGTTGCCATGAGGATTTAAAAACATAATAGATTTGTTTAAAGAAAAAATATTATGTAATCCCTCCCAATAAATAGTCACTATTCTCTCTCCTGTCAAAAACTGCATTTTACATACTGGTATGTACTGATAGTTGATGTCTAAGAGAATAAAGATATAAAAACAATGGCTTATCTCAGAAAAATTATTTTTATCCCCTTGCCTTCACCACCTTTCTAGGTCTGGCACACATGGAAGGCATGATATGAAGAGAAGGACTTCAAGAGCCCAGTTCTAGAGAGCACAGGAATAAGAACCAACCACACTGAAGGTCCACTAGAGGTATAAGTGGGTCATTTCCACTCAAACCCCATCCAGAATGGGAGAATGAGTGGGCATCTTCTCTGGAAGAGCAGAGGGTTAAGGAGGCCAGAACAAATAGCAGGGAGGAAGCAGAGAGTTGAAGAAGAAATCAGAGTATCTAAATAGAAAGGAGAGTCCAAGAGGGTAAGATGGCCAGGACTAAATGACCAGCCCTCATTTAGGAGCTTCAGGGCAAGTTGGACAGTATATAGGAGCCACCCCTAACCACTAATCCCAGCCACTCCAACTTCCTTCTTGAGTTCTTACCTGGTTGAAAGACAAAACTCAAGCCTAAAGTTAAGAATTGTTTTGTGCCTAACCCATATCCTAAATAAAAAGCAATATCTAACAAGGATAATAATTAATAAAGTAAAACAAGTACTTAAGGGCATATTTCCAAGTTTATTTAAGTTATCTAATACTATCACCTACTTCTCCATGAACTTTTAGATCAAAACTTAAGTCCTTCCCTGCCTCCTTAGATATATATATAGGTCACAATAATAACCAACATGGATTTGAATCCCAGCTTCACTGCTCACTAGATGTGTGCTTTTTAACAGATTGCTTAATCTCTTAGTGATCATTTTCTTCATCTGAATAATAGGGAGTACAGCACTTATTTTATAGA
This sequence comes from Tamias sibiricus, assembly GCA_025594165.1. Classification (NCBI taxonomy): domain Eukaryota; kingdom Metazoa; phylum Chordata; class Mammalia; order Rodentia; family Sciuridae; genus Tamias; species Tamias sibiricus. The sequence continues at coordinate 122,175,909 of CM046666.1, read as the reverse complement.
GTTACCGGAAAGGTGAGTAAATAACTGGTGGTCTTCAAAGAGTAAACTAATGTTTTATTTTTTAAATCATATTTTGTAAGTTCCATGACACCACTGTTAAAAATGTAATGGGTTAGAGCAACTTTTATTCACTGGGCTTCCTCTAAGAAAGTACTCCATATTTACTGTGAAGACATGTTGGATGAACTGATTAGGATTGGGGGTAAGCTCTCAAGGTCACGATTCAGGTAAGAAAAATGCCAAAATAAAATTAAGAGGCAAGAATTTATTTTGCTTCTGATGAAGAAGGAAGAGAACAGAAACAAAATGGGAAGTAGAATAAGGAAGAAAATGGGAGGAGAGACAGAAACCAGGATTTCATACCCAGGTCACCTCACCAGGCAGACACAGGGGAGAAGGTATCAACAATTAGGTTGTCTAGGAGAAAATCACACCCTCGGAGGATTTAGAAGGGATTTTTTTTTTTCCTATAGTGTTGTGCAGTTCTGTCATCTCCCAGGAGGGCAAATGCCAGGGCTGGGCGATGAGTTTCTTCTAGTGTAGACCCTGGCCAAGGAACAGGGTTATGTCTCCAGAAACACAGATTAGGCGACGTGAGTTCTAAGTGTGACAGGAAGGGAGAGAGCACTGGCTTAAGAGATCCACTTCTGAACAGAGATGACCAGTATATTTTGTCTCAACATTTTCCTTTCTTGTTTATTGGTCTGTTTTCAGTCTCCCAAAGACCTATCACTTCAGGGAATATAAGGCAATTTCTAAGTCCACACACTCAATTATTTCCGGGTAAGCCGAGCTTGCTCCTATGCCCTCCAGTGCCAATAGTTTTTCATTTAAGAATATTTGCTTGATTTTGGCAAAGGGTAGGTTTCTGGCAACATCACGGCTCTTGCCATACCAGTAGAGCCAGTTGGGAAAAATGAGCCTCTATTTACAAATTTGCATTTAAATTTATTTCTTTTTTATGTCTTTATATTTCTTTTTCACCTAATATTATACTACTCAATTTTCCCATGCCCTTGTATATTGTTTACCTTTAAGCTCTTAGGAAATTGCAAATTATTTGATTTTATGCATACATAGTAATTTTATGTGGGCAATTTATGTATGACTTTCCTTCCTGTCTCACTCAGAATGTTTTCCTCTGATAAATTTCCGAACCCATAACCAAAAGACACATATATTACTAACTTTCTTGATACTTTTCTGTTTCCCAGGGAAAATATGGTACAATTTAAAACCCTACCACTAGGGGGTGGGGGTACGGCTCAGTGGTAGACTGCTTTCCTGGCAAGTGTAAGGTCCATTCCAAGGCACCAAAAAAAAAAAAAAAAAATTAGTAATCCTTATCAGCTTGATTATTACCGATATTTTTAAACCTTAAAGTTTGCTGATTTCATATTTTAAAAAAAAAATTTTTCACTGGGCACAGTGGTGCACACCTGTAATCCCAGCACTTGGGAGGCTGAGGCAGGAGGATCGCGAGTTCAAAGCCAGCCTCAGCAATGGCGAGGCACTTAGCAACTCAGTGAGACCCTGTCTCTAATAAAATACAAAAAAGGGCTGGGGCGGGGGTTGTGGCTCAGCGACAGAGCACTCGCCCTTGCACGTGTGCGGCCCGGGTTTGATCCTCAGCACCACATAAACATAAATACATTGCATTGTGTACAACTAAAGTAAATAAATAAATATTTAAAAAAAAAAAAAAAAGGGCTGGGGATGTAGCCCAGAGGTCAAGTGCCCCTGAGTTCAATCCTTGGTACAAAAAAAAAAAAAAAAAAAAAAAAAAAAAAAAAAATTCATATTTCTGTGTTCAGCTTTTCTTTTTTAAAAAATATTTTATTTATTTGTACACAATGCCTTTATTCTTACGTGGTGCTGCAGATTGAACCCAGGCTGCGCACGTGCTAGGCGAGCACTCTATCGCTGAGCCACAATCCCAGCCCCCATCAGCTTGATTTCTTTATTCAGCTACAGTTTATTGAGAGCCAGCATATGCCAGGCCCTGGGCATACGTTAGGGAAAGGTATACCTCCCTTATGGAGTTTACATTCTAGGTGAGGAGACAAATAATAAGTAAGTACACTTAATACAATTTCAGAAAAGAAGAAGAGCTATGAAGAAAAATAAAGCAAAATACAGGAGACAGGAGCACTGTGTGTGGGTAAGAGTGCTATTTTAGACAGGGGCAGGGTAAGCCTCTCTGCTCTGGTCACATCTGAACAGAAACCTCAATGAAATGAAGGAGAGAAAAATGTGAAAAGAGCTTTCCAAGTACTTGCAAATGCCCAGAGGAGAACAAGCCCACTGTAGTGCAGAGGCCTCAGGAACACCAATGAGCTGGTGCGAAGCGGCTGATTTTAGAAGATGCCACGAACCACAGCCAGATTGTTAGGGGCCTTGCAAACCACGTGGTCTGTACTCTAAGTGTAATGAGAAGCCATTACAGAGTTTTAAGCAGTAACCAGTCTAATTTAGAAAAAAAAAAAAAAAATGCTGAATGCACAGCATCCTGCAATCTATGAGGAAGTAAGTGAACGTGTTGACAAATTCCCAGGATAACTCTGGAAGCCAATGCAAGAAACTTGTTGCTTCTGGGTGAAGAACCTGGGTTGGCTCTTGGGGACAGGAAAAGGAGAGACTTGGTCTCCTCTGCATTGTTAAAATTCTATACCGTGTGTACACACTCCCTGTTGGAGAGACACAACCCCTGGCTGCTTTGGAAAGACTTCACTATAGGAAACAAGCCTGGTAGCCTGGAAGAGAGACCAGAGAGGACGCAGTTACAGCAGCCAAGAGAGATGATGGAAGCCTGACCCTGGGAAACAGCACTGCAGGTGTGGATAAGATGGATTTTGAAGGTAGAAAACTTGCTAATGAATCAGGTATGGCCTTGGGGAGAGTAGAGCTATCAGTGTGACCTCTAGGTTTTTGGCCAAAGCATGTGGACTATGGAAGATAGCTACAAAGATAGAAAGGACTTCAGGAGAATGAGGGCTAGTGGGTGGCTGGACACAAACCAAGAGGTTACAGTGTGACAGAGAGTGTTTTTTAAAGGAGCATAGGATCAACCCCCAATACTGCTGAGAGGTCAAGTAAGGTGAGGGCTGAGAGTTGGTTTAGCAAGGTAAAGCTGGTGCGAAGCAGCTGATTTTAGGAGATGCCACGAACCACAGCCAGATTGTGGTCACTAGGTGACCATGACAGGAGCAGTTTCACCAAAGTTTCACAAAGCCTGATTAAAATGTAGTAAATGTTCATAATTTTGTACCAATTTTTTCTACTGGCATTTTATTCTTTTTCTTGTTGAATTGAAAGAATTCTGCATAGGTTTGTTAAATTTGTTGCAAATGTTTTCCCTGGTTTTATCATTTTTTTATTTCAATTTTTTAAAGAGTTTTTGACAAATTTAGGTGTTCACATACATCCACAACTGCTTTTATAGTTACAGTCTTTGACCTCTTAAGAAGAAATCAATATGTGCCAATATTTTCCTTCTAATTTTCTGTCTTACTTTTTTGTATCTTAACTTTAATCCATTTGAAATTTGTTTTGGGTCAAAGAGTAAAGTAGCCATATGACTTCTTCCCAAAAAAGACTTAACAAATGTCTAGGTTCCATTTATCGGGCAATCATTTCTTTTCTTACACTTTTATGATACCATTAGCTATGAGTTAAAATGTGTCCCCTAGAAAAATATGTTGAAGTTCTAGCTAACAGCACTTCAGTACCTCATTTGAAAATAGGGTCATTGCAGATGTAATCAGTTAAGATGAGGTGATACTGGAGTAGCATTGGACCTCAGTCCATGTGCCTAGTGTAATATTAAAAAGAAATATTACACAGAGAGAATGCCAGCTAAGTGAAGAGACATATAGGGAGATATAGACATGTGAAGACAGAGGCAGATATTGGAGTTACCACAAGACATCAGAAGCTAGAAGAAGCAAGGAAATGGTCTTCCCTAGAAACTTCAGAGTGAACATAGACCTGCCAACATCTTGATTTTAGACTTCTAGACCCCAGAACAATAAAAGAATAAATTTATGTCATTTGAAGCCATCGCCCTAGGAAGCAAATACACTATCTTTATCAAAGATTCAATTATCTTGTAGAATAGGGTCTGTTTCTTGATTTTACTAATTTATGTCTATTTTTATACCAGTAGGACACTATTTTATCAAATCTTTTATTTATTTTGATATCTAGTACTTTTCCTTCAATACTTGTGTTTTCTGAATTTTTCATAAGCAGTCTCACAAATTATTCTTTACAAAAAGCTTTATTTTTAGAATAGATGTGTTCAGTCCTGTTTCCCCAAATCACAACCTAGTAATTTCTATATATACCATGATTAATTATTTAATGAAAATAAAAATTCACAACATGGGCTGGGGATGTATCTCAGTGGTAGTGCACTTACCAAGAGTACACCAGATTCAGGATTCAATCAATCCCTAGAACCATAAAATTTTTTTAAAAATTGCAATATGAACATTAAATAACAAAAGTCATTTAAAACATGATTCAAGCCGGGCGCGGTGGCACACGCCTGTAATCCCAGCACTTTGGGAGGCTGAGGCAGGAGGATCGCGAGTTCAAAGCCAGCCTCAGCAATGGTGAGGCACTTAGCAACTCAGTGAGACCCTGTCTCTAAATAAAATACAAAAAAGGGCTGGGGATGTGACCCAGAGGACGAGTGCCCCTGAGTCAATCCCTGGTACCACAAAAAAAAAAAAAAAAAAAAAAAATGATTCAATGTTTTTAAAAAGCATACATTACAAAATGTACATTTATTCCAGAAACTGGACCAATATGCATTTTAAAACATTTATAGGTATAAAGCATAATTTAAATATATATACTGCCTATAGTTGAAGGAAACCATTTTAAAATAATAATTAAATTATTATTAATAGTTTCCATATTTTAAAATTTTAAAAATTCTTCTCCATCTTTATTGCAAGTTAACAATGACAGACATTCTATTTTGAGAATATTTTCATATTCTCCACCTACCCAGCCAATGCCCCATCTCCAGTCATAAACCCTTACCCGCTTTCCCCAAATCTTCCCCTTCCCTGTATACTTGGATCCCACCCATCCTAAAAGGTCCCCCTTGCTTACACCATGCTTAAAGCACCAAAGCCTCCTGGTAAGAAGCACTCTTCCTTTGCTAAAGTTGCTACTTTCTATCTATAGTTCATCTTGCATTTATTTATTGTGCAACCATGTTATCTTTTATTGTGTAGGGTTTGAACTGTGATTTATTAACTCATTTGTTTGAGCAATATCTTTTGTTACACTGTACCCTAAAACCTTTTTTAAAATTAGACTGTCTAATTCCACCTACTTCTAAATTTGAGCTTCCAAATGCACATGTTCCTCATGTAGAAGTGATAAGGACTGGCCTCACCTGAGACATTTCTGTAGACAGGAACACCCAGCACTTAAAATGCATCTTTATGTAGGTCAGGGTTGGTTCTTGTAGTTGTTTCTTTGCCTACTGGACCAGACATCCAACTACACTATGGCGATGTTTTCCATTGTGCTGCAAATTTAACTTTCTCTGTGTGGTCAAGTAAGCACTGGGCAAAGGGTCTGAAGGACAATTCACATTCTGGCTTTGTTCTAATCTTTCATTTCTATGGGTCCCAGCTTCTTCATCTTTGTAATGATGTTAGTGCCCCAGATTGTGGGACTTCAGGGTATTTTTGCTTTGTTTTTTATTTCATTTTATTTTTATTGCAGCAATAGTTGAGACTTTTTAGAAAATTCAAGTGGGAGAAAGGGCAATAGGTAAAAGGGAGCTGCTCTGTTGAAGTGGGAAGATGGGACCAGAGAGCTGCCTCTTGACTTTCCTACTCTCTCCACAGCCCTGGAATACCCCTGTGAGAACACTCGTGGAACCATTAAACTGGGCCAGGCATTCACATGCCACTTTGTGATTTTTGCCAGAATCAGCCTATACTAATGTGCTATTCATTCATTCATTCATCATTCATTCATCAAGGATTTATTGAAGATCTGTTCTGTTCTAGGGACTCAGCAAAACCAAAGCCCCTCTGTTGAAGGCATGATTACATTCTAGAGAGCCATATCCTCTTATAGTTAGGCATCTTGGCTCCCAGATCTGGGTTCATCTGGATTAAGACAGGTCTGCCCAGCCCTCCAACTGTGTGAATTTAAACAAATTATTCCACTTACCTTTACTTTGACTCAATTTTCTATAAAACAGAATTCAACTTATAGAGTTGTGCTGATTAAATGAGAACGACATATAGATCATTACAAAATTAGCACACAACATGTGATAGCAGTTGTTATTTTTCTGATCCACTTACTTTTTTAAAAATTTTTATTTATAGTAGTAGTATGTATTACAGTTCATACTACACATATAGAGCATCTTTTTACACAAAACAGTTTGTTTACAAAGTATATTTGTAGCATTCAAGTCTTCAATCATGCATTTAGAATAATGATATCATCTTATTCAACCACTTTTTCTTTTTTTTCCCCTTCCCCCCCTTGCTCCCTTCCTTCCCTTTAACCATTCTAGTGTTGCTTTAATCCTCCTGTGTACCCCGACCCAACAATACTGTGAACTGGCCTCCTTATATCAGAGGAAACATTCAGTATTTGGATTTTTGAGATTAACTAATTTCACTTAGCATTATATTCTCCAACTTCATCCATTTACCAGCAAATGTCATTATTTTATTCTCTTTTATTGCTGAGTAAAATTCCATTGTGTATATATATCACATTGTCTTTATCCACTCATCTACAGAGGGACATCTAGGTTGGTTCCACAACCTACCTATTGTGAATTGTGCTGCTATAAACATTGAAGTGGCTGTGTCACTGTAATATGCTGTTTTTAAGTCCTTTGGGAATAGACCCAGGAGTGGGATGGCTGGGTCATAGGGTGGCTCCATTCCCATTTTCCCAAGAAATCTCCATACTGCTTTCCATAACGGTTGTACTATTTTGCAGTCCCACCAGCAATGTATGAGTGTGCCTTTTCCCCCACATCCTCTCCAACATTTATTGTTGTTTGTGTTCTTGATAGCTGCCATTCTGACTGGAGTGAAATGAAATCCTAGAATAGTTTTTATTTGCATTTCTCTAATTGCCAGAGATGTTGAGCATTTTTTCATGTATTGTTGATTAATCGTGTATCTTCTTCTGAGAAGTGTCTTTTCAATTCCTTAGCCCATTTATCAATTGGATTATTTGTTTTTTTTGGTGAAGAAAAAGTAAGCTACAATTTCCAACGTGTCGGATTAGGCTCCAAGTTCCTTAACAAGAATCCGGTAGCACAAGAATTAATACCAAGAATTAATTAATGGGATAGATTTAAGCTGAAAAAGCTTCTTCTCAGCAAAAGAAACAATCAATGAGGTGAATAGAGAGCCAACTAACTGGGAACAAATATTTAATACATGCACATCGGATAAAGCACTAATTTCTATAATATATAAAGAACTCAAAAAACTTGACACTTATTTTTTAAACTAAGTAATTTCTTTGCCTCATTCTAAGCAAACAAGTTTAATATGCTAGCTATCATATGTCTAATACACTTGAAATGTATATGCAACAATTCCATCTGAAAATGTTCGCCACATCTAAAGTCATTTTGATATACCTACAATACATGTGACATTTTTGGAAAGCATCATTACTACCATTCCTGCTACTGTTACTAGTCTATGCCCCAGTGGAATAGAGCATAAGACCTCATTTTCCCTTGTGTACTATTATCACTCCCATCCATCTTTTAAAAACAGTCATCAGACGCTTAATTACTGCAGTGTTTCGTGTCAGGGAACAGCCTGTACCCATTTCTTACCACTCAGATCAAAGCCACAAAAGGCGTGGTAAAACCACACCCAGATCATGCAAGCTCATCAACAAAGACGACAGAACAATATGTGGGCAGGTGACAAAACATTTATCCCATAGACAGGTTGACTGTCCCTCATCTGAAATGTTTGAGACAAGAAGTATTTCAGATTTTGGATGCTGGGGGGTGAGGGGTATTTGAATATTTGCATACACATAATGAGATATCTTGGGATGGGACCCAAGTCTAAACATGAAATTCATTTATGTTTCATGTAGACCTTGTAAAGATAGCCTGAAGGTTATTTTGTGCAATGTTTTTAATGAGCCTGTGTTCTGACTGTGACCTATCATGTGAGGTTAGGTGTGGAATTTTCCATTTGTGGCATCATGTCAGTGTTCAAAAAGTTTTGGAGTTTTGGAGCATTTTGAATTTTTATTTTCACATTAAGATGTTCAATCTGTCCAGCTTAAGAAGGGCCTTTCAGGGACGGAGACAAGAATGAAAGCGTTGTGAAGCTGGCAATGGAGCCCCATGTTCAGACCCCCAAGATAGAGCCTGTGGACACTTGGAGCACTAGAATCCCAGGCTGGAGACTTTGCTAACCTCCTGTTTGCTACCATATATAAGCAGCCTTTTCTATATAAGTCAGACCATATATAAGTCAGACCTTTCTTAGCTGCCTTTCCAACCCTTACCCCATCCATGAATGCACACACAAACTTTTCATCACTGTGAATTACTGCCAATTATTAAAAGTGTCATAAGGCAATCACACAGAGGCAGAGAATCTCAGAAATAAACACAGAGGTTTTCTAGTGACTGGGCTTTGGCCAGCCCTCTGGGTGAGTCAAGAACTCTCTGGACACCCAGTTGCTGCTTCAGCACTAAGCAGAGGCCACCCCCTCATTCCCCATCCCACCCACCCTACAGTTTACAACCTAACTGGTGACATATTTGGGTAGAGTCAAAAAGGCTGTGTCCTAGTCTCAGCTCTGTCTCTTACCAGCCACTTGGGAGACATTTGGCTTTTTCCTCTTTTGTAAAGTGGGGAGTTTGTTTAATGGACTCTCTCAGGTCAAAATTCAACCAATCTGATTCTAACAACCTCTCTTTCTCCGTGGCAGGTGACAGTACTTCCAATATTTAAATGCAATATTTACATCCTTTCCTCTGCAAATGTTCCCCTTCCCTCCCATGTGTCCCTGTTGCTCCAGGTTTCCAGATCCCTCTCTGCTCTCTCTGGTCATTCTCCTTTGGAAGGGGGCCAGTTCATCAGCTCGGTTCAGATAAGGGGCACAACAGAGCCTGCCTGGGACTTTTTCCAGAGCACCTGCTCATTGCCAGAACCAAGATGGTCTGATTCATTAGAGCATCTGGTCACCTCCCTTATCCCCCCAGCCCTGTGGCATGACCACTGGCTTTGCAGATCGAGTAAGTTAGATTTAAAACGGGGACTATTAGGAAAAGACAAAAAAGGTGCCCACTAATGCATAACCTCATAGTTTCCAAGACATTAACTTAAGAAAAGAGAAACATTAAGAAAACTCTTTGAATAAGTACTGTGAAGCACCCCAGATCCTCAAAGAGCGACTGTGCCCGAAAGGTTTGAGGGGGAGAAAGCCATTCTTCTGCAGTGAACAGGCACCCACTGGGCTAGACGCAGTTGAGGAGATATTGCTGCCACCGTGTGGTGGCCCTTGTTACCTCTCTGTCCAGAAGGACTTCAGGACAAAAGACAGAAAAATATGTTTGGCTGGTTTTCATATCAAGAGACCTGAGATAGAGAAAATTAATGGAGACAACACCCCCCCCCCAGATTCTTTTTCCTCTCTTCATTCTTCTCATCTCTCAAACTACTTGTTCAAAGCCTCTTTAATATCAGAAGTCAGTACTTTGGACAAGCTCTGCAGCCTGGAGTCCATCCCCAGGTTGGTTAAACAACACCAATGTAGAGAAACTACTTTTGTCTAAGATCTGCTAAATGCTTCAAGGATGACCCTGAAGTCTGACCTCCATCCCTGTAGTGAAAATGAGCTGCTCCCGCACCCTTTTTGACAGCATTATGATGACCTTGCAATGGCTGTCATTTATGGTCTCCACCAAGAACACTACCAAGAGATGTCCAGGATGGACAGTAGTTTTGGGATGCACGGCCACAGCTTCCTATTCTTAGTCCCTCCAGATTGCAAGTTGTATGTGCCTACGTCCACATAGGTCAATGATACTAGCTTGTCTCCTCACAAATGTGTCTCTTATCCTTCTGAATGTCCTACTACAGGGTCATAGGGATTAGAAAACCAATGCACAGGAGCAGGGTGACTATGTATATCTGTCTTGTGATCTTTCTGGGGATGATCTTAGGAATGTGACCAGCCTTAGAATAATCTATTTTCCCATCACTAATTCACAAGTCTAACTAACCAAAAAGGAAAAAAAGGGGAGGTGGATTAATCTCAAGCAGAGGGTAGAATCACCTGCCCATCATAAACCCACTTATGAGGAAAAGTATTTGTATGCTAAGCAATTACCAGGTAGAACTGGAGATGCTTAACTACTACATGCAAAGTGCTAGCCTGTGACACAGGGGTTGGGGGCAGGCCCTGTGAGTACCACCACATTGCACTGGGTCCCTCAGTGTAGGGGCCACTAAAAAGATACGGTATAGCCGGGCGCGGTGGCGCACGCCTGTAATCCCAGCACTTTGGGAGGCTGAGGCAGGAGGATCGCGAGTTCAGAGCCAGCCTCAGCAATGGCGAGGCACTTAGTAACTCAGTGAGACCCTGTCTCTAAATAAAATACAAAAAAAAGGGCTGGGGATGTGGCCCAGTGGTCGAGTGCCCCTGAGTCCAATCCCCGGTACCAAAAAAAAAAAAAAAAAAAAAAGATACGGTATATAAAATACCTAGAATAAGGCCTGGAAATATCCACAACAATGAATGTGGTTATCTTCAAGAGGTGGGGGAAATAGGAACAGAGAGGGACGATCAGTGGGAACGGTAACCTGTAATGTCTTTTTTTTTTTTTCCAAAGGGGATATATTCATTATCACTTGTATAATTTTAAAAATAGATTAATTACAAAATGCAGAAGAAGAAGCATGGGTTTAAGTTGCACACCTCAGTCTAAGTGCGAGTTCCATCTGTATCTAACTAGTGTCTAGCCTCCAGAAGATCACTAAAACTCTTTTTTTTTAATATTTATTTATTTTACTTTAGTTGTACACAATGCAATGCATTTATGTTTATGTGGTGCTGAGGATCGAACCCGGGCCACGCACGTGCGAAGCGAGCGCTCTGCCGCTGAGCCACAACCCCAGCCCCCACTAAAACTCTTGAACCTCCGTTTCCTCATCTGTAAAATGGAGACGTTAATATCTAGCTCACAGGACTGTTGTGCTGATTGAGTCCATAATAGAAAGCACCTGAAACATAGTTGGTTCTCAATAAATGCTTAAGAAAGAAGAGATTATTGTCCAAACCAGAGATGATGCAGGCTTTTAAAAATGGAGGCAAAGATGTAAAAGAAAGATAGGAGAGACATTTAGAGACAATGATGGAAAATAAAACACGTTGCCAACAAAACCAAGGCTTAGGGTCCAAAGCCTCCTCTATGTACCCGCCTTGCTCTCCCTGGTCTGCCTTTTGTATTTCTTTTTTCTCTGAAGCCTCCAACATGTTGCTTTTGTTTGAGGCTATGAACTGAAAAGAGAGAAAAAGAATGAAACAGAATGTATTCAAGATAAAATAAAGTCCACAGTGAAACTTTTACATATTTGCATGTCACACTGGCTATTCTGTAAAGGAATTTGCAATGCCCCTACTTTCTATAAATGAATAGGTACCACATCTGGAGAGTACCCTTATAATAATATATACTAATATATATCTTTATAATAGCCTATTTTTGTCTCTTCCTCTAAGCCAATCTCAATAGAGAATCCACCCCAAGAAGACAAAAATTGACTCTTGGAGGACGGAAAATCTTAGAGTTTCCATGTGTAAGGCACAGATCTACACATGGTACATACACAGATATACAGTGTCTCCAGGGCATTAAATGTTCAGAAAGAGCACTAGGAAAAAATCTAAAAGGACTCTTTTGGAGGTGATAATGACAAAAAGAATGTTGGGAAACCCTGCTCTTATACTAAGTGCCTTTGGAGGAAGGGCTCTGAATTCACATTCATTGGGGACTCATCCATGCCAAGCACAGAGCCCGTGCTCTTAAGGGTTAACAGCAATATACTGAAGGCATATTGGGAGGGAGGGAGAGAAATATTTCAAGCATCCATTTTCACTACAAGCAAGGGAAATCATTCAACGGGCTTAAAGAATGAACGACATGGGCTGGCTTCATTGGCATTCAACAGTAGGGAGTGGGGTGCTGCAGCTATCTCGCCCTGAGAAAGTAATTTCAAGAGAGAGGGCATCTTCTGGAAGGTCCCCCAAGGTTCCTACAACGTTCTTTTCTCATCCCATGTGTCTGTCCAGTGTCACGTGCCTTTTCCAAAGCCATTCAAGAGCTAGACAGTGGAATAACCCTGAGATCCGAGGGCCCAGCCCTGGATGGGAAGGAATCAGCTTCCCCTAAGGCACAGACACAGCACAGGGGCAAGGGAGTAGCAGGAACCCAAACAAAGTGGTGGCCAGGCAGACCATGGAGTCCACTTAATTCCTAGCCCAGATGAGCAGTTTCATTAGGAGAAATAGATTTCTGCATTGCTCCCTCCACATTTCACTAGGTTTTAGAGAGCCAACAATTGTTAAATTAGTTATTTTGATCACATTTATTTTGACAAGCTATTAATTTAGACACGTGAACTATGGCTGTATCTTTCCATGCTGTACACACATTTTATGGTACGTTGTGGTCTTATCTAAGTAATGTGAGCGATGGATAATGTTGTGGCTTAGGAAACAATACCTCAAAGTGTGGCATTTTGACATGCTGAATGCTTCAAACTAAAATAACAGCCTCAGAACCCAGATCTCTCTGGCCTTCCCCAGGGTACCACCCCCCCCCACACACACACACACATACATCTCTTGCCCCTTTCTCCTCCAAAGTACAGGGAGGAGCTTCCTCTAAAGTGCCCCTTTCTACCTAAAGCCTGGGTCCTCCAGAAACTTAATATTAAGAAATTATGCCGCACCCAGAGCACAGGTGAGCTTAATAATCCCAGGCCCTTCCTTCTCTTGATAATTGTTTACTCATCCTCTCAAATCGCCTGCATCCTCCACTTCCCTCTCCCCCATCAAGGGGGCACTTAGCCTTCCAGATCTCAATGAGCTGGATGCTCACTCTCCCGTGAGGCCCTGTGCACATAATATGCTTGTATGCCTTTTCTCCTGTTCATCTATGGTCTGTCTGTTTCAGCAGACTCAATTCCCAAACCTTTGGTAGGGAGCAGGGAAGGGGCATTCCCTTCACCCTTATGATAGATAGATAGATAGATAGATAGATAGATAGATAGATAGATAGATAGACAGGGAGAGAGACAGGGAGATGTTATGCTGTGGTTTAGGAAATTTCCAAGGGAGGGAATATGTTATCAGGAAAGGAACATGGATCTGAGAACCTCGGCAACAGGGCTGTCACCTTAACTCGTCCGGGTGAAGCATGTGACATTAGGAAGTACTTTCTTCTCTTTGCACTTTGATATTCTCACTTGTGAGATAAAGATTTTCAAAGTCGCTGACTTCCTTACATCCCATACCTTGGAACATATTTCTACTGTATTATAGTTTATTTAGGTTTGTGTGGGTTTTGCTTATATTGTTGGTTTTACTAAATATTAGGGTCCTATTTGTAATTTTTCTTGAAAATCTGAGCAAATTTAAGGTCTCAGTTGTAATATTTTGATAGGAAAATATAATCCATTTAAAGACAAACCATGTCCTGTCACAGTTTCCAAAAGGGAATATTTGTACCAACAACAGCAGCCTGTTGCGTTCAGTTTTAAGTGATCACACTCAATCTTTTGGATGGATGGGTGGGTGGTGGGCAAACAGGAAGAAAACTGAATGAACAAATAAACGTTCCTGCTATCTAAGAATTAACAGGTAACACTAAGGAAATTAAATGGCAGGTATATGTCTTTCCACAATTAAGAGCCGTCTGACATTGAGCCGATTCTAATAATAAGCCCTGTTTCTGCCGCCCAAATCCACAGAAGCAACACACTATTTGCCAACTTCCCAAGGGGCTTGCTGGCATTTTCATTAGACTCTGGTTTCTTTCTATTAACACATCTAAACAATATGTTGCCCTTGCTAAGGGAGGCCAGAGACAGCATTTAAATCTGTAACATCAAGGAATATCCGATAGTAGATACATTTTCCTGGTCCCTTGTCCCTTAAGGATCATGAAACTTGTAGGGCACTCCTAACAAGTCTGAGTTCATTGTCTTTCTTTTTATACAAGTTCCATAGAAAAAATAAACACACACACACACACACACACACACACACATGGAGCCATTTACAAAGTGCATACAATTTTGAAATTTTTAAGAGCAGCAATGAATTATAGATGTTTCAGAGAGGACACTTTCATCTAGAAGGGCTTTTTTAAAAACAGCTCTCTATTTTGGCCTAATAAATTAACATGATCAAATAGCTAGTTTTTAACTTATTTAATTATTCCCAACTAATTCTGAAAACCCAACTGACAAAAACTGCTTCTACCATCCCAAGCTCAGAAACTCCAGGCCACATGCTTCCTCACAGCCACATTTAGTTGAAGACCTCCGCTGTCAACGCCACTTTGTGATTGTTGCTTAGAGGCCACTTCCTGCAGCTGCCATCTGGCTGATTAGAAGGGGGAAAGGCCTATGGTGACAAGCCCTCGGGGCATTTCTCCAACCCTTTAGGGAACAGAAGGAAATACTTGGGACTCTAATTAGAGACCCAGGAACCACTAATAAATCGCTCACGCAGCCTTAAGGGTTGTGGGTCTGGAAGTTGATCCCTTAGCATGCCATATTCCACATGCCCCTCCTTTCATTTGAGCAGTCTCTCTGTCCTATTCTGTTCTTTCTTTTTTAAAAGTACAAAGCTGAGCATCCAACCCCTGGCTCCACAATTAAGAATTTCCACTCTGGGGGCTGGGACTGGGGCTCAGTGGTAAAGCGCTTGCCTCGCATGTGTGAGGCACTGGGTTGTATCCTCAGCACCACATAAAAATAAATAAAGTTACTTTGTGTTCATCTACAACTAAATAAATATTAAAAAAAAAAATTTCCACTCTGTATCCTCCTAGGAGTCTATCCAATCATTTATTTGTGTCTGTTAGGCACCAGGTATGGAGCTAAACGCTGGAACTTCAAAGACAAAGGCAAAATAAAATCCTGCCATGAAAAGATCTAAAACATAGTTGATTCAATACCTTTCTCTGCACCATATGTGTCTCTTTCTTTTTCTAACTTCCCATTTGGAGCTTAGTATAGCCAGTGGTTACAAACATAGGTTCTAGGCCCCCAGACTGTATCTGAATCCCAGCTTTTACCTCCCATCTCTGCAACTCCATATTACTTTTCCTCACTCACATGTTGAGAAACTTGCTCATGGTCACACAGCTTTTAAGACACGGAACCAGGAAAGGGTAGAGCCAAGGATTCCATCAATCCATCTGGCTTACGATTTCATGCACTAAACTACTATGCTGTACTGCTCTTCCAAACTATACATGTATTTTTCACTTAAAAATATAATACAGGGCTGGGATTTTTAGCTCAGTGGTAAAGCACATGCCTAGCATGTACAATGCCCCCACATATAAAGTTCTTTCCAGGTTCTTAATATACATCCATATAACTATTTTAATAATTTAATAATCCTAGTAACATTCCATCTAGATATGGATTTATACATACATGTAGATAAACATGCATATAGATAAATATGAATTATATATTATAGTACTAATATTCATTTTTAAAGATGTACTTACATATTTTTTTTTTTAATTTTTTTATTTTTATAATTTTTAATATGTACAACTCATAGTGCATATATTTAGTATCTTTTTACATACAACTGTTTGTATACAAAGTATATTCGTACAATTTAGGTCTTCAATCACGCATTAAGGAAAATGATATCCGTCTCATTCAACCACCTTTTTTTCCCCCCCGCCCTCCCCTCTTGCTCCCTCCCTTACCCTCCCTTCCCTTGACCATTCTAGTGTTCCTCTAATCCTCCTATGTACCCCATCCAACAATACTTTGAAATAGCCTCCTTATATAAGAGAGAACATTTGGTACTTGGATTTTTTGAGACTGACTAACTTCACTTAGCATTATGTCTTCCAACTTCATCCATTTACCTGCAAATGCCATTAATTTATTTTCTTTTATTGCTGAGTAAAATTCCATTGTGCGTATATACCACATTTTCTTAATCCACTCATTTACTGAGGGACATCTAGGTTGATTCCACAACCTAGCTATTGTGAATTGTGCAGCTACAAACATTGAGATAGCTGTGTCACTGTAATATGCTGTTTTTAAGTCCTTTGGGAATAGACCCAAGAGTGGGATGGCTGGGTCATAGGATGGTTCCATTCCCAGTTTTCCAAGAAATCTCCATACTGCTTTCCATAACGGTTTGCACCATTTTGCAGTCCCACCAGCAATGTATGAGTGTGCCTTTTTCTCCACATCCTCTCCAACATTTATTGTTGCTTGTGTTCTTGATGGCTGCCATTCTGACTGGAGTGAAGTGAAATCTTAGAGTAGTTTTGATTTGCATTTCTCTAATTGCCAGCGATGTTGAACATTTTTTCATGTATTTGTTGATTAATCGTGTATCTTCTTCTGAGAGGTGTCTTCTCAATTCCTTAGCCCATTTATTGATTGGGTTATTTGTTTTTTTAGTGTAAAGTTTTTTGAGTTCTTTATATATTCTAGAGATTAGTGCTCTATCTGATGTGCATGTATTAAATATTTGTTCCCAATTAGTTGGCTCTCTATTCACCTCACTGATTGTTTCTTTTGCTGAAAAGAAGCTTTTTAGTTTAAATCTATCCCATTCATTAATTCTTGGTAGTAATTCTTGCGCTACAGGGTTCTTATTAAGGAACTTGGGGCCTAATCCAACATATTGGAAATTGGAGCTTACTTTTTCTTCTATTAGGTGTATTGTCTCTGGTCTAATTCCTAGGTCTTTGATCCACTTTGAATTGAGTTTTGTGCATGGTGAGAGATAAAGGTTTAATTTCATTTTGTTGCATATGGATTTCCAGTTTTCCCAGCACCATTTGTTGAAGAGGCTATCCTTTCTCCACTGTACATTTTTGGCACCTTTGTCTAATATAAGATAGCTGTAATTAAATGTATTAGTCTCTGTATCCTCAGTTCTGTACCATTGGTCCACCAGTCTGTTTTGGTGCCAATACCATGCTGTTTTTGTTACTATTGCTCTATAGTATAATTTAAAGTCTGGTATGGTGATGCCCCCTGCTTCACTTTTCTTGCTCAGGATTGCTTTGGCTATTCTGGGTCTCTTATTTTTCCAGATGAATTTCATGACTGCTATTTCTATTTCTTTGAAGAATGACATGGGGATTTTGATAGGAATTGCATTAAATCTGTATAATGCTTTTGGTAGTATGGACATTTTGACAATATTAATTCTACCTATCCAAGAGCAAGGTAGGTCTTTCCATCTTCTGAGTTCATCTATAATTTCTTTCTTTAGTGTTCTATAATTTTCGTTATACAGGTCTTTCACCTCTTTCGTTAGGTTGATTCCCAGGTATTTTATTTTATTTTTTTATGCTATTGCAAATGGGGTATTTTTCATCATTTCCCTTTCAGAGTCTTTGTCGCTGATGTACACAAATGCCTTTGACTTATGTGTATTGATTTTGTATCCTGCAACTTTGCCAAATTCGTTTACTAGTTGTAAAAGTTTTCTGGTAGAGTTTTTTGGGTCTTCTAGGTAGATTATCATGTCATCAGCAAATAGTGCTAATTTGAGCTCTTCTTTTCCTATCTTGATCCCTTTAATTTCTTTCGTCTGTCTAATTGCTCTGGCCAGAGTTTCCAGTACTATGTTAAATAGCAGTGGTGAAAGGGGACATCCCTGTCTTGTTCCAGTTTTTAGAGGGAATGCTTTCAATTTTTCTCCATTTAAGATAATGTTAGCTCGGGGCCTTGCATAAATAGCTTTTATTATGTTAAGATATGTTCCTGATATTCCTAGTTTTTCTAGTGTTTTGAACATAAAGGGGTGTTGTATTTTGTCAAATGCTTTTTCTGCGTCAATTGAGATGATCATATGATTTTTGTCTTTAAGTCTATTGATGTGATGTATTATGTTTATTTGATTTCCGAATATTGAACCAGCCTTGCATCCCTGGGATAAACCCCACTTGATCGTGGTGCACTATCTTTTTGATATGTTTTTGTATCCGATTTGCCAGGATTTTGTTGAGGATTTTTGCATCTATGTTCATTAAAGATATGGGCCTGAAGTTTTCTTTTTTGGATGTGTCTTTGCCTGGCTTTGGAATTAATGTAATATTGGCCTCATAGAAAGAGTCTGGAAGAGCTCCCTCTTTTTCTATTTCTTGAAATAGTTTGAAGAGCATTGGTATTAGTTCTTCTTTGAAAGTCTTATAGAACTCGGCTGTAAACCCATCAGGTCCTGGACTTTTCCTTGTTGGTAGCTTTTTGATGACATCTTCTATTTCTTCGCTTGTAATTGATCTATTTAAATTATGTATAGCCTCCACATCCAGTTTAGGCAAATCATATGACTCTAGAAATCTGTCAATGCATTCAGTATTTTCTATTTTATTAGAGTACAAGTTTTCAAAGTAATTTCTAATAATATTCTGTATATCTGAGGTGTTTGTTGTGATATTCCCTTTTTCATCACGAATGTTAGTAATTTGAGTTTTTTCTCTTCTTCTTTTTCGTTAGCATTGCTAAGGGTCTGTCAATTTTGTTTATTTTTTCAAAGAACCAACTTTTAGTTTTGTCAATTCTTTGAATGGTTTCCTTAGTCTCAATTTCATTAATTTCTGCTCTGATTTTAATTATTTCCTGTCTTCTACTGCTCTTGGAGTTGGTCTGTTCTTCTTTTTCTAATGCTTTGAGGTGTGATGTTAAGTCATTTATTTGTTGGTTTTTTTTCCTCTTAAGGAATGAACTCAGTGCAATGAATTTTCCTCTTACTACTGCCTTCATAGTGTCCCAGAGATTTCTATATGATGTATCTGTGTTCTCATTTACCTCTAGGAATTTTTTGATCTCCTCTTTGATGTCTTCTTCAACCCCTTGTTCATTCAGTAGCATGTTGTTTAGCTTCCAGTTGATGGAGTAGTTTTTCTTATTCCTTGTTTTGTCGTTGATTTCCAATTTCATCCCTTTATGGTCCGATAGCATGCAGGGTAGTATCTCTATTTTTTTTATATTTGATGAGAGTTGCCTTGTGACATAATATATGGTCTATTTTGGAGAAGGAGCCATGTGCTGCTGAGAAAAATGTGTATTCGTTTACTGAGGGATGAAATATTCTATATATGTCCGTTAGGTCTAAATTGTTAATTGTTTTGAGGAGGCTTAAAGTTTCTTTGTTTAGCTTTTGTTTGGATGATCTATCCATTGGTGAGAGAGGTGTGTTGAAGTCCCCTAGAATAACTGTGTTGTGGTCTATTTTACTCTTGAACTTAAGAAGCGTTTGTTTGATGAATGTAGGTGCTCCATTATTTGGGGCATACAGATTTATGATTGTTATATCCTGTTGATGGATGGTTCCCTTAAGTAATAAGAAATATCCATCTTTGTCCCTCTTGATTAATTTTGGTTTGAAGTCTACCTTATTTGATATGAGAATGGAAACCCCTGCTTGCTTCCGCCGGCCATGTGAGTGATAAGACTTTTCCCAGCCTTTCACTTTCAGTCTGTTGATGTCTTTTTCTATGAGGTGTGTTTCTTGGAGACAGCAAATTGTTGGGTCATTTCTTTTAATCCATTCTGATAATCTGTGTCTTTTGATTGGCGAGTTTAGGCCATTAACATTCATGGTTATTATTGAGATGTGATTTTTATTCCCATCCATTATTATTTGACTTATGGTCTTTAGCTTGATTTGGTTTCTCTTCTGGTTGGTATTTCCTTTAGTTTAATATCTCCCTTTGTTGATTTTCGTTATCATCTTTCTCTTCTTCTTCATGAAAAATGTTGCCCAGGATGCTCAGAAGTGCTGGCTTTCGAGTTGTGAAATCTTTTAACTTTTGCTTGTCGTGGAAGGTTTTTATTTTCATCTTCGAATCTAAAGCTCAATTTTGCTGGATATAAGATTCTTGGTTGACATCCCTTTTCTTTCAGAGCTTGAAATATGCTATTCCAGGATCTTCTTGCTTTTAAGGTCTGGGTTGAAAAATCTGAACATAATCTGATTGGTTTCCCCCTATATGTAATTTGCTTCCTTTCTCTTGTGGCTTTTAGTATTCTCTCCTTGCTCAGTGTATTAGGCATTTTCATTATAATGTGTCTAGGTGTGGATCTGTTGAGATTTTGTTTGTTTGGTGTTCGGTATGCCTCCTTGAACTTGGTTTTCCATTTCATTCCTCAAGCTTGGAAAATTTTCTGTAATTATTTCATTAAATAGATTACTCATTCCTTTGGCTTGAAACTCTGCCCTTCCTCTACGCCAATCACTCTTAAGTTTGGTCTTTTTATGCTGTCCCATAATTCCTGGATGTTATGTTCATGATTACTAACAAGTTTTGCTGTATGGTTTAAATTCTTCTCTAAGACATATATTTTGTCTTCATTGTCTGAGGTTCTATCTTCCAGGTGGTCTATTCTGTTGGAGATGTTTTCAATTGAGCTTTTATTTTGGTTTATTGCTTCTTTCATTTCTGGAATTTCTGTTTGGATTCTCTTTAGAGCCTCTATTTCCCTATTGAAGTAATCTTTTACTTCCTGTATTTGTTTTTGGAGTTCTTTGTCAAAATGATCTTTTGCCTCCTGTACCTGCTCCCTCATCTCATTTTTGAGTTCATTCTTAAGTTCCATAAACATTTGGCATATGTAATTTCTAAATTCCATCTCTGGCATTTGACCAACAGTGCTTGCCATGACATCTGCCGATGAGGTATCTTGATTTGTTTGTGTCATTTTCTTTCCTTGTTTTTTCATGTTGCTTGTGTGTCTATTCTTCCTGCACTGTGGGACCTTGACTGTTTCGATTTTATCTTAAAGCCTTATGTTGTTCCTGTAGTACAATGCTATCAGATCACCTTATAATTCCTTTATACTTTTAAAACCTAACACTTTCTATTCAGAAAATCCAAGTTTGGTCACAATGTACAGATTTTGTTATCCCAGATATTATTTCCAATTTACTCTGTACATTTCTGATAGGGTTTTATAGCTTCAAGTATTGGATACAGAGGTGTTATGTTTAGGAAGAAGGAAGTGTCTTGAATTGTTCTTTCTTGGAAAGTATGAAAAGAGATATCTATTGAAATGGTTTAGTGGAAGTGGTTTAGTATCAGTAGACGATGGAAGAAAGAGAATGGGGTTGACAATTAGGTAAAAAGATCAATTTATATATATAGTAAGTTGGAAAAGAAAAAAATGATAAAGAGTAGGAATTGGTGTAAGAGAGAGGAGAGAGAGAATCAAGGAAATAGAGAGTAAACTATATATAACACCACTTTGCTACCCAGTTCAATTGCGCCGGTTCTAGAAATCCCAAGTTTTGCGTATAACTTGTTTTGGGCTCTGTTTAGTATGCACTGGCAGGATGTAAACATGAAAGATGAAGGAGGAAGAAAAGATACAAGGGTGAGAAGGAGTAAAAGAATGAAAGAAAAAAGGGAGCGGAAGCAGATAAACACACTAACAATCAATGCGGAAGGAAAAAAAAAAAAAAGCAGAACAAAACAAAGCCAAAAAAAGAAAAAGAAAAATAAACAAACAAACATACAAACAAACAAACAAAAAAAAAACCCTCCCTGCAATCCAAAAAATCAAGCAGACCAATAAAAAGAAAGGGGAAAAAAAAAAAAAAAAGTCAAACCCCAAGTCTCAGACAAAACGGGCCCTGGGAAGCCCCCCTCTTTTTTTCCTTTCCAGTTCAAACCAATTGCTATTGGATCACAGTCTGTGATCCTGTCAGTGAAATCAAGGCTGCATCCTAGGCCAGCGGCTGCACGGTTCAGTGAAGGAGTGGCCCAGGGGGACTGTGTGTGTCAGCAGATGAATGGCGCCGGGAAGGGGGATCTTCCAGAAGGCACCCCCTCCCCAAGCCCACCCACAGTTGCAGCCCCTGTGGCCGCTGTGCCAGCCTCAGAAACGCCTTCCCCTGCTGACCAACCAAGTCTCACCCAATTGTGCGTTGTCTTCAGAGAGCTGGAGAGTCCCTGGGTGGATGCAGCAGTTGCTCTCCGTCTCCTCCCCTTTGTCAGGACCAGCCCCTGCAGCTTTCAAAGATGGCGGTGCTCTCCTTCCAGTCAACAGCTGCTCCGCAGACTCCCAGACTCCCGTATCCTTGCCGATGGCACCGGGAAGCCACACCTGTGACTGTAGTGCAGACAGCGCTGCTTCAGACTGTAGCCCGCTCCACTCCGCCCCTGTTTGCTGATCGCAGATCTCTGCGCCGCTCTGTCTGGGGCCCCCAGTACCGAGGGTCGCGTCAGGCGGAGTGTGGATTCGAACTGGTGTGTGGACCCGCGGTCTCCCGTGGCTCCGCAGCACCAATCCCGCCGGCTGTTATCGCTGGTTTTTATCGCCGGTTTCACGCTGGTGTGCAGTGAGTTTGGCTGGGGTTGCAGCAGTAGCGCAGTCTCCTCACACTGACCTTGTTTCGCACGGCCTGTGCACCGCCCAGGCGGTTTTGCAGGAGCCTCGCGGCTCCAGCCGCTGCAGACAGTTTGTCTCTTTCTCTCTCTGGTAGTGGTAATCAAACCATCCAGGATATCGGTATTTTCAGTCCATATATATATAATGAAAGGCAATTTATCTGTTTTGTTGGATTCTTTCCACGGAGCTGTCCTGAAGTGCGGCTTCCTCTAATCCGCCATCTTGGATCTCTCTCTGTACTTACATATTTAACCAACCTCATATCATGGAACATTTGGGCTTTTATCAGTTTTCACTATCATAAACAATAATAGCCCATCAATCATCCTTATGAACATGGTATGTCTGTGTCCATTTATTTTCTCAGGACAAACACCTTGAAATACAACAACAGACCAAGCACTTCACTCTGTAACTTTTTTTTTGGGGGGGGAGGGGTGGCGGTGGGTACCAGGGATTGATCTCAGGGCCACTGGGCCACTGAGCCACATCCCCAGCCCTAGTTTATATTTTTATTTAGAGACAGGGTCTCACTGAGTTGCTTAGTGCCTCGTGGTTGCTGAGGCTGGCTTTGAACTCGCCATCCTTCTACCTCAGCCTCCCAAGCCACTGGGATTACAGGTGTGCACCACTGTGCCTGGCACTCAGTAATATTTTTAATGCCCTATGCCAAGGTACGCTCCAGGAGGCCTCCAGTCAGCAGGGGCTGAATCTGTTTCCCCCACACCCTTTGCCAATACTGATCCAACTTTAACAGTCTGAGAAGTGAAAACATCAAATGTCTATTTCTATTGATTAAAAGTTGAACATTTCTTTACCAATTAACTACCATTTATAACTCTTTGGAGAATGGCTTTCCCTGTACTTTTTTTGTTTTCCTTTCTAGTGGAGTTTTAAATTTTTTCTTATTGACTATGTTTTCTTTATGTGTTAATATTAACCTTTTGTCTGATATAATGTTGTCATATTTTCTTTGATCTTTAATGGAAGTTTGCGCCACAAATTACATATTTGCCTGTCCATGTAGACAGTCTTTTCAACTTTGAGAGTATAAATATATTCACTTAAAATTTTTTCTAATCTTTTCAGGAAGTCATTTATTTATTTATTTATTTATTTATTTTTGGTACCAGGGATTGAACTCAGGGGCACTCGACCACTGGGCCACATCCCCAGCCCTTTTTTTGTATTTTATTAGAGACAGGGTCTCACTGAGTTGCTAAGTGCCTCACAATTGCTGAGGCTGGTTTTGAACTCGCGATCCTCCTGCCTCAGCCTCCCAAGTGCTGGGATTACAGGCATGCACCACCGCGCCCGGCTCAGGAAGTCATTTTTTAAAAGTTAATATTTTCATGCAACCACCACATGTATGGCTCAGACATGGCTGATATCAAGGAAGGAAGAGAGGCATTGTAAGCAAACCAGATAAAATATTACCAAGTTTAAGTATTTTGACTTTTTAAATCATAACTTTATAATAATTGATGATAATTTTAAATACAGAAGAAAGCAAAATACCAGACTGATGGAGAAATGGTCCACAGAAGAGGCTTCTGGGGATCACAGTAATCGGTGACATGCCAGGGTCACAGGATTAAAATTGATGGAACGGGACTTGAACCACCACCACCTGGTTTCACTCTGAGCTTTACATCATTCAACCTCCCTGGCAAATGAAGTTCTCCTCTTCCATCCCCATGCCCCCACGCTCCGCGTCCTCAGGTTACCGTTTCTGTCTCAAGCACCTGGACAGTCTCCTCATTGTCCCTTCCTCGGGCCAGAGGAACTGGACTTCCCTGCACGTGTGTTTGTCAGCCTCCGGGAAGGCTAAACGAGGGACCCTGGTGTAGATGAAGTTGTTTTGCCTTGGGATGACGTTATTACCCTGCATCAAGCCAGCAACCTAATTTGTGGGGGAAAATGAAAATTTGGAACCCCTTGTTCAGAAACCAGGAAAGGAGACACACACACACACACACACACACACACACACACACACACACACACACGGTTTTTCTCTTGCTCCTTTCTAGTTGGCTTTTTTTTTTTTGGGGGGGGGGGGAGAGGGTTTGTTTGTTTCTCTTCTATTTGATGCTACTCCCACCGGCACCATGATACTTGCGCGTGAGTACAGACCCTGCAAAGAGCGGGCGACCAGCTGGGGGCCCAGGCACCCGCAGCAGAGCAGGACAGGCTGCGGGGCTTGGGGGGTGAGGGTGCCGGGGAGTGATCTCAGATGCGGACAGGCAGGAAGCTGGCGGGAGGCTCCAAGCTTCCAGCCCCTGCTCCTCTGTGCCATTCGGACTTCACTTAAAAAGACACAAATTCAAAGATAAATCAGAATTGCAAGAGAGTGATCACAGAAATTGGAAGTGAAGCCCTGCGTGCCTGCCCTAGTTGCAGGCCCAGGCATCTAAATGGGTCCTGGTTCCTCCCTCTCCCCCAACCACCTCCTCCCAGTGCTCGGGTCTGCACACACAATGCCATAATTAACTCTTCTCGTCCTCATCCTCCGCTCCTCACCACCCAGCCTACTGCCCGCAACCACTGAGCTGGTTGAGATAAGCACAAAAAGCCCCACGGAAAGCAAACCAAAACGCCCTTCCGTGTGAGGTTGGCTGGGGCCCCAGAGTACAAGTATTCCACCAAATTACGGGGAGAAAGTCTCTAGGACTGCTTTTGGTACTATTCCTAGAACCAATTAGCCCAAACCTTGCATTTAGTTGCAACTTGAAGATGCAAAAACAAATAACTATGGTACTGTATTTTAACAGCTTAAACAGCTCCGTTTGTTTAGCTAAAGCAGATGAATAGCTTCCCAGAAATACCCAGAAGAGCGCTTGGGGTCTGATGAATGCATAACAATGACAGCTGCGAAGTCACAAAGGAAGTACCATTTAGGTGGCATTTGCTAATGAGTTGTATTTTGGGAGGGAGAGAAAAAAAGTCGTTAGTTAAAATAATGAAAGTCGAAGCCAAAGTAGAAACCCTCTCCCATTTACTTCTCTTTATGAATTCACAGCTCTGCTGATCAGTGTGGAATGTGATCCGGTTGACCTCAGTCAGGAGCAGGTTACAGCATTTTAAAAGGGACAACTTTGTCTCCCATGGCTTCTTTGACTTCACATTTAAATAGATACCACATCCATGAGATTATTCTATAATTATGTGACTATAACTTTGCTTCTGTTTTCATAAAGATATTTGCTAATGATGAGATACGTGCATGCATGTGTTTAAAGGTCATAATTAGTAGAATTCCTACCAATAGGCAGGTGAGTGATTTAATTCCACAGAACACACTTAAAAGATATCCTGAAAAGTGAGAAACAAATTTTCAAATATTTTCTTCAATTTTTAAAATAATGTATTCGAGTAGGGTAGAGTGACGCACACCTGTAACCCCAGCAACCCCACAGGCTGAGGCAGGAGGATTGCAAGTTCCAGGCCAGCTTTGTCAATTTAGTGAGGCCCTCAGCAATTTAGCAAGGCCTGTCTCAAAATAAAAAGGACTGGAGACATAGCTCAGTGGTAAAGTGCCGCTGGGTTCAATCCCTAGCACCACCAACCCCCCAAAAAATTAAATAAGCAAATAATGTATTTTAATTAAATAAATAAAATTATGTACTCAAAATAAGACAATAGAACTTTATGAACTTTCAATTCAAACAACATTTTAAAAATTAATTTTGTTGTTTTACTTCCTATCTCATTCAAAGATTAACTCATTTAAACATTAACTTAATTGATTTTCCACCTAAAGAACCTAATCCAAGCTTGGGTGATTTTGAATTACATGGGTAATGATGTCAGTCAGGTAGCAAATGTTTCCCTGAATGAATACAGACCTGTCAATTTGCAGATGAATAGACAGATCAGAGAAAAAGCCTGTTTCTAAATGACACTTGAATTGTTCACGTGTATTACACACAAAATAAAGAACTTTAGCAGTTTTGAAAGTGCAGAGAGATCATATACTCTGGTTGAAAGAGAACCTACATGCACTGTTCTGGCACTGAGGACGCTTTAGTTTAATTTGAGAACAGTAAGCAACATTTGCAGCTAAATACGCATTAAGGATAGAACCAGGGACACAGAGCAACCTGCCCAGTTTTGACCTCAAGTACTCTCTCCTTCTTCCAGATTACATTTTCTATATTTCTTTACCTGTTTCATAAACCTCTGTTTTTCATCGTAATCTTAATTCCATTCTTGATTGAGCTGCCGAATGAAATCAGCCTCTCTAACACAGTCCCACACCAAAAGTGTGCGACATTTTAGCCTGCTTTGGGTTCATTTTCTGTGTGCAAATAAAAACATTGGATCTAAATTGTGTGTTGGTGAGCATGCATCAGTGCCTGATTTGTAACACAGAGGGGCCAGCCACAGTCAAAACTGAATTTACTCTGTTGTGTCCTTCAGT
This sequence comes from Tamias sibiricus, assembly GCA_025594165.1. Classification (NCBI taxonomy): domain Eukaryota; kingdom Metazoa; phylum Chordata; class Mammalia; order Rodentia; family Sciuridae; genus Tamias; species Tamias sibiricus. The sequence continues at coordinate 122,148,813 of CM046666.1, read as the reverse complement.
TTTCCTGGGAACTTCTTCACTGATACTGCCTTCCTCCTCCCCACTGCCTTCTCTGCATCCTACTCCCAGCCTCCTCCTTCCCAACCTTCAAAAGGGTTCTTACCCCTTCTTTCATTAATGTCCATCATACCCCACTCCAGTGGTCCTCGAAATGGAAACAGATGGCATTACAGATATCTGTTCCCAGATTCTTACATTTATATGGGCTGAGGAAGAGTCCATGGTCCAGGTGTCTTGTAGATTTTTGTTCCCATCTCTCCTTTCACAGGCATCCTTCCCCCACCTGAAAAAAAAAAAAAAAAAAAAAAAAAAAAAGTAGGCACTCATCTCATGTATCAAGACTTAGCAGATAGTGTATTGCTTCAGGGATTAAAACCCTCAGAGGCACCCAAGATGAAATGAGTTTGAAATTGTGGTATTAATAAAAAGGCTTGCTGCCTGATGTGCACAGAAGCCAATATTACTATGGCACCAGGTTGTTCGTGCAAAAAGTAAAACCTTTATTTGGGGACTTAAAAAAGAAAGCAGCTCAAATCTGCCTCCCTATCAGTTATGGATGTGGAAGATTTATAGGAAAAGAAAGGGAAGAAATTGCCTGTTGATTGAATGGCTAGAAGGAGCAGCTTCAGAGTTCTATCTGCACAGGTGTAAATGGCCCCTTCCTAGGTGGCATGTTTCTCTTAGGGGAATTACCATGTGGGGTGGGGGTAGGGGAGGTGTTGCAGGACAGGGGAGGTGCAGATTTTGAACTTCTGTCCTGTTGAGCTGGCTGCTTCTGGCGATCCAGTCTTGAAAAGCCAGTTCTAATCTGTTCTCAAGTGGATTCTGCAGGCTTCTCCTGAAAGACAACTTAAGAACTTTGTTATTTAAGGAATTTATGTCCAGGTGTGTCCAGACCTTAGCCAATGTCAATGTCATGTTCAAACTGTGAATGAATCTAATGACTGGGTGACAAATCCTCTTGCAAGTCAAGTGGCTTCCAATTCCTTTGAAGGAAGAGCTGATAGTTCATTTAAAATTTTTCATGGTAGATCACTGTGACTTTATTAGGCTATATAGTCATGAATCACATAAGGACAGGGAAAGGTTCTAAGAAATGTGACATTAGGTGATTTCATCCTTGTGTGAACGCCATAGTGTATGTACACAAACTAAGGTGACCACTATGTCACTAGATGGCATAATCTTAGGGGACCACCATCATACATGCAGTCCCTCGTATGTCCTCACATGATGCATGACTGTATCAGAGAAGATATAAAACTCCTCATTCCCATCTCCTCATCTGAGTGAACAAAGTTTCTCAACATTTCTATAAAAATGGTAGAATTGGAGTTGGGCCCCATCTCTTCCTCACCATAAGTCATATTCCTCCATGAATATGGGAAATAACTTTTTAAATGCCCCAGCTATCTCATTAAGAGATGCTCTCCTGGGTTGGGGTTGTGGCTCAGTGGTAGAGCACTTACCTAGCACATATGAGGCGCTTGGTTTGATCCCCAGCACCACATAAAAATAAATAAAAAAAATAAAGGTTTTTTTTAAATGACACCATGTTTAAAAAAAAGAGAGATGCACTCCTAATAGTATTTTATTTTTATATTTAGTAACTAGTGGCACTTGTACTATAATGATATTGAGGATCAATTGAGTACTGCTAATAATTGTGATGATAACTCAATCCAGAAGAAAATCTTTAAACACTTTGGGTCCTATAGTCAAAGGAAATTTAAAAATCAGTTTCAATTTATATGCATATGTTTTGTTCCAGAACTATATTTAAGATTTTCAAGTGTAGAACACATGGGATAAAATCCTACTGGAAAGCCAGGTGCTGTGGCACAGGCTTGTAATCCCAGCAGCTCAGGAGGCTGAGGCAGGAGGATTGCAAATTCAAAGCCAGCCTAAAAAAAAAAAAAAAAAAAGCAAGTCCTTAAGCAACTCAGTGAGACCCTGTCTTTGAATAAAATACAAAATAGGGCTGGGGATGTGGCTCAGTGGTCAAGTGCCCCTTAATTTAATCCCCAGTACCAAAAAATATATATATATATATATATATGTATATATATTTATATATACATATATGCATATATATATATATATTTATGTGTGTATGTATGTGTATATATATATATATATATATATATATATTCTACTGAAGAATGGAACAGAAATATGTTTCAAAGAGTTTAGGAAGAAGGAGATGACATGAAATGTCCCCCTCCTGTCTGCCCAGGTCTTTCTTACAGCAGCTATTTAGGTTCCATTGAATACATTAGGAATGACCTATCAATTTTATTCCAAATAAAGCAAAGCAGAAATTTTATCCTTTGCAGCTGTGTGAATATAAGTTGAAAGTGTTAAAAGATCAATTTTAAAATCTATAAAAACCACACAACTTTTAAACCTCTCTGGGGCTACACAAGCAGAAAAGTTTAGACACCACTGCTCTGCCTCGTTTTCTAGCCTCCACCTCTTTACTCCTGGCATCTCTATCCAGAATATTCCGCTTTGGGCTATGGTACAATGCTCAGGAGCTTAGGCTATGGGTCAGGAAGCCCTAAGTACAATTACTGGGTGAGGAGGCAGCAAGCAAGGCGCCCAGGTTGCAAAACTTGAGACCTCCCCTCCAGGTCACCCCTGTGGACTCTGCGCTCCCGCACAGCAGAGTTGCCCTCCCTAAACTGTGCCAGTGCCTCTCTTGCCTCACCTCAAACCCTCCCACTTATCACTGAGTGATCTCCGCAGATTATTTAGCTTTTCTGAGCCTCAGTTCTCCTATAAACAGGGGAAATAATACCACTTTACTGAGTGCCAAGGGAGGATGAAAGTAGAGAAATGCAGAGTATTTGGCCAAGTGCCTGGCCGTCGTCACCATCAATAAATGGTTGCTGCTTTATTCTGCAGCAGAGCAAAGTATCTGATAAACCATCCCCTAATGAGGCAATAATCACCAAAAGACTTAATGGATTTCCATTTCCAGAAGCTCTGATTTTAGAAGGCCTTGGAAAAGCACCAGTCTCTCTCTCTGCCTCTCTCATATACACACACACAGCATGGCTGACTGCTGAAAGCTGTAGGGAGAACAAGTCATATCTTTTCCTCACCCATCTCAAGGTTCAGGACTGATACCCTTATAACAAAGGACCGATTTACAGGAGAAAGTATCACAAATTCATTTAACCAAAGTTTTACACAACATGAAAGCCCTCAGAAATGGAGACCAAAACAACAGAACTGCCAGTTAATAGACTTATGATCAATAATGAGCACCACTGTTTTAGCCCATGAAACACTGGGGTGGTTCGCTATGCAACCACTTTTCACCAGGACACTAAAATATATGACTATTTTCTCAAGAAAAAAGGAAGGAAAGGAAGGAAGGAAGGAGGGAGGAAGGGAGAGAAGGCAGGCCTAAAGACCAGAGAGAAAGCTGTGTCTTTTTCTGCTTAGGTTTGATGAAGAATGAAGCGTCATGTTGAAGGATGATTGGACAGAAGGAATATGATCTAATGATGATGAGCTGGGGAACTTAGCTAGACTTATTTGTTCACATTCTTCTTTGCCTCTGTGAATAGCCAGGACCCCTCTGGAATAAAGGTCTTATGGCATGCTTTCAGACAAAGTAGGTCAGAGGATTGCTCTGTGACCATGTTTCAAGGGAGAAAGGCATAAGGTAGTTCAGAGTGACCTCACTTTTGCCATTTTCTCAATCGCCAAGGTATCATATTTTGGGGTATCAGGCTCTGAGCCCCAACAAGGCTTTCCTCCTCTCTGTCTCCTGCTAACCTCTCTCCTCTCTGTTTATGCTGACATGTGCCCTCTCTATGCTCAGGAATGTCCATCTTTCAAAACAAACTTGAGGGCTGGGGTTGTGGCTCAGTGGTAGAGTGTTCACCTAGTATATGTGAGGCACTGGATTCAATCCTCAGCACCACATAAAAATAAAGAAATAAAATAAAGGTATTAAAACTTGAAAAGGGGCTGGGGTTGTGGCTCAGCGGTAGAGCGCTCGCCTGGCACGTGCGCGGCCCGGGTTCGATCCTCAGCACCACGTACAAATAAACCCATTGTGTACAGCTAAAGCAAATAAATAAATATTAAAAAAAAAAAACTTGAAAAGGGCAAGGAACTTGCTTTCCTTTCAACAAACAGACATAAACACTTGGTCCACACGATACATTAAACATAGCACAATATAACCTAACAGCATGGCCTCCAAAAAGGCACTATTAATGGAACTACAAAAGAGTGCAGGAAGTATTGGATTTGATATACATGCAGAGGATATTTCTGTGAGATGTCCAGTGAAGATTTAATGATCTTCTCTTTCATTCTCTGACCAACTGTTATGATCGGGCTGCGGGACCTGGTTCCACCCTCAAGCTTCCAGCTACTAAGCTTGGCGTGGGGAGGATACAGGACAACATTCTGTTTGTTTGTTTTTATCTGTAATGATTGACAGTTTTATTCCTCTAAGAAACCCACAGGTAGTTTGAGGGTTACATTTCTTTTTAAAAATTCTTTCATCAAGAACTATAGGCATCAAGTTTAGGTGTCCGCATTGCCTTTATAAGTTAATTAACTTATTAACTATTTCTTGATTGATTGTTCCTTACAAAAAAATCCTCAATTCTTTCTGTGTATGAAACATATTAATTATGCTAAGCACGATGGTGCACCCATGCTTGTAATCCCAGCAACTCAGAAAGCTGACTCAGGAGGATCCCAGGTTATAGGCCAACCTCAGCAAAATTAGCAAGACCCTAAGCAACTTAGTGAGATGCTGTCACAAAATAAAAAAATAAAAGGGCTAGGGATGAGCTCAGTGGTAAAGCATCCCTGAGTTCAATTCCCAGTAGAGAAAAAAATAAACATGTTCATTAAAAAATACACACAATCAAAAAGCAAAATAAAAACAAAATTTTATACCACATGGAAACATGGTTCAGTTTTTGAGATGTGTGTGTGTGTGTGTGTGTGTGTGTCCAAAACTTGGAATTTGATCCTACGTACATGAGCTGATAGTAAGTATGCTGCTCTATAACCTGTCATGTTTTACTATAGGATGTGGAATGAACACATTTCCATGATGTGCAAAACTTTTCCATTAAAAAAATAACAGTGAAAAATGGGTCAAAATTCAAAATCCAATAAGATGTTAGTTACAAACTACCTAAAACAATACCAGGAGGAAATTAAAAATAAAATGAAGGTCAAAGGTGCATAAAATATTAACAAAGAAAATGGGCTAGATTTTACTACCAGACAAAAAAAAGGATTCAAGGCCTGAAGCACACAGATAAGGATGACTGTGGAAAGTCTTTGCTTCCCACACATATCATCACAGAATTGTTTCTTACTCTTCCCTAAGCCTCTCCAACTCATCCACTCTTTTTACTTAATTTTATTTTTTCCAGTACTGGGGATTGATCCCCAAGGCACCTTACCACTGAACTACATCCCCTGCCCTTTCTTCAATTTTTTTTTTTTTTTTTTTTCTTGAGACAGGGTCTCACTAAATTGCTGAGGCTGGCCTCGAAATTGTGACCCTCCTGCCTCAGGCTCCCCAGGACGTGGGGTTATCAGGCATCCTCTTATCATTTCTTCAGGATCCAAGTGCCTAACAGGAGTGCCCTCTTTAAGTCTCTGGCCAGCTGGGTAGCCCCTTCTCTAAGGTTTCCATCTGCTTCCTGTAACACGCTCCATGGATTTCCTTCATTTTCGTCACGAGACTTTTCACAAGATGAGTGTTTCTTATTATTTTATTTTTGAATAAATTAATCCTGTAGGGATCCAGGGGACTTTCCTCTCTCTTCTCTCACCTCCATCATTGTCGTGCCAAAAGACCAAGAGTGCTTTATTCTACCTGAAAAGATCACTGCAATCACCTTGAAATCTGAAATCGAGAGGATAAATTTGATTTCCTCTCTTGGATGCTCATTTTTATCTTTTCTAGATTCACAATACTAAACCAGTATTGTCATTTTTTTAAAAAAAATTTGTTTGTTTGTTTACTGTTTGGGGTTTTACATGCCCAGGGTCACAGAGGTACAAAATATTCAGTCAATCCTGCTAGGTAAAATAATTTTACTCATTTAAAATTCATCCAACAATCTTATACAACCACAAGAATGGGGTCCTAATTAGAATAAGTTATATTCCATGTATAGATAATATGTCAAAATACACTCTACTGTCATGTATGCCTAAAAAGAACTAATAAAATAAAATTAATTAATTAATTAAGTAAATAAGATTTATCTAACAAATACTTTGGAGGGCCCAGTCCACATCAGGCAACTTTTGCAGGAGCTAAGGATACAGCAGAAACAAAATAAAAACAAACAAAACCCTGCTGTTAAGATGGGGTGGGGGAGGTGTTGATAAATTAAAACCCAACCCTATATGTCTCCTTAGCAACCTGTTCATAGACTTCTTCCACTTCTCTTATTCTGCCATCATTTTCTCTGGGCCCAGGGATGGGTCATATCCCCTTTAACTATCTACGGCCCACTGAGGCAAGAGGGCCAAAGCCAGCCTCCTGCCTGTTTTTACAAATACAGTGTTATTGGCACCAGCCACCTCCATTTATGTGTTGTCTGTGACTGCTTTCCCACAGTATAGCAGACTTGAGTGGTGGTGGCAGGAATCACAGGGCCTGAAAAACCTAAAATATCTACTGAGTTTTTAAGGAAGAATGCTGACTTCTGGCCTGCAGGCCTCACCCCAGACTCCACCTTCCCTGCAGCTCCTAGAATATCTGGAAGTCCTAAACTTTCAGAAAGACTTTACAAAATATCTACAGGAAACAAAATGAAAATGGATTCAGAGAACAAGATAAGTGCACAAACATTCTAACATTGGACTTTGGTATCTGACTCTGTGGGCACTGGCTTAACGCAGCTTGCTCCCTATCTTCAGTCTCTACCTTCTAATCTTGCCCCAGTGGAAAACCCAGAGCTACAGGCTTCTGAGTGCCTCTTCCTCTGGCCTGATTCTGTGGAGAGCTCCATCCTATTATCCAACATTTAGGATCTACCTCCTGGACATCTTAAGACCCTCTACTCAAAATCATGACAGACTCCCATTCCACAGCCCTCCTAGGTCTCTTAATTTACTTTAAAAAAGCAGTTGTAGTTTCACAGAGAAATTGAGGGAAAGGTGAAACGACTTCCACATGTCCCCTGCCAACACATGCATAACCTCCTTCTCCTGCCATTATCAGAATCCCCCACCAGAGTGGTACATTTGTTATTATTGATGAACTGCAATGGCACATCATTATAATCCTAATCCAAAATTTACATTAGGGTTCATTGCTGGTATTGAACATTCTATGAGTTTGGACAAATATAAAATGGCAAGTATCTACTATTATAGTACAAAACTATACTATTATAGTTTTGTTGCCCTAAAGAGCCTCTGTGCTCCACCAGTTCATCCCTCATAACCCCAACCCCTGACAACCACTGTCGCCATAGCTTTGCTTTTTCTAGGATGTCATATAGTTGGAATCACACAGTGATTGGAAATGGAATCACCTTTCAAATTGGCTCCTTTCATTGAATACTGCGAATTAAAGTTTTCTCCATGTCTTTTCATGACTTATAGCTCATTTCTTTTTAGTGCCGAATAATATTCCATTGTTTGAACATGCCAACATTTGTTTATCCATTCACCTACTGAAGGACACCTTGGTTGCTTTCAAGGTTTGGGCAATTATGTATAGAGCTGCTATGCACATCCACATGTGGGCCTTTGTGTGGACATAAGTCTTCAACCTTGGTAGATACCAAGGAGTATGATTGCTGGATTGTATGGTAAGAGTGTGTTTAGTTTAACTTACATTTCCCTGGTGACCTATGATGTGGAACATCTTTTCATATGTTTATTTTGCATCTGTATATCTTCTTTGACTTGGTGTCTGTTCAAGTCTTTGACCTATTTTTTAACTGAGTTTCTTATTGTTGAATTTTAAGCACTCTTTGTATATTTGGAATAACAGTCCTATAGTAGATATGGTTTTTTTGCAAGTATTTCATCCCAGTCGCTGACTTTGACATTGGCTTTTGCAGAGCAGAGATTTTTAATTTTAATGAAGTCCAGCTTATCAATTCTCTCTTTCATGGATTGTGTCTTTTGTGTCTCATCTAAAAAGGTTATTGCCAAGGTTATGTAGATTTTCTTCTATGTTATCTTCGAGAAGTTTTCTAATTTTGCATTTTTTACTTAGGTCTGTGATCCGTTTTGTGCTGTGTTCTGTGAAGGGTGTAAGGTCTGGGTCTAGATTCGTATTTTTGCACATGGATGTCCAGTTGTTGTAAATAGTGTCCTTTCTTCATTGTGTTGCCTTTGCCCCTTTGTTGACCATATCTATGTAGGTTTGTTTCTGGGTTCACCATTCTGCTCCTTTGCTCTATTTATTTATTCTTTAGCCAATACCACATGGTCTGATTACTATATCTTTAGAGTAAGTTTTGAAGTAATGTCAGTGCTCCAACTTTGTTCTCTCTCAATATTGTGTTGACTATCCCCAGTCTTTTGCCTCTCCATATGAACTTTAGAATCAATTAATCAAAGTCCACAAAATAACTTTCGAGGATTCATGGGATTCCTATGATTTTTTTTTCCAGTGCATGACCCAATCAATGACCTCACCCTTAAGAAAAGGGTCTTGTCCAGACTACAAGATGAACAATAGTATAAAAACTTCTGATAAATATAATATTCCAAAGAAAGCATCACTTTCATATAGTGGCAGAGAATTAATTCTATTGTGTCCCAATTTCAGATATGCAGTCACCAAAAAAAAAGGAAAAAAAAAAAAATGCAATTTCCTACAGAATATATAAATTACCTGAGGAAATCAAACCCATTGGTGTGGAATAATCTGAGAACAACATGAGAAAAGCCCATAAATAGGTGTAGTTGTGCATGTAGCTGCGGAGGGCTATGGGTCAGAAAAGGAAGAAGAGGCAGGGAAGGCCATTTAAAGGGATAGAAGTTGAATAAATGTGGAATAGGAACTGACAGGGAAGATTTGCATCACCAAGAGACTGTGCTACTACTTTGCCACTGAATTTTTCTCTCTACAGTATTTCTTCCCTTTTAAATTGCCCTAATAGCTGTGGCAGCAGCATTGGACGGCGGGGGGGCCTGGTCACAGCAGCTGAGGTATTAATATCTGTGTTTACTGGGGGGATTTGAAGAGGTTTTAACTCTATAGGAAAAATTAGGTGTTTGGTGATCAAGAGTGAAACAGAATTTGCTCACATAGTCGCCCTTTCTGGAAATGGAAGATGTCTATGACTAAATACTAAGTGTAAGTGGCTTTCTCTCACCTAGGTAAAGTGAAATTTTATAATTGTAAGGTAGCTGCTTACTGAGACTGATTTTCTCAAAAGGAACAAAATTTCTTCAGTATTGCACTTTCTCCCACCCAATACCATTTTTAACTCAATGATGTTCCTTCCTCGCATAGTCATGTAATAAATATTCTGTTCCTTATAAATTAAGTGGATCTAGACTTTGGTGTAAAAATAGCAATGAAGAAATTTATTAATAAAGATAAGATTAAGTTTAATTATTTGCCTTTGGATTTTTATCTTCCACTCTATATTAGTATCTCTAAGGGAAAATAGATGAGGTCAAAAACATTACAACTAGCATTTATTTTGCTTCAAAGGAAGAAAAATCTTTGTTTCTGTGGCACTGTTGGGCTGATGTTTAACATCAATTTCATGCTAATGGGCTCTCTTTTTTGTTCTACAATTTAGATTTGAAAATTCCATGTATTTCACTTTGATGCATTTGCAAAGAAAGATTCAAATTAATCTGCTTCTTCTTTTAAGTGTAATATGAAGATCTCATTCTATGCCTCTCTTCTAGGTTCCTTATTAAATTTTTTTTAAAAGTCATTGACTTTGTTCTATCCATGGAAGCTTATTGGGGGAGAGGGAGGTTGCAACAAGATGAAGGGGATGTTTCCATCAGAGGAGAATTGTTCCAGGATGAAAACGCTCCCAGGCATATATAATTTGTTTTAGAAAGAATGAAGAGGAAAAAGCAAAGGCTGGGAGGAGTCTGATCCTGTGGGTGGCAGACTCACAGGAGAGACTGCTCACACATGACATGTTTCAGATCTTTTGACACGGTCATGCAAGCAACGGAAAGTTATATGGTTTTTAGTCTCCCAGGTAGCAGTGAAATGATAATGTGGGTGGATCAGAAAAAAATGAACTTCTCATTTTTTTATTTAAATTACTTTTGAGCTAGTTCTAGACTGCGGAGGAGTTGACAAACCACCCAGTTCGCACACACTCACACCTCTCTAGTCCTCCACAGCCACACCAAAGTTTCCTATAGACTTGTGCTAGCCAAACCATCACTTACTGGAATTGTATTTCTGAAAGGACTGGTCCATGGGGACATGGTGTTTATGCCCTAAGAAAACAGATGAAAGAACACATTTCTTGCCTCTAATGAGAAGTCGGCCAGGTGGACAAAAAAATGACACATATTGCAAGAAATTTACTGACGGGAACAGGATGCTATGTGCTAGGCACCTTGCTGGGGAGGGGTGAGCAGAGGACCAGGGAGGTCTTCCCAGAGGAGGTGATGGCTCACTTGGCATTGAAAGATGGCCAGAGTTGTTCAGGAAAAAGAAGGACGTTTCTGGTGATTTTAGCTGTATAATTTCCATATGTAAGGTGTGTTGCCGCCTGAAGATTTGGAGCAACGGAGCCGCGGGAAAAACTTCAGAGGCGAACTGGAGACAAACAGCTTTTTATTCTGATAACTTTTCTCTCTGGTTCTAACAACGACTAACACACGACAAAACACACCACTAAAATGGCGCTGACCCGATCAGCAATTTCGGCCAAGTCACTCGAGATCCCGCAACAAATCCTGTGAGACTACGGGTGGCGACAATGGCCAAATCTCCACGGCTCATAGTCAACTGCAATTCAAGTCAATCCCCAAACAGGGCTCCTGCAAAGGTGTGGCATGGAAATGCTAGGTTTGGTAAAGAAAGCAGAGGGCATCACAAACCATCTTGGAGGGTGCACTGAGAGTTTGGACTTCATTCTGAAGCAGATGGGAGGAAATTAAAGAAGAGACTCTTTTGATTGGCCTTAGCAGCAGCTGTGGTATGCAGAGGCTCTCACTTCCTCCCCAAATGAATCCAATCAGGGCGAGGTGACTAGGATAAAAGGTGGGCCCAGAGCCATGAATGCAAACAAGGACAGGGAACACAGATGACTTGAGAGGTATTTATAAGAAGGGGAGTGCCAAATGTGTTGATGGGCTGGCCATGGGAAGAGAGTGAGAGCTGAGGCACCAGCAGAGATGGTGTGCAATACCAGGATCAAGAACAGAAACCTCACAGAGGAGGAGCAAGCAGGGTGAGGGGCCAAGCAGGCACAGCTGATGAGTCCAATCCGTGGACCCAGCCCATGGGAACTGGATGTAGAGATCTTCAGCTCAGGAGACCTAAAGCAGGAAGATGGAGGGGGATGCCATCCAGCAGGTAGAGGTCACAGGTGAGGATGAGATGACCCAGGAGAGATATGAAGCCACCAGCACATAAGGGATCCTGGGGAAAAAAAGACTGAGAAGCTCCAGGTAGATGGGCAGAACAAAAACCAGGACAGCCATGTATAAACCTAAGAGGGAAAGGTATTTTAAGAATAATCAACCAAAGCAGGTGCCACAGAAATGTAATAAGACCAAACTAAAACCAAGTAAAGAATGGACTTGGTTTTTTATAAGCATGACAGCCTCCCAGATCTCAGAAGAGCAGCGTTAGTAGAGTGGTCGGGGTAGAGTCCCAGATCTCAAAAGCTGGAAACGAAATGAAGATGGGCAAGGAAGGGGAAAAAGCAATGCAGACTCTAATTCCATGAGGATTGACACCAGAGGCAAGGTAAAGGAGGAATGGTGTGTGGGGGTGGGTGGGTGGGGAGACTGGAAGAGAGACATGAGTTTTCTCTTAAGAATATTCCATCTCTGGGCTGGGGATGTAGCTCAGTGGTAGAGCGCTTGCCTATACATGCTATCTCTCCCCCTTTTCCTGCTCAGTGAGAACTCCATCTTTAATGTTCAGAGGTAAAAAAGAATAGCACATGTGGTCCAGAAATCAATATTTAGGAAATGCTTACCCCATGTCAGAAATGTCATGTACTTTTTCTCTTGCCATCCTAGAAATTCTGCCTCATGAATATGTATATATTGCCTCCCTTCAAACTGCTGGGAATACTGATTCAGAAAGTCTCCCTGTTTTGCCCCCAAACCCACTGTAGGTAACAGGGAAGCTGGAATTTAGTTCCAGATCTGTTTTTGTTTGTTTGTTTTTGTTCAGAGGATGGATATGCACATGGGGCCTTGCATATGCAAAGCATGCATTCAGTCTCTGAGCTGCACCCCAAAACCTCCCAGGTCTATTTGAATCTAAGGCACTAATTCCCTGGGAGTGAGAGGGTGGCCATTCCCTAGTAACTTCTCCACTGGGGCCTGTTTCCTTACTAATAAAATGAAAGGGCAGGGCTGGGCAGTCACCATCTCAGCCACACTCTCTTAGCCACACCTTGCAGTCAACACCCAAGTGCTCCCGTTGAAGGAGCCAATCATTTGGTTAAAAAAAAAAAAGAAAAGAAAACCCATCTATTTATCTTCTTGCCACTCTAACACCCCTCTGCACACCTGAGCACACAATTCTATTACTTTCAAACTCTAAATATAGGAGGAATCGAGTTCATTTTACCCCCTTAAGTGCTGGCTCAGCATGCTGAAGGCCCATTATATTAAACACACTGCCTCTCCTAGGCAATTTCAGGAAAGCTTGTTTGGTAGGGGATTTTAAATTTTTTTCTCTTTGTATCAGGCTTCTGTGTATTTCAGTTTTTAACTTTTTACTGACATGTAGCATACATTCACGATAGTGAACACATTCTAAGTATTTAGCTTGATGAATTTTCACAAGATGGACACACCTGTGTAACCAGCACCCCAGTTATTGACTCCTTTTGACAATTATTTTTTCTTTGTTCTCACAGTTACAAAGCTTCCTTGATAATTCAACTCTCTACCTCACAGTGAATTTAGAAGGGCTAGCTAATTATAGCTTTAAATGTAAAACACTTTGACAAACTTGAAGTAGGTAGAGAGCTGCTTAAATTGATTATAATGTCACATGGTTTCTACTTAAATTATTTCACCTAGGAGAATGTCAAACTGTCCTCATTAGCAGATCACGAAAGAAATGTGTTTGAAATTCAATTTAATGGAGACTTGTGAATTTTTTAAACTATTGGCGGCTTGTTACCTGAAATATTCCTGTTTAGGTTCTCTGAGTCAATCTCCTTCCCTTCCCATAGCTTTCTCTGCCTTTTTCTCTAGCAATGGAAAACTCTGTGTTGGAAAGTTGTTCCCCCAAATCTCCATGCTGGTCCTGTGCTTGGTAACACTCATTCCAGCCTCAATTCTCAGTTCTCAAGCATTGCAAATGATGTTTTGAATGAGCCAACATTCAGATTTGCCATGCCATTTCTAGCTCAGAGGGCCGTGGTTTGAAACAGCTCAGGTGGATTCCTCTCAGCATAGGAGGAAGGAGGAAGGAAAGCAACTGGTGCTTCCACTCCCTCCCTTGGCAGCAGTCCAGAGAGGGATGGGCCCTCTGTGACAAAGACTACTGCTGAAATCTAGAGAGTCCCAGAGTAATTAGCAAGAAGCCAGGTTCACTACCTGGTGCAGGAATTCCACCCCAAAATTCAGGCATGGCAGAATGAAGACGTGAACTAAATAATGATGCTTCTTGTAGCATGTGAAAAGGGTCTCCTTGATATTATTAATATTTAGTTATGCTGAGGGTAACAGGACTGGGGATTTCCCTTTCCAATAGCTGTTTTGATAAGCCTAGTCATTTTATATAATCTCTGGGAAATTCGTTTTTTCTTCCATTTTCTATCTGAAAAGATCTAGCTCACAAACTAGACTTGTCACAATAAAGGAACAGAGCCTTCGATCAAATTAGAGCCTTCGATCTTTCGTGCATAGTAATTTACTAAGGGAGTGAAATTTAGCCCAGCTTTGGTAGTTACTAACTTTATTTTTTGTCTTGAAGCAAATATATGCTATTTTCAAATTAAAGGTCAGTTGTTCTCTTTTGTTTTGCCTTTGGTATTGGCTTATGTGCTAATTGGATTCTTAGGTCACTTGCATTGTACATGTGTCTTATCCTTCCAAGAAGAATTTAGTTCCTTGAGAGTAGAAACTAAGCCTTATAATTCTTTGTATGTTCAAAACGCCTTCCACAACATAGATCTAATATATATTAGTTAATTGGATGGTTAGTCAAAGAATATATAGCCTAATAGACCGTGTTAATATTTTTAAATTCAAGAACATGCTACTTGATTTTGAACTCATAGTAATGATATAAACGTAGACTTTTAAACTTAAAAAACTGTTGCAGACAACAAATCAATCATCCAGTAAGATTGAGTATCACAGCAATACCTTCCCTTTCTTAATATAATTAAGAATGACAGCTTCTTCACGGCCAGTTTTGATCCATCTTAGAAAAAAATCTCTTCCCCCCCGCCCCGTAAGCCACTAAAAATCCATCACACAAAGTCTAAATGCTTTCCTACAAAACCTCTTAGATGATATTCTTGCTCTCGGCTCTACCAATTTGTACAATCTGAGGAAAATATCATTTTACATATCTGACAATGAAAATTATTCTCTTAGCAAAGTGCAAGCAATTCATGGGAGCAACATGAATAGAAAGAAATAAGGAAGGGACTTCAGGCTGCATGTAAATGAACAATGTAAGGACTTCATTGACCTTCTCAGAGAAGACAGTCTTTACAAATCCTGAATAGTGGTATTAAGTATTTCAGATGCAAAATATGCACATGTCTGTTTTGCTCATCAGGAGTCTGTTCAACCAAATATGCGACACCTCATTTAAATAATTATCTAATGGGTTGTATTTCTCTTCTATGTTGTGTATTAAGGGTGTTCAATCAGGAGAAACACTTGCCTGCTTAAGAATGTTTGTTAATTAAAAGATTTGGAGACTGAACTGGAGTACTTCCAGCTTTGGGAGAATCCTCAACGTTAGGTCAATAAAAATTACCGCTTTCATTGTTCATCTGGAACTAACGCCACACTCTAGCAGGCATTTGAAC
Source organism: Tamias sibiricus (assembly GCA_025594165.1). Taxonomy (NCBI): domain Eukaryota; kingdom Metazoa; phylum Chordata; class Mammalia; order Rodentia; family Sciuridae; genus Tamias; species Tamias sibiricus. The sequence continues at coordinate 122,133,616 of CM046666.1, read as the reverse complement.
ACATCCTCAGCCACACAGGAGGAGTTCCGCTGAACAGACCACTTTCAGAAGGCCACCTTAGCTATCCATCCATCCTGGACTCTTCCTGTTTGCCCAGCTTTGCTAATCTCCCCAAGGATATTTTTCTATTATTGAATCTAAAAATGAAGCAAAACAGCCAAAAATTTGTGTCCCTGACTGTCCAGCTTACATAACAGTGTCTTGCCCAGGTTTAAGGATAACCTAATTTGCCAGTAAGAGATTAATAGCCAACTTAATAAAAAGAGAAGAAGAAATTAGATGCCTGTGCTATAATTTGGTTTCAAAATTTTGACAATAATCCAAAAACAGAAAATTCAGGGAGGATTTTCGGTGAGTCGCCTTTTTTAAGGTCTGCTGCTGAAGAGTTTGTGAATCTCCCTGTTGCCAGTGTTGTGTTTATTTTCACAATGAATGTGTTTGGAAAATTTATTTTTAGTTGAGAAAGATAATTTGGATGAGTTTAAATGTGTTTTTAGTGCCCCTGAAAGGATTCATGCATTGAGGAGGCCCTGACTAAATACCACTATGCTCTAGAAATCAGTCACAGGAATGCAAAGATGAATTCAAGCCCTGCTCTGTGGCAGCTCAGTCCAGTTGGGAACACAAAAACACAAACATAAACGAAAATAAAACACAAGACCAGGTCCTATAACAGGTTAAATGAACCCTTTTGGGTCAGCTGGAAGAAGCTGGCTAGGTTCTTCAGATATAGCCACACCTTACTTCAAAGGACTCTGCTTCTGTAAAGTGAATCATTCATCTCTTTTGTTAGTCAGATTTTCATATATTCAGGTTTTAAAAAGCAGGTGAGGGGGCTGGGGATGTAGCTCAGTAGCGGACACTTGCATGGGATGGACAAGGCCTTGGGTTAGACCACAACAAAAAGAGCAGGGCAGGATGGCCCATGCCTATAATCCCAGTGACTCGGGCTGAGGCAGAGCTCCCCTGGGTTCAATCTCCAGTACTGAAAAAAATAAAAATAAAAGCAAATAAATACAAATAATTGAGGGCTGGGGTGTAGCTCAGTGATAGAACACCCACCTTGCCTACCATGTATGTGGCCCTTCGTTTGATCCCCAGAACCACAAAAGAAGAAGAGTAAAGAAAAAGAAAAAAAAAAAAAAAAAAACAACCCAGATATACTTATCATTTTATTTCAAAACACTTATTCCTGAAGCTCTCTGACCATCCCAATTTTCAAAGAGGAAACTGACCTCACCCAAGGTCATATAAGAACTTACTAGAAAGCACAGGGCCCGGCTCCCATTTCTTCAGCCAGCTCTAACTTGCTGCTAACATAACTACAGACTCAGTAATTTGGTTTGGTTACTATATCAGCAATTAAACAGCTGTCTTCTAAAGGAAAAGGCCTCCTTGACTTTTCTTGTGGAACCATTAAATTGACAAATCTTCCAAGACCAAGAACTTCTATTGGATTCTCAAATAATACCTCCATCCGTATGTACCATTTCCCTTTGCATTTGCATCAGTGACTGTGAAGGAGCCCTAATTAGGAAGGGCTGTTGTAGCTAGCTGGAAGCCATAAGTTCCACCTGATATGTATGTGACGCACCTGTAGGCACCCGCAAACCTGAAGGTATATAACCGGGTGAAAGCGGTCCGAGTTAGGAGAACGGAGAATTCAGTCAGCCGGGCAGTCACTCGGTCGGTCAGAAGAATCAGAGCAGCCAGAACGTAGGCAGAGCGGTTACAGAAGAGAAACCAGATAGAAGAGAAATGACTGGTCAGAGTTAGGCCGAGACTCCTGAGGAAGACAGAAGACAGAAGAGAGAAGAAAGAAGTTCTAATCTTTCTCTAAGCTAAGCTCTAAGAAAAATCTTTCTTTCCCTCTCTAAGAAAAATCTTTCTTTCCCTCTCTAAGCTCTAAGAAAGTAGAAGTAAAAGTAGTAAAAGCTTAACTCTGCCTCCGAAATTTCCTCCCGGGTTTCGGTACCAGGCAGCTTACAAATGGTGGTCCGTCCGGGGCTCGGCAGGCAGAGAAGAAAAGCTAAGAAATAAGGAGAGCAACGAAAAAGCATAGCCTCAGACTCAGTTGAGACCAGCAAAAAGAGTAGTAAACAAGAGAGCATAGCCTCTGACTCAGTTGAGGCCAGTTAAGAATTAAGCTGAAGCAGAGTAGCCAGCGAAAAGCCGAAGCGAGCCGGCCAAAAGCCGAAGCAGAGTAGCCGGCCAAAAGCCATAAAAAATATAGAGAAAAAGCCTTGAGCTTTAGTATAAAGAAAAAAGCCATGAGCTTAAAAGAAAATAGAGAATTAAATAGCATGGTAAAAACCATGCAGAAAAAAAGCCATTGAGCTTTGGCAAGAAAGCCATAAAAATAAAGAAGAGACAAGAAAAAAAAAAAAAAAAAAAAAAGTCAAAGCCGCTTATGCAGTTGTGCTTAACTAAGTGCGTTAGCTGCTCCTCAGCAGTAGGCTTCCTTAAAGCCACAGCACCTTCTCAAAAAGGGCTCAAATATCCACCCTTTCAAAAATAAAAGGTGAAAAGCTAGGTAGGGACAAGAAAATAAAAGAAAATAGAGAAAATAAAATAGAGAAAATAGAATTAAAGCACCTTTTTAAACTAAAGGGAAGGAATATGAAGGAGCCCTAATTAGGAAGGGCTGTTGTAGCTAGCTGGAAGCCATAAGTTCCACCTGATATGTATGTGACGCACCTGTAGGCACCCGCAAACCTGAAGGTATATAACCGGGTGAAAGCGGTCCGAGTTAGGAGAACGGAGAATTCAGTCAGCCGGGCAGTCACTCGGTCGGTCAGAAGAATCAGCGGCCAGAACGTAGGCAGAGCGGTTACAGAAGAGAAACCAGATAGAAGAGAAATGACTGGTCAGAGTTAGGCCGAGGCTCCTGAGGAAGACAGAAGACAGAAGAGAGAAGAAAGAAGTTCTAATCTTTCTCTAAGCTAAGCTCTAAGAAAAATCTTTCTTTCCCTCTCTAAGAAAAATCTTTCTTTCCCTCTCTAAGAAAAATCTTTCTTTCCCTCTCTAAGCTCTAAGAAAGTAGAAGTAAAAGTAGTAAAAGCTTAACTCTGCCTCCGAAATTTCCTCCCGGGTTTCGGTACCAGGCAGCTTACATGACTGCATTTCTTTATCATTATTTTAAAATCAGAGGTTCTCAGGGGTGTGACTTAGATTGTGTTGGCATTGGGTACATACTCCATGGCACTGGTGCCACTAATGGCATCTTAGACATCAATGGGGCCACTGGCTTACTCCCAACACCAGCAACCACTTCTACTGCCTAAAAAAGAGTCCCTTGATTTTCACTTGTTCATCCTCTTTTATGACTTCTTGCCTCATTCACTTGGTTCACTTTCTTGCTATCTCCTTTTCTAACTGTTCTCCTTAGACATTGCATAGCTCTACTATGATAACTCAGCACTAACTTAGAAGCTGCTAACTTCTCTGTTCAGATCCACAATTCTCCAAACTTGGCCATGACTGACAGGCACCCCAGGATATCTTCTATTGCAGGACTGTGCTTGGGAGGCAGCTGACCTCCAATGGGCTCAGTCTAGTCATTTCCTATTTATTAGTTATATCGATCACCACCCCCAGAGGAATGACAGAAACCCTGGCACAGATATTAACTCCAAAATACAGAACAAATTCCAGCTGCCAAGAGCTATTTCAAACACTGTTCAAAAGATTAAAGAAAGGCCAGGTCAACTTCACCCCTCATTTTTTTGTCTGACCTATTTCTACCTTCCCTGTCTGAACTGTTAACAATGTTCTATATTATTTTTCAAGACAAGCATCCTAGCCAAAAAAATAAAAAAGAAAGAAAAAGTTTTTTTTTACGAACAATTTTTATTGGATTGGGCCAGGGCAAGTCTCCTAAAATCTGACTGCAGGGAGCCCCAGGGCGCCAGGATGCAGTTCTCCTGACTGAGCAGAACTCCAGACACTGTACCAAGTCATCCTGCTCCTCTGCCTTTCATGCACAGTCCCCAGTCTGTTCTCGCAACAGATTCAATTTATAGCACTTGATTTTCCAAGAATGGCACTATAGGCAGATCAGGCTTTCCTATCAGGCCATCTTAAAAGGAACTTAGCATCCACTGACGTTTCCAGTTGAATAAGGAAACTCAAGATGTGTTTTTCATCTCATGTCTTTGGTTTCTTTTGTCAGTCAGCCAACCCATATTTATCAAGTGCTAGACCAAGTTCCAAGCACAGTGCTGGGCGCAGGAAGCCTGAGAGCTGATAAGATGGCTGGAATGCCTGTCTTTGTGAAGTATGCTGTCTAGCCTCTGTCTCCCTTTCCACAATCATCTCTCCATATGGTTATGGAATTAAAGAGGATGATATTTGCTCACAAAGTCATTCATCAAATGAAAAAGGCAGTGCCATCCTGTGATTACAGCCATGCCCTGGAAGGCTTAGGTAATATTAAGCAAAGTGAATTTCCCTTTATACCATTGCAATGACAGTAAGTGCCTACAGAAATGGCTGCTTACCAAGTCAGTAATAATGTTTATGAAATATATTGCAGATTCTGGAAGGCAGCCACCTAGGTGAAATGCAAAATGTTCAACTTTTCCTGATTTGCCTGCCCAATTCATCTGAAAATTGGTCAGTATTCTTTCAGGAAGAACAAGAACTAGCGATTTGAACTGGGTTGCTGATTGCAGTCTGCTGTAAGGGTAACTGGGCTTAGCAATTATTGATGAGAAAGAAGGGTAGTCCTCCAGAGAGCTGGGCAATCAGTGGGAAAGCACTCTACATACAGGACTATTGGATTTCAGTCGTGACCTGTATTCACTTGTGCTAATCCAAGACTACATGGAAGAGATTTACAACTGGTGGTGCTATACCGAATCACACAAGAGGTTTGCTCTCCAGTCATAATTATATGGAAAGCCAGCCCCAAGATCAATGGCACTTCTCATTCATTAAGTGATCTTTAACACAAGGAAACGCACACATACCACACAGGCACCGTCTGCATGAAGCAACAAATTTGACCTACTATCCAGATATTCCCAAATTAGAGTTTTCTGCATCAAGTACCAAAAGTGTCAAGAGGGATGGGTTTTTAGACCTTTTTCAACCAGAAAATTAAAATTAAAATCAAATTTTCTTCTTTCCATACACAAAAGGAGAAGCTTGACCCAGAGGTAAGAACAGATCCAACATGTTTGGAATTATATCCCATAGAGGGACAAAACCAAAAGCAGGCTCTTTGCTAACAAGTCAGTGTGCGTTCCTGTGGCACCCAGCTTAATTATACATTGTTTTTAGGATGTAGGTCAATCCATTGTTTGATTCTTGAAAATTTCAAAAATCTACCCAAATTAGTTTATAATAAAGAATGATTTAAGGAAAACGATGGTTTCTATTCCTTTGCTTTCATGTGCTAAAAATCTTTTCTGTGGTGACACAAAGGAACAAATGGCAACTAGGCATGACTCATATGACTTATTTAAGCATACCCATGGCATATGAAGTAATTCTTATTTGAGTTATACTATGGGATACCGTACTCACCCAAAATAGCTGTTAATGAAATCAATGAGAAAAAATAGTAGTAGCCTGACATTTATATACAATATTGTACCTTCAGCAGTTTGGTAAATTGGAAGTTAAATTATACAGAGGGTCCAGGGAGTGCGGATTTGGGGGGACACTAAACTCAGGTTGAAGTGTGTTTGCCTTTGTGGCAGTGCTGGGAGGCTGGGGTTTTAAGAAGTGTTTGGGTCATGAGTTCTCTGTCCTCCTAGATGGATCAATAGATTAACAGGTCATCTTTATTATAAAAGCAAGCTCTCTCTGGCTAGCTTGCCCTGGCTCACTATGTGGTGCCCTGTGCCATGTTATGATACAGCAAGAAAGCTCTGAGCAGATGCCAAGTAGATACCAGCACTGAGCTCTTGAACCTCCAGAACTGTGAGCTAGATAAACATCTGTTCTTTATAAGTCACCCAATCTCAAGTACTTTGTTATAGCAACAGAGTAGAAGAAGGTAAAAGAAGCCTCAACTAGATTAGTGTCTCTTGTTTTTTCAAAATCATCATCTCATTGTGAGAGGTGGGTGAAGTGGATTGGTTATTATATTGGTTAAACCACTGAACTTAAAAACAAACAAACAAACAAAACTGTTCTGTTATAGTTTGATCTGGAATGTCCCACAAAGGTTAATGTGTTGAAGGCTTGGTCCCCAAAGCAGCAATGTTCAAAAGTGAGGCTTTTCAGCTTTTGGAAAATGACTGAGTCACTAGGGCTCTGACCTGATCAATGGATTAACCCATTGATGGGTTCATAATTGAGTGGAATATTGGGAGATGGTGGAAACTACAGGAGGTAGGGCCTTGTTAGCAGAGATGGGTCACTGGGAGCATGCCTTTGAAGGGAATATTTTGTCTCCGGCCCTTTGTGTGCACTTCCTCTCTCTCTCTGTCTCTCTCTTCCCTACTGTCACGAGGCAAACAGCTTTGCTCCACCATATAACCATATACCCCCCATGATGTTTTAATTTACTACAAGCCATAGAAAGGGAGCCAAACAACTATGGACTGGAGCCACTAAAACCATGAGCAAAAATAAATTTTGTCCTCCCTTTAAGTTGATTTTCTCAGGTATTTTATCATAGCAAGACAGAAAGCTGACTAATGCAAACCCAAAATATAAAAGTTCTACAGACAAGTGTATTTTCTCTCCTAATACTCTGAAAGTAGGGCTAGTGGTAGGATGATAGAAAGCTTTGCTCACAGGATTATTCAGAGTCCCTATTTTCTTCTGCATTTGCTCTGAGTCTTCCTAGGCTTTGTCATGGCTGAGTTACTGCCACACCCACAGTCAAGCTGTAGGATTAGAAAGAAAGGGAAGGACAAGTAGGTGTTTTTTATTGTTATTTTTAAATGGCTTAAGATGTAATTCACATACCATAGAATTCACCCTTTTAAAGTGCAGAAGTCAATGGATTTTGGTATATTACATCATTAATATATTAAATTGTAGTATACCTATATTTAACATTTTAAAAATCGGCCATTTTGACCATTGTTAAGTGTATAATTCAGGGGCTTTGATTACATTCATGATTCCATGCAGTCACTGTGACTGTCTATTTCCAAAAAAGTTTTCATCAACAAGCAAGTTTAAGTAAGTGATACGAACACTATCCACTTCCCTTCCATTCACCTTCCATTGGTGAGATTAGTCATGTGGCAGCAGCTCTCTGCAAGGAGGCTAGGAAAGTAGTCCTCAGTTGGTAGCCACGTGTTCAGCTAAAGCAGAAGTGTATTCCAGGAAGATACCTGCAGTTTCACCAAAGACATTTATCTAAAGCAAAATCTTATAGGACATAATCACACATTTTAAATTATTTTCTAGAAATGGAATTTATTTATCCTCTATACTTTGGGGGAAAGATTAAGACACTAAACCTTTGTTATCTTTCTCAGGAGGTTGTCATTTGTATTCAACACCAGCAAATAAGCATCAACTTTTTATCAAGAACTCATGTGTCTTTGTTTTGGTTTGTTATAACAAAATACCTGCATCTGGACATTTTATAAAGAAAAGAGGTGTATGTAGCCCACAGACCTGGAGATTCAAGAGCATGACACTGGCATCTCTGCTTGGCTCTGGTGAGGTCTTATGACCATGACATCACAACAGTGAGAGCAAGTGCAGGAGAGATTACATGATGAAACCAGAACCAAGAGAAGAGGAAGGGGGCAGGCTGACTTTTTTTTTTATAACAACTCACTCACAGAAACCAGTCCACTCCTTGAGACCAGCATTAATCCCTTCCAAGAGCGATGCTGATAAATAAATAAAATAAAGGTATTGTGTTCATCTACAACTAAAAAAATATTTTTAAAGTTACATTCCCAAAGTCTCCCTCCCTCCAGTTGTTTTCAATGTATCTTAATGTTCTTTCCTACAATTTAATTGATGTTAAGGATCTTTACATGTGTACGTATAAGAGCCATTTGATTTCCTTTGCTGAAAATTTTCTGTTCATGTCTTTGCCCACTTTTAAAAGGTTTCTGTTCCCTTTTTTAAGCTCTTGGTGAATATGGGGATTGTCCAACTTGGTCTTTCAAATAAATTTCAGAAGATAAGCCTTAGAGTTCGAATTGCCCTTTCAAAGAATGTTTGACTAGTATTTATCACCAAACTGGCTCTTAAAGAAGTAATCCTTTATGTGTATAAAATTACTAATTACCTTTCTATAAAGAAATATTAAGAAGTGGGCTGCGGGGTAGCTCAGTAGTAGAACACGAGCTTAGCATGCAAGAGGCGCTGGGCTCATCCCCACCACCAAAAAAAAAAAAAAAAAAAAAAAATATATATATATATATATATATATATATATATATGCTCAACTAAAACTGAGTTTAAAGTAGAAATGTATTCTCCCGTCTAGCCAGAGATCTTGGAAGTTCCAATGTGGTTCATTCAGCCCAGTCATGAAGGCGGCAGGGAACCAGACTCTTAGCCTCATACCTCCTGGTTGCCCTCAGAGTACTGCTCATCCTTGGGATTGTCCTCTCATGGTGGCAAAGATTCAGACATCACATCCTCACCAACTGCACCCAAAGAAGATCACCGGAGTTTCTTCTTCAGAGTCTCTCCTTGCCACAGAGAAGCACTTGCCCAGAGCCCCATCTCCAGCACACTCACCCATTCATCTCCTGCAGCGCTGCTTATAGGCCCGCCCCTAAACCAATCATTGGCCAAGAGATGGGGGTCCACTATGATTGGTCTAGAAGATGACGTCATCCACCAGGGGCTGGCCCACCTTCCCTAACAGGCACCGCTCTGCACCACGAATTAAGTTCCACGTGCAAAAGAGAATGGGGAGAGGAATAGGTGACAAGTGGGCAGACAAGCCACATTGCATTGGATGTAAAATTTTTCAAGATAACTTGTTATGAGTTTGGTGAGGTTGTATAGAAGAGGGGTGATGTTTTAATAACTGTCTTCTCCACATTCTAGGAAGTGGTGAAGGGATTATATTGGAGAAGTTCCACTTTGAGTTTGAAAAACACTGTTATAGCCCATCTAGTTGCTACTTAAGAAGAAATATTAAGAAGTTGAGGAACTGGGGACTTGAGTATAAGTAACCAAGGGAAAAGGAACTGTTCTGAGAGCACCCAAGGAAAAAGGAACATTTAAAAACTCCAAGAGCAGGGACTTTTTATATTGACCTTCAAGTTTCCCTTTTTTTACATTGAAAATGGTCTTATAAGTACCAGGGCTGTAGCTCAGTAGTAAAGCACTTGCCTAGCATGCCCAAGGCTCTGGGTTCAATCTCCAGTACTGCAAAAATCAAATCAATCAATCAATCAATCAGTGGAAATGCCCTTACACAATAGGTGACTTTCAATGTTCTGTAAGTTATCCCAGATACCAGTTTTGCATCAGCACTTGGGTAAAACACAGAATCCAGGAGAAGATTGAGAAGAGCAATCTAAAAAGGCAATTTCAGGATAGCAAGAACTGATCAGTCCCAATAGACAAATCCATGGAGACCAAAAGTAGAAGAGCAATTGCCAGGGACTGGAGGCATCAGGGAGAAATGGGTGGTGACTGGCAATGCATGCAGGATTTTTTTTATTATACAGGTGCAACATTTATGTGATACTTCACATGTCAAAATGTTTTAAAAGAATATGTAAAATATATCAGAAAATAAAAATTTACAGAAGCACATAAAAGATTGAATTATACCCACTGCAATTGAGTGTAGATGATAAAACTTGTCATTACAAAGATAACTGTTATCTCCAAACTTATTCTGTAATATTATTCCAGCAAAATTTCATCATGCTTTACTTTTAATGAAAGAAGTACCAAAACAAAAAGTTCTAACATTCAACTGGGAGGTATATAAAATTTTAAAAAATAAATAAACTCTGATTTGTAAAAGCAAAATAAGTAGGTGTCATTTCTTTATATCTAGAATAACATTGGATGTTAATAGACAGAGAAACCCAATCTAAAGGTAAATGTTGGGAGGTGGGTACAGTTCACTGGAGTGTGTGTGTAGAATCTGTAAGGCCCTGGGTTCACACCCCAGCACCACAACAAAAGATAGATGTTACAGGGGGATGTTGGAAATAAAACAGAATGGGAGTCCCCTGCCTCTCTCTCCATCTATGCATACACTGAATAAATATCTACTCATGTTTTGAGTCCCTCTTAGACAAAATCATAATTGAGTTGAGGGACAACTGAGAACATGTCTACACTCAAATGAGTAGGAAAAGCTGAAGTATACTTGTTCATTAGTTCTGCTTTGGGCAATGTGCCATATTAATTGGGACACAATCCCCAACAGCCCTTGTCACTCTGAGTAAAGAAAGATTGGACCATATATAACCTAACTCTGACGTTTCTGTGTTTTGTGTCATAATTTACCTAGTGCTGGGGGAAGAAGGGACCAGGTATACATAGCTATCAAAACTTCAGAACAAAGTGGTGATTTTCTATGGCCATGCATGGACTTCCATGGGCTTCATTACTAGATGCTCCAAGAGAATTTAGACATGGTAGCTATGAGCACCATGTGTCAGGCAGTTCTGAAATGCAGGACTAGGAAAAGATGGGAGGGTTGGATGAGGACACATCATACAGTAACGTCTTCAAGTGGGGGCTCTCCCCAAAAAAATACTGTGATGAGGTGTCTATACCTGTGTTCACATATTAGATACATTCCCACCCCTTTGGTTTTCTTGATATTTCCACATGGTCATCCACAGTTTAGGGCTCTCTCTTCCTTGCTCCAACATGGAGACAATATTAAAGTCAAAAGGACATATTCCTAGAGAGACCAGGTTCCTGTAGTTCTCCAATATCATATTCCTGTACAAAGCCCTCTGAGCAGGGTCCAAGCACTTTTATGCCTCTTCAGAAAATTCTATGGTCTATTCCTGAATGTCAACAGGGCCAAGGAGAGTGAGACGCTTACTGCATGGAAGGGGAAGCAACTGAGGGCTGGAGGAGGAAACCATGAAAAGGGATGTGTCCATGCAGCCCGGAGGCAGACCTCAGGCAGAACCCAGGCAAGGCTGCCACAGCAAGACTCCTAGCTGTGGCAATGACACAGAGTCTCAGGATTTCTTTTTAGAGTGATGAAAATGTTCTAAAATGAAACAGTGGTGATGGTGGTTCAATTCTGTAAATATGCTAAAGACTAGTAACTACACACTTAAAAAGAGCAAATTTTGTGCTATCTGACTTATATCTCAATGACATTGATTATAATATAGAGCTATTTTTAAAAATGAGATCAGCACAGATCCTGGAGTGGGAAATAACCAGTAGTATTGAGCAATGAGGGCTGGGAAAGAGAGGATGCTCAAAAAATCCTTAGGAATATTAGGGAATGCTTGTGTTTTCCAAGGTTACACAAGGAGAAAATGTGAAGGAGAAAGTTATTATGTTTGAATATTAAAGGAGAGATTGACCCAAGAAGTTGGGTAGCGTGGGGACCACTGGGTGACAGTGGAACTTCAGCCTCTTGCTCCACTTTTCATGTATCTCAACTGTACTCCTGGTCTCTTAGTTCTCACAGAGAAGTGTTCACACACACACACACACACACACACACACACACTGATCCTCCCCCCTTCTGAGAACAACAGAAAGGAATGAGGGATAGAGCCAGGATCTTCATCAAGTGACACAGCTAACCAGCCCTGGAACAGCCTGCTACCACTCCCACCTTGTCCAGCTTTATGATGTGACATTGAACACTTCTCACTGAGAGGCAAAGTAGCAGAGCTTTGCAGCCAGGCAACGTGGGTTCAAGTCAAATTCCAGAATGCATGTTCCTGACTGAGACCTAGGGCAAGAGACTTAACCTCCCCCTGCCTCAGTTTACCCCTTGTATGATTAAGATAATATAAATGCTAACCTACAGTAATGCTATAAGGGTTCAATCAATTAGTTCATGTGAAACACTGAGACCTGCCTGTAGAAAGTAGCAAACACAATAATAATAAGCACTAGGCACTATTATTCACAGTAGTGTGCAAGACACAACATTCCCTACACTCTAATAAATTCATGAGGCATGATTGACCATAGGAATCTACAGAATCATAAAACGAAAGCAAGACAGTAAGTAAAACCATGGACTGTTTAAGAGCATGCATGATACATGCTAGATGGTAATTTTCAAGGGACCGGGGAGGTATACCTTCTAATCCCTAGTTGGGACAAGAGATTAGACCCAGGTTGTGTGGTGAAAAATCAAAACCCAGAGTCTCTATCTCTTTTTTGAAGTAGAGTGAAGCAGGTGGCATCACTATACCAGACCTTAAATTATACTACAGAGCAAGAGTAACAAAAACAGCGTGGTATTGGCACCAAAATAGACTTATAGACCCGTGGTACAAAATAGAGGACACAGGGACTAACCCACATAATTACAGTTATCTTATATTATACAAAGGTGCCAAAAATGTACATTGGAGAAAAGATAGCCTCTTCAATAAATGGTGCTGGGAAAACTGGAAATCCATATGCAACAAAATGAAATTAAACTCCTATCTCTCACCAGGCACAAAACTCAACTCAAAGTGGATCAGGACCTAGGAATTAGACCAGAGAAACTATGCCTATAGAAGAAAAAGTGGGCCCTAATCTCCAACATGTTGGATTAGGCCCCAACTTCCTTAATAAGACTCCTATAGTGCAAGAATTAATATCAAGAATCAATAAATGGGATAGATTCAAACTAAAAAGCTTCTTCTCAGCAAAAGAAACAATCCGTGAGGTGAATAGAGAGCCTACTAATTGGGAACAACTTTTTACCACACACACGTGAGATAGAGCACTAATCTCTAAAATATATAAAGATATAAAAAAAAAATCAAAAATCTTGATACCAAAAAAACAAATAACCCAATCAATAAATGGGCCAAGGAACTGAACAGACACTTCTCAGAAGAAGATATACAATCAATCAACAAATACACACAAAAAAATGTTCAACATCCCTGGCAATTAGAGAAATGCAAATCAAAACTACTCTAAGATTTCATTTCACTCCAGTCAGAATGGCAGCTATTAAGAACATAAATAACAATCCCAGCACTTGGGAGGCTGAGGCAGAAGGATCGCGAGTTCAAAGCCAGCCTCAGCAATGGCGAGGCACTTAGCAACTCAGTGAGACCCTGTCTCTAATAAAATACAAAAAAGGGCTGGGGATGTGGCCCAGTGGACGAATGCCCCTGAGTTCAATCCCCGGTACCAAAAAAAAAAAAAAAAAAAAAGAACATAAATAACAATAAATGTTGGAGAGGTTGTGGGGAAAAAGGCACACTCATAGATTGCTGGTGGGACTGCAAAATGGTGCAGCCAATACAGAAAGCAGTGTGGAGATTCCTTGGAAAACTGGGAATGGAACCACCTTATGACCCAGCTGTCCCACTCCTTGGTATATACCCAAAGGACTTAAAAACAGCATACTACAGGGACACAGCCACATCAATGTTTATAGCAGCACAATTCACAATAGCTAAACTGTGGAACCAACCTAGATGCCCTTCAGTAGATGCATGAATAGAGAAAATGTGGTATATATACACAATGGATAGTATTACTCTGCAATAAAAGAGAATGAAATAATGGCATTCGCAGGTAAATGGATGAAGCTGGAGAATATAATGCTAAGTGAAGTTAGCCAATCCCAAAGAGCCAAATGCCGAATGTTTTCTCTGATATAAGGAGGCTGATTCACAGTGGGGTTGGGAAGAGGAGCATAGGAGGATTAAAGGAACACTAGAAAGGCCAATGGGGAGGGAAGAAAAGGAAGGGGGCAAAAGGGTAAAAAAAAAAAAAAAAAAAAAAAAAAGATGATAGAATGAGATGGATATCATTACCGTAAGTGCATGTATGAAGACACAAATGGTGTGAATATACTTTTTATACAACCAGAAATATGTAAAAATGTGCTCTATACGTGTAATATGAATTGTAATGCATTCTGCTGTCATATATAACAACTTAGAATAAAAGAAAATTAAAAAATCAAAACCCAAAATATAAAAACCCTCTTGGTCCTCCATCCCCTGTGAGATGGGAGTCATTAATTTATGTTTGTGATACTTAGAACTCTTTGAGTTACAAGGGCCAGAAATCTCAAGTCAAAATGGCTTAAGCAAATAACAACAACAACTACAAAAAAAAAAAAAATGCTTTGCCTTTTTTTTTTTTTTTTTTTTTTTAATGTAACTGAGAGTCTGAGGGATAGTGTGATCTTAAGGTGAAAGTCAACTTAACACCAGGGCCAAGTAAGATAACCAGAACTTAGTGTCAGTCTCCTCCCCATCCCTCCTTTCTTCCTCCTCCTGCCCCTGGTCCACCTCTCTGTGCTGTTACCTTTCTGTTATATCTTTTCCAGTTGGTAAGATGACAACTGCACTTTTGCTCCACCCTACTCCATCCTCCAAGATTCAAGTCTAGTGAGAAAAAAAATCTGTACAACTTAATTCTTGTTGAAAGCTTCCTTGCACCACTTTGACTCTCTCCAGGTCCCATGATCAGCCCTGAACTAATCTTGTTAGCCAAGTGGAAGAAATGCTTTGATTGGATTGTCTAGAGTCACCTCCTGAGCGGGGAGCATGAAGTCGAAATCATCTGAACCACATGAGCTCAGAGAGGGAAGGAAGGGGATGGTTCCCAGGAAGGATCTGGGCTTCCCAGTTTGCTGGTTGTGTGTCTTGCTATCCTGTTCTGCTCACAGATTCTTTTCTGAACACTGCCATCTTATCTCAGGAGCAGAACCAAGCAGACGGGGAAAGCTCAGTGGTAGAGCACTTGCCCTAGCATGCAAAAGTCACAAGTCCCTGGGCTTGATCCCCAGTACTAAAAGAAAAAAGAAAAAAAAAAAAAAAAACCCTAGATGAGAAGAGTTGAGTTTTAGGTTTATTGACACAAAAAATGATAAGCATTTAAGGAGAAGGAGATAGAAATGCTAATTACCCTGATGTGATCATTATACATTTTCTACATGTGTTGAATTATCACACCATACCCCATAAATATGTACAACATATTATATGTCAATTTAAAAAATATTTTTGAATTGACATATTGAAGCTGAAATAGTTGAAGACATGGAAAGATAAAACATGGGTGTTAGAGGAATATGAAGCCTTCAGCATCTATAGTCACCTCTAGCATTAACCAGAGCCCAATTTCTAGCCACACTAATGTTAGATTCTGGGCAGGGAGGCCACACCTCCCAGGTACCTTGAGACAAGACACACCTCACAGTCGCCTCAGGTGCCCAACTGGACCAATTGCAACACACGCCACCAACCCTTGACCTCTGGCAGCCTATGGAATTGGGGTCCCCTCTGGGGGGGGTCCCTCTGACCACCAGTTTGCTACTTAAGCCTACTCCAGATTGAAACCATGCCTTGTTCTTCCTTTTCCCTTGTCCCCTTCCCTACCCTTCCACGTGGCACCCTAATAAACCCCTTTTCTACAAGGCGTTCCCGGCGTGGCTTGAGCCTCCTACTCTCCACTGGCCTCTTCACCGAAAACTGGCTGACCCTCAGGGACTTTCTACAAAAGCTTGGTTTGACCATTCTAGTGGTCAAGGGAAGAGAGGGTAAGGGAGGGAGCAAGAGGGGAGGGAGGGGGAGAAAAGAAAAAAAAAAAGGTGGTTGAATGAGAAGGATATCATTTTCCTTAATGCATGATTGAAGACCTGAATTGTACAAATATACTTTGTATACAAACAGTTGTATGTAAAAAGATACTAAATATATGCACTATGAGTTGTACATATTAAAAATTATAAAAATAAAATTTAAAAAAATAAAAAAAAATTTAAAAAAGCTTGGTTTGACACCCTCACCAATCTCTGGCTTCAAGGAAACTTCATCCATACCTGGAGAGATTCATCTTTTCCATGCCTACCTCCTGGGAATTTTTTCCGCCTTCAAGCCTGACCTGCCTGCCCGCATCTCCTCCCCTCATAAAACCCCATGTGGCCCCATTCCAGCTCCAAGCAGCCAGATTGAAACACGATGCCCGATGTCCGCTTCCTAAGAAAACAAAAAGGGGGGAATGTTAAGATTCTGGGCAGGGAGGCCACACCTCCCAGGTACCTTGAGACAAGACACACCTTCCAGGTGCCTCAGACAAGGTACCCAACTGGACCAATTGTGCAATTGTGACACACGCCCCCACCCCCCCAACCCCCCACCCCCCCCCCCCCCGCCTTGACCTTCGGCAGCCTATAGCTGACTGCTCCGGACTAAAACTGCCCCTTGTTCTTTCCTTTTCCCTTACCCCCTTCCCTGCTCTTCCATGCCATTCTTCCCCTACCTCCCTACCCTTCCACGTGGTCCCTAATAAACCCTTTTTATTGAAACGGTGTTCCTGGCGTAAGTTAACTTTGTCTAACATTTAACATGAGACCTCACACTCTTGCCTCAGTTCCTATTATCCAGCCTATCACCTGGCTTTTGATAACAACAAAATTATTAGACATGCTGAATGGCAAGGAAAGAACATATCTAAAGAGACAAAGCAAATATTAAAGCCAGACTTGGGTTTTGAAATTATCTGACAGGGAATTTTAAGTAAGTATGACTAATATTTTGAGAGCTCTCATGCAAAAAGCAGGTGGGCAATGTAAGCAGAGAGATGGAAACTTTAAGAATCAAAAGGAGATGCTAGAAGTTAAAAAAAAAAAAAAATAGTGTGATAGAAATGAAGAGTCTCTTTGATGGGTTCATCAGCACACTGAACATGGCCAAGAAAGGAATCAGTGAATTGAAGACAGGCCATAAAAATTATCAACTGATCTGGTCATGGCGGCACATGCCTATAATCCCAGAACTCAGGAGCTGAGGCAGGAGGATCACAAGTTCAAACCCAGCCTCAGTGACCTGTCTCAAAATACAAAATAAAAACAGGCTAGGGATGTGGCTCCATGGTTTAATCCCCAGTACAAAAAAAACAGACAAAAAAAAAAAAAAAAAAAAACCTCCCAAACTCTAATGCAAAAAAAGTCTTTAGTCAATTAAGGACTTGTAAGTTTCACCCAGTTTTGTCTTCATGAGTATTGCTATTAATCACTTAGAGTATTAGGCCCTGTTACAATGGGTGACTCCTGGTCTTGTAGGAGTTTAAGTCATTGCTCAGTTCTGCTCAGCAGCCTCCAATAACATACACACACCCTCTCATCTGTGCCATTTTGGGAAGTCATTGTCCCAATGTTTCTGATTGATGGATGCTAGACAACCTTCAAAGGGAGAGGATCAGCGGTAGGACCAGCACTGAGAAGGCTGGTCTAACAGCATCCTGTTTCAGAGACCCAAGTGACAGGTAAACACGAGGCAGAGCCTCCCTGTCCTGAAGAACTGACGTAGAAACCAACGTGAAGACAGGGACCCAGTTAGGTACAAGGTGCGAGTGTCATGTCAGAAACAAGGGAGAATCTAAGTAGCCAGAAATGGGGCACACATACTGGGCCAGCCAAGCAATAATGGTGAGTGACTTCCAGTGAGATCCCACCAGAGTGATGCCCTCCTTCTGGCCTTGCCAGAGCACAGAGCTCAGCTGCACCTGTCTTTTGATGAACTCCTGTGCTCTGAGACTGGAGGAATGACTTAGAAGCCAGGTAAGGCCTGTCACCCACTCATGTGTTCTGTAGTCAAACCCCAGACACCAACTCACTGCCTGCCATTTAACTTGCTTTCTTTATCTATGAAGAGTCCCCCAAGTTTTGTCCAGATAAAAGGATGTGACAGAATTCCTGCAGTGGATCTCCCTGAGTCTGTCTTAAAACACACCCGCCTCCTATCTCCTCCCACCATAGGTGTCTATGACAGTTACTTTCACTTGCTAAAGTGGCTAGGCTATAGTACCCAGCTATTTGGTTAAACAGCAGTCTAGATATTGCTGGAAAACATTGTAAAGATGTGATTAACATTTCAGTATTGACAGATTGCAATATAATCAGTAAAGCATATACCCTCTATAAGGCAAATGACCCTCATTCGTTGAAAGTCTTTAAGGAAAAACTGAGTTTCCAGAAGGAAGAGGAATTTTGCCTCAAGATTGCAGCATGGGGACCCTGCCTGAGTTTTCCCCACCTTGTTGATTTCAGACCTGCAATCTCCCATAATCACTAATTCCTTAAAATCTCTAATACAGACCTTCCACAAGTCTGTTGTCAGGAAAGAGTTAGTCTTCCTGCAATAAATGCAAACTCACATTTTTAACCAAAAGGGAATTTTGTTCAGTGAAAAACAATCATTCTATTTATTTATTTGACAGTGATATTAACCCAAAAAAATATTTTGTTCGTCTTTGCCGCTTTTCATTAATTCTCAGTTTCACACTATTGCAACAGGACATTGCCCTCTAGCATGTTGACGTCAAAATTAATGCTTATTTTTTAAAAAGTATTATCTCTGGCCAACCACTTCTAACTGCAGCCACAGGAGGGCTCCTACATCTTCAATGGCTTGTAGAAGCACTTTCAGAAGCAATGAATTCCCTGTGAAACCCAGTAATTCAGGACCAATCCAAAGCACCACAATCACACCTGCTCCAGTAGCTGCTCACTCGTGGAGCCAAATCGGTAGACCCAAAACTTCATTTTTGCTTCTGCTTTTCATTTTGTTGTTATGTTTGGAAAAGAAAGAAAAACATAAACCACCATCGTCTTGAGAGTCTCAGAAATAGCCTTATGAATAAGAATGCCCTCACTGTCAAGTACCTTGCCTGCAGGAGTTGACAGAAGGCCTCTGCACAGGTGGATGATACTATTTATTCTCTCAAACTCCCTGTGAACTGAAGACTGGCACGAATGGCTTTCATATCTCAGTATGAGACATTTGTTTACTTTATCGTAGTTTTCTTTGCTGGAAAAATGTTTCTGTTTTTGTTTTAAGCCAAACTGCCATGTTTAATTTAGAGAGTTCCCAACAGGCTGTCACCCACCCACCAGATACTATACCCACACATCACAGGCAAACACAAAATATACAGCAACAAGAGAGCATAAATGTGCCTAAAACAAAATTCTAACAATATTATCTTTTAACATACAGACTCATACTTTATTTCGACAAATTTAAGATAGAAAAATACCATAATGTGAATATAGCAGTTGCTTTTCTTGTAACATGATTTGGGATATGCAGTGCGGCTTGGGATGGCCTTAACCCACGGTCTCTCTTCTGACTGGGCTGCAGGCAAAATTTTATTTTATCTCAGCCATTGCATTTGCTTGAAAAAATATTGCACAGTAAAACTGGCTTTTAAAAAGGTTGTGGCATTCAAGAATAAATACTATAAAGTCAGGAAACAACACAACATTTTAAATAGTTTTATAATTACTAGGCTTCATAATTAAAGCTAAGAACTCAGTTTCAAAATAGCTTCAACATTTTCCACTAATAGTCAATAGAATAATAGAATACTAATTTTTTAAAAACAGTCAAGAAAAATTAGAGTAAACATGATATTTCAGATGACTCTAAACAGTAAACATCAATATAGTGTATTTACATTGTCCTTTTAACACTATACTCTGCCCAGCTGGTAACAGAAACTAGTCTTATCACCAAGTGTGACCCTGAATGTAGTCTTTGAACTCAGTAAGTGCTGTCCATCATTTCTATGCTCCATCTTTGGAGGGGGTTTTTGAGGGACCCTTGATACATGCAGATTTTTGGTTATGGTTATAAAGACAAAAATAAATACATAAGTGTGCCAGGAGTTTGAAGCTGAAAGTGCAGTTTCACTTTGTTAAGCACCTTCACATGTTTTTTCTCTGTGATGCCTCAGTCATGCTAAATAATTCACACAGGTGCTAATTTTGTTGCTGTAGGTCCTTTCAGCTTCTTCCTTTGCTTTACTTAACCACTCCTTAAAGAATAAAGCTGGGAGGCCCCCTCATTAAAATATATTATGTCTAACATATAAAATAGCTGTATGTACATGTGTACATACATGCATGTCCTTTTCAAGGACTGGGTAACTCCTCATTTTCTATCAAATAATCCTTCTTCATATACCTGGTTCCCCTAACTAACCTCCACACTTCCAGGTAAGCATCCTTTAAGGACCTCTTACTCCCTTCTTCAGAGCTGTCTGAGATCTTAGAGCTCCTAGCCACCAGCGGGACCCCTCGGGGACTGCCCCTTAACTCTGGTCCACTCTGCTGAGTGGAGCCACCTGCTGCCTCCCCCCCACCCTCGGTCCCCTCATTTCCACCCTCCCCGGGCAGCTCCTCCATCACGAAAGGCAGCTGGTCGCCACTTGGCTGCGTTTCCTCTCCCTCGGGCTGGGACTCCAGGTCCTCATAGTTGCTTTGCCTTCTGGTCTCCATGAATTTGGCCACACAGTAAATGATGGAGCCCAGGGTGTTTACCACGACGCCGGCAATGAACAGAGAGGTGGGCTCCACGTCGCTGAAAGCCACCATGCCCACCGTGATGGTGGCGATGCTCTTCACCACGCCCACGAAGCTAGTGGTCACGGCTGAGTTGATGTAGGTGCAGTGTAGCGTAGTGAAGTTCATGGCGCAGCCGATCAGTATGCAGGCCACGAAGATGCAGACCATGGCCGGGTCCTTCCAGCCAGGAAAGGCCCAGGCGTGAATGGAGTCAGTGCTGGCGAAGGAGCAGACCACCAGCAGTGGCGTGGCGGAGACGGCGATGACGTACTGCGCGGTGAGCGGCCCGTGATCAGTGTCTGCGCTCGCCTTCTGGATGAGCACCAGGTAGGCGGCGTGCACTAGCACCGCTAACACACCCGTCACGTACCCGATGGGGTCTCCCGTCAGGTCGCCCGCTCCTGTAGCGCACCGAAAGGACGGCCGAGCCAGCGCAGGAAGGAAAAAGAGAGAAGACACCCGGTTGGCGCGTGTGGGTATCCACTGGACAACGCGTCGGGTCGGAAAGTAGATGGAGTTGATGCCCAAGCTCTGCCCACCGATTTCCCGAGTGCCTAACGGATGCCCACAATGCCTCGGCTGCCAGGCCAAAGTGCGACAGCCAGCTCAGGCAATATTCTGGGCGATGTATAAGGAGAGGCATCTTCCCTGACATGTCTCCGGGTCACCCCTCTGACAAAGGCCACCGAGAGCGCAGATGTTCTCAGGGCAGATACTTGTGGCTTCCCTGAGCTGGCCCCGAGGTCACCCAAGTGCACTGTACCTCTACCCGCAACCCGTGCGCGACCAGAATGGAGAGGGTGCACCGGCTAGTGACCTCTAACCCGAGCGTGCCAGGCGCGGGGCGAAAATAGCCTCCCTCCTGACCCACCTCGGAATGAGTGTTTCCTGCTCCCCTCGGTTCGTGTGCTGCTCAGTCTGCCAAACCCCGCAAGCACCTGGGTCCCAGCGGGTCCCCGCGGCCCCGCACCAGCAGCCCCCAGAGCGGCGCCCGATACCCCAAACTAGCCCCCTGATCCCAAGTTTCGCTGCCATCCCTCCCCCATTGCAGCCGCGTGACCCAAGGAAGTTCACGACCCCCTCCTTCCGGCTCAGTCCGGGGTTGGACTCCAGCTCTCGGTTCAGGCGGCTCTCCCATCCCTCCCGGAGGAAGGGATCCAGGGGAAGATCCGGGTGGGGGCGGCTGGCAGGGCGATACCGGTGAAACCCGGGCAGGGGTCGGAAGCCCAGACACCGGGTGGGAGACCCCGAGGGAGGAGGACAGAGCGCTGGGGAAGGCTCCGCTGGGTCTCAGAAGAAAGTCCCTTTTGCGAGTCGAACAACCATTCTCAAAGCTCTCCGCCTCTCTCTGCCTCAGTCTCCCCATCTGGAAGTGAGGGCGTTGCACTAAATGGTCCCCGCCGTCTCTGCGGGGCGGGCTGGGGTGGGCTGGGGGTTGGCGCGGGTCCCGCTCACCTGCCAGGGCGGCGCCGCAGGTGGTGATGAGCACGGCCGTGAGCACCCCCGGCGAGGGTGCGCCGTTCTTGAGCACCAGGACGCCGATGAGCATGGTGACCAGGGGCAGGCAGCGCTTGAAGACCACGTACATGGGCAAGCTGAGACCGCGCAGGGACCAGAGCGTGAGGCTCGACTGCAGCGTGGAGAGCACTGCGACCCCCGCGAAGGAGCGCGCCAGGCTCAGGCCGAAGGGGGGCACAGCGATGAGCCCAAGGCGCCGCAGCAGCTCCAGGCTCAGCGCCGCTGTGGAGCTGGTCAGGCACTGCACCAGGGTCAGGAAGGAGAACTGGTAGCGGCTGATGAGGAACTTGAGCAGGATGTTGAGGGAGCCCGAGAATACGCCGTGCGCGATGGCCACCGAGATGCCCAGCAAGCGGCCCCGGCACAGCTGCCGCA
The DNA here is from genome assembly GCA_025594165.1 of Tamias sibiricus. Taxonomy (NCBI): domain Eukaryota; kingdom Metazoa; phylum Chordata; class Mammalia; order Rodentia; family Sciuridae; genus Tamias; species Tamias sibiricus. The sequence continues at coordinate 122,111,295 of CM046666.1, read as the reverse complement.
TCGCGCCGGCCCCGCAGCACCGGGCGGCGGCTGAGCTCCCGGACCTGCGGGAGGGGAGCGAGGGCGGCGGGGGCGCCCGCCCAGCGCCGCGGCGAAAGGCAGGGAGCTTTGGCTGGGGAGCAGAGGGCAGCTCCAGCCGGGCGTCCTCGCGGCTCGGCGGCTCCGCGTCCGACTGCCCCGCAGCTCCGGGGAGGCAGTAGCGGGGGCGGGGGACTCCGAAAAGTGGCAGGGTGCGGGAGGGGGGGCGGTCTGAGAGGAGTGGCGGGAATCCTAGCGACAGCGATGTGTAAGTAGGTGACGAGCCGCCATGGGCTGTATCCCGCGTGGGTTCCCCGTCTGAGAGAGGCGCTACGAGGGGAGCCAGGCGGCTGCCACAGGGCGGGACCGGCCCGCGCCCCTCGGGCATCTGCGCCCACCCGGCCCACTCTGATGCGCGGCTCCCCCTCCTGTCCTAAAAGCGGCCAAGCGGAGGGGCGCGGATTGGGGGAATCCCAAACACAGCTTAAGATGGATTTAGAAACAGCAGCTCTCTGGAATCGAGCAACGTTTATTGGTCGCAACAAGTGATGGCGCCCCCAATCCCCTTGCTGCAGAGGATTTTCCACCCACGGTCTCTCCTCACCCGGGAAGCAAAACCCGTCGGTGCTGGAGGCGGCGCAGCCCCTGATACTTAAGATCCCGGTGCCGTCGCCCAGACGTCGAAATAACCTGAGACCAGGGAGTGCCGTGTGACCTCGAGAGAGGTCTTTTCCCGTGCCTGGCTTTGAGCACCCAGGGTGCGCGCCTTCAAGGGAGAGATTATGCGCGCGGCTCTGCGGGAGCGGGAGTCCTCGCAGGACTGCGGGTCCTGGGGGTGGAGGTACACATTTAAGTGAGGCAAAGGTGTAAAATAAGCTAAAGAGCAGAAACTATGTCTCTGGTGCAAGTAGCCTCTGCCAATTCTGTGGAGGAGCATGGAGGAGACGCTGTCCGAGCGATGGGAGAGGAGAGGCTAGATGCTCTGAGCGCGATACAGAGGAAGGCTGACGCTGCTGGGGCAGGCAGGAACCGGGGCCCTCCACCCTGCCGGGAGGATCCGTGCAGCGTTCTTGGATACCAGGGAGCGGGTTGCAGTCTGCGAGACAGTAGTGGGCCATCTCTCCAGGTCAGGGTACACCTTTGCCCCGGCAGGACTGGTGAACTATGTGCTTCCAATGCAGCTAAGAGAAAAAGGTGATTCTTTTTTTGCGGGCGCCAGACTTCAGTGCCCCTTTGATCTGAATTCACTTCCCTGGGAAGTAACACCTGGGTAGTAGTGAACTCTGCAGCAGCAAACAGACTCGCTCAGCGGCGGCCATCACTAAGCGCCAGTTTAGTTTTTACACTCGTTGAAATTCGTGGCTGCAGCCGGGTTTGGGTGCGAGGGGGAGTAGGTTGGAGCTCCACGACACCCCACTTCTTTCGATCCCCGCCACGGTTCACTTCTAGCCACCGGGATCGCAACCTCCTAACTTTAAAACGCCACACAACATTACCTTTAATACACCAGATCAGTCGCTTCCGCAGTTTTTCTTTCTGCCTCTTCTTTTCCATCTCTGTTCTGTATCACTCCAGCACAGGTGTTGAAGTTTGCGTTATTGCAGGAGGAAAAAAAATAATAACAGTTGTAATCGCAGCATCACTGCAGTTCTTCATCTGGGCCAGCCTTTTGTTACAGATGCTCACTGTAGTGGGAGAGGGCTTCATCTCTACCAGTCCATTAGCTCACGTGCATAAAGCCTAGTAGGATCACCTCCCTACCCCGACAGGTGAACACTCAAGAAAATGTTTATGAATGGTCTACCATGCTAACTTTCCAGGAATAACACTGGACAGCATGACACTGAAAACACGTGCTTCCTGTTCCCCAGAGAGTTCTTGGTTTTTAGTGTTAAAACTTGTGGTTAAGGCACTATTTAAGGATATTTAAGGGGCTGGGTTTTTGTTGTTGTTGTTGTTGTTTACTTTTTTTGTTTGCTTGTTTTAGTTGATGTTATTTCTTTGGAAAATCATGAAGTCTGAGCCAGCAGTTCAAATTGTGTATGTGTGTGTGGTGTAAATGTATATCAAAATATACAGAGATGAAAACTGAAAGTTAACTTTTTGAAGACATCAGCAAACAACAGATTTCTGTTTCTAGGGACCATTTCAGTTAAAGGATGGCTTCTGCAAGCCATCCTAAATGAATGTTATAAAGAAGTGACTGCACAGACCTAGTTTGGGAATGATTCATTTCTGCCAGCAATTATAATTGCTTCCATTTGTGATACTAACATTAGGTAGAAGATTGGTGACTGATTCAGCTACCCTCCCTTCTCAGGCAAGACTATTGAGCTTAATATTTGAAATCTACAATGATGTGAAACCCTGTACATTTTCCCCACTGTATTGCATATAGTTCTTTTTTTAATATTTATTTATTTGCTTTAGTTGTACACAATTCGTTTATTTGTATGTGGTGCTGAGGATCGAACCCGGGCCGCGCACATGCTAGGCAAGCACTCCACCGCTGAGCCACAACCCCAGCCCTGCATATAGTTCTTTCTTTAATAGGACTTTTAATTTTTAACCCCATCTCCACAAACCAGTTACTAGATAAATGCTTAAAGAAAACTGGGGGGGGGGGGATAAGAATATTATGTTTAGCAAGGTTAATCAAACAAGAATGGGGATCTGAAATTTAATAGCAATTTGGTATCAAGTATCAAGGGTCTAGACATAAGGGCTCTAGAGCTACTCAATAAATATTGATGGCATTAAATCAATCTCTTAATTCATTCATTCAACAAACATATAGAGCAAGTATTTTGTGATAGGTAATCTGTTAGCCTCAGAAGATTCAAGGATGAGCACTCAGCTAGTCCTAAGGGATTCACAAGTGGTTGGAGGTGAACACAATGAAGCTAAAGAAGGAGTGAAGCCTTGCAGCAGGAAAGGGGAGCTTCCAGGAGGGCAATTAAATCAGCTCAACAGGGAGCAGAGAAGCTTCATGGAGAAAGAAATTTTGAAATTTTTACTTATTACTTTTATTTGTCAGATTGACACATGATCATAGCAGAATGTAGAAGGAAAACAAAATAACAAATGTTTTTTGTTTTGTTTGTTTGGTACTGGGGATTGAAACTAGGGGTGCTCTAGCACTTAGCTATATTTCCAGCCCTTTTTATTTTTTTAGACAGGGTCTCACTAAGTTGCTTAGGGCCTCACTAAATTGCTGAGGCTGGTCTTAAACTTACAATCCTCCTGCCTCAGCCTTTGGAGTCACTGGGGAGTGCTGCATGGTAACTAAAGCCTGCCAACAGCCCTGTGAAGACTTGGGAAATTGATCCTGTAGCCTCAGGTGACAGCTTACCCCAATGTCCCAAGAAAACCTGAACCAGAACAACTCAGCTAATTACTCTGGGATTCCTTGCCTACTGAAACTGTGAGATAATAAATGTGTGCTGTATTAAACAGTTGAGTGTTGAGGTGATTTGTTACATAAAAATGGATAACTAATATGTCTATCAATGGTAGTACATATTTCTATGTCAGGATACCTTATTCTTTTAAATGTTTGTCTTATAGTATTTAGGTTTTGCCAAACAATGATGTAATGCATCCACTTGGGTGTTTATTCTTACATATACTTCAAGTATGTAGAGAATCCTGATGGTTCAACTACTATTTCAAAGAATAATTTAAAATCTTGATTTATTGCCCAATTGCTTGCCAAAAAAGTGTACAACAATCCCTCACTTTAACCAATATTGAATAGTGCCAATATTTTAAATGTTTGCCAAACTAATATGAAAAAAAATGGGGAGATATCTATTTGTATTTTTTTGTTATCAGTGAGACAGAGTCTGAATGTGTTGAAATTTACCTTTCTACTTCTGTAAAGTTTATTGATATACTTTGTCTACTCTTGTATTTGGTTATCTTAGTTATTTTTAAGAACTCTATAAATTCTGGATATTAACCATGTTATATATATATCCTTCCATTAGTTATGTCCCCTCTCCATTAGCTTTACTACTAATGGTGTGTTTTTGCCATTTTAATATTTCTAGGTTGTCAATTTTTAGTAATTCTTGTTTTATTTTTTTTTCTTTCATTTGTTTTAAATTTTGAGACTGGTTCTCAGTTGCAGAGGCTGACCTCAAACTGTGCCACAACACCAGGCCTTATTTCGCATGACGTAAATTATGGATTAGAATTAGCCAAACCAAGGGCAGGACACTTGAGGCATGCAGACTTAACTTGAGCAAACACAGACATGGAAAGTGTACAGGGAATTTTGTGAGCACAACAGTGTTGTTGTAAAGAGGACCAGTGTTGCAGGGAGAGGCAGGGACTAGCCCAAAGACTCTGGCTGCTTGGTTAAGGAGCTTGAACATTTTCCTGCAGGCAGTCCTACAAGCAGAGAAAGGATTACTCTGAGACAGGGATAACCAGACTGCATTTTTGATCAGTCTCTGGCAGCTGTGTTGATGAGGATGGTTCTGAGGATTCAGAACCAGAAGGAGTCACCATTCATGAAGCTGTCACAATCCACCTAAGGAAAGCTAATAATGACTTGGATGGTGGCAGTGGTGGCTGCACTGAGAGGAAGAGATAGGTGGGAATGAGGGAAGCCATGGGATGCTGTTTAGGTCTTTAGTTTGACTGAAAACTGGTTGTTTAGCTTGATTCTTCATTAGCAACAAATGAAAAAGCATATGCAGAAAGGAGGAGCTGGTTTAGCATGTAAAATGAGTTTGGATGGAACAAAATGAATGCAAAGGCATTTGGGACACCCAGGTGGGGAAGTGGGGAAGGCAGGAATCATACACACACCCACACCCACACACAATATAAGTGCTTAACACATCCGAGAAAAGGCCTGTTAAGTAAGGAATTACTAAGAGCTCATTTTTGGAAGAGCCAAGTTATTGCTGAGATAAGCAGTTAAGAAGTGCCAAAACCAGAAAGGACAGCAGGCTCTTAGCCAGGCTGTCCCAGGGGGTGATGGACCTTGGTAGCCTCATTCAGACACAGGTTCAGTTCAGCTCTTCAGACTTGGAAGCTCAGTCTTCTTAGGTTGTTGTTGTTGTTTTCCAGGAATGATCAGGATCTACATCTTGACTCTCAGCAGATTTCTGTTATTCCTAAGAAGGCCATGTGGCAGGACCAGAGGTTTGAATTCAGTCATCCTAGTTCATTCCAGACCTCAAGCTAGTCTCATTACTCCCTGGCTATTGTGGCTGAAAGCCTGGGTTTTCTTGCCTGGATAACAGGGCTACCTTTCAGGGAGATTGTAAAGATGTAAAGAAATAACATATAAAGCATCTGATTGCTGGCTGGGAGCTCCCTTTTCTTTCATCCACTCTTCCATCACTGCAGGTGCAGGGGCAGCTTGGGAAGCAGCCAGGAAAGCAATGCTGATTTTTCCAACCTGGAAGGAATGACTGTCTGGAAGTGACTTAGCTCATGAGCTACCAAGAATTCAAAAATCTTGCGCATTCTTTTCAGGAGAGAATCCAGCTCTGCTTCTTCTAGTTTTCCAATACTAACTCCAAGGAACCAACTGAATAAGCATTCAGCCACACTCTTTCACATTGACAGACTCCAAGAACTGAGTTATTTATTATGAAGTGAGTGTTCTAAACATCTCTAACACCCCTGAAATAGAGTGAAACAATAAATCAAAGGAGATGTTAATTTTTAAATCAAGTTTTTTTTGTTGTTGTTGTTTCAAAAGATACATAGCAGATAACTAATACACTCTCTTGAATTCCAAAGGGAAAAAATAATTTCATTTCATTGTAAATCTGATCTGGGTTAGGTATGTTGAAAGGTCTTTTATCAATTTTGCTGATACAGAGAATACACACTGAGGACATGCTTTTATTGAACCACACATCTTGGTGTGATGCCATTAATTCACACAGAGGGAAGCAACAAGGAAAAGCTCTATGAAACACATCCTTTGTGACAGCTCTAAGAGTGAGGTGAGTACCTTGTCGTTACAATTCACTTATATTGTCCTCTTTATGGCACCTTTCAAAAACTATTAGTACTGCTGACCTAACAATTAAAAAGAGCTGTACATTTCCTGAGATCATTAATTTATTTTAAAAATGTTAATTGAGCACCTTGTATGTGCAATGCCTGGTGCCAATGGGCACTGGATTTTATAACTGACCAGGTTACCTGCTTACAAGGCTAAACACCTTAGTAACAAATCTTTGGCCTAGTCAGTAGCAACTTCATGGAACTCTTTTTTACTCCCAGGGCCAAAGACCGAACCCAGGGCCTTGTGCATGCTAGGCAAGCACTCTGCCACTGAGCTAAATCCCCAACCCCTTCATGGGACTTTTGACATGTATTTTCAAGTCCCACTTCTGGCTCCACTTTGTCTCTTGTTCTACCTCCTCATTTATGTTGTTTTTATATCTTTTTTTTTTTTTTTTTTTTTTTTTTTTTTTGGTACCGGGGATTGAACTCAGGGGCACTCGACCACTGGGTCACATCCCCAGCCCTTTTTTGTATTTTTTATTTAGAGACAGGGTCTCACTGAGTTGCTAAGTGCCTCGCCATTGCTGAGGCTGGCTTTGAACTCGCGATCCTCCTGCCTCAGCCTCCCAAAGTGCTGGGATTACAGGCGTGCGCCACCGCGCCCGGCTTGTTTTTATATCTTAAGCTGTAATTTTTTTTCTAGAATAATTAAAGAAATATATAAGTAAGACAATACACAAATATTTTATTTCTGCTCTAATAATTACATTTTGTTCTTTAAAAATTCTCAAAACCTTAAGAATGCAGTTAATTTTTGTCATGTTTTAATATTATATAAAAATTAAAATTGCAAAATAGCTTATTTTACTAATTTTCCTTTTTAAGCTATGTTTTTTCCAGTTAATTAATCAATGTATATGAATTTTTCAAGAAGATTTAGGAAGGTAGTAAAGAGGGTTTATAGCATTATTTAGGGCTAGTTTCATGCAACTCATAGAAGCCTTAGTAGGACCTAAGACTCTTCTTAAGTAAGGAAAAGTTTTCAAATTTGTTGATAGAGAAGTGGGAAGAGACAGACATATAGTCAGAGGGGTAATCTAAAAGGATTTGAATAAATGTTAAAACAAACAAACAATTTTTAACTCACAGCATTCCATGTTCTTAAAATATGGCACCAGTCCTTAAGAGAATTTCATTCAGTCTGTGTCAGGCACATAGTACATGCTCAATAAATAACTACTGGATACATTAAATCTATATTAGAGCCCATATATGAACCTCAGCTATATTTACATAATATACAGTATTCACACACACACAATGTGTTTAAAAAAAGCAATCTTGTTGGAGATATCATAAAATGATAAATGATCAAGAGATGCAACTTATTTTATTTTTATCTACAGCAGTGATTTATATTTCACATCAAAAATGACAATTAAAAATATATCACTATTTACATAATCTGATCTCCCACATTTTAATCCATTTTATAATACAGAGATTATATTCTAATTGATGTTATAAGATATACCATAACATCAATTATTCCTTAGGATTATAAGAAACATGACTTATGCACCAAGCTTAGAAGAGTTAGCCCAAGTCTTTATCAGTTGCCTCAAAACTGACTCCAGAGAAAATTTGAAATCTGAATAGCATATAAAAGCATAACATCTATGTTTGCAATAGTTAATTCAGTTGTAGTTTAAGCAGTTCTTCAGTCAACGACCTTTTTTCTGACCACAGCCATGTATCTCAAGCAGAAATAGTAAGACAAGCAGGATCATATATCTTTATTGTTTCATCCCAAGAACAGTCAGCCACCTGCAAAACAAAAACAAAGTAAGAAGGCACATATTTAAGTGTGCCTTTGCTATCAAAACTGGTAGCAAAAGTCCCAGTCATTTAGAGTATAGTAGATCATTCACTAGTAAATATGTGACAGGGAAACACAGGAATATGTTGTCATCAGTAAGTCCTACTTTCCCTTTTCAAGATACACTTGGGGAATTCTTGCCAATTGACTGCAGTTGCCTACAAGAATTTCCCCTACCCCATCAAAGAGCTCCATAATTCCCTCAGATAAACGCTGAAAGATGAGTTCCTAGATTGAACTAATAGGACTTTTTGCTCAGTGGACAGTTTAAAAAATTTTTTGATGATAGAGAAGTGGGAAGGAGGGAAAGAAATATCATATGCTGAATCTAAAAAACAATTAAAAATATGTAAAAATGTGTGATCTATGTATGTGAGGATGGGGAGGAAAATGAAATACAGCTGTCACCTTCACAGAACAACTCAGACCAGACCCAGTGTGGAACATGCTCTAGAGACTCCCAGAGAAGGGGCCATCCCATTTCCACCAGAGTAAAGTCAGAAAACTTGACCATACCCTGGCATTTGCACTGGAGTCACAGAGCTGGAACCAGCACTTAAGCCTGTTGAGTGTTTCCATTAGAAACAGTCCCTCATAAAAAGCAAACTGTCAATCATTGTTTGCCTCATCCTGTAGTTACAAGTTTTCATACCATGGGACACGGAGATCTTTGCATTAATTTACTCCTGACTCATCTGTGTGTATCTTTTCAAGTGGTAGGCCTTTCAATATGTTAAGCATCAACTACTATGAAAAAGAGAATCAGAGAAATAAGACTTAGATTTCTTCTTTTTTTTTAAGTTTTTATTTATTTATTTTTATTCTAAGTTGTTATAAATGACAGCAGAATGCATCACATTTCATATTATACTAAGACTTAGGTTTCTAATGCAAGGCATCTTATCTGCTTCTGAATTCCTATTCAACATTCTTCAAGTTTTTATTTTCTCAGGACTTAAAATAACTAATAAATGTCAAGGCCACTAAATCAACAAATGTTCATAAATATATAATTAGTAATATAAGAAAGATCTAAAACTGCAATGATTCAGAATTATGAACAGCTTAATTCAAATTAATACAAATAATTAATTAAATTCCATTTTGTTCTACAAATTTAAAGATGCTTACAATAAAAAACAATAAGGATTAAAAAAAAAAAAAAAAAAACTTTACTAACAAAGAAGCTCTAGATTCTCTAAGGTTGGTTGAGATTTCCTGGTAAAGAAAAAGGACTATACCACATGGTCCCTTGGGGGGAGCCTTTCGTTAATTACCATCACTACCCCAATAGCCTCTATAGGTACTATTTCCCCTTGAATTCTAGGACTGAGAGTTAATACAAGGCTCTCAATGTCCCATAGACATCTATGGCCAGCCTAAAAGACATTTGAAAAGAATGTGCTAAAAGTAAGGGCCAAGAAAAAGATAAACATTAAACAACAACAACAACAAAAGAACTCTGGTAAAGTAAAAAATGCTAACAAAGCAAATGGCGTGAAAATAAATAATCTGCTTTACAGGATGAGATCCACTCAGACTTTTGCTTGTTAAAGAGGAATCTTTCCTGTCTCCCATTCTGCTTCCTCTTGATAAAATCCCTCAGTCCCTCTCATCCCCAGGAATGCACTCCTGGCCACAAGACTCCTTCAAAGCCAGACTCAGGATAGAGAAAACACAATGACACAGGGCATCTTCTTTTCTATCTATGATTGATCCTCCTTCTCAATTTCAGTCCCCTCCATGAGGACTCACCTCTTTGCTCATTAACCTATCATCAGAAAAATTGTGAAAAACTGAAACCAGCAAAAAGATTACTATGTCCTTTAATAGAATGATGGTATTGTCTTAAGGCCCTTCTGGATTACCTGATAGTTTCAGGATCTGTGCCTTTTACTGCCTTATCCCAGAGCATCTTACCAACCCAGAACATCCTAGTCCCTTTAGTTTTTTTTTATTTTGAGGTAAACTCTCACTAAGTTGTCCCAGACTGGCCTTGAACTTGTGATCCTCCTGTTTTGGCCTCCAAGTTGCTGGGATTACAGTATATGCCTGTCCTCAATTCTACCTGCATATTAGAAAGTTCTAAGATGGAGTTCTTTTGAGAGCACTTTATGTGTGGGAATTTTTGTTATGGAGTAAAATAAATTAAAATTTTGGCAAGATTAAAAATTCTTGAGGAGAAATTCTCTTCTTGAGGAGAGAAAAGAGATTAATAAGCCATTAATATGAAAAACACCTTGTACTGTATTTTCACATTTTTATTTAAAATCAAGTTTCACCTACTGATATGTGGTAGCAAGAGAGACAAGTGGGAGGACAAAGAAAGAGGAAACGTGAGTGAACTACATTTACACAAAATCCTGAGCCCTCCCTGAAGCACTCTGAAACCAAGAGTTTATGTACCTTCCTGGACTGTTCTCCAAAAGCCAGGACCCAGGGTTTCTACTTAGACATGAAAATGTGTATTAATTACTTAAACTTTGGTTCCTTGTAATTCTCAAAATTTATTTTGCTTGAGATTTTTACCATCAAGTTCTAAATGGGTTTAGGTGGTTAAATGAAGTAAATAAAGATTAAAAAAAAAAAAAAAAACTAAAAGAATCTAAAATCTCTTCTAAAGGCACAAATGGAGTAAAGCTTTCAGACAGAGCATATCAATACCTGCACAGTAACTTAAGCAACATGCCTTATGACAGCTAAGAGAAAATGGAAGCATGCTGGGTAATAGTTCCTTTTTCCTAACAACACTGGCATATGGATATAAATATTTCCATGCAACTAAAGCCAAACAGGATCTTTTTAAAGAGGGACTGTATATTGACCAGATATGTAAATCTGTATTCCTTGTGTTTTGCATACAATAAACCTTTAATAGATGCTTACTGAATGAATGAATGAATCCATCCATGTATGAGCTGTGGTTTATTCTACTCCTCAGATTTTGTTATGTAGAGAGGGTCTCTCACAAGATGTGAGACCAGGAATTTGGGTAAAAGCAACAATTTTTATGGGACTTGGGAGATATATGGATTTTTGAGGGTCATGAATATTATTTAGAGAAGTTTCACAGGGAGCTTTCTCTCCTAGAAGCTGTTAGTAAAACATTCCTTTGCATTACAAAAATATAAAAATCATAATTCATACATACATATATTCATTTATTTATTCAATAAATTTTGTTAAGAGCCTTCGTTGTGTATCAGAAGTATACTAAGACTATGACAATAAACACACTATGTCCTGGTCTTGGCCCGATAGCTCCTGAGTCTAGTGAAGAAAGGAATTAAGTACAGAGACACCTATAATGCAGGGTGATGCGTGTGATAATTGTGGGGCCCAGTAAAAGTAGGAAAGGAGCTCCTGTGGCCAAATTTGAGGAAAGCAGATGCTTTCAGGAGTGTTATCTAAGCTGAAGATTAAAAGAAGAGTGCCTTAGCCAGGGAGCACTTCTTGCTATTTGTGGGATACAAGAGTAAATGAATAACTAAAAATTCCAGCTTTTGGGAAACTGAAGTGCTCCATAACTCCTCTGATGAAACTCTGAATCTTTTGGTAGAAGACTCTTTTCTGAGTGTGTCCTAAGGTTCCTTGAAGGCTGGATGCTGAGGCCTATCTTGTGTAACCCTCTTCCCTTGCAGTGTGAGTGTGCATAGGGACATCCAAGGACAGGAGCCTCCAGGTGCCACTGCTTCTGCCCAGGGATATTCAAGTGGAAAATTTATTCCTAACCTCACAAGCCACCATTGTGACACATTCATCCTTTTGCTCTTCTGAATTTCCTTTAACCTGAGATCAAATGCAAACCTTCTCATCAAAACTCCGAATTAACTAGACAGGCGCGGTGGCGCATGCCTGTAATCCCAGCACTTGGGAGGCTGAGGCAGGAGGATCACGAGTTCAAAGCCAGCCTCAGCAATGGCGAGGCACTTAGCAACTTAGTGAAACCCTGTCTCTAATAAAATACAAAAAAGGGCTGGGGATGTGGCCCAGTGGTCGAGTGCCCCTGAGTTCAATTCCCGGTACCAAAAACAAACAAACAAAAAAACTCCGAATTAAAATTACCAACATTCTAGGAAAAAATGGTTTGTCAAAATATAATATTTTTTCACTTGATATAAAACCTGGAGATCCAGTCTTCATTATTTATTCTTAAAAGATGCTATTTTTCAAGGTAGTGAAAAATAACCAAACTTATAAGGTAACATAAATTCTATTTTTAATGATTTTCACTTTTATACAGCAAAATAGAGATTTCTAAGTTTTAAAAATGAATAACACTAATTAGAAATGAGTTACTTGCTATTGCACCAAAATGTCAATTTCCTTAAAATACACAATGAAGCACTCTTGAAAACCAAATATAAATTTATTATTTGTCAATATAACAATTTCTAAATGCAGCTATAGCATGTACATTGTAACATCAAAAATGGAATGCTTGAGAACAACTTTATTAAATTAGTATTTTTAACATTGCCTATATATAAAGTACTATGCTGATGCTACAACAAACCCCAAAATGTAAATGAAACAAATCACTCTATAAGGGGTTTATGATAAAAACTTATTATTGGTGGATCAAATAAGATACATTATAGAATACCTTCAATACTAATTGCCCTATAAATGCAGCATTTAGAGAAGGCAATATTATAATGAAAATACCAGACTTAAAATACATATAAAATTTAGAACATGGATTTATATTCTTTAATTTTATCAATTCCCTCCAATTTATTAAAATGTTTACACATGCCACTGATAAGGGAATTCATCTCAAAATGATCTGATATAGTTGTCAATATAGCAAATAATTCCAACTGACCCATTAAGAGATTTACTTCATTGACAAGTTTTCCATTTCCTATTTAGCATTATATTCTTTTCTCTCAATTTTGTGGATAATTGCTTTTGCCCTTGGGAAATTTGTTTGATGTACTGTAATTATCTGTATGACATATGGCCTCCTTAGTAAGAATGAACAAGATAAATAGGCAGAAAGATGCAAAGAGAATAATGTTTGAAAAAAAATCACTTAACAGTCAACTTTAATTTTGAAAAAGTAGCCTAATCATGATGTTGCAGTATATTAAATTTTGGGCTAAATAAAGAAACATATTTTCCTTACTCAACCAACTTACAATAGTAAGTGACTACAGGGGAGAATATGATTTATTATATTAACCATTATGGAGTTTATGCAAAAGTAGACAATAGACCAATGCACTAAAAAAAACACTTTACATTTATTCATTCATTCATTTTATATTTAGCATATATGTATCAGGTACTTTACATTAATCTATTCCATAACACCAACCGCTCAAAATACTTACTTGACACTCAAAATATTTATTGAAGCAAAAAAGGAAGGGAGAAAAGGAGAAAAGGAAGATAATTTATCTTGGATACTATTGTTGTCATTATTTTTTTGCTGGGGCTGGAACCCAAGGCCTTATGCATCCTAAGCAAGCATACTAAATCTTGAAAATAAGATTTTAAAAATTTAGACTCTATCCTGAAGAAGGTTTCTAGGCAAATTGAAAATGACAAATTGTATTGATTTGCAAATTAAAACTGGCATGTAACACATATACTATGATGCTGAAGGCCGGCTTTCACAGCGGGGAAAGGGTGAATCCCGAACAGTGCTGGTGGGGAGAGTCAGCGGTACGATGGAAGAAATCAACACACGTCAGGATGCTGAAATCTTCTGCATTTATTTTTTCTTTTGCAAGCAATAAAAGCATATTTTTTTTGGCAGTATACATTTTTTTGTGGTTACAAAAACAGTTACAAGAGCTAGGGAAATATCAGTCTCTGTGAACTAAATTTCTAGATTTTACTATTTTTTCTGACATTTCAAGGTCCTGTCTAGACAAGGACTATATACATGTTGTTTTGAAACTCTTTACAATCTTTTCATGCTTATCTGACCCAGCCTGGGTTCAACTCAAACTTATGAATCTCTTTTTTTTTTTTTTTTTTTCTGGTACCGGGGATTGAACTCAGCAGCACTAGACCACTGGGCCACATCCCCAGCCCTTTTTTGTATTTTATTAGAGACAGGGTCTCACTGAGTTGCTAAGTGCCTCGCCATTGCTGAGGCTGGCTTTGAACTCGCGATCCTCCTGACTCAGCCTCCCAAGTGCTGGGATTACAGGCGTGCGCCACCGCGCCCGGCTACTTATGAATCTCTTGAAACCATTCCTCTGCACACCTGCTAAGCTAGCTGATAGAAGTTAGTTTTTTTCTGCCTGGTTTTAAAGCATCATTGTCTCTTTACAATAGTCCCTTTTTGCACCCAAGGGCAGAGAAAAGGAAAACATAGTCAAATGTTAGCTCTCAAGGACGTTTACCCTAGGGGTTTTTTTTTTTGTTTTTTTTTTTTTGCATCTATTCCAAATTACCCTGAAAGTAAAGAAGCCTTTTTCAGACACAAAAGGGCTCTTAAAGTTTTTTCTTGCTGCAAGTAATTATAACAAAGGAGGTTAAATGGTGAGTATTTATTAAGCTGCTTCTTTACTAAAAGTTAGCTATATAAGTACAAATTTAGGAAATGTTATTATGTTTCCAGCTTAGATTCCAATAAAATTATATATTTCCAGAATTAATCTTATTCTAATTAATTGAAATAGTGACATCTGGCAGCCATACATATGAGCAGAACAGTAAAGATATATTTAGACAGGAGACAGCGGGAACATACATAGATAGGGTTAATTTCTTCAATGCTGCATTTCAGTGAACATCTATCCAGTAAGGGGGGTGTGCCATTGCTTCCACACCCTTATCATACGAGAAGAGGATGCCTTGTTCACTCTATCGTATGGATGATGCCACACTATGATATGGCACCTCTTAACATATAGTATGGAAGGAGGTCAGAGTGATTTAAAAGCATCACAGGAGAGGCTGACCATGAATTTGAAAAAGCAAAAGACCTGTTTGTTAGGAGACAAATATAGTAGTATCTATATTAGATGATGAAGGCCTTAAAATATGGCAGCAATAAGAAGAAAAATGTATTATATTACAAGAACATAATATGTCTCATCATTTATTCCAATCATTCCTTTTTGCAGTACTGGGGAAAGAACCAGGGCCTTGTGCATGCTAGGCAAGTGCTCTAACCACTGGGATACAAGGCCAGCCTATTCCAGTCTTTTTTATAGGTTCTTCAGTAAAGTGATAAATTTTTCATCTAGAGCCCTGCACATTTTTATTTCTAGAAAGAAGAAGTTACCATAGTAGCATTAAAACAATAGGAGAGTAAATTTTTTTAATATCAAAATTATGTCTAAATAATAAAGAAGTCTGAGAAAAGGCTAATTTGGTTTTCAGGAGTTCACTGGTGACATTGTGGGGCTTACCTTCAACTGAATGATGAAAGGAAGACAGCCAGGGTTAAAAAAGAGTCAATTTTGAGAAACTAAAGACAATAGCTAAATCTACTAATTCTACATGTCATTTTAATAAAAGAAGAGAAAAATAACTCAATGGTAGTAACACAGAACACTGGGCTTAAATGATGATAAACCCCACTGAACTTTGAAAATAAAGAAAACTGATTACAGATATAAACAGTGGACAACTGAGGAATCAATGACCTAAATGAGGGAGCCAGTAAGAAAGCTGGAAACTGAATGAAAGGAAAGGGAAAAACTAGGGAGAGAGCATAAATGTTTTGAGGTGATAGAGATGGAAGAAGAAACCCATTCCTGAGAACTCTATTTTTACATAAGTCAATGTCCAGATACTGACTCTGAAAAAGACTGAGAAAAGATACTGTGAAGAATGAGCTTAAAAAAATCAAAAGATTTCAAAGGTAAGCTAAGTAGGACCAAGTGTCCAAGAAAGTTTTCCTAAAAAGTAATTTGCAGTGTGCCAAGTCAGTGTGTTTGCTTGATTTTTAGAAGCAATGCTCTATTATCCTAGAAAAAGGAAAAGGAACAAGGTGAATGATTGAGGAGCAGAACCCAGAGGTGGCAGAGACTAGGGTGTCACCAATTCTGGAAGGCATTCTAGTAAGGGATGCCTGTGAAGTGCAGACCAGACACAGGCCAGTCCTGTCCATTTTGGAGCTCACTGAGATCCTAGAGCTGTGCCTGGGGATGTTTCACGTCTGGGGCAAAACAACAAGCATTGTTATATAACTTTGTGCTGAAAAATTATACAATTATGAAAGCATCAAAGAGGAAACAGCAGAGACTAATGCCTGAGGACATGAAATGCTTCTGGCACATTGTTCTTTTCAATTCAAGAGCTAGTCTGTGACAGATGCAGAAACTGTCACCTGAGATAAAAGGTGAACAGGACACAGAAGCCTGACTACCAGTAATGCTAGAACCCCTTCTAAAGTCCAGTTTTTCCAGACTCATACTGAGAATTTTAAATATTTTTTATCCACTGTCAACCTTTAAACCTGATATCAAAGATTGTGGGAATAGACTTGAACCAAACATGAGCTGAACTTTTACACAACATCTAATGTTTTTTAATGAAAAATCGAACAAAGTAAAATGAGTGCTTTAAGTCACACCTAAATTAATAATTTACATCAGAAACAAATCTAAGCAATGTTACACTGAAACAAAATGAAAACATATAAAAGTCCTTCTATCCTACTTTCAGGAAAAGTGTAAAAGTCTCTACAGTAGCTTGCTGCATGTTCCTAGCATGGACAGACCAAGACAGTCATTCATAAAGATTATGCTTACCAAACATCTAGGAGTCCCAGAAGGCAAATTCATATATGTAGGATAACTTCAACTCTTAAAAAAAATGCACATAAAGAAAAAGACTGGAAAAGTAGTCACCATTGAAAAGAAGGCATGGAGTAAGATTTGGGAAAAAGCTTCTGGAATGCTGGGCATGTTCTGTGACTTAACCTGAATGGTGGTTACACTGGTACATATTGAGCTGTTCCATTTAAAATAGGTGTATTTTCCAATATGGTTGTTAAACTTCAATTAAAAAAAATTTTAAAGGACTGAAAAAGAAACACAATGTGCTACAAAAGACTTTTTCTTGGAGGAGGGTACTAGGGATTGAACTCAGGAACATTTTACCACTGAGCTATATCCCTAACCCTTTTTAATTTTTTATTTTGAGACAGGGTCTTACTACGTTGCCAAGGCTAGTGTAACCTGCAATCCTTCTGGCTCAGCCTCCCAAGCCACTGCGATTACAGGTATATACCAACATGCCCAGCTTACAAAACATTCTTTCTACAATAGTGCGACCATAGGTAATCATTTTTCTTTCCTCTAAATGTGATTTCCAAAATTTTGTCATGAGAAAAAAGTTAAATTTTATTAAATATATAAAGTTGATCTTGCAATGAACCAATATGCCTACTCTAAAAGATATTACAGAGAGAAATAACCATGTTCCAAAAGGAATGTGTAAAGATGTTAACCTGTACCCAGCTTATAAATAACACTACACTAAATACCAATGAGCATTCAAAAGAGCAGGGTCGACACTGCAGAACACAAAGCCATGAGTTCTAGAGATAAATTAACACAGAAATTCCCATTATAAAATGGTTATACCACAGGTCTTGACTCACAAATCTAAAAACAGAAAAGGGCTATCTAATTTAGAAATAATAGGATAAGGGAGAAAAGAGAAAATGCTAGAATGTATGAATCGTGACTAGAGAGGGGAAAAAATAAATCAAAGAAAAAATTTCTCAAGTGAAAGGTAACTTCAACCTGGCTAACAAGAGGGGGGCGTGGAGTATTTCTCAGCAATTATCCTTAAAGAATATCCTCAGACACTTACTTGTCAAGTTTTAAACTTTTAAAGACAAGATCTTACATTTTGTCAAAGATAAGGATGCCTTTGGACCTCTTTGTTCAGATCTCTAAGAAGGGAGACACTACAAAAAAAAAAAGGTCTGTAAGTATAAGGACTCAGAGGAATCTCTTTTAAGACAGAATACATTAAGGCCGAGAGCCCTAAGGTAACATCAGCAAGGTCGTGCAGCTGCTAAGATTACAAAGTACTACAGGTTTTTGAAAGCAGATGGAAAGATACTAAGAGGTAAGAAAAAGATCTTTTCTAAGAAAATAAAATATGAAAAAAAGGTGAAATTAACTTGCAATCAATAAAATATAAATAAAGGATAAACCACTGTGAGAATAAAATATAAATAAAGGATAAAATATGTCAAAATTAAGTTAGAACACCAAATATACCAATGACAAAGGTTAGTGTAGCAGATTTTAAATGACTATGAACTCTTCACAGATCCCACCATCTAGAGTGGGTCTCTATATCCCACTCTTTGGATCTCCACTGTCCTTGTAACTTGTTTTGCAACAGAAGGAATGGTGTGCGACTTCTAGGCCTAGTTCTCAAAAAGTCTTGCAGCTTTTGCTCACACCTTCTTGAAAGCACACAATTGTTAATAAAGCCTACGTTCACCCAGACACACACATGGCCCAGCAAGCAGCCAGCACTGCCCACTAGACCTGTGAATGTGGCCATCTCAGACCACCTATCCCCATTTAAGGCCCCAAAAGACTGAACCATGTGAGGGCCCTGGGTGAGACCAACAGAGGAAGCATCAGGCCCAAACTGCTGACTCAGAATTGTGAGCAAATAAAACTTGTTGTCTTAACAATGCAAGTCATGGAATAGATTGTTATATAGTAATAGAGCACTGATAAAGTAAGGGACAGAAAAATAAGGAGATACCTGAAGAACTTAATTCTTATCTCCCCTATGAAGGAGTTTAATATTTTACTTGGTAAAAACAAACTATAGTGTTCCTCTAATCCTCCTATGCTCCCCGTCTGAACCCCACTGTGAATCAGCCTCCTTATATCAGAGAAAACATTCAGCATTTGGATTTTTGGGATTGGCTAACTTCACTTAGCATTATATTCTCCAACTTCATCCATTTACCACTAGAAAGATCAATGGGGAGGGAGAGAAAGGGAGGAGACAAGGGGGTTAAAAAAAAAAAGATGGTAGAATGAGATGGATATCATACCCTAAGTGCATGTATGAAGACACGAATGGTGTGAATAT
This sequence comes from Tamias sibiricus, assembly GCA_025594165.1. Taxonomy (NCBI): domain Eukaryota; kingdom Metazoa; phylum Chordata; class Mammalia; order Rodentia; family Sciuridae; genus Tamias; species Tamias sibiricus. Next base: position 122,092,373 of record CM046666.1, on the reverse strand, counting down.
ACTTTGTGTACAACCAGAGATATGTAAAAATGTGCTCTATATGTGTATTATGAATTGTAATGCATTCTGCTGTCATATATAACAACTTCGAATAAAAAAGAAAAACTATGATGCAAACAATTCAAATGTTTGTGTTAAAATGGACTGATGGTTATTAGGGATGTAGCTCAGCAGTACAATGCTTGCCTAGTATGAGCAAGGCCCTGGATTCAATCCCTAGCACCACCATGAATGGATAAATGAATGAATGAAAGTGTTGATTTTAAATGTGTGAAAAAACACAAATATCAGTTGAGATCATAATCTTAGTTTGAAAGGAAAGCTTAAAGTCCACAAAAGAATGTAAATAAAATACAGACAAAAGTATAAACTAAGATACATTTATAGAGAAAAGAATATTACAGGTGTATAATTAAAATTTTACATAAAAAAGTAACTGGATTTCAGAATTTGGAGTTAGAAAACCCCTTCCTCAAATCCCAAATCCACTAAGTTACAAAGTCTTAATCTAATGATTCTCTCATAGTTTCTCATGTATCTATTATTTTATATGTGTGTGTGTGTGTGTGTGTGTGTGTGTGCACGCGCGCACGTATTTTTTGCAGGGGGGTACTGGGAATTGAACTCATGGGCATTCAATCACTGAGCCACATCCCTGGCCCTATTTTGTATTTTATTTAGAGACAGGGTCTCCCTGAATTGCTTAGTGCCTCACTGTTGCTGAGGGTAGCTTTGAACTTGTGATCCTCCTGTCTCAGCCTCCAGAGCCACTGGGATTACAGGCGTGTGCCACCATGCCTGGCTTTATCTGTCTTTTAATTAGAGTGTGTAGACTACATTAAATATAACCGTTGGTTGATTTGGTTGGATTTAAAGGTCTTCTACATTTAAGATCATGTCATCTGTGAAGGGAGATAATTTTATTTTTTTCCTTTCCAATTTTGATACATGTCTTTTCTTGCCTAATTCCTGTGGCTTGGACTTCCAATACTCTGTTGAATGTAAGTAGTAAAAAGTGTGTTATCCTTGTCTTGTTCCTGACTTTAAAGGAAAAGCTATCAGTCTTATCACTGACTATGCTGTTGGCAGTGGTTTTTTATACCTGGCCTACATTATCTTGAAGTAATTGATTATTTTTTATAATTCCATTTTACCTCCACAACTGGCTTATTAGTTATACCTCTTTTTCTAAAATGTCTTAAAGGTTACCATGGGGTTTACAGTATACATATTAAATTTATCACAGGGAACCCTCAAATAATAATATCACTTTAAATGTAGTAATAACAACTTTAAAATGGTGTACTTCCAATTCCTCCCTCACTTCCCTTATTTGCTTACTCCCACACATTTCACTCTTGCATATAAACTGTCCCTTGAAACAGATAAGCCTATTTATCTCTACCAGACATCCCATTTGGATTTCTAACAGGAGAGATCTCAAAAATATTTCTCAATTGTTCCTGTCCCAAACCTCCTCCTCTTCCCCTAGCTCACTAAATTTAATTATTGTCCACCTTATCTCCTACGTCCAAATCCTAGAGGAAAACTTGATTGACCCTTCTATTTCTTTCACAGCCCCCTTCTAAATGTCAATAAATTCTATTGTTGCCATCTTCAAATCATTAGGTTGAACCAGGTAAAAGTTCCAGTGACTTAATGTGGTTCAACCTCATATATTCTGAGTCTCTCCATCTCTAGCCTGGATTACTTCAAGAGACTCCAAAATGGCTTCCTAATTTTCACTCTTAACTATAGTCTAGTCCCCCATAGCTACAAGAATGACCTTTTCAAGACAACCTGGATTCTATAATTTTTCTGCTTTTAAGCCTCCAGTGGCTTTATAATGCAATTTCAGTGAGAATACAGTATGGCCTTCAAGGCCTATATAATTTGGCCCCTACCTACTTCATACCACTCTCTCCCCTGTTCTCTAGGTTCTAGTCACACTGGCCTTCTTGCTGCCCCTTAAGGTCATACCAAACCCATGGATGAATGGCTTCATCTTGTTAGTTTTCAGCTTACATTTCCCTTTTTCTGGCAGCCTTTGATACCCCATTCAAGCAAAAGTACCCCTTTGCCTGTTTATCATTTTCCTTCTGTATCTTCAAATCATTGACACCTTTTCACTCATCAGATCTCAGATGAGACTCACTTTCTATAGATTTCCCACCCACCCCCCTCTCTGGCAGTACTTGGGATCAAACCTAGAGTTTCAGGCATGCTAGGTAAGTGCTCTACTACTGAGCTACATTACCACTGTTATAATGCAATTACAGTTAGATTCAACAACAGTATGGTCTACATGCCCCTACACAGTTTGGCCCCTACCTACTTCTTCTCACTGCCCCTCTTGTTCTCTAGCCCTTATAGATGTCTTATATAGGGCAAGTACCTATCCTTATTATGAATTCTTGAGACACAATGCACACTTTCTTAGAACTTGCCACAGTCATCTATTTACATTCGTTTGTGAGACATTCTGATATAACAGTGACATAAATGCTTTATGAAGGCAGGAGACATATGTATTTTTTATTCCACCTTGAATCCCTAGCACCTAAAACAAGGTCTGGCGTATGAGAATATTTGCTGAAAGAACAAATGAATAAAAGGAAGTACTGTTATCTCCAGATCCCCCAACCCCAAAATTGTGTTCATTATGAATGAACTGAAAAGAGATCTGGCACATCTGAACTGTGCATTATGCCATTGAGCCTGCTGCTTATTGACAGCTCAAAGATCCCTGCTTCTCCACTCCTACTTGCTCTTAACAGCAACTACTTCCTTAGTACACATGGAATTTGGTCATCCAACTGGAAGAGACAGATGGCAATTGCCAGGCTACAAACAAAATATATGGCGTTGTAATAGAATCTCTTGTTAGTTAAGGATGTATGTCAATGATTGATAAAATCCTCTGATTACAAGTTTCCTTTTAAAAAGGGAGGTCTATGGAGGATTTAGAAAACACTTGGCATTCTTCAGATTTCGGTGAGGACCATAACCAAGGAAATAGATAGAGGAGCTACAGGTGCTGCTACAGGTAGCAGTCTAAGTCTTACAGAGTACAGGTAATAAAAATATTAAAAGTGAAGGCTTAATGTACGTCTACACAGGATATCCTTTGTTTCTTGTTGCCATATTTCAATGGGCACATTGCAAGTTTTTTCTTTACTAGGATAGAAGCAGATATAATTATCTTATTCAAATTATCAATAATAAATGAATTTCTCAGAAAAGGAACTAATTCATTTAAAGAATATATTCACAGCCGGGCGCGGTGGCGCACGCCTGTAATCCCAGCACTTGGGAGGCTGAGGCAGGAGGATCGCGAGTTCAAAGCCAGTCTCAGCCATGGCGAGGCACTTAGCAACTCAGTGAGACCCTGTCTCTACTAAAATACAAAAAAGGGCTGGGGATGTGGCCCAGTGGTCGAGTGCCCCTGAGTTGAATCCCCGGTACCAAAAAAAAAAAAAAAAAAAAGAATATATTCACATTTAGGATAATTCCATCTCATCACTATTTCAGCCTCTTTAAACAAATATTTTAATGTTAATGAGAATATTCTAATGTCTACTGAGAATATTTTAAACAGAACTACATGTTAAAATCCTAAAATGAAATCTGTGTATGTATTTAAATTTAAGAATATAGTAATGTGGAATGGATTTTCATTTTAACTTTTAAAAATTATCATAAAAGCATAATTCCTTAATCCAATGCTAGTATTGCCATGTATTATTTTGAGTTTCAGTGATATGTTGGCTTTTTCACACAGTTTGTTTTACAAAGTACCTTATAATATATTTATAGTGTTTCTGACCTAAATGTATAATTTCTGAAAGGGAAAAGCTTTTTTAAAAACCTGAAGAACACTTAGAGTACAAAGTATTTATTCTCAAGTCCTCAACAGAATAAAAGAGGGAAAATATAAAATTTATTTATTAAAAGGAAATTCTTCTCTTCTATGTTGTTCTCCATCTGAACTCTCACTGGATATGGGTTATAGAAACAAGGGTGACAGACCAGAGAGGGAATGTATGGATAGAAAAAAACATGAGTTTACACCCTTACCTGAGAGGGACTCTGAAGACTTAAATCTAAACCACAGGTAAACTCTGTATGATGCTCTACTGTTTCAAGAAGAGGATCAGGCTTTGAAAAGTTCCAGAATCTGTGAAGATAAACAAAAAGAAATATTTTAAATGCTAAAATTGCCCAAAAATTATATTAAGAAAAGGTAAATATTTGACATAGAAAAGATTTTATCAAATCAGATTCAAACAATCCATAAAAGCAGAACCTACTAATGATCTACGTTAAAAACATGTAATAAAAAACCACAAGTATCCCATCCTATTAGATTTTAAAAAACACAATTATCAATAGTCCACCCTTATAAAAGATTACTGTAGTCCCATTAGGACACCTTGTAAGATGGATGCTTAACATCACATTTTTTAGAAAAAAAATTTTTATACTGTATAGGACATTTGAGATGAGAGACACTAATGCCTTTGGAGCAGTTTCCAAAAGTATTCATGACTGTAAAGTAAGAATACTGGATGAGATGAACTCTATTTTGATTTTAAATTCTACTTCATTTTTCAAGTGACATGAAAAGATCTTAGGTTTAATTTACATTTCAACAGCAATTCAAGTTCTTTAAAATAAATCTGTTCTCTCATGAAAATCTCTAATTTTGAAACTATCACCCCCGCCCCCACTGCAACTTTGAGGCACAGCCTTTCTTATAGATTCCACATCACTGTAATTTCCAGACTCAAGAAAAACAGAAACATGTTTTCCTGGGCCAATATTATGTATTCCACTTCTCCTCTGTAGACTGGGAGTGATAATACTTGCCATAATATAGCTCTGATTTCTACTGTTCAGAAAAAAATTGGCCCTATTTTCAATACACAAAATAGTACTTTAACTTTCTAAAGCTTTATTTGCTCATCATCTTTTTTATTTGATTCTAAACATACTATAAAAATGGCACTTTCAGAATCACAGAGTCATACCCTAATTCAGCTTCTCTAATGATCTACAACGTGGAACACAGTGAAGGCTGAGCAGATCCCTTTCAAAGACAGTAAACACACAGAACCAACAGTTGCAGTTTGTTTAACCTGGTGGTATTATTTCCCTAATACATACAGAGTTGGCCCTATTAAGTTTTGAAAAGGGTTGTTGCTATGGATAATCCACTGTGTGGGTACCAAAGAGACACTGAATAAATAGCTAATTTATCAGATTACTAAGATCTACAGAATATTTAGGAAGAGTGATTTTTATTTTTGAAAATTTGCTTTTTCAAGTAAATAGGGGAACAAGCCATAAGCCTTTCCAGAAATTCTAATGGTGGTCTCCATAGCTTTTGCATATTTGTTCCTTTGGGTCTAGACAGAATGGTGATAAAATCAAATTTTCTGGCTCTTGATATGTTTATATAAGCAAAAGTAAACATGTAATTGTATAACTTCATTTCTAAAACCTGGTTATCCGCTGACTTACATTACTTGAAACAATAATCAAATGATTTTGTATGTATCCACTATGTTCCCCAAAATTCATAATGGTTTTAAAAATATGCATTTAATATGGCAAAAAAAATGAGTAAAGGAAAATTAAGGGTAAGAAAGTAAGTTGAAACCTTCAATGAGATTACTAAATAAAAATATATCCCATGAAGTCACCCATGCCTGACAGGGGAGGACCTCAATATGTGTCTAAGCTTTCTAGTAGTCAAAGGAAAAAAAGGAGACACCATCAGGCCTTGAACTATCTATAACCACATCATTCCCAGAACACTCAGAAAGAAATTCTCCCTTAAGAGTTTATAAACAGGGCTGGAGATGAAGCTCAGTGGAAGAGTGCTTGCCTAGCATGTGTGAGGTACTGGGTTCGATTCTCAGCACCACATATAAATAAAATAAAGGGCCATCAACAACTATTTTTTTAAAAAAGAGTTTATAAACAAGAAACCCATTGCTTATATAATAAATAAAATCCTTAATACCTCTTAGGTAAACAGAGTTGTGTCACCAGCTGCCACTTGTCAGTCAATAGCATCACCCCACAGGGTAGCTCAGTAGAAGCATTCTATAGGAAGGTCAATTTGGTGTAACCCATGTAGTCAGTTCTCTGGCTTCATTTGGGATTTAGATTCATTTAAGTAGAATGGATTCTACTCTTTAGGTAAACTCTACAAATTGGTTTCTTTCAGTTGGACTTTTTTAAGTATAATAAACAGCAACAAGTTCTTGGAATGCACTTTCTGTGATTGTGGGTTTGATCCAGTAAGGACAAGCTACAGTGAGACAGGATAGTAGGGCCTCATAAAAATTAAGATGCCTACCAAGGACAGGAGGGTGATGCCATCCAGCAGGAAGTCATCAATCTAGGAGACTTGGGACTCTTTTCACAAAGTACACTTGTAGTTTCTCTAAACACAGCTAAGTGGGCCATCAAGGCCTCATAAGGTTCTACACTTCAGAGTCACAGCCATCATAATTTTAACCTGGGAAAAACTACCAAGCATTTGTCTGCAATTTGCCAAAAAAAATTCATCAAACAAAATGCAGGCCAAAACGTCAAGAGACTCTTTGGTAGACAAAAGGGTTATCGAGTGAATGGCATAAAAGCTCTACTGGCCGTTATATCACTTGACAGTTCTGAGAATGTATCTAATAAAAAAAGCATATAGTAAAGTGCAAAAATTATGAGAGGTTCATTACCAACAGAATGAACCACAAGGTATCACCTTTTTAAAACAACTACATCCTAGATAAGACATAAAAACAAATCACCACCACCACAAGAGTGTCACAAAAGCACTGTGACAAATACTCAGGTAAAAACTAACTGAAGGCTGGAACCCAGAGCACTAAACAGGACAATGAAGCCAGCTTTGCCTTGATAGGATCTGATAATTGTGGAGACCAGAAGCTTTAATATTCCCTCAAGGAGGGAAATTTTCCCTCAAGCAGCCAGGAAAGTCAGAAAAAATCTGTATTAATGTGTATAATTTTAAAACAATTTTTAGTACTAAAATATAAAAATATTGTTAAATATAGTAAGTTACAGAAACTAAATACTCTTTTTTCTTTTTCTTTTTATAGTGCTGGAGCTACAGATATTTCTTTTATTTCTTTTTTTCTCTTTTTTTTTTTTTTTTTGTAGGGCCTGGCACTAGCCAGTGCTTTACCACCAAGCTATACACTCAACCCATGTGTATTCCTTTCCTCACTTCCACTCTTTTAATAGTGACTAATACTAACAGTTTGATAAGTACACTTGCAGAATGTCTTCACATATCTCTATTCAAATTTCTTCGAGAGAAGATGAAATGTAAGGAAGAAAACAGTGTGCCTCTAGGTTTTCACAAGTTTGCAATGAAGGAGGTGGGAGAGTGGGAGAGGTCTCTCCTTGCAACCTTCTGGATTCAAAGGTCCCCTAAGTGCTCTATCTGAGTGCCTTCATGCACCCTATTACACAAGTAAAATGGGCTCTCTTTTACTGGGAGAAGTCAGGATACTTCTATCATTAAGTGGGCAAATAAAGCACATTATATTTAAGTGAAATGTTTGTTTTGGTTCAGCACACTTGCTACTTGGTGCCTTTTTGTCTCTGTGCTGATGAAATCACTGACTATTTAAGCTCTCTCATGGGAACTAAATATACTGGATAGGTCCCCAATGATTAAAAATATGACAGAACTGTAGGAACATTTTTCATTTAAATTGTAGATCATAATACAATGTCTTGGTTGAGTTGCTTTTTGCCTTCTGACGCCACAATTCCTTAACAAAGCATGTAGCGATGTATTAAATAAAACATCAAAACCATTTCCAAAATTAAACTGAAGTTACTTTCTACTTTACTAAAATGTAATTTGGAATCTCTATACTAACACTTTTGAAATTATGCCAACAGATGAATTAGTAGGAAGTTTAAAATATTTTTAAAAGTTCTTCCTTTTCCTTTCCTTTTCTCAACTTACAAGTCAGTCATTAATTCTTCATGATTCTTTGCTAACTACAAGAAAAAAGATGGAGAAACATTTTGGATATTTTTCAATACCTTATATGTGTATTTAGTTATGTTTTTATAATTTTAAGCAAACTGTACTATAATAATCTCCTCCATTTGCACTGCTTGGACCTAGTAGCATTAGGACAATGAGCAAAAAAATATCACAACACTTCTTTTCTCTTCATTTAATTACTCACTCATCAACAATTTGAGTCCTATGTGTCAGTTACTATGCTAATAAGCATCATAAGCAAGAGAGACCTGGTTTCAGCCCTCTTGCATCTTACAGTTCAGTGGAATAGTCTGACATTTAAGAAAAAATTAACCAAATAGTGTCAGGGATGTAGTTTAGTGGTAGAATGTGTGCTTAGCATGTGTGAGGCTCTGGGTTCAATCCCCAGCACTGTAAAAAATTTTTTTTAAATTACCAAAATACAAACACAATCACATCTGACAAGATCTCCAAATGACAATACAGATGATGCAAGAATGAGATCCCAAGGAAGTGACAGTAGCTGATATCTGAAAGGTGAGGAGTTAGCCAGTTGGAAAGCAGAACAGCTCAGTGCCTGGTCAAGGTGGATCCTGGCAGTGGGTGAGGGGGCTGGAGTAAGGAAAGAGGAGAAATGTCACAGGAGGTAAATAGGGCCAGATCACATGGGTCTTGCAGGCTCATTTGAAAGTTGGGAGTTTCTCTTAAATTTAAAAAGCAAAACCCCCACAAAACACTGATAGGTTTTATGCAGCAAATTTGTGTGGTCAATTTTGCCTTGTATAAAAAGTGTTTAATAAGCTCTTTTAAATTTTATTTTTATTTATTTTACTTTTTGTTTTGTGAGACTGGGTCTCACTCTGTTGCCTAGGCTGGCCTCTCACAACCCCCACCCCCTCCTCCTTCCTTATATCCCCAGTAGCTGGAATTATACCCAACTTAGTAAACTTTTATTTTAGAAAAGTTTTAAATTTATACAATCATTGTGAAGATAGTAGAGAGGGTTCCCATACACCTACCCAGTTTCCCCTATTACTAACATCTTTACTTAGTATGGTCAGCTTTGCTATACAGGTGTCTCTAGCCACCTGTGAGAAGAATGAACTTAAGTGTGGGTGTGGAGAGATCAGTGGTCTAAAAACAGATGATAGCAGCATAGAATTAAGGTGGTAACAGTGAAGAGAGGTGGATGAATTGGAGATATATAGAGGCAGAAGAATTAATAGGACCTTGTGATTAACAAAAGAGAAATCAATAATGATTCCTACATTTCTGGTTTCCATCATAGTATTTATAATAATTCCATGCATTTATTTATTTACAGATCTTCTGATAGGCACTAAGGTCTTTGAAATCAGGGACAGTGCCCTTGTCTTCTCTGCATCTCATATGTGTATATAAGTGTGTGACACATGGACACCCAAAAAATGTTCATGAATGAACAAATGAATGAATAAATGAGCACATTAAGCACAAGACAAATAACAAATCACCTATAGACATGGTTCCCAAATGAGAGACCAGGGATTCATTATATCACATATTAAGAAAATAGAATGAGCCAGGCCTGGTGGCACATGCCTATAATCTCAGCAAACTGAGAGGCTGCAGCAAGAGGATAACAAGTTCAGGGCCAGCCTCAGCAACTTAATGAGGCCCTAAGTAACTCAGCAGAGCTCTGGCTCAAAAACATAAAAGGGCAGGAAATGTAGCTCAGTGGAAAAGTCCCCTTGGGGTTCAATCTTGGAAGGAAGGAAGGAAGGAAGGAAGGAAGGAAGGAAGGAAGGAAGGAAGGAAGGGAGGGAGGGAGGGAGGAGAAAAGATGGAAGGGGGACAGAGAGAAAAGGAGGAAGAGGAGGAGGAGGAGGAGGAAAAAGAAAAAAAGAGAGGGAGGGATGGAGGGAGGAAGGGGAGAGAAAGGAAGGAAGGAAAGAAGGAGGGAGAGAGAGAGAGGAGGAGGAGAAAGAAAGAAAAAAAGGAAGTAAGGAAGGGAGGAAAAAGGAAGGAGAGGAGGAAGAAAGGGAATGAGGGAGGGAGGCAGAGAGGGAGGAAAGCAGAATGCTCCTCAACTCTGTGCCTAAAAATTCCAATTGTGTAGGTCTCTATGGGGTCTAGAAAGCTCTTCACAGGGAATGTTCCTAAGGACCATTCAGAAATGTTTCTTAAGGGCTGGGGTTGTGGCTCAGGGGTAGAGCGCTTGCCTAGCACATGCATGGCCCTGGTTCGATCCTCAGTACCACATAAAATTAAAGGCATTGAGAAAGAGAGAAATGTTTCTTAACCTTCTTTCAAGGGATACAGACTTGATAAATTCTCATAAGAAAGAAAGAAAAGAAAGAAAGAAAGAAAGAAAGATTTCTTAACCTTCTTTCAAGGGATACAGACTTGATAAATTCTCATTAGAAAGAAAAAGAAAGAAAGAAAGAAAGAAAGAAAGAAAGAAAGAAAGAAAGAAAGTTTCTTAACCTTCTTTCAAGGGATAAAGACTTGATAAATTCCCATTAGAAACAATAGTGATTTCAGGCAGAAGGTGAGCAAAAGAAAGTCAACAGGGCAGTGATTCTCAACCCTGACTATGTTGAAATCAGCTGAGAAACTAAAAAACAAAACAAACAAACAAACAAAAAAACACCCTAATATATGAGTCCCACCCCCAGAGATTCTGATCTAACTGGTCTCGGGTCTGTGTAGGTACTGGGAAGTTCCAATGCTCTCTGGGTGGGGGTATAACCCATTATTGAATCACTTATCTAAACCAGTGGTTTTAACACTTAAATCTGCATCAGAATCACCTAGTGGGCTTGTTAGTAACAAATTTAGAAGGTGTAGAGCATTGCTGAAGAATGTGTGTAAGAAACAGTTTCCTAGGTAATGCTGATGTTCCTTGTCTTGGGACCACACCCTATGAACTACAGTACGAGACAGCTATTACTGGTAAGAACATATTAAAACACCGTCTCTAAGGCTGGGGTTGTGACTCAGTGGTAGAGCGCTCACCTAGCACATGCGCGGCCCAGGTTCAATCCTCAGCACCACGTAAAAATAAAGGCATTGTGTACAACTAAAGCAAATAAATAAATATTAAAAAAAAAGTAGTACTAGAAGGCTAAACTTTGTGGAGGAGAAATATGTTAGAGATGAAGAATAGGCAAAGAATTTCATAGGAAGAGTAACACTAATTAGTTCATGTAACTTAAGTCAGCAAACTGACTTTAAGAAAATAAGTGTTTGCTCCTGCTTCTAGGTAATAAAGAATAAAAATATTCTGAGATTGAGTTTTCCACTTGACTCAATCCATCCTCAGAAAGAATTGCACATTTAGTACTTCACAGTTTGAATGCTGCTTTCACATCTTTATAAAACTGTTTTTGATCCTCACAAAAACTTTCAATGTGGATACAATGGATATAATTTCATTTCAAAATGAGAACAGGCTCAAAGAAATCATGCAATCTGTAGTTTTAAAGCTAAGAAAGAGCAACCCCAAAGCAAACACTCTAGTGATAACATGCCCAGTACTTTCTCTACTAAAACATCATGCATTCACTTTTTCTTTAGCCCTGGGCCACACTAGAAGTGGGCAGGACCCCTGGAACTCTTCAGGCAGTTCTGATTAATGCCCTAAAAGTCTGAATGGGCCTGGACCAAGTCAATTTCATACTAACTCAAACTATATAGAAAATGCCATAAGACAAAGCCCATGCCAGGACTCCATTAGTCAGACAACTTACATTCAAAACCAATACCCTAAGGAAATTATGAGTCAGAGTAAATGTGAACTATCATGGCAATCAATTTAGGAATTCCTTTCCTCTTCTAATATTTTTATATGTATTTCTTCATCTCATATACAGCCTCTTTCTAACTTAGGTACCATTCCACCCATCAGCTAGGTCTGTAACGACAGATTTCCAATTTTTAGCACATAAAATTATGGGCTAACACACATGACATCACAACTTATTAGTTTTTATTGTTTGTATCATTTTTGAAAGGAATTTAAAAATAGAAATTGTACAACTAATAAAACAATTCTCCAAAGAGTTAAAACTTATTTTCATTTGCACACTCAAAAATTCACTGAATGCTAACACGCTTGTTTATTTGCATTTTGGATTGCAAAACTGTTTGGGTTTTTGTTTTTGGAATTTATAATAACAAAAATAAAGTCTAAAACAGAAAAGTGCTAACTGCCTGCTAAATGAATAATATATGATTTCTTTTGAAACATTACTGAAACAAATGACTTTCAGAACACAAATATCTAGAAACCATACCATACCATATTTGCAAACTTTTCAGGTTAAATATGATAAAGTTCTAGACTTAGCTTCTCTAGCAAAATGAATTAATTATAATATTTCAATTAAAACTTTAATCAGATCAATATTTTAGAGGGGCAGACTCCATTTCATCACAGTAAACATTAAGCCCAGGAACCACACAGCATAAAGCCTAGAGTACTTTGACAAATTAAAGGAAACCATTAGGCTGATGGAAGGCTTGTTCTGGAAGTACTTATGGCTGTAATCCAGAGAGATGCAGGATGACTTTCTGAAGAATGCTACATCTCAACAAGAGGAGATAAGTGGGGGGGACTCCAATAGGGTTCATTTACTGTTTATTTTACAAATCGAAGAATTCATGAAGTCATTTTCGCAATTTAGTTTCAAGAAAATTTTTGACTAAAAAAGAAACAAAACTGGATGAACTCTTATGAAATAGTATTGATATCTCAGGTAAGAATAGTCTCTGTACATTTAAACTATAACTAGCACCAAAATGTGGCTATGGAGGGCAAAAGCACATTTCACAAAGGTACAGATGAACAATGATAGTAAGGAGGTTGCATTATAATGTCACACCTAAATACTGAAAAACATTAAACTTACAGCAGCTGCTTGCCTGTGCTTTGGTCATTATATAAGACCACATGAAATAACTAAAGTTCTCATCCTTGCAGCTAAGTGTGTATATCCAAACCCAGCAAGGTTGTCAAGTTGTGGAATGCTGCACAGCTTACAGTCATATCCTTTATTTCACAAACATCTCTCAGCAGGGGATTGACACAGTGTTAGGGATGAGGCCAGGAGGAGACAGACGTCAACAAAGTTAGAGAAAATAAGACAAAGCAGACCAAATAATTCTGTTTCTTTTCTGGTGCCTTGACTAATAGTTTACAGAAAGAGGAGGAAGGATGAAGCCAGCACAGAGAAAGGCAGTTTCAGCACCTGCCTTAGACCCTGCTGCACTCCTGCCCTTAGACTCTGAGGGACCCAGAGCCTGAGAAACATTTTCCCTTTGCTATTTAACCTAGGTATCTAAGGTAGCATGTGCCCACATGCACACCTGCTAAATGACAAAGTGGAGAAAGATAAGGGTCTGTGCTTTTATTTAAGATGACGATAAAATTATTGCTTTTTATTCTCTGGATGGTTCATTCCATTAAGGTGAGCCCCTATTCCACATTGGAGTTTCAAGACAGACCTCAAGGGTGAACTGTTTATCCCTGAGTACTCAGGGAACAGAGTAAACTACAACTAGTTGACTGGCAGTACCCACTTGGCCTAAATAAACAGGCTAAATAAACATGGTAATGTGTGCAAATAACTAGAAGGAGAAAGACCACAGTTTTCTGCTCTGTCACCTTTTTCTTTAAAACTATAACTGCACAGATTAGTCTTACACCAAAACAGCAGCTTCCTGTAATACTCTCTCAATTCTTCACTTCAGAGTCAATCACTTTAAATTCTTTTAGTTGCTTCTTCTGATATTTTACTCTACATTTCTAAATAAGAAGCTCACTCATTTATTGAATTTCTTCATTTTCGGATATTCTCTTTTGACTTACCACTATGAGGAATGAGGCAAAACAACATCTACTTAAGAAAATACAAATATATACAACAAAATCTACTCAGTTGCCTTATTAAACCTACATAACAGAATTTTTTAAAAAATTATAATGCAAATTAACTGACAAAATCCATAAATTTTCTGTTGGAACTAATCAGCACAATTCAAAGTTCAAAGCAGTGACTTATACTGCATTAAGCTAAGGCTTAACATTCCTCACTCCTTTTACAGCTATCTATTTATTCATGTGCTTGCATTAGGTTATGAATTAGACATAGATTTGGTTTGATTCTTAAAGAAAAATGTTAATACTAAAATCTTGGGAAATGTTCTGCAGTTATAAATCAAGCTATTTAAAATGGAAAGCCTTACATATTCCTTTCTATAATGCATATTCTTTTAATTTTTTAAGAAATTCTGATTTTCCACTTGGATTTAACTTACAAAATTACACTTCATTTCATGAAAAGATCTTTTTTTTTTTTTTTTTTTTGGTATCAGGGATTGAGCTCAGGGGCACTCAACCACTGAGCCACATCCCCAACCCTTTTTTGTAGATCTTTTGAGTATGACAATAATTGACAAAAGAGGGGTGGGGGCAAGCGGATAGGAATAATGGCAGACTGAGTTATCCATGATTACCCTAAATACATGTATAAAGACACAATTGTTGTAAAAATACTTTATATTAAACCAGCAACTCGAAAAATTGTGCTCTTTATATGTAATATGAAATGAAATGTACTTTGCAAACGTGTATAACAAATTAGAATAAAAAATTTTTAAAAAATTGACAAAAGAATTTATTTTGAGACATATTAAAAAACTAACCTAACAAACTTACAGGAGTTTTTGCTTCATACATACAAACTTTTTAACCCATGGATATAGAAAGCTCAAAGAAATTATTCAGTATATTGAATATCACAAATGACTGTAGAAAAAAATGTCTCTGTAACTTTAGTTAACAATCAGGATATTGATATGATGGTTGCAAGTTAAATGATATAATTCTCAATCTCGCCAATAGTGACTTAAAAACAATAGAACAGCAAGATTTGTCTTTGGAAAATATTTTGTCTTTTTTTTGGTACTGGGGATTAAACCCAGAGGGGCTTACCACCACTGAGCCACATTCCCAACCCCTTTTAAATTTTTATTTCGACACAGGGTCTTGCTAAGTTGCTTAGAGCCTTGCTAAGTTGCTGAGGCTAGTCTTAAACTTGAAATTCTGCTGCCTCAGCCTCCTGAGTCACTGGAATTATAGGCATGTGCCACGGCACCCGGCTTCCTTGGAAAATATTTTCTCACCCAAACAGAACTTTTTATTTTTAAAATATATATTTATTTATTTGCTTTTAGTTGTACACAATGTGTTTTTACATGGTGCTGAGGATCAAACCTGGGCCGCGCACGTGCTAGGCAAGCGCTCTACCGCTAAGCCACAACCCCGGCCCCAAACAGGACTTTTCATACTAAATTCAGTTTTATTAATGACTACTCAAAATATAACTACAGTGAAAACCCTATTAAAATATAATTGTTTGTATTTTAATATATTTAGTACTAAATATACTAAACATATTTAGTATACTAAAATACATTTAGTACTAAAATATCTTTATAAGAATTAAACAAACATGGAAATGCAAATATTCTTCTTTAAAAAGAAACCAAAGACAACTACATTGCAATATTTTCCTAATGTCAGTGGTAAAGTCTGGCAAACCTCTGCTGCAAAGTAAAAAATGTGCTAGGGTTACAGAGACATTTATATCTAAGATATCTGAAAGGATAGAACATTAAACGAATCTTCTATCACTTAAAGAACTGAATTGTACTTCCTGCAAATGTTAACAATTAGCATCTATCATTAGCCTCAAGATATCTTGTGGTTTGATTTAAAAATGTACCAGAATTAAAAACAACTGTCTTAAAAGATGAATCATTTGAAGATGCATAGGAGCTCACATTCAACCACATTTCTTATCTATTTACTTTGACTGACCTTTTTTTGTGGGTAAGGGGAACTAGGTAAAGTTGAAATGAAAGGTTTGTGAGACAGAGTACATATTCAGCTATACTATCTATTTACTTTGGCTGACCTTTTTTTTTATGGGGAAGGGGAAGAAAGAGAAGTAGCTGCCCATGGAAATCTCTGTGCTAATAAACATAAGGATCAAAAAAGCCCATCAACCACACCAAAGCTAAAACACTGACTATATAAAGGCAGATCCCTTGAGAGTGACTGTGACAAAGACAAAAGGTATTTGTATGGCTGCTTTGTTAAGATTCCACATTAGCTATAATCCAACTGAGGATCATTTTCCTGATTATAAGAACTTTATTTTATTCTAAATTAAATAGTAAATATCACACTATTAGAAGGCATTAGTAAGAAACATATTCAATGTCTTATTTTACATGAGTAAAGTTTACTTTTTTCTCAAATGTTTTGGTTGAAAATTATCAATCCACACAAAAATTCAAAGATTAATATAATGAACACCATATGCCCTTCATCTAGTTCACAAATTGTCAAAAACTTGCCACACTTCTTTTATCTTCTCTCTCTACAAATATACCTATAAAATAATAATATTTCTGCTGAACCATTTAAAAATAAATTGCATTGTATTCAACCAGAGATATATAAAAATGTGCTCTATAAGTGTAATATGAATTGTAATGCATTCTGCTGTCATATATAACAACTTAGAATAAAAGAAAAGGAAAAAAATGACAAAAATAATAAAAAATTGCAGACATTGTGTATTGAATTAACACTGTGATTTTGCTATTTTTTAGCAATTTGATCAGAAACATAAGAACATATTTATACTAATTTGGTACTAAGTACAAATTTTGAAATATATATGTGCATACATATATATGTGTATATATGAATGAAAACGATAAGGAAACTAAAATTCATTGAGTGCCTAATATGGACCAGGCACTATGAAAAGAATTTCCACATATTGATATTTAAATCTCATAATAATATATTTTATGATAGAGGAAACAAAGACTCAGGGAGGTTAACTGATTTTATAAGAGATTAAATATAACTAAATTAAATAAAATTATATATTAAATAACAATATTTGTTATCTATAAATGTAAAATATTGCTGGTAATGGAAAATTTAGGAACTTAAATTTTTCAATTATATATGCTACCTCCCTAAGAATTAATAATTATGCATATAATAAATAGTAATTTAGAGGAAAGACTTAAATTGATTGAAATGAAGTAGAAGAAGTCACTTGATTATGGTTTTGCATAAAATGCCCCATACACTTTCAACTCTGTGTAGTGTAACCATTCTTCTGCTTCCTGCTGCACCATATTCACAAGGTTTGTTTCCCTATCTCATCTTCCACTGTACAATAAAAAGTCCTATTCACAAAGCTCTTCAGTGGCTTTAAGCAATATAATTGTCTTATTAATGTAATGTTAGATAAGACATGAATGATTAATATCTCAACTCTCCCTGAGGTACTTACCTTTTAAAATAGGAAAGTTATTGTTACTACTTGTATTCTCATTTAAAACATCTGCTATTTTTTGAGCACTAATTATGTGCCAAGAACACTTACACATACTATTTCATTTTATCCTCTGAACATCCCACAATGCAGGTATCATTTCCTATATTTCATGGCTAATATACTGAGGAGGCAGCCTTTTATAAGTCTTATTGACTCAAAGGCCCATATGCTCATCACACTAGAAAATAGATGTCTAACCCAGAAAACATTCCCATATTTTCCCAAAGAGCAAGGGATGGGGCAACCACTATTAGGGTCTCTTCTTGCCTCTGCAAGAGGTCAGTTTCTATTCTTCACACTTGAATAAACCCTATTCCTTTCACTCTTGGGGGGTGGGGGAAGAGCAAGGGATGTGGAGAGACAGGGCTGATCCTAGATAACTTCCTACTCCTACTTTGTATTTCTCTTCTACCCCTAAGGGTAGAGGACAAGAAAAGGCCAGGTAGAGGCTGACTGCTTTTGCTGCTATAAAATACAAATGATTACTTCTCCATTAAGGACTAGAGCTGATAGGGGCCTCAAGCCCTAAGAGATGATCTTCTGTCACCAGCCATTCTGCCATTAATACTGACAACAGAACAAACCCTTATATATAGCACTTTCTAAGTGCCAGCATTTGTGTATGGTAACTCATCAAATCATCACAAGAATCCTGTGTTGTACCATTATCTCCATTTTACAGATAAGGAAACTGAGCCATACAGTTTTAAAATAACTTATTCAACTTTATATAGCTAGTAGAAGGCAGTCTGGCTTCACAGTCTGTGATACCTAGGAATAGATCAACCTACAATTAATCCATTGAGTATGTTTCCCATTACTTCCTAACTAGATTTATGACTACATATCTCCCACTACACCAAAATTGACAGGCTTAGCATTCCTTAAATATGGGTGCAATGCCTATGGAAAGAAAAGTTTAATGTTATAAGCAGACACAACAGGGTCAATGTCTCACATATAAAGAGTGCTGACAAATCAATGAAGAATACCAACATCCCTATAGATATACAGGCAAGAGACGTGATCCTAGAGAGAGTCCACAGAAAGGAAAATACATGTGATTCTTTAATATAAGAAAAATTTGATTTCCCTGATGATGTAAAAATTGTAAAATGCAACCACAGTGATATAACATTTTTCAGCATTCAAATTGGTTAAAATTTAAGTTTGATGTTGTGCCTAATCAATTAACCCATAGAGAAACAAATGCTCTCTGGCATTCCTGGTGGAGTATAAATTGGTGCTCCCTCTTAGGAGGAGCCATTTGCCAATATCTGTCAAAATAACAAATGAACTTACTGCTTGACTCAGAAATTCTGCTTTCAAGAAATTTTCGCTTACATATATTCCCACAATTTGGAAATGCTGTTTATAAAGTCATATCTACTTAATCTATGCTATTTGTTATAACAAAGACTAGGACCTGTTCCCTAGCACCTAAAGGATGTCTTTATTTCAGTTACATACTATGCCATTATGTGAATCCTAAGACATCTGTGTTAATGTGTTTTACCATGTTTTAAATGTAGCTAACTATTCCGGTTTTTTTCTCTTTAGTATTTAAGAAAATGATTGTGAAATTGATCAAATGTTTGTGTAGCTTATTTCTTTCTAACATATTAGGGTGATTTTAGAACTCTGCATTTTTCAGTAAGTTGTTAAAATTATTTATTTCACCAAGATTAAAGCATATACTACTTTATAGATTAAGAAGAAAAAAAAAAAACATGCTTCTATTTCTCTCCAAGCCTTCATTTTTATCATTTCCTCAGAAAGATGTTCCAATTTTTCTATTATAATGGCTAGCAGATAATCTACAAATATATATTAATTTTATGGCAGAGCATAGCTGTACAACTTTGTAACTGAAAAGTGGTTTAACAGTTGAAATATTAATACTGAGAGTACAGGCAGAGACCCCTATCATGCAAACTGTGGATGAATACAGTTTGATAATTACTGAAATTAAATTCTTTCAATATTTTTCTTGACAAAAAAAACTATTAGTCTAAAAAAATTAAGAGCTTGGTTCAGAATATTACTACCAAAGACTATGGATAAAAAAATATTTTAAAGGTTAGAATATTTATAAAAAAATCACAAACCTGAAGAGTTAACTTTGAGGCTAAATTGATCATTTTAGCTTTATCAATGTATGAAAGTTATTAAAGAAGCATTTGCTACAATGTGGAACAGCAAAAATCTTCTTCCTAATGAAAAAACAACTGTTGTTTGGTTGTAACACATACTTGGCTTGCTGGTTTTGGTTTGAAAATCTACTTGGTATGGGGGTAGGGTTGTAGCTCAGTGGTACAGTGCTTGCCTAGCATGTGTGAGGCACTGGGTTTGATCCTCAGCACCACATATAAATAAGCAAAATAAAGGTCCATTGACAACTAAAAAAAAAAAATGTTTTAAAAAAATCTACTTGGTATGAAACCAAAAACATGCACTCAAAATTCAAATCATGCTTATGCAGGGTTGGCACAGTAAACATGGGCTGGCAGGAATAAGAAGTAACCTAATCAAGAGTGTATCAGGAAAAAGAGACTTAAAATCTATGATGACAAAACTCATAGGTATATGGAGAAAATTTACTAAGAAACGTTTAGATTTAGTGTTACTTTGGGTGAAGTTTAGAAAAAACTAAGGTATACAGATACTCCTCAACTTATGATGAGGTTACATTTTAATAAACCCATCATAAAGTGAAAATGTAAGTTAAAAACACATTTATTACACCCTACCCAACACACTTGCACAGCAACAGCACAATATAGAGTATCCACTGCTTCTCCTTACATGGCAGGGTAACTGGGAGCTGCAGTTCTGCAGCTGCCCAGCATAGAAAGAAAGCACTGTACTGCACTTCACTAGCCTGGGAGAAGATCAAACTTCAAAATTCAAAGCATGATTTCTGCCAAATGAGTATCACTTTCATATCACAGTAAAGTCAAAAATCTTAAGTAGAACCAGGATAATTCAGGGACCATCTATATTGTTATAAAATATATTACTCATTAGCTGAAGAGAGTTCTGCTATTTTTCATAAATGTTGAGTTTTTATGTAACCTAAACGAAACTAAATAACTTAAAACATGAGATTATACACACACACACACTCACACACTCACACACATTAGCTTTTAGATCTTCATTACATGTCCAGTGAAACATAATGAGCTACAATATAAGTAATGATATGTATACTCACCTATCATCAGTTTTGATATAATACCTACCATGTGAACTATTTTTAAATGAAATTTTAAACGTTTAAAAAACTAAACAAAATATAACTACGGGCAACTCAATGTGAACTATATTTGAAGAGCTTGTATTACACATATTAACTACCCCAAATCTAAATGTAATATCGTATAATTATCAGTGCTAAAAATTAAACCACTTATTGCTGGTCTTACATCTTAAATCTTTTTTCTTTCTGTTAAAATGACTTTTCTGGCACCAAAATATCATCAATCCAATCAGATTTAAAATTCTTCAGAGGATAAATTTAACTCATATCACATGGGGCAAAAATCTACCAAATGTACCTTTTCTGACCCTTCCAATCAATGGTCACCAAACACAAATAAGGAGAGACTAGGTTCACACAAGCCATTAATACGATTAGTCTTACTGTCTATATGCATTGAGAGTTACAAATACACACACACACATATACACAAAAAAATTCAAAATGAAAGCTTGTCAAATGACTTTGTTTTTCTTTTATTTTTATTTTCCTTTTTATAAGAAAGTCTTTTGATAATCCTATATTGAAATAATCACTACTGGCCACTAACATATGGGCCAAAAGCTCTTAAAAGAAGTCACAGCTTGAAAAGGATTGTTGGGAACTATTTCTTAGACTGGATATGTGAAAAAGCCCTAAACTAAAGGTAGATCACCAAGTTTCAGGGGGAAAAAATTCCAGGACAAAGCACAAGAAAGATCAGAGGAGAATAAAAAAAGAAAGCCATGAAATTCCTGGAACAGAAGCTTCCAGGAGAAAGATTTGATCAACCACATAAAATGCAGCAGTAAGGTCTTGAAGTGCTGACAAATGGACTGGATTTAGTATTACAAAAGTCACTCATGGCTTTGGCCAGAGCAATTTCAGTAAAGAAGTTAGGGCTGGGGCTGGGGCTGGGGCTGGGGTTGTGGCTCAGTGGTAGAGCGCTCGCCTAGCACGTGCGCGGCCCAGATTCGATCCTCAGCACCACGTAAAAATAAAAACACATTGTGTACAACTGAAGCAAATAAATAAATATTAAAAAAAAAAAAAAAGTTAAGGCTGAAGCCAGTGTGGGGTTCGGCATAAATACAGACATAGCCTTAAGTGTCTAAACCTTTATAAACTTTCAAGGGTCTAAGACCTCAGAGCTGAAAATTAAAAATAATTTCTTAAACTAAATTGAATATTAACAATTTAACATGATTAATTGATAAATTTGGTTTTCAGAAATATTTCCTTCTTGAAAACAATTTCTACATTAGATTTTTTTACTTCATAAGAATTCCTGAGTATGCATGATGATTGCCAGGAAATTATAATCAATCATTAGTGAGACAGTCTGCCAAAGCACTTCAAAAGCAAAAGCTTAAAAAACCTTTTCAATATAACTAACCCTCTTTAATCAGTGGGGCAGATCCATTTTATAGGTTCAAATGATATAAAGTAAGACTTACAAAGTAGACAACCCTGGGATGATAAAGGCCCTGAAACAGGCCTGCTGAATGGAACCTTAACAGGACATTAAAAGCTGGCTAAGAAGGCAAGAGCAATGTAAGACAGAAGGAAGATACAGGACCAATGGAGAAGCTGCAGACTGAAGAAGTCAAGAGAGTCACAGAGTGATGATAAAGGAAGGACAAGAGGTAACTTTGTGAAAATACAGTTCTGAAAGCAACAGGAGTATAAAGGATTAAGAGCACCTGTGCTAGGGGTTCCAAACATAAGAGGAAGAATAGAGAGGTACAGATATAGATGAATTTGCAGATTTGATTGGAAATTGAGATTTGTGCTTGAGCCCTACAATTATTTTTTTTAGAAAAGTAAGAGATAAAGCCTTTTGCTAAAAGTTCAGGGCATAGACTTGGGAAGGTAGCTTCAAGGCAAAGGTTGGAAATAGTAATTAAGAATTAGTGCGGCATTTTAAAGCATGACTTCTTATATAATTCTTGTAATCACTTTGTGAGCTTGTGTGAATAGATATTACTAATTTCCATATAACATATGAGGAAACTCAGACTTTAAGTTATACACGTATTAACTTATTGAAATGTCTTTTTCAACTGAACATTAAATATCTCTTATTATTTAACAATAGTCTTAATTTTTCCATATGCTTACAAATATAACTCTGGCAACTTTGACTTAGAACCATGATCTTCTCCCAGGAGTACTAAACATCTTTCCTTCAATCTCTAGTCTTGCTCAGAGATCATGAAAGACACAGCATACATCTTAAAGCAAAGAGCAAAGCAAAAATGTGAGGCAAAAATTGTGATGATCTATGAGCATATTGGTACCTACAAGATTTTAGAGCAGCGTAGTTCACATCCAGTTGTACCAAATATTCCTGAGAAAATTTATATCTGCAAAAGTAAGGTATTTCCTAACTGGGTATTTAGGAATACTGAAGTACCTAAATAAAACAGTGGTCAGTAAGATCATAGTGGTCAGTAAGATCATAGTGACAATTACAAAAAGAAAGTATAGATAGTCATTCACTAAGTCTTTCTTTTATTCAAAAACAAACCCTAACGTGGATTTAACATGTCCCTTGATTGACAGGGCTCACAAATCAGAAAGACCCAATTAAAACTGTTAAGGATACTAAAAGTGAGATCATCAAAAGATCAATACCCAATCTTAAATTGGTTAAGGGTTTTATAAACCAGTTTCAGACACCTTGAAATGCAAGGACTAGATTCTCTATGTGGAAATCCCTTTTGATCCTATTGTAACATTATGTGAGAGAGAAGATTCTAAGTTTTCTCTTTACCCTGTTTAGCCTATACATTCCCAGTCATCCTCTCCTCCTACAGTTTCTGTGACATAACTGCATATTGTTCCCTTCTGTTTCTGGTGGGTTATTCCTTTCTTCCCTTCAACATTAATTCCCTCCTAAAGATACAATCTTTTTGCTCTACTTTCTTTACACTTTTTTCTCTTTGGTATATTCGTTTTCATGGAATGAATAATCAGCTTTCAACCCCCCAGCCAAGGATCTAGCTCCATGGTTCCAGTTTGGAAATGTCTGGGGTGGAGAGAGAACAACTGACAGATTTTCTTCCTGTCAGTCATGTTGCCATTCTTTGGCTCCCAAGCTGAAAACTTTATAATCACTCCTCACTATTCTATACAGACTATTTAAAAATAAAACAAAACTTGGCTACAGTATGATTTAAATTATCAGTGTGATTATATTTCCTAGTTTGTCTGTGTTCTTGTATTGAATCAGTCAAGAAAACCAAGTTAGGGCATGTAATTTCTCTCAAGGCATTGTTATAATCTGTCCTATTAGAAGTACATTTTAACCAAACAAAGTTAGACAGATTCTACCTCATCAAATACTGACTCAGAAGTAAAGAGAGAAGAGATCCAGGTAGCTGAAGCAATAAAGCCAATACAAATTTAAAACTCTTTGTGTCCTCACAAAAACCAATACTGAACAACAAGAAGAACAAATAAAACTACATATATCACGTCTTCAACACATCTAAACTTCAAATTACCTATAAGAAGAAATATAAATATAATCCCACTGAGCTGTCTCCCACGTTCTAGCTATAAGCCTTTGTGGACAAAAAAAGACAGTCTAGGGAAGAAGGAATAGAACAGAGAAAGCACAGAGGAGCTAGAATCAGGGCTAACACTGATCTAAAATCACTACCAGAAAGAAAAGGCTATCACATGAATGAAAATACTGAAAAAGGATAATGTAGACTGAAGTACAGATTTAAAAGTAGAACAGAAAAGAGGTGGGATTAAAAAGTTAATGATTAAAGGAAAAGGAAGATTAAAAGGCAAGAAGGACACACATTATTAGTAAAATAAATACATAATATTTCAGAAAAGTGGCAAAGTTGCTACTTGGTATTTCACAATGAAATGTATTTAAAAACCACTGTACCTTACAGTGAAATCATAGGAGCAAGAGGCCAGCACTGAAGCATGAAATGGTGAAAACTGAAACAAAACACACACACACAAAGGTTAGCTGTAATTATAATATGCTAGATCTTATGGTCATTCCATTGTTTTAAGTTTATTCAGGGCTGTCACTTAAAATTATGCTTTCCTGAACTTTACATGCTTAAATTTGAGGAAATAAAATCTTTGGTCTTTTAAGTTTTCATTTATAGAAAAAAACATTTATTTTTACATTCTCCAAAGAAAGCTATCCCTTAAGTTTTAGAACTTATTTAGAATAAGTGTTCCCAAAATGTTGCTAATCTGGAAAAGTTAAATATAAATTCTTATTGGCTATCCAAATATGATTCTACAAATATAAGAGTATATAATCGTACATTTATATGCAATAATTATAGAATTTACCACCTTTATAAATATACATTATTGCTATAATCACAAGTATCAAAATAAATATTTAAATGTTAAATAAAAACACCTTTAAAATAATTTTTGTGTTATTTATATCACATAGCTAGTGGAAAATGCTATCAAGGATACAAACTACAAATTTAAAGGCAAATAACACCTTCAATATAAGTAATAAACATAGTAATATAGACTGCCCTTTGCAATTAAATTTGTTCAGTTTGTCACACTAGCACTTCATGTATTTACATACTTATTTTTGTGGTGGCTGGGGATTGAATTCAGGACCTTTAGCACACTAGGTGAGTACTCTACCACAGAGTTACACTCCAGCCTTATATGCATGTTAATAGTTATATACACATGGGCTGGGGTTGTGGCTCAGCTAGCATGTGCGTGGCCTGGGTTCAACCCTCAGCACCACATAAAAATAAAAGGCATTGTGTACAACTAAAATAAATAAATATTTAAAAAATAGTTATATACACATATAACTACATTTGAATAGTACTTTACAATTTACAGAGTAATTTCACTACATTACCCTATTTCATTCTCAGAACCACTCTGAAATATACATAAAAATTTTTTTCAACTACTAAAACCTAGGGCTGGGGGGGTATAGTTCAGCAGTAGAGCAGTTGCCTACCAAGCTCAAGGGCCTAGATTTGATCCCTAGCACCAAAAACTCTACTAACATCTATCCACACAAGACCACCACTAAAAAATAAACAAAACGGGGCTGGGGTTGTGGCTCAGCAGTGGGGCGCTCGCCTGGCGTGTGCGCGGCCTGGGTTCGATCCTCAGCACCACGTAGGAATGAATGCATTGTGTACAACTAAAGCAAATAAATAAATATTTTTTTAAAAAATAATAAAAATAAAATAAATAAATAAACAAAGCAACTCAGACATGATTCAGCATGCCTGTAATCCTAGCTACTCAGAAGGCTAAGGCAGGAGAATTGCCAAGTTCAAGGCCAACCTGGGCAACTTAGCAGGACCCAATAGTGTCAAAATAGAGTAAAGATGGATGGGAATGTGGGTCAGTGGTCAAGTGCCCCTGAGTTCGATCTCAAGTTACCCACCCCCCCCCAATACTAATTTAATGGAAATTTGGAATTTAAAAAATAGGAATGTATAGTTTTCTTATTGAAAAGATCAATAAGGTAATTTTTTGCCCTAAATGTAAAAACATTAAAGAATTAAAATTGGCAGATGTCATTTAAGATGTTTTCCACAGTAACTTAGAAGAACTTGCCTAAATAAAAGCTGGGAACTAACTTAAGTAACCTTATAACACAGATGAATTTCTTGGGAGCAGCACAAAGAAGTTACCTCATCCTTTGATGTTTGCAGAACAGAAAATGTTTTATACCCCACACATTTGTGAACTTTCATATATGTCATTATAATAGAAAAAGGAAAAAATTAACCATCTCTCTATACCATTTCAACAAAGTAAAGAGACTTTCCCACTGAATGGAAAATTATAAAGACTATAATACTAAAAGCAAACTACTACAGTAAAAAGTGTTAAAATAGTATTGGGAACAGTACTGGGAATGACAGACTAAGGAAAACATTTATATTTAATATTAAGTACTGAATGTCTACATTGTTCTAACTCATTCAATAATTATTCATATATCTGACCTAATTTTGGCTTTCAATATGTATTATTGTTATGGTTTGACATGAGGTGTCCCCCAAAAGCTCACATGTGAAACAATGCTAAAAGGTTCATAGGAGAAATGATTGGGTTATAGGAGTCTTAACCCAATTAGTGAATTAATCCCCTGATGGGGATTAACTGAATGATAACTGAAATGGTAGGGTGTGGCTGGAGGACGTGGGAATTGGGGTGTGGCTTTGGGGTATATATTTGTAACTGGCAATGGAGTCTCTCTCTCTGTTTTCTGATCATCATGTAAGCTGCTTCCCTCTGCCACACACTCTGCCATGATGAAGCTGGCTGTATATGGACAGAGACCTCTGAAACCTCTGAGCCCTTAAATAAACTTTTCCTCCTCTACAATTGTTCTGGTCAGGTCTCTAAGTTACAACAGTAGAAAAAGTTGGCTAAAACAATTATCATTAATTGGGTAACAAAAACACATTAAAAAGAATCAACAACCCCCACTCCTAAACACCAAAACCTTCTTTTGTATATGCTTCACTGATTCTATTTATATTTAAATTTTTGTTCTACATATAAATGGACAAGATAAAAACTTACTTTCACCCTCCTAATAGCATAGGTGTGACCAAGAAGTTCAAACACTGGTTGTCGTACATTCCTTAAGTCCCAGCCTCTCAAACTACAATCTACTGCTCCTGTCACCAGCAAATTCTAAAAAACGATTCAGAGAAAAGTAAATCATGACATCTTTGCAATTAAGCAGTACCAAGGCTTCCTATTAGAAACAATATCTGCTTTCTGGTAATTATTTATTTCATCTCAGAAGTCATTTTTGTAAAGTTGTAAACAAGTACAGAAAGGAACCAAAATAGATATTACATGGCAAAAAAAAAAAAAAAAAATTAAACTAACTTGAGAGGAAAGAAACTTAGAATGCTTTATGTCTATGATGGAATACTATACACAGAGACAAAAGCAGTCTCAAATAACACTGTAGATTTTTCCCATTCACCTTTAGTAGTAGTAATAAATACATAAAAGATTAAAACTTATTTGACAAGTAAGTTCACTTTCTCTTCAAAATATTTTCAACATCCTCTGAGATCATAAGAGGCATTAAAAGGCAAGAGCCAGTTAATTTAGGACTATTTGAAAATGCAAAGGGTACAAATTAAATTTTTATGTTTTTCTGAATCCAAATCTATCACTGTTCCCAAATCTGTTGAGCCAAGTCTTAATACAATAGCTGATCAAACCTCTGAATCTATGGAGAGAAGCACCTATCCCATCAGGTTTTACAAATTCTGCTATCTAGAGCCCTAATGAACCCAGAGTCCTGGCTAAACAGGTCAAGTGCTAGGTCCACACTCGGCTTATCCCACATCCACCACAGCAGCAATTCACTATCTGAATATGTAGGGCTTTAATATAAGATCATTTGAAGAAAAGTTTCAATGATTAAAAAAAATTTAATGTAGCCGAGCATGGTGGCGCATGCCTATAATCCCAGCACTTGGGAGGCTGAGGCAGGAGGATTGCGAGTTCAAAGCCAGCCTCAGCAATGGCGAGGCACTTCACAACTCAGTGAGACCCTGTCTCTAATATAATACAAAAAAAGGGCTGGGGATATGGCCCAGTGGTTGAGTGCCCCTGAGTTCAATCCCCGGTAGAAAAGAAAAAAAAATTAATGTATAACATTAAAATTAATGTATAATTTTAATCAAATGTATAACAGCACCTTTTTTAGAATTCCTAAAATTTAATTTTCCTAAATGGAAAATTCATTTGTGATGGGAGAGATTAAAATTGTTGTCATTAGCATTAACATTTTTATTTAAATCAAATATTACTGAATATATACTATATTTTCTTTTCTATTTAAAGAATTCTGCCAATAACATTTTTTTTTAACTTTCAATAATTTTAACTTTCAAAACTAAGTAAAAAAATAAGTATACATTTTACCTATTTTTCACAGTTAACAAATCATTTGAGGTACATAAGTAGCATATTAACACACATTTAACCCACTCCTATCTAATTCATATGCTCATGTGACTAACTGACGTTTTGTAAAAAGTTACACAGTGCTATCTTACAGAAGCATGAAAATTAGGTTTAAAAGGGAAGATGAGGGCCTGGGGTTGTGGCTCAGCGGTAGAGCGCTCCCGTAGCGTGTGCGGCCCAAGTTCGATCCCAGCACCACATAAACATAAATGCATTGCATTGTGTACAACTAAAGCAAATAAATAAATATTTTTTTTAAAAAAAGGGGAAGATGAAACAAAAATTTTAAAGCTGATACAACTGTCAAATTAAAAATCAAGTTACAAATAGTTCAGAAGTCTGACTGAGAAAGTGAAAAAGTAGGCAAAAGATGATACAAAGTGACAGGGTTAAGAGCAATCAAGAAAAGATTACATAAATTGTAAAGCACTTTCCCAAAACAAAGCTGCACTGCTGAACTTTTGAGAATTTCTGTTTCTTATTTTGCTTGTTTTATGAGCACTTACAGCCAATTAATGCTAATGTGGGTCAGTCACAATCATTAATTAGAAATGAAAGGGACTGAATTTTACTTAATAGTCCAGAACACCACCAAAATCCACATAAACAAAGATAAATAAAATCTTGAACATTTCAACATCTGGAAGGGCAGAAGCTCAGGATGGACCCACACAATACCTCATTGTATTTGCACCAGTCACAACTCAAAATTTCTGTCTGATGTGCTGGAATCACAATTCTGACTCCTGTTGCCTTCACATCCCAAATTCTCAGAGTCTGATCACCTGGTAGAAAAGAAAGACTTGATCACTTTTCATCAACACACCACTTGGCTGCTCAATGACATAAGGAACTCATAATGACAAATCAAGTAAAATTACTTTCACTCTTACAATATTGCCATTTTTATGTTTTTAAAATCATAATAATGTAGAACTACTACTAAACGGAAAGGATTTCAAAAAGTAATGTACCATTATAATGCTTTTAAATCTATTCAAAGAGAAAAATTTGAATCTCACACTCAGACAGATAACAATAATGATTAAGACACCCAGTCAGTCACACTTCTTCCCTAAACACCCTGAAAAATCCTGAAATACCCAGTAAATAAAGTTAGCACTCTGTACAAGCATATTATACAAGAAACAATATGGAAACTGTTTTGCTGTTAAATATAGGACAAAGTCTACCAAACCAAGAGAAAGAATTTTTTACTTTTAGATGTTTTTGTTTGTTTGTTTTGGTGCTGAGGATTGAACCCAGGACCTCAAGCATGGTAAGCATGTGCTCTGCCACAGAGTTATACTTCCAACCCAATTACTTTCGGTTTTTATATATGCCACATTTTAATGGGTGAGCTAGAGGTATACTTTTTCTTTGGAACAAACAAACTCAAGAATTTTAAAGTTTATCCCTTAATCTGTATGCAAAAACTGGCTTACAGTGTTTAATTGCACAAAGTCACCCTGACTAAATGTTTTATATGCTGTTTGACTTCAAGCTTTCTGAACTACAAGGAAAGGAAAAATGACAGGATGAGTAAAATCCAGAAATATATACATTTATCTCAAAAGTAAAATATAAACAACAACTGATGGCAGAAGCAAGCCTTATGAAGAATGTATAGTCTCTGGCATGAGAGCAAGTGGGAACTTGAATCTCATTTTTAAGTTGTGTGACCTTGCATAGGGTATATACTATCTCTGAGACTGATTTTTCATTTCTTAAAAACACAAAAAAAAAACACACAAACACACACACACACACAGATTATACTACAAGAATTTAATAGAATACAACACAATTTCTGTATAGCAACCTGGCATGGTCTCTAACACATGGTAGACACAATAATATATGCTATCTAAAAATGCTAAATTTAAAAATTATCCTAAATTTACCTACATGTATTTTCCTATATATCTAATTTTAAATCCATGTGTTGTATAGCTAAATTTAGCTACTTTAGGCAGTTTTTTCCTGGCTCCTTTGGAAGTTGTTAAAGAAAAATAAGAATTAAATTTTTTGGTACTAATGAAATGTAGAGGTTAAGAACAGGGGCTTCAGGGTTCCAGAACTTGGTTCTAATCCAGTTTGATCATTTGGTAGCTGCTGATGTTTAATCAAGTTACTTAACTCCTCAATTTCCTTACCTATGATAAAGTATCTCTAACAAGACTGAAATAAGATAAGGCTTCATATGGTGCCAGATATACAATATGTCCTTAATGATTGTTTAAAAATTTTAAAAAATGCACCTACATTTAAAAGTCATTCCTGACCCTCCAAATAATAACAGCTAATATTTATTGAGTGCTTCCTAGGTGCCAGATGCTTGTCTAAATATTTTATATATGTTAACTTTTTATGAAACAATATAAAAACTATATGAAACAAGAATTATAACATAAGTAATTATTATAGGATTTTACAAATGAAGAAACTGAAGCATCTGTAGATGAAATTACTTACCAAGATACTAAGCAATGGAACCAGGACATGCAAGCAGAAGCCACATGGTCTGGCTCTCCATTGTATGCACTTCACAACTAACTACACTGCCTCCTAACATTGCCAGAAAACAAATGTCATAGTCAATAATGCTGGCTGATTCTTGAGGAATTACTGTTCTGTTACTTTTTATTTTTCTTTTCTTTATTTGAGACATGTTGTCATTATGTGGCCTAGGCTGATCTCACATTCCTAGAGACTCAAGTGATCCCCTACCTCAACCTCCGGAGTAAGCTAGCACTATAGGCATGTGTCACCACACCTGGCTTCTATGTTACCTGGCTTTCTATAAATTGGGAGAAAGAAAAACATTCTCTCTCTTTCATACATACATAGATGACATTTAGATTGTCATTTAGAAATAAAATATAAAGCACTACAGATAAAATCTCAGTGCATTTCCAATCCTACTTCCCACTCTCCCTGCCTGAAGGCCTCAATCATGACTTTGGCATGATTGCTTTAGTCTGCATTTTGT
Source organism: Tamias sibiricus (assembly GCA_025594165.1). Taxonomy (NCBI): domain Eukaryota; kingdom Metazoa; phylum Chordata; class Mammalia; order Rodentia; family Sciuridae; genus Tamias; species Tamias sibiricus. The sequence goes on along the minus strand of CM046666.1, from coordinate 122,060,712 downwards.
TAATACTTTTGCTATACTCTTATGGATCCATAAATATGTACTAAATTGCTTTTCTGCTACTTTATAAAAGGCTGGAAAACACTTTGATAGGTGAAAGTAATTAACATTTTTGGACCTAAGGATGGCAGAGATGAAGGGGAATGAGCCTGAACATACCAAATGGAAATAATTCTGAATTGATACAGGCTGGAGCTTCAGATATCTTCAAGGACCTTAAAAATAACCACTGTCTCCAATTTAGCCACTAGCCAGTGGAATTTGTTTCAGAATTCCAAATACCTTTGATTAAATGACATTTCTTGACTTTCCCCAGCTTTTAGTATCTACAGCAGGGTGACATGTGGATATCTAGCATCAGCCTCTGAACAACCGCTTCTCACCAAGCGCTTCTAAAAAGATTTATAGTTTAACACAGGCTCTCACCAGCCAGAGGCAAGTCCAAACAAGGCCAGCTGTAGTACATCATTCCTTGTTTGACCATAGCCAGCAGGTCAAAGAGGGGTATTTGGGGTGTATGTGTGTGTTTCTGAAATATATTTGAAAAAAGATAATGCTAATCATTTTCATATAGTAGAATATACAAATTATAACATTCAGAAGCCTCTGGGTCATGTGTCTTACTGCAAAGTCAAGTTACCAAGGACAGAGAATGTGTCATGGGGCAGTTCAAGCATCCCTTCCCTTTCTAGGATATGCTTTCAAAACATGTCTCAATGACTTAAGACAGTTCCAGTACTATCACTTACAGGCAAAGGAGACCACTTATCATGGAGATAGTGAATGGTATTCTCCCAAGTTTCATCTCTAAAAAAGCCTAGCCCCAGATTGAAACATCTGATTCAGTCCAAAGCTTCCACTAAAACATACAAAGTGCACAACTGATGCTTGCTCACTTTCAAAAACTAATATTTAATACTACATCTGAAACTATAAGGTCTGATACAGCCATGACTAAAGCACTGCCTAAAGTCCAATTAACTTGTATTCACCTGATAATTACATTATCTGAGTGTGTGAATTGCCTTAAAGTGCCAATGCATTACAATGAGTATAAACTAGGAGATGAAGAAGTAACTTATTTTAGCACTAATATGGCTGAGTTTCAAAAGACACAGTGTTGAACAAAACAAAGCAGACACAAAAGTATAAAGAAGGCAACATTAATCTGTTATATCAGAAGGCAGACATATTTACTGAGAGTTGAGTGTCTGGGAAAAATAGTGACTTGAGAAACAGAAGGGGGTCCTCTGGTACAATTCTGTTTCTTGGTCAGAGTGCTGATTGCACAGATGTGCTCACTGTGAAAATTCATCAGGCTGTATATGTAAGAGTACATGCCATTCTGTATGTGTATAAAAGATTAAATAACACCAGGCTGGGTGGATGGTTACTCTATTTCCCTTTGACATAATATTATAGTTCTGGACCATCATATTCAAACAACATTATTTTTTTTTAAGTTGTGGCTTAGGTTGTCCCCCCACTGCAGTTAACTTAAGGGACACAAAAATGTAAAGACTGCTCTGCAGGAGCTAAGACTCCCACTTCCTTGATAGTCACTCCTGTGGTTACACATTTGGTAATCTGTCCTCATATTTCTTTCCCAGGTAAAAGAAAAACTTTCTAGCCAAATGGTATAATGACTCATTCAACTCTTTCAGAACATCTATATTTAAAATCACATCTTCCAGACAACTGGCCTTTCATCATCAGCCAGACGTTTATCAGAGTCCTATGATGTGCCATAGGCCCACCTGAATTACCAGCTTCTCTTTATCACTTGCAGAACCGCCATTGGCAACAGAACCAGAATAGGAAGTGCTGGCTTTTACTATGTCTAATTCCAAATTGCAGTAAGTAAGAGGAAATTAGGTAAGAATAATGAGTACAAAGAGAGTGAACTAAGTACCAAAAGGGTACTTTTGGGCACCAATAATTTAATTGAAATGCCAGATGCCTATCAGATGTAATATGACTTTCTCTTACAGTAGAATAAGGTTTATTTTAACTACTGGCTAGACCCCACACATTCAGGCATGGCTATGACTTATGCAATTATATGGAGTCTGTAAAAGCAGTAATTTAGTTTTCATGGCTCAAAAGAAAGTTTGCTTCATATTAATCCTCTTTATATAAAAAGCTCAAATACTCTTCCTCACTGGACTAGTATGTTATTACCTAACTGTGCACTCCAGATTCTCTCTAGAGCAAGCTACTTTCAACCACTGGTAAGAGTTCTCATCCTCAGATAAGCACAGATTGTTCATTCCTGCAGCACACATGCACTGCAAAGGCCATTCTGATGATCTGCAAATAGGCTCTCTTCTCTCTACATCCCATCCCTTGGCCTCCTGCCAGGGAAGCATCCCTGACCAAACAACCATAATAAACTCAGGAATTAAATGTTTCCATAGAATCCCAGGAACTTGTGTTACATAAAGAGGTAACATTTCCAGAGCCATGATAAGATATTACTATCAACCTTATTTTAGAAATAATGGAAATATAGAGGTCAAGTAGCATGACCAAAGTCACACAATAGTGGGGAAAACAGAACTTGAACCCAGGCAGTCTAGCTCCAAAGTCCACATACCTACTCACTGTGCTATAGTACCTCTCAAAGAACCTCACACCCCTTACCATCATGTGCTTCTAGTTTTTTCTTAGCATCTCTCTTTCTCACTGGATAATATGCTCTAGGAGGACAGGAACTCTATTTCTTTCCTCACTTTAATCTCCTATGCCTAGTAAACAGTGAATATTCGATAAATATCTGACTACATGAAAATGTCCCTCTCAACAATCAAAATTAACCTCGGATCTGTTTTCAAAACTCTTACTAGATAGTTATTAAAACTCTTATTAGATGGTTTTAAAATATCTTATTAGAAGATGGTTGCTCTAATATCTTTTTTTTTTTTTTTTTTTTTTTTTTTTTTTTGTGGTTACTGGGGATTGAACTCAGAGGCACTCAACCACTGGGTCACATCCCCAGCCCTTTTTTGTATTTTATTTAGAGACAGGGTCTCACTGAGTTGCTAAGTGCCTCGCCATTGCTGAGGCTGGCTTTGAATTCGCGATCCTCCTGCCTCAGCCTCCCAAAGTGCTGGGATTACAGGCGTGCACCACCGCGCCCCCGGCTCTCCAATATCTTATGTAATAAAAACCAAAAACATTTTAGTCTTTACCTGTGAAAGGCATCCGGCCATATAAAACAATAAACGGGGCTGGGGTTGTAGTTCAGTAGCAGAGCACTTGCCTGGCATGCGTGAGGCACTGGGTTTGATCCTCAGCACCACATAAAAATAAATAAATAAAGATATTTTGTCCATCTACAACTAAAAAATATTTTTTTAAAAAAGAATATATAAGTGCTATAGGAAATGTATGAAAATAAGACAAGCAAAAAAAAAAAAAATCTGGTAAGTAGTTCATTTGCCTGCTAATACATTGTACATTGCTTGGTAAGCAATTTTTTTTGTCTACCTTGGAATGACTATGGCACAATAAGAGTTTATTGTTCACTACACCATAACTCCTTACAAAAGTTTTGCAGAATAGAAAAGAAATTTTAAATCTTTTCAAATTTATGAAATAGGCTACTATTTGAAAACCGTCATGAAGGACTATGTCAAGAAAATGGCAAATGTTTGGGGCTGGAATTGTGGCTCAGTGGTAGAGTGCTTGCCTAGCAAGTGTGAGGAATTGGGTTCGATTCTCAGCACCACATATAAATAAATAAAGGTCCATCAACAACTAATAACAATGTTAAAAAAACAAAGAAAATGGTAAATGTTCAATAAATCAACCTTCCGATGAGTTTTCAAAAATTCTAAACAACTTTATTGTATCCAATTTCACAGGGAAAGATTGTAAAAGGTTTTATTGTTGTTGTTTTAAGGAACATATTTTAGAGCTAACAGGTTCAGTGCTTTATTCATTATATCCCTTTTGATTTATTTTAAGCCTTACATGTACAGCCAATTTAATGAATACTGGCCTTCTAGAATCTATCTACCTACTTTTACGGAATCAGATTCACTCTTTCCCTCCTCAGCACAGGTAGTTTAGGTATTGCCTTCTCCCATTTTCTGTTCCCAACAGCAGAGGCTAAACCAGACCTACGTCAATCAAAACATTTCATCCCCTTTCTTGTGAAGAGTGAGTGGTACAGAGACATCCACATGTACCTATCAGAACCAATGAGAGAAAATAAAACTGAATGTCTACAAGAGAATCTCTCCCTTTCCTATTGGAAAGAAGCTAGAAAGGATATAGGGGTTGGAGCTTTTGCCATCTTGCCAACACATGGTACCTGACACCAAACCAATCAACAGGAGACAGAGACCTACATCTAACCAGCCTCTAAAGACAGAGCTAGTTCGAGACTTTTCAACTATGTCAGAACATAAATTATCTTCTTCCTTAATGCAGTTTGGGTCAGAATCTTCTTCACTTTTAACTAAAGAAGTCCTGGATAACATGACTACCATTTATATTTCTAACATAACACATGAGGCTAATATAATTAAACAGATGCTTCTATGAAAGACCATTTTTATATACTACCCATTTTCCCTGTCTAAGTCGTTTAAAAGTTAAGTATTCAGACTATACTGCTCATTCTACAATTAATCTTTTTCTACTATTCGGTCTCATACACTGAATATTCTATGTGCAATCCAGCGTCAATAATATATCGTGCTTCACAAAAGCCAAAGTAAAAGGAAGAGAGAAATGTGTGACTCAGCTCAAATACAGGCCTAATACACACCATTCTACAGATGTTTAAATAAATGCAGCTGTATTAGTTCATAATTTTGTCACCAGATTTTATATTTGGTCACAGGCCTATAAAGAACAATGGTTAAAAACAAATAAAGGTGGGGTGGCAGGTGTAGCCTTGTGGTAGAACATGGGCTTAGCATGTTCAAGGTCCTGGGTTCAATCTCCAGTATCCAAAAACAAACCCCCCAAAAGCAAATGAAGGCAATTTTAGAACCTTAAATGTTAACATAAACAAAACTGTGTATCCATTACAGCAAGGTAGAATAATTTTTCAAACTCTATCAGTAGTTTTACTTACTAATATTTTTCCAAATATGTAAAATTATACTTATTATTAAATTTAATTCACTGTGAATGCTGCCAATTAGTGCTCCCAGCAGACACTCCTTCACCTTCACTGTTGTTGAACTTCAAGGTGGAAATTTTCTATACCACTAGTTCTACCCGGAGTTTAAAAAGACCCCTTTGAAATAGTATATATAAGGCCAAGGACATTCCTCACCTAAGAAAATTATGTGAATGTAAATAAAATTAACATTCTTAAAAGAATGTTAATTCAACTTAACACACTCTATTTTAGGGCTTTTCACCAATGGCAAAAAATATAAAATGGCAAAATTAAAACTATTAAACTGAACTATGGTCATCTCACAGATATAACTGACTACAAGCATAAAACTCATCCTTTACACTAAATTAAAAGCATAAAAGATGATTAACTCAAGTTATAAACATAGGTTAAATGGTTAATGAATTCAAATTAAGTATATTAATATGGCTGTTTACTTAATATACATCCAGCCTATGGTTAGCTATGCCACAGAAAAATAAAAGATCAAAGAAGAAATTCAGCCCTAGGAAAAAAATTTAAGTAGAAACAATGTATTAGTGGTCTCATCCCAAAAGACTTGATATTTCGGGAAAGATTTAATTCAGATCATGGATAAGAAAGCTACGACTCAGACAACTTAGAAATTCTTAAAAGTGTGTTAATTTCATAAGTTGACAGGTAAACTAATCTTAATTTTAGAAAATGTTGTGCATTTTATCAAAGAACAAAATGTTTCTTAAATTAACTATTGCTCCATACATAGATATTACCATTATTCACTACTAACATCTCAAAAAATTGTGTAATCCAAATGGGTATATTTGTTTGCATAGAATTTACCTCAAAGTTTCCATTTGAGTGTCTTCAACTTAATAATACTTCCAGAATTCACAAAAATTTGGTTATTTTCAATTTTAAAGTTAAAAAATAATAAAATAATGAAAAGATTTCTGTGTCATTATATTTCCTATGGAAACCACTTGTTATGGGTCTGGATATGAGGTGTCCCCCAAAAGCTCCTGTATTAATGCAGGAATGTCTGGAGGTGAAATAATTACATTGTGAGAACTGTAACCTAGTCAGTCCATCCTAGTTTAAATGGACTGGGTGGTAACTGTAGGCAGATGAGGTATGGTGGAGGAGGTAGGTCACTGGGGACATGCCCTAGAAAGGTTCATCTTCCCTGTAGCCCCTTCCTCCCTTCTCCTCCTCTCTGCCTCCTGTCCACCTGGAGGTAAACAGCTTCCCTCCCCCAAACCCTTCCACCGTGATGTTCTGCTTCACCTTGGGCACAGAGCAATGGACTCATCTGACCATGGACTAAACCTCTGGAACTATGAGCCAAAATAATCTTTCCCTTCTCTAAGTTTTTTGTTGTTATTGTTAGGTAGTATGGTCACAGCAACTAAATGCAGACTAAAACACCATTCAACATAATTCAACAACTCAGGGCACTGATATAATTTATTATCAAGAAAGGAACACTTATCCTACCTAGTTGTTGCCTATCTTTGAATACTGCATAATTAAATCAGGAGATAATGCTAGAAATACACTATTTCTTCCTGTAGCTATTATCTTCTGTTCTCCTCTAAGTAAGTAATTTGCATAAAAGCCTCCAATTCTTTACCTCCCCTCAAGGCTTTATAGCAGGAGTCAATAAACACTTTCTGTAAAGGGCTACACAGTAAGTATTTTTGGCTTTGAGAGCCTGTAGATTTCTCTGACTATTCAATTCTGCCACTACAGTGTGAAAGCAGCCAGACACAACATACAAATGAATAGACATGGTTGTGCTCCATCAAAACTTCATTTACAAAAACTATTTTGACATGAGGGTAGCAGTTTGCACACATAAACTCTATTTCAAAATTTCTGCTACTTAGTCTTCCCCAGCTCCTCTGATCTACTACAACGGTTTTGGTTACCAATCATGAGCCAAGGACACAATTTTTATTCACAAGACCAGACTTTTTAGCTTCAAACTCAACCTCTTGTTGACAACCACCCCCCCACACACACCTCAACCCCTGCATCTCACAGGTTCAATAATCTTCTCTTTCAAATACATTTATTATCTCAGTTATGACATTACCATCCACAAATCTGTCCTTGCTAGGAAACAGGAGATATCCTTTAGGAGTTAGATTCATTGATTCATTGGAAAGCAATTTGAGTCTCAGCTAATTATTTTAAAGAGGTTAATAAAGAATGAAAGGTCTAAAGAGCACCAAAGAACAGTAACATGCTCCAATTTTCTCTAAATTTAGGGTACACAGTGCCACCTAATGGGGAAAAACAAGGCCACCCTCACTGCAAGTAAAGTTTTTGGTAAATCTAGATTTGTTTACCTGAAGCTGAAGCAAAACAACCAGGGATGTGAGGAGACCAGATTGTGCTATAAATGACATTTTCATGGCCTCTAAAGGTGCACAGAGACTTTTCAACAGTTGGGTCCCACTACAAATAAATGAATAGATTAATTATTTAACAGAGATAAATTCAAATGTATGCTTTTACATATACTACCTTACAATATACCATATATATTTACATATTCACATATAATAGAAATATGTATCTCAAGGCTTTAAGATCTATTTTCATAAAAAGCAAGATGGTCTTTAAGGGGCCAAAATGCTAAGCTAATTATTAGGTTCTAGCCAAAAGACTAAAAAGTTTTAAGTTCTAATATATCTTTTGAAAAGAAAAGTTCCTAAGTTACAGAAGAATATTTTGGAAAAGAAAAAAATTCAGTGGAAGCTCTGGAGGAGAAGGTATTTGTTTTTAAATACAACAATGTTGACGTACCACTTTGATAGTCTGATCCCATGAGCCGGACACCACAAGCTGTTCACCTCTGGTTTGGCTCCAATCAACACTATACACCTAAAAAACATTTTAATGTGTTTAGAAAGCATAACAATATTAAGCTTAATATTACATTTTATCTCTTTATAATAATAGCCAGCTAGAACAACCAATTTACTTTATTAAAACATCAAATAAAGTCCTAGCCATCTCAACATGATGTTTGAGAAATGGAAAGGAAATTCTGTCCATACTTCCTTGTAGGTAAGATTCCAACCGCCCTTAATATAATTCTACAGAATATTTCCAAACCTTCCTCACTAAAACAAATTACACAAATTTTTAAACCTACCAACAAGTCACTGTCTGCAGCACCATGAAGAAATGTCAAAGCAGATTAGAAAGTTATTCATCTAAAAAAGCTTGCCTGGTCAATGTTTATCAGAAAGCATTAAAATTCAATTAATATCCCTATCTGGCCTTTATTTAAAAAAAAAAAAAAGTTTATAGAAACCAGGTGATCCTTTCAGATCTCTTGGTAAACAGCTTCATTTATCCACTGCCACTATTATCTTTCACTGCTCTCGGTGAACCATTTCAAAACTTACATATGTGCATAATTATACTTTATGAAAGTAGTCCTGACATGGACCTGAGTATATGTCACAAAATATGACTAGCTAGGTTATTTTGAATCTTAAAACTCTTAACTTCCACAAATATATAGGAAATGTTAAGTGTACGGGATTTACTGTGATAAGGGTTACTTGCTGTCTGCTCCTCAGTGCTATACTGAGTCATGTTAGAGCCTGATGGAAAAAAAATCAGTAATACCAATACTGCCTTTACAATCTGGATGTTTTGTCACTTAGATATGAAATCTTAAAAAGTAACACTTAGGGAAACATAATAGGATGGTGGTTGCCAGGACCTGGGGAGGGATGGGGTAGGGAGGTGGTGAGATGAGGAGATGTGGGTCAAAGGATACAAACTTCTAGTTATAAGATGAATAAGTTCTAAATATCCAACATACAGCATGGTAACTACAGTTAATAACATAAAGTACACTTTAAATTTGCCATTGGAATAATCCTTAAATGCTCTTACCACACATACACACAAAATAGTTACTTGTCAGGTGATGAATAAGTTAATTAGCTTGATGATGAGAATCATTATATAAGATATATTTATATCAAAATAATACATGTATGCTTTAAATATGTATGATTTTTGTCAATTATACTTGATAAAGTTTTAAAATTTTTTAAATAAAATTATTAAGGTTCCAGAAAAAAAGAAAATTTTACATTTTGCTCATCATGGTTTTTTTTTTTTTTTTTTTTTGCATTATTCTTTAATTTTAAAAATACTGCTGGGCACAGTGGCGCACACCTGTAATCCCAGCACTTTGGGAGGCTGAGGCAGGAGGATTGCGAGTTCAAAGCCAGCCTCAGCAATGGTGAGGCACTTAGCAACTCAGTAAGACCCTGTCTCTAAATAAAATACAAAAAAAAAAAAAAAAAAAAAAAAAAAAAAAAACAGGGGCTGGGGATGTGCCCCTGAGTTCAATCCCCAGTACCAAAAAAAAAAAAAAAAAAAAAAAAAATACTGCATTAACAGATTATTTCTCTTGATAACCAAGTTTTGGCGTAGCTAAGTGAGTGTTTCATACCTTACTCTAGTCTTGGCCCACCTTCTGCCCATAGTCATGCAAGAGGGAAGGGCACTTTGAACACTAAAGGAACCACTCATGATGTAAACAGAGGGGCAGCAAAAGCCAAGAGCTGTTGGGCATCTGTTAGTCATAAATAGAAAAAAGGGTTTGGAAGTAATTGCTAAAGATCTTGAAACCTAAAGAATTTGACTTTATCCTCTAAATTTCCTCTGTGAAGGGACCAGATAGTAAATATTTTAGGTTTTCTAGGCTTCCAAGTCACTGTCACAAGTACTAAACTCAGCCCAAGCAGCACACAACAGCAGCCATTATCAATGATTGGGTGTGGCTATGTTCCAATAAAACTTTATTTACAAATCAAGCATAGGGTCAGCTTTGGCCCTGGCCCACTAGTTATAGTTTGCCAACTCCTGCTCTAAGCTCATGTGAAAAGTCAAAAATAACAATAATAAACTCTAATAACAAAAATCTTTATTGAGCTTTGTGTGCCAGAGGCTCTCAACACTTTGTTTTATATCCCATTTAATCTTCACTTCTATGTAGTAGATACCATATGCTAAGGTCCAGACAGGCTAAGTTACTTGTCCAAGTTCCCAAAGCTTGGTACAGAGTTGAAATCTGAATCTGGGCAGCCTAACTACAAAGCCTACTTTAATTGCCATGCTAGGTTGTCTAGAACAAGATACTTGAGGGGACTATTGAGTCAGAACTTCTTGGTTCCCTGCTGAGAGGAAAAAGGCCATGCCCTTGCTATGCCATCCTCACTGGAGCTACATTTAGGCCTAGATGGATTCCATTTTGTTTGTGAATTCTTCATATCTAAGAACATAAAGGCCCTGTTTACTTGTGAATTCCCACTTATCCATCAAGATGTGGCCCCATGCTGGGATTGTGGTTCAGCGGTAGAGCGCTCGCCTAGCACGTGCGCGGCCGGTTCGATCCTCAGCACCACATAAAAATAAACACATTGTGTACAACTAAAGCAAATAAATAAATATTTTTTTAAAAAAAGATGTGGCCCCATTACATCCCTTATGAACTGAAACCCCCCTGAAGACTAACATCTTCAGCTAAGACCCCACTGCCTCCACACACCTCCAGTGTGATGCCAGAGTCAAAACCTTATGACTTCTCATCTCTAACACTACAGGCACCTTCATCAGCTCAGACAGAACCCAGCCCTAACAGAACAGAAGAAAACTGTGCTGATGGCACTTTCTTATCTGTCACACAACAAAGTGGCAACTATTAGGTCTCTAGAACAAAGTTAAGGATAGGACATACATAATGGTTAGGTTAAAAAATGGGATAATAGGGGATAGGGTTGTAGCTCAGTAGTAGGGCACTTGCCTAGCACATGTGAGGCACTGGGTTCAATCCTCAGCACCACATAAAAATAAATAAATAAAATAAAGGTATTGTGTCCATCTACAAGTAAAAAAAAGTTTTTTTTAAAAATGGGAAATTAAGGAAACATGGGAAACTCAATCAATACATACCTCATTTATTTTGTTATGTTTAAAGTATTTGGACATAGTAAAGGAACTAGCAGGCTAGGAGATCATGCTTGAAAATGAAAGAACAACAATAGACATTAAATACAAGAAGTGTGTAAGATGGAAGATTCAGCTTGATGCCCAGAAAAGAAAATTTAAGTAGGGCTTTAAGGGCTGGCTAAAATGTCAGTAAGCAGAAAGCAGAGGTGGAACAGTGACTAAAGATGCCCCCCAGCCGGGCGCGGTGGCGCACGCCTGTAATCCCAGCACTTTGGGAGGCTGAGGCAGGAGGATCACTAGTTCAAAGCCAGCCTCAGCAATGGCGAGGCACTTAGCAACTCAGTGAGACCCTGACTCCAAATAAAATACAAAAAAGGGCTGGGGATGTGGCCCAGTGGTCGAGTGCCCCTGAGTTCAATCCCCATACCACAAAAAAAAAAAAAAAAAAAAAGATGCCCCCCAGACATAAATAGCACCCTAGGGATTAGGGTTAGTGAAAGCAAGATAACACCAAGGTTTTGTCAACTATCATTGACAAAAGTGGAACACTGGAAGATAGACACGAATGTATAATTTTATACATACAGAGTTTGAAGTGACAGCAAGATAGCCAAGGGGAAATGTCTAGTATGAATATGGTTTGGACATCAACTTCAGGTTTTGAATAAAGTTCACAGCCAGAAAGATATTTGAGGAGACAGATGAAAAACAATGACTGGATTTTGTTATCTCAATCTCACGTCAATTCACTGATCTATTCAACAAACATTTATTAAGCACCTACTATGTACAAGACATGAGGAAGGGAGCAGTTACAATGTTAGATAAGACTGACCCTCACAGATATTATATTTAAGTGGAAGACAGCTATAAATAAAGAAATGTGTAATTTCAAGTTGAGATTTTAAAAACCTACTAAGAAAAATAAGGAAATTAGAAAACAATAACAAGGGCAAGAGTCGCTTCTCAATAAAATAATCAGGAATGACCTCTCTAAGCAGACTTCAGTGTGATAAAAGACGGGACTCTGCAAATCTGAGAAGAAAGGCTTCAGGTAGACAGAGCTAGGAAAGATTTTAAGTAGGGAATAAGTCTGCCATATCAGAGGAACAGCAAGGGCAAAGACTTAGGAGTGATAACATCCTAAAGGATTGGGTTAATAGCGCATGGGTCACCGGGTGAGGTGGCGCACAACTGTAATCCCAGTGACTTAGGAGGCTGAGGCAGAAGAATGGCAAGTTCAAGGACAGCCTCAGCAAGTTGGCAAGACCCTGCCTCATAAAATAAAAATTGCTGGGGCTACAGCTCAGTGGTAAAACAACCCTGTGTTCAATCCCTAATACCAAAAAAAAAAAAAAAAAAATAGCTTGTATTAATCTCTCTGAAAAGGTTACAATCCAGCCTTTAACTGCTTTCCTCGTCTATTCTTATTCACCCCCAATCCATTACCCAGACTGCATTTTTAAAATTATAAAAATAATAATAACAATAGTAAGACAAGTATGATGATGCATACCTGTAATCCCAGGTTATCCTAGAAGAATCACAAATTCAAGCCCGGCCTAGGCAATTTAGCAAGACCCTGCCTCAAAATAAAATAAAAAAGGGCTGAGCTCAGTGGTAGGGTGTTTGTCTAGCATGTGTGAGGCCCTGAGTTTGATCCCCAGTACTAAAAAAAAAAAAAAAGGAAGGAAAAAAAATGCATAAATGTCCCTCCCCTCTAGAAAGCCTTCCGATGGTTTCATACTACATGACTTCTGAAACTTATCTTCACACAACATTATATGAGATTCATTCATGTTGATTCATATTACCCAAAGGTTAAAATCATGCAAAACTATGCATGACTTAGGAATGCATACATAGGTAGTAAAGCTAAAAGGAAAACATAAATAGAAAATTGAGGTTAGTGGTTACTCCTGGGAAGAAGGAAGGAAAAAAGGAGGGAGAAGAGGGATCAGATTAGAGACCTGTAATCAGGGGACTTCCATAGGGCAGGTAATGTTTTATTTCTTAAGCTGGATGGTGAATATGCAAGTGTTCAATATACCATTTTTGACATTTTACATGTATTTTAAATTACGAAATATTTCATAGCTTTTTTTTTTTTTTTTTTAAATCTGCAATGTCTTCCCACTGATCTTAGCAAAACGGCCAATGACTGCTGTAGGCCCACAGTCCATCGTTCCCCTTCCTTTGCCTCTCACCCTACTCCTCTGGCCTCTCCACCTGAATAGTTCATTTCCTCTTTCACTCCCTCAGAGTGGACATGGCAAATGGTCAAAATAAATATAAAAAGGAAGAGAAATATGCAGCACTGGATTTTATGCTTTAAAAGCAGGATCTTCTAAATGCCTATCTTATGAAATTACTCTTGGCAGTGGTGAAAAAAATTGAGAAAAATGGAAAAAGAAAAAATTTTAAAACAGTGAACAATATTTTGGCTGCTTTATTAAATCTGAACTTTAGCAAAACTAGTTTGAGAGGACACATTTTATTACTGAAACTAATTCCCAAAGAGCTCATTTTTAATCTACTGTAAAATAATGCCCTTTTAAAGTTGGTCTTTTTAATTAAAAACCATCAAATAAAAACTATGCCCATAAATTTTACTTATCTATATCAATGCAAAGGATAGGGACACTTACTTTTAATTACTAAGCAATTAGAAAGGCTACATATTTCTTTTAATGTAAAACTTAAATTTAAAAATAATTTTTCATTACAGAAATTTTAAAGCATGAACAAAATTACAGAGAATTGTACAATAAATCCCCAGGTACCTATTACACACTTTCTGTGACTATCAACCCTTTTTTTGCCCATCTTGTTTCATCCATCCCATTATTGACAGATTGACTCACTGCTAGAGTATTTTAACATCAGACCATTTTACTTATAAGTACTTCAGCAGATAAGGATTTTTTTTACATTAGTTATTAAGTTTTATGCATTTTTCACCCCTAACAAGATTAATAACAGCCCCTAATATCAACTAACACTCAATATATATTCTTATCTCCCTGATTGTCACAAAAATATCTTTTTGTTTTTCCAGTTGATTTATTTGAATCAGTATCCAAATAAAGTCCATATTTTACAATTAGCTGTTATGGCTCTTAAGTCTCTTTTAATCTAAATACCTTTCCCATGATATTTACTTGCTCAAGAAACCAAGTTATTGGTTCTGTCCTATATTCTGGATTTGGCTAATTGTTTCCTCATGGTGGTATTTAACTTCTTCCTCTACCCTTCCTATTTCCTTAATTTGGAAGTTAGATCTGGAGACTTAATCAGATTCAGTTCAATGTTTTTTTAGCTTCCTATTATATTAGGAAGCATATAATTTCTGATTGACCCACTTTTAGTGATCCTAGATTGTTCAGAGACTGTTTCAATCTTAAATTAATGATTTCATCCATGGATGACCCTCGCCTACAGTCATTATTTCATTATGGGCTACTAAATAGTGATTTTCTAATTCTGTTATTTCTTCTGCATATATTAGCTAGGATTCTATTAAATTCAAAAAATTTAATCAATTTTTTGTTATTCCACAATAAAATTCACACAGAAAAGTCAAGATAAATGCCTTGTTCCTTTACCTTTATTTGTCAGTTTTCAGAATAAGAACTGATCATATTAATCATTAATGATCAGTTCTTTTCTAATATTCATAATTTCATATATGAATGAAAATACACATATAAGAGAGTATGTGTATATCTTACACTTCAATTCATTGCTGTAATCCTTTGTGATATTCAAATTGTCCCATCTTTGACTAATGAGAACCACTTCAAGTTGTTTCTTCTGAATCTTATAACGTTCTTGCTTTCTGACACAAAATATGTCTTAGGTTCATCTTGTGTATTTCTACCTAGTCCTAGAATAAATGATTTCTCCAAAGACCACTGTTCCTTTTAGCAAGAAATAGTATTTAGAAGCCAAAATCTAGGCAATAAGGATATTCACTTCTACTGAACTGGAATTACTTCTAAGTCCTTACAGTGCAAAGAATTAGAACATATGTGCTTTTTTGAGAAAAATAAAACACAAATGCATAAGAATATTTTCCATCCAATTTTAAGATTGTTTCTATTTACCCTATTCCCATGTCTCTTCTTTCTCACATTAAAAATTTTGGTTTCTGATGACACGATTACTGCTAAGCTTTATCCTGTGATACACATATGAGAGTTTCAAATAACATCATTGATTTTTCTGAATGCAGTTTAAAATTTTTACTGTTTATCAAACATCCCATTAGGGGTGAACAATACTGTGTTTTTAAAGTCACTTGAGATCATTATTTTTAATACCTGATCATAGCACCTTTTGACAGATAGCAATATTAATTTGTTTTCAATTTTTAGCATTGCTTTCTTCTTTCTGATTTAAACTGTGATTCCTAGTTATATAAAATATTTCAAATAATCCTACCTCAAAACTATGAAGAAATCATATATCCATCTTTCGTCCTCACTCCCCTGCTTTCCTCCCCACTCCCTTTAAAAGCCTTATTAATTTTTTCAGTTTTTTCATTCTTTCCATTGTTTCTTTTTGAAATGTATACATATAAAACATAATACATGTTTATAATAATGTAAATAATTAAAATATGTACACTTATATTGCTCTTACAAAAAATCTACATATATTTTAAAAGTTCTGCAAATAAATCCATTTCATATGAGCTTGCAGCAAAACTAAAAATAATTTCTAGTTTCATGATTTCAAATTATGAAATAAGATTGCATAATTCTCCTACATATGTTTCTTAATAGATTCTAAAATAGGAGAGATGGAGTTCCAATTCCCATCTATGGTTCACTCACTAACTTGCTTTGGAGACAGGTGTATTGTTGACACCTACACTGAGTAAATGAGAGTGATGACAGATACAGTAGCAGTAATCATGCATGAAAGTTTTTCTCTACTTGAATACATTATATTACATTTTCCATCTATTTAAAACTATCATTTTCTCTTCTTTAGAAATTTTTAGAAAGTTTTGAGATTAGATAAATGGACTGTGAATAATAATTTTGCAAGGTAAAGTAAATCACTACCCTTATTAAAGACTTTTAAAATCTACATTTTGATTACTATAATCTTCAAAATACTAGACAATACACATATGAACACCTATGAAATTAAGGCAGTAGCTTCCAAACACTGTACACTGGAACCATCTAGAGATCTTTAAATAATACTGATGGCTTGCTCCACTCCTCAGATGTTATGAACTGACATCAAGACTTAAAAGCTCCCCAGATGATGCTAAAGTATACAGCAAAGTCTGAGAACCACTGAGTTAAAACAAGCATTTTCACATCTTTCTCATTTTAAATGCTAAATTTCAAATATATGAAGTATTGTCTAGTCCTATCTAACAGCTAACACTTGAAGAAATTGATTAAGTGGAACATGGGTAATGTTTATCCAGCCATGTGTGGCCCAAAATCTATACAATCATCTTTCTCCCGAATTTTCACAACATCAACTCCAATCCTGCTAGCCAGCCACTAGAGGCCCATCATGAAATGACCTTTATCACTCTTCCTTACCTCATCTCCCATCATTCCACTACACACTCTTAAGCTCCAGTTAGACCACGGGACTTGAGGTTGCCTGAATGTGTCATGCTCTTTCACAGATCTTAACTCACACAGATGCTCATCTCCATCACACATCATTTTCCCTTTGGGCCATGCTTTTAAAACATAAGGATTGAAAAGTGGCCATTGATATTGTTACAGATTGGATCAAAGTATCCCCTCAAAGCACCGTTAATGTAGGAATGTTCAGAGGTGAAATGGTTAGATTTTGAGAGTTGTAACCTGATCAGTCCATCCTAATATGAATGGGCCAAATGGGTGATAGATAGGTAGGGCATGGCTGGAAGAGGTAGGTCACTGGGGATGTGCCCTGGAATGGTTCATCTTCCCTGCAGCCCCTTCCCTACTCTCTCTGCTTCTTGGAAGATAAAAGCAGAGCAGCACTCTTCCACCAGGACCTTCTGCCATGATGTTCTGCCTCACCTTCTGCCCAGAGCAATGGAGTCAGCTAATAATAGACTGAACCTCTAAAACTGTGAACCAAGATAAACTTTTCCTCTTCAAAATTGTTCTTTGTCAAGTATTTTGGTCACAGTAACAAAAAGCTGACCAGTACAAATATTACATCCTATTGGCAGTAAAATCTAAAATGAGAATTGATTCAACTGATACCTAACTAGAAACTATTTTCCTCTACAATCACAAGTTTTAAACTGCTATTTCAAACTATAAAGAAATCTTACTACAATAACCTACTCTAAAATGAATGGCTGAATGTGACTAAGGATGAAAAAGGAAGTACACTGAGTCTAATTCCTTTCTCTAACCATTCCAATTGTTTTGTTTTGTTTTGTTTTTAAGAAAAGAAAGAAAAGGAAGGGAAGGGGAGGAGAAAGGAAAGGAGGGAGGGAGGGGAAGGAAGAAAAAAATTCCTTTTAGACAGCAAATCTATTATGCAGTTTTAAGTGTAAATATATATCTCAATGGACACATGGGTGTTAAGTGTATGAATGGTTGTCATGCTATATTAATATTTTTACTGGTACCCATCATTACAGCCTTTTCAGCACCTATCATTACTAAAGGGTGAATAACTGATTCATTTTTTTTTTAAAGTTAAGATTTTAACCACATGGCACACCATTACTATAAAATGTATAATCAAATATATTTTCTCCATAACAGGCTACTAAAAGTTTCATGTTTAGTTCAAAGTAGGTTTTCTTTTTTCTTTTTTTTTTTTTGTTTTTTTGGTAATTGAACTCAGGGGCACTCGACCACTGGGCCACATCCCCAGCCCTTTTTTGTATTTTATTAGAGACAGGGTCTCACTGAGTTGCTAAGTGCCTCACCATTGCTGAGGCTGGCTTTGAACTCGCGATCCTCCTGCCTCAGCCTCCCAAGTGCTGGGATTACAGGCGTGTGCCACCGCGCCCGGCTATCAAAGTAGGTTTTCATAAGCTATGCTCAAAAACTTTAATAAATTATATCTTATAAAAATTCAGAAAATTAATAAGCCTTGGTATTTTGATAATAAAAACAAAATTTAACTATTTTAAAAAATTATAATAAGTAAACTGAAAATGAAAAGCTAAAATAAACATTAAATTGACTCTGCTTTTTTTCTTTTTTGGTACTAGGGATTGAACCCAGGGGATACTACCACTGAGCTATACCCCAAGTCCTTTTTAATTTTTATTTTGAGGCAGAGTCTGGATTAAGTCACCCAAGCCTGCCTCAAGCTTGGAATCATCCTGCCTCAGCCTCCCAAGTAGCTGGGCCTGTGCCACCATGCCTGGCTTGATTCTACATCATCTTTAAAGCATAACTCACTATCAACAATATCGTGTCACAAATCATGAATCAGAAAAACAAAATTCTGGGTTCTCACTCATTTTTTTCTCCTTCTTACTGAACTTTAAATTTTTTTATTCTTCCACTTCTAGTATATATTCAGAAGTAATCTAAACAAAGGCATTTTGGGAGTTCAAAAGTAATAATGGCCTCGGCAAACACCAGTTAAACAAAATAGAGAAGAATCTGATTGCTGCTTCAATGCTAATGTTAGAAGCTGTACACAGGACTGGGGATACAGCTCAGTGGGTAGAGTGCTTACCTCCAATGCACATGGACCTGGGTTCATCCCCAGCACCACAAAAATAAATGAATAAATAAAAGAAACTGTACACATAGATAATGTTTTTCTTTCTTTTCAAACCACCAAGACCTTCATTCTTCAAGGCCTAAAATATATCTGTTAGATTTCTCCTTTTTGATTCATCTAAACATGAAAATTGATTATAGGGCATTTCTCACAAGTAATCAAGTGGTAAAATCGGTAAACAGAGAATTTCTAAAACATTTTACATTTTTCTAACAGCATTATAACAGCAAATGGTATTAGCTCATATTTATTCAGTGCTAGCTCTGGTCCAAACACTCACAATGACCCTGATACAAACTACTATTATGCTCAGTTTACAAATGAAGAAACTGGGGTTTAGGGGGAAAAAAAATGTAACTTGCCCAAGGTCACAGAGCTGGTAAATTACAGAGCTAGGACTCACACCAAAGGCTGACAGCAACCATGCTCCTTCCATAGGAGAAGATGGCCCATTCTGCTACTCTATTTTATAACATAGTTTCCCTGAACATACAAGTGAGAAACACTCAATCTGTCTACACTCATTCACTTACTAATTTATCAACAATATTTATGAGCTCCTCAAAGCATTCATTTGATTTAAAAATACTTATAAGTATTTCTTAGCACCTGGTATATACAATGGACTGAAAGTGTTCTCCCAAAATTTGTCTTGTTTGTTAAAATCCTAACCACCAATGTGATGGTAGTAGGAAGTAGGGTCTTTGGGAGGCAATTAGGTCACAAAGATTAAGTTCTCAAGAATGGGATTACTGGCCTTATAAAAGGGATTCCCAAGAGCTTGCACACCCTCTTTCCACCACATGAATATACAATGTGAAGACAATGATCTGGAATCTGGAAGTGGGCTCTCACCAGAAACTGACCATGATGGCTTCCTGATCTTGGATTCCCAGTCTCCAGAACTATGACAAATTTCTGTTGTTTATAAACCACTTAGTCTATGATACCTTGCTATAGCATCCTGAACTAAGACAAAAATCAGTATCAAGAAGTGGGGTTGATGCTGTAACAAATATTAAGAGGTTATCTTAGCTTATTATTTCACATAACCAAGCAAATTAATACAATAAAATAATAATAATGATAATAAAATCTAATTGTTGAAGCTACTTTTAGTTGGGCTATTTATTACAAGGCATCCTAAATGATACAAATGCTTATCCAAATTGCATTTAAAAAGAAAATGAGTAGGGATGATCTAGAATAATCAGTTGTAAAAAAAGAAAAAGACAAAACAAAATATGTTTTCAATTCAAAAAGCCAGTTTCATAATTATAGAATGATGTAAATCTGGTTTAACAGTTGTTCAAATAACAAAGATCTACGTGCTTTACTAGTGAATTCAAAGTAACCCACCACTATGACACAGCTGAGAAAGGTATATAGCCTTCTCAGGGAATATTATTAGAACCAGAGGCTCAAGATTATGGTGGCAAAGTCTTATACAGCACAGCACTGATCATCACATTTCTGGAGTAAATTAAGTAGGCTACATTAAAAGAGACATTGAAAAACAGGAGAGTACCAAAGGAAGGTTTCCAGGAGTGTGAAAGATGTACAGACCATGTAATTGGAGGACAGTCTAAAGAAATGACAAATGCAGTTTGGAAGAAAGAAGACTAAAGAGAGCATGATGGCTATTTTCAAGGCTTCTCCTAGAAAAGAGGGAATGGACTTCAGATAAAGGCATGTCAAGCAATGCTGGGTACTATTGTTTATTTACAGAAGCATACAAAAAGCAATTTTCTAACCATTAAGGTAACCTAAAAGTCAAGTAAGTTATCTCCTAAATATAGTGAAATTCATTTTCACTGAGATGAGTACAGATTAAATGACCATCTATCAGGGACATTCCAGAACAGTATTTCCCAGTAAATATAAACACACCACTGGGGCTGGGGTTGTGGCTCAGCGGCAGAGCGCTCGCCTCGCATGTGCGCGGCCCGGGTTCGATCCTCAGCACCCCACGTAAACATAAATGCATTGCATTGTGTACAACTAGAGCAAATAAATAAATATTTAAAAAAAAAAACACCACTGGTTGTATAAAAAATGATTTTTAACTGGTGCATACATTTTATTCACTATACATTTATTTTAACATACATTAAAAACATACTATAATGTTTTATATTTACTGTATGTAAATGCATTTGCTAAATTATCAATCCTATGGTTTCATGAGTATTACTATTTTAGAATAAATGAAGTAACAATTTAAAGTTGATTTAAAGAAAAAAATCAAATCAACACGTCCAATTTTATGTAACTAGATGTATCATTTTATGATATATCTTGTTTATTTACAGAAGCAATAAAAAGCAACAAAAAAAGTAAACAAAAGAACTCCTAAGAGAAAAAACATTTTAAAAAGAAAGAAAATAAAAACATTATTTATAATACAAGTAGTATAAGAAGATGGTAAAACTCATGAAGTTACCAAAATATGTTTGAATTTTGGACATGTTGCACTATGGGAATTCTTTCATTGAATATCCTGAAACAAAATTCTTCCTTTAACAGTTGTCTTAATACTATGTGATTCTCTAAAACCATGGTAATTTACAACTATATTTATTCAAACAACCTTCATGATATAATAGAGTAACTAAAAATTTTCACTATTTTCAACACTAATCTTAGAAATATTAATTTTCTATACAATACTTCAAATTAAAAGCAATATCTCAATGGACTCAAAATTTACATTCTGTTATCTAAAATAGAATAGGCAATTCATAAGTGTAAAAATAAAATGCACATTATATTTAAAATGCATAATTAAGAAACCCCATTGGTGTTGTGTTTTTCTTATATACTAATAATTAAGGACCTACTGCTGGTACTGTTTGGTTTTCTATTTTAACACAGAAAGTATTTCCTAGCCGGGCGCAGTGGCGCATGCCTGTAATCCCAGCACTTTGGGAGGCTGAGGCAGGAGGATCGTGAGTTCAAAGCCAGCCTCAGCAATGGCAAGGCACTTAGTAACTCAGTGAGACCCTGTCTCTAATAAAATACAAAAAAGGGCTGGAGATGTGGCCCAGTGGTTGAGTGCCCCCCTGAGTTCAATCCCCGGTACCAAAAAAAAAAAAAAAAAAAAAGTATTTCCTATATTTATAAATTTACAAAAATACTGGCAATAAAAAATAAAAAATTATCTAAAATCCATGAATGAAAATTGTTCATCAATTATTTTTCTACTCCCCACCCCCAGCTGGACACCAATTGTGTGCCCTAAGTTGCTTAAGGGGACTTCACTATTATATAAAATCAATAAAATAAAAATGGAGTAGTTGAATATATAAAACATTGTACAGAGGAGAGATATTGAATAGCACCTGTCTTCCTTCGCTGTTTTTGGTCCCCTAATACCTAGCCTATTTTTAAAATTTCATATTTCACCACTCTTAGAATTAATAATTCCAATTTTCACATTACTGTAACATTGGAAAACCATACCTAATAAATGTTTTAGTTATTCCCATGGACAGAATGAAATAGCCATGACTATAAAAAATGGTATTTGGAAGCCTCACATAACCAATTTTTTCTCATTAAAGACTAATAAAAATTGAAATTTGGAACCCTCCCATAACCACTCTTTTCTTTAATAGTCTTACATCTAATAAGAATTTATTTATGGCCTACTATGGAACAGGCACTGTGGTTGATACAAACTTGAAAGTAAATTTGCAAGTTATCACCTGAAGGATCTATTGCTACCTAAGGAAAAGTTTAAAACATTTAGAAGAGAATGTTTTCCTTAAAAATATATATGTATTTTAGTATGACTAAAGCCCCAACTATTGCCTATGCTACACATGCATACACAGAAAATCTGGACACACAAACCAGATAGGATTTACATTTAAATTTTCTTTAGTACACTCTGCCTCATATTCAGTATTTGGTGCTGTTTCAAATATATTCTGAAAATCCTCAGGAATCCTAATGAAGCCTAAAGATAATCTTGTGATGATTTTGTGAAAATTCCGCCTACCTCTATCTTAAGGCACTACATGAAAAGCATATTCTTAATGGCATAAAGTATGAGGCTCTCTGGGGGGAAGACGCCACCCACAGTATACTACTGGAGGCATTTGTACTGCCTAATGAGAAGCCTGACCTTTTCTTCTCTTTCCAGATCCTTAGGCCAACTTTATATTTGAATAATCAGATAATAAGTGACATCTAACATGTATAAGAAACATTAAACTTGTCCCCTGAAAGCACTTCCCCTGATTTCAAAGTCTAAGAAAGAAAAACAATCAGCATAAAGAGATTCCCTTCCTACCTCTTGAGTGTGTTCTTTATAGACTTGCAGTGGCCCTGCGGCTTTGGCAGTGTCCCAGAGCTGTAGCGAGCCATCACCACTACAGGTGACAAGGACATGTTCATTGTTCTCACTCCAGGTCACGTCAAACAAGCCATCATTCCAGTCAAAGCTACACCAGGATAATTAAACAAAACCAAACAAAACTTTACACAGGCAGCTAAACAAAAATAGTAATTTTAAAATTATAAGTTTTTTTCCTTAATTTATCTTTTATTTATTTATTTTTTGTGTGTGTGTGGTGGTAGTGCTGGGCCTGGTGCCTATTTAGAAAAGCATTCTACCACTAAGTTACATCACCAGCACCAGTTTATCACATATTTTAACATATACATGATCTTCACAACTATGGGAGAAGATAAGTTAAGCAGGTACTTGACAGAGGAAACAAGTTTAGAAAGGCTAGAAGTTTATCCCAGGTCATACAGATAGAGAAACTGCAAAGCTGGATTAAAATTAGGTCTCCCAACTGCTAATATGGAACTATTTATACCAGAGTATGCTATCATACATGGGTTCTAATTTTTGAGACTCATAGGATGGCCCAGCAAGCTTATCAAAATGTGAATGTAGAGTAATAATTTTAATTTTTCCCATAAATCTTTCACCTAAGTCATACATGGTGGCTCATGCCTATCATCCCAGTAAGGCTGAGGCAGGAAGACTGCAAATTCAAGGCCAGCCTCAGCAACTTTGCAAGGCCCTAATCCTAAGCAACTCAGTGAGAACCTGCCTCTAAATAAATAAACATATAAATAAATGGCTGGGGATGAAACTCAGGAGGAAAGTACCAAGTTTCAATCCCCAGTACCAAAAAAAAAAAATTTCCACCTAAGCAGGGGACAGGTAGTTATTTTCGGAGAGAATTTCCCTTTTTTTCCTCTCCCTTTGACTAACCCTAATGGAAATATTAGTGAGTCCAACAGTCCAGAGAGGCAAGACAGGCATGGAAAGAAAAGAAGAAAGGCACAGGATAATCCACAAGATAGGTAATTAGCTCCTGCTTTAGGAAAGTTACACTAATATTAAGACAGCAAAGACAGGAAATGCCATATGTTGCACTAATTAGCTCACTTTTTTAAGTTTAAATTTTATAATTCATACATGGATACTAAAGAATAAGTTTTAGAAGTAATGTTGCATAATCATAACTTCATGACAAAAACAATTTCTACACTATGTAAATGCTAAAGTTCCTTTTGTAAAGCAAATTATTTTTTTAATATTTATTTTTTAGTTATAGGTGGACACAATGTCTTTATTTTACTTTATGTGGTGCTGAGGATCTAACCCAGTGCCTCACACATGCCAAGCACGAGCATTCTACCTCTGAGCCACAACCCCAGCCCCTCATAATGCAAATTAAAACATATCTCCTTGGTCAAAAAGATTCAAATCCTAATTCTATTAAGGCCTTCATACAACAGAGAATACATAAGTTTAATAATTAAAACCACCTTACCTTCTAAAAATTCTAAGACCAGATTCACTGTGATCCAATATCAGTAGGGTTCCACAGCCTAAAGATAAAAATGTCAAGGTCACACTGTTGAACTTGCCAGGTAAACATCTAGATCAAGGAAGTATCAAACACTTGAGTACCTGATTTTACTGCCACAAATTTCTTCCTGAAGTTATTAGGACCATGTATACGAAAAGATTAGAATTGTGCTATTTATTTTTCATATTGTGCTTCAATTTTTAAATACTCATATTACCATCTCACCTGTGATTAAAATCCAAACACAGCACTAACAAAGGGGAGAGAGATTTGAGTGCCTCCTCTGACAAGGCAAGGTGCCAGGCACAAAAACCTTCCAAGCTGGGGTTATCATCCCTATTGACAGATGAGAAACCTCAGCCTTATAGATCCCCCCATGACTATGATCCTTGTACTAAATCACCCTGCCTTGCCAATATAAAATACATCCAACATGGGTGTATATATATATATATATATATATGCATTTATACATATATACATGTATATATGTATATATATATAAATGTGGAAACATCAAATATTTGGTATAGTTACAATATTAATAATATCAGTTGTTTACCAACAATGTAAATTTAAATTTTACTAAAAAACTAATGTATTTTCTTTCCTTTGGGCACTAGTGATTGAACCCATGGGTGTTCTATTACTAAGCTACATCTCAAGCCCTTTTTCATTGTTATTTTAAAATTTTGAGACAGGATCTGCTTAGTTGGCCCAAGTTGGCCTCCAAATTACAATCCTCCTGCCTCAGCCTCTCCAGTAACTGGAATTTCAGTCATATGCCACTGTGCAAAACAAGGATATATTTTTAAAAAGTTATATTTATCTTTATAGAAATCAAGGCAGGAGAAAAGCTCTTCATTCTAAATGTGGTTGATTTAAAAAAACAAATCCTTTTTAAGAAGTTTTTGGAAAAGATTTAAAGCAAGGCTGGGGTTGTAGCTCAGTGGTTGAGCGGGGACCTCGTATCTGTGAGCGCTGGGTTTGATCCTCAGCACCACATATAAAAATAAATAAATAAAACAAAGATATTGTGTAAAAAAAAAAATGCTCAGCGTGGTACATTTATTTTAAAAAAAAGATTTAAGGCAATATTTCAGACTTTTAAATCTTAAACCTAACTGGTGGGCAAGGATTATAAATATGACGTGCCAGCACTAAGAGTTAATGATAAAAAATGTAAGGGGCTGGGGATGTGGTTCAGTGATAAAGCACTTGCCTAGCATGCACCAAACCCTGGGTTTAATCCCCAGAACAGAAAAAAAAAAAAAAAAATATATATATATATATATATATATGTGTGTGTGTGTGTGTGTGTGTACACACACACACACACACACACACCTTCCTGAGTTTTAGAATTCACATTTTTTCAATGGTAGGACTAAACAAAAACTACTATGGATCTATGACATTATGCAATGACTTGCTGTATATTGCTCCGGTGTGTAAACAATAGGTCATAAATTAGAGCAATATAGAGAATGGAACCACGCTTGCCCATCTAGTTCACAGTCACAGTTTGAGCCTCTTAACCGCTTGCAAATGTGTGCTTTCCCCGTGAAAAAGCAAACAAAAAAGGTGAGCACAAAACTTGATTTTTTCATGCCAACATTCGCGAGGAAATGCCAAGCGTCGGCTCTGAAGTATCCTTCTTACAAAGCACAGCCCGAAAGTTTCCTTCCGCCCAGTGCTCCATGCTGACTGTGGGGAAAGAGGGCCAGTCAGCTGGCACTGAGTAATCGCTCTAACAGAGGTCCTCCGAGTGTTGCTGCGCGGGTCAGAGGGGTCCCGCAGGTGCAGCCCGCTATCAGCACCTGGTGTCTACGTGTGTGTGTGTGTGTGTGTGTGTGTGTGTGTGTGTGTGTGTCGGCACTGGAGACAGTGCGGTCTCGGGGAACTTGGGCTGGGGCTACTACCCCACTTGCACACTGGAACTGGCAAAAATGACCACCTCCCAGACCAGCTCCCCAAGCTTTGCAAGCGAGGAGAGCGGAGCCGCAGGTTGCTCTGCTTCCCCCTGGCGTTGGCTGGTGGCAGCGTCTACCCTCGGAGGCACTTTCCCAGGAGCCGGAGAAGCCAGCGCTCTACTGGCGCCCGCCCTCACCCGGGCCTCACCCGCGATGCCGTAGTGCTGCGCGGCGGCGCAGGCCAGGCGGCCCGGCAGATACGGGGAGAACTCCGCGGCGTAGCCATGACGGCCCGGCACCCGCAGCGTCCGCGCCGCGATCATCCCTCCCGCCTTGCTGACCTGGCCGCGGAAGCAGACCCGAGTAAGGTACACGGTAGTAACTCCCAGAGAGAAGTTACGGGTCCAGGAAGAGCAGGCGGAAGTGACAACGCGGGAGCCCTGGTTCCTAGATTCCGATTGGTCGGCACCAGAAAGGGCGTTGACGCCGACTAAGACCATTTTTGTTTTGGGTAAAACAAAACTGATTTGCTTCAGTTGGGAGGATTTACACTTAACTGGGGAGTGATCTAGAGTTAGGCAGTCGTTCCGACATTTGTTGTTACATCTCAGCCTCGACTGAGAAGCTATCTGTTTTCTTAAGACTTTGAACTTTAGACTGGCATCAGAAATTTTTCTGATGGTTACAGAATGAGACAAGTTACAGCAAACTGAAACCATTTAGCGAATTCGAAAGGCAATCTCAAAGTAAGTTGAATCAATATTAAGTCAAGCGACAAGTAAAGCAAAGGGAAAAAGACGTTATCGCGAGCAACTATTTTCATACACAGAGATGTATTGACATCTCTATATAGATATCCTGGGGCTAACTAAGTAAAACTAAGGTTTATTAATTCATTCTTTCAAATATTTGCAGAGCATGTAAGTATGTAGAGGATGACCATGTAATTTATCTACCAAATCAAACACTTTTTTTTTTTTTTTTTTTTTTTTGGTGCTGGGTATTGAACTCAGGGGCACTCGACCACTGGGCCACATCCCCAGCTCTTTTTTTTTTTTTTTTTTTTTTTTTTATTTTATTAGAGACAGGGTCTCACTGAGTTGCTAAGTGCCTCGCCATTGCTGAGGCTGGCTTTGAACTCGCGATCCTCCTCCTGCCTCAGCTTCCCAAGTGCTGGGATTACAGGCGTGCGCCACCATGCCCGGCTGGAAATCAAACACTTTTGAGAGTGACAAAGAATGTAGTTAATAATTCTGCTAGGCCATCAGGCACAAACCAAGTCATATTGAAACAAGAACAAAGGTCAGACAATTAGTGTAGATAGATGATCATTCTTGTCCAGAAGATGGAAGATGATTCAAAAGGAACGGATATTAATATCTTTAGGACACATTCCCCTCCCCTCACTAGTGGCCAAAAAGTCACCTATCTGGGGGCGGGGGTTGGAGGGATTGTTCCTCCCAATAAGGGGCTGTTAATGAATGCCTCCTGGGCCGTTCCATTCCTGCTTGGACCCCTGGGCTGCTTCATTCCCTCCCTTGATCCACCTTTTGGTCACTAGTCAGGGGTCACTTATGCAGAATCGGGGGAGGAGAGACCATGAAAACAAAGAAATTCTAAAATTCATAAAAGGGGCAGGACACTCCCCACTTGCTCAGATACCCAGCTCTGGGACCCCTTCTCTGTGGAGAAGTCTGACTTTGTTCTATCCTTAAATAAAACTTGCTTTCTACGCTTGCCTCGGGTGTTCAATCTTCACATGTAGGGAAATGGAACTTGGCACTGATTGATTTTCATCACCAGTGGTTTCAATATTATCACTTTAACTAAAAGTGGTAAGATATGAGCTGGACACAATGGCCTGTAATCCCAGCCACTTGGGAGATTGAAGCAAGAGAATGGCAAGTTTTAGGTCAGTCTCAGCAATCTGGGGAGACACTGTCTCAAAATAAAAAATTGAAAAGGGATGGGGATGTAGCTTAGTGACAAAACACCTTTAGGTTCAATCCCCAGCATGCACCCCTCTCAGAAAAAGTGATAAGATATGCTCCATTGCCTCAGAACTTATAATTAATACTATAGAAAACTAAAATACTATAGGTGCTATGAGAAAGGTATATGCATGTTAAAAAAGGGAAGAGCCTAGGAGAAGCTTTGGGAAGAAAATGAGCTCCAGTTCAACATGTCAAGGAATGATTTCTTATAGGTTCTTAGATATACCAGCCCAGAGCTCAAGCAGCAGTTGTTACTTGCACATAGATAACATTTAAGCAATGATTGCCCTTACTCAGGAAGAGAGTGGTATCAAAAAGGAAGAAGGACAAAGGACTGTGGGAGAAACACCAGTATGCAAGATGAGGCAAAAGAAGAGAAGCTAGGAAAGTGGGGAGAGATCCACAAGACGAGTCCAATCAATTCATTTACTAATCAGTTTAAGAATACAGTCCTAGGGGCCGGGGTTGTGGCTCAGCGGTAGAGCACTCACCTAACACGTGCGTGGCCCGGGTTCGATCCTCAGCACCACATAAACATAAATGCATTGCATTGTGTATAATTAAAGTAAATAAATAAATATTTTAAAAAAGAAAAAAGAATACAGTCCTAGTGGGGAGGATTTGCACACTACCTACTGATAAATGCTCAGAGGGACAGGTTAGTGGGTATTTTCTTTATGAGGCAAATGACTCAACAGAGTTCTTAAGAGTATGTAAAACATCTGTCAGGGTGCCTAATATGCTTATGATACTGCCTGGTACATAGTAGATGTATAAAAGAAATAGCAACCATTACTATGATAGCAGGCAAGAATTTGCTAGCACAAACTCAAGTTTGTAAGAAATAGACTCTTCCTGTAAGCAGCCTGAGGTGATTGGTTGAAGGAGCCCCAATTAGGGAGATGGCTATTGCGGTCAGCTGGAAGCCATAAGTTCCACCTGATAATAAGTATGTATGTGACGCACCTGTAAATGCACGTGAGGCACCCGCAAAGCTAAAGGTATATAACCGGGTGAAAGCGGTCGGAGTCAGGAGAAGAATGAATTCATTCAGTCAGTCATGCAGTCGCTCGGTCGGAAGAAGAGTTCGGGTCGGAGAAGAAGAAAAGAATCAGAGCGGCCAGAACGTAGGCAGAGCGGTTACAGAAGAGAAACCAGATAGAAGAAGTAATTCCTGGACAGAGTCAGGCAGAGGCTCCTGAGGAAGAAAGAAGAAAGAAGAAAGAAGAAAGAAGCTCTAAAAGCTAAGCTCTCTCTCTCTCTCTAAAGAAGAAATCTCTCTCTTTCAAACTCTCTCTCTTTCTCTCTAAGCTCTAAGAAGAAGAAGGAAAAGCTATCTCTAATTTCTCTCTCTAAGCTCTTTCTAAGCTCTAAGAAGAAAAGCTCTATCTTTCTTTCTCTCTCTCTCTAAGCTAAGAAGAATAGAAGAAAGAAGAAAGCTCTCTCTAAGCTCTTTCTAAGAAGAAGAAAAATCTTTCTTTCTCTCTCTAAGCTCTCTCTAAGAAAGTAGAAGTAAAAGTAGTAATAGCTTTACTCTGCCTCCGAGTTTTCCTCCCGCGGCGCCGTGGCTGGCCATGACAGGCAGCTTACAAATGGTGGCCCGTCCAGGGCTCGGCAAGCAGAGAAGAAAAAATAAGATATAAGAACAAGAAGCTAAGATAGTGAGGAGAGAGGAGAAGAAAGCATAGCCTCTGACTCAGTTGAGACCAGCAAAAAGAGTAGTACTCAGTTGAGGCCAGCAAAAAGAGTAGTACTCAGATGAGGCCAGTTAAGAATTAGCGAAAAGCCGAAGCAAGTAGCCGGTGAGAGCCGGCGAGAAGCCAAAGCCATGAAGCGAGTAGCCGGCCAAAAGCCATAAAAAATAAAGAAGCCAGAAAGTAATAGCATGGTAAAAGCCATGCAGAGAAAAAGCCTTGAGCTTTAGCAAAAAGCCATAAAGAAAAAAGCCATGAGCTTAAAAGAAAATAGAGAATTAAAAAGCACGGTGAAAACCATGCAGAGAAAAAGCCATTGAGCTTTGGCAAAAAAGCCATAAAAATAAAGAAGAGACAAGAAAATAGAAAAAGAAAAGTCAAAGCCGCTTATGCAATTGTGCTTAACTAAGTGCGTTAGCTGCTCCTCAGCAGTAGGCTTCCTTAAAGCCGCAGTACCTCCTCAAAAAGGGCTCAAATATCCACCCTTTTAAAACAAAAGGTGAAAAGCCAGCTAGGGACAAGAAAATAAAAAAAAAAAATAGAGAAAATAAAATATAGAAAATAGAATTAAAAAGCACCTTTTAAACTAAAAGGGAGGAATATGAAGGAGCCCCAATTAGGGAGATGGCTATTGCGGTCAGCTGGAAGCCATAAGTTCCACCTGATAATAAGTATGTATGTGACGCACCTGTAAATGCACGTGAGGCACCCGCAAAGCTAAAGGTATATAACTGGGTGAAAGCGGTCGGAGTCAGGAGAAGAATGAATTCATTCAGTCAGTCATGCAGTCGCTCGGTCGGAAGAAGAGTTCGGGTCGGAGAAGAAGAAAAGAATCAGAGCGGCCAGAACGTAGGCAGAGCAGTTACAGAAGAGAAACCAGATAGAAGAAGTAATTCCTGGTCAGAGTCAAGCCGAGGCTCCCGAGGAAGAAAGAAGAAAGAACAAAGAAGAAAGAAGTTCTAAAAGCTAAGCTCTCTCTCTCTCTCTAAAGAAGAAATCTCTCTCTTTCAAGCTCTCTCTCTTTCTCTCTAAGCTCTAAGAAGAAAAGCTCTATCTTTCTTTCTCTCTCTCTAAGCTAAGAAGAGAAGAAGAAAGAAGAAAGCTCTCTCTAATCTTTCTCTCTAAGCTCTTTCTCTCTCTCTAAGAAAAGAAGAAAGAAGAAAGCTCTCTCTAATCTTTCTCTCTAAGCTCTTTCTAAGAAGAAGAAAAATCTTTCTTTCTCTAAGCTCTCTCTAAGAAAGTAGAAGTAAAAGTAGTAATAGCTTTACTCTGCCTCCGAGAGTTTTCCTCCCGCGGTGCCGTGGCTGGCCATGACAGGCAGCTTACAATTGGTCTTGCCCCAGAAAACCCCACAAAATCATGCAAATCAAGAGGCTTGAATTAGGGCTAGGGTTGTAGCTCAGTGATTGAGCACTTGTTTCACTATGTGTGAGGCACTGGGTTCAATCCTCAGCACCACATAAAAAAATAAATAAAGCAAAGATATTGTATCCACCTATGACTAAAAAATACTTTAAAAAAAAAAAGAGGCTCAAGGGGATGGGGTTGTGGCTCAGCGGTAGGGTGCTCACCTAGCACGTGCACGCCCAGGGTTCAATCCTCAGCACACATAAAAAATAAGTAAAGGCATTGCGTACAACTAAATAAATATTAAAAATAAAGAGGCTCAAATCTTTGTGCTTACTTTTAGAACAACCATGAAACAGCCTGGGCCATCAAGGATATGCATATCTGGAAAGCCACCAAGAATCTGAAAGGTGTCACTTTTTAGAAGCAGTGTGTAGCCTTGCAGTGTTACAATGGTGGAATCTGTAGGTGTGCTCAGGTCAAACAGTAGGGCAGGGCACAAGGTGGATGACCCCAAAAGAGTGCTGAATTTTGCTACGTATGTGTTTTTAGTAAGCTTTTTCATTGCTGTGACTAAAACGATTGTAGAGGAGGAAAAGTTTACTTAGGGGCTCAAGGACAGAAGCCTCCTTCCTTAGATAGTCAGCTCCATATTTCGGGCTTGAGGTAAGGCAGAACATCATGGCAGAAGAGTGTGGCAGAGAGAAGCAGCTCACACAATGATCAGAAAGCAAAACTCCACCTGCCAGATACAAAATATATACTCCAAAGGATCCACCTCCTCCAGCCACACCCTACCCACCTTCAATCACCACTCGGTTAATTCCATCAAGAGATTAATTCACTGATTGGATTAATCATTTCTCCTCTTATTAATCATTTCTCCTCTATACTTTCTTGCATTGTCTCACACATGAGCTTTTGGGGGACATCTAATATCTAAACCATAACAACATGCTTAAAATGCAGAGAGTAGCACTGAACTTAACAGTTTAGATGTAGATTCTCTGGTCATTTGACACATTCAGGGGAACAAAGCACCTAAGATGCACCATAGCACTTAACAGAGCACACAATTGGACTGACCTGTACATGATTTCCCCTGCCACATTGAGATGCGCCTCATTTACAAGGAATAAGTTGTTCCTCAACTAGAAAAGATGGTGCACACAAGAAAAAATATCCCAGGAGAAACTGAAGAAACAAAAACTTAAGGCACAGGAATAAATTCAGCAAAAAAATGAATGCAAACTAAATATTTTTGAAAAGTAGGAAAAGAAATGGAGTCTTTCTTTATTTTCTTCAAGAAAATTAAACATTCATCTTCCTAGGCCATTTTGGGTATGTGTATGTTGAGGTTGTTTGTGTTTTTGTTTTGTTTGGGGGTTTTTTGTTTGGTTTTTGCTTGCTAAACAAACAAAAAACAAGGTGGTTATTGAAACCCAACACTAAGCTATTTGAAAATGGAAACCTCCTTGTGTATAGAGCTTTCTGGCACTTACAAGGACCACATTAGAAGCTGACACTAGAATATAAGGTCCACTGAGGCAGGATCAGAGTTTTGTTTACTCTCCAGTGCCTAAAAACAGTGCCTGTTAAAGGGTGAAAGTCTAATCTTCATAAAGCTCCCTGTGCAAGGCTGAATGGGCCTGTGAATGTGTAGTTCTATGCCATGCTTGGATACAGGCAGAGTCAAAGCTTCATTGAGAAGATGGGTTCCCACATATTTAAGGGCCCCCATGAAAACCATTTCTGCCAGCAAGCAGGGCTACATCACTGTCACTTCTCCATACTTAGAACTGTCCCCTCTCAACCTCTTCTTAGTTGCCATCACACAGGTATCTCCTGCCTCTCCCTCCCCAAGGACACATCAAAACCCTGTTTGGTGAGTTTAGGTTTTTTGCTAAAGGTCATGAGCAGCTTCTGTGTCAGTCCTTCAAGTCGCCAGAGGCCAGGGAATCACAAAGAGTCTAGCTATCTAACTGGAATGGAGAAAGGGGGAAAAAACTACAGCAAAATACAAATTGACGTGTTAATAAAGTGTCCTGCCATGCTGTTAATAAACAATAATAAATGACATCAATAAATCATTAATTCACAACAACTGACAGTAATAACATAGACATGAAGAGGCAGATGGACTGGTACATAAGCCACCTTACCCACCCAAACCACACGAGTCCCAAATTCTTACCCTCCCCTGTGAACCTGAGATGGGACATGTATCTCACCACTCAAGAAATAGTTCTCGGGCGGGGGTTGTGGCTCAGCGGCAGAGCACTTGCCTCGCACGTGCGCGGCCCGGGTTCGATCCTCAGCACCACGTAAACATAACTGCATTGCATTGTGTACAACTAAAGTAAATAAATAAATATTAAAAAAGAAAGAAAGAAAGAAATAGTCCTCATATTTCAGATTCCTTACCTCAGAATCTTGTTGGGTGACTTTTATAATACACATTCTTAGGGCATACCATAGGCCTATTTATTCAAAATCCTAAGGGGTGGGATTGGAATTCTGGATTTTAACAAGCTCCATTGGTTGGTTCTCATGTTGGCCAAAACAGAGAGACGAAAAACAGATGGGGGAGAAGTACTCAGCACTAGCAGGACTTGAGCAATGGAAGCAGACATTGGTAGTGCAGGGACAAGATGCTCCAGGCAAAAGAACTGGGTGTTTGTTAGTTTGTTTGTTTGTTTTTGTTGTTCTTATTTGTCAGACCTAAATTTGTTTTGGGGGGAACTAAATCCAGGTCCTCACACCTGCTAAGCAAGCACTTTATCACTGAGCTACATCTCTGGCCCCAAGTTAGGATTCTTACTTAATATGTTCAAAGAAGGGTACCATTTGTGCAATTTTGATACCTTAGTTGAAGGCCTAAAAATTGCAGGGCATTTTCTGGGGACAATGGTGCACGCCTATAATCCCAGCTACAGAGGCTAAGGTAATCAGAGGCTGAGGTAGGAGGATCCCAAGTCCAAAGCCAGCCTGGGCAACTTATTGAGACCCTGTCTTAAAATAATAAGGGATAGGGATGTAGCTCAGCAATAGAGTAATTGCCTAGCATGCTCAAGGTCCTGGGTTCCATCCACAGTACAAAAAAAGAAGAAGAGAAGAGAAAGAGACCTCTGCAACTGAATTACTCATGGCAACATGGTTATGAGTACAGGCTTCAGAACCAGGAGGCTCCTGTTCAATTCTTGCCATCAACTTTGTAAATTAAGACCCCAAATTGCTTCTTAGTTATTAGCCTATGAATGTGCAGAAAGTAATATTTCAACTATCCTATATTCAAAGGGGAACTTCCATTTGTCTCAGGACCTTCACACTCGATGTCACTTCACTTACATCCCCTATGTGCTGTTTTCAGAGGTGATTCAAGATGGCTATGGGCTTATGGGCCTGAGAATCAGTGTAAACATAAAGACTGCGTTTATTAGGTTTTGCAGACACTGGCAAGATAAGTTCCAATTTTAATTATATTGTCCTTACTGGATAAAGGCACAGTGGAAGCATTCACATTCTTTGAGAAAATCAGAGAGCCAAATTGCTAGCCTACCATGAGTACCTGCCCTGCTCTGAGAATGAAAAGGAAATATCCCCAAACTGTCCTTCCAGGAGGAGCTATTACACAAGAAAGGCTTGGCGAGAATGCAATTCCCCATGGTATGGCAATTGGGTTTAATGTTTCAATCACAATGAAATCTTCAACATTAATTGGAATTAAATATTTATAAGACTAGGAGATGTTTGTATTTCCATTGCTGGTAGGACTGTAAATTGGTGCAACTACTCTGGAAAACTATACAGAGATTCCTCAGAAAACTTGGAATGGAATCACCATTTTACCTAGTTATTCCACTCCTTGGCTTATACCCAAAGGACTTAAAATCAGCATATTATAGTGATGAGTCCACATCAATGTTTATAGCATCTCAATTTATAATAGCTAAGCTATGGAACCAAACTAGGTGCCATTCAATAGATGAATGGATAAAGAAAATGTGGTACACATATGCAATGGAATATTACTCAGTCATAAAGAAGAATGAAATTATAGTATTTGCTGATAAGTGGATGGAACTGGAGGCTATCATGCTAAGTGAAATAAGCCAATCCCAAAAAACCAAAGGCCAAATATTCTCTCTGATATTGGATGCTAACTCACAATAGGGTTGGTGAAGTTTCACTGAATTGGACAGGACAGAGTTGGGGGGAAAGATATGGGTGTGGGAATAGGAAAGATAGTACAATGAATCGGACGTAACTTTCCTGTGTTAACATATGAATAAGTGACCAGTGTAATTCTACATCATGTACAATCACAAAAATGGGATCGTGATTAGAATAAGTTATACTCCACGTATGCATAATATCAAAATACGTTCTACTGTCATGTATATCTAAAAAGAACAAATAAAAAAAGCAATTTTCTAGAAACTTGTCGCTGCCTGAAGCGGAAGTCGCTTGGAGCAGCGAACACCACAGGAAAATTCGGAGGCAGGATGAAAATGAAAAAAGGTCTTTTATTCTTCTTCTCTCTCCAGCTCCAGCAATCACTCCAAATGCTCTAACTCCAACCACCACCTTCTTCTTCCCCACACACACTAACGAACCTCACCCAGTTATATACATATAGCTTTAACAAGGACACGTGCTTACAGCTCAAGCTTACAGGTGCGTCATGCAGTGTTCACGGGCATACAAAGATTCTTTGAATAATGTATTAATATCAGGTGGAAACTAGAACATCTTTTATGGCTCTCAGCTAACCGCAATCTTTAGCTATCTCCTTGATTATAGGCTCCTTCAGAAACTTGTAGCAATTATTTTAAGACACTGATTTAGTTTTGTTTTTGAAAGAAAATGGACTTGTGTAAAGAAAAAAATCAAGATTTGATTATTCACCAAATACATGTCAGTGTAGTAACATTATAAGAGAGAGAAAAAAATGTTTATATTTCAGTTTGAGATGCTAACATATAAGCAAAACCTGAAATATCTGACTGTGCCAGAAATTAAGGAAGTGCACAAAACAAGGACAAAGACTGTCAAAAATATACAGGAACCTGCTGGAGGGGGCTCTCCCTGGGGAAACCAGACCAACACAGTATTGGTAATTACAGATTACAGCCTATTTTTTAAAAGGAGTCTATAAGATCATACTGAATAAATATGGGACAGAAGACAGCTTTTCCTCATAATGGAATTCCTGTTAGTGAAGGTAGAATAAACAACAAAATTACAAGATAAGCATTTAGTAATTACCATAGTCATAATTGTGCTAGACAGGAATCATCAATGGATGTTAAAACTAGTAGAAGCATAAAAGATACAGGCATTATGTAGTCTTAACATGTCTCCACGCAAGTTTCTAATTAGTTACAAAGGGAAAAAATAGTAATTGTATAGTGAAGAAATCTGGCAAACGGCACCTTTGCCAAGTGATTATATATCACCAATGAAGGGACAAATCCACATCCCTTGCTGCTGAAGTAATATGTACACTGGGAAAAACACAGCTTCACGTCTGTGGTGTCCCCAGCCCTGCGGCATAACCTGAAGAATGCAGATGATGAAGAAATACCAGATAAACCCAAACTCAAGGACATTCTACAAACTAACCAGCCTGTACTCTTCAAAAATATCAGAGTAATGAAAGATAAGATTAAGAAACTGTTGCCAATGAAAGCACCCTAAAGACCTTACAACTAGTGCAACTAGCGCTCCTTTAGTTAGGTCCTGCACTAGAAAGACGTTTTTTCTTTTGCTGCCAAAGACACCAGAGGGGACAACAGGCAAAAATCTGTTAGTTTCCTGGTTTCAATTATCATATTTATTCATGTAAGGCAGTGTTCTTGGTTTTAGGAAATATGTACCATGTCTGCAATTTACTCTCAATCATTTAAAAAGTTTAGATAGATAATGGAGAGAGAGAGCAAGTGTGATAAAATGTTGACATTTGTCAATCTGTGTGAAGGGCATATGAGATGTCGCTGGAAAAATATTTGTTTGCAACTTTTTGTCTATAATTATTTAAAATAAAAAGTGTCTAAATAAAAAAAAAGTCTGGTGCACCAAAAACAAAAATTAATGGCAATTAATATCCTTAAGTAAACTGAAAAGTTTTAGAACTATACAAATATGTGCTTTTAAACAAAATTGCTATTACTAAGATTGGCTATCCCAGCAGCTCAGGAGGCTAAGGGAGGAGGATCACAAGTTCAAAGCCTCAGCAACTTAGTGAGGCTCTAAGCCACTCGGCGAGGGGATGTAGCTCAGTGGTTAAGCATCCCTGGGTTCAATCCCTGGTACCAAAAAAAAAAAAAAAAAAAAGGTTGGCTATCACTCTTCACTAACTTTCAGAGAGAAAACTTTCAAGAAACTAAAAAATAAATCTCCCCTCCCCTCCTCCATCTCACTAGCAGGGATTTGCCTACAGATTTCTTCTGAAAGATTCTTTTATTCCCTCCACACACAGCCTTTCTGGGTGTTTTTTAATGCTGCCCCCTACGCAGAAAAGTAACGCCTTCCTGTCCCACAAGGGAACTTTCTGTCCTCTTTCACATTCTCCATCAAGATTGAACACTTCCAGAAATTCCAAATGTCTCTAAAACTTTATTTCAAAATTTGAAAAGAGCACACATCCATCATAGTTTGTAATCACTTTTCTTATTTTCTCCCATTTTTTGAGTCATCATACAGGTCATCCCCTTTTTGTGGCAAATTTAATGAATAAAATATTTATATGGTAACTTATTAAGGCAGTTTTGGAGTAGAGAAAACAGTGGAGTGAATATCAGATGTCCCTGTATTTTGAGACTAGTCACTTTGCCATTTTGGTACTCTATTTTCTCTGTAAAATAAGTATGATGTATTTTAATCTTTTTTATCTCAATACTGTAACTCTAAAACTTGTTATAAATAAATGTCATTGTAGGGCTGGGGTTGTGGCTCGGCAGTAGAGCACTTGCCTAGCATGGACACTGCCCTGGGTTCAATCCTCAGCACCATGTAAAAATAAATAAATAAAATAAAGGTATTGTGTCCAACTACAACTAAAAATTAAATATTTTTTTAAAAATAAAATAAAATAAATGTCATTGTAATTAATGGTTAGTTTTATTCAGACCAAGACCACCAGACAGTAGCCAAATTTTATCCCAAAACTTGAATTGTACATCTCATAGACAACGGAATAACATTTTCTTTTAGAGGTGAGTTGATTTTAGATAGTTTCACCCTTCCAAAGCTTATTTCAGAAGGTAATTGTTGCTGCTGGGTGTGATGAGACACGCCCGCCAGTAATCCAGCGACTTGGGAGGATGAGGCAGGAGGATCACAAGTTCAAGGCCAGCCTCAGCAACTTAGACTCTGTATCAAAATGAAAAACAGAAAGGGCTGGAAATATAGCTTAGTGGTATAGTGCCCAGAGGTTCAATCCCCAGTACCACAAAAATAACAACAACAATAATAATAACAATAATTATAATAGTGTTACAGGCAGGAGTTGGGATCGGTTCAGTGTTCCACGGAGTCAAAGAATGAACACTGCGAACGCCGCCCTGGTAACCAAGTGAGCAGGACTTTTATTTAAAAGGAAGGTGAGAGAAAGATTCAGAACTCCCTCTGCAGTGCACCAGGAGGGGCAAGAGTTCTGTTTAAGTCTTAACAGCATTTCTTCCTTCCTGATGGTTTAATTGTCCTGCTGCTGGCATGGGCTGGATTCCACAGTCACTGTCCAGGAGATGGAAATTTACACTCTTTGAGAAACAGGAACTGTTTTATAACTTGTCGGGCGTGTTAGAATGGCTGTTCTGGTACTAGCCCTATTGTTGACCTCCACTGTCCCTTTCTTACTCTCCACTGCCTATCCTTTTCTATCTCATTCCCCCTCTGATGAGGAAACCCTTACTGCTGTAAGGGAAATTGGGCGATGATTGCTCTAGCTGATTCAAGCTGAGAGGGGACCTGAGGGGTACATAGTTCAGGTTTCCCTTTAGGGATCACCGGGTTGATCAAGAGCCTATGATAGAAGTCATGTATAATGTTCATGGGCAGACGCATCTCCATGACCATCTGCAATTTGATGGCTTGGCCTAGAAGGAATAAGTTGAGTTAGTATGTTGAGAATGCAGGGTCCAAAGATTAGACCCACAATGAGAATTAATAAGGGGTCTAGAAAGGGGAGAAACCAAATTAATGAAGGAATAGCTGCTTTGACAGTGGCCCAAATGACATTTGGGTTCGTTCCCTGGTTATATCCATGAAGCCATTTTGCCTGATCATAATTTTTTATATTGATTTCAACTGTACCTGAATTATTGAAATATCTGCAGCAAGTTTTATTGATTACAGCACAAACTCCCCCTTCACTTGCTAGTAAGTAGTCCAAGGCCAGATGATTATTCAGGACCACGTTGGCCAGAGAATCCAAGGATCCTTGTACTCTTTGGAAAGACTGGCCAGTATTTTCTGCAAGTACTTTTCAGGGCTTTAGTGAGACTTTTGAGAGTGATGTCATGTTAAGTAACTCCAGGCCATGGTGCCGCAAGGCCTGTAGTTGCTCCTATTCCTGTGAGGATTAATCCCAGGGCTCCGCTAGGCCTTGACTAAGTGATATTATGCATGGTGACTCACACTCCCTGTTGCCTGAGCATCATGAGGGCCTACTGACCTGAAAATTGAACATTATCAATGCATGAATAGGCAATGGCTTGGTCCATAAGTTGGGGGACAGGATTGCCCTCAAAAGGTAATGGGTGAGTGTCGGGACCACATATAAGTGTATAACATGAAAGGGGCACATGCCTTGTGGATGGTTGGGTGCTTAAATCCAAGAAAAAAGTCTGGGAATCCATGAGAAGAGCTAGACATAAGCTAGACAGAGGGCCACCTTCAAACCAAGAGTTATGGGGGCCAACAACCTGGTGCACAGCCTTAGGAGGTAGGTACAATACCTGCCAAGTGACAGAAGTATGATCCTGCATGTAGCACAAACATCTGTGTAGGCCACTGTGTCTCATCTGGGTAGGCAAGGGTAACGTGGCACCAATGGGTCAAGTTAGGAGAATAGTTGTCATTGAAAAAAGGAGTGATTTGGAATATACTAGTGTGCTGAAGGCCAGCTTCAGCAAAGATGTTAAGTTCTTCTTTCTACTGTTAATCTTCTTTTACTTTTCTCTCAGTATGGTTTTTTATACATTTCAACAAGCACAGTAATTCACATTTTTTCTTAGGGAGGTAACATAAAGGAATTTCAGTAGAGAAGATTACAATAAAGGGTTTCAGGAATTACCTAGGGAAGATCAGTTATCTCAACTACTGATTAATCTTATCTATAGGTAGGGGAAGGTATTCTAAAAATCTTAAAAGCTATTGTTAAAAATTCTTTAACTCTAGGTGTGCCTGATCTTAAAGTTATGTTGGGGGACTAGTATCTTCTTCAAACTTCAACTGGGCTCATCCTACCGGCTTAGCTAGTTTAACTGGCTTTAGATTCACAGGGCCATTGAACTGGTTTTATAATAGATAATTAAATATATTAGAACCTGGTGGTCATACAATAGAAATACATCAAGAGTACAGACAGAAAGCACACAAACTTAATTCTTGGTGGTCGCATAAAGTGGGCATCTCATCCGCAAAGAGGTGGGAGCTCAGACCTCCAGGCATTTGGAGGGAGCTTGGGCTCAAACCATTTGCATAACCAAGGAAAAACCCAGATCTCTGGATAAGCAGACAGAACACCTGGCTTGATTCTTGGATTGGAAGAACTAGGCCCACTGCAGTCTCTGAATTAACAGGTTGGGGGTAAGTCAATTCCAGGTTGGGAGATCTCAGACTCACAGCCCCGAATTAACGGGTTGGGGTCGAGCTCAAATCCCCAGGATGAGAAACACCACACTAGTGTATGTGGGAACTTTGAGTACTGCATCGAGTGGAACCCAGTGTCCAGTAGGAACAACATGAACTGCTGGATTGAAAACATAAGGCATAAAGTACCTCCATTTTGTTAGAGCGGTTAAAGCAGGATGTTGTGATTCCTCTTGAGTATATTGGGTTTTGTTTCTGGGGGAGGTTCTATCCAAAGCAAAGGGTATGGTGCCTGAAAAGAAATATGTAAAGGTCTTGGCTTAGTTGCTCCCAAGGTGAGAGAGAGAGTTAAATTCTCATCATGCACAGGGACCCATACAGGTACTCTAGCAAGTGTGTGAAGTGGGTGGCAGATCCAGCAATTGGAGAGTCCATTCCCAGTACTAATAGTCTCTGAGAAATTGACTAATGAATTGTTTTCCCACGGACCTAATGCAGTATTTGCACCCAAACCAGCAAGGGAGATGGTAATTTCCACAATAACAAAAGGGTATAAGAGTAATATGGGTCTACTCATGATTAAAACAGGGTAGGCAGGGACTCCATCATACAGAGCAAGGTTATCATGCTTAGATAGGTTAAGGCCAGGAACATCCTACATGTAGGGCTCTAATCCTCCGGGGCTATTACTGCTAATCTGATAGCAAATAGTAATGTCAGTGGTATTGCAATTAATAAACGAATGAATTTTTATTACTTAGCTTGTTTAAACAGGAATTTGAGATCTCCCGCTGGGTCACAGGTATATGGAGGTGATTCCTGTAGTTGGGGTTTGAAGTCATCTAGTCCAGTTTTAGAGCTGGATGCCCACCACTTAACTCTGGAGTGGTGGAGCCACTTTTCTCATCCCAGTACTTTTACTTTAGAGCGGGT
Organism: Tamias sibiricus; assembly: GCA_025594165.1. Lineage (NCBI taxonomy): Eukaryota > Metazoa > Chordata > Mammalia > Rodentia > Sciuridae > Tamias > Tamias sibiricus. Next base: position 122,018,349 of record CM046666.1, on the reverse strand, counting down.
AGATAAAATCACAGAAAAAGGCCCCTTCCAGACAGGTTCTAGATTAGGGGAGTTTGAGGACCTGGTCCTGACCATTACTAAGTCACCAAATTTGTATAAAGGTGGAGAAATAAGTGGCTTATATGTGGGATATTTGCAGATTTCAGTTTGGAATTTGGCTAGCTTTGTGATATGAGATACCAAGTCAGCAGTTTCTTGATCTTTAAGGATATCATTTTTAGGGCTGGGGATATAGCTTAGTTGGTAGAGTGCTTGCCTCACATGCACAAGGGCCTGGGTTCAATCCCAGCGCCACCAGATTAAAAAAAAAAAAAAAAAAAAAAAATATCTAAGGATATCATTTTTTTTTAAAAATATTTATTTATTTACTTTAGTTGTACACAATGCAATGCATTTATGTTTATGTGGTGCTGAGGATTGAACCCGGGCCGCGCACGTGCGAGGCGAGCGCTTTGCCGCTGAGCCACAACCCCAGCCCAGGATATCATTTTTAAGGAACGGCTACTAAGTCCTATTGCTCCTGGGGTGGAATTAGAGGAAGCATCTTAGGCCAAGGGTTGTGAGTTTCTTGAGTTTCTGCAAATGCCTCTTTAGAATATCATTAGCCCCATGAGGCACTGGGTTCATTTCTCAGCACCATATGTGAATAAATAAAATAGAAGTCTATCAACAACTAAAAAAATTTAAAAAAAAAAAAAAAAAGAAGAAGAAGAAGAAGAAGGGGCTGGGGTTGTGGCTCAGTAGTAGAGCACTCACCTAGCACATGCAAGGCCCTGGGTTCGATCCTCAGCACCACATAAAAGTAAATAAATAAAATAAAGATATTATGTCTAACTACAACTAAAAAATAAAAAAAAAAAAAAGAATATCATTAGCCTTTTCTACCTTCCCCAAAGACTGTGGTCTCCAGGCATAACAAAGATGATGTTCCATGCCTGAGGCTTTTGATAGTCCCTGAGTGACAGCTGTCTTCAAAGCTGCTTCATTATCACTGTGTAGGCTGCGAGGCAGTCCAAATGCAGGAAGATTTCTTGTAGTAAAACCTTTACCACTTCTCCCACTTGTTTAGTTCAAGAAGGGAAAGCCTCAGCCCTCTCAGTGAAGGTAACTATCATAACTAACAGACACTGGAACCCACTGCCCTTAGGGATGTAAGTGAAATCAAGTTTCCAATCCTCTACAGGGAATTTTCCTGCTTCCTGTAGTTCTGGAGGCCTTTTGGTAAAGTTAAGTGGTTATTTCTTTGATATATCTCACAAGTCCTGACTACCTGTTGACCAGTTTGGGGCATGTCTTTTCCTTCAAATAACAATCGAATTAGTTTGAGAGTATTTTCTTCTCCCAAATGGAAGGATGGATGTAGGTACGTAGGATTTTCCATTGAAAAGTGTATTATTTTCTGTCTGTATCCACCCAGAGGGAAGGAAAACTTCCTTAAGATAAAGTATGTTATGGTTCCTCTTGAGTACATTGGGTTTTTATTTCTGGGGGAGGTCCTGTCCAAAGTAAAGGAGTTAAGGTTGATGGCCGATATGATTTTCCCCTTGCAACTTTCCTGGCTTGTTGGTCAGCTCATCTATTACCTTCTGATATTTCATTCCCTTTTGGTGTTCCCAGCAGTGAATTACTGTCACAGCTTCAAACAGTTTTAAGATCTGCGGGTAATTCTTTGTAGAAGTACCCCCAGCTGTTTGAAATCCCCTGTCCCTCCAGATTGCTGCATGTGCATGCAGAATTAAATAAGCACGCTTAGAATCAGTATAGATATTGACTTTTTGTTGTAGTCCTAATTCAAGTACTCTAGTTAGGGCTATTAACTCCACAAGTTGTGCACTTGTATCCGGGGGCAGAGATTATGCCCCTAAGGTGTCAAATAAAGTTACCACAGCATAAGGAGCTTTGCATTCCCCTTGTTTCATAAAAGAACTTCCATCTCTGTGTGTAATAAGATCTGGATTGGACATGGGAAAACTTTGGAGGTCTCCATGGGCTGAGTAACATATGGCTAAGGCTTGTTGACAAACATGTTCAGGTTTCCTTCTAATTATTCTGGAAGAAAGGTGGCTGGGTTTAAATTTGAGCAGGTTTTTGAGCAAGGCCTAGTAATTTAGAAGGCAACTATCTGAGAGCCATAGCCCTCTATTGGTATTCAGAAGTCTTGAAAGGACTTTGAGAAGTGTATACATTAAGATCCCTTCCTAGGCATATCTCAGTTGCCTCAGGGACCAGCAATGCTACTACAGTCACTACTGACAATGGGACCATCCTTGAGATATCATATGAAGCTGTTTGCTGAGATATGCTACAGGCTGCTGAGCCGGTCCACACCTTTGTTATCACCCATAAGGCCTTTCCTCCCCTTTCAGTCACAAACAGATTAAATTTTTGCTCTGTAGGCAAGCTGAGAGCAGGAGCTTGAAGTAAGGCCTCTTTTAGGGATTTGAAAGCTTTAATAAACTCTGGTTCCCATATTAGGGCAACTGTCCCCTGGCACTGAGCTTCCTTGAGGAGTGGATAAAGGGGTCTGGCTATCTCTCCATACACAGGGATCCAAAGCCTACAATATCCAGTAATCCCCAGAAATCCTCTTGAGTTGCCTTAGGGTCTGGGGTAGAGGGTATCATCCATCCTATAGGGGTAATCCTCTCTTCCCCTGAAGGAGCCCTAATTAGGAAGGGCTGTTGTAGCTAGCTGGAAGCCATAAGTTCCACCTGATATGCATGTGACGCACCTGTAGGCACCCGCAAACCTGAAGGTATATAACCGGGTGAATCCACCCTTTTAAAAACAAAAGGTGAAAAGCTAGGTAGGGACAAGAAAATAAAATAGAGAAAATAAAATAGAGAAAATATAATTAAAGCACCTTTTTAAACTAAAGGGAAGGAATATGAAGGAGCCCTAATTAGGAAGGGCTGTTGTAGCTAGCTGGAAGCCATAAGTTCCACCTGATATGTATGTGACGCACCTGTAGGCACCCGCAAAGCTGAAGGTATATAACCGGGTGAAAGCGGTCCGAGTTAGGAGAACAAATTCATTCGGTCAGTCTGGTAGTCACTCGGTCGGTCAGAAGAATCAGAGCAGCCAGAACGTAGGCAGAGCGGTTACAGAAGAGAAACCAGATAGAAGAAGTAATGACTGGTCAGAGTTAGGCCGAGACTCCTGAGGAAGACAGAAGACAGAAGAAAGAAGAAGGAAGAAAGAAGCTCTAATCTTACTCTAAGCTAAGCACTCTAACTCTAAGCTAAGAAGACAAGAAGAAAAGCTCACTTTAATCTTTCTCTCTAAAAATCTTTCTTTCCCTCTCTAAGCTCTAAGAAAGTAGAAGTAAAAGTAGTAAAAGCTTAACTCTGCCTCCGAGAGTTTTTCCTCCCGGTTTTCGGTACCAGGCAGCTTACATTCCCCTAGCTTCTTGATTCCTTGAGATAGTTGTGATCCTATGTATTAACCTGTGGTTGGCATAGTTGGGCTTTCTTTTTCTAGACCTATACCCTCTATCAGCTAGGTAATTCATGAGCTCTGTAGTGGCCATTTGACATTCCTCTTGGGTGGCAGCACATAGAAGGATGTCATCCATATTTTGAAGGACAGTTACAGATGACCTGTCCTTGAGTTCTGCTAGGTCCTTGGTGAGGACCTGGCCCAAACAAGTAGGGACTATTTCTGAATTCTTGGGGTAGCTTTGTCCACATCAATTGAGATCCACTACCTGACTCCTCAAAAGCAAACAAACAAATACTGTGACTGATTGTCTAGGGGTATACAGAAGGCATTCTTCAAATCTAATACTGTAAACCAAGCAGTGGCAACTGGGATCTCAGATAATAAAGTATAAGGATTGGGCACCACAGGATGAAGAGGGATGACTGCTTCATTGATTGTCTTAAGATCTTGGACTAGGTGCCATTGGCCATTGGGTTCCTGGACTCCTAAAATAAGTTTTTTTTTTTTTTTACAGGGACTATTACAAGACACCAAAAGTTCCTGTTGTTTAAGGTTTTGAATGATCTCCAATAAGCCTCTTTTTGCCTCTGGGCACAAGCGCTATTGTCTCTGTTGTGAGAAGATGAAAGGGTCCAGTTATGTTAACTGGACCTGCACTCTTTGCTTGTCTGATTTTTCCCTCAGTGGCCCCTACTTCAGGGTTTATATCACATTCTAATAGAGGTAGACATAATGGGCCCTGGGGACCCAAATTCAGGTGATGGAGGCCTGAAGTTTTGAGAGCATATCTCTTCTCAAAAAAGGAGTAGTGCGCTCTGGGACCATCAGGAATGGGTGAGAAAACACCACCCTATCCTATTCAACTTAACGGGGGAGCAAAATATCTAGTGATAGGCTGTCCAGACACCCCTAGCACTGTCATAACATCAGAGGAAAGGAGTCTAGGGTCAGAGACAAGTATGGAGGAACTGGCGCCAGTGTCCAGAAGGAAACTGGCCTTTTGGCACACTTAGGGTTCATGAGTGGTAATGGTAGTCATGGGAGCCATTAAGGTTGACCTGGGGCCCCTTTAGGCCTGGTTGGGGTTTAATCTGGCTCCACAAGCCTTCACCCCAAGGGACATTTATTCCTCCAGTGATTGCCTTGACAGATAGGTGGGGGTTGCTTAACCTGCTGGCATTCCCAACAGGTTGGTGATGTACCTCCTTTCCACAGTGGAAACAAGTTCCTTTAGTGGCCCGAGGGTCATTCCTTTTATCTTCTTCAACACCCTGGAAGCTTTCTCAGTGCAGGGCCACGACCAGTACTTCAGCCTTCCTTTTATCTCTATGTTCCCTTTCCTTCCTCTCCTCCTGATCTCTGATATGAAATTTGTTACAAGTCAGAGAATGTCATCTACGGACTGCTCAGGGCCGTATACCAATTTTGTAACTTCCTCTAAATGTCTGGGCCTGAGTAGATAATAAATTTATCCTTTAAAATTAAGTGGCCCTCTGTGGATTCAGGATCCACTGTGGTGTGCTTTCTCAATGCCTCCCCGAAATTTCTCCAGAAAGTTTGCAGGGTTCTCCTGAGGGCCCTGGTGGATTTCAGATATCTCAGAATAATTGATAGGCTTCTGCCTCAACCTTCTGAGGACTAGAGCCTGAAAATGTCTCATTTTCCAATCATCCTTTCATCTGTTTGGATCCCATTGGGGATTCCTAGGAATTGTCTGTGCCCCAGATGGATAATCAGATTTACTCCTAACTTGTCTGTGTTGCAGGGGCATGGCTGAGATGCAGATTACCTCCAAAATGCTCAGCTGCCCTTAAGACAGTCTCCTTTTCATTAGAGGTCAAAGTTTGGTGAAGTAGATAAGACTGAACATCTGACATAAGTTTTAGAACACCTCAGTGTATTTATGTGGATCCTCTGAGAACTTCCTAAGTCCGTCTTTATTTGCCTAGGTTTTGAAGGGAAAGAGGAACTTGGAACATGATTGGCCCAACCTCTCCCCTGGAATTTCCTGAAGCAGTATGTTTTTCCTCCTTTGAGGGTGGATGATAGGGGTCCTGGGTAGGGAGGACATGAAGGCTACTGGCAGGAGTTAGTAAAGGTTTGTAATCCTTAGGATTTCTCTGACTTTTCCAGCCTGGTAGGTGTCTCCTTAGACTTCTCCTCCACCATGGCAGCAATCATAGTTGGGTCTAATTTACACTGCTGACATAAATGGGGTTCTCCCTCAGAGCAAAAAAAAAGGCCTGAACACAGAGAATCTCAGACCATTCTCCTTTCTTCTTACAAAACAAACTAAGCTGTAATATGATATTAAAGTTCATACTTCCCTCTGGCAGCCATGATTCTTCATCAGAGAGTTTGTGTTGAGGCCACACATGAGAGCAGAAGAAAATCAAGTGCTTTCTCCTGGACGTCTGTGAATCAAACTTGTCCCAGTTTTTCAGTAGTTAGCCTAGTGGTGAACCTGGCACTACCTTTGAGCCTGAAGTTCCCATCCTATTGAATAAGAAGAGAAAACAAGACTCAGGTGTCCATGCTAGAAGAACTGTTCACTCTCACAGGGACACCCCCTTGAACGAGCCTCTTGGCAGTTGGCAATCCCACCGCTCTCACTCTATGAGACTTGCTGGATTTGTTGCCACCTTACCAGCTAAGTTGCTCAGGTCTTTGGTTTCTACATGGCAAAGACTGGGGGAAGCCAAACTTAGCAGACCTTACTGGTATTTCCTGTCCACTGTTGGTCTTCCAGATATGATGGCTGATAATTAAATGTCAGCTGACAGTGGGATGAATTCTTTTGTTTCCTATGTCTACAAAATTGGTGAGCCTGGTGAGTATGAACTCTCCTTTCAAGCAAGGTTGGAGGAGACTATGTAAGGCCAGGGTCATCAAGGACAAAGGATCATTTCAAAGGGGCTTTTCATCTACACTCTGGACCCCAAGTGTCCCAGAATGGCAAAGAGGACAGGTTGTGTCAGAGAACCTTCTGCCTTCCTCACAGTGAAGTCTGAGGAAGAATTTAATTAGCAGGCTGTGAGCCGGGTGTGCGTGGAGATACCCAGAGGTAGAATTCAGCTTCCTCTGAGGAGGGGATGCGTGAGAATGTGTCTCCCTAGATCCTTAAGATGGGTGCTTCCCCTTCCCTTACAGGCGAAGGAATGGGGAGGCACATGGGGGCACAGAAACGACAACAGGAGTGTCTTTGGCAAGTCTGCAACCCTTCAGTGTGTGAGAAGAGGGAGCCCAAACCCATCCCTAAAAACCACTCTGCATTGTGTATACTTCTTCTTCTTTTAATATTTTTTAGTTGTAGATGGACACGATACCTTTATTTATTTATTCATTCATTTAAGGTGCTGAGGATTGAACCCAGTGCCTCACAAGCACACTACCACTGAGCTACAGCCCCAGCCCCTGTGTATACTGCTTTCTGCCATGAGGGAAGCACTTGGGAGGATCCAGTGTGAGGGAGGTTTGGGTGGCTCCTGTGGAGGTGCCAGCCTAGCAGAGTGTTTGCTCAGCACCACGATCCACCAACCACACAGGATAGCCCCAACGGGCTGTCAGGAAATAAAGTCGGAAGAGGGGCCTTTGAGAGTCACAGAAGAGTAGTCTCGGTCAGGATGTCCTAGTTGCCTATCAACTTCTCCCAAATCTTTACATCCAAAGGCAGGCCAGGACCAGGAGCCACTGTCTCCTTGTTCTAGGCACACTCCCAGCCGGATGGAAAACAACTCTGTAGAACCCAACATGCCTGACCCTCAGGACAGTTGACTGGAAACTACAGCAACCTAGAAACCTACCACCTGAGACTTGAGACTGGCAGCTGTGCAGTAAGTGGCTGACAGGTGACCAGTTTTCCTCTAAAGGACGGTGAAGGCAAAGAGCGCCAGGTGCCAATGACTTACCTCTGTGGGGGATGGGGATCCTGGACGAGCCCCTAAGATACTACCGGCAGGAGTGGGATGGGGCTTCTGTTCCAAGGAGTCGGAGAATGAACACCTGGAATGCCGCGGAGGTAAGCAAGTGAGCAGGGATTTTAAAGGTGCGAGAAAGATTCAGAACTCCCTACGCAGCGCACCTGGGAGGGGCAAGAGTGCAAGAAAAAAAGAGAATAAAAAATATATAGAAGAGAAGAAAAAAAAAAGAAGTAAAGAGGTAAAAAAAGAAAAGAAAAAAAAAAAAAAAAAGAAAAAGAATGGAAAAAAAAAGAAAAAAAATAAATGTAAGAAAATAAAAAAAATAGAAAAAAAAGAGAAAAAAAAAAAAAGAAAAAAAAAGTAAAGAAAAGAAGAAGAAAAAGAAAAAATAATGAAAAATCATTTAAGGCTTACAGAATTCCTAGTTTTAAAGGCACTTAAGGAGAACTTGATAAGCTCCTCTTGACTGGTGCTTGGTATTTTGAGTGTCGTGCTGCGGGCTGGGGACCGATTAGGCAGTCGCTTTCCAGGAGATGAAAACTGAGGTCCTTTGAGAAACAGGAGCTGTTTTATAACATGTCGGGCTGTGTTAAAGGGCTGTTCCCGTGCTTGCCCTCTTGTGGACCTCACCGCCCTTGCCCTTCTCTCAACTGCCTATCGTTTTCTATCTCAATAGCAGTTCCCACAATAAATCTTGGATATTATTCCAGATCAACACATAGTTTTATGTTTTTTTTAAGAATAAAGAAGGTTTCTAATCTACTTAAAATTACATATGTTCATTTTTACCCAAAATAATATTGCTGAAGACAGGCTTTGGAACTATACAGAATTGGGTGTAAATCCATGTTCTACCACTAACAGTATAACACTGATCATCTTATCTCACTCCACCTTCCTTATCTACAAATAGATGTAGTAGTCTTCAGGGCTGTCCTGATCATTTAATGAGCAAATGATTCAAAGGGTCTGCTATAAGGGTCTAGTATGTATGTGCCAGGCACACACAGAGTAAGCACTCAGTGAAGTTCGGATTTCTACCTCTCCTGGACTTTATACAATTTGAAATTGATTAACTACCTAAAATAGAAAAAACAAAGCTGTATTATTGTTGATTACTATTGTCATTGTTTGTAGTAGACATCTGCTCTGAAAAAACAAACATCGAAAAGTACATGCTGAATTTTATGGGACCTAAGATTTTTTTCAGGTAACTAAGCCTAATAACCAGGGGACGAAGACAGAAAAACCAGAAAGCAGAGAAATAAGGGAAATGAGAAAGCATGGATCAAGTACCTGGTTTTATTGTCAGCTGAGTGATCCAATTTGAACAGCTGAGGCCAAAATTTGGAGCCCGAGGGCTGGGAATGTGAATAATGGCAGAGCACTTGCTTGGCATGTGTGAGGCCCTGGGTTCCTTCCCCAACTGAAAAAAAAAAAAAAGGAACCTAAGACATTATGAGGAAATGATTGTGGAACACCACTCTCTGTGTCACTTGTGTGGATTAAATTGTATCCTCGGTCTATACCCAGAGGACTTAAAAACAGCTTATTACAGGGACACAGCCACATCAATGTTTATATCCGCACAATTCACGATAGCTAGGTTGTGGAAACAACCCTGTTGCCCATCAAAAGATGAATGGATAGGGAAACTTTGGTATATATACACAATGGAACTACTCAGCACTAAAAGAGAATAAAATCATGGCATTTGCAGGTAAATGGGTGGAGTTGGAGAAAATAATGCTAAGTGAAGTCAGCCAATCCCAGAAAACCAAAGGTCAATTGATTCCTTTGCTATGATGACACTGAATTATAGTGGCAAGGGAGGGGGGATGAGAGGAATGAAGTAATGTTAAATAAAACAAAGGGGAGGGAGGGAGGAGGGGGCAAGGGGATAGAAATAATGGCAGAAGGAGTTGGACATCAATATGCTAAGTACATGCATAAAAGCTCAAATAGTATGAAAATACTTTGTGTAAAACCAATGACTTGGAAAACTGTGCTCTTTGTATGTAATATGAAAGGAATTGCACTCTAAAAGCATGTATAACAAATTAAATTAAATTTAAAAAAAAATTGTATCCTCCCCTTTTCCCCCACCAAATTCATATGTTGAAGCTCCAGCCTGTCAATGAGATTGTATTTGAAGATAGGGCCCTTATGCAGGTGATTAAAGTTAAATGAGGTCATGAGGGTGTGGTCCTGATTGAATAGGACTGGTGTCCTTATAAGAAGAGAGACACCAGAGCATCCTCCCTCTCCCTCCTGTGGAAAGGCTGCAAGAGAACACATGGAGAAGGTGGCTGTAACTTGTAGCACCTTTCTCACGGACTTCTACCTTCCAAAACTATGAGAAAATAAATGTTGGTTGTTTAAGCCACCCAGTATGTTTTATTATGGGAGCCTGAGCAGACTGATATACTACTAAAGGAATCCACCCATTCCCCTGTGGCCCCCCACCACCACCACACACACCTTCCTTGTTAGGACAAGTAGAAAATGTGCTGTTGCTTTTGTTGAGAATTTTTTCAAGAAGTTAGTGACTGACAGTTAAATAAACTTCTGTGGCTGTAATTGAATTTAATATCCTTCATTTTACAAAATTTTACGAAATGAGGCCAAAAGAACAGAAGTCAACTCCTTCACACCTGAGCCAAAACGGGGCTTAATCCAGGTGCTCAGAACACTCAGCATTACACCCACTGCTTTCCATCCCCAGGGCTTTTCCATTCCTGGGACCCTATGGCCTGGGACAGGGAGGAGAAGGAAGAAACACTGCACTGTCACCTTCCTCCCATAGTCTTATCTCCAAGAAGACACCAAGTCATATCTCTAAGAAGAGACCAAGGACTCAGGGATGACCAGGGGCTGGGGCTATGGCTCAGCGGTACAGTGAGGCCCTGGGTTCAATCCTCAGCACCACATAAATTAAAAAAAAAAAAAAAAAAAAAAAAAAAAAAAAAAGGTATTGTGTCCACCTACAACTAAAAAATCTATTTTAAAAAAAGAGGACTTTCCAAAGATGTCCTTGTCCTCTCTTGTTTAAGAATAGTGTCTTTCACTCAGTGAAATGAATGACAGCCTAGACCTCACACTCTGCTCTTTCAGCAAAATGACTTTCTAGATGGAATAATTAGCACATAAAAATTTAAATATGGGGAAAGTCTCATATTTAAAGTTAGGGTTTTATAGATATGATTTTTCACAAGATATCCCCAACAAGTACTGCATACATGTGTACCCTGTGTGTTGCCTTAAAATTTTCCCTATATAGTACATCTGTCTATTTATCTAGATATACACATGCCCACACATCATATTGAAGATTCCGATAACAAAGACTACTGCCCATACTATATCCATTCTCCCATTTTTTTCTGGTAATAAATCCCCCCTAAATTGTTGATTAAATATATGTGCCCAGGTTTAAAGTTATAGTTCCCAGCCTCCCTTGTAGATATCCCTTCTATAAGTGGACATAGTTGGTTAAGCTATTTTATTTATTTTAGATTTTTTTAGATGTTGACAGACCTTTATTTTATTCATTTATTTACATGTGGTGCTGAGAATTGAACCCAGGGCCTCACACATGCTGGGCAAATGCTCTTACCACTGAGCTACAACTCCAGACCCTGGTTAAGCTATTTTAAAAGAACTGACTTAGCCTGCAGGTGTGCCTTTTGCTTATATTTCCCTTTTTCCTATTGCCTGGAATATGTATGTGATAGCTAGATTACATCAGCCATTTTCTGTGCATGAGGTGACTCTCGGGATAGAAGCTATGAGATAGGGCTTCGAAAGGAGGAATAACAAAGGAGTCTAGGTCTTTAATGTCAATGAAGCCATCAAGGGAACCCTGGACCGAAATCTCAACTTACTTTACATGAAAGAAAAACACATCCTTTTGAAGGCTCAAATATTTTGGTTTTCTATTATGTGAATTCACTGGAATATATGCTTCATGAAGGCAGAAACTTTTGCCTGTTATGTTCACTGGTATATTCTAAGAAAATGCAACTGTAGAATGAATGCAGCCTGTTACAATGCCTAAGCTATCTCTGTATTATTTGCAATATTGCAACGAATAAAGGAAATATTCTGGAGATTTTTGAAATGCTAAATAGGGGTTAATAAAATATTGAAGTAAGCAAACACGAAGCAGCTGGGACCTTGGCAAACAGTGTGCAGGAAGATTTATCCAATCTAAGCTAAAAATAGTGTGGTCTCCCTGGGAAGGACAGAGGCTAGTCCAGCTGGGGTAAACTGTTTACAGTGATCCCAGCCACAAAAAAAATTCTGAGGGCTCGAGATATTAGCTGCTGCTTACCAAGCAATACGTGATTATAGCATCGTAAAATATTTCATCCCATTTGAGAGGTTTTCTGAAGTATAAACCAAACAAACACATATACAAATAAACCACACACTTACATTGCATTTGGGGCACCTAGAAGCCAAGTCTGGGTCTAATTTGTTTGTGTTTCCAGTGCCTGGAAGAATGCCCAATATGTAGCAAACACTCCACAAACATTTGACATCTTGAGTTGAACTGGAAAATTAAAGAATAAGGGACATGAAATATCCCTTAACTTTTCCCAGCTCTTGCTTCCCCTTCCTTCACACCCCTCTCCACACCTGCACTTTCCAAGGGGAATCACTGTTTGCTAGGGGTATTCATGAAAATAGAACTAAGGACTACCTGAAATTCCACCACTAGAAATATTGTCCCCATGAGTTTATAAATTGATTACTTAAAGATTCTCATATTACACACACACACACACACACACACACACACACAAATGCAAAATAGTATACATAGTACTTTGGGGGGTTATATATGTGTATATACATAAAATAGTACACATATACACATATATATACACACATATATGATAATTCCCCCATAAGTTGCCTTAAATTTCTCCCTATACAGTACAAATGTTTTTGTTCTTCCTTTCTATAGAGACATACATATATCCACACTTCATGTTGGGTTGTGGTTCAGTGGTAGAGTGCTCACCGAGCATGTGTGCAGCCTGGGTTCATTCCTCAGCGCCAGGTAAGAATAAAGGCATTGTGTACAACTAAAACAAATAAATATATATTAAAAAAAATAAAAAAGATTCCTGTGATAGCTGGGCTCGGTGGCGCATGCCTGTAATCCCAGCACTTGGGAGGCTGAGGCAGGAGGATTGTAAGTTCAAAGCCAGCCTCAGCAATGGCGAGGCACTTAGCAACTCAGTGAGACCCTGTCTCTAAATAAAATATAAAATAGGGCTGGGGATATGTCCCAGTAGTCGAGTGCCCCTGAGTTCAATCCCTGGTACCAAAAAAAAAAAAAAAAAAAAAAAAAAAAAAAAAGATTCCTGTGACATAGACTATTGCCCATGCTATAGTAAGCTACAGTGGGCTGTAGGACAAGGAATACTGAGTTTTAATTCCAATTTGCTTTTTAATTATACATTCTATATTTTACTACTCATTCCCTAGACTTTTGCTTCTTCCTGTGTAAAATAGAAAAGTTTGCACCAGATCAATCATTTATTGCTAGGAGGCCTTGAAGATTAAAACAGTAGGGGTTGAACCTAGTAGAAAGCATACATCTCTGCATTCATTGCAGATCAGCCTAAAATTTAAATTTTCTTTTGTTATTAGGCTGAAACTATATGAATATAGTATGGTTATACTGGCTCACTGGTATCTATATTAACTTTTTAACTGCTTGCTTATTAAATCATAAATATTTCTGGGGTTTGTGGAGAATAAAAAACAATTTGGAAAGATTTCTAAGCATTATTTTGATCTGTAAAGTTCTCCAGAGCCCAAACTCTAAGGTGTAGAGCTGCTGTCTATCACCCACACCTTCGTGTGCCTCTTAGCAGAAGTCTCAAAGAGAAGGAAAGGTGCCGGAGGACCTATGGCCTAGGAGAGAAGCCATTTCTTATGGCTGGAGTGCTGACTCCCCAGCACTTAGAAAGGGCCCCCTTGGCTGGGTACAGTGGTGCATGCCTGTAATCCCAGTGGCTCAGGAGACTGGGGCAGCAGGATCCCGAGTTCAAAGCCAGCCTCAGCAACTTAGTGAGACTCTGTCTCAAAATAAAATATACAAAGGGCTGGGGATGTGGCTCAGTGGTTAAAGCCCCTGAGTTCGATCCCAGTACAAAAAAAAAAAAAAAAAAAAGAAAGAAAGAAAATAAAGGACTCTCTTGGTTGTTATAATGCATGCGTCTATGACCTGTCCTTTCATCATTTAGGGGTACTTGGCATTTCTCAAATGAGAAACTGTATTTACATAAACATTCATTATATCTCGGAGTTGTATAACTTCCAAACTTGGCCAACACCATGGAAGATAATTAACTAACTTAATGTAGGTGGGCATGGCTAGATGTCAGGTTTCTAAAAGGACCTTCAATTATATTTAAATTGTCTTGTTTTTATAACTGCTATGGTGACCTCATAAAGACTCTAATTGCAAATATTTACCAACCACATCGTTTTAAAAACTAGTTTATCTTTCCCATGGAGACTGGCAGGAAGTAAAATAATTGAAATATGTGGTCTTTCCATTCAGGTGAATCATTGTCCTAGGTAAATCAACAGGTTGCTGTGTTTAAAAGCCACATATGGTAGTCAAGGGAAAGAATTCCCTCCCAAAAAAGGATGGGTAATTTCCTTTTCCCTTTGATCCCTGCACATCATTGTGCTGGATACCTAGTAAGCCTTTAATCAGTGTTTGCTAGAGAGAATTTCTAATCATCATCCAAAAGCTTTAAGAATTATCTTCAAATACATGATGAATACTTGGACTGATTGATGCACTTAGAGGCCTAAAGAGTTTGTGATTATGAGCTAATTGTCTACATTGCTCATTTTTTAAATTTACAAATCTTTTTTTAAAAATTTTTTATTCATTCTTTTTAGTTTTATTGCATGTTTTTATATCATTCCTCACTTATTATTTTAGTTATACTTCTTTGTAAAAAAATAGAAACTGTGGTAGTGTAAATAGTATAGTTATGTGGAAAACAGCATAGCAATTCCTCTAAAAATTAAATATAGAATTACCCTATAATCTAGCAATTCTACTTTAAAAAAAATTGTAGTTGGACACAATACCTCCATTTCATTTATTTATTTTTATGTGGTGCTGAGGATTGAACCCAGGGCCACACATGTGCTAGGCAAGCGCTCCACCACTGAGATACAACCCCAGCCCAGCGATTCCACTTTTGAGTATGTATTCAAAAAAACTGAAAGCAGGAATTCAAACACATATTTGTTTGTAGCAGAATTAGTCATAATAGTCAGAAGGTAGAAGGAACCTAAGTGTCTATCAACAGATGCTATGGACTGAATGTTTTTGTTTCCCCAAATTTATATATTGAAATCTAACCATGTTAGGTGATGTTAAGAGGTGGAGCCCTTGGGAGGTAATTAGGTTATGAATGGAATTAGTTCCCTCATACTGAATAGACAGACCCCTTGCCTTTTCTATCACATGAGGACCTAGCATGAAGGTGCCATCCATGAACCAGAGTGTGGGCCCTCTCTGGACACCCAATCTGCTAATTCTTTGATCATGGACTTCCCAGCCTCCAGAACAGTGAGAAACAAATTTCTTGTTTACAAACTAACCAGTCTATGGCATTTTGTTATGGTAGCCTGAATAGACTAAGACAGCAGATGAGTACATAAAAAAATGCGGGTTATAGCAGAATACTATTTGGCCTTAAAGAATGATATTCTTACATGAATGGACTTTGAAGACAATAGGGTAAATGAAATAAGCCAAGCACAGAAGGACAAATACTTCACGAAGCCAGTTACATGAGGAATCTAGAGTAGTCAAATACATAGAGACAGAAAATAGAGTGGTGATTGCCAGGGCTGAGGCAATGAGGGAATGGGGAATTATACTGTTTAATGGGAATGAGGTTTCAGTTTGGTAAGATGCAAAAGTACTGGAAATGGATGGTCAAAATGATAACTTTTGTGGAATGTGTATTTTACCACAGTAAAAATTAGAATCTTAACTAGAGTGTTGGTTGAAGAAATATATTTACTATACCTCCCCCCAAAAAAATCTACAAGTGGTTGATATAATCTGAACATAGAAGAAAACATATTTAATTTTTTCCCTTGCTTTTTGGAAAAACAACAGTTCAGAGCAGAGGGCTTTAGAGTCAGGGACCTAGGATAGAACTTAAGCCCTTTGCTTTTTAACTTGTGTGATGAGGAGAGTCTGATGTCTGTTTGTCTACTTTCAGCTCTTGGGTTGTGTTGATATTTTAGCTGAAGCTGCATCTGTAATGACAGCCCAATCCATTGTTCAAGCGGCTGGATGGTAATGGGCACCTCTTCTGTAAGCTCAGCTCAACAAAACCACACGGAATGTGATAAATGGTTCATTCACATCTCCACATCAAGATAACATCTCCCTCAAATGGTTTTGAGGATTAATGAGTATGTAAGCTTTCAGCCGATAGAGACTATTTTAGTTATATGCTTTCTAGGTTGGCTTAATTACCAAACTCATTTCATGCAGAAAATTTAACCCTCTAGGTCCCATTTCATTCTTTTTTTTTTTTTTTTAATTTTATCATTTAGTCTTTTCGAGATGTGCTGAATCATCTTTTTTTAATAATATTTTTATTTTATTTATGTGGTGCTGAGGATCCAACCCAGCGCCTCACACATGTGAGTCAAGAGCTCTACTGCTGAGCCCCAGCCCCAGCCCCAGCAACCCCATTTCATTCTTAATTCTCTCTCTTAATCTCTTCTCTTTTGTCATTGAGAAATAAGCATTTTCCCAATGCTGTTAATACTTTGATAATTCTTTGCTCATGTACTTCCTAAAAGAATTGAGAAAAATAGAGCATTCTGCTGTCATGCATAACTGATTAGAACAAATTTTTTTTTAAATTGAGAAAAAACAGTGGACCCTGTGCACATTTTATGTTGCCCCCCCAAAAAAAGTCTTCTTAGACCTATTTTAATATCTGAAAATGACGTAATTTCAACCTTATTGAAAACTAATTTCACTTTAAGGTAAAAATATTTATCATTCTTAAATGTGTTGAGTGGATTCCAAAAACAATTGCCCTTTGATATTCACTATTGTTGTATTAGTTATCATCTATTGCTGTGAAACAAATTGTCCCTAAACTCAGCAGTTGAAAACAATCATTTATTATCTCGCAGTTTCTTTGGATTAAAAAAAAAAAAAAAAGTCTCACAAAATTGCAATCAAGCTGTTAGCCAGGGCTCTGTTCTCATCTGAAAGTTTGTTCCCAAACTCACCCACATGATTGTTGGCAGGATTTAGTTCCCTGCTGGCTAGTGGCCAAGGCCTCCCTGTTTCTTGTTGCTTGGGTTCTCCATACAGCAGTTCCCAATATGCCAGTTGGCTTCTCTCAGAGCAAGCAAAGGAGATAGTGCAAGAGGATGAGAAGAAAGAAATCACAGTTTCTGTAATCTCATCTTGGAACCCTCATCCATCACTCTTGCTTTGTTCTCTTTGTTATAAGAAAGTCAATAAGTCAAGCCTCCTTTCATGAGGAGGGATTATGCAAGATCAAAATACCAAGGGCTGTCTTATGGAGACTGCATAACACTATTATCATTTTTTAAAAAATGACTGAACAAGGTCATATTTAGTTAGAAATTTTTATTATTTCTTCTCTTTAAATTCATAATTCCATCCTTTATCCTCTGAAATTTATTCTAATATAACATATATTTATACTTGGAATTGTTTTATTAATTTCCTTATTCTATATCACTATGAGAAAATTACATATATAAACTGAAATTTTAATTAAAAAAATTTTCAATAGCCATATGATATATGACTCTAAGGATTATTTTTTTAAATTGAATTATAATTTATTTATTATTAGCACTAGTAATAGTAGAATTATGCACACATAGAATTATTGATCAAAACTACATAAACATTTAATAAAATTTGATTAATAATTATTAAATATAAAAAGCAAAATGCAATAGGAAATACTTTGCTTAATGTGAGGAGCTTGTTTATTTTTTTTTCAGTTAGTTTGTTTATCCCTTCTTAAGTATTACTTAGAATGAGTCAGGGCCATTAGTAAATGAGAAGAAAATAAAATGCTTATTAAGGACGATTGTTAAAGTGCCTTAATTTCAGGAGAATCCCAATCCTATTCCCATGAAATCAACCCAAACTTAAGAGGTACATGGGAGGAACAATAAATGAGGAGAGAATTGGTTGTGAGGATAAACAGTCCAGGTAAAACTTAATATAGCCTTAGAGTATGCAATAAACTTTTGAAAAAACAATACCACCACAATGTTTCCTTTGCAAGTCTGAATAAATGTTCATGTAAATATAAAATACCAACTTACCTCGTAAAAAGAAAAACATGTATATACTGAAAACCTTCCCTCACAATAGAAAGCACATTAATTGCAGGGCTCTTCTCTACTGATGCTGCGTGCTTTGGCTTAATGTAAGAGGGACTCTGTTTGAGGAAGACACATCTCCAAGTTGGGGAGTCAGCATCATGGTCATACACAGGTGATACACTGTAGTTTCTGCATTTATTTATTAATGACCATAAATGGTGTGATATGATTGTCAAATTTGTTGATAGAATAAATATGGAAAGTTTTATTGTCCAGTTATTGCTACCTACTATTTTTTATTCAATCTCCTTCATGCTGGGTAATAGGAATACTGAAAAAAAGCAGTCTCTCCCATTTGGATACTTATGAAGTGTTGCTAGTGTCAGAAATGCTGAGGACTCAGGAAAAGCTAATGCAAATAATGCTATGGAATACATGGAAAAGCAGGTTAAGTGGTAATTCCTTCAAGACCACAAATAATAATCATAAATCTTTGCATTGATTAGGTCTGCCCAGCACCACTGACTCCCTCTCTCAGAGCTGCCCTCTGCTCCAGCTGCCCTTGACTACACAGGTTTGGGCTTTGACTTACACAGGACCCTTATCTGGGTATTGTGTGGCCCCAGGACTGCACATGACCCAGGCCACACTAGGCAGAGTCATTCTCCAGGACTTCTCTAATTGTCTTCCAATTTGAGGAGGAGCTGGTCTGAGAGAAGGTCCTAAGAATAATGGGTTTAGAATTACCAGGGTAGATGCCAGATAAAAGTGTGTACTTCAGGTGAGGTTTCAGCATCTATCTATCTATCTATCTATCTATCTATCTACCTATCTATCTATCTGCTACCAGGGACCGGACTCAGGGGCACTTGACAACTGAGCCACATCCCCAGCCCTACTTTGTATTTTTTTTAGAGACAGGGTATCGCTGAGTTGCTTAGCACCTTGCCATCACTTAGGCTGGCTTTAAACTTGTGATCCTCCTGTCTCAGCCTCCTGAGCTGCTGAGATTACAGGTGTGCACCACTGAGTCTAGTTACTGCCTCACTCATCTTAAATGGACTAAAAATATCCCTCCTGGAGAGGCCAGTAGGCTGAAATCCACATCTGGATGTCTAGATATATTAAAAATTAGAAATCAGAATATGCCTATGCTATGAAGGATAATGGAATTGTCGATGTTTGAAAGGGGGAATTTTTTAAAAAATTATTTATTTACTTATTCATAATGCACAAGTATAGCATCTTTTTACATACAACTGCTTATATACAAAGTATATAAGTACCATTCAGATCTTTAATCATGCATTTAGGATAGTGATATCCATCTCACTCAACCACCATTTTTTCCCTCCCCACCCCTTCCTCCCTCCCTTGCCCTTCCTTTCCTTTGACCATTCTAGTGTTCCTCTAATCCTATGTACCCACATCCAATCACACGGTGAACTAAACTCCTTATATCAGAGAAAACATTCGGTATTTGGATTTTTGAGATTGACTAATTTCACTTAGCATTATATTCTCCAACTTCATCCATTTACCTGCAAATGCCATTATTTTATTCTCTCTTATTGCTGAGTAAAATTCCATTTTGTATATATACCACATTTTCTTTATCCACTCATCTACTGAGGGACATCTAGTTTGGTTCCACAACCTAGCTATTGTGAATTGTGTTGCTATAAACATTGAAGTGGCTGTGTCACTGTAATATGCTGTTTTTAAGTCTTTTGGGAACAGACCCAGGAGTGGAACTGCTGGGTCATAGGGTGGTTCCATTCCCATTTTTGAAAGGGGGAATTTTAATGAAGCAGAATGCTGTTAGTAGATGCTAGATTACTTTTTGTGTTTATTTTTATATTTATTATACTTTTTCTAGTTTTTTAAGATAACATTCAATGTAAACAATGTGGATATTTCATAAAAATTGAATAAGAAGGAAAAACTAAGCAACTTCAGGTCCATTGCCAGAGATAAGCACTGTAAACATTTTATGTTGTTCTTTCATGTTTTTTAAATTTAACTTTAAAAATTTTTTTTTTTTTAGTTATACATGACAGTAGAATGTACTTTGACATATCATACTTGGAGTATAACGTCCCATTTTTAAAATATTTATTTATTTGCTTTAGTTGTACACAATGTGTTTATTTTTATGTGGTGCTGAGGATCGAACCCGGGCCGCCCACGTGCTAGGCAAGTGCTCTACCGCTGAGCCACAATCCCAGCCCCTAACTTCCCATTTTTGTGGTTGTACATGTTGTGGAGTCAAACTGGTCATGTATTCATATATGAACATAAGAGAGTTATGTCCAATTCATCGTACTGTCTTTCCCATTCCCATTCTCACTCCCTTCCCTCCACTACCCCGTGTCCTCCCCTGTGTCCAACTCAGTGAACCTCCCCACTGCATTATGAGTCAGCATCTGCATATCAGAGAGAATACTTGGCCTTCGGTTTTGGGGGATTGGCTTATTAACACTTAGCATGATAGTCTCCAGTTCCATTCATTTACCAGCAAATGCTGTAATTTCATTCTTCTTTATGGCTGAGTCATATTTCATCGTGTATATTTACCACATTTCTTTTATCCATTCATCTGTTGATAGATTTTAAATATTCATAAACATTTGGTTTATAGTGAAAGGTCATCTCACCTATTTAACAGATAAAAGTAACTTTTCTTTTTTAACTTGAAATGGATGAATCATGCAAACATTAAAAATCTGTTGAATTGGAAATGGCATTCAGAGATCTCAGGGTTCATGAATCTGAGAATTGTATGTTCCAAATATTATTTAATTGAAATCAGGAAGCTTTGGTAAAGTGCATAAAATATAAATAATTAGAAGCTGAATGTTTCACCAGAAATTGTTTTTGTCCAGAAAAGAGTGACTATGAGTGTATCTGTATGAAGGCAAAAGAGGTGAAATTTGTTGTAAGCTCAAAAAAATAAAAAAGAATTTTAACAGTCTACAGGAGAATAGAGATTTCAAAGGGACTTCAAAGATGGGAAATAGGCAAGAAACTTTAAAGAAAGGAAAAAATGGCAGTTTTAAGTCTTATCTAATAGAAAAGTCTCTGATTTTACAAAGATAGGAACTGAACCAACAAACCCTCAGCCCTTTCTTTGGTAGAAGAATGACTTAAGAATCTGTTTTCCTTAAAAAACATCAAATTGGGGCTGGGGTTGTGGCTCAGCGGTAGAGCGCTCGCCTAGCACGTGCGCGGCCTGGGTTCAAACCTCAGCACCATGTAAAAACGCATTGTGTACAACTAAAAAAGCAAAATAAATTATTTTTTTAAAAACCATCAAATTTGGCTATTTTTATATTAAACACAAACATGTAAAGGGATAAAATATTCTACAATGGATCAGGGAAATTTCATTTTACCTTACTTTTAATTTTTATTTACTTTTGAAACAGGGTCTTACTATGTTGCCCAGGCTGGTCTCAAGCTCTTGGACTCAAGTAATCCTCCTGCCTCAGTCTCCAGAATAACTGGGACTCACACTTACGTGCCATCAGCCTGGCATCATCATTATTATTATTATTATTTTGAATTACTGGGGATTGAGCCCAAGGCACCCTTAGCAAGTATTCTACTGTTGAGCTAAATCTCCAGCTCTTCTTGAAAGCTTGTTTGGAGGTTCTAACCAGGGAGTTCAGCTACTCAGTATTCTCTTGACTTCAGAATGGTCCTTCTCTATCTGGAAAGGTCATCCTCTTAAACCAAGTATGCAACTTCAGCTTCAGGAAGAAGAAAGGGGACACCCACCAAGACAGCTAATTCAGTCGAATCAACTCCAGTGATCAATGATGTGACAGATGTCATAGATCGTCCTCGTATCCTCAAGCCTTTATTTATTTATTTTATTTTGAGGCTTGCTGAGTTCCCCAGGCTGGCCTCTTGCTTGTGAACCCTCTGTGTCCCGCATAGCTACAATTACGTGGATGTGTGCTGAGGTCACATCCGGTTATATTTGCCTTACTTTTTAAGGAATATGGTTTTAATGGCTTTCTCAGTAGTTATAACTACAGTTATTAAAGAATACAAAAGTGAGAATTGGGGCATAGCATATGTGGACTGCATGAACTAATTTGGAAATGTGCACTAAAATTATAGTTACACGTAAATGCTGTAAAAAGTATGGGGTTTCAAATGAAAAATGTATTGTGCTGACAGTTTGTAAGCACTTGTATAATTTGTGAATTGATTTTAGCAAGAGTTAGGAAAATTGAAAAATTCCTGACTCTGTAAAGAAGTTTCCACTTCAACATTCTGGGTAAATTTTCAATCTTTAGCATTTCATACTTTTTTAAAAATTCTAATTTGTTATATATGACAGCAGAATGCATTGTAATTCATATTATACATATAGAGCACGATTTTTCATATCTCTGGTTGTACACAAATTAGAGTCACACCATTCATGTTCACACAGGTTTTGATATCAATGATTGTATCAGTTCATGGTTGGGAAGAGAATATTTATAGAAACTTTGAGCCAGATTACAAGTATATACCTATAATCCCAGCTATGTGGGAGACTGGCAGGAGGATCCCAAGTTTGAGTCCATTTTGGGCAACTTAGCAAGAACCTGTCTCAGAATAATTTTTTTTCAAAAAGGGATGGGGTTTTAGCTCAGTGGTAGTGGGTTTGCCTAGCATGTGCCAGAATTTGGGTGGGTGGGTTTGCCTAGCAAGTGCCAGAATTTGGGTTCAATCTCTAATAATGTTAGAGAGAGAGAGAGAGAGAGAGAGAGAGAGAGAGAGAGAGAGAAAGCTGGGTGTGGTGGTGCACATCTGTAATCCCAGCACTTGGGAGGCTGAGGCAGGAGGATCGGGAGTTCAAAGCCAGATTCAGCAATGTCGAGGCACTTAGCAACTCAGTGAGACCCTGTCTCTAAATAAAATACAAAAAAGGGCTGGGGATGTGGCCCAGTGGTCAAGTGCCCCTGAGTTCAATCCCTGGTACCCAAAAAAAAAAAGAGAGAGAGAGAGAGAGAAAGAGATGGAGGGGGAGGGGGAAGGAAAAAAGAAAGAAGAAAGAAAGGAATGTTTTGGTTTATGAGATAGTAGCTAGTCTTAAATACATACGTCAGGCTAGAAATTCAGTCGAGATTTCCAAAGTCTTGAGCCAGAATTTATTCTTTTCCAGGAAATATCTATATTTGCTTTTGAAATTTTCACCTAGCTGGGCACCAGTGGTGCATGCCTATAATCCCAGCAACCTGGGTGGCTGAGACAGGAGGATCACAAGTTTGAGGCCAGCCTTAGCAACTTAGCAAGGCCCTTAGCAACTTAGTGAGACCCTGTCTCAAAATGAAAAATCTCACTGGTAAAGCACCCCTGGGTTCAATCTCCAGAAACCCTCCCCCACAAAAAATGATTTTTCATCTGATTGAATGAGGCCCACACACATTATAGCATTAAAGTATGGAGGATAAATGACTTAGGAAGCTGAGGCAGGAGGATCACAAGTTCAAAGCCAGCCTCAGCAACTTAGTGAGACTGTCTCAAAATAACAAATAAAAAGGTGCTGGGGTTGTAGCTTAGTGGTTAAACAGCCCTGTGTTCAATCCCTGGTACCAGAAAAAAAATATATGGAGGATAATCAAAGTCAACTGGTTATAAATGTTAATCACTCTACAAAATATTTTCATGCAAAATCTAGACTATTCGTTTTCCCAAGAACTGGTCAACCTTACTTTCTCTATACTCCTACATATTTCTATTATTATTCTGTTTTATTTTGAAGCAAATTCCAGACATATTATTTCATCCATAAACATTTCATCAAGTATCTTTCAAAGGTAAGGATGCTTTGAAAACCCACAATAGTTAATATAATTTAAATAACCAATAATTTCTTAATTTCATAGAATGTTTAGTAGGCATTCAAAATTTCAATCATCTTATATCGCAATTTTTTGTTTATTTGAATTAGGATTTAAATAAGAGACACACATTGAGATTAGCTAAGATGTTTAGGAATCTCTTTCCATATTGCTATGGTCTGTTTGTGTCTCCTCACCAAAATTCATGTGTTGAAATACTAACTCCAGAGGTGGTGGTTTTAGGAGGTGGGGCCTTTTGGAGATGATTAGGTAGAGGACAGGGCCCTCAAAAATGGGATTAGTAAATGTTATAGGTTGGATCTGGAATGTGTCTTGAAAGCCTGGTTTCCAGTGCAGCAATGTTCAGAAATGGGACTTTTGGTGAGTGATTTATCATGAGGGCTCTGATCTCATTAATGGATTAATCCTTTGATAGATTTGTAATCTCCACCCCAGGATGGTTTTGAATTTGTGATCTTCCTGCTTCAACCTCCTGAGCAGCTGGGATTATAGGCATGTGCCGCCACCCCTGGCTCCTCTGTTAAATTTAATTGGACTTAGACATTTGTTCAAGTTCAAAATACATTTTTATTTTTTATTTATTTTAATTTTTCATAAGACTACTTCACAGGTAGGTGGTAGTATATCCTTTTACTAAGAAAGAGACAGGGAAAGTTTGGTTTTCTTTCTTTTTATGATATTGGTATCCATTAAGTATGGATTAATGGTCATATTTTAATTACACAATTTTTCTATGTTCATTAGCTAGGTTAATTACGTGAAGGGAAACTTTTCCTCATTCAACTATGTGGTTACCCTAAGAAACATTTGGGATATGAAAAATAGTATAAATGTTTAATTCTTTCCCTTTATCTTATCAGATTACTAATATCATCCCATTTTTTAAAAATTTGTTGTTTGTTTTGTTTTGTTTGTACTGGAGATTGAATCTGGGGCATTTTTACCCCTGAGTTACATTCTCAAATCTTTTCTTTTTTATTTTGGGTCTCCCTAATTTGCCAAGGCTGGCCTTGAACTTGTAATCCTCCTGCTTTAGCCTCCCAAATTGCTGGGATTACAGAATGTGACACTGTCTTAGAGAATGTGACTGTCTTACAGAATGTGACTCAGCTATTTCACTACTGTGATTAAAAGATCTAACCAGAATAATTGTAGAGGAGGAAGAGATTATGCAGGGTGTGACTTCCTTATGATAGAGTGAGCAAAGCATCCTCAACATCTTATAAAGGAAAGAAGCAGAAGCATTATTCCTTTTTTATGGAAAGATGTAACACAAACATGGCGCTGAGAAAGTTAACCCTGTCCATGTATATCCTTACTGTCTTGTCTTCCTCTACATGACCAGTAGGCATAATGCATTAGCATGAAACTGACCACAATAGATTATTACTCTGTGGAATCTAAGTCAGGAGCTCAAAAACAAATTCTTAAGTTGAACTACTATAACAGGTTTTTAGTTAGAAATTAGCTTTTGCAAATGCTCACTGCTTACCCCCTCCCTGCTGTAATCATTGAGCACAGCAAATACCCGTTGTTTAACCTTCTCCTTGTTGTAATCATGCATTCTGTAGAAAAGCTTTAAATGTTTTCTTGTGTTTGATAAGGACTCCTTTTTATCTTTTAAGTAAATTTAGGATATAGAGAACCATACTTCTTTCTTCCTGAGCTATAAACAAAGTCATTACAGGGTCACAGGAGAAGCCAAGAAGTCTAGGCCCAGTTGAAGTTTAAAGAAAAAAATATTAGGTCAATTTAGATGTAAAAACCTTATGAGTAAGCATTCCTAGACTTGAGGAATCTTTGGTATAGGTTTAGATAAATACAAATTTTAGAATGTTAAGGAATGCACAACCTCTTTAATGAGATAATATCAGAAAATTTCCCAAGCATGAAGAATGATTTGGAAAACCAAATACAAGAGGCTTACAGGACACCAAATGTACAAAATTACAACAAATCTACACCAAAACACATTATAATGAAAATGCCTAGCATACAGAACAAGGATAGAATTTTAAAGGCCGCAAAAGAGAGGAATCAGATCACATATAGGGGGAGACCAATTTGTATCACAGCAGATTTTTCAATTCAGACACTCAAAGCTAGGAGATCATGGAACAACATATTCCAAGCTCTGAAGGAAAAGGGATGCCAACCAAGAATCTTATACCCAGCAAAATTAAGCTTTAGATTTGAGGACGAAATAAAAACCTTCCATGATAAACAAAAGTTAAAAGAATTACAAGTAGAAAGCCAGCACTACAGAACATTCTCGGCAAAATATTCCATGAAGAGGAAAAGAAAAACAATGATGAAAATCAACAGAGGGAGGTATTACACTAAAGGAAAAAAACAATCAGAAGAGAAACCATGTCAAGGTAAATACCAGAAAATAAAAATGGCTGGGAATACAAAACACATCTCAATAATAACTCTGAATGTTAATGGCCTAAACTCACCAATCAAAAGACATAGATTAGCAGATTGGATCAAAAAAACAGACCCAACAATATGCTGCCTCCAAGAGACTCATCTCATAAGAAAAGACATCCATAGGCTGAGAATAAAGGGTTGGGGAAAATCCTACCACTCATATGGACAGAGGAAACAAGCAGGGGTTTCCATCCTCATATCAAATAACTTATATTTGATATGAAGTCATATCAATGACTTCAAGCTAAAGTCATTCAAAAGGGATAAAAAAGGACACTATATACTGCTCAAGGGAACCATACACCAACAAGACTTAACAATTATAAATATATATGCCCCAAACAATGGAGCATCCATGTTCATCAAACAAACTCTCCTCAAGTTTAAGAGTCAAATTGACCACAACACAATAATTCTGGGTGACTTTAACACACCCCTTTCACCACTGGATAGATCTTCCAAACAAAAGCTGAACAAAGAAACTATAGAACTCAAAAAATACAATAAACAACTTAGACTTAATTATATAGAATATTTCATCCTTCAACAAGTCAATACACTTTCTTCTTAGCAGCACATGGAACCTTCTCTAAAATAGACCATATACTAGGCCACAAAACAACTCTGAACAACTCTGAGCAAATACAAAAAAGTTGAGATTCTACCCTGCATTCTATCCGACCATAATGGAATGAAATTAGAAATCAATGATAAAATAAAAAATAAAAGCTACTCTAACACCTGGAGACTAAATAATATGCTACTGAATGAACAATGGGTTGCAGATGACATCAAAGAGGAGATTAAAAAATTCTTAGAGGTGAATGAGAACACAGACACAACATATCGAAATTTCTGGGACACTATGAAGGCAGTTCTAAGAGGAAAGTTCATTGCATTGAGTTCATTCCTCAAAAAAAGAAAAAGTCAACAAATAAATGACTTAAAATTACATCTCAAAGCTCTAGAAAAAGAACAATCCAACACCAAAAGTGGTAGAAGACAAGAAATAATTAAAATCAAAGCTGAAATTAATTAAATTGAAACCAACGAAACAATTGAAAAAAATTGACAAAACAAAAAGTTGGTTCTTTGAAAAAATAAATAAAATTGACAGACCCTTGTCCAGGCTAACAAAGAGAAGGAGAGAGATAACTCAAATTAATAATATATGCAATGAAAAAGGAAATATCACAACAAACACTACGGAAATACAGGAAATAATTCAAAATTATTTTGAAAACCTGTACTCCAACAAAATACAAAACAACGAAGGCATCGACAAATTTCTAGAGTTGTATGATGTGCCCAAACTTAAGCAGGAGGATATACATAATTTGAACAGACCAATTTCAAGCGATGAAATAGAAGATGCCATCAGAAGCCTACCAACCAAGAAAAGCCCAGGACCAGATGGATACACAGCTGAGTTCTATAAGACCTTCAAAGAAGAACTGATACCAATACTCTTCAATTTATTTCAGGAAATAGGAAAAGAGGGAGTACTTCCAAACTCATTCTATGAGGCCAACATCACCCTGATCCCCAAACCAGGCAAAGACACATCCAAAAAAGAAAACTTCAGACCCATATCTTTAATGAACATAGATGTAAAAATTCTCAATAAAATTCTAGCAAAACGGATACAGAAACATATCAAAACTATAATACACCACGATCAAGTAGGGTTCATTCCAGGGATGCAAGGATGTTTCAACATACGAAAAACAATAAATGTAATTCACCACGTCAATAGACTCAAAGATAAGAACCATATGATTATCTCAATAGATGCAGAAAAAGCATTTGACAAAATACAGCACCCCTTCATGCTCAAAACACTAGAAAAACTAGGGATAACTGGAACATATCTCAACATCATAAAAGCTATATATGCTAATCCCCAGGCCAACATTATTCTAAATGGAGAAAAATTGAAAGCATTCCCTTTAAAAACTGGAACAAGACAGGGATGCCCTCTTTCACCACTTCTATTCAACATAGTAATTGAAATGCTGGCCAGAGCAATAAGACAGACAAAAGAAATTAAAGGGATACAGATAGGTAAAGTAGAACTCAAATTATCATTATTTGCTGATGATATGATTTTTTTACCTAGAAGACCCAAAAAATTCCACCAGAAAACTTCTAGAACTCATAAATGAATTCAGCAAAGTAGCAGGATACAAAATCAACACCCATAAATCTAAGGCATTTCTATATATCAGTGACAAATCCTCTGAAAGGGAAATGAGGAAAACTACCCCGTTTACAATAGCATCAAAAATAAAATAAAATACTTGGGAATCAACTTAACCAAAGATGTGAAAGACCTCTACAATGAAAACTACAGAACACTAAAGAAAGAAATTATGGAAGACCTTAGAAGATGGAAAGATCTACCCTGTTCTTGGATAGGCAGAACTAATATTGTCAAAATGACCATACTACCAAAAGCACTATACAGATTTAATGCAATGCCAATCAAAATCCCAATGACATTCCTCATAGAAATAGAAAAAGCAGTCATGAAATTCATCTGGAAAAATAAGAGACCCAGAATAGCTAAAGCAATCCTTAGTAAGAGGAGTGAAGCAGGTGGCATCATTATACCAGACCTTAAATTATACTACAGAGCAATAGTAATAAAAACAGCATGGTATTGGCACCAAAATAGGCCAGTAGACCAATGGTACAGAATAGAGGACACAGAGACTAACACATATAACTTCAGTTATCTTATATTAGACAAAGGCGCAAAAAATGTACATTGGAGAAAAGATAGCCTCTTCAACAAATGGTGCTGGGAAAACTGGAAATCCATATGCAATAAAATGAAATTAAACCTATATCTCTCACCATGCCCAAAATTCAACTCAAAGTGGATCAAGGATCTAGGAATTACACCAGAGACACTACACCTAATAGAAGAAAAAATAAGCTCTAATCTCCAACATGTTGGATTAGGGCCCAAGTTCCTTAATAAGAATCCTGTAGCACAAGAATTAATACCAAGAATCAATAAATGGGATAGACTCAAATTACAAAGCTTCTTCTCAGCAAAAGAAATAATCAGTGAGGTGATCAGAGAGCCTACTAATTGGGAACAAATTTTTACCACATGCACGTCAGATAGAGCACTAATCTCTAGAATATATAAAGAACTCAAAAATCATAACACCAAAAAAACAAATAACCCAATCAATAAATGGGCCAAGGAACTGAACAGACACTTCTCAGAAGAAGATATACAATCAATCAATAAATACATGAAAAAATGCTCACCCTCTCTGGCAATTAGAGAAATGCAAATCAAAACCACTCTAAGATTTCATTTCACACCAGTCAGAATGGCAGCTATTAAGAACACAAACAACAATAAATGTTGGAGAGGATGTGGCGAAAAAGGCACATTCATACATTGTTGGTGGGACTGCAAAATGGTACAGCCAATATGGAAAGCAGTATGGAGATACCTTGGAAAACTTGGAATGGAACCACCTTATGACCCAGCTATCCCACTCCTTGGTCTTTACCCAAGACATGAAAACAGCATACTACAGGGACACAGCCACATCAATGTTTATAGCAGCACAATTCACAATAGCTAAACTGTGGAACCAACCTAGATGCCCTTCAGTGGATGAAAGGATAAAGAAAATGTGGTATATACACACAATGGAATACTACTCAGCAACAAGACAGAATAAAATCATGGCATTTGCAGGAAAATGGATGGAGTTAGAGAATATAATGCTAAGTGAAGTTAGCCAATCCCCAAAAGCCAAATGTCAAATGTTTTCTTTGATATAAGGAGGCCAATTCACAGTCAGGTTGGGATGGGGAGCATAGGAGGATTAGAGGAATACTAGAATGGCCAATGGGGAGGGAGGGGAAGGGAGGGGGCAAAAGGGTGAAGAAAAAAAAAAAGATGATAGAATGAGATGGATATCATTACCCTGAGTGCATGTATGAAGTCACAAATGGTGTGAATATACTTTGCATACAACCAGAGATTTGTAAAAAAGTGCTCTATATGTGTAATATGAAATGTAATGCATTCTGCTGTCATTTATATCATCTTAGAATAAAAAAAATTAAAAATTTTTAGAATGTTTTCTTCTGTCTATAGATAAGATTAATCAGTAGTATGTATTTAGGATAAATATTTTGTTTTCCCCTGATTATATGACCCTGAAATTCCTTGAAATTCTTTAATATAACCTTCAAAAGCTGTAATGTGCATTGCTGTGTTTGCTGGGATATATAAAAACCATGCTGAGAAAAGTAAAGAGAGAATTTAGCAGCCTGACTCTCGTGTCTGTGTGCTGTTCCTCCGCCGCTGCCAGTGGACTCCTTCACTAGCCCTATGGAGACACCCTCCCCCTCCTGAAGTCGGACTTCAGCGGCAAGGGCTCATGGTTTCAGAGGTCTTAGTCCATGGTCCATTCCTGCTCCATTCCTCAGGGCTTGAGGTGAGGCAGAAAATCATGGCAGAAGAGTGTGGTAGGGAGAAGCAGCTCACATGATGTTCAGGAAGCAGAGAGAGACTCCATTTGCCAGATGCAAAATATATACCCCAAAGCTATGCCCCCAGGGACCCACCTCCTCCAGCCATCTCTATCCACCTTCAGTTTCCACTGAATTAATCCTATCAGGGGATTAATACACTGATTGGGTTAAGGTTCTCGTAACTCAATCATTTCATTTCTTCTTCTATGAATCTTTTCGAATTGTCGCACACATGAGCTTTGGGGGGGGGACACTTCTCATTCAAACCATAACAGCCACCATGTTTGGCTAATATTCAATCCTGACCAACTTGTTTTTTGTATTTCATTATTAATTCATGAATTTAACTACATTTGATGTGTTTCAATTATTTCTTTATTTATGTTTAAATTCTCCCATGTTTGGCCACAGCCTCTGCAGACTGGCTCCTGACACAGTCCATCAACTAGATACACAGTAGATTAATTAGCCTCATTTTATTTTTTATTTTTAGAGTTTGCTTTTTAAAACTTTGTTACAATTATGTAAAATAATTTCATGTTCCAAAGTAAAAAAATCTACAAAACAAGGTATATTTTATTCATGACTTCTTGACTGTTTCTTCACTTCTCTATCAATAACCATTTTTTCTTTTTTTTGAAAAATCCATTGTATTGGGGCTGGGGTTGTGGCTCAGTGGTAGAGCGCCTGCCTTGCATGTGTGAGGCGCTGGGTTCGATCCTCAGCACCACATATAAATAAAAACAGGTATTGTGTCCATCTACAACTAGAAAAAATTTTAAAAGAAATCCATTGTATTAAGATATCTTTCACACACTACAAAATTGCACACTTCAATGTATACAATTTAATTGTATAATTTAATGAGTTTGGGGATTTACACACTTATATAACTACTACCAGAATAAAGACATACAATATTTCCATACCCTCATGTGTCCATTATACTCATCTCAGGCCCCACCTGCCAGCCCCAGATAACTACTACAGTGCTTTCTGTCACTGTGGATTATATTTGTCTTTCCTACATTCATACTGGTGGAATTATTCATATGTGCACTTCTGTTTGGGGCCTCTTTTGCCCATCATAATGTTTTTGATTATCCATATCATTACATTTATTATTAATTCATTCCATTTTAAAAATTAAAAGTTTTATTGAGGTATAAATGACATTCAATAAACTGTACAGATTTAAGGTGTATGATTTGGTAATGTGCAGAAAAGATTTAACATAGCAGGCCCGAGACTGCTATTCTTAGAAAGGTCAACTTTCTTTTTCCTTTTTTCAAAAATGATTTTGGGAACTGAACCGAGTAGCATTCTGCTGCTGAGCTACATCCCCAACCCTTTTTATTTTTTTTATTTTGAGACAGGATTTTGCTAAGTTGCCCAGACTGGTCTTAAACTTATGATCCGTCTGCTTCAGCCTCCCCAGTAGATGGGATTCAATGGTGAAAGGTCAATTTTCAGGGCTGGACTTTGGGAGAGTGTCCACCATTCCCTGATAAGAAAAGCTTACTGTGCCTAAACTGTGCAAACCACACGGCTTATAAGGAACATTGCTTTCCTTCTGGTAGTTTGGAATTTTTGTAAAATCACTCAATCCCTAATGAGGTCCCATGGCAGATAAGATTTCACATGTGTTGTCACAACTCATTGTTGGGGGGATTAAGTGTGTCCTGAGTGACTCCACAGAGAAAGAATTCCTAGAATCTTGTGCCTTATTTGCTCTGGACTTTGTTTCATGTGCTTTTTTCCTTTTGATGGTTCTGCTGTGTTTCCTTCCACCTTAATAAATC
This sequence comes from Tamias sibiricus, assembly GCA_025594165.1. Lineage (NCBI taxonomy): Eukaryota > Metazoa > Chordata > Mammalia > Rodentia > Sciuridae > Tamias > Tamias sibiricus. The sequence goes on along the minus strand of CM046666.1, from coordinate 121,985,982 downwards.
ATAGCCATAAGTTATGACCACATGCTGAGTACTGTGAGTCTTCCTAGGGAATCAGTGAACTTGGAGGTGATCTTCAGGACCCCCAGAGATGAGATGTGATAAAAAAAATTTATATATATATGTGTATGTATACACACACATATATATATACACATATACGTATGCACATAAATATATGTGCACACACGTTTACTGTTTCTATTGACTTTAAGTTTACTGATCTTGTCTTTTTTTGTGTCTAACCTACTATTAATACCATCCAAGTAAATTTTAATTTTATATACTCTACTTTTCACATCATTCTCTTTGGTTCTATTATGTCTTCCATCTCTCTCTTATGCTCTTGTATTATCTTGAATTCTTAAGTACCTCTGCTTTTTAATTTTTTTTCCGTACTGGGGATAGAACTGAGTGATGCTTTACACTGAGCTACATCCCCAACCCTTCTTTTTATTTTATCATTTATTTATTTTTTGTGGTACTGGGGATCAAACCCAGGGCTTCACAGCTCTACCACTGGGCTATATCCTCAGCTCTTATTTTTTGAGATACAGTCTCTCTAAGTTGCTGAGCCTGGCCTTGAACTTGCACCACTTGCCTCAGCCTCCCCAGTCACTGGGATTACAGGCATATACCACTGCCCTTGACACTTGGGCTAATAGTTGTTTTAATATCTTTGTCTGCTAAGTCCATCATCCCTAACATTTCTGGGACAGTTAACAATTACTTTTTTTTTTTCTAGTTTGGTAAATTTTGATAGGATGTCTGATGGTATTTTGCTTTATTCAATAGTTTATTTTGTTATATTTCTTTAAAGGGCATCATTTTTTTTAATGGCAAGTGGTTAGTTACTTATGGGTGAATTTTATTGTTTTTAAGCTCCTCTATAACAAGTTTAAAATGGCCTTTACTCTAGGAATAATCTAGTGCCACTTTCAAGTCATGGCTCTTCTGGGTTTCTTTCAAATGCTCTGTGGATTCAATAAGGTCTTTGTACCCTGGCTAAAGTGGGCAGGAGGTAGCTAATTATTCCAGCTCTGTGTTAGTTCTGGGATTGGTTTATTTTAGAGTTCCTAGATACCTATTCTATGCGTATAAATGTTCTTATCTGAACTTAGGTGGGTTTATTTTACACATGTGCAGAGTAGTATTCAGCTAAATATTCAGAGTCTCTTGAGCAGTTTGGAATTCTTTCTTTGTTTTTTCCTCTTGGGTAATAATGTGGCTTTTCATTCTAACTGCCTCAGCCTCCACCAGTTCCAATCATTTTATCAGTGGCCTCTGGGTTCTCTTTCTCTGCACCATTATCCAGAAATTGCTTTCCAATAGAGGGATTATCTAATACATTTCCCACTTTCAGAGTTGCCAGTCCTCCTGCACTGTCTGTTTTTAATATTTGAAAATGGAAAAAATAGAAAAGTATATATAAGGCGTTACCATTTTAAGAAAGTGAGACACACAAATGTGTGTGTGTGTGTGTGTGTGTGTGTGTGTGTGTTACAAAATATAGCCAGTCGTGCATGGCTGTAACCCCAGCAACTCAGGAGGCTGAGGCAGGACTATTGCAAGTTCAAAACCAGCCTCAACAATTTAGTGAGGCTCTAAGCCACTTAGTAAGACCTTGTCTCAAAATAAAAAATAAAAAGGTCTGGGGATGTGGCTCGGTGGCTAAGTGCCCCTGGTTTCTGGGTTCAATCCCCTGTATCAAAACAACAACAACAACAACAACAACAAACAGTGGAAATATGTTAGTTTGAAAAAATTATTACTTGGATTTCTGATTCCAGCAAAGAAGAGAAATAGGATCTGGAATTAATTTCCCAGTTTAAATAACTAGAAAACTGGGGAAAGAATTTGGTAAATATAGAGATAATTAACATTCCTTTTTTATATCCGTATAGTACTCTATTTAGGAGGCATGTCACTGTTTATTTAACCAGTCACTGACTAATGAACACTTGAATGATTTTTAATCTTTTGCTATCACAAATAGTACTGAAATGTAAAAATGTTTTCATAAATTTTCCAGTGTATCTTTGAGATAAATTTTTAGAAGTGGGATTGCTGGATCAAGGGTTAATTAGTATGGAATTTTTCTAGATATTATCCAATGTCCTCTGTAGGCGTTTTATTTTTTAGTTAACCAGAAATGAAAGAACGCCTATTTTCTCACATCCAGCTTCACAAATGAAGTGTGTTGTCAAATGTTAGGATTTTTTGCCAACACAGTAAAAAGTGGCATAGTAGTATAATTTTAATTTGCACTCATTGTGATAATGTTGAGTTTCTTTGTATAAGTACAGTACCACCTGTCCTTCCATGTTTATGATTTGCCTACAGCTTTCTATAGCTTGTTTTTCTATAGGATTTTTGGCCTTTTTTTCCCCTTCTATTTTTAGAAATTCAGTTGTGATACCGTTGCGGATGACATCTTATTTGTCCATCTAGTTTACGTACATGATATAAAGACTTTTCATTTTTATGTTATCAAGTTTCTCAATTTTTCCCTGAAAGTTTTCCTTATTCCTAAATTGAAAAAAACGCACATATACTTATGTGCACATATTAAGTGCTCATATAGTTTCACTTTTTACAGTTAATATCTTATGCATTTGGAATTTTCCCTGATGTGTGGTGTGGGGGATGAAACCAGTTTATCCTTGTATTGCCATTGGGTGACATGTTTCTTCCTTATCTATAAAGATGGCAGACTTGAGATTTGGAAGTAAAATATCATAGCAAAAAGCTCTTCTTATTTTTCAGGTAAAATGGAACAAATACATTTGACCATGTTATTTACTAGAAAATGAACTTACCATCAGTGACAGCAATAGTAAGGAATTTCAGCGACAGTGTTCCAGGGCCTGTAATTTGCTTCTTCAGACCTCATCTATCAGTAGAATGCTACTGCACTGCTGTGGTCTGAATGTTTGTATTCCCCCAAATGCATGTTGAAACTTAGTCATCAGTGCAACAGCATTAAGTGGGGCCTATGGGAGTTTGAAATGCAATTCATATTTTTTCTCCAGATTTTTCCCTAAGACTCATTAATCTCGGTTTGGGAAGTCCAAACCCACTTACTGTACTTTATTTCTTGCAACTTGGATTAGCTTTCCTACCATTGACGTATTAGCATTCCAGAGTTCTCTGGGAATTTACACATCTGTTTTGCTCCCCAAACAAGTGAGTACTTTCATGATTGCTCTTAAACAATCCAGGCATTTCTTTCATGTGGTTCAATTTACAAAAAAGAATAAGTCGTTAATTTTCATCTTTTATCTTGTGAACAATAATTTGCTGCCCATCTTCTATCTTAAGTGTATGGCATCCATGGGGGAAATTTTAAGATCCCAAATGAGAATGCCAAATCGTTCAGCAGGTGGAGCTAATCAATTACTCATTAACAGGACCAGGTATTGGAAATTTTAAAATGAAAAGTACCAGAGGTCGACAGGATAAATTTAGCCTGCCATTTCTAAATTTAGCTCCATTGTCACTAATAAACTCCCCTTCAGTTTAGGTCCCGGCTTCAGGGCGCTAGTTGACATCTTCCTGCCTCGCGCCACGTGGGCCTCCCCTGTGCTTCCAGCGCTGCACGAGGACCGGGTCCACGCTGCGGAGCAAGCCGGGAGAGCCCTGAGGGGGGCGCCGTGGCCGCGAGGAACGCTAGACAAGTATCTGGGGCTGATTCTGGGACCCCCTCCAGTATAACTAGAGAGACTTTTTTACGCCATCCTGTTGTCGCGTACAGAAGCTCTTAGGCTGGGGCTCTTGGCCGCGCGCCGCGCTCGCGGAAGAACTGAAGTCCCGAAGCGCGGCGCGGTGGGTTCTGTCCGGGCTCGAGCTTCCCAGCAGCGCCCTCCCCGGGGGGCGGGCCTTGACACCCCGTGCGGCGACGAGTGGGCGGCCTGTCGCGGGTGGCAGAGAGGGCGAGGGGCTGCTAGGAGCCAGCTGCACGGTCCCTGGAACTAAGCGGCTGCGGCGGTCGTAAGAGAAACGAGGCCAGGCGAGGAGGAGGAACTAGAGCCTATGAAAGGGAGCTGCCGCCGAGGAAGGAGGTGGGTACTTTCGGCTGAAGCTGCAGCTGTTCCGGGAAGCAGCCCGGGAAGCCCGCCCGCCGTCCTTAAGGTGCTCGCCAGGTAGCTCCGCACCCAGAGGGCGCCCTCCTCGGCCCCACCCAGTGGCCGAGACGGAAGGAACCGGTTGCTCTCCGGGTGCGAGGGCGCCCGGCACCCCGAGCGCGGCGCCCTTGAGCCGCACCGCGGCGCAGGTTTGCCAGCCGACTTGTCCGCCTGCCAAGAAAAGGAAGCGCTGTCCCTTCCCGCTCACCCGGGCTTCCCCACCCCGTGTACTCTCAACCCTGCAGCGGGCGAGCGGCGTGGCCACGGAGGCGCCGAGGAGGGGCGAGCCGCCGCCGGGCAGCGGCGTGCCCGCGGGCGACAGGGCGCAGGAGAGGAGGCGGCGGCGCGGCGGCGAAGGCGCTGCGCGCGATGGCAGCTGCTTAGCCCGGCGGGCGCGGAGCAGCCCTGAGCTGTGGCTGGCCAGAAGGTGCGGCTGGGCCGGGGACACCGCCGCCGCTGCAGCCCGGCCGGCAGAGATGAGCACGGAGGCGGGTGAAGGCATCACTTTCTCCGTGCCACCGTTCACCTCCTCGGGCTTCTGCACTTTCCCTGAGGGTGGCAGCTGCCGGAGGGGAGGAGCGGCGACGGTGGCGGAAGGCGAGCCCAGCCAGCTACCGCCGCCGCCACCGGGCAGCTTCTGGAACGTGGAGAGCACCGCCGCCACTGGCACCGGGTGTACTGTTGCCACCCCCGGGAGCAGCGCCACCCGGTGCCGGGGCAACTCCAGTAGCGGGGGCGGCCGACGGACTACGGTGGCATATGTGATCAACGAAGCGAGCCAGGGGCAGCTGGTGGTGGCCGAGAGCGAGGCCCTGCAGAGCCTGCGGGAGGCGTGTGAGACGGTGGGCGCCACCCTGGAGACCCTGCATTTCGGTAAACTGGACTTCGGGGAGACCACGGTACTGGACCGTTTTTACAATGCAGGTGAGTGTGAAAACCCTTTTCTATACTCTGCGGTCGAGCCCACTTTTTTTTTTTTGGCCGTTTGGTGGGAAACATTTTTTGTTTTGTTTTGTTTTGTTTTTCTTGGCGGAAGCATGCTGCCTGCTTACTTCTCGACCCTCCTAGGGGTCCGCGAGCGGTGCGGCGTGACTACTCCCGGCGCTCGCCGCTCCTTTGGGAGGGAGTGTGTGCTTGTGCAAGAGCCAGTGTGTTTGTGCAGGAGACCCACTGACCTACCCACCGCCGGGCGCTGGAGCCCTGGGGTCCGTGTGGTCAGTCTGAAGAACTGTTTTTCAGCAGTGCGGGATATTTCCAATCAGTCCTCCATTCAGTAGGTCTGTTTCACTTTTTTAGGTTTGTCCCCAATTTTCCTTTTACTTAGACCTATAACCCTTTTCTCTGTGTAGTTTTGGGAGTACAGAAACGATGACTTAATGTCTCGCAGCCAGCTGCATGCAGTGTACTATAAGTTGCATGTCTTGTCCTGAGTGATCTTCCCAACTCATTTTACCTTCAACAAGTTGTAGTGCCTTGAATTTCTTTATTTCTTACCATTTTGAACTTTCAAGTAATTACTTCCTAAAGTAATAAGACCATGACTTACAGTAAATGCCTATGATATCTTTCTTAGGATCTTGGTGAAAAAACCAGTCCTTTTTTTTTTTTTTTTTTTTTTTAGCCTATACATCGTGGTGGGCTGGAAAATTTATAATTTAACATTATTTAAAATGCTGATATGCTATCTTAATGACTCAGATTAGATTGGTCATTAAAGTGATTGCAAGCATAGTCCATGAAAAACTTTGTATTTTTTCAGGCTATCATGGATTTCAGAAAGTGTTAGGCAGTCCTAGTGACTGAAGCAATTGGCAAATGTTAGGAATGATAACATGTTTTTGAAATTAACTATTAGCTTAGCACCCTGTCTATCCAATGTTGAGAGTGCAGCCTTAGTTATTTTTATAATTGTGGGTGGGAAAGCTGGTTTAATGGTTTCAAAACAATAAGCTTCTTGTATTTGTGATCACATACAAGGTTTTATATTCCAATCTTGTTTTCAGTTCTGATTCTCTACAGTCTTTTCAAAACACCTAAAGTAGGCTTATGTCAGTTTTGGAATTCAGCCAGAGCTGAATATTTTAAGCACAAGAAGAACTTCATGTTAAGGAAGCCAGACTAAATAAACTAGGAGTTTCTGGTTCTGGTATTTTTTAGTCTCTCTGTCTTCATGGCTGAACACGATTGTAATATATTATAGCTTGGTCCTTTGGGCGGATTGCTACAAAAATTACATAAATGTAACTTTTCTAAAAATTATAGCACTCTTATTTTTGGTTTATAATTTGGAAGAAGCTTCAAAGAACTGAAAGATATGGGAGGAAAATAGCCAGCTAAATACTTGAGTCTCCTTTTACTGCACTGTAGATTGGGCATTTTTTTCTAGGGCTGTAGAAAAAAAATGTCTTTAAGCTAATTTGTAAGAAACTTTCCTAACAAAGTTATTCTTTCTGTTGTTCTCCAAATATTATCTCTGGGAAAAAGAGGGAGAAAGGTTAGAAGGGAGCTGACATTGGAACTGTATCTCATTTAATACTTCAAACAAGCCTGGGAAAGTTATTATCTCCCCCTGCCCCCCCCCCCCCCCCCAGTACTGGGTGAGACTTGAACCCAGGAGTATTCTACATGCCTAGGTTTTTTTTTTTTTTTTTTTTTTTAAATTTCATTTGAAATGGGTTCTTGCTTAAGTTGTTCAAGCTGGCCTTAAATTTGGGATCCCTCCTGCCTCAGTAGTAGCTGGGCTTAAAGGCATTTGCCACCCTGCTCCAGAGGAAGTACTTACCTTTTTTAAGTGAGAAAACCAAACCATGCATGACTGGACCTGGGATTCATAGACAATAACTGGTCAATGCAGGATTGCACTTCCTGGGCTGAAAGGTCATGCATGGCCCTGGCTGCCTTCACTCAGGTATGCTGATTTACTCTCAGAATCCAGGAAAACGTCCCTTCAAAGAGCTGACTATGATCATAAGTGCCATTTAGGTGCCCTGAAGAATAGTGGGAAGGGGATGCTGTGGGGAGACCTTTGTTCCTGTCTTGCTGTGCCCTACCCCTCTGCTCCTTTCAGTCCAGGCAGACTTCAGTTTAAACCCTGCATGACTGGGTGACATGATCTCTAACCTGCTCATTTAGTATGAAGATGTGACAGAGTGAGGATGGTATCAATTTCATCCAAACCTTTTGTTCTAAACTGATAGTCACAGAGTTTGATGGTAGTATAACTCTCCCTCCACCCCTTTTTGTGGTACTATGGATTGAACCCAGGGGTGGTCTACCACTAAGCTATCCTCAGCCCTTTTTGTTACTTTGAGACAGGATCTCACTGAGTTGCCCAGGCTTGCCTTAAGCTTGAGGTTCTCCTGCCTCAGCCTTCTGAGTTGCTGGGATTATAGGTGTGTGCCACTGTGCCCAGCTATTACCTATTTTCTTCTGATGTCTAAAAAAGGGCTTGCCCTTCTGCTCCCAAGGGGCTGACCAGCTTTTTCTGTCCAGGGCCAGAGAGTAAATATTTTGTAGTCCTTGAAGTTTCTCATAACTACTGAACTCTGCCTGAGAGCAGACCCCTAAACAAATGATCATGGCTATGTTCCAATAAAAGTTTACTAATGGAAATTCAATAAATTTGAATTTCAGATAATTAGCAAAATATTACTCCTTTGCTTTTTCCTCCCAACCATTTAAAAATGTAAAAACTGTTTTTAGCTTGCAAGTTGCACAAAAACAGGCAGTTGCAGGCTCCTGGCCATGCTGACCTTTTCTCTACAACTACTACCTGCATGAGGTTGAATGATTATGATGCAGGGAGAGGAACGCTGCCCCTCCAGGGAGAGTGGAGTTTTCATTCCAGCTCTCTTGTGAACCAGGGAGTTGAAATCTAGAGAAAGGCCTCTTATCTCCTCCAATGGCAATTCCTTACCTATACGATTAGCCAGAGGGTGGAAGTAGAGGGAGAATTGAAGGCAGTTTCTAAGATTCCCTTATTTAATCCTGTGCATTTGCAAAGCAAGGCAGCATGGTGCCCTGGGGCAGAGCTTAGGAACTGGAGTTTCAAGGTCTGTATTCTGGTTCTGGTTCTTCTCTAATTTGGAGTGAGTCATTGAAAAACTCAGAAAAGAGTAGACAGTTGGAGTATTAGGTATTGGAGATTTCCTCTAGTTCACAAATTCTTTACTCTAAAATTTCAATGTCTTTACTACACGTGAGTCATTTCAGTTCATAGAGATTCATGAACTGTACATATCCTGTTCCCAGCCACCATAAGCTCAGAATTGGTGGAGAGGGTGGACTCTTGTCTGTGCTTTGGCTGTCCCAGGGCCTCTGTGAGGGTCACTCAGAAGCCTTGGGCTCCCAGGACACAGTTGTAGAATCAGTAAAGTTGAAGGGATTCAGGAGTAGTTTCTCAAAGGAATTAATACTTGAATCTCAGTAGAAGTGTAAGCAAAGATGGCCTAACTGGGATGTCAGCATTGAAAAAGAGAATAACAGTGCTCAAATAGCTCAGCTTAATGGAATGTATAAGAACTTAAAGCATGATGACGTTTTTACAAACTTTTCCCTTTTTTTTGTAATAGTGTCTTCTTTTTAAAAAAAATTTTTTTTAGTTGTAGTTGGACACAGTATCTTTATTGTACGTATTTATTTTTATGTAGTACTGAGGATCGAACTCAGTGCCTTGCACATGCTAGGCGAGCTAGGCGAGCGCTCTACTGCTGAGCTACAATCCCAGCCCCTATTAGTGTCTTCTTGAAGAATAGATTGTAGCTGAGTGCAGTGGTGCCTGGGCAACTTAGCAAGACCTTGTCTCAAAGTAAAATTAAAAATGGATTAGGGATATGGCTCAGTGATAGACCATCCCTGGGTTCAGTCCTCGCTACTGCAAAAGCAAAAGCAAGAAAGAACAGATTGTAGTTACAGGTTTTCACTGATTTTCCCAATTTGATTTTATTTAACTGTGTTCTAATTTGTTCATTGACTGTACTTGTCATTCTCTGATTCTGAGAGGTGAAATTAATGCTTTGTTAATGCTTTTATGAAAATTCAGAGATGGCAAATGTCTAGCTAACAACACCCTTTCCCAGCCCCCTGCATTGTAGGTGGTGGAACTCTGTAAAAGCTAAGAGGTGTCAGTCATACATCGTGCTCTGGTGTTGGTCAGACCCCAACTGGCCAGGATTCTAAAAATATTTTTTCAATTCTGTGAATATACCTCAAACAGGCTTTATTTTTCCTTCATTTTGCTTATTAAGACACTAAACTGTGAAGAAATCATGCATTCATTCAGGTTAAATGATGAAAATTGCTGGTTGGAACCAGAAGCAAACTTTCCCCTAGAAACAGTATTGCAGATAGTAGATTCTAGGACTCTTCTGTAAGAAGCCTTAACTCAGTGTGTGGAATCCATTTACCTTTTTTACACATTCAGGGAAATTGTGTTTCTGAAACCTGAAACTGGTCACACTTCTCAGTGTGTTAGATCAGTGACTTTTGCTTTGAGGTAGCTTGTTGGTAGCATCTTGGTCAGATGTAGGAGGAGCAGCCTCTTGAATTGGTTTGGGTAGGCGGGGGTGGGAGCTGTAGGAGGGGCTGCAGGGAGAAAAATTGTGCTGAGTAAAACAGGAGGCAATGCCAGCAGGATCCCCGATCATGTTCACTTCTTTCAGCTTCTTTCCCTCCTAACCTATTTATGGCTCTGGACTTCCTGCTAATGTAAGACCTTGGGACCTTGCTTGGCTTAAGGCCACCTGCCTCTCTCTTGGTGGGCACTGGATTAGATAGGCTGCAGGCTTCCCCTGTCCCTGCTGCCAGCCTTCTCACCTGCCTGGGTCTTCCTCTGAGCCTGGCTCACTACAGATTGCAGTCTTTTGCTCAGCCTTTCACCCTGTAGCAATAGTGAGGAACCGGAAGGAAACACATGCTAGTTGAAATTTTCAGAACTTAGCTTTTCTATTTTCATCCATATTGTGTTTTCACTTTACATGAGCTTTTGAAAAAGGTGGCCTGTTTTTTGCCATTTTGCCAGAGAGCCATCTGATCTTTGTGGGCTTTGGTTCCTCTCGCTTCCAGCACAGCTCCTTAGGGCTTCCGTTTTTTATTTGGTAAAATAGAACAACCCTTAATCCACCTTATCCTAGAGTAAGTTCTTGAAAGTCTTCCAGCCAACTTCTGCATTTCTGCTTTCATATCCATTGGAAGCCTTTGCTTGTATTGTCACATACTTCGAGGGAGATGACAAAGTCTGTATCTCCTAAATAGTGGTTTTTATGAATTGGTTAAAATAAAGTCAGAGGACTGCCAACATTTTAATTTTTCCAAGTAAGGGCATTTTTAAAGAAAGAGAGAAAATTCAACCACCAGACCGCTATTGCTGTGAGTTCTTAAAAAGGAAAGATGTTAAAAAATTAGTGGGGACATTACTGTGGAAGAAAGGTCATTTTAAAAAATTGCAACAGTGGTATCCCACACATTTTCTTTCTGAGCTTTTTGACTTTTGCGGGCACCCTGTGGAGCAGCTGCTGCCACCCCACATAAACCCATAGCACTGTGTTTCCTTCTGCTTTCTTGGATAATTGGTTCGTTGAGGCAAAATTGTAATTTTTCTAAAAGGATTTTACTAGGAAGTTGGAGAAAAAAACCCCACACATTTAAAAAGAAAGCCTCAAAGAGCAAAACTGGAATCATTTTTAGAGTACCCATTTCTTACCAAATAGTGAAGCGCAGATGGTCGTGGCTGGCCCTGCTTTCAGGCTCCTGGAATTCTAGTTTCTTTCCTCAACTTGGCCGTCTTTGGTTTGAGACATTCACTAGTTGGTAGTGAGCTGGTTCCTTCTCTGGGTGAAACCTATTTATAAGTGCATAGCATGGTCTTGTCTCCCCAGTGCTCTTGGCAGGTGCCAGTCTTTTGGGAGTTCTCCACTACAGGTCAGTTCCCCTCTGGTGGCTTCGGGGACTGTCCCCTGCTTCCTGTTTCAGAGGACTGGTTTGAGGCCTGTTCAGTTCCTGTTTCTGGTTTGCAGGACAAAATTGGTTCATAACTTCTTTTTGGAGCAGTGGAGATTGGCAAGCATGAAGTCCAGTGAATGCCCAGGTCTTTCTGCCCCAAAGAACCAACTGTGTCTGCTTTCCTCATGGTCCCTGATGGTCAGATACTACCCCAGACCAGGAACATCGAGAACCACAGGAAAGTGCATTGTTGGTCAGTGGCTCCAAGCCAGTGAATTTTTGCTTCTTTAAAAATCTCGATTAGGGCCAGGCGTAGTCGCGCACGCCTGTAATCTCAGCACTTGGGAGGCTGAGGCAGGAGGATCGCGAGTTCAAAGCCAGCCTCAGCAATAGCGAGGCACTTAGCAACTCAGTGAGACCCTGTCTCTAATTAAAATACAAAATAGGACTGGGGATCGAGTGCCCCTGAGTTCAATCCCTGGTACCAAAAAAAAAAAAAAAAAAAAAAAAAAAAAAAAAAAAAATCTTGATTAACTTTTAAAAAATATTTTATTTTTCCTAATTAGTTATATATGACAGCAGAATGCATTTTGATGCATCATATATAAATGGAGTATAACTTCTCATTATTCGGGTTGTACATGATGTAGAATCACACCAGTTGCGTAATCATATATGCACATAGAGTAATAATGTCCAATTCATTCTACTATCCTTCTTACCCTCCTATCCCCTCCCTTCCCTTCACTCCCCTCTGCCTAATCCAAAGTACCTCTATTTTTCCCTACCCAACCCCCTTATTATGAATTAGCATCCTCATATTAGAGAAAACATTTGACCTTTGTTTTTAGGGATTGGCTTATTTCACTTAGCATGATATTCTCTAGTTCAGTCCATTTACCTGCAAATGCCATAATTTCATTCTTCTTTAAGGCTGGGTAGTATTCCATTGTGTATATATACCACATTTTCTTTATCCATTCATCTGTGGCAGGGCATCTAGGTTGGTCCCATAGTTTGGCTATTGTGAATTATTGAGCTGCTGTAAACATTGATGTAGCTGTGTCACTGTAGTATGCTAATTTTAAGTCCTTTGGGTATAAACCAAGGAGTGTGATAGCTGGGTCAAATGGTGGTTCCATTCCCAGTTTTCTGAGGAATCTCCATACTGCTTTCCAGAGTGGTTGCACCAATTTGCAGTCCCATCAGCAATGTATGGGTGTACTTTTCCCCCCACATCCACACCAACATTTATTGTTGCTTGTATTGCTTGTATTGATTAACTTTTATTTAAAAAATAATCTAAGGGGGCTGGGGACTGTAGCTCAGCAGTAGAGCACTTGCCTAGCACATGAGAGGCACTGGGTTCGAGCCTCAGCACCACATAAAAAAAAAATAAATAGGGACTGGGGTTGTGGCTCAGCGGTAGAGAGCTCACCTAGCATGTGTGTGGCCCGGGTTCCATCCTCAGCACCACGTAAAAATAAATGCATTGTGTACAACTAAAGCAAATAAATAAATATTTAAAAATAAATAAATAAATAAACATTATGCCCGTCTACAACTAAATTTTTTTTTTTTTTTAAATCTGGGGGGCTGGGGTTGTGGCTCAGAAGTAGAGCGCTCGCCTAGCAGTGCGCGACCGGGGTTCGATCCTCAGCACCACATAAGAATAACTGCATTGTGTACAACTAACTAAATAAATAAATATTTAAAAAAATCTGGGGCAGAGGCTGTGGCTCTGGCTCAGCGGTAGCACACTTGTCTGGCATGTGTGAGGTACTGGGTTCGATTCTCATCAGAGCATATTAAATAAAGGTCTATCAACAACTAAAAAAAAAAAATAATCTAAGGCTGTTACCTATCAAGTGCCTCGTAATGTCGCATTTAAGCTTTCTAATATGTTTATTGTGGCAAATATTAGCTATGAAGTGATGGCCCCTCCCAGGAAGCAATAAGGACATTTTATCACCTTCTTGTCACCTATGGGATCTCCCCAGGACTGTAGACTGTGCCTGCATCTCCTCTACTCCCCCAGGACAAGAGTAGAGTTGAAAGTATGGGAAATGTGGGAGTGGGCAGCGCTGCAGGAACCACAGTCATAACAGGGAGAAACAAGGAACCACAGCTTTGGGAAAGGGATTGAATTTAGGGCCTCTTGCGTGCTAAGAGCTACACCTGCAGACTGGGAAAGGTAGAGCTTAAAGCTAATCTTCCTTTCTTGATTTGGATATAGATAGGTGGAGAAACTGGCTATATTTAAGAAAGATACCCTTTTTTTCAGGGAGTAAAATTAAATGTGCAAAGTTTTATTAATGACATAAAAGGAGGGAAAAAAGGAAACTTTTGAATGCAAAATGGTAAATTACTTAAAAATCTATTGGTACTTATAATGCATTGGTTTCTTTAGTTTTTTTTTTTTTTTTTTAATTTTTTTAGTTACACATGAACATAGTATCTTTATTTTGTTTATTTATTTTCATGTGGTGCTGAGGATCGAACTCAGTGCCTCACATGTGCGAGGCAAGCACTCTGCTACTGAGCCACAACCCCAGCTCAGTTTCTTTAGTTTTAACATATTAGTTTTCTTTCTGGTTAGAGTTGTTGATTAAAGAAAATGATCAGAAGTGGAAAATGAAAAAGATATGATGCAAAGCTGATTTTCAAAGCCTTGTCTGTTTGTTCCAGAAATTTAAATAAGTGACTACTTACATTTTATGTGAGTTTTAATTGTAGGGTTGTTTTTTTTTTTTTCTTTCCTCTTTTCCAAAAGAAAACAGACAAACCCAACATACAAATATATATAACCCAAGCTATACTGTGGTAATTTTCTTAGGGGAGACAGGAGGGAAGAGAGAGAATTTAAATGTTAAGAACAGAGCAGACCTGGGTAACTTAAATGCCACAGAAGCTGCACAGGGTAACCGTAAACATTCCATTCCAAGCCAACCTTTCTCTTACATGGTTAATCAACAGTAAGGAAAGCCGTTGCCTTGGGTATATGATTCATACAGGAAGGGAGTTATATTCCTTTGTACAAGGAGGCTCTAGAAGTGGTTGTGACAGTACTTTTGAACACTTCCAGCCTTTTCCATACTGGTGAACTTTTATTCAACTGAAACATGAGGGGGAGCCGCTCTAGTGGGTATTAAGGGACATTGAGCCATCTGCCTGCTGAACCTGAACTACGTAAAACTAAGTATTTGCCTAAGCCAGTGAATTTCTCCTTTAAAAATCTTGATTAACTTTTATTTAAAAAGTAATCTAAGGCTGGTACCTACCAAGGGCCTCTTAATGTGCCATTCAAGTTTTCTAATGTGTGTATTGTGACAAATATTAGCCTAGAGCTGGGACAGCCAGGACCAGGAGTGTGATTCCTGCATCCAGGGGCCACAGCTTTTACCTCTGGCTTGGCAATTTATAATATCGTCACAGTGGTGCTCAGGAGATTTCATGTGATTTTTTTTTTTTTTTCCCCCCAGAATGGTCATATAATGTATGTTCCGTGCCATGTGATCCTCCTCTTTTGATCATCTTCACTCCATAAAAGAACTAGATGTGGCAGTGTAATTATTTATATGTATATATTTTTTTGGATGGAAAGGTATGTGACTTGGTCAGAAAAAATCAGGTGGTTGAATGGCCATCAAACTCAGGTCTTCCCAATTTCCAAATAATTCAGTGTTTGGCCCACTCTACCACAGATGCTTCTTGCAATGAATAACACCCAAAGCTTGCAACCTGTTTGGGAGGATTAGGTCTGACATCTTGGTCCATGATGCTACGTAGCACTGTTATGAGGATAAGCCATGTAGTGACACTTCACTTCTGGTCCCTTCTTGCTGACAGATTACAGTGACTTTGTAATGGGCTTAGGAAAGCTGACTGATATTTTTCTGTCCAGAGCAACAGAGGAGCCTAGAGCCTAGGCTGAATCCTGGTTGCAGGTTGCTTGCCCCAGGCTGGAAATTGTATTGTTTTCCAGGCAAGTCTTGATCTAGTTTGTGGTCCTAAGAATCGAATGGACTGCCAAGCAACAGACCAAAACAAGCCCTTCTCTGGAATGATACAGAGAGCTGGGCTTGTGGCACAGCTTTTCTTTGGTGCTCTGAGGAGTTTTGGCTCCCAACTCTGGCTCACTTTCTTCTAATGTGATAGCGTATTCTCAGTAACTCAGTTCTGTAAGCATTTATCCATTGCTTGTGATGTGCTTCTTATTGCAACAGATTCAGTAAAGAACTTTGAAAGAAAAGAAGGCATTCATCTTCAGGAGTATGAAGGTTTGTAATATGTATAGGTTTCCATGGTAACAGCTGATACTAAGGAAGACGTTAGAAGGAACTGTCTATATACCCCATTCTTCCCCACCTAACCCATTAAATTACAACAACAAAAAACCTTAAAAAATTTTAAGTTGTGAAACATTGCAGTCATAAAAAAGTACACAACATAGTATAACGGACACTCACACATCCACTACCTGAAGATAATTGTCATTAAACACTTTGACATTTATTTCACTTCTCTTTTTCTCTGTTTTAGAGAAATAAATCATTTAAACATAGTAAAAGTCTCTTTCTACTTTATCAGTTTCCCTTCCTGGGAAACTGCTTCCTTCACTAGAAGCGTTATATTGTAATTTTATAAACTGTAATTTATAAAAAATCTTAAATCATGATTATCTACAAATATAAACGTATGTTAAATATTTAATTCTTTACTTAATGGGGAAACCGATGTTGTATTAAAACTGCCTCAAAGGAGACCCTTTTTTTTTGTGAAGCTAGGGATCGAATCCAGAACCTTGTGCATGCTAGACAAGCACTCTACCACTGAGCTACATCCTCAACCCACTCAAAGGAAAATTTTGACAAGCAGATGTAGAAACACATCATTAGGAAAGCTAAAGTGAATTTGCTAATAGAAGCAAAACTAGTTAATATGTAAGGCAATTCTGTAAGTTTCTGTCAATATTGGAGTCATCTATTCTAATGAGGTAGAAATCAATTATTGGCATTGCTACCAAATGATATTCATCTGTATTTTTGTGGACAAGAAAGTTTTACATTACTGTCAGTGTTGTACAACTTAATGTTTACTCCAACAACATTGTAAAATGGCCGATCACTAGAAGGACAATCTAAGGTGCACACTCTTAAAATCAGATAAAATTAGAGGGTGTGTCACAAAGCCTGACCTCCATTGACAGGATTAGATATATTCTCTTTCTCTTTCTCTTTCTCTTTCTCTCGCTCTCTCTCTTTTTTTTTTCTTTTCTTTTTGGTACCAAGGATTGAACCCAGGGAGTGCTTAATCACTGAGCCATAACCCCAGCCTTTTAAAATATTTTATTTAGAGACAGAGTCTCACTGAGTTGCTTTGTGCCTTGCTAAGTTGCTGAGGCTGGCTTTGAACTCAGGATACTCCTGAGCCACTGGATTACAGGCATGTGCCATCAAGCCCGGCTGTGTACATGTCCTTGACATACTTTCTTTTGACAGAAGGTTGTTCAAACTAGGCTCTATGCCTGTCTCCTCAAGGCTCCGAACCCAACCTGACTTAGAGGACCTGTTGTTTTTTTTCTTGATTCTGTCATTGGATGCTGTTTGCCTTAAGAGGGTTTTAGAATACATAGTTTTAACCAGGATTTCTAATCATGGTTGTTTCAGGGCCAGAAGCATGTATAAGTTAGATATAAAAGTGTCAGCCATCTAGGTTTTTGATGTGACAAGAGGTACATGCCTTGTGATTAGAAACACAGCAGGAGTATGCCAGTATGATGGGTGCCTGCAACATCTGGAAACACAACTAGATTCTTATGCTAAGAAATCACCATTGTTACCAATGGGAATTAGTAGTCTAGACTGCTTCAAATAGATTTATCTTTTGGAATAGGAAAAAGATCCTTGTATTTTAGAGGGCTGGCAAACTGCTGTAAAGTTCTACATGGCAAAGATATGACTTTGGTCTTATAATTTAAGGCAAGTCATACCCAAATAAACAACACAATTACTGTGTGCTAGGTCCTGTGCCAATAATCCTACATGTGAAATCTTATCCAATAAAGCAGCTTTATGAGGCAGATAGCATCAGTTGAGCGCCAAGTTATCAAATGCCTTGGCCAGCACGAGAATAGTAAACAAATAAAATTCTATCTAGTTTATAAAGCCAACCATGTATTGAATATATCCTTGATGCAGAGCCATAGCTAAATTATGGTATTCATGTAAAAATGACTGAGTTAGAAATCTGGGCTACCTCTAATGGTTCTGAGTGACATTTCTAGATGTATACTTTATATAACATTTGTAATTATTATTACTTTTTAATTTTTTAAAAAAATTTTTGTTTTAGTTGTAAATGGATCTTTTATTTTATTTATTCATACGTGGTGCTGAGGATTGAACCCAGGGCCTCCCACATGCCAGGCAAGTACTCTACCACTGAGCCATAACTCCAGCCCCTGTAATTATTATTTAAATATAATTTTTTTTGTAGTTGTAGATGGACACAATACCTTCATTTTATTTGTTTATTTTTATGTGGTGCTGAGGATAGAACCCAGTGCCTCACTCATGCTAGGCAACTGCTCTGCTGCAGAGCTACAGCCCCAGCCCATTTATAATTTTTTTGAGTCACATACACATAGTAGTTGGTATCTGTTAGTCTTACTATGATAATTCCTAGATTTTTGGGAATTAGTTTTGGAAAACTAGCTTTGGTTGATCCAGTGAAAATTTAGATCTTCAGATCTGGACAGTAGAATTTCAATTTTTCCAGAGTAACTTCTAGTCATTTTCCCAAGCATACTGGATTCATGTTAACTGTTTACATGCAATAGTCGGCAAAGGCTCATAGACAATCTAGAGGAGCAGGGAGTCTGGTTTTAAAACTTAATGGGATTTGTGTACAATCAGTTGCAAAGTGGGGCTGGGGTGCAAGTTGCTTGGCATAACATAGTGAAATCAGAGAATGATGTTCTGTGTTGCACGTGAGTTATGATGAGAACAGTTGGCTTGACTTTTCTTGCCAAGCAACTCAGTGCTGCCAATATTTTATGTGCTCAGAGTACACTTGGCTGTTGGTAAATCTGAAATAAAATTGGAAAGGAAATGCTAGCCTAGATTCTTAGCAGAGTTCTAGACTCTTCTTTTCCTTATAAAATCAGTGATGTAGAAAATTCATTGAAACATCAAATGTGACACATACTTGGGTTACCCAAAGACCAATTCTGTTGTCTTTATTAAAATGTTGTTCCACAGATCGGTGTTTTTGTTTTCAAAGTCTGACATTAAGGGCTGTCAACATGGTGAAATCTTTGCAGTCTCATGCTTTTGGCTTTATTACCATTTAATTTATAAGAATATTTTGTTAGTATTTACTGGTCCATTTAGCATATATCTGAATAAGTGTCACATCTGTATCATTGGTATTAGTTTTGATTATGTCAGACTAGATTTTTTAAAATATTTATTTATTTGCTTTAGTTGTACACTGTGCGTTTATTTGTACGTGGTGCTGAGGATCGAACCCAGGCTGTACACGTGCTAGGCGAGCGCTCTACCACTGAGTCACAATCCCAGCCCCAGACTAGGTTTTAAGTGGCAAGAATTTATACTTATCATGAACATAGTATGCTGACAAGGTTAGCTTTTTAACATTCTTTTGAAGAAATGAGTTAGATGTAGAGACATACTAATTATTGAAGGCAAATTGCAGAAGCATTTGAAAACTGCTAACACATATAAACATTCATCAGTGTTCATTAATGACAGGTTTAGGGAATGGCTTACATGGATCTATTGTAAAGGTGGAGAAGTTCAGACAAAACCCTTCAGTTCTCGACTCTGTTTAAGGCAACAGAAAGCAGGCAACAGGCAGGCAGCTCAAAGATGAAGAATTTATAAGTGTCTGAGCGTAATTAACCTTCATGGAGTATTCTGGTTGCATTTATAACTGTCATCACCCACGGTTCATTTGGCGCTCATGACATCTCTGAGAAGGTTAAGCCGTGGTATCATAAGAGTCGCACTCTTCTGTTTCAGCCAAATTTCACGTACACTTGGAACTAAAATAAGATATTACTGTATCTGTCTGTTTTGCTTACTCTATTAAGTCATATATTCTCACTGCTTGGTGACATAAATAACAGGAAGCTGCTGCCTCACAGTTTCCAAACTTTATGGAGCTCAGGACCCTCCACTTAGTGCTGGTTTTATTAAAGAAGGGTGTTTCATCTTGTTCAATAGTGAACATTCTTACTGATGGATAATCTCTTGGTTATCGAGGATTGGATCTTCTTATCACATGTCTTTAGGCTGCATGCTCAGTGCTAGTTTGGAGAAGTTCAGGAAGGACCAGATCTTGAGAATCTTTGTGTGGTCCCAGGAGGCCACGCAGAAAGGCGTGCTGTGTTGTGACACTGCCTGGGAATTCTGAAGCAATGTTGTACTGTGGTATTTGTATGTTGTCATGCCTTAATTTTAACCAGACCACAGCTATTTGATGGAAACGTTTGTGCTTTCCTCTAAAAATGTCATCAGACACACTGGACTAAGTTTGCAGGGGGTGGGGGCAGATATATGAAGCAATCGCCATTTTCGTGTTTTCAAACTCCATGTTCTTTGGTTTGTTCTTGGTTTATTTGTTAGGGGAGTAAGGAACATGTTACTTAAAAAAAGTTCTGTGCCAGAGGACAAGCCACATTTAATTGGAGAAGATTTTCTGAGAACATAAAAGAAGAAATAGGCTATAATTGGAGAATCAGGCCCTAATCTGCTTTCAGTTTTCAGTTACCTGGTCTAAATGCTGAGTTTAATTTGAGAGTTGGGCTAGGATATAAGCTTCTGATGACTTTTAGTTTTTGAGAATTACCTTTTCAAGACTTTTTGTAATCATCTCAGTTAGCCATAAAAGAAAGTCTTAATCAACATTTGAGTCACAATATATATCTGATTTGTGATCACTAGAGGAATTTTTTCCTGAATCCAGCATATTGCATAGTTATTTATGAGTGTGCCCTTAACATTTCATTGAAGCTAAGAATAATTATGGAAATATTTATCTTTCTATTTTTATTTTCTCTTTAAGATCTGTGTAGCTCGGTGTGGTGGTGTATGCCTATGATCCCAGCAGCTTGGGAGGCTGAGGCAGGAGGATTGCAAGTTCAAAGCCAGCTTCAGCAACTTGTTGAGGCCCTAAGCAACTCAGGGAGACCCTCTCTCTAAATAAAATACAAAAAAGGGCTGGGGATGTGGCCCAGTGGTCGAGTGCCCCTGAGTTCAAACCCCAGTACCAAATAAATAAATAAATAAATAAGTAAATACAAACAATCTTTTAAACTATTAAATAAATCATGGTTTTCTTTAAGGATTTAGCATTCAAAGCAGAATTGATTCTTTGGGAAATATTAGAAAAAGTTGTTGTTTCTGAAGTCTTGCATCATAAGTGACATGACTGAGAAAGAAAAACTGAAAAAGTTCAGTCCAGTGTTAACAGGGTAAAGAGAAGTTTTATTGAAATATCCAAAGGAGGAACAGTTTCAGGGTTTTTGTTGTTGTTATTGTTGTTGTTGTTTACTTTGTTTTTTTGTACTGAGGGTTGAACCAAGGGGTGTTTAACCGCTGAGCCACAACTTCAGTCTTTTTTATTTTTTATTTTGAGACAAAGTCTCACTAAGTGGCTGAGGGCCTCACTAATTTGCTGAGGCTGGCTTTGAGCTTGTGATCTCCTGCCTCAGCATCCCAAGTTGCTGGGATTACAGGTGTGAGCCACCATGCCCGGCTCAGGTTCTTTAAAGGATTATTAAACTAGAATTCCATATCTTTTTTGCTTTGTCATGTTTTGTATACCCTGAATCTCCAGTACCCAATTGATGCTTGGCACAAAATGGGTACTTGATACATATTGACTTATTGAATGCATGAATACTGCACTTTCCCCTACTGGGGAAAATAGTTTTAGTTATTGGTTTTGATGTCTTATATTCCCATTTAAGTGTGAGTTAATGGCCAGGGTCACATTTTATGGATCTGCACCTCCCCCAGGTCTTAATGATGCTTAAAGCTAGAATAGAATTCAGTGACCCCGTCCCTTCAGTTGAGAGGCTTGCATTCTGATATAGAAGACCAGCCTATAAACATAATTTGTTGTGCCTGTTAGGATACTGAAGGATTATGTAAAGTGCTTTGAGAACACAGATGATGAAGGATTCTCAGAGGGGAAGGTAGGATGGAGGAGGTTGGCTAAATCTTTGAACAGGATGTGACATTTGAATTGGGTTTTGAAGACTAATAGTATAAGCATTTTAAATCATGGAAATAAATGAATTTCCCCATAAGGAAGGGGTAAAATAAGAAGAGGGCCAATGACAGACCTTAGAAAACACCATTATTTGCAGTTGGACAGAGGAAAGCATCAACTAGAGAGATAGAGAAGGAGGTCAGTGAGATAAGACAATGGATAGGGGACAGTTCAGGAAGAGTTCTGACAGAGACACAAAGAAAGGTGTTAGTTTTCTGAATGTATAACAAACTACCTGAAAATAATTAACTTATAAAGTTAAAAGGCTTATGGATGGTTTGGCTGTGAGGTGTACCCCAAAAGCCCATGCGTGAGGCAACGTAAGAAGGTTCAGAGGAGCAATGATTGGGTTGTAAGAGTCTTAACCCAATCAGTGATTTAATGCCCTGATAGGGATTAACTGGTAACTAAAGTGGTAGGGTGTGGCTGGAGGAGGTGGGAATTGGGGTGTGGCTTTGGATATATATCTGTATCTGGCAAGTGGAGTCTCTCCCTTCCTCTGCTTCTGGACTGTGATGTGAGCTGTTTCTCTCTGCCACCCTCTTCTGCCATGATATTCAGCCTCACCTCAAGCCCTGAGGAGTGGAGCTGGCTTTCTGTGGACTTAGACTTCTGAAACTGTGAGCTCTCAAATAAACTCTTAACTCCTTTATAACTGTGCTGGTTGGGTCCTTTAGTCACAGCAGTGAAAAAGTGGACTAAAACAGCTTACTTTGGCTCACAGTTTTAGGGGTTCAGTCCATGATTGGTAGGCCTTGTTGCTTTGGGCCTGTGGTGAGGCAGCATGTCATGGTGGGGGGCCAGAGCAGGGCAAAACTGCTTAGGTCATCTTGAGCCAGAGAGCAAAAGGAGTGAAGAGGAGACCTGGGATTCATAGTCCTCTTTAAGGGCATGCCCCAAATGACTTAGGGCCCAACGAGGCCCAACCTCTTCCAAGTTCAGCCACCTTCCAATGGCACCAGCCTGGGACTAAACCTTTAACATGTGGGACGTTCAAGATCCAACCTTTAACAGAAGGCTTGTTAGAAAGTTGGTAAAGTTGAATGTTTAAAAGAAACAACTGGATTTGGAGATTAGAAAGCCCTGGAAAGCTTTTGCCAGAGAAGTTTCAGGAACGTGGGTGGAGGTAGATGGTAGGTATGGTGATTTGGGTGATTGCTGGGGAACAACGGTAGGCACATAATGAGGAGTGCTATTTAAGGAACTGTGTTTGTGAGTGAAGCAGAAAGAGAAGGCAGTCACGGGAAGCCCCACATACTACTGCCAGTGCCAGGGGTGTTATCTGATCCTGCCAATA
Organism: Tamias sibiricus; assembly: GCA_025594165.1. Taxonomy (NCBI): domain Eukaryota; kingdom Metazoa; phylum Chordata; class Mammalia; order Rodentia; family Sciuridae; genus Tamias; species Tamias sibiricus. Next base: position 121,963,323 of record CM046666.1, on the reverse strand, counting down.
TTTATGCCTCTGAGATGGGATGAAGTCAGTAGGCCTTTGTGGGCTCAGGTATTTAACATCTTTTCTGTGGGAACATGGAACAAAATTTTTCTTTTTTCCTCCCTTCCTTTCTTCCTTTTGCTGGGGATGGAACCCAGGGCCTTGTGTATGTTAGACTAGTGCTCTACCACTGAACCACACTCCCAACCCTCAACCGCTTTCTTGCAGGAAGAACTTTTGGAGGATGATCAAAATAGTAGTAATTGTAGATGGCGCAAAATCCCAGTAAAGGCTGCGAGTTCAAAGCCAGCCTCAGCAGTGGCGAGGCACTTTCAGTGAGACCCTTCTCTAAATAAAATACAAAAAAGGGCTGGGGATGTGGCCCAGTGGTCGAGTGCCCCTGAGTTCAATCCCCGGAAATAGTAGTAATTGTACATAAAACAAGTTGTTGCTTTCTAATTGTATCTGACTTAGCGTTGCTTTTCCTTGTAAGATTCTGTAACTTAAATAGTTTTGAATTCACAGCGATAGAGCATAAATTGAGGTTCCTTACTGTTTGGACTCAGTTTACAGAGGTGTGAAACTTGTTCAGGAAGTGAAGGAAATGTATATCGCAGGCTAGGTAAGTTTTTCATTCATCTCTCCCCAGAGGCTAGATTTCAGAAGCCTTTAAAAAAGTTAAAGACTAGAAACCAGAAACCAAAATGCTAAGTTTTCTCCGCTATATGAAATCCTTTATTGCTCATAACATTGGCTCCATACAACAGTGAAAATCAGTCTTTTTTTTTTTTTTAAAGAGATCTTTTTTGCTCAGTTTGCCACTTCACTTTGTAAACTTACAGGAGAAAAACAGTATTTTTAAAAACTATACTTTTTAGGTTTTCTTTATCTTAGCTTCCTAAGCACTCTGACTAGATTTCTGAAATAAACCCTGGATTACTTTGACCATGCTCTTACTACCATAGGTTCTAATGCATTGGGTTCATTGTGTTTGTTCATTCCAAAAAGAAGTCCTCAGGGCTGGGGTTGTGGCTCAGTGGTAGAGCGCTTGCCTAGCACGTGTGCGGCCCGTGTTCGATTCTCAGCATCACGTAAACATAAATGCATTGCATTGTGTACAACTAAAGCAAATAAATAAATATTTAAAAAAAAAAAGAAGTCCTCAAAAAAATAAATCCTATTTGAATAGTTACACTGCCACATCTTGGAATCAGCTCCCTTCAGTCTTATGTTTTATGCCTCCTGCATCCAGGGAGGTCCACAGTGTTGACTGAAGTTTCAGCTGATGCCCCCCTTACAGAGATTTCTGTGCCTTACCCACCAAAGGAGGACAGAGAAGGAACACAGCTACCCAGAAACATTTGTCTATTTGGGTACTTGCGGATTACTTTACTAAGTACTAAGGTCTTTCTCCATTTTTTTTTTTTTTTTTTTTTTTAAATGGGAGACCATTATGAAGCCAAATAGAGTCCCTCTGAATCTATGGGGAATTGGTTTCAGGACCCCCACGAATGCCAAAGTCCATAGATGCTTAAGTTCCTTATTTAAAATGGTATTTGCATACAATCTAAACAATCCTCTGCATACTTTGTTATTTTTAGATTACTTGTAATGCTTAATTCAATGGAAATGCTATGTGGTTACAACACTACAACTAGAAAATAATGACAAGAAAAAAGTCTGTACGTGTTAAGTACAGATGCAGTTTATTTCCAACATGTCTTTCTAGCCCAGCTCCCAGAGCTGTAGGTTTTTTGTTTTTTTGGTGCTGGAGATGGAACCCAGGCCCTTGTGTGTGCTAAGCAGGCACTCTTCCACTGAGCCACACCCCCAGTCCAGAGCTGTAGGTTTAACCACCTGCTGTATACTCTAAATCTTCTGGCTGGTTCACGGGAACTGCAAGACTCGTTTTTATACAGAAATTGATTCCTTTCTTTCCTAGTATTTCATTAAATCATGCCATGTTTTCAAAACCAGAAATGTTTTCTAGATTCCTTGAAGATAATAAAGAATTATATACATATTAAAAATACTAAAGGCTGAAGGTGTAACTCAGTGGTAATCTACTTGCTTAGCAAGGCCTTGGGTTTAATCCCCAGTACCACCAAATTATAATGAACATCCATTCTTCTTCTTCTTCTTTTTTTGTAGTGCTGGGGATCGAACCCAGGGCCTTGTGCGTACGAGGGAAGCACTCTAGCAGCTGAGCTATATCCCCAGCCCCCTATAATGAACATCAAACTAAGGAAATAATGTAATAAATTAGAAAAAATAAAAAACCAGAAGATATATATATATATATATATATATTTTTAATTTAAATTTTATGTATTTTTTGGTGTTGGGAATCAAACCTAAGGCCTTACGTATGCCAGCCAAGGTCTCTATGACTGAGCTATGCCCCAGCCCCTATTAAAATGTTTTATGTGAATTATTTTTTTTAAAATTTTTTGGTTGTAGATGGACTCAATATCTTTATTTTATATTTATTTATTTTTATGTGGTGCTGAGGATTGAACCCAGTGCCTCACACGTGCAAGGCAAGCACTCTATCACTGAGCTACAACCCCAGCCCTTTATGTGAATTCTTGACATGGATTTTTTTTTTTTATTAGTCAAAGCTGGTATCTTTTGTGAATTTTGCTGCTCTTAAGTGCAGATTTTTCCTTTATACATACATCTGAGAAGTACCCAATTGTATTTTAATAAGATTTTATAATTCTTTTAAATAAGATTTAAGAGACTTTCTTTTTATACTTGACTCCTTTATCTTGAATTTATTTTGTTTTACGATATAGGAAAGTAATATATTTGTATACAGATGTCCTGTGATTGGGCTAAGTAAAATTTATGAGCATAGCATTTCTTCAAGTAACACTTAGTGTGTGGTTATGGCATTGTCTGAAGTTCTTAAGGATAGCACTAAAAATAATTAAACCTTTCTACTTTGCTCAGAGTTGCTATAATAAACAGTTATTGTACTATACTGTATGTACTATGTTATAATTCTCTGATGGGGTGTGTTGGATTCTGGGCAGGGAGGCTGTGCCTCCCAGGTAGAAGGCCACACCTCCCCAGGTATTTTGTGAAAAGACTACATTTCCCAGGTGCCTCAGCCTGGCCAGCAGGTGCCCTCGCCACTGCCTCCTGACCTCCAGCAGCCTATGGAGACACTCGCTCCAGGGGTCTCCCTGACCACCAGTTCGCTATTTAAGCCTGCTCCAGACTGAAACCGGCCCTTCCTCCCTTCTTCCTGTTCTCCCTTGTTCTGCGCCCTTCTAGTCCTCCCCCTTTTCCCATTCCCTACCCCTCTTCCCTACCCTTCCCCACGTGGCACTCCAGTAAACCCTTTCATTTCATTAACACGGTGTTCCCAGCTAAGTTAACTTTGTTCAGCATTTTCCAACAGGGTGGAGCTTCCTCTTTTTCATTGAATGCCCCCAGTCCATTCCTTGAGGGGAAGATGCCCCAAGATGGTCTCCCCTTCCCTTAGGGGAAGAGGCAAATTTACTAATAGACATTTAGTTACTTTTCTTTTAGTGTAGTGTAGTCATGTGCTGATATATATAACAGCTGTCTGTTGCAACCTCCTTTCCTCATTCTTCCTCTTCCTCCATGCTTCCCTTCCATAGATATTGACTGGTCCTGCATCATGTACCAGGCATTGGGAATAAAGAGTGAATGTGGTATGGGCTGTGCCCACAGGACCCTCAGATGGATGGTGGTCTTCACTTTTCCATGTCCTTGCTGTTTTTTCTGTTTACTGTTATTTCATCCCATTTTTGTATACTTCTTTCTTCCAGTTTAAAATATATCTTAAAAATTAAGATATGGCCAGGAGGCTGAGGCAGGATGATTATAAGTTTGAGGCCAGCCTCAGCAACTTGGCAAGACCTTGTCTTAAGAATAAAGAAACGGCTGGGATGTAACTCAGTGGTAGAGTACCCCTGGGTTCAATCCCCAGTATAACACATGCTCAAAAAACTCTTTAATTTTGAAGATTTATTTATTTATTTATTTATTTATTTATGTTCTGTGTAAGAAACCATTGTCCAATCCAACGTCATGGGGGGTTTTACACCTATCTTACCTTCTGTGTGTTTTATAGCTTTTGCTTTTATATTTAGGTTACTGCTCCATTTTGAGTTAATTTTTTATATATTACGTGAGATAGGGGTTCAACTTCATTCTTTTGCATGTGGGTTATCTAAATGACCATTCTGTCATCACTGAATTTTCTTGACACCCTTTGAAAAAAAAATTGGTGACTATGTAAGCGAATTTACTCTGTACTCTCAGTTCTATTCCATTGATCTGTATGTTTGTCCTTATGCCAGTATCACATAGTCTTGTTTACTTTTGCTTTGTATTTAAATTTGAAATCAGAAAATGTGAGTTGTCCAACTCATTCTTATTTTTCTTCTAGTTCCTTTGGTTATTTTGCTTCCCTCATATTTCCATATGATTTTAGGCTTGTTAGTTTATGCAGTAAAAAGGCAGTAGGGTCTTCTTCCTATTTTCAGTTGTTCCTGATAGTCTTGCTTTTATCATTAAATTTTTCCTTTCTTTTTTGGCTTTTGTGAACATAACATTTCCTGAAATAACATTTAGTATTTGGTTATGGCAAAGACTCAAGCTTTGCTTCTTACCTGCTGTCCATTAGACTCACCAGTGAATCTGGACTGCAGATTTTGGATTTCAGGGTTTTGGCATTAATTTTTTTTTGGTACTGGCAATTGAACTCGGGCACTTGACCACTGGGCCACACCTCCAGCCCTTTTTTGTATTTTACTTAGAGACAGGGTCTCACTGAGGTATTAAGTGCCTCACTATTGCTGAGGCTGGCTTTGAACTCGGTGATCCTCCTGCCTGGCCTCTCAAGTGCTGGGTTCACAGGCATGTGTTTGGCTATTAATTGTCTTTTATCACAATCCAGGGGTGAGTGGATTTCCCTCCCTCTCTTTCTTTCTTTCCTTCCTTCCTTCCCTCCTGTGGAGAATCTGACTTTAGAATAAATGAGAATCACTACTTTTGTCTGCTTATTACCTGAAACTGAAATATTTAAATGTGGAAAGCCAGAATAGTTTTGAAAGGGTTATTTTGGTGATAAATGTGTGACTTGGCTTCTTATATATAAATAGGTAATTTGACTTTAAAAAAATTAATGAAAAATTAATCTTCCCCAACATGCTCATTAGTTCACGTTCTTTCTAAAGTAAATTCCTATCTGTCAGCATTTCCAGGGTGAGTGGTTTAGCACTCTCTGGTTTTCAGATTGTATCTTAGCATTAAGACATAAAATGAAGAAATGGAGTTTATTATAGATTAAGATTGGTTTTATGGTGGGTCTAATATGAAGCTGTCTCTGAAATGTTACTTTAACTTGGGAGTTCACTTTGACATGCTCTTTGCTCTGTAAATCTTTTAATGACCTCTGTTCCCAACCACAAATTCTGACCTAGCCAGTTTTGTTGAGTCAGATGTCCTAGTACCCAGTACCCTAATACCCAGTTGTGGCCTGGTAGGTCTCGTAACAAAGGGAATAAATCAAAACTTGAGATAATCGACGATTCTGCTCATTGCTGTGGGTGGATCAAGATAAAGCAGGTGGGGAAGTGTGGACCCATCGGGCGCCACTATCTTGACCTACTTGGCCAGATAAGTGGTGCCCAGCTATTTTTGTTTTTAAATTATGAAGTATTCCCAGAGCTCATCCTTATGGGCATTTCTTTGCTGAGTTAATGCTTGGCCTTGTTCTAAAAGGGAAACTGGAGCTTTGACTTAGGTATTCTGAGGAACAGGTGGTGCATATTTGCAGGCAAGGTGTTTAGATAGTCTGCCTCTGACCAAACCCTGGGGCATGGATGGGGCTTGGCTCTGGTCCTCAATTCACCTGCAGCTTTTGTGGTTTTATGCTGCTCTAGATAGATTCCTGTCCACCTCATGACTCATGATGCCACCAGGATGGCTTTGTACGGATGGGGGTCATTTCTTGAATGGGTATTGTCTAAGCATGTCCACTTGGAGATTTATATCCCCGAGGATCAGAGGACTAGAAGACTGTCATGCCTTCCCAGTAAAGGATTGGAAGCCATATAATGGAATGATCAGAATGTAGACTGTGGGTCTGGAAGACCTGTTTTTTGAGTCTTGGTCCTGCCACTCACTAGTTCTGTGTTCTTGCTTCTCTAAGCCTTAGTTTTCTCATCTGGAAGATGGAGTTAAATGCAGTTACTGCCTTACAGGCTTATTGAGAAAGTTAAATGAGATCATGCACGTAAGTAGTTTTGCATAGTGCAGGCTGGTCATAGACTGTTGGAATAAGAACTTCAGAGGCATCTCATTTAACTGATGAATCTACCAAGAGCTTTTTGACATGCCTTTACTATGTTGATTTGCATATTTGATTGGGGGTGTGTGGATCTAATGATGACTTGATAATTTTTCTTTTTTTGGGTGGTACTAGAGATTGTACCTAGGGCCTAGTGCATGTTCTACCACTGAGCCACACCGCCCTACTTTCCCACCACATCTCCCACCTGCCACCCCCCAACTTCCTATTTTTGTTAGGATACTATATAAAAAGTTCTCCATAGTTTGGCATTAGTAGCTGGATGGGTGGAGGGACATGATCCTAGAAGCAGGCATGGTAATAGTAGTGACCCCAAAGCCGATGACTTGCAGAGGGCTGAATCAACACCAAAGAGTCACTTTCTCTGGTGTCTGATATATAATGGGAAGACCATATTATTTAGGGCAAGGAGGTTAGCCCTAAGTTTCAGTTCTGCCTTTTATCTGTCCTCTCTGCAATGAGAACCCCTATATTTTAACATCGTTTTGAGGATTAACAGAGAAAATATATATATATATAGGCAGGTACACAGTAGGTGCTTGGCAAACATCTATTCACAGTATTGGTTTATTATTTTGAGAGGTCTTTTCTGTTTTTCTATTGCTGGGTAACTGCAGCCGATGCAGTGGCTTCAAATAGCAACCAGTTATCTTTCACAACTTAGTGGGTTGAATGCGTCCAGCCATTTGGATCTTCTGTCTCTCATGACCAGCCTGGATTTGTCACATGGTGTCTGTGTTCTGAGGAGCATTCTATGAGTGAATGTTCTAAGAAAAAGGAAGTAGAAGCTGCCATTTATCTTAAGTTTTGATCTCAGAATTTCCAGAACATTCCTTTTGCTGCACTGTCTTGGTCAAAGCAGTCACAGTACCAACCCAGACTCAAGGGAATGGGGATAGCTTGGGAGAGTGGGTATGTTGCATACAGAGGGATGAGCAATGAGGGTGGCCATCTTCACAGACATCTGATGTTCTTGCATTTGTCATCTGGGTGTGCACATATGCAGGTGGCTGATCACCAGGCCAGTAGCTTGCAGCCTGTTTTGTTTCTATCTGGCAGCTACATCATGCAGGGAAACCAAGGCCTGGGCTTTGAGTAAAGCCATCAGGTTATGAGAAAGCAGCAATTAAAATTCAAAATGAAAGGTAGAACAGATTAAGCTTTGCCAGGCATGGAGTGTGCACACCTGTGGTTCCAGCAACTCTGGAGGTTGAGGCAGGAGGATTGCAAGTTCCAGACCAACCTGGACAACTTAGCAAGACTCTTTCTCAAATTAATATAAAAAGGACTGGGAATGTAGCTCAGTGGTAGAGCACCCCTGGGTTCAGTCTTCAGTATTTCTTCTCCCAGCACAAAAAGAATAAGCTTTACGTGGGGAAAAAATTTTTTTTCCTCTGTAAATTTTCATTGTCTGCATACAGGGCTGGTAGAAAATGTAGCATCAAAATTCTGAACCTGAGACTTTTGCTGTGCAGCCAGAAGAGCATCTGCTTATAAATTGGCTTGTTTCCCCACATATTTGGGCATATGGGGTGAGATGATGGAACAGAGATTGGACAGCAAGGATATACCCTGGCTGGTGCTTGAAGTAGAGAAGGCAGTGAATACCTTTGTGAAAAACTTGTCTATACATCAACAATTTCATCTTAGCTAGCCACTTATACCAAAAATGGGGATTATGGCCTTTTAGAAAGCTATTCAAAGCCAAGGATACACAAATTGATCCCACCCAGCCTGAAAATGAGGGAATTTGTCATTTTATCCTTTTCCTATGAAAAGGGCAAGGCAGTGAAGGGTTTGGTTTCCCCAGGGCCCCTGGGAGCAGTGGTGGTACAAACTGCAGGAGACTGGGAGGAACATGGGAGGGGCCCACCCTGGGTGTCAAGGGCAGACACAGCATGTGGTTTGTGGACTGTTTTAATCCGGAAGCAACCTGTCTATCCCTAGAGGGGTTTGCAGCCAGCATTAGTTTCCTGATAAAGACAGTGCAGGGGGGAAACTTTCCTTGTATAATCTCCCTCGGTGCTTTTGCCTGTTTGTTCCACTTGGCTTTAGAAGTTCGACCAGTTTATTTTTGTCTTTGGAGTTTTCCTGATCTAAGACTCCTGCCCCTCTTACCTCTCACACTTGCTGTCTTATTTCTGCTGCTCTGCATGGATGGCTGAATCAGTGAGCAGCTTGAGCCAAGTCCGCCTAATCTTTGCCCACAGAACACCTGAGAGTCATGTGCAAACACCAGCGGGTAGTTCTTGGCTGTGTATCCTATCAGATGTACTGTTTGTATTGGGGAAAAGCATTGGTTCTTCTGCTTGGTGAACAAACTGTTTCCAGCATGAACCATACAAAGCCAGAGCTCTGTTTTTCTGTTTGCTCCTTCCAGTTCCTACCCCGTACCACTTTCTGCTGTCTCCTTCCACTCCTCCTCTGGCTGGCTGTCAGTAGAGATTTTCCTTCCTTATTTTTGTCACTTGCTCCAAACTGACAGTGGTGTTCTCTGCTCAACTGAGACAAAAGAGCACTTGCATGGCTTTCCTTAAGGTCATTGATTTTAAATTTAGAAAGCCTGGACTGTTAATTTTTAAATTATTTTTGCTTCCTTTTTGTTTTGTTGGTGAACAAAGACACTCCGATCTTCAGTTTTTGGTAGACTTGCTGGCTGGTTAGGAGACTGCCCAGTCCTCCCCACTGTGCTAAATCTGCCCTTTAACTGTGGACCTTTTGGTGGCTATCCCTCTTACCTTCTCTTTTGTGCTTCTCTTTTGTGCTGTGTGAATAGTTGCTATGAAAGGACTTTCTAAGTAGTGCAGTTTCCTGCTTAGAGCTCATTGGGTGCCTGACCAGCTGCAGGAGGAAACACTTGCTAGCACAACCGCAGAGCCCTGGCATCCCTCTGCCTCCTTGCAGCCCCTTCCCTGCCATTGGCCCAGCCCCAGTACTGCCTGCCTTTCCCTAAAACAAGCCCGGGATCTCCCCCTTCTTGCCCACAATTACAGCTGCCCTTCTGCATTTGTTTTCCCTTTCGCTGGTCAAGTTCCCTAGTTTTTCTGTGCTGGTACTTGCTGGAAGCAATGGTTTGTGAAGCTGGAGTCCACCTCCCCCACTTCCTGGGCTCCTTGGCTTCCTGCAGGATAGGACTCTGTGCATCTTCTTTCCTTGTGCAGCCCCCCACAGGAAGTGAGGGGTCCTCTTCTGCCTGCCAGAGTCTCCCACTTACTTCCATTCCATTGCTTTGTAATGCGGAACCCCCTGCTGAGACGTGGATTTACTTTTCTTTTTTGTTTTTAAAGTCAGTGCCTATTTTGTTCACTGCCCCTGGTGTTCTTATGTAATAGGGACCCCCCCCCCCCCCCCCCCCCCCCCCCCCCCCCCCCCCCCCCCCCCGGATGCTCTACAAGTATTTCTCTTAGCCTATTCTGGCTCCTGTCACTAACTACCATTGACTAGGTAGTTTATAACTATCTGAAATGTATTTTTCTCACAGTCTGAAGGCTGGGAAGTCCAAGATCACATTGTGGGCAGATTTGGTGTCTGGTGAGGATCCACTTCCTCTTAGATGGTCTTCTCTCACCATGACCTTACATGGCAGAAGGAGCATGGGATCTCTCCCAGACTCTTTTATAAAGGCACTAATTCTGTTTTGAAGGGCTCTTGTAAGGTGTTGAGTAAATACATTAACAAGTAATGCCATTGATACCGTGAGTTACTAGTGACAAGTTCTGCTCTCTCAAATGTTGAAATTTGAACATTAGAGAAGCATGCCGAGGCAAGCACGCCGAGGCAAGCATATAAAGCAGGGTTTATTTAAAAAGGGGTAACATAGACTTCTCCCGGGAGGGAGAAGGGGGGCATTGCTGGTATCCTGGTATCCCCAGAAGCTAGGTGTTCTGCCCTTTTTATATGGCCTAGGCTTCCTTTGTTCTCCTGCTTTCTTCCCCTTATCTTTCGCCTTTACCCCCCACCCTCCACCCCAATGCTCGGTGGGATGGCCAAAAGGTGGGAAACAGGTGGGCTGAAGGGGGAAGGGGGAATGGAGCAGCCCTGGACACATTAATTAACAACTTTATAGCTCCCTGTAGGGAAGGGCAATTCCTGGGACAGGTTATCTTAGCAACAGGTTGGAGCAGGGTAAAGGTGGAGGAAGGGCTCCAAAGGAATTAACATTTCAGTCCCTCAGGAGATGGTCTCCTACTTCCCTGGACTCACTCAAAATTGGCCTCCTTGATTCAACCTGACTCGATTTACATATCTATAATGACTGCCAGTCTTAATTCTGCCTTAAAAATCACTGAACATTTGCAAGTTAGTGATGTGGTCATTGTAAACAACACTTCATGTGAGGGCTGTGTTTAGGAAATCTTTTGCCTTTTGTTCTAGTTGTTGCTTGGGCCTAAAAAGGGAAGCTGATCAATATGTAAAATGACAGTGCCTTGAAATTTAGTATAGGATTTATTAGTAGTCATTACTGCCTTTAAATCTTTTATCATTTCTGGAAGAAAGAAAATTTAGACTGATAACAATTACATGTTGCTTTCTGCTGACTAATCTTTGCGGTTTAGGTATGAGATTGTGTCTTGCAATTGCGATATCCTATTTGTATTAAAAGAACATGATACTACTCTTCTACAAGACATCAGAGAACTAATAGACAAATTGAATAGTCCCATGTGCATTCTATGTGCTGTCCATATTTAAGAACAATTCAAAAGTTATACAATGACTGTAGCCCCCTCTCCTGGCTTATTTCATTTGCTTGGCAATTTTAGATATACAGCTAAAAAATTAGGCAGATTTAAAAAACCCATTTCCTGCCTCAGTAACTTAAAAATGTAAAAATGTTATTTTAGCTTATTTTCATTCCTATTGTAAGGTTATATGGAATTTTACCTTGATAATAGCAGAATCTGTTTTTTGGAAATAGGTGGTAATTTATGTACAGAAAGTATTTTACTCCTTCAAACTTCTATTTTTCTAAACCCATGTATAGGTTTTTTTTGTTTGTTTTTCCTCAGCACTTGGGATTGAACTCGGGGGTTCTCTACCACTGAACTATATCTCCAGCCCTTTTAATTTTATTTTGAGACTGGAGGGTTTTGCTAAGTTGTTGAGGCCAGCCTTGGATTTGGAATCCTACTGCCTTGGCCTCTGAGTAGCTGGGATTATGGGCATGTGCTTCCTACTGGATCTGGCTTATGTATGATTTTAACTTAAAGCTTATTTTAGGAAACATTCTTCTCTAAAGATTTTCTCAGGATCTTGTTATTCTTAGGTTACAATCTGAATTTTTGTGGCTGATCCTCACCTGTTATCCTCAGCGGGAAACACGCACATTCATGAATCAACTGCTCATTCACCTTTGTCCCTATTGTTCAGCTAGTGTCTGGTGCGTAATATTTATTCACTAAATATTTGTTGAATGAATGAATAAACAAGGTTTATATGGAGCAATAATGTCAAAAATCTATACTTAATAAACATTTGGCACATAGACACAGGCAGAAAAAGGTTTTCTACTGTGAATAGATGATGTATAAAAACTCAAAACTCCATTTTGTTTTCTCAGGGGGATGAACTGTTTTAATCAAGAAAGAATGTACTTAAACCTAATAATTGATTAGCTTAAAACTTTTTAATTTGCCAATTGCTTTGTGTTAGTCTCTGTGCCAATGGCTTCCTGCTACTCTCTCTTGATCGTATTGATTTTTCTAATGCACAGTTAAGAGAGAAGTAAGAATGATTTTCTTCTGAAATCTCAAGATCTGGATGGACTGCCCAAACTGCAAAACTATTTGATGTCAGTTGAAAATGATTGAGGGAGTGGATATAGCCTATGGATATTTAAAAATTAAACAGAAAGGTATTATTATTATTTTTGCTATTATTTTAAAATCCTAGAAGAATGTCTGACAGAGCTATTAAAGCAGTATAAATTCAGAGACTTTTTACATTTTGGCTAAATTTTCATCATATGTAAGTTATGAGACTTGAAAAACCATAACACAGAGATACCATAAAGGGTAAAAATGAATCAAAATAATACAAATAACTGAAAACCTGCAAGAGTTCATTATGTAATGACTTTTGGTAGTGCTCTAAAACATTATGTAAGAAAAAAACTTTGCAGGGGCAAAGAAGCTAACTTCGAAAACACATGATTATTTAAATTTTAGTATGATATTATGACACTAATTTTCAGTGTATTTCAGTGAACGTCAAGTCAAAATAGCATTTGTTCCTAAATTACTAAAGAATGTAATGTACTCAAGATATTTTAACAAAAGTCTTACTTTGGGTGCTGGTATTAAATTAGATTTCAATTATTTACAGAGACTACTTCTTCAGTTCTAATATTTCTTTAGTTCTAATACTTCTATTACTACTTTAAAACCCAATAAACTTCTAATATTTCTCATAGGTAAACACAGTCACAGAGAAGAATCTTGAGAATAGTTAATATATTTACATTGTTCACAGTTATTTGGTGCTTCTCTCTAGACAGGGGCCTTTCACGTAAATTCTTTCCAGGACTGACACAGCTCCCTTGATCTTATTTCTCTAAAGTCCCAGCCCTAACTCTTTTTCTTCCTATAAGTTGTGTTGAAACTGAGATGCTATTCTAGTTGTGTTTGGCTGGGTTGCTAAGGAATAACACACTCTTGCTCTGAATGGTATTTTTTGAAATGTCTCAGAGGTAGGCAGATTGTCAGAAAATAAAGCAAGGCGAGCATGTCTTGATTATTTGACAGTAGTCTGGCTCCAGGTCCCAGTCTAAAACTCAGGAGGGCCAGGCTGGAAACTTTAAAAATCTCCTTCTTTGATTGAGTGGCTTGAATGTTCTAGAACTTAGCAGGCCAAAGAGCCTTCCCACCCATTTCTATTACAGCACTGAAACTGAATTACCTCCCATCATTATGCTGATTCAATGGAAGAACCTGGAGACCCTGGAAAACTCAAATGAGTTTTGCTTCAAGGTCTGGAGTGGTCCTGAAGACAAAGCCTATGAACAAATTTGATCATAATCTCTTAGAGGAGTCCTGAGTTAATGCTTCCTGAAAAGGCAGAAGAGAAAAAAGAGACTTTATCCACATATACTGGACCATCAGCCCCCTTGAGGCTGATGCTGTTCTGCTAAAATTCTAGAAAAAATAGTGTTTTAGTCCGTTTTTTGATGCTGTGACTAAAAGACCTGACTAGAACAATTTTAAGAAGGAAAAGTTTATTTGGGGGCTCACAATTTCAGAGGTCTCAGTCCACAGACAGCTGGCTCCATTCCTCAGGGTTCAAGATGAGGTAGAAAATCATGGTGGAAGAGAGTGGCTGAGGAAAGCGGCTCATATGATGATCAGGAAGCAGAGAGAGAGAGAGAGAGAGAGAGAGAGAGAGACTCCAATTGCCAGATGCAAAATATATACCCCAAAGGCACACTCCAGTGCCCACCTCCTCCGTCCACAACCTGCCTGCCTTCAGTTACCACGTAGTTAATCCTGTCAGGTAATTAATTCACTGATTGGGTTAAGACTCTTAATAACCCAATTATTTCACCTCTGAATGTCCTTGCATTGTCTCACACATGAGCTTTTGGGAACACGTAGTCTTCATTCTTTGATTCCTGTTTCTCTCCTAACTCGTGCAGGTGTCTTTTACCTCACATGTTGGCTTTCCATCATTGTAAAAAAAATTCTTGAGATAATCAACTTAAAAATGAAAAAGGGATTATTTTGGCTCACAGTTTTGTAGGTTTTAGTCCATAGTTATTTGGCCTTATTGCTTTGGGCCTGTGGCAAGGTAGGACCTCGTGATGGGAGTACATGGTGGAGCAGAGCTGCTTAACCTCATGATCAGGAAGTGAAAAAGGGAACAAGAAGGGAGCCATAGTCCCATCCTCTTCAAGAGTATGCCCCCAGTGACCTAAAGACCTTTCATGAGGCCCTACCTCTTAAAGGTGATGCCACTGGGGGACCAAATCTTGAGCACATGGTACCCATCACTTAATAGAAACTGTCTTCTGATGAACCTGTGGGAACTTTGGGTATCCAGTAACATAGCCTTTGGTCTTCATTTTCCTTAAGAGAATAAAAGGGCTGACTAGTCCCCAACCTTTTTGGTAATGGGGCTTGAACTCAGGGACACTTTGCCACTGAGCTGCATCCCCAGATCCTTTTTTATTTTTTTGGAGGCAGAGTCTCTTAGAGCTTCACTAAGTTGCTGAGGCTGGCCTCAAACTTGTGATCTTCTTGCCTTAGCCTCCCAAGTCGCTGGGATTACAGGTACATACCACTGCACCCCTACTCCCCTGTTATAAGTACCATTCTGTTGCCGATGAGTTCCCCGTATGGGCCACCACTTGTTGCCGCCTGCAGCAACGATACTGCGGGAAAGAAATCGGAGGCAGACTGAGAATGAGTGGTTCCTTTATTATTCCTTCTTCTTCTTCCTTCCTTCTCTATCTTCTCTCTGATTCCGCCCCCATTCCTCTCTACTGTCTGGTTAAATAGTCTTTACCCATCACAGATGCATTAGTTCTCTTAATAAGCATACACGTGTTCTCACAAGCTCGACTTATAGGTGCAGTACGCAGTGCCCACGAGCACAGAAAAATTCTTAGTCAATTCAGGTGTAAGTTGTAGTAAACAAAGCCTTGCTTCTGACAAACAAGTAAGCGCCACCTCTTGGCTCTCAGCCAGCCGCCATCTTAGAGCTACTTCCTCATCAAAAGCTCTTACACCATTCTTTTGTTATTTAGGGTACTTGGGATAAAAAGATAGATACAACATTGGTAATGCTGTTAAGGATCTTAAGAGTCTTTTGAAATATATATTCAAAGAGATTATTTCAATGAACTCTTACTTAGCCTTGTCATCCATGACCAACTCCACGGAAATGGCTGTCAAGTACCTATTTCTAGCTCCTTCTTCCCTTATTAGCTCCATTTTTACCTTCCTGATAATCTATAGAACATCCTTTTCAACCTCTCTTTTAGCACCATCATTTTCCCTCTGAAACCTATTTCTCTATCTTGCTTATCAGTGGTAGTATTTTCTCTCCAGTCATCTAGATCGAGAGGCTCAGTGTCATCTTTGATTGCTTGCTCCTTATTCATCCATTCATTGAATGATTGCCTTCTCTCTACAAGAGACTATTCTATCCTCTATGGATACATTAAGTCCCAGCTTGGGGACGGGCCACTGGTTATCCAGGGAAATAGTTATTAAAAATGGCTTTTCATGCCGGGCGCGGTGGCGCACGCCTGTAATCCCAGCACTTTGGAAGGCTGAGACAGAAGGATCATGCGAGTTCAAAGCCAGCCTCACCATGGCAAGGGCACTTAGCAACTCAGTGAGACCCTGTCTCTATTTAAAATACAAAAAAGGTCTGGGGATGTGGCCCAGTGGTCGAGTGCCCCTGAGTTCAATCCCGGTACCACAAAAAAAAAAAAAAAAAAAAAAAAAAAATGGCTTTTCATCTACTTCATTACAAGTTCTGTGCTCAAAGGAAAGAATGAGAGGGCACAGCGCTGGTCTGAGGGCCTAAGGTCTGAGAGGTAAGGGAGCATTTCTTGGGTGGAGCAGAGTTGTGCTATAGGATTGGGGAGACAGCCAGGTGCAGAGAGGAGGTGAGGGAGGCAGGAGCATTAAGCCGTGCATTAGAGACTAATGTTAAGGGATTTCAGCCTCTTCCTAAGCCATTAGAGGTTTGTTCGTGCAAAAGAATACTATTATCAGCTTAGCATCTTTAAAAGGATCAACATGAGTATTATGTGGCAAATGGAAGAGAGAGAGATGAGTGAGGAGACCAGATGGGCAGTATACTTAAGAGACTGAACATGTTAGATTCCGGGCAGGGAGGCCACACTTCCCAGGTAGCCTAACCAGGCTACACCTCCCAGGTACCTTGAGACAAGACACACCTCCCAAGTGCCTCAGCAGAGCTGGCCAGCCCTCAGGTGCCCTTCTGGACCAATTGCAACACATAGGCCCCCCTCTCTACCTCTGGCAGCCTATAGCTGACCACGAGTGCCCTACTTAAGGCTGCTTCGGACTGAAACCGCCCCTTTTTCTTCTCTTATTTACTTTTTCCCCCGTCCCTTCCCTGCTAGCCCCCTTTCCCAATCCACGTGGCCCTAATAAACCCCTTTTTTTACTAACATGGCGTTCCCAGCGTGAGTTAACTTTGCCCTACAGAATAGACTCAACAGGAAGTGGAATTGATGGGGCTTCCTAATTCAGGGGATTGAGGAGGAGAGCGAGAGATCAAGTACAGCCTCACATTTCTGGCATGAGCAATTGAGTGACTAAAATAATGGTTTCCCCAACATCTGAGAAATTTAGATCTTGTTAATGGACCTCTGGCATATGTCTCAACCCTGTTCCCGCCTTTGGGTTGGCACAGCTGCCATTCATCCTTCTTCTCTGAGCTGTTGAAGACCTTCCTGAGGTTTCTCCACCTGCAGATTTGCTTCCTTCCAGCCTAGCACCTGGATGTTTATTTCTGGAAACTCTCCTCTGGATGTGTTATTCTGCCAATGCAAAGTCATTTATGGGTCCTCCCTTTCTGCACATGAAGTGGGGGAGCTTAAGATCCATCTTCAAATTGAAATTTCTGATGTTCTTTTTCTTCCACCAAATTGAACTCCTTACTCCTACTTGTCTGTATTTCTGCCAGAAAGGCTGTGCCCCCTCTTCAGAGCCACATCTCCCTTTACTTAAGCCCAGCCTAACACTGCTCAGCTTCTTGTGCTGAACACATCTTCCTTGCCTGTCTTGTGGCATTTGGGACTTTCAGACAACTACTAGCATTATTTATGAGTATAAGGTACTGGTGCTGTGATTCGTCTTTGAATTCACTCAGACCTAGCACAAATGCCTGAACGAAACACAATGGAATGTTTGTGAAAGAGTGAATAAGCATTCAGTGGATATTTTATGAACTGACCCAAGAATAATGAATTATTTTCAGATAATTTTCTGTGCAGCATTATTTAGCATCAATGCTTCTTTAAAACAATATCTAAATAAGATTATCAAAATGTTTTCTAATCCTTTTAGATTCAGGGAAAGAAATCTCTCTGTGGTTGATATTCTCCCTGATGCCATTGATTTTCGCTTTCTGAAATTTGTAACCCAGCAAAGTCAAGAAAGATTCATGCCTTATCCTTAAACATCCTGCATGCTAAGTGTTTGTGGGTTTTTATTTTTATTTATTTATTTTGTGGTGCTGGAGATTCAACCTAGGTTCTCTAGGAGGGATGAAGAGCAGTAGAGAATGAATGTTAAAATCTTTTTTTGAGGGAATGAAGCATGCTGATAAAAAATACACTAAAACTAAAGTAAATGAAGATCACTTCAAAATAATACCAGGCATGTTTCCAGGAAGGCTGGAACCAGCGATTGAGTGATTACCATGGTCATTGTGATTCTGTTAGGCTATAATCAACTGAAGTTCTTTTGTGTTTCTAGGGTGGTAACCTCCAGAAAGTGGGAGTAGCTTTGCTTTGTTCTTTTAAGTCTGTGTGTTTTTGATGTTTTACATATTTGATGGGTTAGATTACAAGAATGCAAGCCTAAATCTACTTTCTGTATAACCACATCCCTTGTTCAGCAGCCTGGGCTGGGAAATAATACTCCAGGCCAGAAAACAAGAAGCTTAACAGTTTGCTGTCTTCTTCCCAAGCAATTCATGACTTTTCTAGGTTGAGGTTACATCTCCAAGCTGTATAAAACATTACTGTTTGATTTTCCGTGGATGGGAAGGGAGTGTTAATTCAGCACCTGGGGACTATAATTGCCAGCAGATTTCTGCATTTGGAGGCATTTGGGTATTTTTATGTTCATTAGATAGAAAGAAGACATAAATATCTTTGTCTACAATACCTTCTGTGTAAAAGTCATCACTAGCTTTGGCCAAAGTCCGCATGACTGTAAACAGTCTCAGTGTTTTCTTAAGATGTTTTGTTAATGCTAGTAAACTCCAACTCTTACAAGTTCCCCATGGGTTAGAGCAATGCAGTCTGGAACTCAGTTCCTTTTACTAATACATGATTTCAGCTTCAGAAAAATATTGCTGTACATCTCAAAATAAACACTCAGCATATGTGGAAATTCAGGATGACAGGCCTTTTGATGTCCTGAGCAGACAGAGCCCAAGTAGAAACAAAGTTTTGATTAGAAGCTGTTCTAAGTCTAGGCAGTAAAAAAAAATAGGGGTAGAGGAGGGGCCAGGGACAATGAAAGAATGGAACTCACTCACTGGGGTGAGAAGTCATGAGAAATTGACATAACAAGAGTCCCAGAAGAGAGAAACAGATTCTCTGGTTAGTCATTCCAACAAGCATAACTGAAAAATTACATCAGAAAAATTCAGAATATTTAACAATGCCTGAAATACTAATAAGAACATCAGTGGAAAAATTTGCATTTTATAGTTGATATGTAGAAGCTGAGACAATGTGTAAACACACTTTGGGACTGGAACTTAGAAGGGCTTTTCTTTGGAAGGATTGGTTTCTTCATCATTGGGGACAAATGTTGGTCATTGCTGTTCTTCAAAACATCTCATTGGCCTGAGAAGAGGTATTTATTCTTTTTCAGGGGCCTAGAGGAAATACTTTCCAACTATTCTGTATTAACTAATGAGACACTGTCATTACAGCATGGTGTGGTATGGAGGGAGACAGGGTGTTCATACCTTGTCTCTGACTTCTGCTTTGGTGAGGATATGGGGCAGGGATGCTGGTACAGTGTACCAATGCAGCTGTTCCCCTGTGTGAGTAACACTGGGCATCTCCTTGAGACATGAGTGCTGCGCAGGGCAGACTGACCCAGGTTCCTCCACCAGCTTCCTTCATTCCTGGCTTCTGACTTCTGTCATTCTTCATCATGTCACTTGGTTGCTCAGTAGACATCCATGTAGGCTTGTTTTGGGCTAGATGTGTTAGACTTTGTTTGAGCCCAGCCTTTGGGCAGATGAGCAAGCATTTCTCTAAGTGCTGAAGAGGATACTATACAGAGGGTCGTCCAGCTGTGGCCGTGATGATGGTCCTGGGACATTACAGTTGTGTTAGACAGTAGCACCTGCCAACAAGTTATTATGGAATCGTATTTTTACTGCTGTACCCTAATGGAGCCTCAGCAATTGTTAAGGCAATTTGACCGTTTACAACTTTTTGAATATATTACATAATTTTATTAATTATTTCTTAACTAAATCAGTAATTTGCCTATAACTGTATCTGAGAAAATCTGAATAAAACCTCTTCCATTTGCTGGATTTTTTTCTCTTTAATTATAATACACACACACACACACACACACACACACACACACACACACAGATATCCGAGAACCTTAACCACTGTTGATCTAGTTCAAGTTATTTAAAAAGTGTTCTACACTCATTTCTTGGAAGTAGTCTTCTCATCAGTGACTGCAATTCCTGCACAAAACACTTAATTCAACCTTTAACTTGTTTAAATTTGCCTTCAATTTTTAATTCTTAATCTCTAAAAGCATTTGTATTGTAACATACCAAGTGTTAAAATGAGTTTTCTAATATAATTTTACCTTCATTCTTTTAAAAAACAAACCTTATTAAATCATGTAGTCTTTTATCTATTTTCTCAGATTTTATTTGCCTTAAGCCTTTTCTTTTCATGTATTTTGAAATCCCCCCTCATTTTTTCAAAGAAAAATTATTTTAGCTTTTTTAAAATAATTACATATTTGTGTGAACATGAATAGACATTTTGTAGGTGGGGAGTTTCATTATAAATACTTGTAAGATCCAGTTGCAGAGATATAATGGCAAATATTAACCCACTTTGTCCCATTGTCCCAGATGTAGAATATATATAAAACCTTAAATATAATATATAACTACATAGTAATATTAATATTAAAACCTTAATTATAGTATGATCTAATTATAATATTCATTAATATTAGTTAACAATATATATGCTCTATATTATTATTTCCAAGCAATTTTAATGTACCTGTGTCAATTTTGTTGAAATATTCATTGAATCGAAGCCTTGGAACTTAATAGGTTAACATTTTTCCAAGTGTTTTCCTTCTTCTGAATATATTCGAAAAGTGAACCAGCTTAGACATGCACACCTAATGCAGAAAGTGGGGACAAAGACAATTGGGCTCATGTGAATTGGGTGACACCACTAGTACATGCACACATTCACAGCTCTACAGTGGTTCCCAGAAATACTACTTTATTTAGGAGTTCTCACTTTGGAGCATAAAATGGAAAGTATGTTTTTTTTTCCCCCCCTGGAAACTTGCATATTAAAATGATCTCAGATTACAGCAATAGACATATGGCCTCCAAAAAGTCATTGTATATCTGATAGACCTGGATGTTTTAGCAGCTTGCCATTTGGGCTAAAGTTTGCTTCATTGTAATGCTTTAAAACATTCATTTTCCCCCCCTATCTCCATATTTAGTAAATCCATTGACATTGTTGTTGTGCTGGGGATGAACCCATGGCCTTATGCATGCTAGGCATGCACTCTACCGCTGAGCCATACCTCCCGACATTAAATCATATATAGTTTTTAAAAGTTGTGACGTGGCTGTTGCTTGAATCAATTTCTCTCTCTCTCTCTCTCTTTTTCTCTCTCTCTGTGTCTTTCCTCTGGGGTGCTGTACCACTAAGCTATGTTCCAGCCCTTTTCTATTTTTATTTTGTGGAAGGATCTCACTCAGTTCCTGAGACTGGCCTAGAACTTGGGCTCCTCCTGCCTCAGGCTCCTGAGTCACTGGAATTACAGGCCTGCACCTTGATATCTGGCTTTGAATATCTCTTGATAACAGTCCACACCTCTGCTACCCTGAGTACAGCACCTATACCAGCAGCAGGGATATCAGTCACCTGGGTGCTTATGAGAAAGGCCGTCTTATTCCCGTCTCCCACAACTGAATCGGAAACTGTTTTGTTTTTAACCAAGATAACCCTGGTGATTTATGTACACATTAAATTTGAGAACACTGCTCTGAACTCACTATTTTTACCTCACAACCACTCATAATCTCCCACTTATTTTTAATTCGTTGTTTTTAATCTGCCAGCCTTGTGAAAGACACTAATGACTATTAATAGCTAAATGTGCAGTGCTCCTCAGCTTTGTCATACATTTCCAGTGTGTACCATCTTGATGGCTTATCATCAGTAGGTTCTATAGGATTTACACACTGAATAGTAGTTTTCCTTGTTTCAGCCCAGAGCACCCATTTATAGGTCATTGGTTCCCTCTACACTCCTGGGCCAGAATTACCCAGAGAGCAACTGTTAACAGAAACCCGGTCTGGCATATGTAAGGACTATGAATGTTGTAACCTAGAGAAGAATAGGAGTGCAAAGATATTGATTCTTAAAGATCTGAAGATTTCTGGAGGAAGAGGAATTGGATTTTTTTTTTTTTTTTTTCAGTGTAGCTTTAGGAAAGCAGAAAGAGAAGCAATGAATGAGTAGAAATTAGAGAGACACAGACTTTGCACTTATATTAAAAAAGGATTTTAAAAAAATAATGGGGAGGATTGGGGTTGTGGCTTATGGTAGAGCACTTACCTAGCACATGTGAGGCACTGGGTTCGATTCTCAGCACCACATATAAATAAATGAATAAAACAAAGGTTTATCAACATCAAGAAAAGAATTTTAAAAAATAATGTGGAGGGCTGGGGTTGTGGCTCAGTGGTAGAGCGCTTGCCTAGCATGCATGAGGCATTGGGGTTGATCCCAGCACCAAATAAAAAAAAACTAAGCAAACAAAACAAAGGGATTGTGTCCATCTACAACTAAAAGTATTTAAAAAAGTAATGTGGAGGGTAGTTCTTTCAATTGGATGTAGCAAACTGACCATCTTTAGAGCATAGGGGATGTTCTAGATCAGGGCTGTGGAGGGTACAGGAGGGTAGTGATGAGAAAGGGCAAACAGGTTTCTCAAAATCCTTCAAGTCCTTCTAATCCTCATCGCTTTTTCATTGCAAAAAAATATTGTGCATTTCTCAGATTGTTTTTTAAATTTTCTTTGAATACTCAATCACCCATAGATTTTGTCTCCCTTTATTGGACATTAGAACCCTGCATGGTGTCCTCTGTGCAGGTGGCCTTAGCTTTCCACCTGGGTAGTTATTAGGATGCATGCCACTTGCCATTGTAGATCCAGTTTTCCTTCTGTGATGTTCAGTGCCTTGTTGGTCATTTTAATCTAAGGAGAACATTAGGCATAATCTCCATGAACCAGTGCTTAGAAACTCCTAAATCTCTAGCATCATTGTAACTAATAGCTCCTAGTCGGGCATGCTGTTATTATAATTTAGATTATCTTCTCCTGTGTGTATCCTTTTTTTCACAGACCTACAAATGAACCTATTTGTTTTTTTCCTGCCTACTTAAAATTTTATGAGATTTCTAGTATTTGAGTCCCTTATGTCTAGTTTTTTATTCCGTAGACCTAGAGAAAACTTATTAAGTTGAATTTTAAGCTATAAACCTTATAAGGTTGATATTTGTTCTATTAGGGAAGTCAAGGATTAAGATCCTAAATGTTTGTAAGTATTTGATGATCCTCCAAACTGTGTCTTGAACTTATTTGTGTCTTTCCATCATTACTGCTATCATTCTAGTTCAAACATCAACATCTCACACTGGGACCCTTGTAGTTGCTTCCTAATTTGCTTTTCTGCTTCTATCCTTGACTCTGCTTTCAGGCAGTGCCCCTCACAGCAGCTTTCACCATCTTCTATCAACTGAAGTCCTCCAAGCACATGGTGTGGAATGAATCTGGGGTTGAGGAGCAATAACTATAGATTACTGTGATTTTTAAGTTGCAAATTTGAAATGTGACTTAAAAAAAATCATTAGATTATAACTGACTTTCCTTGAAATTATGTAGATTAAATCACCTGCTACAAAAAAGGACAGGTAATGTAAGCCTTTGTTGAAAATATAGTCTACTAGAGTATACAGATTTGGACTCTGTCACTTGTGTGAGCCTGTTTTCTGTGCGTGTGGCTAGAAAGCTCTGGGAAAACAAGGAACAGAAAGATGCTTGCAGAAAAAATCCAGGCACGGGCAACAGCAAGAGCCAGACTCACGAATAAAGGAATTTTATTTTCAAAGTCCACCTTGTGAACAAGGTTTTGTGATTTTCGTGGGCAGCACTGCAGGTGTGGCAGGAGTCGGGGCATTCCTGTCCTCCCAGCTTAAAGAAGGAGAGAAAGAGCCATTCAGAGAGTTCCCAGCACTCTCCCTCCCTTCCCACACCAGCCAGAGGCAGAGAGCTGGCTGGCTTTTCCTCTAATTGTGTGCCTTGACAAAATCTTCTTCCTAGGTCACATCAGGGTTATTTCATTATTGCAAAGTGTGTCTGTGTGTTGAAAATGTATGGAAAATTGGAAATGCAGGGAAATTAATTTCCTTCCTTCAAGTTTGTATATTGGTAAAATACATGATTCTAATTATCCCTTTTTAATAATCTGATGTAAGAAAAAGTAAGCATGTATTCAACCAATTTTAAGAACCTTTTCTAAACAGAGTATATAATAGATACAAAAGCTCCAATTACATTGCTCAAAAAATAAAGATATTTAATAACTGCCAAGAATACACCAGCTGCTGCCCTGTCAGCATTCTGAGCAGGAAAAATTGGGTTCCATCCAAAGACTGCTTACGCTGGTCTTCATCATAAGAGCAATTTATTTCCATTAATATGAAAGTGAATGTTTGTTGACAAAATTTCTAAGGAACACGTTAATTGGTCCAAGTGCTGAAATAAGCAATCTGGTCTTTGCTTCTAGAAAAGTTGTGTGGTTGCTGGATGAGTGGGCATCTTTAAGTCAGCTTTCAAGTCAGTGGTTCTCTGTCTTGGTCAGGATCAGAGTCACCTGATTCTGGAAAGCTTGATGCCCATGCCACACCCCAGACCAGGTGAATCAGGATCTCTGGAGTGATAACTCAGGCTCGGTATTTTCCAGAGCTCCTAGGTGATTGCAGTGTGCAGTCAAGGCTGTGAATCATTCTTTTTAAATGACTTGGCTGTGCAGCCACACTTATCTAGGAAGCGTGGACTCCCAGGTATGGGGGTGGTAAGGGCTGTGCAGGGACCGAGTATTGTGCACCTTGGGTCATGTTGGGTCAAAGACATCTGCTTTCTGCGACTGGATTGAGATCTGCTGTGTTCCAAACTGTGGTGGCATGGAGTAGGTCCTCCTTCCAGCACAATCTTAGGGAGTGCTTTGGCTTCTGCTAGTGTCAGGAGCTTTCCTTATAATCCTGAACACAAGACTTTTTTGGGCAGGGAGGAGTTAAGGATTTTTATGTATGTGTATATAAACATATATGTATATATGTAAAGTATATGCATATATAATTTACTTTTTAGAGTAGTTTTAGGTTCAAGCAAAATAGAGCAGAAGGTACTGAGAGTTCCCATTTTCTGAAGCAAAACCCAGACTATTTTGGTATTTTGCTCCATTATCCTATTCCTTAGAAATGTTGCCAACAAATATTCATTTTCACATTAATGGAAATAAATTGCTCTTATAATGAAGACCAATGTAAGCAGTCTTTGGATGGAACCCAATTTTTCCTGCTCAGAATGCTGACAGGGCAGCAGCTGGTGTTACTTGGCAGTTACGGGAACCCCTACGTGTGGGAACCCTGCTCCACAGGCAACACCTCCACCAGGAGGGGACACTTGTTAGAGTTAATGAACCTACAATAACATATCAATACATTATGTAAGGTATTCTGGGTCCTTTTACCTCTTTGTATAGACTTTAGAATTATTTTGTCAAAACCCACAAAAATAATTTGTTTGGATTTTGACTGGGATTTCCTTGAACCTATAGATCAGTTTGAGAAGAACTCACATCTTAACAATCTTGAGTCTTTGTCTCCAGGAACATGGAACATCTGTTCATTTATTTAGGTCTTTTATTTCTTTCATCATAATTTTATAGATTTCCTCATATAGAACACTTACAGTTTTGGGACTAATAAGTAAAAAAAAGTTCTTTTGTGGGGGCACTAATATAAATGATATTGATTTTGAATTCCACTTGTTTATTGCAGACTTATGGGAAGCGATTGATTTTTTTTTTTTTTTTTTTTTTTTTTTTTTTGTACATCAACTTTGAACATTGAGCTTTGTTATGATCACTTATTAGCCCCAGGAAGCTTTTTGTTGATTCTTTTGGATTTTCTACATAGATGATCATGACATCTGTGAATAAATACAAGCTTTATTTCTTATTTATTTCTTCCCAATCAGTATATCTTGTAAGTGTCCTGGGCTTGTTTAAGCTAGGCTAGGCTAAGTGATGATGTTTGATAGGATAGGGGTATTAAATGCACTTTTGGATACAGTATTTTCAGATTACAATGGATTTAAGCTCATCACAAATCGAGAATCACCTGTATTTCCTTTTCTTGTCTTTCTTGCATTAGCTAGGATTAGCATATTAGTGTAAAGAAAAAATTAGGGGGCACAATCTTGCCTTCCCTGATCTTAGTGGGGATGCTACTTTCTCATCATTAAGTATGAATGTTAGCTATAAGGTTTTTTTTTTTTTTTTTTGTAAATGTTTAAACACAGACTCTAGCGTCTTGATTCAATAGCAAATCTTGTATACCTTCTTCAGGCTCCCCCATCTATAAGGCAGCAATTGGAAGTGTTTATGATAATGGATTAGTACATTATTTATAGAGTAATTACAGTTTTGCTCCCATACTGTGTGGGTGTATGTATGATAATTGTATAGGGAACAGCTTAGAATGATATTCGCCAAAATGCTTAGTCTCTCCATGTTATAATTAATAACATCTCATCTTAATATGTGTGTTTCTGTGGTAATTAAGACTAGCTGTATCATATTTTTGAGGGCTGTCCACCATTAAGTTGCTTATCACTTACCTAGAGGTAACTTTGGGCTGGGATATAGCTCAGTTGGTAGAGTACCTACCTCGCATGCGCAGGGCCCTGGGTTCGCTCCCCAGCAGCAGCAGCAGCACCACCACCAACAAAAAGTAAATAAAATAAATTGACACCTTGTTAGGGTCATGTTGATAGTCAATAACTGAGTCAGCCTTATTGATAGAAAAGCACGTGCATGTTTTATAGTGAGATGCGGTCAGAGTTACTGGAAATTCAAGAGGAAGTAAATGGTGGCCCCAGAAGTGAAAAATATCTATCATTTTACCATAATTCTCATTTTCACAAAAAGTGAAAATGTAGCTCTTTTATGGAGTAAGGATTCAAAGAAATGGCAGAAAATTGCTTCTTTGTTATTCAGCATTGAATTCTTCTTTTGAGAAGTCAGATTTGTTAATGATGATAGGCACAAAGGGAAGATGGGGAACAGTTTAAGAAAATACTTTATGCAATGCTTAAGCTAACATAAGAACTTAGGAATCCTAGTGAAAATATCATCTGATTAATAACGGGATTATGGATGGTAGAATTTCAGGTTCTTTTTTGTTTTTAATTTTCTCAATCTTGCTCTTAAATAAATCATGGGGGTTAGTGAAAGAGCTGGGAAGAATATAGTCTTTCAGATTTGGCCACCTAGTTTGAACCACTTCTCAAAAAGCATTTTGTATTTTTAGTCCAGGACTCAGGGGACACATGGTCTATTATAAAACAAGCTCTGGTTTATGAATGTTGAAAAGAAACTTGACCCTGGCATGGATATTTTCAGTAAGAAATGGTAAGTAAACGGTAAAAATCTAAAAGGACAAAGATAAGCCCTTTGGAGGAAGATGTAGACTCCATAAAAGGAAAACCAAGATTAATAATGAGAGAGGGGCACGGTAAGAACCACCTCACTCACACAGAGCAAATGACCAAAGCTAGGGTGAGAAATCCCAGCCAAATGAAATGTGTTCTTAGCTGGAGGAATAAGGGCCAACAAAAGCTGTCTTATTCGACTCTGCACCATTTAGAAAATGTCCCTTGTCACCTTGGCCTGGGAGATTTCAACCTATGTCTGAAAGCAACTTGAAGAGCACACGTGGCTGAGGTCTTCATTTTGTAAAAGCACCAGAGCCAAGTGTATTGGGATGACAGCGGCATGGGAGGTATGGGGGTGTTACTGAGGGCTTTTTGTTTTTGTATTGGGGATGGAACTCAGCGGTGCTTCACCACTGAGCTATATACCAGCCCTTTTAATTTTTATTTTGAGACAGGGTCTCACTAAGTTGCTTATGGCCTTGCTAAATTGCTGAAACTGGCCTTGAACTTGTGATCCTCTTGCCTCAGTCTTCTGAGCCACTGGGATTACAGGTGTGTGCCACTGCACTGGCATCTTACTGAATTTTATGGTAGCTGCAGCCCCCTATCGCCACTGCCTTTGGAAGGGGCAGCTAGTGATACAGGAACCACCCCATTGCTAAGGGCCCATCTGGGGACACTTGATAGTGAAAGGGGAATCTGCTAGAAATAGGTTGGTAGATAGAGTTATATGATAGATGTCTGGGTCTATTTGAAGGAAACCTGGATATATATTCAGCTGGCTGCAGGGCTTGTGACTAGTTGCCCTTCAAACCTCACCTCAATAGTGACAATGGTGTTGGCTATGTCCCTGACTAGGATCTCTCTTAAAGATACCCTTTAACCATAGATGTTGCCAAAATACCAAAGGATCTGTTAAGAAGGATGAATCTCATGCTGTTGATTTTACTTCCCCCATTATCAAACAGGAAAAGTGCAGAAACCTATCATGACAGTACCTGTGATGGGGCTGAGGTGTAAAGGTGCCTCCCAACCCCTCTCCCTTTCCAGTAGTGGCTAATAGTCATTGAGGGCTCATTGTCGTCAAGCCCTTTATGTGACAGGGATTGTTGTCATTCTCATTTGCCAGATATAGAAGTGGGTTTGGGGTGCTCAGAGCCTGGGCTCCCAGACATGCCACAGCACTAGTGTGTGGACATGGGGAGCCCGACTCCAGCCAGCTGTACCCCTCCAGGCAGGGGAGTCACTGTGGCCATTCGTAATAACTGGTCAGGACTTTCTCCTGAGCAGCCACATTTATTTCCATTTCCCTTTATTTCTGCAACTTCTTGAGATTTGATCACATCAGGGGAGCCCTACAAACTGGTCCGTTCTCTCTGTTTTACAGTTTGAAATGCCTCTTTTATTATCATCACACTCACCACAGTTTGCATTGATTTTTGCATGATTATTTCATAGTCCATTCTGCCACTAGATCACCAGCTTTCTGGTGTGTGTGTGTGTGTGTGTGTGTGTGTCTGTCTGATAGTGTGTGTGTGTGTGTGTGTGTGTCTGATTTTATAATCCCAGGACCTGGCGTATAGTAGGGATGTAATGAACATAGGTTGGACTTATGACTGAACTGGTCCTCAGTGTGTTGTAGCTGCTTTTGGTTATTCTTAGTCTGACATCAGATTGCTTCCAGAACAGGTGTACATGGGACCTTTATGACATTCACTGTCATTCTAGTTTATTGGCCTTTTCTGTTTCGGATGGTTATTAGACTTCAGAAGCAAATGATGAAAATACAGGCGATATGTACCTCTCTTTGAAATTATGAATCTTGTTTACTCTTTTGGCATATCTACATTTTGCTTCTCGCTGCTTCTAAATCCTTTTGACTCTGGAGATGTTTGGTGGACTTGCCTTCTGAGTTGAATATCATTTGGGAGACTATTTTGTTATTGTTCAGAAGCTTCTCTTATAAGTTGCTTTTTTTGTTTGCTCATGTTTCTTGTTTCAGCAAAGTGAATTGAAAAATTGTTCTTCTTACCCTCAAATTGCTCCCTGTCCAAGGTTTTTCTGTTAGGCTGCCAAGTACCTCTGAGTACAGACTAGCAGGCTGAAGCTATAGGATATGAGGGGAGGAAGCTTTGCTACTGAAAGGAACAGAAACTCCCCCTCGACCAAGGCAATAGAGGACATAGATAACATGGGCATCTAATTGACTTGGAAAGAAAGGATGTATTTAGTAGTGTAAGTTAGCATGTGTAAAGGCACATGTAACAAGTAACATCTTTCCTCCTAATAAGATAAACACGTTTTACTGAAAAGAGTTCCCTAAAAGTGATTGTGCAATTTGTTTTACTCCCTGTAAACTTCCAGTAGGAAGACCAGCCAGACTGGGTAATAAGCCTTTCCTCAGCCAGTGGTTGATGATATCTGTGCGCACTCGTAAGTGGTGGAGCCATTTTTCTGGTAGGAAGAAATTCCTGTATTATGCAATTGTACAGCTGCTTGAAATGCCCTTCTTTCCCAGTTTCTGTGTGCTGAAACATTACCATATCTCAGGGCTCACTCTGAACCTTCCTGATACCGCCTCAGAATTAATCCCCCTGCTTGTTCACATTGACACATATTTCATTTGACCTTCAAGTTCTGTGGCTCACATGTCCAGTGAGAATTGGAAGATTATGAGCTCATCACAGGGCTGGTGCTAATTTCTTTAACAGCTTTTACAGTATCTTGCACAGAGTGGAAAATCAAGCCGGGCGCGGTGGCGCACGCCTGTAATTCCAGCACTTTGGGAGGCTGAGGCAGGAGGATCGCGAGTTCAAAGCTAGCCTCAGCAATGGTGAGGCACTTAGCAACTCAGTGAGACCCTGTCTCCAAATAAAATGCAAAAAAGGGCTGGGGATATGGCCCAGTGGTCGAGTGCCCCTGAGTTCAATCCCCAGTACCACAAAAAAAAAAAAAAAAAAAAAAAAAAAAAAAAAGAAAAAAAAGAAAATCAAAGCTTGTTAAAGTAAACAAGTGTGAGAGAAGAATGGAGTGTTTCATGTCTATGATGCCTGGGATTGCCCTGGAAGCTAAGAAACCTGAGCCTGGTAGTATGGTAAGAAACCATTGAGCCCAGTGTGGTGGCACATGCCTGTAATCCCAGCAGCTCAGGAGGCTGAGGCAGGAGGACCATGAGTTCAAAGTCAGCCTCAGCAATTTAGTGAGGCCCTAAGCAACTTAATAAGACCCTGTCTCTGAAGAAAATATAAAAAGGGCTGGGGATGTGGCTCAGGGGTTAAGTGCCCCTGAGTTTAATCCCCAGCACAATAAACAAACAAACAAACAAATAAATAAGCAAATGCCATTGGAAGGCTCCCAGGAGGGCAGAAGTTAGTATGTAAAGCATGGCAGGGTTGCTTTGGCATTTCCTCTCTGCCCTATGCTATCTATTATTCCATTTTCTCCAGTGGGCTTTTCTTCCTTGACTCCATCTGCCATCTTTTAGATGCACCCACAGTTGTATTTTAACTGACATTTGAATAATCACACCAATCTGTCAAATTAAAAATAACAACATTAAGTTTCCTAGAGAGTATAAGAGTGATTGACTTGATTTTAGTTGGAAGAAAGGAGGTGTGGAGTACCAGACTCTTTTTGTTAGTCAGTGAAGGTCTGGCACCTGTCAGCAATAAAAAGATTATTTAACAATGAACACTTTTAATTCCTTCCCATTCCTTCTAATCATCACCCTCAAGAAAAAGTGTTTAACACCCCACCCTCCCAACCCCATGTCCCAGGAGTTGTTGAACTTGACTGTCAACACGTAAGTGAGGAATGGAATCATTTTTGGAAGAATCGTATTTACACATCTGTTGTGTCAACAGAATTACAGATACTGTTAGAAGATGTGGGAAGTTGAACAAAGAGTGATGCTTGGTTTAAATAGATGCCAGTTACTGACTAGGTGTTGGAAGGAACTGTATAACAGAGTGTGAAGAAAGGGAAGGCCTGCTGTCCCTCTGAGCTGCTGGTGAATGGCTCTGACCCGAAGGCTTCTGTTTGTTGAGGCATTAAGAGTTCTGGAGGTCCTGGAGCGTCCCAGGCTATCACTTACACTTCTGAGATCCAGCTGAGTCTGAATACAAAGGATGACAGCTGGAAAGGCAAGGGACTGGCCCTTCTCTGAGTGAGCAGCTATTTCTGCCAAACAAGTAGCATGCAGCTGGATTTCGTTATGTTACCACCTAAATTCTTTCTGTAACAGGGACAATATAGTGTTGGTTACTCGTAATCTTTATTGCATGAGAAATAACATTATTTTTGATAATGAATACATATATTGCGTGGAAACAGACACTAGTATTCATTCTTCTTTTTTAATAGAATTAAATAAACTTGTTGCCTTTTATTCTCTAAAATTCAGGGTTCCTCACGTAGTACTTTTCACACTTAAAACAGTTCATTCCTTAATATCATCAGATACCCTGTCTGTTTTCAGAATTTTAATGGTCTCATTAGGAACATGAACTTTTATTAGTTTGTTTTAGTGGAATCCAAATAAGGTCCATCCATTGTAATTGACTCCTTTCAAACTCTTTTTTAATTTCTAATTTCTCCCCCAACACTGTAAAGTTTTTTGTTGAGGAAACCAGGTCATTTTTTTCCTGTAGAATGTTCTAGAGTCTGAATTTTGCTGATTGTATCGCCATGTTACCATGTCTGAATAACTGTTAACATTTATGTAGACTAACATACATAAATCAGAGTGAGAAAAGTTTCCCTAGCCACAGTGAGAAAGATCTTTTAATCAGAACAGCTTCAAACATGCATGAACACGACACAGCCGTTTCTGCCTGAGAACACTGCCAGGGAATGTGGAAGTTCTCCCAGGCCACTTTCTGCTGTCTGTGTGAACAAGTGGCAAAGGTACAGAGGACCTTGGCGTGGTGTGTTGCTCAGGATGCGCATTACCGAGGAACAGATTCTCTTCCAAAATGATCACAAACCAACTGTTACAATCTTGTGCAACTGAAGCAAGTACCAATTAAAAGAGGCAGATTTTTGGTTTTGGTTTGAGTTTGGGAGGGGGGGGGACTCTTGTGTAAGATTCGTAGTTACAAAGAACTACTCTGTGTGCTTGGGAACTTTACTGGAGCATAAATGAAGACAGAGACTTTGATGGTTTAATTAAAATTAAATATGAGAGACCAAAAAACAAATAACATGCACTTGAACCATAATAAAAACTATAATAAGCTCTAAAAGAGCCTGTTCAAATGTTCATGAATAGCTCTTTGAGTATCTAGTGAAAATAGATTGATTATTAAGGACCAAAATGTATTACATAAAAGGAGTTTATAGAGATCTCAGTTTCTGATTAAAGACACAAACCTAGGATACCTTCAGGAAATATAATAAATTCAAGGAAAAGAGTAGTTTGCATTGGTGATAGAGAAGTTTTTACCATCAGCAAATTAATTTCTCATTTCTGCTTGTAAAGTATAGCATATCCCTGTCACATAAACCTGGCAGTTAAGTTTTACTTTCACAATTCTTATATTATGCACTGTTTATAGATCATTGATCAGTTTGTTGCTCTAATAACATTAAAAGTAAATTCTTAAGGTATAAACTGCATCCGATTTTAATTTGGAAAGAAGGTAGCATATACTGATGCAGGACTTATTTTTATAAGGAGCAAACTTATGTAGGAGATTGCTATGGCTGTGGTTGGGAAAAATATCACTTCATAAAATACTTGCTGTATACTAGAAGACATAAATTGTGACTTACCTACCTTCCTTGTGAGCTGATATAAAGGATCCACTTGATCCTTTTCAGTTCAGTACCAAACCTGGCACAGTATTTACAGGGCTCCCTTAGTAAGGCTTACTAAACCACCATCAAAATTCTTGTGACCAAGAATATTTATTTGTAGGATTGAGATTTTAATGTCTGGTCTACAGC
The DNA here is from genome assembly GCA_025594165.1 of Tamias sibiricus. Lineage (NCBI taxonomy): Eukaryota > Metazoa > Chordata > Mammalia > Rodentia > Sciuridae > Tamias > Tamias sibiricus. The sequence goes on along the minus strand of CM046666.1, from coordinate 121,930,305 downwards.
CATAAGTCGCATATAATTGAAATCTAGTTTACATGTGCCTCTTGACATCCCATGCTCCTTTGTACAGCTTCATAATGGGTAGGTGAGTTTTGGGTCTTATAAGTCACTGAGTCCACATCCTGCTTCTGTTGCTGTGATAGCATTGTTACTATCACAAGGGACAGAAGCACTAACATGAATTCGTTTTAGTGAAAAGAAAATAAATGGGAGCAATAACATACCAGATCCGAGGTAGTGTTGCCGCCTTCAGCAGCACTACCAGTGATGCCCATAGGATACAGGCTCGTCCCAACTGCCTTGTGGGAGTTTTCCTCTCTCTTGGCCACCAGCACATCTGCTCTCTGTCTAGTAGTTACCAGCTAGAGTGAAAGGTCTCCACATTTTTCTGTCCATTACATTATTTCCTGGTCTTTGCCTTGTAGTACTTTTCTTCTCGCCCTTAAAACATTCCTCCTTTATTTCCAAGATGGACTTCTTCCCTCTGCCATAGATCCCAGCCGTTCTCATCTGAGAATACAGAAATTATCTACATTAATTAGCCCCTCCCCTTTAAAAATCCTTCTAATATTCAAATACTGTATTCCAAACCTTCAGGTTTCCCTGTCCCATTAAAGTATTGTCTGATCTTTTGGTTTCCTTGAATGTAAAAAGCTCTCCCAGAGACCTTAGGAAATGTTACTCTTCTTCCTTTCTTTGCTAGTCTTTGGGGAGTGGCTTGTGCGCATTGCCTGCATTTCCCCATCTTATTCAGCACCTTGTTTTGCTGTGCTAGTTTTCGTCATCCCATAGCTTCTTTATAATCTTTGTGGCAGACTGGAGATTGTCTCTTACCTACCCCATTGCCTGCATCAAAATGCTGGAACCTGGGAATGCAGCTTATTTGGAAAAAGGGTCCTTGCAGATGTGATCAAATTAAGAATCTTGAGATGAGATAGTCCTGGATTATCTGGGTGGGCTCTAGATGCCATCATAAGTGTCCTTATAAGGGAGGCAGAGGACAAATTGATACTGTGCACACACACCACAAGCCATGGGAATGCTGAAGCCCCTCGGATTTGGGAGGCTAGGAACTGATTGTTCCTGGAACTTCTGGAGGGAGATGGCCTTGGCCTGCTGACACTTTTATTTCACTTCTGGCCTTCAGAATGGAGAATAAATTTCTATTGTTTTAAGACATCAAGTTTCTGATAATTTGTTACAATGGCCACAGGAAACTCTTAACATTCTGGGCAAAACCATTGACCAGAGATGAGTTAATTTTCAGAAAGTGAATATGCCTAAGTAATCAGACCTAGATCAAGAAACAATCCTCCACCCCCACCCCCACCACCACAAAGGCCCCTGTGAGCCTTTGAGCTTCTCTCCCTGGCCCATAGTACCTCCTCTTGTAATAATGTCGAAAAGTACTGTACCTACTCTTCGTGTCTGGCGTCTTTCTGTCAGCAACATGTTTGTGAGATAATCCATGTTTTCACATGTGGGTGTAGACTTTTCAATCTCATTGCTGTGTAGTGTCCATTGTCTTTATAGAACACCCCCCTCCATTTTTTTTCTACTGTCGATGGTTACAAGTAGTGCTACTATGAACATTCATGACAAGCCTTTTGGTGAACATACTGTGTGTTTCTATTGGGCGTATGAGGAGGAGGGGAATTCCTGAGTCCTAGAAGCCTTTTCATTTCTTTCTGTGCTCTAATTTAACAGTCTCATTTACACCCACTGCTTCAATTATCGCCCATCACTGTGACTCTTTAATCTTTAATCTTTTTGTCTGACTCTGATCTTTTTGCTGAGATTCAAAATGACAGCTATCAGTTATGTATTCACACACACACACACACACACACACACACACGCACGCTCAGTATTTAGTGTGTCCCAGTTCAAACTCAGGTTCCTACACCCCCACCCACCCCCCCAAAAATGTTTCTTCTTTTGTGTCTCTTACTGTGTCCATGGAAGTCATCATCTTTATCATCCAGGTTCAGAGCAAAATCATCTTTCCTCCTTTCTTTGCCTGCATTCATCCAATTCGTAAAGTCTGTGATTTCCGCCCATGTTTTCTTTGTGTTATTTTAGGGGCACACTTTCTCCTGGATGACTTCTGAATGACCCCACAGTCTGCAGTCTGCTTAGTGTATCATCCAGCCACAGATTCTAGGTTTATCTTCTCAAAGCAGAGCTTCAATCCTGTGACATTCTTTTTCAACTCCTAGACATGACTGGATCCATCCATTGATGATAGAATCATGCCAGATTCTTTATATTGGCATTCTATTTATGCTTTCGTACACTTAACTTCAGCATCATTTCCATGAGAAATGACTCACGCAAGTCTTCATCAGGAGGTATTGAGTTATATATTAACATTGTCTTCATTAACATTTTGATGATAAATTGCTCAAAAGGCCTCCTAGGATTGTTTCTTATAATCACTCAGTATGATTACATTCCTTGAGAGTTTGCTGTGCTTGGCACACATGTAATCCTTACAACAGTTTCGTAATTATTATTGATCAATTTATTATTGTTATCACCAACTTATATTTGAAGAAATCAAAGCTCAGAGAGTTTAAGGTATCGGTCAAGTTCAAGGTCATCTATCCAGAAACGTCATTAGGATTCAAACATTGGAAGTCCAGAAACAGGTATTCTGTCATTTGCATGATCTGCGCTCTTCTGGAGATGGGATGGTTTCCTTTCCGGGTCTACCCGTTTGTGCTGTGCTTTTCTGAAACTGCACCTCCTCCTGAGCTGTGGTTCAAGGTCCTGATAATCTGGTTGGGCACCACCCACAGATGTGTGCCCTCTTGTTCTCTGAAGCTGGGGTTTCATGAGCTGAGCTTCTGCAGCTAGAGCCTGGGCCTGGGGACTTCAGTTCTAACATCCTTCTCGATTTTGCTCCCTCCTTCTGTCCCTGTCCCTGTTCCTTTCCTTCTCCTTCTTCTTTCTCTTTTGTCTTTTCTGACCTCCAAACTTCTTGCCTTTCCTCTCTTCCTTCTCCTTTTGTCAATGCAGTGGCACTCAACCCTTTTTAAGACCAACCTCAGGAAATATAAAAGGTAGGGACCAGGGCTCCCTTTTCAGGTAAACAACAATGACAAACCACTTCTATCTAAGAATATTATCAACTAAGCAAATCAGGACTGGGTTGGGAAGATTATATATACCTTTAGTTTAGTAATATAAGAATGATTCATGTTTGAATCACTGTGCACACATTTATTAAGAGTTTTGTGATGAGGAAATTGTCGGATGAAATATACTGTTGACAGAAATATGCATTGTTATACATGGTGGGGTTCACCAAAGATCACCGGAGAAACTAAAGTGAGACTGAGGAAGCTGAGTAGTAATTTCTAGCAGGAATTGCCAAACTATGACCAATTTAAAACAATGATAATAGATTATTCTTCCTGAAAATTTCAACAACCCTAGTTGTGCAATAGGAGTTCTGCAGTTTCCCAACTGCAGACTTTAGAAAATGGACTGCATCTTCAGAACACTCTTCTGGGATACTACTCTTTGGTCATGAGTAACATTTCAGTAATTTTCATGTAGTAGTTTAGTTGTAAATTGCATTTCGTCATTCACAAAGTACAAAAACCAGTGGAATGCCGGTTTTATTTCCTTCAAGAATCAAAGAAGGAATAAGAATTTGGGGATTATCTGCTCTTCAGGGGACAATAATTGGAAATTATTGCATTAGTGTCATGCTGTGGTTTTCTGTTTTTCTCTCTGACCAAGCCCAGGTGCCATCCCTTTCTTGGCTTGTCTACAGCTCTGCAGTGTCCTTAATGGGTGGGGGCTGCTGTTTTTCATTGGCTCCTTGTGGTACTCCGCTCTCTAACTCCACAGCCAGCTATCGCCCTATCCACATAGGTGTCCTTTATCCATGCAGACAGCCTCACGGGCCTCTGAGCCTCCCTGCTTGTTCTTCCACAGTGCCCTGTATCCCTACCTGCCAGTGCCTGTCTCTGACCTGCAGCAGAAGGCAAAAACCTTGTGTACCTTAGGTGTTCAGGATATTTGTTAAATTAAATTGGCACTGAATTAATAAGAAGTAACTAAAGATGAATGTCTTCCTTCACTCTGCTGCTCACAAGCAGCAGCAACTCATGCGCTTTTAACTCATGGATACTATATTATGAAGCAAAAATTCAATCAGAAAATCCTCAGACCAGGAACCCTGCTGTTCAATGACCAAAATGCAATTGGGCCCAACTGTTTTATGTTATTGCCTGAAACTTTGTTATGCTTTAATAAACCTCCGGTAAATCTAATTTTATGCTCCATTTAATGTTAACCCAGTTGGGACAAGGAAGCAAAGTGCTCCTTAAGTAAAAATGTTGGCAAGTTTTGTGTCTCTCTCTTTACTTTACAGGACTGGCTTAGTCTTAGATTATTAAGTGTAGCAGTTTTATTCACAGGATTGCCACAAAAGCTCAATTGGACGTTGATTAAGTGCATTTGCTCATGAAATGCATGACAGGAGAAGTGTGCTTTGGCCCCCAGCTTCGTTTCTGCCTCTTGTTTGTATTCTGAGCTTGTGAACTTGCATCTCTTACAGGTGTAGGATGAGGCCCAGTGAAGGACTCAGAGTGAACTCCAGAGCCAAGTTTGAATCCTGGTGCCTCCCCTTTCTAGCTGATCTTTGGCAGATACTTTCTCTGTTTCAGTGTCTATCTATTTAAGCTAATATTTTTTTTTTTTAGTTGATAATGAAATACTACTCTTTAAAAAGTATTGTTATGGGGGCTGGGGTTGTAGCTCAGTGGTAGAGTGCTTGCCTAGCACATGTGAGGCACTGGGTTTAAATAAATCAAATAAAGGCATTGTGTCCATCTGGAACTAAAAATAAAAATTAAAAAATAGTGCTGTTACTGGAAGTCTTAGATGGTATAACAAAGCAGAAGCAAACAGAAACCTTAAAATGCAGATATATTGGAAAGAGGGGGAATAAAACCTCTTTTAGTTGTAGATGATAACTGTCCATGTAGGAATCCCCAAAGAATGTACCAAAAAAAGTCAATATTTAAAAACTCAATTGTGTTTTTATATAATAACATTGAATAATTGGGATTAGAAATTTAACAGAGAGTGCCATCTACAGTAGCCCCCAAAATTGAAATACTTAGACATAAATTTAACAAACTTTGTGTAGGATCTGGTATTGAATAAATCAGACCCAAATAAATTAATATGTCATATGCCATATTTATGGATTGAAAGACTCAAGATGGTTATTAGTTCTCCCCAAAGTGATCTATAAGTTCAACACAACTGCAATCAAAATCCCAGGAAGGTTTTTTGTTTGTTTGTTTTTATAGTTTTCAACTGGTAGTTAACAACTATCAACTGATTCTAAAACTTACACAGGAAAGCAAATGGAATACCTGCTATAATTCTGATCTTGGCTCCCCCTCCCCTTGTCAGAGGCCCATGCATTGAAGGCTTGGGTGCCAGCCTGCCGTGCTATTGGGAGGTGGGGCCCAGAGTGAAGATGTTAGGAAGTTAGGTTGGGGCCATGTCCTTGAAGGAGATATTGGGGCCCTAGCCCCTCCTCTCTCTCGCTCTGCTTCCTGGCTGCCATCAGGGCAGTAGCAATGCCACATACTCCCCTCCATGATACACTGCCTTGCAAAGGCCTAAAGGCAGCAGAGCCAAGCGACCACGGACTGAGACCATGAGGAAAAAATAAACCTTTCCTTCTTATGAGTTGATTTATCTCAGGTATTTTGTTAGAGTGATAGAAAGCTGACTAACACAACAACTGAAATAGTCAAACACATTTTGAAAACAGGATAGCGTTGGCAGACTTGACGTACTTGATGTCAGTGCCTTTCATAACGCTCCAGCTATCAAAACAGTGTTGAGTTTGCAAAAAGTAGACACATAGATCAATGGAATAGAACAGAAAATCCAGCAGTAAACACCGCCCCCCCCCCCATGTAGTCAGTTAAAATTTGACAAAGATGCAGAGGTATTTCAATGAAGAAAGGAGTCTTTACAACAAATATGAACCTTGACCCATACTTCACACCATATACAAAAATCAACTCAATGGATCATAGACTTAAATGTAAAATGTAATGTTTTAAAACTTTTAGAATAAAACAAAGGAGAGAACTCTTATGATCTTGGGTCAAGCAATTATTATTATTATTATTATTTGTGCTGCTCCTAAAATACAATCTATAAAGGAGCAAATTGAGAAACCAGACTTAAAGTTTTTGTACTTTTAGAGACAGTTAAGAAAAGAATAAAACAAGTTACAAGTGAGGAGAAAGTATTGCAAATCACATAATCTGACAGCGGAATAATAATCAGATAATACAATGGTCACATGAACCTTAGCAATAAGAAAAAAAAGTTTAATAATTATAGGGGAAAATCATTGAGCACTGATAAATAGAAAATATGCACATAAGAATTATTCAGCTTCAAGCTGGGTACAGTGGTACACACCTGTAATTCCAGTGGCTTGGGAGGCTGAGACAGGAGGATTACCAGTTCAAAGACAGCCTCAGCAAAAGTGGGGCACTAAGCAACTGAGTGAGACCCTGTCTCTAAATAAAATACAGAATAGGGCTAGGGTTATGGTTCTGTGGTTGAGTGCCCCTGAATTCAATCCCCAGTACTCCCTCCCCCAAAATTGTTCAACTTCATTAGTCATTAGTAAAAATAAATCCTTGGTGAGATACCACTACATACTTATTAGGCTGGCTTAAAGCAAAAACTGGCAATATCAAGTGCCAACTAGGATGGTAGGCAACAGAAACTTATCATACATTGCTGGTGGTTTGCAAAATGGTATAGTTACTTCAGGAAAGAGTTTCACATTTTCTTATTAAGTTAAACATATACTCAACCATATGACTCAGTAATCCTACTCATAGATATTTACCGAAGACAAATGAAAAGCATAAGTTTGTATATGAATAGTAACGTTAAAAAATTTGCCAGCCTGGAGTTAACCCAAATGTGTCATTCAACCCATGAATGGACGAATTCATCTATGGACATAAATCTCAAATGCATTTTGTTAGGTGAAAGAAACCAAATCCAAAAGTCTACGTATTGTATGATTTCATTTCTATGGTGATCTGGAGAAGGCAAAACTATAAAGATCATAAACAGAACAGTGCTTGCCAGGGGTTGAGGCTTGGGTTGGAGCATTAATTGCAAAAGGAAAGCATGAGAGAAATTTTTGGAATGAAGGAACTGTCCCCTGTCGTGCCTGTGGTAGTGGGAATGCATTTTTTAAAACCCATTAAGCTATATACCAGAGAAAGAATAATTTTTTCTCTAAGACAATTAAGTAAATTTAGTAAAGAATAAAAATGTCTTTGAACAAATCACTCATCTGATTTGAAGTACAAAAAAGTCAACCTTTTCCTGAGGTACCTTACTATATTATCATATTTTAAAACTGGGCCAATAAGTACTCTTTAATGTTCTATGTAGCATCCCTGCTTCGATATTCAGAGCTAATGATTATACCTTATTTTGCTTGCACCATTTGTTTTAAATGTCTAGTTCCTCTCTTAATATGAAAACCTTCTGGCAGGGTTTTTATTTTATATTTTACCATCAAATCTCGAGTCATTTCTTTGGAAAAATACCCCCACCTCCTTATTACCTTAATTTAGCTGATGTTTTTCTTTGCATCTATCTTATTTTTCATCAGCCACTGTTTATGGTTTCTTTTTGCTCCACTCTACGTTGTCTCTGGGTTTTAAAGTGGTATGATTGACTGTTGAGTGCTGGCACCTGGGGGAGGCGGAAGCAGCGTGGGGGCAGGAGGCAGATGGCAGTGTGGGTGGGATGCAGTGACTCATTTGTTTCATGGGTTGTTTTTTTTTTTTTTTTTTTTTTAAATGTTAGAAATGTTAAGGACCCCAAAAGAAAAGTCTTCATTTATATTAAGGAGTCTTCAAGTCATTTTTAGCTTTGGGGGGGGGGGGGAACAAAAAACAAGTTTAGAAGCTCCTTTGACCTTCTTCCCCTTTCATAACATCAATAAATCTTCTGTGTCTTTTACCTCCACTGCATCAGATTTATTTCTCCTTTAGTGAATGTGAATTCTAACTTCCTATTCATTAGATAAATCAGATTCTGTATTTAATAGCTTCTTAAAGAGTACACTATTTTTAGAAAGAAGACCAGTAGAGGAAAGGGAGGGAATGGGGAAATAATGGGGAAAGAAATCTACCAAATTATGTTATGTATGGATATACCACATTGAATCCTACTCATGTGTGTGTGTGTGTGTGTGTGTGTGTGTGTATGTGTGTGTGTATAAAATGAACTATTTAAAATAATGATGATAGAAGAGAGATCAGTAGAGTAAATGGATCAGGGGAGGGAGGTAGGAAGGAAAAGGGAAGTTACTAGGGAATGAGATTGATCAAATTATGTTACATACAGGTACAAATATGGCATAATGAATCCCACTCTTAAATACGATTATAATGCACCAATAAAAATAAAAAACCAATCTGTTAAAAATTTTATAACCAAGTTTATATAATTTAGCATGATTTTCTTTACATTTTTATAACAAACTTCATAGCTAATTTTTAAAAAGTGCATTCTTTTTTATGTTACATTCAGTCACACAGGTCTTGAAAGTTATTTGAATATCTTGGTGGGTTTCAGTTTAAAAAAGGAATCATGGGAATCATGGGAAATAATAAGAAAAATGAAGAAAAAAATAATTCATGAATTGGATTATTTTTATTATACATGTTTTCAGATTTTAAATTTATATGAATATTTAGAGATTGCACAAATTATAATATATACATTACATTTTAATGTATATGCTGTAAATTATAATATACATACTATATTTTGACTTTGTTTACTTAATAGCTTCAATTTGGCCCCTGTTTCTAAGTATTCTTATACCTTATAGTTTTTGGTGGTTAAATGGTATGCCATTATTGGGAATTATCATTGTGTTTGTATGTACTTACATGTGTGTATGTGATTACTATATACACACACAAATAAATACAGACACAAATATACATATACACATAATCATTTCCTGTTGATGGATATATTGACTTTTTCCTTTATTTTATTATGAAAATGATATTTCAGTGGACAAACAGGTAAATCTGCCCACATCTCTAAGAACTTTCTCAGGATAATTCTAAGAAATGGAATTATTGGGTTAGAGAGTACACATAATTTTAAGGATGTAAGTCTCCTAGAAGTTTAGACTTCCCCACAACACTTGAGTATCATTTCTTTGCATTTTCTTCGGTTATTGTAGGCTATTTTCATTGGATCCTTTTAGGCAAAGAAATTGGTACTTTATGGTTAGTTTAATGTGCATTTATTAGAAGAGAGATGGAGAATATTTTTTCATGTGCTTATTGACCATTTTAAAACTTTAGTGAATTTGTCTGCTTATGTCTATAGTATGTCTGTTGCAATGTTTTTATTAATGCTTGTTTGTTTTAAATTGACCAGTAAGAGATGGTTTAAAAAGATACTAAGCTTTCGTCTTATGAAATATTGCACATATCTTTAACAAACTTGCTATGCTAACACTTTCATTGTAATTATGAATGGGTTCTGCTTTATGACTATATTTTCCAAATTCTTATTGTGGTTGTAAAAGAAGTTATTAGTTTTCAAAATAATTTTTTCTCTTAACACTTTACTAAATAGTATTATTATTTCTAATAGTTATTCAACTTCATTGTATTGTTTGTTTTGTTTGACTTGGTTTTGGTTGACAACATAACATTTGCAAGTAATGATAATTATGCATTTTATTTTCTAGACTTATACTTTTACTTCCTAAAAATCTTCCTATATTGACTGAGATTTCCTGATTTTAATGGGCATACCTATAAGCACAAAGTTGTTACCTGTGAAACGTATCTTGTTCTTCATGCATGCTAAACGTATGCTCTTTCCCTGCTGCAGCTTATTTTGTGACTTTTTTCATGGAGAAAAAAATGGATTTTGCACTTCAGTTAATAAGTTGGAGGATCTATGGAGATGTTCACGATTCTTAAAAATTGAGCCATCCTTGCATTCCCAAAGTACATTTTTATAAAAATATTTTTTTAGTTGTAGATGGACACAATACCTTTATTTATTTATTGATTGATTGATTGATTGATTGTTATGTGATGCTGAGGATCGAACCCAGTGCCTCACACATGCTAGGCAAGTGCTCTACTACTGAGCCACAACCCCAGCCACAAGTAAATTTTAAACTCAATACCTCGGCTTCTTACAGTGTAACACTTAGTACATTTATTAGTTTTTCTTTCATATTTTTGTTTATATCCATAAATGAGTTTGAGAGTAATCTGGATTTCATTTTTGTGACATTATTGTCCAAATGTGAGATAAGGTTTCTATTAGCTTGATATTGGTCATGTTTGACCTTTGGAGAAGTTTGTATCTATGGTTTTATTTCTCTTCGTAGTTATAATTTTCTGTACCTTCAGTGTTTTTTTATTTCTTCATTATACTTACCAAATACCTATTAGATATAAACTAGTTAATTCTAAACCCTAGTTCTGGATTAACCAATAAAAGTTACCATTTTTTAAATTCATTTTGCATTTGTTACTGCTATAGTCTATGAATCTGCTTTTTGTAGGTTGTTTTCTTTTTAATTTGTAACCATAGTTACCTTGTTTTAATGTTGAAATTTAACAGAGAATGTTAACTCTTGCTTCCCATCATTGTAGGCTCTCCTTAGTTTGCAATAATTATAAGATTTCCTTCTTGTTTAAAAAAAACACAGGGTGGTTGAACTTTATAAAGCCATTTCTGGTAGAACCACAAATTCAAAATTTAGTGGTAAACGAGGAGGGAAAATCCCTGGCATTTGCTCATTTCCTTTTCTGAGTACTAAGTTATTGAAATCCAAATGTACTTATTGGGCATGATTCAGGTGACATCTTTTGGGGACTTTGTTTTCTGCCTGCAGATATTGCTGTGGTGGAGATGAGTGATGCCTTCCGGCAGCCGTCCTTGTTTTACCACCTCGGGGTGCGAGAAAGCTTCAGCATGGCCAACAACATCATCCTCTACTGTGATACTAACTCGGACTCTCTGCAGTCCCTGAAGGTACCGCTCTTGGTTACTGGATATATTTCCTTTCAGCCCCAGCATTCAGGGAGACCTCTTTCTCATCCAAAACATTTTTCGGTAACTTATGTTTGTGAAAAGATGTTTTTGCCAGTATGATAAATAGGTACCAAGTACTAATTGTGAAATTTATCTAGAATTCATTGTGAAATTTGTGTAGAAATCAATGTAGATGTTTGATGATACCCAAGAAAGATGAACATCATGATCAGTTCTGAGTTCCAGGTAGAGGTACATCCAGGAGACTGTTGATGGGAAATCACTGGCACAAAAAGAAAAGGAGATCATATAAGATATATCGAGCTTTATGCCTGATCTTTGGGGGCTTCATTGTGCCCATCTGGCTCTAACTAAAAGCCCCTTCCTACCTGAAAGTTCTCTTGAGTAGAAGTGCTCACAGCATTGCCACCCTTGTTTGCTGTCATTTCAATTAAGATGGGAGGAGGGAAGTAAAACTTTCTATTTTGTGTATAAAACTCAACCTTCCCCTGTAGCACTCTCTTCATTAATAGGCACTTGCCTATAGAAACCATTTCTACCCTCCTAAAGGATTGGGAAAAATAAAACGTACTGTGTTTTGTCTACAAAATTCAACCTATCCCAATGTCATTTTGTGCATTAATAGGAACATACCTGATATAAAGTCATTTCCTCCCTCCAGCAAAGTTGCTGAACATGCTTTTACAAGGCCAAGCGATTTTACACTGGGTGATTCTTTGAAAAGCGTCTCACAGTTCAGTGAAACTCATGCTGAGCCTGATGTCATTCATTTCCTTTGTGAAAATTTCCAGCTAGCTTCATGCGGCCTCTTCTCATCTCTGTCTTTTGGAGACAACCTTGGGATGTGATGCCCTAGAGTTGAGAACATTACTTTTAAAGTCAGTGGCTTAGCAATTGTTATATGAAGATCTCCAACCCCAAATCCTTGCAGAAATATATATATATAATATAATTTATTTTATATATAAATAAATTTTTTTAGTTATAGATGGACACGATACCTTTATTTATTTATTCATTTATTTATTTTTTTAATGTGCTGCTGAGGATTAAACCCAGTGTCTCACATGTGCTAATAAGCAAATGATCTACCACTGAGCTACAGCCCCAGCCCCAGAATTATATTTTTAAGTAGCATTTTGCTTTTTCTGAGTACCTAAAGCATGTGTGGCTTTTTCTGAATATCCTGAAGAGTTTCACTGAGTAAATACATTTGTTGCATGCTCGACATTTTGCTGGGGATTGAGAGACATATCTGTTTCTGGAATACTGGAATTGAGAGGTTTGGTCCTACTCAGTCTAAATCTACCTTTTCACCTGGTTATTAGTAAGGAAGATCTGGGACCAGGTCAACCTAGCTCCTTAGCCTGTTCCCCTTAACCACCAAGTTTTATTATCCCTTGCAGTTGTCCCTCTGTATCCATGGGTTCTGTGATTTTAAACCAATCATGGATAGAAAACACCTTTATTTAAATTACATCTGTACTGAATGTGTACAGACTTTTCCTCTTGTCTTATATTCCATAAACAATGCAGAGTTAACAATTATTTGCTTAGCATTTATATTGTATTAGCTTTGATAAGTAATCTAGAGTTGATTGAAAGTGTACAGGAGGGTGGGTGTAGGTTATATGCAGATACTGTGCCATTTATATAAGTGACTTGAGCATCTACAGATTTTGGTATCCTTAGGGAGTCTTGGAACCAGTCCCTTGTGGATAACAAGGGAGGACTGTATTTCTAGTTAAAACTATATCAGACATTCCTGCTAAGTGTGTTTCATTTAGAAAAATGCGTCAACTGTGCCTCCTCGGTTGTCCTATGGAGAGTATATCTTTTCTTTTAACCCTTCCATTAACTTAAACATTTGCTATTTTCCTATTTGGATTGTTTCTAGCCAGGTAGCCTCTGATGTCTGGGATGAAAGAAATATTTTCTGCAGGTCTAGCAATTTCATTTGAGTCTCAAAAAGTCTTGTGCTACTGCATAAAGTTGGGGTATATCTGTATGTGTTTGCTTTTATTTATTTTTGTTGCATTTGGCTCTGTATATAACTCTGCTATCTTTACCATTTTCAAACAGAAAGGAAAACTAGTGAAATAAGAATAAGAAACATTTGAAATAATATCTGCAAAGTGAGGCAGATATGACAAAATAAAGCATCTCTTTTCACAGAAGCAGAGGCAGAATTAGAATGCTATTCTTGTCATGTATCTAGCTTGACTTAGGTTGATTCTTTGGACTTCAAAGAAAGTACAGCTGTGCCAATTTTATTTTCATCAGCTTTTTGTTGAAGACAGCAGATTCTATTCGGCAGTAAATTCTCAGGAAGAAATCATAGAAAAAAATTTTAAAAAAGTATAATCTACTTGAAAAATAATGTATGATAACTATAAAAATGCTTAAAATCCATGTCTGAATTGTCATTTGAAAGGATATTAAGACTCTAATCATATATGTATATATATGTATATGTATATAATAAGATATTGCATATACATATGCAATAAAATTTCTACCTGTTGTGTTAAGCTACAAGTCCTTTGATTGTATTAAGAATGAAATATTTTGCCGGGTGTGGTGGTGCATGCCTGTAATCCCAGTACTTTGGGAGGCTGAGGCAGGAGGATCGTGAGTTCAAAGCCAGCCTCAGCAATGGCAGGGCACTTAGCAACTCAGTGAGACCCTGTCTCTAAATAAAATACAAAAAAAGGTCTGGGGATGTGACCCAGTGGTCGAGTACCCCTGAGTTCAATCCCTGGTACCACCAAAAAAAAAAAAAAAAAAAAAAAAAGAAATATTTTAATTTATTTTTTGTTTCAAGAAAAAATCATGATTGCACTTTGAGAGAGGGATATCAATTCTTTTTTCCTTAATATTATAACAACACATATTTCAGTTTTCTTTAATTAAATAATGAGAACTTCTTGGTGTGCCTTATTAATGTTTATTGAGAGAGACTATGCCAAGATTTAACATTTGCTTGAAAATAAGAAATGCAAGTAACAACTCTTCTGATTTATTCCATGCATTTAAAAATGATCAGACTTCCACTTGGCATCTCTCACTAAACGGGAGAGTGGGTCTGGACTCTACTGGCCGATGAGCTATGGTGCAGATGCATGAGATACATCTAAGGTCAAAAAGCACTTGGGCGAGTGAGTGGCTGCTGTGTACAGTGAGGAATTTGTTTTTACTCTATCACAAAGGGGCTGAGGGAAGTTGCCTTCCATCCTCTGAAAGTTCCACAAGTGGGTCTGCTGAAAAAAGTGACAATAGACAGATGAACATGTGAAAATTCATACAAATTCATTAATGTGCAAGCACATAGGAGTCAGAGTATAAAACCTCAAAGAAGGTTGAATCACATGTTTAAGGGAACCTATCATCAAGTCTAAAAAACCCAAAGAAGTTTGAAGTGTAAACATCATCTTGCTAGAAGAGAGGGAAGTGGAGGATGTAGGCAATTTTAGATTTAGAGTAAATGATTTTCAGGGGAGACGGATGGGCCCAGGGAGCCTGGGACAAAGTGTGCCTGTGCTCCGAGGGTGATGTCAGCTCTGGTTTTTCTTTTACTAGTTCATCTTCTGAAGGAGCTGGCATTTAGGTGGATAAGGGAGCATCAGAGAAAGCCCTTCCTGCAGTAAGGGAGGGAAAGAGGATCAGAGACAGTGAGTTGGAGTAGGTCAGAGAGACTTTGGTTCTGATACTGCTTTTTTGTTCAAAGTGCTCAGTGTGTCACAGGGCCACACTTCGGGGTATCATTTTCTGAGTCCCAACAATGCTGTCAAGGGAACCTATCATCAAGTCTAAGCAATTTTGAACCTAGATGTCTATCACCAGAAATTCCTTTATAATGAGAGTTCACAGCTCCAGTTCTTGTGATCTTTCCTTTCAACCGTTTCTTTAGCTACTTCTCTTGATTCTGAGTTAACCCTGCCTCACTTTAAATGATGCTGTTTATAAAACAAAGCAAGACCAAACAATGAACTACACTGCCCACCCCCAGGTAGACAGCAGGTAGAAGCTCTGATAAACAAATGACAAAGCTGTGAAGAGTGGGAAACATACACATGACAGGGAGAGAGTGAATCACTGCTTTGTTTTAGTTTTTTGTTGTTTGGTACTGAGGATTGAACCCAGAGGCACTCTACCACTGAGCCCCATCCCCAGTCCTTTTCATTTTTTGAGATAGGGTCTTGCTAAGTTGCTGAGGCTGGCCTTGAACTTGTGATTCTCCTGCCTCAGCCTCCTCAGCCATTGGTATTATAGGCATGCATCACTGTGCTCTGCTCACTACTAACTTTTTTTCTTTGTGGTGCTGGGGATTGAACCCAGGGGCCTTGTGCATGGGAGGCAAGCACTCTACCAACTAAGCTATATCCCAGCCCTCACTACTAACTTTTGAAGTGCAATTTGGCAATATCTAATGCTGTCAAGGGAACCTGTCATCAAGTCTAAGCAATTTTGAACCTAGATGTGTGCTGTAAAAAATAAAAGAAAAAAGTTGTCTCAGGTGTAAGGAGATAAAACAATGAATGTTTATGCAACATTTTAATAACCCCTCCCCTAAAAGAGATGGTAAATATCCATTAGGAGAATGAATGAATACTTTGGGACAAGTCTGGCACAGGACCTGTAATCCCAGCTACTCAGCAGGCCGAGGCAGGAGGATTACAAGTTTGATGCAAGCCCCAGCAATTTATCAAAACCATGTTTCAAAATAAAAAAGGGTCTGTGGTTCTAGCTCAGTGGTAGAGGGCCCCTATGTTCCATTTCTAATGTCACACTTAAGATAAACCAATTAGAGCTTTATGTATCAAAGTCATTGTATCTCCAAAAAATAATTTTGAAAAGAACTTAAAATCAACATACTACAGTGACACACCCACATCAATGTTTATAGCAGTTCAATTCAATTCACAATAGCTAAACTATGGAACCAACCTAGGTGCCCTTCAGCAGATGAATGGATAAAGAAAATGTGGTATATATACACAATGGACTATTACTCAGTTATAAAAAGGAATGACTTTATGACTTTTGCTGGTAAAGGGATGGATCTGGAGAATATCATGCTAAGTGAAATAAGCCAATCCTAAAAAACCAAAGGCCAAATATTCTCTCTGATATGAGGATGCTAACACACAACAAGTGTGTATGTGGGGGTGGAAATAGAAGTTCAGTGGATTAGACAAAGGAATGTTGAGAAGGGAGGGGGATGAGAATGGGAAAGAAGTGGAAAGAATTGGACATAACTTTCCTGTGTTCATATATGAATGCACAACCAAAGAAACTTCATATCATGTACAACCACAAGAATGGGATCCTAATTAGAATAAGTTATATTCCACATCTGTTTAATATGTCAAAATACACTCTACTGTCATGTATATGTAAAAAGAACAAATAAAAAAAAAGCAAAAAACAAAATTAAACTTGTTAAAAATAATAATGTTAAGGGGAAAAACAAACCACCTGTGTATAGTATCATACCAATTACATAGAATGTGATTACAGGCAGGCAAGAAAATGGTATTATACACATTTGTGTTATAAAGAGATAGAAGTATGTATAGAAATCATGCATTCAGAGTATGTACCTCTTTGGGGGATAGGAGTGGAATAGAGTTTAAAGACAAGAGTCTTTAACTATAACTATATGTAATATGTTTTTTTCTTTTTTCTTTCAATACTGGTTTTAAACCCAAGGCCTTGCACATGCTAGATAAGCACTCTATCACTGAGCCTCATCCCCAGCCCTTTCTATTTTATTTTGAGACAGTTTCTTTAAGTTACCCAGGCTAGTCTTAAACTTGTGTTCCTCTTGCGCAGCCTCCTGAGTGCTGCCTTTACAGGTAGGCACTATTGTGTCTGGCTATAATATTTCTAAATCTAGGTGGTAGACATAGTTATTTGCTAATTTTTATACTTTATATATACTTAAAATATTTCATAATTAGCCTTTTAAAAAATATTCCCATATTCTTCTGTTTTCTGTATCAAGAAAACTTTACATGCATTTTGGGCATTTGAACCCCAAAAGATTTTTAGTTTCTTTTTCCTAATGTTCTGGCTGTGGTTAGAAAGCTTAAGATGTATTTGGATCTTTCTTTCTGCACTTAAATCAGCTTTGTTCCCATTTTATGCATTGCATAAGAAATGATTCTCTAGAGATTGATATGCACATCAGCTAGTGGTGACTCAGCTTTCTGTGTTGAAATGTAATGATTATGTTAGATTATTCCTTATTCAAGAAATTTAGTTGTATTTTTCTCTTAAGGCACTGCCTGAAAAGTTACTTTATAGATGGGATTTTCTTCAATAGACTATTTTCTAAAACTGCTTACCTCCTTCATTATCTCACTGGATATATTCCATACTTATGTAGTGCCTGGTACTCTTGCTGTGCCTTAATGCATGTGTTATTTTCTAGATTGGGATCTGACTAGCATCCCCCTAGGAAATGACACTAGAAATCTTACAGGCACAATCCAGAATTTGTAACACCATCACTAATTTACCAGCTTTGAACAATCAGCAATTTTTTTTTTTTTACACAATATGGCAGTTCCTCAAAACATTAGAAAGAAATTTAGCATATGATCCAGCAGTTCCACTTTTTTTTTTTTTGGGTACCGGGGATTGAACTCAGGGGCACTCGACCACTGGGCCACATCCCCAGCCCTTTTTTGTATTTTATTAGAGACAGGGTCTCACTGAGTTGCTAAGTGCCTTGCCATTGCTGAGGCTGGCTTTGAACTTGCGATCCTCCTGCCTCAGCCTCCCAAGTACTGGGATTACAGGCATGCGCCACCGCGCCCGGCTCAGTTCCACTTTTTGATATATATTCCCGGGAGAATTCAAAGCAAAATCTGAAAGAGGTATTTATATTCCCACATTCATTAGCAACATTATAATAATAGTCATTTATAATAATAGTCAGAAAGTAAGCAACTCAGGTGTCCATCAACAGATGAATGGGTGAATAAAATGGGTGTGTATATACATGAAGTACTACTCAGCAGTGACAAGGAAGCTGACGCATGATACCACATGGATGAACCCCGAGAACTGCCATAGGTGCTCCTTCAAGCAGTTCCATGGTATATAGACCCATGATCTCTTATCTGCAGATAGAGAGGACCCCATCTCTGTTAGGGCTTATGTATGTGAAATGGGACAGTTTTTCTGATATTCCTTCATGTTCACTTGAAGCAAATGGTGGTTGTTTTGAAAAGAATGATGATGCCCATGATGTAAATTTTGATATTTATACCAATTTGAAATAAATCAGTGAAGATATCAAGGTAGATTTTGTTACAGATGCTTCAAATTTAAATTGAATTCTTCCCTATATTTGACACATCTACTCAGATTCCAGAGTGTCCTTAAACCCATAAAAATGTACTTCTCTTTTTTGATCTTACACCACTACTTTCTTTTCCTAAAGTTTTACTTCCCTTGCTAAGGTAAATAACTAAGATTTGAATTTAAGTTTTTTTTTTTTTTTTTTTTTTTTTTTTGGTGGTACTGGGGATTGAACTCAGGGGCACTCGACCACTGGGTCACATCCCCAGCCCTTTTTTGGGATTTTTTTTATTAGAGACAGGGTCTCACTGAGTTGCTAAGTGCCTCACCATTGCTGAGGCTGGCTTTGAACTCATGATCCTCCTGCCTCAGCCTCCCAAAGTGCTGGGATTACAGGCGTGCGCCACCGCGCCCGGCTTTGAATTTAAGTTTTAATGTAAGTATTGTGTGACATTAATTTTCAAGGTTTATGACTCTAATTTTAACAGTGGAGTTTTGCAAGGTCATTTTCAGTACCTCAGATTGTACCGAGTTAGTCAGTGGTACAAAGTACATAGTTGGTTAAAAAAAAAAAACAAAAAGTCATTTGAAAATGTGCTCCTATAAAGTAGTTTAACAATTTGTGAACTAGAATCATTGGCCTTGCCCCTTTTAACTAGGCTGCCTCCGGACATCCTGAGCCTCTTGCTTACTTTATTACTAGGTGTTGATTTAGAATCAGCAATTGGCACTCTGTCCTCTCCCAGGTTCAACACTGCATTCCATCCGTATCTTGTTATTTCCTAGGAAGCTTTTGTTGTTGTTGAGAGAGGATATCTTTATTTTACATATTTCAAAAATGGTCAAACTTTCATCCGAACTATAATCATCCATCTCTAATGGGAGAAGAAAGAGGAAATCTGGAGCAGGAGCAGACAATACAGACAGTGTGGCTTTATGGAGATTTTCTCCCAGGATCTTGAATTGACAAACTAGATGGATGATTTGTTTAGCAGATGTTGACTTCCCTGTTGGAGAATCCCTGAGGGGAAGGAATGGACATGAGACTCAAGAGTCCTGTTTCCTTCAATGTCTGTTAGCAATACTCCCTCCCTAAGGCATCATCTCTAGACTGAATAAAATCATGCTCTTTCTTTTCTAATTCTCTTTAATTTCCTGCTCCTACCCACCTTCCCATTTATTTGGACTGAGTTACAATGCACAAACAGTAGCTTGTCTTTAAAGTTGATGCCTCATTTAAGGTATCATGAACCTTAAGCTCTGTCTCCTTGAGAGAATGGTTTGTGTCCATTTAGCTTCCAGAAAACCTGAGTTAACAGGAATCCAGTGGAGTGCTATAGGAAAGATTTTAATATAGTACAATGCGATACAGTATACGCATGATCTGAAATGAAAGCAAAAGAGAAAGGAAGAGGGTTGTCACCCCGAATTGCAGTTCCTCAGGCAGACAGCAGGATGGCTGTAGGCCCCAGCGGTTCTGGTGGTTTTCCATAGAGCCTCTGGGCTCACTCAGTCCTCGCCATCGCTTCCCTCCCTGCCTCTTCCATTTCTGTGCCTGATGCACCGAAAGAGGGACAAGCAGGGGAGCATAGGGGTGACTCTTCTTCCAGTGGCTCAAGGAAAACATGACTTTTTACCTTGAGCCAAAAGCAAATGAATACAGAGTTGGAAGACACCGACAGTCTCTCACTGTGTTAACGTTAGAAGCGAAATGACACATGGCTGGCTGGGAGTAGGGCCAGAACTTTCATGTCTACCCTAATTCATAGTGGAATTTGAATGTGTATTTTATAATTCATTCATGCTTTTATTGAGTACCTACTATCTATTATGGTATCTGCTAGGCAATCAGTGCAGATATAAGTGTAAATAAAACTCACGGTCCTGGCATGCAAGGAGCTCATGATGTAGCGTGGGAGCATCATATGAACAAAAATGTGTAGTCTGGCCTAGGAAGTGCTATCAGAGGTCTGTGTGAGGGTTAATGATGGCAGAATTAAAGGCCTAGTCTCACTGCTCTTAGAAAGATAAGTAACACTGTCACAGCCAGCTTCAGAGAGAACAGGTTTCTTATACTTGGCACAGGGGATTCTGTATGGTAGAAGATGCGTGGAAGAGCATTCCCCATTACTGAGAGGGAAGGGAAAAGGCTGTTACTATAAAAAAAAAATAGTAACTGCAAGGGTGTGGTCTGCTGCTTTGGAGAGAGGCTCCATTGATCAATTTTGGGAAAATCTGCATATCGGATTTCTGGCCTTGTGATTATCCAACATCTTTCAATTTATTCGTTCTTGAATCATTGTGGGGTTGGGAGAAAAAGAGAAAGAAAGAGGCATTCTCTGAATCACCTCTGGAAAAGCCACTTTGATCCTCCTCCGTGTCAACTTTTCTATCCTTTGATTTTCATTCCTGTGTGCTGCCACATACATAGGCACACAGGATAGAAACCATTCTGCCCTTTGCTTTTTTCACTTACCAGTGTATCTTGGAACTCTTCCTATGTCAAGGCAAAAGGACTTCCTCATTCTTTGTTTGACTGAACTGTGTGCCAATGTATGGAGGTACCTTAGAGTAAGTACTCAGCCAGTTTCAAGGTGATGGCCATTTATGTTGTTCCCAGCCTTTGCTATTGCAGTATCCCAATATGTGCTTATAGTTAGTTATACATACACACCACTCACCTTAAAGAGCACTTTGACTGCCAAGTGCTTGCAGAACACGGTTTATTTTAGCTCTCAAAGTCTTCTTTAGTAAGTCCCCAAATAACTGTATCATCTTGTTAAGTGTATGTGTCAAAATGAACTTCTGCTTTAACTCAATGATATATTCGAGATCTTTTCCAAATACTTCCTTAATTCTCTCTTCTATACATCCTAAAGTGAGCTGTTTCCTTCACTCCTAGGGATAACAATTCCTTTGCTTTCCCTAGATCTCCAGCCTGCGTTCCCACCTGCAGGCTTTGTCCCCCAGCTCAGCTTGAGCTCTGCCTCTGCTGATCCTCCCGACCACCTCAGTCTATAGTAACATCCTTCTGTGAGAAACTGGTCCTTGGTGTCTATATCACTCTTGCTTTTTAGCATGAGAGATCTTTTAGTATTCTATATACATCTTTATGTCTCTCAGCACTACCCAGTGCAATTTCTTCCTCTATCAGTTTTACTTTCACATCTGCTATTCTTGAAGGTTTAAAAGTCTTCGGTACAGAGCCCACAATGGTTCTCCTTTGCCTGCTATGATTTAGCATCCTGATCCTGGCATGACAGATGATGGCTAGTCAGCTGGATCCTGGATCTGTACTCTTAACCTGTCATATCTGGTCGTATCTGGCTCTTCTCCTTAGCCAGATGGACTCACCCTTGAGCTCCACAAATGCCTGTTTCCTGTTTCTATGACAACATACATTCCATCATTTTCAATAGACTATCCCATTTTCTCTTTTCTGAGTAATGATTCCCCAACCTCAGTGAAATTTGTATAGCATGGGCATCTCTAGATTATCTCCCCCACATCTCTAGGTATTTTAATGTCTAGGAATAGCTCAGTTTTATTGAGCTTTTTTTTTTCTTTGTAGTTTTTTTTTTTTTTTTTTTGTATCAGGGATTGAACCCAGGGGTGCTGTACCACTAAGCTATATCCACAGCCCTTTTTGGCTTTTTGTTTTGAGGCAGGATCTCCCTAAGTTGCCCAGACTGGCCTCAAACTTGCCATCCCCCTTCCTCAAGTCACTGGAATTACAGGTGAACGCCACTGTGCCTAGCTGAAGAAATGATTTTTAGATTATTCTGTTTGGGATTGAACATGATTGTGCTGTTTTTCTTACACCCTAGACAATACTGTTGTGTTCTCCTGCTTCCTGAATCAGACTGTAAACTTCTTTTTTTAAAAAATTTTTTATTCTAAGATGTTATAAATGACAGCAGAATGCATTACATTTCATATTACACATATAGAGCATTTTTTTTTTTTTTTTTTTTTTTACAAATCTCTGGTTGTATGCAAAGTATATTCACACCATTCGTGACTTCATACATGCACTTAGGGTAATGATATCCATCTCATTCTACCATCTTTTTTTTTTTTTTTTCCTTCACCCTTTTGCCCCCTCCCTTCCCCTCTCCCTCCTCATTGGCCATTCTAGTAGAATGCATTACGGTTCATAATACACACATAGAGCCTCTTTTCACATAACACTGTTTGTATACAAAGTATATTCATACTATTCAAGTCTTCAATCATGCACTTAGGATAATGATATCCATCTTATTATACCTCCCCCTTTTTTTCACTCCCCCATGCCCCCCTATATTCCTCCCTTTTCCTCCCTCCCCTTTGACCACTCTAGTGCTCCTCTAATCTTCCTAAGTACCCCGACAACCAATACCACTGTGACTCTGACTCCTTATATCAGAGAAAACATTTGGTACTTGGATTTTTGAGTCTGACTAACTTCACTTAGCATTATGTCCTCCAACTTCATCCATTTACCTGCGAATGCCATTATTTTATTTTCTTTTATTGCTGAGTAAAATTCCATTGTGCGTATATACCACATCTTCTTAATCCACTCATCTACTGAGGGACATCTAGGTTGGTTCCACAACCTAGCTATTGTGAATGTGCAGCTACAAACATTGAGATAGCTGTGTCACTGTAATATGCTGTTTTTAAGTCCTTTGGGAATAGACCCAAAGTCCTTTGGGATGGCTGGGTCATAGGGTGGTTCCATTCCCAGTTTTCCAAGAAATCTCCATACTGCTTTCCATAATGGTTGCACCATTTTGCAGTCCTACCAGCAATGCATGAGCGTGCCTTTTTCCCCACATCCTCTCCAACATTTATTGTTGTTTGTGTTCTTAATAGCTGCCATTCTGACTGGTGTGAAATGATACCTTAGAGAGATTGCCAGTGATGTTGAGCATTTTTTCATGTATTTGTTGATTGATTGTATATCTTCTTCTGAGAAGTGTCTGTTCATTTCTTTGGCCCATTTATTTATTGGGATATTTGTTTTTTTGGAGTTGAGTTTTTTGAGTTCTTTGTACATTCTAGAAATTAGTGCTCTGTCTGATGTGCATGTATTAAATATTTGTTCCCAGTCAGTTGGTTCTCTATTCACCTCACTGATTGTTTCTTTTGCTGAGAAGAAGCTTTTTAGTTTGAATCTATCCCATTCATTAATTCTTGATACTAATTCTGGGGCCTAATCCGACATGTTGGAAATTGGAGCTTACTTTTTCTTCTATTAGGTGTATTGTGTCTGGTCTAATTCCTAGGTCCTTGATCCACTTTGAATTGAATTTTGTGCATGGTGAGAGATAAGGGTTTAATTTCATTTTGTTGCATATGGATTTCCAGCTTTCTCAGCACCATTTGTTGAAGAGGCTATCCTTTCTCCACTGTACATTTTTGGTGCCCTTGTCCAATATAAGATAGCTGAAATTATATGTATTAGTCTCTGTGTCCTCAATTCTGTACCATTGGTCTACCCGTCTGTTTTGGTGCCAATACCATGCTGTTTTTGTTACTGTTGCTCTATAGTATAATTTAAAATCTGGTATGGTGATGCCACCTGCTTCACTTTTCTTGCTAAGGATTGCTTTAGCTATTCTGGGTCTCTTATTTTTCCAGATGAATTTCATGACTGCTTTATCTGTTTCTTCGAGGAATGTCACTGGGATTTTGATTGGAATTGAATTAAATCTGTATAATGCTTTTGGTAGTATGGACATTTTGACAATATTTATTCTGCCTATCCAGGAACAAGAAGGTCTTTCCATCTTCTGAGGTCTTCTATAATTTCTTTCTTTAGTGTTCTATAATTTTCTTTAAAGAGGTCTTTCACTTCTTTCGTTAAGTTGATTCCTAGGTATTTTATTTTATTTGATGCTATTGTAAATGGAGTAGTTTTCATCATTTCCCTTTCAGAGGGTTTGTCACTGATGTACAAAAATGCCTTTGACTTATGGGTATTGATTTTGTATCCTGCCACTTTGCCGAATTCATTTACTAGTTGTAAAAGTTTTCTGGTAGAGTTTTTTGGGTCTTCTAGGCATATTATCATGTCATCAGCAAATAGTGCTAATTTGAGCTCTTCTTTTCCTATGTGGATCCCTTAATTTCTTTTGTCTTATTGCTCTGGCCAGAGTTTCAAGTACTAATAGCAGTGAAAGAGGGCACCCCTGTCTTGTTCCAGTGTTTAGAGGAAATGCTTTCAATTTTTCTCCATTTAAGATAATGTTAGCCTGGGGTTTTGCATAAATAGCTTTTATGATGTTGAGATATGTTCCTGTTATTCCTAGTTTTTCTAGTGTTTTGAACATAAAGGGGTGTTGTATTTTGTCAAATGCTTTCTCTGCATCTATTGAGATGGTCATATGATTTTTATCTTTGAGTCTATTGATGTGATATATTATGTTAATTGATTTCCGTATGTTGAACCAACCTTGCATCCCTGGAATAAACCCCACTTGATCGTGGTGCACTATCTTTTTGATATGTTTTTGTATTCGATTTGCCAGGATTTTGTTGAGAATTTTTGCATCTATGTTCATTAAAGATATTGGCCTGAAGTTTTCCTTTTTGGCTGTGTCTTTGCCTGGCTTTGGAATCAGTGTAATATTGGCCTCATAGAAAGAGTCTGGGATAGCTCCCTCTTTTTCTATTTCTTGAAATAAGTTGAAGAGCAATGGTATTAGTTCTTCTTTGAAGGTCTTGTAGAACTCAGCTGTAAAGCCATCAGGCCCTGGGCTTTTTCTAGCTGGTAGTTTTCTGATGGCGTCTTCTATTTTCTCACTTGAAATTGATCTATTTAAACTGTGTATATCCTCCAGATCCAGTTTGGGCAATTCGTACGACTCTAGGAATCTGTCGATGTCTTCAGTATTTTCTATTTTATTAGAGTACAAGTTTTCTAATTATTCTCTGTATATCTGAGGTGTTTGTTGTGATATTTCCTTTTTCATCACAGATGTTAGTGATTTGAGTTTTTTCTCTCCTTCTTTTAGTTAGCATCGCTAAGGGTCTGTCAATTTTATTTATTTTTTCAAAGAACAAACTTTTAGTTTTGTCAATTCTTTGAATTGTTTCTTTAGACTCAATTTCATTAATTTCAGCTCTGATTTTAATTATTGCCTGTCTTCTACTGCTCTTGGTGTTAGTCTGTTCTTCTTTTTCTAGTGCTTTGAGGTGCGATGTTAAGTCATTTATTTATTTATTTTTTCCTTTTGAGGAATGAACTCAGTGCAATGAATTTTCCTCTTAATACTGCCTTCATAGTGTCCCAGAGATTTCTATACGATGTATCTGTGTTCTCATTTACCTCTTGGAATTTTTTAATCTCCTCCTTGATGTCTTCTTCAACCCCTTATTAATTCAGTAGCATGTTGTTTAGCTTCCAGTTGTTGGAGTAATTTTTTTTATTTCTTGTTTTATCATTGATTTCCAATTTCATCCCATTATGGTCTGATAGAATGCAGGGAATTGTCTCTGCTTTTTTATATTTGCTGAGTGTTGCCTTGTGGCATAATATATGGTCTATTTTGGAGAAGGAGCCATGTGCTGCTGAGAAGAAGGTGTATTCACTTACTGAGGGATGAAATATTCTATATATGTCCGTTAGGTCTAAGTTATTAATTGTTTTAATGAGGCCTAAAAGTTTCTTTATTTAGCTTTTGTTTGGATGATCTATCCAGTGGGGATAGAGGTGTGTTGAGGTCCCCTAGAATAACTGTGTTGTGATCTATTTTATTCTTGAACTTGAGAAGGGTTTGTTTGATGAATGTAGGTGCTCCATTATTTGGGGCATATAGATTTATAATTGTTATATCTTGTTGATGAATAGTTCCGTTAATCAGTAAGAAATATCCATCTTTGTCCCTTTTGATTAGCTTTGGCTTGAAGTCTGCCTTATTTGATATGAGAATGGAAACCCCTGCTTGCTTCCTTGGCCCATGTGAGTGGTAAGATTTTTCCCAGCCTTTCACCTTCAGTCTATTGATGTCTTTTTCTATGAGGTGGGTTTCTTGGAGACAGCATATTGTTGGGTCGTTTCTTCTTCTTCTTCTTTTTTTTTTTTTTTTTAAATATATTTATTTATTTGCTTTAGTTGTACACAATGCAATGCATTTATGTTTACGTGGTGCTGAGGATTGAACCCGGGCCACACACGTGAGAGGTGAGTGCTCTGCGGCTGAGCCACAACCCTAGCCCCTGGGTCGTTTCTTTTAATTCAGTCTGATAATCTGTGTCTTTTGAATGGTGAATTTAGGCCATTACCATTCAAGGTTGTTATTGAGATGTGATTTGTATTCCCATCCATTTTTATTTGTTTATGGTATTTAGCTTGATTTGGTTTGTCTTCTGGTTGGTAATTCCTTTAGTTTAATATCTCCCTTTGTTGATTTTCATTGCTATTTTTCTTTTCTTCTTCATGGAATATTTTGGCCAGGATGTTCAGAAGTGCTGGCTTTCGAGATGTGAACTCTTTTAACTTGTGTTTGTCGTGGAAGGTTTTTATTTCATCTTCGAATCTAAAGCTTAATTTTGCTGGGTATGGGATTCTCGATTGACATCCCTTTTCTTTCAGGGCTTGAAATATGTTATTCCAGGATTTTCTAGCTTTTAAGGTCTGGATTGAAAAATCTGAACATAGTCTAATTGGTTTCCCCCTATATGTAATCTGCTTCCTTTCTCTTGTGGCTTTTAATATTTTCTCCTTGTTCAGTATAGTAGGCATTTTCTTTATGATGTGCCTTGGTGTGGATCTGTTGTGATTTTGTACATTTGGTGTTAGGTAAGCCTCTTGGACTTGGTTTTCCCATTCATTCCTCAAGTTTGGAAAGTTTTCTGCTATTATTTCATTGAATAAATTATTCATTCCTTTGGCTTGAATTCTGCTTCTTCTTCTACTCCAATCACTCTTAAATTTGGTCTTTTTATGTTGTCCCAAATTTCTTAGATGTTTTGTTCTTGATTTTTGACCATTTTTACTGTGTTCTCTGCATTTTTTTCCAGTTTGTATATTTTGTCTTCATTATCTGAGGTCTTTCTTCCAGGTGGTCTAATCTATTGTTGATGTTTTCAATAGAGCATTTAATTTGGTTTATTGCTTCTTTCATTTCCAGAATTTCTTTTTGCTTTATCTTTAGAACCTCTATCTCTGTATTGACGTAGTCTTTTGATTCTTGTATTTGTTTATGAAGTTATTTGTCAAAGTGGTCTTTTACTACCTGTATTTGCTTTCTTACCTCCTTCTTGAATTCATCCTGAGCTCCATAATCATTTGGACTATGTATTTCCTGAATTCCTGTTCTGTCATTAGATCTACTGTGCTTGCCAAGGAATCTGCTAAGGAGGTATGTTGATTTGTTTGGGACATTTTCTTCCCTTGTTTTTTCATATTGCTTATGTGTCTTTTCTTTTAGCACTGTGGAACCTTGACTTTTTTTGTTTTTACCTTAAGGCCTAATGATGTTCCTGTTGTAGGATTCTATCAGCTTTCCTTATATATACTTTACACCTTAAAACCAGACATTTTATATTCAGTTAATCACAGTTTGCTCACAATTTAAAGAGTTAGAGGATTTAGATATTGCCTCCAATATATTCTGAGTGATTATAATGGGGTTTATAGTTTCAGATATTGGGTACAAAGGTGATATGCTTAGGAGGAAGGAGGGAAGGGTATTGCTCCCCCCACCCCCTTCGGGAGTATAATACTGAAAATCTATGGAAGTAGTTTAATAGCAGAAGGGGGAGGAGAGGAATTGGAGTGTACAGTTAAGTGTGAAGACCAATGTGTATTTCAGCTAGGCTTATGTAAACGTTGAGAGAAATTAGGAAATGGCCAGGTAGTAAGAATTAATGAAAGAGAGAAGACAGGGTGAGTCAAAAGAGAGAGAGGAGACTATATAAAACACCTCTTTGATGTACTATTCAGTTGCCCCAGTTTTAAGATTCCAAGTTCCTGTACACAATTTGTTTTCTTGTCTGTTGAGAATGTAGGGGCAGGGTGCAGATAGGGAAGATGAGGAAATAAGGAATGAGAGGCAAGAGGGAGTGAAAATGGGAGAGAGGAAAAAAAGAAGGGAAAAAAAAGAAAGAAAAAAAACAACACAATACGACAATGACATTGAAAAGAAAAAAAAAACCACCAAGTCGAATTTACAAGTCTCAAATAGGCAGCTTATTCTCCTCCTCTCTCAGTTTGTTAAATTAGCCGTTTAGCAGATCTGCCCTGGCTGATGCGGAGAATTTGTGGGCGGGGTCTATTCTGTGTACCTGGTTAGCGAGGAGTGATGCTGGAGATGGGTCTTTGTGTGGAGTCTACTTCCTGTGCTCTTCCGCAATTGAAGGGTCGCAGAGGGTTGTCACACTGGACTCGTGTCGTGTCCCCTCTCCCCCCCTCCCCCCCCTCCCGTCTGTTGAAGGTCCTCCCAGTCTTGGGTTCCTCCTTGCCTGTTCGCTGGTCTCCGCGCCGCTTTCTCTGGGGCTTTACTGGTGAGGGTCGTGTCCAGCCGAGTGTGGATTTGAACTGGCGTTGTTGTCCTGCGGTCTCCCATGATCTCCCAGCACTAATTCCGCTAGCTGTTTTCACTGGTTTTACACTGGCGTGCCTCGAGTGTGATTGGGGATTGCAGTCCCGGCGCGGGCTCCTGCTTTGTTCCGCATGGCCTTTGCTCTGCGGGGGTGGTGTAGCAGAAGCCTCGTGGCTCTAGCCTTTGCAGACAGCGTGTGTGTGTGTGTGTGTGTGTGTGTGTGTGTGTGTCTCTCTTCTCTCTCTCTCTCCTTGGTCACGGTATTCAAACCTTCCAGGAGATGGGTATTTTCAGCCTATATATATATATATGATGAAGGGCAGTTTATCTGCTTTGTTGGATTCTTTCCACGGAGCTGCTCTGAAGTGCGGCTTCCTCTAATCCGCCATCTTGGATCCCTCTGTAAACTTCTCAGATACAGAAACTTAATATACACTCTCTTGAATTGCTAATTGCTAATAAAATTGCTAATACAAATGTTCCCACATAGAATAGTTCAATAAAGGTTATTGAAGTAATTGATTTTTGTATTAATTTCTGCTCTGCTTTTTTCTGTCTTTCTTATTTTTCAGGAAATCATTTTCCAGAAGAATACTGTGAGTATTTTGTTTAACCTTCCAGAAATTTAAAAGTATCTTCTTTCCCATTAACTAATCTCTATTATTTTTTAAAATGTTCACAAATTATTAATTTCTGTATCTGTTACTCCTTTTTAGAGTTTAAATAGGGGTATTTAATCTAAATAAGACATTGTAGAGTTTAAATAGGGGTATTTTATCTAAATAAGACATTGTAGTGAAAATGTATTTTTAATAATTGGGGATAACACTATTATCGTATTTTTCTGTATATAATTATGCTTTGTGATAAAAATCTTCATAGTATAGTCAATGTTATGGAATTATGAGTGGCAATAAAACAGCATATATGCACAAGAAAGACACATACATTTGTGTATGTATAATACATGGGTGGGTATACATGTAATATATAGATAACACATGATGTATTTATGTGTATATATAATACATGTATCATATGTATCATACATATGTATATTTATATATATTACATATATAAAATCTGTCATCTGTCTTCTATTTAGAAAAATTGATATAAGTTCCTAAGTAGCATAGTTTGCCTTTGGGTCTCAGTACAGAATTCCAGTCTCCCACAGAATTAAACAAACATCAAAAAATGGAAAAAAAATAAAAATTAAAAAACACTGCATGAAGAAAAATTATAATAGTACAGTGAAAACAACCATGTTAGGCCAATGGTTGTATATTTCATCTTGGAAAATAAATGACTATTTAGAAATCTTCATGAGCATACCTCTGCAATTAGAGTGAAAATAATATATGACATAAAGACTGTTCATGTTTACATTTAAGATGACAAGATTAACAGTATAGGTTCCATAGATCAGAAATTTTAAATCTTGTACTTAAGATTTCACCTGGTGGAAGACTTATTATAAGATGGATAATGTTGCTGTTATAACCTCTTATCCTTCCGCCCTTGACAGGAAATGAGCACTTATTGCTCTTTGTTTAAATTCAGCGTAACAACTTTTAATCAGCCAACTACTAATTGAAGGTGAACTGTGTGCTAGGCTTTGGATGTGGTGCTGGAGGGGACTGATAGATGTGGAATAACCATGCTCATACCTGTTCCATGAGCCAACAAATCATGAGTGCCAGTGTCTAATTGGGAGGAAAAGGGCAGCAAACAAATTAGAAAATTAACGTTATATCCAGGTCCTTCAGGGGAGGTAGCATTCCCTGATCCCTGAAGGACAGGAATGTTCCAGTCCTGCCTGACCCAGTTTGTGTACATGAAGAAGCAGGTTGATGAGTGGACTGAATATTGTATCATAAACAAGCTGCCCATTGACTTTGAGAAGTTGCTGTACTCCAGGTACTAGGTGTCCTTTAAAGAGTTGAATATTGCACACATGCATTTCAGTATGATTGACTGCTAAGAAGTTTTTTCCAGATGCTGAACTCTTTCCATGCACATTTATGTCCATATTTATGTAGTTGTTAAAAGCTGAAAAACAGAAACAGCATTATTTTTTAACAGTGAAGATGATTTTTTAGGATGAGACAAGATTTTAAGCTATAGGAGTTGATAGCCATGAAAAAAAAAAGTATGAGAGATCAGTGTTGTTATTTTATGACAGTGCCTTATT
Source organism: Tamias sibiricus (assembly GCA_025594165.1). NCBI lineage: Eukaryota > Metazoa > Chordata > Mammalia > Rodentia > Sciuridae > Tamias > Tamias sibiricus. Next base: position 121,899,135 of record CM046666.1, on the reverse strand, counting down.
ATTTTGGAATTTAAGGAAATGTGTTCTTTCTCTTGGAAAAAGCAGATCCAAATATTTTAGGTCAAACATAGTGGCATGGGAGGCAGAGGTACTCTGGCCATTCTGGGCAAAATAATGAGACCCTATCTTAAAAAAAAAAAAAAAAAAAAAAGGAAAATTTTTTTAAAAATTAGGGCCTTATTTATAAAATCCAGTTGTTGCATTTGAGATGTCTCTTCCTGATGACAGTGATTGTTTTGATTCACTTTGAATTATCATCTATTTCAAACAATGGTTCAGTGGCATTTGACAAATAGAAATTGCTGTAGTAACATTTTTCAGCCAATTTGGGAAATACATGGTCCCATATTATTAGTTTTCATCATTTTGAAAAAGTGCATTTCTCAGCAATTGCCTTTTAAACACAGTGTCATGCAACTCATCCTCGCACTGTTTCCCACTGCATACCCCCTGGGCTGTCTCTTATCTCAGGCCCAGTCACACCCATGGGCCTCCAACAGTTTTCACCTTTCCCTTTTTTTCTGATATTGACAACAAGACATTGGGAGGAAAATATATATATATATATGTATATAGATAGATAGATAGATAGATAGATAGATAGATATAGATATATAGTCTCAGGAGCATAGAGAAGAAACTGAATATTGTGCAGTGAGGCCAGTCCCTTGGGAAAAACTTTGGCATTCTTGGGTGTTCTCAACAGGGATTCTGAAGTCTTGCAGCATAGGGTTTGCATTAAGATCTGCTTTTCTCAGCTGTTTGTGTGACTCTTGTTTTTCTCTCTTTACCCCTCCACTGCCCAACACAACACCCAGATATGTAGTCTTTCTCCTCCAGAATTAGTTTTACACAGGTGCATTATTCCCAGTGCCCCATATTTCACCAGTCATGTATATCTCATGTGTTATAACCAAGTACACGTGATGTTAAGGCTTCTGAGGGTACGAAACTTTATCCAGCAGCAAGAGAATAATATTCTAAAACTCTGATAGCACTTTTCTGGCTTATTGACTTTTCATTGATTAGTTCTCATTTTATATCTTAGAAGATTGAAAGCAATTTTTGTGTGTGTGTGTGTGTGTGTGTGTGTGTGAATTTTGAGTTGTGATGTATATCTCAAAGAAGAATATTTGGTTCTATTCCTCTTTCATAACTCATGCATGGTCTAAGCTCTGGAAGCTTTGGAAAACAACCTGCTTGATGCCCTCGCTTTTCTTTTATGTTCAGGCAGTGGCTTGGGTGAAAGGATTAAATTTGCTGCACATGCTTTGAGACCTTGGTAACATTTTAGAAGTAGGACTTGTTCATTTTTCCCTCTTCCTGATTAGTCTTCCAATCATTGTTGCACGAAGGAGAACTTGGGAAGGGAAGAATTTAATGTACTTGATTTAAAAATAAAACCTCAACTTGTTGAAGTTCTTCTTATATGTTAGCTGGTAGTCGGGCTTATTTCTGCCTCATTACTGACATACATGTTCCTCGAAGCATTATATTTTCATAAATAGTTAAGTCTGGCTGTAAGGGCATTTGACACTGCTTTTCTCTTTGCTGTGATCAGTCACTTTGCCCACGTAGGGTTCTTTAGAAGGTGATAGAAGGTTGGTGAGAGGTAGAGGTAGTGCATGTGACCCCCTAATGTTAATGACATGCCCTGCAGGGAAAAAGTCCTTGGACTGGAGTCCCAAACAGATTACAGACCAGCCACTTGAGCTAAGTTTACCTGTCTCCTCACCTATAAAATGGAAGCAATAGCATTTTCTCTTATGGGTTGTAGTGAAAGGAAATGCATACCTGGGTACTTGCAGGTAGGAAATAAATATCTGCTTTTACTGGGTTAGGGCTAAGGGTGAGGAAGGGTCATTTTGCCTTCATGTGCTGATGTGTCCGGCAGCAGGCTCTCCGGACTCCTCATGCTCCTATAATCGTGGTAATAGGATTTGCCACCGTATTAGCTGTTTGTTGCTATGACAAATACCTGAGAAAAACAACTTAGAAGAAGCAAGATTTATTTTGGCTCAAGGTTTTAGAGGTTTTAGTCCAGGGACAGCCAGCTGCATTGCTTAGGACCTGAAGTGAGGCCGACTTCATGGTGGAAAGTGTCAGGGAGCAAAGCTGCTCAGCTCATGGCATTAAGAAGCAGAGACAGAAAGAGAGGAGGGAGGAAGGGGCCAGGGGTAAGAAGTGCTCTTCTAGGGCATGCTCTCAGTGACCTGCTTCTGGCCATGCCTTACTCCCAGTAGTCCATTCAGCCATCAGTGGATTAATCCACTGATGAGGTCAGAGTCCTTTTGATCCAATCATCCTTAAAAGCCCTACCTCTGTACCTTGCTGTATTGGGGACCAAGTCTTCAACACATGAGCCTTTGGAGGATATTCCAGATCGATACCGTAACTGCCACATGTCCCATTCTACTCCTCAGCCCTTTGCTTTTGTCTTTTTATATGTTTTTTTTTTTTTTTTTCTTCTTCTTTCTTAGAGGTCTCTCCTGTTTCCTTTGATTCAGCCACATCAGCTAATTTTTAGGTTTGTGTTTTGGATTGAAACTCCTTTATGGTCCCATCACATATTTCCAACTGCCTTTTGGACATTTTCATATTAAACACCATCCTCTTAATGTCTTATGTTTCATCCTCTCTAAAGTGAACATTTGGCTTTGTCCCACCACTGCAAATCAGATCTCAATGTTTTGCTGTTCTTATAGTTTAACTGGCAGTCAGATTCTGTCTGGGATTTATTACCTGATAAACAGCAAGTTCCTCAAAGGGCTGTGTGTGTTCATAAATAAGTCAGAATGGCCTTGTTTTCTGGTCACGTTGCCACTTATTTTAGGTAGCCCTATTTAGAGTTGCTCTTGATTTCTTCCTTCTCCATATGTATAACCAGTTACTGGATCAGGTTGATTCTTCATGGTTAGAAAATGTGTGCCTGTTTTCCATCGCCGCTGCTGCTGATCTGATCGTGCCTCATGGCTTCCTGCCTACTTGCCCTAAATCTTGTTTTTTCTCTCACTCCATCCTGTTATCTATCTGCCCATACTATCAAAATGCACAGCTCTGGTCATGTTTTCTTTCCTGTTCTGGATCCTTCGATGATTCTCTGTTGCCCCAGAATAGATTTCAGTCCTTAGCTCTGCCTTCAGTTCCCTTTCCTTAGCCTTGAGCTCCAGTCAGATTTGCTTCCTCAGGGCCATCCAGTCCAATCCCCTTTGTCTTTTTCCCAGCAGTGCTTCCATTGGCAAGAATATACCCTTTCTTGGCACCATCTGGGAACTGGTACAAGGTCAGCGAGCCCAGGTTGCAGTGAGTCAGGAGAGAGTGGCATCAGCCAAAGCTGGGGAGAGGGAGCATCTGCAGGAGCCGGGCCCTTGTGGACTAGTGCAGCGCCTCATCCTAGGACACCTGATGGGGCTCCGTGCATCTGCTGGAAGCCATCTGTTGTAGGGTGTTAAAATCACTTTGATGGCTTGGTAAAGAAGAGAATGGGGGCAGGAGTAGAAGCAGGGAGACCAGTTAAAACCATTCTCAGACTCAGGCCAAGTATGCTGGTGCTTGGACTTTCAGTGCTGGCGGAGAAGAGGGAGGCATATGGACAAATGTTAGATCCATTTTGGAGGCAAAACAGATAGGACTTTGACAGGGTACAGGAGGGGAAGGAAAGGAAGCATCAAGGATCACTTGTAGTTCTTTAGGCTGCACGTTGTGCTTTAAGCTACCTTTTTTCCTAAGCATATGTCATAGTGCCTTGGCCATGCAAGTTGGTGAATAAATATTTAATGATTGATAAAAACTTGTTCTATACACTTTTTTGGTATCATCGGTAAGTCCTAATTGTATTGAACTAAGCAATTAAAGAAATGGGGAAATTTCCATTTTCATAGGTCATGAATAAGAAATGAAGTTTTCCTCTTTCCTTTATATTTAAAATGAGTCACTGAAGTAGGACCTGGATTTCTATCCATGTGGTGTCCCCAGGCAAGCTCTCCAGCACCTGCTACCCTCCTCTCTCCACAGATGTGCACTGGGAACTACACCTTTGTCCCTTACATGGTCACTCCGCATAACAAGGTCTACTGCTGTGACAGCAGCTTCATGAAGGGCTTGACGGAGCTCATGCAGCCCAACTTCGAGCTGCTTTTGGGACCTATCTGCTTACCTCTTGTGGATCGTTTCATTCAGCTTTTGAAGGTGGCACAATCGAGTTCCAGGTAATGTTTAATACTGCCATGTGGTGATGATCATGAAGTGTTGTTCTACTTCATTTATTTGAGCATCTTGTCACATGTTCCTGAGATGTCAGTTATACAGCTAAGAACCAGGAGAAAAATGCACAGTATCCTCTAAATGTATAAAAGAGATACCATTTAGTTCATATGTTGCATTATTTCATTTTATACAACAACTTGACAGTATCACCCCCCAAAAAAAAAAAAAATCTCTTAACTGCTTTAGTATAATGCTAAAAAGTGCACATACATCAAGTACAGAAACATTATAATAAATGTCCAGGAACTTTTATGTAAGGGTCAGATCTCTGAAAAAAATTGCTGAAAGCATGTTTCAGTTAATAATCGTTTATATTAATGAATCATGATACGGAATCAGAAAGGCACATGAAATTTGTTTAGGGCAATTTCTGCTCAAAATAGTAACTTCAAAAAGATTTGGCATTTTAAGTGGTAATTACAAGAAAATTCATTAACATGGAATATTTTTATCTTCAACTCTTTCTGAAACAAGGAAGAGTATTAAATACATGGACTCCCAAATTTCTTAATAACAATACCAAATGAGAAGTTCCTTCTGTGCATCTTAGTAAATTGAAAACCACTCATGTGAAAATGTCATTCATTTCCTTATAAAGCTATAAGTTTTAGTTTTCACTGAAATCCTTGCTAGTATTAACTCTGAAATGCTTTTTTTTTCCCCATCAGCCAGTATTTCCGGGAATCTATACTCAATGATATCAGGAAAGCTCGGAATTTGTACACTGGTAAAGAATTGGCAGCTGAATTGGCAAGAATTCGGCAGCGAGTAGATAATATTGAAGTCTTGACGGCAGATATTGTCATTAATCTGCTACTTTCCTACAGAGATATCCAGGTGAGAAGATGCTTAAAGTAAAATCTTTGTCATATAGCATGTTGGAGGAGTAAGAGACTGTTAACGTGACATTTCAACTAGCTAATTTCATGTTGCCGCATCAACTTTTTATTGACCTTCCTTTCCATCCTGTGATTTTGTGATGGATGAAAAAGACTCATGTGTTAATCAGTGACTGTGAAATACTTTACATAGTAAAGATTTAACTTTTTTCCAGAAAGAACAAAAAGAATAATCTGTTCACATAGCTAACCTGGGATGGTCTCTTCTACTCTGTTGGTTTCAGACATTGCTGTCAATCAATTAATGAAAGCTTTGTTTGGCAAATAGCAGAAATTCTAAGTGCTTTGTGGGCATCTCTTTTACTTCTTGAAATTGTGTTTTTCGAAATCGATAGTACTCGATATAACTAGCCAGAAGCAAGAAATATGAAATTGACTAGTTATGTAAAGAACTTAAATATATGTAAAGCATACTAACATGCTGTATCATTTTGATTGACATGTCTTAGAATTTAAAAAATGTGATAGATTGAATAAAAGCCTGAGTTGAGGATTTTCTATTGAATAAAATCCTGAGTTGAGGATTTTCTGTTTCTATGAATAGTAAAATTTAAGTGACTTCCGATTTATTTATTCCCACATCCAGCCTTACATATTTGTGTAAAGCGTCACATGAACTCACATGAGAACTGTGGCACTTAGGAGGCCTATGACTAGAACAGCTTAACTCATGTGAAATGGAATCATCTTGTTACTTCCACCAGAAGTTCAGTCAGTTGCTCCATGCCCTTGAAAATTTTATTTCCCTGATGGAACAATGCATACCAGAAATTCTCTGTGAAGAATGAATCCCCCATGTTTAGACAGTACAGCATCATCCTACTGGGTGTTGTTTATTGTGTTTCTTTGGTTTTTGTCAAACGTGGTAACTGTATTGCTAATGTTTTTATCCATAAAATTCAAACTTCTTTGAAGAAAAATAATAGTTTCTTCTAAGTTCTTCAGAGTTCTCTATGAATTCTGATTTCTTATTTCTTGTCCTTAGATTGAGATCTGGTTGACATAAAACATTTGGTCGTCAGAACTTTCTCCTAATGGTTTAATTCTATGCTTTTCTCCTCTCCTCTTATTTGAAAGGACTATGATTCCATTGTGAAGCTGGTAGAGACTTTAGAAAAACTGCCAACCTTTGATTTGGCCTCTCATCTCCATGTGAAGTTTCATTATGCATTTGCACTGAACAGGTAAGAAGGAAAAGTTCCTTTCCATAATACACTCTCATGTTATTGTTTCTTTGTTTTAAAAATATTTATTTATTTGCTTTAGTTGTACACAATACGTTTATTTTTACATGGTGCTAAGGATCAAACCTGGGCCGCACACGTGCTAGGCGAGTGCTCTACCGCTGAGCCACAACCCCAGCCCATACTATTGTTTTTTTACAGGGTACTTGTGGCATTGCAATACCCCTCCCCCACTAGAATGTAATATTAATATATCTACCTGCACCACATAAAATATAGGAAGCATGCATTCTGGTTTCTTTATGATTATTGGCAGTAGAGGTTCTCCCACTATTTGATTATTTAAATTCATATGATTCTTTTTATTCTTGGACAAAGTTTATATTTGCTATTTACACTTTTTTAGAATTTTTAAAGTTACATAAAATAACACTTAGGTGTGTCACTCTCTATTGTTTGGGGAATAATGACAGGAAAAGAAATTATATACATGTTCAATACAGATGCAATTTTTTTTTTTTTTACAAATATTTTCTATGGTGTTTGGATCCAAGAATATGGAGATATATGGGGTGGATTTTATCCTTAACACCAGGTAGTTATTCACACAAATATTAATTAAAGTAAAGCTAGGATGGTTATGTTTAGGCAAACATATTCCTAATCAGAGAATATTTTTACCTGCTCTGAACACACCTAATTATAATCAAAACTCTGTTGGTCACTTTTGAGATTAGGATTAGACTGGCATTGTCGCCTCCAGCCCTGCCTCTGCCTTCTGTATGCATAGTGGCTCATCTCAGAGTCACTTCCTACTTTGAGCCACCATGGAGGGCCCTCTGTGCTCTGGGCATGGATGGGGACAGAGCATTGAGCTGTCCAAACTGTTGCTTGTGTTGCTGTTTTCTTCCATGGTGAGAGACCTGATGACATACACGTGTGATTACCACAAATGAAGAGAACAATGAGAAGAAGAAAGGGAGGGGGTGTCACATTAATGGAACACTTGCCATATGTCATGTAAGCCTTGACTGTCCTTATTTCAGAAGAGGCACCTGCAGGTTGACAAGGTTGAGTAATTGTCCCTGAGGCTTGCAGGGTGCGTGCCATTAAACTGAGGCTCAAAGCCACATCATCCTGGTGCTGGGTATGTGCCCATCATTACTGACTCTGCTGCTTCTCTCCAGAAGAAAAAAGTCAGCACACTGCTCAATCTGAGATTGTGTCTTTCCTTTTTTATCCACACAAACTGCAGACCTTACTAACTTTATCAATAAATGTACAATGAAAATCCACTTTATCTTCCCATTTATTAACATCTTCTTTAGATTTGACAGACATAGAAGAGACCTCTAGAGATTACCTGCTCCAACTGGTTTTCAAATAAATCCCTTTTTGAAAGGTAGAATGCAAGGTTACATTATGAAATGAAAAATGAAAATCCCTAAGTGCATCTTGTGATTTTACTTTATGTATGTTTGTGTTATGTATGTATATTTCCTAAAATAAATATAATTAAATGATGAACATACAACTTAACATGTTTCATACAAGGGTTAAAGGGAATTTCATGGATTGGAAGTAGTGGTTGAGAGTAGATATGATAAATTCTTTTGCTTTTTGGTGTTGGGGATCCCACCCAGGCCCATCTGCTTGCTATACAAGTGCTCTATCACTGAGTTACATCCTCAGCCATAGCATTTTTAAAATGGTAGCTTTATTGCAATGTAATTCATACCATACAATTGGGTGGATAAATTTATCCACTTAAAATGTATAACTCAGTGGTTTTTAAAAAATAAAATGTATTTCCAGAGTTTGAGTGTGTGACCATCAATGTATTACATTTTAGAACATTTTATCATAACAAAAAGACTCCCCTATCAATGAACAGTCATCCCCACTCACCCCCTAACCCTTGGCAACCACTAATCCACCTTGTGTCCCTATGGATTTGCCAATTTTTGACATTTCATATAACTGGAATCATATAGTATATGGTCTTTGTGACTGAGTTTGCCACTTAGCATACTGTTTTCAAGATCCAAGAAATGAAAATTCTTAGAGATTATTTTCTGGTTTTGTGAATTACCTACATATGTTGTTTTAAAAAATGAGCTATATAGTTGAGCTTCCTTAGATAGTCAGTTGGTCTGACAGAAATCAGGCAACTCCTGAATTAGAGTTGGTTTTTGGTATTGTCTGTGAATTAGTTTGCTTAGTGTTTTGTAGCAAAAGCCACTGAAATGTAAGGTCAAGGGTTTCTATTTAGAATAATAGACTGCCCCATTCAAGGCCAAGGACCATACTCCTAATCTCATTCCACAGACTTGAAGCTGCATGTAGGCTACAGGGAAGTTGGAAGGACTAAAGATGGGTAGTACAAATCCATCACCACGAGCAGAAGAGCAACCAGAAGAGATGCTTGCTCAACCCTCTAGACATACAATAGGCTTAGGACAGAAATCTACAGAGGATTCTCAAAATCGTTTGTAGTTTTTATCCTGCCAGACTTCACTAATATGAATCAATCAATACATTCAGTAGTTTTAAAAAAGATAATTGGCCCATATTACTTTTGTGATCTATATTGAAACAACAATTTTCTCTACCATAGGAGAAATCTCCCTGGAGATAGAGCAAAAGCTCTTGATATTATGATTCCCATGGTACAAAGTGAAGGACAAGTTGCTTCAGATATGTATTGCCTAGTTGGTCGAATCTACAAAGATATGTTTTTGGACTCTAATTTCACCGACACTGAAAGTAGAGACCATGGAGCTTCTTGGTAAGTATCTAGGATATAAGGAAGCTACTTACTTGATAAGACCATGGCATACACAATTGTGTGTAAATGAGAGTGTTAACATATTATTATGAACAAGTAGTTTGTGTATTATGAACTAAATCTTAGATTTTTATAACTTTAGTATACAATTTGATAACATTCATTTGTTATGGCAGAGTAAAATTGGGTTAAATAGGGTGAAAAGATAAATTAAAAATATAATTTTATAAAGATATTTAAAATATATAGTATAAAAAATTTTTTTGGAAAAATTTATGAAAAGACATTAAAGAAGACCCAAAGGAATGGAAAAATATACCAAATTGTGGATAAGAAGTCTTGATATTTCAAAGATGTTAATTCTCTGCAGTCCTTTTCATGTGATTTGACAAACTGAATCCAAAGTTTATTTAAAAGAATAAAGGACCAAGAATAGGCAAAGCAATGTTGGAGAAAGCAAGGTGAAGGACTTGTCCATGAGATAACAAGATTTGTCATAAAGCTATGATAATTTACAAATCACAGAGTATGACTACAGGCATGAACAAATAAAACATTGGAACTAACTGATAATAACGTTAATCTGTTTATTATCTATGTCTATATATCTGGATCCCTATTTTAAATCCTGCAGAAAAACTGAGTTGAGTGAATTAATGACCAAAATATGAAAAAAGTAATCTAGAAAAAATATTTTTAGAATAAAATAAATATACAAACTATGTTGGAGAATTTTTAAACAAGACTTAAAAAATACCATAAACCATAAAACAAAACAGGAGGAAGAATGGATGAATTGAAATGTGCTTCTGCTCCTTAAGGTACTGGCTTTTGGAATAAGCATAGTAGGTTTGAGTACATTGATCTTCCTGCCAATGACAGTTGTAATTGTGGAAAAACACTAAAAAAAAAAAAAAAAAAAAAAAAAAAAAAAAAAGTTGGAATGCAATGAATAGTGACTAAAAGGAGTCAGAAACAGCAAAGGTTTTGTTCCTTGAATGAAGGACAGCAACTGGGGAAAAATCCACATTTAAATGGTTTTTCCCTTGCGGCGCTCCCTGGACTGCAGGACGTGGGGCAGATGGAACTCCAACTGGAAATGAAATCATTGTCTTCTGGGCCTGAGGAGTCTGCTGCCAGAGTGCCTGGATTCTAACTGAAGATGCCACAGAGGGAGGAGCCCCCTTTAATTGTCTGTCAACCCCTGGAGTGTCCCTCTGAGGAATGAGCAGCTAGAAGGCTGCAAAGCCAAATAGAGACTTCAGCGCCATCACTCCCACCGTAGGGAAGAGAGAATTGGGAGTCTGAACCTGCTGAGTTATCTGGATTTGAAATTTCTAATGAACTCATGAAAGGGCCAACCCTTAGGAATAAAAACTCTATCCCAGGATGAAGGGATTGCACCCAAATTAAGAGCAAGGTCAAAACAGAGCTATCCTAATAAAATGTGAAACTAAGCCTGAACTACCAATAATTTATTTCCCCATTGTATCCAACTTGAATCACAAATATCCAAATGTATTATAGAAATATATTTTTAAAACATAAAACGATGCTTTTTAGCTAAAACAATGATAAATCATTTTACATTATTTAGATTATCCAAAATTTATAAATCTGAGAATAACAGTTGGGAAGGATGTTAGAGAAATTCCCTTGTTGGTTGGAGTACAAATTTTTATAATCACTTAAGATTTGGGCACTATTGAGAAAAATTAACAATTTATCTACCCTAGATCCAGCACAGTTACATACCCTAGAGAAAGTCTAGAATTCTTTGCATAACATTTTAACAAACAAATCTTTTTTAAAAAGTTGAGCAAAATAAACAATTCTCAGGATACATAGAGTACAGTTTCTTTTTAAAATTTATTTTAATTAGGTATATATGACAGCAGAATGCATTTTGATTCATTGTACACAATTGCAGCACAACTTTATATTTCTATGGTTATATGCGATGTAGCATGTAGCGTCGCACCATATGTGCAGTCATACATGTACCTAGGGTAATGATGTCTGTCTCATTCCACCATCTTTCCTACTCCTATTCCCCCCCACCCTCCCTCCCTCCTCTTCACCCCATCAGAATTCCTCCATTTTTCCCAGTGTCCTTCCATTATGGATCAACATCCACTTATTGGAGAGGACATTCAGCCTTTGGTTTTTTTAGGATTGGCTTACTTCACTTAGCATGATATTCTTCAGCTCCATCCATTTACTTGCAAATGCCATAATATTATTCTCTTTTAATGCTGAGTAATATTCCATTGTGTATATATACCACAGTTTCTTTATCCATTCATCTATTGAAGGGCATCTAGGTTGCTTCCACAGTTTAGCTACTGTGAATTGAGCTGCTGTAAACATTGATGTGACTGCATTACTATAGTATGCTGCAAGAACAGTCAAACAGATATAGTATAAGTATAGATGCCTGGATGGGCATCATAAACTCAGAATTCACTATAATGGTTACCATTGGGGATGGAGGAGTAGAAAGAGATCTTGAAGTGGTGCACATGCAGCTTTAAGTATATTTAAATCATTTTTTGTGTGTGGTACTAGAGATCAAACCAGGGCATTCTACCACTGAACTACACTCTCAATCCTTTTAAAAAAAGTTTTTGAGATGAGTCTTGCAAAGTAGTCCAGGCTAGTCTCCAACTTGGAATCCTCCTGACTCAGCCTCCCAAGTAGCTGGGATTACAAGCATGGGCCACTGTGCCCATCTATATAACATTATTTCTTAATCTGAATGATAGCTATGTTAGGGTGTTGTTTGTATTGTTCTTTGTTACTTTCTAGTATTCTTAAAATATTCCCTGGTTTAAAACACACACACACACACACACACACACACACACACACACACACACACAGAGGAATGTATATGTTAAAGGAAGTTGATTTAGTTCAGGAGTTCCTCATTGATATCTATAAACATTTTTTAAGTTGTGAAACTGAAATCTTTTAAAATCTCATGTCATTTCATCAGTTTAGACGGAAACTGAAGTCAAGTAATGGGTTATAACCAGGAAGGAAAACGTGAGGACAATGATTTCCTAGATTCTTCATAGAAACTTTGATTTGGACTTTTGAATTTATACTATAAATTTTTTACTACAATGTAAATAGTTTTATAGTTTCTCTTAAACAATTTCTTTTCCTGCTGTTACCAAAGAAGAATGTAACTTTGCAGCCTGTTTGTTACCATGGCATCAATACTTAAGCTAAGCTCTTGAAATGGTAGAATTAGAATCTGATATTTGGGGGGCACTAAGCCCAGTATAAATGCTTTGACATGGTGGTAGTAACAAATGCATTGATAATCCTAAAGGAGCCTGGTTTTCATGGTCTGTGAATTCAAAGGAAATATGTCCTAAGAAGTTAGTGTGCATTGTGCACAGGAGTAAAATAGAAATGTTTCCTTGTTTGAAAGCAAAACAGTTTAGATGACAGACTGGGGGACATTTTCAAGGTTGTGAAGAGTTCAGTTAAGGAGTAGAAGCAGTTTTTTCTGGTTTGGTTCTGGTTTGGTTTTGTTTTAATTTTTTCTGGTTCCTTTTTCATGCTTCCTATTTAGCCTAGGAATACCAGCTGTCTCTTTAAAGAGCTTTCTGGTCAAGGTCTTCAGGTCAAATGGAAGCTTGTGTAGATATTTATGATTTCATTTTAAGCTCCTCCATTAATTTTCTGGTAAGAACAGGAAGGCTGTTGGAGTTCAAAGATTTTAGTGGGAGAGGCCTTAGGAGTTGACCTTGTGTGTATTGCTTTCTGATTTTTTTTTTTTTTTTTTTTTTTTTTTTTAAGTAATGTAAGAATGGCACTTTTACTATAGAGAACTATCTATAATCTATCATTTTAACCATTATTGTCATTTTATCCATTAGTCCTCAAAGACACTAAGGAGGATTCCCCACTCACATCTCAGTTTTAAAATGGTTGATTTTTGGAGCTGGTGGCACATAGTTCCAACTACTCAGGAGGATGAGATGGAAGGATTGCTTGAACAAACAAAAAGGGTGATTTCTTATGTCCTCCCGATCTTAGATGTGTTTCCAGCGCCTACTGGTTTGATCCATTTCCCACAGTGGTGCAGACACATACTCATTTGTGTTGGCACTGTCTCTAACCTCCCTTTAGGTCAGAGCTGAGAAGGAGAGCTGTCCTGTCAAGGTATTGACAAGGGAGGACACTGCTGAGGCTATCAGGCATCTGGCCAGTTGTACACAGGATTGCACCTGCCCTGAGTCCTGGGTCCCAAGGGGATGTTTCAACTGAATGTCTTTGAGTCATAATGTTCTGAGTTTTCAATTTGTCCGGTGCAGGTGCTAGGATAAGGAGTGGGGTATCACAGTAGATAGTCAGAACCTTGGGCTTCTTTCCATGCACTGAGTCATTTTCTGTTGGCTTGAGTAAAAAGTGATCCACAGACTATGGAAAGTTAAGGATAAAAGCTTCACCTCAATAGAGCCCCAAGCAATTTTGATGACAATCATTCCTCAAGCCCTTTCTTGCAATTCCCTCTTTAATATGGTTAATATATTAAATGTTCCTGCCCCTCCTGCTCCATAATAGAGGGGGAGACTTCTTTGCCCTTTTAAGCATAGTATTTGATTCAGGAACTGTGCTAGACACCTTTTTTATTACCCGGAAAATCCTCTAAGGTACATGTGTTTTCTGAGAGCTGTACTTGGGGATTCAGAGTGTGCAAATAGAAAATAAGAAAAAAAGGAAAGAAAATAAGAAAAAAACTTCTGGTTTAGATTTTTTAAAGTTTGCTGAAGTATGATATATTGTTAGAACAAACTTTGGTTGTTGAATCTATCCCACACACAGGGTGAGTGATTTGAACGAATACATCCTGTTGATTTAAGCATTAACGAAAGAGTATTTCTCTAATATTTGATGTTTTTATGGTTGTTTCTTACTTTTGTTCATCGAAACCCTCAAATTTGGCTGAACTAATAAAATATTATTATATGTGGTACAGGTATATTTTATTATATGTTATCATATATATAAGTGGTTGTATGTATTATAACCAATTCCTTAGCTTTTGGGAATTGGTTCCAGGACCCCCTGTGGATGCCATAATTGTCAGATGTTCATGTCCCTTGCATAAAATAGCATAGTATTTGCATATAACCTATGAAATCCTCTTATATGCCTTAACTCATCTCTAGAGTACTTATCATACCTGATACAGTATAAATGCTATGTAAATAGTTGTTACACTGTTGTTTTTTTTTTTTTTAAACAATAATGACATGAAAAAATATCTAGACATTTTCTGTGCAGTTCTTTTTCCTCCAATATTTTCAGTGTGAGTTGAATCCTCCAATGTGGAATTCATGGATATGAAAGCTGATTGCATATCTCTATTTAAATTTAAATACTTAAATATTTAAATTCCTATAATTAATCCAAGTTAAGGTATGAAAAATGCCTTTTTCATTTTCAGGTAGTTTGACCATAGTTTACATTTAGTTTATTAAAAGTTGTGCCTTTTTATAGTAACTTCAATACAGTTATTTTGTTTTTTTGGGGGGGTGGTACTGGGGATTGAACTGAGGGGCACTCAACCACTGAGTCATATCCCTAGTCCTATTTTGTATTTTATTTAGAGACAGGCTCTCACTGAGTTGCTTAGTGCCTTGCTGTTGCTGAAGCTGGCTTTGAACTTGAGATCCTCCTGCATCAGACTCCCGAGTCACTGGGATTGTAGGCGTGTGCCACCATGCCCAGCTCGTCAATATAGTTTTAAATAAGAGTGATGACATCCATGGTGCCTGTGCCCCATGCTGGTTAAAGCCTTTGGGGATGAGGTAGGAGAAGCAGCAAGATGGGGGGAGGGGAGGAAAGTCCAAAGGACAGCCAGCTTCCAAAGCCTGTAATGTGACCCAGGAGCCTTGACCTATATCCTAAAAGCAAAAGGCCACATACTTTCTTAAGTGACAGACTTTAAAACAGGAGATGATCCATAGAAATATTACAGACATTATATTATTACAGACCTGGGGGTCCCCAGGCCTTGGAGGCTGTGGAGATTCTAATGTATTTTTCAACCTAATCTAAAAAGAAATAACCATGAAATGGTTTTGTTGGACTCATGACTGACTTAGAACATTTTATTACATGTAGTATTTGTTCATGTAGGTAGAAATAATAGTCAAGCCCCTGAAGTTCAGAGGTTTGTGTGTGTGTCATTAACTCCGGAGACTTACAAGAACCTTGTAAAACAGCAAAGCTGATGTTTTTTCTTTCCACTTTACAACTGAGGTAGTAGAAATTTGAATTCTTGATGCTCTGTGATTAATAAAACCCCAAATCTAACTTCTTCAGTTGTTTTTACCACATCGTAGGCTCTCTCTTCCCTGGAGTTTTCAGGAACAGCCATTTCTAGAAGTGTCCATACAGTTTTGTTGAAGAAGTACGGACTATTGGGAGATTGTCACATGATACTTGGAAACCAAGTGTCATCTTAGGCAAATTACTTAACCTTTGGGAAATTCAGCTTTCTTATTTAAAAAAAAAATGTAATACCTACCTAGATGAGATCAAATACTGTTGGCACCCTACAAGTACCAGAACTGCTTACTTCAATGCGTTTAAACAGTAAAAAACCAGAGGATCTCTTAAAACATGAAGTCTAGAAGTAGGACTGGCTCCAGCGCCTGTTAAGTCAGCAGTGTGAAAATATTAGCTCAGCGCCTGTCCCTCACTATTGCTGTGGTTGCTCTGCCTTCTAGGTGGCTTTCTTAAGGTTGCCAGGTGGCTGTGGCCCTTCCAGGGTCAATGTAGGTTAACTACACCAATGTCGAGGAAAAAAGAGGCTGTCTTTTCCTGTACCTTTATTTTACGATGAAGAAAACATGCTTATCAAGAGTATCCCAGACATTCCTTCATTCATCTAGGATTTCTACATCAAGGAGCAGGGCACTGATCTCTTTGGGAGGGATGAGAGCTCTGTAATGAGGATTAAATGAAGAAACACATGTTAAAGTCCTGGAATCTAGTAGGCAGTTAGTGTTATATCCTTAGTGTATAATATGTAAAAAAAAAAAAAAAAAAAAAAAAAGATCTTATATTTCTTTATATATTGTTATATTTATGCTTGCTTGACAGGAACATTGGTTATATAAATTTCCCTTTTCCTAAAATACTCTTTGTCTTCTTTCTGGATCTGGCTAAACATTTTAGCCAACAAGGGAAAATGTATAGAGTGTCTGTAACTTTCACATAGATCTTGTTTGGATTTCATATGCCAAGGCTGTCGTGGGTCACGTGGGATGAACAGTGCCTGCTTAAAGTCACGTTTGCTTCTGGAGAAGATGATGTCCTCATTCATAAGGGGAGATAGTCATTTTCAGAACTTTGAAAGGAAATTAGGTGCCTGTACTGTATTAGTATAATCATGTATCTCCCATTATAATGCCGACAAAGATCCTTGGCTGGAAAATTAAAAGCAGTTAAGTAGCATTAATATGTTCATTTTTCCATAGTAACTTGAGAAGGAGCAGAGAGCCTTGTCTTATCAACTGATTTTCTCTGACGTCAGTGATAGTGCTATTCAAACAGTAATGTGTGCCTAATAAAGATTTAGTTTTTACATTATTAATGGTGTTGGCTTAATTTGGAAGAGTTATGTAACAAACCAATTGACATACAAAGAAAGACTTATGTCTATTTTCCATTTGCCAGATTAGCCCTCTTTTTTTTCCTTGCCATGACTTCAAGATAGCTTTTATCGGTATTGTCTCCATTTCTACCACCCTCCGACCTTCCCCACCCCACCCCTGCTAGCTTGATCTCACCATCTCTCCATTGACATCATTTTTTGTTTAGTTCTTTATTGTGTATATCAGATGAGTTTCCAGGTTTGAGTTGATTTTTTATGTTTAGAACACAAAACCTGAAGAGTCCTTTGTAGCTCAGCACAATGCCCAGCTTGCTGGTGTTCAGATGTGTGCGGATGTTGATGGTCCCTAAGGAGTTCTAGGATGACCTGGAGCTTTAGTAAAATGCAGTGTTTCCACCGTTGCTTTGTAAACAAGTGTCTTGGGGCAAAGGCCTCAAGCTTTGATTGTGATTAATACCATTTCAGCCGATGACAGATTGGGTGAAGACATGTTATAGCATGACCAAGTCCAAGTCCAAGGATGATAATATGTGATAGGTCGCCATGGAGGTCCTAATTGTGGTTAGTGATTATTGAGCACCTAAGGCTTGCTCTATGCAGTTATGTTATCCAGGGAATGAGTGGCAGAACAGATGTTTGCCAGGTATTATGCTGAGAAGGAAGAAGAATATGCTAGAAGAGGGGGAATTTCACTCAGTGACCCACAGTGATTGTTGCCAATCTGGCTGAACAACAGAATGGCTGGGGCAGGGGGTTCAACAATTGGAAATTCTTTGCCCATGAAGATTCTGCTTTGGTAGATCCATTTTGTTGAATAGATTAATCATTATTGATGAATGTGATTGTTCTTCTTTTGTTAAATGGTGGATTTCCCCCACATTTTCCTGTTACTTCCTCACTTTATCCTAACTTTTTACTGTTCTTCATATCTTCAAAGATTAGGTCTAAATCCCTAGCCCCACCCCTTCCTTTCCTTCAGAGCTCTCCCAAGTGTGTGTCTTCTCATCTTTCCAACCTTCTGAATATGGGTTTGCATTTAATTTGAAGGAATTAGAAGGATTTGTGTAGACTGGTCGTAAATGTATGAAAACTATTCACCTAAGGGATTTTAAATAAGGACAAGTTAAAATCCTGAACTTTTTGTTTTTGTTATTACTTGGCAAAGATAGAAAGAGATGAGAATATTTTGTCTTGGGCCCAATGTAAAAGTCACTTTTCTACACTGATGTTGAGAATATAAATTGTCAGGTTCTTTCTGGAAAGCAATTTTGCATTATGCATCAAGAGTTTTGGAATAATTCATGTTCTTTGATCCAGTTGTGTCATTTAGAAACTATCCTTAAAGAAATAACTGATATGTGAACAAAGATATGTTTGTAACATTCACTACATTGAATTTTATGGTAACAAAAAATTTAGAAGAAACCTAAATGTTTAACAGAAGGGAAATTGTTAAACAAAGGGTAATATTTCCTTCAGATGGAATATAATTCATTCAAAATTGTAGGGTTGGTTTTTTTTTTGATTTTTGTTTTGTTTTGATGGTGGTGGTAAAAATATATATAACTTACAATTTACTATCAACCCCCTTTTTTAAAAAAGTATTTTTTAGTTGTTAATGTACCTTTTTTTATTTTAAATATTTTTGTAGTTGTAGATAGATGGACAAAATGCCTCCATTTTATTTGTTTATTTTTATGTGGTGCTGAGGTTCAAACCTGGTGCTTCACACGTGCTAGGCAAGCACTCTGCCACTGAGCTACAGCCCCAGCCCTGGACCTTTATTATATTTGTTTATTCTACATTCTGTCTCTGTGAGTCTGACTCCTGCAGGTACCTCATTTAAGTGATGCGTGTTTTGTGATTATCTTACTTCACTACTTAGTGTAGTATTTTCAAAGTTGATGTTTGTTGTAGTTTATGTCACTATTGCATTCCTTTTTAAGGCTGCATAATATTTCATCATATGCAGATACCATATTTTGTGTGTCCATTCATCCATCAGCAGGAACATGTGTTGTTCCCAACTCTTGAATACTGTAAGTACCACTGCTGTGAACACTCCTTGTACAAATATCTTTTGCAGATCTTGCTTTCAGTTATTTGTGGCATATACCCAGAAGAAATTTAAGGCTTTGAAAAATGTTTCATAGTACCAAATTAAAGAACATTGCAAAACTAGCAGGATTCTATTTAAGTGCACAGTAAAAGGAATGGAAGAAGAACTGGGAGGTCTTTTGTATTCTTCCTGAATTTTCTAGTATAATAATCCTCCTTCTCCGGATTAGGTCAGCAAGGTGATGTGGTACTCATTTTCTGCACATGCTGTCCTGCTTTTCCTCTGAGTTATTTTATGAGTGATAATTTCCCAGTTATCCCTAGAGTGCGAAACACCATGAAATTCTAACTTAATTACTTGGGTCTCACTGAAAGAATCACAGCTGTTATATCACAAATGAGCAAAAATGACAGCTCAACAGAAAGAACTTGAGCTCAGTATCTTTCTTATGGCAAGGTGGTCTTTAGCTAGAAAGAATCAATTCAAGAATATTTCTTTTATGCTGATTTTTGTTGAACATCTCAGCACAGATGCAAAAAAAGTGAGCAAACTCTTTATTCTGAACACTTCTTTACTCACTTCACAACCAAGGACTTACTGCTTTTAATGCTTAACAATCAGGTGAGAAAATGCAATGATACAGTAGCTCTTGAACAAAAATCTACTACTGCGAAGGCTTCGTTCATTTAAAATATAAGAAATCACATTTAAATACAAGAAGCATTACATTTCAAATGTAATAATGAATTGAAGAATGCAAATTATTTACTCCCTTTCAACAAATATTTTGTACAGAAGTAGAAAAAAATCAGGAGTGAAGCTGGGCGTGGTGGCACATGCCTATAATCCCAATGCCCCAGAGGCTGAGCTAAGGCAGGAGAATTACAAATTCAAAGCCAGCTTCAGCAACTTAAAACCCTAAGCACCTTAGTGAGACCCTGTCTCAAAATAAAAAAGGGCTGGAGATACAACTCAGTGGTTAAGTGCCCCTGGGTTCAACTATCCAGTACCCCCTCCCCTAAAAAAATCAGGAGTGGAATTAACTTTAATTTCAACTATGATTCAAATATAGCTAGAATTCCCTTAAAATGTGAATATCAGGTTCCTTTTCTAAGATTTGTTTCCTTAATGAAGTTTTCTCTAATTTAGCATTATTCGAGTCTAATAATTTTATTTCTTTATATTTATAGTTTTATACTATTAACTCTATAGATTTTCTTACATACAGACTTATATATTGTTCATGTTAATTTATCTTCTTGCTAATTATAAAAATTTCCCCCTGACACTGGGGATTAAACCCAGGGGAGCTTTATGACTAAGCTGTTCTCCAGACCGTGTATTTATTTATTTGTTTATGTATTTATTTTTTGAAACTCGTTCTAAGTTACCCAGGCTGGTCTTAAATTTGTGATCCTCCTACCTCAGCCTCCCAAGTAGCTGGAATTACAGGCATGAGCTACCACACCCAGCTAAATTAGGAAATTAAAAAAATTTTTTTAAAAATTTGTTCTAATTAGTTATATATGACGGTAGAATGCATTTGGACACATTGTACACAAATGGAGCATAACTTCTCGTTCCTCTGGCTGTACATGGTACAGAGTCACACCAGTAGTGTAATCATACATGTATATAGGGTAATAATGTCTCATTCTTCCGTTCTTCCCATTCCTACAGCTCTACCCCTTCCCTCACTCCCCTCTGCACGATCCAAAGTTCCTTTATTCTTCCCTACCCCCCCCCCCATGGATCAGCATCTGCTTATCAGAGAAAACATCTGGACTTTGGTTGTTTTGATTGGCTTATTTCACTTAGCATGATATTCTCTAGTTCCATCCATTTACCTGCAAATGCCATAATTTTATACTTCTTTTAGGCTGAGTAATATTCCATTGTGTATATGTACCACATTTTCTTTATCCATTCATCTGTTGAAGGGCATCTAGATTGGTTCCATAGTTTAGCTATTGTGAGTTGAACTGCTATAAGCATTGATGTGGCTGCCATCACTGTAGTATGCTGATTTTAGTCCTTTGGGTATAAAACAAGGAGTGGGATAGCTGGATCAAATATTGGTTCCATTCCAAGTTTTCTGAGGAATCTCCATACTGTTTTCCAGAGTGGTTGCACCAATTTGCAGTCCTATCAGCAGTGTATGAGTGTACCTTTTTCCCCATGTCCTCACCGACAGTTATTATTGCTTATATTCTTGATAATTGCCATTCTGCCTGGAGTAAGATGAGTAGTTTTGATTTGCATTTCTCTAATTGCTAGAAATGATGAATATTTTTTCATACGTTTGTTGATTGATTGTGTTTATTCTTCTGTGAAGTGTCTGTTCAGTTCCTTAGCCCATTTATTGATTGGGTTATTTGTTTTTGGTGTTAAGTTTTTTGAGTTCTTTATATATCCTGGAGATTAGTGTTCTATCTCAAGTGCATGTGGTAAAAATTTTCTTCCATTCTTTCGGCTCTTTCTTCACATGATTGTTTCCTTCCCTGAGAAGCTTTTTAGTTTTGAGTCCATTAAACTAAAAATTATTGATTCTTAAGTTTACTTCTTGCACTTTAGGAGTCTTGTTAAGGAAGTCAGATTTAATGCAATTCCTATTAAAATCCCAATGACATTTTTCATAGAACTAGAGAAAGCAGTCATGAAATTCATTTGGAAAAATAAGACACCCAGAATAGCCAAAGCAATCCTTAGTGAGAAGAGTGAAGCAGGAGGCATCACACTACTACACCTCAAACTGTACTACAGAGCTGTAGTAACAAAAAAGGCATGGTATTGGCACCCAAACAGACATGTAGACCAATGGTACAAAATAGAAGACACAGAGACAAACCCACATAAATATGGTTATCTCATACTAGACAAAGGTGCAAAAACATACATTGGAGAAAAGCTAGCCTGTTCAACAAATGGTGCTGGGAAAACTGGAAATCCACATGTAGCAAAATGTAATTAAAACAATCTATCACCCTGCACAAAATTCAACTCAAAGTGGATCAAAGACTTAGGCACTGGAACTTAGAGTATTTTTTTAATAGTGTGGATCTGCTGGCAGCTGATTCTCCTAGTTTTTGCCTGTCTGTCAACATCTTATACCCTTAATTTCTTTTATTCTGCCAAAGATGTCATGCCATTGCCTTCTAGCTTCCAGAATTTATATTGCCAAGTCAACTATTAATTTTATTGCTCCTTTGAAGGAAACATATCTTTTTTTCTCTGGTGGATTCTAGTTTATTCTCTGAAGCCAGGTGTGGTGGCACACTGTCATCCCAGCTACTCAGCAGGCTGAGGTGGGAGGATGACTTGAGGGCACAAGTTCCAGAACAGCCTGGGCAATATAGTGAGACCCCCTGTCTCAAAAGAATTTTTTTTTCTTTGTGTTTTTGGTGTCAGCATTAGAATGTGAATGTTTTATCTTATCCTGCTTGAGTTTTGTTGAACTTCTTGAATCTGTGGGTTGATGTTTTTATCAGTTTGAGAATATTTTATCCATATCTTCAAATACTTCTTGTGTCACAGATTCTTTCTTTTCTTCTGGGGATACTAGAATACATATGTGAGACTATTTAACGAGGTCCCATATGTCTCCTAGGCTCTGTGGTGGGTTGTTTCTCCCTCTGCTTCAGTTTTAATATTTCTATTAACACGTTTTTCAGTTTTCCCAAAATATCTTCTGTTCTGTTTAGTCTGCTTTCAAACCCATACAATAAGTTTCATTTTCAGGTATTCTTTTAGTCAGCTTTTTCACTGATATGACAAAAAGAGCTGATAACCATTTTAGAGGAGGAAAAGTTTATTTAGGGGATCATGGTTTCAGAGGTCTCAGTCTATAGACAACCAGCTCCATTCCTTGGGGCTCGAGGTGAGACAGAACATCATGGTGGAAGAATGTGGTGGAGGAAAGCAGGTCAAGAAGCAGAGAAACCAGGAAGCAGAGAGAGCTCTGCTCATCAAGGGCTATATATATGTGTGTGTGTGTGTGTGTGTGTGTGTGTGTATTCCAGAGGCCCCCAGTGACCACCTCTTCTAGCCAGACCCTACCTGCCTTCAGTTACCAATCCCTATCAGGGGATTAACATGCTTGGGTTAAGGCTCTCATAACCCAATCATTTATCTTCTAAGCCTTCAAACATTGTTTCACACATGAGCTTTTCAGGGACACCTCATATCCAAACCATAACAGGTATTATATATTTAAGCTCTAGATTATTTTATTTTTTCTTTAATAATTCCAACTTCATTTATGTTGATTGTTCATCATCCATTTTGCTTATCTCTTTCTCCATTTTCTTTACCATATTTCTTTTTGGGGGAGGAGGGTTACTTAGGGATTGAATCCAGCAATGCTTTACCTCTGAGTTACATCCCCAAGCCCTTTTTATTAATTAATTTATTTATTTTATTTATTCATTTATTTATTTGTGGTGGTAGGATTGAACCCAGGAGCACTTCACCATTGAACACTTTCCCCCTCCTTGAGACAAGGTTTCCCTAAGTTGCTTAAGGTTGGGTCAGGTGCCATCACACTTGGCAGTAATTGAAGATTGAGAACTCACGTGGGCTTGGTTTATTAAAAACCCCAAATTGAGCCTGGCAGGGTGGTGCAGGACAGAATCCCAGAAGTCGGGAGGCTGAGGCAGGAGGATCAATCCTAAATTCAAGGCCAGCCTCAGCAACTTAGCATGCCCTGACTTTAAATAACAAATGTGGAAAAGGAGAGAGGTGACTTAGTGGTGAGTGCCAGGGGTTCAATCCCCAGTATATTAAAAACAAAATCACCCAAATTGCTCAGAATGCCCACAACAGCGGCCCTCCCGGTGCCCCGCTGAACTCCAGGGCTCCCCCGCCCGCTGTGCCCTCTTTCTTCCTCACTGCGGGGCGGACAGCATCCCGCGTTCACAGAGCTTCGCGGATCCCGGATCTTCACGCGGCCTCTCTCCTTGGCACGGAGGGGTGGCACGGTGGGGTGGCGCCGAGCCGAGGCGCAGCCTGGAGCGCACCGTGGAGCATCCGAAATCGGGTGGAGTTGGGGCAGCAACCAAAGTGGACCATTTTGTGGCTCCCGGCGTGGAGTGGTTGGACCTTAAAAGGGTGCGGGCACACGCCGAGCCGGAAGGAGGGTGTGCGGCAGTTGGTGTAGTGGGAGCGTGGGGCGCTGGAGGCATGCACCCGGCTGGCCTGGCCGGGGCTGCAGGGGCAGCAGGGGCTGCAGGGGCCGCAGGGCCCCAGCCCTTCTTATTTTAAGACAGGGTCTTGCTTAGTTGCTGAGACTGGCCTCAAACTTGCCGTCTTCTTGCCTCAGCCTCCCAAGTGACTGAGATGACCGGTGTGTGCCACCAACACCCCACTTTCCTTATCATATTTCTGATCATTATTTTAAAGCCCTTCTCTCCAAACCTCGACATCTAAATTATCGGTGGGTCAGCTTTTCCTGCCTGTATTGCTCGTTCATAGGTCACATTTCCCCAGCTCTTTGCATATCTCATGATTCTTTATTGTGTACCAGACATTCTGTATTTCAGAATTATTGAGGCTGAAGATGATTTTATTTTCTCTCACAGAAGTCGTCCTTTCCTCTGATAGCCAGATAGGCTAAGAAGCGGTTTACCTCAACACACGCAGTTTGGTTTGAGTCTGGGTTTCAATTTTAGTTGGCTTAGTCTATCTCTGTTTTGTACCTATTTCTTAGCTGTGACCCTCTTTGGCTTTTGGTGGAGAGTTCAATGGGGTCTGTATCTCCTGATCTCTAAAATGCCATGGGAGATTTCATGCCCGCCCTTTGGAATTTGGGATTTTGCTATTTATTCTCACATATCACTTTGCTCTGAAATTTGGTAAATTTCCTAAAAGGGAGGCCTTTTATATGTATTTTCCAGTCTCCTTTACCTAACAGACTTCACTCTTGAGCACTGTCAGACATGGGGAGGTTTCACTCTGCCATCTATCTCAGCCCTACTCCACCACCAGCCTCTTTTTCAACCCAGTGTGTGTCTTCTGGAGAGAACTGGAACCACAGGGCAGAGGCTCCTCCAGTTAAAAACCCCTGCATTTATCGAGAAATCCATTAGTCTCTCATTTTTTCCTGATAGGCAGAGTTACTCTGCCTCTGCCAGGGCTAAGTCTAATCTTTAGTCAAAATCAGCTAATTCAGCATGGCCAGCAGCAAGGCCACTCATCTTGGAAGGGCACTTCCCTCTCTGGAGTTTTATTTCGATGATTTTGTTGTTGTTGCCTCCATAGATCTTCAAAGTCTATAAAAACATGTTTTTGTTAGGTTATCCCCCTACCCAGTTGTTCTGGCAGGACTAAACATCATACTAGGAAAGACAAGTTTCCCCTCCACATTCACTGTTCTTCCACAGTACAGAAGTCTACTTAGCTTTCCCACATGTAGAATATACTCTATTCCATGTTATCCTGTGTATTTTATAAGAAATTTAGAGTCATTTTTTTTTGGTCTTGTAACAAATACCCCTGTGATTAAATTTCTGATTATGTAGTTAATGCTCTTTCTTGGTACAAATTGGTAAATATATAATTGCTGTGCCAACAGATATGCATAGTGGTTTTCCTTTTTTTCCCATTGGGTCTTTTTGGTGATACATAGCATTAGGATTCATGTTGACATAATCATAAAAGCATGGAATATAGTTTGCTCTAGTTCAATCCCCAGTACTTCCTTTTTTCCCTCCCCTCCTCCCTCCCACTGTTCCCTTCCTTCCACTCTGCAGATCTTTCTGCCATTTACTTCTAGTTGTTTTTTTAAATCGTGTCTTGTGACTATACACGATGATGAGATCCATTGTGGCTACATTCATATGTGTGCATAGGAAAGTTAAGTCACATTCCTTCTGCTCTTCTTCCTTATCCTGTACCTTCTTCCTGCCCCTCAGTCCCTTTCATCTAGTACACTGATCTTTCTTCTATTTTGATGGAAACCCTCCCCCCCTACACACACACACACACACACAACTTTTCCCTTTCTACCTTCTTCTTTGTCTCTCTTCCCCCACCCCTTATTTTGGACTTAAGAATTCTGCACATCAGAGAAAACATTTGACTTTGAACTGGGTCTGGCTTATTTCATTTAGCCGACGGTCTCCAGTTCTTCCATTTACCAGCAAATGCCACGAAGTCCTTCTTCTTCATGGCTGAGTCCTTCTTTATGGCTCCATTGTGCATATTTACCACATTTTCTTCATCAAGGAAGGGAACAGATCACCTCAGACAGCCCCAAACACTTCAACCATTGACTCTTTTGACCCCACAGTGGAGGAAATGTTGAAAGAAGTAATTTGAAAAGTTCATAGTTAAAATTTTAGGTTTTGATATTGGCAAATGTCTGTGTAGAACTACTGTACCTAGCCGGGCGCGGTGGCACACGCCTGTAATCCCAGCACTTTGGGAGGCTGAGGCAGGAGGATCGCGAGTTCAAAGCCAGCCTCAGCCATGGCGAGGCACTTAGCAACTCAGTGAGACCCTGTCTCTAATAAAATACAAAGAAAGGGCTGGGGATGTGACTCAGTGGTCAAGTGCCCCTGAGTTCAATCCCCGGTACCACAAAAAAAAAAAAAAAAAAAAAAAAGAAAAAGAAATACTGTACCTTCACTGTTTGTGAGGACTCCCACTTTTCCTTTGTGATGTATTAATGATATATGATGAGATTTTGCTTCTTTGGTAATAAGCCTACATGCTATTTTAATCTCTGGAAAATGCAGGAAATTGTAAGATTTTTTTTCTTCAGTATTCAGGTTGCTGTCACGAGGTGATGTAAGCCCTAGAAAAATAATAATTTTATTGGTATTTGTGTTTTTACTTAAATGAAAATATATATTGTTTATAGTAGCAGAAAAACAGACATAAGCTCAATTATTCATTTTGGTTTGTTTGGACACATAGAAAATAGCTAATTTTTTAAAATATATTTTTACTTTTTTATATAACCGTAGAGTGTATTTTTAAATATTATACATACATAGTATAGGTATAACTTGTTCCAATTAGGATCCTATTATTGTGGTTGTACATGATGTGGAGTTACATTGGTCTTGTATTCATGGATGAGGATAGGAAAGATATGTACAATTCATTCTACTATCTTTCCTATTCCAATCCCTTCATTCCCCTTTGTCTAGTCCAATGAACTTATAATCTTCATCTCCCTTGTTGTGGGTTAGCATCTGCATATTGCAGAGAACATTCTGCCTTTGTTTGTTTGTTTTTTTGTGGCGGGGGGACTGGCTTAGTTCACTTAGCATGATATTCTCTAGTTCCATCCATTTGCTGGCAAATGCCATAATTTCATTCTTCTTTATGGCTGAGTAGTATTCCATTTTGTATATATGCCACATTTTCTTTATCTGTTCATCTGTTGAAGAGAACCTAGGTTGGTTCTATAGCTTGGCTATTGTGAATTGAGCTGCTTTAAACAATGAAGTGGCTGCATTCCTGTAGTATGCTGATTTTAAATCCTTTGGATTTAAACCAAGGAGTGGGATAACAGGGTCAAAAATGTTGGTTCCATTCCAAGTTTTCTGAGGAATCTCCATACCGCTTTCCAGAATGTTTGCACCAATTTGTAGTCCAACCAGCAATGTGCCTTCTCCCCCACATTCTCGCCAATGTTTACTGTTGCTTATCTTCCTGGTAATTGCTGTTCTGACTGGGGTGAGATAGAATCTCAGTGTAGTTTTGATCTCCCATGCTCTTGGATAGGCAGAATTAATATTGTTAAAATGGCCATACTACCATTTTAAGTGCTATACAGATTTAATGCAATTCCTATTAAAATTCCAATAACATTCTTCATAGAAATAGAAAAAGCAGTCAGTCATAAAATTCATTTGGAAAAATAAGAGGCCCAGAATAGCCAAAGCAATACTTAGTAAGAAAAGTGATGCAGGAGGCATCACAATATTCGGACTTAAATTATACTACAAAGGTACAGTAATAAAAATGGAATGGTATTGGCACAAAAACAGACATGAATAGCAGTGGAATAGATTAGAAGACACAGAGTCACACCCACATAAATACAGTTATCTCATCCTAGACAAAAGCGCCATAAATATACAGTGGAGAAGAGATAGCCTCTTCAACAAATGGTCTGGGAAAACTGGAAATCCATATGTAGTAGAATGAAATTGAACCTCTATTTCTCACCCTGCAAAAAACTTAAAGTAGATCAAGGATTTAGGCATTAGACCAGAGACTCTTGTGCCTGCTAGAAGAAAAGTAGGAGCAACTCTCCACCATGTCTGCTTAGGAACTGACTTCTTCAATAAGACTCCTAAAGCACAAGAAGTAAAATCATGAATCAATAAATGGGATGATATCAAACTGAAAAGGTTCTTCATAGCAAAGGAAATAATCAAGATGGTGAACAGAGGGGCTCAGCGGTAGAGCGCTCGCCTAGCACGTGCGCAGCCCGGGTTCGATCCTCAGCACCACGTAAAAGTAAACGCATTGTGTACAACTAAAGCAAACAAATAAATATTAAAAATAAAAAAGATGGTGAACAGAGAGCCTACGGAATGGGAGAAAATCTTTACTACAGGCACCTCAGACAGAGCATTAATCTCCAGGATATACAAAGAACTAAGAAAACTTAACACCAAAACACAAATAACCTAGTCAATAAATGGGCTAAGGAACTGAACAGGCACTTCACAGAAGAAGAAATATGAATGATCAAAAAATATATGAAAACTGTTCAATGTCTCTAGCAGTATCTCTAGAAATGCAAATCAAAACTACACTGAGATTCCATCTCAGTTAATATTTGTTGATGTGCATATTTTGCTTTTTGAATCTTCCTTTCTATATCTTTAAGGGTAATATTTCATGTTCTTTGGTTTCCCGGGAAAACAAAAATTTGTTGAAAATATTGTGTATCTTCATATGAATTAGAGAAAGAATAGAAGTTCTGTTCTTTCTTAAATCCATTTTTGTTGGAACTCAACCTCTGAACAGAGACCAAGTTAAGACTTAAAAGAATCAAAGATTTTAAAGTCATATCTCTCCTTGATATGACTTTGAATGTCAGCAGTCTGGCACATACTTTTTCCATTTTAAAATGGAAACAGTTATACTTCTAAAAAGATAAAAATACTTTTTAATCACCTATAGAGATGCAGTTGGAAATTTTTTTTTTCATATTCCACAGGTACAAAACTATCAGAGCCAACTAGTTCAGATGAATATTTGTTTGACTTTTGTTTCCATTTAGAGATGTTTGTTCGACTTAACCTATTAAGTCCCAAGTTTTTAATTCTGTTAACATAATAAATATTCACATGTTATTTCAGAGTTACCATCAATGACATATTTGTTGCTCAATTTAAATTTTTATAAGTGCTCCACATTTGGGACAATGTCATGAAAATCAAGACCCTTAAAAGAGGCTCTGCATCCTCAATATTCAGAAAAATATATTTCATCTTTTTTGATGTTTAAATTTTTTTTTTATTATTTCTAAATTTTTTTAGAGTCCAATGCAGAGGAAGGGCCTGTGTTTGACTGCTCATCTTTTCTTTTTGTTTTTTCCCCCCCTTTTATTTATTTACCTTTTATTCTAATAACAGAATGCCTTATAATTCATATTACACATAGAGTATAACTTATTTTAAAATATGGAAAATGTTAAGTATATAAAAAAGCCAATAATATTATGCATACTATTGTGCCTGTCATCATTTTTGCTATTTCTTTCATTTACCCAGGTATGCTTTGGATAGGGATAGCCAGCCTCTCTGTTGGAATGATAATGTATTTTTCTTACATAATCTGTTTTTGGGTCTTCAAATGGTTGCTTATTAGAAACTTAATCTTTATATTTTCTTCAGTATGATTATTTTAAAATAAAGATTTCATTTTTCATGTGTTTGTCTCAGATGGACTCTAGTAGTCACTAGGGTGTTTGTTTTCATTTTCTTCTCTGTGTGCCCAAGTGCAATAATATTGAATATCATTGCCTGTTTAATGATTTATGTGTGGAAACCCTTGAACGGATCCTAGCAAGTGTTACCTTGAAAATACAGTGCATAGTCAAACACTGAAGTCCTTTCAGATGCTGAAGTGTTTTCAAAGGTTGATATTCTGTTTCATGCATATTCAGAAATGGGTTCTGATACTCTTTGAGCCAAAATTAGTATGCAGAGGCACAATCTCTGATTTTCTTAATTTCTTCCTGTACTTGACGTTTTTGTGATTTCTATATCACTCTTGTCCTCTCAGTATGTTCTCCAGATGATCTGCTTCCATGCTGTGTCTTCTTAAAGTATTTTTAGGGGTTTCAGTTTTTACCTTATTCTTTGTACATTCATGCATTTCTAGTAGACAGTTGAGAGGATTTTTTTAAAATCCTGGGGTCACTAGGTTGAGGGTACATTAAGTAGGGGAATACAGCAGGGATGGGGACAAGGATAAGCAGTTACTTAAGCATGAAATCCTAATAGCACACTGGATTCTGGGGTGAAGGCCAGTGGAATATTTTTTGCCTAGGCACTGGAGTTATGCAAACAGAAGTCATTGCACACCTAGGATTTCATGATTGAGAAAGTAAACTTGTACATTTGGTTGTTTTTTTTTCCTTTTAGGTTCAAAAAGGCATTTGAATCTGAGCCAACACTACAGTCAGGAATTAATTACGCAGTCCTTCTCCTAGCAGCTGGGCACCAGTTTGAATCTTCCTTTGAGCTTCGGAAAGTTGGTAATTACAGCTTGATATTTTACATGGAAATCAAGAAACTAGGCCTAAACTTGGTACAAGGAAACAGAATCATTAGTAGATAAATTCTTTTGCTATCTCATCTGACTTCTTGAGGGAAAAGGGTTTATTATATCTCTTTGCTTCAAATTTCATACCATGGTATGAATTCTGGTATTAGAATATAATTCGGGTTTTAGTTTATTTTAGTTGTTTCTAAAAGCCCCTGGTTAATATTTATTGTTCTAGCTTAAACTAATATTGATGATATTAGTTGGGGACCCTGCATTCAGCCACCAACTCCCAAATAAGTTAAATGTTTTGTGGAACATCAGTTTCCTATTTAAGATTGTGTTTTCCTGGAGCTTTCTAAAATAAAAAATGAAAGTGATACCTCTATTTCCTTTTTCTGTTTTTCCAACATACCCATCCCTATGGCTTCATGGATGTTGGTAGTAGAACCTCCGAAGTTCCTGGAATAGGTCAAGTAGATCTCTGAGTTGTAGCCATGAGCATTTGTGCCTCTTATCTGTAGACAGTGTTCCAGCTGCTGACCTGTTTTTGGAATCTAAAAAAATTAGGGTGTTTTGCTGGGCATGGTGGCGCACACCTGTAATCCCAGCAGCTCTGGAGGCTGAGGCAGGAGATCACAAGTTCAAAGCCAGCCTCAGCATCTTAACAAGGCCCTAAGCAGCTCAGTGAGCTGTCTCAAAATGAAAAAACAAAAACAAAACAAAAAAGCTGGGGATGTGACCCAGTGGTTAGATACCCTGGGTTCAATCCCTAGTATCAAAAAAACAAAAACAAAAACAATTAGGTTGTCTTTATGGATAAATTTTGATTTTTCTTGGTTTTGACTTTGACTTAAAAAAAAAAAACAAGATTTTAGATGCTAGAATGCCATCTGTGGTAATCAGATTTTGTTCTCTTGAGTGTCTAACTGCCCTCTTTCCATAATAACTCTTAGAGGAGTTGTTATTATAGACCTAGAAGTCTTTGGCTTTAGTTTTCAGAAGGGAAAAAATGTTGGTCTTAATAAAGCCATGCATTGTAGAAGAAATTTTTCCTTTAAGGTTTTAAACTGGGGAATGTTTTAATTTTCTTTAAAGAAAAATGAGTCCTGGGCTTTTAAATATCATTTGGGAAGGGTTTATAAGATATCCATATGTAATATTCTGGGAAATATTGCAGGAAAATAAAGTTGGAGTATAGTAGTAATTTATTTTAAGAGTCTCAGTCTAAAAGAATGAAAAAATAATTTATCACTGCTACACTGCAGTGGTATTAAAGGCATAAAGCTCTATTTTAAATAATTTTTTTTCATTGGTAAATGAAATCAGAGAAAATATATTACAACTTGTACTTTTCAGAAATCAGAGTAAAATACTGCATCTAAGATTTATTTTAGTTCTCTAGCCAAAAATCCTTTTATGTTAATAGTTTTTATTGCTCTGTTCTTGAACTCAAAGTGAAATTTGGTCAAAGACTAAATTCTCGGAGGATTTGCCATTGGTTTACAATTGTAGGTGAAGTGGCAATACTTGCTTGAAAAATATATATTTTAAGTCTCATTTTAAAGTTGAGTGTAGATTAAGACGGTCAGCAATCCAAGGTTTGAGAAATTGTCATATAACATTGCAAAGTAAGCATAAGTTTATTTTTTTGCAAGAAAAACTCATAATACATGTTGAATAAGTATTTGAGAATATATGAAGTTGGATTTAAAATTTTGGAAATTATACAGCATGCACAGATTTAAGATATGACTGTGATGAATTTTTAGCTACTTGAAGAACTTAGTAAGAACTAAGTTTTAGCTTTCTACAATACTGTGGTATACACTCTAAATGGTGTATGTCCTTCAATAATGAAAAAAGTAGCTCACTAGCATAATTCTTTTCAATCATAAATTATGCTAATTAAAATAGGTTGACTAAAGTTAATTTTTAGTTAGTAAGATTAAATGGATTTGCAAGGAGGTTGGTTAAATAAGTTAGTAGGACAATATTATAATGATATTAATAGCATATAATGAACATAAAACTAATGATATATTTAGTATATTTTAAAGATATGCAGTTGCATTTTTTCATTAAACACTCTAACCAAATTTTTCAGTAATTTATGTCTTCTTCCATCCCTTCTGTTGGTCCCCCCAGACATTGAAATTAGTCTGAGTTGGTGGGGTGGTATACACCTAGCAACTCAGGATTCTGAGGCAGAAGGATTGCAAAAATGTCCAGCCTCAGCAACTTAGAAAGACCCTGCCTCAAAATAAAAAATAAGAAAGACCTAGGGATGTAGCTCAGTGGTAGAGTCCCCTGGGTTCCAT
Organism: Tamias sibiricus; assembly: GCA_025594165.1. Lineage (NCBI taxonomy): Eukaryota > Metazoa > Chordata > Mammalia > Rodentia > Sciuridae > Tamias > Tamias sibiricus. The sequence goes on along the minus strand of CM046666.1, from coordinate 121,866,240 downwards.
CCTCAATACTAGCAAACAAACAAATTAGTTTAAATTACTGAGAAATTAATCAGATTTTCCTTTATGAAATCCCTTCTTTAGCTGCTTTTTAAAATTTTGACTTATTTACTAAGGGAAAACTATTAAAAATTAAAATGTCGTAAGATAAGCACTAAATCTGAAGCTTTCTATACATATCTTAAGTTTAAAATCTCAAATGTAAGAAATTATTCTTGAGTGTTATGATATGTTGCCTAATGTCTCTATTAGTCCATTTTCTGTTACTATAACAAAATACTTGAGGCTGGGTATTTTAAAAGAAATGATGTCTGTTTAGCTCACAGTTTTGGAGGCTGAAAGTTCAAGATTGGGTGGTGTCAATGATTTGGCTTTTGTCAAAGGACCCCTTGGCTACATCACATCATGATGGATGTCATTATGGTAGGAGCATCTGTAAGAGGGAGGGATCACATGAAAGCAAGAGAGAAAGGAAGCCAGAGTGTGATTCCAGAATCAGGCAACTCATTCTCAGAGATGTAATGAACATCCTGCGAGGACTACCTTGATCTTTTCTGAGGACAGTGAGGACAGCATTTCCAGTGACCTACTCCCTACCCCTAGGCTCCACCTCTTAAAGGTTGCACCACCTCCCAGCACCACTGTACTGCAAACTAAGCTTCCAGTACACTCACCTTTGGAAGACACACTCAAACCATGTCCAGACCACAGCCGACTCTTAAGTCTAGTTGTGTTTGCTTAAGGTTATGACTAACTGCCTCTGGATCTTTTTCACTTTTCCAGTTTTGGAAGAGTCAAGTATGTTTAGACTATTGAGAACTAGGATTTAAAAGTGCAGAACCACATCTTACATCTTCTTTCTATTTTGGGTTTTATAAGCCTTAAAATTAATATTCAAACTTTTAGCTAAATAAAAGATGATTCTCCCTCGTCCTCTGTGGAATTTTTCAACTATGAGACATTGTATGGGAGAGGGTCAGAATTATAGGTTTGGGTCCCCAGCAGCAATGATGATGTGGTAAAAGAACACTGTTGAGAATTGAGACAAACCACCATTTGAATCTCATTTTCATGAGCATTAAAAAATTATTGAATATAAAATTTATATTACCCAATATAAAAATGAGTCTGTAAGATAACCAAGAAAAAATAATCAGAATAAAACCAAAGACTGTCATCAACCACAAAGCAATTTATTTTTCATCTGTGGAGGAGGCCACCTTCTCAGAAAACTGGAAATTGTAGGGAAAGAATTAAGTACTTTCCCTTTCTTTTTGGGAGGTACTATATTTTATACACTCAACGCTGTACATCTCTTCATAAAGTATGCTGCATGGCAAATGTATTCTTCAGGAGAATGCATTCTTCAAAAAAAAATGCTAGTTAATGAATTTGAAAGAGGGATAAAGCTGATAGTGAGAATAATGTTACAATAATTGATTCTGGCAAGGATCATCAATTAGAACTAGAACCCTTAAGTGAAAGTGTTTATTTACAAAGAAATATTTACTGATACCAAAGATAACTCAGAGATTGGTTGTTAGTCACAAAGGAACAAATGTGTCTGTACAATGGAGGGCTCCAGCTCGATAGTGACCCAAACTCATAGCACTATTTGAAATGATTATTATTATTTGTGCGGTAGCCAGTCATGTGCCTGCTGATATGATAAGCTACACAGAATCTCTTGTGAAATATTCTCTCCCCACCCTCCCCTCTCCCTTTTGGTACCAGGGATTGAACTCATGGGCACTTAACCACTGAGCCACATCCCCAACCCTTTAAAAAATTTTTTTATTTAGAGACAGGGTCTCCTTAAGTTGCTTAGGACCTTGCTAAGTTGCTGAGACTGGCTTCAAACTTGCGATCCTCCTGTCTCAGCCTCCTGAGCCACTGCGATTGTGAAATATTCTCAATAAAAAATTTTAATGGGAATCTTAAGATCTAAAATCCACTTAGTAAAAATCACAAGATCCAAAGAAGTTAGACACACCATGAAGTGCTATCAGACAGATCTGGAATATGAGAATATTCTACAAGATGTAGGTACCCCTGCTTTTTTCAAAAACGTCAATGTCATGAAAAAAAATGGGCTGGTTAATTATATGAAAAGATAGTTAAAGACATTAAAACCCAAATGCAGTTAAATGGTCTTTTATTGGATTGTGGTTTAGGAAAAAAAACTGCAGGAGGCATTTGGGGAGCAATTAGAAATTTGTCAGGACTAAGTAATAGATACTATTCGGGAATTATTAGTTTTATTGGAAGCCGTAATGGAATAAGATATAGGAGCAATTATTAGGTATTTTGTAATATTTACAAATGAAATGCCATGATGTCTACAATTTAATTTGTAATGGTTCAACAAAAATATTCAGGGAGATGAGGCAACAGCAAATGTGTAAAATTGAAAATATGATCATTCAATATAATACGTATATATACTTGGTTTTCTTTTTGAAGTGCTAGATAGTGAACTCAGGGCCTTGAGCATGCTAAGAAAGTGCTCTACCAATGATATACACTCTCAGTCCCTCATTGTAGCATATTTTCTACTTTATTATATGTTTAAACTTCTTTTTAATGGAATGTTAAAATGAAAATATTCTAATCATTCTTTTTATGAGTTGTGTGACCTTAGATAAGTTGCAAAACCTTTCTGGGCTTGGTTTTCCTTGTTGCAAAAGAGAGAGATGCTCTAGCTCATTGTGTTGCAGACTAGAAGAATTAACATTTTCAGTGTGCACAACAAACTGCATTTCCTGCCTTTCTCCACTAAAATGGCCTTGAATCTAATAACAGCTACACAGTGGTAAAATTATGATAAAACCTAAACTATTGGAAAATTCTCCATACTTAGAAGTCAAGAGATTCGAAGGAAAGCATTGTTAAAAAGTTGTATAAACAGACAATTTAATTAAAGAAATGGTGAAGTGGTAATTGAAGTAGCAATGACATACCTTTCATTGCTTATAAATATAGCAAAAGTATTTATGGAGAAAGAAATATTCAGCTGGTAAAGACTTGATAAAAAGGCATAATTCTACATAAAAAATAGTGCTTTATTAATTTAGCCATATGGATCAAGAGCCTTAAAAATGTTATATCCTTGAACCAAGTATAATACTACTTCTGAAACATTTCCTATGGAAATAATCCTAAATGTAGAACAGATTTTGTGTGTGTGTGTGTGTGTGTGTGTGTGTGTGTGTGTAAGAAAATTGTAAATATAAAAAATTAGAGGCATATTCTTAACTCCATTCTTAAAAGATTCATATCTTCATGAAACAAGTTTTATACGTCATGTGGAAAGAGCTTAAAGGCTCCTTCACAGAAGAAACAAAACTATGAAAAGATGGTCAGTCACAGTGGTTAAAAAAGCAGTGTTCTTTTTCTTCCTCTGGGAGAGTGGTAAAGATGGACATGATAGTACCTGTAATTGGGAAGAGTATGGTTAAGACAATATTGTCAGATGCCTCTGTGAGAGTCTAAATTGGTGTAGCATTTTCTAAGGGTGATTGGGCAGAATGTACCAACAATTAAATTGAACATCTCTTCTGTCCCAAACAAATTCAAATTTGGTACTTTATAAGGAAACAGTTGAACAAGTACACAAAGCTATGTGTACAAGAATGTTTATGGTAATGAAAATGACCCTCGAGCTGGGTGTGGTGGCGAATACTGTAATCCTAGTGGCTTGGGAGGCTGAGGGAGGAGGATTGAAAGTTCAAAGCCAGCTTCAGTATTTTAGCAAGGCTCTGAGCAACTTAGTGAGACCCATCTCTAAATAAATATACAACCAGACATATGAAAAATTGTGCTCTATATGAGTAATATGAATTGTAATGCATTCCACTGTCATACACAACAAATTATAATAAAATAAAATAAAAAAACTCTTAAATCTACCAAAAAAAAAAAAAAAAAAGGCTGGATATATGGCTCAGTGAGTGCCCCTGGGTTTAATCCCTGGTACCATAAAAAAGGCCATCTATCTGCGTTTGGATAAATAAATGATAACACATCCATATGCTAATATACCATTTGCTATCAAAAGTAATATGTTTTGTTCAAATGCTGAATGGCTTAGTGTCATGGTCATGTGACAAATTTATGCTAAGGCCAAAACTGAATGTCACCATCATAGATGAGTTTCTGGGGTACAAGAACAAAATCTGAAATTTTAGTTTTAAACTACTATAATTTTACTATCAAACACTTTCATAATCCCTATTTGAAAGTTTAACATCATGGTTTTATGTTATAGGGGCTCTGGGCTTGCGAAAGTATGATACAATCAAAAGTTGTTCATTTTCTGCTGAGTTTGGTAGAGAAACATGTTTTCAGTGTCTCATTTTTCCCCATCTACTTTCTTCTTTATCTTCTCAATGTAATTCCCAAATTCATTTTTCCCATGAATGCTAAAGGTTTATATGCAATTATGTAATCAAAAGTAACTTGAAACAATTTAAAGATTATTGTGCTAGTGAGATTTTTGTTGCTGTGATCAAAATACCTGACAAGAACAACTTAGAGGAGAAAGATTTTGTTGGACTCATGGTTTCAAAGGATTCAATCCATCATCGTCATCTGTCTCCAAGGCGGAAAGATGGTGGAAGAGCATGGCGGAGGAAAGCCGATTAGCTCATGGTATCCGGGAAGCAGCAAGAGAGAGAGAGAGAAAGAGAAAGGAAGGGGTCAGGAGAAGATAAACTCTTCCATGGCAGGCCCACAGGGACCCACTTCCTCTAGCTAGGTCCCGCCTCCCAGCAGTCCATTCAGCCATCAGTGACTAATCCCCTGACAAAGTCAGATCCCTCAAATCCATCACTTCTCAAAACCCCACCTTTGAACCTCACAGCATTAGGGACCATGCTTTCAACATGAGACTGGGGATATTCCAGACCCAAACCCTAACAGTTATTTTGTCTTACATATGATTTTCTAAAAGGTAAAATTATGACTCTCAGGAAATATAAAATAGACACATGTGAGAGATTTTATTTAACCCAGTGTTTTTAGTCAGCTTTGTGTCATTGTGACCAAAAGACCTGACAAGAGTAGGAAAAGAAATTTTTGGCTCACAATTTCAGAAGTTTAATCCATGGTTAGCTGTTTCTATAGGTCTGGACCCAGTGGAGGAAAGCTGCTCAGGTCATTGGCAGGGTCAGGAATCTTCAGTGTCTAGGGACAAAATATATAAACCCCAAAGTTTACCTGCTTCCTCCAGCCACACCCTACCTGTCTATAATTAGCATCCAGTTAACCCATCAAAGGGATTAATCCACTATTATGTTATAGCTCCCCTAATCTAATCCTTTTACCTCTGAACATGAGCTTTAGGGGAAACCTCATATCTACACCATACCACACAGTTTATGTGGAAACCAATAAGAGTAGATACCCAGTTCAAAGAGCTTTTAAGAAATTAAGGTTTTCACAAATGACCAACAAATACATGGGAAAAAATGTTCAATATCATTAGCAATTAGGGAAATGTAAATCAAACTACACTGGGATTTCATCTCGCACCAGTCAGAATGGCAGTCATCAAGAATACAAATAATAATAAATGCTGGATAGGATATGGAGAAAAAGGAACACTTTTACCCTGGTTGGTGGGACTGTAAATTAGTATATCCACTGTGGAAATCAGTATGGAGGTTCCTCAAAAGACTAGGCATAGAACCACCATATGACCCAGCTATACCACTCCTTGGTATTTACCCTGAAGAATTAAAGTCATCTTACTACAGCGATAGATGCATACCCATGTTTATAGCAGCACAAATAACAATAGCCAAACAATGGGACCATCCTAGGTGTCCATCAATGGGTGAATGGATAAAGAAGATGTGGTATATATACACAATAGAGTGCTATTCAGCCATAAAGAAAAATGAAATGTAATTTGCAGGAAAATGGATGAAACTAGAGACCATTATGTTAAGAAAAATAAGCCAAACTCAGAAGGTCAAGGGTCACATGTTTTCTCTCATATGCAGAAGCTAGAGAGGAAAAAGTGAAAGAAAGGTGTGGGTGGATCTCATGAAAATCAAAGGGAGATCAGTATAGGAAAGGGATCAGAGGTGGGAGGTGTGGAGGGAGGGGAAGTGCTGGGGAATAATATTGGCCAAATTATACTGTTATATTATGTATTGTATGGATATATGAATATATAACAACCACTTTCATCGTTATGTACAACTGTAATGCACCAGTTAAAAAATTGGGGAAAAAAGAAGTTAAGGTATTCATAAACAATTTAACAAAGAAATGTTAGGATAAGATTTCTGAGTTTTAATTTTTTTAAAGCTGGTTTATGTCCAATAGGCCATAATTCTTAGGGATTATCTGTTCCACTAGACAAAAAATATTTGCATCTATACTGGACGAAAACCTACAAATTAACAAGTGAAGTTTGTTAAGTCTGGGACTTTTAATAAGCAGCAAGTAGTAAAGTGACTAGCTACAGTTTGCCTAGACATCTGTGAGTGATCTTTGTGCCCCATATGTGATTGAAATGACATGCCCTGCATTTTTGCCCTAGTCCCAAATCTCAGGCAGTTTTTTATCTTTGATGTATTTTATGTTAGTCTCAGGCAGTGTTGTTTTTTTTTTTTTTTTTTTTTTTATCTTTGATGTATTGTATGTTAGTCTCAGGCAGTGTTTTTTTTTTTATCTTTGATGAATACATCAAATGTTAGTATGTATGTTAGTGTCATTGAACAAATCTATAAGGACATATTCGTTCTGAGCAAATGAATGCTTATAAAATGCATGTACATGAGTAGGGATGAAATGTAAAAAAAAATCAAGAAGCGATTTCTTTAAAAAAGAACAAAGTTGGAGGACCTCACGTTACCTGATTTCAAGCTATGATAGAAAGTGACAGTAACAAGACAGTTATGTCAGTCTATAAGTATATAATTAGTATTTTTATATATAAATCATTAATTATTGTGGCGTTATTTATTCTTGCAAGATATATAAACTATACATTTATGCTTCAACTGACAAAAGTTTCAGTCTATAAAACCTAAGGAAACTTCTCTTTCAAATTATTTATGAATCCATGATGTAATAAGAGAAGGAAGGATGTTACCAAGCAATGTCTTTAGTATCATTACCTTTTAACTTATGCATATATGGATGTACATAAAGTGACTGTGGCAGTTATCTTTGGGTTTTCATATTAAAGGATGATTTTCACATTCTTCTAAGTAACTTTTCTGATTAGTCAGACATTTTCTTCAACTACCTTAATAATCAGAAACCTAAAACTACTTGTGTCTTACAAAAGGATGAAAGCTTTTAATTTTGCTTTGTAATGAAAAGTTGGCTGTGCCTATCTGTGGTGTGTTTGTAACATTATGCTTCCTGCTGATCTTCTAGGAGTGAAGCTAAGTAGCCTTCTTGGCAAAAAGGGGAACTTGGAAAAACTCCAGAGCTACTGGGAAGTTGGATTTTTTCTGGGAGCCAGTGTTCTGGCAAATGACCACCTGAGGGTCATTCAAGCATCTGAAAAGCTTTTCAAACTGAAGACACCAGCATGGTAATAATAAATACTTATATGTTTATACAAGTTTTAAAAAAATATTTATTTTTCAGTTATAGGTGGACACAGTATCTTTATTTTATTTTTATGTGGTGCTGAGGATTAAACCCAGTGCTTCACGCATGCTAGGCAAGTGCACTACCTCTGAGCCACAACACCAGCCCTATACAAGAATTTTTTAACAAGCAGTTTTATACTGTTCTCAATATATTAAAGTGACAATTAGATTACTTTATTATTTTTAGAATAAAATACGGAATCTAGAGGGAAAGTTGACGTTCATAGAGGGAGTGTGTTGACTTTGGATGGGCAATGTCAGGTCACTTGACCTTTCCTACACATTGACCAACCCACTGGCCAGGTCAGCCAGTGTCACCTACATGAACCAAGCAGAGGCTGCACATTTTATACCTGCAAATCAGGAACATATTTAGGGCTTGGGAGGCCATGTGTCTATCTCAGCCTCTTTGGCCTCTGTTCCAAACACACATGCCTTTGTTTTATGATCTGATCTGTTTTGGAATTCTCATTCTTGGTTTTTATTTCTTTTTACTTAGAGTTTGATGGCCACATTTGAGTGTTTCCTACATATGTGTGTTTTTCTAATTTGAAAATTTTATTCTTGGAATTAAACCCAGTCTTATCATTATCTATATGGCATTGAGATGATGAAAACAAAATTTCCACCTGCATTTAGGACCATTTTGAAAAAGAATTCTAGTTTTATTACACATCATATGTAATGATTGGCCATTAACCATAAGACTTTAAAAGATTAACGACAATATAGAGAGGCTCTTTCTAGAGCGACTCAGAGCTCAGGCACTGACTGAGCACATCAGAGGAGCCGTTTGAACAGATGCCCACCCTGTGGCGGCCCTCACCTCCAGGTCTCCTCCGTTAGCCAGTCTTCTCCAGTGTCACGCCCACACTGATCTCTCTAAAACGCAAGTCTGACCCTTCCACTCCATGGAAATCCTTCAATGGTTTGTCACAGCCTGAGGGACAAAGTCCTTCTCTTGGCTGGACAAACAGGGTTTTCCTTTAGCCATCCTGACCTCAGCTCTTGTCACGCCCCAGGGTTCTCACTGTTCTCTTCATGGCAAACATGCCAAAGTGCGGTTTGAAGTGTTTGTGTCTTAGTACCTGCCTGAGGTGCCTTTTGCAGCCCTCTTATCTACCCTGGGACACTCATAAATCACATCTGCTCATAAAGCAGACACTGACCTGAACCTTGCCTAACACCCAAGTCCCTGCTTTCTTGTTCCCATCATTCTTTAGTTATGCTTCTGTTGATATTGCTTGTATGGTTCCCTTTAGCTGGGTGGCTATTTAGTCATGTGTCCACATAACATGGTGTTATGATATCTTTTTGCCTTTGCCTTCACTGCATAGTTTGCAACCTGAGAACAGGGGCAGGACTGCCAGTATCATGTCCACAGTAAGCATTTAGCAAGTGATATGAAATACAGGAACCAGTGAATGCATGCAACACATTCGGCCAAATTTGCTGTTCCTTTTCTGTGACTATCTAGGTGACAGAGAAGGAGACTGAAGCACAGGTACAAAGAGCTTTGGCTTTAGGGGCCCTGGCTTCTGATAACAAGAAAACAGATACCATTTTATGTAACAGTAATAACAGCAACAAAACAGTGCCTCAGGTTTCCATTAACTTAATTTTTATGGAATGTTAACTTCTATGTTTGTCATCTACAAAGTGCCTATCCTACATAGCCATTATCTTGTATAATTATCTTGTTTCTTATTTTTCCTCACCTTCTCTTTTGAGGCAGCATCTCTCTTAGATGAGAATATTTGTACAATATAGAAGCTCAATTGCTTTGAAGCAGATTAATCTGTTATGAATGGTCTGTTTTGGAAATCTTCCTCAAAGAAGCATATTTAAAATAAGTGCATTCACCTTGTCCTTGAATAGAATATAAGTATTTAAAAATTTGTGTTTTAAGTAAATGTATGCCCCCAGTTCAATTTACTTAAACCTTCTAACCCTCAGTTTCCCCATCTCTGAAATGGGGATAAAAGCCCATGTTATTGAATTTTTTTGAGATTTAAATGAGACAGTGTGTGAAAGTATATGATATGGTAACAAAGAGTAATGTTTGGTGAATCTGAATGCATAATTACTAATGCCATATATAGTATGGTTACAGAGTAAAACTAGGATATGTAGAAACAGGTGATTCTAAATTTGTCAGTGACATGCTTTATATATTTTAATTCTCAGGTACCTCAAATCTATTGTAGAGACCATTTTGATATATAAGCATTTTGTGAAGCTGACCACGGAACAGCCTGTAGCCAAGCAGGAACTTGTGGACTTCTGGATGGATTTCCTGGTGGAAGCCACAAAAACAGATGTTACTGTAGTTAGGTTTCCAGTGAGTACCCTATATTTAAATCCAAGTTTTATTCTGTGTTGTTTCTTGGTCATCTTACATTGTGATTATAATAGTAATGGTATACTGATTTTCATGCCCTAAGAATGCTGTCACCTGGCTTACATATGCACTTTCTGCAACCTGGTTTGCTTTACCTTACTTTTAAAAATAACTTCTCCACATTAGAGAAATGAGATACACTTGTGGTTTTTGTCATAGAATTTGGATGGATCCTTATGATAAGTAGTAAAGCATGCTTGCAAAACACTGAAAAGATGGCCTCTTAGCTCAGCAAGCCCAGGCAACTCCAGCCCAGGTGGATGGCTACTGTTATAAAATAGTCCAGTTTTGTTGACATTGTCTTCAGCTTCTTCACCATTAGTGTGGTGGAAATGATCAGGCTCAACTGTCTTGTTATCACCATCTCGACCACTTTTTTTTTTAACCTAAGTGGGTCAGAATTACACGAGTCAGAGAAACCCCAGGTAGGATCACTAGTCACTGTTTATAATGCTTTGACCATGGGGAGTGATGACTTCTTCTGGATCTCCAACTCATTTTGGCTGGTCTACTAGCTGACTTTATATATAAATGTGTGTGTTATACATTTATATATGTATGTATAAATTATATTTTATGCACACATACACACAAACACACACATACATTTTAGATGTATTTGTCATCTTTTCAGCTGGTGCCGTTCCTATCTATCCTGATAGCTTACAGAATGCCATCCAGAGCAATTTGGATTTGGCACGTATTTCGGGAATTACGGCAACTCACTGTATGTGTAAATTTCTTCCCATGTGAAAGTGTTGACATACATCTTCAGGTTTGAGCTCTCTAATATCAATCTTCCATACTCAGAGGTGGTGACAGTTCTCAATTCTTCCTGTAAAAACCTTGATTTTGTTGATAGGATCATCTGCTTCATTTAATGAAATCCATTGCTGGTATTAATATTCTTTACTGTGTCTTCCTCAGCAAGCGGGTTCCTTCATTGAAAAGGCTTTTAAACTAAAACACTTAAGTTCATTTTCCAGTCTAGATAATGTGCAGCTTAGGAAAATCCTTATCTTCAGGTGGGCTGGCAGCTTGCCTTTCACTGGTGCTCTGAGGAGCAATAAAAATGGTGGTGAAAGAAGACAGCACACAGCTCAGCCTTTAATTGACTGTTGACTTGATAAGCTAGAAAACTGGCCATGAAAGGAATCCATTCATATTGGCTGTTGCCAACTAACTTAAATTAGTTCAGTATGAATTAGTCTATTGTAATGTAAATAAGTGAATATAAAAAAGCAGTAAAACACAGAAAATATTAAGTGAGAAGTTAGGAGATTGTAAGTATAAACTCTTACCTAGGAGGATTTCTTAGGTAAGAAAGGACCAATAAGTCCCAAAGGAAAAATATTCACCAATTTATTAAAAAATGGAGGGGACCAGGTGTGGTGGCGCATGCCTATAATCCCAGCGCCTTGGGAAGCTGAGACAGGAGGATCATGGGTTCAAAGCCAGCCTCAGCAACAGTGAGGTGCTAAGCAACTCAGTGAGACCCTGTCTCTAATAAAATACAAAATAGGGCTGGGGATGTGGCTCAGTGGTTGAGTACCCATGAGTTCAATCCCTGGTACCCACTGCCCCCACCCTCCGCCCCCGGCACCAAAGAAATGGAGGGGCTGGGGATGTAGCTCTGGGGTAGAGCATTTGCCTAACCTGAGTGAGTTTCTAGGTTCAATCCCCAGCAATGCCAAAAAAGTTAAAATTTAAAAAAAGGGAAATTTTGTTCAGTAAAAAAATCCATAAACAAACCAAATAGAAAACTACTCAATAGGGAGAAAATATTTAAATACAAATTCTGTGAAATGGTCAGTTTGCATAAGCAAAACAAAAACTGCAAATGGTAAGAAGAAAAATGGACAAATTAACCTTATTTGATAGTTAAGAAAGTAAAAATTAAAATGTGACAATTTTTTGCCTGTTGAACTTAAATAATTAAAAACCGCAAAGGCATGGGGCATGAGCATTTTTAGATGGCTGGTGGGCAGAAGGAATCACTAAGTGCTTTGGGAAATCTTGTGTGGAGGGGGATAATAGGATCATAAAAAGGACAATGGGGACTTCAACTTTTTCTGTAGAGTTTTATTTCTTTAAGAAAAGTTTTGAAGCAAATATGGCAGTAGATTAACATTTTATTATCTGTGCGTGGGAGGTACAAAGGTGTTTGTCATTTTATCTTGTATTCACTTATGACATATCATTTGGTTTTTTTCAGCAGTCATTTCTTTCTTGGAACTTAGTGGTTTATTTGGGCTATCTTTAGTGAAAAGGCTCTAAAATGCAGTGTCTCCTACTCATTTCTATGACATCAGAATTCATAACTTGGGTTTTCAAAATTGCTTTCCCATAGTTGGTTGTTATACAGAGTGCAAAATTGTACAATTTTATAGCTCTTGTGAAGTTGAGCTTTCTTTTTTTTTTAATGTGAATTAAGCAGAATTTATTTCTAAGGTCTTCAAAGATTATTACAAACACCAAACACCAAGTATCCTTCTAAAAGCATCCCGAATTAAATCAAAGGCACATCATTAAAGTAAAACATTTGTGACATGAAGAATTCTTTTAGGGCATAATATTTTCATTGACTTTTTTTTTTTCTTTTCACCATTTGCAATGTTCTCTATGTAGGTCATATTTTAAACATTTTTTTAAAGGCATGAAATAATGTAGTATCTTTTAATAAATACAATCAAAGCAAAGGAACTTAAAAAGAGATCAAACTTGCTTCATACAGAAGATGGGGCAACTAATATGCATCATAACATGAATATTTCCTTAGAAGTTGCTGAGTTTTCATACAGTTCATGTTTTGTGAATTCCAGAAAAGGTAAGTCTCCCAAGAAGTTCCAGATTCAATAGAAATTGCAGGAGGACTAATCACTACAAAGATATTTTTTATCTCAATATAATAGAAAAATAAGACCGATATTTGGGTAGTCAATTGAGACGATATCTGGAATTTGCCATCTCTGCTCACTGCATAAAGAAGGGAGCCTTCTAAACCTGTGGTTCTATATTGGCCCTGTGTTTTGGAGCAGTCTCCTCTGTGGTTCACACCTCTGAAGGCTGCCATAGTCTTGATTGGGAGGATGACTTTATTCTTCTTTTGAAATGGATCTGACTATAAACTAGGTTGTCCAATGTGAGAAAACATTTACTGTGTCTATTTCTTATTTATCTCATTATCATTTCCATTCTCATTCCTCCAAGAAGTAACTATGACCCTGTGCATAAGAAAATGACAGTTTAGCCGGCCTGTAATCCCAGCACTTGGCAGGCCAAGACAGGAGGATCGCGAGTTCAAAGCCAACCTCAGCAATCGCGAGGCACTTAGCAACTCAGTGAGACCCTGTCTCTAATAAAATACAAAAAAGGGCTGGGGCTGTGGCCTAGTGGTCAAGTGCCCATGAGTTCAATCCCTGGTACCAAAAAGACAAAAAAAACCAGTTTATTTGAGAAATGATTTGAATGGTCCTATCCTTTGTTATTATTTGGATTCTGTTTGATCTATTCCTTTTCCTTAGCCATCTTTTTAGTGTGTTTTCTTTCCTTAAAGTTTGGAGACTCTGAACCTAATGTCAGGAGAGAAGAAGAGGAGGAGTGTGGTCTTTGTAAGATTGCTGGAATTTAGACGTACAACCCTATTTAATGCTCTTCTCTGTAGTTCATAGGCCTTGCCCTCTTCTTTCCTGCTGCAGAGATGTATGTGAAATTAACAGTTTAATTAGAATGTGACCCATACAGAAGACAACAAACCGAAAGCAAGACTGTGTATGCTACTGTGTATGCTTTAAGCGAGTTGTGTCTAGCTTTATGTCTTTGTCAAGTGACCTCCTTTTCCTTGTCTTTCCTTGGCTTTTTTGTGACCTCTGTAATATATGCTACACATTCCTTACACTTTGTCATTTCAAGGGCAGATCAAGGGCTCAACAAACGTTAGACAGTGATAAATGTAGCCATGCTTTTATTCCCTTTCCCAAGTTATGAATACATAGTTCAGAGTTTATCTATTAGGAATATTTGAGATGACAATAAAGACGTAATTTAACCAGAAAGGAGTCAGTCTGGGACTGTGGTTTTCTGTGGTTTAATAGTGTGCTCACAGAATTAGGAAATAAGACCTATTCTGATTTGTCAGGAAAGACACTTGGATGATGTTTTGGGAAACCCACTTTTTATTCTCTACTATTTGTTGCAATTTAATAAACACTTGGATCCTCAGATTTGAAAACACTATTTCTGTGGTGTTTAGATTGAAAATTGACTTTCAGTATTAATCAATGGCTCCCTTAACTCACTTGACTGGAATTAGGGACTTGACTCACCTAGTGAGTGAGTGTGTTCTTGAGTCAGTTTGTCCTGCCGTGGGCGCTCATTGTGGGTTTATTTGTGGTATGGCCTGTCTTGTTTTCACAGCGACAGCCTGACCAAGAATTTGAGCTCTGAAAATTTTTTATACTCAAAGAGTAAAGAAAAAAAATTGTTTTTCCTAGGGCCCTTTCTCTATTTGTCTGCACATTAACTTACCTAAATGTATGGTAGCGATAAATTTAGAGAAAAATGAGTACATTGGGTTCATGGTATATGTCCAAGGACCAGTTTTCTGACTCAGATTTTGTGCCTTTTTGCCCAGGATGCATTTTATGTTTTAATGTATCATGAGTCTGTAATTTTTTTGTGATGAAGCCCTAGATAAGCTTTCTCTTCCACTTTTGTTTGATAAACTCGCTTGATTCAAGATTAGTTTTAAAAGTAAGTTTCTTATGTTTTAAGCAGGGGAATATAAAAAGCTAATTCCAATTTTTCTATAGTGAAATACTGGCTTTTCTTTTTTTAATAAAACACTCTTACTGAAGTCTGTGTTTAAAATGTGGGTCTTTAAAGGATCTGTGTGAATAGGTAAGAATTATTATAGCAGCTCTGAAGCCGGGGCATGTATGGTATTTAATGTTATTCTTTCCTAGTGTGAGAAATTAGTAATAATGTAATAACTTCATGCAGACCTTTGATGCAGATTCTTAACTTATCATGGACCCTTCGTAAATCTCCAAAACAGGAGCAAATTTTGTCTTTTTCTCTCACAAGGCTAAATATATCATTATTGAAGATGCCAGTTTTATCTTGAAGTCAGTGCAAACACATTTTTATTACTTTAGGCAGTTATGTCTGTTTTTTTGGTTTATATATAAAAACTTTCTACAATAACCAAAATTATTCCTGGATCTTTTTACGTGGACACAAAAACCATACTACTACCTCTTTATGATAAAACGTGACAGCAGAAAACCTAAAATAAGTATGGGGCATTCTATGTATGGAATTTTTCTGTGCACAGGATTGCTTTACCATGTTTCTGCCTTTCTTTGACACATTTGTATTTATAGAACTAGCTTATGTATTGCATGACAAAATATAAGCTTTTAAATATATATCATTAGTAGATTGAGCTAATGTTTGAACTTTAAAATTTTATTTCCAGTTCACTAGCAGCAAGAGGTGATATATTGTTGACCTTATGATAATTATATAATATCATACAATGCTGAGAGGAGTCATAGGACTCATCAGAAGTTAAATGGGTTTCTCTAGCCACCATCCACAGCCTCAGCCTATAATCTCCCACGCTGGGGCTGGGTGGTTGTAGCAGCTCCCAGAGGTTTAAATCTTCAGTCACTGACATGAGTTTCTTTGCTTTATCTTCTCGAGGTATTAATATTAGAACCAACCAAAATCTATCAGCCTTCGTACTTGTCTATCAACAATGAAGTGGAGGAAAAGACAATATCTATTTGGCACGTGCTTCCTGATGACAAGGTAAATTATGCAATTATTAAGATAAGAGCATTAGTCATGAAAGACTTTACTTCCTTCTAGTATTTGCCTATTCCAGCAATTGTCTGTCTTGGTTAAGAAGAAACAGCTTGCCTCTGTTTGTCTTGGCATAAATATATTGTGTAGTATATAGTTTGTTAAATTTGGGTTATGAATTTTGCTCAGCTAATAAAAAGTAATTGAACTATTTGGATTTTTATTGTAGATGGCTTAACCATTTGGAGTATACTTAAAACTGGACTGTTTCTCTGATTTTTAAATGCATGCTATAAATTAAATTATGTATCAAGAACTAATACTTAAAATATATGTTGTAAATGGTGCATGTCTTAATTCTTGGAAACCTTTCAGAATAATGCCACTTTAATTCTTACACTGGTACATTATAGTTATCATTACATCTAGCTGTTTTGGTTATCTAAGTAACTGCCAAGTCTCTAGTTAGCCACTGCCTCAGTGTGTGTGCACAGAATGAGATGGACTGCGTTCCACTTGTTATCAGAAGGACCTTGAGCACTCTCATTTCTGCTCTTAGTAGTCATGTAGACAACCCTTTCTGCTACTGGATTTCATCAGTTTTGATGCATATACAAATAATCCTATTTAAAAAAAAAATAGAAACTTTTCAGGACCTAACCAGTCCATAGAATAAACCACAGATATGAGAGAAGTCTTGGGAAAAAGTAGTTCATTTTAAAAAATATTTATTTACTCTTTTTAGTTGTAGTTGAATACAATACCTCCATTTTATTTATCTATTCTTATGTGGTGCTGAGGATCGAACCCAGGGCCATGCATGTGCTAGGCGAGCGGTCTACCACTGAGCCATAACCCCAGCCCCAAGTAGTTCACTTTTAATAGTATTCTTTGGTAATTGTTTTCCAAAATACCTTATAATTTTTTTGAAACATCATTCTTTCACATAGTCACTCAACAGGTGTTTATTGAGCACTTATTCTGTGCCAGGTACTACCAGGCACTGTGTTAAATGATAGAGAATCATTTGTGTACAAAATAAGTAAAATTCCTGCCCTCATTATACTTTCTGTCTACTCAGGGCAGCAGTAAACCAATCAGTAAAATATAGAGGTGTAATTAATGGTGATAAGGGGAAAATAAAGCAGGATGTGGAATCAGGAGGTCTGTTTGGGAGTATGAGGTTACAATTTTTTTTTTTTTTTAAATGTGGTTTTTGAGCCATTAGGCCTGGATTTAGATTCTGTAACTGCCCTTGGGCACCATGGCTTCCCCAAGCTGCATTGTCCTCATCTGTAGAATGGGATGATGATGATGGTGGTGGTGGTGATGATGATGATGATAATAGTAATAATATCCACCTCAAAAGATTTTTGTGGGGCTGGGTTTGTGGCTCAGTGGTAGAGTGCTTGCCTAGCATGTATGAGGTACTGGGTTCGATTCTCAGCACCACATATAAATAAATGAAAAAAATAAAGGTCCATCAACACCTTAAAAAATTAAAAAAAAAAAGATTTTAATGGAGATCAAACAAAACCATGTAGTGCATTTCATTATAAAAAATGCCTGATACATCTGAATAGTAGTAACAACCACAGTAATAAAATAACTCTTTGTACATGTTAGGACTAAATCCTCTTTTTTTGAAACCTAGAACTCACAACATGGGAGTAATGTTTGAGAGGTTGTTGTTTGCTCCATTCAGGACAAACCCAGCTGTGCACAAACCCTGCATGTGGCACTCTGGCCTTCGTGAGGTCTACTGTATTGGAATTTTTTTATAGAGTGAAACTTGGGCACATACATTTTTCTAAGAGCTCTGTGTGATTCTGATGTGCAGCCATGGTTGAGAACAACTTTAATAGGAGATGCAGGCATATTAAATTACTCAGTTGTAATTCTGACTAAGCTGGCTTCAAGGGATGGTGATTTTCAAAGTGTGGTTCCCAGGAACGTCAGCATTTGAGTCATCCGTAGAGCTGGTTGATAATGCAAATTCCTGGTCTCCATGTCACAACCTACTGAAGAAAGTCTTCGAACTCACATGTATAAGCCACCACCTCAGGACATTCAACAGGAAAGTCAACACAGCTTACCTACAATCTAGCAAGAAGAATGTCCCATGCTTGGAGTTGTTCATCTCAGTTGGGGCAGACCCTTCCCAGATGTCAGTCAGGGCCAGGCTTGGGACCTCTATCAGAGCAGCAAGAAGTCACCTGTCACAGTGCTTGCAGTTTTTAGAAAAATTGCTGTTTTGTATTTAAAATGAACAGACAGATACTGAACAGCATTCAGAAAGCATTTTTATTTGTATTTTAAGTTATCATGTTTGGATAAAGTTGGTCATGTTAAGTTTTG
The DNA here is from genome assembly GCA_025594165.1 of Tamias sibiricus. NCBI lineage: Eukaryota > Metazoa > Chordata > Mammalia > Rodentia > Sciuridae > Tamias > Tamias sibiricus. The sequence continues at coordinate 121,848,060 of CM046666.1, read as the reverse complement.
TAACTTAGTATTTTAGCACATATGCTGAATGTTGATAACCTAACCGTAGAGAATACCATCCATTTTTAACACTAAACCCATCTAGTAGCATTGAGAAATACATAGTGGCATATTTTAGCACTGTGCTCTTTTTCAGATCCGGTATGTGGAAGATTGTTCTCTCTAGCACTTCTATAAGACTATTATGGACCAGAATTTTAGAGACACTCCATTGATAGGTTGAGATAACTAAGGATCCTTACCCAACAATCCCCAAATCACAGATTTCAATATTGCCACTAAAAGCAGTGTTGGAAATTTGACTGTTTCATCATTAACAATGCCAATGACATAGATAAACATTTGAAGCCAGGCATGGAGGTGCGTGCCTGTAATCCCAGTGACATGGGAGACTGAGGCAGAAGGATTGCAGGTTTGAGTCCAGACTCAGCAACTTAATGAGGCCTTAAGTAACTTAGTGAGAGAACCTTTCTTAAAATAAAAATTAAAAGGGGCTCGGGCTGTAGTTCAGTGGTAAAGCACCCCTGACTTCAATCCCCCAGTATTCGAAACAAACCAATAACAACAACAAAAAATTGCAAAAAATCACTTACAGTACTTACAACTTAATTGATAACAGAGTTTTAGCTAAGACATGGCTTCCCGTTACAATACAAAAAAATCACAAGCTGGGCATAGTGGCGCACGTCTGTAATCCCAGCACTTGGGAGGCTGAGGCAGGAGGATCGTGAGTTCAAAGCCAACCTCAGCAATGGTGAGGCACTTAGCAACTCAGTGAGACCCTGTCTCTAAATAAAATACAAAAAAGGGCTGGGGATGTGGCCCAGTGGTTGAGTGCCCCTGAGTTCAATCCCCGGTACAAAAAAAAAAAAAAAAAAATTACTTACTCATAGCAGACAACTTCATTGATAACAGACGTTTAGCTCAGACATAGCTTCCTGTTACAATACACATTTTCTTGGTGAAGTGACAGAGGAAAGAAACAATTGGCCCAGCAACTCTGCCAGTAACATTTCTAATATGTGAGGTAAAGAGACCCCACCTGAAGCATCATGTTACACCTGAGGGAAGCACTGTTGAGATACTGAACATTAGGGCCTCATGTCTGCAAGCATTTATTGAGTTTGTGGACCTTGCAACCGTTCTGGTTTCTGGGAAAGGCTGTGGGCTTTGGTTTAGGAAGTTCAGTGAGGAGGAGGAAGAGTGAGGCATGGCCTCCTGAGACAAGGCTTCATAAAGAAACCTGGACTTGTCCATGGACTGGTGAAAAGGTAAAGGGGTGAGGAAAAATAATCCAGTTTAGAAGAAGGGAGAATTCCAACAAAGGGACCCTACTGAAAGTGAGCATGGGACCTTCAGGGCTGGAAGGAGCCTGTCTGGCCACAAGAGGAAGGTGTCGAGGGTGCTGGGGAATAGACTGGGTAGGCAGGACGATAGAAAACAACCAAGCGCTGTGTGAGCTAAGAATGTAGATGCGTGTAGGTAGAAAACCACACCATGAAGCTTCTTAAAATCAGAGAGCTGGCATGACGTCAGAATGGGGTAGGAGTTAAGAACACAGGTGTGAAGCCTGGTGTCATCTCTTGCTTGCTCTGTGACCTGGGCAGTCCATTTAAACTCCTCGTGCTGTACTTCCTGTATGTTAAAAGGAGAATAACAGTACCTCATTGGATTGCTGTGAGGATGAGGTGAGATAATTATTGTAGATCATTCAGCATAGGGCTATATGGCATGGAGCAAATGCTCAATAATGGTTGCTCTTACAGCTGTTAAGATTTACTGGAACTTCACGATAGAGTTCAGAAATCTTGGCCTCTAGAGGATCACAGGAAGACTTAAAGTTAAGGCACTAGCTAGAAACAAGGCAGGTGAAACACTTGGACTGGATTGATGTGATTGTGGCCACAGAGGGATAGACAGGTCATTTGGAAAGAAAAGCATATGACTCAATCACTCATTTAGGAAGAGGAATTAAAAGAGGAAAAATTGTGAAGTTAACTTAGATTTGAATCTCACTGATAAAACTGGCAGGGTGTTTAGAAGAAAAACCTGAGTTGTAGAGGAATCATTAGGAATTTCATGTTGGACTTGTTAAATTGAAACCAGTGGCATGACTCCAGGTAGAATCATCCAGAGACAAAATTGAGAATAATCAATGTAACTATATACACATGTTATTAATATAGCTTTCAAGTGTGATGTTTTATTTACATTGTTTTAAAATATGTGTAGACATGTTCCGACCTGCTCAAATTTAGTAATCACCCAGTTGAAACTATAAAAACTAAGGCTAGTTACGACACTTGCCTGACATTATGGATGGAGAATAAGACTGGGAAAGACTGTCAAAATCTTGCTTGATTGGTTATCCAAGAGCAAGGTTATCCAAGGACACTTGGAAATGGAATGGGGCTAAAGGAATTAGTGATTAGCAAGGCCCAGAGAATGAGTGGACAGCCAGAAAAATTTGGAAGACAGCTGGGGGGCGGAGGGGAGCTAGAAATTAAGCCAGAGATTTTTGGAAAGTAAATACTATTTCCAGCTGGTTGTTACTGTTTTGTCCTTCCTGGGGGTTCTTCGTTCATTAAAATGAGCCTTATGTTGATTCTCTTAGGCTCTGTGACAATTATAGAGATGAATTTTTAAGGTATTAAGAAATAAATAGATTGGGGAAAAAAACAGTATATTAAGAAGGGTTATAGATTTAGGCTGTGGATTGTCCAGTTTTTATTTTCACCATTTAAAAAAAAATTTTTATTACTATATTATAGTTATATAGTGGGCTTCATTTTGACATACTCATACATGCATGGAATATAATTGGCTCCATTTTAGTCCCTAGTACTTTCTCTTTCCCTCCCCCAGCCCCTTTCTGTACTCTACTAGTCTTCCTATTTTTGAGTTCTGTGGACCTTGCAGCTGTTCTGGTTTCTGGGGAAGGCTGTGGGCTCTTGGTCTAGGAAGTTCAGTGAGGAGGAAGAACAGGGAGGCGTGGCCTCCTGAGACAAGGCTTCATATATTTTTTTTAATTGGTGTTTATAAGTATGTATATAAAAAATAGCATTCACTGTGGTATGTTCACATATGTACATAGCATAATGTCAATTTCATTCTGCAGTTCCCCCACCTTTCCCATCCCTCCTCCCTCCCTTTTAATCTCCTTCCTCTATTCCACTGATCTCTTCTATTTCCATGGGTTCCCACCTTTCCCCTCCTTATTTTACTTTACCTTCTGCATAGGAGAGAAAACGGTATCATTCCAATTTTAGTTGATGTGCTGCTGAAGTGATATCTGTTTTCACCATTTTTGATCAAGAAGAAACATAGTTCCATTATTTCTATTCCCTGTAACTTTCAGTTCTAAAAAGTCTCCTTGTTCATAAATTTAAGTTTTTGTGAATCACCTTTCATTTTGATTTTATGTTGATTTCTTTGTAAACCCTTGGTCTATTCATAACATATTCATTACTACTGTCATTTTCTCTATTTTTTTTAATGTAGAAGTGGTAAAATTGGAAGGAAGAAATAAAAATAAGAAAACTTTATTACTATGTGTTTAAAACAAATGTAAAACTGTAATTAAATAACAGATAAGCTACCAGCTTGATAGATCTTATATTGAACAGGAAATGGATTGCTTTTGACATAGAATGTCTTAAATTTTTTTTTCTAAAAGCAGAACAGAGAATGTTGCTTTTCATTTATCATAGTTTGTTTCTTTATACCGTCTCTCAATAATTTCACTCTAAAATGGAGAATGAACAGTTCCATGGATTAGCACATACTTTAAAATGAAATTTTTCAAAACTCTAAGCACGTTATATACCAATTTCCAGGAACTCTTAGAAGTCCCCTGTGTGTTCAAGGCAAAATTAATTGAATACAATTCTTTTGCCAGTTCTCTCATAGATGCTTTCTGCGTAAAGTCAATCAGTACTTGAGCAATGTCTCCCTGGATACTAGGAAAGAAAAACCAAGATTGAGGGATGACAAGTTATTTGCAAGGTACTTTAGATGGTGGTTATTTAGAATTCCCTCCTTTTAGGATTGGACTATCTTGGCCTATTTGGTGGCTTCTTGAGTACAGGGAGTAGGTAGCAGGTAGCAGGGGCCCAGGAGAGGAAAAAATGCTGACTCTTCTACCTCCCAGCTTTAGCCAGTGGCCACTCAGGAAATGTATGAAGGGAGCTTCCATGTTATGATGATTGTAGGCATGCTTACAACTACAAAACTCCCAACCAAAACAGCTTCGATAATAAGGAAATGCTGTTTTATATTACAGGAAATTCTGAGATGGGGTCATTCTGAAGGGGATGTAAGTGTCAGAATCCTGAGTTGGTTTCTCCACTCTTGTCTGTCCTCTCATGATCTTTTTTTTTTTTTTTTTTTTTTTTTGGTACCGGGGATTGAACTGAGGGGCACTCGACCACTGGGCCACATCCCCAGCCCTTTTTTGTATTTTATTTAGAGACAGGGTTTCACTGAGTTGCTAAGTGCCTTGCCATTGGTGAGGCTGGCTTTGAACTCGCGATCCTCCTGCCTCAGCCTCCCAAAGTGCTAGGATTACAGGCGTGCACCACCGTGCCCGGCCTCTCATGATCTTAAATAACTTCTCCAACCAGCGCCTCACAGACAGAGTCCTAGGTAGAAAGGGCTGGCTCTCTTTCATACCAAAAGTTGTATCAGTTACCAGCGAGGGAAATGGGCTCACCATGGCTGATGTAGTCTATTCCCTTTTACTGTACCACCTGAACAAAGTTTGTTTTTTGTTAGCAGAGGAGAAGGAGGGAATGGCCATTGCTTAGGGAATCAGTAGTGCTTGCCACAGTGTGATTTCTGCCACTCTAACTCAGCATTAACTCCCAGCTCTTGTTCTTGCCCTTATTGGGCCATGGGATCTGAGGTTGACCAGTGTGTTATTGGGGCTGGCAGGGGCTAATTATTATTGCAACTCTGCCTCTGGCCCTGCATTTTTAAACCCAGATTCCCAGAGAGGTTCCAAGGAGCCTTGTATCTCACTGGATGGCTTTGTAGCTCACTGGCACCTCTGTGTGGTGAGTCCCTCTAGCAGGGTAGGTGGAAAGGGAGGCCTCATATTAATCATTCTAGGTTGAGCCCTGGGTTTGATACCACTGAAACGAACCATTCCCTAGCAGCATAGGCAGTCTTTCAGGAACCTAGTATTCTAGAAATGCTCTCCTTTCCTTCAAACTCAGCCCAATCAACCTGTGAAATCTCTTTCTGGCTGCTCTCAGAGCAGGGCTGACAGAAGATTGATTTACTGGTGCTGTCTGTCAGTGTTTGCTGGTTTCTGTGTTCCCTGGCTGTTTTGCGCACTGACCAACCAGCTCTGCCCTCATCTCCCACCTCCTTATCCTGAACATGGCCTTGGAAAGCAGCTCAGTTGCAGGCTCTGAGGATAAGGCTGCATTGTATGCAAGTAGTGTATGGGTAACAGCTACAGTTCCTGGAGCACGCAGAGATTTATAAGTTCACCTGAGGCCAGCAGGATTTAGAAGCAACTTTCCGAATTACCAGTCAGGCTGCTATTTTAGTTTGCCTCCCTGTGCGCTCTGGTTAAGAATGCCACATTTCGTGTGAGCACCCTTCTGTGGAGTCTTCCATTCCTGGACTTCATGCACAATCAAATCTGCTCTAAGCTAATTCAGGTCACATCCCTTTTATCTGTCTGATGTGCATTGAAACTAGTATTTTAGTAAATCTGTATCAGGCTTGAGAGAAGCTGGTTTTTGTTGTTGTTGTTGTTTGTTTGTTTGTTTTAATTTTGAGTTCCAGTAGCCATAGCAAAGAGCTAGGGGCTGTGGATAGAAATTGTGACTTTTTTGAGTTGCTTTGGCCAAAAAGAGAGTTCTGGGCCACCTCCCTCAGAGCCACAAGACTTAATTAACTCATTTCACAAGCCCAGCCAAGACCTCAACCTCCGAGCAATGTGTGGGTAGGGGCTTGTTTTCCTGATTGTTTGACATTTCCATAGTTGAATTTCAGTGTGAATTTATATAGGCCCATATCAACTGCTTTATTGCTATAAAAATATTTATGATACCAATTTTATTTTGTTGTTGGACATAAAATATTTTTATGGTATCAATTTTATTTTGTCTTTGTGGACATTTTTTTTATAGACAATATGACTCATTTTGGAATTTATTTAATTTAAGGATACATGAATTTGATAATAATTGTAACTTCGTAGTAAACTCAATAAATAAATTCTCACTTTTTTTTAGGTTAGACTCACCCATATCTATCATGATATTCAAGTTTTTTTTTGTTCAGACTTTATTAGCATGTTGAATTTAGCATAAATTTGGTAATAACACAGTTTAGTTATAATGACAGTATGTCCATGTGCACACATATCTGAAGAAATAGACCCATTGGTTTAGTTAGAAATTTTGCTTAAGGATAATTCAGAAGTAATTATCTTTTAAAACCTTGCAGATATTTTATTCAAATTAATATTTTTCTTTTTTCAGGAAAGAAATATTGCTGAACTATAATCATTGAATTACCTCGATCCCTTGGTTTTTTACTTGAAAAATTAATGTACAAGAGTCCATTATAAATCAGGTTTTAGAATTTAATGAGAATAGTTCTTCCAGGCTCTTTTGGAAGCTATTTTATTGAAGTACAGGAGTTATTAAGTAAACCTTACCCTTGTGACTTAAGAATGAATTGCAGCTTCCATATGGTAATTTGTTCATGAAGAATTGAGCACCAGGAAAAATGACTCTGTGTATTGTTAAAAATAGTAAAACAAAATTATTTTCATTATGTTATGTTCAATTTGGATGACTCAGTATTTTTTGTTGCTGTTTTCCTGTGTTCTAGAAAGGTATACATGAGTGGAATTTTAGTGCATCCTCTGTCAGAGGAGTGAGGTAAGTTTCCTTGGTACATTTTATTTACTTAAAAGATATTTTTTTCTGGAATATTTATAGCCTGGCTGGGACTTTTATTATGATTTTAAAGTCCAAAGCATTTCAGGAATCCTTCTATTGATGGAATGCCCAACCTTGTTAAATCTCACTGTGTCCAGTGTGAAAGGATTTTCAACAAGATGTTCACTGTTTGTGGAATTGACTCTTGAGTTTGTTGCCTGCTTAAAATGTGGTGACTTTGGGGTAAATGTAAACTGTGGACCAGAATCAAGATGTAAATAAAAGGGAGCTATGTGGAGGTCCTCTTGAGCTGGTTGAGTTTTTGGTGTATGTTGTAAAATGGTTTTCTGTCCTTTTGGTATAGCAGGACCTAACCCCCACCCTGCATAGATCCAAAGCACACAGTCATCTACCAGCTTGTGTCCTGCAGGTAACATTAATTACATGAGATTATAGGGGGTTCATTTTTTAAAACTCTTCCTTAGGTCACTGTTGAGGCAGTGTTACAATGACAAACTTCAGTTCCAACATAACTGCCACAATGTGGCTATTATAATGCCAGTGGCTCAGAAAATGCCATTTCTTGGGAATTAGAAATAGGATTATTTTTTCAAATCAAGAGTCACAGATTACATGTCTAAATATTTGTTAGATAAATGCTCATACTAAGCCAATTCTTAAAAGCTTCAAACAAATTTAATTGTGTTTACTACTATTTATCTCCATGTAATAGAAATGGAAGGCAACATATTTCTGCAGGCCAGTTATGCAACATCCTGTTGCTTTTGGAACAATAGAAATTGGCTTTGTTAGAGCATGAACTGGTAGAGCAGTCTGAGTCACCGATAATTTTAGTTTGCTTTGTAGAACTACCTGTTACCTCATGAATGATCTGAACAGAAACGAGCAAGATTATAGACTGATTCATTATATGTCTTTCCAATCGATTCCTTCTCAAATTAAGCTTTCCTCTCTTAATATTTAATTTAAAACCTAGTCATAAGCAAGGCACTCTTTATTTACTGCTGTATTTTTAAGCAATCCATCTGGTATAGTAGATGTAAATTCCACTTTATCAGATCTGTTTTCCAATCAATTAATTTTCTTTAATTAGGTATGACAGCTGCTTTATGATTGTGATTTATTATAATGTACATAGCATGTCTCCATCTGCTGTTGCTGGCTTATATGCTGGGACACTTGAATTCTAGTCTGTGTGGTTTCAGAGAGAACTAACTTTTCCTGGCTTCCTTTTCTATAAAGAAGAGATGACATACTGTGGAACAAAGTCCAACTAGGTCAGCAGTTTATCTTGCGTCACCCAGAACTTGCCCAGATCAAGCCAATGAGCATTGAAAACTAGCTGTGTGCCAAATGTTGAGTCCTATTCTGCAGAGGACACAAAAATGCCTGAGGCATGATCCTCTCTTGAGCTCACAGTCTAGCAGGGAGGGGAGCAGACACTTTACAACTATTGGCAGTACGGTATGTGATGATCAATGATAGAAGCACCCTTAGAACAGAAGCACAAACCCTTCTGTTTAGGGTAGAAGCAGGGCAAGGAGAAGGGGTAGGGTCTCAACGGGACCTTAAACGATGATAATTTCACTTAAAAGGAAAAAAAAAAAAAAAAAAAATGATGTGCATTCCAAATTGAAGAAATAGCAAAGCAGAGGCATAACATTAGGATCAAATATGGCCCACTGCTTGTTCTTATAAACTTTTATTGGAACACAACTGCATTCATTCATTTGTTATCTAAGTCTGCTTCCATGCTCCAATAGTAGAATTGAGGGTTTGGCCTGCAACACATAAGATACTTAACTACCTGCCCATTACAGAAAATGTTTGCCAGCTCCTGGCATAAAACAGAAGTCCAGAGGGAGGGGAAGGGAGCGGGCAAAAGGGTGAAGGAAAAAAAAAAGATGGCTATCATTACCCTAAGTGCATGTATGAAGTCACGAATGGTGAGAATATACTTTGTATACAGTCAGAGATGTGTAAAAATGTGCTCTATAAGTATAATATGAAATGTAATACATTCTGCTGTCATTTCTAACAACTTAGAATGAAAAATAAATAAATTAACAAAAAAAAAAACCCACAAAAAAACAGAAGTCCAAACCAAGTGCTGTTCTGCATTTCTTCACTTCTCTAAATTCTCTGAAACTAAGAAGGTGATTTGCTGCCTCTACAAAGTACCTTCCTAGCTTTGGAAGCATTTCATTGTTCTACAGAATCACCAAGGTCAGCCAATCAGTTGGTATTTGTACTTTTCCTCCCAGCACACAGGTTATTGTTACATCGAACAGGCCAGTTTTGCATGCTAAATGGAAGGGACATGTAGTTTATGTGGGCTTCTCATACCCCAGAGCAGCAGAGATGAGTCAGAGGTCAATTCTCAGAATAGTAAATAATTTTTGTGCTATGGTATGGTGAATATCACTTTGTAAGATGCTATTTATGACTTTTGGTTATAAACAACATTGTTATCATGATTGGGATTGGATATGAAAAGTATTTAGTTTTCATTACAGTTTCATGAAAGTATTGCTGTTTCCCTGAATAATGCTATTTTGTTGTTGTTGTTTCAGTATTTCTAAATTTGAAGAACGATGCTGTTTTCTTTATGTGCTTCACAATTCTGATGATTTCCAAATCTATTTCTGTACAGAACTTCATTGTAAAAAGTACGTATTTATCATTATGTGTAAAAAAGCCTGTTTGAACTTGATCATTATTTCAAGTAATGATTGAACATGTAGATCCTATAGAGAATTCATGGCTGTATAGTTATATAAATACTTTATTTGGGCCAATATTTTATAATTATATGGTATGGTATGCAGTTAGAAAAATTTAATAATTTTCTCTTTAATAAATCCAGCCTTTTCTTAGTTATAATTTATTTTTATTTTCCCACAGACAAAATTTAAAAAAAATATCGGTACGTTATAATTACATATAATTCTGGGATTCATTGTGACACATCTGTACATGCACATCATATAATTTGTTCAAATTCATTCGCTAGTACCTCCCCTTTCCCTCTCTACTCTGCTGGTCTCCCTTCACAGATAAAACACTGACCAAGACTTACTGGCTAATTATTAAATACTGTGTCTCATTTTTAACATGCTCACTTATTATAGGCAATTACCAAGATTTTTGTTCTTCTATTCTTTTGAATAATCTCACTGTTGTCTTTAACAGTGGTTTTTAACCCTAGCTCATATTAGAATCACCTGGTGAGCATTGAAAAAGTACCTGGCCCAAGCCCAGAGTAATTATAATGGATTTTCTGATGGGGGCATAGCCTGGGATAAGAGTCAGTGATTTGATCTACACCAATAAAAAAGATAATCCAAAAGCCATGAACTGCCTTGTATGTTCTTGTTAACCTGCCTTGGTACGTTTCTCTTGGGCTAGTTAAATACTTCATGTTCCTTCAGAACACAGTGACTGGCTATGGGGAAATAGAGAAGTGAATAACAACTTAGTAGCCAAAGTGTAGGTGAAGCCAGTTTGGACTTACATTTTATTGGGGATTCTTACTAAAACAATTGCTGTTTGACTGCATTTTAAATGACTGACATGCTAGCTACAGTATACAGTTATTTGTTTTGTCTTAGTGCCAAAAAAAAAAAAAAAAAAAAAAAGGTTGCTTAATCTATAATCCTTGACTAGATTTTTATCATCATTATTGCAAAATCTATGACCAAAAGACTTAGAAATAAGAATTCCTAGCTCATGTATGGTCTTATTTTCTACTTACACTTAAATTCTCAAGGCTGTTGATTGGTTTCTGTGATAATAATAGCTAAGATTTCTGGAGTGCTTATTCCAGACCTAATATCTGTTTTAGTCTTCAAACTCTGTTAGATGGGTAGGATTAATATCTTCATTGAGAAGATTAAAGTAAATAGGATTCTTGGAGAGTTTAGCCTAAAATCATATAACCAAAAAGTATAAAATTGGGTATTTGAACCAGGCACATGTGACTCTAGAATATAAGCTTCTAAAACTTACACTGGACTCCCACCTCACTTTGTTAGAGTCTGCTTAGAAATGTTCATATTGAAAAATTTGCATTAGTGTTTGATGCATGTTTTTACCTTAGATCTTAAAATTAATCTTTAAAGACATATATATTTTTTAAGTTTGTTCACTTTCTTGTTCTTCTTGGTTGAACTTGCTTTTGTGTCTAACTCATCACGATATTTAATCTTCATCAGAGCATACTGTTGTTCCAATCAATTTTGGGATTTTTTTTCTTATCATTGGCCAAGAAACATGTTAGAGGAAAAGGAAAAGTGAGGAAGTAGGCACCATATGTGAACTCCACAAACAGGCTTCAAATTCCAATATAGATTTTGTTCACTGGCATGTTCTTAGTGGCCACAACAATTCTTGATCAAAGTAGATACTTGGTGAATATTTGATAAATGGATGGATAAAATGAAGTACAGAAATAGGTTCTGAGGTATGTTAGGTAAATTTTGTGTCACACCATATCCTGCTCTGTCCTTGGGCTAGCCTTGCATGACTAGTCTGAGAGGTCGTAGCCCTTGAGTGTCTGTGATGCTTCCCTAACTTTATGTATAAAACATTGGCCTCTACTGTGAATGGACTAGACTCGGGACAGTAGACAAATTTGTTTCTCACTCTGGTTATATTGCTTGGCTTTAAAATGGTCTCCAGAAATAAAACTTTACAAGAATTCTGAAAGAAAAATGTTGGGGGGCTGGGGCTGTAGCTCAGTGGCAAAGCGCTCGCTTAGCACGTGTGAGACACTGGGTTCAGTCCTCAGCACAAATAAAGACATGCTGTCCATCTACAACTACACAAAAATGTTTTTAAAAGGTTGGTCATCCTTCAAAAGTGAGATGGTTCTATCACCAATATATATATGTAAGCCAGTCTTTCCTAGTTCACATCAGTATTTCACAGACTATATTTATGAGACCCTGTTCAAGCAGAAGATTTACTAACTGTGATCAAATGTTACAGTAGCCAAATAGTCACTTCCAAATTTAGAGATACTATCTTCTGGGATATTCAGAATATAGGGGGTTTTCTTACAGTTTTTAAACAATAATATTAGCAGCAACTAAAATAACACTAGCTAATTTTTTTGGTACCATGGATTGAACCCAGGGACATAACCACTAAGTCACATCCACAGCTCTTTTTTTTTTTATTTTGAGACAGAGTCTTGCTAAGTTGCTTAGGGCCTTGCTAAGTTCAAAGGCTGGATTTGAACTTGTGATACTCCTGCCTCAGCCTCCCAAGCCACTGGGATTATAGGTACTATCATATATATATATATATATATATATTTTTTTTTTTTTTTTTTTTTTTTTTTTTTTTTTTTTTTGTACTGGGGATTGAACTCAGCAGCACTAGACCACTGGGCCACATCCCCAGCCCTTTTTTTGTATTTTATTAGAGACAGCGTCTCACTGAGTTGCTAAGTGCCTCGCTATTGCTGAGGCTGGCTTTGAACTCTCGATCCTCCTGCCTCAGCCTCCCAAAGTGCTGGGATTATAGGCATGCGCCACTGTGCCCAGCTACTAGCTAATATTTTTATGAGTTAACTATGCTAAACACTTTACAAGTATTACCTGAGATCATCTTCACAGCAACCTATGAAATAGGTACTGGTATATTCACTGTTTTATAATTAAAGATTCAGAGAGGTGCATGTGTTTTTCTGAGATTGTAGAGATAACTAATAATTCATTCTGATATCAAGTTCAAATTCTTGCCATTTCTATGAACCTGTCTAACCTCATTGTTGTTATTCTATTATATACTACATTACTAATGTTTAAAGTTGAGGCATTTAGTCAGACATTTCTAGAAAATCCTACCAACATGTTTTCTTTTTGAAAATTCTGATTTTTTAAAATTTTACTTAATTCATAGAGACTCTCTTAGCAATAGATTTTGGCTCCAAAGTCACTTTAGGACATATGCTTATACTCCATTTTGACTTAAAAATTTTCAACTTTATGCTTATATGAGAGTGTACACATCCAGAGAAACCATACTTTGAATTTTGACCCTTTTCTGGGCCAGTGACATGGCAAATGGTGGTCTTGCGACGCTGGGCAGCAGCTGTGAGCCCCAGTTCCTGGTCAGCCCCAATCACCAGGGTGACCAAATGGTGCTGTGCTGTACACAGTGTTGCCAGCATTTTTTGGATACAGGCATTCAATAAATTACATGGGATATTAAATGCTGTTATAAAATAGGCTTTGTGTTAGGTGACGCCTGACTGTTGGCTAACGTAAGCGTCCCGGGCACACTGAAGGCAGGCTAGGCTAAGCGAGGATGTTCAGCAGGTTAGGTTATTAAATTCATTTTCAACTTAAGGATGGTTTTTTTCAGGATGTTGCCCTTTCATATGTGAAGGAGCAGGTGCATTTGTCATTATATGTGTTATAGATGCCAACTTTGTCTGCAGGTTTTTTGAAATGGTGAACACCATTACCGAAGAGAAGGGGAGAAGCGCAGAGGAAGGAGACTGTGAAAGCGACTCTCTGGAGGTAATGACTTTGGTTTTGATGCTGGTTTGACAAAGTTTCTCTGTGTATGAGTTTTTTTTTTTTTTTTAAACAAACTATTTAAAGCCCTACTGAGGGAGAGGATGGAGGTGTTCATGGCTGTAGAAGTGGTGGTAAGACATGGAGGGGCTCAGCCAGAGTTTAAATTTTCCTTTAATGTTAAAAGAAACATCTAGAATTCCTTTGGTTAAAAAAGCGTTCACTCGGCAGTACTGAGTCTTGAGGATTTTACTTGCCCAATAGTAACTGTGCTTTATCCAGGAGGGTATCAGCACCCTCAATGCCTGGGCCACCACAGTGCCCGCACACATTTCCATTCTCCTCGGAGATACTTGCAGTTCAGACACACAAAACTCAGTGAAGATTCTGGATGATAGAACCCCCTGTGGCCCCGAAATGTACATTGTACAGAGAACCTGAAGCCATCGAAGAGAATGGAATAAAGGGAGGAGATAATAGCAATCACCTTAAGTGTTGTTTCTTTCAGCCAGAATTCTTTTGTTTATGCCTTATGGATGCAGCGTATTAGCAGTACCTATTTTTAGTTTAATGTCCATTTCCACTGTCCTGTCTGCTGTGTGAAGGAGAACCTTCCAATTTTGCAAGGATTGATGCTGGAGGATTGGGAGAGTACTGACCCCCAACACTTCAACATCTTCAGTGTCTGAAAGATGACTCCAGGCCATGACTCTAGGCCACCATTCTCTCCCGAGTCCTCCCCAGAGTTTGACTTGGGACAGAACTCTGAATTTAAGTGTCTTAGTCCATTTGGGCTACTATAAGTGCTCATAAACAATAAAAATTTATTTCTCACTGTTCTAGAGGCTGAGAAGTTCAAGATCAAGGTGCCATCAGATACAGTGTCGGGTGAGGGTCTGTTTCCTATAGACACAGCCTTATTGCCATGTCCTCTCCTTGTAAAGGGGACAAGGTGGCTCTCTGTGGTCACCTTACCAAAGACCCCCACCTCCTAAAACCATCACCTTGGGATTATGATTTCAACATGGGAATTTTAGGAAGGCACAGTCAGTCCATAGCATCAAGCAATATTGAAAATTACATTTTTAATGTTTAAGTAAATTGAAGAAACTATATGTAGATCACCAGCCAATTGGTAAACTTACTAGGTCACTTTGATAATGTCACTCATACATTAAACTTTTGTAAAAATACTAAATCAGTAGGGTAATCATTGAGGGAAAGTGTAAATACAATAACCAATTGCTAACTCAGGCTATGATAACTATACTAGACAACATTTGTTTGCACAATTGATCAGATCAACAGTTTGGGAACCCCGTTCTAGGAACTGAAGTATTAATTGCCTTAGAATTTCTGATGAATTTGGCTAGCTGATTTTTCCAAACTTCAGTCTCCTGTAATGTAAAGAAGGTGAGAAAGATTACTTTTCAAAGAGTTATCAAGAGGGTCCAGAATCAAGAACCTCTGATCGATCGATCTATCTATCTATCTATCTATCTATCTATCTATCTATCTAGTAGTAGTATATTCCTTGGGCTTTGTAAGAGACCCTTCCTGATTGGACAACCCTATAGCAAACACTGTGAGCAACTAAATAGAGAAATGCTAAGATTTCTTCCCAGGAATAGCCAGAGGGTTTTAGTAGATTACTTATCTCACTTTATATAACCAGTTTATATAATATTGTTCTGATTTATCAAAGTGCTCCTAACTTGCCTCCTCTAGTATATACAAGATTATTTTTTTTAATGTTAGACAACATACTTACACTTCTCTCCTTACATTTCATTAGAATTAATTAAAATCTCTAACAGAATGACTATTTCTACAATGTTCTCAAAGGGTTTTATAGGCTGTACTAAGAATCCAGGCATCCTTGTGTTTAGGGTTTGGACGTCCTTGGCCATTATGTCACAGCTGGTGGTACTGCTGCTATTTCTTTCATGGGTCCTCTGGTAGTATAACATTACTGAGCAGTTACAGTGATAATCTGGGCAGAAGGATGGTGAAATCCCCTTGGCTTTTCCTCTCAGTGTTCTTTCTCAGACACAGCTACAAGTTATTAAACCTTAACTTACACCTTTGCATAAGTTATTGATAATTATCCATTATATTTCTTAGATATTTTAAGCATTTTCTATTTAAATTATTTTATCATGATGTTAAATAGTTGATTTAAATGGGTTCCTTAATTTTGCCAACTGAACTCAGACTTCAGCTTGTGAATGATATACCAAAAACAGTTCCTCTACTTCCCATTCTTTTTACTGCAAGCAAGAAACGTTATTTTAGGTATCATCTTTATACCATGAGTGAGATTTGTATGTGGAATAAATATTTTCTGATCTTTACCTCAATTGGAGATGGAATTTAAGTCATTTCAATACAAGTACAAATTATTCTTGAAATCTTTGAGTCCCTTCGCTTAAAACAAAATAAAAATGGTAGAAGGGATAGATGATAGAGAAATGCTCTTTACTGTTTCCCTCTTCACTTAGGGTGTATTCAGCAAACATTAACCTTTAATGTGATTATATAAATTATGAATCTGAAGTTAATTCCTAGATTTCCTGGCATTTGAAAAACTTCTTAGAAGCCTGGGTGAGCTAGGACCTGCTTTTCTTTCTTTGAAGCACTTCAGTAGTGGGGTGGATTCAGCCTCCTCTGGTCCTGACCTTCCTCCAGCAGGTCACATCTGGCTCTTCTAGAGATCTCCAGGCAGAGGGCAGGAGCCTCAGTTCTGCTACTCACATTGGCAGTAGTCAGTTTTGTACAAAGTTTTGCTGGGCTGAGATGATTTCATTCCTTAGATTAGAGTTGAACAAGACTTTTAAGGGCCTTTCCAGCTTTGCTGTTTAAAATATTTTTCAAGATTAGTACAAACTGTACAAGGTTGTTTCAAAGATAGATCAAAACCACTTTTCCAAGAAGGACTTTTCTGTTTTTATTCAGAGACAGTCCTTTTGATTCAAGGCCTTGTATTTTGACTCAAGGTTGTATGTCGTTGTAGAAGGATGATGAACCCATATTCCAAATAATTTAATATGTTAGTAAATTCATATTGAAGTTGTTCAGCAGTGGATTATAGGTGACCCCTAGGGTTTGGGCACTTAGCTATGGTCCTTACTGTTCTCTGCTTTCCATGCATTCATGAAGAGCAAGGGCATCTACCCAGTAACCTTAGCCAGACATCTCAGAGAACCCTGTGCCTCTCATTCCTCATGCCTAGTTTTTTCTCCAGCCCTTGGTAGTATCCCGTCACTTCCCTGATCCCAGGTCTTTATCTCTCATGTGGCCTGACTTTGTCATCATCAGAGAGATCTCTCATGTGGATTTAATCCTTCCCAAATTTGCAGCCTTTCTTGCTGCTCTTTGTAGAGTCTGCATCATACAATGTCCTTGACTTACCCTTTCCTCTCCACGGTGTGTCCCAACAATGTCAACCTCCTCCTCCAATTCCTGCCTCTGAGCTTATCAGGCAGACCCCAAATCCACAAGTCCCTCTTGTGGGCTGCTGTTCTGCCCCTCTTGGTGACCAGACCCTTACTTTTTGAAATCCAACTTTTTCTCCTGAAATCACTTTGCAACCCCACTTCCCACTTTTCTGTGTCCTCCTGGCATTTTTGCTAGCTCCTCTCCCCAGCCCTACATACTGTATCATAATTTAGTAGCCTGTCCTGTGTGACATCCCAACACAGGACCGTGGCTCTGTTTCCCTTTTACTCACATAGCCGTACTTGGTGCCTGGAGTCCAAACAGAGGCAGTTCAGTTACAAGAATGAGGAGTTTTGAAGTCCACGAGTGACACAATCAAGTTGTTCAGTGCCTCAGACTGGGAAGAAAGGGATATGGATTGGAGGGGATGGTGTAGATTCTGGGGACTGGCTTGAAGGTTGTTTAATTAATGTTTAGTCAGTGGAAGAATAAATATCATAATCAAGCTTAATGCCAAAACATAGCTATTACTAACACGTCTTCTTCCCATTTCTCTTTATTTCCATGAAAAGAAATTAGATGCAAATTACTGAGGGCCTTGGGTGCTTAATACAAAATACACTGTTTCTCCCTTTTACCGTCACACAAACATGTACCCATTCATTAATATTGTCTCTCTACCGCCTTCACCCTCTTTCTCTTCACCCTTCCCCCTTTCTCCTTCCCTTTTTTACATGTGCATTTGTACCTCACGTTTTTTAAAAATATTTTTTAGTTGCCAATGGACCTTTATTTTATTCATTTATTATTTTTCAGCCAATCCCCAAAAAACCAAAGATAGAATGATTCCTTTGCTACGATGATACTGAATTATAATGGCAAGGGAGGGGGGATGAGAGGAATGAAAGAATGTTAAATAGAACAGAGAGAAGGGAGAGGAGGGGAGGGGGGGCAAGGGGATCGGAATAATGGCAGAATGAGTTAGACATCAATATATTACGTACATATATAAAAACACAAATGGTGTGAAAATACTTTATGTAAAACCAGTGACTTGAAAAACTGTGCTCTTTATATGTAATATGAAAAGAATTGTACTCTGCAAGCATGTATAACAAATTAGAATAAATAAATAATTAAAAAAATAAAATAATAAAATTGTAAAAGTGGAAAAAAAAATAAAGTTAGTGTTTATCATTACCTTGCTTTAATTATAGTTTTAATGCTATGGTTATAGCCCTGTACAAAAACTGCTTTAATTTTGCACATTTTATCTCTTTAAAATTGACATCATGCAGGTTCTGCAATTTTTTTTGTTGTTTGTTTTAGTTTTTGTTTGTTTGGCTTGATATTGTGTTTGTGAAATCCATCCATGTTGAATTCATGAGTGTAGTTCATTGATTTTCATTGTTGTGAAGTGTGCTATTCCATGATTACTTATCCTTTCTACTACTGATGGCTATCTAGGTTCTTTTCAGTTTTTTGCCATTATTTTATTTATTTATGTGTGGTGCCGAGACTCGAACCCAGTGCCTCACACATTGAGCCACAACCCCAGCCCTGTACCACACGTTTTTTTAAAAATCAAATTTGCGTGTGACTGACACAAACCTGAGGTAATCGGAGCAGTGTGCTCTGTGAACCTGTTTCTGCGTGGCTTCCAGGGAGCATGGAGACAAAGCTGGCTGCTGGTGGGGTGGAGTGGGGACAGGCAGGATGAAAGGGACATCTTCCCTTGGCTCAAACATCTGCAGGATGATGAAAAGACCTCACCATTTCCTTTTCTGATGATTTGCCTCACAAACGTTAGCAAACAGCGAATTTTGGCTTAGAATTCATTTAAATCAATTTGGAATCATCAAGTAGCAAATGGGCTTATTTTTCTTTAACATCCTATTTCTGTTTTTGTAAAAATCTAAAACTGAACACCCACAGTTACCTCACTGAGAAAATACATCACTTAAAGTGTTGTATCAATTTGCTATTCATTCATTCTCTTGAGAGGAGGAAAAAAAATCTCCCTTTACCTCTTCCAACTTATATTCTATGGTTGGGTGGCTTGCAAGTTAATCAACAAAAGGCAGGTTAACAGGGGAAGAGACAAAGTGTATTCATTTAGTCAATGAAAATGAATAAAAGAAACTTAGCATGTTGAAAAAGTGGGTCCCCAAAGAGCCTGAGTTCAGGGTTTATATATCATCTTAGTAAGAAGGGGGTTTAGGACGTTAAGGGAAAGCAGATGGCAGCACAGTAATCAGAAACAAGTGAAAAGTACAGGAAGTTTTGATAGTTTCATTTCTGTAATTTCGATGTGAGTGGTCCATCTCCTTTTTAACTGTAAAGTTCTGGAAAAGGGATTCGTGGTTACTATATTTTCAGGAGGTTTTGTTTAAGTCATCAAAAAGAAGTTTAGGACAGTTTTTGTTTCTTTGTTTTTGTTTTGTTTTCCTATGACTGCTGTTCAGATGCTTTCAGCCTAAGATAATCTTTGTTGACAATGGTGGGTGCAAGTGAATCCCATTAATCCACTCAACATTTATTGCATAACTGTGGGTAAAGGGCATTCATTACTCTAGATGCTGGGAATTCCGCATAGAACAAAATATAGAAGAATCTCCACCCATATCCTATGAGAGACAAACAATAAACATAAACATGAAATATTTAATATGTTAGTGATTGATGTTAATGAGAAAAATAAAGCAGAGGATTTAGGAAGTTGCATTGTAGCAGGGATATGCAATTTTAGACAGGGAGGCTCATTAAGAAGGTGATCATTTATACCTACAAGGGCAAAGGCATTCTGAACGCCAAAGAACAACAGCAATGACATTATAGATGCTATAATGCAGTTAGCAATATAACCGTCTGAAAGCCAAGACCTTTTTTTTTTGATGTTTCAAAAGGGTAACTGCAGCTTGGTTTGAAATTTGTATTGTTTCTATCATTAATAAAGTTATGACTTCAACAAAAAGAAGAAGAGAGGATGGTGATCATTTGGTCCAGGGATTAGCTCAGTTGTAGAATGCCTGCCTAGCATGCATGGAGGCCTGGGTTTAGTACCCAGCACTGCAAAAAAGAAAGAAAGAAAAAAAAAAAGTAATATAGGTATTTGTACTTGCTGTAGTTGGCTTTTATTTATGTTTTGGCAGTAACATATTAAGGAGACAAGAGAGGCTGAAAATTAGCAAAACAGCCTTTTGGGTAGTCGAGGTGATTACTCAGGCAATGTAGTTAAGTCCCTGAGGCAAGTGCCTGGGTTTTAAAGGTGGTTCTTTCACTGTAGGTCCCTTGGCAGTGCAAGGACTGAATGAATCACCACCTTATCATATGGCCTCGTCAATATTGTATTCCTAAGCCAATTCTCTTCCCAGCACCAGTTTAGATTGTTCTGTGTTGGCAATAATCAAGGGATGCTTCTAGAAGTATTCCCATCATTACTTTGAAATGCAATGTGTCTCCCTTAGCAACAACTTGATTTGCTAACCTATTGCCATAGAAATAAAATGCAAAATATATAAGCATTGTAATAGCACCCTTTATTTTTTAAAAAAGAACTTTCCTTTTCCCCTCCATATTTGTCATTTTACAGACCCTCTCTTCCTGAGTGCTTTAGATTTTCTGGCCATAGATAAACTTCTGTCTCCATAGCCCAGACCCGCTTCCTATCACTTTTAGCTTCCTTTAAAGCCATATTTTCAATTTCTATCTTTATCTTGTAAGAATAGAAAGAGGAGATAAAAAAGAAATAAAGCAGTAATTACCCATTGGGATGGTTTTATTTAAATCACTTTTTTTTTTTTTTATACTAGGGATTGAACCTAGGGGCACTTAACCACTGAGCCCCATCCCTATCCCTTTTTAATATCTTGTTTAGAGACAGGGTCTCACTGAGTTGCTTAGAGCCTCACTAAATTGCTGGGGTTGGCTTTGAACTAGATATCCTTCTGCCTCAGTCTTCTGAGCCACTGGGATTACAGGTATGAGCCACATGCCCAGCTTCACATTAGTCTTATTAAATGTTCCTTTGATTTTGCTTATGTCCACTTTCTTGTACAGGAGTCGACTTCAGTACCTAATACATAATCTTTTTTGAAAAATAGTCTTTGGTGGGCTGGGTTTGTGGCTCAGTAGCAGAGTGCTGGCCTAGCATGTGTAAGGTACTGGGTTTGTTTCTCAGCACCACATATAAATAAATAAAAAATAAAAGTCCATCAACAGCCAAAATAAATAAATAAAAATAGCTTTGGATTCTTTAGATTCCTGAGGGAAACTGAAACTTGAGCATCCCCATCAAGGTTTATGTATTCTTTACTGTGCTACATAAATATCCCTATTGGCAAAATTACTTCCAACCAAAAGTAAACTTCATACTCACTTTAAATGTTTTATTTTGGCACTTGGTTAAAAAAAAAAAGTTCTGATCACATTTTTATAAACTTATTAATTAACTAAGCAAATTATTACTGCAAATTATTATTACTGCAAGCCAGACATGATGAAGTCCTGGTTATCAGAGAGCTCAGAGTCCAGGAGGAGAAATAGACAAGTGGCAAGAGAAGGCAGAGTCGTATATGCCTGGTCATGGCAAGCAGAGGTCCTTGGAAGCCCAGCCTCCCAGAGCCCTGCTTTGCTCTGGGAGGCCAGGTGGTCAGTTCAGAGAGCTTGGTTTTGAAGCCTGGAATGTAATTATGTAGGTAGGAGCAGCAGCCTGGGTAAGGGCACAGTCTGGGGAACTTCCTGAGCACTCCCTAGAAGGAAGAGATTGATGAGAGAGAAGACTGGAAACAGGCAGATCCTGAAGGGCATTTATACTCTGCTAAGGAGGTGGGATTTTATTCCCAAAGCAATATGGAGCCAGTAAAGCAGAGGCAGTGTTACTGATATGGAAGGCTTACTTTGGAACCTTAGACATTGCAAGGTTCACTGTCACCTGAATGGAGAAAACATTGCGGAATGGAGCAACAAGAATGGAGGAGGGAGGCTGAGAGGCCTGTAAGGCTCTGTTGAATTTGTTCAGAAGAAAAGCCTGATCTGAGGCATTAGCACTGAGGAAAGGAGATGTAACATGAATTTGTGAGATTTTTAAGAAGGCATTTGTCAATCATCAATTTGTTATAGGGAGTAAAGGAAGGTAAAGAATAGAGTCTGAGGGGCTGGGGTTGTGGCTCAGAGGTAGAGTGCTCGCCTAGCACGTGTGTGGCCTGGGTTCGATCCTCAGCACCACATAAAAATAAAGAAACACATTGTATACAACTAAAGCAAATAAATAAACATCTTAAAAAAAAAAAAAGATTAGAGTCTGAGAGGGCAGTAGTTGCCAGATGTGGCTTGAAAAAGCAAGCAGATGTTCAGTGGATATTGACAATATCCTGAAATATCTTCATAATACTGGTGTTTGGGTAATTGAATTAATATTCAATTTATAAGCCCTTATGCAGTAATAGGGTTCACCTATAGCATTGGTAGTAGAAAGAATCTTAGGATCTGGTCTTAAACCATAACTTCAACTTCTTCACTGAAAAAGATATTTCTGATCATTTATAAATTAGGAGTAATCAGACTTTTCTCACTATGACACAGACTTATGACAGTCAAATAAAATAGGTCATTAAAAGTTGGGGATTTTTTTACTCTTTTATAAAGTTATACTAATATAAGGTGATGGTGATTCTAGGTTCAGAGTTTAGGATTCTGTTCTTTTGAAAGAGCACATTGGCAAAGCTGACCGTCTTTGTTGATGGTCCCTACTGGGAGCCTTCTAGTATGCGGAGCATTGCAGAGTACAGAGCCACAGGATTTGGCTGTGGAGACTTGGGTTCTTTCAGATGGCATGGTTTGAACTATTCTTATTGCCTCTTTTCAGGAGCCCAGTTTTATCTCTTAAGTCTGGGCAAGTTGCTGAATGACCCTGCTGCTTATTCCCTGCCCCTGTAACCTCCCTGGTCATCTGCTCTGAACAGGACTATCTTCAGCCTTAATGTTAGGTAGTCAGCATAGGAGCATTCTCTAAGGTACCCCTGGGCACCTTGCAGTGGATGCTTAATGTTGCCACCGGGGAAGCAGACATCACCTTCCCAGAGCTTGGCCTCCATCCTGAGCCAGAGAACGGTCCATGACGGGGAGTCAGGTAACGCGTGTCCCTTTTAGCTCTGTTTCCTTTTATAATCTATCTTTGGTATTTTGTAGGTTCCCTGTGTCATATCTGAGTGTGAATTTATTTTTATCTTTCCTATTTAGGGCTCAGTTCCTGAAAGTTATATTCGATTCTGTCTTAAATCTCTCTGGTCTTTTTTAGAATATCTTACCCTTTCTTATTTTAAAAATTTCTTATTTTATATCTTTATGTCAAATAAATACTTTCCAATTTATGAAGTTTTGAGGATCGATATTTGTCATATCTTTTCACAGAGGGTGAATTGTGTCCTTTTATATTTAAAATTTTTGGATTATGAGCTCAATTTCAGTGATATGCTATTGGTGGGGATTCTGAATAGCTAATATGAAGGCAGTCTCTCTTTAAAATGTTTTTACTTTGTTTCTCCCAGCCACACTAGGGATGGCCCAGGCTTAAGAGCAATTATGAATATTATAATAAGTGCAAATTTGAGCATCAGCTGTGCTTGAAAGTATTCAGGGCAGACTTGGTTATGCTCATCCAGAGCTTAGTCTGAGATCAACTTTTTCTTTTTATCCTAGTTCAGTAGATTCAATTTTCTAATCTATCTGAACTAATTTTAGTCCTGTAAGGGCCTGGTCTTGTGTGTTCCAGCTCTTTGCCTGATAGAGGCACTAGACTACATTTCCTGTCCACTCATGGGCATTAAGACCCAAGTCACTGGTGAGAGGTCAGAAAACTATGGCTGAAGAGCCACATGCAGCCCAACAACTTACTGTGGTAAATACAGTTATTTATTGGAACACAACCATGCCCATTTGTGTACATATCTACTGGGTGGTTTTCACCCTACAATGGTAGAATTGAGTTGCTACAAAGACCATATGTCCCCAAAGCTGAAAATATTCACTATCTGGCCCTTTATAGAAAGTATTTAGAAACTCCTGCCCTAGATAATAAAATGAGAAACCCTGCCTTCGCCCCCCCCCCCTTCCCTCTGGGCTGCAGGAGCCTGAGTTCTTTTGATTATTCCTTAGGATTCCTGTCCCTCTGCATTTCTAGTTCCTGGCAGTCACTTTTATATTTTTATAAGATTGGAAATGCATTTAATTTTGGTTTTTCTAGGTGATGTTAGCAGGAAGTTTCTTAAGTTCCTATTCTATTATATTGCCAAAACAGAACTTTTCTCCTCCTTCTTTGGATAGTAATAGATTGTTCTTTTTATATTTCATTGACTTGACCATTTAACTTGTTTAAGTATTTTTTTTTTTTTTTTTTTATGGAATTATTTAAGGCCATGAAAATTTTAATCTCAATATCTTCAGTATTTGTTATTATATAATGCTTTTTAAATCATTCCTTTAAATTGTTTTATAATTCTCATGGTCATTTACTTTTAAACCCATTAATTATCTTGAGTGAGTGTACACTTTGCTATCTTACATTAGTATCCTGTATTCAAAGATTATGGTCTTTAGGATATCTGTTCTTTAGAATTTGTTGAAAATTTCTTCATGGCCTAATACATGATCAGTTATGTTTTTCATATATGCAGAGCTCTTTCTGTGAAAGTTACATCAAACTTGTTAATTATGTCACTAAGGTCTATTTTGAGTTTGTCTGCTAGATATATCTGTTCTTAAGAGAGTTCTGTTAAAAACTTATTGTTGTTTATGTTTGTTTATTTTTCACTGTAAGTTTTTCAGCTCTGCTTTGTATTTTTCAAGGCTGTGTTTTTAATGAACATAAAAATCCATGACCATTGCCCTCTTCATGGATTACTTATAAGTATTAACGTTAATTTGTTGGCTTATAAATGTTAGAACTCAGTTTCTTTTTAATGGCCAACTCAGACCCTTCTGTGAGTCAGCGCTCACTGTGGGCTGTCAGTTTTATCCTCTAGCAAGCTGTAGACAGTAGCAGAACTTTGCTCTTCTGACAGCTCCTGCTGGCCTATTGTTTTTCACAGGGTTTCTCAGAGATGTGGCCTCACCATTTCATGGTCCTAAATACTGTAGTTCAGTCCAATATGGAGGACACGCCTTTCTGAATGATGCCCCCAGGTCTGAGGTGGTTCCTATGAAATGTTCTTTGTGCCTCTTTCCCTTTGATCCAATTTTTCATATTTGTCTGACATGCTTGGTTGGCATTTTGACGTTCAGGAACATAGTTGTTTCCTTTTTACACCAAAGATGAATTTTCCCTCTATTTTTAATTTTTTAAAATATGTTTGGGTCTTAAGAAACTAGGGATGAAATAAAACAATCCTTACTTTATCATCATCAACTAGCAAGACTGCAAAATTTTCTCTTTACCCAAACCCTGTCAATGGGTTTGTTCTCTTGGCAGAAGATGAAATGTTTTAATAGTACCAAAAACTGAATAACAAGAAGATTAATTAGATGTGATATTGATAGATGGGATGCCAATTGTATACATCTCTTGGATCTATGAAAAACAGGACCAAATGGATAAAGAATCCAAGTAGGCTTTTGGAGAAGCACTTTTATGTATTTAACTGTGTAGTTCCCAGTGTATTAATAACATGTATTCTGTCACAAACATGAACTTGCTATCTGCTTTATGCTGTTTTTTTGGTTCTTGAAGCTGCCACTTCATTTTATTATTTCACTTGTTAAGACTATCTGATAAAATAAGGAAACATGTTCTTGGAGAAAAAAAATCAGTGTTTGAAATGTCAAATGCAGCTAACGTTTCATTCTGCTCTCTCTTTTTTCTTTTGTAGTATGACTATGAATATGATGAAAATGGAGACAGAGTCGTTTTAGGTAAAGGCACTTATGGGATAGTCTACGCAGGTCGAGACCTGAGCAACCAAGTCAGAATTGCTATTAAGGAAATTCCAGAGAGAGACAGCAGGTACAGTACTTGTAGCTAATAAAATCCATTTTTGAAAGTACTTCAATTTGTTCATAGCATTTTAGAAAGTACTTGCTGATATTGTGAATATTGAAACTGAAAACTCCATTATGTTTATTAACTCAATCTCAGCTTTATCTATTGCATTGTTCAGTAGATTAAGTGCAAAACTCTGGTGGGGGAAAAAAAAGACTCTTGTAGGGAAGAAAACAACTGTCAAAAGACTGCAAGAGAATGTATCTGTGTGTGTTGGGCTGGGGTTATATTGGATAAAGGTGGTTTGTTACATGGGTAAATGGAGAATAAGCATGTCACAACAGTTTCCAGTGCAGCATGCAAGGATCCTGGAAGGTGTCATTCCATCCTAACAAGTGGAAAGCTGAACAAACTGATAAATCAATAGCTCTGCGGATCCATAGATGAAGGGCAGGAGACTGTCCCTCCACCCCCAGATAGGTGAATACAGAAAGCCACCAGTTTCCAGAGCAGAAATCCGTGCATGGGAACTAGTGCTGGGGCAGAAAACCTGAATTCCACTTGACACATTGCTAGAGGGCCCTCATGAACAAGTCTGAGTGTCAAGAACTCCAGGGGGATCCAGTCATGGAGGACCCCCACACCTTTGTAAGTCTTATCTTTTGAAGTTCTATCAGGTTCTCAAAGTGAATATTGGACACGAAAATGCCCTTGTGCTTCTGGCAGGGAGAGAGGAAAAGAAATCCTTTTAAAATACCCCAGAGTACTTTATTCTTCTTAACAAGGCCTGTCCTCAGGAGAAATTGCTTTACCAGAGCCTTACCAAACTTGGGGAAGAGAAGTGCCAAACTGTAGCCCATTCTAGCCATTCTGTTCCACCTGAGGGGGGCAAAAGATGACATACTCTTATGAAGTTCACAGACCAAGTACGCAAGCTCACTTAAAGACTGAGCCTTAATCATAGAACTATAGAATTTTCCCCCTCTCCAAACCCTTGTCGCCACATTACTAAAGCCTATCAGTACAGTTATTTTACTCAGTACATCATATCTACCTTTCAAGAAAAAATTGCAAGGCACACTAAAAGGCAATTTGAAGAGACTTAGCAAGTATCATAAGCAAAATTAGATATGACAGGTGTGTTGGAGTCAGCAGACTTGGGATTTAAAACAACTAAGATTAATATGCTAAGCGTTCTAGTGGGGAAAGTGGGAAAAGGAGACAGCATGCAAGAATAGATGGTAATATAAAGTCAGAAAAGGAAATTCTTAAAAAAGAATAAAAAAGGTATGCTAGAGGTGTAAAAAGCACTGTAACAGAAGTGGAGAATGTGATGGTTTCATTAGTGGGCTGGACACAGTTGAGGAAAGAGCCTCTGAGCTGGAGAATGTGTCTAGAGAGACTTCCAGAACTGAAAAGCAAAGAGAAAAAAGGCTGAAAAAAAGGGGACAATGGGATATCTAAGAACTGTGGAACAACTACAAAATATATAACTTATGCTTAGTGGGACTAACACAAGAAAAAAAGTGTGGTTTAAACCACACTCAGTAGAGACTTGCAGAAAATGGAATATTTTTAGGGGGAATAAAAGCCATTCAGGGATCTGAAAGGTCTGGTAACAGTATTTTCTGTCACTTGTTGCTCTAGTTCTTAGCCTTATAGTTTGTTTCTGCACCTAATAATTCTCTCCTCTCTCAGCCTTGTGATTTCTGAAACCTCATACCTTCTCTTAGGTCTCTTCTCTGTCAGACTGTGCTCCTACCGTCAATTATCCATTGTCCTTATTTGGCCTGTCTGTCATGGGTTTTTTACTTTGTCTGCCCTCATTCCCCTCTTCTGTGGCCATGGTAATAAGTTCATATGACCAGCCTTCCTCAGAAGGAATAACCCTCCTAGCTCCGTGGGTCATCTGTCTACCCAACATCTCCACTTGTAAGTCTGCGGGCATCTCCAGGTTGATGTGGCCAAAGCTAAACCATGGATTGTTACCCCCAGAGCTACTCTCCCTGAAGCATTCTCTGTGTCTGTTAACAGTACCCTGTCCAGCCAGCTGTTCCAGCTAAACAGGATACATTAGTCTTCTTGTTTCTCTCACACTCCAAATCCACTCCATTATTAGGCCATACTGTTTGTTGTCTCAATTTCTGCACTATATTCTGAATCTTGCTGCTCTTTGCCATCACTATGACTGCAACTCTAGTCTAGGTCTTTAGGTCTCTCGCTTGAACTCCTTACTAAGCCTCTGCACCCCCAGCTCCTAAGTAGTCTCTGCTTTTACTCTTTCCTCTGCCCTTAGTCCATCCTTCTTTAGGGTAGCCACAGAGATCTTTCTGAAGTTAAATTGGTAAGAATGAGGTGTCCATGTAAGCTCATCACTGAGAAGCTGATAAGGACAGAGGTTGAGCATGTGACAGGGGAGGGGGTTATATGGGAATCTCTGAACCTTGAGCCCAGCTTTGCTGTGAACCTAAAACTGCTCCAAAAATAAAATTTATTAAAAGGAAAAAAACTACACTATTGCCTTAAACCCTTCAGTGAATTCTTATTGTAGTGAGCCTGAAACCCAGAACAATTAGAGGGAACCTACAAGGGAGGGGCCGCCATCTCCTTTGGAGCCTCCCCCCTGCTGGTGTTTCTGTCTGCTGGTCACATGGAGATCAAATGAGATCTTGGCGGGATTGCCTTGTTGTCATCACTTAGGCCTCAGTGCAGATGCCAAGCCCGCAGAGAGGCCTTCTCTATTGCCCCAAGCTGAAGAAGACATCCTTCCAATGCAGGCACTGTCCCAGGTCCCAGCAGTCCATCCTCATAGTGCTTAACTTTCTGCCTCTGTATCTGCATTCCAGAAGAGAAGGAAAAGGAAGCTCCCTGGAAATATTCATCATTCTTGTACTTGTATTATATTGGCCAAATATGCCCACTCCTCCCTACCAGCTTCCTAGTTAGCCGTTTGTTTCCCAAATGATATAGGAAGAGGGAAGAGCAGATAATAAGCAAACAGCTGCTGCTACATACCACATGTATAGTCTAACTTTATGTATATATGGATTTTTTATGATTCTATTCTAGGGTTTCTTCTTGGTTAATTCATGAGGCATGCTCATGAATTCTTACGAAACAGTGATAGAAATTATTCACTAAATACCTAGAGTGGTGTATATAAAGATGTCACATTAAAACTTTTGTTAAATATTCCTAGAGGTTCTAAAGTAATATGTACACACAGTAGCTTTGAAATAACATCAAATTTAAAGTGGCCATCACTGTCAAATTACAGAACTAAAGGTTAGTCATATTCCCTACTTTTCCCCCTCCAGAAGGATATAAGTATGCACTAGAAAGAAAAACACTTTTTTTTTTGTTTGTTTTTTTTTGGTACCAAGAATTGAACCTAGCGGTGTTTAACCACTGGGCCCAATCCCCAACCTTTTCTCTTTTATTTTTAAGATAGGATCTTGCTAAGTTGCTGAGTCTAGCCTTGAACTTATGATTCTCCTGCTTCAGCCTCCCAAGTTGCTGGGATTATATGCATGTACCAACCTGCCTGGTAGAAGAAAATCACTTTTAAAATCACCTTGTAGCTTAAGTTTACTCAAATGTCACTAAACACATACAAAGCACACCAACACACACACACACACACACACACACACACACAACAAAATGCCCTCTGCCCTGCCCCTTGCCATGTAGTTGGTATGAGTGGGTTGTTCAGAAACACTGGGACGACAAGCTCTTACCTTCAACAGGTGGTCTAGGACATCTTGTTCACCATGTAAAGAGATTAGAGAACCCTGTAATACTGTTAGTGTGAAGATACAGCAAACAAGTATTTCTGTCATTGTGCCCTGAAGAGTTTGGATAGTGTCACAAAGGATAATTGCCAAGGTAGTATGAGGGATGTGAATAACGTATGATTAAACTACCACCTACAGAGAAGGATTGTGGCAACAACAACAGTTTCTCCTGGTGGCTGGGGTGTGGCTCAGTGGTAGAGCACATGCTTAGTGTGTCAGAGTTCCCAGGTTTGATCTCCAGTAATACACAAACAAACCCCAATACCTAGTTTCCCCTGTGTTTCCTTCACATTCTAAAAACATTTTGTTAGTGAATCAGTGGTTGTAAATGAAAGATGGTGCATTTAAGTACACTCTCATAATCTATCCCTAGCTAGTTGTTAATCTTAGGTTGGCTTTTTCCTCTAACATTCTACATACCTGTTCTATCAGCATTCACCCAGCTATATACTGCAATCCACTGGGGAGCTTTTAAAATGTGGATGCTCAAGTGCCACCTCAGAAATTCTAGGTTGTCCTGAACATTGATGTTCTTTGCATTCAGGAGAGTAAATGCATAGTCAAGGTTGGAAACCACTTGTCTAGAAAGTTTTCAATGGAAATTTGACTCCAAGGGTGTGGTCTAGAGAAACCTATGGGTGAATAGGTTTTTCAGAGCTACACACACACACACACACACACACACACACACACACACGTGTATATGTATCTCCTATTATCAAAGATATATATATATGCATATCTCCTATTATCTATACAATTTTTCTTTCCATAGTTATATACTGCCCTTTTGGCCTGGGGCTGTAGGTCAGAGGTAAAATGCTTGCCTCGAGTATGTAAGGCACTGGGTTCGATCCTCAGCACCACATAAAAATAAATAAAGATACTGTGTATTCATCTACAACTTAAAATATATTTTAAAAAATAGCTGCCCTTTTTCTGAGAGCAGTTCTAAAAAAATGAGTAATGTGTCTAAAACACTTAAGTATTTGTTGTTGTTACTGGCTACTTTCTGAATGATATTATACAAAACAGATTATAAAAGTTTATTTGAATAAATGAATATGGATTTTGTTAACTGCTAATTGCTTTAGCTTTAGCGCTTACCTGAAAAGCTTTATGAAAGTAGTATTATTCAACACTAACCAATTCTAGTGTTTGTTATGGGCATTCACAAATGATCCATTCTACTTTCTTGAGTTAGTGTGATATCAGCATTTCCAGTGTTTGACCAGAGCAAGTATGAGCATCAGGTTTGCATTTAAGTTGTCTTAGTAGTTAGTGGCTTTCACACTGTAGGTGCCATTATTGAGTGCATATGAATGTATATGCATGGGCATGTGTGTGTGTAAGGGATAGCTTTGAGTCCCTGTTTATCATTGCTGATATCCTATCATATTTAGCTTTTTAAATAAAATTCATAGAAGGCCATTGATTTGGTCTTAGCTCCTGAACTAGGTCCCAGCAGATTAATCCAAAATGGAATCATTTATGCCCAGGTTTCATGTCACCAAATCAAAAACCTAAGCTATTTATTTGTAAGATCTGACCTTCCGAGAGATCAGGAGGGAGTTGGTAGATAAATTCCCAAACAGGCCAGTTTTTCAAAAAAACAGAATGTTCACGGTAATTAACCAATAGGAGCTCAGTCAGCCTAGGCCAGCAGAGGCCTGGTTAACCTGATGTCTGTTTGGACTGGTTGCTGCCTAGTTCGTGAATCACTGATAAAAGCCCATTAAATCTTTAAAACTCAATTGTTGAAATTTTGTTCTTTGACAAGCTACACCATAATTACCTTAGAGCTACATTGAACAAAGTTTATTGTCTATAAACTTTGTAGCATTTCAAATAGTCATTTAAAGTGTTGTTCTGTTTCAGAAGTATAAAATACTTTCATAATTTGGTAGAGCAACATACACCAATCACATGATTTTGAACTCGGAAGTTTGTCTTTCAATGTGGAGGCTTATTTGGAATTAGGTAAAAATCATGACGTAATAGGTTTAGTGGACATGGTAATGTGAGGGTTTTGAAGAAATGGGCTCAGAAACTTGGAATCGAGATGGTTTTATGTGTTCTATTGAAGAATTGGTGGGCTTTTCAGGAAGTTCTAGAATGAACCTTAAAGTTATTTGGAGTGTTTGTTTTCCTGGGCAAGAGTCTCTTGGAATAGTAAAGTGGGTGAGTGAGGCCAATGACGTAACAGGTCAGATTGGTATGGAC
The DNA here is from genome assembly GCA_025594165.1 of Tamias sibiricus. Lineage (NCBI taxonomy): Eukaryota > Metazoa > Chordata > Mammalia > Rodentia > Sciuridae > Tamias > Tamias sibiricus. The sequence continues at coordinate 121,816,178 of CM046666.1, read as the reverse complement.
AGTTTGCTGTGTGATGATTTCTGTCTTCCTAGGTTCAAATCTTAAGTCTGTCACTAGCTTTGTATTAATATTCTTATTTGTAAAATGGGCATCTTAATAGTCCCTCCTTACTGAGTTGTGAGAAATGAGTTATTATATACAAGGAACTTAGAACAGAGACTGACACCTTCCCCTTAACCCAACCGTAGCTGCAGCCTCACAGAATTGACCTTACAAAAAATAAAGGGCTTACAATGGTCGTTTTTTATTTTACTTATGGTCATATGTTTAGTTGACATTTTCAACTTGTATTGTTTCTGTTTATAACTAAAATCTGGCTGCATAACTAGCCCATTGCCATTTGCCTGTCTTTCAGATACTCTCAGCCCCTGCATGAAGAAATAGCCTTGCATAAGCATTTGAAGCACAAAAATATTGTCCAGTATCTGGGCTCTTTCAGTGAGAATGGCTTTATTAAAATCTTCATGGAGCAGGTCCCAGGAGGTAAGAGTTACTTTTCTTTCTTTCAAAAGTGAAAGGCCTGGAAGAGGAGCAGAATTGAATGAGATTTACTAAAGTACAGGTTTTAATTTATCTACACACACACACACACACACACACACACACACACACGTATGTGACATTACCATGAGGCTTGTTTGGAGACAATAAATAAATATTAGAACCATTTTAGTATCCATCATCATGAGTTGGATTAGAGTTAGCAATTGATTGGGCTTTCACTTAGACTGTATTGATAGTGACCATCTCCAGAGTAGGGATATTTTTGTATTCATGTTTGAGCCCAGTTCCTGGGCCTCTGTGAGGACCAATGAATGTTGGCTTATGCTGACTTAAATCAGTGTCAATTTATTAATATGCTTCAAAGAGATCACTTGGATGAGATTATCTACTCTCTCTCTTCCTTTACAGGAAGTCTTTCTGCTCTCCTTCGTTCCAAATGGGGCCCATTAAAAGACAATGAACAAACAATTGGCTTTTATACAAAGCAAATACTGGAAGGATTAAAATACCTCCATGACAATCAGATAGTTCACCGGGATATAAAGGTAGGAGACACCATGATTCATTTTCATAAGTTTCTTGCTGGATGGTTGTTTTATTTGCAAAAGTCTCACTGTGTTATGAGTATCAATTAGGAACAGTGAATATTAAGTCAGTCTTAGAAATAAAAGATTTCACAGTATTCTTAATGTTATTTATGTTCATGTCCTCTTCTTCTGCACAAGGAATAAACTCTTTAGCTATGCTCAACCGGTAGGTTATGCTCTCACTGGGTTATTTTGTAGGAGCTCTGTGGGGTGGGGCACTCAGTTTAAAGTCAGATGAGACTTTTGGCCATTCCTAAGTTGCTGACAGCCTTTGTCCCTGCCCATAATCGCTACTTATAAATACGTATTGACTCAGTGGATTTATGGTTAGAGGAAAAAATAACTAAAATCCCCTTTCTTACATATTCATGCAGAGAACTACAATTAGGGAACTACAATTATAGATTCTCTAAAATAACAAACTGGAATAATAACGTAAGATTTTCTTTAAAAAAGAATAAATTTTTGACAGAGGCTTGACTCTTGAAAGCAAGTTAATATCACTACAGTAAAATCAACTAGAATGCCCATTTACCTCCAATGTCCCTAAATACTCCAGGGAAAGAAATAGAACAACATAGAAAAGAAAGAGTGGCTGGGAAGCTATGAAATTCATATCTTATCTTATCCATGTATCATGCAGCTAACTCCTGTTATGTGTAAACTATAGTGAGATTTTCTCCTGACCTATGACCTGAGTAGCAGATTATGAACAACTGATAATATGTAAACAAAAAATGATGACCAGAATTTTCTGTTGAGATCAACTGTTAATGAAGGGCAAAGAATGAGAGCATCCTTGCTTGTTCTAAATACTCCTTAAAAAAAAAAAAAAGGATTTAAAAAGTAAAAAAACAAACAGTATCTAAAGAAAGATAACATTTTTGATCAAAGTCCTCTTTCCCCAGGGTGACAATGTATTGATTAATACCTATAGTGGTGTTCTCAAGATCTCTGACTTTGGGACATCAAAGAGGCTTGCTGGCATAAACCCATGCACTGAAACTTTTACTGGTATGTTTTTATGATAATGATACAGATCTTATATAATTAAAGAAATAATTGCTGAGTTTGAGCGCAAGGTGTGAGATAAACTGAGTCAGTGTTCTCACGCACATTAACATTGGTGTTGTTTGATACTCCCTGAAAAGTGTTACCCAGGGTTTGGTCTGTCCCTCTTGTTTTTTTATGTTTACGTGACTTGCTCAGTCTCCTGCTTAATGCCACCAAAGATTATTTTCAATTCTTAGTTTGTTATTTGTTCTCCTTTTCCCGTCACTGCGTCTCCCTCCTGGTTGGCCTACAGTCACTCTTAACTCTGGCAAGATTACTTTTTTAAAAACATTTTCCTACTCGTACCCAAATCTCTTGCCATCTGGGTTCTGAATTCCCTTTTCCCTACCCTGCTTTCTTCCTTGCATCTATTCCTCTACTCCACAATATAAATAACCATAGGATTTCAATTCAGAAAGAGGAAGTGACTCACTCTCTCAGAAGAGGAGCTTTCCTGAAAAATTAGGCAATACAGCAATTGAGCTGCTTCTAGTGCAAAGTCCTGGGAGGGTGGAGACAAAGTGACTTAGAGGAAGGCAAAAGTGGCCAGGGGGAAAGTGGAGCTCAAGAGATGAATGACTGCTTCTCAGTCACAGGGGAGGCAGGAAGGGCACCTGGGACTTCAGACCTGGTCTCTGCTCCAAACTCTTGTCATTTCATTTTCCTGCTTCTCATGAAGCATTAAGTCCTTGGTATTATGATTATTTTTTAATATACTTTCTTAAAATTGTAGTCGGACATAATACCTTTATTTTATATATTTATTTTTATGTGGTGCTGAGGATCGAACCCAGCACCTTGCATGTGCTAGGCAAGCACTCTACCGCTGAGCCACAACCCCAGCCCCAAGTCCTTGTTATTATTGTTGGAGGGGGTGGGGAGAGAAATTGAGCAAAATGAAGAAGGTCATGACTAACCTGTGGTCTAATGCAAAGCAAAATGGCCAGACGCCCCTGTTTCTGAATTCCAAGAGGGAGGCAGAAGTGCCTATTTTGTAGATAAGGAGTCGACTGGGAGTCAAGGGACATCATGGCGGTGTCACAACAACTTCTATGTGATGGAACTTGGGTTTTCAGCCTGCCCTCTGCTCTTTGTACTCACTGGTTTCCAACTTCCTCTCCACCTTTCTGGTGTCCTATAGCCTGGGAGGCAGAAAGGAGCGAGAGGAATTTCCAAAGTTCTTTGATCAAGACATCCAGTCAGCGGCATCTCCAGCCCAGGCCCTACCCTCAAGGCAGTGGTTATTTTAGGCACAGAATTACACATAGTTAGAATGCATTTTTTTGAATAAAATACATTCCAACCTGTTAGTAGCTTTCAGTGTCTTTACATTTCTTTTTCTCATCCTCTCTCAACTTGGCAAGAGACATTTTAGATGCTGCCAAGACTCAGTAACTTCGGAGAGGAAAATCCCTACTTTCACACACTTTTTTGAGCAGGATGTTAATGTAATATCATCTGCTAATCTTGAAAACATTTTTTTTTTTTTTAATTCCCCAGGGAGCTGTAAGAAAGGAGTCCTCACAGGGCCCTGTGCATGTACCCACCCCTACCACAGTCCTCATGACTGAGTAGCTTAGATCTCTCCCAGCACAGAGCACCATAGCATGTGGATTCCTCAACACCAGAGGCCTCAAGCCCTAACTCAGTGTTCACTGAGTCCCAGGTGCTTAGTCACCTCTAATGAATTTAGTGTAATGACCACGATTTGTTTTACCCCTTGGTAATTTTGAAGAGGGGAAAGGCAGCAGTCACCATCGTTTAGGGAGCACTTACCTGGCTCCATGCCAAGTGCTTTACGCACATTGAAATTCATACATCAAGCCCTGATCATTAGCTATCATTATCCCAGTTTATGGTGAGAAAAGTAAGGTTCAAAGAGGTTAAATAACTTGCCCAAGGTCACAAAACTAGTTAGTTAATAAAGCTGAGGTTTAAACGAGACTTAACATGCCAAATGGAATTAATATCTTCTCCCCAAACCTGTTCCACCCACACTCTTCCCTGTCTCAGTTGATGGCCACTCCACACCTGGAGTAATCATCCCCTGCTCCGTTTCTCACACTCCAGCCCCGTCTGTGGAGGAAGCCTCTTGGCTGTACCTTCACAGTGTGGCCCAGGCTGGACCAGTTCTCGCCTCCCCACCGCTGCCACCCTCCTCTCTCACCCGCAGTACTTCCACAGCTTCCTGTTGGTTCTCTTACCACTTTCCTGCCCCCTGCTGTCTGTGCTCAATACAGCACCCAGAGTGATCCTTTCAAAAATATACAGCAAGCCCCATCATTCAGTGCCCTCTGTGGCTGTTTTCTTCCAGAATAAACAAGTACCCACATCCTCACAGTGGTGGACAAGACTCCTCTGACCTGATTTGGAGCCCATTCCCTCTCAGGCCTCACTCCTAGTTTTCTACTCTTGTTTATTCTGCACCACAAGCCCATACTTTATGCATTTCCTTTGTGACTCCAGGCTGGGTCCTGCTGCAGGGCCTTTGCACAGGCTTCTCCTTCTTCTAGTAACACTCTTCAGGAAGCTACCTGCATGACTTTACCTCTTTCAAGCCTTAACACAGGTGTCACCTGCATAAACCCCATTTATAATGGTAGTATTCTTGGACACTGCTGATCCCCTATACTCTGTTTTTGTTATTTGTTAGTTGTGGTCATAGATTATCAATTTCTACCATACTATATAATTATTTATTATACCAACAGTGTTATTATCTATTATCTATCTTGTATTACAAAAATGTAAGCTCTGTAACCCAGGGTTTTCCTTTATTCTACTGTTATACTATTATAATTTTTTTTAAATTTTTTATTTTATTGTGCCTAGGGATTAAGCCCAAGGGTCTTTACCACTGAGCTACATCCCCAGCAGATTTTTTTGTTGTTGTTGTTGTTTTTTGAAACAGGGTGACAGGGTCTCACTAAGTTGCCCAGGTTGGCCTCAAACTTGCCATCCTCTTGCCTCTGCTTCCTAAGTTGCTGAGATTACAGGTGTGTGCCCTGCACCTGGCCCTCCATTGTGGTATTCTAAGTGTCTAGAACAGGTCCTGGCTGGTGGTGGGTCCTTAGCATAGATCTGCTGAATGAATGAATGAGTGAATGATTGAGCAAACGAACAAACTGTGACATCAAAGATTACACTGTCAATTATAAACTGTACCACCTCCCAAGATATTTGCAGTGGCAAAGAAATTCTAAAATAGATATTTAACAGTAATTTTTTAAAAGTTTGGAATGCAGATATGTGAGGTATAAGTCTTGAAGTTGACATTCTGACTTATTTTTTTTTTTTAGCCTGATGTTTGCATTTGCTTGTATTTTTGTAGTTTAGTCCTATAAGTCTATTTATTTTAAAACATTGGGTCTCGGGGGTATAGCTCAGGGGTCAGGTTCTTGCCTAGCATTCATGATGCCCTGATTCAATCCCCAGCACTCCTCCAAAAAAAGTATGTGTCATGTGTTTGTGGAGTAAATAGAGGAACAGATTTGAATACATAATTTAACCTGTTTTTTGTTACTTATTCATTGAAGGCTAAATGACACAATTGGCAGATAGAGCTATTTTTATGTTTTCTCATATTTTTGCTGCCTTATAATTGTACACAGTGGTGATTTGTTGTTATGTATTTGTACATGCACACAGTTATAACAATGTAATTTGGTCTATATCATTCCCCAGTATTTCCCCCTTTTGTCCCATCCTCCCTCCTCTGTCTCTTCCCTCTACTGATCAGCTAGAGCTCCTCTAAGTAATACCTGATTGATAAAAATATTGTATAATTTATTATTGGCATTACTTGAATTGTCCCAATTTTTAAAATTTATTATATTTTTTGATTAGTTGTAATTCACACTCAGATATTTGTGCAACATAAATTCTCTTCACCAATTCTAGTATAGAACCAGCAGCGGCAAAAGGGAGTGTAAGTTTCAAAACAGATTTTCTAAAAGCCCTCTTGATTTATTTAAATTATAAAATTTATCACTTGGGAAAAAAAAAACTATAAATGAAGAGAGAAATCATAGCAATTTTATACTAAGGGTAGTTGAGTCTTGGGGGAGCTTGGTTGCCTTATTCATGGCAAGGAGAAAGGCTTTCCTCTGATGATTTTGCCAGTTTAAGCTGAGAGTGGAGATGTATACTGTTGCATGTGAACATGAATTTGAGCTACTTTCATATGGAGAATAAAGTTCACAAGGTGTCAATACTTGAAAAAATGTCGTACTTTATTTTTATGAAGAACAGTCAGTTTCTAGCCCTGAACCAGTGGGCTTCATGGGATCAGTGTGGAAGAATTTGACATCACACTTTTCCTGTAAATTACACTTGAAGCATTCATTCAAGTTGTCATCCGTATTTATCAAAATGCCAGTTTGGTTATGAATCAGAAATACTGAAGTAGGTCTTTAGAAAACACCTTAGGATTTGAAGTAATTCAACAGTGCACCTTGGATGGGTTCCTGTTCGCCAATTGTTATTCATGTGAGTGTATCAGAAATGGGGGATATAGCAACAGTCTTAATTAGCTTTCTGTCACTGTGACAAAATACCTGAGAAAAACAACTTAAAAGGAGGAAGGATTTATTTTGTCTCACAGTTTTGGAAGTTTCAGTCTGTGGTCAGTTGGTCCCATCATTTTGGGGCAGGGAACAGAGCAACAGCTGGTCACCTCAGGGCAGCCAGGAAGCGATGAGAGAATAGCAGCCAGGGTCCAGTATCCCCTTCAAGGGCATGCCCTTGATGACCTCACTTCCCTCCACCAGCCCCCACTTTCTAAAGATTCTACCACTTCCCAGGAATACCATCAGCTGGGGTCGAAACCTTTAGAGGACATTTAAGATGTGAACCATAACAGTGACATATGTTCCTGTTCACACTCCCAACCCATCCCCATTCTAGGGGGTAATAGAAGTCCAAGTCTTGCCTATCATTTGGGTCACTGAGGTCAATGCACTTGAGTGTTTCCCTGGGAGGTACCAGGGAACCTGGTATTCTCTCATCGCTTCCTCACTGCCCTGAGGTGACCAGCTGTTGCTCTGTTCCCTGCCGTGATGTTCTACCTCACCATAGCCCCAAAGTGATGGGACCAACCGACCACAGACTGAAACTTCCAAAATTGTGAGCCAAAATAAATCCATCCTCCTTTTAAGTTGTTTTTCTCAGGTATTTTGTCACAGTGACAGAAAGCTGACTAAGACCATTACCATATCCCTCATTTCTGATACACTCACATGAATAACATAATTGGCAATTTTTTTTTAAATAGCCCAGGGCTAGAACCAGGGGCTCTCAGCTTCTCATTGTGTGCTCACCCCACTCATAGAACACTCTTTTTTAAAAAAAATATTTATTTATTTGCCTTAGTTGTACACAATGCGTTCATCTGTACATGGTGCTGAGGATTGAACCCGGGCCGCGCACGTGCTAGGCGAGCGCTCTACCGCTGAGCCACAACCCCAGCCCCTCATAGAACACTCTTATTCTGATTCCATGCAACCTTTTCTATCTCTCTTTTTTCATTTTCTTCTTATTGGTGCTGTATGGGGGTTTGTCTCTGTTAATGGCTCATGACCTTTTGTGATTTGTCCAGTCTGTTTTTTCATGGATGTCAGATATACAGCAGCAGCCAGGTATGTTTGATTTACAGAATAGAGTATATAAAAAATTATTTGCATTGTTTTCCACCATGATTTTCAGAATCTTAATGCTACTGTGTTTAAGAAACAGAAATGACTTCCTTTTTTTTTTTTTTTTTTAATTTTTAAAAAAGTTGAAGGTAGACAATGCACAACTATAGTCCCAGAGACCCAGGAGACTGAAACAGGAGAGTCTCAAGTTTGAGCTCAGTCTCAGAAACTTTGTGAGACCCTGTCTCAAAATAAAAAATAAAAAGGGTTGAGTGTAGCTCATTGATAAAAATACCCCCAGGTTCAATTCCCAGTAAGCCAAAAATAAAAATAAAAGAAGAAAAAGAAGACAAGAAAGAAATTAGCACATGAAAACCTATACATAGGGGCTGGGGTTGTAGCTCAGTGGTAGAGCACTCACCTTGCACATGCGCGGCCCAGGTTCGATCCTCAGCACCACGTACAAATAAACGCATTGTGCACAACTAAAGCAAATAAATAAATATTTAAAAAAAGAAAACCTATACATAAATATAGGTTTTCATGTGCTAATGAAAGAACATAGGCCATATTCCAGGTATCAAAACACCACATGATGTTTTTTTTTTGTTTTTGTTTTTTTTTTTTTTTGTGGTACCAGGGATTGAACTCAGGGGCACTCGACCACTGGGTCACATCCCCAGCCCTTTTTTGTATTTTTTTATTTAGAGACAGGGTCTCACTGAGTTGCTAAGTGCCTCGCCATTGCTGAGGCTGGCTTTGAACTCGTGATCCTCCTGCCTCAGCCTCCCAAAGTGCTGGGATTACAGGCGTGCGCCACCGCGCCCGGCTATCCACATGATGTTTTGATACCTGCATACTTTGTATAATGTTCAAATCAGGGTAAACCTATTTATCTCCTCAAACATTTATCATTTCTTTGTGGTGAAAACATTTGAAATCCCCTTTTCTAGGTTTTTTTTTTTTTTTTAAACATTATCATTTTCTGCAGTTGCCCTACTATGCAGAACTTCTTTCTCCTATCTGACTATGTCTTCATACCCATTACCAACATTTCCATATTCCTCTCTCCACACTCCTTTCCCTAGTCTCTGGTAACCACTGTTCTGTCTCAACATCTATGAGGTCAGCCTTTGTAGATTTCACAAAGTGAGATCACGTGGGATATTTGTCTTTCTATGTCTGACTTTTATTTAACATAATGACCTCCCAAATGAAAACAGAACTAAGCATTCAGTTCAGGAACTGAGAAATACAGATCTAAGGAACTGGATGAATGACTAGATTTTCTTTCTTTTTCCTGGAAAAGATTAGAAGCAAACATCATAGCAGTCTTCATATATTTGAAGAACTGAACATAGAAAATGTATTGATGTATTCTCTGTCATTTTCAAAAGACTCATGGTTAGAATTCTCTGAGAGCGTCCAGGGGACCGATGCCTCGGTTACACCCCCCCATCTGGGGAGTGAGAGTGGACCTATTTATGACCTCATGATGATATTGAACTATTTCTGTGTCACTGATAAAATCCATTATAAAAATTCCTATTTCTACTTTTATAAATAGCAAAAGAAACTGGAACTCAAAGATGAGATATTAGGACCAAAATCATGATTTTAAATTTGTCTTACTTAGAAAAATTGAAGCTGTCATTAGATAACTATGTTTTCTCCTTTTAAAGTGGAAATGTGTTTTACGTACTTTCAGGTACCCTTCAGTATATGGCGCCAGAAATAATTGATAAAGGACCACGAGGCTATGGAAAAGCAGCAGACATTTGGTCTTTGGGCTGCACAATCATTGAAATGGCTACAGGAAAACCACCATTTTATGAACTAGGAGAGCCACAAGCAGCCATGTTCAAGGTCACATTTTGTATTATCTTAAAGGGATCAAGTTTATTCTCAGAGCTACGGGATAGCCTTTCTGTTCTATGTGTGTATATCATATTTTGTTTTAGGAAAGGAGCCTAAGTAAGCAGGAGATGAGAGCACGTTCAAGTCCAAGAAGATTCCCTTTCCCTGGAGGCAGGGCCTTGGCCTTTTCACAGGGCGTCTCTCTGCTTTAGTTTTCTCAGCTCTAGAGGGAGAGTCAGTGGGACTTCCTTCAACCACCTTCCAGCAGCAGCACAGTGTAAATCACATACCACTGTGTGGAAAGTGACTGGGAAACAGTCTTGAGTATTTTCCATGGAGGGAGATATAGGAACAATTTTTATCCAGTTAAGGATTCAATCAAAACAATATTTTCCTTTATTCCTCGATCATAGTAGTTTGGAAGTCCATTTTTTTTTTTAAATTCTAAGTTGTTAGAAATGACAGCAGCATGCATTACATTTCATATTATACTCATAGAGCACACTTTTACATACCTCTGGTTGTCCATTTTTAAAAAGGGCATAATTACCATTTTAACTGAGTCAGTCTTACTCTTCAAAATCTGGTTGGCTAGCCTGGTAATTGGCTGATAAGTAATTCTTTGGGGCATGGGCAACAGCCCCAGTTCCCAAAGTAGGAGGCACTGATGGAAGGAGGCCTGAGAGAGCCAGCGCCACAGTTTGGGGATCTGAGGACTAGGTGTGGCAGACACCTGAGTCCCTGTAGCCCTCCCTTGTCAGATGCTAGGTGAGTGGGAAACTTAAAATGGAAAAGTGTTCTTCTTTAATGCAGAGGACTTCCGAGGATCAATCACTCTTACCCTCTGCCCGGCCCTGGCTGCGTTTCTAGCCTTTGTTCATATGGCTTCCGATGAGGGGCCCTGGTGTACACAGCTCCCATGTTTATGCCAAGTATGGCTTTAAACTTGAAGGCAATCCAACGGGATGCTGCTGGTAGAAAACTGAGGACTGTAACCCAGTCTGAAAGAGTATGAGAGGCAGTAAGCACTGCCTTTCTTGACAGGAAGGATGTCTTTCTCTTCTCCGCCCATCTTTAGGGCTTCCCTCCAAAGTGCTGCTTTATTCCCCATTCATGCAGTGATCATTGGGAAATATGCCTTTGTCTCTGTTGGGCTAGCCTAGCCTATGCCCAGAAAGTAACACTGTCTTAAAAAGAAGCGATCAGATGGACTCTGACACTGAGTGATAGTGTTCAGAGCCAAGCCTCAGCATGGGTCAAGATATTTGAGACTTTGGGCAAATTACCTATCTCTTTGTATGTCAGTTTGCTCATCTACAAAATGGGGATAAAAATAATACCAACAGGGTTTTTTTTGAGGGGTGTATGTTAATGTATGTAAAACTCTTACAATAGCTTCTGACACATAGTAAATACTATATAAGTAATCATATATTATTATTTGTATAAAAATAAATTTATATTAACTTTATAATACCAAAAATATCTCCTTAGAAGGTTTTCTCTGTACTAAATACATGAAAACATCATTAAAATTTTTTTTTTGTGTATGTAGCCCTAAAGTACCATCTTTACAGGAGCACTCTGCCACTGAGCTACACCTCCACCCCTTTTAATTTTTGAGACAGGTCTCATTGAGTTGCCCAGGCTCACCTTGAACCTGTGATCCTCTTGACTCAGTCTCTTGTTGCTGGGATTACAAGGTGTGCACCACTGAGCTCAGTCCAAAACTTTTTAGAATAGCAGCAATGAGAAGTAAATTCTAATTGTGATAGAAAATACTAGTTGTTTAATTTCAAAATACTTTTAAATATTTCCTAATGTAGTTTATTGAGAGAGGGGAAGTATTCACAAATTATTTAACAGAGAAAAGAACATAGGCTATATTCCAAGCAAAGCAAGGTTCAAATCCCAGGTCTGCCTTTCCATAATCATGTAACCTCAGCCCATCTAAGCCTTGTTTTCGTCACTGGTATAGGAAGGATAATATTTAATCCACTGGATTGTTAGGCTTCAAGGAGATTCATAAAGGGAAAATCTAGGACAATACCTGGCATATAGCTATTGTGAGTAAATTAGTTATTTCAATTAAAAAAACTTTTTTGAATGTCAGGGTACTAATATGCTCTAAGTTTTAGTACTTCGTAGTGCTGTCTTCCGTCTTAAGCTAATTTCTCTACATATGTCATTGGTAAAGTTCCAGAAGCTCTCTGTAAGCTCTTCATAACCTACAGAAAGTGTATCAGTAGGCTTGGGGGGGGGGGGAAAAAGCCATGAGCTTGTAATATGTTAAGGGGACAAGTGGTGGGACTGTGAACTCAGGTAACAAGATGCTCACTCAGAAATTTCATTGTGCTTTCTCTGTTTATGCCTTAGGTTGGGATGTTTAAAGTCCACCCTGAGATCCCAGAGTCCATGTCTGCAGAGGCAAAAGCATTTATACTGAAATGTTTTGAACCAGACCCGGACAAGAGAGCCTGTGCTAATGACTTGCTTATTGATGAGTTCTTAAAAGTTTCCAGCAAAAAGAAAAAGACACAACCCAAGTTTTCAGGTATGTATTTGCTTTGAAGAGGATCTCCGTCAGAGTCTCTATATCCTAAGCTTTTAAGATGGAAGAATTTTCCAGAAACAAGTTCTCTGTTTACAGAGATTGCTGGAAATTATTATAAATGATATTCTCAAGCATTTGTTTCCAATATCAGGGAGCCGTGTCTCCATCAATTTTATAAATGCTGAGTCTTCATACATCAATGATCTTCCATCGCACAGTAGGTGGTTAGTATATCAGCATTTAAAAAATGTACTTATTTATTTTTTTGAGACAGGGTCTTCTAAGTTGCTTAGGGCCTCACTAAGTTGCAGAGGCTGGCCTTGAACCTGTGATCCTCCTGCCTCAGCCTCCTGAGTCACTGAGATTACAGGTGTGCACTGCTGCATCCAGGCTAGCACTTATAAGTATTCCAGCATTAATATCCTAAGGTTAAAGTCTAAAAGAGGTGAAATGTAGCCTTCTAGAACTAAAATCCCAAATTACCACTAATGAGCTATAGCGCTATTAGAGAGCTGTTAAATTTCCAAGCCATCTAGGTAATATGTTCTTTTAACATTAGTTAGGTTTCTCTATCTTTCTGAAGAATCACCTGCCCTCCAAAATGAAGAAAGATTGACAGCTATAAATAAAAGAGCAGTATAAAAACATAAGAAATTATCTTTTTGCAATAATTTCTATAACTCATTTCAGTAAGAAAACAAAGGATCCCTTTATTCATGGCATTTTTTAATGTTAGTACTGGATGAGGATGGGCAGATTCAGTGTTTGGGAAGGAAACTGATCCCATTTCAAGATGCTTTTTGTTGATTTCTCAGTTTAACAACAAGGCCAACATGTGCTTATGCTGCTGTTTGCTTTTCTTCCCACAGCGCTTTCAGCTGGATCAAATGGTGAGTTTGTTTTGCCTATTGAGCAAAGGGCTGTCATTTCAAGTCCCTCCACAAGTAGCCACAACTGCACTCTTTGCTTACACGGGGGGACTTCTGAGTACTAAGGAGGTGTGCTGCTCTAAGCCTGGCTGGACTTATTGCTTCGGAAGCCTGTTCCATTTCTCTTTCATAAGGGAGGCCTGAATTGTTGTTCCCTGAATGCAAGATGGTGACTGTGTTTTGAGGTCTTCAATTTGAGTGAAACCCATGTTTTCTTATGTAGGGGCCAGTCAGCCACCTAATGGCTTTCTTGTGGGAAATTTTTGCCTTTGGGGTAGTACATTTCTGTTTCAGTGGGTCAGGGGTTGCGTTTTTGTTTTCTCAATTTGGCTTTTGCATATCATAACCAGGAAGGTAGACTTGCTCTAGGAAGATCAACTGAAGCATTTCAAAGACTTATAAAGAGAAGAACATGTTTGGGATTCTTCTATGTAAGATGAGTGGTTGATGGAAGCAGGGGTCTTAAGATCCATTGTGCATGGGTTATGTGGGCCAAATGGGGGAGGTTTTAGCAGATGCTTTGGATGCCTCAAAATCAGTTACCCAGTGTTGAGACTCATTACTTGGGGGTTCCTGATAAGTCTTCCTGCTTTCCTTTTGGAATTCTGAGAGTCAGGGTGGAGGAACCTCTGAGAAGAGAAGAGACATTCTCCACACACTTTGTTTGTTTCTCCATGGACCTCAAGGCTCCTGGAAGACTGTCACTGCACTTTCCCAGGGTATCCCTGCAGGGCCTCCAGCCTTCTGCACCATCTGCCTTTGGCATTGACCCAGAAGTCAGTTCTGATCCCATTAAGCCACTTTCTAGGTATATGACACATGGCAGCATACTTGTTTTGGCTGTCATTCTGTGCTGGTAGCAATGCCTACTCACGGAATTGGTTCTGAAAATAAAATAATATCCTAGGAGAGCCTTGGAACTGTGCCCAGAAACTCCCTCTATGATTGCTTTATCCCTTCCATGTGACAAGGTTTTCATTCACAGGAAACAGATTCCTGTTGCACATGATAGGAATGGCAGCTCCTGTGAACTCAGCTACCGCACTCCCAGTGAGCTGGTGTCTCTGCCCAGGGGCTTCCCAGTGAGCTTATGCTTGGAGTGAGTGTGGGGTGGAAGGCAGACGTCTGCTGAATGCTGGCTAGTGGTTCCCACGTGCCTCTCAACGTCTGAGCTCAGGGCTGTTCAACAGGCACCTGGACCCTGCACTGACCTTACAGCCTGGCCCTGCTTTGCATGCTAGAGGACCTTTCTTATAGTCAGAATTAAAGAGTGTGGGTATCAGTCCCTTTTTGACTATATGGCCTTGAACATGACCTGCCCTGTGTCACCTAATCTGCCCAGTGGGTTCAGTTAGATTACTGCTCATGGGGTTATTGTGAGGATTAAATGAGACACGTGTGTCACATGCGTGGCGCAGCCAGAACTTTGCCAGGTGGTTGTCCTAACTCGTATTGCTGCTCTCCTTTTCTTGATCTGGTCTGTGCTTAGTGGCTTGTTGAGAACACTGGCCCACAGCCTGAAAGTCCCCTGCCCTTTCCCAGGGCCCTCTGAATTCTCCTGAGCCAGAACTTCCTTCAGCCTCATGAATTTCTTTTATCCCTTGTCCCCTATCCTCCTTGGTTTGACCCTCTTACCTGAGACAGGGACTTGGAACTAGAAAAAAATGGGGCAGCCCCCAACTCCCCACATAATTAGCTTGTTCAGACTCAGTTGAAGGAGTATTATTACAGGGTGTATGGGGCTCGTGAGCACGTCCCTTTCCTCCTCAAAAGAGTGAGACACACCTGCTAATTAGGAGTGAAGTCCCATTTGATTGTTTTTGGGTGATACTGAGCATCTTCAGCTTCCTATTAATTACAGCTAAGACCATGATCTGGCCTTCCTCTCCTTCCAGATAAGTATAAGTGACAGGCCTCTTCCTTCCCCGGGCATCTTGTATAGGTCATACAGTTGTTTCTGTGTAGAGAACAGACTACTACCCTGCCTCTGGGACCTCTGCCTTCAGAAGGGAGCAGGAGGGTGGTGATGGTGAGGCCCTCCTTCCCCATTAGGTTAACCATATTGGACAGAGAAGCCACTGACAGATCATTCTGCTAGCTGTGTGGAAGATGGCTTATTTAATAACCTTTATTCATAACACTTTATATTTCTTTTTCTTTTTTTAATATTTATTTACTTTAGTTGTACACAATACAATGCATTTACGTTTACGTGGTGCTGAGGATCGAACCCGGGCCGCGCACACACGAGGCGAGCGCTCTGCCGCTGAGCCACAACCCCAGCCCCTACACTTTATATTTCTATTGTACACTTAGCACTAGGATTGCAGCAGTGACTCAGACAGGCCCAGATCCTGTCTGCATGGAGTACTTAGGGTGTTGGTTAAAAAATTAAGATGGCTGACCTTTTGCAGAATCTGGAAGTTCAACCTGGAATTCTGTACTTTCAGCAAACCCAGCTGACTTTAAAGTCACTCAAATGTAAGAACCATTATTCAATGTTCGGGCAACTGGAGATGGAGGTAGGCTGACCAGGGAGGAGACTTTGTGTTGGGGCAGGGCTTTGTCCCTAGACTGTCCTTGGAAGGAAGAGCCATGCAGGTCCCTGTTGCTCATGAAAATTTTTAGGATCTGAGGCTAACTTCATAGCGATGAAACAGTTCCCACTTTCTCAAAGCAGGAACCTATGCAGTCCCTTACAGTTAGAGTCTTCTCCCTCCCCTACTCAGGAGCTCCCAGCATTTTGGGTTCATAGACTGGCCACTCACCCCCTCCTCACACCAACCTACCCTTGGCCTCTGGATAAAGCCATTTCTTAGGGAATCTTGGACTCAACACTCCTTCCCATCGACCCCTCACATGGAGCAATAAGAGTCACCCTCAGAGACATACTTGTGACAGGTACTGTCCTCAGAGAGGTACATCATCCAGCCTCTTTATAGATCTTTCACAGCCAGTTTCATAGTGGTAGGCTTCTTAGTTGTTGGCTAGACATTGGCAGTAAGGCCACCTGTGACTGGAAATCCTGTCAGCCTCCTCTCTGGCAGTCTGAGAACCCAGGCACACGTATGGACTGACATGTAGGGATTTGTGACTGTGCTCTCCGGGGCCTGTCTCTTGCCTCTCTGGAAATAGGTATACGTGAACTTCTTCCAGTTGACAGTGACAGCTACCACAGAATGCCCTACACTTTTCCTTATACCTCAGAATCTCTAGAACTTGAGAAGCTAGGAAGCCCAGCAATGGATTTGATCTTATTTCCAACGCAAATGTTTAGAGCTACCTGCTCAAAGATCCCTTCCCACTCCTTACAATAGAGAAAGCATTTATCTTTCACCGAAGGCCAAGCTCCCAGGTGGGTCCTGGATCTCACACCTGCTTACTCTCTGCTTCTGTCTTTCTGGATAAGTTCCATATCTAGCATCTTCTGTCCTGAACTGATCTTCCCTAGACACTCATTTGGCTAACACCCCCACTTTGCTCTCCATCATAGCTTCATGTCTTGAAGTACACACTGTCTTCCCATCTTCTTCTCCACTTTGTTCCTGACAGTCTAAAGTTTTCCCCTTCTGTCCTTTTTTTTAAAAATATTTTTTTTTAGTTGTTGGTAGACCTTGATTTTGTTTATTTTTATGTGGTGCTGAGCCTCGAACCCAGTGCCTCACAATGCCAGGCAAACGTGCTACCGCTGAGCCCCTAGGGTTTTGCCTTTCATATCATCGCTGAACCTGCTCTAGCCAAGTTTGCCAATGAGGTACACATAGCTAAATCCAGCAAGCACTTTTCTCCAGTTAGTCCCCAGTTTCTGGCCCATATGGCTGTCCTCTCTTGCTTTAGCCCTCTCCTTTGTGGGCTTCCTCAACACCTGGTTCGTGTTTGTGTCCTCCATGCTCATGGCCTGCTCCTTGTCGTTTCCCTTTTCTGCCTCCCTTCCTCCCTTTTCCCTCTAAATGTTGGTGTTCTGAAGTGCCGGGTGGGTTATCTGTTCTCCTTCCATCCTTTCCCTAAATTTTATCCTCTTTTGCTTTAAATACCATCGACGGTGTGGGCTATGACGGTCATTTCTCTAGACCAGTTTTCCTCTGATTCCCAGGCTCATACCTAATTGCCATCTTTGTTTCTCAAACTGACCTGTCAAATAGCACCCCTTTCCAATGAAAAGAATATCCCCTTCAGCCTGTGTTCTCTTTCATGGTGATATAGGAATAGTGCATGTCTCCATTCATTTCCTTAAGCCAGAAACCTTGGGGTCATTTTTTTTGATTTCTCATTTTTACACCCTTCACTCCAAACCATGAGCAAGTCCTGTTGACTTCCCAACAAGTAGTCTGTCATCAGGGACTCCGTGTTGGATGAATGAATGCATGGGCTAGAAAGTGAAGAGGAATCAGTCTAGAAGCAGTTCAGGCAGAGGAGGAATGAGCCATAATGACCTGTGCTGAGTTTCAACCTTAGCAAATACAGTTTTACCTCATTGGGTTTCCTTTTAGGCAATCAGTTTCCATAGCAACCTTAAAATTCACAGTTATGACCCAGGCTCTCTTATTACTGGGCAATCAAACCACATACAGTGACTAAAAAGGGGGAAAAAAAAAGCAGGATAATTCAAGGCTTCACTCCCTGTCTTCTTTAGATAGGCACACATACTTACAAAAACATGGTAGGACTCCCTTCCCAATCTAGTAGCATTCTAAGTGGAATCAATCTATTTATCTCCAAGAAGCATTGATTTTGTTGTTGAAATGTAAATGATACTTGAGTGCATTTCTGATTGTCATGTGCATTGTAAAGAGGATCACCCATTATGGGCTTCTGCAGAAATTCCCCCAGTATCAGTGAGCCCCACTCCTTAGGAAAGAGATTGGCTATTCCATTAGGCCAAGAGACTGATGAGAGAATCCTTCAGCTATGTTATTCCATTGGCAACATTGAGTGTAGGGCCTTGACGTCTCATAGCAATGGAAATCTTGTTCCCAGGTAGCTCTTTTGTCCATTCTGTAATCTGTTTTCCTCAGATGCAACTTGATGTTGTTTCTGGAGTGAAACAGAGCACACCAAAGACCTAGAGCCACCCCCAGAAATGTCCTCCCACAAGCAGTCTCCCCAACAAACTTTTCTCTTCTTATATAACCCTACTGTTTATGAACAGCAAGATGCTACTCATATGCTCTCAGGTATAGCAGCACTGGCTAAAATATGGCCCATGAAATATTAGGCCCATGAGCTGCCCAGAAAAAAGGAATTACACAAGCAAGTGAATTTTGGAAGTTGCTGCCTGTTGGACACTTGGCCTGCCATGTATCTTTTTTTTTTTTTTTTTAATATTTATTTATTTGCTTTAGTTGTACACAATGGGTTTAAATGGGTTTATTTGTACGTGGTGCTGAGGATCAAACCCGGGCCGCCCACGTGCTAGGCGAGCGCTCTACCGCTGAGCCACAATCCCAGCCCCTGCCATGTATCTTCATTTGGGCTTCTCTCTAAAATTAAATAAGATACCGTGGTGTTAAATTGGTAAACTCAACATTTCTTGGCTTCTTCTTGCTTACTACCTTCTAGTGATTCAGCTACAGAACCATTTAAATAATAACAGATAGGTCAATCAGTTCATCCTTGGGAGACTTTCCAGTTCTAACCAGTAAGATTGTTTGTCCCTGAGATCTACTATCCCTGGAAGCTTCTCTCTATAGGTGAAACCAGAGCTTGGTACTACAATGACATCTGCTTTCTTTATCGGGCCTACATATGGGATAGACCAGTGGAACTGCCTCATGGAATCTATGATATAACCATGGGTGGGAGGATGTGCCCTACCTCAAGACTGTATCACTTAGGATGCTCCTGGATATGGTTAGACCCTTTCCAAGACTGATTTCTATGGAAAAGCTTCCCAGTGTCAGGGACAATATGTTTTCAGAGAAATGTCCCTTCTTGCTATGTAATGGGATTTTTTCCCCCCCCCATCTTTTAGAAGATGAAATAACCAAATGCATTATTATGTAAATGAAGTTCTTAGTAAAGTGGTGTGTCTACTGATTGAATATTTGCTTGTTAAAAAAATATGATTCATAGTATATCTTTCTAATTATAAAAATAATATTTGTTATTGATGAAATTTGGAAAAATAAAAGAAAATCGATTACTCTCAATCACATCTTCTAGAAATAACTACCATAAATATTATGACATATTTTATGTATTTTCTTCTGTTATACATACAACATATAATCAGCACACACTGAACCTAAAAATACTTGAAGAGAAAGGAATGGAGGGGAAGAAGGAGAGGAAAATAAGGAAGGAAGGGAAGATAGGAAGAAAGAAAGGAGAGGAAAGAACGGAGGGAGACTTGGGTTAGGGGAGGGAAGGAAGGAAAGAGGGAAGTAGGTAGGTGAGGGCTGATCTAACTTTCAGGTATTTGTAAATGAGAGATAAGGGATGAATGATCACAAATGTGTCCATTTGTCTGATCAAAGTACTAACAGCCCCCCTGCCCCAGGCTGATGGTCACTGATTTCTAGTCACAGTGAACAGAGTCAGAAGTCCACTCCTGACCAATCACCTTATGTTTTTGAGACTTGGCAAGTTTTCTACTCCATCCAGCTTAAAGGAGAAATGAGTAAAAAGGGGTTTCCAGGCAACAGTGGATGTTTTCTGTAAATTGACACCTGTTTCATTAGTAAGAGACTTTAGTAGCATTGGGATATTAAAGGTGTTTCTCGCAAAAAAAAAAAAAAAAAGTTTTTTTTTTTTTTTTTAATTGGTGTTTGATTAACTATGGACAGCTCTTACTATGCAACCTTATTCTCCACCCAAATAAAGCAGAAGCCTGTATTTGCCATAGAATTATAGTATCTGAGAACCTGAAAAAGCATAAGAGATTTAGTCCCTTGAATTCCAAAATCCTGTTAGCAAAGAATACTTTTCTATCTGTATCCCCAAGCAGAGTTGTGACATGTGACAGCATATTTGTTTTAGGTGAATCAGGGTTGGAGCTTCTGGGGTAGACCCTCAGCCTCCCATTCTTTATGCCTTTCAAGGCAGCCCCAAGAGGCTAAGGTGAACTTTTGAACCTCTGAGGAAGAGGACTTAAAATTTATTTTTTGAAAAAATCTATTTTATTTCTATGAAATATTTCAGAACCATTTAGTACCAAGAATAATGCAGAATTACCAGTTTTAAAATCACACTTTCGTTGGAATACATTTCACTGGCTGTTCTTTCCCCAAAATCTCCTTCGTGGGACAGGCAAGCAATCCCACTGGCAGAAAGTCGTGGTGATGACCAATGGCATTCTCCTGCTCAAGAGGCCAGGTCCTTATTCCATGTGAATTCGAAGAACTTTGTGTATCCAGTCAGAAGTTTTGCTGGGGGAGAGTTGCTTCATCAGGCCAGATATAACAGCACCTTAGGAAATCTCTTTTCAAAATACTTTTTGGGGTATTATTTTCTATTTGGTGGCTGTGCTGGTTTCAGAGGTTCACCCCGTGGTTGGCCAATTCCATTGCTGTGGGCCTGAATTGAAGCAGATCATCATGCAGAAGGGTGTGGCAGAGGAAGGCTGCTCAGAACGTGACAACCAGGAAACAGCAAGGCTTAAAATTTTATGAATCTGGTCCTGTATTTGACAGATGTGAAAACTGAGACCTGTAAATAAAAATGAGTCGTCATCCAGCTGGGCGTGGCGTTGCACGCCTGTCATCCCAGCACTTGGGAGGCTGAGGCAGAAGGATCGCGAGTTCAAAGCCAGCCTCAGCAATGGAGAGGCACTTAGCAACTCAGTGAGACCCTGTCTCTAATAAAACACAAAAAAGGGCTGAGGATGTGGCCCAGTGGTCGAGTGCCCCTGAGTTCAATATCCGGAACCGTCCCCTCCAAAAAAAAGAAAAATATGAGATCAGAACCCAGGACCCGCCAAGCCTGGTCTTCCTCCACTGTTTCACGCCCTTGACATATTCCTTTTCAGGCCTGAGAGGCCCTTTCCTGGCTGACCCCCTGCCTGGGTCATACTCAACAGGGGGAGATCATACTCACGTGGGTAGCCCCCTTTGTAGCATAATGCTGCTGTTCTCTGTAGTGAGATCTATGGCAAAGGATACTGGTCTTTCCATGGGTGTTCTGGGATGTGTAAAGTTCTAAAAGCATTAACTGCCCCTTTCCCCTCTTGTCACCACAGAGTATCTCAGGAGTATATCCTTGCCAGTGCCTGTCCTGGTAGAAGACACCAGCAGCAGCAGTGAGTACGGCTCCGTGTCCCCTGATACAGAGCTAAAGGTGGACCCCTTCTCTTTTAAAACCAGAGCCAAGTCCTGTGGAGAAAAAGATGTGAAAGGAATACGGACCCTGTTTTTGGGGTAAAGACCTGACTGACTTTGGGTAAAAGAATTATGTTGTGAGTTTTGTCACTTTATGGAGCACGCTGTCATTTATGCTGCCTCGATTATTACAGCATTCCAGATGAAAATTTTGAAGATCACAGTGCCCCGCCTTCCCCTGAAGAAAAAGATTCCGGGTTCTTTATGCTGAGGAAGGATAGTGAAAGGCGGGCCACCCTTCACAGGATCCTGACAGAAGACCAGGACAAAGTTGTGAGGAACTTAATGGAATCTTTGGCTCAGGTAAAATCTCTCCCAGGTACTTCATTTCCTAAAGTGTGTGTGTGTGTGTGTGTGTGTGTGTGTGTGTGTGTGTGATTTTTATTTTATTTTATTTCTTGAGGCAGGCTCTCCCTATGTTGCCCAGGCTGGCCTGCACCTCCTGACTCAAGCCATCCTCCTGCCTCAGCCTCCTGCAAGGCTGGAACTACAGGCACCTGCTATTAAGTCACACCCAGAGTTGACCTATTTTTAACCGTGTCCTAACTACCTGGAGCCATAACAGGTGATATTTTATGAAGATCTGGATCTATATTCATAAACCAAACCAGCCTACCCCAGAGGAAACAAGCGAATTCCTAATGTACAAACTGTATTTTTGAACATAATTTTTTTTTTAAATCAGAGGCAAATTTTTCATGGTGGTGAGGTTCCACCTAGTTCCTAGGAGCCTCTTTTACTTCTCATTTAGTTGTTTATTCGTTTACTCAGTAAACAAGCCTTGAGCCTTGTGAAATTCTAATCCTGACATTAGCACAAGGCTACCTGTCAGTCACTCCTCAGAGCATTTGTAAGCATCAGCAAGTCCAACAAACCTGTGTGCTCATGAGGCCACTGCATTCAATGGAGGGTGATAGGCATCAACAAATAATTATATAATATGTTAGAAGGCAAGATGTGCTATAAAAAAGCAAAGTCTTATCAGTGAAACTGTAGTTCCCCTGGTGCATTTGTTTTCTAGGGTTGCCATAACAAAATACCACAGATGGGTTGGCTTATACCACAGAAATATTATTTAGTTCCATAGGCTAGAAAGCCAAGATCAAGTGTTGGCAGATTTGGTTTCTTCTGTAGCCTCTTCCCTTGGTTGTGGGTGGCCACCTTCTCATTACATTTTCAGATGCCCTTTTCTCTGTGTGGTGCACATGTGTCTCTTCTGCTTCTAATGAGGACACCAGTCCAGTCGGGTTAGGGCTCCACCCTGTGACCTCACTTAACCTTCATTAGCTTCTAAAGGCCTTGTTTCCAAATTCATTGGGAGTAGGGCTTCAACGTATGAATTATGGGGGACACAATTCCGTCTGTAATATCTGGGAAGATATGTTCCCTAGGATTGTGCTTATAGACTTGAGGAGGAATTCCCTCCCCCAAATCTGCACGGGGCGGAAAACAGGTTTTCCCTCAGTTCCAAGCCACTGGTGCGGAAGCTCAGGCCCCTTGTGGATACAAGCCTTCCACAGACATGCTTGGCCCAGCCTCTGTTCTGCGGGCATCAAGGACCCCGTTATCTGCTTCTGCATCACCTGTCTATGTGGCCACACCTGTCCTGCGTGATCACTGTGGACTACATGCAGCTTCTTCCCTCTGTTTTGGGAAAATAGCTGCAGAAAGGACGCAGCTGAGGGGATCAGGCCAAGTTGCTAAAGTCTCAGTCCAAGAGTTTATCTGTTCTTTCACTGAGATGGAAATGGAGGGAAGCGGTCTCTTTTTTGGTTTGTACTGTACAACCCCAGCTTGTCTTTATCTTGAGGACTCTAGTAGGCCTCTCTGCTGTCTCTTGAGCCTGAACATTTTGTCCCATTAAGAATTCCCTAAGGTCCACCTCATAGGATCCCTGAGGAGGAGCCCAAAGGCCATATGTGTGTCCGTAGAGTCTCTGGGTATAGGGAGAACTGAAATGAGCACCATCTATACTTGATCCTAATGGAAAGCTGTCCCCAGGAGTTACTCTGAGGCCCAAAAAGAAGGCATTCTGATATTATATGTAGCCAGGTCTCTGAATTGGTGGTTGAAAAGGTGCTGAAGATGCCAACAAGCTTACTGTGATCTTTCAAGGGCTGAGAACAGGATGGGTTGAGATAAGGAGAGGAACCAAGTTTAGATGGAAGGAGCAACCGGACAGCATTTGGAGTTCATTCATTCACTTCATACGTACTTACTGAGCATCTACTAAATGCCAGGCAGTGTTCCATGTGCTGGGGATACTGTAGTGAACAAACAAATTGCATCTGGCTGAAGCTGATATTCTAGTAGAGACATAAAGAAAAATCAGTAACTATATGTTAAACATAAAGTAATAATAGCTAACATTTTCTCTAAGCCGGGTATTACTTTTTATATTTCATGAGTATTTACTCAATGAATCCTCAGGACAGTAGTACTAAAATAATAGCTCTGTTAGTGTCCTTGTTTTATGGATGAGAAAACTGAGGCACAGAAGACTTGGGTAGCTTGCCAAGGTCTTGCAGTCCTAAGCAGTGGAGTCAGGATTGGATGCAGGTGGTCTGCCTGCAGGGTGTATGATCTTAACTACCACACTTCTCTGCCAGGTCGAGACAGGTGCTCGAGAGAAACATAAAGCAGGGGAGGGGACCAGTGTCGGGGGAGAGGGGCAGGAAAGGAAATCACTGTCAGTCACTGAGGAGTGCAGGCTTCTCCTATGGTCACCTAGTTTATTTTTAGGTCAGAAACATGTAGGGCCCGGAGATTGCCTAAATCTTGTACTCATTGCCAGAGGTATGCTTTTCCAGTACAGAAAATCTCATTTCTGTGGGGCTTTTTCTCTGTCCCCTGTTGGACTATGGATCCATCAGGACAGAGCATGTCTTGGCCATCACTCTATCCCAGCCACCAGCTCAAAACCTGGCAAAAGAAGTCATATCTGTGACAGATGAAATTCTGAATTTGGGGTGGTGGTGGTGCTGCTAGGGATTGAGCCCAGGAATATCCACATGCTAATCACATGCTGTACCACAGGGTTAGCTACACCCCTCACCTGAAATTCTTAAGTTTTGAAGTTGGTTAATCATATTCAATAGTCTGGTGCCTCCTAGTTTTAAAGCACACTTGAGTGTTCTCTATAAAAGGAAACATGAAAGCAACCTCAAGAGGGCATACCAGGAACTGCTGGTCAGAATCACATGCCCTGTCCAGAATGGTCCAGTGATAGTGAGGGTCCTGATTGTACTGTCAAGGGCACTGTGAATTTCATCCTGTGACATTGCCTGGTGATTCAGTGGTAAAGCAGGTCTTGACTCAGGTTTATGTCTGGCTGCTCCAGCCAATTGGGGCAGTGGTATATAATGGCTGGGGCCTGGGGTCTAGCTCGGACTTGCCTGTGATTGAGGCTGGGTCCAGCTTTTCAAAGCTCTACAATTTGGGCCACTTATTAACCCTCTCAGAGGCTGAGCCTCCTCTTCTCTAACACAAGGAATCTACCCATGAGGTCACGATCAAGAGTCTCTGAGATTATGGGTGATTTAGGAAAATAAGAGAAAATATTGAACAAATGATCATAGCTGTTATTACAATTATGATCAATCTTTGAATTTTTTCTACCATCAGAAAGATTTTTTTTCAGAGCATTAAGTATTTCTAGATTATATCTTTATTTCTCAGGCAGGCTTTATATCTCAGTTTACCCCAAAAGGTGGATATTGGCCCACTCCTCAAAATATTGAACCACGAAAAGCCCTTTTATCTGTACCACCTTTTGGAAATCCACTCATAGCAAGTAAGGAAGTCTAAAGGATAAAAGGCAGAAAGGATCTTTGCAGAAAACTCTGGGGCTGGCACCCTGTCATATACTGCCTTTGGATAGGGAGTCAGGCTCCCCCAGCCTAAGATGCTCTGTAATGAAGGCATGTTTGTGAGTTAACATGGAGAGATGAGAGTTGGGACAGAAATAATGATTACATAAGTGGACAGAAAGTATTTCCCAGAGTAGAGAGTGTTCCTTTGTAGGACTATGACATACACATCCAAAACCCAGAAACAACATGTTTTCTGTTGTGAAAACAGGGCTCATGTCAAATATAAATGTTTGCTATTTAGACTATTGGCAAACGTGTAACTGATTTTTTACTAAGATAACCTTCCAATTTTTGAATAACTCATATTTTTCTTCTTAAACATATTTTCTTGGTGTTGTTATTTTGCCTGTGAATTTTTTAGAAAACAAAATAAGATGAAGTTTATAATTGTTCCTAGCCTGATTTAAAAATATCCCCTGATGACAGCTTTTAAGCTTTTCAATATAATCTTTTCTCCTGAAAACATAAACATGAGACAGCTCCCGAATGAAAATATATTGAGAGAAAGAACTTGATGGTGCATTTCTCTTTATTTTAATAGATTCCTAGGGATTGTAATTTTCACAGCCCAGTTGAGGAATTTAATGATGCAGTAAGAAAATGTACAATATGAGATAGAAATGAACATAATAAAAATCTTGTTTCTTCAAGTTAAATAAAGATAAATACTGTATTTTCTTTACAAAAGCAATGTGCTTTGCTCAAAGTAAAAAATATTCAGTTTGAGAGAGGTGATTTGTAGAAATATTATATTCTATTTTTAATATGCAAAATAGTGCATTGGCCCATTCTTCTAACTGAATGCCTCACTGATGGGTAAGGAATGGTTTCAAGAAGGAGTGTGAGATTCCCCCTCCAACCCCCAGTTGCTCGAAATTGACTTGCTTTAGGGCACTTGAAGTACCAGGAGCACATTGTAGTAGGTACACATAGTAACAAGACACTTAGACTCTCAAGGAGTTCCAACCACAGTCCCTGACTAAGCTGAGTTCCAACCAGAGGGACTTCAAGGTCCAGGAATCTGCACATCTTTCCTCTGGCTCTGCTGCTATTGGCCCTCTTGATGGGCATTTCTGTTTCTGTCTGCTTCTCTTCTTCCACCCTGTTGTCGTTCCCAACATCATTATTTTCTCTTCCTTTCTTATGATTGGATGCATTCATGACCCTATTTTGTGACTTCTCTATGGGCCGACTTTGAGTTTGAGATCCTGTGGCCTGTTGCCTGAATCTCCCTTAAGTTCTCAATAATAATTTCTGAGAACAAGGCTCGCATTGACTCAGCCTGCCCTTATTTGGGTAAAGCTTTGTATATCTCACTGTATCCTAGCTACTGGTGAGTGTGTGGGGTAAGTGCCTGTTCTCCCAAAGTCTGATTTCTTCTTGATGGCAGGTGCAGTGGTGGTAATGGTGGCTGAGAGGGGCCGTAGAGTTCAAAATGTGGTCTTTTGCTTTAACAGGTGGCACTTTGGAGCCCAATTCTTCTGAAAAAGGACTGTAGAAATGGTGTGTCTGTGGCTGATATGTTTTAGCACAGTGTGACTGAGAGGTTTTTTTTATTCACAGGGGGCTGAAGAACCCAAACTAAAATGGGAACACATCACAACACTCGTCACAAGCCTCAGAGAGTTTGTGAGGTCCACTGACCGAAAAATCATAGCCACCACGCTGTCAAAGCTGAAATTAGAGCTGGATTTTGACAGCCACGGCATCAGCCAAGTGCAAGTGGTCCTCTTTGGATTCCAAGATGCGGTAAGTGTAATTAAAAAAATTTTTTTTAGTTGTAGATGGACACAATACCTTTTTATTTTTATTTATTTATTTGTATGCGGTGCTGAGGATCAAACCCAGTGCCTCACACGTGCTAGGCAAGTGCTCTACTACTGAGCTACAACCCCAGCCCTAAGTGTAATTTTTGTCAAATGGTTTTCCACAAACTCTGCTAACATTAGTCATAAAAATAGGGTAAAATAATAGGTTTTAGTATTTTTTTCAATAATTTCAGTGAACTCTGTTCTCTTTGGATGAAGAATATAAGATATCATCCAATCTGTGTGTCTGTAAGTATTGGATTTGTTATTTTGTGCATTAGTATCTCTCAAAGATAAACACACATAAAACTGAATCACCATGGGAAATAGCAAAACTTAGAAACATCTCCCCTGACTGGACTTTCTTATGAAATCATGCAGTGGGTCACTATTTACTTTGGTGACTTTAGCAACACAGCACACTGTAGTCATGGACTTTGTAATGCAATACAAGAACTGCCATCTAGTGGCTACTGAGAGCAATTTAACAATATGCATTGGAATGGTCACTGAATGAAATCATTTTTTCCTACCAGTTTTGCTCTGGTTTCTATACAGAGCATTTTGGAAATGCTTATTTCATAAGTATCTACTATGTCATAGCCAGAAACACAATTCAGAGTATAGACTATCACTGAGTGAAAATTGATCTATATAATCTAGTGAGTTATTGCTGATTATTCTAAAATTGAGTTGCTGTGCAACATAAACTAGAAGCCTGATTCCAAACCCTCTGTGTTATTCTTGGGTAACACTTATCATGAAATTTGTGTGATTTTGCACACAAATCACCATAAGCCACTCCCAGAAGACCCTTAGAGGTGTGGGAGACAGAAATAAGAGAGTTCTTCATGGTACCTGTAGTATAAATATGGAAGCAATCTGTAGAATATTATTTCAATTCTATAAATTAATTCACTACAATGTATGTGTTGCCCCTAGGTAGGAGGTGCCTTGATAGTTGCATTTGGAGCATCAAATGATTCCTCATTTAAAACCAAATGAAGATCTGTCAGTGGCCAGAAGTATTCTCTGAAACACTGTATAAGCCACTTGGTCCTTGTGCTATATGGGGAGCAGGAAAAAGAGTCACAGAAAATGAAGACCACTGGCAAAGCCTACCACTAAAACTAAATGCTGAAGGCATGCTTACACTGCAACTAGGGAAACACTGCCATCTGTAAATAGAGTGAAATCATTTAGCTAATTTGCACTTGCCCACATTTTTGGCTTCTAGCCTAGAGGTTGGAAACCAAATTGGCTGTAGAATTCAGACTGAGAATTCTTCAGTTATAATCCTGAGCCTCAGGCCCAGGTGACTTCCAGATACACACATACTCACCTCCACTTTTGTTTACTTCCTGTTTCGCATAAGAATGAATCCAGAGAATGGACCCTATGTAACATACCATGTAATGAGGACCCTATGAGAAGCAGGTCATGTTTATGAAGCATCCCTCGTCCACCATGTGTATGACTCCTGAGGGAAATATTATGGGTTAGTGTATTAGTCAGCTTTCTGTCACTATAATGAATAAGTCAACTTCAAAGAAGGAAGGTTTATTTTGGCTCAGTTTCAGAGATTTCACTCCATGGTAAGTTGACCCTGATGCTTTGGGCCTGTGGCAGCAATAGTACATCATAGTGGGAACACATGATGGAAGAGTCCTGTTGATCTTATGGCAGCCAGGAAGTAGGTGACAGTCCAGACCCAAGCCATAGCTGTTAGTGTTATTCCATTTAGTCAAATAAGCAGGTTAAGTCCCTTAAAGAAATGAAGGTACCAGGACAAACTCAGTCTGAAAGGATTTCCCAGAATAAGTGGGATCCTGGCAATGGTTTGTTTATTTCCTTGGAAACAGCTACTATGAGGAAGTTCTCAAACTGACTTCCTTGAAAACTGGGGGATTCTGATGAAGATGGGCCAAGGAAGCTGTTGGCATGTGTTTGCACTCAGGTACCAGCTCCTAGTTTCTGCTGAGTTTCTATCTAACCAGAGCCTGTTGGGGAAATAGCCTCTTTCCTTAGAGGCCTTTGTCAACCAGCAAATAATGGACTTAATCCAAACTTGAATTGAGCCTAAGACTTATGGGAAAAGGCTGCTTTTTTAAAAAGGTAATGTACATGGTATATACATACAATGGGATATTGTAGAGCCTTTAAAATGAAGGAAATTCTGACACACTGCTACTACATGGGTACACACTGAGGATGTGATGCCAAGTAAAATGACCTACTCACAAAAGGCCAAATACTGTACAATTCCTCTTAGAGGAGGTACCTCCAACATCAAACTCTTAGGAACAGAGAGTATTAGGGAACTTACTGTTTAATAGGTTTAGAGTATAGTTTTGCAAGTTGAGAAGAGTTCTATGGGTGGATGGTGGTGATGGTAGCATAACAATGTGAAAGTGCTTAATGCACTGATGATATACCTAAAAACAGTCACAATGGTAAATTTTATGTGTATTTTATTACAGTTTTTTTTAAAGGGACAGAAAGGCAATACACAAATTTATTTCAGTGTCTAAATGTATACAGCATTACCAGTCACTATGAAAAGATATTCACACAATAAAGATTTTTTTTTTTTTTTTTCTTTATGTACCGGGAATTGAACTCAGGGGCACTGGACCACTGGGCCACATCCCCAGCCCTTTTTTGTATTTTTATTAGAGACAGGGCCTCACTAAGTTGCTAAGTGCGCCTCACCATTGCTGAGGCTGGCTTTGAACTCGCAATCATCCTACCTCAGCCTCCCAAGTGCTGGGATTACAGGCATGCACCACTATGCCTGGCTACAATAAAGATTTTTTTATGTGAATTGGCTTTCTGGAATAGTCTAGCAGATTAGTCTCTTTGTTTATGTTTATAGAGGCATAAACAACAATGGAAAGGAAACAAGGCCTGAACTGTAGCAAACCTATAGGTAGCACATAAAGACTAATTTCTCCCTTTTGCTTGTTTTTCCAAATCACCATAGTGTAGGGAAGCACTTGACTATGTCAAACAGCAATTCTAATATTTAGGGATGGCATTTATTTTTATTTACTATCCAAGGGTTCTCTCTTCCTCCTTTATCTCCTCCGTCACCCATTGTGCACTTGCATATTCTAAGACCCAAAGAAACAACATTGCCATTTGGCCAGTCTTCCTCTATTTAAATAATTTATTTGCTTACATGGGGCTTAATAAACTTGAATTTGAAGTGGCAGTTTTTAATTTGTCTTCCGATAGCATGAAGTAATTCAAAGTGAAGAAAACTTTTAGTTATTTTTGTAGGTAGAACTTTACCCAAGTGATTGGATCTGCCATGTTATTTGCAGTTAAATATTAGATGTCCCTCTCTTTTTTCCAGGTCAATAAAGTTCTTCGGAATCATAACATCAAGCCACACTGGATGTTCGCTTTAGACAGCATTATCCGCAAAGCTGTACAGACAGCAATCACCACGCTGGTTCCAGGTCAGAAGGGTTTAGTTACCCTGTGAATGTTGACTGCTTGGGTATTTACCATTTATCTATTGCTCCTGATATCTCCTTGGTGCTTTTAAAACTATGGTTGCCTCTTGTTTTAAAATGTCATTTCAAAGCCACCAAATAACTTTTATCCAGTGCGTGCAACCTGAGCAGCGCTGCACCAAGGAGAGCGTTAAGTGTGAATGAGGAAGGTTTGCTCCCTTGTCTTTAAAAAACATGTTTGGATATTGGGGGCAGAGGGGAGAGAGAAAAAGAAAAATATAAGGTAACCTAAATAAATATGCATTTCAATGTACCTGTGCCCACAAACACATTCCAATGCCATCTTTTATCAGTGTTTTCCAAGTTGACCAATGCTTGAGCAATAAGCACTGAGCTTTTTAAAATCATAGCTCTGAGAGGCTGAAGCAGGAGGATCACAGGTTCAAAGCTAGCCTCAGAAATTTAGCAAGGCCCTAAGCAACTTAGTGAGACCTTGTCTCAAAATAATTAAAAGGCCTGGGAATGTGGCTCAGTGGTTAAAGATCATCCCTGGGTTCAATAGCTGATACAAAAAAAAAAAAAAAAATAAATAAATTATATCTCTCAGACCCTCATATCAGACTAAGTGAGAGTCTACTGGAGTTAAGACCCAGGAATTAGAATTTTTTATTATTTTAGAGCAGTTTTTGATTCACAGAAAAATTGAGAGGAAGGTAAAAAGATTTCCCATATACCATCTGCTGTCACACATGCATAGGCTCCCCCAAAATCAACCTTCCCCACTAGGGTAGCATTTATTACAACGGATGATTCTATATTATCACCCAGAGTCCATAGTTTGCATTAGGGTTCACCCTTAGTGGAGTACATGCTAAGAGTTTGGACAAATGTATAATGACATGTATTCAGTATTATACTTTTATACAGAATATTTCCAAAGCCCTAAAAATTCTCTGTGCTCCACCTAGAGGAATCTGATTTTATTACAGCTCTCAGGTCTTTTTTTTTTTTTTTTTTTTTTTTTTTTTTTTAATTCAAATTTTTAAAATTAGTGCATTATTGTTATACATAATAGTTGGGTTCATTTTGACAAAATCATACATGTGTGTGATTTAATTTACTCCTTTTCAGTCCCCAGTAACCCCTCTTTTCCTCCCCACCTCCCTCCACCTATTCTTCCTCTACTTTATTGGTTTTCCTTTTATTTATTTATTTTTAATTGGTGCTTTGTAGATACACATAAAGGTGGAATTCACTGTGGTGTATATATATGTGTGTGTGTATACATATGCAAACACATGTACCTAGTGTATTTTTTCAAATTCATTCCACATTTTCTCTCCTTCCCGTCCCTCCTTCCTCCCTCTTATTCTCCTTCTCCTCCACTGATCTTCTCTGTATCTTTATGATATATGACCTCTTCTTCTCTCTTTTCCCTTGCTTTGTACTAGCTTCCACATAGGAGAGAAGTATGCAAAAGTGCAGGCCCCAGGTCAGGAGAGATGCTGGGCAAAAGTCTGTTCTAGGGAGAGGGGACATTTGACCCTTGATTTTCTGAGTTTGGCTTATTTCACTGAGTATGATGTTCTACAATTCCATCCATTTACCAACAAATGCCATAATTTCATTCTTTGTGACTGAGTAAAACTTCATTTTATATATGTACCACATTTTCTTAACCCATTTATGTATCGACCGGCACTTGGGCTGGTTCCATAACTTAACTGTTGTGAATTGCGCTGCTATAAGCATTGATCTCAGGTCATTTTGATGCACAGCCGATTGGAAACCACTGGCCTAGACATAGCCCCAGCTATATCGGCAGTGAGACACAAAATGGGTAGCATTGATGGAACGAGACTTTATGGAGTAAGGGGTGAGTTGATACTCTATGGAAAACCCCCAAAGGGGTTTGATACTCTGTCCATTAATAAAAAGCTTTAAGTAAAGCTCTTCTACCCTGTATGTGTATGGTGGGAGTGTAGAGAGAGAGAAGTACTTATGTGGATTTCTAGCTATATAAATCTATTTATAGGTGACATTTATACGTATATATGAAACACATTTTATTGTCCTAATTTGTGCCTATATTATAAAGTATTCTAAGATAGAAATTTAAAATAATAAGATTAGTATGAAATATTTTAAAATCCAAAGTATTTACAAATGGTATAATAGGTTTTTAAGTCCATGTCAATCCCTCCAAGTTGTAGAATTTCCTCTTTTCTCAGAACACCTTGTTTGACTTGAGAGTGAAGATACCAGCCAGGCTCAGTCTTTATATTAAACATTAGTAAAGAGTGATAACATTAGTAATATTAGAAGGACACATAAGTAGAAGTTCTAATAACCCTGAACCTGTCCCCTCTCCCTAGAACAGACCTTTGCTGCTCATCCCTCCTATCCTGGGGCTTGTGTTTTGCATACTTCAGCACTCTGCTTATGATTGATTGATTGATTGATTGATGGTACCGGGGACTGAACTCAAGGGCACTTCACCACTGAGCTACAGCCCAGTGCTTTTTAAAATTTTAAGTGGCTGAGACTGGCCTCCAACTTATGATCCTCCTACCTCAACCTCCTGAGTTGCTGGGATTACAGACATATGCCACCATCCCTGGCTTCAGGTCTCAGTTCAAAAGGCATTTCCTCGGATTGTCCTGACCTGAAGCCAAATCTAAAGTGGGCTCCCTTGGTCATTCCCTGTCCTTGAAAATGGTTTTCACCCAGTTGTGACACTGCCATCTGAAACTACTTTTTGTTTCTATTTTACATGATTGTTACCCTCACTAGAGAGTAATGGTGTCTGTTTTGTTATTCTGTGGCTAGCATATACTACCCAGCATGGTGCCTAGAAAACAGTAGGTCCCCTGATAAATATTTGATTGAAACAATAATTGAGTTTCACCTGCTTATAATAAATTAGGGTGGAAAGTATGTATAACTTAGAAAAAAATTCTAGAGAGGCTTTGAAACACATGCTTAGCAGTTAGGTGTACACCTAAGAAATTCATGCTTAAGGAAGTCAACCGTACTTATATTTTAGATGATTTATCATTCCAATAAGCCTGGACATAGGGAATGTACTATAGAGGGGTGTGTCTTGAAAGACCCCAGGTGTAAAGGGGAATAGGTATAGATCACTGAAAGGAGCAGGTAGAGACTGCGAGTTAAGCATGAAGGATGTTTAAAAGAGCAAAAGAGAGAGGGACTATATTTTGAAGTTTTTGAGTAGCACATTAATGATTTGGTAATTAAAAAAACAACTTAGTGCTGCGGCCTGGGGCTATGGCTCAGTGGTAGAGCACTTACCTTACATGTGTGAGGCCCTGGGTTCGATCCTCAGCACCACATAAATAAAATAAAGGTATTGTGTCCACCTACAACTAAAAAAAATTAAAACAACAAACAACACAACCACTTAGTGCTGATTCCCTAAATGCTGTGTAGTATCCTGGAATAGAAAAAACAATGTTAGTGAAAAACTGGAAAAATCAGAACAAAGTCTGCAGCTCAGTGAAGGCATTGTACCAAGGTTAATTTTTTTGGTTTTGAGGAATATACTATAGTTATGTATTAGGGAGTAGTATTAGGGAGAGTTATGTATTAGGGAGTAGTATTAGGGAGAGCCAGAGATTATATACCAGAAATTGTTTGTGCTTTCTTTGCAGTATTTCTGTAAATCTGAAATTCTTTAAAAAATTAAAAAGCAAAAGGAACTGGCAATCACACTGTGGGGGAAGCTGTGTAGCTACAGAGGGCACCAAGGAGAAGGTGGTGTGGAGCTCTCCTTGCCGGTGTCCAGGGCTGGGCACTGCTCTACAACCAAGCCTGCGTGGAACAGGGCACATTCTCTGTGGGATGTTCCATCTAAAGAAACTTGTCTTCCCACCATGAAATTGGTTTTCTTGAGGCTCCTAAGAGTTTCTGATTTTGATTGGAGGTACTGTTTGACAGCATTTTTTTTTTAAGTGGAAATTTTAGTGGAGAATTCCATGGAAAAGGTACTTTTTATATTTCTCTCAGGGTAGGGCAAGCCAATATACATTATTTACACCAGTATGAAAGTGGTGGAATATGTGGACAAGACAAAGTGATTTCAGTCATATGACAGTTCAATCAGTTTTCCAAATGGCCCTAAAGATTTTGTTTCACAATTTAAGTGCAAAGAAACTGTGTTATAAAATGAGTGTCTTCAGCTGGTTGTGGTGGTACACACCTTTTCTCCCAGCGTCTTGGGAGGTTGAGGCAGGAGGATTGCAAGTTCAAAGCCAGCCAGGAGGGGGAGAAGAGGACTTATTATGGGAATTGGCTCATATGATTATGAAAGCCAAGAGGCCTCATGATTTGTTGTCTGGAAAGTGGAGAACAAGGAAAGCCAGGGTCTAGTTCACTCCAAGTCTAAACACCTGAAAACCAATGAAGCTATTGGTGGAGCTCCCTGTCAGAGGCTGAAGGCCCGAGACCCAGGAGCACTGATGCTTGAGAGCAGGGGAGGCAGATGTTCCAGGTCAAGATGTTCCTCTACTTTGTTCTATTAAGGCCTCTATTCAGCGCACATGGGAATCACCATGGAACTAGGTCTGTGCCTGAGATCCTGTAAGATACTTTTAGCTGTATTAAATTGCACTTGTAATTCCATGTTATCTTTGTGCATACTCCTGGGACTCTTCTGTACATTTGTCCTTTTTTTTATGTTGATGGATTTTTATTTTATTCATTTATTTATTTATATGTGGTGCTGAGAATCGAACCCAGTGCCTCACACATCTAGGCAAGCGCTCTACCACTGAGCCACATTCCCAGCCCCATTGTAGGTTAGTCTTATTTCTCCTTTAGTGTTACTTCTTTGAGGACAAGGACCAGATGCTCTGTTTCACAGGCAGATTTTACAGTGTCTACACTGATGATGTGTACTCAGGGAGCCACCCCCAAAAGACCAAAACAGGCAGACACTGCATTAGCTTATAATTTTCTACTTTTCAAATTATTTGAAAGAATTTTTGTAGTCATTTTTACATATGTGAAATGATAATTTAAAGGTATGGAGTTAGGGGATATGTAATATAAACAAACATCAAAAAAAAATTACCTCCTGAAAAGTGAGATTATAATCAACAGAACTATAAAACTCTTGAATAATTGAAAAAAAAATTCAGTTTAGAAACTGTGAATGAATCTTAAGAATAATTTTAGAAAATTTTCAAAGTCCTAATCTTATCTTCTAACTTAACCTAGAATTGCACTATCTTAAATTTTTAAAGAAATATAATCCGAATAGGAAAGCTCTTTCATTCTACCAAGAGTATTATTATTATTATTATTATTATTATTATTATTATTATTATTTTGAGAGCCTAACATGTTTAGCTCTTGTACTAGGTTCTTGGTTTACAAAACTTAAATACCTTCTGCTATATAGATAAATTAGGAAATGGAATAAGGGACACAGAGATTAGAAAATGAAGGAGATGAGATTTGGGGAAAAGAGGAAATAAAGTAGAGTAAAGGTAAGGTGTGGTTAGTCTAAGAGCTAAGGGGTAAGAATGTGGAGAATCTGGAAATATTGTGCCCTGGAAATCAGGGTAAATGTGCAGCCCCTGTGGAAAACAGTATGCCAGTTCCTGAAAAGATTTAAAATAGACTTGCCATGTGGTCCAGCAATTCTTTTTCTGGATATGTATTCAAAAGAACTAAAAACACCCATGTTCATAGCAGTGTATTTATAATAGCCCAAAGGTGGAAGCCACCCAAGTATCTATCAGCAAATGAATGGATAAACAAAAAGTGGTAAATAAATTCAGTGGAATATTATTGAGCCTTAAAAAGGGAAGAAATTCTGACACAGGTTGCAACATGGATGACCATGAAGTGAAATAAGCCAGCTACTCCTAGGATGCACCTGGAATAGTCAAATTCATAGAAACAGAAAGTAGAATGGTAGTTTCCAGAGACCGGTGGGAGGAGGAAATAGGGAGTTATTGTTGGATGGGTGTTGAGTTTCTGTTATGCAAAATGAGAAAGTTCTGGGGACAGGTTGCCCAGCCATGTGAATATACTTAATACTACTGAACTTTGTGCTTAGGAATGGTCAAGATGGTAAATTTTATGTTATGTTATTCATTTATTTTTGGTACTGGGGGTTGAGCCTAAAGTGCTTAACCACTGAGCCATATCCCCCGTCCTTTGTTTTTATTTTTTTATTTTGAGACAAGAGTCTCATGAAGTTGCCTAGGGCCTCACTGAGGCTGGCTTTTTTGCGATCTTCCCGCCTCAGCCTCGCAAGCCACTGGGATTATAGATGTGTGTCACTGTACCTGATTTATGTTATACATTTTTAAAAACTGCAGTAAAGCACTTCTTTTTAAACCTGGCTCTGGGGACAGTCTAGTTTTGTTATGAACAAAAGCTGATGAGTTATATTGTTAGATTTGTGGTTCCTGCGCAACAGGCATACCCAGGACCTTCTGGATATAACAGGATTGGGGCCAGAAGGGTAGAGTTTGTTATTACATGTTACAAGTACTTAACTTTTTTTTTTTTTTTTTTTTTTTTTTTTTTTTTTTTTGTGGTGCTGGGGATTGAACCTAGGGCCTTGTGCATGCTAGGCAAGCACTCTACCAACTGAGCTATATCCCCAGCCCAGTACTTTTATAGGTGAATGAGAGTAAGTAAAAATCCACGGAGAGTAAGTAAAAATGTGAAGGATAGAATCCCAGGTTCAGCTTGTCTGTGGACAGTAGTAAATAAAATGCCTATGAGAAGAAAAGCAGCAGCCGAAGATTTAAAGGGAAAGCACCGTACACCTGTCAAGTAGGTGAAGACAGAACAGTTACCTAGAGGACCTGACTGCAGGCCTTCAGCGACCCTGCTGTCACAGCCAAATTGGAGTGGTGGGATGGGGTTTTCCATCGTTCCTGTTGCACTCCCCCACCCTCCACACAGTTCTTTTTTTGACCATTTTTTCCCCCTCTTTCCATGTTTTTTATTGGTGTGTTATAGTTGTACATAATGATGAGTTGTTACATACTCACACATGCACACAAAAGAACAGTACATTTAGGCCAATATTATTCCCCAGCACTTCCTCCCTCTCCCCACTCTCACCCCTTGGTCCCTTTTCTATACTGGTCTCCCTTTGATTTTCATGAGATCCCTGCCTCCCCACCTTTCTTTTCCTTTTTCCTCTCTAGCGTATACAGAAGACAGAAACATTTGACCCTTGGCCTTCTGATTTGGGCTTATTTTGCTTAACTTAATGATTTCTAATTTCATCCATTTTCCTGCAAATGACATAATTTCTTTCTTCTTTATGGCTGAATAAAACCCCATTGTGCATATATACCACAATTTTTTAAAATATTTATTTTTTTGCTTTAGTTGTACACAATTCGTTTATTTCTACGTGGTGCTGAGGATTGAACCCGGGCAGCGCACGTGCTAGGCAAGAGCTCTACCACTGAGCCACAACCCCCCAGCCCTACCACAATTTCTTTATCCATTTATCCAATGATGGACACCTAGGCTGGTTTCATAGTTTGGCTATTGTGGATTGTTCTTCTATAAACATAGTTATGCATGTATCACTGTAGTGCGGTGACTTTAATTCTATTTTTTAATATTTATTTATTTGCTTTTAGTTGTACACATGCAGTTATTCTTACGTGGTGCTGAGGATCAAACCCGCGCTCATACTAGGCGAACACTCTACCGAGAACTCTACCACTGAGCCACAACCCCAGCCCAGTGACTTTAATTCTTAAGGATAAATAATGAGGAGTGGTATAGCTGGGTCATACGGTGGTTCCATGCCTAGTCTTTTGAGGAACCTCCATAATGATTTCCATAGTAGTTATGCTAATTTACAGTTCCACCAGCAGTATAGAAGTGTTTCTTTTCTCCACATCCTCTCCAGCATTTATTGTTTGTATTTCTGATGACTACCATTCTGACTGGTATGAGATGAAATCTCAGTGTAGTTTTAATTTACATTTTCCTAATTGCTAATGATGTTGAATATTTTTTCATATATTTCTTGGCCATTTGTATTTTTTCATTTGAGAAATGTATGTTTAATTCATTTGCCAATTTATTAATTAGGTTATTTGGGAGGTTTGATCATTATATATTCTATATATTATTCCTCTGTCAGAACATAGCAAAGTTTTTCTCCCATTCTATAGGTTCTGTCTTCACATTCTTGTTTCCTTTGCTGTGCAGAAGCTTTTTAATTTGATGTCATCCCATTTATTAAATCTGGGCACTATTTCCTGAGCTTTAGGGATTCTACTGAGAAAGTCTTGCCTGTGTCTATATGCTGTAGTGTTAGCCCTATGATTTTTCTAGGAGTTGCATAGTTTCTGGTCTTATTCTTAGGTCTTTGATCCATTTTGAGTTGATTTTTTTTGTGCAGGGTGAGGGATAAGGGTCTAGTTTCATTCTTCTACATATGGATGGATAACCAATTTTCCCAGCACCATTTGTTAAAAAAGGCTGTCTATTCTCCAATGTTTTTGGCACTTTTATTAAGGATCCGATGACTGTAAATATTCACATAGGTTCTTAACCTGTGGCTCATGGACTCTTGGGACAGGCTTTAAGAAGTCTGTACAAAGCTTAGAAATCTAGGTAAAATGTTTTATGGATGTATTTTTCTTTGGGGAGAGTTTCTTTGACTTTTCATCAGCTTCTCAGTGGTTTCTATGATCCAGTAAAAAGTTCCATGTGCCAGACCATATTGGTGTCAAAATCCAGCATTTCTGCCACCCAGATGTCACTTAAATTATTCCTTTTAATGGACCATTTGGAGGAACTAGTCCCCTTGCACTTTAAATGTTATAAGAAAAAAACATTCTTGGTACACACTTTTGTCTCTATGATCTCTGTACATTTCACTTTCCTTATTTCTAAGCAAGTTAATAGTTGCCAGATATTGCCAGGTGTGATGGCACACTCCTATAATCTGAGCTTCTCAGGGGGCAAGCAGGAGGATCACAAGTTCAAGTCCAACCTGGGGAATAAAGGGATACCCTGTCTAAAAAAAAAAAAAAAGGTTGCCAGGTAGTAAAAATGAATTTCACTTGTATAAGCGTTTTAAAATTTTTCTTAGTAGGCTTTTATGTCATTATCTGTCTTGCATATTTTAGCCTTTTTCCTGTGTCTCATCTACAATGTGAACATTTTTCTTCCTTGAATTAGATCATTGTTTCTACAGTCTGTGAAATTTTACATATTCACTAGCAGAACAAATCTGAATTAATGCACAGAAATCCTTACTTTCAGAGGAGCCGCTTGAAATGCATATCTTACAGATTGAGGGAGGATTGATATTCATATCTTAAGACAGGAAGGCAGTGAGTCCTGTTTCACTAACACTGTTGTTGATATCATGCCAAACAGAACTGAGGCCCCATTTCAGCCTGGCATCCGAGAGTGACACCGCCGATCCAGAAGACCTGGATGTAGAAGATGACCACGAGGAACCGCCTTCAAATCAGACTGTCCGAAGAGCCCAGGCTGTCATTGAAGACGCTGTGGCCACCTCAGGGGTGAGCACACTCAGCTCCACGGTGTCCCACGATTCCCAAAGCGCTCACCGATCACTGAATGTGCAGCTTGGAAGGATGAAGATAGAAACTAACAGGTAAGTCCCCTGGAAGCTGAGTGTGGTTTTGGTCTACTTTAAAAGCCTGATCCAAAAAATAAAATAAAAGTTATTGGTGAATAAAAAAAAAAAAAAAGCCTGATCCACAGGATGTACAAAATATGATTCCTTTATCTTATTCATGTACACTTGATTAAATGCTTTTCTTTATAAATAGTCTCTTTATAAAAGTAATCTCTTTTGCCTGATACTGCTTTCTGCCCCTATCATTTCAAGCCTTCTTCAGCATCTTTCTTTTTGTTGTTGTTTATTTATTTTTTGGTGGTGCTAGGGATCAAACCCAGAGCCTCATGCATACAGGGCATGTCTAACACTGCGCCACAACCAGACTGGTACCATTTCTTCAGTTGGTGCTTTATCTCCAAGTGCACTGAAAATTTCAGAGTAACGAGATTGCAGCCTCCTAGACTGTCTTGGAAGCCAAAGACTCAGAGCAGCATGTTCCTTCCCATAGATAGTTGAAAGATACAACAGAGAGCCCACATTCTTGAAAGCCCAGGATTTGGAATATCGAGTTCTTTTAGGAGAAGATTTCTGCTTGAGGGGACAAAACTAACTTTGCACTTTAGAACAGTGAAAAGATGATAGATGACTACATTTACGATTCCGTTCTGTTTTTAATATGCTGTGACATACCTGGACTGTAATTTGTCTTTGAGAATTTGGTAGCATAGAACCCACACGATCAGGTTTTTAAGTGAACAGTAAATACTTCCTGTTCTTCACAGATGTTGGTACAGTTCAAGGTCTGAATCTTGATGATTTATAGCTTCCTGTGCTGGCTACCGTTGACACGTGGGAACTGACTTTACGGCGCTGGATTAGCAATGAAAAGAAAATTTTTTTTAGTGAGTTGGGAAAAGCTGTTTAAATATTTAGAAAACTTAGTTAAAAATTCTAGTTGTTCACAAGGAGATTAAAAATTATTTCTAGTCAAAAGTTCTAGGTTTTCATAAAAAATTTTAATTTTTTAATTTTGAGACAGGGTCCTTGAAATTGTTGAGGCTGGCCTTGAACTTGGGATCCTCCTGCCTTAGTCTCCCAAGTAGCTGGCAATAGTAGGTGGCAGGCATATGCCATCGTGCCCAGCAAGGTTTTTAAAGTAAAGTTTGGATTCCAAACTTAGTACAAAATTTATTGGACATTCAGAAACATGAATTTTGGTTACATGATTTAGTAAATCCATGTATACTTATCTTCTATGATTTACATAGTGACTGTTTTTTTTTTTTTTTTTTTTTTTGGTTCTGGGGATTAAACCCAGGGGTACTTAATCACTGAGCCACATCCCCAGCCCTTTATTAAATTTTATTTAAAGACAGGGTCTCACTGAGTTGTTTAGGTCCTTGCTGTTTCTGAGGCTGGCTTTCAACTGGTGATCCTCCTATCTCAGCCTCCCAAACCACTGGGATTACAGGCATGTGCCACCACTCCTGGTGAAGGGAAATTGGCTCTCTGACTTCATATCCCAATCTCATGCTCAGAAACCCAACTCTTTACCCACCATCTCTACTACTTAATGGAAAAGAACTTGGGTCTTTT
The DNA here is from genome assembly GCA_025594165.1 of Tamias sibiricus. Classification (NCBI taxonomy): domain Eukaryota; kingdom Metazoa; phylum Chordata; class Mammalia; order Rodentia; family Sciuridae; genus Tamias; species Tamias sibiricus. The sequence goes on along the minus strand of CM046666.1, from coordinate 121,774,399 downwards.
TTGAGACTTCATCTAAGTCTTGGTGTCCCTTACTCCTCTTCTCAAGCATTAGTCCATTATAACAGATGCTAACTTGAGTCACTTCTCTTTAGTTTACTGTCACCAGTCCTGAGTGGCGCTGTTTTATGAACCCCTGCTCTGATCTCTGGAGGAGGAGAGTTCCCACGTTACTGCTTTGGTCCAGCCCTCCCCACCCCTGGCTTCTGGTCAAAATTATACAGATAGTAAAGCTACTTTGTTTACCAAAGAGCTGGTAGGTCTGCTTCTCTGGCTCTGAGGCCTCCCCTCTACACACCCTGGCCATGTCAACAGGACCTGCCTCCCTGGGTACAGCTGGATACACACTCCTTCCCTTCTCTCTCTGGCCCATTTGGTTGACCTCTTTTTCATCACCTGGCACTGCCTTCTGCCCGTCATGCTTATGCCATCAGCTGTCCTCAAAGGCTACTCTTCTCCAGCTGCTTTCTTCACGTCTTCACATTTCCGTTCTGAGGTTTTCTTGGCCCCAGCTGAAGTCCTCCTTCTCAAATATGCCCATCTCTGTTAGAAGAGTAGGATTTGCCACATGCCCTTATTAAATTCAAGGCCAGTCTCAGCGACTGTGAGACCATCTCAAAATAAAAAGGGGCCAGGATGGAGCTCATTGCTAGAGTACTCCTGGGTTTAACCCCCAGTACCACTAAAAAGAAAAAGAGGTAAATAGGGATAATATCATTATTGATGAAAAAACAATAAGGTAATCACTTTTCTGCTTTTTTAATTGGCCTACGCATTTATGTGTTTTCTCTACAGTTGCAGTTGAATCTGTGAAATCTGTAGATCATTGGTCTCCTTTTTCTTTTTTCAGTAATATCTTCCTTAGTTCCTCTATTGCTCTCAGAAAGTGAGATGAGCTCCAGCATTTGCTTCATGCACGATTTGAAGAAAGGACGGTGATTTAGGACAGGCATTGAGCAACTGAAAGCAGGGACTGGTTGTGTGTGTGTATTGGTCCTTTTAATTTGAAATTGAAAATTACTTGAAATATAAATGTGTATATATTGTGAAATGAATCTAGAGGATGTGTGGTTGTGCTTTCAGGAAAGGTTGTAGCTCTCGTGTTAAAAATCTTAAGCCTATGAATCGTGTTGCTATAAACATTGATGTGGCTGCGTCCTTGTTGTGTGCTGTTTTTAAGTCCTTTGATGCCCTTCAGTAGATGAATGGACAAAGAAACTGTGGTATATATACACAATGGAATATTACTCAGCATTAAAAGAGAATAAAATCATGGCATTTGCAGGTAAATGGATGGAGTTGGAGATTATAATGCTAAGTGAAGTTAGCCAATCCCAAAAAAACAAATGCCGAATGTTTTTTCTGATATAGGGAGGCTGATTTATAATGAGGATGGTAGGGGAGCATGGGAGGAATAGATGAACTCTAGATAGGGCAAAGGGGAGGGAGGAGAAGGGAAGGGCATAAGGGTAGGAAAAGCAAAGGAATGAGAAGGACATCATTATTCTAAGTACATGTATGAAGACACGAATGGTATGACTCTACTTTGTGTACAATCAGAGACATGAAATATTGTTCTCTATACGTGTACTATGAATTGAAATGCATTCTACTATCATGTATAACAAATTAGAGAAAATAAATAAATTTTTAAAAATCTTAAGTTTATAATATTTAAGCTGGGCATGGTGGCCCATGCCCATAATCCCAGTGGCTGTGAGGCTGAGGCAGAAGGATTGCAAGTTCAAAGCCAACTTCAGCAATTTATCAAGGCCCTATCTCAAAATTAAAAATAAAAAGGCCTAGGGATGTGGTTCAGTGGTTAAGTACCTCTGGGTTCAATCCTCAGTACTCCCCCCCCAAAAAAAAAGAAAAAAAAATTAGGATGATCACTAATGAAGGTAAGTCAGACTTATTCAGCTATTCATTATTAGAACATCAATAATTCTAAATGACAAAACCAAAATGTATGTTTTATTTCTATTTAAGAATATGCTTCCAGAAAATGTTCTATAAATTCACACACAAGTAGATGGAGGAACATTATTAAACTTCAATTCAGAAGCAGCTGACTGGTTAGCTGATTTCTCTATTGTACAATTCTATTAATTCATCTTGAGTTTTCTTTTTTTTAATATTTATTTATTTGCTTTAGTTGTACACAATGCAATACACTTATGTTTACGTGGTGCTGAGGATCGAACCCGGGCCGCGCACGTGCTAGGTGAGCTCTGAACCGCTGAGCCACAACCCCAGCCCTCATCTTGAGTTTTTGACCTCACGGAAGATCCTTGCAATACTTTTCTGGAACACAGAGACAAACGATTACCTTCATTACAAAATATTCCCCTACTAACTGAACGCAAAGTAAAACTAAAACCAATGGATTGGATATATACTTAAGATAAATAATTTTAAGAGCTGCATTGGGACAAATGAGGTGTCCTGTCAATGCTGTGATTCCAGTGCTAAGTTCTGGCTGTTTTTTGAGGGGCAGGTACCAGGGATTAAACTCAGGGGTACTCAGCCACTGAGCCACATCCCCAGCCTTATTTTGTATTTTATTTAGAGACAGGGTCTCACAGAGTTGCTTAGCGCCTTGCTGTTGCTGAGGCTGGTTTTAAACTCTTGATCCTCCTGCCTCAGCCTCCCAAGCTGCTGGGATTATGGGGATGCGCCACTGCCACCACCATACCTAGCTAAGTTCTGGCTTTTAAAGATAAAAAAGAATGTAGCCTAGGCAAACATATATAAAATTCTAGAAAATGTTCTTGTGTTTGAGAAAACAGTAAGACTATGCCATTACTATTCCATACATGGAGATCAGCAAGGTAGACAAATATGTGTACCAGACCAAAAACTGCCAGCTTAAATAATCATTCAGGGCTGGGGTGTGGCTCAGTGGTAGAGCACTTGCCTAGCATGTGTGAGGCACTAGGTTTAATTCTCAGCACCACATAAAAATAAATAAAGGTCCACCAACAACTAATAAAATATTTTTAAAAAATCATTCAGAGCATGCTGCCCATTGTTTGAATATCATTTATGTTGGAGATAGAAAGTCTCCCCCATGCCCTCTGCTTCCTCCTCTTGCTTTCCATTCATGCTGTTTAACACTGGTTCCGCTTGTTTACTCTACAGGTGTCTTTGTTTACCTTTCTTCCTCAGCCACCCTCTCTACCTCTCATTGTGCTTTATTTTTGACTCAAGTCTGCTATCTACTTGGTTATAATTCTTCTTCCATCTTTAAGTCCTGTGGGAATGGGGTGGAGCTTGGGAGACAGGACAGGAGCCCCTGCTCAGCCCTGGCAGGGCTCCTTTCTAGGGTCTGAGGCTGCACCAGGGCACAGAACAACCCTTCTTAGAAGCCAGGCACTTCACCTGTGCTGTCCCATTCAACGCTTACAGCAATCAGCAATCCTTTCTGGAAGTTTTCCTTCTTAGTTTTACAAGTGAGAAAACTATAAAGTCCAGGGACATTAGGTAATTTGTCTAAGATTAACACAGGAAGTGCATGGCTGAACTGGGACACAAGCCCAGGCCTATTTGCAGAAACAAACTTTTTGGATGGAACATGGTCTTGAGTTAAATCTATCCATAGTCAGAAAATGAAACAAAGATAACTCACTAAGAGCTAAAAGTGTATGCAATAATTTATCTTAATGACCTTAGTAATAATTATCTACTTTAAACCATTATAATTCTGAGTCCAAGTTATACAAAGATATTTTTTCTACATGGTGAGTAGGTTCCTAGTTGATTCTCTGTTGCACAGTGAACCTCCCATGGTAAGAACTGTTAGGAATATTGTTTCTCCTTGTTTGTCGGAGGCTGCACCAGATGTCAACCAGGAGCTGAACGTACCTGGAACACAGCTGTACTTTTACCCACTTTGCCAACCTTACCCCACCTCCCGGAAGTGAGAAGAACAGGAGCAGCAACAATCATTACCATTTATTCAGCACTTGTCATGTGCCAGATAGTCTAGGCAACCTCATCTAGAAATATTCCTCAAATTTTCAACACTTGAGGAAACCGATTACCTTTTTGTTTTTCGATTATGATATTATTCTTGTTTACCAACTTGGATTGAACCCAGTGGTGCTCTACCACTGAGCTCCATCCCCAGAGAACCCCCACACACTTTCTTTCTTTTTTTTTTTAAAGACAGGGTCTTACTAAGTTGCTGAGGCTGGCCTGGAACTTGCAATCCTTCTGCCTCAGCCTCTGGAGTCACTGGGGTTGTAGTTATGCACCACCAACTTTTTTTGATGAGGGGTCATACATGTAAAATTAACACCCCATATTTATATTTTTGACACTTGTTGTCATAATAAGGAACAGTAGAACCATATCTCTGAAGATTATAGAGGATCATCTTGGGAGGATGTTTTTGAATTCTTGCCTGGAAGTTCAGTCTTCCAGAACTTTGCTGCTGGATTGCAGGGAGGAGGCTGGGGCCCTGCAAAATCAGTGTTGCCTAGGAGCTGTTGAGACATGCAGTCTCTGACCTCATCCCAGAGCCACTGTGTCAGAATCTTTATTTCCATAAAATCCTCGGGGTGTCTGTGCTTGTAGTAGCTTGAGAAGCTGGTGTCCAGAATATCACTCTCTCGGCTCCAGCTTTATGATCCCCTCATTCAATGTGATTTTCTTCTGCAGATTACTGGAAGAATTGGTTCGAAAAGAGAAAGAATTACAAGCACTCCTTCATCGAGCAATTGAAGAAAAAGATCAAGAAATCAAACATCTGAAGCTTAAGTCCCAACCAATAGGTGAATAGAAGAAAATTTCGAAGTAATACTGTTCAACCAGGCAAGAAGCTGATAAGGCCAACAGGCAGTTTTTTGCATGGCTTAGCATCTGTCCCTCCTACCACAATGACAAGTGGAATTTGCTGTAGAAAAAAAGCTAATTCTTAACTGTTAACAAACAGTGCTAGGGATGGAACCCAAGATCTTGTGCATGCTAGGCAAGCATTCTACCACTGAGCTATATGCCAGCCTTGGACATTATCATTTCTTATAAGTGTAGCAAAAATGAATGATTCATAGTTACCTTTCCTGAGATTATATATTATTGAGGTAAATAGGACTTTCCACATTTTTGGTCTTTATTTCTTTTTAAAGATTTCATAGTGTGGTTATAAAATAAAATAACACTATTTTGTTTTGCATTTGTATTTGGTGTATTATAGCTCTTTCTTCCTTATAATTTGAAGAGACTTAAATAGAACAAGGAACAATAATAAAAAGTCATAGGTTGAAACTTTGAAGAAATCTACTCTGTGAGAAATTGATGGTGAAAGATAATCTTTAGGAAATATTACTTAGTCAATTTAAAAAACTAGAATTTTTAGTTATTGGTTCAAATATTTGGTTCTTCCATATTATTATAAATGCTGAAAAAATCAATTATTATAATTATACTGTTCTCTGCTAGTCATTTTTATCTTTGTTGCTTAAAAAACACAAAGCCTAATTTTGGTGCACAAAGTTTATTCTAAAAAACTATGAAATTAGGGGCTAGGGTTGTGGCTCATCGGTAAAGTGCTCACCTAGCATGTGCGCGGCCCAGGTTCGATCCATAGCACCACATAAAAATAAAAAGGCATTGTGTACAACTAAATCAAATAAATAAATATTTTTTAAAAAACTATGAAATTAATATGGAAGTATCTTACATTTTTGTTTCTGACCTCCACTTAGTTGTGGACTAATTAGTCCTCTGTTTCTATTATTATTTATACTGCCAGTCTCAATGGATTCCATTAACTATTCTCTTGATAGAGTGAAATCTTTTAAAGTATCCATAGATGTCTGGGTACCATGAGGGGATCAGAGGACCTCTGGTAGGTGAAACTAAGAATATCCCTCTCAAATCTGGTTCTAGATATTCCTGGGTTGGCTGTGTGTCACCTGAACTCTCCTGGCACAACCACTGAAGATTCTGAGCTTACTGACTGGCTGAGAGAAAATGGAGCTGATGAGGACACCATAAGTCGGGTAAAGAAAACCACCTGTGGGACCCATGTTGTTTCACGTTGTGTCATAATAAGGGCCTGCTACCTGCCTGGCATATTCTAGGCACAGAGGATAGTCTGAGCTGAAGATCAGATCCAGCCGGCAGATAATTCCACAGATTAAAAAAATAATTATTCACTATTAATTCTATGAAGGAAAGGTTTTGGGGTACGGGGGAGATTGGGGAAGGTTCTCCTGGAAGGTGATGGATGAACACAAAGAAGTCTGGAGAATAAACTGGGCCACATGTAGATATGTATTTTGGCTGTATACAAACAGGGGAAGATCTTTTGGGGGTGGGGGTACAGAATGTACAAAAATAAGAAGGCAGGCAAAAGCATTGCTGGCCACAGCCATTAGGGATTTTAATGTTTTTGAATTGAAAATAAGGAAGGACGGGTGGTCAAGAAAGAACTGAAAGAAAAAAGTTGTTCTCTGGCTAAGTTTTTTGTTTGTTAGATTTTTAATTTTCTTTCAACCTTAGAGTTCTTGGATAGTAGATAGTTATTGCTACTTATTAAAACAGATCTACTTAGTGAATGTATGTCAGAAATGTTTTCTGTACAAACTATATTAAATCTGTAATGACTAATTCCTCTCTGATCATTATAGACTTTTATGGTGAGCCTGAGTAGACATTTGTATTTTAAACTTATATGTATGTGTAAACACATATACACACATTAAGAAGTGATCTTATTTCTACTTCATAGGAAGGACCTCTTAATGTTATATTGATTTCAGCTTTATATCTAATTTTTCAAAAACTAAAAGATGTCTTCTCCCTTGATAATCTTTTGGACTTCTAAATAAAATTTAGGTCTCCTTAGAAATCTGCATTCACAAGTTATTGCTAACTAAACTGAAACGGTGCTCTTGCCAGTGGGAAATAATGCATCCAATCAAGTTCTCCAAAATATATATCCCTCTCTGAAGGAGCCCTAATTAGGAAGGGCTGTTGTAGCTAGCTGGAAGCCATAAGTTCCACCTGATATGTATGTGACGCACCTGTAGGCACCCGCAAACCTGAAGGTATATAACCGGTGAAAGCGGTCCGAGTTTAGGAGAACGGAGAATTCAGTTAGCCGGGCAGTCACTCGGTCGGTCAGAAGAATCAGAGCGGCCAGAATTTCGGTATTTACACTCAAATCACACAATCGAGTAGTAATTAATGATCTACTAAATCATTGCCCCTTTTATTTGATTTAAAATTGAAAGCTTTAGCTTAAAAAGAACTGTGGATTTTGCAGTGGGTTATGGGAAAGTCACTTTCAATAGCTATGAAAAAGTAAATTCAGAGACTAAGCATAAGCAATAACTCTAGGAACACTTTTTATCCACTTGAGTAAAAACAGAGCTATATAGCACCAAGCCTCTGCAGTACAGTCATGGGCTTATGAGCAGCAGATGGAACTGCATGTGAGCCTTCTCTGTTCATTTGAACCCCATTCAGAAATAGTGTGTCACTTATAGCCCATGTGTTTGGAAGTCATAGATGCATCTCTTTGTAATTTTTTGTAGTGGGGAAGCCTTTTTTTCTGATCATTCCAGAAGATGGTATTTTTTTGTGGATTTCCTTCTAGATTCATTTTTAGTCATTGCCAGTGTTTGTGTTAGGGACAGAGTTTATTTATTAAAAGTACATAAGACACTTACTTCTGTGTTTGCTTGACTTTCTCTGCAGTTTCTGGCTGAGGATTATACACTCGTGGATGTCCTCTACTATGTTACTCGTGATGACTTAAAATGCCTGAGACTAAGGTACCAATTTTCTTTCTTAAGTTGTGACAGTGGAATGAGCCCTGTGCTGACATCAAGAGGGTTCCTGCCCTCCTGGTCTCTAGCTAGCTCTGCACAGCTCTCTGATTTTCAGCCACTCTGGGTAAACTTAACTGAGCCAGGCTGTTTTGAGTATTCCAAAACCCAGTATTTCTGTATAAAGGGAAACCAACTGGGAAAATTTTTCTTGAATAATATGCAGACTAAGACCATACAGATATGACCAAATGCTGATGTAAACAAATGTTCTTTTAGTTCATGATTGTCTCATACTTTTTAGAAACACTGGAATGAGTGTTTCTCACCCCAAAAACCTAGAACCATCTGAGACAATTTCTAAGTTTTCTCTCCCAGACCAGGCATATCCATTACTACTACACCCACCTCCGTGAAGACATTTCAAAAATGCTTTGAAATAGAAAATGATGGTTTGAAGCCTGGCAGTTTGTGGGAGTGGAAAGGAAAGGCATGGAGAGATGATGAGAAAATATATACAAAAAGAATACATAACAACTGATAAGATGTGGGGATCTTCATGTTTTCATCAAAGCAACTGAACACTTAAGAGGTCACTTGTGTATTTCAAGGGCAGTGTTTCAAGCAAAATGTTCTCCTCACCATGTTCTTGTGTCTTCACGCAGGGGAGGTATGCTGTGCACACTGTGGAAGGCGATCATTGACTTTCGAGACAAACACACTTGACTGCCATGCAATTTGATCTTCAGTGGAGAATCTGAAAATCAATACAGAACTGATCTTCTTGGGGGAGGGAGAATCGAAGGGAGAGAGAGAAGCTGCACTTTAAATCCAGTATTTGTTTACTTTCGTTAAAAAAAAAATAGACAATACACACTATGAAGTTTCCTAACTGCTTCTATTTCTACAATCCTTAAGGACTCTTCGTAAGGACTCTCAAAACAATCCTAATTAGAATTCTAATGTTGAGGGTTATTTTAGTCTAAACATTTTTATGGAGACATTTTTTAACTCAGCAGCTATTGCACTTCAGCCAAATGTTTATTTCACACGAAACAGATATATAACATTTCATGTGATTGTGTACCACTGGAACAAAACCAAAATGTGACCACAACGTTTTAGGATTGTGTGTGTTTATAATATGCCCTAAGCATTGAAGTAGAAATGCATAATTTCAGTTATTGTATAAAGTTTCTGTTTTTTAAGTGTGCGGAAACTGAGCGCAGTGGTTTTTACTATCTGTATTAATTGTAATATTGACTATATTTTGTAACTTAACGTTTCTGGCCTGTAGCACATTTGTCTGTTTATGTACTACTGAATGTACCAGTTGCACATGCCTGGATCATAGTAATGTTAGCTTGTTCTAAAGCTATTCATTGTGTTAACCCATTATGTTATATTTACTCTAAAAGTAAAAAGACTCCCAACATACTGCTTTGATAAATTCCAAACAATTCTTATTTTGTGCTCACAAACTAAATGATGGTGTTAAATTTCCAGTCGTTTCAACTTGAACATTAAGTAGAACCTGTCTTCTGTTCATGCAATCAAAGGACAACTGATATCCAAATTGTTTTCAGGGGGCAACAGAGGGATGAAAAAGAGGGTGAAGAAAAAAAGAGAATAAAGGAAAGGCAGTGTGTTTTTTCAAAGCCCCAAGTTATTTTGAATGATGATTATATATCTTAAGGGGTCTGGAAAGAGCATCCTAATAACCCTACATTATCATATTTGGGGGATTTTTTTGAGTTTTTTTTTTTTTTTTCTTTTTTTCTACAGTACTAGGAATTGAACCAAGGGCCTCCCATGTCTGGTAGGTAAGCCTTCTACAACTGAGTTGTACTCCCCAACCCCTTAAATACTATATTTTTTATGAGTCTGACCTTGTTAATAGGTTAAGTCTAAAACTACTAGATGGGTGAATGAAATAAATTTCTTATATACATAGGAATCTGATCATTACACAGGATAGAAGTAACATAGAGTTGTTTGTGTATCATGACTTGACCCACATCTAAGTCTTTGATAATAGGAATCATCTTTATGTAAAACTGAGATACAATATTTCTTACATTGCATTAGAGCATACAAACATTATCACAAATATTTTCTCATTTCACCTCTGGAACAATAACATAGCTGCATCTTTTTTTACATCCTGATTTGGAGAGTAGCTTGTTGCTTCTTGTACCTTATGTGGAAATTTCTAAGAAAGTGAAGTCTAAATTCAATGATGTCTTATTGGACTCACACTGAAATGCAAGGTACCCTCACTAATTCCAATACTCAAGGGTTCCTCTTGGATTGTATGTATATAGGATCAAGCTACCTTTTTTCAACTGACTCCTCCCTCAATGGTACAGTCTTCCTTTGGGATTTTTCTCCTACCCTTTCTCTGTGGGCATATGTCCCTCTATGCCTACATGGTTCATAATACATTCCTAAGCCAGCATCATTAGGCTTTTGTCAACATTTTGTGTCTTGGGCACAAAAGAATATAGTTCCACTGTGGATTCAGGTTCAGGAAAAGTCTGCACCATAAAGGCCTTTAACATCAATCTAGGCCGGAGATTTTCGTGATGCTACTTGGGCTGCAGTATTGCTCAGTGCTAAAGCTCATGTTTAACACAGACAAGGCCCTGAGTTCCATCCCCAGCACCCCCCCCCCCCCAAATTGTGTGCCACCAACTCAGAAAAACTGTTAAACTGTCTTAGTTGGTCTGGAGTGGGGCAGATACCAGTTTTGTAATGCTCTATGAGTGATTTAACACAATCCAGTCCCAAGAAGAAAATTCCAGGTGACACATGGAGAGCCCCTTCCACAGAAGTAGCAGTAAGATGGTTATATTCATTGGGTGTTATAGTGTAGACGCTACAAACATAAGCCTGGAACAAAACTATCACTTGGCTTGTGACCCCAGGCAAATTAATTAGCTTCCCTGTGTCTCAGTTTCTCATCTATGAAATGGGTGTAACATCCCTTCCTTATATAGTTGTTGTAAGATTCAAATAAGAGCTGGGTACTGTGGCATCTAGCTCTAATCCCAGTGACTTGGGAAGCTAAAGCAGGAGATCATCAAGTTTGAGGCCAGCCTCAGCAATTTAGAGAGAACTTCAGGAACTTAGTGAGAACTAATCTCTCAAATAAAAAAATAAAGGACTGGGGATGTAGCTCAGTGGTAAAGTAACCCTGGGTTTAATCCCTAGTACCCCCCCCCCCCAAAAAAAAAAAAAAGCAGGTGAAGTGCTTAGCACAACACCGGGCACATATAGTAAGGACTTGGGTGCTGCCTGATAATGGAGTGACTTATCATTCATTCAAAAACATTGTATTAAATACTTACTGGGTAGTACATAGCTGTGGTACATAACAAGGCACAGTTCTTGCCCCTCAAGATCACTGTCAGGTGGAATTAAGACACATCAGAAACAACAGTGGTGTAGTAAGTGCTCCAGTTATATCCAACTGCCAGAAGGGATCAAGAAAAACTTTCCAGAAAAGTGAAGTGAGCTTGGAAAGATGGTTTGGAATAGAACTGTTATGCAGGGGGAGTGTTTGGAGGAAGTACTGTTAAGAGAAACAAAACAGGAATTTGCTGGGAAAAGCAGATCTAATGTTTCCTTTTAATTACACTTAGGTCTTTTTCTCCAAGTTCTGTCATTGTATACTTTGTTTCATTCATTCCTAGGCCACCACATAAAGGAGTTTGGCAATGAGGAATTATCATTCACCCATCTGAATGCCTACTATGTGTGAGGCACTGTATCAACACAAAAGATGTACACATGATGGCAGGCAGTGCACATGGTGTCAGCAAAGACATTTGCAACCTGTCAACAAACAACATAATGGATGGTTCTAGACTTTATGGAAACCCATTAGAGAAACAGAAGACAAAGTCCTACTACCACAAATATACATTAGGTTGAAGACACAAATTTGCATAAAGTCCCACCCAGTCTTAGGTTAAAGGCGGGATGAGTGGCAAGCCCAACAACTTCTGGTGAGGGTCAGAAGACAGGGCTGCTGGGCGCCAGAGCTGGGGAATGGACTTCCTGGAGGAGGCAGAACTTAACCTGGGCCTTGCAGGAAAGGCATTATTAAATAAGTTGGGACTAGGGAATCACTATGGGCAGAATTAAGACCAAAGGCTAGATGGAACTTGAAAGGGGTTGTGGAGAAAGTGAACAACTTGGTTGGCTGGAATTCTGAGTAATAGAGGTAAAAGTTAGAAAATGGGGTAGGGGAAAGCTCAGGGACTGATGAGGGAGTAGGGTTAATATTTTATTATGCAAAAATAGGGCATCTCTTAAAGGGCTTTGAGCAAGAGAGGGGAATATATAAAGTGGTTGTGTATTATAAGATTCATCTGGTATATTTGTTTTAAGGTAAGTTAGGGGAACTATACTAGACTCATGAATGAGAGTCTTACAGGAGTTAGGCTAGTAATGAGTGAGAGGGGGGACATGAGTGAATTGAAAAGACTTGGGGACTATGAGTGGTGATGACAAGGGAAGGATAGATGTTGAACCTAGGTGAGTAAGAGGAGAATTCAAATATGGGAAATTTGGAGGGAGAGATGGTTTAGGATATGTCAAATCAATGGGTAGGGCTCTGTGATAGAATTGCACAGACACCACAGAACATATTGGAGGAAATAGGAAATTAGGGCTGAGGTCAAGGATATATATTCTGGATTTGGACTTGCCTAGATGGAGTTAATAGTAAATGAGGGCTGTGGCTGTAATTTTTTTAGGGAAGATGAAGGTCTCAGGAGGGATTAGGAGGGAGGGGGAATCTAAGTCAACAAAAGAGACTAAAGAACTGGCCACAGGCATGATCCTAGGCCAGTGGGCAACCAAGAGGATCAGGTCTGCAGAAAGTTCAGGGGAGTGATGGATTGAAAAGCAATAAGTAGCCTAATTTTGTGATGTGGAATTATTTCTAAAAAAAAGAATGCCAAGAGTTCATGCTTTCATTACTTTTTTTTTAAATATTTATTTATTTTCTTTTAGTTGTACACAATGCATTTTTATGTGGTGCTGAGGATCGAACCCGGGCCGCGCATGTGCTAGGCGAGCGCCCTACCACTGAGCCACATCCCAGCCCTTTCATTACTTTTGATGAACAAAACATGACAATATATTTGGGAGGGTTGGATATTAAAAGAAGAAATTTTCAGAATCAAAGAGGACTGAATGTTTTCCTTGGGCCCTTGGTGGAGAAACATTTAGAGAGCATGGAGATGAGGGACAAGATTTCAAAGAAGGCAGAAGGCGAGCAGATGCAGATGATATCAGGAGGTCCAGCTCCTCCCATGGACAGGGGAACTGTGAAGATTTGCAGATTTCAAAATGGATATGAGAGCTCTAAGCAGATGGCTTCCATGTTCCAAGTAAAGTACAACTTGAAGTACAATGTGATGGTGTTTGACATTTAACAGATTTCATCCATTCTCTGCACAGTCATCAACAGCCTACCCTGCTACAGATTCTGTCTTAGGTTTAGAACACAGAGTCTGTGCAGGGTCCAAGTGCTGGATTTGCATTGTGTCCCTTATTACATTTAGTTTGTTTTAGCTTGGGGCAGACTGAAACACAAGTTATCAAAAAAAAAAAAAAAAAAAAAAAAAAATGGAAGAACGGCCAAGCAAACACCAAAACAAACAATAAGTTGACTTATCAATAACTTTCTGGTTTACTCAGTTGGTAATCAGAAGGTTGAAAACAAACTGTTTTTCTTTTCCAGGATTCTGCCAAATAATTAAACTGTAAATTCAGATAAAAGAGTCTTTAAAAAAAAAAAGTGTCTCAAAATCTGATGAATTAAAATGTAGTAAAAATCATTGTTGAGGCTCAAGCTGAGTTCTAAAACTACCTCCACTCACCTGCTACTTTATTTCCATTGAACAGAAATCTGTTCAGAATGATTTGAATATGATTTGGGACTATCACATTAGATAAGTTTGCCTTTCCTTTGTAGAAGTGGTACTATAGGAAAACCCATAACCCATAACCACAGACCATAGCAGAAATGTACCTTCGTCAAAACTTCTACATATTCAACTGGAAAAACAGTGAATCAAAAAAAAAAAAAAAAAAAAAAAAAAAGACTCAAAAAGGCAGGTTTTACAGGTAAAGATTTTGAAAATTGTCACCTCAGCAGGAAATTCAACATTGTTGTCAGACGCCCTTGGGTATCTAATACATTTTGCTGTGCTCCCTTTAAAACCTCTGAAAGGATTTTAAACTTCTGACAACTTGATGGCTATTATGCTCAGCCTTTGGAGGGTGTGGGAGTGTATTTCTATGTAACCAGGCGGAACAGGTTGCTGCTCAATTTTTGTTCCTTATGTTTCCTTTTATGTAGGGGTATTCCACCCCCCCCCTCAGCGTTTTGTTGCTTATCATCCATTTGCCCATTAGGGCAGAAATTTGTTTTCCTCGGCTAATTATCTGATTTTTTTTTTTAATTAAAAATTTGTTGTTGCCTATTGCTCTTTTCCTGGTCTTCCTTACTAAGCCAGCAGTCACAAGGCAGTTTACTGATCGGAAACCAAGAATAAGAAAAGCTATATCAGTCTGCACAAGTTTCACTACCTTGTGTGCCCTGGAGCTCATCAGAGAGAAGGTCTGGTGAAAAGAGAGCATCGCCAGCAATGGCTTCCCAAACCGCGGATCCAGAGCGGATCCCAGCGTGGAATCCAGCCCGCGAACTTCGGCTCTCCACGTGGCATCTGATTCTTCGGAGGCTGTCACCTTGAACTCCAGTCCCCGCGAGGCCGAAAGTGACCTGGCACAGAGTTCAGACGGGAAGAGGGCGTCGCCAAGCCCTCGCCGCACCTCGGTCGCTTCCTCGCCCAGGCTCTAGGTAGCGCGGTCAAGCCTCGCCGACGCCCCCGCGGAACTCCAGCAGCGGGCAGCGGCGGCCGGAAGCTGCGGGCGAGCGTGCGTGGCACCGCCGGCGGTTCTTCCAGCGCCTACTTGGCCGGGTCGCTCGGAGCGGCTGCCACGCAGCACCTGCCCGCGAGGGGGCGCGCCGGGCCCAGGCCGTCGCCAGGGACTGAGCTCGCCGCCTCCGCGCTCCGCCCGCCCCTCTCGGCGCTCACCTGTCTGGGCCGCTGGCCGGGAGGCGGGGGCCGGCGGGAGCGGAGCCGAGGAAGAGGGCGGAGCGGCTCTCCGGGCGCGTCATCGGAGCACCATGGCGGAGCTGGGAGCTGGCGGCGACGGCCACAGGGGCGGCGACGACGCTGCGCAGAGCGAAACAGGTGACTGCGCGGCGGGGACGGCCGGGGGGCGGCGAGCGGGGCCGGGGGGCTGGTGCGGGTTCGCCGGTGGCACCCCAACCCGCGCGGCCGCGGCCCGGAACGGCCGGCCGGCCGAGCGCGCCGCCCCTCGCCCGCGGCCGCCGGCCCTGAGGCCCCGCTCGACTTCCCCACAACAGGTGGAAGCCCGCCGGGCCGCGGGCGGGAGCGGACGCGGGAACGCCGCCGGACGCCCTCCCCGGTGGGGAGCTCGAATCCCCGAGACCTGAGAGGTCGCGGGGAAGTCCTCGGCCAGGTGCGGCGGGCCAGGAGCTGTTCCTGGGCGCGCCGGGAGTCTCGGCCCCCGGCGGGGCCGCAGTGCTGGAGCGCGCGGCGAGCGGCCGCCAGCCGCCCTAAGACCGCGGTTCCCACCCGCTGGGAGAAGACCCAGGGCGCCGTGCGGGATCGTGGGCTCCAAGGGGCGGGTTTGACCGGCTCCGAGATAAGTCCACTTGGAAGAGTCCTCGAGTTCCTGCTTTTACCCGGTGCTTGAAGCTAAAGTGAGAGCATTGGCCGGGCCGCTCCGGATTTGGTCCGCGGCCACGGTGTTGAGGATCTCCCTCCCGAGCAGCCACTACCGACACACGTAGGGACAGGGGCACATACCCCCCCCCCCCCGCCCCGACAAGAAGCAAATCTTCCCACCAACTCTTCATAATATGAAGCCGGCTTTTCCCCCTCGTGGGGTGTGTGTGTGTGTTCTTTTTCTTTCCTCTTGAAAAGATTACCTTGAAAAGCCTACCCTCCCTCCTAGCTCCTCTTTTCTTCTATTCGTGGCCAATATGCTCTTTCTGTACCTTCCTACCCTTAGGATGGGGGTGATGTGGTCGTTTCCTAAAAAGAAATTAAAACTGTATGCTCCCCAGATGCAAGCTACTTCCATACACTTATAATTGGAAACAATCATTGTCTAAATGTAAGAATCACAACCACCCCCAAGAGGTATTGATTGAGATGGTATACTTATTTTAACGTGACTGATCGTGAAAGCTTAAAATACTTGCAAAGTATGTATCTGCTATTGCTAGGAAGAGGTTGGGCACACTTGATTTACACCTTCAGCCAAAATACCTGAGGTTAAGACTGACAAGGTGGCTTGAGATTATTTACTTTTAACTCATGCTACTTCCTGTGGGATGGTTGATCTTGTCTTAATATTTTTGAAAGATTGGTAGATCATTATTTTGATCTGGGTGGGGAAGAGATGCCTGTGTAATTGCTTTGGGGAACTTGATGAACTGGGCGCTGAAACTGGGCTCCCCCAAGCGAGGGCAGCAGAGAAGCCGCATGCTCAGTTGTGGACAGGTAACTGCTACTGCAACAAAATTATTCTAGTGACTTAATATGCCTTAATTTGTGCTTAAAAAATAAAGTTTCTAGGATCTGCGTTGGAACTTGTTCAGACCTAAGTAAATTACAAACTAATACATTCAGTGTCCGAGAATGTTGAAGAATGAATTAGCCATGATTCTTACAAATATACAAATCAACCATGTGCCAGTGAAATATTTTCTTAAGAGTGAAATTAAGTTAGCTGTCATCTCCATCATAGAAAACAATTCTTCCACACCTTTGCCTAGAAATTTCAGTTTCCAAGGGACTCATTTTACACATTTTAAAAAATATGGTCTCTTGGATAATTATACCTTACAATTTAACAAAAAACTACATTCCTGACCCAAATTTGTCCCAAACCTGGGTTTATATTAATGTTTTTAGTGCTCAGTAGTACCTGTGTTAACTGGTGCCAAAGAAAGAAGATATAAAAGAACGTTTTGAATTTAGGTAACAGTGTTCTCAGAGAACAAGTGAGGTTTGCTTGAATTTTAATATAAGTTCTTCCATATAGTTAAAATACATGACCTATATCTATTTTTTTTTTTCATACTGGGGATTAAACCCAGGATGCTTTGCCACTAAGCTACATCCCCAGCTCTTTTTATTTTTTATTTTCATACAGGGTCTCACTAAGTTGCTGAGGCTGACCTTGAACTTAGTATCCTCTTGCCTTGGCCTCCCAAGTGGCTGGGATTACAGGTGTGTGCTACTGCAACCTGCCACATGACTTATATCTGAATATGGAATATTATACTAACATTTCACATTATATACATACAAGTACTTCAGAGTCATTTTATAAGTATATATGTATTTTCAATGATCACTTTTTTTTTTTTTAATCTTGAAGATGTGTCTTATCACATCAGGAGGTGAAAATTGCCACCTCAAATGGTAACATTTCTTGAAGGATTCATTTTCTTTTTAGGTTGCATTATTTTGAGGTAGAGTCTATACTTAAATGACTTTTAGTTTTCATGTCCCTGTATGAAGACTGTAATCTAATTTTAGGGCACTTTAGGATCTTGAGCTATTACAAATATAGTGTCTGTAATGTGTTCAGAAGTATATGCATGTGAATATGTATATGTGTATGTATATCAAAGATTGAAAAATTGGTTGTGTACTGCCTATGAAGGTATTATATATATCCAACATTTAAAAATATGTTTCATATTATTTGTCTTCTACTTAAATGTAGTGATAACACTCCTTGTGATGAAATCTTATTTTTCTTCAGGTTGAACAGTTCTTTTATTTTTTTAAAACTATTTATTTATTTGCTTTAGTTGTACACAGTGCGTTTATTTTTATGTGGTGCTGAGGATCGAACCCAGGCCGCGCACGTGCTAGGTGAGTGCTCTACCACTGAGCCACAACCTCAGCCCCTGAACAGTTCTTTAAGTGTACTATAATATTTTTCTTGTCAAAAACTAAAGGTAAGCATGAACTGAAATAAAATTGCTTTGAAAATAAGTTTATTTATTTTATTTCACCACTAGAGGATGTCAAGTCCTTTTTCAGGCTATTATGTTGAGTCATCAATGAGATGGGTGATCACAAAACTGTCTAGACTTTTTATATTTAACTTATACTTATGTTCAAGAACTATAGAAAGTGATTTTGCAGAGCTAATTTCCCAACTTGATAACCTCTTTAAAAAAATACCGAATTAAAAGAAAACTTAAAACTGCTTTTGATTAATTCACGATACCATCCTTTGATGTACACGAGAATCAGTTAATGCCTCTAATCTGTGAATTCTGCTGATATTCTTTTGGGAGAAATGACTTAGAACTTAGAATTGGGCTTGTTTAATTCTCCTTAGAAAAACTGTGTGATGGAAAATATTTTCTTTGTGATCCTGGTCACAGATGCTTCATTCAGGTAGTTGGATAGCTTTTCTGCCATCCTACGATGACCAATTTTACCCCTTGCTAAGTAGGAGGAAGCATTAATAGTAGATTAGACAGTCATGCTTGGGAGCATGCATTTATGTGCTATGATTAGTTAGGCATGTGTGTGAAACCCTAATTTACATTGGCATGTTCTCTGAAAAAATTCTGACATCTTTGTGTCTTGATAACCTGAAAAATAATCATTTGCGGAGTTATTTTTTTAAAAACTCAAGTTTCATTATGTTGATATAGTAATTTAAAATATTGAAGCTTAGAATAATTTGACCAAGAAATATGTACCTTCTGTATGTCGAGCAGGATGGTGGCTAGAAGATCAATGGTCCTTGAATTTAGCAAAGAAGGCAAAGTCCACAAACAAGTAATTACAGGTTATGAAGAGTTAAGTGGAGGAAGAATCACTTATGGTGATCATCAGGGAGTATCTTTGGGGGATGACACCAAAACTTTAAACAATGGGCAAATGATATGTAAAGTTTGATGGAGGAAAGGGAGAGAAATAAAAGTGCAGATGTGCAAAATAATAAAATGTTGGTTATATTGACAAATGTGTAAGGCCCAAAGTCTCAGAAGATCAATTAGGAATGATGGTACATGGAAGCCAAATTGTGGAAGGGCTAAAGGCCAAGCTGAGGTAGACACATAATTCTAAGGGCTGCAGAAATATGTGGATGATCCTTGAGATTAACATGTCTTGATTGAAGATTGGCTCTGCTTATAACTGTTCATGAATCTGAAAATCTTGATTAAGCATTATGGTGTGAATATACTTTGTATGCAACCAGAGATATGTAAAAATGTGCTCTATAAGTATAATATAAAATGTAATGCATTCTGCTGTCATTTCTAACAACTTAGAATAAAAAATAAATAAATCTTTTAAAAAAGTAAAAAAAAAAAAAAAAAAGCTCAGCTCTGGTTTTAATAAGAACAAGTTCCTCCATCTAGGGAAATTCTTCTCTTCCATTGGTTTCTGCTGCCTTGGGAGGGGTGCAAGCGGGATGGTGAGCATGCATGAGGAACATATGACCAGGAGACATATATAAGCCAGATCTTCTCTGGAGATCAGGGAAGTGGTAGGTCGTCTATTTAGCTGGTCCTCCATAAGAGTGCAGTGCAGACTAGAGGATGGACTGAGAGAAGAATTCAGTGGTCTACAGGCCAACTTTGAGGTTACTGGAGAAATCCAATCAGGCATTGGCATGGCAGTAGACATGGGAAGAGAATGATTAATTCAGGATTCTGCAGAGGCATGTGCTAAAGGTAAAAACGTAAAGTGAGATTGTGCTCTAAGATGGAGTTTGGCTCATTGATTTAAACTTGGCATTAACATATTAATGAGGAGGACCTGGCTTTTGTGGGAGAAATGGAAAACAGAGAAAGAAAACTGCTTCAGACATGAAAAATTGTGGTACAAGAGCGACCTATAAGTGGAACTGTCTGAGACGGAAGTAGAAAATGGAAGTCAGGACTCTGGGATTTCTTCCACAAGGGAGTAATTATTGAAGCCTTGTGAGGAGAACTCAAAAAAACTGTTAAGGAGTAAGACCACAGTTAAAGATAGGAGGAGGAAGAGCCAGCATAGATGGGAAGAGGGGTGTGAGCAATGCTGTACCTTCTGAGAGAGGGACAAAGAGGTCAAGAGTTCAAAGACTGAAATTCTGAGAGCTGCTGGTGTGTTTACAGGTAGTCACTGACCACCCCCAGAAGAGGAATTTCAGTTGTCAGGTGTAAGAGTTGGTGCACCAGATTATAAATGAGTGGGGAAGCTTATAAACAGATTATAAATGTGGGAAAGTAAAGATAGACCTTTGATAGACCTTTCCATAAAATTTACTGGTGAAAGGAAAAAAAATTAATCCTTGAACAGGTGGGGAGATTTTCAGAAACTTTAAAATTTGCATGCAGGATTTGTTTTTGTTTTTTTGGTACCGGGAATTGAACTCAGGGGCACTCAACCACTGGGCCATATCCCCAGCCCTTTTTTGTATTTTATTAGAGACAGTGTCTCATTGAGTTGCTAAGTGCCTCTTCATTTCAAGGCTGGCTTTGAACTCTTGATCCTCCTGCCTCAGCCTCCCAAGTGCTGGGATTACAGGCGTGTGCCACTGCGCCCAGCTTGTTTTTTTTTTTTTTTTTTTTTTTTTGGTGGACAGTTCTTAGAGCATTGCTGACTTCATAAAGTAACCACTACTATAACCAGGACCTGGAAGCCTTTTCTCAATGCCCTCTTGCCCTCACCTTTGCAGTAAGGCATTACTTCCCCTAACACCTGGCAGCCACTAAGCTGCTTAACGCCTTTCTACTCTGGTTTTTTTAGAATGTCATAAAAGTGGAACCTATGCTTTGTTACCTTTTGAGTCTGGAATTTTTTTTTTTTAATTTAGCCTAATGCTTTTTTAAAAAATATTTTATTTATTTACTTTAGTTGTACACAATGCAATGCATTTATGTTTACGTGGTGCTGAGGATCGAACCCCGGGCTGCGCACATGGGAGGCGAGCGCTCTGCTGCTGAGCCACAACCCCAGTCCCTAGCCTAATGCTTTTGAGATTCAAATATGTTACTGTGTGTATCCATAGTTCCCTGTTTCTCTATTGATGAGTAGTTTACCACTTATGGAGGTCCCACAGTTTATCCCACCTGTTGAAGAGCACTGACTTATTTCCAGGTTTTGGTGTTATAAAAAGTACTGCTGTAAATATTCATAGCTTTTTTTTTTTTTTTTTGGTATGAACATAGTTTTATTTAAAGTAAATACCTAGGTGTGGGATGTAACTGTATAATAAGAAATTGCCAAACTTCCAGAGTGGCTGTACAGTTTTACGTTTCTTTAAGCAGTGTGTGTGAGTTCTAGTTGCACCAAATCCTCACCAACGTATTGTTAGTTTTATTTTTCGCTTTAGCCATTTCACCAACTTTTTTCAATTATGCAGTGTAATTACCTCAAAGTGAAATAGTACCTATTTGTTTGGCACTCAACAACCCTCACTTGAATTGGGAGAACCTGGAAGTAGTGTTGTCCCAGATCCTAGGTATAGTGTGGAGTTGTTTGTTTTGTTTGTATTTTGTGGTGCTGGGGAAGGAATCCAGGGCCTCCCCCACACTAGGCAAGCACTCCACCACTGAGCTACATCTCCAGCCCTGGAGTTTTATTTGGCTGTATTGGCTCTTTATTCTCCCTGTCTCTTTATCTTCCTACTATTTAGTTCCTGTGGAGTCTGTGTTCTGAAGTAGATTCTGAACAGAAGTGCCATCATGAAGCACCTACATGCCCATTCCCCGTTCCTTATTAACGTGTTAGCCTTGGAGACAGGGCTTTCCAGGATTTGGGAATAACTTTTATATATGCATATATATATATATAATTTGTTGTTAGAAAGCTGGAAATATTGGTCATATAACCTGTTTTATGATCTTGATTATTAATTCCTTGTGGCATAATCTATATTCTCAAACTGAAGTTCTCAGTTACTGAGGTATATTTTAGAGTACTTTGTAATAGTTTTGCTAGTCTGTTTCTGGACCCTTAACTCCTGATGATGGACTGGGTTCTGTGTACTGAATGTCTATGGTGTTGAGGTTCATTCTTTTGTCCAGTTTTAGAGTTTGTCTTTTTCTCCAGTGGTAGTGGTTTCTACCTCTTCACTCAGTTCTTGCAGTGACTGCTTTTAGTTAAAATTATCTACACATTTAAATGGCATTTGGATTTTTCTCTATTCATTAAATATTGTTCTCGTTAGTATCTGAGAAACAGTTGAAAAAGAATCTACAAGCTAGCCATGGTGGTGCACCCCCATGATACCTGCGACTTGGGAGGCTGAGGCAAGAGGATCACAAGTTCAAAGCCAGCCTTAGCAATTTAGGAAGGCCCTAGCTAACTTAGCAAGACACTATCTCAGCTGGTAGTACTGCTCAGTGGTAGAGCACTCACATAGTGTGTGTGAGGCCCTGGGTTCAATCCCCAGCACTGAAAAAATAAATAATAAAGTAAAATAAAAGGATGTACCTTTAAATATTAAAAAAAAAAAAAGACCCTATCTCAAAATAAAAAGGGCTGGTGATGTGGCTCAGTTTGTTAAGAACCCATGGGTTTAATCCCTGATACAAAAAAAAGTATAAAATTTTCTTATTGGGTATCACTTTTATCAGTGCTGCCTCCTGCATGCAACGCAAGTTCTCTACCACTGAGCTACACTGCCACCCTACAACTTTGAATTTTGATTTGGAGAGTAATATATTTTTGGTAGAGAAATTAACCACATAAGAGAATTAACTACATTGGCTGTTTCCTCCTTGATGCTCCTACAGAAATAATTAAAGGCATTGTGAGAAAACACCAAGGAGGGTTGAACAGATAGCACAGATGGGCTGAGGAACCAAAACAAACTTGGAGAAGTGCATTTGCCACATGTGAACTGCTCTGCGAAAGTTGTTTGTAAATCCTCTGTGTTCAAGTTTAAAGTATTAAAATTTGGTATCTCAGTTTTTGTGTTTTTTTTTTTTTTTTTTTTTTTTAAATTTTATTTATTTGTGAAAACCTCCTTTCTGGAGTTGGCTTTTTAGTAAGGAGAAGCACCCTTGGCTATGGCATAGCCTCCAGAGTATAAATGTAGACCCCCTGACATTCTGTTGAATATAGAAAAGAAGCTGTAGTCTAGGATACGTCTAAATTTCAAGGTGAAATTCTAGGGAGAAGCCCTTCCTTTAGTGTCCCCACACCCCAACACCTGGCCTGTTGGGTGGCAGTAACAGACATAATTGGCTCTACAGTGTGTCCTTGTGACAGAAAGCTTGGCTGCCTCCCAAGACTTCAGGCCTCTGGTTCTCTGAAGCTCCTGAGCCAAGTCTTCTGTGTGGCAGACACGGAAGACAGGACCCGGTTGCCTGCTTCCTGCCTCCAGCTGCATTGGTTTTTATTCATGGTAGATGCTCTAAATTAGCACTGTGACACCCTTAACCACAGCCCTGGTGGGTTCATTTAAATATAGCTTGCTCCTTGGGCATAGGTTACATTGTTGCAACAATTATTGAAATCATGTGTTGTAGCATTGTTGGTTCAGATCATTGGTTCTCAGTCTTGGCAGCAAGTTAAAATCACCTGGGACCCTTTTAAATCTCACAAAGGACCAGGCATGCCCTAGGCAATTATCTGAGAATCTTGAGAGAGTAGGAGCCAGGTAGCAGTGGGTCTAAAACTCCCCAAGTAATTCCTGTGTGCTGTCAATATTGAGAACTAGGTTTGATCCATATCCTATTTTGTGCTTTTCCATTTGACCATCCTATTTTGTGCTCTTCCATTTGGTGAGTTTGACTGGTGTCAAGTATCCTTGCTTATGGAAATAGCCTAACAACTATTGCCCTGAATCTGAATTTACTCAATTTCTTATTTTGCCACAAAAATTTTTAAGGAAATATAGGTATGAATACAGGCTTAAGTCTACTCAGTAGCCAAATATATACACACACACATGCGTGTTTATGCACTTCATATATGAATATGGGCAGTTAGACAAAATATTATAAAAGCAACTTCTTTGCTACTTTGCTTAGGATCTCACTGCCTTTAGCTTCTACCCCCTCAAAACAAGGAAAGGTTAATTTGGGGTAGGTAATATTTTGCAGAAAACTATATACTTTTCCAGATATTTTCCTGGTGACCCGTGACCTCAATGGTCCCTGATTCTGGAGTGCAGCCCTTGTTTCATCGGTCATCTATAAATAGTTGACATCACATGACCTTGATGCTAACATGCTGTTCTTCCCACTGTGTGACTAAATGCTAGTACCCTTTAGGCTAATCTTTCTGTCCCCCTCCTGGCTCCTCATTAGATGCTGCTTTCCCCAGGCTCAGTGGGTGATCTTGCTCTTTTCACTTTGCATTTTTGTCTCAGCAGAATTATTCACACAGCTTCAAATATCACCTTTAATTAGTATTTGACTCAACACACAGAAATGTTTAGATATACTTTTTTAAAAAATATATATTTATTTTTTAGTGGTAGGTGGACACAATACCCTTATTTTATTTTTATGTGGTGCTGAGGATTGAACCCAGCACCTCACATGTGCCAGGCTAGTGCTCTACAACTGAGCCCCATCCCCAGCCCTCTAGATACACATTTGAGTTGGATTTGTGTCTGCATGTGAGCTTTTGTGGTGCCATCGTTGTGATATGAAGCTTTTTCAGTGAGGGCTAACCTCAGCACTGATTTCCTGTTTGGTTCCCCTCCTTGTAGCTAGTGTGTGCATAATCTTAAAAATCCAGGACCAAAATGGAAAGGGCAGTTTGGGTATTAGATGGGACTGACACCAGAAAGAGGGTATCTTTCACTTCTCCTTGGGATGATGCTGAAACTTAGTATGAGTGAAGCCATAAGGTCTCGTGCTCAAAACTAAGACTACTCAGGAATAATACTAATTGTTCTTTTGCTCAAGAATGCTAGGGCCTGGCTGCCTGGGTTCCAGTCTCAGCTTTGCCACTTACTACTTGTGGTCATCTTGGGCATTCTACTTAAGCATTCTCTTCTTCGTGTCTTCTTTTTTAAAATGAGGTTAACGATAATAGTCTCGGAGGGACTAAATGAGTTAATACTTAGAAAGTACTTAGAACAGTTCCTGACACAGCATAAGCACAAAGGGTTTGTTATGATTATCAAGGATTGGTATGGCTGCATGGCAAAGATGGGCATACCCTGGCATGTTTTTTCCCTTCCTTAAGTAAATTTTTATTTGTAATGGTAAGCTCTCCATAATGAGGGCATCAGAATGTAATGCTGATTCAGACCTAATTGTAGCTGTGTGATCTCATTGTCACGGGCTGGGTGCAGGTATAAAATGTGTCATCAAAACACACAGGATGGTGCTTTTCACCTGTCAAGATGTTCTACAAAATGCTTCAGTAGAAGATTGGTGCATACAGGCCTGTGAGATGCCTAAATTGTTTTATGCCATTGAATTAAGCATCCATATGAATCCTTCTTGGCTTATTTTTATTTCATTAAAAAAAAATTTTTTTAGTTGTGGATGGACACACAGTATCTTTTATTTTATTTTAATGTGGTGATGAGTATTGAACCCAGTGCCTCACACATATGAGGCAAGCACTTTACCACTGAGCTACAGCCCCAGCCCTTCATTTTATTTTTATGGGATACAAAATTTTATTTTTCTATCATGCTTCTAAATTTTAAGATCTTTCCTAAAATATTATTGCTGTAGAAGTTATTTTGCCATAAAGACAGTCTTCCATTCCCTTTAAACTTTGAGGCTTGACTTCCCAGGTCCAAAATACATTTGGACTTAAAAGTCACATTAAATGTTTCTCTGTAAGGAAAACAGGAAGCATGTACAGCTTGCCTTCCGCAAGCCTTTCCTGAGACACAGGAGGCAATTTGGGTTTCTTTAAAGTACTAATATGAAATGGAAAATACCAGTGAGCAGTCTTATTTATTAAAGCTACCAATTTTTGAAGAAACTTAAATCACACAAGCATATCCTGGGTGTGGTGTGTGGGCATGTGTGTGAGAGAGACATTTCTCCCTAAGATGGTGTCTTCAACTTATAATTTAGGCCATATATATACATATATTTTTTAATTTAATAACTTAGTAACTCTGAAAATGTGTCACTTCTTCAGATGAGATCTGGATTTAGATTCAAAAGAATAATGCTTTCAGATTGTCTTTATGTGCACACAAGTCACTATGGTAATTAACTAAACAAATAGGTTTTGTGCCGCTCTTGAAATATTAAAATTTGTATCATCATTATTCTGTGAAAATGTAATTAAATTATTGCAAATAAATTGATAGCTTGAGCCGGGTGCGGTGGCGCATGCCTGTAATCCCAGCACTTGGGAGGCTGAGACAGGAGGATCGCGAGTTCAAAGCCAGCCTCAGCCATGGTGAGGCACTTAGCAACTCAGTGAGACCCTGTCTCTAATAAAATACAAAAAAGGGCTGGGGATGTGGCCCAGTGGTCAAGTGCCCATGAGTTCAATCCCCAGTAACCCGCCCCCCCCCCAAAAAAAATTGATAGCTTGTTATGTACTGACACACTTAACATTAAGAATAAATCCAGAAACTTATTTTGTAACACTGGCACTTCTCACCTAATGACCTTCTTGTAAAGATGCTTGCTTTGTGAACACAGGTAAAGGTATATACAAACACTTTGTGACTGTATAAGCCACAAATAGTATTAAGAACAGAAGTAGAAGAGATGGCTCTTCCACTGAAAGAAGGCATTAAAATAAGTGGGAGGTGGACCTATTTTTAGTTTAGGAGACCTATGAGATTCAAATGACTTTGGCCAGCAAAACCCTATAATCTTATAATCCAGTGAAGCCTCACAAGGGAGAACACTCGTTTAGCATTTCAGATTCAATCCATGATAGACCAGCTGTGCCTAAAGTCAGATTTGAGGATGTTGTTTCAATTTATTTACAAATTGACCAGGTCCAACATTTATCAGCTACTCACTGAGAAGAGCATGGGGGAAGGAAATGGTCCCAACCATCTACTGACTTGTGCAACATAAAATGTAAACCTTTAATGTGATTAGAGCCACATATCATTGTGAAAGCATTGCATGATTCATTAGTGGCAACCACAATATCCAGACTTCAAAAAAGATTTTGGAAGAGAGAAGGGGTTATGTACAAAATATCAGAAGGAAGGGGCAAAAGGCTATTGTAAATCCTGAAAGTGTTTCAGAAATAGGACTCAGTATGGAGTTCAGACACCTGTGAGCTGTGAGTTGTGAAGTAGGTAAAGAGGACTTTTTGCTTTATAAAATACATTGTGGTTTTCTCTTATAGATGTACCTATATGGAAACATGTTCATGAAACTGTTTGCAGTGATGTAATTATTTTGTAAAGCAAATAGCTTTTGATTGTGTAAACCTTTTTGTTTGTAAACAAGGCCTTTTTCCAGTGAGCTGGATAAAGTCTGTCTCTGGGTGCTAAAGGGACTGGAATCATCTTGTTTCAGGGGCTTGGGAGTAAGCATCTTTTTCCCTGCCTGTGTAGAAATGGGGACCAAGTTGGAACTGGGGTTGTGGTTCAGAGGTAGAGCACCTGCCTAGCATATATGAGGCACCAGGTTCGACCCTCAAAATGACATAATTTCTTTCTTCTTTATGGCTGAATAAAACTCCATTGTGCATATATACCACAATTTCTTTATCCATTCATCCAGTGATGGACACCTAGGCTAGTTCCATAGTTTGGCTATTGTGAATTGTGCTGCTGTAATTATGGGTATACATGAATTGCTAGAGTGTGATGACTTTAATTTTTCAGAATAAATACACATATAAATAAATAAAATATTGTGTCCACCTACAACTAAAAAAAGAAAAAAGAAAGAAATGGGGACCAGGTAGTAGTACTATGGCCACCAAAAATTTAAGGGAAAAGAGCTTTTTATTATAATTTTGATTCCTTCCCTGCAATATTGCATATGTCTGGATGAACTTATTTTTAAAAAACGCATTGAAGATTTTAGTGCATTTAACAGTGTGAGTGTACCTTATGATAAAAAGTGTAATCGTCTGTTTAGGGTGTTTTAGGAAGTCTGCCAAAAGGATCCTCTGTCATTATAATCCTTACTCACCTATCTAAAGATCACATGAATTATAATATGCCAATAAAAATTATGGAAAAGTAAAATACACATGGAGATGTACTTGGATCATAGATGTGAAAGCTGAAAGGGTTTTAGATATTTAGGTGCTCCTCAGAGCTTCTTAACTTGTTTATCCTTCTGAAATGTTATTTCTTCTTATTCAGAACCTCCTAAAATCTTTATTCTGTATTTTTATATTGGTGCATTGTAATTGCACATAATGGTGAGATTTGTTACATATTTATACATGTATACAACATAACAATATAGTTTGACTAATATCATTCCCTAGTCTTTTCCCTTTCACTCTCCTCCTTCCTCCCTGGTTCCTTTCCTCTGTTCTACTAATATCCCTTCAATTTTCACAATATCTTTTCCACCTTTCTTTTCCTTTTTCCTCTCTAGCTTCCACATATGAGAGAGAACATGTGACCCTTGACCTTCTGATTTGGGTTTATTTTGCTTAACATAATGTTCTCAAGTTCCATCCATTCTCTTGCAAATGACATAATTTCTTTCTTCTTTATGGCTGAATAAAACTCCATTGTGCATATATACCACAATTTCTTTATCCATTCATCCAGTGATGGACACCTAGGCTAGTTCCATAGTTTGGCTATTGTGAATTGTGCTGCTGTAATTATGGGTATACATGAATTGCTAGAGTGTGATGACTTTAATTTTTCAGAATAAATACTGAGGAGTGATATAGCTAGGTCCTATGGAGGTTCCATGCCCAGGCTTTTGAGGAACCCCCATACTGATTTCCAAAATGGTTGTGCTAATTTATAATCCTACCAGCAGTGTAAAAGTGTTTCTTTTTCTCCACATCCTCTCTAGCATTTATTATTATTTGTATTCCTGATGACTGCTGTTCTAACTGGTCTAAGATGAAATCTCAGTATATTTTGATTTACATTTCCCTCATTGCTAATGATGTTGAATGTTTTTTCATATATTTGTTGACCATTTTTTCCCTTCTTTCAAGAAGTGTATTTAGTTTATTTGCCCATTTGTTAATTGGTTTATTTGGGGTTAATTTGGGGGTTTTGTGTTCTTTATGTGTTCTAGATATTAATCCTCTGTCAGAAGAGTAGCAAAGACTTTCTCCCATTCTGAAGGTTCTCTCTTTACATTCTTGACTGTTTCATTTGCTGTGCAAGTTTTTTAATTTGATGCCACTCCATGTATTAACTCTTGGCATTTATTTCCTGAGCTTTAGGAGTCCTAATGAGAAAGTCGTTGCCTGGATGTTGGAATATTGACCCAATGTTTTCTTCTAGGAATTGCATCATTCTGGTTTAATAATTCCTAGGTCTTTGATACATTTTGAATTGATTTTTGTACAGGGTAATAAGAGTGTAGTCTCATTCTTTTACATGTGGGTAACCAGTTTTCCCAGCACCATTTTTTTTTTTTTTTAAACAAAAAACTGTCTTTTCTCTAATGTGTGTTTTTTGTCACCTTTGTCAAGGATCAAATGAATGTATCTGTTTGGATCTGTGTTTGTCTTACATTCTGGATCATTGGATCATATGTATCTGTTTTTATGCCAGTACCATGCAGTTTTTGTTATTATAGCTCTGTAACATAATTTGAAGTCAGTTATCATGATGACTGCAGCATTGCTTTTTTGGCTTAGAATTGCCTTGGCTATTCTTGGTCTTTTTATTCTTCCAAGTGGATTTTAGGAATGTTTTTTCTAGTAGAACCTTTAAAATCTTGCTGACCAGTCGAGCCTAAGAGAAGATGTATTTATCAAAAACAAGACAAGGGTCTGGGTTGTGGCTGTGGCTCAGTGGTGGAGTGCTTGCCTAGAATGTGTACTGGGTTCAATTCTCAGCACCACATATAAATAAATAAAATAAAGGTCCATCGACAACTAAAAAATATATATTTAAAACAAAACAAAACCTTATTGGGTTGTTAGTCATACCTACTTCTTGGAAATTAATGGTTCATATCTATCTTTTTTAAAAAGCAATTACTGATGTATTAGGAGCCTTTTTTATTTTACAGTTATAATTTTTTAAAAGCTTCTAGGCTTGTTATTCAATCTTAATATCCTTGTATCTTATCTATATAATTTTCTTACAGCTGTTAGTGTTCTGGTAGGTTGCTGAGAATTATAGCTGTTGACAATTCTCAGTGTGGTTTTCACTGAATGAAAATGGGCCAAACCTCAAACTCACCTGCCATGATTATATAACTGGGCATTTCTATTAGACCCCTTCTTCCTCTAGTTGATTTCAGAACTCTGCTGGAGAATTGTGATATCTTTTTCTTTTGTCAGAATTGGTTCCAGTCAATAAATAAGCCCCCCCCCCCCACACACACACACACAGTTTAGTACCTAAAACCTTCACATACTGTTTTATCTTCTCATGAAAAACACTCTCCCCATCCCCCAAATTCCATAATTCTCTAATTGATGCAGTGGAGTTACTTCATAATAACAGAGTAGGATATACTTTTTAAAAACAATCTGTACTTTCTATATTGTCTAATGTTGACATAACCAGACTACTGAGTTCCTATAATGATAAAAAGGATTTACATGATAATGCATTTAAGCTTACCAATATTGCATTCTCAATGGAAGATCCTTAGTGAAAAGAAAGGGGGATTTAATAGGTCTAGTCTGAGATGGCCTGACCTCTGTTTATGTGAACATTATTTTAAGAGCATTATAGTATTGGAAAATTATCTAAATAATATCAGTCCTACTTAGTGAAGATTGTGATCATTGACATGTAAACCTTTGGCTTTTGAATTGACACCTTTTCACTCTGTGTGTTGACCTGAATGTAGGACGTAATGAACATTTACAATCAGTTGACTTTAAGTAAAGGAGATTCCCCTGGATAATGTGGGTGGGCCTGATCCACTCAGTTGAAGGCCTTAAGAGCAAAACCTGAGATTTCTAGGAAAAGGAATTCTGCCTCAGGGCTGCAAAAAAGAAGCCCTGCCTGAGTTTCCAGACTGCTGACCCTTACAGATTTCAGGCTTACCTGCCACCACAGTTGCAGCCACAGTGATTCCTTAACAGATCTCTCTATATATATGTAATACTTGTAATCTTATCAATATTGAATTCTCAGTGGAAGATCATTAATGAATATAAAGGGGATTTAATATTTCTGGTCTGAGATTTTCTGACCCTAGTGGTATGAACATTACTCTAAGAGCATTACAGTGTTGGCAAAATATCTGAGTAAGTAGTAAGACTAATCAGTAGTAAGTAGTGTATGTGTTTATATTCTGAAGCAGAAACACTATTCTGTTTCTCTGAAGATGGCTGACTGAAAAACCCTCAAAAAATCAGCAGTGTCCCCCTAGATTTGTGCCAATTATTTCAGTTATTTCTTAGGAGAGAAATCTGATTTTTAAGGTAAAAACAGCATATTAAGGCATCTTCAGTTAAAATAAAATCTTAACAGTTGTCAGTTTTAATTTTAGAAAGTTTTAAGGGAAAGAATTGGGAAGAGTGATAACGTAGCAAAGATTGGGGTTGAGGAAGTCTCAGTACTTCTGAAATGAATGTTGAATACATTGTTCTTGACCTGTCCAAGACCTCTGTCCAAAGACTAACGGCTGTCACTATCCTTAAAATGCCCATAAAGTAATAAATCAAATTGGTTTGCTGTAATTTAGAATTGCTCTTCGCTCCTAAACCTTTAGATCTCCTCTCCCAAGTCACATAGCCAAAGTGATCCACCCATAGTAAATTGTCACATGGAGGGAAACACTGTACTTGCTCATTTCTTCAGGTTTGCATAAGGTATGGGTGAGCAGAGAATGTGGGTGGGGGCGTTCTTCCAGGTACAGACCGTGGTAATGTGGGCCACTCCTGACTAGAACACAGTGAATGTCCAGCCCATTATTTGTTATTTGAGGGCAAAACCTCTGTAGTCATCAATGCAATGAGTAAAACAATACAACTCCAAAGTTGCCTACAAAATGAAGCCACGGGAGGCTCGTTTCTTTACATATAGGCACAGCGGGGTGGAGATGTAGCTCAGAGGTAGAGTGCTTACCTAGCATGTGTGAGGCCCTGGGTATGATCACCAGCACCTCAAAAAATTCATATATATATATGTACATATATGTATGCAGAGTTCAGTGACAACAAGGGAAGTGCTTGTCTGGTTCTTCGATCTGCCCATTTCCAAATGGTCCCATAACTCAGGTTCCCATTTCCATCAAGTCATAGAATCACAGGATCAGAAGAGGTTCAAGAGATCTAAAAACCCAACCATACACAGAGTACTCATCCCACATCAGCATCCCATATCAGCCTTTGTGCATGGCTGTCTGCAGTGATGAAAAGCATAGCTTGTTAAGTTCTAGTGACTTTCATCCACTGGATTTAGTTCTGTATTCCAAAACTGCATTAAATGTAGAAATTCTTCCATGTGTTAACCCTTTAATTCAGTTGTCTTATTTACTCAGAGAAAATGCATCTTTTCAAATGATCCTCTGCTGTAGCCTAGAATATTTATGATAAGAATTAGGTTGCTCCCTCTGAACGTGTTCTCATTTCTCTTTTTTCCCCCTCATTTCTCATCCCATTTGAAATACCATGTTCTGTCGCCAGCTGGCTGGGCTGGCAACTAAGAAACCACACAAACACAGAAATACCTTTTTTAGGGGTCAGGGATGGCTCTGAAACCTCAGATGTCAGCTCCCTGGAAGGCAAGAAGAGCAAGGGAGGCAAGAAAACAAGCATACCTGAAACCTCCCTATTTATTGGGGGAAAAGCCATTCATAGAATTCTACCCAACAGGCAAGGGATTAGGTTTCAAAGGGAGGAGTCTTGCTTGGTGATGTCTTGTGGTCAGCAGGTTGATTGACATCTTGGAAAGCCACACCCATCTCAGGTGCTGTGTGGGATCACAGGCAGAGTGAGAGAAAAGGCACACATGTGCACAGCCCAAAAAGCTGTCACTCCACACCAGTTCCCTCATATGCTCAAATGTGCATAGCTCACACACACTGCCCATGGATGGCTCCCAACAATGTTCAGAACCTCGTGATGTAAGAAGCAGGAAGTTGTCCTCTGTGCTGGGTGTCTATTGCTACGCTCATGTTACTACACAGATTTTAACTGTCTCATCACACTGATGAGGTACAGTGGGCTTATTGTCCAAGCATCCTCCTTCCTGTTTTCTGGTGTAGCTTGTAGGTCTTGGTTTTGTTCCTGTGCAATTGAAATTTTTAATTTTAAATGTAAAGAGATGTTCATATGTATTCCCAATGAATTTATTTAAATGCGGCCTATTATTTAGGTGTTTTGAGTTCATTTTGAACATAATTCTGTCCATCTCAGCTTTGTTTGTCTGCAGAGGTAAAGTCCTTGTATAAATCTTTAACAAAAACATTGGCCATCTTCTCTTGCCTTTTCCCACTTCTCCAGCTTTCACTAGACCATTGCTGGAATTTGGTATCCACATCCAACCCTCTGAAAAATGTGTTGTGTTATGAGAGGGTGCCTGTTAATAGTCAAATGAATGATTTTCATTGCTGTTTTTGCCATCTGTCCCACATCTACCACCTGCAATCCTTTTCCCTACTTTGGACAAAGTAGTTATGAAATTGGGTTCTCTCTCTCTCTCTCTTTTTAGAGGGGAACTTCTGGAGATTGAACCCAGGGGTGTTCTACCACTAAGGTACATTCCCAGCGCCCCCCCCCCTTTTTTTTTTTTTGAGACAGGGTCTTACTAAATTGCTGAGGCTATCCTCAAACTTGTGATCTTCCTGCCTCAACCTTCGAAGTCTCTGGGATTATAGGCATGTGCCACCACGCCCAGCCTGGTTTCTCTGTCTCAGGTATTCCTTCTTTCTTCTAGTCTATCCTGGCCTGTCGGGATCAACACCCTTCAATGACTCCCCATTGCCTTTGTTAGGTGGAAGAACATTATATAGTTTTCCTGCTGCCTTTTCTCTGATGTCATCCCCCAAAGCACCTTCTCTGATATCCTTGACATGATTTAACCACTCCTAAAGCAAGATAAGGAACTGCTGTTTCTTATTTTCTTTCTAATGTTGTATATAGCTCAACAATAAAACTAAATTAAATACTTATCTTAATCATAAGCCATTGATGAATCAGGTGATTTTTAGAAACACAGTTGGGGCATCTGTGTGAATCATCTCTTGAGACCTACGATTGATTTCTTTGCCTCATTTGGAATCTATAAAATTGAATTTCTAGCCTAAAATGGGTCAGTATTAGAGCAGAGGACCTTCTCTGCACATTTTAACTCTTGTCAAGGAATCTGGAAGTCCATGTAATATAAGTAAAATATTTTCAATGAGAATAATAATGAACAAGAGGGCTGAGGAGCATTCTGACATGTGCTACTGACTAAAGTTTAACATGGCATAATGTTTAGGAAAGGGTTTAAAGAAAGCTTAGAATTCACACCTTAGAATTCAGAGTGTTTATGGTAGAGCAAACGTGGGAAAATGCAGTCTGTTGACACTGTGAAGCACTTAATATGCAGTGAAGATTTATAGAAATGTCATAAAAGACTCTGCAGGGACCTTGTACTTGGCTGATAGCTTTGCCTCTACTGGTATAGTATTTACTATTTTTCTTAAAAGCCTGTTAACAAAAGGTGGTCAAACAAAGAAGATCAAAGCAAACCTGCCTTTTAGCATTTCTTTGTGTTCTTGGAAGTTGTACTAATACTGCAAGGTGGCAGAGTGTTGTGCCTTTATCACCACAGAAACCATCACTCTAGCAGACCCTGAGCGAGCCCTTTTTAACTTCAAAAACCAGCTGGGGTGCTGTGTTTGATTCTGTGTCAATCTGTCCTGGCTTTGTCATTTTCAAACCACATGAGGTTTATAAGTTCCATTAACGTGGTTTCCTAAAACTCCTGTTAGAAGTAAACTGAAGCTTATCTGGGGGAGATGCATCAAACATTTAAAAGATGACTGGAGTCTAGTAGTTCTGGAGAATTAGCCACATCCTGTAATATAGAAATGTAGAAAAGAATTTTGACACTTGTGTATGTAAATTAATTTTTACATATCTAGAACTTGTAATTTATCAGTGACAGCCATTCAATCCAATGGTAATAATTTCTGTTTTCAACTACAGTCTTTGAATAGTTCAAATCATGTTTACTCCCCTTTCAGTATGTTTTTGTAAAGCTCACTAGGCTTTTTTTTTTTCTTTCTACATTTTTAATTGGTACATTCTAGTTGTACATAAGGATGGGATTTGTTGCTACATATTCAAACATGCATACAATATAACAATATAATTTGGCCAGTATCACTCCCCAACACTTACCCCCCTTGTCCTCCTTTGCCCGCCCTCTGAGCCCTTTCTTCTACTGATCTTCCTTTGGTTTTCATTAGATCTCCACGCCCCACTTCTTGTTTTTCCTCTCTAGCTTCCATATATGAGAGAAAACATGACCCTTGACCTGAGTTTGGCATATTTGCCAAACATAATGGTCTCAAGTTCCATCCGTTTTCCTGCAAATGACATAATTTCATTTTTTTATGGTTGAATAAAACTCCATTGTGTATATATACCACATTTTCTTTATTCATTCATTCACTGATTGACAACTAGACTGGTTATATAGTTTGGTTATTGTGAATTGTGCATGCATGCATCACTGTAGTAGGATGGCTTTAATTCTTCAAGTTAAGTATCGAGGAGTTATAGCTGGGTCATGTGGTGGTTCCATACCTCTCACTAGACTTTTAGAAAGAAAAATTTTAGGTGTGTGTCTCAATGGTTAGGCAGATTTCTTGGATTCACTTGTAAGCTACGCTGTTTTAGAATTTTATGGTCTTAACATAAAAGCGTAGGCAGCATAAATGTGTACAGAAGCCCAATCACGTGTGCATATGCATGTGCCTGCACATGTTTAGTCTTTTATGTAACATTGCAACAGCTAGGCTCAAGTCGTGGACTTGCTTCTCCTAAATATCAGCAAGTCTGACTCTGTTTTGTCTTCACTTGCCTCACAGGTTGGAGCTGGGCCAGAGGAGCCAGCCAATCAGCCAGGGTAGGAAGACAAAGAGTCATAAATTCATTATGGACTGAGGGGGTGGAGGGAGCAGTTGTTCAAGGGCCTGCTGTCTTATTCATAGTAGCTAAGTGGTATCATTTTTATCTTTGAATGTTAGTATGTTTTGTGATTATTTTACAAGCATTTTTTTCCTCAATATGAAGCTAGTCTGATTGTAAAATTCAACCTTTTGCACCAGGCAGAGTCTCATTTCTCTCAAGTTCATATAAAATCTTCACTAATACATCATTTATTATTTTGACAGTTAAAACTGAACAATTGCAAAACCTTACTGCCTATTTGAGGTCTACATTCCCTATTTCCCCATGAACTTGAATCAAGTTTGTGTGTCTGTGGGTGACATGCAAGGACAGTTAGTCAGATCTAATTGAAAATATTTAAGAGCTGGGGAAGAGTCAGGATTCAGAGTAATAATCATTTTACTTTGAGGGAAATTCAAATTAAGATCTTACTATCTCTCTTTCCATATTCGCCTTGGTTTGGATCAAAGTATAAAAGGAAAAGGAAGTTGGAAGAAGATGGTAGCCCTGTGCCCCTGCAGGGACCAAACCTCACAGTGTTCCTGGAATTGTATAAAAGCAAACTCCTATAGCCATTAACAATCGGGTTTGAACATTTAGGAAGGTAATCTCAAAGGTATTTTTGTCTTAAATGAAGAGAAAAATGTGCACTTCATGAGTAGGAAAAAGGATCCATTATTATTTGGTGTCAAGCTATTTGCTTCCCTGTGACTGGTCACAGCTGTGGCTGTGATCTAGCTAGTTGTTAAGAGTCAGGATTCACAAGGCTGCAGGACAGAAGCATCTTGAGTTGACTGCAAGCAGCCTTAGGTGTCATTCTGATCTGGTGACCTAGCCGGTTGACTTTAACCTTTCCGAGCCAGGTTTCCCACCTACCATGTGGTAACACCTCTCAGGCCTGTTGTGACTAACAGAGGTAATATTTCCAGTGCACCTGGCTGGCATGTGACTTCAGGCTGAGCGTGTCCCAGTGGATGGGCTGCTGCTGTGTTCTTTGTCTTGGCCTCACACTGCCTGGTGGGTTAGTGATAACTTTTGGGCTCTTTTCGTCAAACTTTAATTTCTCTCAGTAAATAGTTTGTTCTTTGTTTTTGGTACTGGGAATTGAATCCAGGGGCACTTCACCACTGAGCCACATCCCCATCCCTTTTTAATTTTTGAGACAGGGACTC
The DNA here is from genome assembly GCA_025594165.1 of Tamias sibiricus. Lineage (NCBI taxonomy): Eukaryota > Metazoa > Chordata > Mammalia > Rodentia > Sciuridae > Tamias > Tamias sibiricus. Next base: position 121,737,181 of record CM046666.1, on the reverse strand, counting down.
ACTAAGTTGCTGGGGCTGGCCTTGAACTTGGGATCCTCCTGCCTCAGCCTCCCAAGTCACAGGGATTGCAGATATGCACTACTATGTCTGGCTCTCCAGTAAATGGTTTTAAAAATAACTTGTAGTCTTATAAAGAAGATAAGAAACAGCCATCTTGGTGATTTTCACACTTGATACAAATCAAATTTCTCCTTGAAAGGCTGGGGATGTTGCTTATTGGTAGACTGCTTTTCTAGCATGCACAGGGTCCTGGGTTTCACCCCCAGTACCATTTAAAAAAATTTTTTTTAAAAATTTCTCCTTGAGCACTCAGCTTTGCTACTGAAAGACTCCCCACTGAGGCGGATAGAGAAAGTGCAGCATTAATCAGCTCTGTGGAAGAGCTGGACTCATTTCTGGTCTTCTGTGGGGTCCTCTGTGTTCTGTGATCTCGCTTCTGACACCGTTGTCCCACTGGGTGCCTTGCCTGCAGCATACAGGTCTCCTTGGTAAAATTTGTCATCTTATGTAGACAGATTATATCCTAGGTGGCTTTTCCTTTGGCATTGTGCATGTCCCATAAAATACTGGAGACCATCTGGGCCTACCTTTTGAAATTAATGGGACTTACATCTTCTGCAGAAGTCATTTTATTCAGGAATGGTGGCACAGGCATGTTATCCCAGCTACTCAGGAGACCGGCAGGAGGATTCCAAGTATAACCTAGTGAAATTCTGTCTCAAAATAAAATTTTAAAAAGGGCTGGCGATATAGCTCAGAGCCAGAACCCTTCTGGGTTCAATTCTTGGTAATCCCCCTCCTTCACAACACCCCATCCCCCAACACACACACAAACACACACACGGCATTTGCAAACCAGGGTCTCATGCATAATAGGCTAGTGCTCAACCACTGAGCTAATACTCTCCCAACCCCTCTCACTTTGCTTTTTTTTTAAAAAATAGTAACGGGGATTGAACCCAGGGATCCTTTACTATGAGCTACATTCCTAGCCCTTTTTATTTTTATTGTTTTTTGAGACAGATGCTGAGACTTGCCTTGAACTTGTAATCCTCCTGTCTCAGCCTCCCCAGTCACTGAGATTACAGGCATGTGCCACCACTCACTTTGCTTTTTTAAAGGCACTCATAGGAAGAGCTTTGATTTTCTTCCTAGGATGCCTCATAGATTGTCAATTCACTTTTATATTTGGAAGGTAAAGGGAAGGATTCCTATTCCTTTAGCTTTTCTTCTTTCACAAATGTATGCATGATATTGCCAGATATTACACTTATGTTTATTAATCATCTGATTAAAGAAAAATAAATAGGGGGCTTGGGGTTATGGCTCAGTGGTAGAGTGCTCGCCTAGCACATGCGTGACACTGGGTTTGATCCTCAGCACTACGTAAAAATAAATAAATAAAATAAAGATATTGTGTCTAACTACAACTAAAAAAAGATATTTTAAAAAAAGAAAAATAAATAGGAAATAACAAATAATCTCTAATTTAGGAAGATTTTACCAATAATAGAAAACTATAGGCTTACATTAAATTCACAATGTGTATCTATTTATTTCATAAATAAGATCTTGACTATTTCATGCATGCATCCTCCCTTTCTTTACATCTGCACGGAAATTGGAGTGGGGTCTAGGATTCTAATATGTAGGCCAAACATTTGTCTTAAAGGAGAAGTACTGACTAGGAAGAAGGTGGTTCAAATTTATCTTTACAGACTTGCTGCCAGCTAGCATTTGACCTGGGCAAGGAATTTCACTACATGGATCTCTGCCTTTTTACTTGGAAAATGATGCTAATTTATTTGCTTTTTCACACCCATTCAGCTATAAAACCCCATTCTGTTTTATTACAAAGATCTATTGCACAGATCAACAGGATTTTAAGTAAATTTTCTATCTGAAATCTCCTACATTTCTCCACAAATATAAACATACATTAACTTAATTGACTCCTCCAGCCTTTGGAGGGAAGTTTCTAAAGAATTATTTTTTTCAGCATGGATTTACTAAATGTTTAGTATATCCCCAGCACTGGGCTAGGCAAGATGAGTAGATAAAAACATAGACGTATATCTTTTGTAGAAGAACATACGAAAAGCATAGAAGTATTGATACTTGACCTGGAAATACCTTGAAAATAATCACAAAGCAACAAATGGACTAGTTGCAAATGTTTTATAAAACAGAACAGCAGTTGATTATTTATTAAGCACTTGTTACTGCTGCCACTCCACTCATGTAATCCTCACTCCTGACTTCATAAGGTAAATGTCACCACTCATTTTACAAAGAAAACTGAGGCACAGAAAGGAGTGAAATGAATTCTCCAGAGTTACTGTTCCCCACAAAAGATTTAGACAGGATGCTTAACTTTAGAATCCCTGGGATGGTCCTCAGACATGGGAGTTCAAGTACTGAGAAATAGTAGGAGAAGAGTTCGGGAGGTTGGGAAGATTAATTTCTACTTTCTAGACGGACTCAATTTTAAGGCAACAAAAAATATATTTTTTTCAATTTGGGAGTTGACATTTATTGTAAATTGACATTTGGTAGTGTTATTTATAGTAAATTAATTTTTGTTTTACATACAGCATGAATTTTAAACAGCCTAGAAATGGGGAGTCTTAAAGTGAGAAAGCTTATTTCAAAAGAAAGCAATAATCACATGATTGTGTGCTTTGGAGCAAACAGTTCAAAAGAGCAGAAATTGGGTCAAGTGTTAGGAATTGCTACGCACTCAGGGAGTGCTTGCCAGGGCAGTGGGATTGCGGGAGTGTGCTGGGAGTCATCAAGGCAGCTTTCCCTCCTTGGGCGGATTCTCACTCATCATCTGTTTTTGCAGCTTGGCTTGCAGTTGAAGTGCTTTGTCCTTTGGTTTCTAGTGCTGCACTCTATTTTGTGGGAAAAGGCACAATTCTCCCTCAACTGTCTTCATGGAGGGTCTTAGGAGCATGGCTCTGGTGGTCCCTGTGACAGATGCTACCCAACCTGTGTTTATATAGGCTCCAGGGTGTTATGAAAATGAGCCAGCAGCCTGGGTACCATTCATGCCTTCCTGCATCCAAGGACTTGTATACATCCTATGATAGGCCACCTGGCCCAGAACAGAAGAAAAAGCCGTCCTGCCTCAGGCCCCACTCTCCTGAGGAGTCCTGCTGGCTGCTGCTTGTGCAAGCAAAACACTTTCTCCTCCCATCCTGTCGCTCAGCTCGGGACTGAGAGGAAGAGGGAGCTGCCCAGCGGCCTCCCACTGGAACCCTCTGCTGGTGAGTTCCTAGGACATCACATCCCTCAGGCAGCAGGAGATGCAGCCGCTCCTGGCCTTCCTTGATTAGGGTATGTCAGGGTTGTCAGGGTAACTGCTTGCGGCAGTCAGTGTGTTGTCTTCCCCTTTCTGCTGTGTGCTGCTGGATATTTCACTGTGCAGTAGCAGGAAGAAGATTGGGAAAGTGCCGCAGCAGGAAGAGGCTGGGATCTGATTGAACAGGTTGGGCAGTGGAGGGAGGCATCTGAGCCTGCATGTCTTGATCAGGGCTTTTCTGGAAAGGGGGTGTGAGTGTACGTGCATGTGTGAGTGTGTGTACTCACCAGTGTGTGTGCCTGTTGGGGGAGTAAGTGGGAGGGGGCTGCTGCTAGGTGAAAGGGAACTGCGGGGCCTCAGTTGCCAAGGGGCTGGTAGTATCTGTCAGCTGTTTGCACACTGTTTACCCATAGGGGATCTATTACAAGTGCTCAAATGAACCGGCAGCTTAGGAACTTGTAGTTTCCTGGGAGCTGCAATTACATAAGCACATATTTTTAATATAATAATTAAAAAACAAGTAGCAGCGGTATGCCTGGATCAGCTACAGCTCTCCGACAAGAGAGACTGAAGAAGACCAATGCAAGGCCAATTCCCCTTGGTTTATTCACCATTAATGAGGAAGATGAACAGCAAAAGAATGGAAATTCCAGAAGACCGAAAGGTATGCATTAGCCCTGCCCTTTGGTCGGAGCTGGATCCAGCCCTGTTTCCACACTGCTTATAGCACATTTTACAAACTGTACTCATAGTGTCTGCTCTGGGGAGCGCTTGTGACCTCCTAGCAGAGCTTGCTGCTGCTGTTTACACACCCCACAGGGTCGTGTATGCATGACTTGGAAACAGATTTTGCAAATTTGATAGATTTAAGTTCAGCTACCTTTTAACCAGAGCTGCTTTCTTGACCTAAACATCTTTAATTTTTATGCATCCACTTAAACAGTGGTCAGTGACTCTGTCCTCAGCAGGAGCAGATAATATGAGTTAAGGTTTAAATGAATCTCCCCACATCCTTTAGATGCATTAGGCAATTTGTTTCATGAAGTTTCTCCTTAATAAGAGATGGGTTAAAGTGACAAGAGTGCAGCCTTTCCGTGACCAGAGGGTGCAGATGTTGCTGGGTTTTCTATACTGAAATACTGGCGAAAGGAAGGTAAGCAAACATCAAGGGCAAAGCTGGGGAGCAGGGAGTGGACAGTGAGGTTTTGTGACTTTCAATAATAACTCTGCTGCTGAGCAGTTGTACAGTGGTGGAAATGTGCTGGGAACAGAAAACACAGGTCTGAGTCTTGTGTTGTTTTCTCCTAATGGCGAAATAGAGCTTCAGCTGGCTGGGCTTCTGAGTCCTGTGCACAGCACCATCTGAAGCATTGTCTCATAGCCACTCTCCCAGGGCTATAATTATCAGTCAGAGATGCAACCTCATGCATTTTTGAACAAGGGCTTTAAGGTTTACATTTTAAGTTTTCCAGCATCCTAATTCTTGCAACCCTTTTTCCCCCCAAATACATGAGCTGTTCTCTTAAGCAGATGGGTTGTCAGTTTTGTTGTGTTCATGTGATAATTAAGATTTAGCTTGCATTAAAATTATCCTGTCACTGACATATCAAATTTTCCTTAGCACGGTACAGAGATCTAGCATGGCATGTACAAACATTTAACAACAAATCTATTATGTATAGTTGTAACACATCAATTAAAAATGGACAGAAAAAAATTTTAAAACGAGCTAGCGTAGCAAAGTGGCAGCAAAGATTTAAGTAATGAGAAAATGAGTGTTTAAATAGAATCCACTGTCTGAAGACTGCTGGTTTCCTTTTTTCTGGTTCTTTTTTTTTTTTTTTTTTAATTTTAAAAATTAATTTATTTAATTTTAATTTGTTATATATGACAGTTTTTTCTGGTTCTTGAATGAATCAGTTTGCTTTTATTAAATATAATTAAAATTGTCTACTCTAAATTTCAGATGCATTTTTACTTCATTTTTTAAAAGACTTACATAGGAAAGTTTTAATAAGTAGATTCTTACTGCTGTAGTTGATTTTTGTTTACTCTCAGTCATGACTTCCTCAGACAACTAAGGAGGCTATGAATGGAAAGTGACTTATGTGCTTCTTTTATTTGCCTCTGAATTAGATTGTTGAGCCAGTCTGTGTGTTGCCCTTGATGAAAACTCAATATTTCGTTACTAGAAAATCGTTCAGCTTCTGAGGAGTTGGTAACTTTAAAAATAAATGTGATTTGTTGAATTGTTCCCACAGGGTATTTTTGGAAGCATTTCTTGATTAGTGGCTCTTTCCTTGGGTGGGCTGGAGCAGTAATTTAGGATACCCATCCATTTGTTCTTAATAAGGAGTTTCTGATCCCCTACCATATTTCCCTTTGTAGCCCTGTCCACATCAAAAAACAAAGAAGAAACACAAAACTAAAATCAACAACAAAAAAGATAGGGAGGGGGATCCTGTGCTAATAAGGATGTCCAGACTTTCTGTATATCCCCAAATGTTTCTAATTTATGACCCACTCTACAATGGGCAGATAAACAGCCCCCGGTAGCTCTTATGCCTGATGACTAAAACCATTTTGGCTTTGATTCTGAATTTCTCATCAGGCCTATCTGGGCAATAGGAATGTTCACTTTCTAGTCCAGCTCTGTTTAATAGAAAAATGATGGGCATGTTCTATATCTGTACTGTCCAATATGATAGCCATTAGTCACATTGGCTATGAAGCACTTGAAATATGGGTAGTATAACTGAAAAAGGATGTTTTATTTTTAGTTAAATAGTTAATTTAAATTTAAATAGTCACTTGTGACTGACTGCCTTATTGTTTTAGTGAATAGAGCTGTGACCTTCTGAATTTGCATCTTCTCTGCTTTGTCCATTCTTACTGCTTCCTGGTGCCAGACACGGTCAGGTTTTGAAATGAATGTGGTTATTAAGAAGGGCGTTGTGAAGCCAACAGCCTCTTCACTGCAAGGTAGCACTGGTAACCTGGGATAATAGACAATTTCATTTTTCCGCTTCCACTTAGGTGTTATTGCATTATTCTGAATGTTATTCCTTACCAATCATTAGTTGCCTATACTGTCTTTCACAACTTTTAAAGCGGTCCTATTTTTAAATTATAATTTCCAAAGTATCATGGCAAATTGACAGCTTATCTTATGTCTGACTATTAAGATAAACAATCAAACTTTATTTTCTACTCTCCATGGCCTAATCAACCAACCATGTCTAAACCTGATGTTGAGATCTGGTTTGAATGCTTAGCATCATTTTTCTATCATTGCCAGTAATACAGAAGCTTGCTATCCAGATTCAATAAGCTGAGTGCTTCTGTTGAGGATTACCTGGGGTTGGTGATGAGTGCCATCTTTCCAGGTGCACAGATTGTGGAGTAAACATCATCATAAACTTCATACGAATAAACATGGTGGTTACCATCTGTATTTCCAAATGGTGGCCTCCAAGTTACCTGCTGGGGTGAGACAGGAGTTTGCTAGCTGATAGCAACTACAGTTCTTGAAAGAAGGGCTGAAGATGTCACTCAGTGGTAGAACACTTGCCTAACATGTGGGAGGTCTTGGGTTCAATCCTGGATACCACAAAAAGTAAAGAGAGAAAGGAAACTCTTGAGTTGTTACTGGCCCATGTGATCAATTGGAAGGTAAGTGTTGTATATGCCTTAGTATTATTAACAGAAAACATTTAAATATTAATTGGGAGTCAACTAGGCTTATGTTGTTGCTCTTACTTCCCAACTCAGTATAGGTTATTAAGAAGGGCAGTATAGTATATGCAAAGATTGTTGACATGGATTTGGTTTCAGAAGTATTAACTGCCTAGCAGAGGAAGAAAAGTATGTACAAATACACGGGTGTAGATTGAAATGAGGGGAAGAGGGAAAAGAGCATGGGAATGGCAGAAATGTCAAATATGTGCAAACTATGAAGCTACTAGCCTCCAGTTTTCAAATTGGAACAGAAGAACTAAGTAATCAAGGCCCCTGTCCCATCCCATCCCATCCCATCCCATCCCATCCCATCCCAGACATTGGGCTGAGGTTGGAAGCTCACACAGGACCCACAGCAGGAACATAGGATGATGAGTGGAGAAGTTACCATATTTCACTGCATAATCATTGCAGATTTTATGCCAATTTTTTTTTTTTTTTTTCAAAAAGTGGGGTGGAACCATTATATAGGAAGCTTTCTGAAAAATATTGTAATGGTATTACTTAAATACCATTTATTACTAAACTGTCATTGGTGCAAGATAAGGGTGCATAGAATACTCAAGAATATACGTGCCGGGCGCGGTGGCACACGCCTGTAATCCCAGCACTTTGGGAGGCTGAGGCAGGAGGATCGCGAGTTCAAAGCCAGCCTCAGCAATGGCGAGGCACTTAGCAACTCAGTGAGACCCTGTCTCTAAATAAAAATACAAAAAGGGCCAGGGATGTGGCCCAGTGGTCGAGTGCCCCTGAGTTCAATCCCTGGTACCACAAAAAAAAAAAAAAAAAAAAAAATATACGTTAAAATTGAATACTCCAAATCAACACATGTCATTTCTTCATCACAGTTTAGCTAACATTTTTGCAGTCTGAGGAAAAAAAAAAAAAGTTAAAACAGTTATTGTTGATTTGTTCACTAGAGTCAAAATATTACACTTGAGACAATTTACTACAATTGCAAAGTATGAACTTACAAAATTTACTCTTCTGTATCCAAAGCTTTTGCACCACTGTTACTGGTTTCATCATCTGGCATGCCATCCTCAGTGCCACTCATGTGAGTTGTGCTTACGCTTAATACTGCACCACTCCAAACCGTGCAGATTGACTTTTGGAGGTATGCTGACAGTGTATGAAGGGTGAAAATTGTAGACATGGGGCTCGTGGTGTGTAAGGAGACAAAGGTGTATCCATGTGCCACTGGCGAATACATTGCTGCCATGTTTACCTTTTAAGCAGCCTGAGGAATAGAATTATACCCTGTGATGGGTATTACCAGTTTTTGATGAAAGGGTGCGATTAACATTGCCAATTTTTGGAGCTGAGAAGGGATGCGATGAAAGGGTGTGCCAGTTTTTGAAATGGTGCGGAAATGGGGTACTTCAAATGTAGTCATAGAAACTAGACATTCCTACAGATGGTTGCTTCTGCTGGCTCTGTGTCCAGGAGAGAGTGTGAGAGTTACAGCAATACACTTTACAACTTGACCCCATGGCCCATTTTGTGAATGATGTCAAGTGATCATTTCAATCATTTCATTGTTTTTTTTTTTTTTTTTTTAAATATTCCTATTTTGTTTTTTATATGAAATCTGGTTGATAGTTAATTCCTATGCAAAATTTGCTTGTGAGATTTGACTCTAAATTACTTGATTTTATAGAAATTATTATCACCCCAAAAGATGGCAGACTGATTCCTCACTGGACAGATTCTCTTCCTGCTTTCAGTCTTATCTCTCCAGTCATCCTCCTGGCATGCCATTGAGACCTTTCTGATGTGCAGACCTGTCCGCGTTGCCTGCCTGCAGAAATTTCTCAGTGGTATTGCTTCACCTGGAGTACAGGTCGCTGTTGAGAGGAGTCCTTGAGCCATATTTGGTCTGTAGGTATGTTTATTTTGTCCCCTGCAGTTTTTTTTTTTTTTTTTTTTTAGGGCCAACACTTAGAGATGGAGAGGTGCTTTCATAACAATCTGGATTTGAACTTCTCTTAAGAAATTGGAAACCATACCTACACCTCGCCCATATGTCTTAAAGGCAGTAATCAACTGGAGCTAAGCAGCAGCTGCCAACCCAGAGGGGTCATGCCTGTTCTAGCAACCCTCTTCTACACCATGTGTTACCCGACCTGCCTCAGTTATCTGTATTACCACAGTCATTGGCTCCTGTAACCCCTGACCTAAAGAGTAATCCCATAACCCCTGACCTAAAGAGTAAGTCTGAGCTCCTTAATGTGGACATGGAGTACCCATGATCTGGTCCCTTCTCCTTTTCCATCCTCTTTCTTGCTACTCTCTGCACTCTATGCTCTAGCAGCACCAAAATGCTTGTGTTTCCTTGCTCTACTGTGCTCCCGCCTGCCTCTGTCCTCTGGTAGTCTTCCCTCCACCATCTTCCTGTCTGTTCTTCACCCATGTAACTCTGACTCATGGTTTAGAATCAGATGTCCTTTCTCCAGACTGCCTCTGGCATCACTTCTAGACACCTACCCTCACTCCCAGCCTCCCTTCCTGGCACAGAAGAATGGCCCCTCACTGTGCCCTCAGCACCCTGAGTCCTTTACTTAATTTGCATCCTGACATTCATCTCTGTGATGAGATTTTCTGTGCACATGGCTGGCCCTTCTCCAGACTGTAGGCTCTTTAAGGGCCGGGGCTGTTCCTCCTCAGAGCCTGTACAGTGCAGCGTACGTTAGTGAAGGAGGGTAAACTTAACATTTAAAAATAACTTTCATAGACTCTAGAGGCCTCACATAGAAATTCTAGGAAATTTGATAGTTATTAGCATTGTTGTTCCAAGGTAGCTACTTTAAAAGAGCCGGATCTGTATCTGGGCGTGCCCCACAATACTCTCCACCTGACTGCATTTATCTAATAGTGTGTCTGGGCTCTGGCTCCGTGTTGTTTTCTATCATATTGTTCATCTTTATTCTTTGTAGAAAAATGAAAGTGTATATGTAAGGTAGTAGTAATTAGTTACCTTGTTAATATCAAGGCTAATAGTGCTTTCTGTCCCTTTTGTTAGCTATTCACAGATTAAATTGTAATGAAATACACTTTATCCTTGAAATCTGGACACAGTGGTTCCAAGAAACTGTGCTTCCCTCCCACCTCGTGTTGTTGAAATGTGTATTTATGGAGCCTGCAGCAACTGATTTTCTTTTGGCCTCTCCACTGTAAAGGTAGAATTTCTGCCAGTTGAGGTCTCACAGTGACATGCAGTCTGTTGTTTACCTTTGTATTCCTGTTGGGTGGGGGATGATCCAGCACCTCTAATGTCTGCTTGTAAGTCAGATGTCTTTGTCCTCAAAGAGGAGCTTGTACAGGAAGTGACTGCCACTTGAGATTCATATTCCACATCGTTCCCTGCTTCTTTCTTCTTTCGGGACATTCTCCATTGTCTATTCCCAGTGTCCTTGTCAGTGCCATTTTAGGAGCTTTCAAAAGAATTTAGCAGTAAAATTTAACAACCAGTAGGCAGAAATAGACTTTAGGAGAAGAATAGCTTCAAAGATCCCTGTTAGGAAGAGAAAATCTTTGTCAAATTGGTTGGCACAACTTTTATTAGCTAAAGGGACCCTAAATATAATATTTTGTTCAAAATGTCTACATGAAAATAAGAATAGGGGATGTCAGGAACAATGATGACAATATCTGATGCATAACTGATAGCCATTGGATTTTCTGTAAATATTTGTTGAGAAAATGAATACGACCTCTCCAGGCATTCTGTGTTACAGAAATAGAAATCAACCGTACTTGGGCAGGAGGTGTAGCTCAGTGGTAAGAGTGTTTGCCTAGCATGCAGAAGGCCCTGGATTCAATCCCAGCACTGCAACAACAACAAAAGAAGAGAGGAAAAGAAATGACCATATGTATAACTATATAAGAGGATCATAGTTTAGTTTTTATATAACCAAAATTTGTATATAGCAAGGTACTATATAAAATGGAATTTTCTTGCTAAGTATAACTAAACTGCTTTTAAAAATTGCCTTGTTTCAAGAGCTATAATTGATGGAACTAAAGGAGCTGACTATTCTAATCATAGGAGCCGAACAATTAAATATTGCCTTTAGATATTATTTATTGGAAGGTTACAGTCTGAGTTTGAATCGAATATCCATTTCCATTGTTACCATCGTATCTCCAGGAGCAACTTTAAGTTGTTGTTAGCAGAAGTTTTTCTGGTAACTTGCAGGCTCCTTAACCTGCTGAAACTAATACCTTAACCACAGCAAAGGTGATTTTATTGAGAGAATCCATCTTCTCAGATCTGGATATGTAGGAAGAACCCAGTTTATCTTGGGCCTTATATGTGTTAAAAAGTTTATATTATATATTTGCCAACTTCAGAAGGCAATTCATAACCCTCTTATACTCTAGACCCAGATGAAGAAGCCAAAGTGAGTCACAGGTAGTCATCAGACAGCGTGTTTGAAGTATTTTCTAGAGCCTCATTCCATATTTGTGCTGACTATAAAATACAAGTTCTGTTTTTCAGGCTGTCTGCCCAACAATGGTTTGTTAGTGAGAAAATAGATTCTTTCTAGATTTATAATCCCAGTCCAATGTAGAGTGTGGATAGAAATGCAAGTTTACAAGTGTAGACCAAAAAAGAAAAAATATTATTTCACAATCTTGATCTTGAACATATATGATTTTTTAAGACTAGATTCATCTTAAAGATGTAGACCTAATTCAGTAGTAGAAAGATATTAAAATATCAGGATTCAGCAGTAGAACCTGCTATCTGAAAGCCATTATTAGGAACAAGTGTATGGAGGCTAGTGCCACCTCTGCATACCAGTAGGATTACTTTCAAGGTCAGGAGTCAAGTGTATCTTCAAGTGATGGCTTGGGGTGGGGGTGGAGGGGTTTGAGATCTTTGTCAGCCCCTTTTAAGACTTTTCCAAACCATGTAGCATAAAATCTAAGTAAAAATACATCTTCAAAAGAAGTTTTCCCCTTCAAATAGTTGCCTGTGATCCCCTATTTAGAACTATGGAAATTCAAGACCCTCCACTATCAGGAATATGTCAGTTTATATGGTGGGGGAAAAGGATACTAGGAAACATTCAACCTGGTTGACTAGTAGTGAGTGGCCCGCCATAAACCCAAGTTAGTCATGGTTATTGTTTAGACTGGCTTTTTGTGAATGACCGTGTGGCGTGATAAGAGATGTACTGTGTGGGAAGTGGGCTTGTTTAACCTCTCCCAGCCTGTTTCGCATCTGAAGTGAAACTAATAAAATCATGTACACAGGTGATGGTGAGGACTGTAGAGAATATATAAGCATTTAGTGCACACTCTAAAAAATAGCTGGAGCTCATTAAATGATAGTTATAATAATGGCAATTTGTCACCAAATGTCCCATATTTGTTACCTTCTGGCATGTTCTGTTGGGGGCATGGCCTGGCAGGAGGACTACCATGCTTATCTGTTCCAGCTCTTTCAATAGCCTATTATAGAGCTGCTCTCCCCAGTCTAATTTGTCCTACCTTAATTTGCTTGTGAATGAAAATTTTTAGGAGGGTTGCCTCTTTCCTGAACCTTCTTTAATCACTCCCCTATGCTAGGCATGTATGACTGGACCCTGGTTCCGAGTTTGTTCACATGAATCAAAGGTACTAGATGTTAGGCAGGTTACTCATGCAATACCCTGTAATTTTGTTGTGTTTAATGAAGGAAATAAATTTCATTATGTCAGATCACCTCACTTGTTATTTCACATACGATTAGAGGAGTGTACTTTTTTTTCCTTGGGATTAATGGAAAACTTTTGATCTGCCTTAAATAATAGCAGTGATCTTCTGCCATCTTGAAATCCAGTTCAAAAGGATTTTTTTTTTCCTTTAACATTTGCAGCCCTCCTCTACTCCTGTGTGGTGTATGTGTAAATGGACAATGGAAACATCCTGAAGCTTTGGGGCAGGTTTTTACCAATGATTTCAATTATGGATGCTTGTTCTCATTATGGTTGGTGGCTTTTATTTTAGTACTTCTCATTTCTCTGTGGTAGTCTTGTTTCTCTCAAGACTACCACAGAGAAATGGTGGCAAAAGCACCAGATTAGATGTCATGTGCTGCTGTTACCAAACACACATGCCAGTTTGTATCCTGATGCGTTTGCACTGTCCCAGCTTCCGAGCTCTTCCTCTGCCTGGTGTGGACCTTTGCTGCTGCTGCTGCATCTCCTACCTGCTGTGCCTGATCAATTCCTACTTGGCCTTCAGTTTGAATATAATTTCTGTAAGGATGTCCCCAGGCCAGGTCCCAGGTTCTGGCACTTATAGGATCATGGACCTCTCCTTTCTTATACCAGCCAAATTGTAGATTAGGTGCTTATTTGCTGGGTGGTGGTGAATGTCTCTCTCAACTAGATCAAGCTTCCAGGAGGCAGTGAGTGAGTGTGTCAGATTCACTGTGCCCCCAGAGCCAAATACAGAGGCTGTTTCATAATTGAGCATCCCTAAATATTGGCTGCATGAACACATATTACAGCGCAGATAAAAAGTTGACAGGAGTACGTGCAACAAGTGCTCACATTTATAATTAATGGTCCTAGAAACTTTTGGTCTTCCAGTTGAAAGATTCTCTTCTTCTATTGAGCTGTTGTGTATAAGTTGAAGAAAATTTTCTAAGCTGTTTCCAGACCTTCTGACTGCTGGTGCTAATCAGATGCAGAAGCACAGGTCTGATTTCTTCTCAGGATGATGGGTTGGAGGCATACACAGGCACTGTTGCCCAGAGAGGACAAGCGGTTCAGCCAGGGGAGGCTGCCTGTCCAGACCTTTGGACATTCCAGGGCCCCGGGCTTTGTTCTAATCTGGCAAAGGCCATGAGATAACAGATGAATCATCACCTTGCCCAGTGATGTGATGGTGACTTATATTAAAGACCTTTGCCCACAAACCTTCATTCAGGGATGACTTGTTAGTTTTCAGTTAGGACATTATGGCCTGGGGCCTGGAGAGTCTGCATTGATTTACTTGGATCAAATTCCAGAAGCATCATCTTTCCTTGAATGTTGGAACTCATTATGAATGTTCATTTTGAGTTAGTGGTATATACCCATGATTATAATTTTTGGAGTATTGTTAGCATTTATTTTCCTTTTGAGCAATTGAAATTGACTGTCCTGATTGTAAAACTTAAGTTGTAAGCTAGGGAAAATTATGTAAGAAATCCTCAATGATTTAAATTTCCCTAGAGATCTTTGACTACGAGTATCTCTCCCACTCCACCTGCCCCTCTGTGGTTTAGGAGATGTCTTGGAAAGAGACCTCAAGCTGCTGCTAATTTAGAAAAATCCACTGTGTACCTAGTCACATTCCTTCTGCCCCCACCCATTCCAGTGCATCTCATTAAGCCACCCTTGGAAATTTCCTTTTATGCTTCTCATTTATAATCCCATCTCTACATCAGCCTTTTTTTTTTTTTTTTTTTTTTTTTTTTTTTTTTAAAGACCCAGAAAAACAGGTTCTTTGTGGGTAGACCTTTTAGTCAGCAGTGTAAAGCTGCATGGTGGCAACTGAGATGTTAGGATTCAAAACCTCAGCACTCTGCTTTTCACCCTGAGCATTTTTTTAATGAATTTATTGCCTCTGATTCTCCTGTGGCACTGTGGTATTAAATCTGTTTCCTGATTTGTACATGGTGTTGTTCATTATCCTGTAGCATCCCCTTACCTCTCTATTAGTTTATAATGTTATGACATTAGCATGAATTATGAATGGAATTCCAAACTGGCTGCTTATATGAACACTTCCAGTCATCAGTCAACCTTACATATTTTCTCACAGTCCAAGTAATTTCAAAACCATCTTCATTGCCTCAGGTTTTAATGTCCCATGTGTCTCCTTTGAAGCTGTGTGGCCTTCACTTCAACTTCATTTAGTCAGTGAGTAGCGTGGGTCTGTGTCGGGACTTGCTTCTTTCTACTCCACCTGCATCCCGTAGGCACCCACAGACTGCAGCTCCAGCAGGTACTGACTGGGTGCCTCCCCATGCCAGGCAGTCATGCTAGCAGTGTCCATGTACATGAGATGGAGCTCCTTCCAGCACGAGGCCTCATGCCTTCCAGACCTCCATCCTCTACACAGTCCCTCTGTGTTCTGAGTTCTGTGTCCTCTTCAGGTCACTCTTTCTCCACCCTGGAACTCATGAGGAGCTGTGTCAGAACTGCCCTTGTGATGCTGGACCTTCCTTGAGAGGATCCCTGCACAGCCTCCCACTTCTCTTTCTTCTTCTTCCTCTCCTCCTCCTCCTTTCTTTCTTCTTCCTCCTCCTCATCTTTTTCTCCTCCTTCCTCTTCCCCTTCTTCTTCCCTTCCTCCTCCTCTCCTCTTTCTTTCTTTCTTTCTTTCTTTCTTTCTTTCTTTCTTTCTTTCTTTCTTTTAGTATTGGGGATTTAACCCAGGAGTACATAACCACTGAGCCATAACCCTAAACCCTCCCCACCCCTTTTTTTAAATTTTTGAATTTTGAGACAAGGTCTCGCTAAATTGCTTAGGGTCTTGCTCAGTTGCTGAGGCTGGTTTTCAATGTTCGATCCTCCTGTCTCAGCCTCCCAAGCCACTGGGATTTCAGGTGTGCGTGACTGTGCCTGGCTCCCATTTCTTCTTTAGGGCTGCGGACTCCTTCTGTGAGGGTCCTAAAAACCAACTGTGTGGGGTCTGTGCCAGTTCTTTGTCTCTCACCCTCAGGGAGCCCCTGCTGCTGCCGGCCAGTTGTTTTAGTCAAATCTTATTGTGGGACGCGCATCCCATCTCATTCATTCTGCCTCACTCTTGGCATCCAACATTTTCTACCACTATTTGCTTTCTTGAGAAGAGGGAGAAAGCAAGTAGAAAGACACAGTCTGTATTATTCTAATTTATATGAAAGAGAAAAATAAAGAGCTTCTGTATTGATATAATTTTGAAGGAGGGTGTAATATTGGAAAGAATTCTTGGCATTGACATTGGATTTAAATCCTGAGTGTTAAAGGATTTATTACAGTTAGAGATGTGAAATTATGTTTTTGGTGAAGTGTTATCGATAAGAGAATCTTGTCGAATGATCCAGGCACCATCTGAAGATTTCCTGGTCACCTGTGTATCACTGCAACTACAGAGGCTTCACCAGCAAGTTAATATGATTACTGATCCATATCTTTTTACTTCCAGGGAATTAGGTTTAAGAACAAGACTGTTCTATTGCAGGTGATGTGTTTAGAAAGCAGTGTTTCAACTCAGGAGTTCAGGGTTTCTTGAAATTCTTTCTTCTGACAGTGTGTCAAAATCATGACAGAGGAGGCCCACTAAGTTATTCCCAGGAGCCTAAATCTGATTCTCTCACGTTAGCCTGAGCTTAATGATTCTAGGCATCACAAAATTTCCTGACTGAATATGTAGCTATTTGTTTTCCTTTGGCATATTTTATCTTCAAAATTTACTGTGGTGTTTAGTGTGAAAGTTAAATAAAAACTTGTGGATTGGTATGGATGGTCCATGCTGGCTGGGTCTGTAGCACTGAGCATCCTCTGAACCTCCCCCTGAGGAACTGAGACTCCGAGTTCCCTAGACTCAGAAGGTGACTGAAGAAGAATAGGCGTCCTTATGTGACGTCACAGTGGGTGTGCAGTACAATGCTAAGGACACTTAGGGTAGCAGACGTGTTGGTGTCAAAATCCAGGATGCTTGATCTTTGATACATTGGCAGATTGAGAAGATAAATTTCCTTGTCCTGGTTCTGATGCCAGCTCCTTTAGAATAGTGGTGCTTCAAGACTCCTAATGATGTGACAGGGCTGTGATAACATGGTTATTAGTGAAAACCAAGCTTTTCTGACTGGTAGAATGGGCGTGTCAGATCTTAATGTCCTAGTAGTATTTATGAAATTTAAAATTAGGATATGTCAAAGTAAATGAGTCAAGACTGCTGGCATTTGAGCAGTGTCAGGTGCTTCTGTAGGCTGTAGAGTGTAGGAATTTAACATGAACTCCACAGCCAGTTTTGCCACCTCCTAACTACATGCTTCAGGCAAGTACTTAATATTTCTGTGCCTCACTTGCTTCACCCATAAACCAGGGAGGATAGTGACACCTATGTCATAGGTTGTTAGGGATTAGGTGGAATAATGTGCTAAATGTGCTCATCACTCTGCCCTAGTAAGCCAGCTGTGAATGGTGGTTAATGTTATTTGGAAAGTTTTCTTAGTTTGATGGCTTTATCTTAGTACTTTTAGGAAACCAGCATTTCTGCAGACTTTTAAATTTTGGGAGAGTTGGAAAAAGTGAAGTTTGCATCTGGGCTATGAGAAAACTTTATAAAGTAATTATGACCTTAGACATAATTACTTCTTCTCTCCTGTCTTGTGGAACTTCTGTTTGGCCTCCAGGGGTCCAGGACAGAATTCTGGTGATGCAAAGACTGGTAATGAGATGTCCTTCAAGGCCTTAAATTTAGATTGACTCTGGATTGTGTTCTAACTCCAAGCATTATCTCCCTTACCTCTTGCCTTTTTTTTTTTTTTTTTTTTTTTTTTTTTTTTTTTTTTGTGGGAGGAGGTTACTTTTCTCTTAGCCTTCTCAGACACACTTTCTCTTCTGCGATCCTTCTTGTATCTCCATGAAGGAAACTTATTCAATAAATGAGAGCCAGTTGACCTGCCTAGATTAGGCTGAATCAGTTCCAGTATCTTCCTGGGTCCGCTCTCAGTTACTGGGGGTAGGAAGGGCAGACACCTGCTGCTAAAGGACCCTTTGTTGATTCTAGAAATGTTCCAAAGTTTATAAATATTAAAATATTCTGCATCCCCCACAGTTGTAGATTCATACTTCCTGAAAATAATATCCATGCCTTTTTCTCCTTATATTTCTCTTCACCTCCTACTAGTGATGCTCAAATGTGGTTTGTGTGAATTATTATTAATTCCAGTCACTGAGAGAACTCCTACCATGGATACCTAATATCATGCACAGTAATGATTATGCATATTCTTAGAGATTAACTTGTTGTAAGTGTTCTTTGATTACCACAACAATCTTTTATACATTTAATTCTCTCAATTTGATATTCAATTATATACATGTAAAATACACGCATATGTGTGATTTAGTAGCAAGAAATGTTGAACGGAGGTTTTGTTTTTAAAAAAAAAAGTTCTGTGGGAAAACAAAATTGGTAATTTGCTGTAAGAATTTTTCTTTTCTTTTTTATTTTTTATTATTATTATTATTATTATTATTTTTATTATTTGTACCATGAATTGAACCCAGGAGGCACTGAGCCACATCCCCAGCCCTTTTTTTTTTTTTTTTTTTTTTGAGACTAGCTCTCACCAAGTTGCTTAGGACCTTGCTAAATTGCTGAGGCTGGCCTCAAACTTGCAATCCTCCTGCCTCAGTCTCCCAAGTCACTGGGACTACAGGTGTATGCCATGGTGCCCATCTAGAATTTTCTTTAATATAATATTAAATAATAGGACAAGAAAATTATTTTGTTTCCTTGTACTGATTTCATGAAAAACAGAAATTTCTCAAGGCTTAAATATACTTTAAATGCTTTTCACCATTTACATGATTTTTGTTACATCTGCATGTTTATAAAGTTTTCTGAAGGGAGAAAATAATGTTAACATATAATTCATAGGCAGCATTCTAATGATAATTTTTCCTAAAATGGAAAGGATATTGTGGTTATATGGACCACATTTTAAACTGTTTATTTTTCCTGCTTGTCAGTTATAAATCCTATGAATGAATTATTAGATTTTATATTTTTAAAGTTAAGGGTTGTATTTCTATTTTTTTAATGACTTAAAAACAATCTCAGATGCCTAGTATATAACTATAGCAAATATTTTCATTAGAACTCATCATCCTTGACAATTACTTTTATAATGGCATTGTCAGTCATAACAGCACTTTTATGTCAGACACACAAAAATGAGAACATTAAAGAGTATTTGAAATTAAAATGCATAAATGGGTTCTTACGACTCAGGAAGGTACTTTATGGCTTGATGACCCAATTCATTTTCACCTCACACATTTTTGTAAAATTATGTAGCTTTCTCAGTCACTGTGGTTGAGTATCCCTTACTCAAAATCCTTGAAACCAGGAATGTTTCAGATTTGGGGGTTTTGGAATGTTGGAATATTTGCATAGAGTTCACTGGTTGAGCATAGCTAATCTGAACATCCAAAACCAGAAATCCTCCAAAATCTAAAACTTTTGAGTGCCAGGCATTTCAGAGCATTTTGGAGTTCAGGCTTTTGAATTAGGGATGCTCAACCTGTATCTTGTTTCTTTTGACCTTAAAAAAGAGGTTTATAATTTTAAAATATTGAGAATCATTAAGACAAAACATAAAAAGCAGAAAGCTAACATAATACCTATATTATGTTAGACCATTTAAATATATTTTAAACATTTTTAACTAAAAGATATAGTTGTTGGAGATACATGATGGCTAATGTCATTCCCTATATATCCTTCCTTTCCCTGGGTCTTCTTCCATTCCTCTCTGCCTTTCTTCACTCCCCATTCCAGGGAGATATTGTCCTTTCCAGTCCATTTCTGTACTTTTAATACATGTATATATCTATAAGTGTCATTATTTGTTTAAATTGATATCAGTTATCTTAATGTATGGTTGCAACTTTATACCCACCCCCCCATACTCTCAAGTTTTAAAATACCCACTCAAATCAATAAACACATACAATTTAACTGTCCCTAGATTTTGTAATATGTCTACTCCAACTTGTTCACTATTCCCCAGTTGAGGAATAGGGAAGTTGGTTACAATTTGTTCTGTTTTTGCCTTGTTGCTGCTACAAATCTTGGTGCCATAACCGTTCATAGACTTTTCCTTGGGCATAAGTGCAAGACTCTATGTATTCCTGGGAGTGAGTGCACCATGCATTTTCATGTGCCAAATTGCTTTCTGAAACAGTTTTATCAGCATACTCCCATCTACAGTGTGAGTGTCCATATTTCTTTGTATCCTCACTTAGGCTTGATTTAATATCCACTTTAATTTTTGTGAATTCGTTTTAATGAACAAAATCAGACATTGACTAATGTTAGTCTTTTTGTTGTTCTTACTGTATTTAATATTGAAAATAACTGCAGTGCTTAGGTGTTTTTTCCCCTTAGAGGAAGTTGAGACCAGCCTCTGAATCAGTGATCTGCTTTCAGGCTTGCTGCTCTTGTCAGGTTCCCCTGGCCACTGTGGGGAGGAGATGGCTTGTACCACCACCTGCCAACCTGAGGGGAGGGCCCTTTTCATCTGGGCTGGGCAGAGCCTGGTTTTTAGGGTTTCAGATTCCCATCAGGACATTGACTCTCTTGGTGGAGCTGAGCCTTTTGTTTTCCTTCATTTTCCTTCTTCCTTTTGCTCCTCAGCACCAACCACTACTAGGTGAGCAGAGATAAAGCAAAGTATGCAGCAATGAATTATACTAAGGTTCCTTCAGGATGAAGGATAGAAGTATGGGAAGGAGGAAAGAGGCAGGGCTTGGTGATTTGTGGAGAGAGTCTGTGTGGAAATCATTGCTTAAAATCAGATTTGGTAATTATCTGTGGGTTTCCATTATTCATGTAATCCTTGGGCACGATTAGCATTTGTAAAGTATAAACTCTGCAGATGCAAGGCATTAACATGAATAATTAAAAAGTAGGGAGTTAGTGGATATGGTACTGGGTTTTCTTTTA
The DNA here is from genome assembly GCA_025594165.1 of Tamias sibiricus. Classification (NCBI taxonomy): domain Eukaryota; kingdom Metazoa; phylum Chordata; class Mammalia; order Rodentia; family Sciuridae; genus Tamias; species Tamias sibiricus. Next base: position 121,716,436 of record CM046666.1, on the reverse strand, counting down.
TTATTGTGGAGACTATTTTAGTTATAAGAGGAAGCTTAGACTTGTAGAGTGCTGGTCTGCAGACCTCACTGATGCTCTAAACTGAGACGCTCGTATGTACGATTGCCTTATTTCCTGGAAAAAGAAAGTTGCTTTGCTGGGGGGAAAAATAAATCAGTGTTCTGAGCTTTCTGTGTCAATTACAGGGTATAATCTGAATTCATTGTGAACTCCATTTAGCATAATCACAACAAACTAAGAATAATTATTGTGCTTGTGATTTAAAATGACCTGGGTTCTTGCTCTAATTTATTGACTTCAGGACTCATCGGCCCCTATAAAGTATTAATACTCAAATTTTGGGCACTTTCCAGAGTTTCTTACTAGCTCACAAGTCCTCTGCACACGTGCCCCAATCTACCCCATAAAGCATCTTTCTACTGGTGTTCCCCACTTAAGCTGTGAAGTTGCGTTTCACAAATAGGGGTTTCACAGGTCATCCTTCTGTAGGACACTAAGGGATGTACCAACAAAGCAGCTTTTCTAATTCAGATCAGTTTGGTAAATACTTTTTTGTTGTTGTTGTTACTGGGATTGGAACCAGAGGCACTCAACCACTGGGCTTTATCCCCAGCCCTCTGTATCTTTCACTTTGAGGCAGGGTTTTGCTAAATTTCCAAGGCTGGCCTCAAACTTGTGATTCTCCTGCCTGAATGTCCTGATTATAATATAATTTCTTTATAATAGGACTTGTAAGGGCAGCTGGGAAATACATTTCTTTATAAATAGGATTTGTAAGGGCAGTTAATATGCTCTTATAAATCACCAGAAATGGAATTTAGTATATTTGACCAGGAAATAATTTGGGGGTATATGTGTGTGCATTCCACTATAGAAAATTCTGTTGTGTTCAGATATCTTTATGTGCATGCAGTTCTTTAGGAAACTGTTCATTCAAGACAGCATGGTATTAGGACTGTGAGCTGGTCTGTTGCAAATGGGCGAATTAGGTTTAAAAGTTGAGTTCTGTCTGGGTATCATGGCATAGGCCTGTAATTCCAGCTACTAGGAAGCCTGAGGCAAGAGGATTAAGAATTTGAGGCCAGCCTCAGCAATTTAGTGAGTCCCTGTTTCAAAAAATATAAAGGACTGGGGATGTCCCTGTGAGTGTAGTATAGCTCAGGGTAAAGCAACCTGGGTTCAAGCTACAGTACATCTTGCCAACAAAAGTGGGTGCAGGCAGATTCTTTGGCTAGCTCTGACTTTGAATTTATCTTAAAGTCAAAACAGGACCCCTGCTACAGAGCCAAAGGCTCTAAATGTAACCTGGCTGCTAAAGATATCTGTACAAGAAGGTAGCTTTTCTGGTTATCGCTGTGGAATCTGGAGGCAGATAATGCTTCGTTGAATGCCAGGCTAGTCCATAAAGCCATGGCTGCCTCTGACCTTCTGAAATCACAGAATTTCTTCTTATTCTGCAGCCTCATATCCAGACTATGGTAGAGAAGGGAAAACTTAAGTGCTGCCTCTGGAACCTCATTTGAGAACTCTATGTGGGTAGGTCTCCTGGGTCTGCTTGCTTTATTCTGGAAGGATGAGTGCAGTGAAAGTTAAGGCATCTGGGTACAATCTGAATTCCTTGTAGGAGAGCTCCACTTAGCGTAATCACAACAAACATAATCATGAATGGAGATTTTTCCACGTGAGAGCCCTGAGGGGCACTTTTCCATATGTTCTCATTTAATTCTCACAATGCTTTCTTAAGATATCTAGCCCCATTTTACACAATAGGACTCTGAAGCTCCAGGATGTAGTGCCCAGTCCAAATTAGCAGAGCGTGGAAATGGGGGCAGCATCCAGCCCTCTCGTTGTCTTCATGCCACCTGCTGGTTCTCTTGGCTGTTGTGGAACATAAGAACTGGAAGGGAAATGAGCTAATTCACAGCCCTCACAGGTTGCAGTGAGGAAACTGGACTCACAAGGTCAGTTATCCAAGCCTCAGAGCACTCTGTGAGTGTAGGAGTCTTGTTTGGAGATTGACTTGAATTACGGTTGACTATGAGCCGTGGAGATTTGGCCTTTGTCGGCACCTGTAGTCTCACGGGATTGTTGTGGGATCTCGAGTGACTTGGCCAAAATCGGGTCAGCGCCATTTTAGGGTGTGTTTGGCGTGAGTTAGTTGTTGTTAGAACCAGAGAAAAAAGTTATCAGAATAAAAAGCTGTTTGTCTCTAGTTTGCTTCTAAAGTTCTTCCCGCGGCTCCGTTGCTCCAGGCGCTTCAGGCGACAACATGTGAGAACCTGGCACAGAGTGTGACAGTTTAGATATTAGGGGTCCCCCAAAAGCTCATGTGTGAGACAGTGCAAGGGAATTTAGAGGTAAAATGATGAGTTAAATGAAAGCTTTAACCTAATCAGTGCATTAATCCCCTGGTAGGGATTAACCAGTGATAACTGAAGGCAGATAGGAGGTGGGTCATTGGGATATATATATATATATATATATATATATATATATATATATATATATATTCCCTGTGAGTGGAGTAGTTGCTCTTTCTTTGCTTCCTAGTGTGATATCCTAAGCTGCTTTCTCCTGCCATGCCCTTCCACCATGATGTTCTGCCCAGAGCAATGGAAAGAGGAAATGAGGAAGCTCCTCTTCAAATATGACTAAGTTGAGACTCAGGTTAAGTAACTTGCCCAGGACCACACAGCCAGGAAGTGCTAGAATTTGACCTAGAATCTAGGTCTGTCCACATTTTTAAATGTTTCTCTTGGTATTTTGCAACTTTGGTTCTGTTGAATAGAGTTCTGTTTGCTTGTTTTCTTCCCTTTGAATCTTTGTGTCTTTGACCTCTGTCTCTAGCTCTTAACTTCTGCTAAGCTCTAGGCTAACAATATGTTGGTCTCTTTGGAAAAGACACTTTTGGAAAAGATACTTTGAAAAAGACAGAACCCGTCTGCTATGGATTTGGATGTGATTTGTCCCCCAAAGATTCATGTGCTGGAAGCTTGTTCCTCAGGGTGGCAATGTTGAAGTGGTGAAACCTGTAAGGGGTGAGGCCCAGTGCAAGGTGGTGATGTCATAGGGCAGCACCTCAGAAGGGACTAATGTTGGTCTTGAGTAGTTTCCATGAAAGCAAGTTGTTATAAAAAGGGTGAATGTGGCCCTTTCCAGATCGCTTGCTTCCTTGCATATATATGTGCCCCTTTTGTACACACCTGGATCTCTCTCTCTTCTTTTCTGCTTTTTTGAACCACAGCTAGGGACTCCCCACCAGAATGTCAATGCCATAGTGCTTAGACCCTCCAGCCACCAGAAAAATGGGCCAAATAACCTTTTTATAAAGTATCAAACTTCAAGGGTTTTGTTATATTAACCTGCAACTATATAATGCACTATGCCTCCAGGATGGCATGTTGGCTTTAAGCAAAATAGAAAGAGCAGAGTTTGTCTTTGGAGCATTCTTTAAGTTTTTTGAATGTCTTGTCTTTTGAGCACTAACCTATTTTTAGCCACCTGCTAGACCCATAGATCTGAAAAGTCCATTCAATGTAAGTGAAACTCTAGTCTGCCACTCCCATCCCTCCTATAAAACAAAAACAAAGCCCTGAAAGGCAGGCTTATCTTCTGTGCAGAACAGAATGATGTCAAGGTTATCTTCCCCTTTCCTAATGACAACAGTCCTTGGAGGTAGGGTCCCAAGAACAGGGGAGCAAGTTCTTCTCCAGTCAGGAAGAGCACAAGGCCACAATGGGCCTTACTACTTTTTAAAATTTTTTTCTTTCTTTTTTGTATTGCTGGGGATGGAACCCAAGGCCTCACACATACTGGGCAAGTGCACTACCACTGAGCTACACCATAGTCTTCACTACTTTTCTTCCTGTCAGATTCTTTGATTCTGCTTCAGAACTTTCTTGTAAAAGCTGCAGAGTCTGTTTACTAAATCTAGGAAATTTCCTTCAAAGAAGGAAACTTCAGTGATACATTAGAAATGGGTGAGCAAAACCTATAGCCGCATCTGACCTTAGCCTGTTTTTGTATTGTCCAAGGGTTAAGAATAGCTTTTGACATGTGTCTCTGTGTGTTGGTGTGGCAAAATAGGTATAACAAAATTTATTTAAGTCACTCTTAAATGTACAGTTCAGCAGCATTGAGACATATGTGGCTTTTTACACTTTAAAGTAGTTGTAAAATCAAAACTTAGCAAAAAAAATATGTCAAGTTCTCATGTGATCCGAGAGCCTAAAATAATTACTGTCTGGCCCTTTGTAGCCAAGGCTTGCGGACCTTCACTGTAGGTCATTCTGTGTACATGGAGATAGTTGAGTGTAATTAGCAAGGACACCGTCTGTGGGGTTGGAGCTATGAGTTCCCTTCTGGCGCTGTTGTTATTATCAACTGTGTGACTTGAGGAGGCAGGTTATGTGACCTCTGAGCATTGCTTCCTTCAAACCCTGCAAAGTGGTGATAACAATAGTACTTGAGAGCTATTATATGGTTAAACAAGAGAATATGTGTGAAGCCATGTATTAGGACGTGTAAACCGTTAATGGGATTCATTGGCACATGTAAATGGCATGTCCCACGAAGGTGGGCCTTCTTTCTCCCTAGAGGTGAGGGATTCGGGAGCCTTAGGGTTGCTGATCCAAAGAGGAGGCCAGGGCTGAGACGATCTCAGGAAAACAGAGCCACCATCCTGATGATCAAATTTGGATCTTTTCTATTTGGGGGACTGTCAATTATGAATATTTGTAAATTCAGCCAGCTTTGTGGGGTTTGTTAACACACCATATGTATTCCTTGTTCGTTTTCAGGGCTGCTGTAACAACACGCCACAGTCTCTGTGGCTTTAACAACAGATTTCTTTTTTATGTATATATACATATATATTTTTTATTTAATTTGATTTATTATACATGCTTGCAGAGTGCAATTCCTTTCATATTACATATAAAGAGCACAGTTTTCCAAGTCAATGGTTTTACACAAAGTATTTTTACACCATTTGAGTTTTTATACATGCACTTAGTGTATTGATGTCCAACTCATTCAGTTCTGGAGGCTGGAAGTCCAACATGAATGTCTTGGCAGAGCTAGTTTCTTCTGGGCCTCTTTCCTTGACTTGAAGATAGCTGTCTCTACTGTCTTTATATGGTCTCTACTGTGTGTGTGTGTGTGTGTGTGTGTGTGTGTGTGTGTGTGTGTGTGTGTCTGTCTGTCTGTCTGTCTGTCTAAATCTCCTTCTAAGGACACCAGTTGTGCTGATTTAGAGTCCATGTGTCCTTTTACCTTAATTACCTCTTTAAAGGCCCCACTTCCAAACAGTCACATTCTGAGGTGCTGGGAGACAGGACTTCAACATATGAATTTTCCATGACATGTTCTAATTAATTGTTACAGCATCCTCTGTGTAGTAACTCCTCCTGCAAGGAGAATTGGAGTAAATTGATTTAGGCCAGTCAGAACCCTCTCATGGGCTGGATAAGAGAGTCCCATATGGCAAGGGAGGATTTGAGTGACTGTTGGCACAACAAGCCCTTAGCACAATTCCTTATACCAGACAAGTGATCTAGCTGCTTCTAATACCTAGATATATAAGCTATTCTAAGGAGATATGTTTGGGCTTTAACTGCATTATTAGGTTCCTGACAAATAAGCAGTATGTTTTTAAGGTGTTTTTTTTTTTTTCTTGTTACATCATTTTTTAATGAGTCTACTTTAAAAATTGCAAATCCACGAAGACCCTCATATGTCATTCATCTGAGCCTCCTGTAGGTATGACATTTGAGCCAGCCGAGAAGGTTATTTACCACACTTGGGAGTCTGCCCCTTCCTAGTGTACTGGCTCCATATATCAGGCCAGCATTTCATGTCTAAGAGAGGGGACAAAGGTACTGATAAAATTAGACCAAGCCTAAAGGCATTGCATGTTCTCAGCCTAACAGTGGCGTTCAAATTCTGCTAAATATGACCATATCCATTAACTATTGCTGCATAACAAACCACTCCAAAACCGAGGGCTTGAAGCCGTGCAGTTTATTGTTTGAGTGATTCTGTGGCTTGGCATGGTGGCTCTTTAGATGGTTTTGCCTGGACGCTTATGGGGCTCCACTCAGCTAGAGGTATAGAGGCAGGGATCTACAGGGGCCTCGCTCACTTGCCTGATAGTTCTTGGTAGTTGTCAGTAGGCATGTTTGGGCGAGACATACTTGTTCATCTCGGGAGCCTTCCAGGAGAGCAAACACAGAAACTTTGAGGCCTCTTCATGTCCATCTTTGGAAGCTGCACAAGTTTCCTTCCACATGCTCAAAGCTCAGATTTTAAGGTGTAGAGGAAGAGCTCCCACCTCCTGGTGTGAGGAGTGGCAAAATCAGATAGCAAAAGAGAGCTACGACTGAAACTATCTGTCACCACTGCTGATGTTGGCTGACCCCACGTGTATTGCTACAGTTATGATTTGTGTGGGACACCATCGGGAAGGCATTTCTGGCTTGTAAGCATAATATCTTTTTTTTAAGAATATACTTGAATGCGCTTATTTGTACATAATACTTTAAAGCATGCACTAAATTGTAGGTTTGTCTTTTATACTTTGCTCCTGGGAGGAAGTAATTCAGCAATTCTAGCCTATACCTTTTCAGCCAACTTAGCCTCCCGTCAGTTGGGCTAGTCAAGCAAATGACAGAAGAGGTTCACGTTTCCATTTCTCAGGAGTTGAAAAATAAATCTTTTTTTGACTGAATATGTTACTTTTGATTTCCAGGTGATTCCTAACATCTCTTAAATCTTTTTTTTTTTTTAAATATTTGTTTATTTGCTTTAGTTGTACACAATGCAATGCATTTATGTTTATGTGGTGCTGAGGATCGAACCCAGGCCGCGCACATGCCAGGCGAGCACTCTACTGCTGAGCCACAACCCCAGCCCTCTTAAATCTTTTTATTTGGCTGCATTTTATTAATAAATACAGTAAATGGGGGTCTGGGATCAAAATAGAAATCAAACTTTAGCACATTCATATATTTAGATGCAGAGTACGCATGCGCATGTGTACATAAACAGCCCTGTATTTCACAAGCCATGTGTATGTGTATGTATATATATATATATATATATATATATATATACACATATGTAGGCATATATATGAATATGTGTATACCTACACAGATATATACATATAACTATATTTCCCCCCTTTGTATATACATTGATGTATAGGTGCAACCACCCAAGCCAAGAGTCACACTAATGGTTTGTGAAGTCTCTTTGCTCACACAATTTTGCATCTTCTCCTTCAATGCTCTGTTCCTTTTAACTGAGGCCTGGTGCTCACTCTTCTCCCTCTAATCACCAGATATTCTCAATCTATTTGTTTTTGCACAGACAAGCATGCTAATATAGGCACATGAGCACCCTGAGAGAGACATAGTCTTTTGGTTTTCATCTCATGCCTTAGCTGAAATCAATGGGAAAGCAAAGCACATAAATTCTGTAACCATTTCTCCTTCCCATCTTCCTCACTATCCCTGCATCAGGCAGGTCCCAGAATTCCAGATATCCTCAGTTGCTTCTGATACTCTATATATGGGCCTTGATTTTGCTACCTCCATCTGATCGCCATGCTGATGATATACACCACAGTTCTTTAGATATTCGACTAAGAAGCAGGTGGATTTGGGCTGGTGGTATGCCTCAGTGGTAGAAAGCTTGCCTGTACCATGCATAAGGCCCTGGGTTCAATCCCAGCACTGTTAATAATAAGAAGTAAATATAGGTTTCTTTCCTTATGATAAAGTATCATAAGAGGAATTCCCTAACACTACTGGAATCCAAAAAATTCATGCATCTGTGGAATTCTATAGTAAGTATGTGAAATTTATGTATGTGTCTCTCTGTGCATTTTATGAAGAGGTGTGTAACTTTCGTCATACTCTCCAGAGAATGTGGCATGGTGGTATATGCCTGTCATTCCAGCTACTTAGAAGGCTAAGCCAGCCTGGGCAACTTAGCAAGATCCTGTCTCAAAGTAAAAGAGGGATGGGGATGTAGCCCAGTGGCAGAGCACCCGGTGGATTCAATCCCCAGTACTGTCCCACCCCCTTTCTTTCCCTCTCTAAGCTCTCTCTAAAAAAGAAGTAAAAGTAGTGACCATGGAAAAGTATAAAATCCCTCCTCCTATAGGATCTCAATGAGGGGAAAAAAGGGTGAGGGTGTGTGTGAAACGATATAGGAGAAAAAGGCATCACAACCTGTTTTATTGTATTATTCGGTCCGTCGGGCAGTCACTCGTGGGCAGAGTTTCCCTTGGCCAGATACTTGGTACAGGGCACAAGGGTTGGGAAGTATGAGGTCAGGACAAGGAGATACTTTCGTTTTGGAAGAAACCATCGGTCCCAATAGAGAGTGAATCACACCAACCAAGAGAAGGAAGCAGCGGGAAACATTTAGTGAGTACCTCCCATGTGCCAGAATTTGGACCACATGTTGTGATTTTTTAAAAATACTTTCCAGTATTTATTGATATGATAAGAATCATTCATCATTCCAGCTTTGGAACTAGTGGGTAACAGCTAGACCCAAATTTGAATTTTAGATCATCGCTTAATTCTGTGATGTCCAATGAATTTTAAAACTTCTGAAATCCAGTTTCTTAATTGTAGAATGAGGTTAAGAGAATTACTCAATTTGTGTGAAGATAGGGATTATTTATGGAAATTGTAGGCTCTCAGCAAATGATAAGCTAGTATTTCAGAGATGATAAGTGACACTTAGGGGTTGGTGGAAAGACCAAAGGGGGCCTGGCCCTGAGGTGGAATAACAGATAGTGTTGTTTCTGTGGGAGAAATATTTATACAATTTGAGTTAAATGCTCTATTCATGTTGGGGACTATATGAAAATCATTAATCTTCTTTGGTAAAAGGAAAATGAGACTCAGAGAAACATGATATTGATATTTTCCTATTGAGCATTAGCTCCCTATAGTTTCCCTGCCTCCCCACTCTGTACCTGGCATGAAATCCAGCATGTGCAAGGCAAGTGTTCTACTACAGACCTACCCATCCCCTATCCCTTTTTAACTAAACTGCCCAGACTGACCTCAAACTTGTGATCCTCCAGCCTCAGCCTCCCAAGTAGATGGGATTATAAGTGTGTGCTATCATGCCTGGCTATTCCATGTAGTTTTGATAGGAAACTCATCCTACCCATCCATGTATTAGCTGTATGAATCAAAGAATGAAACAGGCATGAGAGGATGCTTACTTGTCTGTCTTCTTGTGACCACTTAAGCTTCTCTTCCAACCATAGATATTTAGGAACTAGTACTGTCCACTTACACACTGTCTCACCCTGCCAAGGCCCGAGTCATGAGACCCAACACGTACTTCTTTTCTTCCCCTGAGTGGAAAAGAGCCAACATGTTTTACAAGTCATTAGTTTGCCTTTGCCCAGTCCCTGGGATGGGGAGAGATACCCAGTATGTTCAAATGACAAAAGAAGTCTGCCCATAATATGTGGCTTGGGGATGTAAATTGTGTTTTTTATAATTTGTAGCATAGGAATGTTTTCCTCAGACTTAAACAATCCTTACATATTTAGCCCTCCTTCAGCCTTTATTTTTAAGGAGAAATTAGTAACTGATTTCAGCTTTCATGTCAATGTTTTCTTTTCAAGTATTTAGTTCTTCCTTGTTTTGATCTTTTTAAATAAAACACAAGGGAGAAATTTAAGACTTGCGATCCCTAATGACAACTATCATGTAAACTTGAATGTGTCACTTTTCCAGAAAAATCTAAAAATACCTGTCCTTTCCCACTCTGGGAGCATGTGTTCCTATCTAAATCCCAGTGGAAAAGCACTTTCCAAGAAAAACCTTAATCTACCCATCAGGATTACATTAAAAACAAAACAAAAACAAAAACACCCCGTGTGTGTGTGTGTATTCTCACATGTACTTGTCATGAAGATAAACTTATGCCTGTAAACCCTGGGTCCTGAGTGCAGGAGGGCAAGGCTGGTGTGATCACCACTAAACTGGGATGTTCTGCGCACAGTCAACTGGGTGCGCATTGTTTTTCTGAGAGGATTCAGAACTCTTGGACTTTGGGTAGTTTAGAAACCACTTCTCTGAGTAAGTTATATGGTGATAATACCCTGCTTCTCCCCCTGAAAGAACATGAACTTCAAATTTTTCAGGGTCTTAGAGATTCAAGGAGCATAGAAGGAGGGGCCCTGAGTAGAAAGTCAGCAACAATGATAAATATTAACAGGGGAAGACAAGGCTTCTCTGGGCCATTGGCTCTTGTGTTTTGAGAAGGTTGATGCTACTTTATGTGAAGTTTTATGATAACTTCAGCTTTATAAGATGAGGTACTTCCTGTCCTTTCTCCATGTTTGCATGTGTGGTAGCCTTCCATCTGGCTATGAGGACCAGTTCTGCTCACATTATTGGATCTGGAGGCTCTCAAGGAAATATTCTGTCCATTGATTTGATACGTGGGATTTGAGCTGGTATGAAGTTGTTGGTGTTCTCAAGTTTTGCTTCATGGACCCACTCTGAGGGAGCTGTCTTATCTCTTGAACATTCTTTTTTTAGTCTCCTGTTGCTTTCACTTCCATCTAAACATGACTCAGTAATGGAGGAATCCTATGAATTAGTTGTGGCATCAGTGTTCAATAAAATTACTAGAGAAAGGACAGTGATTATGTAAGGATTTTTTAAAAATTGTGGCTATACAAATATGACATATATTTATATACATATACAACTTACCATCTTAAACATTTTTAGGTGTATGGTTCAGTCGCATTAAGTTCATTCACACTGTAATGCAACCATAGGATTAGCAATGAATTTTCTGAGCAAATATTTCTATGGCTTAGTGAGAGATTTCTTTCTAGAAAACTAAAATTTTTTCCCAAGGATAATATAAGTAAAATGGATGTAACTAAAATAACTGAACACATCAGTTCATTTTTCATAATGAATGAAAGCCTCAATATTACAATTGCCACCAGATCTGTTACTAAATCTGTCAGGATTCTAATTTAGCTATTGCATATCTCACCCTGTGACTATAGCCTTTGTGATGGTAGATCCTCATATTTCCCTTTTCTGTTTCCCAAGTCACAGTCTATTCTAGAGGCCACAAGACTGAAGGCACCTGCCTCAGCTGCTTTCATTCTACAAACACAGCCCAGTGAATATTGATTTTTCTGTTACGCTAAATTAGGCTAGCTCCAGTTGTCATCACTGCTTTGGATTTCAACCTCTGAGAAAAAGAGATGTAGGTTTATATCTTACAAATAAAAGTGGTAAGGTATTCAGAACTCTGTCTATATTTCAATTACTTATAACCTGAGAGGTAGGAAGGTTGTGCCACTCCCATTCTGTAGATGTGTAATTCAAAGCTCAAGGTTTAATAATAGCCTCACAGTTGTACAGCTGGGTTTCAACTTGTGTACCTCACTGTAGAATGCTGTAGGATGGTAGACAGAATCTAATGCTGCCCTTAGACTTCTGGAGAGGTAAAACCACAGATGGGGAGGATGGGGACCAGCATGCTTCTGTAGGAAAGCCTCCTCCTCACATTTCAGACTTTGAAAAGTAATTGAATCCCTGAGAATGATATGATACTCTCAGCTGGGTGTTCACTGTTTCATCAGAATTATTTGAAAAACTTTGTTGAGATAATTATTATGGGACTGAGATTTTTTTTTTTTTTTTTTTAAAGAGGATTTTTTTTTTTTTTAAGGGTGAGGGTTTTACTGACGGGTCTCTTCATCTCCCATAGTCAAATGTTTATTTTAGAAAAGTTGAAGGCAGAGACTACATTAAAGTTGCTTTTTAGTGCTATTAAATATAGCAGCTTTAATCTTTGTATGATTTTATTAAAAAAGCTTTTTTCAACCTTTTTAAAAAAAATTTGGTTCTAGAACATAAAATGATCCATGAATTTTACATAAAATTACATAAATGTACATACATTATTTTCTGTCCAGTGGTGTTTGTTTCTTCTAGGTAGATGGCCAGCAAGTAATTTGATAATACTAGGAAAGGTTCTGACATAGCCACTGGCTTTGTTCCTACCTGAGAATATATTGAATAAATATATCCTTTCCCATTTCTTTATCTCTTTGCCCCTCAGGAAAATTTCTTTGGGTCATCTAGAAAGGTTAAGATACATAAGTTTACATTTATAACTTTAGTCTTTTAGATTTTATTTTTAAACTGTAATTTCAAAATGAGTGAAATTCATTATTCATCTTGTGATTTTTTTCTTTCAACTCTACTGCCATAGCTGAGTAATTAGAGTGAAACCTTCATTTTATTTTTCAAATGAAAAAACTCAGACAAGGGAAATGTAAATGCCTTTTCCCAAATTCTCAAAGAAAAACAATGGAGCTAGGATTATATTTATATGTATTTTTACATCATATGCATTTTTGTAACAAATGGCAGTTATTTGAGAGAAAATGTCCCTTGTTCTTCATTGGTTAGAAGATCAGATGGGGCAGAGCATGATTCCAGGAGTCAAAGATGAGAACTGGGGTGAAGCTCAGTGGTAGAGCATATGCTTAACTAGCATTACACAGGCCCTGGGTTTGATCCCTAGCACCACCAAAATAAAAAGAGCACGTCAGATGAATATAAGCTTCATGTTCAAGAATGCTTATCTGTCTATATAAAGACACTAGATACAGTGCCTGGCATAGAGATACTGTTTTATATAACTTGATCCAAAGACTTTATTGGAAGTGATTGCATTATTTACTGCTTTAGTGTATGTAATCCATAATGTCTTGCATTATAGCTATTTTTTTAACTTGTCCTATCCATCTCATATTGGAATATAAGCTCCTGAATAGGAGAGCAGGATAGAAAAAATGTCTACAGTCTCAATTTCCCTAGTAACATAGTTGAATATTGGGAATACAGAGTATTGATTATATAGAAATTTTGGATGAGTATTTATTGTGTAGAAGGAACATATTTATAGCATAATCTGTTATTTTCCCATTAATGCCCATCTTTCAGATCAGAATCTGAAGCCAAACAGTGCCATCCATTCATATGGAGAAGATTATAGGAGCATCATTTTAATGTATTTGCTTTGGTGTTTATTTCCATATTTAAATCTAGGATTTCCATTCAAGGTAGCCCATTAAATAAATGTAGTACTCACATTATAAAAATGATTTTGGAAAGGAAGTGAGGAACAGGGAGAGAGATTTAAGCTCTACTTTTACTATCTGTTTTATTCTTTGGCTTTGTTCCTTGTTTGTTGATAATGTTAACCTAGTGTGCAGAGCACAGCTTGCTCATGGGGTTGTTTTCCTCCTTCCGTGCTGTGAGTAATGGCTGCCAATGTCTGAGTAGTTGTCATGATAAACTGGGCGATGCCATTTAATAGACTGGGTTCAGGCACCACAGGGTGAGAAATCTAGGTCACTAGTCATAAACAGCTTTGTCCCAGGAACAAGAGGCTTGCTGGTTGTCATGTCTTGACACAAACAGCTCATCCTGGCACTTGAAATCACTGCATAAATTGGGTCAGGTATTAGTTTGGACTATATGAAATTGCCCTATTTAACTATTTTTGATCCAACACAAAGCACAATGAAGGAAATCAACAATACCTGTTAAAAACAAGCTTAATAGTTTGAAGGTTTGTATAGTTATCACCTTTCACTTTCAGAAACATCATTATTAATGGCAAAATGGCATAGAAGGATAGAGATGGATTCTAGGACTTTAGAAAATGTCACAAAGTCCTAATTGCAGTAATGCCATAGCAGGATATTTTCGGTAGCTTAAAATGTGCATCTGAGAGAGGAGTGGTTGTAGAGAGAAGGCGAAGGGGATACCTAGCAGATAAAACCTGCTCCAGAGGGGAATAGGAGGAGGGTCTTCAGGCAAAGCCCTGATAAGCAGGTCTCTAGAAGACTAGGTGAAGGCCACAGGCCCAGGGAAGCAGCAGTGATGGAATATGCATTTACGTATTCCAGGTAGCACAGGTGTGCGTCTGTGAGGAGAATGAGGGACACAGACATGTTTCTGCTTCCCACTTATTTTAAAAGGTTGAATCCAGACTCCTATCCTGAAAGACCATGATGTTTGATAAGGTCTAAAATAAGGTACCTTACGGGAATGTGCATTTTCTCTACTTTTAGGTAAAAACAAATATCTGAAATAAATGCCCCATGCCATGGTTGATAATATTGAGTTGTCATCAACTCTGTTATTAAGGGTGAAAAAAGAATCAAGAAACCTTTAGTGGTTTGGAGAATTCTTGAGGAAGGAAGGTACTAAATGTCTAGAACTGGGTGACAAGACATAAGAGTAATTTGAAAGCAGCACAACCCACTCTCCATTTTTCTTGGAGCTGACCGAGTTTGCCTTTTATAATGTACAGAGGTTACGTTTAATTAATGAGGTCAGACTGTGTCTTACATCATTTATCATACTATATCATTAAAGGAAGATGTAGGTGGAGCATCCTGAATCTGAAAACTCAAAATGATCCACAATCTGAAACTTGTTGAACATCAACATGAGGCCACAAGTGACCTCGTGGGATAGAGCATATCAAAACGCAGGTGCTCTAGAAGTGTTACGTAAAATTACCTTCAGGCAGTGTGTATAAAGGTTATAGGAAACATGAATTGCGTGTCTAGACTTGAGACTCATCATGAAGATATCTTGTGTATATGCAGATATTACAAAACAAAACAAAATGTATAACATGAAACACTTATGGTTCCAAGCATTTCAGATAAGAGATGCTTGACTGACACAAAATAAAAGTAGCTTTTCTTTGGATTTCTTACTTCATAATTAAATTACATTATTAGAATTTTATCTAGCTCCTTAAAATATTTTTTATAAATTTCAAGTGGGTTGTTTGGAAATCTTACAATGATTTTTCTATTCCTGGTAGCTTGTGCCACTTCTATTTTGAAAGCAGATCCTAATAAATACAGGATTAATAGTTACAGCATGTGATTGTTAAAGGCTTAATGGCTAGTGTATTTTTCTTTGTGACTTTCTATGTAGACATAGAAGGATTTTTATTGTTTACCAGCTGACAAGGCTAAAGATCTTGTGCCAACTTACGAGGGAAGGACATGTTGGAAGTGGGCTTGTGTGTCTGTGCTGGCTGTCTCCAAGCCGGAGCTCCTTGTGAATCTCTGAGTGTAATTGATGCTTCCCCAAGTTTGTTGTCAGGAGCTTGCTGCTCTCATTCTTACAAAGGGCTTTGTTGTTGTCTTGGCAACGGTGACTGGGTTTTCACAACTATGATATGGGAAATTTAAAGTTCAAATTAGAAAACTGGCAGTGGGAACCATGTTGTATTTGGTCTTAGTTGAGGGTCTCATTTTGTTTTAAGTCATGTAATTTTGAAACAAATGTGAAACTCCTGATTTTGGTTACATATGGCCATTTATTTAATCAAAGATCAGCTTTTCTTTCTCTTCAGATCCATAGTTTGCTCTCTTCAGTTCTTAGGGTCTTCCACAGTAGAGTGTTTAGTATTTTACATCTCCAGGTGAATTCTTCCTTTCCAGTGCCCACAAGTGCTCATCCCTTATTCTCATAATCTTAAAACAAAGTGCTCAAGAGTTCTGCTGGAATGCTTCCCCACTGCTGATCTGCCTGTGTATTTCCACAGTGCTGGCAACTTTTAAGTTGGTCACCCTAAAACATTTGCATCCATTCACATAGAAGACAGGAGATTGCCATGAGGTTCTGTCTGACCAGCCATCCAGATCCTCCATATAAGTGCATCATGATGACACACAGTAGCCAGATTTAATAAACAGCATGAAGAGGTAAAATGAAGTAATAATCTCAGGCAAGAATGGAAAAGAAAGGAATTGTTAATATTGGGGATAAAAGGGCAGATGTAAATCTGGTATTCTCTGGATAAAGAAAATGTGGCATATATACACAATGGAATACTACTCAGCCACAAAAAAAAGAAAGAAAATAAATTATGGCATTTGCTGGTAAATGGATGGAACTAGAGACTATCGTGCTAAGTGAAATAAGCCAATCCCAAAAAATCAAAGGCTGAATGTTTTCTCTGATATGCAGATGCTAATTTCACAATAAGGTAGGGGGTTAGGGAAGAATATAAATACTTTGGATTAGAAAAAGAGGAATGAAGGGAAGGGATGGGGAATGGGAATAGAAAAGATAGTAAAATGAATCAGACTTTACTATTCTATGTGCATATATGATTATTCGACCAATGTAACTCTACATCATGTACAACCAGAAGAATGAGAAGTTATACTCCATGTATACATTTAATAATAAAATATATTCTATCACGTATAACTAATTAGAACAACAAAAAAAAACAATTTGTATATATCAAATCAGGTATTCCCTAATAGCAACTTAAACATACCTTTTCCTAGTTGAAGATTTATGAGTTGCTTTTCAGGTTATAAGTGAATTTTTTTTTAATATTTATTTATTTGCTTTAGTTGTACACAATGCGTTTATTTGTATGTGGTGCTGAGGATCGAACCTGGGCCGCGCACGTGCGAGTCGAGCGCTCTACCGCTGAGCCACAATCCCAGCCCTTATAAGTGAATTTATGTAATTTTTTACCATCCATTACAATAAGCATTGGTTTTGTCTCTCCCTCCCCCCCAGGTAGTGGGATGAATTCTTAAATTTTATTTAAAAAAAAAAATGAGCCGGGCACAGTGGTACACGCCTATAACTCTAGGTACTTGGAAATCTGAGGCAGGAGGATTGCAAGTTTGAGGCTGATTTCAGCAATTTAATGAGACCCTGTCTCAAAAATAAAACAAAGGTTGGGAGTGTAGCTGAGTGGTACAGCATTCCTGGGTTCAATACCCAGTACAACATATACACACAAAAAAGTCTGTCCTTGGAAGATAAGGCCTTAATTTGGAACTACTACTATCTGTCTGTTCCTATTAAAATCAGAAATTGGAAAAAACATTGCAAAAAGAGAGGTGGTAAAGGTAAGCAGATCATGTATAAAACTTTAAAATTCCTACCTACATTTTGCAGGTTTCCTGTGATACATAATTCTCATATGTGAACTCACTAAGAGAGAGCAGAATCAACGAATGTTTGTTGCTTCACTGGAAGACTTATTTTACATCTTAGTAATAAAAATAAAATTTTGTGTGTTAGTGCTCATTTTTTTTCTTGGAGCTCAACGTCTTCACAAAATAACTTAAACATTGAAACATATTGTTTGCTTCTGCTGCATTTGGTGATACAAAAAAAAAAAAAAAGGAAAAGAAAGAAAACTCTGTTAAAAGACTTCCAAAGTAGTGTCAACACCTCCTTCAAAAATGTGTGAGCAGTTAATACTTAGCATATGTTTTTTCCCCCAAACTGGAAAAACTTATATGAGAATGTTATCTAGAAACTACTCAAAACTTCAGAAAGTGATTTTGAGAACCAAATCACAGTCATATAAATTTGCCTTTTGTAAACTCTTAGAATTGGCTGGGTGCTAATATGATGTGAGCATGACATAGGCTTATCTTCCTGAGAACTAGTGGGGAGGCCTTTTTCCTGGAAGGAATGCAGCTTACCCAAAACTCCCAGCTCTGCACAGCCCATGAGGTGAGCATCCACAATCAGGATCTGCCTTCAGGCACGTTTTCCGCCACCACTTACAATTGGCGCATAGAAGATTGTGAACAGGAGTAGTCTCCAGGCATCTCTCCTTTCTTACTGCCTAAATATTTTTAAACATAACATGTATTTTCCTAACAAGAAAACAAAAAGTATCAATTTACCTACACAGAAAATGATTCAAAATTGGTTTAAAATCATCTAAATCCCACCATCTTTACCTAGTTACATTAGCATTTTGATATATATCATTCTGGCTTTTACAAATTTTGTGTACATATGTGTGTGTTTGCAAAGTTGTCATATCATTACATCTGTGATCTTATGACCCATTTTCTTTCCACTTAATATCAGAAGCATTTTTGAAACATTCTGAAACAGAAGGGTATCCTCTTTGAATTTTTTTTTTAGGTTTGTGGGCAAAGAAATGGTGCTTTGTTGTTTTAATTCTCATTTCTTTGATTACTGGTAGTTTGAACATTTTTATATGCTTGTTAGCAGTTTCCTTTTCTGCAGGGATTACATGTTTGTATATTTTTCTGGGGGATGTTGCTGGAGGTGGAACCCAGGACCTCAAATATTCTAGACAAGAGCTCTGCCACTGAGCTACAGTCCTAGCCCCTTTTTCTGACATTTTCTGTTGTGGTGATTATTCTTTTTTTTCTTTTTACAAATAAAGAATACTTATCTTTTTCTGATCACATGTGTAATAAATACCTTTTATCATTACTATTTAATATTATTATGGAGTTTTGTTGTTTATTTACACTGTTGTTGACATTGATTTGGGAATGATATTCAGTAGTAAGATCCACACTAAAATGATTTCAAATACCCAAGTGACCTATAAAATGTAAACTCTTAAGACCTGGTAAACCCTAAACCCTGGACTCCCGCACACCACCGCCTGGCAGCTAAGGCAGGATTAAGCCAGCTCGCATGCCTCTGCATGCTGAATCTAACTAGGTCAGTCTGCAGTGGCTCTCCCAGGCTGTGGAGCTATTTTTGTCAATGTCTTTTCTGTCTATGAAAATTAGAATTGAGGAAAGCTACAGATGCTTCCCATATGGCTGCTATTAGTAAAATTATATACAGAGGATTTAATTTGAAAAAAAAGAGTAGATGTGCTTAAATTATTTAGGGACTCAAAAGCTGTGGAGAAGAGCTCCAGCTACCACAGCAGTAGCCTCCTGCCTCCAGGGATGCTGCATGCAGCCTGTTCCTGGCAGCCTTCTGTTCTGTCGTAGGGATGGACGAGATGGGGACACCTTCATTCTGGTGTTCATGGTTATGCCTGTCCCACAATATTGTACCTGAAGAGGATTCCAACAAAATCTTTCCACCTTTATTCCTCATCCCACACCACTTCTTTTCAAATAAATGTCTCAGATTTTTGCATACTTATGGTGATTGTCCATTGGGTTTAATGAACTGTAACAGATAACTGCTCTAGTTTTCCTACATCCAGGATTTAGAGAGCATTTGCATTTGCAGTCCATTGCACTTGTTTTTACAAGGGTTTGTTTACACACAGCTGTGATCAGGCTGTGATGGTTCATCACTCTAATTGGTCCATTAGATGTACTTGACATTTCACAAGGTTCTAGGAAGAGGGGGAAAAATTTCATCCACATCAGACTTTTGGAGCCTACTAATGGAGTCTAATATCTATTTTTGCCATCTGTGCAAATGCATTATGGATTTATATTTAAGACATTAAAAAAAAAAAAAAAAAAACCTAAGTGGAATTGATCGTTAAGTCATCAAATTTAGTTACCTTCTGCTAAGGCAATCCAGTGACCCTCTAAATTTGATTTCCTCTACATTTCCAGTCAATGTGCTGCTTATCCTGGTACATTTGACTTACACAGAGAATGCACTACTACATTGTGTTCATTTCATGGGAAATAATCCTGTTGGAATAATCATATAAGTAATCATACCTCTTTTAAAGAGAATCCTGCAATCATGTAACACATAAACGTGCTGTAATGACATTTGCAGGGTATGTCCCATATTAGAAATTACTGAAGAAAACAAAGTTTGGGAGACTTGACTAAGTCAAGTTTGGGAGACTCTTATTAAATTGCTTGTTTTAAGGATTCGTCAAGGGCTGGGGATGTAGCTCAGGGGTAGAGTATTTGCCTAACATGCATAAGGTCTGGGGTGTGATACCCAGCACCACAAATTAATGAGGATTCCTCAAAAACATGTAATATAATTACTTATGTTGTAACTCCCGAAAGAGGAAATGGTTCACACAATTTTCCAAATGCATTGACTACCACAACCCCACTTTTTGGGAAGCATGACATGGCAACTCTCCATAAATCCTTTTGGATAAGTGATTGAGAATGTCATTGTTATGATTCACGGTTCAAGAATCACTGAACATGTTTAGATTTATTTTGTAATCTTCATAGATATATAAATATCTCTATTCAAGCACACATGTATACAAAACAACCTAACAGATGAAGAAAATGCCTTCTTAACCTCGTATTTTTGTGCTCATGATATTGGTAAAGAAAGCTGAGGAAGTCAACCTGTTGTCTTAGTGTTTTAAACAATTTAGATGGCAAAGAAAGCATTAAAAAGATACATTCTGGAATGACTATTTTGGGGAAGAGGAGGAAATGGAGAGAAAGAAATTAGGTTTTTTGTTTGTTTTTAACAAGTGACACTAACATGTGAATCATGTTAGTTTCCAACTAAAATAGCTTTTGTTGATAATTCAAGATTATTACATTTTACTCTTTGATAAGAGCATTTATTTTACTCTGGGGGGAAAGAATAGAGTATACTCTTTAGAGTTTTGTGTGTGTGAGCAATGCCCACTTTGAACCTTACTGGAGCTGCTTAGTGTGAGGTCCGCCCTGGAGGGCACTGCTGGCCTTACTAGAGGTGGATCTTTCAGGGCTTGTTTGGAGATAGGAGTTAAGAATCTCAAGTGTTTCTAATGCCTGGTGTGGGGAAGCTGGCACCTAAAATCCCCCTTGCTCCTCTCCCACTGCTCCCCACTGTGTCGATCCCATTGCCCCAGAGCCAATGGATTTCACTCTCACATTGTTCTTTGCTCAATCTTTACATTTATTTTTGGCCAGTTTAAAATTAGACAGCTGATTAATTGCCTGTTTTCATCTGGGCCAATCAAACTGATTTCTTTTCTGAAAAAGAAAAAAGATTAAAAAACATATGAAGGAGGTCCACTATGTGAAGGCATAAGTTTTCTTCAGAGGGTCATAGCAAGGTGGTGATAATTGGGATGAAGAGGAAGCAGATAAGCAGCTTGTTTTCCTCTTCCACCTCTTGCTTTGGAAAAAATGTTCTAGTCTATTTTTAGAAAAAAATATTTAATTTGTTTTACAGTAATTTTTCCATTTTAATTAATGGTCCTATGAACATAAAGAAGTCAAAAGTTGCATTTTTTTTTTGAATCAGTAATGAATAGGGACTATTTTTGTGCTCAAGGCTTGTTTAAAATCCTTTTAAAAATTGTACATGTAGGGCTGGAGTTGTAGTTTATCGATAGAGTGCTTGCCTAGCACATGTGAGGCAGTGGGTCCGATCCTCAGCACCACATAAAAATAAATAAATAAAGGTATTGTTCCATCTACTAAAAAAGAAAAAAATTATACACATAATGTCAAACCCACAGAAAAACTGAAAATTTGCGAGATGTTTAAATAAAATTGTGTACCTTTCAGATTACTCAAATATTACCATTGTAGGATATTTATTTTTAATTCTCTCTCTCCTTAAAAACAAGAACGGTCTTTTAGGACTATATTATACTTATCAAATTAAGAAATTACCCCCAATACAATTCTCTAAACTATAGACTTTACTCAGATTTCACCATTTGCCCAGTGGTCTCTTTTATAGCAAAAGAAAATCCAGGATGTATGCACTGTGTTATTGTGACTGTAATCTTCAGCTCTTCCTCTGAGTCTGTCTGTGTAGTTCATAATACTGTCATTTTTGAAGTTATTTCGGCCAGTTACCCTATAGTGTGTCCCTCAGTTGGTTTTTTTTTCTATGTTTCTGAGGATTAGGTTCAGGTTTTATGTTTCTCAGGAATGCCACAGGAGTGGCACTTGGTCCTCCATGTGTCATATCAGGAGGCACATGTTGATTGTCTCAAGCCTGATGACAGCGACCTATATCACCTGACGTTCTCCACTATCAAATGATTAATTTTTGCTTTGTAATGAGTAAGTATCTTGTAGGAAGGTATTTTAAAACTATTTAAATGTTCCACTCTTCCCCATTTTATTCATCAACTAGTTTTAGCATCACTGAATCCATTAGTATTGTGCTGGTTGCCAAATAGTGACCTTCTAATTCATCACTCTCGCTACATTTATAGTTGGCTTTCTACCATGAGGAAGAGCTTTCCCTTCTCTTATTTGTTTATATCAGCATAGACTCATGAATATACATTTTGTGGGTTTTAATTATTTTTGCTAATTATACTTCTCAGATTTGATCAGTTTCAAGTTGTCACCTATGTCATTTTGACATGTACCCATCATTCTTCCAGTATCTCCTTACTATCTGGCATAAGCTCTTCCAGACTTATACTTCCCTTGATTCAACCTGGAAATTGGTCTTCACTCTAGGAGTTCTGATCGCTTTTAGTGGAGGTTGATATTTTAAATCTAAGATATAGGTGCTTTGTGACAGGAGCTTCCTTGCCTCCAGCTCCTCTTTGCAGATGCAGTAAGAAATAGGTGCATGGGGAGAGAAAACACAGTGTACCCTAAAAATATGTATGTATGCACTCAGTGTTCTTTGTTTTTAATGTAATTGATTGCTTTTCCATATAGTGAAATCCTGGAGTAAGTATAGTCATAGATCAGGAATTGTAAATTTTGGTTCCTCTCATCTGTTGATTTTTTTGTTTTTGTACTAGGAACCAAAGCCAGGGTCTCACATGTGCTAGGTAAATGCCCTACACTGCCAGCCCTTTTTTTTTTTTTTTTTTTTAAACATTTATTTATTTACTTTAGTTGTACACAATGCAATGCATTTATGTTTACGTGGTGCTGAGGATCGAACCCGGGCCGCGCACGTGCGAGGCGAGTGCTCTGCCGCTGAGCCACAACCCCAGCCCCAAGCCCTTTTTATTTTGAGACAGGGTGTTGCTAAGTTGCCCAGGCTGGCCTTGAATTTGTAATCAATCTTCCTGCCTCAACTTCCCAAGTAGCTGGGATCATGGGTGTGCGCCAGCATGCCCTGCTTCATCTGTTCATTATTTACACAAACTTGGCCTAATCTCTTGTGTTCTCTCCTTCAGCCTTTTCCATGTTAAGAAATAAGAAATAAATGAAGGTGATTTTAATGAATTTGGTCTCACCACTATGTATTTGTTCTTTCCCCATCCACCCTGACCTCCAACCAGTTTACACAGTGGCTCCTATTTAAATAAAGCTTTTTCAGTTCCAAATGTTTTGTCACAGGTTTTGGTATAAAATTCGTATCCTGTACAGTTGCTGGCATTTCTTCTTAATATTCGTTGTTCATTCTGGCTCAGGGTCTTTGCTCTTCTAATCCCTGTCTCAAGCACTATTTTCCTTGGTTTCTGGGATGACTGCATCCTCCCCCACCTGCACTGACCCCCACCCCCACCCCAATAGTATTGCATAGTTTTCTTCATAACCTTGATCATGTATGGTCTACCTATATTGCATGGATGTAAGAGTCTTGAAGGGCAGTTCCTGGCACACAACAGGAATTGGGTAAATATGAGGAACTAGTGAATAAATTGCCATTGTCAATCAGGGTGCAACAACAGAGCTATCTTTGACAAAATACATTAAAAGTCTTTTAAAATGTTCTTAAACAAAGATTTACCAATTGCTCTTAAGGGATTTATCCTTCAGACATTGCTTTGTTCAACTCAATAGGCAGCCTTGTTTATAACATTGATAAATTAGAAACAACCTGAAGTTTGGATATCTCCTACATAAATTATGGTGTTTTTCTACAATTACATAATAAGCAGCGATTAGTAAAGGTGTTTTAGAAACATAGTTGTTACGTAGATGTCTACTATCAAATAGATTCCAAAATGCTTCTTACGTGAAAATGTTGAACACACACACACACACACACACACACACACACACACAGTTTGAAAAAAATCTATAAGAACAGATACTAGCCTGGAGTGGTGGCACATGCCTGTAATTAGGACTTGTGGAGCTGAAGCTGGAGGATCATAAGTTTGAGGCCAGCCTCAGCAATTTAGTCTCTGTCTCAAAAAGGGTAAGGGCTGGGGATAATCCGTAGCTCAGTGGTAAAGTGCCTCTGGATTCAGTCCCCAGTACTGAAAAAACGAAACAACAAAAAGGGAAGGCAGTAAAATATTTATAGCAGTTACATCTGAATTTTGAGATTGCAGCTTAAATGTTTTGTGCTTATTCATATTTTCTTTTTTCTCCATTTAATATGTATTACTTGTCTACTTTATAATCTTTTGGAGTAATCACTAATGCCACTGGAAGTTGACCCATATAGTGGAAGGTAAGCTGTTAGAATTTAGATTGTTTCTTGAGCTTAGTTATACAGGGAGCCTCAGGGGCTAGCTAGCTGAGTCTGATAATCCCCTCTGTATGAGGGCTGTTAGGGAAGGCTAGTCAATATGGTGTTGATTTTATAGAAAGAGGACAAGAAACAGATTCTTCTGCTTGAGAGAATTAAGATAGACTTCATGGAGATGCCTTGGCTCTTAAAAGTATTTGAAAGCTTTAACAGTTGTTTGGGAAAAACATTGCTTATATAAAGAATGGTGGTGGTAAAGAAGGAAAGAGGGGTTAGGGGTGCTGCTCAGGGGTAGAGTACCTTCCTAGTGTGTCCGTGAGGCCCAGGATAACATTCCCAGCACCATGCACACAAATCATGAGCAATGTTAAAGAAATGGCAAGTGTATCCATTGTATAGAAACATAGGATATCTAGGGGAGTGGGTAGAAATAATTCTCCAAGACTACACAGGAACACATCCCAGGGCCTTTATTGGCAGTCAGGAGGCATGATTTGAGCTGGGGAATGGTGAGCTACTTAGGTACTTTTTTAGGGAGACAAATCTGACAGGTTATAACATTGAAGACCAAAGTCTGGCAATGTCGAAATCAGTTTCTAGACTAAAGCTGGAAACAAACTGGTGATGCTGGTGTTTGCCCGTGTGTCAAGTAGGCTGCAAGTCAATTAGGTTATAAGGTGAAGATTCATGCTTTTGGGTGTATTTGACTTTAGGTTTTTATTTCCCTATGTTCCCCAATTTTATTATGGCATTACTAGCTGCTAGTTGCTAAGAATGGCATGGTAGTGTCTAGAGCTAGTGACAAGAGGGAATGTCCACAGGCAGGATGTATAAAACAGGTTTTTTGGGTTTTTTTTGGTCAAAAAGGTAAGATATTTTGTGCAAATTTCTTATACATTTAGAAAAAATATTTTGGTTCCTTGCAATTGCCTCAGGATATTAGCCCCAAATTCTGAAGGCAAATGCCTGAAAAGTCACATTGATTTGGTTTGAGGAAATTAACACATGTCCCTTTTGAAACTAGGTCAATTCCTTATTTTAATTTCCGATCTAACACAAGACTCCAGCTGTCAGGCTCTCCCATTAATCCTCTATCAGTGAAATCCCCTTTAAAATACATTGTAATTAACTTGCAGGAATGGACAACAAAGGGTAGAGAGTTCAGATAATATTTGGTATAAGTGTCTCATGTGGAAATGGCTATTTAAGCTTTTTTAGAAATCATTAAAAATGCCTGAAGAGATGGTATTTCAGTAGAAATTCTTTCCATTGTGAGCTCCCCCACCTCCAGTACTGGGGATGGTACCCGGGGGTGCTTTACCATGAGTTCCGTCCCCAGATACCTCCTGCCCCCGTTAAATAATTTTAGGGAGTTGCTAAGTTGCCCTGGATGGCCTTGAACTTTTGATCCTGCCTCAACCAGTGTATGGCACTACACTGAGCCTGGAATTGACTCTAGAATTTCTAGCAGTTTTGGCCTCAATAATTCAGACTGGGCAACTTGATTTCGCTGAAATGTTTAGTAGGAACTTTTGATTTCAAGATAAATATTTTAAAGAGCTTCAGTGGAAAAAAAGAACTTCAGTGTAATTATCCTTAAACCAGTGTGGGTCTCACAAATACCACAGGAAAGCTGGTTATAGCTTATGGTATGCCTGAGCTGAGGGTCTGAAGAAGACTGGGAAGGGCTGATTAAGACATGGTATAAAACTATCAATGTAGAAAAAAGTCACTCTTATTCATTTGGTTATATATTAGTTTAAGCCACTACTATGAAATTTAAACATGAAGAAAATTGTTTTCTGCAATTTGAGGTCTCCATCAAAGAGTCCCAGGTTATGTAAGTGTAGATTTTGAAAAACAGCCCAAGTAGTTATACTTCCTACCCTAAAGAAAACAGGAGTATATAGAGTCCTGGCGATCAAAGCCAGGGTCTCACATATGCTGGGCAGGCACTCTACCACTGAGCTACATCCTCAGCAATTGTTATTTTTTATTTTGAATTTTGCTGAGTTGCCCAGGATGACCTCAAACTTGTGACCCTCCTACCTTAGCCTATGGAGTAGCTGAGATTGCAGGTGTGTTCTGCTGTACCTGGCTGTAGAGTCCATTTTAACTGAATTGAGTTTCTCCTAAATACACAGCATTACAGTTTTTGTCACTGTCCAAGGTACTATAAAAGTGGGAATAAAGAGGCAGCAGCTTCTTTTTCTCTCATCTTAAGAACTGTATCCTATAGGAACCTGTCTAAAGTAAAAGAGAATAAGATAACTACTGAGAAAGAAAGTAAAATTGAGTGCTCGGATTACACTAAATGTGGAAAACAAATGCCCTCCCAGACCTACTACTACTTACTTCCTTATGTGTGTGGTGGGGAAGGGGTGGCAGGGGATGGGGGTTTGAACCCAGAAGCATTCTACCTCTGCACTATATCCTCAGCCCTTTTTAAATTTTTTAATTTGAGATAGGGTCTCTCTGAGTTACCCAGGTAGGCTTCCAACTTGTAATCCTCTTGTCTCAGCTTCCTGAGTAACTGGGATCACAGGTGTGAGCCACCATGCCCAGCTACTTTTTGAACACAAAGGAAACAGTAAGTGGAGAATTTAGATTAAGAAGGGGATCCAGAGAAAGTGGTATGTTGCAGTATTTCTAGGGTTACATGTGATTTGAAGCAGTTTAGATGTGTTCAAATAAGACCACAGTGATCAAAAATCAATTTGCAACAGCTAATAGGTGTATGAATGGGGTCTTTTAATTAGGAATACTATATCTGTGTGCTTTTAGCTCTTAAATTTTTCAGAAAAAAATGAATTGCTATAAAATGAATTTCTGCTTTTACTTTTCTGTAACTATAAATAAAACATAAATTAAATCTGTTTCTTAGCATTTGCTTCTAAAATAGCAATACCCAAGCTTCTAGCATTTTTTTTTAGGTAAATACTGAGTTCTCCCAAATGCCAAGAGTTTAATCTGTACCATTTTGATAATTTTGAAGATCAAATCTAGTTTTTACATATTCCTTGTATAAAATATTTGAAAGTCTACAAGAAAAAAACTTTAAATTCTCACAAATACTAAGAATACACTGTAAATGCAGTATCTTTTTCAGTTCTCTTCCAGAACAACTAGATCTTCATATATATATATATATATATATATATATGTATATATATATATATATGTGTGTATATATATATATATATATATAAAGATTACACATGCATTTACTAATTAATTACACATGCATTTACTCTTACCCCTTCCATTTTCTGTTTTCTAAGGAATACAAAAGAATTCAGGATCACACATTTCTACAGAATAAGGTTTTGTTAAGAACAAGCAGAGGAGGTAGGGAAATTGAGACATGTTTGTCATGGAGTACAAACCTTTGAGTCAACAGATGAAAACCTCTCTGGACCCAACATACAGCAAGGTGACCATGGTTAATATTGTGCTGTATGCTTGAAATCTGCTAAGATAGTGGACCTGGGCTGAGGGGCTGAAGAAGACTGGGAAGGGCTGATTAAGACATGGTATAAAACTATCAATGTAGGAAAAAAGTCACTCTTATTCAACACACACACATACACACAATAGCTATGTGAGGTGATGGAAGTGTTAATTAACTTGATTGTGGTGATCATCTCACAGTGTATACATAGAGCAAATCATTATGTTGTACCTTAAGTATATATAATTTTTATTTGTCAATTATATGTCAGTAAAGTTGGGGGTGTGAAAACAAGCAGAAGTACTACTAGGTATCTATTTCATAATCTCATAGAGTTCTTGCTGCCACTTAAAACTTCCTGTTTTAGAGAAACCAGTTTGTTAGTAGCCACAAGCTAAGAAGGAAAAACAGGAAAAAGAACAAGATGACAAATTACAGATTTGATGAGAGAGTGAGTACCAAAGCACATGAGCTGCTTCCACATTGTACTGTGTCAAGATACCATTCTACCATTCTCTTCTGTTTGAGGATAACAGCACGGACTTAGACTAAAAGAGAGCTGAGGGGTAGTTTCTTTTTTCATTTTTTTTTTTTTTTTTGGTGTGTGTGTGTGTGTGTGTGTGTGTGTGTGTTATTAGGAATCAAATCCAGGTTCTCACACTTGATAGGCAAGTGTTCCACCACCAAGCTACATCATCTCCAGCCCTTTTTATTTTATTTTGAAGCAGTCTCTTGCCAAGTTGCCCAGGCTGACCTTGAACCTGCAATCCTCTTGCCTCGCCTCCTGAGTAGCTGGGACCAAGGAAGTGCAATACTATGCCTAGCTGAATTGTGGTCTTGACCATGGAGCTGCTGTAACTTGATTCTGGAGACAGCAGGCATTGAGTGGGTAGGAAATAAATGAGCAAATGGAATTGAAGCACACGGAGTCCTCAGAGTTCTCCCAAAGCTGCTCTATAGTCAAGTTCCCAATTCACTAACTATGGTTATAGAATATGGTAATATTTTTGTTATGGATTATCATCTGATGTTGACCTAATAAACAAATTTTTCTTCTTAATTCACTAGTATTTATGTGTTTTTTAAAAATCTCTCTTTAAAAAGTGATTCCCATTCCTTTAAATTGTAAGTTATCAGTTTGATCTTTATCCATCTGCCACTATCCAACATGGATAGAATTTTGCTATACACCAAAAGAAACCAAAAGTGGAGTGATAAGCTAAGGCCTTAGTCTTGAGAAAATAACAAAAATGATATGTGCAGTTACGATTGTGCCTCATAATATATTTACTGTGTAGTGTACAGTCCAAGATGATGCATATTTGATAGTACCCACTGCTCCATGCACTGGGGCATAGAAATCTTGAGCCACTTGTCATATATAAAACACTTTATTCTCTTTCCTCTCTTGTTAGCATTCAGCTGTTTTTATGGATGAATGAACCATCGTTTAATAAAAACTATTGTTCCCAGAGGAAGAGTGGTGCACTGTCTCCACACAATGTCCTCTCCTGTTGTTCCCTGCCTGCCTTCTCTCCTTGTGGTACCAGTCATTTCCCATCCACAGGACACACAGGCCTGAATGCTTCCTGGGTGCTGGGGGTGAGATGTTACTTAGAGGGCAGATGCTGCAGTAGAACATAGTATAGTATAAGGATTAAGAGCCTACACTTTATAGGCATCCCTGTACTTGGTACCAGCCACTCCACGGGGAGGGGAGTGATTCCAGGACCACCCCACCATGGATACCTAAATCCACAGATGCTCAAGTCCTTTCTATAAAATAACTATTTGGCTATAACCTACCTATATCTTTCCACATACTGTATCTCTAGATTACTTATAATACCTAACACATTGTAAATGCTATATAAATAGTTGTTATACTATATTATTTAGGGAATAATGGTAAGGAAAAAATGTCTACATTTTTAGTGCAGATAAAAACTTTTTTCCCCTAAATATTTTATTTTTTTTCCTTACTCCAAGTGGTATTTACTCTCCCTCTTATATCAAAAGAAAGAAAGAAAGAAAAAAGATTGAGACTGGAAAATCCAAATTCTACAAAATCTGAATTTCTTTTTTTTTAGATATACATGACAGATTGTATTTTCTACATGGAGTAAAACTTATTCTAATGAGGATCCCATTCTTGCGGTTGTACATGATTGAAGTTAC
The DNA here is from genome assembly GCA_025594165.1 of Tamias sibiricus. Taxonomy (NCBI): domain Eukaryota; kingdom Metazoa; phylum Chordata; class Mammalia; order Rodentia; family Sciuridae; genus Tamias; species Tamias sibiricus. The sequence goes on along the minus strand of CM046666.1, from coordinate 121,686,640 downwards.
ACTGGTCGTATATTCATATATGAACATAGGAAAGTTATATTCAATTCATTCCACTGTCTTTTTCTATTCCCACTCCCTCCCTTCCCTTCATTCCCCTTTGTCTAAGCCAATGAACTTCTCCCCAAAATATTTTCAGTCTGAGTGTGCTGAGTCCAGGGATGGGGAACCTGCAGATTCAGAAGACTGACAGGACTGGCCCCAACAAGCTCTTCTGTTCTGTATCTCTGAGTTATCTTATCTGTGGGATTAGCACAATAGGGTTATTGTGAAATTAGACCAGTTTGCATATTTATAAGCCCTTGGAATAATGTTTAACACAGATGATTTCTACTTAAATAGAGATTTTTTTAAAAAGTATATAAACTAAGAAGAAAAAAAATGTGTGAGACAGCATCACACATAATTAAACTACCATTCACAATGAAGAATTATTCAGTTGGAAAGGTCCATAGTACCAGGTTGAGAAGCCCTGCACTAGAGAGATCATTTGAATCTATACAGGCTACTTTCGACAGTGTAAGCAACATGCTGGACTGAACTGGCACTCCACAGGCCCCTGTTTAGTAGTCTGTAATTTCAAGGGCATTAGAAAGGTTTACTGCCCAGTCCTGTGGGTGCTTGAGCCTTCTCCATTATAGAAGCTCTGGTTGTCTGATCTCTACTGGGCCAGCTTCAGCTGCTCAAAGGGGCTCAACAGAGGGGGCTTGAAGGATTTTAATTTCTTATAATAAACTATATCTTCTTTTCCAGATTGGGCTCACCCAAACTCATTAGGTTAATTTGTTTCAATCAGAGTATTCTGGTCCCTATGCCACATACATTTAAATTCTACAAGGACAGGACAGGGTAAGGATTTTTATCAGAATCCTTTTCCCTCAGTACCCCCTCCATAACTACAATAAATAAATAAATAACCCTTCTAAAGATAAGCCTAAGAAAAGTGTGGTAGAAATATAGAATTCAAAGTTCACAGTGTAACTTATCACTGACTGAAAACAGGTAAATTCTGGAGACCTATATGTAATTCATTTAGAAATAATTCCTAAATCTTTAGTATTTGTATTCATTGGTTCTTCCTCTCCTCCTTGAAGACCTATAGAGTTTTTCAGTATTTGATAAAGCAAGTCAGTCTTTGGGCCTTCTGAACAAAGCGATGAAACTTCACGCCGGTTTCACAGTGGCTCCATGTTCTGTCCTCAACAAGGAAGGGAGAGAAAGAACAGAGGTCTCTCTGCCTGACTGATTCTAAATGACCGCCTTTTTCAAATGCTCCTGGTGTGGGAACAAAACCAGCCCTAATCTTTGGGGTTTTAAATGTTAATTTTAATGCATCTGAAAGCCAAAAGACAGAAGAGTCTGGAGAAATAGTAAATAGTGCATAAATGATTTTTGAAAAGAATTTTGTTTTTAATGTGTGTTTCCATGCACGTCCTGTTTGAGGCTCCAGTGGAGTTTGAGTCCTGAGATAGGGCTGATGTTTAGCAACCTTTCTTAACCAGGAGAGGCCTCCCCTGCTGCAGCCCACACCCACTGGAGCTTTGCTGGCTGTTTTGAGCAGGAGCCATTCCCAGCTTTTCTTGGTTCAGTGAACAGGGTCACTGCTCAGAACAGCGGCTGCAGAGCCAGGTCTCGCCACCCTTTTGCTTTCCTCCCAAGTGTACCTTAAGCTCTGAGAGAGGGGAGAGACTAGCGTGATCAAAAAAGCCCCATCACTGGTTTTTTGGTCTTGGCCTGCCTGGGGGACTCAAAGCAAGAAGAGGGAGACATGCAGACATGTTGCAGCATATTCAAGAAAGAAGGATTTTAGAATGGAAGATGCTAACATGGACTGTAAGTTCTCCAGCTCAAATGTATTTTAAAAACCTTAATAAGGATCTATCAGGCAGTTGTGAAACCAGTTTTGACAAATGTAACACAACAGGTGAAGTAGAGTAGGAAGTCTTATATAGAGCCTATTTAAAGAAAATTGTTTTTGGTGTTCTTAAAAAAAGGAGTGAGAATTTTAATTAAATAAAAAGATCTCTGTTATGTTACATAAATAATGGGTTTATACTTCAGTCTTTATTTCCTGGAGCTGTATGATAGCTTCTGTGAAAACTGAAGGTAAATGGTCATTCTCTATTTCTCATTTCCTACTTTTTTTCTTTCGGCAAAAACAAAATGAAAACCCTAATGACATCTAAGATCGCCTTAAAGAAACTGCTGAATCTGGACAGAGCAGACTGCACATGTACAATTATGCTACTGTCCAAAGAAAACTTTGGTATAGAATTTATTTGTAATTTGTCTATTCTCAATATTTGTGGTTCAGATTGATGGAAGAGTGCTGTTATTTGCTTACTAAAAGAAAGGTGTTTCTCTTGCCTACCTCTTGTTTTTATTTAGTTTTGCTTTTTATCAGAAACATTTGCGTTTTCCACTTGAGTTTCCTTAACATGATGCTTTTATTTCCATAGAGTGTAAAAATATGGGCTTTACAGAGAAAAACGTCAACACTGGAATCTTATGTACTGCACTTTAGAGAGTTATTTTTATCACCTTATTTTATTCTCTAGAAGTTTTTATATAGAGATTTTTCTTGAAGTTCAATTTTAAGAGTAATAAAGATGTTTAATTTGCGAATTTGTTACCTACAAAAACATATATCTTTGTTTTCATAATATTTGTAATTTTCTCTGATAAATATTTGTAATTTTCTCTGATAAAACACCTCTAGAAAAGAAATACAAATTTTATATAGTTGCCAGTATCCAGCAGCCATTAGGAAATGGGTTATGATGTAAATAAATAGTTTGTTTTTTATATTTTATGACTAGAGGAAGAGCAGCACATAGAAATATCTTTGGTGTGTATATGAGTTTGTCTTTTATTTTGACAGTTACTAGTTCTGTGACTTTCAGACATATTACATCTTTGTGTTGATATTGTTACACAGTGGAATAATCTCAAATTTCCAGGGCTGTTATATATAAAAAAAAACAAAATGCCTCAACTAAAATTTGTTCAGTCAACTGGATTTTAAATTCTTTTTGCCATTAAATAAGGCTTATTTTATGGAGCATATCTTTCTATGGTAGGAAGTATATTTATATATAGTATTCAAGTATTAGGATAAGATATACTTGATGGATAAGCACTAGATTTTGTTTTGTTTCATTTTTTATGATACATAGAAAACAGACTACTGACATCCAATGAAATACAGGTTATTCTATAAGGAAATTGGATAAGTGACTACCAGATAAGTTTAGAATTGAGGAGGAAATTTTTTTTTTTTTTTAAATCCAAATGAGTGATCATCAAATCCTAGATAAGTGGCTCAAAAATACTAAATGTCTGTAGATGCTGGATTTTGGTCCTACTTTTCCAATTGCCATCTTTTTATCTGGTGTTGTATAGTCCCCGCAACAGTAGGAAACAAATGCCTCATATGTCCATAAATTCAGATTTCACTGTTAAAGGGGAGCAGTTCTCTACCCACATAGCAGACCCCTGCTCATTTGTCCAAGTCCACGCAATCATGGGAGCAGAACCTGTTCTCACCACCAAGCTGCACTGAGTAATAGGTGGTTGGGGACAACTGCCCTCTAATGATTTGGCTGTCCATAGCTCTACCTTTTCCCTCAGCTTTAATGTGTGCAGTCTGTTTCCCCACACCAGAATGAATGCTGGGTGAGGGCGGGGAATTTTTCTGTTTTGTGCACTGTTGTATCAGAAGTACCTAGAATAGTATGGTAATGCCACAGAAAAGCCAGTAGGCACTTAATCAGTTTGTAAATTTATGAACCCATCCCTAGTCTAAAGTAGAGCAGAGAAGTAGGAGAAGCCATACCTAAACCTTTTATAAAACCCAACAAATGACAAAACCAGTTGCAGCTTTATATAAAATCAAGATCCTCACTGTAGGAGGATATGCTAATTATTTCTGTAGCCGACAGACCTCCTCTGCTCTTTTCTGACTTTTGGAAGAAGTAAATGTCATGACAGCAATGTTTCAAGGAGAAAAGAAAACCAAAAAGTTTACTTCCCACATGACAAACTAACTACTCTGGAAAGATAATTTTGCAACAAAATGCCAGGTGGTAAGCTGGGGGTGTGGCTCAGTAGTAGAGTGCTTGCCTAGCAAGCACAAGGCTCTGGGTTAGATCCAGGGCCTAAGAAGAGAACAATCCAGGTGGTGGGTATCCTTCACCTTCCTCCTCAGAGTCCTTCAAGAGGGGCAGCCTCCTCCATACAGTGAAGGTCACCTTGCTGGCAAACTCAGGCTCCTTTACCAGAAATTTTATGTTGGCATATTAGAAACTAAAAGTCATGTTAAAGAAGCAGTCACAAAATACTAGCCTTTCTCAAACTTAAGTTGAGTCTTCACTTTGATCAAGAGACAGAGATTATACTTGAAAAGTCTGAAGACTAGATTTTCCCGGGCAAGCCCACTTAACCTCTGTGAGCCACAGTCCCCTCTGTGAGCCACAGTCCCCTCTGTGAAATAGCAGCAATCATTCCTGCCATTTATTTATTTGGAAAACACTGTACCATGGTTGGTAATAGGTTTTAAGTCAAATTGATACGAATTTTATTCACAATTTAGCCATTTACATTGGATAGATTACTTCTTTGAGCCTTAAGTTTCCATTTCTGCTCAGTGAGGAGAGTATTCCCTAGCATGGAGTCTAGCTGTCAGGAATAAATTGACACCAGGGATTTAAGGCATTTAGTACAGTCTGTTACATAGTAGTTACATAGTAGGTAGTCAACAAATGGCATTTATATTTGTTATCATTATTCTAATTATTTACTGTTAGGTATGTGGTATGCCTTTTCAATTATCTGGCCAAACTCTTAAAGTCTATTAATTGTCCACTATTACTCTGAAAATCTGGTGGAAATTTCCTCAATGATTTTCTGATTTTCTATAACTTACTCTTTTTTTTTTTTTTTTTTGGTGCCAGGGATTGAACTGGAGCATTTAACCACAAAGCCGCATCCCCAGCCCATTTGGTGTTTTATTTAGAGAAAGGATCTCACTGAGTTGCTTAGGGCCTTGCCAAGTTGCTTGGGTTTTCTTTGAACTCGCAATCCTCCTGGCTCAGCCTCCTGAGCCTCTGGCATTACAGGTGTGTGCCACCGCACCCTGAACTTTTCTGAGCCTAATGATGTTTAGATTAGGTGGTGGTCTTTGAAACAAATATCAATAAAGTCAAAGTTTTCAGATGCAATCATTCACTCATCTAAACCTCCCAAGATCTCAAACTACCTCCAGTGAAAGGGAGTTGAACTTTACATAGCAGACCCTATAGATATCCCTAGGGAAGGAGGACTGAGAGGGCTGTGTCGAGGATAGGAGTTGAAATTCTCATTTAGGAAATGGCGTGTTGCTCATGGGTCTTCTGTATAGCCAAAGAGCTTAAAGATCAAAATGTGCTTAATTGTAGAAATGAAATACAGTAAAAGAATAGGGAGAGACTTCAAAGAAGGGTATGAAGATAGTAAAACATATTGTCAAACAGCCTGAAGATGTTTAAGTTCTGAGATTTAGCACTTAAAGTCTAAGGTACAAATCACAGAAGCCACCAGTCCTCTTTCATAGCACTTTGCTGAGTCGCAGTTTAGTGAATGTTCTCCAACCTGTAGTTTAATACTTATTGCCAACATTTGTTCTCCATCTTGACAATATAATTTTTTTAAATCAAAACCTCAAGGTAACATGAATAAATAAAATTTAATTGAACTACGAACTGACTAATCTTTTAAAACTTAGGTTAGGATCTTTAATATATAAGAACAGAGGCACCTTGGGGACATGGCTCAGTGGTAGAGCACTCCCCTGGTACACATGAGGCCCTGGGCTTCATCCTCAGTACTTGGGTAAAAATATAGGTGTGAACGACCAGCATGTGACTATTTAGCATAAGTATGATCTTTTATGCATTTTTAATCCCCAAAGTAATTTGTTCACTATAATCTAAAAACTCTAATACTGATTAGAGAGGACACTGGTGCCCTAAAAGAGTATAAGTAATTCCATAAGAGTTATAGTTAGATGTGTTGATCTATAGTTTACGTTAAAATACAATTTTCGGGCTGATTTATAGCTCAGTGGTAGAGCCATGCCTAACACGTGTAAGGCACTGGATTCGAACCTCACCACCACATAAAAATAAACAAATAAATGGTATTTTGTCCATCTACAACCAAAAGAAATTTTAAAAAATAATTTATAAAAAAATGTACATATAATTTTCAAGTTGGGCAAATGGCATGCACTTGTAATCCCAGCTACTCAGGAGGCTGAGGCAAGAGGATTGGAGGATAGCAAGTTCAAGCCCAGCTTGGGTGACAGTTCCTGAGATCCTGTCTTAAAATTAAAAATGATAAAAGGACTAGGGACATAGCTTAGTGACAGAGCAATTACCTAGCTTGTATGAGGCACTAGGTTCTATCCCCAGCACCACATACACACCTAAATCAATAAATACATAAATATACACGTTTAGTATAATTTTCAAATACACATCTTAATGGCATCAATGTTTGTAATTAGAAGTTACTTTCCTTCAAAGCCTATTTTATTTTAAAAGATAATGCTGTAAAACCAGTTTTGCATTATGATCTACTGGATAATGCAAAGTATCTTATCAGAGACACGACAAAATAACATGGTCTACAAAGCAAGTAACATGTTTTGAAGGGCCAAGAAGGTAAAAGTTAATATTTAAGCTTTCCACTTACTTGATCTAATATCAACAATGCAAAGTTTTCATTTCTTTCTGTAACAACACTTACAAAGCATCGAGTCAAAGATTAACATTTTAAGACTTTTGGGGGAGGGGCACAGCTCAGTGGTAGAGTGGGAGCTTGTGGGAGGCCCTGAGTTCAATCCCTAGCACTGTCCTCCTCCTCCCACAAAAGAGACTTCTTTCTTTGAGTGTAAATTTTATAGTTTATTTTGCTGATAATTAAAAAACACAGTTTAACAATGTAAACATTTCAATATATTTCAGTCATGGTCAAGATAAGAATTAACACAAATGTATCATTAAGGAATTTTACTTGGATTTAAATTAAGTAAAATCATCAAGAACTAAGTAAAATCTATTTATATATACAAATTATATCTATCTATACATGAGAGTTCTTTTGGTGTTCAAACATGGAGTTTGGGGTTTTCTTAAATATTTTTTATATATTCTTAAGTAGATTCGTAAACATTTGTGTATTTTAACTTTTTAAAGGTATACAATGGGTGTTAAAATGAAATGGGGCTCTTGTGCATAGCTCTTATTTATGTCAACTTTGTTTTGGGGTCTTATTTATTGTTTATTTGCCATACTGGGTATTAAATCCAGGGCACTGGACCATTGAGCTACACCCCATAGCCCTTTTCATTTTTCATTTTGAAATAGTCTCGCTAAATTGCTGAGACTGGCCTCAAACTTTCGACCCTCCTGCCTCATCTCCAGAGTTTCTGGGATTACAGCGTGTGCTATGCTACCATTCCCAGCAGTACATCAACTTTGTATAGAGTTTTAGGCTTTGTGTATAAATGATGCTTTCTGTAATTAGTAACACCTGATTTGATTGAAATCCAGTTATAGGAACCTAGCAGTTGCATTCCCCTTAGAAAGTATGAAATGGAAGTTATATGTTCTCATTGGATCTAGATAAGGGCTATCTTCTACATGAATTTTTAGATTTGTTGTGTAGCAGACCTGAAGCATTTATTTATTTGGATTGAACCAGGGTGCATAATCATTAAGCCACATTCCTAGCACCCCCACACCCTTTTATGAGACAGTCTTGCTAAATTGCTTAGGGTCTTGAGGCTGGCCTTGATCTTGCAATTCTCCTGCCTCATTCTCCTGAGTTGCTGAGATTACAGATGTGCACCACTGCACCTGGCATGCTACCTTTTCTTTATCCATCTGTTGTAGTTTGGATCTGAAATGTGTCCCAAAGGCTCCTATGTCGAAGGCCTAGTCTCCAATGAAGCATCATTCAGAGGTGGGGCTTTTGGAAAGTGGTTAGATCCTGAAGGCTCTCATCTCATCAATGGATTAATCTTTAATGTGCTCAGAACTGAGTAGACTACTGGGAGGTAGTGGAAACTGTAGGAGTTAGGGCCTAGTTAGAGCAAGTAGGTCACTGGTGGCGTGCCCTAGAAGGTTTGTCATGTCCAGCCCCTTCCTTGTGCTCTTTGTTTCCTCACTGCTATAAGGTGGGCAGCTTTGTTCCACCACACCATCATTGCCATGATGTTCTGCCTCACCATGAGCACAGAGTCAACAAGCCAAATGACCATAGACTGAAATCTCTGAAATCATGAGCCAAAATAAATCTTTCCTTTTCCAAATTGATTTTCTCAGTTATTTTGTCACAGCAACAGAAAGCTGACTAAAACATGCATCCATCCATAAATGGACACTTAAGTTGTATCCACACCTTGGCTAGTTTGAGTTACGCTTCAGTGAATATGGGAGTTCCTATTTTCAGTTCTTTTGGACAAATATGCCCAGACATGGTAGTGCTGGGTCATAATTCTATTTCTAGTAGTTCTGTTTTTAAAAAATTTTTAGGAGCTTCCCTTCTGTTTTCCATAACAACTGAACCATTTTACATTTGCACTAACAGTATTCAAGGGTTCCAGTTTCTCCACATCTTTCTTTGCCAATGCTCATCTCTTGTTTTTTTTGACAGGTCATCCTGTGACCATGAGGTTATATCTCATGGTGGTTTTAATTGCACTTCCCGATGACTAGTGGTATCGAGTATCTTTTCATATATAGTTGGCCCCTCATATTTGCAAGGTTTCAAACCTGAGAATTCAGCCCACCTATATCTGATCTGGGTGTGGTGGTACATGCCTGTAATCCCAGTGACTTGGGGGGATTGCAAGTTCAATGCCACCCTAGGTAACTTAGTGAGACTCTCTCTCAAAATAAAGATTAAAGAAAAAAAAAAAAAAAAGGTTGAGGATGTAGCTCAGTGGTAGAGCACTCCTGGATTCAATCTCCAGGGACCTTTTTTAAAAAATCTTTTTTGTACTGAACACATACAGACCTTTTTTTCTTCTCATTATTCCCTAAACAATATAGTATAACAGTTACTTAAATAGCATTTACATTGTAGTAGGTAATGTAAGTCATCTAAAGATGACTTAAAGTATATGGAAGGGTTACTTAAGTTAGATGCAAAAATTAAGCCATTTCATATGAAGAACTTAAACATCTGTGGACTTCTGTGTCTAAGGGGGTTCTAGAACCAATTGCTTATAGATCCTGAGGGACTTCTATCATCATGTACGTCATCTCTGTAGAAGGCCACATTTGTATCCTGCAGTAGGAGCTCTTGGCAGTGACTTTATCCCTGTTACAAGTCTCTGCCTGGGCCACCAGTGTGTCTTCAATATCCATTGAAATCTCAGTGGAAGTATCTATGCCTCCACGGGTCTTGCACTCTGCAGGTTTGCAGGAAGCACCATGTGGACACTGCCAAGGTTTGCAGCCTGCACCCTCTGGAGTGGTAGGCTGAGTCTCACCTGGGCCCATTTGAATAGCAGCTGGAATACTGAGGACTTACACTTAAGGCACCTCTGGGCAGGGAGCCTTTGCCTTGGAGGTCTTCACATTCTGAAACAGTGACAGGCAGCCTGGAAGATTTCTTTAAACTCTCGGTGGGCAAGAGGATGGTCTTTTTGTCATTGTGTATGTGCTGGGGATGGAACGCAGGGCCTCAAGCATGCTGAGCATGTGCGGTACCACTGAGCCAAGTCCTCTTCCATTGTTTTGATGAATGGTACCTGGCTCCCTTCTAGCCTCAAGAGTCTTTGTCTTGGCCACACCTTTGATATTCTCTCCCAAACAGGCTTTTGACTCATATAGCAAGGCTGGGTTTTCCAAGTGTTTCTGCTTTGCTTCTCCTTTAGTGATAAATTCTTAGGATAAAGTCACTTCTTTGCTCTTGCATCTCACTCTATACAGTTAAAAGTAGCTGCATAGTAGCCTGAATACTGTGCTGCGTAGGCCTTTCTCCTGCCAGATATCCTGGTTCATTTCTCTTAGGTTCTGTCTTCTGTAAGGCCCTAGGGCATGGTTGTACAGAGGATGTCCTTGATTGTGGTTTCCAAAACCTCGTTCATTTTCCTGTAAAACCTTATCAGAATAGCCATTATTGTCCATATTTCTGTCAGTATTCTGATTACAAAGATACAAATAATCTGAGAAGTTCCAGCCTATCCCTAGTCATCTCTTCTGATCCCTCATCAAAATTGTGCTTCATGCCCCATATCTTTAAGATTTTTTCTTTTATTATTGTTTTCTGTTCTCCCTTTTCTTTGTTTCTGCCCTGATCTTTATCACTCCCTTCTCCCAACTTTGGGCTTAGTTTGTTCTTAGTTTTCTATTTCCTTGAGGTTTAAAATAGATTGTTTATTTGAAATATTTATTTTTTTAATGTAGGTATTTATCACTACATACTTCTCTCTTACTACTGTTTTTGCTGTATTCCATAAATTATGTGGTTTTTGTTTTGTTTTTTGGTACCAGGGATTGAACCCAGTGGCATTTAACCACTGAGCCACACCCCAGTCCTCTTTTTGTATTTTATTTAAGGACAGGGTCTCACTGAATTGCTTAGGGCTTTGTTAAGTTGCTGAGGCTGGCTTTGAACTTGTGATCCACCTGCTTCAGCCTCCTGAGCCTCTGGGATTACAGGCATACACCACCTACTGCACCTGGCTGTGTGTTGTTTTTATTTTTGTCTCTAATTATCCTATTGACTTTTGCTTTCACCTGTAGAAGAGGAAAATATCCTTTACTCATTTGAGGTTTTTCCTATTGGGCCCCTGTAAATTAGACTAACCAATGACAGATTAACAAGAAAAGAAAAAAAAAAAAAAAAAAAAACCACAAGTTTATTCACATGTGCATGGTATATGTTCACAGGAGAGGGAATAGCATTGGCATGTAGGCCTACAAATTCCCATGCATAACTAAAGATAGGATCCAGGAACACCAGGTCTGATGAATAAACATTTTGTGACAAGAATGAGAGTATCTCCCAGGAACCAATAGCTTTCTTATCTTGGACAAGGCCCTACCTGACTTCTGAGATAGTGATCCACAGGCCTGGGTCTGACCAAGGTCACCTCAGACCCTTGCTGCATGAGCCCAAGACCTTGCTGGCCCCTCAGAGACAGACTTTCAGGGACTAGACTGTTGTTTTTCTCCCTAGGGTACCCACAGTAAGAATAAATTACTTTCCTGCCATCACCACCACTTATTTCTCAGATTGGCCTTTTGGGACAGGTTGCCAGACCTGTTCCATTGGGATCCTCCAGAGCCTGGTCTCTGACCTCCTAGAACTCTGGTTACAGGAGCACTGGGCTATGGGTAACCCACCTGGGTGGTTAGAACTTGGGCTTTCAAATGCTATTTTAGGCTAAAATGAAGGAATAGGGATTTGGGGATTCTGGACCAGGAAGACAGGTTATGGGAAGATGACCAGGGAAAGTGTGGTTAGCCAGGGTTTTTTAATAAGGTTTGATTTGGTGTGCACATTTGAATTGGGTCCTTCCTCATTGATACAAATTGAGTTCTCCTCTTCCTCTTAGTGAGTTGGAGGGAAATATATCTACATATGAAAATTTCCTTTATAAATGTATACTTCTTTTCCACAAGGTATTATGCCCTCTTTTTTTTTCTTTTTCTTTTTCTTTTTCCAGTGCTGGGGATTGAACCCAGGGTTTTATGCAAGTGAGGCATTCACTCTACCAACTGAGCTATATCCCCAGCCTTGTGCCCCCTTTTGAAGCTTCATTCATTTTCTGTGAATTCTCTCCCTTAGCTCAAAATTCATATGCCAAAAAGGCACATTTTGCAGTGGCATATTCTGGTCTCCCTTCAAACCCATTGACGGTTCTTCAAGAGTTTGTTTTTTAAATTCTACATATTTGTTGGTTTTCCAGTATCTGCCCTTCTCTTGATTTTTATTTTAATTCTGTGGTAGTCAGACCAGATGCTTGTTAGGATTTCAATCTCTTAAACTTGTTAAGACTTGTGTTGTCATCTGTCCTAGAGAATCTTCCATGTGTGCTTGAGAATGCATGTCTTCTACCATTAGGTGACATGTTCTATATTATCTGTTAGGTCCATTTGGTCTATGGTGTTGTTTAACTCCTGTTTCCTTGTTGATTTTTCTTTCTGTGTTGTCTATCCATTACTGAAAGTGGGGCATTCAAATCTCCTGTTGTGTACTTTTTATTCCTCCCTCAGGTTTGTCACTGTTTGTTGTATGTATATTTAGGTACTCAGATATTATATGCATATGTATTTATTGGTCTTTATCATTATTTAATATTCTTACTAGCTATTTTAATAGTGATACTTCACTGCTTATAGCTTGCTGATCCTTTTATTTCCAGAATTTTAATGCTACATTTGGAAGCTCATGTCTAATATTCTGCTTCAGGTTACATTCTAGATGAAAAATAAGAGATCATGTGACCAAGGATCAGTAAAAGGATAGTTCTAACTATAGATTAATCTTATTATAGTACTCATAATTACATGCTGTCATCCATAAGGGGTAGCTTAAATTTAAGTAGACACCTGTTGTATTAGTCCATTTTCACACTGCTATAGCAAAATACATGAGGCTAGGCACTTAATAAAGAAGCTTGTTAAGCCCACAGATTTGGAGGGCCAAAAGCATGACACTGACATCTGCTCAACTGTGATGAAGGTCCCTCTGTCTCTATTAACAGGATGGTGCATGTCATCATGTTGGGAGCACTTGCAAAAGAGATCACGTGGTGAGGCAGGAAGCCAGAGTGAGAAGGGGCCTGGCTTGCTCTCTAATAACACCTCTATAGCCAGGTTCACACGAAAACTACATCAGGTCCTTCCAAGGGCAGCACCCCAAGTGACCAGGTCACCTCCCATTGCTCCACCTCTTAAAGGTCCCACCATATGTCCCATTCCCCACTGTGAACCAAACCTCCATCTCTTGAACCCTTGGAGGAGAAACCCCATCCAAACCATAGCATCTGTCCCAAATTTAACATCTCAAATAGTTGCAAGTAGTCCTTTGAATGAAAAGTAGCCAAAGAAAAGGTCTTTTAAGTTACAGGTAGATCATATATGGGAAGTTGTTTTCATGAACATTTAAATCCAAATTAGCAGGCTGGGGGTGTGGCTCAGTAGTAGAGCATCTGCTTGGCATGCATGTGAGGCTCTGGTCTCTGATCCACAGCACCACACACACACACACACACACAAAATCCAAATTGGCATTTCGTGACTGATGGGCTTAATGGCTCAAAAGAAGGATGGATTCTGTTGGAAGGGGGAAGGCTAAGCACTTGTGGTTTAAAGTTAGAAGGAGGTAGACCCTACTGGTGATATATCCTTGTAGCCTCTGGTAATTTTGGAAGAGCCTCAGGGCCCTAAGTGCCTGGGTAGACCTAGGGACCACAATAGAGACTGACATGTAAATGTGGAGAAGAAACATTGAAATGCAACAGTTCTAGATCTAACCAAAAACTAAAAATACATATACTTACATACACACCAAATAATAGCTTAAAAAACACCCCACACATCAGAAAAGAAAGACCGGTTTCTCTCAATGAACCCTCTTAAAATTGTGGCCTCTTATTTGTTGATGTAAGTAGTACTGACAAACAGATTCAGCTGAGTACTTCGAAATTATTGTCTTAGTGTGTGAACACTCAGTTGCTTATTTATTTATTTATTATTTTACCAAATTTAGTCAAAATATTTTACCTGCCCATTACCTCCATATCAACATAAAGAAAAAAACAAGATTAATTCACCATAATTTATTGGAAATCCTAAAGTCTAAGTTAATCATATTATAAAATTCTTGTCTTCATTATGGACATTGCTGTATTCCAACATATATTCTCTGACAAGAAAAGCCCTTCACAAATTGTTAAATTAATTAGCTGGCCTGACTACTTCCAGAATCTTAAAATATACTTCTTGAGCATTCACTGGATTTTCCAGAAGGCACATTATGACAAATGCAGATCAGGAAATTTAAGGACTCTCACCTTTTGCTAATTACCACTGTGGTAGAATCTTAAGCAATGCATTTGAAAACCCTGAAACAGCTTGAATTTATTATAAATTAATAACATAGGATGTTCATTAATTATTAAGCTTTGTTGAAATATGCTGAATGTTTTACACAGATTTTACAGCCAGTAGCTGTCATCAGAATGTTTCGAAATTATACCCTTGAGAAAAATGGAAAGGATTTTTACCTCTGCATTCCCAGTTGCTCGTTAGTTAGAAAAACATTACTTTTTCTTTGCCCTTTCTGAGTTCTTAGTTGGAATGAACCCCTATAAGAAAAGCCAGATGACAAGGGAACAAATAGGTTTATTAACATATCCACCCCCTGTACCCTGGGAGATCCCAGGGAGGACTGAGAGTAGACCTCTTAAGAGGTGGCTTGAATGCCTTGTCTGCAGAAACAAAGAAGATGTGGGGAGGTGACAGGAGAGGGAAATGGGACTGAGGTCCCTTTGTGGATGGGGGACCTTTCTCTATGGAGAGTCTGCTGAGTTGCAGTCATCATTCCCTTCCTGAACAGAGAAGGGGTCCCCCTTACAAGCAGAGATTTCCTTATTGGATATAAGTTTCTCTCTTTAAAAGTATAACTTCTCTATTTTTAGAGCTTCTCTATTTCCCAAAATAATCAGTTCAAAATAATCTTCATGCCAAAGAGGCATATTTGGGTGCCATATTCTGGTCTCCTGATGTTGTATTTTGGGGTAGCATCTCCTAAACTCCATCAGCAGCAACCTTTAAAATAGAGGACAGTTGGGGGCCGGTTATCTTGGTCAGTAGTAGAGCACTTGCATGGCATATCCCAGACCTTGGACTCAGTCCTTAGGACAAAAAAAAAAAAAAAAAAAAGACATGGTTGTTATTTAATATACCCCTCTTCCTGGAAAATATAGCTGCACTTCCAAAAAAAAAAAAAAAAAAAAGTGTTTTTTCCCTCCACGTTACCTCTTTAAAAAAAAAAAAAAAAAAAATTTATTTATTTATTTATTTATTTATTTATTTATTTATTTATTTTTTTAGTTGTACAAATGCCTTTATTTTTACATGGTGCTGAGGATCCAACCCGGGCTGCGCACGTGCTAGGCAAGCGCTCTACCACTGAACCCCAAGTTTTCAACCCCAGCCCCCAAGTTATCTCTTAATAATTTAACATTTCGTGTACTCATTTTATTCTGAAGTGTTCTTAATATTATAATCAGATAAAAGTTTTCCATGGAGGGAATTATAATGTGAAAAAAAATCTATATCTCTAAGGGGGAAATTATTATTTTAAAAAGTCAATTGAAGAAATCCCCTGGGAAATAAATTGGAATTGTATGTTGTGATAATTATACCATTTTTCAACTTTTCTGTTGGTATAAAGGACAAAATACTTAAGAGAAGCCACATGGACTTTTCAGTAGTATTATCTATTCAGGTTCATTTTTTTGTTTTCCGATCCCATTGAATGCACCTTCATTGTTGTGGTCCCTTAGCCAATGCCTGGGACACTGGACACTGTGGCCCACAGGTCCACATGGGTAGAGAGCCAGGCCTGCCGCACCTAGCACATTGCATGAAGGCCCTCTGTAAGTGGATAGGTACGCTGATGGCTGTGGGAAAGATTGTTTCAGTAATTCTATCATTACACAACACTTCTTCAAAGGTAATCAAACACTAATAGTGTTCATTTTCCTTTCTTGGCCACTGACAGAAAGGGTAGCAGTAGTACTTTCTCTTCTTTTTATTCTGGATTCTGTATCTGCCAAGCATTGCTATAACAGTGTCACTGGAGGTAGTCAAAGAGGTCCTGAAGAGGGGGCCCTCAACTCAGGACAATAGACCCCTTGACACATGTCAGAGGAAAT
Organism: Tamias sibiricus; assembly: GCA_025594165.1. Taxonomy (NCBI): domain Eukaryota; kingdom Metazoa; phylum Chordata; class Mammalia; order Rodentia; family Sciuridae; genus Tamias; species Tamias sibiricus. The sequence continues at coordinate 121,670,700 of CM046666.1, read as the reverse complement.
AATTTTTGGATGTGACAGATATTGAAGGAAAAAGATTTTCTCAGGAAAGTAAAGCGTACACAAGGAAGAATGTGGGCCATGTCGAGAGTGAGAGATCTCAGGCTCTTCTTTTAAAGGAAACCTTTTGAGTGGTGGGCATGGGAAGGTATGTGGGGATGACATCAGTCTGGTGATCACAAGGTGGTGGTGTGTGATGGTCTGGCAGTTCTCAGGATCCTTAGGTTGACGTCTTCCCCATTATCGGATCAATAGGAGTGCTTTATCAGATTTCAAAATCCTTGCACAACCATAGCCTTTCAAGAGGCAAGTCTCATGTGAAAAGCATTTAAATAATCATGTTGCCAAAAGGACCTCATTTCCAGCTAGTTCCGTGCGTTAACGCTCTTCCTGCACAGACCTCAGAGCATGGTTATCTATTCTGGGAGCTGCTTATTCCTTCATAGTCTCAGAACAGTTGCTTATTTCTAACTGTTTAGGCTTGCTTGCTTTTGGGGAGAAGCCAACATTTTAAGTTATTATATTTTAGCAGCACAATGCTTATATCGAAGTGATTACTTAAGAATAAGTTTGGGTGATGTCCTTCAGCACAAATTGATATTGATAAAAAGAGTACTTTAAAAATGTTTTTCTTTCTATTTGGGATACCAGGGATTGAACCCAGAGTTAGCTTTCTACTGAAGTACAGGCCAGTGCCCCTTTTTTAAAATTTTGAGGTGGGGTTTCACTAAATTCCATGGCTGCCCTCAAACTTGTCATCATCTTGCCTCAGCTTCCTGAGTCATTGGGATTACAGGTGTGTGCCACCATCCCCAGCTCTTCAGATTTTCTTGAAGCACCAAGTACTTAAGTATTTTTTTCAAAATCATGACACTTATTTGGTCAGTATTGGAGGGTCTGAATTTTGCCTTAAGTATTACAGTTTGTTGTTTCATCTTAAAGTGTAAATCTTAATTCAAATAATACCAAACCATTGCTTTTTCCCTACATCTACTTCATTGGATAAAATGAAGAAAAGCTCTAAGAATCATAAATCTTTAGTTTTAAATTAAAAAATATTTATGGTACTCTGTCTTCTAAAATCATTTAGAGGAACTCCTAAAAGGCCACATAATAATGTACATTAGAAGCATTTGAAAAATAAAAAAGATAAACGACAGTTGGAAGATAAAATGTTACAGGAAATAAGGTCCTTCCAAAGGTGCATCCTGTGGGTGGATCACAGTCTGTCTCAAAGCTGTTCAAATTGTCGTTGCAAACGCGGAACCTTGCCAGATGTCCAGCTTGTTTCACTGAAAAGAAAAAAAATCAGTTACTCGGAAGAAATACAATTACTTCCAGTACTAACAGTGAAAGCCATTTCTATGTACTGTTCAAATGATGACCTCAGCATCCGCCATGGGAGACAGCCACACATTTTATGGGAGAGTGTCTCATGTTTTAGAAGAAACCTTGGTAAAAGGTTCTTGGTGTTACATCATACAGAGTGATCAGAATGGCCCCCAGTTTCATATACAATGCAGTCCAGCCACTCTGCATGGAAGTAAAGTATACAACTTAATAGATCGCTTATTATGTAGGGGGGAAGATGTTTATACCCAGAAAGGGGTGTGTGTGTGTTTTTAAATATGCTGGCTATAGTACAAATACTACAGGTTTTGTTTTTCATCCTTGAGTATTATTCAGTGTAGAAATGAATATTAAAACACCAAAAAAGGATTGAAAGCTGGACAAGATGGTACACACATATAGTCCCACCTACTTAGAAGGCTGAGGCAGGAGGATCATTTGAGACCAGCCTGGGTAACATAGCAAGACTTTGTTTCTTCATTTAAAAGGGGAAAAAAGAAAGAAAAAGAAGAAAATGGATTGAGTATTCAATAAATATAATACAAATTAACTTTCTAGATTGTGGGTGTCTGATATGCTTAAGTTTGTCAAACTTAGAAGCAGGTGTTACAGAGACAATATTTCATCTTATTGCTCTCTTAGTTTACTAATTTGGTACAGCAGTCAATTCGAGTATATAAAAGGGCAAAGGTCAGGGGTGTATATCAGTGCTCTGGTGCCAGTGTAGCACAAGCAGCCCTTGGTTCAATCTCCAGCAAACGTGCTCAAAAATAATAAATAAATAGGATTAATTTCCTGTGTGTCCTCCTTGAATGTGGCTTCCAAAAACAGCTTTTGCTAGCTTTGGAGTGACAGTGGATTCAGGATCTCTATACTTGGCATGTTTCTGGAATGTGTTCCATGTTGTCAATTAATAGTGGACTCTCATGCTTTAGCCAATAGTCAGCCTTGGGGTAAAGTTGATGTGATCACATGACACCGAGAGACCTAACAGTGATGTGTGTGGGCTTGAACACCAAATCTGCACACCTCACTACCAAAGAGGAGCAGGGCCAAACTTCTTCCTCAAGAATAATTTTTAAATGAGCCATTTGCTGAATTCTTATGCATGAAATGCCCAAAATTGAAGCTATAAGTAGTAAAATTAATAAAATTTTAGCTTGGAATTTAAAAAAAGAAAATCTTAGTAAGGGGTTTACAGAATGCAAATGCCTTGAGATTTAGTCCTCCTGTCTGGCAGTATTAGGTAGCAGGGCTGTTGTTTAAATCTGTTATTAGATTGTGCAATAGGGGCCGTGTTTTTTTCAAGAGAGAATACTTGCTTTTCTGTTCTGGGATGGGCTTGTTTAAAAAAATGCTACCAAATTTTAAGAAATGTGTTAAGGTAATCATTATACTGAAAATTAAGTGATTTACAAAGAGATGGCTTCTATTGACATCAACTCTAGTTATCACACAAAATCTGAACAAGCATCCACAGCCTGTGTTGTGTATGTAAATGACTACCTAAAGAGTCAAAGGATAAATTCAGTTCAATTAAAAAAAAAAAGATTCAAACTCTGTTCTACTGGTTTTTAGGTAGTTTTACCACAAAATATTAGGGCATAAAGTAGCAGATAGTGCAGTAGTTGTAAACTTTGGTGTATGTGAGATTCAACTGTGCTGCTTGTTTAAAAATGAGCATACCCAGGCCCCACACTTAGAGAGTCATATTCTATAGGTCTAAGGTGAGATATCGACATCTGCATTTTTAACAAATACTGCAGGTGTTTCTGATGAAGGAAGCTCATTGAAATGTGGGGCTTTCATATTCTTTTTTGTTTTCATAGTCTTAGAGGAAATTTATAAAACTACATACACAAAATTTACTATCATTCAGTCTTAAAAGGGAAGGAAATTCTGATGCTACAACATGGATGAACTATGAGCACATTATGCCAAATGAAATAATCCATTCATAAGCAAAGACAAACACTATATAATGTGAGATGCTTCGTGCTGTGTTTTGAACTGGGCAGTGTTCCTCAAGGTCCACATACTGAAGGCTTGGTCCCTAGGGTAGCACCACTGGGTAATGGTAGAACCTTTAACAGATGGGATTTAGTGGGAGGTCCTTAGGTCGTTGGGGCAAGCCCCTGAAGGGGACTGTGGGACCCCCAGCTTTTTCTTCCTCTTGCTTTCTAGCTCAAGATGTAAGCAATTTTATTCTGTCTCCATCCATGAACTGAGCCCTCCTCGTCCTGGACTGGAAATTCTAGAGTTTTTAGCCAAAATAAACCTCTTCTCTTTATAAGTTAATTATCTCAGGGTTTTTTTTTTTTTTTTGTTTTTTTTTTTTTTTTTTTTTTTTTTTTGTAGTAAAGAGAATCTGACTAACACTTAGAGTAGTCAGAATCATAAGAATAGAAAGTAGAATGGTGATTGCCAGGGATCTAGAGAGAGGGGAATGAGCCATTATTACTTAATGGGTATAGACCTTCAGTTTTTTACAAGATGAAAAGTTATGAAGGTTACACAGCACCCTAAATATATTTATAATACCACTGGACTGAACTGTACACTAACATATAATTTATCATTTAACCATTTTATGAGTATTTTATCACAATAAAAAATAGAAAAAAGTAATAAATATGTACTCCAATACAGACTGAGAAATCAAAATCCAACATTATTTATTTAAAATAGTTTCAAAGGGTATAATTTCAGAAAATAGCATGGTGTGTGCATGCTTTTAAGTACCTTCATCGAAACCTTAAAGCTCTAAATTTAAACCATTCATTTTTGGGGGAAATGTAAATCCTAATCAATTCTTAAAATTTAAGAATATAAACAGTTTGGCTTTAGCTTTTTTTAAATCAGAATAAGTGCATTACTGTTCCTTGTGACAATGATGCTTTGAGATAGGCAAAGCAGGACTTGCTCAGTTGCATACAGCAAGGTCCTGCTCCTGCTGTCTGCCTGCCTCTTGAGGCTCTACTAGAGGACAAGTGCATCCTCTTCCATTACTTTGGTGGCACTTCAGAGGTTTTTACACAAACCAGGTAATATTCAGAATGTGTAAGAGATGTGCCTTGTTTTGAAAGGAGGAAAAAGGGATGCAAAGTGAAGTGTAAATGTTTTTTGGTTCTGAAAAGAATCTGATGGACTGCTTGAAACCCTCCCTGCACAGCCTCCCTTAGACAGAGGTTCTTAATTTAGGGTTTGTTAATTTCAATGTAGAAAAAATTATATCTTTTCCCCACTAACTTCCCCCTGCAAATTGAGTAATCCCTTTAATTACAAATGTGAGCAGTGAAGCTCTGGTAGTGTTTGTACCAGCAGACAAATGTTTTTGTATTGCACTGCAGTTGTTTCACATATCCCAAAGGGAGCTAAACTGATAATTACTTTGAAATCATAGCAATTATTAAACATGCCCCTAACATTTATCATTTAATATAAACATTTGAATATCTTGTTAACATTTTAGGGTTTTTTTTTTTGTTTTTTTTTTGTTTTTCCTGGTGTTGGGGATTGAACCCAGGGCCTTGTGCATGCGAGGCAAGCACTCTACCAACTGAGCTATATGTCCCCAGCCCTTGTTAACATTTTAAGTACTATTTACATATATTTTCTTTAAAATTCTGTGTTTTAATTTATGCCTTTAAAAGTATCCTGAAAAGGAATCCAACCTGGCTTTCCCTTATTGCCAGAAGAGTCCAAAGTACCAAAAAGGCTGAAATCCTTTTGTGGAAAGCCCTTGGGTACTTGTGTACTCTAGTATGTGTACTCTAGTTTGGAAGCTGTTGGTCTTGGGCAAGACTGATACCTACTCATTGCTCTTAAGCCAGGAAACACAGACTTTTTTTTTTTTTTTTTTTTTCACCAAGCAGTGAAAAATCACACACGTGGGAAATGAATCCTGTTTTAAATTCTGTAAGGTAGTGGTTACAGATCCTCTAGGGAGCCAGTTAAAATTACACAGCTAAACCTCATCCCTGGGGATTTCAGATCATCAGGTCCCATTTGTAATTAAAGGGCATCACTGTGTTAAAGCCTACTTGGGTGATTTTCTTACAAACCTTCAGATGAGAAACACTGCTTTAAGTAGAAGTGCTTTGACAGATTGTTCTATAAGTAATAAGTATCACTTTTAAAAAAAAGCTTTATGTTTGATTCAGAAATTTATGGCAAGAAATTAGTAAGATTATAGTTTGAAACTTGGAATCACTCAAAGTATCTTTTGCCTTGGCAGGTGATGGACAGTTCTTGACTGTCAGTCCCTGGGGATCATAACACTTTCTGAAGATAATGCAAAAGTGTGGAAGGAAAGCTAGCCACCTATATGCTGAAACAGCAAAATTTAATGGTAAAATAATAATAATTTTAAAAAAGCAAAACCATTAGACATGCTAAGGAAACAATTATGAAAACTTCATTAATCTAATGAGAGAAGTATTGAACTGTACCTGTAATTATTTGATTTCATCAGTATCTCCTGCTTTATATCAATTCCTGAAATAAAAATACTGTATTAGGTTTTTGCAACAAAGCATAGAACTGTAGGTGGACTGGATGTGTGTTACTCAACATTCTGTTACTGTGACAAAGTACCTAAGAGAAAATGTTTATTTTTGGCTAATAGTTCATGAGGTTTCGCTCGCTGGTCAGTAGGCCCAATTGCTTTGGGATCTGGCAGAGGAAACTGCTCACCTCATGGCAGCCAGGAAGTGAAAAAACAAGACAAAGGGACCAGAGTCCCAATATCCCCTTGAAAGGCATGCCCTCAGTAACCTAACTTTGTCCTACTAGGTCCCACCTCTCAAAGGTTCCAGTACCTCCCACTAACACTACAGGTTGGGTCACAGGGCCTTCATACAAGGGCCTTACTGAGGACATTTATCAAAACTGTAGTAGGATGGCATAGAATCTGGTTTGTGGTGAAAAGTTCAGGAAATGCTGCCCTAAAACATGCCACTGGTTTACTGTCATGGTTTACTAATGACTTGAACTGAGGGCAGGCACCTGGGGGACAGCTTTCTCTGAAATTCCCTCATCTACCTGGGGACAGATCCTCCCAAAGGAACTCAATTACCCTGGTGGTCTCCAGAAAGTTTCTTCAACTAGGGAAGATCAATCCACAAAGCTGTCACTATGCGGGAGATTAGCAGTCATTTGATGAGACTCCTGGACAAACTCTGTCACAGATCGTCATCACTTCTGCTGAGGGCCCATTCACCTTTCCTCAAGATCATTTATTCAAGACCTCCCCACTCTCCTTCTTCCCTATGAAAAGGGTATATAAGTTTCTAGTCCTTGCTGGGTTTTTAAAATAAAAGTTTTTGTTTTAGTACTGGGGATTGAACCAGGACCTCACACATGCTAGGCAAGTACTCAACCACTGAGCTACATCCCTAACTAACCATTTATTTTATTTTAATTTTTTATTTCATTTTTATTTTATCTTATTTTGAGAGTCTCACTAAGTTACCCAGACTGTCTGTCCTCAAACTTGGGGTCCTCTTGCTTCAGCCTCCCAAGTTACTGGGATTACAGGTGTGTGCCACACACCTAGCTCTTTAAAAAAATTTATAAAATAATCAGCATATAATACACTTCTGCAATCCCAGTGACTTGGGAGGCTGAGGCAGGAGGATTGCAAGTTTGAGGACAGCCTTAGCAACTTATTGAGGCTCTTTCTCAATAAAAAAACAAAAAGGTATGGGGATGTAGCTCAGTGATAGAGCACCCCTCTGGGTTCAATCCCCAGTACCTCCCCACCCCATGTCACAAAAAGAAAAGTTTATCTCTATTCTGGGTTTTCCTCCTACATGTAATAGTTTTGTGTTCTTGGACTTATGTCCTCTGTCTATCATGATAATTCTTGGGTCTTAATTCTTTCTTTACCATAAAGACTGAAGTGTTTTTTTTTTTTTTTTTTTCCTTCACATTTTAAAATCGAGAAGCAATAAATATGTAATAGATGAAATGTATAAATTCTTCTTTGCAACAAGTGAGAAAAAATATTCTGTATTTTAACCAAAAAAAAAAAGGTTTTAGGGGAAAAGAAAAGTGTCATAATCCTTCCTTCATAAAAGAGGTTGAAAGGTTTTCTAGTTGGAGTGATTGAAGGCTGTGAATCTTTGCCCTTTTTCCCCCTGTTCCTCACAGGATAGACTCCTTCCTGCTTTTGTTTATGGCACCATCTCCCTGGGCAGAAGGGCCCATCTGTAACACCTACTTATTTCCTGTCTCCCACAGAATCTCCCACAGAATCTATCGAGGTACTTAGCATGCTACATTTGAACTATCTACTTCTATGTCCACCCCCTTGGAAGACTTTACCTTCAGTGTGTTATCTTGGTAGTATGCCTGGAACAGAGCCTGCTCATTACATATTTTGCTGAGTAATTACATGTACAGCCAGCTCATGCCTCCCACTTGTTGTTCTTGTCTGTGATCACAGGAGTTCTGTCAAGGGCAGCTACAGGCCAGCATGGATATCGAGCTTTGGCCTGCACCCTCCTGCTCTAGCTAGTAGAGCTGAACTTCCTCGCAGGACCAGGCAACCCATCATAAGAAACTGAGTTTAAACTGAATCCATGCTAGTAGAAGAGCCGTTAGCCCAAGGTTACTATTGTAGCAGGAGTGAGAGATGAAGCTGACCGCTCAGCTGGCCACACCCCTTCAATGTCTGTCAGTTTTTGACTCTCAAATTTGTAGCTTTGTTACTGTCGTCTAAGATTCCTCTTTTATTTCCAGGCCTATCCTGTTAAAGGGCATGTGCATGTGTGTTAGTGTCTACTCAGTGATTAACATAATGCTACCTTAATTCTGATCTAGAAAAAATCACAATTACTTTATGACAACCCAATGAATTTAGTGGAATGCAAAAAAAAAATGAGGATCTGAAAGTGGTTTTATTTCATTTTGAAAAGTGAAAAGGGTTGTGTAGACTCATGAGATCCAGGAGATCTTAGGTATCGTGTATATTTCAAGTATTAATCTATCAACAGTGCAGCTGAACATAAAATTAATGTCTCACTTGGATAAAATACAATTAATATAATTTAAGATTGAGTTGCATGATGATGCAGTTTTTGAGCGGTTTTTACCCTGTGGTCTGAATTTTGGCAGAGAAAGTGATGAAAACATTTATTTCATGTCTATTATTGGGTTGCTCTGAGTATTGTTTATTGTTCTCTCTTCACCTTATATCATTTACTTAAGCTAAGGGTGAGGATGAAGAGAGATGAGAAAAAGAAAAGAAATACAGTTCCATCCCAAGTGGATTTTCTATAATTTTACTTCATGAAGGATTTGCTTCTGATTCTGTAGTCTGTGGAAATTGAGACCTCGATTTCTCATTAAAACTGTGATTTTATTGTGTGTTCATAAGATTGTGAGATACTGTGAAACAGCAAAACTGACTGACTGTATGTGCTGTCCACCTGTGGTTGAACTCTCACAAAGCAGTGAGGAAAGTCCTTTCCAGGGCCAGGACTGGTCATCAGAAGCTTGTGTCCTCCTGTTGCTTTCTTTCATCAGAAAACCAAAAAATGAAAAAGCAAACAAAATCTTCTCCTCTTTGAGGCCCCTGGACCACACTTGTACACCTTTTAGCCCCAAGTGGTCCAGCAAGCGACTGTGTCTCACCCTTTTCTCGAGAATAAGCATAGTTTGTGGATGCAGTGGTGCGTGCCTGTAATCCCAGCAGCTCAGGAGACTGAGGCAGGAGGATCCCAAGTTTGAGGCCATCCAGGGCAATTTAGTGAGACCTTAACTGAAAATAAAAAGTAAAAAGGACTGGGGATGTAGCTCAGTGATACAGTGACCCGCGTTCAATTCCTAGTGCAAAAAAAAAAAAAAAAAAAATGCATATATACACCACACACACACACACACACACACACACATGCATATTGAATGAAAGCCACACAAATTCTGGGGTCAAGCCAACTTAGATTTTGAAGCCCTTCTGATGACTTTTACTCATAGCTTCTGTGTTTTCAGTGTCACACATAGATGCCAATTGTCAGCCTTGGAAGGGCAAGGTGTCTGTAGGAGTTAAATGTGACATGTGAAGCTTTTTGCACAGTGCCTGTTACTCTGGATGGGGCTTGGCTTGAATAGTGGCTCTCAGCCGTAGTTCTGCTGTCTTAATACACTTGTAAAGCTTGGATTTTATAATGAGGAGTCTGTGCTTCTCCTGTTTTACAGTGTTGGTTAAGAGTGTTTCCAGCAGTGGTTTGGTGCTGAGGAGTCCTTTGTTAGCTTTGCCTCAGGCAACTTTTCTTTCCTTATTGAGTTAATCTGATACCATGTAAGAGATTAGACTAGTAGACCTTTCAGGCGAGGGTTGAATGAGCATTTAGAAACAGCACACACTAAATTGTGCATTTCTGATTAGAATTTGAAGCGTGGTTTTAGGTACTCTAAAAAAATAGGTCTGTAATCCAAACTTAAAATACAAGGATTTATAACCAATATTTTGAACATCAAATAGTATTAAAGTAGCTGTTGTAGCTTTTATACTCGGCCTAAACATTTTGTTAAAGTTGTTTCATAAAAATGGCCCAAGATTTTTTTTCTAGCAATGTGAGAACTGACTAACTTTAAGATGGTTTACAATAATTTCCAAATAACAGAAACTGAAATGTTTTGCCATCTGATGTTTCATTGCAGGACCCTGAATTTTGTCTGTATCCCTAAAATTTTAAATGAAGCAGCATTCTCATGCAATCTTAGCCGAGCGACCTCAGATTGATGCAAGTCGGATCTATATTGGTATTTTTATAACCTGAGCATCGACAGTGCCAATATTATTTTAAGTAGCAGTGGGTTTTGGGGGACTGCTAGCAGAAATGGTGTTGGCTGTACGCCAGGGCGAGAATTGTGCTGCACAGCAAAAGTCAACCAGCTAAGTTCTTAGGACCATACCTGTTCACCTTCCGGGTGTCTCTGAAGTGGGCTATGGGCTCAGGGACTGAGGTGGACAAGTCCTATCCACTCATTCCTGATGATCTCTCCTGAGTGGGCTGCAGAGTTTACCCATGGCAGTTACCTAGGAGTCAAGGGAGGGTGGCCTGGGAAGTCCCACACTGGTGGGGAGTGGGAGCATCTTCATCAAGACCACAGCATGGGTCTGTGAGTGGAGGGAGGAAAGGGGCTGGGAACTAGTTCTTTGCTGAGACTGAAGATAACAGAATGTGTCTTCTGTGTTGTTACCACCCTGGGCAGTAATGATTCTCACAAATATATGTCATTGCAAAACATTTTTCTTTGTAATATAATTAGTTTTCTACCAGACATGTAAGCAAAATTTCAGACATCCAGGAGAGTTCTAGAAGTTTACCTCTGTAACCCACCAAGTCTAGCCCAGTACAGTATGTGTATAGATGGATGATTAAGAAATCTGCTCTACTGGAGGGCCATTGGAGAGGACAATGTTCCTGATGCTTCCAAGAGAAGCTACATATGGTCAGCAGGACCCTAACCCATCCTGGCAGATGGCACCACTGGTAGAGGAAAGCTAAAGGAGCCAAGAGGCTTTGCACACATCCCCAAGAGTGAGCTATAAGGAATCTCAGCTGACTCTTAAGAGTAGATAGGAACAAGGTCAGTTTTGACTAACTTGGTCTTAAACACCTGGCAGGAGAGTATAGTCTAAGCACAGTCCTACATAGACATTTAAAAGGAAAAACAATGTTTTTGTTGTTGTTTTTTGTTTTGTTTTGTTTTATGTAGCTTAAGGTGTACACTTGTATCAGCCCTACCAAAAGTAAGTAAAGCTGGAGACTATAAAGGAAGGGTTCTTGTGTGGGAGTGCCTGATACTAATGATCACAAAGGACTCAAGAGTCCCAAGTTTGTCTTGAGTTAACTTGAGCCTGAACTCATAGAAGTACAAATCTTCCTAACCTCCTACCACTGATAAACTCAATCTTTTTTTCACTGATTTGATTATGATTTACTGTCATCATGGTTTTCAGAGACTGACTGAAATACTAATTGTTTTTGTGCTAATTGTTTACCAAAAAAAGTAAGCTTTCCTACTAATTGTTAATTTGTTAATTGTTGTCTTAGCATGATCCCTGCCTAGGTATGCCTTTTCTAGTCACCTGCCATCTGCCACTGTGGACCTTTGAACTGCTCTGATGCTGAATGCCCTTAACTGGCCACGCCCCACCTGATAGAGAACAAGGACTTTGGGTTATTTCCCCCAACTTCGCCCTCTTTCAGCAGGAAGCATCTTGGAGATGTTGTCACCCATTTTTCCATAGAAATATTATGTAGAAATTGACCATGGGAAATGTTAACAGTGATCCACTTTATGCTTTGAATATAGCCCTTGCTGCTCTGCCACTGCAACTTATTTTTTAAATGGACATGTTTCTTTCTCTTCCTCTCTCCCTGCTCCTTCCTAATCTCTTCCCCTTCCTAATCTCAGGGAATACCTTTCTTCCTCATTTTAGGCAGAATTATCTGTCCCTGAGTACACACCCCTATAGGAACAAAGTAATCGAGACTTTGGGGATGGTAGCAGAAGATCTCAGAAATTATTATCTCCCAAATTCATAAGTGAATTCCTTATAACTCCAACAGAGAACTCATGGAATGCAGCTTTTGAATCCCTCTTTAAAAAGTTCCGTTCCTACTGATGGGCAGAATCACAGCTTTGGACAGGAGTCCTCTTTATTTTTCTTTTGCTAGCAAAGCAATAAACTTTTTTTTTTTTTTTTTTTTTTTAGAAAGAGGGAAAAGGAAATCTTCTCTACTAAGGAAGAAGATACGTAAAATGTCATTTGTATTTATTTCTAACCCTGTGTGCAGTGGAATTATACCTTCATGTCCTGATGTTCTATAGTAAGGGTAGATACTAATGCAGCAAAAAAGCTGGTTATGCAGGGCAAACACCTGAACAAACATGTTTGATGTGTCACGTCAGTTTGACGCTCTAAAGGTCAATGTTAATGCATTGGTGTGGTGCCATTTTTCATGGTTAAGATCTTCTAAAATCATTATGGTGACTTATAGAAAGAGAAGGTAAGTTTTCCTTGTGTGAAGCACCAATCTCACTAATGAGACTGGAATTAGCCATTCCTGGCATGGCTTCTTCTCCTTCAGAGAAGGCTCTGAGGTGCTCCAGTGCTTGTCCATAGTATCTTCAGATGATTTTTAAAAGTCATCTTTTAGACATGAAAAATAAGAGCTTTTGTCAGACATCAGCAGTTACTATATTTTTGCTACCAAATGTTTGTTATAAAGACAAGTTCAGCCTGCCAGCAAATCTTGCCTAAGGAAGGTAAATAGCTGATCCAGAGTAGTAATTGAGGACCATAGGTATGACTATTTCTAAGACAAGATTTTTTTAAAAAATCTAAATGGCTAAGTACAATTATTTATCAAATGTACTTCCTTTCTCAACTAACTCTGAAATATGTTCACCCATGACCCTGACCTTATATATATTTACTAGATTATAATAGTGGTTTTGTTTAATTAATTAATTTATTTATTTATTTTGGTACCAGGGATTGAACTCAGGGGCACTAGACCACTGAGCCACATCCCCAGCCCTTTTTTGTATTTTATTAGAGACAGGGCCTCACTGAGTTGCTAAGTGCCTCTTCATTTCGAGGCTGGCTTTGAACTCACGTTCCTCCTGCCTCAGCCTCCTAAGTGCTGGGATTACAGGCGTGCACCGCCGTGCCCGGCTAGGTGGTTTTGTTTATTTTTTATTTTTATATTTTGCAGTGCTGGGAATCAAACCCAAGGCCTTGCACAGGCTATGCAAACAAAAAAGTGTGCAATTAATACTTTTCTGGTGTTATAGACTTATTTATGGAATTGCTGATAGGGAAGTTAATTAAACTTCCCAGTGAGTTTAAGCTCATAAATAATCATTCATAGGGCCTTAAGGTACTAGCCAGTAGAAGAGGAGGAGAATTGTGGCCTGGGCATTATCGAGAGCTGTCTTAAATGACTGGTTTGCTCTAGGAACCCTTCACATTTGTTGTGTCAATCCACTGGCTTCTGAGGTGTGCAGATTCCTGTGGCACTGATTCCTACCACAGACATCGCTCAAACCTTGACACAAGCCTTTCCTGTTTTGCTCCTGATTTTATTCCACCTGCTATTTTCAAAACTGAAGCTGGTTGCTTTAAGATGATAAGACACCACCTGTTTTGTTTTCTGACTTCTGGAAGAAAATAGAAATTGTAGGGATCTTTAAACACCAGATAAAGAAGGTGCCAATATGTAGAGAACCCCACAGTGTTTCAAGCCTGCTTGTGAAGGCCTTGAACAAAGGGCTGTAGTCCAAGACACAGTGTGGGAGATGTTTTTATCAAGCCTCCACCTAGCTTTGCATGCTTTGTTTTTGCCTTCTAGTTCATGTGTGTTCCTCCATAATCTGTCCTAGCCCAGCCCCTCACACACTGTCCCACCTGCTCCACTTTTTCGGAATGTCACCACCTCTCAAGCATGATGGGAGCCTGACTTTCCCAACTGGTGATGAGTGGCTGAGAGGAAAGAGTTCCTTGCCGGGGAGCAAAGAAAGCTAAAGCTAAAAGGGTGCACCAGGGCCATGCTTTAGAAGACATTTGGAAGGCCAAGGTGCTTGGACTTCATTCTGTAATCAGTGGGAACTCTGAATCAATCCAGGATTATTCCTAACTGTGGGTACAAAACAATGATTTAAATCAAAGTTTCCTTTTTTATTACCTACATGCAAGACAGAAGTGAACAGCTGGCTGGTACTGGTCCAACAGCATAAAGATGTCAGGACCAGGTAGGTCTCTGTTTTTCCTTTGGCTTCATGATAGTCTTCTGGTTACCAGATGGACCCTCCCCCTTGAGTGGTACCACATCCTTGTTCAGGGCAGGAAGAAAAGAAGACAGAAGAACCAACAGGTTCATGCCACCTGAGTCAGCTTGGCCTTAAGGAGCAGTTCCACAAACCCCCACCTACCAACCTCCATTTTCAATTTATTGGTCAGAACTATGTCCCATAACCAAACAGGGTTCTGTCAGAAAGGAAGCATCGGAGCATAGGGATTTATTGATTAACCATCATGCAGTGACATAGAACTTTCCCTGTGTAGACTTTCAGGGAGAATTTCTAGGAGAAAAAATGAGGCATCAAGCATTCCCCCCCCCCCTTTTTTTTTTCCCTGTAGAACAGTTTGGTTTTTTTTCTGTTTTTTGGTTTTTTTCTTTCTTTGCATGAGGCTTATCAGTATTTAAAGCTTTTGGAGACTCAGTTCTGAAAAGTATGTGAGGAAATGAAGTTAAATACGGAGCAAACTGGAGTATAGTAAAAGTCAGAAGGCAATGTGATAGGGTAGGAATAGCTAGAAAAGACGTCATGAGAGACTTGAGCTGAAGAGTAGGTGGATGGGATTTGTATATTACTATAGTAGTAGATACATGTCATTATGTATTTGTAAAAACTAATGCAATATAGACCATCAAGAATGAACCCTAGACTAAACTATGCATTTTCATTGATAATGATGTATCAGTATAAGTTCATTAGTTTTAACAAATGATAGCTGGGAAGGCTGAGGGTGTGGGGGCATGCCAGGTCTTTGTACTCTCTGTGCTTTCTGGCCAATTGGGCTATGAACCTAAAACTACTCTACAAAGGAAAATAAGATTGTATGCAAATAGTTGAAGACACATAGAGGCTGGTGTTCCATATGAGGGAGAAAAAGAATAAGGTCACAAATGTAGAAATGACTGTGGTATAGGACAGTGTGGTTGGCCCATAATTTTAAGCCTTTAAGTTAAATGTTTAGTGGCTACCTGAAATGAATTGGGATGAACTTCACCTTTCAGTACTTACCACTAATTTTTTTCAAGAATTTTTTGCAGGTTTTGTTTTTCTTTCTATTTTTATTTTAATTTTTTGGTGGTACTGGGGATTAAACCCAGAATTTTGTCTATGCTAAGCATGCACTCTGCTGCTGAGCCACATTCCCACATACCACTAATTCTTACTGAATTTTGCAAAGCATACATAAGAAAATTTAAGATATTTTACTATTTTCTATAGAAGAGGATTTGTTACTAATATTTTGTAGTGGTGTATATGTGTATTTATTTCACTGATTAAACTCAGCCAATTAATGATCTTATGATTAAAATAACATCCACATTTCTTTGCAAAATGGTTATCTTAAACTGAATCCACTATTTAGAATTGTGTCTCCGAACTGCACATTTCTACTTTGGTCACTTTATTTTACACTTAAGTATGAAAGCTCTTCTATGTTGTGGCCAGTGCTAATCATTTTATAAAATGCTGTCATTATTGCTGCCTGTAATCACCGTGACCCAAAAAACTGAGGCAGGAGGATGGCAAATTCAAGGCCAGCCTCAGCAACTTAGTAGGACCCTGTTTCAAACAGAAGTGTGGGAGTGGGGATGTAGCTAAGAAGTAGAATGCTCCTGGATTCAATCCCCGATAGTGGGGAGAGTGGGGGAGGCATTAGCCATTTTAGTTTTTCTTGAAATAAATCATTATCCTGTTAAAGTAAAGACAACCTCTTTCATTTGGTTACTTTAATTAAGAAGCAAAGTATAATTGAGTTTTAATTATTTTTCCAAGTTACTTCAATGGTTTTTTCTAATTACACATTGCATTTAATTGAGTTGGGTCTAATTTTACATACTCCTTATTCAGCTGTTGAAATTTAGATGGGTCACTAGAGTCTGTGGTTTGGAATTTCTCAGGATAACTGGAAAAATTTAATATGGTTAGACTTTCCTCCCCTTTTTGTATTTTGCCCTGTACTTGGCTCAGTCATAAACATTTCTCCTGTTGTGGGGCAGTGATAATTTGTATAGCAGCTCGTTGTGACTCGTGATGATCCCTGGGAGAGGAAGCCACCTAATGGAGATTTTTTAAAAAGCTGCCTTTTAATCTGCTTTATACCAACACAGGTGGAAAATATGGCATTTCTATTTTCTATTTCTATGGGTTGCCATCTGGCTAAAAGAAGGTTTTCCTTTATTTGTTAGATAAAAGCCTTTTTTTTGATTGAATTTTAAATGTGCACTGTTTATTCCTGTTAGCTAAATGTGTCTGAAGGAGTTTGTAATGTGAATCAAGAATTTGCTTTAGTAGTACACAGGCTTGGTAGGTGATTCTCCACAGTTCCCACAAAATGTATATAACATGTGCTTTTCTGAAACGTACTTTTCTTCATGTTCAGCTAAATTGGATGTTTCTTGGACTGTTTAAAAAAAAAATCATCAAAACAGTTTTAATTAATTGCTTCAGCAAAGGCTGGGGCTTAGAAACCTCTCCGCTGAAATGCCTCCTTGTGGCCTTTCAGATGCTGTCAGCAGGGCTGTGTCGTCCACCTGTTTTTCCCCACACAATGCAGGCAATATTCTCTGCATTTGGACAGTGATCTTGGTCAGACCTTTCTGTTTTGTACTTGTAAATATAGTCATTTACTTTTGAGCCTTGCACAATGTTAAACCCATCCTAGAAAACATGAAATATTTTCTTTTCTGACATGGAGTGGATATGCTGTCTCCTCTGCCTCCTCCCTCTGCCCCTCCTCCTCCTCCTTATTCTCATTTTCTTCCTTCCCCTCTTCCTCCTTGTCATTTTCCTCTTCTTCCTCCTCCTTCTCCTTCTTCTTCTCCCTCCTTTGTCCTCCTCCTTTCTTCTTTTTTGGTACTAGGTATAGAATCCTGGACACTTTACCACTGAGCCACATCCCCAGTCCTTTCTATTTTTATTTTGAGACAGGGTCTCCCTAAGTTGCCCAGGCTGGCCTGGAACTTGTCCTCCTCCTGCCTCAGCATCTTAAGTAGTTGGATTACAGCCTACTATGGTGCCCAGTAGATGATAACCTTATTAAATGCATTGCCAGGCTTGTTAGCCTCCAAGGTTCACTTATGCAGAATCCACTGACGCTAAAGCAGTTCATAGCTAGAAATTGATCAGTGCTGTGCAGTGCCTCGTGATAAATCCCAAACTCTTGCAATTTGGGAAGCATTGACCTTAGCCTGCTTCTCTCTCCATATTTTCAACTACCTTTCTTCCTAAACCTACTATTCTGACTAGTTCCTTAATTATCTCTTATGTTTTTTTGCCTTGGTAGTTTTGCTCACACATGCCCCAGCATGGAGAGATTTCCACTCCCCTTTTTACTTTTCCAAATTCTCTCCAGTCTTCAAAATCTTTACCCAGTGATGCTGCCCATCACTAGGTAAAGTGCCCCCAACACACCTTTTCCCACCTCGGAGTCCCTAAAGCACTATGGGTAGCATTTATTTGGTTATTAAACCACCCTAACTTACTAGTTTTTCAAAAATTAATTGGTGGGCTGGTGCTTTTACATTATCTCCTTCATCTCGAAAGTGAGTGCTGTATTCCTGTGTTCTCAGTGCACACAGCACAGTAGCTGGCCTGTAGGGGTTCCTGGAAATGTCTGTTGGAAAAAGGTAGTTCCATCAATAGCAGCAAAGAGACCACCAGCATCAGGGGGTGGCTGATGTTGTGAGGACAGTTAGTTCAGATTTTGAGAGAGTTTCAAACCATAGCAGAGATGCACCAGCATATATTGCCTAGAGGTTAGGTTGGACCTATGTTGAGAGAACTTATGTATAAACACAGACTTAAAAGTGACTGACCCAGAGATAGTACTTTGCCTCATGATAGGAGGTAACCATTCAAAGAGAAGAGAGATCACCAGGTGAATCAAAAGCTGTAAAACACAGTGTCACCTAGAATTACAGGACAAAGGAACAAGATGTGAGAGAAGGAGATAGATACATTATTCATTTAATACAGGTTGGGCATCCCTAGTCCAAAAATCCATAATGTTCCAAAATCCTAAACTTTTTTAGCATTGACATAAATTTCATAAGTAAAAATTCCACACCTGATCTCATGTGGTGGGGTGCGAAGTGCAGGCACACTAAAAATATCAAATAAAATTACTTCAAGCCTAGATGTATAAGTTGTATAAATGAAACAAATGAATTTTGTATTTAGACTTAAGTCCCATCTCTAGATATTGTTATGCATATGCACATGTTCCCAAATCTGAAACTATCAAAAATCTGAATTGCTTCTGGTCCCAAGCATTTCAGATACTACTACCCAGCCTATCATAGTATTTCTAGTACCAAACAGTGGTTCCTGTTGAGTAAGGTTCTGTCTGAATAAATGTGAGCAGGAGGAAAACTGAGGAAACATGGGAAATTAAATCCTGGTTTGTCTGGCGCTAACTCCCTTGAGCTCTGATTATGCCTACACAAGTTTATAAATAGTTATGAGAAGCTATTGCCTGTAATCCCAGGGACTCCAGAGGCTGAAGCAGGAAGATTACAAATTCTAGGCCAGCCTTGGCAGTTTAACAAGATCCTGTCTCAAAGTAAAATTTTTTTTAAAAAAGACTGGAGATGTAGCTTAGTAGTAAAGGGTTTCCTGGGTTCAATCCCCTACCAAAATAATAATAATGATAAAGATAATAATGACTTTGTGGGGAGGGTACTAGGGATTAACCCAGGGGCCCTTTACCACTGAGCTACATTCCCAGTTCTTTTAATTTTGAGACAAGTTCTCACTTAGTTGCCTAGGCCACCCTCAAGGTTGTCATTCTCCTGCCTCAGCCACACAGGTCTTTGGGATTACAGGCATGTGCTACAGTGCCTGATTATGAGAAATTTAAGAAGAAGCTCTCAATTGTGTGGAATAATCACAAAACTCATTAGGAGTTATGAAATTATCTGTTTGCTTATTATTCTAGCACAAATTTCACAAATAACATTGGATATTTATTCAAATAACATTGAATAAATAAATACAAGAAGTAAATATATATGAATATATAAATGTAAAGATGGCAATGTCAGGCCTGCTGTGTTAACCTTTACTATACAAAGTGAAACTATTAAATTAAATATATAAAATTGCTAATATTTAACTTTTTTTTTTTTTTTAACTACTAAAAGGTGATTTCATGTGGTTCAATCTCCGATTCTGTGTTCCAGGTTACTGTCGCAAAAAACCGCCTTCACAAAGCTGTTTAATTCACAAATCCAATTCAGGAGCAACAGAGAAGTGCACAGAACTGGGAATTCAGTTCTAAACTTTTGCTGCTTCCCAGTCTACATTTCATATTTTATTAAAAATAGTAACTGAAATACATTATCCTTATGGATGTCAAATTCACTTGTCAGTAAAACATAAGCTTAGGATGGTCCTAAGCTATAGTCTTGTCTCAGAGCAGGCATTTTGACTAAAGGAATAGATCATTTGTTTGGCTCAGTGATTGTGAGCAGTTCAGAGAAGACTCTCCAATAGGATCACATGTTCAAAAGTAGGAATAAAACAATGAGAACCCCAGGACCTTTGTGGGAAGATATTGTAAGGAATGTAATAAATTGTAGAGGATGTAGAAGGAGAGGCACATTTGTGGCATTTACTGGAGCTATACAGAAGTCTTACTAGATGAAGCTCCCAGTGCCTGCTGCCTCTTTTTTTTTTTTTTTTTTTTTTTTTAAAGAGTGCATCAGAGAGACAAAGTCCCAGACCACAAGGACGCCTGTCTGTATCCTTCCTCTTGTCTTTATTCCCACAACCTCAGATGTGGCACTAATGGAATAAAGCTTTCAAGCGAGGAGGAAGATCAATAAAGATTTCATAAGGCTAGCAAGGACTTACTGAACATCATAGTATTCGGCTCACTTAGTTTTCTTTCTTTCTTTCTTTCTTTTTTTTTTTTTTTTAATGAAAGAAAAAGATTCAGATAATCTTGGAAAGTTGCCCAAATCATTTGAAGTGGTGTTTTTAAATAGTAAATCTAAAAACAACAGATGCATCCATCTGCTAGTCCTATCTGCTAATTACCTAAGATTTTCAATTTTTTTTAATTTTGGAAATCTGAAAATGAATAAATTCCTGTGTCCATTGTGTTCTTCAGTAGCGAAATTTTTTGTACTTTGTCTTTAAAAAATTACTCTGGAGATTTTATTTTCCCATTATCATGTTTGAGAGTTTTTCCTTTTCTTTAAGGCTCATTTTTTTACTTTTAATAAGGGACATTGTATCGTAGAAAACAATTAGCTCTCCATACTGCAGGAAGAGTGGTTATTACCCCTTCCTGAGCCAGGGCATGCCCTAAAAATCATACCTGAGGCCCCAGGAGATACAGTCATTCCTCCTGGTAAGCTGAGTTGAAACCAGCGCCTCATCCAGACCTTCATCCCATGTTGATCACTTGCCCCCCAAGTTACCCTTGGTTTGCTTTCCCACAAAGCTTTGAGGAAACAGAAACCCAGTTTCCTACGTGTGTAGGCAATGGGGAAGAGCCAGTGATACTCTGTGCTTTATTGAGCCTTGCTGTAGGCCAGGCTGTGAGCTGCCCTGCTCTACATTATCTCATTTCATTTCCAAAACTCAGAAACTTGTTCCCCCTTTTACAGACAGGGAAATTAAGACTTACCTTAGTGATGTGCTGAGGATTCACAGTTCACAAGGGGCAGAGCCTTGTTAACTCTAAGACATAGCCAACGGGCACCTATTGAGTGTGGAGTGCCCAGGACTCTGGAAGAACATGGAAGTTGGGGGAAGAGACTTTCTGGTCACTCATCAAGTAAGAACCAGGGTGCAGGATTTGAACCCAGGTCTCCCTGTGTCTTAGGCTCTTACCATGACACAGTGTCCAACTCAATGAGCTAAACAGCTTGATAATCTCTAAGTTTTTTTTATATTTATATTTAACCTGTCAGTTTTACATGAACATAGACAATTTTTCAGATGGATTTTAAATTTGTTTTGTGATGAGTGTGACTCCAAGAGTCTTCTGTATAGAAATGAATTCCTGACCTCCAGAAGGTAATGAAGAGTGCAGGTAGACCTCTCATGCACAGCTAGAGTCGATGCTTCAAAAGTCAGAAATAGATAAATTCAAGTAACCAAGCCTCCAATTTAATTAAAATTAATTTTTTACATGAATTTCAGCACAATAAAGCAAATTACAGCCACAGGAAAGCTTTTTATCATGGCTTATTCAGAAAAGTGACTCATACTGAACATGTTTTGGGGTCTTTCTTTTGTCCTTCATGGTCTAGTTGTTGCATAATATTCAGTGAGCGTTGATGTTTGTTGTTAGGACTTGGGGAACTAGAGAGTCATTCATTCACCAGATAAAGATGAAATGATGTCTAACTCACCCAAGCATGATAGACATGAAAGCATTTTAATTGTATTCTAAACCCATGGTGCCAATTATCTTTAAGTTTCCTAAGAATAATAAATAGAATTTTCCTGAACAGCTTGGGTAATTAAGGCTTCACTTTCTGCGTACTGGTAGTGGTGATAAAACAAAATTATAATCTACTCCCTCCAAATTCCTGTGGCATTTTACCTTCTGTTTAAGTTTTCACT
The DNA here is from genome assembly GCA_025594165.1 of Tamias sibiricus. Taxonomy (NCBI): domain Eukaryota; kingdom Metazoa; phylum Chordata; class Mammalia; order Rodentia; family Sciuridae; genus Tamias; species Tamias sibiricus. Next base: position 121,648,953 of record CM046666.1, on the reverse strand, counting down.
TATTTATGAATTTTTTTAAATATTTATTTATTTGCTTTAGTTGTACAAAATGTGTTTATTTTTACATGGTGCTGAGGATCAAACCTGGGCTGTGCACACGCTAGGTGAGCATTCTACCACTGAGCCACAACCCCAGCCCCTTATTTATGAATGTTTTTTTAAAGATTAACTTTTAAAATAAGGGGAGACTGGGCATGGTGGCGCATGCCTGTAATCCAGTGGCTTTGGAGGCTGACGCAGGAGGTTCAAGAGTTCAAAGCCAGCATCAGCAAGGCCCTAAGCAACTCAGCGAGAGCCTGTCTCAAAATAAAATATAAAAAAGAAGGCTGGGGATGTGGCTCAGTGGTTAAGTGCCCCTGGGTTTAATTCCTGGTATCAAAAATAAATAAATAAGGGGAGAACTTGCTCTACCCCAGTGAGCAACAAGGTTTCCGCCATACTGTTTTGGTCTTTTGGGTGCCTCTGAAGTTGAGACTGAAGGTCAAGACAAACTGGTCTGCACTTCCAGACCTCTCCGTGGTGACTGCTCACCACATGATTTTGGCAAGTGGGATGAGGGCACACATTAAGGATTTCAGAGCAGTCATGCCTTCTGCTACCCCGCCTGTGTCATTGTCCACTTCTGCTACCCTGCCTATGTCAGTGTCCACTCATACTTGTCTTGTTTGTCCCCTTCCTTCACAAGTATGAGTGACCCTTTCCCAGGGGCAAATTGCCAGGCAAATTTTCCTCACATGATAAAGTCGTATTAGAAACCATGACTGAAGCCTTTTGTGGTTGAAGTTTTGATTTGCTGTCTGCCTGTTCTCTACTGAATCTTTATATACCCTTCCCTGCAAATAAGGTAAAAGAGCTCAAGCATATGAAACTTAAGCCAGTAATCAACTTTGTGGTGAAAGCTGTTATTTGAAACAAAGAAGTTGTTTGAAACTGGCAATTAAAACAGATTTATAAGATACGATTTAGTCCATGGTTTTCCATGTAGTAAATACTATATGTGATAAAAATATAGCCATAAAATTTCAGTATTTGCTTTGTTTAAAGGGCAAAGAGTAGCTCTCTATAGTTCACCTGTAGTTTTTTTTTTTTTTTTTTTTTTTGGTGGCGGGGGGTGGGGGTTGTTCTGGGGATCGAACATAGGACTTTGCACATGCTAGGCAGGCACTCTGCCACTGAGATATGTCCCCAGCTTGGGATCCATTTTTATCATTAGTCTTTCTGAAGCATAATTATTATGATACTCTTTCAACTTCAAAAATTTGTTCAGGTTTCCAGGTAATATCTAGTGCTGTTAGCTGAGTGAGGAGGTCAGAAATATATACTATGTCAGTCAGAAAGGGCTACAGATGAGGAGACATGAGTGATGAGGTGCCATTGTTAAATAGGTTAGGGGGACTGTAATGTCACAACTGAGCAGAGATGCAAAGAAAGTGAAGGAGAGATAGATCTGTGTTGTTATCTAGAGGAAGAGCCTTTGAGATAGACTGCAAACTCAAGTGTAGCAGAGTAATAGAAAAAGTGATTCAAGGTAAAGGTCAAACTATACAGTACCTTTTGGGCCAGGTAGAGACCTTGGATTTTATTCTGGGTAGAATGGGAGGTATTGGAGAGTTTGGAGCAGAGGAAGAGCATGGCATATTTTAATGGGATCACTGACTGAAGGGGTTCAGGGCAGGATCAGATAGACCTATTAAGAGGATATTGCATTTGTACCAGGTGGTGCATGCCTATAATCTTAGCAACTCAGGAGGCTGAGGCAGGAGGATTGAAAATTCAAGGCCAGCCCTAGCAACTTAGAGATACCCTCCCTCAAAAAAATGTAAAAAGGGCTGGGGATGTAGCTCAGTGGTAAAATGACCCTGGATTCAATCCCTAGTACCATCCCTCACACTTTTGCCAGCCCCCTCCCCCCCAAATACGCAGATATTTGAGAAGAGATGATCCAAAAGGTGGTGGTCAGATACTTTTTAAGGTACAGTTTAAAGAATTTACTAGTGGATTGAATACAGGAAGTTAAAGATAAACCAGAGATGACCCCAAGGCTTTGAGCCTGATTGATTGGAAGAATGAAGAAGCCTTAGCTGAGGGGGATGCTGCACTTGGAGCAGTTTGTGGAGGCAGGAAAAGTCAAGGGCTTGGGTGTTGAGATGTTGAGATGCATCCTTTGAAAATACTTTAAATCAGGTGATACACATGGAGACAACTTTACCTGGACTGGGAGGTTGGGAGGACCCTATACTTCATATAACAAGAAAAGTGCCTGTTACTTCTGTCCTTTGTTCCTCTTCTGATAAATTTCTCTTTTGAATAATCTTGTTGAGCTGGGGGTGTATCTTAATAGTAGAGGGCTTGCGTAGCATGCTCGAGGCCCTGGGTTCAATCCGCAGCACCACAAATAAATACATAAATAATAATAATCCTTGTTGTTGTACTTTGATTGACTTTGCACATGCTAGGCAGGCACAAAATCCTAGTAAATTATCTCTACTAGTTGGAGTTTTTACATTCCTAATGCATGGACTTTATAAGAACTGAGATCAGAGACCTTAATGTCCAGTGGTACTTCCACATGGCTGCTGGATGTGTGAACTGGACAGCCAGAACAAGAGTCTTTGTGGACCCCTGAGCATGCCACTACTGTAGGTTGGTCACGTGAGCTGAGACCATTGACTTTTGGACATGTCCTTCCCTACTTGAGGGTGGGAGTTGTAAGTGCTTCATTTTTTTTTTTTTTTTTTCATTTCCTGAGTCTAGCCTTGTACCTGATACAGAAGAAAGTGTTGACTGGGTAAATATTTCTGAATAAATTTTAAGAAACTAAATGTATCTTGTCTCTTTTGTCTCATTTTATAGCGCCTGATGGCAATAAAGTACAAGATAAGAAGACTGCCCCCAACCGCCCCTCCTCTACAGTGTCAGGACACAATAGCCATCACTCAGGAAATAAACCAGGTATGACAAGTTGCAATTACTTTGGGAAAATGCAGGTTATTTCAAAAGCCTTAGAGGGATGCTGATGAATTATAAACTAAGTAAAACTAGAATTTAGGAGAGCTTGGTTCCAGTCCTGCCACCCAAACACACTCATAGGGATTTGTGAGTCGAAATCTGAGGGCCTCTCACAGATTGTTTGCTGGTTTACTCCCCAGTTGTCAGCTAGAGGGTAGGAAGGGTACCTTTTAACAAAATAACCCTAGTAAACTCATGATGCCAACTAGAAGAATAAATGAGTTAGCAGGATATAAAGGTTTCTCTTTAGAATGGAGATTGAGCTTCATGGCCCGCTTTCCTCTCAGAATCATTTTGACAGTCATTGAAATGATGTATGTGGATGCATTTGTTTATTGCCAAGTGTAGTGTCTAAGAGGCAGTAATTTTACTGTTCTGTTTGAAATGGTGTATACAACACAACTTTTGTGTTGTTATAATTTTTTCCCACCATTATTGCATATCTCTTTTGTGACTTTAAAAAAAAAAAAAAAAAAAGAACCACTTAAAGAAATCTTCGCATGTACTAAAGCTCACATAAAATTATGTTTTTGTTTTCCTGTTCCCTGCAAAGCTTGCACACCTACATGGTAATTTCATTTTTAATAGCCTGTGATTCATGATCTGTTCCACTTGGTGATACAAAGAAGCAGTCTGTAAACAAATAGTGTTGAACAGACAGAGCAGCTCATTGCAGATTCTTGGTAGGGATGAACATACAGTATGGCACTCAGCTAGTCACAGGATGGTCAAGCAAACTGAAGACCACTTGAAGTTCTTAGAATCCTACTTTATGCTATATTCAAGACCAAAGAACGGTAAATCACCCAAGAATAATAAATTAGAATAAAGGTAGATAAAATTAGATCTAGTCTCACAGAAAACATTTTCCCTTATACTTAGGGATTTTATTTTCTTCCAACAAGGAAATCATCTTGAACAGAATAGATAAACCAGGCTTGTCTTTTTGTTTGTTTGCTTGCTTGCTTTTGGGGAGGGCAGCATTGGACCTAGGGGCACTCTACCACTGAACTACATCCCCAGCCCTTTTTTCTTTTCTTTTCTTTTCTTCTTTTTTTTTTTTTTTTTTAAGACAGGACCTTTCTCAGTTGCCCAGGCTGACTTTAGACTCCTGAATAGATAGAAATACAGGTGTGCACCACCAGACCTAGCTGGCCTGTCGTTTATAAGAAAGATAGTAACACATGTTGTTGCAAGGGTTGCTTGAGCATCTATTAGCAGGAAAGGATGTGCATTGTCAGCAAAGTTCTGAGATTTCCCCCTTTAGTCAGCTTGGCTCTCATTCATTCACTTATTGGTCCATCTGTTCATCTACCCCTCCGGCTGTTATCTCGTTTTTACTGAGCAGATTCTTCTGTGCCTGGGAGTCTGAGAGGTAATGTATACACAAACAACATAGCCCTGTAGAACTTGTTCTAGTAGATTTTTATTCCTTATACCCAGTTGAGATCCTCCTTGTAGGAGAAGTTCTTTAGCACAAAAACCTCTTTATTTAACAATGAGAATTGAATGTAGCTAAATTGTAGCTCTCAGGTTCTCCTCATCCACCACTGCTTCTAACTTCTGGCATTTTTTTACTGTCAGTCAACACCTTTATATCCTGCTAAGTCATTTATTCATCTAGTGTTGTCATCATGAGTTTACTAGGGTTATTTTGTTAAAAGGAACAATCCCTACCTACTAGTTGACAGTCTGGGGGAGTAAACCAGCATATGAACAGGTTACTCTAACACAGACTGCCAGTGTGATGAGAGATGTGCAACAGAGAGTAGCAAGGACAAAGGCCAGAGTATCTCCTCTAGCCCAGTGGGCCATCTCTTCGCAGAGCTTTCTTTTGGTGGGGTCAGGTACTAGGTATTGAACCCAGGGGTGCAATAGCATTGAATTACCACCCTCTCCTCCTCCTTCTCCTCCTCCTCCTTCTCCTCATTTATTTATTTATTTATTTATTTATTTATTTATTTATTTATTTATTTATTTATTTTTGAGAGATTGGATTCTCGCCAAGTTGCTGAGGCTGGCCTCAAACTTGTGATCCTTCTGCCTCAGCCTCTGTAGTTGCTGGGATTACAGACATGCACCACCACTCTAGGCTCTTCACAGAGCCTTTGATTCACATTGCCCAAGTCAAGTTAAATGAGGAGACGTTTCCTTTCTGATTGTGTCTATTAAACATCCTATATCTGCTTTCTTGTATATACAAATAAAGATATATAAAAAGCTCCTTATTTTAGAAACCACCATGTTATTTTTTTGACTCCTTACAAAGGAAGACTGGCTTAAGTAAAACATTTTGATTTTATGCAGTCTGAGTCATGGGAATGTTTCTAAAGCAATTTGTTGTCAAGCACAGTGACACACACCTGTAATCCCAGCTACCTGGGAGGCTGAGACAGGAAGATCACAAGTTCAAGGCCAGCCTGGGCAATTTATTGAAACCCTATCTCAAAATAAAAAATAAAAAGGGCTGGAGATGTAGCTCAGTCACAGAGTGTTCAGCTAGCAAGCACAAAACCCCGAATTCAGATAAATAAATCACTTTTTTGGTTTTCATTCTCTAGGGCATTTTTTAAATGAAAGAAAAAAAAAAATAGCCGGGCATGGTGATGCATGCCTGTAATCCCAGCACTTGGGAGGCTGAGGCAGGAGGATCATGAGTTCAAAGCCAGCCTCAGCCATGGTGAGGGAGACCTTTAGCAACTCAGTGAGACCCTGTCTTTAATAAAATACAAAAAAGGTCTGGGGATGTGGCCCAGTGGTCGAGTGCCCCTGAGTTCAATCCCTGGGACTAAAAAAAAAAAAAAAAAAATGTATAAAATTTTGGGGAGATTTTGAACATTACCCTAACTACTAGATGTAGGCATTCTAACTAAGTGATTTCTGAGTTCCTCTTAACACAATAAATTTCAGCTAAATTTCTTTCCCTCCTTTAACTCTGATACTTGGAACTCCTTCCTCTACTGTTGGCCTCCTGTCTAGAGCATCTCTGATTTAGAAAACATCTATCCACATTCAAACTGTGAATGTTTTACATTTAAAACATGTCATCAAAGTCCTACGTGGCATTTTATAAGTATGAGCACAGGCTGTCCCACGTTATCCAGGAAGGACTATTGCTCCCAGCCTTGAATACTTGAACCAGAGGAGTATAAATCTGTCCATTTCTGCTAGTCCTGAAGTGGAGATGGTTCTTCATACTCCATCAGCTGCCTCCAAATGATCAATTTTCTCTAATTAGAAAAGAAAATTACATTTTGAATAGACCTGAGAAAAGATGAAATTCAAATTCATTAAGTTTCTCTTAATCCCCATCCCTCCACCTCAGGTCTCTAAAAGAGCCACTTAGACTTCATTCTCCCTTATTTGTAAATAGTTTCCTTCACAGAGGAAGGTATGCTTGGGATCTCCTAGTCCTGCTCTGACTACCCGTCACGCCCCTCTCAGTACTGTAGACGTGGTGCAGTGTAGAAGGTGTAGGACTGAGTTAGGATCTGATTTTAAGCCATGTCACTAGTCATGTTTTTTTTTTTTCTTTCTTTCTTTTTTTTTTTTTTTTTCTCATTTGAGAAGTGGGCATAATAGTTCTTGGTTGAATAAATAAATGTGAGGCTGAAGTCACATTGTTGGGAGTAATAAGATGATAATATATGTGAAGGTGCTTTGTAGAATGTGCAACACTAACAAGTTATCTATCATATAAACAGTAGTTGTCAGTTCTGAGTCAGGGTCTAGTGAATTCCTGAAAAGGACTGCCAATGTAAACTGGTTTCCCTGACCTTGGGAGTAAATCTTTAGTAGAGTGACCTTGCTTTAGGTTTGTGCAGAACAGTCAGGGTTTGTGTATATCATCAAAGACAGGAGGAGACTGCACCTGCAACTTTACTTACACCAAAATCCTGTTTCTCTTAAACCCTTTTTTCTTCTGAGAATCAGTAACTCAATTTTATGCTAAGGATTGATATTCCATGTGGAATATACCTAATGGTAAATTATTTTGTGTACCTTGATTTTGTTTTCAGGGAAAATAATGTGGGAATGGAAACAAGAAAGAAGGCAATGTATTATAGAAAATTTACTATTTACTTGAAATTCTTCAGTTGTAATTTTTGCTTCTTGAAAACCTATCTTTAAAGACAAATTTTGTTAGATTTTAGTTATTAAAACTGAAATTTTAATCTCTAATGTTTAAAGTTTCAAAATTCTCTTTGCAGGTACAAGTTTGCTCTTAGTTTGCATCATCAGTTCAGGTTAATGGAAGTTTAATTCCCATGAAAGCTGGTTGGGGTCATTCATCCATTCATTCAATAAATGCTTACTGAGTTTCTTTCTTTTTGCCAGGCACAGGCCTAGGCATTGGGAATGCAGCAGTAAACAAAAGAGACAAGCCTCTGCCTTCCTCCATGCCCATCTGTATCTGTCACAGGTGTTAATGATATTTGGGCACCCAAGTGACTTAAAAAAAACAAACAAACAAAACAACTGGGATTTAACCCAATGGTGCTGTACCACTGAGCTATAATCCCAGCTCTTTTTATTTTAGGACAGGGTTTTGCTACTTAGTCCAAGCTGGCCTTGAACTTGCAATCCTACCTCAGCCTCCTAAACTGCTGAGGTTATAGGTTAGTTGTGCCTGGCTTCAAGTGATTTTCTTTCCCTTTTTTTTTTTTGACCAGAGATTGAAACCAAAGGTGCTTACTTAATCACTGATTATACATTTATTTCAAAGGCACTTAAATGGGAAGCATTACATTGCATAATCAGGAGCTGCCTCATTACTGCAGGAGCCCCATGTCTTGTTAAGGCTCTCAGTATTGGTGTGGGTAGGTGAGGATGTGCATGTTTCCCTTAATTATTTCTTATTTTTTGAATTGAGCCCAGGCACAGAATGCCACTGAGCTACATCTCCAGGCCTTTGTATTTTTTTTGGTGGGGGTGTATACCAGGGATTAATTCAGGGGCACTCAACCACTGAGCCACATCCCCAGCCTATTTTGTATTTTATTTAGAGACAGGCTCTCGCTGAGTTGCTTAGCGCCTTGCAGTTGCTGAGGCTGGCCTTGAGCTCTGGATCCTCCTGTCCCAGCCTCCTGAGCTGCTGGGATTACAGGGGTGAGCCACTGTGCAGGCTCCTTTGTATTTTTTGAGACAAGGTCTTCCTGAGTTGCTTAGGGCCTCACTAAGTTGTTGAGGCTGGCCTTGAACTTGAGACCCTCCTGACTCAGCCCTCTGAGTTGCTGAGATTATAGGCATGTGCCTTGTACTTGGCATATTTATTTATTTTTGAGACGGGGTCTTAGTATGTTACCCAGGTTGGCCTTGAACTTATGTTCCTCCTGCCTCAGTCTCCTGAGTAGCTGGGATTATAAGCCATATGTTATTATTAATTCTTTACAAAATTTTGTATAAAATTTAGCATGTACTTAAAAGTAAGCTAGAAATGGCACATGCTTTATATTGATTTGTTGTCTGTTAACAGAGTTTATCAGTGAAATTTAAAAAGTAAACTATCACTGCTGGGTACAGTGGCACACGCCTGTAATCCCAGCACTTGGGAGGCTGAGGCAGGAGGATCGCGAGTTCGCCAGCCTCAGTTTAGCAAAGTGAGACCCTGTCTCTAATAAAATACGAAAAAAGGACTGGGGATGTGGCCCAGTGGTCAGTGCCCCTGAGTTCAAAAAAAAAAAAAAAAAAAAAAACAGAAAGAAAAAAATCATAAGCAAATTAAAGTTTGTGATAGTTTACTTTTTTTTTTTTTTTTTTTTTTTGTACGGAGGATTGAACTCAGGGGCACTGGACCACTGGGCCACATCCCCAGTCCTTTTTTCGTATTTTATTAGAGACAGGGTCTCACTGAGTTGCTAAGTGCCTCGCCATTGCTGAGGCTGGCTTTGAACTCGCGATCCTCCTGCCTCAGCCTCCCAAGTGCTGGGATTACAGGCGTGTGCCACCGTGCCCAGCTTGCTTATGATATTTTATAAACAAAGTTGATTTTCAACTTTTCTGTTGAATTTTAGAAGAAGTAAACCTCATATTAGTTAATGAATATTATTTAAGTGGACAAGTTAAAATTGTTTTTCTAACTTCATCTTCAAGTTCTTCCTTTCTTCAAAATATCATTTTCCTTTCTCCAAAAACAAATAGGCTAGTATGGTGGTGCATGCCTGTACCCAGAAGGCTGAGATAGAAAGGTCACAAATTCAAGGCCAGCCTGGATAACATAGTGAGACCTTGTCTCAAAATGTTTTAAAAATGGCTGGGGATATAGGTCAGAGGTAGAACACTTGCCTGGCATGAGCAAGGACCTGGGTTCAATCCCCATCAGCACCAAAGGAAGGGAAAAAAAAAAAAAAAAAAAAAAAAAAAAAACAAAACTGACCCTTAACAAATTGCCTGGGACCACATGACCACTTTCCTGTTTCACAATTAAACCCTTTGAAGGTGGGGTCCTATTTTCCTACAGAAATGGTAACCTAAAACTGGGCCTGGTGGTGCACACCTGAAGGCCCACTTACTCAGGGGGTTCACTTGAGCCCAGGAGTTCCAGACCAGCCTGGGCAACATATTGAGATCCCATGTCAATAGACCAAAACAGGCATTTTTAAAACCAAAAGCAAAATGTAATGTGTTGCCATCACGTGGCCTTTTCATGAGTTCCACTGCCTGGTTTATGCAGGCTCCTGATGGGCTTTTATACAGTTTTTCTTTCCTTTAAATTTACAAATTTTTGAAGTCAAAGAGGCTTTTGGGATGCAAGGCTTTTAAATTTGTTAATGAAGCACTGCTATGTGGTCTGTAATGTGTTAGGAAGTTTCCTGTTTTAAACATGAGACCCTAAAAGTAGGACATCAATTTAGTAGAGAGAACAACCTGATTTTAAGTGTGATTATTGTTGTTACTATTTTGTTTCTATATGGCAACTGAGCCTGTAAAGGTAGCCCTCTGCTGGACAGATGGGGATACACATGGGCATCTCACTGGGTATGATCCAAAATCCTCCCTGTGACCAGTGAGTCCAAGGACTTGGCCCTGAGTCTCCAGGCCCAGAGCCTGTTGATCTCACTCTGCTTGAGTCATTCAGATCTCCCTGTTTCTTGATCACATGAGGCACTTGTGAACTCAGGGCTTTTGCAGGGGTTTTTGTGGAATATCTGCACAGCTGGCTCCCTCATATCCACCAAATATTTACATATAAAAATTATCATCACATCAAGACCTTCCTTGGAAGGAAATTTAAACATCCTCTTCATAATGCCCTTTATTGCTCTGTTATCTCCTTAGCATTTAATTCAGTCTAACATTTTATGTCTTTTTCATTCTAGTTATTTTTTAAAATTTATCTTGTTTATTGGATTTTCCTGAGTAGGATGGTAAACCCCATGAAAGCTAAGGTTTTTGTCAAAAAGACAAAAAAATGTTGGCTGCTATTTTTTCAGTATACAGAACAGTGCCTGGAACTTAGTAAATATTTCTTGTGTGCTGAATGAATAAGTTGATTACCTGGGTATTACATGCTGAGCGTTATACCAGTGCTCACTATCTTTATGATGATGTGAGATTGGTTCTGTTTTTGTCCTCATTTTACATGTAATAAATAAAAACTCACGTCGTAGCTTGAGGAGGGTAAGTAGTGTGGCCAGATTTATATAGCAGTGACTGTCGCTCTCAACTGGTAAATGTCTGCTCAGTATCAACTCAGTTTGGATCCTATTTGTTATTAATAAACAAACTATTGAAAGCATAAAACTAATAGAAATTTCATAGAAACACAAAACATCATCATTTATATTTTTGATGAAATAGTACAAAAGCCACAGATAAATTATGACTTTACATTGTTTTTATTTTATATTTTGGTGGTGCTGGGAATCGAACCCAGAATCTTGTGCATGCTAAGCAAGTGCTCTACCACTGAGCTACACCCTACTCCTACATAATGCTTTTAAATAGAAGAAAAATGTTTTGGAATTCTCAGAAGAGTTATAATAATCAAGGGTATCACTGTAACTATACACACATGTACTAACTGTTCTAAGACATAAAGTGATATTTCATTCATCACAGTAATGAGACCAAAGAATATTTTAGTATATATCTTTTTTAAAAATCCATTCTTCCTCTCATATATATATATATATATTTTTTTTTTTTTTTTTTTTTTGTCTCACTTTCAGACCCTCCACTTGTGCTACGGGTTGACGACCGGCAGCGGCTGGCCCGGGAGCGACGCGAGGAACGGGAAAAGCAGCTAGGTACCCCAGGCCCTCCATCCCCAGCCTCATGTGGTCATTGAGGGACACTTTTATTGACATGTGACACTTTCTCTTCCAAGACAAGGGATGCTCAATGCTGGGCAAACGGAAGTCGCTGTTATAACCGTGCTCTCTTGCACACCTTTATGAACCGTGGAGGGAGATTGCGAAGCCTAGTATAGCATGTGATACAAACACAGGGTAGTGTTAAGTCAGCAGGCTCCAGCCCCAGGATTAGGGAGGCTCATTTTTACTTCTTAGTACATTGTAATCACAGTGTTTCATGGGGCCCCAGAGGGTGTGCACTTAGGAGAGGCGTGATGGGTGTTGCTTACATTTTAAAGCTGAGAATAAACAAGGACAGTAAACAGATGGTTTCTGTTTTTCTGTGACAAGTTATGAGCCTCTGCACTGCTGGGGCACTTAGTGGCTTCCATGTTAAAGCAATGCTGCTGTTGAATTTATAGGCAGAAACATGAGACCTACTGCTGAGGTGTCTGGATTTTCTCCTGTTACCAGAGGCCCTTGTGACTCGGGCTTAGTGGCTCTGATATTTGACTGCAATCTCCTGGCAAACTGGATCAGGACTAGCTTACCAGAAAATGAAGACCAGAGCACTGAAGCAGAACAGTCACTCTCTCTAGAACCTTGGGCAAGGAAGCTGACGCCAGCTCCCCTTCACTTTGATACCCATTTATACGATTGCTGGAACAGGATATTCTGTTTATGTACCTTGAAAAGATAAAATGGTAGGTCAGTGTGTTCAGAATGTGTAGGCATTTTAAAACAAAGACTGACTAAGGTTGCCAAAATCTTTCCAGAGAATGGCCCATAACTTTTTTGAAGTCCTGAAGCCTAAGAGAAGTATCATTCCCACTGGGGAGACCAGTCCCTGTGTCCCGTCACTTTATTATTCCTTTTCGAGAACCTAGACTTGTAGAATTGTGTGGACGCTGGTTTTCAAGTCTGTTCACACCGATCACATCTTTCCACACAGGCCTACCCCTCTCCCTTCCTGTGATGGCCAGGTGAGGCCATCTCTTCTGTAGCCAAAGTTTTTTTAGACATAGATGTCAATAAGTTGGTGGAAATGAAGAGGCTCCACTGTTTTTCTGAGCCTAGTGTTTCCTCCCAGGCCTGATGTTCCCTGTCCCTAATGGGTTTCCAGCAGGCAGGCAGTTTCCTGGAGAGAAGCCTGGCCATGGCCTTGAGGCTTCCTTTCTCCTGTGAACTGTGCCCATTGCTCCCCAGTAAGAAAGATTGGTAGGATGACGGCCAGAACTGGGAGAACCGGGGAGAAGGCAGAGCTGTGGGAGCCAGAAGAAGCTCCAGATGAGCAAACATGAGAAACTGACTACTGCGCTGGGTGGTAGTTGTTTGCACTCTGTTTTCAGATCCATCCCAGTTAGCACTTTTGTCCCTTTCCATCACCTATGTTGGGTCAGGTGTCACACCATCACATGCCACCTCAGAGGTACAGCATTCCTAGAAAAAAAGCATTCCATAGTGTCAGGAGGCCACTCCTTTGTGGCTTAAATCCCACTATGAGTTAGCTTTTACATATTTAACTCAGATCTGTTCATTGTGGTTTCTTTAATATTCTAAACCAAGCATTAGTAGTTTTCTGTGGAAAGCAGGAATATGCTGGTCAAACAAAAATAATTTCACTTATCATGCCATAAAGGTGTGAGACTGTCAGTTCTGAGAGCTGGGGTTATAACTCAGCAGTAGAGCACTTGCCGAGCATGCTTAAGGCCTTGGGTTCAATCCTCAGCACCACAAAAGAAAAAAAAAAAAAAAAAAAAGAAAGAAAAAAAAAAGACTTTCAGCTCTCAATCTACAAATTCTCCCTAAAAGGTACCTAGCTTTATATGCCGAGTGGCAAGATTTTTTAAGTTGTAACACCATATTTCAATTCATAGCAATAATACCAAACACGACTCATTAATTTATATACTCAAAAACTTGATTGTCCAGATATTGTGATGAAAAAGATGGGTAAAGGGAGTCTAGTGAGGCCAGAGAAGCCAACAGTAGGTATAGTATGTGATCTGTGTGCTGTGAGCAGGTGTGCACAAGGGTCCTGGGAGCCCAAAGAAGTTCCTAACCCAGCCTGCCTTGTGTCTGGTCCCATCTGAGCTCCCTAGTGGAAGAAAGCATGGAGTCAACCAGAGGGACAGATGGGCAGGGACTATAAAACAGTGGAAAAAAGGCATTCGCTAAGAAACCCAGTTTGCTCTTCAGATTATTATATGGGTCAAAGTAACTTTCAGATAATTATATGATCCTATTATCACAACTTTTCTCTGTATGTGAGTCAGTATATAATATGCATATTTCTCCTTATTCCTAGTTCTACCACATTGAATATCATTTTTTATTTTAATTCTGATCTCATCTCTTTGTTACTAGAGTCATCATTTTAATATATCAGTTCTAATTTTTATTTTTCTTTGCATTATTTTCATTTTCTTTTTGAATTTTAAAGCAGAGCATTTTATTTACTGTTTTTACTTCAATCTATCATAATTGCCAAGTATTGGAGGCTCCCATCAATGTTCATAAATATGTGAATAAACATATGCAAAATTTGTATAATTGTGTAGGTGTCATGAGAAATCCAGCACTAATTTAAGCTGTGCCTTAAGAGAACATGAGAGTGGTTTCTAAAAAACTTCAATACTAAACGAATATCACAAGGTACACCTGGCTACTCAGAAACTGAATTGTGCTTTCCAGAAGCTGTGACAGCACTGGAATATTTTAAAAAGAAAGAAAAATGCAGGGTGTGGTGATGCATGCCTATAATCCCAGCTATTTGGGAGAAGGAGTCAAGAGAATCCCAAGTTGGAGGCCAGCCCCAGCAATTTAGCAGGACTTTCAGCACTAATGAGACTCTGTCTCAAGAAGAGCTGGGGATGTGGCTCAATGGTAAAAACACACCTGGGTTTAATCCCCAGTACCCCCAAAAAGCTATTGCTGAATAAAAAATATGTGGAGTGTGCTTACTTTGAAAACAAAAACCAGTTGATACTATCAATTATTATTGAGCTTTCAAACCAAAACTTTTCAAGTTAAAAAAATAAAGGAAAATAGTCCATAAATTCTGAGAAACAGAGTTAAAAATGAATGACCAGTGAGATTGATTTTTACTGTTGGATGTAGGTTGAAATTAACATTGAAATCATTAAGGTTTGGGAGTTTTTGTTTTGAGTTCACATATTTAAAAAAAAACATGGTAGTGGGAGAGGGAGTGAAGGTCTTGTATCTTGTTCCTGGTGGCCAGGTGTGCGGGCTCTATTTGCACACAGGAAGGCTCTATTGGTGATTTTCTGTGGGTAGATCTGAATCATGCTTTAATGCTTTTATGGTAGGATTAAATCACGTGGCCTGCTCTTTCTACATTATCCATTAATTTTTCACATAAAATCATGCATAATTCTCCATGTCTGAGACTGTCCTCTCAGTTGTTTGGTACATATCCTATGAAAGCTCTATTTTTCTGCCTTAAAAGCTTTATGAGTGGTCTCCTCAATCACGCCATCTGATTCTGTTCAGGCCATTCTTTCAAACTGCCGTATCTTGACTGCTGCATCTCTTTGGCTTTATTTTTCCTAGGAGTGGTGAGGGTATCATTTGTTCTGATTGGTTCAACTCTCCCTTTGTGATGCTGTGATTCCACATTCCCAGCTACTCATAAGGCAGCAGATGGTTCCCTATTGCCTGAGACTCAACTTCTGTACAACTTAATTGTGCATTTATCTCTCACTCTCAAACTGACTTTTGTGTCACTGATAATTTCTGTGTCCCAATCATTTGTGTGGGGGTTTTTAAAAGTTGCCGGGATTTTTAACTCCCCCTTGACCCGGGGTGAGCTTTTTCTGGCCGGCAGAGAAGGCTGGGAGAGCACACCCCAGCGATGAGGCAAGATTGAGAAGGGCAGGAGTCGGCTGGTAATCCACCCCGCCTTCAAAAGACCCTCCGAATTACCAGGGAGACTGGTCAAAGCTGGAACTCGTTTATTGAAGAAGATAGACGGCGTTTATAGAAGACGTGGGCCAATCGGCAGAAAGATCATAGGAGCACATAGGGAGCATGAGCAAATCACATTGGCGGAGCCATTAGCCTGTCTTAGTGGCGATCTGATTTCTCACAACGTGTCAGAGGAATGCCTCCTGGTTAGACCAAGTTCCCTTATCAGGAAGTGGGAGAAAGCCAGGGTTTTTATCCACTGGTGTGCTGTTTAGCGTCCCCAACAATTTGCACTAGTTCTTTTCTGGCTCCAAAAAATTATTTTGTGATTTGGGAATATGAGGCAGGAGGATTACAAATTCAAGGCCAGCCTAAACAACTGGCCTTGTCTCAAACATTTTTTAAATAGATGGGAGGGGGTGGGGTGCTGGGGATGTAGCTTGGTGGTGGAGTGTTCCTTGGTTTACTATATAGTACCAGACAAAAAAAGGAAACTATTTCCTTTTTAGCCATTTTTAATATTGTTGCTGCTAGAGGTACTGGGTTATTTCTGACTGCTAGTATTAGCTATTGGGTCTTTTGTAAAATGAAACATTCTCTCTTTCTTGGCTGGCCCAATACTGCCCACTGACTAGTCTCCATTCTGGCTTATTGACCCACTTGTAACTAAATACCAGTTGTCGGTTTGATAATAATAGATAATGTTTGAGTACTACCTATGGGCCAGGTAATATCTTTTTTTTTTTTTTTTTTTTTTTTGGTACCGGGGATTGAACTCGGGGGCACTCGACCACTGGGCCACATCCCCAGCCCTTTTTTGTATTTTATTAGAGACAGGGTCTCACTGAGTTACTAAGTGCCTCGCCATTGCTGAGGCTGGCTTTGAACTCGCGATCCTCCTGCCTCAGCCTCCCAAAGTGCTGGGATTACAGGCGTGCGCCACCGCGTCTGGCTCCAGGTAATATCTTAAACACTTCAGTATGCATTACCATCTTTAGTAGAAAATTAGTACAGAGATTGTATCTTATAACTAGGGCTTCATCTATCTTAGCCCAGTATGGGTAGAAGTTGACATACTATATCCCCACATCCTTTAAGTCACAAGTGTGGGTACTTCCGTCTTCAAAACAAAATTTTATATCCATGCTTGTATTTTTATACCTGTGCACAATGCTAGTCCTGGCCTTAATGAATTTATATCTTAGTCACTGAAACTACAGTTCTTCATTCCTCCAGCTGTAATTACTGCCAGTCCTTCTCTTCAAAGCCTTCCCAGGAAGTCTTCATCATCTTTCTCCTCCAGAAAATTCTATCAGTTTTTTGCTAAATGCTGTATCTTACATAACTATTGTATTTTCATGCACACTGTATTTTTTTTTTTTTATGTTTTTTTTTTTTATTTTTATAATTTTTAATATGTACAACTCATAGTGCATATATTTAGTATCTTTTTACATACAACTGTTTGTATACAAAGTATATTCGTGCAATTTAGGTCTTCAATCATGCATTAAGGAAAATGATATCCGTCTCATTCAACCACCTTTTTTTTTTCCCCCCCTCCCTCCCCTCTTGCTCCCTCCCTTACCTTCCCTTCCCTTGACCATTCTAGTGTTCCTCTAATCCTCCTATGTACCCCATCCAACAATACTTTGAAATAGCCTCCTTATATAAGAGAGAACATTTGGTACTTGGATTTTTGAGACTGACTAACTTCACTTAGCATTATGTCTTCCAACTTCATCCATTTACCTGCAAATGCCATTAATTTATTTTCTTTTATTGCTGAGTAAAATTCCATTGTGCGTATATACCACATTTTCTTAATCCACTCATTTACTGAGGGACATCTAGGTTGATTCCACAACCTAGCTATTGTGAATTGTGCAGCTACAAACATTGAGATAGCTGTGTCACTGTAATATGCTGTTTTTAAGTCCTTTGGGAATAGACCCAAGAGTGGGATGGCTGGGTCATAGGATGGTTCCATTCCCAGTTTTCCAAGAAATCTCCATACTGCTTTCCATAACGGTTGCACCATTTTGCAGTCCCACCAGCAATGTATGAGTGTGCCTTTTTCTCCACATCCTCTCCAACATTTATTGTTGCTTGTGTTCTTGATGGCTGCCATTCTGACTGGAGTGAAGTGAAATCTTAGAGTAGTTTTGATTTGCATTTCTCTAATTGCCAGCGATGTTGAACATTTTTTCATGTATTTGTTGATTAATCGTGTATCTTCTTCTGAGAGGTGTCTTCTCAATTCCTTAGCCCATTTATTGATTGGGTTATTTGTTTTTTTAGTGTAAAGTTTTTTGAGTTCTTTATATATTCTAGAGATTAGTGCTCTATCTGATGTGCATGTATTAAATATTTGTTCCCAATTAGTTGGCTCTCTATTCACCTCACTGATTGTTTCTTTTGCTGAAAAGAAGCTTTTTAGTTTAAATCTATCCCATTCATTAATTCTTGGTAGTAATTCTTGCGCTACAGGATTCTTATTAAGGAACTTGGGGCCTAATCCAACATGTTGGAAATTGGAGCTTACTTTTTCTTCTATTAGGTGTATTGTCTCTGATCTAATTCCTAGGTCTTTGATCCACTTTGAATTGAGTTTTGTGCATGGTGAGAGATAAAGGTTTAATTTCATTTTGTTGCATATGGATTTCCAGTTTTCCCAGCACCATTTGTTGAAGAGGCTATCCTTTCTCCACTGTACATTTTTGGCACCTTTGTCTAATATAAGATAGCTGTAATTAAATGTATTAGTCTCTGTATCCTCAATTCTGTACCATTGGTCCACCAGTCTGTTTTGGTGCCAATACCATGATGTTTTTGTTACTATTGCTCTATAGTATAATTTAAAGTCTGGTATGGTGATGCCCCCTGCTTCACTTTTCTTGCTCAGGATTGCTTTGGCTATTCTGGGTCTCTTATTTTTCCAGATGAATTTCATGACTGCTATTTCTATTTCTTTGAAGAATGACATTGGGATTTTGATAGGAATTGCATTAAATCTGTATAATGCTTTTGGTAGTATGGACATTTTGACAATATTAATTCTACCTATCCAAGAGCAAGGTAGGTCTTTCCATCTTCTGAGTTCATCTATAATTTCTTTCTTTAGTGTTCTATAATTTTCGTTATACAGGTCTTTCACCTCTTTCGTTAGGTTGATTCCCAGGTATTTTATTTTTTTTGATGCTATTGCAAATGGGGTATTTTTCATCATTTCCCTTTCAGAGTCTTTGTCGCTGATGTACACAAATGCCTTTGACTTATGTGTATTGATTTTGTATCCTGCAACTTTGCCAAATTCGTTTACTAGTTGTAAAAGTTTTCTGGTAGAGTTTTTTGGGTCTTCTAGGTAGATTATCATGTCATCAGCAAATAGTGCTAATTTGAGCTCTTCTTTTCCTATCTTAATCCCTTTAATTTCTTTCGTCTGTCTAATTGCTCTGGCCAGAGTTTCCAGTACTATGTTAAATAGCAGTGGTGAAAGGGGACATCCCTGTCTTGTTCCAGTTTTTAGAGGGAATGCTTTCAATTTTTCTCCATTTAAGATAATGTTAGCTCGGGGCCTTGCATAAATAGCTTTTATTATGTTAAGATATGTTCCTGATATTCCTAGTTTTTCTAGTGTTTTCAACATAAAGGGGTGTTGTATTTTGTCAAATGCTTTTTCTGCGTCAATTGAGATGATCATATGATTTTTGTCTTTAAGTCTATTGATGTGATGTATTATGTTTATTGATTTCCGAATATTGAACCAGCCTTGCATCCCCGGGATAAACCCCACTTGATCGTGGTGCACTATCTTTTTGATATGTTTTTGTATCCGATTTGCCAGGATTTTGTTGAGGATTTTTGCATCTATGTTCATTAAAGATATGGGCCTGAAGTTTTCTTTTTTGGATGTGTCTTTGCCAGGCTTTGGAATTAATGTAATATTGGCCTCATAGAAAGAGTCTGGAAGAGCTCCCTCTTTTTCTATTTCTTGAAATAGTTTGAAGAGCATTGGTATTAGTTCTTCTTTGAAAGTCTTATAGAACTCGGCTGTAAACCCATCAGGTCCTGGACTTTTCCTTGTTGGTAGCTTTTTGATGACATCTTCTATTTCTTCGCTTGTAATTGATCTATTTAAATTATGTATAGCCTCCACATCCAGTTTAGGCAAATCATATGACTCTAGAAATCTGTCAATGCATTCAGTATTTTCTATTTTATTAGAGTACAAGTTTTCAAAGTAATTTCTAATTATATTCTGTATATCTGAGGTGTTTGTTGTGATATTCCCTTTTTCATCACGAATGTTAGTAATTTGAGTTTTTTCTCTTCTTCTTTTCGTTAGCATTGCTAAGGGTCTGTCAATTTTGTTTATTTTTTCAAAGAACCAACTTTTAGTTTTGTCAATTCTTTGAATGGTTTCCTTAGTCTCAATTTCATTAATTTCTGCTCTGATTTTAATTATTTCCTGTCTTCTACTGCTCTTGGTGTTGGTCTGTTCTTCTTTTTCTAATGCTTTGAGGTGTGATGTTAAGTCATTTATTTGTTGGTTTTTTTTCCTCTTAAGGAATGAACTCAGTGCAATGAATTTTCCTCTTACTACTGCCTTCATAGTGTCCCAGAGATTTCTATATGATGTATCTGTGTTCTCATTTACCTCTAGGAATTTTTTGATCTCCTCTTTGATGTCTTCTTCAACCCCTTGTTCATTCAGTAGCATGTTGTTTAGCTTCCAGTTGATGGAGTAGTTTTTCTTATTCCTTGTTTTGTCGTTGATTTCCAATTTTATCCCTTTATGGTCCGATAGCATGCAGGGTAGTATCTCTATTTTTTTATATTTGCTGAGAGTTGCCTTGTGACATAATATATGGTCTATTTTGGAGAAGGAGCCATGTGCTGCTGAGAAAAATGTGTATTCATTTACTGAGGGATGAAATATTCTATATATGTCTGTTAGGTCTAAATTGTTAATTGTTTTGAGGAGGCTTAAAGTTTCTTTGTTTAGCTTTTGTTTGGATGATCTATCCATTGGTGAGAGAGGTGTGTTGAAGTCCCCTAGAATAACTGTGTTGTGGTCTATTTTACTCTTGAACTTAAGAAGCGTTTGTTTGATGAATGTAGGTGCTCCATTATTTGGGGCATACAGATTTATGATTGTTATATCCTGTTGATGGATGGTTCCCTTAAGTAATAAGAAATATCCATCTTTGTCCCTCTTGATTAATTTTGGTTTGAAGTCTACCTTATTTGATATGAGAATGGAAACCCCTGCTTGCTTCCGCCGGCCATGTGAGTGATAAGACTTTTCCCAGCCTTTCACTTTCAGTCTGTTGATGTCTTTTTCTATGAGGTGTGTTTCTTGGAGACAGCAAATTGTTGGGTCATTTCTTTTAATCCATTCTGATAATCTGTGTCTTTTGATTGGCGAGTTTAGGCCATTAACATTCAGGGTTATTATTGAGATGTGATTTTTATTCCCATCCATTTTTATTTGACTTATGGTCTTTAGCTTGATTTGGTTTCTCTTCTGGTTGGTATTTCCTTTAGTTTAATATCTCCCTTTGTTGATTTTCGTTATCATCTTTCTCTTCTTCTTCATGAAATATGTTGCCCAGGATGTTCAGAAGTGCTGGCTTTCGAGTTGTGAAATCTTTTAACTTTTGCTTGTCGTGGAAGGTTTTTATTTCATCTTCGAATCTAAAGCTCAATTTTGCTGGATATAAGATTCTTGGTTGACATCCCTTTTCTTTCAGAGCTTGAAATATGCTATTCCAGGATCTTCTTGCTTTTAATGTCTGGGTTGAAAAATCTGAACATAATCTGATTGGTTTCCCCCTATATGTAATTTGCTTCCTTTCTCTTGTGGCTTTTAGTATTCTCTCCTTGCTCAGTGTATTAGGCATTTTCATTATAATGTGTCTAGGTGTGGCTCTGTTGAGATTTTGTTTGTTTGGTGTTCGGTATGCCTCTTGAACTTGGTTTACCATTTCATTCCTCAAGCTTGGAAAATTTTCTGTAATTATTTCATTAAATAGATTACTCATTCCTTTGGCTTGAAACTCTGCCCCTTCCTCTACGCCAATCACTCTTAAGTTTGGTCTTTTTATGCTGTCCCATAATTCCTGGATGTTATGTTCATGATTATTAACAAGTTTTGCTGTATGGTTTAAATTCTTCTCTAAGACATATATTTTGTCTTCATTGTCTGAGGTTCTATCTTCCAGATGGTCTATTCTGTTGGAGATGTTTTCAATTGAGCTTTTATTTTGGTTTATTGCTTCTTTCATTTCTGGAATTTCTGTTTGGATTCTCTTTAGAGCCTCTATTTCCCTATTGAAGTAATCTTTTACTTCCTGTATTTGTTTTTGGAGTTCTTTGTCAAAATGATCTTTTGCCTCCTGTACCTGCTCCCTCATCTCATTTTTGAGTTCATTCTTAAGTTCCATAAACATTTGGCATATGTAATTTCTAAATTCCATCTCTGGCATTTGACCAACTGTGCTTGCCATGACATCTGCCGATGAGGTATCTTGATTTGTTTGTGTCATTTTCTTTCCTTGTTTTTTCATGTTGCTTGTGTGTCTATTCTTCCTGCACTGTGGGACCTTGACTGTTTCGATTTTACCTTAAAGCCTTATGTTGTTCCTGTAGTACAATGCTATCAGATCACCTTATAATTCCTTTATACTTTTAAAACCTAACACTTTCTATTCAGAAAATCCAAGTTTGGTCACAATGTACAGATTTTGTTATCCCAGATATTATTTCCAATTTACTCTGTACGTTTCTGATAGGGTTTTATAGCTTCAAGTATTGGATACAGAGGTGTTATGTTTGGGAAGAAGGAAGTGTCTTGAATTGTTCTTTCTTGGAAAGTATGAAAAGAGATATCTATTGAAATGGTTTAGTGGAAGTGGTTTAGTATCAGTAGACGATGGAAGAAAGAGAATGGGGTTGACAATTAGGTAAAAAGATCAATTTATATATATAGTAAGTTGGAAAAGAAAAAAAATGATAAAGAGTAGGAATTGGTGTAAGAGAGAGGAGAGAGAGAATCAAGGAAATAGAGAGTAAACTGTATATAACACCACTTTGCTACCCAATTCAATTGCGCCGGTTCTAGAAATCCCAAGTTTTGCGTATAACTTGTTTTTGGCTCTGTTTAGTATGCACTGGCAGCATGTAAACATGAAAGATGAAGGAGGAAGAAAAGATACAAGGGTGAGAAGGAGTAAAAGAATGAAAGAAAAAAGGGAGCGGAAGCAGATAAACACACTAACAATCAATGCGGAAGGAAAAAAAAAAAAAAAAAGCAGAACAAAACAAAGCCAAAAAAAGAAAAAGAAAAATAAACAAACAAACATACAAACAACAACAACAACAACAACAACAAAAAAAAAAAACCCCTCCCTGCAATCCAGAAAATCAAGCAGACCAATAAAAAGAAAGGGAAACAAAACAACAAAAAAAAAAAAAGTCAAACCCCAAGTCTCAGACAAAACGGGCCCTGGGAAGCCCCCCTCTTTTTTTCCTTTCCAGTTCAAACCAATTGCTATTGGATCACAGTCTGTGATCCTGTCAGTGAAATCAAGGCTGCATCCTAGGCCAGCGGCTGCACGGTTCAGTGAAGGAGTGGCCCAGGGGGACCGTGTGTGTCAGCAGATGAATGGCGCCGGGAAGGGGGATCTTCCAGAAGGCACCACCTCCCCAAGCCCACCCACAGTTGCAGTCCCCTGTGGCTGCTGTGCCAGCCTCAGAAACGCCTTCCCCTGCTGACCAACCAAGTCTCACCCAATTGTGTGTTGTCTTCAGAGAGCTGTAGAGTCCTTGGGTGGATGCAGCCGACGCTCTCCGTCTCCTCCCCTTTGTCAGGACCAGCCCCTGCAGCTTTCAAAGATGGCGGCGCTCTCCTTCCAGTCAACAGTAGCTCCGCAGACTCCCAGACTCCCGTATCCTTGCCGATCGCACGGGGAAGCCACACCGAGGGTCACGTCAGGCGGAGTGTGTGGATTCGAACTGGTGTGTGGACCCGCGGTCTCCCGTGGCTCCCCAGCACCAATCCCGCCGGCTGTTATCGCTGGTTTTTATCGCCGGTTTCACGCTAGTGTGCAGTGAGTTTTGGCTGGGGTTGCAGCAGTAGCGCGGTCTCCTCACCCTGACCTTGTTTCGCACGGCCTGTGCACCGCCCAGGCGGTTTTGCAGGAGCCTCGTGGCTCCAGCCGCTGCAGACAGCTTGTCTCTTTCTCTCTCTGGTAGTGGTAATCAAACCATCCAGGATATCGGTATTTTCAGTCCATATATATATAATGAAAGGCAATTTATCTGCTTTGTTGGATTCTTTCTACGGAACTGTCCTGAAGTGCGGCTTCCTCTAATCCGCCATCTTGGATCTCTCTTCCACACTGTATTTTTATTTTATACTTTACTCACTTTTTTTTTAAGATTTAAATTTTATGCAGCTTCCTGGTTGTACATGTTTTAAGCTTACAAAGGGTACAACCATGGGCCATGCAGAGTGGTTACACACCTGTAACCCTAGCTACTTAAGAGGCTGAGGCAGGAAGATGGCAAGTTCAAGGCCAACCTGGGCAATAGACCCTGTCTCAAAGCAAAAATGGGCTGGGTGTGTTGCACAGTGGTAGAGCATACCTGGGTTAAATCCCCAGTGAGTGAGGGGGTGGAGAGAGAGAGAGAGAAATTGAGTATAAAAGACAGAAATAAGGAAGGGAGAAAAGTAAAAATAAAGGAGTAGGCGTATAGCTCTGTGGTAAAGCACTGGATTTGATCCCAAGCACCACATTTGCCATGGTTTCAAATTCTCTGTATCCCAGTACATAGCACAGTGCTAAGTATAAAGCACATGTAACAAATATTTGCTGATTTTCTTTACTCTACAGAATTTGATGAAATAATAATAGATAATGTTTGAGTACTACCTATGGGCCAGGTAATATCTTAAACACTTCAGTATACACAACCATCTTTAGTAGAAAATGAGTACAGAGATTGTAATTTTGTGTGTGGTACTGGGGACTGAACCTAAGCACACTCCATCACTGAGCCACATCACCAACCCTTTTCATTTCTTATTTTTGAGACAAGATCTCACTAAATTTAGCAAGACTGGCCTCAAACTTGAGATTCCTCTTGTCTTATCCACCTGAGTAGCTGGATTACAGGCAAGTGCCACCGTGCCCAGCTTGTGTTTATACTTTTTGTTGTGTGGGCCTGCTGTAGTTGCTAATATAAAGTAGTTAATAGATTGTCCTTTATTTTTAAAATACACTCTGATGATTTAGCTGAAGGAAGATAGAGTAGTTGATAGACCCTTTCTTCTTTCTGCCACGTTAGCTATTTAAGCATGTTTTTAATATATATAGGATCATCAAGATCCGCCTGAAAATTCCTCAGCAAGCCATAATGCTGTGGAATAGGGAGAGATCTCTCTGCTTTAGACATGAACAGTGGACTTTCTGAAGGCTCAGGATTGGAATTGCATCCTATTCACTTAGGAGGAAGGGCAACTCTGATCCTCTAGAAGGGAGATGGGCAGCTGCCTGCCTGTGGACTCTCATTTGACTCAGAATAAGAGGGCAAAACCTGAGTGTTGAAGTGGATTCTGACAACATTTTCGAGAAACTTATAAGGCATTGAACTCTGGTTGCCTTCAAATCCATTAGCAGTAATAGATCCTTTTGCTAATTTCTCTGCAGAAACCCTTACAGGGATGGGAGTGTGTGGCATTTATGCAGCAGAATGTTCTGTTTTACTATAGGTAGCTTAAAGCATGACTAACCCCCACCCCAGCCTTCGAAAGTTACTTTGTGTTATTTTAAATTCATCTACACCTTCAACTAGTAGTTAACATGTAGTTAGTATTGAGCCTGGATGCTGGGGAGATTAAGTGAAGAAGATAAATTTCCTAACCTCCTGGAAATTATATTCTAAACGAGGGAGGAAGATAATAACAAATTAAAGATTGCATAACATTTTAGCTGAAATTTATTTCTTACACATTTCATAACTAATCTATCATCAAATATCCTTAAAACAGATCCAGAATATAACCACTGCTCACAACCAGCACTGCTAGCACCACGCCCCAGCCACCAGCCTCTCACCTGGGTGTTGCCACAGCCTCCACTGCCTCCCTCATCTCCTACCCACAGAGTCCCTTTTCAGTGTATACAAATATAGGGGTTTCCCTTTACAAAGATGATAGAGTATGTTTGAAGTATTATGTTTAATTTTTTTAAGTACCTTGACACACTTTTGGCACTCAGTAAATATTTAATTATTTTGTCTTTTTCTGAGACTGAAAATTTTTCCCCACTTTTTTTCAGTGCTGGGAATCAAACTCAAGGACTCAGCAAGTGTTCTACGATGGAGCTATATCCCTAAGTCCTCTGAGACCAAAATCTTTATGTAACTAGACTTGCATTCCCAACTAGGGCTTTTGGGGATTTTCTGAATCCTATAAAATCATGAAAGATAATCACAGAATATATGATTGATTAATATAGTTCTTGAAAATTGAACTTATGAATCTTTAATTTATATTGGCTTTCATAGCCAAGTTCAAACCTGTATACAAGATCTATCATACTGTAGTATTTTTGAATACTAAGATAACATAAGAAGGACTTTAACCTTGAACAAACATCAATTAAATTATAGTCAAGGTGTTTTTTTCTAGGTAATTTCTCCAGATTTCCTTTGCCCATTCAGTGATAGCTTTTACACTTTGTTTGCTTTGTTTGTTATTTTTTTTTCTCCCTAATCTCAATGTGATGTCAACTTGGGGACAGTGCTATTAATAAGTATGGTCAAGAGAGAAACCATCATTTCAACCTGGTTTAGAATATTCATCTCAACAATGCTGATAGGCAAGTTAGTGTTGATGAGCAAACAATCAATAATACTATATGTAGTCCTGGGTGGAGTTTTACCTGTTTTGGGGTGCAGCTCAGTGCTAGAGTGTTTGTCTGGCATGCACAAGGCCCTGGGTTCCATCCCCAGCAACACACACCTAAAAAAGAATAGAGTTGTGCCTGAAATTCCCCCTGATTTCACATTTCACATTATTTGATTAGGACAGTCATTGTTTTGAGAAGGGATTTTCCTCTTTAGAAACTGTTGACAAAAATATATGGGCATCAAGGAAGCAATCTTTCTCATCCAAATGTCAAATGGATAAACTTTGGCAGAACCATGGTCAGTCTTGGCATCCAAGCATTCTAAAGTTGGTACTTGCTGAATTTGTGTACAAAAGCTCACAAGGCTAGTCAGCAGGTAACAGACAACTTAGGGATCCAAATACCCCTTAGTGGGAGGAATATGGACATGAGCACATACCAGAGCAGCTGTATCATGAGTCAGGCTGGGGCCTGGAAAGAATAGCTTGTTGTTCAATGGATTGGGTAAGCAGAAAATGAGGCCATAACATAAAATGAGTCATGTGACTAAACAGCCATTATTTTTTTTTTTCTTCCAAATTTACCTTGCCTTTTAAGGTGAAAATAAAATGATTTTAAAACCTGAAAAGTGAGGGATAGTATAAGCAGACATTAACAGAGGCTGAGTGATTTTGGAAGATAAAGACCTTCACATGTGGATCCCTGACTTCTGGGATGCAGGAGGAGGTTAGTGATCAGGAGATACCAGCCCAGGCCCCTTAGCACAATAGCTCATTGTTTGCTGCTTTAGTCAGGCAGTCCAGAGTTTGAAATCCAGCTCCACCGCTTACTTGTTGTGAGACAGCAGGCAGGTTGCTTCACTTCTCTGTTTCTCAGACTTCTCATCATGAAATAAGTTTAATAGCAGTGTCTGCCTCATGGAGTGGTTGTGAAGATAAACCTGTAAATCACTTGGTGTCAGCATGCAGTCAGAGCTGACAATATGATGATGGTGACAGAGATGAGGATGGCAGGTCACAGGATTCCCTGGCACTGACTCAGAAACATGGAACTGGGAAGTGTCCTGTTTCAGATCTAAGGAATGGCAGGTAGAGGGATGTTCTTGCCTCCTGGGAGGGGCTCAGCAAGACAGCCAGATATTGAGAACCCTACATCCTATGAGGAGTGCGAATGGGTTAGGTTGAGGCTGTAACAGAAGAGTTCCAGCAGCAGCCATTGGTCTGTCCAGCAAAATTCCTTACTTTAGCGAAGATTAAACACTCTGTTAAGCCTGGCCCTGAGGATGAGAATGCCTAGAAACTTTTATCTCTTTGCTTTGCTTCCTTATCTCAATAGTCATTCAGCCCAGGTATAAAGGAGGCTCTTGGCCTTCCACACATATGAACTGCTGTCCTAGCACTTCAGTCCCATGGAGGTCAGCAAAGTAGGAAGGCCCAGTAAGGGTCATGCTTCTTTTTCCTTTTTCCTCTTCCTTCCTTCCTTCCTTCCTTTCTTCCTTCCTTCCCTCCCTCCCTCTCTTCCTTCCTTCCTTCCTTCCTTCCTTCCTTCCTTCCTTCCTCCTTCCTTCCTTCCTTCCTTCCTTCCTTCCTTCATTCTTTCTTTCTTTCTTCCTATCTTTCTTTCTTACTATCTTTCTTTTCCTCTTGTGGGACTGGGAATTGAACTCAGGAGTGCTTTTCCACTGAGCTACATCCCAGCCCTTTTTATTTTTTGAGACAGCCTCACTAAGTTGCTGAGGCAAACCTCAAACTTTCGATCCTCCTGCTGGGACTACACTGTGTGCCTCACACCCAGAAAGGTCATGCTTCTACTTCTCCACCATGTAATATTCAAATGAGAGTTGAATGGAAGAACAATTTAAATGACAAATTGAGAAGGCTTTGAATTATCACTAAAGCCAGCTGAAGTCACCTGCTTGGAAGCCTCTGAGTCCTTTAACTCTTTAGTTCTTTTATTCAAATGTACTTAACTATCTGCTTAACTAGACATTGTGAATGTGGGGAAGAGCTCCCCAGTAGTTAAACATAGAGTAGTACCTTCTGGAATGTAAGGACAGTGATGGAAAACTGGACAGAGCCGGTGGAACACTTTAACTGCTCCTCAGGAGCACCTGTTCAGGGGAACTGGTATTTGACCAAGGATTTGAAGGACCATAAAGTTTGCTGGGTGGAAGGAGGTATTCTGGACAGAGGTAGCCTGTGTCAAGGTTCACAGTGATTTTAAAGCCAAACCAAGGAGTTGGGCAGGGGAACTAACAAGCTGTCATGGTTTGGTTTTGAGGAAGCTGTCTCTGGGAATAGTGAATATGATAGATTTGAAGAGGTAAGAACTAGACATCAGAAGCAAGAAGAGCATGGGAGCTTGAAGTCGTAGCATGAAGCCTGGAGAGGCTGTGCTGCATGTGAAAGATTGTTCTCATGTAACAAGACAGGTTCTGTTGTTTGTGTTGAGGAGGAACATCCATGAGGGAGAAAGGGAGGAAGACCTTGGGGTTTCTAGTTTCGCAGACCATTTGGTCTGTGAATCTGTTACCAGAACAGACATCAGTTCCCAATTTGGGGTAGGGAGGAACATGCAGATAATGACTAAGGCTATGTGATGGGTCTAACAGCATATTCGGGTAGAAAGTGGAGACAAGCAGAAATAAATATAGAAATAGCATTGTGTAGTAACCGAGAGTACAAGCTTTGGAATCAGAGCTGAATTAAAATCCCAACTCTGATTCTTTTGGACCATTATTTAGTTTCTTTATATCTTTTTCCTCATTTGCATTTCAATTCCATTTTGTCTGGTAGTAACATATTAACATTTACTATATTTTTGTTTGTTTGTCTAATAGCTATTTGTGCCGTCTTCATTTTTATGCTTTATTTGACACCTTGTTTTAAGTTTTTCTTCCCCCTTCCTCCAGTACTGGGGATCAAATCAGGGTGTCTGCATACTAGGCAAGAACTCTACCATTGAGCTACCTCCCCAGGTCTTAGCTTTACTTCCTCTAAACAGCATAGCTGGATGCTTTTGGTTTTGGCCCAATCAAAAAGTCTCAGTCTTGACAGGCTTGGTTTTATTCCTTCTGGCTTTTTTTTTTTTTTTTTTTTTTTTAATTTCCCCCCACCATCCAGCTGGAATTCTCATTTCTTAGTGAGAAAATATACAACCTTGCTGGGCTATTGGTGCTCTTCAGTAATCCCAGTATTTTTTTAGGTTGAGGCAGGAGCATCACAAGTTCAAAGTGACCTCAGCAACTTAACAAGAGCCTGTCTCAAAAAAAGGGAAGGGAGAAGCGGGGGATGTAGCTTAGTGGTATAGCATCTCAAGTGCAAAAAAAAAAAAAAAAAGGATGTGCAAGATAAAACATACAATTTTAGAATAATCTATCATCTATAGGGAATATTTTAAAATACTGAAACTCATAGAATTAATTAACTTTCAATTCTTATTAAAATATTGAAACCTTTTATGTGTTATCCTTCATTTTAAAAGATCACATAATCTGTACTTAGCAACTCATCCTAGCACTTACCAGCATGCTCGGAAATAACAAGAAAGTGCTATTTGCTATTTCAACGTTGTTTGCCTATTCTCTGTACAACTGTTTACAGACAATTATTTAAATAAAGTGCTAATAGGATCTCCACTTCCTGGTAGAAAACAGAAGTGGAACAAAAGTTTGTCTAAGGAAATATTCTTCCTTGAAAAGATTATTTGGGGGGCTGGGGATATAGCTCAGTTGGTAGAGTGCTTGCCTAACATGCACAAGGCCCTGGGTTCAATCCCCAGCACCACACACACACACAAAAAAGATTATTTGGGGAAGAACCAGTTATTGTTGTTATGATGTCTAGTGCTGTTGTGATTTTATAGTATAGCCTTAAGAACTGTCTTTAATTTTCTGAGTCAAAATAATGATTACAATGTTGACAGTTATATTAAACTTCACTAAATGATGAGTAAGTAGAGAACTATTCTAATACTTTAAGTGTAATTATTTTTTTAATCCTCACAGTGAATCTGAGGAAGGTCCTGTTTTTATCCACAATTTACCCTGACAGAACTGATCCCAGGGAAGTTAAGTAACTTACCTGTGACCATACAGCCTGGGAAAGTAGCTCAGTGGTAGAGTGTTTGCCTAGCATGTATGAGGACCTGGATTCAATCCCCAGCACTGCACAAAATAAAACTTCGGTAACTATTACCATTCTGTTTCTGTGGAGGTTATACCAATTTATATTCCCACCATAAGCATAAAAAAGATTTATACTCTGAGCCAGGTGTGGTGACGCATGTTCGTAATCCTATTGACTTGGGATGCTAAGGCAAGAGAATTGCAAATTCAAGGACAACCTCAGCAACTTAGCTAGGCTAGTGCTCTACCACTGAGCTATTTCTCCAGCCCTATATCTATCAAAATTTTTAATGTATATTCCATCTGACTCAGCATTTCTACTTGTTTATGGACACACCCACATATTTTACACAGAGATTTGGGATAATATAATGTGTCATTCAAAATTTGAATTAGATTACTAAATTGTTTTTAGCATTTTACTATCAATCAACAGTTAACTGGTTATATAAAATTAGGTGCATGGTGCATAAACAGTGAAACAGTATGTAGCCATTAAAAGGTATTGTTAGATTTATGTTTTAATGTGTTGGTATGAAAAGATCTCTATGAGATTAAATGAAGATAGCAAGAGCATAAGAGTAGGTATACTGTGGTTCAATATGTGTGGGGTACATTTCTCAAAAGATGGAAATGGAATATCAGAGGGTCTGGGGTGGGAGGAAGACAGTCATTTCATCTTTTACTGTTGTGTACTGTTTAAGCTTCAACCAGATCTATTGCTGCACATCTACAATTTTAAATGAATTTAAATGTGTAGCATCATCAAAAGCCTGCTGGTAAAGTAATCTCATGTAGAAAATCCGGAAGGTATTTCGTGCATGAGTATGTGTGATCAAAGTAAGTGCATCTAGAGGAAGTCTCAGAATTACGTTCCTTGTCCTGTCAACTTTTAAGGTGTGTTCTCAATGTCTTTTGTGTATTCAGGCATTTAGCAAATATTGCACTGAACACTTACTATGTGTTTTTTCTTGAAGTAAATTTTTAACTTGAGCCTTGGAATTTCTTCAGAACAATGGACTTTGAAATTGGGAGGAACAACCGGGCGAAGTGGCACAAACCTGGGATTACCAGTGGCTTGAGAGGCTGAGGCAGAGGATTGTAAGTTCAAAGCCAGCCTCAGCAAAAGCAAGGTGCTAAGCAACTCAGTGAGACCCTGTCTCTAAATAAAATGCAAAAATGGGCTCAGTGGTTGAGTGCCCCTGAATTCAATCCCTGGTACCCCCCACCCCCCAAAATGGGAGGAACTTTGAGGATGAGTTACCTCATTTGAGACAAGAGAAGGCTGAAATCTAAATGGACACATCTGAGGTCTCAGCATCACTCAGCTGGGTGGAAAACCAGGCCTCTCATGTGCCAGTCTTAGCTCTCCCCATACACACCCCGAATGTTAGAAGGACAATTCACCTCAAATTTGTCCTTGCCTTTTCTTCCTGCTAAAGTCACTTAAGATCTTTTTCAGTAGATTTGTGTCCTTAAATTATTAACTTTGGAAAGAGTTAATGCTATCAGAAATGTGACATGTTTAATCTTAAACATTTAGAGGACACGGAATGCCCTCTAATGTTTAATAGAAATGTTCTGAATTTCTATTTTGTCTCTTAAAAAGCAACATTTTGATTTATATGCCATAAGATTTATGCTCTAAATTTTGTATGGACACTTTTGCCTACAGTCTCCCCCCCCCCCCTTTTTTTTTTTTTTTTTTTTTTTTTTTATGTACCAGGGATTTAACCCAGGGATCTTTTACTGCTGAGCTCTATCCTCAGCCCTTTATTTATTTTTTTTTTTATTATTTTGAGCCAGGGTCTCACTAAATTGCTGAGGTTGGCCTTGAACTTGATCCTCCTGCCTCAGCCTTGCAGGTCACTGGGATTATAGGCATGTGTCACCATGCATGGCCCCATTGTTGAACAGTATTTTTGTTTTGTTCATGGTATCTGGGATGAAACCCAGGGCCTTGAGCAAGCTAGGCAAGTGCTATGCTAAGCTACCCTCGCAAGCCTTTTCGTTTGTTTGATTTTAAGACAGGATCTTGCTGTGTTGCTGAGGCTCACCCTGAACTGTGTTCCTCCTGCCTTAGCCTCCGAAGTGGCAGGGATTACAGCTTGTGCCACCACACCTTGCTTGAACAGTGTTTTTTGAATAGTACTTTTTCATCTTGCTTTGGATAGGCTTAGGTCTTATCTAACTACATCATGGGCTCCTCGGACACCAGGTCAGCTGCCTACTTGGTTCCTCAGGTGCCATTGCTGACAGTGTGATAAATCTGTGAGGCACTTAATATATTCTTTATCATTTAAGTATTTTCTCCCACATTCTTTTAATTCTTTCAGAAAACCAATGCTATGTTGAAAGAAATGTAGTCCTAGACTAGAGGATACCACATTTTAAAAAAAGGGACAGATTGTACTATTGATTTTGAGGGCATTCTGTCAATTTAAAGATTAAGCCCAGAGCGTATGGGTTCCCACAGGGTAGAATTCAATGCATCTTCTCTGACTGCCTTGTTGGCACATTAAATTATCCTGAAAACTAAGGGCACCTGTAGTATGCTCCTCTTGGGAATGTAAGGAAAGCAAAGGGCAAGCTTGGTCAATACAAGACCACAGATCCCATATTTGTTAAATGTAGACCACTTAGCTTTACTATTCACATTTTAAACCTGCCTGTGTTGGATTTCCCTGTTTTGCCCCATGTAGCTGCACGAGAAATCATCTGGTTAGAAAAAGAAGAGCGAGCCAGACAGCACTATGAAAAGCACTTGGAAGAGCGGAAGAAGAAGCTGGAGGAGCAGCGGCTGAAGGAGGAGCGCAGGAGGGCTGCGGTGGAGGAAAAGCGGAGGCAGAGGTTGGAGGAGGACAAGGTGAGTGCCCCTCAGAAGGATAGGGGAGGTTCCTGTTTGCAAGATGCCGTACACTTCTGTGGAGCTTTGCAGTCAGGTGCTGGGATGCAGTGTTTCAGAATAATCAGCAGTACCTGTAGCCAAGGTGCTAGGGGGAGGGTGGGTGTGGGAAACAGGTGGAAAACAGGCAGTTATTGTTGCCATGGGAACTTTAAAAATCCCATTTCTCTGGTCTCCACCTATAATTTATTAATGTTCAATTCATCTCATCTGTCCTGAAGTATTAAGACCACTGCAAATAATTGGGTTTCTGTAGGGCCTAACCATTTATAACCATTTTCACATAGATAGCTCATTTAATAATTACTTAACCCTTAAGTATTATATATCTGTTTTTGCAAAAATGGAAATTGAGATTCAGAATGATGAAGTCACATAGATTATACAGCTCACTTAATTGTGCACTCAGAATTATATACATCCTTAGCCGGGCGTGGTGGCGCACGCCTGTAATCCTAGCACTTGGGAGGCTGAGGCAGGAGGATCGAAAGTTCAAAGCCAGCCTCAGCAATGGCGAGGCACTTAGCAACTCAATGAGACCCTGTCTCTAATAAAATACAAAAAAGGGCTGGAGATGTGGCCCAGTGGTTGAGTGCCCCTGAGTTCAATCCCCGGTACCAAAAAATAAAAATAAAAATAAAAAAAAGAATTATATACATCCTTAGATTCTGAACTTCATTTTTCAAAAATGATACCAGCCTGGCACAGTGGTATACACCTATAATTCCAGCTACTAGGGAAGCTAGACAGTAGGATCACAAGTTCAAGGCCAGCGTGGGCAACTTAACGAGAACTTGTCTCAAAATAAAAGATTTTTAAAAGGGCTAGGGATGTAGCTCAGGAGTAAAGTGCCCCTGGGTTCAGTTTAGTACAAAAATTTAGAATGAGATAACGTATGGGGCTGGGGATAAAGCTGAGTGGTACAGCACTTGTTCAACATGTTGAAGGGCCTGGGTTTGATCTCATGCACTGAAAAGAAAAAAAAGAAAGAAAGTGGTAGTGTATCTATTAAGCATCAGTTTAAAGCCCAGACATGCACTACCAGGCCTGAGTGTGTGGAGGACAGCATCACACCCAGTAGCAAGGATATTGGAGTTCCTGCTGTACACCAAGGGCTTTATGATATTCCTACCTTCAGGTAAGGTGTAGACATCAGCAAATAGCTTAGGAGTGGTGGAGGTTTAGGTAGTACCCCTCACTCCACTCTGCCTTAAGTTGTAAATATTTCAAACAATCTGGTTGAATCTGAATCTAACCACTGGCTCTTCTGTTTCAATTTCAGGAACGCCATGAAGCAGTTGTACGACGCACAATGGAAAGGAGCCAGAAGCCAAAGCAGAAGCCTAACAGGTGGTCGTGGGGAGGCTCCCTCCAGGGGAGCCCTGGCATCCATGGTGCAGGTAAACACCCAGGGGCCACTTTTAAACATCTTTTTTGTTTTTTTCCTGGATGGTGAAAGTGCATATGTTTCTTTTTTCTAAATCTGTTTGCAAACCAAAAAAAAAAAAAAAAAAAATCCTTCTGAAATCATTAAACTCATTAAATGATGCTTCCTCTGTTTGAGGATAAGAGGGTGATGGAGGTAAGAAGATAAGATCGTCTCCCTTAACATGAGCTGCTTTTCTTATGTGTTACAAAATTCCTTAAAGAGGAATCTGCAGCAGCATTACTAAAACTAGGTAGTCTCTACTCTGTTTTAGTCATTCATTTTCATAAGTGTTACAAGGATTATGGAGTAAGTTAACCCCATTTTACCTTTTTCTCTAGAAGAATCATAATAATAATGACAGATCAAAATAAACACTGAATTTGTGCATTCTGACCCTACAGTGTACGCCACACTTCTTTAACAGAAAATATGCAGCTGTCTAAAGAAAATCTAGAAATAGTAGATGTCTAAGCTATTTCTTCCTTCAATGAACATGAAAACATACTGAAATTAGACTTAGTGAAAGGCTTTATACTTGTACTGTAAATTCAACACTCCTTGAATTTTACATAGTATTTCAGTTCTTGTTCATTTGTGTCCTTTTATTTACTTATTTATTTTTTACTTTGAAAATCATGTCTCACATTTTGTCCCCAGGTGGTTTTGTTGAGTCATCAATCACCTTTCTCGATTGCCTGGACTACCACTTCACAGCTTTGGGTGGTACTAGAAAATCTGGTACAGACATCCCTATTGATTGCTGACTGCCTGACCGTAGCTGGCACCGCAGCCCTAGGGCTGGTCCATAGCTGAGCCATCACTATATAGTCATAATGTATGTTTGCTGTCCTCCTGCATAGACCTCATCTGGGATTGGCACAGCATTTCTTAAGTGTGGTAATATGACTCAGGTGACTTAAAGGTGTTGAAATAATTACATGTGGCATGTTTGCTTTCTCTTTAAATAACAGTTTTGGACAAAACCATTTAAAAGTGTTTTTTCAAGGCTGGAGATATAGCTCAGTGGTAGTGGGCTTGACTAGCATGCTCAAGGCCCTGGGTTTAATTCCCAGCACCACCCAAAATTTAAAAAAGAAAAAATTTAAATTTTGCTAAAAAATTATCTGGGACCAGAGTACATCCAGTTTAGCTCCCAACACCCTCTTTCCATACTGCTGTAACCACTTTCAGTTTTATCTAAGTAACTATGAAGTTTTGTTTGTTTGCTCTCTTCTGTTTCATTTCAAATGTTCTGTGTATCTTCTCTAATCCTTTTGATGAACATCACCACAGTTTACCGTCCCATAACAGTGAAACAAATTCAAAAGCACTTCTCCCCCTTTGTTCTTCCCCATCCTGTGGTATTTAGGGAAGCACATATCATATCTGTGACCATAGAGATCATTTACATGTGATGTTTCATTCTAGGGAGAGTTTTGCAAAAATATTCCATACAGAAAAAAATCCTCATGGCATATTTTTTAGAATTTTTTTTTTAACTTGGCCTCATGCTTTATACATATATGGCAGAAATCCACCCTGTTAATAGATTCTCCAACATTTTTGAGGTTAAAAAAAAAAAAAAAAAAACTTACTTCTTACTTCCACACTCAGAAGTTAATATATGACCTTTATTTCTGACACTCAGAACAAGAGAAACCAGTGCTGCATTTGTGAACTGTTGGATAAAAAATCTATTTTCAGAAGAACTGTGAATTAGAGCAAATTGCTGCTCTATTTGAACACAGATGTTTGTCTAAAAATAATTGGAATTTGCTGAAGTTCTCACAGACTAGAGCCGTGATCTGGAGAGCAACAGCCAGGTCTCATTGTGAACACACTTCACTTCTGTGGCAATGCCTGAGGCAGGACACCTGCTCACTATTTACCGACCAACAAATAGATCCTAGAGCCTGTCTGCATGAAAATTAGTGTCTTGTACAAGTGCTAGTACATCTACTAGCACGAGTCTAAAAATTTTATACTTTTGAAAACTGATTCATTATAAATCCTTTTGTGGTTTTTTTTTTTTCCAGTGAGAAATAGAAATGAATAAAAGTTGTCTTATATATCTGTAATTTTAACCATCGATGGCAGATTTAGATGTTTTACCATTCACAGCATTTTGGAGAGATAGGAAGATCTAGTCTAGCTAATTTTTTTCTCTTACTCTGAAACAGAAGTGAATTTTTTAATGCCCTATAGAGAATCTGCCTGAAGATAAGCTTGCAAATGACATAATTTTCCTTCAACTGAAGCTTATCATATAAAGAGTAGTATCATCAGAAAATGTGTTACTATTGAATCACCTGGAAGTGACTTTCATTTTCCTTCCTTGTGCCCATCTTGAGGATGTTCCTTTTAATGTTTTCCCTAAATGTTGTCATCGTTGGGACAGCCCCAAGAGCCCCACTTACATTTACAGTTAAGTGTAAATGTAAGACACAGAAATGTTGTTTGATGACTTTTTTTTTTTTAATAAAATCATTTCAACCATATAAATAAATCCCAGTTGAAAATAGAAATCCGTAGCCAGGTGTGGTGGCACATGCTTGTAATCCCAGCAGCTCAGTAGGTTGAGGCAGGAGGATCACAAGTTCCAGGCCAGCCTCAGCAACTTAGCAAGGTCCTATGCAACTTAGACCCTGTCTCAGAATTAAAAAAAGGGCCGAGGATGTGGCTCAGTGGTAGAGCACCTCTAGGTTCAATTCCCGTTACCAAGAAAAGAAATATGTGATGTTAATGGAAGACTTGCTTATCACCAGTACATTATCCATAATAGTCAAAAACAGTTATTCCCTGGGGGAAGTTTTTTGCACAGTGTTTATTGCTGTGGTTCATTAGACCAGTGGGAACTGGGTTATGAAGGGTCTGCCTCAAAGAATGTCCTTGCTTTAGTTTTATGTTTAGTTTTAGTTTCTAACAATTAGAAAATAAAACACAGCAAAACTTCTTTAACTTAAATTATTTTAGATCAGAACATCCACTTGCCTGCTGGGCAAATTTATGATGAGATTTTTAGACTTTTATCATAGGTAATATTATTTGGGGAATATAACTTGAGATGACAATCATGATTACAAATTGGTTCCACTGTACCAGTAACAATTTAACAGAACTGATTTTTGTCTTTTATGTGGCTACTTCCCTTTTGACTTGAACTTTAAAAATTATTTTTAAATTATTTGCAGGATGAATAATAATACTCATCAGCTTACAAAGAATTCTTGTTTTATTTACATTGCTGTTGATTTTGTTGGGCAAGTTTGTGCACTGATTGTCCATTTGTAGGCCACACTAAGCTCATGGGGCACTAAAGTGTGATTATTCATAGACCTTTATGAAAGAAAGGCTGTATCGCCATCCTTTCCACACCAAGAGCATTTCTTTGTCTTTCTTGTTCTTAAAACCATTCTTCTGTAATGAACTATAAAAAAATCAGCAAGTAAACAGAATCTGCTGTGTGTTTTTTCCCAGTGTTTGCAGTATATTTTACCAGCACCATCACCACCCCATCGTTCCTACCTTCGGAAATGATGAAGGCATTCACTTTATGGTCCTCTCTTTGCTTCATAGTCTGTTATTTCCATAGCCCTTTATTGGCTCTCCTTTTGTCTTCATCCACTGTTATAACAGTATCTTTGAGTTTCAAACTGGTGCACTGAATATTTCTCTGTAAGAAAAAAATGAATTTTATTTCTAGCCTTTAAGTTACCTTTAACTTGTCCACTTAGAAAACTGTGCTATTATAAAAGATCTAGAAATAGAGCTGAAAGCATCCAATGCTAGTTTCTCCTTCCATCAATGAGCTAGGAAAATTGCAATCCTGCATACTGGCTGTCAATTAGCATTATCTCCATTTGTTTTAGATCCAGACAGGCGGTCAGTTTCCACCATGAATCTTTCGAAACATGTTGATCCCGTCATTAGCAAGCGGCTCTCCTCCTCATCTGCAACTTTGCTAAATTCTCCAGATAGAGGTACAGTCAAAAGGAAAACAAAAAAAGTGTTATGTTATTTACTTAATGCTTTTTTTTTTCTGGATGTTTACAGATGAAAATAAGCATCTGAAGTTGCTTTCCCTACGTTTCTTAAATAGGAAGAAAAAAACTTCAGAGTAAAAAAGCAATAAACGGCTGAACAGCATTTTCCTTGCGACAAGAACTTTCTCATTTTAGAACGTGGCTGAATGATTGCATTTAGCAGTGATGAAATCGGTGCTGCTGTCAACTTTTTAGTAGATGAGTTAACAGCTCCAGAAATCACCCACTTATCCACCAAAATGCAAATGATCTTTGTTATGAACACTTCTTTTACTTCAATCATATTGTCTATGGCTTTTCATCTGTACCTTGGGAATTCCAGGCTCTGACTTTCCAAAGAAAACTTTAAATGATTCACGTTGGTAGATTTCATTTTGCTATTTATTTCCCACTTAACCAAGCATGCTTTTCTTATGTGTGTGATTGGTTTTGGGTATCCATTCATTTACTCCTGGGGATTTGACCTAACTTGAACAATATCATCATCATTACAGCCTCCTGAAAAGTTCAGTAATCATATAATCCTTCAGTTAACATCTTGGTTTTAAGTTTTATTCATCCTATGGATTTACAGTACATGAATGTTGACTTATTTATGAAGTAAAAGTTTTATTTTACACATATATATATATATCATGGAAGGAACAATAAGCTTTTAAGATAAGCTACTTGTTTTATGTGGCTAAGGTGATTTTAAATAAAACCAAAGGAATTACTGTGCAGTATAAAAGCACATAATTGTTAAAAATAACAAATTGTGGTTACCTCAAGTACTTTATAAAGAAACTGGGAAAGTTTCAGTGTTTATAATCTTTAAAAAATGTAACATGTAACGTGTGCATGTTCTGTATGTGCGTATGTGTATTTGTATATTTTGTATTGTATAAAAGTTGTTATGGTGTTATTGTAATGTACAATATTATGAGTGTTGATGTTATTTCATAACTAATCTCATAAAGCGATAAATGTTGGAACAACTTCCTATTCTTGCCTTCTAACCAAAACCTTTCCTTTAAAAAAAAAAAACTTAATTTGCATAAATCAATATTAGACATATAGTCAAATTAGGGGCCTTTTGTGTTAAAGTGTTAGTTAAAATTTCTTAGCTGGGCATGGTGGCACATGCCTGTAATCCCAATAATTTGGGAAGCTGAGAGGAGATGAAGGCCAGCCTCAGCAACTTGGCAAGACCCTATCTCAAAAAATAAAAAGGACTGAGGATGTAGTTCAGTAATAAAAAGCCCCTGGGTTCAGTCCCCAGTGCTGCTAAATAACTAAGTAAACAAACAAACAAATAAATGTCTTTCATAAGTATCCTTTATTTTCAAACTTGTTCCCTTAATGTAATTTAAAATAGAACACTGAGTGCTATTCTTATACTTGTCTATTCACCTTTGGAATGGGTCACATAATGAGCTGTTTAATTTCATACTTTTGTGAACTTAGGTCTGAGACAAACCACAATCAGGCTTTTTTTTTTTTTTTTTTTTTTTTTTTTTTTTTTGTACCAGTGATTGAACCCAGGAGCACTTATCCACTGAGCCACATCCCCAGCCCCACAATCAGGATTTTATAGTACTTTTATCTTAAGCCTGACTTACTGCCAAAATTAAGGTGAGGATTAGAGACAGGTAGTAAACTGGTTAATGTCCTGTCCACATCTTTGTGGAATGACAATGTTGAATTGTCTTTCTCGATTAGAAATAAAGTGATATCTTATGGATTCTGTATGATATTATCTAATTAGATATTCTTGAGATAATATCTTAGAAATCATATTACCTGGATCATCTGTGCCTGACTAGATCATCTGCAGCAGCTGGGGTAATATTCTCTCAGGGGTTGAGAGCCTGACTTAATGTCCCACAGGCTAATTACTGTAGAAGAGTGACTAGAATGAGGTCCCCAGCTCCTAACGGGGCAGCTGCTATGCTGTGTCTGCAGTTCTCCCCTTCCTGGGTATTCTTCCTTGAAATTTACCTCTGTGCTTTTTTTCTTTAGATAGGTTAGAAATGGACTAGAAAGACCCTGTGTCAAAATTAAAACTAAAAAGAGCTGGGGATGTAGCTCAGTGGCAAAGTGTTTCTGGGTTCAATCCCCAGTACAAAGAAAAGAAAAAAGAAAAAAAGAATTGGAGTTAGGACACCAGGGTAAAGGAGTGTTCAATAACTAGTTTACATCTGGGACCAGGAAACCACTCCTTGAATCCTGGTGTGCAGGACAAGAAAGTTAAACAGTAAGCTGTGCTAAGAGAAGCCGAGGAAGAGCACTGAATTTGAGAGTTTTGCTTCTCTGCCTTCTTATCCAAAACACTATAAATGAGTTCCTGGCCTGCCTGATCAGAGAAGTCTAGAAGGGGCTCTCTTATGGTGTAGTAAATTTTTTGTTTTGTTTAAGTTAGACAAAACCCACATTTGGACAGTGAGAGCCATAGGGTCTTTCAGTAAGAAGAGAAGTTGTTTTGAATTTGAATTTCTCTAATTTATAAGTATTTCTTATCTGCTACCCTTTTTTGAAGTTATGCCTTATCATCTCATTAAAAATCATGCTTATTGCCAGGCACAGTGACACATTCCTATATTCCCAATGACTCAGGAGGCTGAGGCAGGAGGACTGCAAGTTCAAGGGCAGCCTCAGCAACTTAGTAAGATTACCCTGTCTCAAAATAAAAATGGGCTGGGATATAGCTCAGTGGTAAAGTGCCCTTGGCTTCACTTCCCCCATACCACACACACACACTGAATTAGTAAATTAGAAACCTTTGTAGACAAATATGTCAAGAGAGTATGCATCATTACTCAAACATCATTGTTTGAGCTTCTCAGTCTTAAAACTTATTTAAAATGGGGATCTGAAGCCATCAAGACTGATTGTCAGCTAAAATGTGTCCTAACAGTTCTAGTGGTTATTAAATATATTGAAACATTGTCATATCATTTAATAAATAGACATTTCCCCAAATGTATTTTCACAGGCCCTCCAAAACTAGTAGAGGCCAATCACAGGTCTGTGCCAGTGCCCTATAGAATTTTGAAATATTTTGATTATCTGAATATTGTGTTACATGGACTGAGAAGATTACCTGGCTTTAAGGACACCTGATTATGAAAGTCTTCTGTAATTGCTACAGTATGTTGATATCTTTCCATTAAAAGTACATATCATCTGTAGCCAGTCATGGTGGGGCACACCTGTAATCCCAGCCATTCAGGAGGCTGAGACAGGAGAATTGCAAGTTCAGGGACAACCTCAGAAATTTAGCAAGACCCTGTGTCAAAAAACAAAAATGAGGATATAGCTCAATGGTAAAGCTCCCTTGGGTTCAATCCCAGTACAAAACAAAACAAACCCCAAAAGCCAGTGTATATCACTTTTAAGCTACCCACTTAACCATTTCAAAAAAAGAACAGTGGAGAGTTTGAACAGAATAAGAATGAAATTGCCTACTCTTTGCTTAAAAGTAGTCAATACACTTTCCCCCTAGAATAAACACCAGAAGACACATTTGTGGACCTCAAGCCAAATTCTGCCCAGAGCATTGTTATCTTTAACCTGAGCAGTGCTTTTTCTTGCTTTAATTAAAATTAATTGCTAACATTTAAAATATAAAAGACCTCATATAACATTTAGTTTTCCTCTTCCTAATATATAAAATACATATATCAAAATATATACATCAAAATTTAAGTATTTAAATACAGCTAATACTATACAGTTCCATGAGAGTCAATGTCTCTTCCTTCAGCTTTTTAATCTTAAAATCAGGACCCTGTAGGTGGAAAAAAACAGTAAACAAACTGTCCTTTGTGAGCACCTACTACAAGGTAATCCTTGAGTCTCTTTCCTCTGGGAGGCAATGGGTGTGAGTGTGGTAGATGTTAAAGCCTGATTCTTCCAGCACCATCTTTCATTCAAAGTGTTGAGATTTGCTTTACATCAAAGTGGTCTCATAATGATCTTCAGGTGAAGCAAATTCGGTGGTTGATGCCCTAGAGACTCAAAGTAGAGTAATTGAACTTCTTAATGGAGAAAAGAGAAAAGAAATCTTTTCCACAATCCTTCATCTCTGCAGTTCTAAGCTACAGGCATCCAACAGTTTTTCTAAGAAAAGGAAGCATTCATCTTTCTTCCCTTTCCCCATCCATTGAACATATAGTTCTGTTGAAGATTTTTAATTAATCCTAATCCCTTTTACCCCATTGCTTTTATTCTGAGAATGTGTTCTAATTTTAGGTTGCATTATCCTATTCTGTTGTTACATACATGCTTCCTACCCTAGTAGTTGATGATAGTACTTACCCATGGTTTCTACTAACTTTAACAATTGCAGTTTTTATAGCAGATCGTTTTCATTGATGTCTTAATTCCAGATAATATTTAATTTTACCAAAAGGACTTCTAAAAAATAGAAAATCCAATGAATAATTCACTAATTCTTAAATTCACCAGAGCTTTCATCAAAATAGCCACTCTTTTAAAATAAAATTAGGTAATTAGGGAACTGACTGGAAGTTGATTCTTCCTTCCAAGTAGAAGCAAATATTTTAAAGTAATAATTAGCCCTATGTGGCTTTTGTTAACTAAAACTGATTTCCTAGAATTTAAGTGCCATTCCAAACATCTGCTCCAGAGGCAAAGGAGCCTTACACCTGAGGTTTATGAATAAAAGTGACCTTGTTGTGCAAAGACTTTTTCAAGTGACTTAAGGGTGCATTCTATAACAGATTAGAATGTATTGGTATTTGTAGAGGTTTGCAAACTTCTATACTGGTATTTTTGGAAAATACCTTCTATGTTTTTATGTGCTATCATTGGAATCTTCCATAAAAGCCAAGTAATTAATTTATAATTAGCATGCATTTCCTAACCATGGCCTTGCTGGGCCCCAGCATAATGTGGGGCCATATATTGTTGCATTATTTTAACTTTGTTTTCGAGATTCTTCAGGCACCCACTACTAATTGTCAAGATTGTGCTTATATTGAATTTTGGCTTTTCTGTTTCATTTTATCTTGCTTCAGCCTTAGCCTTGATCCTCAGCCAAAATTTTTATAAAGTTGCCAAACAGGGACGTGAAAAAGACTGGCTTGCTGAATGGAAAGGTCAGAAGGAGTCCCATGCAGAAATTTGCATGAGTCTTCATTTTATTTTATCTAACCCCATCCTCCAATTGCTCAAATAGTGATTCATGGAGATCTAGCATAGTTTAATGGGAATGTTCTCTATATTTTGTATAAATCTGGTCTTCCATTACCTGCCAACAGCTCTGTTGGGATTTATTATTCAAAGTACTTAGGAAGCCCTGTGGCTGAGGTATGTACCATCAGTCCATTTCCCATCCA
Source organism: Tamias sibiricus (assembly GCA_025594165.1). Classification (NCBI taxonomy): domain Eukaryota; kingdom Metazoa; phylum Chordata; class Mammalia; order Rodentia; family Sciuridae; genus Tamias; species Tamias sibiricus. The sequence continues at coordinate 121,604,959 of CM046666.1, read as the reverse complement.
GTTGTCCATCTGATAGGTCTACCCTGGAATTGTCCATACATCCCCAAACAAATGTAGTTGAATGATATTTCAGTTTTGAGACCTATTGACTACTAAAGGAGAGTGATTGGCAAAATCTGCAACTAAAAACTCCTTAAGAGGCTACTGCAAACTTAACCTTAGTGGAACAGCTTTGTGGAAGCACTTTTGTGGAGCAGCTGCTACTCTTGGGCTTGGTTTCTGCTTTTCTGACGTATGTCCAGCTGTCCTCCCTGGAGAGCCTGGTCTCTCTCAAAGACCAGGCATATGGAACTGATAGGTATGATGTGGTATACCCCTTGACCCTGGAAAGAATGTTTCTAACATCTTGCTTATGTGGTGACGTTTAGCTCGCCGCCTGCAACTCAGCCCATGGGAAAGCAGCGTTGTTAACAGACTCCTGACGCCCACACATTCGTTCCTGGCCAGAAGTAAAAGCGCAGCAGCCTTGTCTGGAGACACAGGTAAAGCCGTCCAGGTGGAACTCTCCTGGTGAGGTAAAGTCCTCCTTGTGGAGCATATCTGCACTGCTTACTTCTGTTTTTACTGATGTGTGCTTCTCTCTGCTCCGGTGGAATTGTTTGTTAGTATTGGTTTCATGCCCCTGGCATTGTTTCCTCTTAGTATCCGCCTTAGCATCTTATGTGGACACCAGTCACCAGGCAGACAGGGGAAGCTCCTCTGATCAAATGGCTTCACCTGGCTTTGCTCTCAAGGCTACCAGAATAAAAGTATCCCTTACCTGTCATCCTCTCTGCCCCTGTATCTCAGCAGATGATCAGAGATAGATACAATTTATTATTTAATACCAATATGTGAACTCGGGAATAAAAATCAAAGCACGGACCTGCTATTTAAATGTAGAGTTTTGTGATGTGGCTGTGGTTACTGCTTATCCTCCCCCACCAGGCTCTCATATGTAACCTAGTTGTGGAGAAGGATAATTAGAGTGTATAGAATGTAATTATAGAGTCATATTCGTTGAAAATATGTAAAACATACCTACTACTGGCTATTATAATTGTCTACTTTTTGAAATGTAAAACATGCTTCCAATTGTCTACCAATTATCTCATTCACTTAATGAGAAGCTAGTATACAGCTTCCATGTAGTTGGTAAGAAAATTCTACATTAGGCTTTTGGTATCACTACTCCCATGGTGAGTTGATTTAGATTTTCCCAAATCTCTTTTGGTATGGTTGGTGCATCTATGTAACCCAGCTAGCCCTCATCTTTGACACTCAGGAAATTGAGTACCCTCTTTCAAAAATTACCTTTAAAAATTCTTTATCTCTGCAAGCCTACTCATGTGCATTAGCTAACTTTACCAGTAATAATCCCTGGTGGTTGTATGGGGTCTTTCATCTACAGTGCCCAATGAGCTAATGAGCATCAACTCTGCTTCTGCTAGCACCTCTGGAGTCAGTCTAGGGAGCAGGTGTGGGCATTCCCAACAATTCTCATGGAAAGCAAGTGTAATGAGAGACTTACACCAGAGCCACTTAGAAAGTGGGTAGACTGGATCTTAAACGTGCTCATCTCTCCCTCTTCAAAACCATGTGATGTTTTGTGACCGGTTGTAAAAATCAATCAGCTGGACCATAGTGGGTTGTTGTTTTTTTTTTTTTTTTTTTTTTCTTTCTGTAAAGTAACTTTTTTGGAGCTGTCCCCTACATTTAAGACTTTTCTGAAAGGAAAAGTATAATAGATCTCAAGATAGTATATGCCTATGAATTTCGTACTTTTATGCAAGTCTTGAAAGCTTTTCTTCATGTTGAAGAGCATGTCAGACTGCTTCTCTATCCTGTTTCACAGGATCTCCAAAGTTTATGACCATCCATCATGCTTCTGAACCTCCACATTATATGTCGTACTGTGCTTCAAGACTGCCTCAAAGCTAGAAAATTGTCTTCTCTGTTTCTGTCATCACTAACTTTTGCCAATTCTTTAGCTGTTCCTCTAGTCTTCCAACGCCATCTCCTCATTTTCCACCCATTTTACTCACCCGCCTGTCTTCCCACCTTTTTCTTCATTGTTGCGCTCCCTCAGGGTGCTTTCTATCTGCGGATTGGCTCTTTGCTTTGCTACTGTTCTGTTTTTCTTTTTAACAACAGATGTCTTTTTTTATTTAAGTGTGGAATATCATATAGCCTTTCCTGAGTTGCCTGTTTTGTTAGTATATTCCCTAGATTGTTGTCACTTTTTGCATTGATACAGCCTATTTTTAATGAATCAAGACTCTTGATTTTTACAAAAATTTCCATTTGGAATTATATGTAACTATATATATGTCTTCCAGTTGTCTTTTCAAAGACACTGTTTCTGTCACTTTTATTTTTCCATGTATGCTTGTTGATTATTCTTTTCTGCCTTTCCATCTTAGTTTGTCTCTTTACTTCCTCTTATTCCCAGCTGCCTTTGGCAAAAGGATGACCTACATCCATAGTAGGGGTTACTAGTAGATTAAAACAGCTGTTCTTACCTCTAGGGTATTTAGTGATTGCAGACCCTCTGAATAAAGAATAGAGCCATTGAGAATTAAAATCCAGGTCTTATGCCTCTCCTTTGCAGCCATTACTATGGGTTGACTTCTCCATGTGTGTGTGGGGTTTTTTTTTTGTTGTTGTTGTTTGTTTTATTTTGCTTTGCTTTGTTTTTGTTTTTGTTTTTGTTTGGGGGGGGTGGAGAACATTTCAAATAGATGTGATTGATAGAACTCAGAATTAAATAAACTGATACATGGAAATGGTTAGAAGATGCAGTAGGCCCTCAATAAATGTTAATATTCTATTATGCAAATTTTCTGTTCTCTGTGCTGCACTCCAATCACTTGAACTGTATTATCATTGCTATTTCACTATTTCATATAGATGATCTTGAATGAGTTAAATTAATGCACACTTATTACCAGCCTCAGCAACTTAATGAGACCCTGTTCAAAAAAGAAAAAAGGGGAGGGGTTGTGGGATGTAGCTCAGTGGTAGAACACCCTTGGATTCAACACCCTATACTGCAAAAAAAAAAAAAAAAAAAAAAAGTTATTTCCATACAGTTTCCCCTGTGATTAAAAAAAAAAAAAAAAAACATACACACGAAATGATAAGAGGTTTTCCTTCCCTTCCTCACAACACAAATCCATCCTTTACAGTAAGTTAAGGTCATAAGTAAAGCTTTATGTCATTTCCCATGTGATATGCACATATTGCTTTAAGAACCAAGGAAATGCAAAATATTTTAGTTTATCCTGAAGAAATAGAATTCTGTTTTCAGATGATGAGAAAAGAGAGTACAGTTTCCAGTCTATTACTATTCAGTGATAACTAGAAGATACTATAAGGCATTAAATAAAAGAACACATTAATAAAGATGCAGTCTAGGTCTGTGGATGTAGCTTAGTGATAGAGTACTTGCCTAGCATGCATGAGGTCCTGGATTTGATCCCAAGACTGCTGGAGGTGGGGAGGGGGAGGCAATCTGATCAACTTTCTGACTCCAAATTAAATCAAAATAACAAATATTTTTAAACTCTTAATTTTTTTTTTTTTTTTCGTGGTACCGGGGATTGAACTCAGGGGCACTCAACCACTGGGTCACATCCCCAGCCCTTTTTTGTATTTTGTTTAGAGACAGGGTCTCACTGAGTTCCTAAGTGCCTCGCCATTGCTGAGACTGGCTTTGAACTCGCGATCCTCCTGCCTCAGCCTCCCAAAGTGCTGGGATTACAGGCATGCACCACCGCGCCCGGCTTTAAACTCTAATTCTAAAACTAAGATTACCCCAAACTGGGCATGGTAGCACATTCCTTTAATCCCAGTGACTCAAGAGGCTGAGGCAGGAGTAGCATGACCTCCAGGCCAGCCTGGGCCACTTAGACCCTGTCTCAAAATAAAAATATTAAAAAGGCCTGGAATATAGCTCAGGGGTAGAGAGCTCCTACGTTCAATCTCCAATACCACATGCACTCTCACAAATATGTATATGTATGTATGTGTGTGTGTGAATATATAATATATATACACACACACACACACACACGTATTTGTGAGTATATATATACTTTCTTGCTCCATATATATATAGGAAGAGAGAAAGTACCTCAAATTTGTCTTGTGAACTTTGAGCTATTTTTGTTTTTGTTGTTTGTTTTGGGGATTGAACCCAGGTTATTTTATTTCAAGACAGGCTCATACTAAATTGCCCAAGATGACCTTTAGCTTTCAATCCTCCTGCCTCAGCCTTTTCAGTAGCTGGGATGACAGGTGTGCACCACTGTAATGGGTGTACTTTTGAGTGTTTAGCTTACTTATACAGTTAACATTTGGCTGGCCTGGCACAGTAGTCTCTGTCAGCATCTCTTTCTCTCTTCCCCTCACTCCCTCCTCTCTCTCCCCCCTACCCCCTCTCTTATGCCAGGTTTGAACCCAGGGCCTCATGTGTGCTAGGCAAGTGCTCTACCACTGAGCCACCTCCCCAGACTCATGCCAGTCTTTTTTATAAAGGGTTGCTACAATGGCTAGAGTTAGGTAAAGTAATTTTATAACCTGGTCCAAATGCATATATTATCCTCAGTAGTCATGTTTGTTTTATTTTTACTGGAAAGCAGGATTTCTGAATGCGATCTGAAAATGGACCTTGAACTTTAGTGCCCCCACTTTTGATATGTATGTGGTGTTACATAAATTTCTTTAAATCATTGTTTCTTAGAACAGCTTGATGAATGACAGTGTTCCTTTGAAGGTAAATGGTCAGAAACTATGCAGATTTTCAAAAAAATCTTCTATCTTAAGTTAAAAAAATGTAAAAGCTACTCATGACTCAACGTTATTTTTGGCCATCTTAACATATTTATGTTCTTTTCACCATTTTAAATAGTTACAGCTCATCTTCCCATAAGTTCTGCTGCTTATGAAATATTGAATGCCTTTGCTTTTGGAAAAACCCAGAAGCATGTGTTGGCTTGCCTTTAAATAGATAATGCATTTACAGAATTCTTTTCTGGAAATGATTACTTATTCCTATGACAAGTCTTAACACCTGGTAAGACTTGGTCATTTAACATACTTAAAATTTAGATTACCCCCGCCACTGGCTGTTGAACTTGACCCATGAAATAGTTGTAGTTTATCTTGCTTGCCTGCTTGCATGCTTCTTCTCTTTTCACCTTTTTTTCCATCTTAAGGATAATTAGAAAAAAAATCTGATTGTACGCCAATCATATAAAAATTACCTCATATCATTAATGTAATATTTTACCAGAACCATTTGTTTACAGGAATGTCAGGTCTTGGCTCTCTATATTAATTGGATTATATCTAGATCTTTAATTGGCATTTAACTAGATACGTAGCTAGCAGCACAGTTCAGATTTTTCACTTGGACATGCCTTCCTTTTGGGCCCATAATAAACTCACAGGAAGTGAGGAGAGTTGAGTGTGATGGTTCTGGGCACCTTTAGGTAATAACATCTTCTTCCTACTTTTCTCTCTGTCTCTGCTTGGCTCCTTTTCCTGAACCTGCTTTTGGCTTTCTTCGCCTGTTCTTCTGGCACTCTTGTGTGTAAAACCAATCACCTGCACCCTAGTTATCCCCATTTGTCCTCGTTCAGCATCTTGCAGCCCCATCATCATGCCCTACAAAGCTGCACACTCTAGAAATCCGGTGGACCGACCAAAACTCTTTGTAACACCACCAGAGGGCTCTGCGCGCAGGAGGACCATTCATGGCACATTGGTGAGTAGAAGCTGGGAGCAGGCTGGCGAGTCTGGGAGCCAGTTCTTTTCTGTGCAGAGTGGATGCTGCCCCAAGGTGTGGTACAGGTGTAAGACAGGGTGGCCATGACATCCAGCATCTCATTCATCACAAACCTGGCTGGCTGGTTGGTACTGCACCCCTCTCCCCACATGGCCCCACTTCTTTCCCACTTGAAATATTGTTTTCCCTAAAATTTGAAGTTGAAGATGAAAATGGATCTTTGTTCAAGCATATGAGTGCCTGGCCTATCCTGCTGGGGACTCTATACAAGTAAGTGCAATGGTCAGGCATGGTGGCACACACCTAGAATCCTGTGACTCAGAAGCCTGAGGCAGGAGGATTGCAAGTTTGAGGCCAGCCTTGGCAACTTAGGGAGACTCTCAGCAACTTAGCAAGACCTTGTCTCAAAATAAAAGATAAAAAGGACTGGGGTAAAGCCCCTGGTTTCAGTCCCCCAAACCAAAAAGTAAACAAGTACAATGCCAGAATTCCTCCATTTTTTAAAGTAGGTAAAGCAAATGGTCTTTGCAGGGAAAATAGGCCTGAACTGCTGCCCCTTTAATCCCAGTCACATCCAGAAACCTGCAGAACTGTGGTTCACTAAACTTTGAGACAAGGAATTTTTATCCTGCTTAACTAATCCCTGCCAATGCCCACATCTTTAAATACAGTGAAGAATATTTTGAAAACTCTAGTTATTTCCTAAGTAACCAATTCTTTTTTTTTTAATATTTATTTATTTATTTATTTTAGTTGTACACAATGCCTTTATTTATTTCTACGTGGTGCTGAGGATCGAACCCGGGCCACACACATGCTAGGCGAGCGCTCTACCGCTGAGCCACAATCCCAGCCCCTAAGTAACCAATTCTTGAAAGACTGTTGGCCTGTACTATAAACTCAGATTTTGCAAGTGAGGAATATGATTTGTGCTTGTTATTACTGGCAAGCTGACTAAGCTAATGTTAATTTTCATCATGCTATAAACAGCAGTGAGGTAATTTATATGTCTTCAGGAGTCTTTCTTCATCTTTGTTTTAAACTGTACTTATTTGATGCCATTCAAAGATCATTGGTCTGTAGCCTTAAGACACTGTACTTTAGTGTCACAAGACACTAATCCACCAGCTCTCATTGCCTCTGTCCTGTGATCACAGTATGACCCTTGTAATGAATGACTGGAAGAATTTTTTTATAATCTCAACTTCCAGAGCAATTCAGATGGGTAAAACTGATGGACATTTAAAACGATTTTGCTCAGAGGATAATTTGCTGGTGGCAATTTTCCTTCAAGCCCCTCAGGCATCAGTGTTAATTCATGTTGGAGTCAGACCGGAAGCCCTTATCTTACAGCCAAAGGTGAAACTAGCTTTGATGTCTGTGGAGTTTTAGTTCATTAGCCTCTTGGTGTGCAGAGATCCTGGCTGTGGACAAAAAGCGATAGTGAAGCGACAGCTTTGGGTGCTTATCAGACAGCGGAAAAGAGCATTTGCCAAAGGAAAAGTATCTGGTTATAGGTAAAATCAGAAATTAACCACCTTTGAGGGGAGGTGGAAGATTGACCCTTGGCTACTAGAATGAATGAGGGGGTTTGTCATAGCCTGATCAAGAGCTTTGCTGGGTGTTTCTTTTTAATGCCTTCCTCTGTGTGACAAGCCTTCTTTTCACTTCCTTACAACCAAATATATAGACAAATATTTACTGCCAGAAAATGACTGGTGGAGCCAAACTGTGGAATTGGGTGGTGACTTCCACCTTGAGCACTCGAAAAGTGGCAATGACACTGACAGATCATATTTTTTATTTTCACACAATGTTTAATTGTGGTTAAAAACCCCACTTGACATAATCATTTTTAAGATGGTGTCAAGTGTATTCACAGTGTAGTGCAACTAATTTCCAGGACTATTTAAATCCTGTGCATCTGAACCATTATGCATATTAAATGTCTCATTTCCCTTCCTCCCCTGGCCCTGCGACCACCCTTCTGTTTCCTGTTTCTATGAATGTGACTACTAGGTACCTTGTAAGTGGAATCATGATGTATTTGAATTTTTGCAACTAGCTTATTTTATTTTGTTTTGTTTTTTGTGGTGCTGGGGATTGAACCCAGGGCCTTGTGCATTTGAGTCAAGCACTCTACCAACTGAGCTATAGCCCCAGCCCCACAACTAGCTTATTTTAATTAGCATAATGTCCTCAAGTTTCATCCTTGTAGGAGGTGACAGATTTCCTTCCTTTTTAAGGATGAATAATATGCCCTACTATGTATGTTCCACATTTTGTTATCTATTCATCCATTGATGGACATGTGGATTGATTTCACCTCTTGGTTATCGTGAATAGTGCTGCTGTGATCTTGGATGTGTATGTCTCTCTTGGAGTTTTGCATACATACCAGAAGTGGGATCACAGAATCATATGATAACCATGTTTTAGTCTTTTGGAAACCACCATGCTGTTTCGCATAGTAGCTGCACTGTTTGACATTCCTGCTGGTAGCACTCAAGGGTTGCAGCTTCTTGGCTCCTTAACAACTTGATCTTTTGTTTTTGTGTGACAGCTCTCCTAATGGGTGTGAGGTGATAACTCATTGTGGTTTTGATTTGCATCTCTAGTGATCATTGTCATTGCACATCTCTTCATAGGCATGTTGGCTATTTGTACATTATAGTTGGAGAAATGTTTATTAAAATCTTTAAGCCTTTGTGTGTGGGGGAGGGGGTATACTGGGGATCAAACCCAGGGCCTTGTATGTTAAAGAAGTTCTCCACCACTGAACTAAATCCCCAACCCCTGCCCATTTTTTTTTATTCAGATTACTGGTTGTTTAATTTTAGCAGTTATTTAGATATCATTAACCTCTTATTAGATAGGATTTGTAAAGATTTTCTCCTATTTCATAGGTTGCTATTGTGTCTTTTGATGCATAGAACATTTTAAATTTAATGTTCTGTTTGTCTGGTTTTGCATCATTGTCTGTACTTTTGGTGTTATCCAGCAAATCAGTATCATTTGAATGACATGAAGTTTTCACCTATGTTTCCTCACAGGAGTTTTATAGTTTTTTTTTTTTTTTTAATATTTCTTTATTTGCTTTAGTTGTACACAATGAATTTTATTTTTACGTGGTTCTGAGGATCGAACCCGGGCCTCGCACGTGCTAGACGAGCGCTCTACCACTGAGCCACAACCCCAGCCCCAGTTTTATAGTTTTAAGTCTCACATTTAGGTTAATCCATTCTGAGTTCATGTTTGTGTATTGTGTACGGCAAGGGTTAGATTTCTTTTTCACATGGATATCCAATTTTCCCAGTACCATTTGTTGAGGATAGCACTCTCTCCTCATTGGGTGGCCTTGGGATTTAAACAGCTTTACAAGTGTTTATTTCTGGGCTTTCTATTCCATGGGTCTATATGCCTACCTTTATAACAGTACCACACTGTTTTGGTTACTGTAGCTTTGTAATATGTTTTTGAATCAGGAAGAGTAAGACCTCCAGTTGTGTTTTTCTTTTTCAAGATTGTCAAGTCTCTCCTGTGAGTAAATTTAAATTGTCCAGCCAATAGGTGTGGACAGCTTTCTGTGTGTGTTCCTCTCAGCACTGTGGAAAGTGTTGCAGGCAAGATGATTGTACATACTGCTAGCCATTAACTCGCATCATGATGAGAAAAAGGAGTGCCTTCATGTGTGTGGTGCCCAGACAGGTGGCTGGATATAGAGCAATGAAAGAACTAAGAGGGTAAAAAAAACTAAAAACTACCTGCTTGGATGGGTATTATCTGAAGTGTGGGGTGGTTTTCTAAATCACTCCTCCCTTTTTCTCCCAGCTCCTGGTTGATTCAAGGTGGTCAGTTTCTTTTGGGAGAGAAAAAAGTACTTGGCTCAGTGGCACTTTGATAAAAAGCAGGCCTATCTGAGGACTGTACTTTTATGTAGGTTCATCCCTGGTCCCTGTTCCATCAAAGCCCAGATGAGAAAGGTCATCCCCAGACTCTCCATATCACAAACTGCCCTTCCCGACTCACTTTCCTACTCAGAGCTCTCCTTGATCTGATTTCAGGCAAATCAAAATATTTTGAGAAAAAGAACAAAAAAGACTGTGCCAGGTATTTAACTCTAGCTTCCTTTGGAAGAACCTTGGGCCTTTCATCCTGGGGACCGATTTACCCAAGGCATAACTGCTACCCATGCATCAGCCAGGAGGGTCCCATATGGTGGCTGCAGCTTTTGCCACACAAGGACTGCCCTGCTGTGCAAGGTCCCTCCTCCTGCCCTTTGGAATCAGAGATGGGGCAGAAGGTTGGGGTGCACCTGGAATGGCACCAAGCTAACATACACCTGCGGAGCTCTTTCCTGCCCTGTGCATTTTTTCTATGTAGATTTCCTGGAAGACAGTATTATTCACACACACACACACACACACACACACACACACACACACACCATCAGTTAGGATGCCCAGTCAGTTAGAATGCTGCTAAGGAAGATGAAGAAAAGCTATTAGAAGGACATTGAGGGGAATAAAGGAGAGAAGGAAGAACTGATGCTTAAGCCAGGGAGAGAAGGCACACTACCAGCTTTTCTGCACTTAGACTAGATAACATTTGCCCCTTCCTTTGTGTCCTTGGCAGTTGCTGCAAGCCTTCATTTCCATCCCAGAACATGGTAGAAAGTTTCAGATATTTGGAATCATTCTATTTTGCAATGGGCAGGGGGCAGGTCTTGATGAATTTTAGAATCTTGGAACACTTCTCTGGGCTTCTCTTTGACCATTTCAACTCGGGAAATGGGCCATCTGCCTGACTGAACTGCTCGATGACCGGGGAAGGCTAATGTTTTAGCCCACCCTCAGATTTCAGATTCCTCCCCTAATAAAAATACAAATACCTAAAATTCCTCATCTTGGACCTGACTTTCCTTGGAGAATGAGAGGACATTAGGTAAGGAAGGACTTTTTCCTATTACTTAATAGGAAAAATGAATTAATGTTGGAATAGCAGGCATGTAATTTTTTTTTTTTTTTTTTTTTTTTTTTTTTTTTTTTTTAATGACTAGGCTGCCGGGCATGCTATCACATGCCTGTAATCCTAGCAACTCATGAGAGTGAAGAAGAAGGACCACAAATTCTGGGCAACTTAGTAAGACCCTGTGTCAAAATAAGAAAGAAAAAGAGTTGGGAATGTAGCTCAGTGGTAGAGCAACCCTGGGTTCAATCCCCAGTATTAAAAAATAAATAAAAAAGCTATGGTATTCTCCGTGGTAGAAAAAAAAAAAAAAAAAGAGTGCTGCTAAAGAAATAAAAAGGGAAAAGATGTGTTTTAACTGAAAGTATAAAAATAGAAGTGACCTTTATTTTAACATTTGTGGGAGATAAACCGTATTATGATAAATTTTGTTCCAGGTAAGTTAAGATACAAAGCCCAAGTGCTTTCTAAAAGTCTAGGTGTTTGTGTTTTTGTTTATTTCTTAAATAAGCAAAATCCCAATCTCACATCCAGACCCACCTTATTAATATTACCTGTATTAATTCAGATATACTGTTCAGATTAACAAAGGCCTTGTGTTAAGGCTGGAATGGATGTAGATGACATAGTTTAGGAATTTCTGAGAAAATGTTAAATGGTTTGTAGCTCCACTGTTGAATACTGTGAATGTGGTTGTCTGACTCACTGAGAAATCTAATCATTGAGTTTCTCTGAACTTAGGGCCAGAAAAGAGAGAGAGAAAGAGAAAACGTACCTTTCCATCTTACATGTGGCACCCGAAGGGCTCTGTCTCCATCTAATCCCAAGGCAAGGTCACCAGCCCACTCCCGACTCTGGTAAGTGAAGTGCTTAAGGCTGCCTGGGATGGTCTGTGTGGGAGAATGAATAGCTTCTCTCCTCACAGAGAACCATTCTTCTTACACTGCTTGGCTTTGACTTAGAGAATGATAGTCTGTCTGTTTTTGTTTTTGTTTTTGTTTTATTTCTTTTTAAGATGGACAGAGAATCTTTATTTTTATTTTATTTATTTTTATGTGGTGCTGAGGATCGAACCCAGTGCCTCACATGTGCGAGGAGGCAAGCGCTCTACTGATGAGCTATAACCCTAGCCCTGATAGTCTTTCTTAAAGCAAAGAAAAAAGGAACATGACACATTGGAGTTGGTTTCTAAAGGACTTCATTTCTGCATTCACCACATAAAAGACAAGTACACATAGCTAAATGTCTACATTACTTTTCCACAACTTGTTGTTCCGGGTTTTGGGAAGCCTGTTCTGATGTGTTCCTCTCTGCCCGTTGTTTGCTTCCCAGGCTCCCATCCAAGTCCCTTCCGCATTTGCCTGGCACACCCCGACCAGCGTCCTTGCCTCCTGGCTCAGTCAAAGCTGCTCCCACCCAGGCCCGGCCCCCATCCCCTGGCAACATCCGCCCTGTCAAGAAAGAAGTGAGAGTGGAACCTGAAAAAAAAGAGCCTGAGAAGGAACCTCAGAGTGTTGCCAGTGAGCCCTCGCTGAAGGGCAGAACAACTTTAGTGAAGGTAGAAGAGGCCACAGTTGAAGATGGGACACCTGTTGAACCAGAAGCTGACCCTGGTGAGAAGGAACTGACCTGGGCAGAGACCTTGGTCGGCTGTTCTCTCTGTTCTTTTTCTTTGGCATCATTTTATGTAACTTTTCTTTCTTGCTTGCTTTTTTTCCCTTACTGGAGACTTTGAATTTTTATACTTGGAGGCTTATTTCAGAACCTCTTCCTAAGTATGATTTTCTTTTTTTTTTCTCTTATTTCATTTTTTGCAGGGAGATTGGGGCTTGAAACCCAGGCCTCCCAAAGTGCTTCACAGAGTCTTCATAAGCACTCTACCACTAAGCTATGTCCCCAGCCCTGCATGTTTGTTTGTTTGTTTGTTTGTTTTTTCCCAAGATAGGGTTTCACTTTATTTTTGAGGCTAGCCTTGAACTTGCAAATCCTCCTGCTTCAGCCTCCAATAGTGGAATTATAGATGCCCACTAGTGCACCTGCCAGTCTCTACCTTTTGAAGGGAGAATTTTCAAGTAATCTCTTGATATATATTTAAACCAGCACCTCCAGGATTTTCCAAAATGCAGAGCACTGGCCTTACATCAGACTTACTAAATCAGAATATGAGGTGGTGGATCAAAAAGCTCTCATAGATACAAAGCTGTCTGTTGACTTCCATATACATGAGTTTGAGAATGTCTGGCTTAGCCTGTGTGCTTGATAAAAGTCAGAATTTTTTGCCAAAAGACCCAGTGTTTCTCATTTCTGCCAGGCTAATCAGCTGCTATTTAGAAATTTGGAATCACGTGGATCTAGGAATTCAGTGTTTTGTTGAAAATTGATTTCATGCAAAACATTTCTGCTCATGACAATTTGAAGGTCAAGGATGGGGCAAAGAAAGAATAGATGGTTCAAGACAGATGACAATGTTAGAGAGTGAAAGAGTCCAGTGTTTGTTTTTATGAAAAGAGGGAGAGGCTCAGGGCCCACGAGCAGCATGATGATAAAGACAACTTCAGGAGCAAAAGTAGAAATGTGAATCTGGAAAGGTGGGCCGGGATGTCTGGGCCACAGCTCAGAGCTCACTGGTGCCTCAGTGAGTGGTGCAGAATCAATCATGAGAGTCTATATGGGGCTCACTCCTGCACTGGCTTCCTAGGTCATCTTCCTAAACCCAAATGAGGCCAGACACTTCTGCTCTCACATCTTGGAGTCAGGACCGCTGTAGAAGCCAGGTGTGTGAGCAGCACATGTACCTGCCGGACCAGGCCAGGCCTCCTCCCACCTCCACCTGGAGATGGCACTGGCTGGACTAAAAGTGGCCTCTTCGTTTGGTGTTGTCATCTTCCCAGCCTGTGGCATGGTGCTGTAGTAATGAATAGTCACCAAAGAATAGGAATTTTTTAAATAAAGGACAAACAAAAGATCTCGTCTCCATTTTGCTCAGGGTATAACTTCCTACAGAAATCTAACATGAGGTTCTCTACTCGGTACATATTTGATAGATACTGTTAGCTGATTTAACTGCTATAAAAGTAAGACTTGGTGACAGAGCTTGAGTTTTGAATGTCTCATTTACACATGCAGTTTCTTTTTTTGTTTGTTTGTTTCTTTTTTGTTATCTGTTGCTTGGTTACAGAGAGAATACAGTGAAATTGTGAGAACACACAGTAATAAACATTCCCTTTTCTCCCATAATGATGAATTCTAGGTCTGGGGCATGGGGAATGCTAGTTTTTGTTTTGTTCTTTGGGTTTTGTTTCCAGTTGGTTTTCTCCTTGTACCTGTTTGTACAGCTGCTCCAGGCACAGCCCCAGCCTTGGACCCATCTCCAGCAGCAGCCCCTGCTCCAGCCCCTGCTCCAGCCGCGGCCCCGGCCCCGCCCCGGCCCCGGCCCCAGCCCCATCATTCCCTGTGACTTCCAGTGCTGCTCCTAAGATTTCTGCAGGCACCACTGACCCAGAAGAGGCCACTAGGCTGCTGGCTGAGAAGAGGCGGCTGGCCCGAGAGCAGAGAGAGAAGGAGGAGAAGGAGAAGAGAGAGAAAGAAGAAATAGAAAGGTAAAGCAGTAACAGTGACGTGATGTCAGTGGTGCCACAGTTATGCCTTAAATTAAGTCCTCCCTCTGAAAGGGAGGAAGTGGTAGTTAAGTGACAAAGGTGAATGTTTCACCTGGTAATTGTGTACATTTTGGGTGCTTTTTTCTAGGTAGTCTCTGAACAGTCTGGAGTGTGTGTGTGTGTGTGTGTGTATATATATGTAACACATATATATATATACACACATACACATACACACAACATATATACACAAATGTATACACACATTTACATAATTGTAATCACAATAGGGGTACAATTGTGAAGTCTGCTTTTTCACTTAACGCATCTCCAATCTCTAGGTTTCCTCTGTATCTTTGTAATTATCATTTTACAGCTGCTTTAGTAAGGGTTCATGTTTTCTTCCAGATTGTAGCTGGGTGAAATAAATATTTAAATGTTGCATGATTGCCTGCTAGACAATAGGCTAGGGGCAGATTGCTTAATTTGTCACCTTCTGGGTCTAATAAGGCTGATGCAGTTCATCACACAAACAGAACTGCACCCTGAGGCTGGACCTCAGGCTACCATCTTGGATGTGCCCAGCCCTTGATCCTATCAGGGAACTTCCCTCTTCTGTTCCAGTACAGAACATTATGATTTTTTTAAATCATTATTTATAAATGTATGGGGAGAGTAGATTCAATTTTGTTACTAAAAAGTAACACAATTTGAATTATACAAGTCTCAGCCTTTAAAGATCGTTAAATTGTAAATCCTTTGCAAAAGAAAGCTCTCCTAAAATATTAGTGGTTGCAGTTTGCTTCTGTTTAGCAAATAAGCTGGGAAGGGAAGAAGAATAAAGGATGACTTCACATTTTGTCCTGTAACTATGTGACTGTCTCCAGTTGAAGTTTTTAGGAGCTCTTTGAACAAACTGTCCTTGCAGTGCCCACACTCGGTGGGGGCCTCCCTTCAAGGAATCCCTCTCATGTGTCTTTGTTTTGTCTTTTCCCAGACAGAAGAGAGAGGAGTTGGCTCAAAGGGTGGCTGAAGAGCGAACTCGCCGAGAGGAGGAGCTGCGTCGCCTGGAGGCAGAGCAGGCCCGGGAGAAGGAGGAGCAGCTGCGTCGGCAGGCGGAGGAGCGCAAGCGGGAGGAGATGGAGCGGGCACAGAAACAGGTGTGTCCCGGGGCGCCGCCCCATGCGGCCACCTGCCGAAGACGGGTGGGAATTCCCCCTTGAGAGCATGGGGGTCACTGGTGGTGGTTAGAAACACCGCGTGTTGCCTGTGTGTGCTCTGGCTTCTGCGTGGTCTCCATCTGCGCCTTGCCTCTGCATCGGGGCCCCAGGGACGAGGTGCCGGCCAGTGTGTAAGAAGCACACACCCACTTTCTGTTTTCAGAAAGAAGAAGAAGCTCGTGTGCGGGAAGAAGCTGAGAGGGTCCGACAGGAACGAGAGAAGCATTTCCAGAGAGAGGAGCAGGAGCGCCTGGAAAGAAAGAAGGTAGCGTGTCAGGCTCAAGCCTGGGATAGCTCTTCTGATCCTTGCCTAGATGGGATGGCGGCTGGCCTCCAGGAGACTGGCTGCTGTCTTTTACCCCTTCCAGATAAATAGCCCGCAGTACTAATAATCTCCCAAAGGAAACCACTTTCAGAGTTTGAGTTTTCCCCAAAGCAGTTACTTTCCACTTCTAGTAGCTTTAACCAGTCCAACCTCTTTGCTATATCCTTACCTCTTTTTTTTCTTTCTTTCTTTCTTTCTTTTTCTTTCTTTTTTTTTTTTTTTTTAGGATCTGGCAAAGTAGCCCAGACTGGCCTGGAGCTTGAGATCCTCCTACCTCATCCCTAGTAGTAGCTGGGATTATAGGCAGATACCACTGCAATACAATCTTTCTGCATAACTCCAATTAAGACAAAAGCAGTATGAATTATTATTTTCCCCAAATGAGAGTCATGTTTTTATACTCTGCTGTTTGATTACTGAAGTGCACTAGACTGGCTTGCGTTCTGCATCTGATCCTCTTTCTCATTTGTCCTTTCTTGCAGCGACTTGAAGAGATTATGAAAAGAACCAGGAGGACAGAAGCTACAGATAAGGTATTGAGATAGCTATTTTCTCATCATTCATGATAGTTCTTTTTATTTGTTTACCTTTAATTGTAACTTTAATTCTTAAAAGCCTTTTTTTTTTGTTTGTTTGTTTGTTTTTCTTTTTGGTAGAAAACCATTGATCAGAGAAATGGTGACATAGCCAAGGGAGTTCTTACTGGAGGAACAGGTATTTCTATGATTGAATTCAAATCAGCTGAAGGTGGGGGGGCGTTTAGAATTATTTTATTAAATTATAAACATACAAAAGCTTCTTAACTCTGCACATGCATTTAAATTTATATTGTCAGGTCTTATTAGACCATGCTCCTGGCTAACAGCTTTTTAAAACTTTGAGAAATATCTTTAAAAAGATTTTACATGTAATCTGAAACTGAGATATAACACTATCAAAGAAGGAAAGCTTCTACGCTCTTATAAAGACCACCTGAAAAAAACAACAATTAAAAAGCTAAAAAATTGTCTCAATGGCTTTTTCTTTTCTTTTCTTCTTTTGGTACTGAGGATGGAACCCAGGGAAACTTTACCACTGAGCTACATCCACAGTCCTTTTCATTATTTTATTTATTTATTTATTTATTGATATTTTGAGACAGGGTCTTACTAAATTGCAGAGGCTGGCCTTGAACTTTCAATCCTGCTTCAGCCTCCTGAGCAGCTGGAATTACAGATGTGCACCACCACACCTGGTGAAGGCTTTTTTTTTTTGGTATTGGGTATTGAACCCAGGAGCACTTAACCACTGAGCCACATCCCTAGCCCTTTCTTATATTTTATTTAGAGACAAGGTCTCGCTGAGTTGCAGGCCTCACTAAGTTGCTGAGGCTGGCTTTGAACTCAAGATCCTTCTGCCTCAGCCTCCTGAGCTACTGAGATTACAGGTGTGTGCCACTGCACCCAGCAACTGAGTTGCTGATGGGGAGTTGGAGGGAGAAACTCAGTAGACTCACATGAGCTTAGGTGTCTATCTGTTCTCTAGTTCATGCATTTTCCCCTTATGTAAAAGTCTAACATTTCCTTTTAAGGGTTTTGTTGTTTTGTTTTTTTGTTTGTCCTTCACAGTGTTGGGGGTTGAACCTAGGGCCTTGAGGATATTAGACAAGCACTCTACCACTGAGCTCCATCCCCCGAAAGGGCTTTAAATATACACATTTTGACAATTTATATTTATGTCAGTTCTCAGAAAAAGGGTTTAAATGTTATTTCTTTTAATTCTAACTTCAGAATGAGGTAAAATTTCAAATTAATGGAAATTTCTTGGAAGTTATTCATATACTGTAATTTTTGGGTTTTTTGGTTTCTTGGTGATTTTCAACCAAATGTGAAACAGATGAAGATGAACTCAGCCTTAGTTTTAGTGCTGTGATCCAGTTAGCCTTGTGTTGCATACATCCTTCACATACTTCCTTGTTTCACTTCCACATTAGCCTTGTGAGATACAGGGGATGTTCTCTTAGAGTCAACAAGCATTTTTGGAGCCCTTCTTGTACCAGGACCTGTTGTGGGTGCTGAGATTCAGTGTGAACAAGATAGGCAAAGTCTCTGTTCCAGCAGATGCTAAGCACCAGTGACAGGCCCCACTCAGACCAGCTTAAGCCCAGGTCACCAGCTCCCAATTCTGCTCCAGGTGGTTTTTCATGATTGTACTAAAAGATGCTTGGTGGATAGCTTATCGCCCAGTCTTCCTGTTTCTCATCTACCAAGTTAATATGAAAAGAAAGGACTAGAGGTACTTGTTTCTTTTTCTGTTCAAAAATTTTAAAAAGGACAAGAGTACCTCAGATGGCTGGATTGCAGATCAAAGGAGATGAGGAGATGATGTATGGGAAAGAACATTCCCTGTAAGTTCTAAGGGTTTTCAAATGTAAAATATTACTGGTGTTTGGTTTTAGTTCAGGAGAAGCTATTCTAGTTTCTGTGTGTCGTGATTGTTTTATAGTGGGGTTTTCATGTTCTTTTATAGGTGCACTAATTATATTAGTTTGGAGAACAGTTCTAGTGGTTGTATATTAACCCCATTGCATTTCAGCACCCTGTCTCCACATGTTGTAGTAGATTCAGACCATGAGCAGGCATAGCAACCAGCAAGTCTTCAGAGTGATCCGTTTATTCTGCACATGGCAACATTCAGGATTATTTAAGGGGCTGATGCTATAGTTTGTACCTGGCCAGGTTCCTTGGTTTTGTTTTCATTTTTCCCCTTCCGATGCTCCCATTGTTTCCTTCAGTATTCTTTGTACTCAGTCCAAGACTGAACAAAGGCAAGAGCAGAGGTGAAACCTGCCAATGACATGCTATGTTTGTCAATACTCACATAAATTGGATTTGAGTTAAAACTGCTAAAAACAGGCTTGTGGATTAAGTATTTCCATTTCTCTTTGTCTGACATGTGACTTAGGGCTAAAAGGTGGTGTTAGTGCTACAAAGAGAATTCTAGAATAGACAGGTAGGTTCAGACTACCAGAAGTCTTCTCAGAGGCTCCTGTCACCAGCTTTACAAATCTTTTAAAATTATCAGTCACTTCTCTGCTTCAGTTCTCAGATTCCTTGTTCCTCTCGCAGTTCACTGAATTTATAGCAGGTTGTGAAATAACTCTCTTGGAATCATATCAGTTATTCTTTCACATCGAGCTGAAACCATAAACTGCCACAGATTTCTCTGAAACTCTGACCTATGTGAATGTGTATAAGATTAAGTAATCCTGTGTCAGATTTTCAAGTCAGGCATATAAAGCTGGACTCCAACATTGAGTATTGATGAGGTGGCACCAGTAGGTACAGTAGGTCCATTTATGAAACCCCCATCATTCTAAGTGTGACTAGAACTGAGTCTGTACAAGTCATCCTTATGGTATTTCCATGGTGATTTGCTCTATGTCCCTCAGCAAAGATGTTCCCTGTCAGCCCCATCAAGTCACCTTACTGCTGTCTTCATCAGGTACTGTAGTTTCAATATAAACTTTTCCTTCAGAGCCAATTTGATGCAAGCAAAATATAATAGTAACATTTATTCTGCACTTACAGTGTGTTAAGCACCATTCTAAGTACTTTGCGTGTATTAATACATTTAATTCTCACAGTAGCCTATGAGTTAGGTACTATGTCTATGAGGAAACTGGGGCACAGAGAGTTCAAGTGATTTACTCAAACTTCCACAGCTGGTAAGTTGCAGGGTCAGGACATAAATCCAAGTAGACTGGCTCCTGGGGTCTGGGTTTGATTGTTAGAGTATTAGTAATCCTTTATCTCCTTTGCTACCTACAGAGGCATCTGTACTTCCAAGTATGACAAACTCTCCAGGAAATGGAGAACCTGCAGCCAGGCCACATGTGGTCACTTCACATCAATCAGAAGTGACCTTGCAGAGGTGAGTTAAACAACTTGGGGCCTTTTTCATTGCAGCATATAAAAGCAAAGCATGACTGTTTTTACCCCACAGAATTTCCTAGGTCCAGTAAAATTTCAAAGTTTTAACACTAAGATTTATTTTAATTTGGGCTAATTCATTCTTGGTTGGGCTTATAACTTTGAGATAGGGCAAAATCTTGTTTCTTGAGTCTTGATAGGTTTAAGTGATTATTATAAAAAATGACAGGAGGTAATTTGTTAGTTTTCTTTGTATACAGTTAACCTGATCTGGACCATATTCACATTCTTCAAGTGTAAGACAATTGTATTTTAGACATATATAATATTCTAGTGAGTCACAAGTTTGTTCCATAATAGAAGTAATTTAGAGGCCAGTATTTCTTATGATATTAGTAGCAGAGCTTCTTATTGATGAATTAAACAGTTACTAACAAGAATCAAGAGAAGGGTTGGATTGAAGAAAATTTACTTTTCTCTTGTCTTGCATTTATACCAGCAACATCATAAGAGCAGTTTCAAAATGAGAAATAAAAGTAATCATATCATGGTGAAGGGAGGTCTCATCAGAGGAAAGCTTCTCAGCTCATGGCAGGGTTAGGAAACAGAAGCAAGGGTCCAGGGGGAGAGGGGGGAGAGGCCACAGGGAAGATGTTCCTTTCTGGGGCACATCCTCAATGACACACCTCTTCCAGCCACACCCCACCTACCTATAGTTACCACCAAGTCAATCCGTTCAAACTTGGATGAGCTGATTATGTTACAGCTCTTCATAATCTGATCATTTCACCTCTGACTATTCCTGCATTTTAACATGGTAGTTTTGGGGGGGACACCTCATATCCAAACCATAATATCCAGTCATAGAGAACTAATAGAAATATTTTAAGTGATATTCAAAACTTCTAGTTCTGACTGAAATTTTTGGAATCTCACCTATTATCCCATCTACCTGGGAGATTGAGGCAGGAATAGCAAGTTCAAGGGCAGCTTTAGCAACATGATGAAAATCCATCTCAATGTTGCTCTGGCCCTTGGGACTTCTTTGGCTCTCGGGCTTTGGGGTATATTTTCTTTTCTTTCTTTCTTTTTTTTTTTTTTTTTGGTTGGGGGAGCGCATTTTCTTTTCAAGTCCCAAAGCCATTCTCCTTGCCCATCTCCTTTCCCCTTTGACAGGCTCCCACTAACAGAACTGAAGAGAGTGTGTTGTCAGAATTCCTGTCAGCTTTTAAAGGAATAAAGTCATATATGAATACATATCAATGGAGTATATAGATGTAGTTGCAAATAAGTGTACAATATATATTAATTTTAAAAAATAAGCCGGGCGCAGTGGCGCATGCCTATAATCCCAACACTTGGGAGGCTGAGGCAGGAGGATTGTGAGTTCAAAGCCAGCCTCAGCAATGGCGAGGCACTTAGCAACTCAGTGAGACCCTGTCTCTAATAAAATACAAAAAAGGGCTGAGGATGTGGCCCAGTGGTTGAGTGCCCCGAAGTTCAATCCCCAGTACCAAAAAAAATTTTTTTTTTTACTAAATTAGTTTATAAAATATGTAGATCTTAACATGTAAAATATGAAATTTATAAAGTATGAAATATATATGTGTGAAATATAAATATATGACCTTGAGCAGACGAGTTCTTACTCTAGAGCCATGTTTGAGATGGTATTCTCCCATAGAATTGAGGAGAAGATTTATTTCTAGATAGGAAACTTGCTATGGAATTGGGAGTGGAGGGAGGGATACAGATAAATATGTGAGTACAAGGGGAGGGGGCTGGGTGGATTATCAGCGTGAGAACAGAGGAAGTTCAGTTTCTCAGGATCCCCAGCTGAGACTGTTCTAGAAGCTAACAGCTCTGATGGGTGTGAGGCCTCTGTCTACCCTCCTCATCCCTGGAAGACACTGTGCTTGCTTGTAACCCTATGGGGGCTAGTCTTCAATAGAATGTTCTTTGTCTTAAATAAGGGGGTTTAGTAATGTGGATGTTTGATCCAGTCTTTTTGAACAGTCCTCAAGAGTCTTGCATCCAGCCTTCCACCTCCAAAGTGTAACCAATGAAGGAAAATTCAGAAGCAGGTGCTCTTACCAGAGAGGAAGCACAGATCTATAATCCCTAACCTCAGGGGACTCCAGTTTTAATTTATAGTTTCTGCTGGGCACAGTGTCCCCTGAACATTTAGTTGCTGGTCATTCAAAGCATATGGTCCAATTATTCCTCTGACTGCTAACAAGAAAGAATCAGTGGGCATAGGGGTTGATGAAATCAGCTGGATCTGGGGTTGGCTGTGGCCATTCTGACTCGTTAACAGCCTGCAAGATCACAGATTTAGGAGTGCTAAGGATGGAGGGCTTCTGAAATACAGCCCTGTTCTTTGTCTTTTACTGGAACTTCTACTTAATTTCGCGTTGGCTAGAACACCAAAACTATTTCTCTGGTTACAAAAAGCCCACTGGTGTCGGAAAAGAAAAGGAAGATGGGTGTAGGGACCTAGACATTTAGAAGCAGGCGTGTGCACTCAAGTGTGTGTGAAGATGTATGCACCCACTTGAGTACGCAGTCACATACAACGATGCCAAGGCTCCTCTCCCTGCAGCAAAATAGAACATCATATTCTGTGTCATTAATTTTTAGGTTCTTTTACAAACAATATTTTCAGACCCTGTAGTGCCTTGGGATGCTTAGGACAGGCATTCTTTTTCCCCCTTAAAAAAATTTTTTTTTTAAGTGTAATAATTAGCAAAAACATACAAGAGTATTCAAATCAAAAATGCTTTAGAATGTGTTCCACAAAATGATTAGCCCTTACGTAGTAGGGAAAGGAAATTGTTTCTCCAATAGGGCAAGAAAAACAAAAACTTAAAAAGCAATGGAAAATTTGGCTTTACATTAGCTTTATTTTACCATTCAGGAAGCACTGAGGAAAGGTGATTGCTGAAGTTCAAGCAGTTGGTATTAAGACTACATTAAGACTACAGATAGTTTGTTGAGCATTGAACAAATTACAAAGCTTGCACGTGGCACACTGCTGCATTCAAATAAAATGAATGGTAAAAGTAGGCTAGCTCTCCTTTGATACACAGGTATTGTTTTATTGGAACTAAAGCATGATAGCCTAGCACAGTGGGGCACATCTATAGTCACAGATATATGGGAAACTGATCAGCCTGGACAACATATCAAGATTCCATTAAAAAAAAAAAAAAAAAAGAAAAAAAAAAGCTGGACCTGGTGGCACATGCCTATAATTCCAGCAGGTTGGGATGATCATGCAGGAGGATCACAAGTTCAAGACCAGCCTGGGCAACTTAGCAATACCCTTTCTCAAAATAAAAGGTTTGGGAACATAAATTAATGGTAAGAGTGCCCCCCAGGTTCCATCCCCACTGCAGTAAAATAAATATATAGGTCAAGGTTTTAGCCTTGGCTGTCTCCACAGTTGCACGACTTTGTGCAGATCATTGACCCACCCTCTTGGCATTAGGACCTCTCATCTTTGAAGTGAAGGTCCGCATAGGCGCTACTCTGTATAAGCAAGTAAATATGAACAGCCTGCAGCAGAAATTGTTGACCGCTCATAACATGATGATGATGATGATGATGATGATCTGTTTCGGTTGATGATGGTTCATTCTAATTGATAAAACATCCTAGTTGATAAATTTTATTTAAAAAAAAAATAGGAATGCTTGTGTGGTACCAGGGATCAAATCAAGTCCTCCTGCATGCTAGGGAAGTGCTCTACCATGAGCTACACTCCAAGCCCAGATTTTTAAAAATAATTTAAAATACAAATATGTCACTGTTCACCAATTTTATTAGTAATGAGGTGGTCAGCAGTCTGTTTTTTTTTATTATAAAGTTTTAAAATCAAAATATATATTATAAAATAATCTTTGTTGTCAATATGTGCATTTTCTAATTTTAATGCTAACTCATTTTAATTTTGACTTTTTAAATTCCCTAGTACTCCTAATTTGGAGAAAGAACCAAATGAAAATGGAGTATCTGTTCAGAATGAAAATTTTGAAGAAATTATAAACTTACCCATTGGATCTAAACCATCCAGATTAGATGTCACCAATAGTGAGAGCCCAGAAATTTCTTTGAATCCAATTTTGGCCTTTGATGATGAAGGAACACTTGGGCCACTGCCTCAGGTAGATGGTGTTCAAACACAGCAGACTGCAGGTAAGCTTCCCTTCAGCTCCCATCTGTAATCATAAGAAATGTGTGATACCCAAGAGGGGATGAACTGCCACCTTCTGTAGTGTAACTCTGGTCACACTTTGCTCTTTAAGGGACAGTGTAAGCCACAGAGGAAAAGATTGTGTGTAGGTCATAGAAGTTGAGTTTTGAGCTGGACTGGGAAACTTCCAGGGCTTCTCCTATCCTCCCACTCAGTCTGTGGCACCCAGCAGGCGTGCATCAGCCCCTCATCACAGCACAGCTCAATGCCCGCAACATGCACTACCAGAATGAGCAGTTTGTTCACACCAGGCTCCTGCCCATGACCAATGGTCATATGGCCTAGTTCTGCCCACTGGAGAAATGGTTGGGATTTATTTTCCTTCTCTCTCAGGCCTTCAGATACTTGAAAACTGCCCTTATGTTGTCTTACCACTATTCTTATTTGTGTTTGGCAACCTGGATCATATATTATTTCTCTAAAATATAGTGTGATGGACAGTTATGATTTAGGTAGAGCCCAAGGAACTTCCATCCCTGCAGTTGCTGTTGAAACTGCTTAAAACATTCTTACACTTTATTCCTAGGACTCACAATTGACCTGAGTCTTTGTACAAAAAGAACAGTAGCTAGAGAGGGGACTGGGGTAGAAAGGATCAAAATGTGTATGCATGTACGAATTTGCCATAAGGAAACCTATTATCTAGTGTAATTAATGTGCTCTAATTTAAGGTGGTTTTTGTTTTGCTTTGTTTTCGTACGAGAATTGAACCCAGGGGCATATCACTACTGAGCCACATCTCCAGTCCTTTTTGTTTATTTGCGATGGGTTCTCATTAAATTGCTGAGGCTTGCCTTGATTTTAAAATCCTCCTGCCTCAGCCTTCTTGAGTCATTGGGACTACAGGAGTGTTCCACCATGGCTGGCAATATGCACTAATTTAAAAAGAAAAAAAAGTACAATAGTTTTGTAGAATTAAAAAAAAAAAGAATATGTAACATCAAATATTACTCAGTGGTCATTGCAGCACAGCTGCAGAATCCCATCGGTATCAGGAATTAGTGGGATGATCCCACTCCTTCTCTTTCTAAACCTGTTTGAATTTTGTTGACTTCTTTTCCCAGATCACTTTCACATGCTGACCAGGATCTCTTTATACTATTATGAATAGAACTGGCTAAAAATGCAGATTTTTTTTATACTGGCATGAACCCAAAGGGGAATTAACCACTGAGCCCCATTCCCAGCCATTTTTACTTTTTATTTTGAAACAGGGTCTCACTAAATTGGTGATGGTCTCACTAAGTTACTGTGGCTGGTCTCAAACTTGCAATCTTCCTGCCTCAGCCTCCCAAGTCACTAGAATTATAGGTGTGCACCACTGTGCCAGCAAAAATGCGGAATATTTTAATGGAGTCAGTATAGACTTAGTTTTGGTCAAATTGCTCTGACTTTTAGATTCCTTCCGGGAGCCTGGCATGGTAGCACATTGCTGTAATCCCAGAGGTTCAGGAGGCTGAGGCAGCAGGATTGCAGGTTTGAGGTCTGAGCAATTTAGCTAGATCCTCTCTCAAAATAGAATAAAAAGGGCTGGATGAAGTTCAGTGGTAGAGTGCCCCTAGATTCATTCCCCAGTAGGGGAAAAAAAGAAAAAATCTGTCTGGGGACAAAAAAAACCTTTAACAGGGTGTAAAGGCCAATATGTTGAGTACCTGTGAAGCTCATCTCCTTTTCTCCTCCAGTGTGCTGACCTTGGGAATATAATTTCATGGACTCCACCTTGTAGGCTCTGAAAGGAGGTCCTGAAGTCCTTCCCTAGTCTGAGTTTCAGGTTCCGAAGTTTCAAGCAACAATCTGATCAATGTTATGATGATAGCTTCCTCCTTTGGCATGTCACATATTCATAGAGAAGGACAGAATTTCCATACATTTTCTGCTTTACTGCTAGGCCTTGACTCACCTTTTGAGTTATCTATAAATCCATTCTCACTGTTCTCACCTTTCCATACCTTCTCTAGGAGACATAGCCCAGTGTCCATGATCTTGAGTAATAAAGGGTTCAAGTTTATCATGACTCTCAACATTTATTTAGCCTCCAACTTAAGTCTGGAGCCCTAAAGCATCAAGTATTAAGGATATAAGAACAACAACAACAACAAAAGTTTAAATCCTGTCTAGAAAAGTGCAGTCAATATATGCAGTATAGAAATGTAAATGATAAAGCCTAAGTTGAATTAAAGAAAAGGACGTACGTTTTCCTATTAGTGGTTGAATTCATTTAAATACAAGGCCATGGTCCTAATGTATTTGCCTATTCTTACATAAGACAATGCATTTAACTGTATGATAAAATTTTAGAAATGTAAGATATTACTATAGTATTCTTTAATGTTTTAGACAAATGCTATTAATCTGTTCTTTTTTCTATCTCTCCATATAGAAGTTATATGAGCATTTCTTCTGAAGAACCAAAGCAGAAATTTAGTAAGAATTTCTACAATTAATGGGATCCTTTCACGCCACGAAGGAGCATCCTCCTCCCCGAGTTTTCTAAAGATTTCTTGACCATCATTTTGAAAAGTCTTTATTAAAACCAGCTAAAGACAACAGACTGGATAGCTTTTCTAATAATTTCACCAATAGGAAGAAAGAAATGCTCCTTATCCTTCAGTACTTTAAAATGGCTTTTCCTGGTATGCTCCTTCTTATTAGCAAATCAATATTTTTCTGCATTCTTGAAAAGACAAGAGCATTTGACTGTAAAAGACATGGGCTGATTAGGCATGATTTTTCACATAGATATTTTGGTCTTAAAAGTGTAACATATAAAATTGGCAAAAAAAAATTACCTTTTACAATGTAATACTTGAAAAATATGTACCTCTTTGCTCTACAAGTAGAGTGAATAGGAGAGAAGTTTAAATTAAACCTGTTTGTTTAAATGTTTCAATGAGCTCTATTTGTAGAGGCAAATTCTAGGCAGATTACCAGGTTCTTGTAAATGCAACTTGTACATGGACATTCTGCAAACCCAGCTGTCATACTCTTCTCACAACTCCTTTTACAGAAGCATCCTAACAAGTTTTAAAATGTGAAAAACATTATTTTTTCAGAGCAAGAAAATATTTACTTTCCTCTTAAATAATGTATTTATAAAGTTTTCCAGATAAATCAAATAAATTAGAACAATGTGACAACATTGCAAATTTTCTTTCTTAGATGCACTCCTTCTGATGTCACCGTGAGAGAATGTTACTGATGATTCAGGGCTCTTTTTGAAGTTTGTATGTTGCTGCTGTCCCCAATGATGGGGGGACTTATCTTTGCCTTACCTGATCACA
Source organism: Tamias sibiricus (assembly GCA_025594165.1). Taxonomy (NCBI): domain Eukaryota; kingdom Metazoa; phylum Chordata; class Mammalia; order Rodentia; family Sciuridae; genus Tamias; species Tamias sibiricus. The sequence goes on along the minus strand of CM046666.1, from coordinate 121,577,630 downwards.
AATTATGTGGGGGAGAGTGGGGGGAAATAAAGATTTAATATGTCTTTAAATAAAAAAAGAATTTGGTTTTGCTCGTTTCAGAGCAATGAAAAAATGATGGCATGTTGACTGTGCGTGGCACAGAACACAGGGACCTTCATGGAGTTCCTCGTTCTGCACAGCTTCCATCAGCTTTTCACTCTTCATTGTCATTGACTTTTGCTGCTGAGCCTAGCTGTACAAACTTGCACTTTTGTTTGCTGATATAAATTCAATGTTATTTTCCCGTGTAAGAGACAACTAATAACTAAATGTAGAAGGAGAGGGAACACATGTTTTTTTTTAAATGTGGCATGTTAAGATAAATTTATACCACTACAATGTGTCAGTTTTATAGGAAGGATTGGTTAATCTGTTTGAGAGACTGTTTATCTGTTGAATTATTTCTTTTAAATCCAAGCATATAATTTTTAGCAACAGCTTGTAATTTGTTAAAACATTAATTTGGGGATTTTCCCTGTTCTCAGTTGTCCATGTACACATAGTTACTATATTAAAAAAAAAAATCTGTTCAACAAAGTTGTTTTATTTGTTTGTATTGGCCTACCATAAAGTTACCATTAAGATGTTTGACATAGTTTTACTATTAGGGTTCTCATGTTATAACCATTTGGGTTACTTTTATTTTTTATTATTTATTTATTTATTTATTTATTTGAGTACTGGGCTTCAAACTTAGGGCCTTGCTTGTATATAGAGGAACATGCTCGGATTTTCAATTTCACTTAACCTTAATGACATTTTCCCAGCTTCCTATAGGTAGGTATTCAGAATAATTACAGTTTAGAGCAGTAGTCATTTTTTTAGCTAAGTTTTCCCTTTTTTCATTTATATTCTTTTTTAAAAATATTTATTTTTTAGTTATAGTTGGACACAATACCTTTATTTTATTTATTTATTTTTATGTGGTGCTGAGGATTGAACCCAGGGCTGCACACATGCTAGGCAAGCGCTCTACCACTGAGCCACATCCCCAGCCCATCATTTATATTCTTAAACTTGTGTAGTCATTAGCATACTGAATGCCTTCTGAGTAATCAAGTATTAATTATAAGTGATAAATTTCTTAACTATATTTTGTTAAGAGCAACATTGCCAGAGAATGACTTTGATCTTCACAATGGCTGAATTGCTTGCTGTTAAACACTTGAAAATCTGTTCACCTGCTGACCTTAAGGAATTCTCCAGTAGGCCACTAGATTAAGGGCCATGTTCAAATATGACTATTACCATGGGATAAGAGTTGACTGGCTTTCAGTTTCCTTTGCAGGACTACCTAGGCTAATTAAGTCATTCACCCATCACTGTTTCATATGGTAGGTAGACTCCAGCTATTACAGGAAGTGTTTGTTTCTGCTTGCATAATACAACTACCTGAAATAAAAGCAAATCTAAACAGAATTCCTTTATGTGAATAAATATTTATCAGCAAGCGGGGCCTCTCAGAAAGTTGGGGAAGCTCCTTCTCTGCTCATGAGTAATCCTACCAGTGTCTTGACTGAAAGATTTATAGTGAAGAAGCAACAGTGATTTTTTTTAAATATTTATTTGTGGGGCTGGGGTTGTGGCTCAGTTCGATCCTTAGCACCATGTAAACGCATTGTGTACAACTAAAGCAAATTTAAAAATATTTTTTAAAAAATTTATTTGTTTTAGTTGTACACAATGCCTTTATTTTTACCTGGTGCTGAGGATTGAACCCCGGGCCATGCACGTGCTAGGCGAGTGCTCTACCACTGAGCCACAACCCCAGCCCCCCCTCCCCCCGCAACAGTGATATTTTAAAGCAGAATTAGGCACCCTGGCTGAATAGGAGGGCAGAAACCAAGAGAGCTCCAGACCTGAGGTACTAATCACAGTCATGAGCTTGCAGGACCTGCCAGATTTGTATACCTCATTTCATGCATTTTTGCTTCTAACTATCTTTTTAGGCAACAACTTACCATACAAACATATTCACCACTAAAAAATTATGTCACTTATGCTAATTGACACTCCAGAATAGATTTAGAACCAGCTGCCTGGCCATCTGACTGGAGTATTTCAGGTGCTATATCCAATCTACCACCAGGGCAAAATGAAAGATAGGGACAAATACATCACAGAGTTTGTACTAAAAGTGTTTTAAAAGACCACAAATTAAATTTTTAGAGTCATCTATCCTTTGCATTTTTATTATGAAAATATGTATTTACATAGGTTTTCCTACATAATTTTGCATATAAATTTTTATTCAAATATATAGTTATACATGTTCATTCCCTAACCCTAACCCTACCCTACCCTACCCTTAAACCTACTCAAACCTTAAGACTACATTAAAACACAAAAGCCCTTCAACATATAATCTTATGAACTTATTCCTAGATATTTTGCCAGGTAAATGTATATTCTCACCTATGATATCATATACATTAATATATTTTCACGTTTGAATGGCCCAGTTTTAAACCAAAATGTCAGAACAAAGCTATTCCAAAATATATCTATTTGTGAAGCATATGCCTTTATATAGATTTTCCTATATAATTTCATGTGTATTTTCATTTTTTTATTCAAATGTAGTTACATGTTTGTTCCTAACCCCAAACCTAGCCTTCCTTACCCATTAAACCTACTCCCACCCATAACACTACATGAAAACCTAAACACCTTACATGTATAATCATACATTTACATAAATATTCAGAGATTTTGACAGGTACATTTATATAACCTATAATATCGTTAATATAAATATATTTTTATGTATAAATCCAAGGCCCAGTTTTAAAACTAAAGCAGCACAGACCTAGAAGGAAAACTACCCACCCATTTGTGAAAACATACATATGTATAGGTTTTCTCACATAATTTCACGTATATTTTCATTTTTTTGCTCAACTATATATTTGTAGATATTTGTACACTAACCCTAGTCCTTCTCACACCCCTAAAACACTACATGAAATGTTAAAGTCCCTAGATGTATAATCATGTACATTTATATGAATATTCATAGCTATTTTGCCTGCTAACATTTGTATACTCACCTATAATATGATAAGTTATTATATAATATTTTCATGTATGAATCCATGGCCAAGTTTTAAAACAAAATGTCAAAACATGTATATTTTTATTATTCAAGTAATCAGTTAAACATATTCTTTCCTTAACCCTAACCTTGGCCCTACACATAAACCTACTCTCATTCCTAACACTAAATCAAAACGTAAAAGCCCCTAAATGTATAATCATGTACATTTATGTGAATATTCATAAGATATTTTGTCAGGTACTTTTATATCTATCATATTAATATATTTTCATGTATTAATCTATGTCTCAATTTTAAAACTAAAGCAGTATGGAGATAAAACCAATCCACTTATGAAAACATACACATTAATACATAATTCCTACATAATTTCACATATATTTTCTTTTATTAATTCAAATAGTTATACATGTGCCCTAACCTGAACCCTAGCATTATTCTTAAACCTCCTCTTATCTCTAACATTACATCAAAACATAAAAGCACCTACATGTATAGTCATATACATTTATATGAATATTCATAGATATTTTGCCAGGTACATTCATATACTCGCCTATAATAGGATATATATTAATATATTTTCATGTCTGAATCAATGGCCCAGTTTTAAAACTAAAGCAGCATGAGCTAGAACAAAACCAATCCACCTGGGCAAATATATACATTTATATAGGTTTTTCTACATAATTTCACGTAGATGTCCATTTTTCAATTCAAATATACAGTTATAATTGTTCTTTCCCTAGCCCTAGCCCTAAACCTACTGCCATCTCTAATACTACATAAAAACTTAACACCCTCTACATGTATACTCATGTACATTTATATTTATATTCATGGACATTTGGCCAAGTACATTTAATATTCACCTGTATTTTCCAATATTATTTTCACCTATGAATTCATGGCCCAGTTTTAATTCAAAATATCAGCAGGAGTCAGATCAAAACTTATCCACTTGTGAAAACTTAAACATTTTTATTTTTTTCTTGCATATTTTCATTTTTTAAATTCAAATATGCAGTTATATCTTTTCATTCCCTAACCCTACCCCTACTCCTACTCCTACCCCTAAACCTACTCCTAGTACTAACACTACGTCAAAACCTAAAAGCCCCTACATGTATAATCTGTCCATTTATATGAATATTCATAGATATTTTGCCAGATACCTCCATCTAGTCACCTATAATATCATATGTATGAATATATTTTCATGTATGAACCAAGGACCAGTTTTCAACCTAAAGGTCGGAACAAAGCTAGTTGAAACCTAACCACTGTGAAAACATACATGTTTATATAGGGTTTCCTAGATAATTTCAACTATATTTTCATTTTTAATTGAAATATACAGTTATAATTGTTTTTTCTAACCCTAACCCTAGACCTACCCTTAAAACTACTCCCACCCTAACACTACATCAAAATGCAAAAACCCATCAATGGTCATCATGTAAATTTATATGAATATTCATAGATATATTGCCAGGTAATAACCTGTAATATCATGTATTAATATAGTTTAAACCAAACTCTCTGTATAAAGCTAGACTGAAACCTATCCAGTTGAGAAAACATAACATTTATGTAGATATTCTGGCATAATTTTATCATTATTTTCATTTTTTGTTCAAATATACAATTATAATATTTCGTTCCCTAACCTTAACACTAACCCTACCCTTAAATGTACTTCCAACCATAACACTACACCAAAACCTAAAAACCCCTACATGTAGAATCATGTACATTCATATGACTATTCATAAATATATCTCCAGGTAAATTAATACACTCATCAATAACATCCTTTATACTAATATATTTTCATGTATGAATCCATGGCCCAGGTTTAATCCAAATTGTCAGAACAAAGCTAATTTGAAACCTATCCAATTGTGAAAAAATATGCAGATTCTCCTGCATAATTTCTCATATATTTTCATTTTCATATTCTTATATATAGTTAAACATATTCGTTTCCTAACCTAACCCTATCCCTACTTCTAAAACTACTCCTATTTCTAACATTACAACAAAACACAAAAGCCCCTTCATGTATAATCATGCACATTTATATGAATATTTATAGAAATTTTGACTAATACTTTGTCCCTAGACTTACCCCTAAACCAATTCCCATTACTATTACTACATCAAAATGTAAAAGATCCTACATGTACATTTATGTGAATACTCATAGACATTTTGTCAGGTAGATTCATATACTCACCTATAATATCATATATACTAATATATCATCAGGTGTTAATCCATGACCCAGTATTGTTGCCGCCTAAGGCGACGATACAGCGGGAAAGAAATCTCAGGCAGACTGGGAATGAATGGTTCCTTTATTCTTGCTGCTTCTTCTCTGCTTTCTCTCTCTCTTTCTGTCTTCTCTCTTTCTCTGATGCCCCCAGCCTGGTTAAATACTCTACACCCATCAAGCATACATGTGTTACAAGCTCAACTTACAGGTGCAGCACTCAGTGTCCACGGGCACAGAAAGATTCTTAGTTAATTACATTAAGGTCAGGTGTAAACAAGTAAAGGCCTCCTTATGGCTCTCAGCCAGCCGCCATCTTAGCTACTTCCTCATTAAAGGCTCTTACACAGTATTAAACCAAATGTCAGAACAAAGGTAGACTGAAACCTATCCAATTTTGAAACAATATACATTTATATAGGTGTTACTATATAATTTCACATATATTTTCATTTTTATATACTAATATACAGTTAGACATGTTAGTCTCCTAACCCTAATCTTAGACCTACTCCTAAACTACTCCAATACATAACACTACATAAATATTTAAAAGATCCTACATGTTTGATTATGTACAATTTAAATGAATATTCATAGATATTTTCTGGGTACATATATAAATTCACCTATAATATCATATGTTAGTATATTTTCATGGCCCAGTTTTAAACCTAAATGTTAGCAGGAGCTAGATCAAAACATATCCATATGTGAAAACATCCTTTTTTATAAGTTTAGCTGTGTAATTTCACATATATTTCCATTTTCTATTCAAATATAGAGTTATACATACTCTTTCCCTCTTACCCTAGCCCTACCACTATACCTACTCCTTTTCTGAACATTACATCAAAACATAAAAGCCCCTACATGTATAATCATGTACATTTATATGAATATTCACAGATATTTTGCCAGGTACATTTATATACTCAACTATGATATTATAAATCAATGTGTATTCACCTATGAATCCATCGCCCAGTTTTAAAACAAAATGTCAGCAGAAGCTAGATCAAAACCTGTTTGTAAAAATATATACATTTTTGTAGATTTTCCTACATCATTTCACTTATATTTTCATTTTTTAAATTCAACAATACCATTATACATATATTTTCCCTAACCCTAGCCCTCACCCTAACCCTAAACTTACTCCCATCACTAACTCTACATGAAACCTAAAAGCCACTACATATGTAATCTTGCACATATATATGAATATTCATAGATATTTAGCCAGGTACACTTATATACTGACCTATATTATCACATATGTTAAAATATTTTCATGTATGAATATATAGCCCAGTTTTAAACCAAAATGTCAGCAAGAGGTAGATTGAAATCTATCCCTTTTTTGAAAAAATATATATTTATGCAGATTTTACTACATATTTTCACATTTTCATTTTTATATTCTTTTTTAAAAAATATTTATTTATTTGCTTTAGTTGTACACAATGCCTTTATTTCTATGTGGTGCTGAGGATCGAACCCAGGTCACGCACGTGCCAGGCGAGCGCTCTACCGCTGAGCCACAACCCCAGCCCTCATTTTTACATTCTAATATAGATTTATACGTGTTTGTTCCCTAACCCTAACTCTAGGCCCACCCCTAAACCTACTCCCACCCCTAACACTATATAAAAACTTAAAAGCCCCTACATGTATAATCATGTACATTTACATGAATATTCATACATATTTTGCCAGGTAGATTTATATACTCACCTGTAGTTTCATGTATTAATATATTTTTATGTATTAATTTAATATATTTTTGTATCAATTTAATCCAAATTGTCAGAACAAAGCTAGACCGAAATCTCTCCAATTTTGAAAATGCATGCATTTTTACAGGTTTTCCTATATATAAGTTCATTTACATTTTCATTTTTTTATTCAAATATACATTTATACATGTTTGTTCACTAATCCTAACTCTAGTTCTACCACTAAACCTACTCTGATACCTAATTTATCATCAAAACATAAAAAAGCCCCTATATGTATACTTGATACATTTCTATGAATATTCATAAATATTTTGCCAGGTACATTTATATGTTCACCTGTAATATCATGTGTATTAAAATATTTTCATGTTTAAATCTATGGCCCAGTTTTAAACAAAAATGTCAGTAGGAGCTAGATAGAAACATACCCATTTATAAAAACAAATTTATTTTATACGTTTTCCTATATAATTTCACATTTATTTTCATTTCCTTATTCAAAGATACAGTTATAAGTTTGTCTTCTAACCCTAACCCTAGCCCTACCCCTAAACCTACTCCCACCCCTGACATTACATCAAAATGTAAAAGCCTTAACATATATAATCATGTATATTTATATGGATATTTATAGATATTTGAGAGGTACATTTATATACTCATTGAATACATCATATATTACTATATTTTCATGTATGTATCCAAGACCCAGTTTTGAACTATATTGTCTAAACAAAGTTAAATCAAAACCTATTCACTGTGAAAACATAAACATTTATATAAATTTTCTGACATGATATTGTTTTGTTTTGTTTTTTTCAAATATACAATGATACATGTTCATTCCCTAGCCCTACCCCTAGCCCTATGCCTAAACTCATCCCTAACACTACATCAAAACTTAAAAGCCCCTACATGGATAATCATGTACATTTAAATGAATATTCATAGATATTTTGCCAGGTACATATGTACACTAACCTAGCATATCTTATATCAACATATTTTCATGTATGAATCCATGGCCCAGTTGTTTTTTTTCTTTCTTGCTCCCCTAAAACTTTATTTAGTAAATATATTTCCAGGATTATTCCCTTGTCTGCCCCTGAGGTCAGTTGGTGAAAAATGGTCAGAAGGGGAGATTTCCTCATAGTTCTTGTCTTCGCTGTTGACCAATTCCAAAATCTAAGGACAAGATGTCCATGGGATTCACCAAACCAACCAATTCTCCTGGGCCCATGATGACAGTGTCTGGGGGCATCCCAGAACAGTTGTGTAATCCAATGCAGCCATGTAGTAAGATCCAATTTGGCCAAACCTGCTGCTCTGGCCTGAACTGGCAACCCAGCTTAAGCACCAAAATTAGTTTCTTTCCACTCTTGAAAGGATTGGGGGGGGGGGGGGGGGGGGTGGGGGGGGGGGGGGGGGGGGTGGGGGGGGGGGGGGGGGGGGGGGGGGGGGGGGGGGATCGTTGGCTGAGGCCAGAAGCTTTTATCCCAGAGTCTTCACTGATCTCCACAGGGAGAAAATAGAAGTCCCACAAGTACCAAGTGCTTCCTGAGACTGTAACCCTGCAAGGCCTCAGGGACAAAGGAAGGTGAGCAGGAAAGGAGTGCACTATCCCTATGACCCACAAGGAGGCAGCTTGGAGTGTAAAAGAAATCCTGGTGTCAGGGACAAAAGCCAGGATGCAGCTTGGTGTGAGGTTTTCAGAAAAAGAAAATGACTACTTCCAGCACCAGGGTAGGCTTGTTTGGGTCTGCACAGCAGTCCCTCATACCAGCCCTTTCAGAGAGGAACAAGTTATTTGATGACTTTGGTCATCCCTAATCCTAGCCCTACACTTACCCCTAAAAATAATCCAATACCTAATATAACATTAAAACATAAAAGCCCTACATGTATATTCATTACATTTGTATGAATATTCATATTTTGCCATATACATTTATATGCTCATCTGTAATATCATATATACTTCTATATTTTTATGTATGAATCCAAGGCCTAGTTTTAAACAAAGATATCAGCAGGAAATAGATTGAAATGTATCCATTTGTGAAAAAAAAATTATAGACTTTTCTACATAATTTCATGTATGTTTTCATTTTGTTATACAAGTATATAACTATACATGTTCACCTCTAACAATAAACCTAGTTATACACTTAAATCTCCTCCCACCCCTAACATTACATCAAAATATAAAAGCCCCTACATACATAATCATGTACAGTTACATGAGTATTCATACCTATTTTGCCAGGTACATTTTTATATACTCACATATAATATCATGTATTAATGTATTTTCACCTATAAATCCATGGCCCAGTTTTAAACCAAAACTTCAGCAGAAGTTAGATCCATAACTATATGGTTCTGAAAGCAAATACTTTTTCATTGGTTTTCCTACAGAATTTCACGTATATTTTTATTTTTTCAAATATAGTTATGTTTGTTCCCTGACACCAACCCTAGCCCTACCCTAACCTGCTCCCATTCCTAAATAACATCTAAACATAAAAGCACTTACATGTATAATTATGTACAATAATATTAATGTTTTTAGATATTTTGCCAGGTACATTTATATCCTTACCTATCTTATCATATATTACTATATTTTCATGTATGAATCCTTGGCCAAGTTTAAAACCAAAATGTCAGCAGGAGCTAGACTGAAATCTATCCATTTGTGAAAACATACATTTTTTGTAGGCTTTCCTATATAATTTCATATATATTTTTATTTTTTACTCAAATATACAGTTATATATGTACATGCCCTAGCCCTAGCCCTAACCCTAAATCTACTCCCATCCTTAACACTACAGGAAAATATAAAATCCCTTAAATGTATAATCATGGTACTTTTATGTAAACATTCCTAGACTTTTTGCCACATACATTTATAGGCTCACTTATAATCTCATTATAAAAATATTATTTTCATGTACGAATCCATGATCCAGTTTTAAACCAGTTTGTATGAACAAAGTTAGATCAAAATCTATTTGTTTGTGGAAACATATACTTTTACATAGGGTTTCCTACATCATTTCAACTATATTTTATTTTTTTTTTATTAAAACATACAGTTATACATGTTTGTTACCTAAACCTACCCCTAGGTCCACCCATAAACTTACTACCATCCCAAATATTACATAAAAATGTAAAGGCCCTTCATGTATAATTATGCACATCTGAAGGAATATTCATAGATATTTTGCCAGTTACATGTATATTCTCACCTATAATGTAATATATTACTATGTTTTCAAGTGTTAATCCATGGCCCAGTTTTCATCCAAAATGTCAGCAAGAGCTAGTTCAAAACCTATCTGTTTGTGCAAACCTATATATTTTTATAGGTTTGCCTACATAATTTCACATATATTTTCATATTTTTACTCAAATAAACAGTTATACATGTTCATTCCCTAACCTTACCCTAGCCCTACACATAAACCTACTCCCATCCCTAACATATACATTTATATGACTATTCAGGGTATTTTGCCAGGTACAATTATATACTCATTTAAAATATCCTATATTTAATGTATCTTCACCTACATATCCAGGTTCAAGTTTTAAATGAAAATGTCAATAGAAGCTAGAATGAAACCTGTTTGTGAAAACATATAGATTTTATAGGTTTTCCTACATAATTTTACATATATTCTCATAGTTTTACTCAAATATACAGTTATACATGTTCATTCCCTAACCCTAACCTAGGCCTACTCCTACACCTACATCTGTCCCTAACACTACATAAAAAATTAAAAGCCTCTACATAAATAATCATGTACATTTAAAGGAATATTCATAGATATTTTGCCATGTACATATATAAACTCACTTATTATAATATCATCTGATAATATATTTTCATGTATGAATCCATGGCCCAGTTTTAAACCAAATTGTCTGAACAAAGATAGATCAAAACTCATTTAATTGTGAAAAATATATTTTTATGTCTTTCTACATTATTTCATGTTTTCTTTTTTTATTAAAACATACAGTTATAATTGTTCATTTCCTATCCATAACCCTAGCCATGCCCTTAAAACTATTACCATTCCTAACACTACATCAAAACCTGAAAGCCTCTACATGTATACTCATGTACATTTATGTGTATGTTCATAGATATATTCCAAGTACATTCAAATACTCACCTATAATATCATGTGTTATACATTTTCATGTATGAATCCATAACTCTGTTTTAAACCAAAATGTCAAAAGGAGCTAGATAGAAACCTATTTGTTTGTGATAACATATACACTTTTATAGGTTTTCCTACAAAATTTCACATATATTTTCATTCAAATATACAGTTATAATTGTTCATACCCTAACCTTAACCCTATCCCTATGACTAAATCTACTCCCATTGCTAACACTATGTCAAGACATTAAAGCCCATACATGTATAATTATTTACATTTAAATGAATATTCACATGTATTTTTCCAGAAACATATGTATATATACACCCTTAATATATTATATATTAATATATTTTTATGTATGAATCCATGGCCCAGTTTTAAACCAAAATTTCAGAACAAAGTTAGGCAGAAACCAACCTGGTTTTGAAAACATATACATTTTTTATAAGTTATATAATTTCACATATATTTTCATTTTTTATTAAAAAAAAAAGTAATACATGTTTGTTCCCTAGCCCTAGCCCTATACTTACTCCCATCACTAACACTACTCAAAACATAATAGCCCTTACATGTATAATCATGTATATTGTATGAATATTCATAGATATTTTGCCAGATACACAGATATACTCACCTATAATATCATATATTAATATATTTTTTCACATATGAATCCATGGCTTCATTTTAAGCCAAATGTCAGCATGAGCTAGATCTATACCTGATTGTAAATACATATATATTTTTATTGGTTATCCTTCATAATTTCATTTATAATTTTATTTTTTAATCACATATACAGTTACACATGTTCATTCTCTTAACACTTCCCATACCTACCCATAAATATACACCCTTCTTTAACAATACATCAAAACCTAAAAGCCCACACATGGATTATCACGTACATTTACATGAATAAAATCAAACTTACGAAAATATATACATTTTCACATCTTTTCCTGCATAATTTACACATATTTTTATTTTTTTATTCAAATATACAGTTACACATGTTTATTCCCTAACCCGAACCCAATCCCTACCCCAAAACATACTCCCATTTCTAGAATGAATATATCAAAACATTAAAGACCCTATATGTATAATCATGTATATTTATATAAATATTCATAGATATTTTGTCAGGTAGCTTCATATACTAACCAATAATATTATATATATTATATATTTTTGATGTATGAATTTGGCTCAGTTTATTTAGGTTGTCCTAGATAATTTGACATATATTCATATATATGTATATATATTTTTTTCAAATGTACAATTAGACATATTTGATCTGTAACCCTAACCCTAGCCTGACCCCTAAATCTTCTTTCATCCCTAACACTACACCAAACCTAAAAGCCCCAACATGTATAATCATGTACATTTATATGAACATTCATAGATATTTTGCCAAGTGCATTTATATACTCCATATAATAACATACCTCAATATATTTTCATGTATGAATTTTTGCCCAAGGTTTAAACTAAATTGTAAGAACAAAACTAGAAAGAATCTATCCACATATGAAACCATATATATTTTTATAGGTTTTCCTAAATAATTTCATGTATATTGTCATCTTTTTATTCAAATATACAGTTATACACATTTGTTTCCTAACCCTAACTCTAGTCCTAACCCTATCCATATGAAAAACGCTAACAGTACATCAAAATTTAAAAGCCCCTATATGTATAATCATCTACATTTATATGAATATTCATAGATATTTTGCCTACATTTATAGAGTCACCTATAATACATTTATATAGTCACCTATAATATTAAATATATTTTAATATATTTTCATGTATGAATCCATGGCCCAGTTTTAAACCAAAATGTTAGAACAAAAGAAGAATAACAACTAAACATTTGTAGCTGGGCACAGTGACACGCACCGATAATCCCAGCGGCTTGGGAGGCTGAAGCAGGAGGATGGCAAGTTTAAAGCCAGCCTCAGCAACTTAGCAAGGTCCTAAGTAACTAAATGAGACCCTATCTCTAAATAAAATATAAAAAAAGGACTGGGGATATGGCTTAGTTGTTAAGCGCCTCTGGGTTCAATCCCCAGTACAAAAAACAAACAAACAAACAAACAACAACAATAAAAAACCTAAACATTTGTGAAAATAAATAACTTTATATAGGTTTACCAATTTCACATATATTTTCATTTTTTATTCCAATATACAGTTTTACAATTTAGCACCCTAACCCTAACCCTAGCAATACCCCTAAACCAACTCCAATTCCTTAATACTATATTAAAATCTGAAATCCCCAACATGTATAATCATGTATTGTTATATGAATATTTGCAGATATTTTGCCAGGTATATTTATAAACTCACCTATGATATCATATACTAATATATTTTCATGCGTGAATGCATGGCCCAGTGTTAAATCAAAATGTCAGACAAAGCTAGACCAAAACCTATGCACTTGTGCAAACATATACATTTATATAGGTTCTCCTACATAATTTCATGTATATTTTCATTTTTAATACAAATATACTATTGCACATCTTTGTTCAATAGACTTAACCCTAGCTCTATCCCTATAACTATTCCCATCCCTAACATTATGTAAAATGTTAAATCACCAACATGTATAATTATGTATATTTTTATATGAACATTCATGGATATTTTGTCCAGTACATTTATATACTCACCTTTGATATCATACACTGACATATATTCATGTATGAATGCATAGCCCAATTTTAAAACAAAATGTCAGAACAAAGCCAGACCAAATCCTATGTACTTTTGAAAACACATACATTTATATAGGTTTTCTTCCATAATTTCACATTTATTTTTATTTTATTTTATAAATATACATTTATAAGAATATTCATAGATATTTTGCCTGATACATTTATATAGTCACCTATAATATTAAATATATTAATATAGTTTCATGTATGAATCCATGGCCCAGTTTTAAACCAAAATGTTAGAACAAAAGTAGAATGAAAACTAAACATGTTTGTTCATTAACCCTACCCTTAGCCCTACCCCTAGGAATGAACATGTATAACTGTATATTTGAATAAGGAAATAAAAACATATATGATATTATGTAGGAAAACCTATATAAATGTATATGCTTTCACAAGCTGATAGGTTTTAGTCTTTGTTCTGATATTTTGGTTTAAAACTGGTCCATGGATTCCATACATGAAAATATGTTAATATATGTGATATTATGAGTATGTGAATGTACCGAGCAAAATATTTATGAATATTTATATAAATATACATGATTATACATATAGGGGGTTTTAACTTTTGATGTAGTTTTAGGGATCAGAGTAGGTTTTAGGGGTAAAGATAGGTTTAGGGTTTGGGAACAAACACATATAACTATATTTGAGTAAATAAATGAAAATATCTTTAAAATTATGTAGGCTAACTTATGTAAATATATGTTTTCACGGTGAATAGGTTTTGGTCTAGTTTTCTTCTGATAGTTTGGTTTAAAACTGAGCCATGGGTTCATACATCAAATTATATTAATATACATGATATTGTTGGTGAATATATTAATGACCCTGAAAATTTTTATATGAAAATTCATATAAATGTAAATGACTATACATGTAGTGGCTTTAATGTTTCAATGTAGTGTTAGGGATGGAAGTAGGTTTAGTGGTAGGGCTAGGGTTAGGGTAGGGAATGAATATGTATAACTATATATTTGAATAAAAAAAGAAAATACACATGAAATTATGTAAGATAACTATATAAATGATTATGATTTCACAAGTGGATAGGTTTCACTCTAGTTTTGCTCTGAAATTTTGGGATAAACTGGGCAATGGATTCATGCATGAAAATGTGTTATCATATGATATTATAGGTTAGGAGATGACTGTACAGGCAAAATATCTATAAATATTCATATAAATGTACATGATTATATATGTAAGGGCTTTTATGGTTTGATATCATGTTAGGGATGGGAATAGGTTTAGGGGTAGGGATAGGGTTAGTGTTACAGTACTAACATATATAACTATAAATTTAAAAAAATGAAAATATATGTGAAATTATGTACAAAAATCCATATAAATGTATATGTATTCACAAATGGATAGGTTTTCTTCAAGCTTTGTTCTAACATTAGGTGTTAAAACTAGGTCATGGATTCATACATGAAAATAAATTAATATATGTAATTATAGATGAATATATCTATATACCTAGCAAAATATCTATTAATATTCATATAAGTGCACATGACTGTACCTGAAAAGCTTTTACATTTTGATGTAGTGTTATGGATGGGAATATGTTTAATTATAGGACTATGATTGGGGTTAGTTGATGAACATGTATAATTGTATATTTGAAATAAAAAATGAAAATGTGGGAAATTATGTGGGAAAGCCTATATAAATATATATGATTTAACAAGTGGGTAGGTTTTGTTTAGCTTTGTTTTTACATTTTGGTTTAAAACTGGGTCATGGATTCATACATGAAAATATATTAACATATATGATATTATAAGTGGCTATATAGATATACCTAACAATATATATTCATATTCATATACCTGTAATCCCAGCATCTTGGGAAGCTGAGGCAGGAAGATTGAGAGTTCAAAGCCAGCCTCTCAGCAAAAGCAAGGTGCTAAGCAACTCAGTCAGATCCTGTCTCTAAATAAAATACAAAATAGGACTGGGGATGTGGCTCAGTGGTCGAGTACACCTGAGTTCAATCCCTGGTATCAAAGGAAAAAAAAAAATCACACAAATGTACATTTTATACACGAAGAGCTTTTATGTTTTGATGTAGATTTTGGCATGGGAGTATGTTTAGGGGTATGGCTAGGGTTAGGGTAAGTGAATGAACATGTACAACTGTATATTTGAATAATAAATTGAAAACATACATGAAATTATGTAGGAAAATGTCTATAAATATATATGATTTCCAAGTGCATAGGTTTCATTTTAGCCTGTACTTACATTTCAGTTAAAACTGGGCAATGGATTCATACATGAAAATATATTAATATATGATATTTTAGGTGTGTATATAAATATACCAATCAAAATATCTGTGAATATTCATATAAATGTAAATGATTATACATGTAGGGGATTTTATGTTTTGATATAGTATTAGTAGTTTAGGGGTAGGGTTGGTAGAGGAATGAACATGTATAACAGAATATTTGAATTAAAAAATATATATATACATGGAATTATCTAGGAAAACCTAGATAATAAACCTAGATAAACCAAAATATTTTTGGTTTAAAACTGAGCTATGTATTCATAGGAGGAAATAAAGTAATATATGATATTATAGGTGACCACATAAAAATAAACCGCATTGTGTACAACTAAAGCAAATAAATAAATATTTTTTAAAAAATTAAGAATAAAAAACTAAATAAAAATAGTTATTCATGTTTGTTCCCTAGCCCTAACCCTAGCCCTAACCCTAAATCTAGTCCCATATTTAACACTACATCAAAACATAGAAGTCCCCTCATATATATCATCTATGTATGTATAAATATTCATAAATATATTGCCAAGTACATATATATATATATACACTCACCTAGTATATCATATATGAATACATTTTCATGTATGAATCCATGTCCCAATTTTAAACCAAAATGTCAACAAGAGCTAAATCGAAATATATTGGTTTGTTGAAAAAAATATATTTTATAGATTTCCTACATAATTTTTTATATATGTTCATTTTGGTATTCACATATACAGTTATACTTGTTGGTTCCCTAATCCTAGCCCTACACCTAAACCTACCATCATCCGTAACATTAGATCAAAAGGCAAAAGCTCCTACATGTATAATCATGTACCTTTATATGAATATTTATAGAAATTTTGCCAGGTACATTTATATACTCACCAACAGTGCCATATATGAATAGATTTTCACCTATGAGTTCATGGCCCACTTGTACCAAAATGTCAGCAGGAGCTAGATAGAAACCTATCTGCTTGTGAAAATATATACATATTTAAAGGTTTTCCTACAGAATTTTACATATATTTTTGTTTTATTATTCAAAAATACAGTTATAGATTTTCTAACATAATGTCATGAATATTTTGATTTTATTTTTCAAATATACATTTATACATATCCATTCCCTAAACCTAAATTTATTCTTACCTCTAAAATTACTACTATCACTAACACTATATCAAAACATAAAAGCCCCTATATGTATCATCATGTACATTTATATGAATATTCACAGATATTTTGCAAGGTACATTTATATACTCATATAAAATATCACATATTAATATATTTTCACCTGTGGATACATGGCATAATTTTAAACCAAAATGTTAGCAGGAGCTAGATCAAAACCTATCCATCTATGAAATGATATATACTTTTATAGGTTTTCCTACATAATTTCATGTATATTTTCATTTTTTTATTATAATATACAGTTATACATGTTTGTTCCCAAACCCTAACCCCAGCCTTACTGCTAACCTACTCCTATCATTAAAACTACATCAAAACCTAAAATAGCCTACATTTATAATCATATACATTTACATGATTATTCATAGATATTTTGCCAGGTACATTTATATACTCATTTATTATATTATGTATTTATTCATTTTCACCTACGAATCTATGTCCCAATTTTTAACCAAAATGTCAGAACAAAGCTAGACCAAGACTAATCTGCTTTGATAACATATACATTTATATAGGTTTTCTTTCATAATATCATGTATATTTTCATTTTTTAATTTAATCATACAATTATACATGTTCATTCCTAACCCTTATCCCAACTCTTCCCCCAAACTTACTCCCATCCCTAACACATCATCAAAACATAAAAGCCCCTACATGTATAATCATGTACATTTATATAAATATTCATATATATTTTTCATGTACATTCACATAATAACCTATAATATCATATATGCTAACATATTTTCACCTATGAATCCATGGCCTAGTTTTAAATTAAAATGTCAGACAAAAGCTATCCTGCAACCTATTCACTTGTGGAAACATATACATTCATAGGTTTTCCTGGATTATTTCACATATATTTTCATTTTTTATTCTAATATACAGTTATACATGTTCATTCCTGTTATGGTTGAGATATGGTATCCCCCAAAATCTCACTTGTGAGACAATGCAAAAAGGTTTGGAGAAGAAATGATTGGGTTCTAGCCGTAACATAATCAGTGAATTAATTTTTGATGGGAATAACTGAGTGGTAACTGGAGGCAGGTAGGGTGGGGCTGGAGGAAGTGGTATTGGAAATGTGGCTATGGAGTATATATATTGTATATGGAGGGTGGAGTCTCTCTCTCTGATACCTGATCATCAGGTGAGCTGCTTCCCTGCACCAAACTCTTCCACCCTGATGTCTGGCCTCAACTTGAGTCCTTAGGAATGGAGCCTCCATGGCCCGGTTTAAAATCAAGAGATCAGAACAAAGCAAGACAGAAACCTATCCACTTGTGAAAATACATACATTCATAAAGGTTTTCCTACATAATTTCACATACATTTTCATATTTTTACTCAAATATACATGTTCTGACATTTTGTTTTAAAACTGGGCTATGGATTCATATATAAAAATATATTTATATATGATATTACAGGTGAGTATCTGAATATACCTGAAAAATATCTATAAATATTCATATAAATATACATGACTTTTCATATAAGTGTTTTTACATTTTCATGTAGTATTAGGGATGAAAGTAAGTTTAGGTGTAGGCCTAGGTTTTGGATTAGAATGAACAATTATAACTGTATATTTTAATAAATAAATAAAAATAAACATGAAATTATGTAGATAACCCTACATAGATGTACATGTTTCACAATGGTTAAGTTCCATGCTAGCATTGTTCTGTCATTTTGGTTTAAAACTGATCCCTTAAATCATACATGATATTCATAATTATTTTGTCAGGTATATTTATGTACTCACCTATAACATCGTATTTTAATGTATTTTCATCTATGAAACTATGATCCAGTTTTAAACCAAAATTGAAAGCACTGTTTGTAAAACATATATATTTTTACAAGTTTTCTTACATAATTTCATGTATATATTTATTTATTTATTTTTTAGTTGTAGTTGGACACAATACCTTTATTTTATTTATTTTTATGTGGTGCTGAGGATCGAACCCAGGGCCTCGCACATGCTAGGCAATTGCTCTACCACTGAGCCACAACCCCAGCCCCTATATTTACTTTTGTACAAATATACAGTAATACATTTTCGTTCACTAGCTAACCCTAGTCCTACCCCTAAACCCTGATCCTATCCCTCACACCACATCAAAATGTTAAAGTCCCTACATGCATAATCATGTATTGTTACATGACTATTCATAGAATTTTGCCCAGTGCATTTATATACTCACCTAAATTACATATATTAATATATTTTCATGTATGAATTCATAATCTAGTTTTAAACTAAAAATCAGAAGAAAGCTAGAATGAAATCTATCTAGTTTTGAAAACGTAACTTTATATAGGTTTTCTTACATAATTTCACTTGTATTTTTATTTTTCAATTCAAATATATAGTTATACATGTTTGTTCCCTAACGCTAACCCTAGCTATACCCCTAAACATTCCTTCCTCCCTAACACTACATCAAAATGTATATTTATGTACATTTACATGAGTATTCATAGATATTTTGTCAGGTTCATTTATGTACTAGCCTACAATAACAAATATATTATAGTACATACATCAAAATATATTTGAAACCAAAATGTCAGAACAATTCTAGACCAAAACCTATCCAACTGTAAAATCATATTAATTTACATAGCATGTCTTTGGTAATTTCAGGTATATTTTCAGTTTTTTATTATAATGTACAGTTCAACATGTTTGATCCCTAAACCTAACTCTAGTCTGACCCCTAAACTACTTTCATCTCTTACACTACATCAAACCTAAAACCCACACATGTATAATCATGTACATTGATATGAATATTCATTAATAATATGAAAAGTACATTTATATATTCCCTATAATACCATACTTTAATATATTTTCATGTACAAATTTATCTTCCAGGTTTAAACCAAAATGTCAGCAGGAACTAGATCACAAACTATCTGTTTGTGAACACATATACATTTTTATAGATTTTCCCACACAATTTTACACATATTTTCATTTTTAATTCAAATATATAATTATATGTGTTTGTTCCCTAACCTTAACCCTAGGCCTACACCTACCTATATTTTATCCTATTCTCAACACTACATAAAAACTTAAAAGCCCCTCCATGAATAATCATGTATATTTAAATTAATATTCACAGATATTTTGACAGGTACACACACATACACACAAACACACACACATATATATATATATATACCTGTAATATCATTTGTTAATATATTTTCACCTATAAACCTATGGCCCAGTTTAAAACCAAATTGTCAACAGGAGGTAGATTGAAACCTATCCATTGTGAAAACATATATATTTTATAGGTTTTTCTACATAATTTCACATATATTTTCATGTTTTTAATCAAATATACAGTTATACATGTTCATTCCTTAACTCTTACCATAGCCCTACTCCTAAATATACTCCCATACCTAACATCAAAATGTAAAAGTTCCTAAATGTATTATTATGTACATTTATATGAATAGTTAGATATTTTTCCAGGTACATTTTTATACTCACCTACAATATCATGTATTAATATATTTTCATGTATAAATCCATGGCCCAGGTTTAAACCAAAATATCAGAACAAAGCTAGAATAAAACCTAACCACTGTGAAACACATACATTTATATAGCATTTCCTACATAATTTCATTTTTTAAAATTTAAATATGCAGTTATAATTGTTTGTTCTAACCCTAGCCCTAGCCATGCACCTAAACATACTTCTATCCTTAACATTCATCAAAATGTAAAAGCCCTACATAAAAAATCTATTCATTTATGTGAATATTTATAGATATTTTGCAAGGTAAATTGATATGCTCACCTATATTATCATATGTTAATATATTTTCATGGATGATTCCATGGCCCAGTTTATACCAAAATAAAAGAACAAAGCTAGAACACAATGTAACCTTTGTAAAACATGTAAAGTTATGTAGTTTCCTACATAATTTCATTTTCTTCATTTTAAAATTCTAATATAATTGTAATCCTACCCCTAGCCCTACACTTAATCCCTAAATGTAAAAGCCCCTACATAGAAAATCATGTACATTTACATGAATATTCACAGATATTTTGCCAGGTACATCATATACTCATCTATAATATCATATGTTAATGAATTTTCATTTATGAATCCATGACCCATATTTAAACCAAAAACTCAGCAGGAGCTAGATTGAAACCTATCTGTGAAAATATACACATTTTTATTATTTTTATTCATTTTACTACATAATTTCACATACATTTTCACTTTTTAATTAAAATATACAGATATACATGTTTGGTTCTGAACCCTAGCCCTAGCCCTAACTCTAAACCTTCTCTCATCCCCAACACTACATAAAAACTTAAAAGCCCCTACATGTATAATCAAGTACATTTAAATGAACACTTACATATTTTATTCATATATATATATACTCAATTATCATATAATACATTAAATTATTTTCATGTGTGAATCCATGGCCCAGTTTTAATTCAAAATGTCAGTTGGAGCTAGATTGAAACCTATCCAGTTGTGAAAACATACATTTTTATAGGTTTTCCTACATAATTTATAGCTTTATAGGTTTTCCTATATAATTTCATGTATATTTTCAATTTTTTACTCAAATATACAATTATATGTTCGTTCCCTAACCCTAAAACTAGCCATATCCCAACCTACTCCCATACCTAACATTAAAACATAAAAGTTCCTAAATGTAAAATCATGTACATTTATATGAATATTCATATTTTACAAGATACATTTATCTACTCACCTATAATATCATTTATTAACATATTTTCATGTATGAATTCTTGGCCCATGTTTAAACCAAAATATCATAACACAGCTAGAATGCAACCTAACCATTGTGAAACACATATGTTTGTATAGGGTTTCCTATATAATTTAACATACGATTTTATTTCTTATTTTAATGTACAGTTATAATTATTCATTCTAACCCTAAACCTAGACCTGCACATAAATGTATTTCCATCCCTAATCCCTAACACTACATCAAAATGTAAAATCCCTACATAAAAAATCTGTTATATTTGTTTGAAAATTTGTAGATATTTTGCAACATACATTGATATATTCATTCACCTATAATATCATATGTTAATATATTTTCACGTATGATTCCATGGCTCAGTTTATACCAAAATGAGAGAATAAACTAGCACAAAAATATAGCATTCTGTGATATATTAATGTAGAGTTTCCTACATAATTTCATGTTTATTTTCATTCAAATACACAGTTGTAATTTTTTGTTCAAATGTCTACATAAAAATGTAAAAGCACCTACATGGAAAATCACGTACATTTTTATGAATATTTATAGATATTTTGCCAGGTACATTCCTATACTCACCAATAATATCATATGTTAATGTATTTTCATTTACGAATCCATGGCCCTGATTTAAACCAAAAAGTCAGCAGGAGCTAGATTGAAACCTATCTGTTTGTGAAAATATACACTTTTAATTTTTTATTTATTTATTTATTTTAAATATTTATTTATTTACTTTTGTTATACACAATTGTTTATTTGTACGTGGTGCTGAGGATCGAACCTGGGCCGCGCGCTTGCTAGGTGAGCGCTCCACCGCTGAGCCACAATCCCAGCCCCAATTTTTTATTTACACAACTTCACCTATATTTTCACATAACTTCACCTATATTTTCACTTTTTATTCAAATATACAATTATACATGTTTGTTCCCTAACCCTAACCATAAACCTGCCCCTAAACCTACTCCCATCCCTCCAACTACATAAAAACTTAAAAGCCCCTACATGTATAAATCATGTACATTTAAATGAATATTCACAGATATTTTGGCAGGTACGTAAATATACTCACCTATCGTGTTATATATTAGCATATGTCATGTATGGCCCAGTTTCTAACCATGGCCCAGTTTTTAACCAAAATGTCAGCAGGGGCTAGATCAAAATCCACAAACTTGTGAAAACATATACATTTTTATTCATTTTCCCACATAATTTCATATCTATTTTCATTTCCTTATTCAAATATATAGTTATATATGTTTTTTTTCCCTAATTTCAACCCCAGCCCTACCCCTAAACCTACTCCTATCCCTAACACTACATTAAAACTTTTAAACCCTTACATGTATAATCATGTACATTTTAATAAGTATTCAGAGATATTTTTCCAAGTACATTCATATACTTACTTATAATATATATTAACATATTTTTTATGTATGAATCCATGGTGTAGTTTTAAACCAAAATGTTAGAATTATCTAAACTGAAGCCTAATCACTTGTAAAAACCTATACACTTATATAGGTTTTCCTACATAATTCCACAATATTTTTATTTTCTAATTTAAATATATAGTCATACATGTTCATTCTCTAACTCTAAACCTTGTCCTGCCCCTATACCTACTCCCATCCCTAACGCTACATCAAACTTAAAGGCCCCTACATGTATACTCATGTACATTTATATGAATATCCATAATTATTTTGCCAGGTACATTTATAAACTCACTCAAAATGTCATGTATATTAATCTATTTTTCATGTATTGGTGTGTGATGGATTGGATGTGAGGTGTCCCCCAACAGTTCACATGTGAAACAATGTAAGAAGTTTCAGAGGATAAATGAGAGGGTTGTAAGAGTCTAATGCAATCAGTAAATTAATCTCCTCATAGGGATTAACTGAGTGGTAATTGACGTGATAGGGTACAGCTGGAGGAGGTAGGAATTGGGGCCATGGCTTTCGGGTATACATTTGTATATGGCAAGAGACGCCCTCTCTCTCTGCTTCTTGAGCAAGATGTGAGCTGCTTCCCTCCGCCATATTCTTCCACCCTGAAGTCCTGCCTCACATTGAGCCCCATAGAATGGAGCCTCTGTCTATGGATTGAGACATCGGAAACTGTGAGCCCTTAAATAAACTTTTCCTCCCCTAATATTGTTCTGGTCAGATCCTTTTAATCACAGCAGTGAAAAAGCTGACTAAAAAAAGTGCAAGTCCAAGTTTTAAACCAAAATCTCAGAACACACCTAGAACGCATCCTACCCAATTATCAAAACATGCATTCATATAGGTTTTCCTGCCTAATTTCACATATATTTTCATTTTCTTATCAAAATATGGTTATACATGTTAATTCCTTAAGCCTAACCCTAGCACTCCCACTAAACCTATTTCTATCCCCAACACTACATCAAAACATTAAAGTCCCTGTTATATTTGGTTGTGAGGTGTCCCCCAAAAGCTCATGTGAGACAATGCAAGAAGGTTTGGAGGAGAAATGATTGAAATATAGCCTTAACCTAATCAGTTAATTACTCCCTGATGTGATTAACTGAGTGGAACCTGGAGGCAGGTGGGGTGTGGCTGAAGGAAGTGATTAATTGGGAGTGTGGCTATAGGCTATATATTTTGTATCTGGAGAGTGGAGAGTGAAGTCTGTCTCTTCTCTGCTTCCTGATAATCATGTGAGCTGCTTCCCTGTGCCACACTCTTCCACCATGATGTTCTGCCTCACCTCAAGCCACTAGGAATCGAGCGAGCTGTCTGTGGATTCAGACCTCTGAAACTGTGAGGCCTTATATAAACTTTTATTCCTCAACAGTTTCCTCAACAGTTGTTCTGGTCGAGTCCTTTAGTTACAGCAGTGAAATAACTGACTAAAATAGCCCCTTCATATATAATCATGTACCTTTATGTGGATATTCATTGATATTTTGCCAGTTACATTCATATACTCACCTATAATATATTTTCTTGTATGAATCTAAGGACCATTTTTATCCAAATTGTCAGAACAAATCTAGCCTGAAATTTATGCATTCCATAAAATAACATACATTTATATAGGTTTTCCTACATAATTTCATGTGTATTTTCATTTTTTTCAAATATGCAGCTATACATGTTTTCAAACATACAGTTATACATGTTTCAAATGTACAGTTATACATGTTAGTAACCCTAACTCTAGCCCTATTGCTAAATTAATCTCATACCTACCACTACATTAAAACTTAAAAGCCCCTACATGAATAGTCATGCACATTTAAATGAATATTCTGTTATATTTTTCCAGGTAGATTCATATACTCAAATAATATCATATATATTAATACATTTTCATGTATGAATCCATAGACCAGCAATAAACCAAAATGTCAGAACAAAGCTAGAGTGAAACCTATCCACTTGTGAATACATATACATTTATAAAGGTTTTTCTATGTAATTTCATATATTTATCATTTTCTTATTCTAAAATATAGTCATTCATGTTAGCTCATTAACCCTAACCCTAGCCCTACCTCTAAAACTACTCCCATCTCTAACACTACATTAAACTGTTAAAGCCCATACATGTATAACCATGTACCTTTATATGAATATTCATAGATATTTTGCCAGCTATATTCATGAACACACCTATAATATCATATAATATTTTCATGTATGAATCCATGGACCAGTTTTAAACCAAAATGTCAGGACAAAGCTAGATCAAAACTATTCACTTGTCAAAACTTCACATTTATGTAAATTTTCCTAATTTCATGTATATTTTCATTTTTTATTCAAATATACAGTTATACATGTTCATTCTCTATCTCTAACCCTAAGCCTACCCCTAAATTACTTCAATCCCTAACACTACATTAAAATGTTAAAGCACCTACATGTATAATCATGTACATTTAAATGAATATTCATAGATATTTTGTCAGGTACATTCATATACTCATTGATAATATCATATATACTAATATATTCTCATGTATTCACATATATTTTCATTTTCTTATCAAAATATGGTTATACATGTTAATTTCCTTAAGCCTAACCCTAGCACTCCCACTAAACCTATTTCTATCCCCAACACTACATCAAAACATTAAAGTCCCTGTTATATTTGGTTGTGAGGTGTCCCCCAAAAGCTCATGTGAGACAATGCAAGAAGGTTTGGAGGAGAAATGATTGAAATATAGCCTTAACCTAATCAGTTAATTACTCCCTGATGTGATTAACTGAGTGGAACCTGGAGGCAGGTGGGGTGTGGCTGAAGGAAGTGATTAATTGGGAGTGTGGCTATAGGCTATATATTTTGTATCTGGAGAGTGGAGAGTGAAGTCTGTCTCTTCTCTGCTTCCTGATAATCATGTGAGCTGCTTCCCTGTGCCACACTCTTCCACCATGATGTTCTGCCTCACCTCAAGCCACTAGGAATCGAGCGAGCTGTCTGTGGATTCAGACCTCTGAAACTGTGAGGCCTTATATAAACTTTTATTCCTCAACAGTTTCCTCAACAGTTGTTCTGGTCGAGTCCTTTAGTTACAGCAGTGAAATAACTGACTAAAATAGCCCCTTCATATATAATCATGTACCTTTATGTGGATATTCATTGATATTTTGCCAGTTACATTCATATACTCACCTATAATATATTTTCTTGTATGAATCTAAGGACCATTTTTATCCAAATTGTCAGAACAAATCTAGCCTGAAATTTATGCATTCCATAAAATAACATACATTTATATAGGTTTTCCTACATAATTTCATGTGTATTTTCATTTTTTTTCAAATATGCAGCTATACATGTTTTCAAACATACAGTTTATACATGTTTCAAATGTACAGTTATACATGTTAGTAACCCTAACTCTAGCCCTATTGCTAAATTAATCTCATACCTACCACTACATTAAAACTTAAAAGCCCCTACATGAATAGTCATGCACATTTAAATGAATATTCTGTTATATTTTTCCAGGTAGATTCATATACTCAAATAATATCATATATATTAATACATTTTCATGTATGAATCCATAGACCAGCAATAAACCAAAATGTCAGAACAAAGCTAGAGTGAAACCTATCCACTTGTGAATACATATACATTTATAAAGGTTTTTCTATGTAATTTCATATATTTATCATTTTCTTATTCTAAAATATAGTCATTCATGTTAGCTCATTAACCCTAACCCTAGCCCTACCTCTAAAACTACTCCCCATCTCTAACACTACATTAAACTGTTAAAGCCCATACATGTATAACCATGTACCTTTATATGAATATTCATAGATATTTTGCCAGCTATATTCATGAACACACCTATAATATCATATAATATTTTCATGTATGAATCCATGGACCAGTTTTAAACCAAAATGTCAGGACAAAGCTAGATCAAAACTATTCACTTGTCAAAACTTCACATTTATGTAAATTTTCCTAATTTCATGTATATTTTTCATTTTTTAATTCAAATATACAGTTATACATGTTCATTCTCTATCTCTAACCCTAAGCCTACCCCTAAATTACTTCAATCCCTAACACTACATTAAAATGTTAAAGCACCTACATGTATAATCATGTACATTTAAATGAATATTCATAGATATTTTGTCAGGTACATTCATATACTCATTGATAATATCATATATACTAATATATTCTCATGTATGAATTCACCATTTAAAACCTATGCATGTACATTGATCAATCAATATTGATATGTCAGAATCAATGAATATACATCCATGAATCAGTATTGATTAATCTGTATCAATGAATTGGTATTGATTGATTGACATGGATGGATTGGTATTGATGTATCAACTGAATCAATGGATCTGTATCAATGGATTGACTTTGATGTATTGGTATCAAATGATTGATATCCATGAATCAGTATTGGTGGATCCATATCAATAAATTGGTATTGATGGATCCACATCGATGAATCTACATTGAAGAGTCTATATAGAAGAATCTACATTGATGAATCAGTATTGATGTATCAGAATGAATGGATCAACATCAATAGATCAATTTCGATGGATCCACTTCAAGGAATCTACATCAATTTGTCCACATCAAAGAATCTACATCAGGAAGCCAGGCGTGGTGGCACACGCCTGTAATCCCAGCACTTGGGAGGCTGAGGCAGGAGAATCGAGAGTTCAAAGCCAGCCTCAGCAATGGTGAGGCACTTAGCAATTCAGTGAGACCCTGTCTCTAATAAAATACAAAAAAGGGCTGAGGATGTGGCCCAGTGGTCGAGTGTCCCTGGGTTCAATCCTCAGTACCAAAAAAAAAAAAAAAAAAAAAAAAAAGAAAGAATCTACATCAGGGGCTGGGTTGTGGCTCAGTAGTAGAGCACTCACCTAGCACATGCGCGGCCTGGGTTTGGTCCTCAGCACCACATAAAAATAAAGGCATTGTCTACAACTAAAACAAATAAATAAATATTTTTTAAAAGAATCTACATTAATTAATAGGTATCAATGTATCTATATCAATGGATTGACTTCAATGGATCAGCATGGATAGATCGGTATTGAAGTATCAGTATCAATGGATGATTTTGATTCATCAGTACCTATGTATCAACATTGATGGAACAGTATTAATGGATATGAATAGAATCTACATTAATGAATCAGTATCAATTAATCTACATCAGTGAATCAGTATTGATGTATTGACATAGATGGGTCGACATAGATAGATTGGTATTGATGGATTGATATCCATGGATCATTATTGAGGATCAACATCAATGAATTGGTATTGATGTATGAGACAGTTTTGGCAAAACCTGGGTGCATTGGAAAATTCTTTCTTAACAAGACTAAGAGCATATTTATTGGAACCAGTTTTGAAAAAAGGAGCAATATAGATAATATTTTGTCCTAATGAAACTTTTACATGGAACTAGGGAATACGAGATCATTGAATCACCAATCGCAGTGGGGACTCTGAGCAAATCTGATTGCCATGGCAGTTTGAGGCTATATCATTTAGGGCTGGAGAGAAATAATTTGTATAATTGTGGGGAACTGCTTTTTCAGACTAAGGGGGCTTATTGTTTTCCCTGGTGAAAGAATATCAATATCTAAATTGTGCATGCCCAAAGCCCTGTCTGCAGGCTTGGGACACACACAGGGAACTTCATGCCATCTGGGCAATAGGTTGAGAGGTAATACATGGTGTGTAGTGGGTCCACAAATTATTCATGGCCTTAGGACTAAATGACTGTACACAAACTGATTGTGCTCTTATTTGTATCACCATATACTCAAAAATATATTTTTTCAGATTTCACATGGTAACCTGAAATGAATCCTCTGAATTTTTGCCAATCCAAAGTGATAAAAATAGCTCCTACATGTCTGCTCTCTGCCAGACTACTTTGCTTGAAAGTACTGAGAGAAAAAATAAGTACCTGCTGCAGGGCTACAGAGATATGAATTCACCTTGGTACTTCTGTATTTTTTTTTTTTTAGAAACTCACAGGAATTCTTGGTAAGAAATACTTCAATATCTAAAGATCTTGTGAATTATCAAAGCAGAAATCCCCTTTGGTGAATAAAAAAGAAGTCAGTATACCTGAATGCAATGAATAGTCTCCCTAAAATCTAGTGTGATGTGACAGAAACAAGCTCACCTTGACACCTGAGGCACAAAGAGGACCTTGACATCTATGGCCATTGGTGATTTCCTCAAAATAAACTCCATTTATTTCTACTCAAATCATTTTAATATTCTTGATTTTTATGAATAAATTTGGACAGAATTCATTTATTTAAGAATTCTGGGAGCCATGAAATCGTATGTGCCTCTGGTCCTGCAGGCCATGTTTGTCTAATGCGTCACAGAAAAAAGTCTTCACATCACAAAGTGTTTCCTGGAGGCAGGAAAAATGGGCAGAACTTCCCTGGGTATAGGTGTTCAATAGTTGGTTGATTGTTGGTGTCCTAGGAATCTCTGTGAATGTCCTGACAATCTCAGAGAGTCTGAAAGATGATGGATTTGGAAATATGAAGGACACCTTAGTGTCAAGCAGTGCAGAGGAGAGATGGAATGCTCCACACTCCTGATGGCCACATTTCTCTGAACCTAAGTGAATTGGAATAAAGCTCACCTAGCCAGAATGAGATAAATTGGACTTTGCTGAGAAGATACTACTATCTGAAATGTCTTGCCTTAATGTCAAAGCAAAGTGAAACAGCAGAATCATGAGGAAAATGTAACACCAAATATAATGGTGACACCAGGCAAACCAAGTTGACATGGAAACATGATGCCATTCATAGCGGGTACTGTAATGAATAATTTACTTGATTGAGGAGAATTGATTTTCTGAACATGTGGGTGTATCCTCTACTCAGAAGGGATAATTGAAATGGACATGCCTCATGCCCTCCCTGTAGGCACTTCAGACAAAGGGCACTTTATGCCATCTGGGTAACAGATCATGAGGTATTAACTGGTATGCCTTGAGTACTCTAACTTGGCTCTTGACTTTAGCACTAAAGGGACATACACAAACTTGTTGAGACCTTAGGCACATCTCCATATACAAGCTTATGCATATTTTCAGGTTCCATGTGTTCAGCTGAAACAAATCCTCTGAATATTTGCCAATACACAATATTGTAGTTGTTCCTTACATGACTGTACTCTGTTTAACTAGCTTCCTGGAAAAAAATTGGGGAAAATTTTTCTTCTTGCAGTGCTGCATAGCATCAGATGAATTCCCACTTATTTTTGTGTTACAAGGAAACTCACAGAAATTCTGAATAGGAAATATTTCTGTCACCAAAGAACTTGCTATTTAGTAAAACATAAAACTACTTTGGTTGGTAAAAAAACAGAGTAACTAATTCAACAAACACACTTACAGAAGCTTGTCTGATAGGACACACACAAGACCCCCAAAGAACCTAAGGGAGAAAGAAGACACTGACATCAATAGTCATTAAAATCAATAGTCAGTAAAAGCCTAGAATATGTCCCCCAGTGCCTTACAGGAACTTTGCATTGACAAAATAAATCTGGGCAGTTGCATTTATGACAGATTCTGGAATCCCTGGTTTATGTGGTTGTCTGGCCCTGCTGGCCAAATTTGTCCAGAGTACCACAAAAACAACTTTTGACATCAATGGGTTTTCAGGAGGTAGTATCCCAACATTGTTGGGGGAGACCCGCATCCAACATTATGAATTTTTTATAGCTGTCTATTAAGTGTGTCTCCAAGTTATATCCTTGAATGCCTGTGATAGAAACTAGGCCCAGACCAGAAAAAAAGATGAGCTTGGAACTGTGAACAACTCTAGAGTTGCAAGCATAATGGCTTAGTGATGGAGGATATTCTTCGGGAGCATGCTTCTGGCAGAATCTAGGTGCACTGGCCTCAGGATAGCCTTGCCAGACTAAAACAAAACGTAGTGAAACAAGCAGAGAAGGCAAGTTCTCCAGAAGTATCTTGCACAAATGGAAGAGAAACGTAAAGCCAGGGAATACTAAGGACAAAGTTTGGAACACAGGGCAAACCTAGTTGCCAAGACAGCCTAAGGTCATACCTTGCAGGTCTTAGGAAAAAATAATTTACTTGATTTTGGCAAAGTGCCTTTTGGAGAAGGTGGGCATATCTTCTCTACAGGGAAGGGAAGTAAAATTCACATGCCCCAAGCCCTAATTCCAAGCTTGGGACATAGACAGGTCACTAGGCTAGGAGTAGGCACCAGTTGTGCTTTGAGTCCTCAAACTTTGTTTTGGACCTTAAAGCTAAATTAAGGCCTCTATGTATACTGGGTGGGCTTTTATGTATAGATGTACATATACATGTATCATACATATTTTTGAGTTCCATATATTAACTTGCACTGTGTCTTGTAAATATTTGCCAATCCATAACATGTGTCTAATATCTGCCACACTAATTTCCCTGAATATTTTGAAGAAAAGAATTTTTTGCTCCTGCACTGCATAGCAATAGAAGTGTCCAACCTTGTGATTCTCTGCATTTTTGGGAAACTCACAGAATTTGTAAGATGTATTTTATTTGCTATGTAACTTGTTATTTATCAATATAGAACACCTTTAGTGACTATAAAAAACCAGAGTAGCTATAAGAAATAAACACAACCCATGAAAATATAGATGTTGTTACACACCAATTGCCAACAAAACTCCTTAGGCAGAAAAAGGAACTTAACTTGTACAGGAAACAGAGTGTTCCTGGAAAAAAAGCTAGAGTGCTTTCCCCATTTGTTGCAGAGGCTTGGTGTTGAGGAAAAGAATATAGAGCAGTTCTCATTTAACTGATAGCGTCTGGAAACCCTGACCCCATGTGTGGCGCTGACTTGCAAGCCATGTTTGTAAAGTGTGTCACCAAAATAATTCTTGGATTCCTGATTGAGTGCTGGAGTTGGAAGTCAAGGATGGTTGAATGGACAGACTCTCCCAGATTATTAATTTCCCTTTTCTGGTGTCTTGTCTTTCTTCAAGGTGTCTCTCTGAATGCCTTGGAGATAATCTGGGACAAGGCCAGAAATATGTTGGATTGGGCACTACAAAGCACCCCTGAGTGGCGTGTACAGTGACCCAGAACTGGAAATCTCCATGTTCCTAAGAGCTAATTCTGACAGAACATAAGTGAAATGGAATAAACCTCTACTGATTAGACTAAGAGATTTACTGAACACAGCTAAGAAGGCAGGTATGTTCTTTTTTTTTTTTTTTTTTTTTTTTTTGGTAACAGGGTTTGAACTCAGAGGCACTCGACCACTAGGCCTCATCCCCAGCCCTTTTTTGTATTTTATTAGAGACAGGGTCTCACTGAGTTGCTAAGTGCCTCACAGTTGCTGAGGCTGGCTTTGAACTCACGATCCTCCTGCCTCAGCCTCCCAAGTGCTGGTATTACAAGTGTGTGCCACTGAGCCTGGCGTCAGGTATCTTCTTAAGTATCTTTCATTAAAGGAGCAGCAATGTAAAGCTAGAATATCCTGCAGACAATGTATCACCAAGTAGAGTAAAGAAACAGGCATCCATAGTGGCCCTGGCAGTCTGTGGCCCGTTCTGGAAAATTCTTGGATGAAAAATTTACCTGAGTTAGGAGAACTGCTTTTTGGAGTAGGTGTTTGTGATCTCACCCCTGAGGAAAAAAGTAAAATTTGCATGTCTGTAGCCTGACTCCAGGAGGGAACACATGCAGGGCACTTTCTGCATCCCGGGTGGATAAGAAGTAATACCTTGTTTGTATTGTGTCCTCAAACTTGTTTTTTGGCTTCAGTGATAAATAACTATACAAAGAGTTGGTGGTCTTTTACAGATATCTCCATATACATGTGCATGTGTATTTTCAGGTCACATATGGTAAACTAATCTGAGACCTCTGGATATTTACTTATCCATAATGTTAAAGTTGTTCCACACATGTCTGTTATCTGTCAGACGAGCTTTCCTGAGTGTATTGAGCAAGCAAATACTTGATGCACATTTGCAGAGCCGGATTTGGGTTAGTCACCAGACAGCATTCCAAGGAGGGCAGTGTAACTTTGATTTGGCCCAAGTAAGTTCTTGACTCATACCACTGAATAGAATTTCAGGACATGTCCAAAGCAAGACGCAAAGATTTATTATAGGACAATAAAGCAAAGCATGCATGCCACAATTGCAAGGTCAGTTGCCCTTCATCTCTCAGAGAAGACAAATGATGCAGCCAGGGCTGAGATTTATTACTATATACACAAATTTCCTGAGAAGAAAAGTGCAGATTCCCAGCCAAGCTATTGTGAAAATCAGATGCCATGTCAATCATTTGATATTTGGAATTCATGTTTCTTCCTGGTTAATCAGAATACCATAAAACAGTTTTGCGTACATTGTGTAGCTCATTGAATCTGATGACATTAAATGCATCACTCTTTTGTTCTAGTTGATTTGGTATAAGCATTAACCAGAGGTCTTCTTCATCTAACTGAAGAGATGAGCACACCTGGTCATGCTCACAGATCTGAGTTTCCATCTACTAAGGTTTTTGTTCTGTCTTTGTGGGAGCCCACCTATCCCAAATTTATACTGGTAATTTCATGTGTTTTAGGGAAACTCTCATGGAACTTAAAAATATTTTAATCACAATGGAACTTATTAATTCATGAAAAGAAATTTCCTTTGGTGATTAAAAAGGAAGCCAGAGTAGCTGAATTCAGTGACTACAACCTCTTAAAGTGTGTTTTATACTCTACATAGAAGCACAAAATGCCTACAGAGGCAGATTAAGAACTTGTTATTTACAGTCACCAGTCTTCATTTGGAAGAAGCTGAGAATATTTTCCCCCACGCCATTGAAGTGGCCTCATTATTATATCCAGGCAGTTTTCATTTACCTGACGGACTCTAGGAGCCGTGATCCCATATGTGTTTGTTTCAGTGCTGCAATCCAAGATTATCCAGTGGGCTAGATAAACCATTCTTCACATCTTTTTTAAAAAAAATATTTATTTGTTTTAGTTGTACACAATGGGTTTGCTTTTACATGGTGCTGAGGATTGAACCAGGGCCGCGCACGTGCTAGGCGAGCGCTCTACCACTGAGCCACAACCCCAGCCCCACATCTTTTTTTTTTTTAATATTTATTTACTTGTTTTAGTTGTACACAATGCCTCTTTTATTTTTACGTGGTGCTGAGGATCGAACCCAGGTCATGCGCGTGCTAGGCGAGCGCTCTACCGCTGAGCCACAACCCCAGCTCCATTCTTCACATCTTAATGGGCTTGCTGTGATTAGGTGAACAGGATGGTTGGAGTGGGTGGATCATTCCAGGGCATGGACTTCCAGATGGTGTGTCACTGTGTGTCTCCAAGATATCTCTAGAAATTTGTGAGAAATGTGAACCAAGCCAGAAATAAGATAGATTTGCATCTGTGAATGACAAGTGAGTTTCAAGCATGAGTGTAGGAAGCTGGAAGTCTCCATGCTCCTGAGGGCCATTTCTGGCATTACTTTGGTGAATTAGAATAAGCCTCTCCTTCCTATACTGAAAGGAGGTTGGATGTGAGGAGCTGCCCTGATTGAACCTGCCCCTTCCTGATGCATGAGGCTCTGCCCAACCACTTTGTTGGCTTGGGCATTGTCCCAGCTCAGATATCCAAGCATGGCTTCAGGAATAGGTGCACCCACTGGGGTTGAGTTACACTCACTTCTTCCTTTGTAATCCTACCCTTTGCCCTGTTTGGGATAGAATGTTCCATAGAAAGTCCCTTTGTGTGTACCCTTCTCTTGCTCTGCTTTTGATTCCCACTCAGCAATGAGATGGGTGTGGTCTTCCTAGATATCAGTCAACAGCAGACATCACAAAACTAATCTCACCCCCCTGAAATCTAACCCCTTGCCTCATTTGGATGGCTTCTCCCCAATAAAAAGGGTTCCGCACGTGCTCCCCGCTCTCTCTCTTTCCATAGACCCGTAAGGTCAGAGGAGCTGTCACAAGACCCAAAGAAAAAGGTATTTCTCTGTCTCTGTGTGATTATGTTGTGCAGCCCAGTTCACCTGGAGTGACCTTGAGTGTTTAGTTGGGGGACATAACAATTGGTGGCCCGTACCGGGACTCCAGCGTGAAATTTAGAAAATTAGTGGGTTTGGAATTTCTCTCCAGAAGTTAAGTGTGCTTAGAAATTCAAAGCATTGAAAAACGAGTTCCGGAGGGGTCCGGAGGAATTCTGTGTTTGCTGCGGTAACCTCATCAGCCCGCCAAATGGCGATGCAAGTGGCCAAGAGGGCGAACATTCGCCTTCCACTGTTGTAGCCGGAAAGGGATTGCAGCCAGGAATGGCGGTGCCGCAGGAAGGAGTCCGGAGACAGGATGGAGACGAAAAAATTCTTTAATCTTTCTCTCTCTGTCTATTGTAATTTCTAACACCACATACACACTCTCACAAGAAACCAAGACACCTACTCTTACAAGAAACTACAATATATCTATACAGTAGCGATAACCCTGTCCGTTCTCTCTCAGGTCTCATTCCATGCGCCCAAGCAGGAATGGCGCTAGCCCAATCTGCTGAGTCACAGCTCAAATCCCTCAGATCCTGGGCCAAGTCCCGCGAGATCCCAGGCCAAGTCCCGTGAGACTACGGAAGGCGGAAATGCCCAAAAATGTCTATGGCCCGTAGTCAACCGCAATCTTAGCTATCTCCCCAAACAGTGCTCCTGCATTTCCCCCCTTTTGTTTTAAAAGAGGGGATGCTCTAGGATGTCTATGTGCAACCAACATTCTTACCCGTCATCGGATAATCAAGGCTGTGCCCTTGACTCCTGTCTTAGGTTGATATGTCGGCCACATGAGACTGTCCCGTGCGACTATGCCTGTCTTAGGTTGTCTCCCTCTGGGGATCTTACCCGTCATTGGCTAACCAGCCATCCAATGGAGCCCTTTAGGATCGACTGTGTAAGATGAATAACAGCCTTCCAATTGTGAGGAGATGCTGCGGCTTTAAGGCAACAAGCCTTTTGGTGATGAGCCAAATTGCATAGCATATCAAATTCTTTAAATAAAGCAGCTGCCATAAGTTCTATCAAGTAACACAGTGAGTTCTCTAAACAAATAACTGCAAGGTACTGTCCCATGAAGTCCCAAACAATGAAAGATCAAAATGTCCACTTGTTATAACACATAGATCTAGGAGGCCCCATGCATGCAGAGCAGAGGCCACACTGCTGGTGAGGTTGTTTGACATTTGAGCAGCAGGGATGCTTGCAGCGACCGCGATCCCTGCAGCTATAGCAGCAGCTGTCTATTTTATGTCTAGACAATGCCACCGGCAAATCTTCAGGGCCTGCTACCTAGAGACTCAAGCATCAACTATTAAAGGAAAGGCAGTGCTATTCCAGCACTGAGTCAAGAGGCGAGTTGTCAAACTAAAAAATAGAATTATTAGATTAGAAAATTAAAGTTGATTTCTGCTCACACACATTGCAGCCGGAGCTCCCACAAACATAAGCTGGCAAAATATCATATTTAGAACAAAACAAAGAAAGACTGAGGGTAATTACTGCATTAAAGATAGATTAAAGAAAAACTAAAAGCACTTTGGCGAAATAATTTGTTAGCTGGAACTCTCGAGTTTCTGCATACACAGCAGTCCTTTACCTGTTGAAATAATTGAAATTAATCATTTATTAAACAAATGAAGTTAATAACAAATAAGCAACCTTATGTCAAAACACCAAAATATCAGGTTATACAGCACTAGTCATATTTTTTTTGCTAAAGAGAAGTCCCTGGGACACCTATAAAACAAAATTGAAGGTACCTTCACTTATTAAATTATTTACCCAATTTGAATACTCTTAAACTTAAATGAATTAGAGTTATTTGGATCCATATATATATATATTCACAAGCGCTTTGTTGTTTTTGATGTCACACTGGACAGACAGATGCACATACAAACATATATTTGTGACGTCACATTAACATGAAATTTAGACAAGTACACAGACATAAACACATATATAAAAAGAAAAAAAAATACAATTGTGTGCACACTAAAGAGAGATCTCTTTGTCCCAGCTGGGAGGAATGACACTTAAGTTGTGACATATTTTGAAGGACTCTTTTAAGGGAATCATTCCATATCTTCATCATGGTCCTCTTGATTTTGTACCTTTTTTATTAATCTTGATTCCTCAACAACTTCATCTTGATCCTTTTGATTTGGTACCTGCTTTATTAATCTAGATGGTATCCATATTGGAGAGGATTCGTGCTTTGGGAAAACACAAACAGATCCTCTCCTCCAAATTAATACTGGATCTGTACCCTTCCTTGTACCTGAAAGAACATCCTTCCAGTAAACCAAAGGTTTATGTTGTTGATGTGGGTTCCAATGTCTGTCTCCAGCAGAATAACCATCAGAGTCTAAAGTTAAAAAATTTAAAGTAAACAGGGCAACTGCCAATCTGTCCTTAGGATTTTTCCAGTTTCCTTCTTTCTGTTTTAACAACATAACTTTTAGTGTGTGGTTTGCTCTTTCAATAATGCCCTGACCCTGAGGATTGTATGGGATGCCTGTTTTATGAGATATGTTGAATTTTGCACAAAACTGTTTGAAAGATGAGGACGTATATGCAGGGCCATTATCTGTTTTAAGCATTTTGGGGATGCCCAATGCAGCAAAAGCTTGTAAACAATGAGATGTGACATCTTTAACTTTTTCTCTGGAATGTAAGGAAGCAAAAATCATGCCTGACAGCTATCAAGAACACAAACAACAATAAATGTTGGAGAGGAAGTGGGGAAAAAGGCACACTCATACATTGCTGGTGGGACTGCAAAATGGTGCAACTGCTATGGAAAGCAGTATGGAGATTTCTTGGGAAAATGGGAATGGAACCACCCTATGACCCAGCCATCCCACTCCTGGGTCTGTTCCCAAAAGACTTAAAAACAGCATATTACAGTGACACAGCCACTTCAATGTTTATAGCAGCACAATTCATAATAGCTAGGTTGTGGAAGCAACCTAGATGTCCCTCAGTAGATGAGTGGATAAAGAAAATGTGGTATATATACAAAATGGAATTTTACTCAGCAATAAGAGAGAATAAAATAATGGCATTTGCAGGTAAATGGATGAAGTTGGAGAATATAATGCTAAGTGAAATTAATCAATCTCAAAAATTCAAATACCAAATGTTTTTGCTGATATAAGGAGGTTAGTTCACAGTGTGATTGGATGGGGGTACATATGATTAGAGGAACACTAGAATGGTCAAAGGAAAGGGAGGGCAAGGGAGGGAGCAGGTGGGGAGAAGGGGGGAAAAATGGTGGTTGAATGAGATGGATATCACTATCCTAAATGCATGATTAAAGATCTGAGTGGTACTTATATACTTTGTATACAAGCAGTTGTATGTAAAAAGATGATATACTTGTGCATTATGAATAAATAAATAAATAACAAAAAAAGTGACACACA
The DNA here is from genome assembly GCA_025594165.1 of Tamias sibiricus. Classification (NCBI taxonomy): domain Eukaryota; kingdom Metazoa; phylum Chordata; class Mammalia; order Rodentia; family Sciuridae; genus Tamias; species Tamias sibiricus. The sequence goes on along the minus strand of CM046666.1, from coordinate 121,538,258 downwards.
AAAAAATAAACACTTTGTGTACAACTAAAACAATAAATAAATGATTTTTAAAAAAAAAAAAGAAAAAAAATCATGCCTGAGCATGTATCTATGGTTACATGAATAAATCGGAATTTTCCAAAACTTGGCTCATGAGTAACATCCATCTGCCACAAATGATTGGGCATTAATCCTCTAGGGTTAACACCAAAATGAGGATTGGGCAAATGTGTCATACAAGATTTACAATCTTTTACAATTGTTCTGGCTTACTCCTTTGTGATTTTAAACCTACGTTGCAAGGTGGTGCTGTTGATGTGAAACTGGGAATGAAATAAAGTAGCTTGTTGTAGTGCTGAAAGTATAAATATTGTTTTTGTAAGTTCATCAGCCTTTTGATTATCTTCATGGAGGGGGCCAGGCAAATTAGTATGTGCTCTAATATGGCCTACGAATAGAGGTTCTTTTCTAGCCCACAAACGTTTTTGTATTTGATAAAACAATTTAAAGGCTGGAGTATGAGGTGCTATTGGTCCTGCTAACTCTAATTTTGGGACGGCTTGTACAATATAGTGGCTATCTGAAAAAATGTTTATTGGCTGGTCTCTAAAATTTTCCAGAGCTCTTACTACAGCATCCAATTCCACTAGTTGAGCTGATTTGTGTGCAGTTATGTAAGTCATATTTTCTTTTGTAGTGACTACTGCAGCAGTACCATTTGAGGACCCATCTGTAAATACATTAAATGCCTTAGGAATAGGTTGATTTTTTTATTACCTGTGGAAATATAATAGGATGATTAATACAAAAAGATAATATAGGAGACTTAGGAAGGTGATTATCAAAATTTGCAGAGGTAGAGCATCTAGCTATAGCCCAGTCATTATCATTGAAGCATAAATATTCAATCTGTGATGATGAATAGGGAGTAATAATAGTAGCAGGGTGAATGCCAAATATTTTAGTAGAAGTTTTAAGTCCTTGAAGAATAAGTTTAGCCACCATGGAGGCATAAGACTCAATTATGCTTTTAGGAGAGACAGGCAAATGTATCCATAATAAAGGCCCTTGTTGCCAAAATACTCCTGTCGGTGTATATTGTGAAGAAATAATAATCAATATCAGCGATTGAGTTAAATCAAATCTGTCACAATGAGCTCCTTCGATTGCTTTTTCTACTACCTTTAAAGCTTTCCTAGCATCAGGAGTCAATGTTCATGGTGAGGATGGATCAGGGTCCCCTCGAAGGATATCAAATAAAGGTTTTAATTGGCCAGTAATGAGGTTTAGTGTAGGGTGAAGCCAATTAATGTCTCCCAGTAGTTTTTGGAAATTATTGAGGGTGGTTAAATGTTTTTTATTTATTAAAATTTTTGGGGGTATAACAAAAGTATCCATGATTTTAAATCCTAAATATAATATGGGAGATCTGGTTTGAACCTTTTCTTCTGCTATATATAATCCATATTTTTTAAATTTTCTACCACGTCACTGAATATATTAAATAAGATTTTTTGATTAGGGTGGGCCAGTAAAATATCATCCATGTAATGTAGACACATGAGGTTTGGATATTTATTTTTAATGGGTTGGATAGCCTTGTCCACATATATTTGGCATATGGTGGGGCTATTAGCCATTCCCTGCAGCAAAACCTTCCATTGATATCTCTGATCAGGGCCATTATTGTCAATAGAAGGAACTGAAAAAGCAAACCTGGGGGCATCCAGAGGATGTAGGGGAATAGAAAAGAAGCAATCCTTTATATCAAGACTAATAAGACGGAAATTTTTTGGAATAGCTATAGGATTTGGAAGTCCAGGTTGAGTAGGGCCCATGACTTGCATGGTTTTATTAATTTGTCTAAGATCATGTAATAATTGCCATTTTCCTGATTTTGTTCTTGATCACAAATATGGGGGAATTCCAGGGAGAGGTGGAAGGTTCTATATGTCCTGCTTCTAATTGTTCCTGAACTAGTCGGTGGCCCACTTGTAATTTCTCTTTAGATAGGGGCCACTGAGGGACCCACACTGGCTTATCAGAAAGCCATGGTATTTTCAAAATTATTTTCTCAGTGGCCCCAAAGAAAAATGTCTTTTTCCTATATGATAATGATTTCTTTTTAGGGTTAAGCTTACCCTGTACTTTTTGATGATTTCTTTTAGGGTTAAGATTACCCTGTAGATTTTTATATTTAACACCTGCAGGTTTGGTTGCAAGGTGTACTCCCATTTGTTGTAAAATATCTCTTCCCCATAAAGTAAACCGGTAGATTAGGTAAAACATAAGGCTGAAACGTGCCTTTATGTCCTTCATCATCCTCCCATTTTAAATTTACCGCACTTTTTTCTGGCAGGTTATTATATCCCAAGCCTCTTAAACTGGTTGAAGCTTTTTGCAGAGGCCAGTGTTTGGGCCATTGACATAAATTAATGATGGAAGAATCAGCTCCAGTATCTATAAGACCCATTTCTATTCCTTGGATTCTTATTTTACACATAGGCCTCCTTGTACAGTCTCAAACCCAGCAAACCATGGGTTTCGAATCAGTGGAACAAAATCCTCTATTGTTCCTATTTAGAGGCATATTCATTTTAAATGCATTATGTAAATTTGCAAGCAGGAGCAGCTGAGCAATTCTATCTCCCTGATTACTAGAACTTATACTTTGGGGTGAGCTAAGCATTATTTTTATTTCCCCTTTGTAGTCTGAGTTTATTACACCTGGGGTCACTTGCAAACCTAATAAGCTTTCAGGACTTCACCCGAGAATAAGTCCTACAGGCCCTGAGGGAAGAGGTCCCCTGACCCCTGTGGGAATCAGTTGAACCCCCATTTCAGGTGTTAACACTATTCGGGAGGTGGAACAGAGGTCTAATCCTGCATTTCCTCCTGTTCCTCTGGCGAGGGAGTGGATGGGTAGTAGGGATTGTGTCGGGGAAGCATCTGAGTGGATGCTTGAGGATACTCCTCCTCCAATGCCTCATACATTTGTGGGCCCTGGAGCATTGGGCCCCCTGCCCTGTTTTTTGAATTCCTGAACAAAGGATTTCCATGGATGTCAAATTTAGAATAGCATTTATTGGCCCAATGATTTCCCTTTTTACACCTGGGGCAGCAACCTGGAGCACGGTATGAATTTGGTCTTATTTCTCTTTTGGGATTTTGCCTAGAATAGCCTGATTGATTATGATAATTTTGCCTAGAATATCCTGATTGATTATAATGTCTAGGTTGAGCCTTTGTGACATTTTGAGGGGCAGCATCTCTCACAGCTGCTGCAATCACATTTCCTGTAACAAAGGCATCATTTATATCTTTAAATAGTTGTATACGTATGGAAAGATCCTTTTTATTTTTCCATGGCCTGATGGCTTCTTGGCAATATTTATTAGCATTTTCGTATGCTAATTGAACAACTAATGGCATAACTTGATCATCGTCTTCAAAAAACCCTACCTGCAGTTCTCAAAAGTCGATCAGCAAATTCAGCATATGGTTCATTAGGTCCTTGAATTACTTTGGACAAGCTACCTTGTAGATCCCCAGGTCCTTGTACAGTTTTCCATGCCTTTAAGGCAGCTGCATTTATCTGAGCATATACTCCTGGGGTATAATATTTTTGAGCCTGTACATCTGCGAATTGCCCTTCTCCTGTGAGCATTTCTATATTATGGTCTCCAAACCCTGCAGCTGCATTTCTTTTAGCTGTTTCTATACAAAGTTCTTGAAATTGCGATCGCCAAACCAAGTATTGTCCTCTACTTAATGTTGCTTTACATAGATGTTTCCAGTCTACGGGGGTTAAGCTAAAGGTGTTAAGGGACTCCAGTATACTCAACGTGAAAGGAGCTTGGGGTCCATATGTCATTACTGCCTCTTTGAGATTTTTTATTGTTTTGAAATCTACTGGCTGGTGGCCCCTCTGTCCATTTTCATATTCAAATACTGGCAGTTCCCAATGTATCTGTGAGTTACCCTCGAGAGCGCATAAGCGCTCAGAAAGACTTTTTATTTCTATTTCTAGGGTATGCAAACGTCTAGTGTTACCCTTCATATTTTCTGTAATCGATTTCACCCATGGGGGAGTAGAGGACACAAGTTCCTCCACTTGACGATCCCTTATCTTGGTCTTTCTTAATTTCCTTTTGTTCATTTTCTCAAAATCACCTTTAGTTAATTCCTCCTCACTACTACTACTCTCATTGGTCCTAACTGACTCAGTAACATCCTGAGTCCCAGGTTCAATTGAGAGCATGTATCCTTGAAGTATCTCTAATAAATCTTGAATAGCTTTAGCAGCTCGGATCTTTGTCATTTTGGGGACGCTTCTAATACTCTCCTTACTGGTCTTAGTTGACTCAGCGGAATCTACGCTTTCATGATCGCCTTCACTGTTTTCTAAATCCTCCTCACTAATGACAGACTCATCTATATCAAAGAATTCATCAAGAGCCTTGTATACTTGGGTCTTAGTTATTTTCGAACCCATTTTAACCGCTCTGACTAGAGACTCCTGCGAGGTTTCTCAGTTCTTACCTGCCGTGCTGAATGCCCCGAACGGGCCATCAACTCTTGTAGCCGGAAAGGGATTGCAGCCCGGAACGGCGGCGCCGCGGGAAGGAGTCCAGAGACAGGATGAAGAAGAAAAAATTCTTTAATCTTTCTCTCTCTGTCTCTTGTAATTTCTAACACCACATACACACTCTCACAAGAAACCAAGACACCTACTCTTACAAGAAACTACAATATATCTAAACAATAGCAATAACCCTGTCCGTTCTCTCTCAGGTCTCATCCTATGCGCCCAAGCAGGAATGGCGCTAGCCCCATCTGCTGAGTCACGGCTCAATCTCTCGAGATCCTGGGCCAAGTCCCGCGAGATCCCAGACCAAGTCCCGTGAGACTAGGAAGGCGGAAATGCCCAAAAATGTCCATGGCCCGTAGTCAACTGCAATCTTAGCTATCTCCCCAAACAGGGCTCCTGCATTCCACCTGAAGTAAATTGGATTTTATATATAAGAAATTTGCCATACAAAATCACAGCTGAAGAAGTGTATGATATATTTGGGAAATATGGACCTATTCGTCAAATTAGAGTGGGGAATACACCTGAGACTAGAGGAACAGCCTATGTGGTCTATGAAGACATCTTTGATGCCAAGAATGCATGTGACCACCTATCAGGATTCAATGTTTGTAACAGATATCTTGTGGTTTTATACTATAATGCTAACAGGGCATTTCAGAAAATGGACACCAAAAAGAAGGAGGAACAGTTGAAGCTTCTCAAGGAGAAATATGGCATCAATACAGATCCACCAAAATAAGTGTTTTCTGCACTTTCACTTTGGACTAAAACCCTTTTTTTCTTTTTAATTAATTTTGAATATTGTGATTTCTCATTTGAAATTGAAAATTATTTGCTTGAAACTTTGATACATACTAGAATATATTATGTTTATAAACAAAGTGTTTTGTAAAACATGTCATTGTTTCCTTTTGAACTTTTCCCTCCTGTTTGATATCAGGAAAAATCTAAAATGTTGACCCATGTGAAGGATTGTGCATGGGCCTAGGGACTTTTGAGTTTCTTGAGAGCAGGGACCTTTTTACATTATTAGTGCTTACAGTGTCCAGTCCAGTGATTAGTCATTACAAGAATTTGTTGGGCTGGGGTTATAGCTAAGTGATGGAGCACTTGCCTCGCACATGTGAGGCACTAGGTTCGATCCTCCGCACCACATACACAATAAATTAAGATATTAAAAAAAAAAAAAAAGAAATTCAGAGCATTGTGGGCTGAATTGTAGAAAGTAAGTGAATTAGAAGAAAAATTTGTGACGTTAAACTCAATATCTGGGATTTTTTTCATCTTTAGATAGATAAAAATATTATTTTTGCAATTCTAAAGACCATAAATAAATGTAAGGAATTATTAAGGTGATTAATGGGATATGTTGCTAAGTTCAGTCTTCTCCCATGGGAAAAGCATCTTTGTGGATTTTTAAAATTGTTTTTGTGAATTTTTATATTTTGAAATTTTAGATAAAGATTTTTTTGGAATTTATATGCTAGGAATCAATGTTTGGAGAGTGAGAGGAAAAAGGAAAGATTTTTGTAGTAAGACTTGATACAAAGGAGTCATTATCTAGAGAGAAGTGAATTTTATTTTTCTATTGCTTTTTTGTAAATACTCAAACAACTTATAATGAACCTCTTTACTACATTCTTGCCTTACCTGGATCAGAATGGCTGGCTCAGCTGCTGTTTTGGAACAAACACAAGACCCTAGCCTTTATTCCCTATGAGGTCTGTAATCAGACCCACTGCCAGTAATATTTTGCCTCTTAGAAACCTTAGTTTAACCAAGGGTAGACTGCCTTAGGATTTGGTAATGGCGCCAACATCTGCCCAGGGGCCATTTTTAAATTAGAAGACCTTTTGATGTGCTCACAGGAGAATGCACACTGCGGGAGGAAACTATGGGACACAGGAACCGTGGTGGCTCTGTGATGCCTGCAGTTTGGAGAGTGCTAATGCTAGGTGCAGCATAGACCTTTCTTTTTTTTCTTCTCTCTCTATATTTTTATTCTAATTTGTTATACATGCTTGCAGAGTACAATTCATTTCATATTACATGTAAAGAGCACAATTTTTCAAGTCGCTGGTTTTACATAAAGTATTTTCATATCATTTGAGCTTTTATACATGTACTTAGGCTATTGATGTCTAATTGGTTCTGTAAATTTTGAAGCGCCCACAGGAGTGCAGCTGCTCCATGCCACTGCTCCAGGGGTACTAGCCACAACTCACGGGGACACGGACACGGGACAGATAGTACCAACACAATTTCCAAAGTGGCTCTACTATTTTACATGGCTACCAGCAAGGTTTGACAATTCCAATAACTTTACATCATTGATTGCTGGTCTGATTTGTATTAGATTTCTGTATTTTTTGTCCTAGGTTTCCTTCCTGGCGAATATGCAAGAGCCTTTCTGGCTAGAATATTAACTTCTCTAGATAGCTCTGGTTTATACTCCTATTCATGTACTTACATGTCACTTGAATCTTTCCTCTTGTGAATTGCCTTCTGAAATCTCTTGGCTGCATTTTACTCTTTCTCTTTTGGGATGTCTATTTTTACCTCACAAGTATTTAGTACCTTATACATTCTGCACTACAATCCTCTTACTAGATATGTACACTGTAAACATCTTCCATGTCTTACCTTTCAACACTGTAGATAACACTAACATAAAATTAAAATGGTGACATTCAGAGATATGAAAATTTTAGAGGCAAATTCTAGAAATTGAGTAACAGAGACAGCTGAATATATATACATATATCATATATGTATACATATATATACATAGAGTTAGATATATTTAAACTGTATATATCTAAACATATATAGTTAATATATATCTAAATATGAATCTATATATATAGATGATAATATAATGTATATGCTTTAAATGAATACCATGTGCCACATGTATTATAAGAGGATGAACAGGTACATGCACAAGGATGAATATCATAGTAATTGGTATCATACAGTCATCCAATGCTCCACAGAACTGGCTAAGTGTCTGGGGATCTAACCAAAACAGGTAAGACCTGCTATCTGGGCATGATGCTGTTATCTGCTCTGAATCTGAGTTTAAGTTTCTCTAATTAGTTCACTTGGCTTTAGTGATCTATGAGTTTTCCATCTTCAGGGTGTCAGAGGCAGGGTACTGTGATGTTCTTCCCCCATCTCACTCAATTTTCTGGATTCCACCTGTCATCTAGTCTATGTGACTAGGGTGCACTCCTGTCCTCTATTCTCCTATGTGTAGAGTTTCCTTTTCCATAATTCTGGCAAACACTGTGCACTAGGATAAGCCCAGTGAAGGTTCTGTCACCTCCTGTTTTTGGTGTCCAGCCCTTGTGGGGTATCAGGGTAGAGATCTGTTGGGTTAATATCATGTTCTATATGAGGAAAGCTTATCTGTCTTCATGCTTTTGAGGACCACATTAAAATAAAGAGAAGCAATTGTGGCCTGGAGACAAGGAATACCAGCAGTCACCAGAAGCTATAATGATTCTCTGTGAGGCCCTCTGGAGGGAGTGTGGCTTTTCATATACTTTGACATTAGTTCACTGTCAGAGTACTGAAAACATCCATACCCGTAGAAGAAAAAGTTGATAATAACAATAATGTTATTGTTATTATTGTTGTTGTTGATGTACTGGGGATTGAACCCAGGGGTGTATAAACACTGAGCCACACACCCCTAGCCCTTTTTAATATTTTTATTATGATACAGGGTCTCACTAAGTTTCTTAGGACCTTGCTAAGTTTCTGAGGTTGGCTTTGATCTTATAATACTCCTGCCTCAGCCTCCTGAGCCACTGGGATTACAGGTGTGTACCACCATGTCTGGCTAAGTTGATATTATTTTAAGCCATTACATTTGTGTTGATTTATTTTTTTGTGTGTGTGGGGGGGGAAAGAGTACTGGTATTGGGGATTGAACTCAGGAGCACTCGGCTACTGAGCCACATCCCTAGTCCTATTTAGCTAGAGGGTCTCACTGAGTTGCTTAGTGCCTCACTTTTTGCTGAGGCTGGCATTGAACTCAGAATCCTCCTGCCTCAGCCTCCTGAGCCGCTAGGTTTGCAGGGGTGAGTCCACGCCTACCATTGTTTCTTTCAGCAACAATAGGAATTCAGGATTTCCTGCAATAAAAATTGACCATGGGGACAAATTTGAAACATGATAATGTGGTAGATGTCAAAGCTAAGTAGCAGGCGACAGCATTATACAGTTGTCTCCAAATGTAATTCAGATAAGAATTATCAGTTTCAGAACCCAGGCAGGTCTTCTGACACCCACCATTAACAACCTCCTTTTTCTAATGTGACCATTTTGGGGAACACACAGTGAAGCATATGAGAGAAACAGGAAGTCACTGAAGCACCTATAGCACTGCCTGTACCTTTTGCTCTACTCTGGGCAAGAGGTTAAAGGGAAAAGAAGCTACTTTTTTTTCTGGTTATAGGGAAGCCATAGCTATTGCTGAATTATGAAGCCACCATCTTCTAAAACTCCATCTTTATACACACACACACACACACACACACACACACACACACACACACACACATATTTATGCTTTGTGGCAGCATTGAAGGTGCCCTTGCACCCGTTGGCCTTGAGGATAGTCAGGGTCTACAGGGGAGGCCTGCAAAGCGGGCAGCTCGGCTGCTCTGAGCTGATGAAGAATTTGATGAACTATGTTTTGAATTTGGTCTGGTACTTGATGAAATTACGTCTGAAAAGGAAATAATAAGTAAGGAACTAGGAGGTGATGTAAAGGCAGAGGGGGGCCTCTTATGTTGTTCTTTATAATAGTTATGAGATATGTTGTTCTGCCAATAGATATGAGCTCCTGTGTCTGGAAGGATTGGTTTGAGGGATTCAAATCTTCAAAGAAAGGATAAAAGCTCCAGTATATGCAGGTAATGCCTAATAGAGAAATTCAAAACTTGATTGTCATGGAAGAGACAGCTAGCTAAAGTTTGCCTTTTTGCAGCAGAGCAGTTCTCCAGAATATTAAGTTTACTAAAGATAGACATGACAGCTTCATTGAACTTCAAGAGAAATTACATCAGAATATTTGCAGGAAAAGAGTCAGGCCTTTCATCTACACTTTGAAGCGTCCTGCAGATATCAAATTCAAGCCTCTGAATAAGACTAAGGAGTATACAGCCTGTGAATTAATGAACATATACAAGACTGACAACCACCTTTAATATTATTTGCATATTATTGAAAATACACCTCTGTACCCAATTATCTATGATAGTAATGGTGTTGTCCTTTCAATGCCTCCAATCATCAATGGGAATCATTCCAAAATAACAGTAAATACTAGAAATGTATTTATCGAATGCACAGGAACTGACTTTGCTAAGGCAAAAATAGTTCTTGGTATTATTGTTACCATGTTCAGTAAGTATTGTGAAAATCAGTTCATGGTTGAAGCAGCTGAGGTAGTTTTTTCCTAATGGAAAATCAAATACCTTTCCAGAACTGGCTTACCAAAAGAAGATAGTTAGAGCTGACCTTAACAAGAAAGTTGGAATCAGAGAAACTCAGGAAAATCTTTCCAAGCTCCTGACCAGGATGTATTTATGACTCCTGACCAGAAGTGATAGGTGATGGAAATCAGATTGAGATTGAAATCCCTCCTACCAGAGCTGACATTATCCATGTGTGTGAAATTGTAGAAGATGCAGCTATTGCTTATGGATATAACAACATTCAGATAACCCCTCTGAAAACACACACCATAGCTAATCAATTTCCTCTTAATCAGCTCACTGAACTTCTCAGACATGACATGGCAGCAGCTGAATTCACTGAAGCACTTACCTTTGCTCTGTGCTCCCAAGAAGATATGGCTGACAAACGTGATCTGGATATCTCTGCAACAAAGGCACTCCACATAAGTAACCCTAAAACAGCTGAATTTCAGGTGGCACGCACTATCCTTCTTCCTGGCCTCCTAAAGACCATAGTAGCAAATCGGAAGATGCCTCTTCCTCTGAAACTGTTTGAAATCTCTGACATTTTAATAAAAGATTCTACCAAAGATGTAGGTGCAAAAAACTATAGGCATCTCTGTGTTGCTTATTACAATAAGAATCCTGGGTTTGAGATAATCCATGGGCTAGCAGGACAGAGTTAGCTGCTTGATGTACCTTCTGGCAAAGGTAAGGGAGACTACATGACCAAAGCATCAGAAGGTCCTGCTTTCTTCCCCAGGTAATGTGCTGAGATTGTTGCCAGGGGTCAAAGCATCGGGAAGCTCAGAGTCCTTCATCCTGATGTTATCACCAAATTTGAGCTGACCATGCCCTGATCCTCCCTGGAAATCAATATAGAGCCTTTTTTGTGAAGATGGGTCTGTTGTACGGTGTCCCTTTCCCTCTTCTGGTGTCCTCTCCTCCTCCACAGGGAACATCCATTTGTGCTTTAATGTTTAATAAAATAAAAAGCACCACCTGGAAAGAAAAAAAAAAAAAAAAAGATTACAAGTGGTAACAAGTTGTGACACACGCCTGTAATCCCAGCAGTTCGGGAGGCTTAGGCAGGAAGATCTTGAGTTCAAAGCCAGCTTCAGCAAAATCGAGGTGCTAAGCAAATCAGTCAGGGCTGGGGATGTGGCTCAGTGGTCAAGTGCCCCTAAGTTCAATCCCCAGTACCCCCCCCACCAAAAAAAAAATAATACAAGTAACAATAAATGGTGAGGATGTGGGAAAAAAGGTACACTCATACATTGCTGGTGGGACCACAAATGGGTACAACCACTATGGAAAGCAGTATAGCGATTCCTCAGAAAACTTGGAATGGAGCCACCCTTTGACACAGTTATCCCACTCCTTGGTGTATACCCAAAGGACTTAAAATCAGCATGCTACAGTGTTGCAGCTGCATCAATGTTTATAGCAGCTCAATTTACAATAGCAAATCTATGGAACCAAAGTAGATGCCATTCAACAGATGAATGGATTAAGAAAATGTTGTATGTATACAAAACAGAACATTACTCAACCATAAAGAAGAACGAAATGATGGCATTTGCCAGTAAAGGGATGGAACTGGAGACTATCATGCTTGGTGAAATAAGTTAATCCCAAAGAATCAAAGGCCAAATGTTTTCTGTGCTGTGTGGATGCTGACACAAAATAAGGGGGCAGAGAATAGATTAGATTTATTGGATTAGATAAGGGGAGTGAGGGAATGGAAGGTGGATGGGAATAGGAAAGACAGTAGAATGCATTGGACATAACTTTCCTATGTTCATATATGAATACATGACCACTGAAACTCTACATCATGTATAACCTCAAGAATGGGATCCTAATTAGAATAAGTTGTATTCCATGTGTGGATAGTGTTGGATTCTAGGCAGAGGCCGCGCCTCCCAGGCAGAAGGCCACACCTTTCCAGGTGCCTTGTGAAAAACTACGGCTCCCGAGATCCTCAGCGTGACCAAAACCTGACCAGCAAGACCCTTTCCACTACCACTACCTCCCCCCATGACCTCTGCTGGCCTATGGGACAAGGACTCACTCCAAGGGGGTTTTATGGCCCCTACTCTATTTAAGCCAGCCCCGGACTGAACTCTGCCCTTTTTTCTTGTTCCTGCCGCCTTTTGTTCTTGCTCTCCGTTCCTGCCTGTCCCTATTCCCCTCCATCCCTTCCCTACCCCCCCTTCCCTTCCCTACCCTTGCCCATGTGGCACCCCAATAAACCCTTTTATTTCACTAACACGGTGTTCCCAGCTAAGTTAACTATGTTTCAGCAGTTTTCTAACATTTGGTTCCCTGACCGGGAAAGGAGACGAGCGTCCACCACGCGTCTCCTTGGCCGTCTGTCTTCCTTCACCGTTGCTGGAATTTGGTAAGCCCCCCGTCCACCCTGAGTTCGTAAACCTGTTTGGCCACTGCGCGGCGAGAATTGACCGTTGATCGTCCGGCAATCTCACTGGGGGCCATTCTAGGGGGACCACACCCCACCCAAGCCTTCAGGGCGACGGTGGACCCCGAGAACTCTCCCCCGCCCCCCCCCCCCGCCTCCCCATCTTTATTCGCCCACTTTAAAAATTTCCACCTGTCCTCTACAGCTCTCGGCTTTCTAAGAAAGGTTCCCCTCCGCACTCCGGGCTTGAGCTTCCGTTTTTCCGTTCGGAACGGAACATTCCCATAGTCTCCATGGAGTAAAGCTCACAGCTCCCCGACACCTTTAAACCCTGCCGTCCGGGACGAAAGGTGCTTAGGTGTCCCAAGGCTCGTCTCACCTGGTGACGACTAGGAGAGAGAGCTTGGATCTTACGCTGATTCATACTTTGAAAGGGACGCCTTCCAAAGTATTCTATCAGCCCCTCCCCGTTATCGGGAAATATGGGAACCTCCCTGTCCACTCAGGCCGACCCGCCTCGCCTTTTTTACCCTCTCGACTGTCTCCTAAGAAATCGAGCACGTTTAGGCTTAAAACCCCAAATTAACAAGACCAAATTGATAAAGCTATGTACAAAAATTTGGCCTTCTTACCCGCTATCCAATAAGTGGCCAGAATCAGGATCCCTAGATTCCCGGCTTTTACGGGAACTCTCCAGCTTTTGTCAACAAACAAAGAGATGGACGGAGTTGCCGTATGTCGATGCCTTCTTCCTCCTCCGTTCCAATCCTTCTTTGTGCACCAGGTGCAATCCTGAGACGGTCTTTCTTGCTTATAGATTTCCAGATTCCCCCCCATCTTCCACTGACCCCGAGTTCGATCCGGGACTAGAGGCTCCACCTCCCCCGTATCGGCAGTCTGGAAGGCCGCTCCGAAGCATTTCCCCTCCCCCAGCTCAGGCTTTAGATTTTGAAATTGGCGGGCTTCCGAGCTTAGATCCTCCCCCTCCGTTGTCTTCATCCTTCGCCCCGCCCCCCGCCTTCCGCTCTGCCAGAACCTCCCCCCTCTGTAGACCCGCCTTCTCTGCTTACGTCATTCCCGGCGCCACTCCCGCCGCTATCCCCGCCCTCTCAATTTCCGGTTCCCAGCTCCGCGTTGCTTCCGCTGCCACCCCCGCCCGCGCCCGCGCCGCCGCTCGGTTCCGAGTCTGCAGCCACGGCTCCCCCGCCCTCTCCAGCCATGCAGCCATCGCAGAGCGGGAGCGCGCTGCCTCAGTCCCAAACTCCGGTCCGTACTCCCTTAGATTCTGAGACTCGTCTCTTACCAGACGCGGTGCCTCAGGCTCTGGCCCCCTCCTCGGTTCTTTCTCCAACGGCTCCGGGAGAACATTGCGCGGCCCGCGTTTCTCCCCCAGCGTCTCCCGTACAACTCCCGGCCCTAACCGGCCCAGCACCATCCCTCCCAGACCCGCCTACCACTCTACCGTCTTCGCAGTTCAGCCCTCCTATGACGCGCTCGAGAAAACAGGCAGCTCAGATAATCGCGCCGTTAAGGGAGGTTGCTGGGGCGGAGGGAATTGTAAGGGTCCACGTCCCGTTTTCCATGTCTGATCTTTCCAAAATTGAGCTTCGCTTGGGTTCTTTTACAACTGACCCTACGACGTACATAAAAGAATTCCAGTGGGTCACTCAAGCCTATAGCCTTACCTTTCATGACACATACTTTATTTTGTCAAATACCTTACTTCCTGAGGAGCGTAGGCGAGTCTGGGAGCAAGCCAGAGCATATGCAGATGAGACTCACAGAATGAACCCTAATTTCCCTATAGGTCCCGAGGCAGTGCCGGAGAGGGACCCCCGTTGGGACTACAACGCCCCAGGGGACGTGGTCTTAAGGGACCAGTTTCTTACGTGTATAGTGGATGGTCTGAAACGAGCGGCTCAGAAACCTGTTAATTTTGATAAGCTACAGGACATTATTCAAAAGAGAGAAGAGACCCCCCTCTGAATTTTTAGATCGGCTCACGAAGGCCCTTCAAAAATACACAAACTTAGATCCTGAGTCCCAGGGGGGCCGTCAAGTCCTTATGACATATTTCCTGTCTCAGAGCTACCCCGACATTCGAGCTAAGTTAAGGAAATTAGAATTGGGCCCTGTGACTCCCCAGACTGAGATTTTGGCCACGGCTTTTAAAGTCTATCATAACCGTGAAGAGGACGCTGAACGTCGCAGGTTTCTAAAACATGACAAGGCTGAGCGATCAAGGTTTCAAATGTTAGCTCAGGCCCTTAGGGGCCCTGACGCTCAGGCCTCAAAAAAAGGGGCATATAAGTCCACACAGGAGGAACCCCCAGGGCCTTGCTTTAGGTGCGGGAAAGAGGGACACTGGGCTAGAGAATGCCCTAATCCCAAGCCCCCTAGGCGCCCGTGCCCAAAGTGTTCCAAGATGGGCCATTGGGGCATTGACTGCCCCAGCTCCCGCAGGGGGGCTGGACCAGTCACAAACCCCAGCCTGCTGGCACTGGCCACGGAAGACTGAAGGGGCCCAGGGGCTCCTCTCCCGACCGTTGACATCGCATTGAAGGAGCCCAGGGTTACTCTCCTCGTTGATGGACGCCCCGTAAATTTCCTGCTAGATACAGGAGCCACCTCCTCAGTCTTGAGGGAGTTTTGGGGCCCCACCACCATAGCACCATCCCCTATTGTCGGGGTAGAGGGAAATGCTATTCGCCCCCGCAAGACTCCTATGCTGTCTTGCTGTCTTCACCACCATCCCTTCACCCACCAGTTTCTGGTAATGCCTCAATGTCCTGTGCCCCTATTGGGCAGGGACATATTGGCCAAATTCCAGGCCTCAATCATATTCTCCAGTCTGCCTAGCTCAGTTATGCTTTCTGGTTCGTCTTGCTCCGTCTCCTCCCCCATTTTTCTTCTTACCGTTTCAAAAGCCACTGACCCATTACCCCTTACTGATGCTGATGAGGAAACCCTATCGCCCCCTAGTGATGTAAGATCCCCTCAGCCCCCTATCGAGGCGGAAAAACCCCAACCTTCTATCGACACAGAAACCTTTCATTACCCTGTCCCCGCCGACTTAGTAGACCCCAAAGTCTGGGATACTCAGACTCCCTCCCTCGCACAGTGTGACCCCGTACAAATCTACCTTAAAGATCCCCAACGTTTCCCCAATAAAGCCCAATATCCACTTCCAGCCGCGAGCCTCAGAGGTCTTCAACCCATCATCTCAGATCTTTTGCGGAAACGCTTTCTCAGACCCACCCATTCTCCTTATAACCAACACCCCTATATTGGCAGTTCAGAAGTCCAATGGGTCCTATCGGCTAGTCCAAGATCTTCGTCTCATCAACGAGGCTGTCAGGCCTATACACCCCGTGGTCCCAAATCCTTATACTATTCTTTCCCTAATTCCTTCCTTATCCACCCATTTCTCAGTAATTGACCTGAAGGATGCCTTCTTCACTGTACCCTTAGCCCCAGAATCTCAAGACCTCTTTGCCTTTACTTGGACAGATCCAGATACCCGGTGTTCCCAACAGTTGACCTGGACAGTCCTCCCTCAGGGTTTTCGAGACAGCCCCCATATCTTTGGTCAGACATTGGCTGCAGACCTCAAAGACCTTAAATTCCCTAATTCCACTCTCTTGCAATATGTAGATGACCTCCTCCTCTGCAGTCCTTCCCTCTTCACAGCTCGTGAAGACTCTTACACCCTTTTAAATTTTCTTGCTTCTCGTGGGTATCGTGTTTCCCCGTCTACCTTTCTAAACAGCTTGACCCCACTGTTCGTTGATAAGCCCCCTGTCTTAGGGCTCTGGCCGCTGCTTACCTACTTCTACAAAAATCTAAAAAGCTAAATTTGGTGCTCATGTCACTATAGCCTCTCCTCACCATTTAAAGACTAATGTATAAGAGCCTTCAAACTCTCCCGCCCTGTCGCGCTCAGCTCCTCAACCTAGTTCCAGTCCTGCTCCTCTTTACACACCAGTTTTCCTTCTCCCAGTCTCCTCAGAGCCCCCAGAACATGATTCTATAGAGACGCTTCAGGCTTAAACTCCTGCAAGCCTCTCTTCTGCCCAAACTAATAGGGATCTCCCATTGTCCTTCACAACAAAGTGGAGACTCTCCCATAGTTCAGGGAAACATGAAGGCTGAAGCAGCACTGTCTTCTCCTTCTCTTCTGGCTTCAGTCCAATCTACTACCCAGGCCCCCACATTCCCTTCCATACAATCAATCTTCTATCTCCATTCACTTTTCCATCCCATTCCAAGGGCATAAACCTTCTGGATCCAAGCTTTCTTCCTCCTCTGATCAAACCCGATTCAGTTGTGCTCGTTGCACTAGTTACCCAGAATATATCTACTTCCCTTAACATTCCTCGGCATTTTTACATCCCATATCACCCCATGTCTTCAGGGAAGGTAGAGAATAATAGAACTCTTACTTCCCCTCGCCCTCTTTAGGCTCAGAGTCCTCCCCAAAAGCCCTCCTTACTATCCCCTTTTGAGGTTATGTTTGGGCGACCAGCCCTTCCACCCGGAGTTTTCCCCAACTCAGAGACCCTTACCCAAAGACCTCTCTTCTCCTCTCTTGTCCTTCAGCAGACATCAGATATGAAAGTGCCAAGATTTCATTCTGCCTGACCCAGGTAGACTCACTGCTTCATTCCCATTAAAACCCAGTTCTTGGGTATATTTCTCCCCCCCTCCCTAGGACACAGGAACAATCTCCTTTGTCCCCAAAGTGGACAGGACCTTTCCACGTTGTGCTGTGCACACCCACAGCTGCTAAACTTCATGAAACCTCAGAAAATTTGACTTCTTAGATTCGTATTTCCAGACTGAAACCAGCTGATCAACCAACTGAAGATCCACAAAAAGACAACTACTTCAGTATACTTGCTCTCCCATTCCCACCGGTCCCCTAAAAATTCGTTTCTCTTGTGTTCCTGATACTGACTCAAAATAATCTTTTCTGTTTTTCTCGTTTTGAACCTTTAACCAGTTTTTCCCAGGGACTATCAACTGTTAAAAAAAACCAACAAATGACCTTCCAACCAGAGACCCCTGCTGAGTCCTGCCCTTACGCTGCCACCAGACGCTCATTATGATGTGCTTCGCACTCTCCATTGGCCTCTTCACCGTAAGTCCCACCTGGTGGAACACAGGCCTATGGAAAATAATCCATCTCACCTTCTTTCCCTTTGTTGCTTCCATAATAGTGTTACCTGCAAACTCACAAGACCCACAATTTCTACATGCTCTCCGGCTGACTCCCTCAGTGACTTTCTTCAGAAGCCTGGTTTGACGCCCTCACCGACATATTATGGCTTCAAAGAAACTTCATCCATCCCATAACTGGACAGATTCATCTTTTTCCACGCCTACCTCCTGGGAATTTTTCCACCCTCCAGCTGGACCTGCCTGCCCACATCTCCCCCCCCAAAACTACCCCACGTCGCCCCATTTCAGCTCCGAAGCAGCCAGATCGAAGCACGACGCCCCACTTCCTAAGAAATCAAAAAGGGGGGAATGTTGGATTCTAGGCAGAGGCCGCGCCTCCCAGGCAGAAGGCCACACCTTTCCAGGTGCCTTGTGAAAAACTACGGCTCCCGAGATCCTCAGCGTGACCAAAACCTGACCAGCAAGACCCTTTCCACTACCACTACCTCCCCCCATGACCTCTGCTGGCCTATGGGACAAGGACTCACTCCAAGGGGGTTTTATGGCCCCTACTCTATTTAAGCCAGCCCCGGACTGAACTCTGCCCTTTTTTCTTGTTCCTGCCGCCTTTTGTTCTTGCTCTCCGTTCCTGCCTGTCCCTATTCCCCTCCATCCCTTCCCTACCCCCCCTTCCCTTCCCTACCCTTGCCCATGTGGCACCCCAATAAACCCTTTTATTTCACTAACACGGTGTTCCCAGCTAAGTTAACTATGTTTCAGCAGTTTTCTAACATTTGGTTCCCTGACCGGGAAAGGAGACGAGCGTCCACCACGCGTCTCCTTGGCCGTCTGTCTTCCTTCACCGTTGCTGGAATTTGGTAAGCCCCCCGTCCACCCTGAGTTCGTAAACCTGTTTGGCCACTGCGCGGCGAGAATTGACCGTTGATCGTCCGGCAATCTCACTGGGGGCCATTCTAGGGGGGACCACACCCCACCCAAGCCTTCAGGGCGACGGTGGACCCCCGAGAACTCTCCCCCGCCCCCCCCCGCCTCCCCATCTTTATTCGCCCACTTTAAAAATTTCCACCTGTCCTCTACAGCTCTCGGCTTTCTAAGAAAGGTTCCCCTCCGCACTCCGGGCTTGAGCTTCCGTTTTTTTTTTTTTTCCGTTCGGAACGGAACATTCCCATAGTCTCCATGGAGTAAAGCTCACAGCTCCCCGACACCTTTAAACCTGCCGTCCGGGACGAAAGGTGCTTAGGTGTCCCAAGGCTCGTCTCACCTGGTGACGACTAGGAGAGAGAGCTTGGATCTTACGCTGATTCATACTTTGAAAGGGACGCCTTCCAAAGTATTCTATCAGCCCCTCCCCGTTATCGGGAAATATGGGAACCTCCCTGTCCACTCAGGCCGACCCGCCTCTCGACTGTCTCCTAAGAAATCGAGCACGTTTAGGCTTAAAACCCCAAATTAACAAGACCAAATTGATAAAGCTATGTACAAAAATTTGGCCTTTCTTACCCGCTATCCAATAAGTGGCCAGAATCAGGATCCCTAGATTCCCGGCTTTTACGGGAACTCTCCAGCTTTTGTCAACAAACAAAGAGATGGACGGAGTTGCCGTATGTCGATGCCTTCTTCCTCCTCCGTTCCAATCCTTCTTTGTGCACCAGGTGCAATCCTGAGACGGTCTTTCTTGCTTATAGATTTCCAGATTCCCCCCCATCTTCCACTGACCCCGAGTTCGATCCGGGACTAGAGGCTCCACCTCCCCCGTATCGGCAGTCTGGAAGGCCGCTCCGAAGCATTTCCCCTCCCCCAGCTCAGGCTTTAGATTTTGAAATTGGCGGGCTTCCGAGCTTAGATCCTCCCCCTCCGTTGTCTTCATCCTTCGCCCCGCCCCCGCCTTCCCCGCTCTGCCAGAACCTCCCCCCTCTGTAGACCCGCCTTCTCTGCTTACGTCATTCCCGGCGCCACTCCCGCCGCTAATC
Organism: Tamias sibiricus; assembly: GCA_025594165.1. Taxonomy (NCBI): domain Eukaryota; kingdom Metazoa; phylum Chordata; class Mammalia; order Rodentia; family Sciuridae; genus Tamias; species Tamias sibiricus. The sequence continues at coordinate 121,518,641 of CM046666.1, read as the reverse complement.
CCCGCCCTCTCAATTTCCGGTTCCCAGCTCCGCGTTGCTTCCGCTGCCACCCCCCGCCCGCGCCCGCGCCGCCGCTCGGTTCCGAGTCTGCAGCCGCGGCTCCCCCGCCCTCTCCAGCCATGCAGCCATCGCAGAGCGCGAGCGCGCTGCCTCAGTCCCAAACTCCGGTCCGTACTCCCTTAGATTCTGAGACTCGTCTCTTACCAGACGCGGTGCCTCAGGCTCTGGCCCCCTCCTCGGTTCTTTCTCCAACGGCTCCGGGAGAACATTGCGCGGCCCGCGTTTCTCCCCCAGCGTCTCCCGTACAACTCCCGGCCCTAACCGGCCCAGCACCATCCCTCCCAGACCCGCCTACCACTCTACCGTCTTCGCAGTTCAGCCCTCCTATGACGCGCTCGAGAAAACAGGCAGCTCAGATAATCGCGCCGTTAAGGGAGGTTGCTGGGGCGGAGGAATTGTAAGGGTCCACGTCCCGTTTTCCATGTCTGATCTTTCCAAAATTGAGCTTCGCTTGGGTTCTTTTACAACTGACCCTACGACGTACATAAAAGAATTCCAGTGGGTCACTCAAGCCTATAGCCTTACCTTTCATGACACATACTTTATTTTGTCAAATACCTTACTTCCTGAGGAGCGTAGGCGAGTCTGGGAGCAAGCCAGAGCATATGCAGATGAGACTCACAGAATGAACCCTAATTTCCCTATAGGTCCCGAGGCAGTGCCGGAGAGGGACCCCCCGTTGGGACTACAACGCCCCAGGGGACGTGGTCTTAAGGGACCAGTTTCTTACGTGTATAGTGGATGGTCTGAAACGAGCGGCTCAGAAACCTGTTAATTTTGATAAGCTACAGGACATTATTCAAAAGAGAGAAGAGACCCCCTCTGAATTTTTAGATCGGCTCACGAAGGCCCTTCAAAAATACACAAACTTTAGATCCTGAGTCCCAGGGGGGCCGTCAAGTCCTTATGACATATTTCCTGTCTCAGAGCTACCCCGACATTCGAGCTAAGTTAAGGAAATTAGAATTGGGCCCTGTGACTCCCCAGACTGAGATTTTGGCCACGGCTTTTAAAGTCTATCATAACCGTGAAGAGGACGCTGAACGTCGCAGGTTTCTAAAACATGACAAGGCTGAGCGATCAAGGTTTCAAATGTTAGCTCAGGCCCTTAGGGGCCCTGACGCTCAGGCCTCAAAAAAAGGGGCATATAAGTCCACACAGGAGGAACCCCCAGGGCCTTGCTTTAGGTGCGGGAAAGAGGGACACTGGGCTAGAGAATGCCCTAATCCCAAGCCCCCTAGGCGCCCGTGCCCAAAGTGTTCCAAGATGGGCCATTGGGGCATTGACTGCCCCAGCTCCCGCAGGGGGGCTGGACCAGTCACAAACCCCAGCCTGCTGGCACTGGCCACGGAAGACTGAAGGGGCCCAGGGGCTCCTCTCCCGACCGTTGACATCGCATTGAAGGAGCCCAGGGTTACTCTCCTCGTTGATGGACGCCCCGTAAATTTCCTGCTAGATACAGGAGCCACCTCCTCAGTCTTGAGGGAGTTTTGGGGCCCCACCACCATAGCACCATCCCCTATTGTCGGGGTAGAGGGAAATGCTATTCGCCCCCGCAAGACTCCTATGCTGTCTTGCTGTCTTCACCACCATCCCTTCACCCACCAGTTTCTGGTAATGCCTCAATGTCCTGTGCCCCTATTGGGCAGGGACATATTGGCCAAATTCCAGGCCTCAATCATATTCTCCAGTCTGCCTAGCTCAGTTATGCTTTCTGGTTCGTCTTGCTCCGTCTCCTCCCCCATTTTTCTTCTTACCGTTTCAAAAGCCACTGACCCATTACCCCTTACTGATGCTGATGAGGAAACCCTATCGCCCCCTAGTGATGTAAGATCCCCTCAGCCCCCTATCGAGGCGGAAAAACCCCCAACCTTCTATCGACACAGAAACCTTTCATTACCCTGTCCCCGCCGACTTAGTAGACCCCAAAGTCTGGGATACTCAGACTCCCTCCCTCGCACAGTGTGACCCCGTACAAATCTACCTTAAAGATCCCCAACGTTTCCCCAATAAAGCCCAATATCCACTTCCAGCCGCGAGCCTCAGAGGTCTTCAACCCATCATCTCAGATCTTTTGCGGAAACGCTTTCTCAGACCCACCCATTCTCCTTATAACACCCCTATATTGGCAGTTCAGAAGTCCAATGGGTCCTATCGGCTAGTCCAAGATCTTCGTCTCATCAACGAGGCTGTCAGGCCTATACACCCCGTGGTCCCAAATCCTTATACTATTCTTTCCCTAATTCCTTCCTTATCCACCCATTTCTCAGTAATTGACCTGAAGGATGCCTTCTTCACTGTACCCTTAGCCCCAGAATCTCAAGACCTCTTTGCCTTTACTTGGACAGATCCAGATACCCGGTGTTCCCAACAGTTGACCTGGACAGTCCTCCCTCAGGGTTTTCGAGACAGCCCCCATATCTTTGGTCAGACATTGGCTGCAGACCTCAAAGACCTTAAATTCCCTAATTCCACTCTCTTGCAATATGTAGATGACCTCCTCCTCTGCAGTCCTTCCCTCTTCACAGCTCGTGAAGACTCTTACACCCTTTTAAATTTTCTTGCTTCTCGTGGGTATCGTGTTTTCCCCGTCTACCTTTCTAAACAGCTTGACCCCACTGTTCGTTGATAAGCCCCCTGTCTTAGGGCTCTGGCCGCTGCTTACCTACTTCTACAAAAATCTAAAAAGCTAAATTTGGTGCTCATGTCACTATAGCCTCTCCTCACCATTTAAAGACTAATGTATAAGAGCCTTCAAACTCTCCCGCCCTGTCGCGCTCAGCTCCTCAACCTAGTTCCAGTCCTGCTCCTCTTTACACCCAGTTTTCCTTCTCCCAGTCTCCTCAGAGCCCCCAGAACATGATTCTATAGAGACGCTTCAGGCTTAAACTCCTGCAAGCCTCTCTTCTGCCCAAACTAATAGGGATCTCCCATTGTCCTTCACAACAAAGTGGAGACTCTCCCATAGTTCAGGGAAACATGAAGGCTGAAGCAGCACTGTCTTCTCCTTCTCTTCTGGCTTCAGTCCAATCTACTACCCAGGCCCCCACATTCCCTTCCATACAATCAATCTTCTATCTCCATTCACTTTTCCATCCCATTCCAAGGGCATAAACCTTCTGGATCCAAGCTTTCTTCCTCCTCTGATCAAACCCGATTCAGTTGTGCTCGTTGCACTAGTTACCCAGAATATATCTACTTCCCTTAACATTCCTCGGCATTTTTACATCCCATATCACCCCATGTCTTCAGGGAAGGTAGAGAATAATAGAACTCTTACTTCCCCTCGCCCTCTTTAGGCTCAGAGTCCTCCCCAAAAGCCCTCCTTACTATCCCCTTTTGAGGTTATGTTTGGGCGACCAGCCCTTCCACCCGGAGTTTCCCCAACTCAGAGACCCTTACCCAAAGACCTCTCTTCTCCTCTCTTGTCCTTCAGCAGACATCAGATATGAAAGTGCCAAGATTTCATTCTGCCTGACCCAGGTAGACTCACTGCTTCATTCCCATTAAAACCCAGTTCTTGGGTATATTTCTCCCCTCCCTAGGACACAGGAACAATCTCCTTTGTCCCAAAGTGGACAGGACCTTTCCACGTTGTGCTGTGCACACCCACAGCTGCTAAACTTCATGAAACCTCAGAAAATTTGACTTCTTAGATTCGTATTTCCAGACTGAAACCAGCTGATCAACCAACTGAAGATCCACAAAAAGACAACTACTTCAGTATACTTGCTCTCCCATTCCCACCGGTCCCCTAAAAATTCGTTTCTCTTGTGTTCCTGATACTGACTCAAAATAATCTTTTCTGTTTTTTTTTCTCGTTTTGAACCTTTAACCAGTTTTTCCCAGGGACTATCAACTGTTAAAAAAAACCCAACAAATGACCTTCCAACCAGAGACCCCTGCTGAGTCCTGCCCTTACGCTGCCACCAGACGCTCATTATGATGTGCTTCGCACTCTCCATTGGCCTCTTCACCGTAAGTCCCACCTGGTGGAACACAGGCCTATGGAAAATAATCCATCTCACCTTCTTTCCCTTTGTTGCTTCCATAATAGTGTTACCTGCAAACTCACAAGACCCACAATTTCTACATGCTCTCCGGCTGACTCCCTCAGTGACTTTCTTCAGAAGCCTGGTTTGACGCCCTCACCGACATATGGCTTCAAAGAAACTTCATCCATCCCATAACTGGACAGATTCATCTTTTCCACGCCTACCTCCTGGGAATTTTTCCACCCTCCAGCTGGACCTGCCTGCCCACATCTCCCCCCCCAAAACTACCCCACGTCGCCCCATTTCAGCTCCGAAGCAGCCAGATCGAAGCACGACGCCCCACTTCCTAAGAAATCAAAAAGGGGGGAATGTTGGATTCTAGGCAGAGGCCGCGCCTCCCAGGCAGAAGGCCACACCTTTCCAGGTGCCTTGTGAAAAACTACGGCTCCCGAGATCCTCAGCGTGACCAAAACCTGACCAGCAAGACCCTTGTCCACTACCACTACCTCCCCCCATGACCTCTGCTGGCCTATGGGACAAGGACTCACTCCAAGGGGGTTTTATGGCCCCTACTCTATTTAAGCCAGCCCCGGACTGAACTCTGCCCTTTTTTCTTGTTCCTGCCGCCTTTTGTTCTTGCTCTCCGTTCCTGCCTGTCCCTATTCCCCTCCATCCCTTCCCTACCCCCCCTTCCCTTCCCTACCCTTGCCCATGTGGCACCCCAATAAACCCTTTTATTTCACTAACACGGTGTTCCCAGCTAAGTTAACTATGTTTCAGCAGTTTTCTAACAGATAGGATGTCAAAATACACTCTACTGTCATGTATATCTAAAAATAAATAAAAAATAAAATTATGAAATTCAAAATGTTCTAAAAACGTAAAAGAAAAACTGGACATCTGTCTTGTTGATATTTATGCTGTCATCTGCATTTTCAGTTATCTGTTCAATCTTTTTTGCCTAGTGGCTTTTCTTAGTTTCCATGAATCTCATATTCCTACTGATTTTGAATGCTCCATAACCCATCAATAATACATTTGGCTATATAACAATGCAATGCAAAATATAAGAAAACTTTTTAATGGAAAGTGTGTACTGGCAATGAATCTTGCTTGCACTGTACCTTTATGTAATTTTTGTGTGTCCAATTCTCTTTGCCTTGGGTTTTCTGAAGTCAGCGAATGACAAATTGAATGAACGGTTTTTATTATCTCTTTCAAGGTGGTCTGATTTCCCAATAATGGAAAAATTGAAGCATGTTATTGCCATAAATGTTTAATACTGGAGCAACATGTTCTCTAGAATTTTGCTACAAATGAAATTAAAAGCTATTAAAATTTAAAAACAAGTAAATAAATTGCTGATGTGCAAAAAAAACACAAAAGAGCACAGTGTCTAAAAGATGGCTCATTTCTTATTCCATAGGGATATTCATGTCCCACAAAGAGAAAAATCTAAATGTAGACATCAGGCTGACTAATGCTGTGACTGTGTTTGCTACAAACTGAAACAGACTGCAGTTTATTCCTGGGAACTTGCTATAAAAAATTATTATTATTATTATTATTATTATATTATAGTGTTCTGATAGATTAAACTCTTAGAGAATTAACTAGAAAGTATGAATTGTTTATATAAAGGCTACAAGAATTCTTATACAGGGTGTTAGTGTGTACCCTTGTGACCCTCAATTACATGTCTTTGACAAATACAATATTCATGATATAAATTTTTTTTAAATCATTTTGTTTTGGGGGCTGGGGTTGTGGCTTAGCGGTAGAGCGCTCGCCTAGCACGTGCGCGGCCCGGGTTCGATCCTCAGCACCACGTACAAATAAATGCATTGTGTACAACTAAAGCAAATAAATAAATATTTAAAAAAAAATCCTTTTGTTTTTAAGTCCTTTGGGTATAGACCAAGGAGTGGGATAGCTGGGTCATAAAGTGGTTCCATTCCAAGTTTTCCAAGGAATCTCCATACTGCTTTCCATATTGGCTGCACCATTTTGCAGTCCCACCAAAAATGTATAAGCGTGCCTTTTTCTCCACATCCTTGCCAATATTTATTGTTGTTTGTGTTCTTAATAGCTGCCATTCTGACTGGTGTGAGATGAAATCTTAGAGTGGTTTTGATTTACATTTCTCTAATTGCCAGAGATGTTGAACATTTTTTCAAGTATTTGTTGAGTGATTGTATGTCTTCTTCTGAGAAGTGTCTGTTCAGTTCCTTGGCCCATTTATTGATTGGGTTACAATTCACTATAGCTAAACTGTGGAACCAACCTAGATGCCCTTCAGTAGATGAATGGATAAAGAAAATGTGGTATATATACACAATGGAGTATTCCTCAGCAATAAGAGAGAATAAAATCATGGCATTTGCAGGTAAATGGATGAAGTTAGAGAATATAATGCTAAGTGAAGTTAGCCAATCCCCAAAAGCTAAATGCCCAATGTTTTCTCTGATATAAGGAGGCCGATTCATAGTGGGGTTGGTATGGGGAGCATAGGAGGATTAGAGGAACACTAGAATGGCTAATGGGGAGGGAGTGGTAGGGAGGGGACAAAAGGGTGAAGAAAAAAAAAGATGGTAGAATGAGATGAATATCATTACCCAAGTACATGTATGAAGTCACGAATGATGTGAAAATTAGTGTTGTATTACTGCTGTTATAGAAGCCAAGTAAGAGTTTGCTAAGTTACACTCAGTGGTAAGAATAAGAGACAATTTACTTTGTATACATTAAAATCCACAGAATAAAAGTACATGAGGGGGCTGGGGCTATGGCTAGATCGTGTGTCTTGCATGTGTGGGGCCCTGGGTTAGATCCTCAGCACCACATAGATAAAATAAAAAAGTATTGTGTCCACCTACAACTAAAACAATATAAAAAAAAGTACATGAGGATTACACCAAGAGAATGCGATCAGCTGGAACACTGCAGAGCAAATTTCACACTGCAGCCAGATCTCCAGGGTTTAATATTTCTAGCTTGTAAATTCATTTTGCATCTGTTTCTGTGTTTTTAATCCTCTTCATTCTTCTGATTGTTGTCTGTGACTAGAAACCTCAGGGATGGAGGCATCAATCAAACATACTAGCCCAAGTACTCTTGAGTAACTCTAATTATATAATTAGTAAAACATAATACAATGTCTTTTTCATCTAGACATGCTGGATGATAGTAAGAGTGATGCATCTCACATATATGCTTTGTTCCTAATATTCATACAGTATCGGCCACCAAGGTTTACTTAGTTGATCCCTGTAATATAATATTTCTGTGATAGGGAGGGTAAATTCTTTAAATCATGGATTTGAAACCCAGAGATAACATGGATCTATTAAAGATATATGGATCTAGTTAGTATCAGGTAAAATTAGAATACCTTTAAAAGTTCTTCAATGCAAAGTACAGTCAACCGTAATGCAAATTGATCTGTGAAATCATTCCAAAAAAAGATATTCTTTAAAGATTTCTTTATCTCCTTTCACTTTCCCCACTTCCCATAAAAGTTTGTTGAAAAGGATACTGAATACTGGGTTCGATCCTCAGCACCACATAAAAATAAATAAATAAAATAAAGGTATTGTGTCCAACCACAACTAAAAAAATAAATATTAAAAATATATACATATCTAGGTCATGTCTCATGGTATGCAATAAGATCTAGTGATAAAGTTTGACACTGCTATAAGACTAAAAGTTATCATCTACCTATTTTAATCTACTAAAATAATTATTTTACATACATATTTTATTTTTTACTATTTTATTAGTGCATTTATATTTGATTTTAATGACATCTTTCATTGTCACTCATTCACTTTTACAGAAACAAGATTAAAAAAGAAAATTGAAATGCCATCAATTTTGCCCTCAGTTTTATACATGACAACTTTCTATATTCTAAGTCTCAGAATGCATGGAAATAATTTGTAGAAACATTTGGATTTATATTACTTAGGTCATTTGAAACATTTTGAATTAGTCAAGTCACATTACTGATAATGAAAGAATTACATGGGAAAATGCATACACTATGCATTATACAATGTCCAGTAAGTAGTAAGCATTTTTAAATTGCTAAGAAATTGTCATCATCATTATTTTTGCCATCATTTCAAGAGCCGCAATAGATACTGTTCTTTATTTTAATTGACGTATTTCTGTTAAGGACAATGAATGAAATTACTTATCAAAAATTTGACTGTGTTTATGTAAGCAGGATTCATTTCATATATTCATATGTGAACATAGCATAATTTGTTAGGTTTCATTCCCCAGTACTTCCTCACTCCCTCCCCATCCCCTCCCTCTTTATCTCTTTCCTCAACAATATTGATCTCCCTAATATTTTCATGAGATCCCTCACTATTTTTTCCTCTCTATATATAACATGTGAAGATCTGTGTCATACTTATTTAACTTACACGATGTTCTCCAGCTCGTCATTTACATGAAAATGACATAATTCCATGCTTCTTTATGGCTGAATAAAACTTCATTGTGGGAGCTAGGGCTGTAGCTCAGTGGTAGAGTGCTTGCCTCCCACGTGTGAGGCACTGGGTTTGATTCTCAGCACCACATATAAATAAGTAAATAAAATAAAGGTTCATATGATTCTGCAACATGTACACTTAGAAAAATGAGAAATTATATCCCATCTATGTAAGATGTATCAAAGTGCATAAATGCATTCTACTGTCAGGTATAACTAATTAAAACAAAAATATTTTTAAAAAAGAACAGTTAGTAGTCAAGTAAGAGGTTCATTTTTTGAGAAGCATTCATTAAAAACAATGTTTCTCAGTTAAAAATTAAAAATCTGAAGACACTTTTTAAAATTGCTCATTTCCGCACTTCTAATATGAATTTAGGATATATATAATCTCTTTAACTTCTGTTTGATGATGTACTTTTTCTTACAATATTTGATATACTTATCTGATGATTCAAACATTTTCTTTTTCTTTACTTTTCGTGTACATTTATTTTCAAGTTCAAGTAATGTGTGTGTATCTTGTACTAACATTTTACATTTGTCAAATGTTCTTTCAAAGTCACTTTCTCTCATTTGTTTCAAGTAAAATGATAGCCTGTTATTTATCATATAACATTAAGTTTTTGGTTTTTTTTTTTTTTTTTTGGTACCGGGGATTGAACTCAGGGGCACTCTACCACTGGGCCACTTCCCCAGCCCTTTTTTTGAATTTTATTAGAGACAAGGTCTCACTGAGTTGCTAAGTGCCTCGCCATCGCTGAGGCTGGCTTTGAACTCGCGATCCTCCTGCCTCAGCCTCCCAAGTGCTGGGATTACAGGCGTGCGCCACCCGCTCCCGGCTAAGTTTTTTTCTTTGTAGAACATTTAAATTGCCCCCACAACATTCAAAATATCATCAATAAACATATGTTGCTAGAAAAAAAATAAATAAAAATTGGAAAAAATCTTTATTGTGCATATATAAAAACATATTCTTTATTCATCTGTTAACATGTTCAAACATTTTAGCAGGACTTCAAAGGAAGGAATAAAAGCCCAGGTCCACACTGACTCAGGTCAGAAGTTCTTTGACCTTGGGCGCTAAGAATACCACTGCCCCAACATCTCCACAAACATGTCTATTTCTTACAGAACCCAATTAACTTCTTCACAATACCTGTGGCGTTCTCTCTAGTCTAATGTCTCCCTGAAAAATTTCCCCAGAGATAATAGATTTATTCAAATATAAAATGAACATGTTCTTAGCAGGTGGTGCACGCCTGCAATCCCAGCACTTGGGAGGCTGAGGCAGAAGGGTTGTGAGTTCAAAGTCAGCCTCAGCATGGGTGAGGCACTTAGCAACTCAGTGAGACCCTGTCTCTAATAAAATACAAAAAAGGGCTGGGGATGTGACCCAGTGGTCAAGTGCCTCTGGGTTCAGTCCCCGGTACAAAAAAAAAAAAAAAAAAAAAAAAAAAAAAAAAGCCATGTTCCTGTGTAAGTAGGAGATTCTATTTAAAAAGACAAAATTAAAGTGTTACTTTTATTTTTAAAATTAGAAATATTAAAAATTTTTGTACTACCAATGACTAGATATGATGCATTTGGCCAGTTATTTCTATGCCATCAAACACTGGCATTTTCATGCATACCAATGTTTATAGCAGCACACAATTAAGAATAGCCTCAGTGACCTTGCCTGCTCCCTCCCAGAGGCGTCCTATCTCCTGCTGTCTAGCATCCAGCGAGACACACCACGTACCCACGGAGCGGACATGGGCAGAGCGATGGTGGCCAGGCTAGGGCTGGGGCTGCTGCTTCTGGCACTTCAAACAAAACAGCTATTGTGACACTTTCAGGTAACTCCTTACAAAGTACCTCTGCTGCCCCCAATTCAACTAATACTACACCCAACACAGGTGGCAGTACCTTGAAGTCAACAGCTAATCTCCTTGTGATTTCCCTCTCTACTGTTAGAGACTCAGGCCAAGAAACGTCTCTACTCCCCCATCTTCTAAACCCAATCTGGATGGCCACTAGAAGTCCAGTGTGTCAAGGAAGAAGCAGGTCTACATCAAATCTACCAATTCCACACCTGAATTTATTGGCACAGAAAACATTGAGAATTCCAAGTTGATTAGTCTGAAGGACGTGTGAAGGGTTTCACAAATGATGACTGCCAATATTAAATCTGCTGGAGTTTCATGTACAAGCTAAAAAGAAATAACATCCAAAATGGAGACATGATTTCCTTGAATGAGGCATAAGAAATATGGACACTTAAAACTCTACCTTGAAAACAAGAATAGATTTTATCTAGAGATAAAGGATGGAATGTGGAATGGAGATCTCAGTTTTCATTTCAGTTCATGAAATCTATAAGGCCATAAACCAGGTAATATAAAAAGCTTCCATGATTCTATTTATATGTACATTAGAGAGAACTTCCAGGTGTTACTGTAAATCCTCAGTGTATTGTTTCAGCGGTACTAATTTAATGCTGATATATTCTAGATAAAGTTTCACATTGTGAAGCTATTTCTTTTCATTTGGGAACTGAACTCTTTCCTCTGTGGTTTTTGGATTTGACATTATGTTTGAACTTTTATGTGGTAATTGACATGTGCCAGGGCAATGATAGATTGGAATCTACCCCAAATCCAGGCATCGTGAGTAAATCTTGCTTATCCTCTAAAGTCAAATAGTAGGCATCTCCCATCTCCTGTTTTCATTCAACAAGAGTGCCAAATTCCTTTAGCTAAATGATTCCAAAGAGTAGAATTGCATTGACCTCAATTAATTTCAAAATGCTGCTTTTTATTTCTGCATTTGTTGAATACTTCTCACAATTAAAAATGGTCAGCTTTCAAGGTAAAATGGCAAGTCTTGAAATTAGAAAGGCAACTATGTGAAGAAGCCAAATTTCTAAATCAGCATTTGCAAAGTTAAGACTGGAAGCTAGCCTGCATTTAAAATTCACAAAAACTTTATTTTTATTTTTACTTTTAATATTTATGTATTTGCTTTAGTTGTACACAATGCGTTTATTTGTATGTGGTGCTGAGGATCGAACCCGGGCCGCGCCCGTGCTAGGCGAGCGCTCTACCGCTGAGCCACAATCCCAGCCACAATCCCCAAAACTTTTATACTTTTTTGGTAAGTACCATTTTTAAAAAAATCTGTGGATCAGAACAGCCACATTTGGAACATTTTCTGTTATCAGTCAATAGTTTTAGGTAGTTAGAACCTGATCCTAAGCTTAAAAGCACTCTTGATCCTCTAAATCTTTTACATCTGCCTTGATACACAGAAACCTTTTTAAAAAAATAGACACTCCCTGAAATTTTTTGTTCTCAGGGTCACACACTGATGCTTACATGTTCCAATATCTAATATGACTGCCATAGTCTTGATAACCAAATCATTTTTTCTCATCTTTAGAAAACTACACAGGAAAAACCAAATCAAACAGATCTAAAGTTACTGTGTGTGTGAATGAACATGCCCCTTTGCTTCATACCTGAATGCTGTACATCTATTTGGATTGTATATTGTGTTTGTGTATTTATGATTTGATTCATAGTAACTTCTCATGTTATGGAATTGATTTGCATTGAACACAAACTGTAAATAAAAATAAATAAATGGCTGAAAGAGAAAAAAAAAATAGCCACGTTATAGAACTATTCTTAGTGCCTGTCATCAGATGAAAAAAGAATATGGTTTATATATATGCATAAAGAAGCATGGAATTAAGTCATTTTCATGTAAATGACTGGAGCTGGAGAATGTCATGTAAATTAAAGTGTTAGTTTTTTATTTTTTAACAATAAACATATTGTAAGTCACATTTTTAAATATGAATCTTGATTTTAACAGAAATGCAAAAAAATCCTGAGGAAAAAAATCAAAGCATACCAATGTATCACATAATTTTTGTATATTTAAAACTTACACAAATTTCCCCTAAAAAGCTAATATTTTCAAAATTAATTTGGGTGTAGAAATCAATTTTAATAAAAAAAATTGGTGGCCTTGACTTAGTGCAAATATTGGTGGGTTTGTCTTTAAAATTAGGGCAATTTCAAGTATTCTTCACAGCATGTTTGGCGTAAAGAAATATATTTTGCTATTAAACATTATAAAGTATCAATAAAACTTTTAGAAAAGTACTTCTCAGATAAAATGCAGATTGTCATAAGCTTGAGAAGAGGGACTCTCTGTGGGTGTACTATGAAGGAAACAGATAATTAGAAAGAAAAAGTGTTTTTCCTAACTAGTCTCTATCCATACATAACCTTCTGATATATCCCCTAACTAGAAGTCCTTGCAGGTCCTGGAAATTATTTACTAGGAAGCATGTTGTACATCTGGAAAGGTGAAGGGGGGACTTGGGATTGAACTTTGGCTTATCTAAATCCGAATTCCTTAGGGCTTATTTTAAACAAGTGATTCATATCACTCTATGGTTTGAGACAGTCATACAGGTTAGTGTCCTCCAAAAAAATTTTGTTTTGAAACAACTATTATCACTTTTCTGTTTATGTTCATATACCAGGATAGGATCGAAAACACCATATTTAGTAAACTCAAATATTATTATAATTATATACTAAAATTATTTAAGACATTGTCTTTCAGAATACCATAAATTTCAGTTTCAAAATGAATCCTCTTGTCTCCCAGGTTAAAAAAAGAAAAAGAAAAATATCATTGCCTTTTCCTGCAAACTGATTTTTTAGTTCTGGGCTGCAGGAAATAAAAGGCCAAAGGATTCTTGGAGCAACACACACTGACAAACTTTTGCACATAGTCATATGATTGAATGAGGAACATTTCTCAATGGTGTATAGGACTCAAAAGAGATATTTTATAAGAACACCATTGGCTCTCTACAGCTTTTATAATGCTCTAAAGATGGAAAAATTTTCTCCTTAAGCAAGACATTTTGTTTCAAAACTTGTAAGTACAGGCAACCCTCACTGTGCATAGGGAATCATGCAAACTAAAATAATAAATCGAGAATACAGTTCAGATAGGCTAGAAATTCAGTTAATGTGGTACCATGCAGAATGAAGAGACAGAAAAAATATATAATAAACATTGGAAATTATGATTTTTCTGTTTCCATAATTCAATGAAAATCTAAAATAATACAGAAAAATATAGGTAAAATTGCTTGAACTACTTCTCTGAAATGAGTACAATGTGTTTTAACTTAGACAAGTCCTGCAACATTTTAGAATATTCTCAACCAGGACCCAGCAAAAGCTTTCTGATAAAATTAAAGTGATTGTTTATTTCCCAGTAGCAAGACAGGAATACTGGCTATTGTTGAGGACACAAATCTTAGCAGTTGAGCCTTCCAGGTCCATTTTGAGAACTTCTGCTTTACTCCACCAGATCCCCAGGTCAATTCTATTGCAAATATGTCTCACTGTCTTGCTGAATACTATAAATTTCAGTTTCAAAATGAATACTCTCTTCCTCCAAGTTAAAAAAAAAAAAGAATCCGGGCGTGGTGGTGCACGCCTGTAATCCCAGCACTTGGGAAGCTGAGGCAGGAGGATTATGAGTTCAAATCCAGCCTCAGCAAAAAAGCGAGGCACTAAGCACCTCAGTCAGACCCTGTCTCTAAATAAAATACAAAATAGGGCTGGGGATGTGGCTCAGTAGTTGAGTGCCCCTGAGTTCAATACCCAGTACCCTTAAAAATAAAAAATAATAATAAAAAATAACATTTATAAATAATGATGGAGATGAGAGGGAGAGAGTTTTTTTTTGGGGGGGGGGACTAAAAATCAATATTTATTTCAGCTATCAAATTTTCATTTATCACCTTTATATTTTATTGTGCAAATATCTCTGCTCTTGTTTTATAGAGATTTTCTCTCAAAAAACTTGTTTTGAATGGACATTTCTCAAATTATGCATCACCTCTCTGATTCAACACATCCTCATACTTTTATTTTTGCTATCAAGATACACAATTTTATTTGTCCTTTAAAAGTAAAACCAAATAAAAATAAAATGAAATCGTCATCAACATAAGTACTTTGATATAATTATAAGAAAAGATGATCATTCATGAGCATCAATAGAAAGTGGGTTAGGAAGTACTCTTTTCTTTTTTTATTTTATTCTAATTTGTTATACATGTTTGCAGAGTGCAATTCATTTCATATTATATATAAAGAGCACAAGTTTTCAAGTCACTGGTTTTATATAAAGTATTTTCACAACAATTGTGTCTTCATACATGTACTTAGGGTAATGATGTCTAACCATTCCACCATCATTCCTAACCATTCCACCATCATTCCTGTCCTCTTGCCTCCTCCCCTCCCTTTGTTCTATTTAAAGTTCCTTCATTCCTGTCATCCCCCCTTCCCTTGTCTTTATAAGTCAGTATCTTCATAACAAAGACATCATTCGACCTTTGGTTTTTTGGGATTGTCTAACTTCACTTAACATTATTTTCTCCAACTCCATCCATTTACCTGCAAATGCCATGATTTTATTCTCTTTTAGTGCTGAGTAATGTTTCATTATGTATATATGCCAAAGTTTCCCTATCCATTCATCTGCTGATGGGCATCAGGGTTGGTTCCACAATCTAGCTATTGTGAATTGTGCTGCTATAAACATTGATGTGGTCATGTCCCTGTACTAAACTGTTATTAAGTCTTTTGGGTATAGACCAAGGAGTGGGATAGCTGGGTCAAATGGTGCTTCCATTCTGAGTTTTCTGATGGTTCTCTGTTGTGGCATTTTCTATAAAGCCCTCTCCTTTTTCATAAAAGATATCATGGTGTTGAAAGAGTTAACTTTGACTTCTACTTGCTGTTCAGTTCTTTATTCACATATATGGCCACCAGGTATCACTATTTCAATTATTTAGATCCAGATTAACTCTTTACATTTATCTTTTCTTAAAAAGAGTAACACAAACCTTTTTCTATAAGTACTTAATTTCTAGTTAATAAGCCTTAAGAGTCTTTTTGTGATTAAAAATAATTTTCTCTTACTTTTAATGTAGATATAAATCCCTTAGAGCAAAAAGTGTTTCATGAGCTAACATTCAGCCTTGCCTCCCTCTTTTCCCTGCTTCTAGGTTTTATAAACAACTGCTGTAATAGAAAACAATAGTGCTGTGGAATCCCAGACAGAGAAAGTTGACTTTTATCAGACAGTCTAAATAGTGTACAGAGAAAACAGTTTCAGGGAATCCGTGAGAGATAAATTCTCACCCAAACTAATTAGATTAAATAATGATGAAATTAAAATATGCCTAGGCAGTCACGTACAGGGCCTTGAAAAAGGTGCAAGTGACCTCAAAACCTTGAAATATATATATAATAAGAAATTTAATATGTCTAAAAATTAAGTCATGTCTGTAATGTAATCACCAAAGAAAGTGTAAACAATCTGTACTGCCAAAAATTATGCTTAAAACCTACAACAAAAAGTGAAAGTAAAGAGAGAAGATTCCACAGCCTGATCCGTGTGTCGATGTGTTATTTTCCCCATCGCTGCTTCTCTACCTCTGTACTTCGCTGAGCGCTCGTGTTGTACGCCCTGACTGGGGCTGGCCCCCAGCAGTTCTCCATACTGCTTTCCATAGTGGTTGCACCAATTTGCAGTTCCACCAGCAATGTATGAGTGTGCCTTTTCCCCCACATCCTCGCCAGCATTTATTGTTTGTATTTATTTTTTATTTTTTTGGTGGTACCGGGGATTGAACTCAGGGGCACTTGTCCACTGGGTCACATCCCCAGACCTTTTTTGTATTTTTTTATTTAGAGACAGGGTCTCACTGAGTTGCTAAGTGCCTCGCCATTGCTGAGGCTGGCTTTGAACTCGTGATCCTCCTGCCTCAGCCTCCCAAAGTGCTGGGATTACAGGCGTGCGCCACCACGCCCGGCTATTGTTTGTATTTTTGATAGCTGCCATCCTCATACTTTTTATCATTTGTCATCAAGACTTATGTATGTTTCTCAGTTTTTGTTTTGATTTTTGCTTTTTCTTTGGTGTTGCTGCAGGGCATACTCAGGGCTTCATGAATTAAGCAAATACTTCATCACTGAGCAATGCTGGATGCCCCATTTGCTCCTTATGTATTTTTGAAGGGGTCATCCTTTTGTATCCTTAAAGAAAACTTTGGCATGAAGTTAACTTGTTCACTTTAAAACCATTTTCTCTATTTATCCACATTTCTTGATGCTTCCATTGTTTTAGTTGCCAATATATTTACATAGTTGGTCTTCAGTGTCTCTGGATTCTGCATCTGTAAATTTAACCAACAGCATACAGCATACACCTGTAATCCTGGTGGCTCAAGAGGTTGAGGCAATAGAATTGCAAGTTTAAAGCCAGCCTCAGCAGCTTAGCTGAGGCCCTGAGCAACTTAATGATATCCTGTCTGAATTAAAAAAAAAATAAAAATTAAAGGACTGTGGATGTGTATAAGAGGTTGATCACCCCTGGGATCAATCCCTGTTACCAAATAAATAAATAAATAAATAAATAAATAACCAACATGAGATAAAATGTTCAGAAAAAATACTGCATCTGCAACTGAACATGTACAGTTTTTTGTCACTATTCTCTAAATAATATAACAAATTACACAACACTTACATTGTTAGGTATAATAATTAATCAATTTAAAGTACACAGGATTATGTGCACATTATGTGCAAATAGTATGCCATTCACATATAATTTCTTTTCTGCATGATCAGGTAATAGAAAATATGCAGGCAATAAGAAGATACTCAGACCACAGATGCTATGCAGGTCAAAGGGCATACTCAGGGCTAAAAGGCTATGCAGGTCATCTAATTAATTATGAAGGTCATTTAGGCAAGAGAGAATGTAGAGGCAACATAGGTCATAGAATATGTGCAGGCCTGAGAAGCTGCTCAAGGCATAGATAATATGCAGGTCATGGAAGGAACTGAAATCACAGAGGGTACATAGATCACAGGACATGGTGAGGTCTACTCAGGCTATCAAATCATTGAGGCTATAAAGATCATAGGGGTTACTAAGGTCTTTTAGGCTACTTAAGCAATAGAGACTTCATAAATTATAGAAGTTTTTTTGGTACCGAGATGCTACATGGGTCACAGTGAGTAAACATGTCATAGATGTTATTCAGGCCATTTAAGATATTTATGCAACAAAATAGAAGCTGGCCGTAGAGGCTTTGCAAGTCATAGAGGCTAATCAGGAGACAGAGGCTAGACAGATCATAGAGGCTATGCAGGCCAGAGGCTTCTCAGGCCTTACAGACTATCAGGCCATAGAAGCTACACAGGTCATAGGGGATAATAAGGTTATTTAGACTACCCAGGTCAAAAGACTATGAAGGATATAGAAGATACTCCAGCTATTGAGGCTACATAAGTAGGAATTACTAAGATCTTTTAGGCTACTGATGCAAAAGAGGCGGTGAAGCTCCAAAAGCCTACTGAGGACACAGAAACTACACAGGTCATAGTGGGTAAGTAGGTCATAGACTCAACTCAGATAATTTAGGTTGCTCAAGCCATAAGGACTATAATACTCACATAGGGACTGCAAATCATAGAGGTTATTCAGGTTATGGAGGCTACTTGGTCAAAGAGGATATTCAGATCATAAGGATGCTTGGGAGAGAAAAGTTATAGCAGCCAGGGACTACACTGGCCATAGAGGCTGCACTGATGACACAGGACACTCCTTAGGATATATAGCCACCTCAGGTCACAGAGGCTAGGCAGGAATTAAAGGCTAGAAATATTTACTTACACTACTCAGGCCATATAGGCCATGCAGGTTTTACAAGCCATGCAGGTCATAGATGATACTCAGGTCATAAGATCCTGCTCTTACCATAAAGTCTAAGCAAGAAATAGTGGTACTTATACAATGAGTCTATTCAATCTACCAAGGCTATTTAGTCTACTCATGCCATAAAGAATAGGCCTAAGTAGCTGGGCATGGTATCACAATGCCTATAATCCTATTGGCTGAGAGACACGAGGATCACAAGTTCAAAGCCAGTAAGCAACATAGTAAGACCCTGTCTCTGCATAAAATACAAAATAGGGCTGAGGATGTGGCTCAGTGGTCGAGTGCCCCTGAGTTCAATCCCCAGTAGACCCTGCCCACCCCCCACCCCCCAAAAAAAGAATAGGCCTTAGTAGCCTCTTGGGACTCAATATTCTATATTACCACCATAACCTTTATAACCTGTGCAGACTCCATGACCAGAATATGCTCTTTGACCAGTATAACATATATGACCTGTGTAATCCTTGATGCCTGAGTAGCCTAGAAAACCTGAGTATCATCTATGGCCTGAGGGGCCTCTAGGTACTGGAAAGCTTCACAACTTCTATGGTCTGTTCAGTCCTTATATCCTGCCTGGGCATTATGGCATGAGTAAGACTCTGTCAACTATATAGGACCCATTGCTCTTTGAATCCTTGGTATCCTTTATAGCCACTATGGCCAGAGTATCCTATATATTCTTTGTAGCCTCTAAGACCTGAGAAACCTGTATGACCCACTTAGAATCTATGAATTTTATAGCCTCTATAAACCCCTGAATTCTCTTTGGTTTTAGTAGCCCCCAAATAAACATTTACTCCTCTAGTTGTTTTTGTCAGGTCCTTTAGTCACAGCAGCAAAAAAGCTGACTTAAGCAGCCTCTTTGGGTTTGAGTAGCCTCTCTAATCTGCATATCATCTATGATCTGCATACCGTCCATGACTTGTGCAGTCTCAATGACCTACATAGTCTCTGGATAGGAGTCTTCTGTGTTTCTCCTTTGCCAGCAAAGCAATGAATTTCTTTTTCTTTTTTCTCAAAACCATGTCCTCATTATTGAATTTTCAGTGTCAAGGATCCAGCTTTCAATAACAAATCAATAACTGGTTTACATGCTTAGTTTTGTCTTTTTTTCTTGGACCTTGGACCAAAAAATTATACCATGATGCAAAATGCTTTCTCTCTCATAATATTTATTCAATTTATCTTAAAAAGTATATTATCAGGGCTGGGGTTGTGGCTCAGAGGTAGAGCTCTAGCCTAGTATGCATGGGACACTGGGTTCGATCCTTGGCACCACATAAAAATGAGGTTAAGATATTGTGTCCACTTATAACTAAAAAATATTTTTAAAAAAAAACTATATTACCAGTCGGGCGCGGTGGTGCACGCCTGTAATCCCAGCACTTTGGGAGGCTGAGGCAGGAGGATCATGAGTTCAAAGCCAGCCTCTGCATGGGTGAGGCACTTAGCAACTCAGGGAGACTCTGTCTCTAATAAAATACAAAAAAGGGCTGGGGATGATGTGGCCCAGTGGTCAAGGGCCCCTGAGTTCAATCCCTGGTACCACAAAAAAAAAAAAAAAAAAAAAACTATATTACCATAATTTAAATTATTTTAAATCCATTTTACACTTATTGAATTTTTGAAATTTACATTCTGAATAAAGCATTATGAAATTTCTGAATTTAGACAAATTACTCTTTTCCTCAATGAGAAAATATTTCATGCTTTTCCCAAAAACCCAAGTTTGAAACCTTTTATGTACTTCTTTGCAGACAGAACACATATAAACAGAATTCTCTTAGTCACTTTGTTTTTAGTAAAAACACAGACAAAGCAACCTTGAATTGTTTTTCTATTTAATAATAATCTATAAAAATAGGTTAATAGACCTTAGCATATGCTGTCTCATAAAATTTAAGAAGCCAAGTATACTTGGTTTTATATTTAGCACTTGATATTTAAGTATTAACTGTGATCTGCATAACATCTATGATCTGCATACCTTTGTAATAGTGTAATGTCAGATGCCTCCCTTGACAAATTCATTTATAAACGTTTATTCCATTTGTTAAATCTAATTTACTCATTTTAACTTGTTTTCCATGAAAACCAAGATATCAAACCTACTTAACACTTTACATCATAGTTTCCCACTGAAAAATAATTCTAGAACAAATACATATTACACTTAACCATCTTATAGAAACCAACACTTTATTGATCATTTGAACACCTAGAGAAATGGGTGGGTTAGTAGATTTAATGACATCCTTACTTCTACTTAACTAATATCAATCACATGAACAAAAAGACATTTGGATTCATTTTATTTTAAATTTACTTCACTTGGCCACTTGTCCTCCACGGGGGCGGGGGGGGGGGGTCGGGGAGATTTACTCTAGTTATGACTATTGTTTAATCTCACTTCTTAGGATTCTTCAGAGGAGATTCCTTTCCTTTTCCAGGTATTTAAGAGTTAACCCTTGAATAATTATTCTCTGAATAAAGACAGCCGGGGGGGGGGGGGGGGGGGGGGGGGGGGGGGGGGGGGGGGGGGGGGGGGGGGGGGGGGGGTGGGGGGGGGGGACAAAAACAGAGGAATAGGAACTCCAGTTAGACAGAGCAAGACTATTTGATGCAGGACCAAAGGTGAATTCACATAAAAAAGCTTGAGCTCGTCTGGGTGCACTGGCGCATGCCTGTAACTCCAGCGGCTCAGGTGGCTGAGGCAGGAAGATCACAAGTTCAAATGCCAGCCTCAGCAAAAGCCAGATGCTAAGCAACTCAGTGAGAACCTGTCTCTAAATGAAAATACAAAATAGGGCTCAGGATGTGGCTCAGTGGTTGAGTGTCCCTGAGTTCAAGCCCCGGTATTAAAAAAGAAAAAGAAAAAGAAAAGAAAAGAAAAGCTTGAGCTCAAAAGACAAAGGCTTTGAAAAAAAAAATGTCACAGCCATAATTAATAAAAAACACATGGAACATCTGTATGAGACCAGAGTGCAATTTGGGATGAGACTGGAGTAAGCCCAGACTTTGAAAGAATATGAGATCATATGAAGTCCCACTGAGTTGCTTAGGGCCTTGCTTTCGCTGAGGCTGGCTTTGAACTTGCAATCCTCCTGCCTCAGCCTCCTGAGCCGCTGGAATTACAGGCATGTGCCACCACACCCAGCTAAAATAATTATTGATTGAAATAGAGGCAGGAAGAGGGGAGTTTTAACTTTGAAGTGCGATCTAGTTAAGATTATTATATCTATATTTATTATTTTTCCCCCTTAATTTTCTCTTTTTAGTCTTTTCAAAGCAAAGTGCACTGTAACATTGATTACAGAGTTTTTCACAGCTGGTTTGTGAGGACTGCCACTGAGAGGATTATAAACTTTCTTCATTAAGAGGTTTTGAGCACTGTGGTTTGCCCCTAGGAAAATTAAAAAGAGTATAACTTCTTTATCCAAAAAACAACAATGTCAATTTCTTTTACATTGCCATTTACTTATTAATTTAATGGGTAACTAATAACAATTTTCAAGGTTGAACTGATTTTTGAACCCATTTTAATTGCAAGGCTTTGTAAACAAAACACAAATAGCCTTCAAGTTTTAAATATTTTACATATTTGTTTTTGCCTCCCGGGATCTAAAACCATATCAATTTCAAGTAGAATTGGTAAAATGTACTAACACATAACAAATATTTTTGAATTTCATGTTACTTTATTTAAAATAAAAATCCCAAATATACCTCATGAGGCTTAAATTTAGTTTTTGATATTCTAAAACAACATTGACTTTGTTTATTTTCTTCTTGAATATTTTCCTTAATCTGTCATAGAAAATTCAAAATTTCTTATTATATTAACTATCTCAGGGAGACCAAAGTAATGGCCACTTAAGTAGTACACTTTTTTTTTTTTTTTTTTTTGGTACTGGGGATTGAACTCATGGGCACTTGACCACTGGGCCACATCCCCAGCCCTTTTTTTTTTTGTATTTTATTAGAAGCAGGGTCTCACTGAGTTACTAAGTGCCTGGCCATTGCTGAGGCTGGCTTTGAACTCGCGATCCTCCTGCCTCAGACTCCCAAAGTGCTGGGATTACAGGCGTGCGCCACCGTGCCCGGCTTAAGTAGTACACTTTTGAAGAAGCATGTATAAACTATTTTAAGTCTATATGTAAACATAGTTAAAGAAATGGTGGATGTCCACAGGTTGGTTAGTCTACAATGGACCAACAGTCATTAAGATTTTTATCAATACTGGAAAATATCTAGACAGTTATAAAAAGCCCCTTGTTCTATGACCTGCTAAGTTCTCTGAGATAGAAGATGCAGTACATACCAATGACACTGTCTTCATAAAAATACTGCCAAATAGATATGGTACCATGACTCATTCTAGCATATTAGGAACTTACTCTGTTCTAAGTCTGGAGGAGCCTTCCCATCATCCCATACCTTATTTTTGAAAGTGACTGACCATTTCTGTTCTTGCCTTGATTTCCCATAAAATCTCCTCTTGTGTCCGATTATGCAGGGGAATTGGACCTCTCCCCCAAATCTACGCCTCCTTTATTCTTTCCCCAAAGCCCTTAATTTCTGTTGAAAGATGGGGAACAGGTCTACCAGCACACAGCACACTGCACCCTCATTTGTTAATGTCTTGGCTGAAAAGTTACCTTTATAAAATGTATGTTGGAACTCTTTTCTGGGAACTTGGAGGACAACTGCTCTGTCTTTCTTAGAATATGATGGTCCCTTCAGGTAAGAACTGAAATGGAGGCAGCCCTTGAGCCAAAGAGCATGCAGCCAGGTGGAAATGAAGCCCGGTAGAACATGATGTAAGGGTTGTACTGATGGAGCTTTTCAATTAGGAAAGCCAATATATTCCTTTCATTGCTTATGTTTGTTAGGATTGCTTTTTCTCTTACTGGTAACCAAAATGTTTAACTCATCTCTTGGCAGTGGCTTTCTCCAACTTTATTTCTTACATACAATTGTATGAGTTCATGACCCTAAGCATTAAATAACGTAAGGTATTAAAAATAACTGCAAAAATAATTTCCACTGTTTTATGTATAGTCCCTAGTTTTCCAACTGTATTCATTTCTCCACCTCACCTTTATTTAAATAACAATAATCAGACATCTAAAAACAGGTGTGGACAAATTAATATAAAATCATTTCAATACTTCCACGGATACAGAGGGTCAATAAGA
Organism: Tamias sibiricus; assembly: GCA_025594165.1. Lineage (NCBI taxonomy): Eukaryota > Metazoa > Chordata > Mammalia > Rodentia > Sciuridae > Tamias > Tamias sibiricus. The sequence goes on along the minus strand of CM046666.1, from coordinate 121,495,062 downwards.
AATTCTAAACTTTTTAAAAAGAGATCAAAGTCAGCATGCCTTTCACTCATCTGGATTTACATATACTTAAGGAGCAAACTGGAATCCTGAAGGCACAAAATGAAGCAAGTAACTAGGTGTTGGTGGGTAGGTGACTTGGAGGACTGACATCACGACAATTTCTTCCTCTTCTTGCATTTACGTAGGTGGTTGTTGAGGTAGGATTCAGTCAGGAAATGGAGGCCCACTTGGGAGTTTTCTCACCCTTTATTATACCAAGAAGGACCCAGCGCAGCTAAGGGAACCATCATCATGAAGTGGGCAATGCAGACCACGTTCTTTTTCTCTTGGTGCGGTCAGATGTGTCTGACACGAACCTCAGGAGTCTTTATGGAAACGCGTTCTACCTCTTTTTCTCAGTTTCCATTAGCTCACCACCTCAGCCCCAGTGCTGGGTGAGATGACCCACTGTGAGCTGGAGACCTTGCCTACTGCCATCTTTTTGCTGAAGTGAGTTGAAGTCACCAGGTACGTGGAGTTGAATTTTTTAAAAAATTGAAAAATTCATTCTAATTAGTTATACATGACTGTAGAATATATTTATGCACTGTAATGTATCATATATAAATGGAGTATAATTTTTCATTTTTATGATTGTACATGCTGTAGAATCACATTGGTCATATATGTACATATATATACATAAGGTAATCATGTCTGTTTCATTCTATCCTTCCTATACTCTACCCCCTTTTGTCCTTTCACTCCCCCTTATCTAATCTATAATAACTCTATTCTTCCCTAGCCCCCAACCTTATTGTAAATTAGCATCCACATATCAGAGAAAACATTCAGCTTTTGTTTTGGGGGGATTAGCTTATTTCGCTTAGCATGATATTCTCTAGCTCCATGCATTTACCGACAAATGCCATAATTTCATTTTTTAAATCTGAGTAATATTCCATTGTATGAATGTACCACATTTTTTTTTATGCATTCATCCATTGAAGGACACCTAGGTTGGTCCCATAGTTTAGCTATTGTGAGTTGAGCTACTATAAACATTGATGTGTATGCATGATTGCAATATGCTGATTTTATGTCTTTTGAGTATAAACCAAGGAGTGGGGTAGCTGGGTCAAATGGTGGTTCCATTCCAAGTTTTCTGAGGAATCTCCATACTGCTTTCCATAATGGTTGCACCAATTTGCATTCCCACCAGCAATGTATGAGTGTAGCTTTTCCCCCACGTCCTCGCCAACATTTACTTTTGTTTGTAGTCTTAACAATTGCCATTCTGATTAGAGTGAGATGAAATATTAGGGTAGATTTAATTTGCATTTTTTAATTGCTAAAGATGTTGAATGTTTTTTCATATATTTGTTTATCAATTGTATTTCTTCTTCTGTGAAGTGTCTGTTCAGTTCCTTAGCCCATTTATTGATTTCGGGTTATTTGGTTTTCTTGGTGTTAAGATTTTTGAGTTCTTTATATATCCTGGATATTAATGCTCTCTCGGAGGTGCACGTAGTAAAGATGTTATGTGGAGTTGAGATTTTGGAGCTACACAGCCCAAAGACCTCCTACAGGTTCTCTCTTCACTTTGTTACTCTTCACTTCAGACTTGGATGAAGTTTCCTGTGCTGGTTTTCAGAGGGACCAAATATGCCACTCAGAATTGTCAGGATTACCTACAGCTAAAGGGAAGCGGGAAGCATGAAACAGGAAACTGGGCAAGTTTATCTCCCCTTTTATGGGCTGTGCCCAGATATGCTTTCTCCTTGTAATAATTCCAAAGGTGGTTAAATTACCACAGCAAGCAAAATACCAGCGGAACAATTTGCTCCTCTTTAATTTCAACACAAAGCACACTACTCTGCACTCTAACTTGCCCAAATTCCTGTCTCTTAATAACTCTCACCTCCTTAGGTCTGACTCTACCAAATAGAATATTAGAGCTTCAACATTTGTCCCAGGATCTGTTTTCTAGAGGAACAAGTAGGATGTAAGTCCATGAACATCAGAGGGAAAAAAGACAAGGTACTGGTGTAAGGATCAGACTGCTGAAATGTGATTACACTGAGCTTTAAGAAAATGGAGCAAATAGATATCTTATGGTTTATATATTTCACATTCTAGTTCACCATCATGGAGCAATTGGAGGTTTGGAGCTAATGACAAAGATATTGACCATGTATCTAAATTATCTTCTGACCCTACATCTCTTCATAGATATCTTTTATTTTTTTTCTGTTGAACAACTAAAAACCTCATATTCTTGTACAGCTGAGGAGTGCAGTTGATATTCAAACTCCAGTTCTCATCTTTTCAACCTACCATTGTGTCTCCATTGTTTAACAATCCCTGATCTATGGCAGTATGCTTATTAAGAAAAAGAAATCAAAGTTTTCTCTGGCAAAAATCCATTTTTAATGATATCAAAATAGTTCCAGAATTTTTTTTTTATTAAGTTCTCACATATTGTATCAACAAAATCTGAGTTTTCCACAACTAAATATCAAGCTTATTGAAATATGTCTTCTAAAGTACATAAGTATGTCTCCCAATGTGCTGGCAAATTACATTTTTTATTTGGTTTGCAAATTGGCAATGTAGCAAGCAGATATGCTCTCAGAATTAAAAATTCCCCTTCTCCAGGGAAAACACTGATTGTATTTGGCTGTAACAACAAGTTACCCCAAGGTCAAGTTTAAAGCTATCCAATATGATCAATTGACCCTCAGCTACCGGGTTTCTGAATACAAGCCAATTGCTGGCAAGCGTGGATCTAAAATTAGACAGTTGGCAACTGCCTCACCTCAGAGCCTCTTAGCCATCTTCTCTGAATTTACCTTCCCTCCCTTGGCAAACAATTAATCTATCTTTTTTGGGGACAGAGGTAAAGACCCCTTCCTTTGATGTTATATATTTATATTCTTGTTATTTGTTTTCTTCTTTCTGATTCCTCAATGCTTTTCATTGGTCTGTGATTTTATCACATTTGTTAATAGTATCAGTATCCTGGCATGACTTTTTTTTATTCTAATTTGTTATATATGACAACAGAATGCATTAAAATTCATATTATACATGTAGAGCACAATTTTTTCATATTTCTGGTTGTATACAAAGTATATTCACTCCATTGGTGTCTTCATATGTGTGCTTTGGATAATGATGTCCATTTCATTCCACCATCATTTCTAATCCCCTGCCCCAATCCTTCACCTCCCTCCCCTTTGTCCTATCTAGAGATCATCTATTCCTCCCATTCTCTCCCTCCCTACCTTGCTATGAATCAGCTTCCTTATATCAGAGAAGACATTTGGCATTTGGTTTTTTAATATTGGCTAGCTTCACTTAACATTATATTCTCCAACTTCATCCATTTACCTGCAAATGCCATGATTTTATTCTCTTTTATTGTTGAGTAATATTCCATTATGTATATATACCAAATTTTCCTTATCCATTCACCTACTGAAAGGTATCTAGGTTGGTTCCACAATTTAGCTATTGTGAATTGTGTTGCTATAAACATTAATGAGGCTGTGTTCCTGAAGAATGCTGTTTTTTAGTCCTTTGAGTATAGACTGAGGAGAGGGATAGTTGGGTCAAATGGTAGTTCCATTCCCAGTTTTCCAAGGAATCTCCATACTGCTTTCCATAATGGCTGCACCAATTTGCAGTCCCACCAGCAATGTATGAGTTTGCCTTTTCCCCCTACATCCTCACCAACACTTATTGTTGTTTGTATTCTAAACAGCTTCAATTCTGACTGGAGTGAGATGAAATCTTAGAGTAGTATTGATTTGCATTTCTCTAATTGCTTGAGATGTTGAACATTTTTCATATCTTTGTTGATTGATTGTATATCATCTTCTAAGAAGTATCTATTCAGGTCCTTGGCTGATTTATTGATTGGGTTTTTTTTTTTTGGTGTTTCAGATTTTTGAGTTCTTTATATACCCTAGAAATTAGTGCTCTATCTGATGTGCCAGTGGTAAAAATTTGCTCCCAGATGCAGGCTTTCTATTCGCCTCACTGATTGTTTCTTTTACAGAGAAGAAACTTTTTAGTTTAAATCCATCCCATTTATTGATTCTTTATTTTAGTTTTTGCAATATAGGAGTCTTATTAAGGAATTTGGGGACTAACCTGACATTATAGAGATTAGGGCCTACTTTTTCTTCTATTAGATGCAGGGTTTCTGGTTAAATTCCTAGGTCCTTGATCCACTTTTAGTTGAGTTTTGTGCATGGTGAGAGATAGGTGTTTAATTTCATTTTGTTGCGTATGGATTTTCAGTTTTCCTAGCACCATTTGTTGAAGAGGCTATCTTTTCTCCAATGTATGTATGTTTTTGGTGCCTTTGTCTAATGTAAGATAATTGTAAATTTGTGGGTTAGTCTCTGTGTCCTCTATTCTGTACCATTGGTCTACTTGTCTATTTTGGTGCCAATATCATGCTGTTTTTGTTACTTTTGCTCTGTAGTATAGTTTAAGGTCTGGTATAGTGATGCCACCTGCTTCACTCTTCTTGCTAATTATTGCTTTTGCTATTCTGGGTCTCTTATTTTTCCAGATAAATTTCACGACTGCTTTTTCTATTTTGATGAGGAATGCCATTGGATTTTGATTGGAATTGCATTACATCTGTATAGTGTTTTTTGTAGTATGGTCATTTTGATAATATTAATTCTGCCTATCCAAGAACAAAGTAGATCTTTCATTCTTCTGAAGTCTTCTTTGATTTCTTTCTTTAGGGTTCTGTAGTTTTCATTGTATAGGTCTTTCACTTCTTTTGTTAAGTTGATTCCAAAGTATTTTATTTATTTATTTATTTTTGAGGCTATTGTAAATGGGGTAGTTTTCCTTGTTTCCCTTTCAGAGGATTTGTCACTGATATACAGAAATGCCTTTGATTTATGGGTGTTGAATTTATATCCTGCTACTTTGCTGAGTTCATTTACTAGTTCTAGAAATTTTCTGATGGAACTTTTTGGGTCTTGTAGTTATAGAAACATATGTTCAGCAAATAGTGCTAATTTGAGTTCTTCATTTCCTATTCATATCCCTTTAATTTCTTCCGTCTGTCTAATTGCTCTGGCCAGTGTTTCAAGAACTATGTTAAATAGAAGTGGTAAAAAAGGGCAACCTTGTCTTGTTCCAGTTTTTAGAGGGAATGCCTTTAATTTTTCTCCATTTACAATGATGTTGGCCTGGGGCTTAGCATAGATAGCATTTACGATGTTGAGATATGTTTGTGTTATCCCTAGTTTTTCTAGTGTTTTGAATAGGGATAGGTGCTGTATTTTGTTGAATGCTTTCTCTGCATCTATTGAGATGACCATAAGATTCCTATCTTTTAAGTGTATTGATGTGATGAATTACATTTACTAATTTCCCCATGTTGAAGCAACCTTCATCCCTGGGATGAACCCCACTTGATCATGGTGTACTATCTTTTTGATATGTTTTTGTATTTGATTTGCCAGAATTTTATTGTGAATTTTTGCATGTATGTTCATCAGGGATATTGGTCTGAAGTTTTCTTTCTTTGATGTGTCTTTTCCTGGTTTTGGAATCAAGATGATTTTGGCTTCATAGTATGAGTTTGGAAAAGCTCCTTCTTTTTCTATTTCCTCAAATAAATTGAAGAGTATTGGTATTAGTTCTTCTTTAAAGGTCTTGTAGAACTTGGCTGTGTATCCATCCAGTCCTGGGCTTTTCTTTGTTGGTAGGCTTCTGATGGTGTCCTCTATTTCATTGCTTGATATTGGTCTGTTTAGATTGTGCATGTCATCCTGATTCAATTTGGGCAAATCATAAGACTCAAGAAATTTGTTGATGCCTTTGATATTATCTATTTTATTGCAGTACAAGTTTTCAAAGTAATTTCTAATTAATCTGTATTTCTGTAGTGTCATGATATTACCTTTTTCATCATGTATGTTAGTAATTTGAGTTTTCTCTTTCCTCTTTGATAGCATAGCTAAAGCTTTGTCAATTTTATTTATTTTTTTCAAAAAAGCAACTTTTAAAACAAAAAGTTAATTTTTTCAATTGTTCCTTTGGTTTTGATTTCATTGATTTCAGCTCTGATTTTAATTATTTCCTATCTTCTACTGCTTTTGGTGTTAATTTGTTCTTCTTTTTCTAGGGCTTTGAGATGTAATGTTAGGTCATTTATTTATTGACTTGTTTCTTCTTTTAAGGAATGAACTCCATCCAATGAACTTTCCTCTGCCTTCACAGTGTCCTAGAGATTTTGATATGTTGTGTCAGTGTTCTCATTTACCTCTAAGAATATTTTAATCTCCTTCTTGATGTCTTTTGCAACCCATTGTTCATTCAGTAGCATATTATTTAGTCTCCAGATGTTGGAGTAATTTTATTTTTATTTTGTTATTGATTTCTAATTTCATTCTATTATGATCTGATAAAATGCAGGGTAGTATCTCCACTTTTTGTATTTGCTAAGAGTTGCTTTGTGGGATCCATAAACTGCTGAGAAGGAAGTGTATTCACTTGTTGAAGGATGAAATATTCTGTATATGTCAGTAAAGTCTAAGTGATTAATTGTATTATCGAGCTCTATAGTTTCTTTGTTCAGCTTTTGTTTGGAAGATCTAACCAGTGGTGAAAGAGGTGTGTTAAAGTCACCCAAGATTATTGTGTTGTGGTCAATTTGACTCTGAACTTGAGAAGAATTTGGTGAACATAGATGCTCCATTTTGGGGGGGCATATATATTTATAATTGTTAAGTCTTGTTGGTGTATGGTTCCCTTGAGCAGTACGAAATGTCCTTCTTTATCCCTTTTGATTAACTTTAGCTTGAAGTCTGCTGTATTTGATAACGAGAATGGAAACCCCTGCTTACTTCCGCAGTCTATGTGGGTGGTATGATTTTTCCCAACCTTTCACCTTCAGTCTGTGTATGTCTTTTTGTATGAGATGAGTCTCCTGGAGGCAACATATTATTGGGTTCTTTTTTTAAATCCAGTCTGCTAGCCTATGTCTTGGTGAGTTTAGGTCATTAACGTTCAGGGTTATTATTGAGACATGATTTATATTCCTAGACATTTTTGTTTATTTTTGGTATTTAACTTGACTTGTTTCTCCTTTGATTAGTTTTTCCTTTAGTGTAATACCTTCCTCTGCTGATTTTCATCATTGTTTTTCATTTCCTCTTCATGGAATATTTTGCCAAGGATGTTTTGTAGTGCAGGTTTTCTAGCTGTAAATTCTTTTAACTTTTGTTTATCATGGAAGGTTTTTATTTCATCATCAAATCTAAAGCTTAAGTTTGCCGCATACAAGATTCTTGGTTGGCATCCATTTTCTTTCAGAGATTATATATGTTGTTCCAAGATCTTGTAGTTTTCAGGGTATGAGTTGAAAAATCTGCAGTCATCCTAATTGGTTCCCCCATATGTAATCTGATTCCTTTCTCAGGTGGCTTTTAATATTCTCTCCTTATTTTGTATGTTAGGCATTTTTATTATAATGTGCCTTGGTGTGTATCTGTTGTGATTTTGTACATTTGGCATCCTGTAAGCTTCTTGCATTTGGTTTTCCAATTCATTCTTCATGTTTGGAAAGTTTTATGATATTATGTCATTGAATAGATTGTTCATTCCTTTGGTTTGGAACTCTATGCCTTCCTCTATCCCAATAACTCTTAAGTTTGGTCTTTTTATGCTATCCCATAATTCTTGAATGTTCTGATCATGGTATCATGGTTTCTTACCATTTTCACTGTGTGGTCTACATTATTTTCAAGATTATATATTTTGTCTTCATTGTCTGAGGTCTTGTCTTCCAGGTGGTCTATTATGTTGGTGATGCTTTCAATTGAACTTTTAATTTGATTTATTGTTTCTCTCATTTCAAGAATATCTGTTTGATATATATTTTTTAGAACCTCTATTTCCCTATTGAAGTAATCTTTCGCTTCCTGTATGTGTTTATGTAGCTCTTTGTCGAAATGATCTTTTGCTGCCTGTATTTGCTCTCTTATATCATCCTTTAATTCACAGATAATTTTAATTATGTACATACTGAACTCCTTCTCTGTCATTTCTTCTTCTGTGCTGGCTATGGATTCTAGTAATGTAGTATCTTGATTTGTTTGGAGTACTTTTTCCCTTGTCTTTTCATGTTGCTCATGTGTCTTCCCTTCTGCCACTGTAAGTCCAAGGGTTACCATTTTTACTCTATGAGATTATAGTGCTCATGTAGGCTTCCACTAACTCTCCTTTGTGGGGATGACAATATTAATAGATCTCAGTATAAACAATGCATGACCTATAAAACAATTCATTGCTATTAAGGTGTTTACAGTTTGGTCACAATGTACAGAAATGTTGAATTCAATTATTATTTATAATATAATCAGTAGGTTTGTAAAAGGGTTTACAGTTTCTGACGGTGGACAATAAACCAGTGGTGAGACATAGGATAATATGCTGAGGATGTAGGAGGTGAGAATATAGAGTTATTATATCTTAGGAAGTGTGAAAGAGAAATCTAAGGAAGAGAGTTAGTAGCAGGAGAATAGACAGGAAGTAATTTTGCGTAGACAAGTTTGTGGAAGACAGTAGAGTACATAAAACAAGACACACGCATATATTAAGAAAAATAAAGTATGTTAAGATAGTAAAAATTGGAGGAAAAAAAAAGAAAGAAAAGAAAGGAAATATACTCCTTAGCTATAATATACTATTCAGATGTCCCAGTCCTCAAAATCCTAATTTATGCAAAGTACTTGGTTTCACTTATGTTAGGGATATGAGGGCGGGAAAATATAAGGGTGGGGGGAAGAAAATGAGAAAAAAAAAAGATTGAAGGAAGAAACCAGGATTGTTGATTGTTTGGGTTGGAGAGCAGTCTCTTTCCTACTTCCCTTCTTATCCAATGGGTGGGGTTGCCTGTTGTTAGCTGCTATCTCCACCCTCAGGATGGTGAAGGCAATCAGGGTTGGAAGGCTGATCCTGGTGCAGGGCACCTGGAAGTAATGTGTGGCACCTGCCAGTTCCTGAAGGGAGACTGCACCTCAAATGGTCTCTTTTTGGGCCTTCTCCTATGACATGAGTGCCTGGTCCTATCTCTCTATCTTGCATCAAGATTTCCCATTTCCTGGTCTCTCTGTTAGTTTCCAAACTGTTGCACTCTGCTCTCTCTCCCTTACTAGTTCCCATTAAGGTATCTCTCTCAGTGGGACTCCAGAGGATGGTGCCCTGGTCACACTGCACACCCGACCCACTGAGAGCTGTTTTGTGTCAGGCAGTTGTTGTACCAGGTCACCGGCCTCTGGGGAGAGGTGAAAGATGAAAACCGGGTACCTGTCCAGCTGGAGTTCCAATCTGGGAGCTGCCTGCACCAAAGATGGTGAGAAAGGTTACCCAAGATGGAGGCAGTTTCCAACATTTCCAACATTGGGATGTCAGGTCAGGTGGGGGGAGGCAGGCGATGACATTGTGCAGTGTATTCGGGGATGAGCTCTGTGGCATGCAGAGTTGTAGCCGTTGGCTGTCTTCCAAGCCTGTGGTGCAGGCAGGCTACCACACCTAGGGGACTATGGCAGTAGCTGCCAAGTTGCAAGATGGAGGCCACCAGAGAAGCCCCACATTGGTAGATGGGGGTCCACAGGGGACTGGCCGCTGATGTTCCTGTGGGTGGGTAGCAGCTGGGTGTTCCATGCGTGGGAGCGATGTCTTGGTGTCTGGGAATTCTGCAGCGGTGCTAATGTGGTGATCCTGTTAAGGCATTGGAGAGTCCCTGTGTGGGCTAGTAGCCAGGGGAGTCGGGAGACCTGCTTTAATGCTGAGGCATGGATCCCTGCGTGCGGGCACAGCTGCGATGATTTCTGCATGAGAGTAGCTGTGGAGGTGTCCTTCGCCCCTCTCAGAGAAGCAGTATTCTCATTGGTTGAGACCCATGTCATGGAGCAACACGGGGTGCTTCCTCCCTGTGGCCCAATAACTTGGATCCTCCTCGCATGACACTTTAACGGTCATGGAATCCTGAACTCTTCCACTTCCACTTTTATATATAGTACTCTAGTGTTCTCAGTTGTTATTTTTTCAGAATATCTCCTGACCCTGGGATACACAAAGGCAGAAATTGTTCTCTAGGAGATAATTATGTCTTTTAACCATTCATGGGATTAGGGGAGGAAGGAGGGAATTAGAAGTATATTGTGTTTATCTGTGACAGACATTTTACTGTCACCTTTAACTTTTTAAAATTGTGAAAACTTTTCCTGGAGCATTGATCTTCAAATTAAAGAAATGTGAATATGTATTTCCTCTATCTTAATGAACATGTTCTCTTACACATGCATCTTTTTTTTTTAAATATTTATTTATTTGCTTTAGTTGTACACAATGCCTTTAATTTGTACGTGGTGCTAAGGATTGAACCCGGGCCGCGCACGTGCGAGGCGAGCGCTCTACCGCTGAGCCACAACCCCAGCCCTACACATGCATCTTTTAATAGTTCGTAAGTCAGTGCAATTCTTAAAATATCTATCAAGAACTTTGCAATTATTTTGAGAATACTTGACTACTCATGTGAATAACTAAGAGAGATTAGTGATCAAAATAGTTTGGGGCTATATTTTGATCACTTACTAAGTTAATTATGACTAATTATAGTGGATGATAGAAACATACTCATATCTAATGAAATACAATGCCTAAAAAGTTGGTCATGTCTAAAATAAATCTTAGACAATATCTTATTTGGGTAAAAAAAATTAAAAACAAAACAAAAAAAAACCTAAATTTTTTTCCAAGTTCACAAGAAAGATAACAAGACCAGAGCTGGAAACCATATCACCTTAGGCTATGAATCTTATGTACTTGTTATCAAATTGTGCCACTTATCATTGGTAATATTCTTTTTCTGAAGCTAATAGAAATAATTTATCAATTTTCTCCAAATCACCTTGTCCAAAAATCATTTCTATGCAATACAACACACTCAAAAACATATCAAAACCATAATAAAAGTCATTAGATACTAATGATAATGCACTGAAATAGATGCATAAGGGGCTCCCTAGGCACAAAGAACTGGCAGGATGAACACAAGCATAATAGGATAGGGATTGCCATGGTGATATAATAAATTTATTCCTTTATTTTTAATAAATGGTTGGAACTTCATACTCTGTGGATACTAATCCAGAAATGTTGTATTATTTTAACATTTATGACTTAATTAAAACTTGCTTCTGAATATGCCCTATTATATTTTATTTTTCTTACAGTTTCAGCTTTCAGGCAGTATGCAGAAATCATAAAATCTTAAATTGCAATCAACTGCACAGCAAACAACTTTTAAACATTCATTATCTGTGGTTCTTTCAAGAATTCTTACTTAGCTAAGAAAAATGATGTGTCCCAGATGCCCAATTTCAAAGCTGTTTTTAAAATTAAGAAAAAAATATTGTGTAAAATAATGTTGGATTTTTATGGGAGAATGTTGATACATTGCATTTTGAATTTCTAGTTATGCATCATTGTTGTGGCATTTTGTATTGCATCTTAGTGGCATCTTCCTTGAGAATAGGGCAAGATCAGTACAGCCTATGATGGACCGCCAACCTTATGCTGCCCTCAGCAATGATGACTGGGAGCCCTATGAGCTAGGCCACAGTCCTCGACAGGATGTGGAAGTCTAAATCATCCATGGGAAGCTTTCCCAAAGGTGACTGTTCTGTCCCATGCCTTCCCCCCAGCCACCGCGGCCTGGCCGGCCTTGGATAAGCCCATCCGAAGTGCTAGGACGTTAGGGAACCTAAGACAGGCGCGTTCTCAAGTACGATTGGGCTCCCATCAGCGGAAAAGGGGAAAAGAAATGTTGGGGACACTGAGAAAAGTCAGCCAAAAACATGACTTCCTGATACATGGACTTAGCCTGGCCCAGGGGTGCTGCCCTGACTTATGACAAAGAATCAAACCACCACAAGGATTGGCTAATGGCTGTTCTCCAATGTGACCTGCTCATATTCTCTATAAGCCTTTCTGTTGGTCCCCTCTTTTTCATGATCATGGTGCTGAAAGAGTTAACTTTGACTTCTGCTTGCTGTTCAGTTCTTTATTCATATGGCCACCAGGTGTCGCTATTTCAATTATTTAGATCCAGACTAACTCTGTATATTTATCTTAAAAAATAAGAAACCTAACGTAGAGGAATAACACAGATCTTTTTCTATAAGTACCTAATTTATAGTTAATAAGTTTTAAGAGTCTTTTTGTGATTAAAAATAAATTTCTCTTACTTTTAAAGTAGATATAAATCCCTTAGAGCAAAAAAGTTTTTCATGAACTAATATTTGACCTTACCTCCCTCTTTTCCCTGCTTCTAGGTTTTATAAACAACTGCTATAATAGAAAACAATAGTGCTTTGGAATCCCAGAGAGAGAAAGCTGACTTTTATCAGACAGCCTAAATAGTGTGCAGAGAAAACAGTTTCAGGGAATCCGTGAGAGATAAATTCTCACCCAAACTAATTAGATTAATAATGATGAAATTATAATATGCCTAGGCAGTCACGTACAGGGCCTTGAAAAGGTGCAAGTGACCTCAAAACCTTGAAATATATATATATAATAAGAAATTTAATATGTCTAAAATGTAATCTATAAATTGAGTCATGTCTGTAATAAAATCACCAAAGAAAGTGTAAATAATCTGTGCTGCCAAGAATTGTGCTTAAAACCTACAACAAAGTAAAAGTAAAGAGAGAGGAATCCACAGCCTGACTCGTATGTCGGTGTGTTATTTTCCCCATCGCTGCTTCTCCACCTTCGTACTTCGCTGAGTACTCGCGTTGTACCCCCTGGCTGGGGCTGGCCCCCAGCACATCATAACTAATTTGAAACACAAAGCTATTAAAAAACTACATAGTAAATGCAAACAATGAAACTGTCAAGTGAGTGTGGCAAAGCTGCAGCCCTGAGTGACTCTTGCTACTTTGGTTTTGGTATGAATGGTTCCTGAATGCTCCTTTTTCAAGTACGATGGATTCTCAGAAATTTAAAAACTCAGTAAGTTTTTTGTAATTTTCAATGTCTACATGTCCAATTTCTATACTTATATAAAACAAATAAAATGAAAATCTTTGCAATTTAGAAAGTTCACTAAAACTGGATCAAGAAAATAACTTAATGTATAGCCTCACCTCTGCATTAATTTTAGTCCAAAATTATGATAATCCTTTTCCTAATATTTTCCTGTTTTATTCTTCACGGTTGTGATGATCATATTCATACTGTGTTCATACATATGAACACATATATATCATATATATGAATACATATATCATATATATAGCTTCTTTTACTAGATGATTATCTTCTTTTTATTTATTTATTTATTATTCTAAGTTGTTATAAATGACATCAGAATGCATTACATTTCATATTATACTTATAGAGCATATTTTTACATATCTCTGTATACAAAGTATATTCACACCATTCCTGTCTTCATACACGCACTTAGGGTAATGATATCCATCTCATTCTACCATCTTTTTTATTTCACCTCTTTGCCCCTCCCCTTACCCTCGCTCCCCATTGGCCATTCTAGTGTTCCTCTAATCCTCCTATGCTCCCTGTTGCAACCCCACTGTGAATCTGATTATCTTCTTTTACATTGAGATTATTTTGTCAGATACTGCAAAGCCAGTATACCATAAATGATTTTCTTTACCTTCTTCCTGTTTATTGTAAACATGTCCTCTTTCCTTCAAGTCATTCACCTTGGAGTCACTGTGAGTCTTTAGCTATTTTTTCACTCCCAGTGAGTAAAATGTGAAGCCTTGGCATTTCTAGTGCATTCTTCTTCACTTTTGTCACCATTTTTCTTATTTTGTGTGCCATTACTTTGTGCCTAGATCTCTACATACGAGAGATTCTTGTCATTTCCCTAACCTTCAGCTTCTCTTTAAGTCTTGTTTTACTCTGGCATCAAATGAATTTTGGCAAAACATTATTTTTAATCAGGATTCTTCCTTTATATTTTTATATTTTTTTTGACATTTTGGAGCCTACACATCCATAGTCCAGGTGCTGGAGGGTTGGTTTCTGATGAATCTTCTCTTTGTGTCTTATACATGGAGCCTTCTTACTTGTCCTTGGATGGCCCTGCAGGAGCCCTGTTTGGGGAGATGGCTAGATTGCGGTTGACTATGGGCCATGGACATGTTTGGGCATTGCCACCTTCCGTAGTCTCACGGGACTTGGCCTGGGATCTCGCGGGACATGGCCCAGGATCTCGAAGGACTTGAGCCGTGACTCAGCAGATCGGGCCAGCGCCATTCCTGCTCAGGCACATGAGATGAGACCTGAGAGAGAATGGACAGGTTAACGCTAGGGTGTATATATATATGTTGTAGTTTCTTGTAAGAGTATGTGCCTTGGTTTCTTGTGAGAGTGTGTATGTGGTGTTAGAAATTACAAGACACAGAAAGAGAAAGAATAAAAGAAATTTTTCATTTCCATCCTGTCTCCGGGCTCCTTCCTGAGGTGCCGCCGTTCCGGGCTGCAAATCCTTTTCCGGCGACAACAGTTGGTGGCCCGTTCGGGGCATTCAGCACGGCAGGTAAGAACTGAGAAACCTCGCAGGAGTCTCTAGTAAGAGTGGTTAAAATGGGTTCAAAAATAAGACCCAAGTGTACAAGGCTCTTGATGAATTCTTTGATATAGATGAGTCTGTCATTAGTGAGGAGGATTTAGAAAACAGTGAAGGCAATCATGAAAGCATAGATTCCGCTGAGTCAACTAAGACCAGTAAGGAGAGTATTAGAAGCATCCCCAAAATGACAAAGATCCAAGCTGCTAAAGCTATTCAAGATTTATTAGAGATACTTCAAGGATACATGCTCTCAATTGAACCTGGGACTCAGGATGTTACTGAGTCAGTTAGGACCAATGAGAGTAGTAGTAGTGAGGAGGAATTAAGTAAAAGTGATTCTGAGAAAATGAACAAAAGGAAATTAAGGAAGACCAAGATAAGGGATCATCAAGTGGAGGAACTTGTGTCCTCTACTCCCCCATGGGTGGAATCGATTACAGAAAATATGAAGGGTATCACTAGGCATTTGCATACCTAGAAATAGAAATAAAAAGTCTTTCTGAGCACTTATGCGCTCTCGAGGGTAACTCACAGATACGTTGGGAACTGCCAGTATTTGAATATGAAAATGGAGAGAGGGGCCACCAGTCAGTAGATTTCAAAACAATAAAAAATCTCAAAGAGGCAGTAATGACATATGGACCCCAAGCTCCTTTCACGTTGAGTATACTGGAGTCCCTTAACACCTTTAGCTTAACCCCCGCAGACTGGAAACGTCTATGTAAAGCAACATTAAGTGGGGGACAATACTTGGTTTGGCGATCGCAATTTTAAGACCTTTGTATAGAAACAGCTAAAAGAAATGCAGCTGCATGGTTTGGAGACCATAATATAGAAATGCTCACAGGAGAAGGGCAATTCGCAGAAGTACAGGCTCAAAAATATTATACCCCAGGAGTATATGCTCAGATAAACGCAGCTGCCTTAAAGGCATGGAAAACTGTACAAGGACCTGGGGATCTACAAGGTAGCTTGTCCAAAGTAATTCAAGGACCTAATGAACCATATGCTGAATTTGCTGATCGACTTTTGAGAACTGCAGGTAGAGTTTTTGGAGACATTGATCAAGTTATGCCATTAGTTGTTCAATTAGCATACGAAAATGCTAATAAATATTGCCAAGAAGCCATCAGGCCATGGAAAAATAAAAAGGATCTTTCCATACGTATACAACACTATGTAAAGATATAAATGATGCCTTTGTCACAGGAAATGTGATTGCAGCAGCTGTGAGAGATGCTGCCCCCTCAAAATTTCACAAGGCTCAACCTAGACATTATAATCAATCAGGATATTCTAGGCAAAATTATCATAATCAATCAGGCTATTCTAGGCAAAATCCCAAAAGAGAAATAAGACCAAATTCATACCGTGCTCCAGGTTGCTGTCCCCAGGTGTAAGAAAGGAAATCATTGGGCCAATAAATGCTATTCAAAATTTGACATCCATGGAAATCCTTTGTTCAGGAATTCAAAAAATGGGGCACAGGGCCCAATGCCCTGGGGCCCACAAATGTATGAGGCATTGGAGGAGGAGTATCCTCAAGCATCCACTCAGATGCTTCCCTGACACAATCCCTACTACCCATGCACTCCCTTGCCAGAGGAACAGGAGGAAATGCAGGATTAGACCTCTGTTCCACCACCCGAATAGTGTTAACACCTGAAATGGGGGGTTCAACTGATTCCCACAGGGGTCAGGGGACCTCTTGCCTCAGGGACTGTAGGACTTATTCTCGGGTGAAGTCCTGAAAGCTTATTAGGTTTGCAAGTGACCCCAGGTGTAATAAACTCAGACTACAAAGGGGAAATAAAAATAATGCTTAGCTCACCCCAAAGTATAAGTTCTATTAATCAGGGAGATAGAATTGCTCAGCTGCTCCTCCTTGCAAATTTACATAATTCGTTTAAAATGAATATGCCTCTAAATAGGAACAATGGAGGATTTTGTTCCACTGATTCGAAACCCATGGTTTGCTGGGTTCGAGACTGTACAAGGAGGCCTATGTGTAAAATAAGAATCCAAGGAATAGAAATGGAGGGTCTTATAGATACTGGAGCTGACTCTTTCACCATTAATTTACGTCAATGGCCCAAACACTGGCCTCTGCAAAAAGCTTCAACCAGTTTAAGAGGCTTGGGATATAATAACCTGCCAGAAAAAAGTGCGGTAATTTTAAAATGGGAGGATGATGAAGGACATAAAGGCACATTTCAGCCTTATGTTTTACCTAATCTACCAGTTACTTTATGGGGAAGAGATATTTTACAACAAATGGGAGTACACCTTGCAACCAAACCTGCAGGTATTAAATATAAAAATCTACAGGGTAATCTTAACCCTAAAAGAAATCTTTATCAAAAAGTACAGGGTAAGCTTAACCCTAAAATAAATCATTATCATATAGGAAAAAGACATTTTTCTTCGGGGCCACTGAGAAAATAATTTTGAAAATACCATGGCTTTCTGATAAGCCAGTGTGGGTCCCTCAGTGGCCCCTATCTAAAGAGAAATTACAAGTGGGCCACCTACTAGTTCAGGAACAATTAGAAGCAGGACATATAGAACCTTCCACCTCTCCCTGGAATTCCCCCATATTTGTGATCAAGAAAAAATCAGGAAAAGGGCGATTATTACATGATCTTAGACAAATTAATAAAACCATGCAAGTCATGGGCCCTACTCAACATGGACTTCTGAATCCTGTAGCTATTCCAAAAAATTTCCATCTTATTAGTCTTGATATAAAGGATTGCTTCTTTTCTATTCCCCTACATCCTCTGGATGCCCCCAGGTTTGCTTTTTCAGTTCCTTCTATTAACAATAATGGCCCTGATCAGAGATATCAATGGAAGGTTTTGCTGCAGGGAATGGCTAATAGCCCCACCATATGCCAAATATATGTGGACAAGGCTATCCAACCCATTAAAAATAAATATCCAAACCTCTTGTGTCTACATTACATGGATGATATTTTACTGGCCCACCCTAATCAAAAAATCTTATTTAATATATTCAGTGACGTGGTAGAAAATTTAAAAAAATACGGATTATATATAGCAGAAGAAAAAGTTCAAACCAGATCTCCCTATTATATTTAGGATTTAAAATCATGGATACTTTTGTTAGACCCCCCAAAATTTTAATAAATAAAGAACATTTAACCACCCCTCAATGATTTCCAAAAAACTACTGGGAGACATTAATTGGCTTCACCCTACACTAAACCTTACTACTGGCCAATTGAAACCTTTATTTGATATCCTTCGAGGGGACCCTGATCCATCCTCACCGCAAACATTGACTCCTGATGCTAGGAAAGCTTTAAAGTTAGTAGAAAAAGCCATCGAAGGAGCTCATTGTGACAGATTTGATTTAACTCAACCACTGATATTGATTATTATTTCTTCACAATATATACCTACAGGAGTATTTTGGCAACAAGGGCCTTTATTATGGATACATTTGCCCGTCTCTCCTAAAAGCATAATTGAGTCTTATACCTCCATGGTGGCTAAACTTATTCTTCAAGGACTTAAAACTCCTACTAAAATATTTGGCATTCACCCTGCTACTACTTTACCTTATTCATTGTCACAGATTGAATATTTATGCTCCAATGATAATGATTGGGCTATAGCTAGATGCTCTACCTCTGCAAATTTTGATAATCATCTTCCTAAGTCTCCTATATTATCTTTTTGTATTAATCATCCTATTATATTTCCACAGGTAATAAAAAATCAACCTATTCCTAAGGCATTTAATGTATTTACAGATGGGTCCTCAAATGGTAGTGCTGCAGTAGTCACTACAAAAGAAAATATGACTTACATAACTGCACACAAATCAGCTCAACTAGTGGAATTGGAAGCTGTGGTAAGAGCTCTGGAAAATTTTAGAGAGCAGCCCATAAACATTTTTTCAGATAGCCACTATATTGTACAAGCCGTCCCAAAATTAGAGCTAGCAGGACCAATAGCACCTCATACTCCAGCCTTTAAATTGTTTTATCAAATACAAAAACTTTTGTGGGCAAGAAAAGAACCTCTATTCGTAGGCCATATTAGAGCACATACTAACTTGCCTGGTCCCCTCCATGAAGGTAATCAAAAGGCAGATGACCTTACAAAAGCTATATCTATACTTTCATCGCTACAACAAGCTACTTTATTTCACTCCCAGTTTCACGTCAACAGCACCACCTTGCAACGTAGGTTTAAAATCACAAAGGAGCAAGCCAGAACAATTGTAAAAGATTATAAATCTTGTATGACACATTTGCCCAATCCTCATTTTGGTGTTAACCCTAGAGGATTAATGTCCAATAATTTGTGGCAGATGGATGTTACTCATGAGCCAAATTTTGGAAAATTGTGATTTATTCATGTGACCATAGATACATGCTCAGGCATGATTTTTGCTTCCTTACATTCTGGAGAAAAAGTTAAAGATGTCACATCTCATTGTTTACAAGCTTTTGCTGCATTGGGCATCCCCAAAATGCTTAAAACAGATAATGGCCCTGCATATACATCCTCATCTTTCAAACAGTTTTGCGCAAATTTCAACATATCCCATAAAACAGGCATCGCATACAATCCTCAGGGTCAGGGCATTATTGAAAGAGCAAACCGCACACTAAAAGTTATGTTGTTAAAACAGAAAGAAGGAAACTGGAAAAATCCTAAGGACAGATTGGCAGTTGCCCTGTTTACTTTAAATTTTTTAACTTTAGACTCTGATGGTTATTCTGCTGGAGACAGACATTGGAACCCACATCAACAACATAAACCTTTGGTTTACTGGAAGGATGTTCTTTCAGGTACATGGAAGGGTCCAGATCCAGTATTAATTTGGGGGAGAGGATCTGTTTTGTTTTTCCCAAAGCACGAATCCTCTCCAATATGGATACCATCTAGATTAATAAAGCAGGTACCAAATCAAAAGGATCTAGATGAAGTTGTTGAGGAATCAAGATTAATAAAAAAGGTACAAAATCAAGAGGACCATGATGAAGATATGGAATGATTCCCTTAAAAGAGTCCTTCAAAATACGTCACGACTTAAGTGTCATTCCTCCCGGCCGGGACGAAGAGATCTCTCTTTAGTGTGAACACAATTGTATTTTTTTTTTCTTTTTATATATGTGTTTATGTCTGTGTATTTGTCTAAATTTCATGTTAATGTGACGTCACAAATATATGTTTGTATGTGCATCTGTCCAGTGTGACATCAAAAATAACAAAGCGCTTATGAAAAAAAAATATATATATGAATCCAAATAACTCTAATTCATTTAAGTTTAAGAGTATTCAATTTGGGTAAATAATTTAATAAGTGAAGGTACCTTCAATTTTGTTTTATAGGTGTCCCAGGGACTTCTCTTTAGCGCAAAATATGACTAGTGCTGTATAACCTGATATTTTGGTGTTTTGACATAAGATTGCTTATTTGTTATTAACTTCATTTGTTTAATAACTGATTAATTTCAATTATTTCTACAGGTAAAGGATTGCTGTGTATGCAGAAACTCGAGGGTTCCAGCTAACAAATTATTTCTCCAAAGTGCTTTTAGTTTTTCTTTAATCTACCTTTAATGCAGTAAATACCCTCAGTCTTTCTTTGTTTTGTTCTAAATATGATATTTTGCCAGCTTATGTTTGTGGGAGCTCAAGCAGCAATGTGTATGAACAGAAATCAACTTTAATTTTCTAATCTAATAATTCTATTTTTTAGTTTGACAACTCGCCTCTTGACTCAGTGTTCGAATAGCACTGCCTTTCTTTTAATAATTGATGTTTGAGTCTCTAGATAGCGGGCCCTGAAGATTTGCCGGTGGCATTGTCTAGACATAAAAAAAATGGCTGTTGCTATAGCTTCAGGGATCGCGGTTGCTGCAAGCATCCCTGCTGCTCAAGCATCAAACAACCTCACCAGCAGTGTGGCCTCTGCTCTGCATGCATGGGGCCTCCTAGATCTACATGTTATAACAAGTGGACATTTTGATCTTTCATTGTTTGGGACTTCACGGGACAGTGCCTTGCGGGTATTTGTCTAGAGAACTCACTGTATTACTTGATGGAACTTAGGGCAGCTGATTTGTTTAAAGAATTTGATATACTATGCAATTTGGCTCGACATCAAAAGGCTTGTCGCCTTAAAGCCGCAGCATCTCCTCACAATTGGACGGCTGTTAGTCATCTCACACAGTCGATCCTAAAGGGCTCCATTGGATGGCTGGTTAGCCAATGACGGGTAAGATCCCCAGAGGGGGACAACCTAAGACAGGCACAGTCGCACGGGACAGTCTCATGTGGCCGACATATCAACCTAAGACAGGAGTCAAGGGCACAGCCTTGATTATCCGATGACGGGTAAGAATGTTGGTTGCACATAGACGTCCTAGAGCATCCCCTCTTTTAAAACAAAAGTGGGGAAATGCAGGAGCCCTGTTTGGGGAGATGGTTAGATTGTGGTTGACTATGGGCCATGGACATGTTTGGGCATTGCCGCCTTCCGTAGTCTCACGGGACTTGGCCTGGGATCTCGCGGGCCTTGGCCCAGAATCTCAAAGACTTGAGCCGTGACTCAGCAGATTGGGCCAGTGCCATTCCTGCTCAGGCGCGTGAGATGAGACCTGAGAGAGATTGGACGGGGTTAACGCTATTGTGTATATATGTATATTGTAGTTTCTTGTAAGAGTACGTGCCTTGGTTTCTTGTGAGAGTGTGTATGTGGTGTTAGAAATTACAAGAGACAGAAAGAGAAAGATAAAAGAATTTTTTCATTTCCATCCTGTCTCCGGGCTCCTTCCCGCGGCGCCGCTGTTCTGGGCTGCAAATCCTTTTCCAGCGACAACATGGCCCTTTCTGTGATCACAGAAAATGAAAGAGAGCTCTGGTATCTGTTGCTATTCTTACAAGGACAGTGGTTCTATCAGATTAGGAATTCCACTCCTATGACCTTATTTAACCTTAATTACTTTTCTAAAGGCCTTATCTCCAAATATTCCGAGTTAAGAGTTCAACATATGAATTTTGTTTTTATGGTGCAGGGAGGCACAATTTAGTCCATAACAGTCTGAAAGTAAAAAAAGCATTTGTTTGCCTATTTTTGAAAATAAGACTTGAGCTGGATATAAAATTCCAGGTGAATATTTATTTCCTTTCAGCTCTAACAAATTCTGAGTTCCTCTTTCAAACTAACTACTTTTGGAATGAAACATGGTTAACGACAATGTGAATTTTTTACTGACAATATCCTCTTTTTAAAAATATATATATTTTTGCTTTTAGCTTTTGCAGTAATAGTTTAGGAAACCTCTTTATTGTGAGAGTTATAGACTTTATAAAATTAAGTCTATATTGTCTCTATCCAGTTTACCTTCATGGTGACTTTTTGCATTAGTACAGTATGATATCAAAATAGGAAATTAACATTGATAAAATCTACCAACCCATTTAGGTTTTGGCTATTTTACATGCTCACTTTTGTATGTGCAATTAACATATCTGTAGTTTAAATCCATCAATACAATCAAGATAAAGATATCTTTGATACCTTTAATAATCACTGCCATCCCTGCCTTCCCTCTTAATGACTACCATTCTCTATGACTGGCCCTCAGTCTCTATAATTTTGTCATTTCAAGAATGTTATATAAATAGTGTCATACAACGTCACCTTTTGAAGTTGACTTTTTTTCACTCACCATATTTTTATTCGGTTCCATCCAAATTATTGACTGTATCAATAGAATGTTCCTTTTCATAGCTGGATTGTATTTCATAGTGTGGATATAACTATTCACCCTGTGAAGCGCATGGTGGTTGTATCCAGTGTTGGGTAGTAAAACATAAAGTTTGTATGAACATATGTATACAACAAGTAGTGTGGACATAAGTTTTCAGCTTTCTGGGACCAGTGTCCCAGAGTGCCATAAATACTGAGCTGTAATGAAGTACATGTTGAATTTTTGAAGAAACTGGGTAGTCTTGTACAGAGTATGTGGAATATTTTGCATTCCCATGTTCCCCATGTTCTAGCTTCCACTGTTGCTTTTCAGATATTCCCTGCAGTTTTATTACCTATACTTCATGGTGAAGCTGCATTTTTCTCTCTAGCATTCACCTTCATTCTCCTTCTCATTATAATGTGACCCTGAATTACATTACATGTATTTATTTATTGTACTTAGGGTTTACTTTGTCTCCTGTATATGAAAATTCATGTGCGTTATAAAATCTGGAAAATTTCAACTGATTCATATTTAACATTCTTCTCTGTTAGATGTATAATAAAGCATCCTTTTTCTTTCTACCTGTCTTACTATTTTGTTATAGAGTTCTCTGTATTTAGCTGGTTTCCTCCAAGGACATAAAATTGTTTATCTCATCTGCCAATAGCTAAATGCATAAGTTAAAACATTAAATTCACTAGGGATTGCTTTTCACAATGTTTACTGTTGAAAGGCTCAAGAAGTTTAAAGTCACTTCCTGACACAAACAAAAAAAGTGGTACTTTATATTGTTAATCATTCATCTTTAAAAACATCTTAGTCATTGGATCAAATAGGGGAATCAGCAGAAAACCAAGGACACAGACTCTGGTGCCAGAATGAAAACAAGACATACTTCCAGTGCAGATGATCAGACACCTTGATGCTGGCCACAAGCCCCTGCTCCTTTTCAGGAGATGCTCAATTAATTTTGACTTCCTTTTCTCGATCATCTCTTTCATTTTGATGCTAAAGAGTTTTAATTTTATTTTTTACTGCAAGTCTTTGACCACAAAGTTTACATTTGTCCAACTAAGATGTTTAAAAATTTACTGACTTTCTTTATATATTTCATTTTCTTTCTTTTTTTATTTATTTTTTAAATTTATAATAATTACAATTCATAGTGCCCATATATATAGCATCTTTTTACATACAACTGTTTGTATACAAAGTATATTCGTACAATTCAGGTCTTCAATCATGCATTTAGGAAAATGATATCCGTCTCATTCAATCACCTTTTTTTTTCTTTTCTCCCCCTCCCTCCCCCCCCTTGCTCCCTCCCTTCCCCTCCCTTCCCTTTGACCATTCTAGTGTTCCTCTAATCCTCCTATGTACCCCCACCCAACAATACTGTGATCTAGCCTCCTTATATCAGAGAAAACATTTGGTACTTGGATTTTTGAGACTGACTAACTTCACTTAGCATTATGTCTTCCAACTTCATCCATTTACCTGTGAATGTCCATTATTTTATTTTCTTTTATTGCTGAGTAAAATTCCATTGTACGTATATACCACATTTTCTTAATCCACTCATTTACTGAGGGACATCTAGGTTGGTTCCACAACCTAGCTATTGTGAATTGCACAGCTACAAACATTGAGATAGCTGTGTCACTGTAATATACTGTTTTTAGGTCCTTTGGGAATAGACCCAGGAGTGGGATGGCTGGGTCATAGGGTGGTTCCATTCCCAGTTTTCCAAGAAATCTCCGTACTGCTTTCCATAATGGTTGCACCATTTTGCAGTCCCACCAGCAATGTATGAGTGTGCCTTTTTCCCCACATCCTCTCCAACACTTATTGTTGCTTGTGTTCTTTTTTTTTTTAATTATTATTTATTTACTTATTCATTCATGCACAAGTATAGTATCTTTTTACATACAACTGCTTGTATACAAAGTATATAAGTACCATTCAGATCTTCAATCATGCATTTAGGATAATGATATCCATCTCATTCAACCACAGATTTTTTTTCCACCCCCCCCTTACTCCCTCCCTCCCCTCCCTTTCCGTTGACCATTCTAGTGTTCCTCTGATCCTATGTACCCCCTTCCAACAACACTGTGAACCAGCCTCCTTATATCAGAGAAAACATTCGGTATTTGGATTCTTGAGATTGACTAATTTCACTTAGCATTATATTCTCCAACTTCATCCATTTACCTGCAAATGCCATTATTTTATTCTCTCTTATTGCTGAGTAAAATTCCATTTTGTATATATACCATATTTTCTTTATCCACTCATCTACTGAGGGATCATCTAGGTTGGTTCCATAACCTAGCTATTGTGAATTGTGCTGCTATAAACATTGAAGTGGCTGTGTCACTGTAATATGCTGTTTTTAAGTCTTTTGGGAATAGACCCAGGAGTGGGATGGCTGGGTCATAGGGTGGTTCCATTCCCATTTTCCCAAGAAATCTCCATACTGCTTTCCATAGCGGTTGCACCATTTTGCAGTCCCACCAGCAATGTATGAGTGTGCCTTTTTCCCCCACATCCTCTCCAACATTTATTGTTGTTTGTGTTCTTGATAGCTGCCATTCTGACTGGAGTGAAATGAAATCTTAGAGTAGTTTTGATTTGCATTTCTCTAATTGCCAGCGATGTTGAGCATTTTTTCGTGTATTTGTTGATTAATCGTGTATCTTCTTCTGAGAAGTGTCTTTTCAATTCCTTAGCCCATTTATTGATTGGGTTATTTGCTTTTTTGGTGTTAAGTTTTTTTAGTTCTATATATATTCTAGAAATTAGTGCTCTATCTGATGTGCATGTATTAAATATTTGTTCCCAATTAGTTGGCTCTCTATTCACCTCACTGATTGTTTCTTTTGCTGAGAAGAAGCTTTTTAGTTTAAATCTATCCCATTCATTAATTCTTGGTAGTAATTCTTGCGCTACAGGATTCTTATTAAGGAACTTGGGGCCTAATCTGACATGTTGGAAATTGGAGATTACTTTTTCTTCTATTAGGCGTATTGTCTCTAGTCTAATTCCTAGGTCCTTGATCCACTTTGAATTGAGTTTTGTGCATGGTGAGAGATAAGGATGTAATTTCAATTTGTTGCATATGGATTTCCAGTTTTCCCAGCACCATTTGTTGAAGAGGCTATCCTTTCTCCACTGTACATTTTTGGTGACTTTGTCTAATATAAGATAGCTGAAATTATATGTATTATTCTCTGTGTCCTCAATTCTGTACCATTGGTCCACCAGTCTGTTTTGGTGCCAATACCATGTTGTTTTTGTTACTATTGCTCTATAGTATAATTTAAAGTCTGGTATGGTGATGCCACCTGCTTCACTTTTCTTGCTCAGGATTGCTTTGGCTATTCTGGGTCTCTTATTTTTCCAAATGAATTTCATGACTGCTTTTTCTATTTCTTTGAAGAATGACATTGGGATTTTGATTGGAATTGCATTAAATCTGTATAATGCTTTTGGTAGTATGGACATTTTGACAATATTAATTCTACCTATCCAAGAGCAAGGTAGGTCTTTCCATCTTCTAAATTCTTCTATAATTTCTTTCTTTAGTGTTCTATAATTTTTGTTATAGAGGTCTTTCACCTCTTTTGTTAAGTTGATTCCCAGGTATTTTATATTTTTTGTTGCTATTGTAAATGGGGTAGTTTTTTCATCATTTCCCTTTCAGAGGCTTTGTCACTGATGTACAAAAATGCCTTTGACTTATGTGTATTGATTTTGTATCCTGCAACTTTGCCAAATTCATTTACTAGTTGTAAAAGTTTTCTGGTAGAGTTTTTTGGGTCTTCTAGGTAGATTATCATGTCATCAGCAAATAGTGCTAATTTGAGCTCTTCTTTTCCTATCTGGATCCCTTTAATTTCTTTCATCTGTCTAATTGCTCTGGCCAGAGTTTCCAGTACTATGTTAAATAGCAGTGGTGAAAGGGGGCATCCCCGTTGTCTTGTTCCAGTTTTTAGAGGGAATGCTTTCAATTTTTCTCCATTTAAGATAATGTTTTAGCTCGGGTCCTTGCATAAATAGCTTTTATAATGTTGAGATATGTTCCTGATATTCCTAGTTTTTCCAGTGTTTTGAACATAAAGGGGTGTGTGTATTTTGTCAAATGCTTTTTCTGCACCTATCGAGATGATCATATGATTTTTATCTTTAAGTCTATTGATGTGATGTATTATGTTTATTGATTTCCGAATGTTGAACCAGCCTTGCATCCCTGGAAATAAACCCCACTTGATCATGGTGCACTATCTTTTTGATATGTTTTTGTATCCGATTTGCCAGGATTTTGTTGAGGATTTTTGCATCTGTGTTTATTAAAGATATGGGCCTGAAGTATTCTTTTTTGGATGTGTCTTTGCCTGGCTTTGGAATTAAATGTAATATGGCCTCATAGAAAAAGTCTGGAGGAGCTTCCCTCTTTTTCTATTTCTTGAAATAGTTTGAAGAGCATTGGTATTAGTTTCTTCTTTGAAAGTCTTATAGAACTCAGCTGTAAACCCATCAGGTCCTGGACTTTTCCTTGTTGGTAGTTTTTTGATGACGTCTTTCTATTGCTTCACTTGTAATCGATCTGTTTAAGTTGTGTATAGCCTCAGTTCCAGTTTAGGCAAATCATATGACTCCAGAAATCTGCCAAATGTTTTCAATATTTTTGTTTTATTAGAATACAACTTTTCAAAGTAATTTCTAATTGTCTTCTGTATATCTGAGGTGTTTGTTGATGATATTGCCCTTTGTCATCACGAATGTTGTTGTATTTTGTCAATGCTTTTTCTGCACCTATCGAGATGATCATATGATTTTTAACTTTAAGTCTATTGATGTGATGTATTATGTTTATTGATTTCCGAATGTTGAACCAGCCTTGCATCCATGGAATAAACCCCACTTGATCATGGTGCACTATCTTTTTGATATGTTTTTGTATCCGATTTGCCAGGATTTTGTTGAGGATTTTTGCATCTGTGTTTATTAAAGATATGGGCCTGAAGTTTTCTTTTTTGGATGTGTCTTTGCCTGGCTTTGGAATTAATGTAATATTGGCCTCATAGAAAAAGTCTGGAGGAGCTCCCTCTTTTTCTATTTCTTGAAATAGTTTGAAGAGCATTGGTATTAGTTCTTCTTTGAAAGTCTTATAGAACTCAGCTGTAAACCCATCAGGTCCTGGACTTTTCCTTGTTGGTAGTTTTTTGATGACGTCTTCTATTGCTTCACTTGTAATCGATCTGTTTAAGTTGTGTATAGCCTCCAGTTCCAGTTTAGGCAAATCATATGACTCTAGAAATCTGCAATGTTTTCAATATTTTCTGTTTTATTAGAATACAACTTTTCAAAGTAATTTCTAATTATCTTCTGTATATCTGAGGTGTTTGTTGTGATATTCCCTTTTTCATCACGAATGTTAGTAATTTGAGTTTTTTCTCTTCTTCTTTTTGTTAGCATCGCTAAGGGTCTGTCAATTTTGTTTATTTTTTCAAAGAACCAACTTTTAGTTTTGTCAATTCTTTGAATGGTTTCAATTTGAATAGTCTTTGAATAGTCTCATTTCATTATTTCTGCTCTGATTTTAATTATTTCCTGTCTTCTACTGCTCTTGGTGTTGATCTGTTCTGCTTTTTCTAGTGCTTTGAGGTGTGATGTTAAGTCATTTATTTGTTGTTGTTTTTTTTTTTTTCTCTTAAGGAATGAACTCAGTGCAATGAATTTTCCTCTTACTACTGGCTTCATAGTGTCCCAGAGATTTCTATGTGATGTATCTGTGTTCTCATTTACCTCTAGGAATTTTTTAATCTCTCTTTGATGTCTTCTTCAACCCCTTGTTCATTCAGTAGCATGTTGTTTAGCTTCCAGTTGTTGGAGTAGTTTTTCTTATTGCCTTGTTTTGTCATTGATTTCCAATTTCATCCCTTTATGGTCTGATAGGATTCAGGGTAGTATCTCTATTTTTTTATATTTGCTGAGAGTTTCCTTATGACATAATATATGGTCTATTTTGGAGAAGGAGCCATGTGCTGCTGAGAAAAAAGTATATTCATTTACTGAGGATGAAATATTCTATATATGTCTGTTAGGTCTAAATTATTAATTGTTTTAAGGAGGCTTAAAGTTTTTTTGTTTAGCTTTTGTTTGGATGATCTATCCATTGGTGAGAGAGGTGTGTTGAAGTCCCCTAGAATAACTGTGTTGTGGTCTATTTTACTCTTGAACTTGAGAAGGGTTTGTTTGATGAATGTAGGTGCTCCATTATTTGGGGCATATAGATTTATGATTTTTATATCCTGTTGATGAATGGTTCCCTTAAGTAGTAAGAAATATCCATCTTTGTCCCTTTTGATTAGTTTTGGTTTGAAGTCTACCTTATTTGATATGAGAATGGAAACCCCTGCTTGTTTCCGCCGGCCATGTGAGTGATAAGACTTTTCCTAGCCTTTCACCTTCAGTCTGTTGATGTCTTTTTCTATGAGGTGTGTTTCTCGGAGACAGCAAATTGTTGGGTCATTTCTTTTAATCCATTCTGATAATCTGTGTCTTTTGATTGGCGAATTTAGGCCATTAACATTCAGGGTTATTATTGAGATGTGATTTTTATTCCCATCCATTTTTATTTGTATTATGGTCTTTAGCTTGATTTGGTTTCTCTTCTGGTTGGTATTTCCCTTAGTTTAATATCTCCCTTTGTTGATTTTTGTTGTTATTTTTCTCTTCTTCTTCATGAAAAATTTTGCCCAGGATGTTCAGAAGTGCTGGCTTTAGAGTTGTGAAATCTTTTAACTTTTGCTTGTCATGGAAGGTTTTTATTTCATCTTTGAATCTAAAGCTCAATTTTGCTGGATATAAGATTCTTGGTTGACATCCCTTTTCTTTCAGAGCTTGAAATATGCTATTCCAGGATCTTCTTGCTTTTAAGGTCTGGGTTGAAAATCTGAACATATTCTGATTGGTTTCCTCCTATATGTAATCTGCTTCCTTTCTCTTGTGGCTTTTAGTATTCTCTCCTTGCTCAGTATATTAGGCATTTTCATTATAATGTTTCTTGGTGTGGATCTGTTGTGATTTTGTTTGTTTGGTGTTCGGTAAGCCTCTTGAACTTGGTTTTCCCATTCATTCCTCAAGTTTGGAAAATTTTCTGTAATTATTTCATTAAATAAATTACTCATTCCTTTGGCTTGAAACTCTGCCCCTTCCTCTATGCCAATCACTCTTAAGTTTGGTCTTTTTATGTTGTCCCATAATTCTTGGATGTTATGTTCTTGATTTCCTATGAGTTTTGCTGTGTAATCTAAATTCTTCTCTAGGATATATATTTTGTCTTCATTGTCTGAGGTTCTTTCTTCCAAGTGGTCTACTCTGTTGGTG
Source organism: Tamias sibiricus (assembly GCA_025594165.1). Lineage (NCBI taxonomy): Eukaryota > Metazoa > Chordata > Mammalia > Rodentia > Sciuridae > Tamias > Tamias sibiricus. The sequence continues at coordinate 121,465,294 of CM046666.1, read as the reverse complement.
ATGCTTTCAGTTGAACTTTTATTTTGGTTTATTGCTTCTTTCATTTTTGGAATTTCTGTTTGGTTTCTCTTTAGAGCCTCTATCTCCCTATTGAAGTAATCTTTTACTTCCTGTATTTGTTTTTGGAGTTCTTTGTCAAAATGATCTTTTGCCACCTGTATTTGCTCCCTCATCTCATTTTTGAGTTTATTCTTAAGTTCCATAAACATTTGGAATATGTAATTTCTAAATTCTATCTCTGGCATTTCACCAATTGTGCTTGCCATGGAATCTACTGATGAGATATCTTGATTTGTTTGTGTCACTTTCTTCCCTTGTTTTTTCATATTGCTTGTGTGTCTTTTCTTGCTGCACTGTGGGACCTTGACTATTTCGATTTTACCTTAAAGCCTTATGTTGCTCCTGTAGTACAATGCTATCAGATCCCCTTATAATTCCTTTACACTTTAAAATCTAACACTTTCTATTCAGAAAATCCAAGTTTGATCACAATGTACAGATTTTAGTTAACCAGATATTGTTCCCAATTTACTCTCTATGCTTCTGATGGGGTTTTATAGCATCGAGCATTGGACACAGAGGTGTTATGTTTGGGAAGAAGGAAGTGAGTGAATTGTTCTTCCTTAGAATGTATGAAAAGAGAGTTCTATGGAAGTGGTTTAGTGGAAGTGGTTTAGTATCAGTAGACGAGAGAGGAAAGAGAATGGAGTGAACAATTAGGTGGAAAGACCAATTTATATATAAACCTAACTTATGTAGCTGTTGAGAGAAGAAATAAAGTAAGATGGAAAAGAAAAAAAAAATGACAAAAGAGTAGGAATTGGTGTAAGAGAGAGAGAGAGAGTCAGAGAGAGTCAAGAAAATAGAGAGTGAACTATATATAACACAGCTTTGCTATACAGTTCAATTGCGCCTGTTCTAGAAATCCCAAATTCTGCGTATAACTTGTTTTTGCCTCTGTTTAGTATGCACTGGCAGGGTGTAAATAGGAAAGATGAAGGAAGAAGAAAAGATGCAAAAGTGAGAAGGAAGAAAAGAAGGAAAGAAAAGAGGAGCAGAAGCAAACAAACACACTGACAATCAATGCAAAAAAACAAAGCAAAACAAAACAAAACCAAAAAAAGAAGGAAAAAAAAAAAAAAACAGAAAACCAACAAACAAGCAAACTAACAAAAAAAAAAGTCAAACGCAATAACAAGTCTCAAACAAAACGGACCCTGGGAAGCCCTCTTTTTTCTTTTCCAGTTTAAGCCAATTCTATCGGATCACATCTAGACAGTCAATCCTGTTAGTGGAGTCAAGGCTGCACCTTTGGCCAGTGGCAGAATGGCCCAGCGGAAGAGTGGCTCAGGGGGTTTGTGTGTCAGCAGATGAATGGCACCGGGAAAGGGACCCTCCAGAAGGCACCCTTTCCCCACGCCCACCCACAGTTGTAGTTTTCTTGGGGCCGCTGCGCCGGCCTCAGACACGCCCTCCCCTGCTGGTTGCCCGAGCCTCACCCAGGTGTGCACTGTTTTCAGAGCTTTAGCGGCTCCCTGGATGTCTGCAGCTGCTCTTCCTTTCTGCCTTTTTCCTTTGTCTGGGTCAGCCGCTGTATTCCTCAAAGATGGCGGTGCTCTCCTCCAGCTCAACAGCAGTTCCGCAGACCTTTGTGTCACTCCAGAGCGTGCAGGATCGCTTGGCAACTTGTGTGAAAGAACTCTACGTGGACACCGCTCGCGCTTCTAGGCTCCTTTCTATCCTTCCTCACTGATCAGTTTCAAAGCCAGCTGTGTGGATTGTCCCCTTGTCGCAATGTTATCGGGCGGGCTGCGTCTGCAGTGCAGACAGCGCTGCTTCAGTGGTGGACTGCTCTAACTCTGCCCCTGCCCATCATGGTCCGGAGAGCGTGTATTTCACCGTCCAGAGGTGCATGAATGTCTCAGCTCCTTTCAGTTGCAAGAGAATTGCTAGTAACACGCTCAAACTTCCCACTAAGCGTCTTCTAGTAACTATGTCCAGAGCGCACCTCCCTCCTGTCAGCCATCTTCCCAGGATCCAGCTCACGGTTCTATATTTCATTTTCAACCTGGACTTTCTGTCCTTTGGAATTGTCTTTTATATCTAAGTTGACAAATTTGGGGTCATTTAAAATGCACTTACATCCTGTACATACATGTACACCTATATTTTTCAAACATATAGTATTATAAAGTCTGATCCAGGGCTGGGGTTGTGGCCTAGTGGTAGAGCACTTGCTTAGCATGTGTGTGGCACTGGGTTCAATTCTCAGCCCCACATATGAATAAATGAATAAAATAAAGGTCCACCAACAATTCAAAAAATATAAAAAAAAGTCTGATCCAAAGTAACTAAAAAATTATTTATATAACAGCAAATTTGTATACTTGTGAGACACATCATTGAGATAAAGTTTCTACTTGTGCATGCACGTGTGCACACGCGCACGCACACACACACACACACACACACACACACACACATATACATGTGGTGCTGAGAATCAAATCCAAGGCCTAACACATGCCAGACAAGTGCTCTACCACTGAGGTAGCCCACAGCCCCAATACACAATATTTTTAGAATACATTGCGCTCTGCTGGTATGAAAATATGCTAGAAAGCAAGCAATTGGATGCAGGTGAAAGACTGGCAATGCTTTGCTTCTGAAATATGCCTGATAGAAATTGACTAGATGAATATGGACCTGGGCTATTATGTGAAACAAACATTTCCCTTCTGTAGCCTTGATATCCTGGATCTGACGGCTCCAGAAGAACACTTAGTCCTGTCTAGTGCTACCTGAGAATGCAAGTTTGTAAACACAGTTGCTCTGTGGCACTGTTTACTAGTCTTATATTGGCCATAGGGTATGCCGTTCTGCTGGCAGTGGCAGCTCACACCTGTAATCCTGGCAACTGAGGAGGCCGAGACAAGAGGATCATGAGTTCAAAGCCAGCCTCAGCAATGGTGAGGCACTAAGGAACTCAGTGACACCCTGTCTCTAAAATGGGGCTGGGGATGTGGCTCAGTGGTCAAGTGCCCCAGAGTTCAATCCTAGAACCAAAAGGAAAAAGGAAAAAAGATGCCCTTCCTTGGATCTTTAAAGTATTTCTAGTGTAACAGAAGATGGTAAAGTCTATAAAATAGCCTTCCTATTTGCTTCTAGCTAAACATTTACTTCATTCAAGAAAGGAACTGCAAAGAGTACAGAAAGTTGATTTACCTATTGCCTGAACTCTGAGGATTAAAGAATCATTGAGAGAAGCTATCATCATTCAAAGATACACAGACTATCACCACAAGGCAGTTGAAAATGCTTTATCTCCCCAGGCATTATAAAAATCTTTCAGAAGAACCTGATAAGTTTCAATGGCTAGATGAAATGAAGTCCCAAGCCTTGTTATCATAACTCATGTTTATTTATCATTGCAATGGTTATTTGTCATGGACTGTTTATAATGAAAAAAAGTATTTTATATCTAAATGGTGTTAGTACATTAGAATGTCCTAGGGAGAATTAAACTAATACTTCAAATAATATTTCAAATTTCACCATAATATGCATCTGGGTGTCTAATGTTATGTTTATATATTTCATGAGAGTAAAACTGAAAAAAACTGATAATGGAATGAGATTTTTGAAAGATGCTTAAGCATGCTTCAGATGGTCTAAAATGAAATAGCTGGAGAAAACTTTTGATGTAAATAATTGAGGATATTGACTCCTTTGGAAATGGAAAGATAAAATGATCTATTTATCTTCACCATTAAAAAACAATGAGAATCTATTGCTAATGAATTATATCAGGAAACAAAATGTTATACCATTGAAAATTATCTTCGGATAGAACAGAGAGCTCAGAAATAAATTCACACATTTGTAGCCAATTGATTTTCAACAAAGGTGCCAAGAACTCACAAGGAGAAGGACTGTCTCTTTGATAAATAATGCTGGGAATTCTGGATATTCACATGCAAAATAAATAAATAAAAATAAATAAATAAATAAATAAATAAAATTAGACCCTTATTTCACACTGTGATGCTAATCTTGGGTATTATCTTGACTGTACTAAGGAATACCTAGAAACCTGGTAAAGCATTATTTTTGGACGTCTCTGTGAGGGTGTTCTCAGAAGAGATTAGCATGTGAATCTGAGTAGTCTAGCTGGGGAAGATCTACCCCCACTGTGGATATTCAGTTAGCTGGGGATTTAGAGAGAATGGAAACTGAGGAAGGTGAGTGTGTCTGTATATATCTTGAACTAGGATATGGTCATCCTGCCTGTGGACATTAGAAGGTCAGAATTTTCAGCCTTTGTACTCTAGGATTTACCACAGTGATACACCCATCCCTAGTTCTTAGGCCTTTGGTTTCAGACTGAGAGTTACAGTGTTGGATTCTCTGCTTCTGAGACCTTCAGACTTAGACTAAGCCAACCTACAAGAATCCCAAGAGCTCCAGCTTGCAGATGGCCCATTGTAGGTCATTTTGGCCTCCATAATTATGAGGACCATTCTTGTAATAAATCATCTATCTAGCTATCATCTACCTACCTATCTAATCTATTCATCCTGTTGCTTGTGTCTCTCTGAAAAACCCTGAATAATACAGATTTTAGTGCTAGGAGTGGTTTTAGAGGAACACAAATTTAATATGAGTGTCCTCTCCTTGCTTAGTTTTTGTATTTCTTGAATTAACATAATTAGTCCTAAATATTCTAAGGAATATACTTCTCATAATACAGACAGCACTGATAGTCCATGGTGTGAATTATTTATAGAGATATACAAAGTAAATGCACTTGATATTCCTAATTCAATCACTTATAAGATATGAGGAATTTGTGTCTCTATACAAGATACTTTTGAACATTTGTGGACTTTAAGAAATACAAAGACATTGATTTGCTGCTCATAGAGACTTGGAAAAGCAATTAAAGAAAAGCTCCCAGGTGCATGTCTTGGTCCCAAATCCACATAGATGACCTAAGAGTTTCTAAATATGACTAGTACCAGAATTTTCTCTCCTGTAGCCACAGAGCCCAGTTTGCTGAGAATAAAACATGAGACCTCATTTTCTACAAGGTATGTCCCACAAGGAGGCGCTCTCCAAAAAAAACTACTTGAGTTTTCTATTTATAGAAACAGAAATCCGGGTTCATGAGTGGGAATGGACATCAAGAGTATGAGATAACGGCAGAAGGAACTTAAGTTTTGATCAGGCAGAACTTAGTGATATGGGCCTACAAAACAAAGATTCTTCATTTATTGTTACAGCATGGGAAGTTAGGAAGGTGCCAGCGGTTTGGTTGGCTGGCTAAAAAATGCATCAAAACATGGCCCACTGTGAGTTAGAGATGTCAACCATCCCTTGGTCTACTACAGAGGAAGGAAGTAAAAAGGCTTAGGGAGGTAGGAATACAAGAGTGGATTTGTGACCTGAAACCTACTCATTCATGTTGGGAGAGTCCAGACGAAATGCCTTTCACCAACAATTTGGGGGAATAGATTTGTGAGGGAAGCTTGAGAATCCCTGAAGGGCTCCATGACTGCTTCTCTCCGTAATTTGGGCCTTGATAGTGGGAACTGTGGTCAATCAATTAGAAAACTTAAATGCAATGGGAATGATTGGATCTTAGGTTGGCAGGGGCCAAGTAGTGCCCCTCAATTGTCAAAGAAAAGGTGGACTTCATTACCACAACGAACAAGAGAGGAAAAAGAACCACTAGAGTCATGCAATTTGTGTAGCACTCTGTTGTTAGCTAGGTAGTTAATCATGGTGTTCCTAGAAGAAGAATGGGTAGGAAGCCAACTAAATTCTTATTTGATTATATTTGAAAGCAGAAAATTTTCAGGTCAAGTAACAAAAGTCTACCCTTAATAATGAGAACATAGACTCATGGCCTCTTTGTTCCCAGACTTGAGCCAGTTTATGGACCCAGAACCCTTGAAATAAAGGGGAGGCCAAGTCCCTTCCAGGAAGCACTGGAATACACTACTCTGAAGAGCGTGGTGAGGGTACAGTCCATGGGAAGGATTCACAGTTCTTGTTAAATTCCATATGAAATGGAAATTTGAAGTACATTTGATTTACTCTTAAGTTTTTCATAGTATCTAAGTCTGGCATACATAGCAATTGCCTTAATTTTAATTAAAACATACCATTTTTATCCATATTCCTTGTATAAATTCTTAAGTTCGATCTGATTCATTCACATACATGGTTTTAAAATAATGGTTTATTAGTAAAAAAAAAATTTATGGAAACTGAGCAGATAGTATAAAATTCCTATATACTTTTCCTGCCCCCCTTTGCTCACAGTTTCCCTATTTTTTGACACCTTGTATTGGTGTGGTACACTTATTACATTTGATGAAACAATATTGATATATTGTTATAACAGAAGTCCATAAATTATATTAAGGTTAATATTTTTGTTGTACAATTTTGTGTGCCTTGCTAAATGCAAAATATCCAGCAATCCAGTATCATGAAGAATAGTTTCACTCTCATTAAAATTCCTGGTTCCCGTGCTCCATCTTTCATCATTCCCACCCCCCAAATGCTTGACAATCACTCAGCTTTTTACTGTATATTTTCCATAGTGTCATAATGTCATAATGACATTTTTTTAATAATGTCAACAATTACAAATACAGTATGTAGCATTTACTGTCTGGCTTCTTTCACTTAGTAACATACATTTAAAATCCCTTTTTGTGGCTTACTAATTCATTTTTTAAATTGATGAATAGTATTTAATTTTACTGATGTACTACCCTTTATTTGTTCAGCAATTGAAGGATAAATTGGGGAACCTACACTTAGAGACAATTATGAATAAAGCCAATATGAATTTTTGCATGAATGTTTCTATAGATATGTTTCAACTCAGATAAATATTTAGGAACTTTATTGTTGGATAATATGATAAGACTCTCTTTTATCTTTTTAAGAATCTCGAAACTATCTTCCTAACTGCCTAAAGCACTTCACATTTCCACGTGCAATCAAGGAGACTTTCTGGTTTTCTACATCCATGTCAGCATTTGGAATTAGGTTTTGGATTTGGCTATTATAATTGGTAGGGTCTTATTTTTTAATTTGTAGTTCCTTACCATATATGATGTTGAGCATGTTTGCATATGCCTGTTTTACTATCTTTGTATCTTGTTTAATGAGGTGTTGCTCAGATCTTTAGCCCATTTTTATTTTATTTAAATGTAACATGTTTTATTTAAATGTAAATGTTTCACCTTAATTTAATCTATTTTATTTGTTGGGAGTGCCAGAATTGAACTCAGGACCTCGTGCACACCAGCCAAGTGTTCTACCAACGAATCTACCTCCTTAGCCCTCCTTTTGCCCATTTAAAAAATTAGATCTTTGTTTTCTTATTGTTGTGTTTTATGAGTTTTCTGTACATTTTGGATAAGTCTTTTTTCAGCTGTGCTTCAGCCCTACTGCTTGTCTTTTCACTTTTAACAATATACTCTGCAAAGCAGAAGTCTTTAATATTATTGAAGTCCAACTTAATCATATTACACTTAGTGTTAAATTGAAAAGCTCATCACCAAACCTAGAGTCACCTTAATTTTCTTTTATGTTGTCTTCAGGAAGTTTCACAGTTTGTATTTTACATTGAGGTCTATAATGAATTTTGAGCTAATTTTTGTGGAAGAGGTTAAGATCTAGGTCTAGATTCATTTTCTGTTGTTGTGGTTGTTGTTAGTTTGTTTGTGGGTACCCAGTTGTTCCAGAATACTAATCATATTACCCAGGATTTCAAGTTTTTACATTCCTAAGAAATACGAAAACATGTGTTCAGACAAAGCTTTGAAAATGAGTGTTCATAAATAGAGTATTCACATCAGACAAGAACAGAAGAAATGCAATATAAACTGCTAATGGAGGAATAAGACATGTCATATCTATAGGATGCTATACTAAAAGAATGAATCCATTGAGTCATTCTTCAACATCGATGAACATCAAAAATACACAGCAAGAAAGAATCCACACATGAAAGAGCACCCATTGCATCGTCGTATGTATAAAAATTTTTATAGAGAAGACAAAGCTATAAAGACAGAAGCAGATTGCTGATTGCTTGGGCCTGGAGACAGATACAGAAATTTATGGCAAATCATTGAGAGGGAAGTTTTGGGGAGTGATAGAACTATGGTAAAGCTGGATTCAATGATGAGGGCATAACTCCATGCCTCGAGTCAAATTCATTGAAATTTAGTACTCTTAAAATAAGTAAAATTCATAATGTGTGAATTAGCCCTCTATAAAGCTGGAAAAATAAGTAGTACCAAGGAAGCAAATCTCTAAAAATATTCAAGTCAATGGTGAAACAAAATTAATCATAGTCATCAACTCTTTTAAAAGAGAGAACAGAGGGGAACATAATCTGTGTAGAACGATAGAGTACACATTAAATACTGTTAAGATAAATTGTTTTCTTAACATGGTTGATGTATGGTGCTAATTTAAAAAAATACATGTACATACAAACTGCCTTCAGAGCTGTGAGAATAAAATAGCTCACTTTTTCAGAGATACAAGAGAATTTGGGTTGAATCAGTTGATATGGAAAGATTTTTTTCTTGCATTTTATCATGCAGGGTAGGTTCTTTTGTATTCCTAGTAGATGTGGTTATGATACAAGCTGATGTAATGCTGTGAAGATGAAATTGCGGAATCCCTTAGAAGTTTGACTTTACAGATGACCCAAGTCCACTAACAAAATTTTAATTATCGGTTTTGCTAATATTTCCCCTCACACTGTATGTACATTGTGTCTTCATTCTGTAGATTGCTTCCTTTGCTGTGCAGAAATTTTCAAGTTTGACATAACACTATTTGTCTATTTTTGCTTTTGTTTTCTATGCTTTTAGGTTTATGTTAAAAATCATTTTTTTATGTTGATATCTTGAAGTGTTGTCCCTTTATGGCAGATTAGTTTCATAGTCTCAGGCATCGATTTAGCTCTGGGTCCATTTTGAGTTTATTTTTGTATAGGAGACAGGGGTCAAGTTTCAGTCTCTTGCACATGCGTATGCAGTTTCTCCACCACCATTTATTGAAAAGGCCGTGCTTTTTCCAATGTGTTTTTTGGATGCCTTTATTGAGAATCAGTCAGGTATGGATGCATGAGTTCATTTCTGGGATCTCTGTTCTCACCCATCGGTCTGACTTTTGTTTGTTAATGTCAGTACCATGCTCTTTTGGCTACAGGGCTCTATCGTATGTTTTGAAAGCAAGTAATTTGATGCCTGTTTTGTTTATCCTGTTTAAGATCTTTTTTTGTCTCTTTGGAGTCTTTTGTGGTTCCACATGAATTTAATTTTTTTTTCTAGTTCTGTGAAGAATGTCATTCATATTTTGATGGGAATTGCATCAACTCTGTATACATTTGACAAAAGATTAATAGAATATGCAAACAACTTAAAAACTTCACTGAAACAAGTAATCCAACTAAAAAATGAATAAATGATCTGAATAGACTCTTTTCAAAGAAGAAATAAAAATGACCAACAAATATAAGAAAACATACTCAATTTCATTATCCAGTAGAAAAATGTAAATCAAAATTCTGATGAGACACCATTACACCCCAGTTAAAATGACTATTAGCAAAAGATATAGATAGATAGATAGATAGATAGATAGATAACAAATATTGGTGAGGATGTGGAGAAGAAAGAACTTTTATACAGTGTTGTTATGAATGTAAATTAATACAATCATTATTGAGAACAAAGTGGAGACTCCTAAAAATAAACATACAAACAAACTATAATGAAAAAAAAACCAACCTAAAAATTAGATCTACTTGCCAAATGATCCAGTAATCCTACTGCTGGTTATATCTCCTAAGGAAATGAAGTCAGCGTATCAAAGAGACACCTGCTCTCTCATACTTATTGACACACTATTTATTCACAATAGCTAAGATATGGAGTTTACATAAGTGTCCATCACCTGATGAAAGCATCAGAAAACATGGTGTATATACACAGTTAATATTATTCAACCATAAAGAAGAATAAAATCCTGTTATTTGCAGCAAAATTGATAGAACTGGAGGATATTGCATTAAGTGAAATAAGTTAGACGCAGAAAGACAAATGCCACATGCTTCAAAAGATGTCACCTAGACTGTAGAATTGCAATTGCTGGAGGATATGGAGAGGAGGGACAGAAGATGATAAAGGGAGTTTGGATAATGGGTACCATTAGTATCCAAGCACACTTAGAGAGCAAGAGTACATCTTGGTGTTCTACAGCATTGTAGAGGACTACAGTTCATACCAACTTATCATATATTTCATGAAGAATCAGAAGAGAGGGGCTGACAATCTTTCTGTCAACCTATGTGTTGAGGTACCACACTGTACCCCATTACTGTATACAATACATATTAATAAAAACAAAAATTAAAAAAAATGCCCCTGCATTGCTCTGCAGTGTTACTAGCCTTGCAAAAACTTCTGCCTCCAAAATGATATCATCCTGTAAAGGATTACTGACCACAACATTAGATTGAGTTTTTTTTTTTTAAATTTTAGAAATAATATAATTTTAATGGTCACATTTCATGTTTTTCCAATAAAATTAAATATATTTTCAGGTCAATACATCATTTATATAATTAATGAGTACATCATACATTTATCAGCCTTTTTATTCTCAAAACTGTCTTGTTTTTATTTAATAAATATTAAAATTATACAAGCTATTAGAAAAATGGCCACAACTAGCTATTTTTTTTTTTAGGTGGTTTAAAATTCTTTTTTTAAATTCTAAAATGTTATAAATGACAGCAGAATGCATTACATTTCATATTACACATATAGAGCACTTTTTTTTTTTTTTTTACAAATCTCTGGTTGTATGGAAAGTATATTCACACCATTCGTGACTTCATACATGCACTTAGGGTAATGATATCCATCTCATTCTACCATCTTTTTTTTTCCCCTTCACTCTTTTGCCCCCTCCCTTCCCCTCCCTCCCCATTGGCCATTCTAGTAGAATGCATTACGGTTCATAATACACACATAGAGCCTCTTTTCACATAACACTGTTTGTATACAAAGTATATTCATACTATTCAAGTGTTCAGTCATGCATTTAGGATAATGATATCCATCTTATTATACCTCCCCCTTTTTTTCCCCACCCCCCATGCCCCCCTAGCTCCCTCCCTTCTTCTCCCTCCCCTTTGACCACTCTAGTGCTCCTCTAATCTTCTTGAGTACCCCGACTCCCAACACCACTGTGACTCTGACTCCTTATATCAGAGAAAAGATTTGGTACTTGGATTTTTGAGACTGACTAACTTTACTTAGCATTATGTCTTCCAACTTCATCCATTTACCTGCAAATGCCATTATTTTATTTTCTTTTATTGCTGAGTAAAATTCCATTGTGCGTATATACCACATTTTCTTAATCCACTCATCTACTGAGGGACATCTAGGTTGGTTCCACAACCTAGCTATTGTGAATTGTGCAGCTACAAACATTGAGATAGCTGTGTCACTGTAATATGCTGTTTTTAAGTCCTTTGGGAATAGACCCAAGAGTGGGATGGCTGGATCATAGGGTGGTTCCATTCCCAGTTTTCCAAGAAATCTCCATACTGCTTTCCATAATGGTTGCACCATTTTGCAGTCCTACCAGCAATGCATGAGCGTGCCTTTTTCCCCACATCCTCTCCAACATTTATTGTTGTTTGTGTTCTTAATAGCTGCCATTCTGACTGGTGTGAAATGATATCTTAGAGTAGTTTTGATTTGCATCTCTCTAATTGCCAGTGATGTTGAGCATTTTTTCATGTATTTGTTGATTGATTGTATATCTTCTTCTGAGAAGTGTCTGTTCATTTCTTTGGCCCATTTATTTATTGGGATATTTGCTTTTTTGGAGTTGAGTTTTTTGAGTTCTTTGTACATTCTAGAAATTAGTGCTCTGTCTGATGTACATGTATTAAATATTTGTTCCCAGTTAGTTGGTTCTCTATTCACCTCACTGATTGTTTCTTTTGCTGAGAAGAAGCTTTTTAGTTTGAATCTATCCCATTCATTAATTCTTGATACTAATTCTTGTGCTATGGGATTCTTATTAAGGAACTTGGGGCCTAATCCGACATGTTGGAAATTGGAGCTTACTTTTTCTTCTATTAGGTGTATTGTGTCTGGTCTAATTCCTAGGTCCTTGATCCACTTTGAATTGAATTTTGTGCATGGTGAGAGATAAGGGTTTAATTTCATTTTGTTGCATATGGATTTCCAGCTTTCCCAGCACCATTTGTTGAAGAGGCTGTCCTTTCTCCACTGTACATTTTTGGCACCTTTGTCCAATATAAGATATCTGAAATTATATGTATTATTCTCTGTGTCCTCAATTCTGTACCATTGGTCTACCAGTCTATTTTGGTGCCAATACCATGCTGTTTTTGTTACTATTGCTCTATAGTATAATTTAAAATCTGGTATGGTGATGCCACCTGCTTCACTTTTCTTGCTAAGGATTGCTTTAGCTATTCTGAGTCTCTTATTTTTCCAGATGAATTTCATGACTGCTTTATCTATTTCTTTGAGGAATGTCATTGGGATTTTGATTGGAATTGCATTAAATCTGTGTAATGCTGTTGGTAGTATGGACATTTTGACAATATTTATTCTGCCTGTCCAGGAACAAGGACGGTCTTTCCATCTTCTGAGTTCTTCTATAATTTCTTTCTTTAGTGTTCTATAATTTTCTTTAAAGAGGTCTTTCACTTCTTTCGCTAAGTTGATTCCTAGGTATTTTATTTTTTTTTATGCTATTGAAAATGGGGTCGTTTTCATCATTTCCCTTTCAGAGGGTTTGTCACTGATGTACAGAAATGCCTTTGACTTATGGGTATTGATTTTATATCCTGCCACTTTGCCGAATTCACTTACTAGTTGTAAGAGTTTTCTGGTAGAGTTTTTTGGGACTTCTAGGTATATTATCATGTCATCAGCAAATACTGCTAATTTGAGTTCTTCTTTTCCTATCTGAATCCCTTTAATTTCTTTTGTCTGTCTAATTGCTCTGGCCAGAGTTTCAAGTACTATGTTAAATAGCAGCAGTGAAAGGGGGCACCCCTGTCTTGTTCCAGTTTTTAGAGGGAATGCTTTCAATTTTTCTCCATTTAAGATAATGTTAGCCTGGGGTTTTGCATAAATAGCTTTTATGATGTTGAGATACGTTCCTGTTATTCCTAGTTTTTCTAATGTTTTGAACATAAAGGGGTGTTGTATTTTGTTGAATGCTTTCTCTGCATCTATTGAGATGATCGTATGGTTTTTATCTTTGAGTCTATTGATGTGATGTATTATGTTAATTGATTTCTGTATGTTGAACCAACCTTGCATCCCTGGGATAAACCCCACTTGATTGTGGTGCACTATCTTTTTGATATGTTTTTGTATTTGATTTGCCAGGATTTTGTTGAGAATTTTTGCATCTATGTTCATTAAAGATATTGGCCTCAAGTTTTCCTTTTTGGCTGTGTCTTTGCCTGGCTTTAGAATCAGTGTAATATTGGCCTCACAGAAAGAGTCTGGGATAGCTCCCTCTTTTTCTATTTCTTGAAATAAGTTGAAGAGCAATGGTATTAGTTCTTCTTTGAAGGTCTTGTAGAACTCAGCTGTAAAGCCATCAGGCCCTGGGCTTTTTCTAGCTGGTAGTTTTTTGATGGCATCTTCTATTTCCTCACTTGAAATTGATCTATTTAAACTGTGTATATCCTCCAGATCCAGTTTGGGCAGTTCATACGACTCTAGGAATCTGTCAATGTCTTCAGTATTTTCTATTTTATTAGAGTACAAGTTTTCAAAATAATTTCTAATTATTCTCTGTATATCTGAGGTGTTTGTTGTGATATTTCCTTTTTCATCACGGATGTTAGTGATTTGAGTTTTTTCCTCTCCTTCTTTTCGTTAGCATCACTAAGGGTCTGTCAATTTTATTTATTTTTTCAAAGAACCAACTTTTAGTTTTGTCAATTCTTTGAATAGTTTCTTTAGACTCAATTTCATTAATTTCAACTCTGATTTTAATTATTTCCTGTCTTCTACTGCTCTTGGTGTTGGTCTGTTCTTCTTTTTCTACTGCTTTGAGGTGCGATGTTAAGTCATTTATTTGTTGTTGTTTTTTTTTTTTTTTTTTTCCTTTTGAGGAATGAACTCAGTGCAATGAATTTTCCTCTTAATACTGCCTTCATAGTGTCCCAGAGATTTCTATATGATGTATCTGTGTTCTCATTTACCTCTCTTGGAATTTTTTAATCTCCTCCCTGATGTCTTCTTCAACCCCTTGTTCGTTCAGTAAGATGTTGTTTAGCTTCCAGTTGTTGGAGTAATTTTTTTTTTTTATTTCTTGTTTTATCATTGATTTCCAATTTCATCTCATTATGGTCTGATAGAATGCAGGGAATTATCTCTGCTTTTTTATATTTGCTGAGGGTTGCCTTGTGGCATAATATATGGTCTATTTTGGAGAAGGAGCCATGTACTGCTGAGAAGAAAGTGTATTCGCTTACTGAGGGATGAAATATTCTATATATGTCTGTTAGGTCTAAGTTATTGTTTTAATGAGGCCTAAAGTTTCTTTATTTAGCTTTTGTTTGGATGATATATCCAGTGGTGATAGAGGTGTGTTGAAGTCCCCTAGAATAACTGTGTTGTGATCTATTTTATTCTTGAACTTGAGAAGGGTTTGTTTGATGAATGTAGGTGCTCCATTATTTGGGGCATATAGATTTATAATTGTTATATCTTATTGATGAATAGTTCCCTTAATCAGTAAGAAATATCCATCTTTGTCCCTTTTGATTAGCTTTGGCTTGAAGTCTGCCTTATTTGATGTGAGAATGGAAACCCCTGCTTGCTTCTTTGGCCCATGTGAGTGGTAAGATTTTTCCCAGCCTTTCACCTTCAGTCTATTGATGTCTTTATCTATGAGGTGGGTTTCTTGGAGACAGCATATTGTTGGGTCGTTTCTTTTAATCCAGTCTGATAATCTGTGTCTTTTGAATGGTGAATTTAGGCCATTAACATTCAATGTTATTATTGAGATGTGATTTGTATTCCCATCCATTTTTATTTGTTTATGGTATTTACCTTGATTTGGTTTCTCCTCTGGTTGCTAATTCCTTTAGTTTAATATCTCCCTTTGTTGATTTTCATTGTTATTTTTCTTTTCTTCTTCATGGAATATTTTGCCCAGGATGTTCAGAAGTGCTGGCTTTTGAGTTGCGACCTCTTTTAACTTGTGTTTGTCGTGGAAGGTTTTTATTTCATCTTCGAATCTAAAGCTTAATTTTGCTGGGTATAGGATTCTCGGTTGACATCCCTTTTCTTTCAGGGCTTGAAATATGTTATTCCAGGATCTTCTAGCTTTTAAGGTCTGGGTTGAAAAATCTGAACATAGTCTAATTGGTTTCCCCCCCTATATATAATCTGTTTCCTTTCTCTTGTGGCTTTTAATATTCTCTCCTTGTTCAGTATAGTAGGCATTTTCATTATGATGTGTCTTGGTGTGGATCTGTTGTGATTTTGTACGTTTGGTATTCGGTAAGCCTTTTGGACTTGGTTTTCCCATTCATTCCTCAAGTTTGGAAAACTTTTCTGCTATTATTTCATTGAATAAATTATTCATTCCTTTGGCTTGGAATTCTGCTCCTTCTTCTACCCCAATCACTCTTAAATGTGGTCTTTTTATGTTGTCCCAAATTTCTTGGATGTTTTCTTCTTGATATTTGACCATTTTTACTGTGTTCTCTGCATTTTTTTCCAGTTTGTATATTTTGTCTTCATTATCTGAGGTCCTTTCTTCCAGGTGGTCTAATCTATTGGTGATGTTTTCAGTAGAGCATTTAATTTGGTTTATTGCTTCTTTCATTTCCAGAATTTCTGTTTGGTTTCTCTTTAGAATCTCTATCTCTCTATTGAAGTAGTCTTTTGCTTCTTGTATTTGTTTATGAAGTTCTTTGTCAAAGTGATCTTTTACTACCTGTATTTGCTCTTTCACCTCCTTCTTGAGTTCGTCCTTGAGCTCCATAATCATTTGGATTATGTATTTCCTGAATTCCTATTCTGTCATTAGATCTACTGTGCTTGCCAAGGAATCTGATAAGGAGGTATGTTGATTTATTTGGGACATTTTCTTCCCTTGTTTTTTCGTATTGCTTATGTGTCTTTTCTTTTGGTACTGTGGAACCTTGACATTTTTTGTTTTTACCTTAATGCCTAATAATGCTCCTGTTGTAGGATTCTATCAGCTCCCCTTATATATACTTTACACCTTAAAACCAGACATTTTATATTCAGTTAATCACAGTTTGTTCACAATTTACAGAGTTAGAGAATTTAGATATTGCCTCTAATATATTCTGAGTGATTATAATGGGGTTTATAGTTTCAGATATTGGGTACAAAGGTGATATGCTTAGGAGGAAGGAGGGAAGGGTATTGCTATCTCCCCCCTTAGGGAGTGTAATATGGAAACTCTATGGAAGTAGTTTAATATCAGATGAGAGTGGAAAGGAATTGGAGTGTACAGTTAAGTGTGAAGACCGATGTGTATTTCAGCTAGGCTTATGTAAACGTTGAGAGAAATTAGAAAATGGCCAGGTAGTAGGAATTAATGAAAGAGAGAAGACAAGTTGAGTCAAAAAAGAGAGAGGAGACTATATAAAACACCCATTTGATGTACTATTCAGTTGCCCCAGTTTTAAGATTCCAAGTTCCTGTACACAACTTGTTTTCTTCTCTGTTGAGAATGTAGGGGCAGGGTGTAGATAGGAAAGATGAGGAAATAAGGAATTAGAGGCAAGAGAGAATGAAAATGGGAGATAGGAAAAAAGAAGAGAAAAAGAAAGAAAGAAAGAAAAAAACAATAGGACAATGACATTAAAAAAAAAAAAAACCACAAAGTCGAATTCACAAGTCTCAAATAGGCAGCTTATTCTCCTCACTCCTCTCTCAGTTTGTTAAATTAGCTGTTCAGCAGATCTGCTCTGGCTGATGCAGAGAATTTGTGGGTGGGGTCAAGTCTGCGTACCTGGTTAGTGAGGAGTGATGCTGGAGATGGGTCTTTGTGTGGAGTCTATTTCCGTGCTCTTCCTCAATTGAAGGGTCGCAGAGGGTCCTCACACTGGACTCGCGTTCCCCCGCTGTCTGTTGAAGGTCCTCCCAGTCTCGGGTTCCTCCTTGCCTGTTTGCTGGTCTCCGCGCCGCTTTCTCTGGGGCTTTACTGGTGAGGGTAGCGTCCGGCCACGTGTGGATTTGAACTGGCATTGTTGTCCTGCGGTCTCCTGTGGTCTCCCAGCACTAATTCTGCCGGCTGTTTTCGCTGGCTTCATGCTGGCATGCCATGAGTGTGGCTGGGGGATGCAGTCCCGGCCCGGGCTCTGGCTTTGTTCTGCATCGCCTTTGCTGCGCCAGGGCGGTGTAGCAGAAGCCAGGAGGCTCTAGCGGCTGCAGACAGCGAGTATGTCTCTCTCCTTCCTGGGTCGCGGTATTCAAACCATCCAGGAGATGGGTAATTTCAGCCTGTATATATATGATGAAGGGCAGTTTATCTGCTTTGTTGGGTTCTTTCCACGGAGCTGCCCTGAAGTGCGGCTTCCTCTAATCCGCCATCTTGGATCTCTCCTAGATTGAGTTTTGACTTTCAAAGAACTCGTGAAATTCACAGATGGTAGAGTAGAAGTAGTGATGTAAGCATCCATTAAAACAAAGCAATACTAGTTTTCAGTCTTTTGTATCTTAGAAAAAGTTGACTTTTCATCTATAGAAGAGTATGGAGTATTGGATGAATGAAAATATGCTGTAATGAAATAAAAAGAAATGCTCTTTGGGATAAGTGTTGACTTGAGAAAAGTCTTATTACTTTTCTCATGCTGAAAGTGCCTGGTATGCTAAAATCAATCAGTGTTTTTTGGAAAAATGACTTGAAACCTGTAATACAAAGGGTAAAGAGGGGCCTTTTCTGTAGTCTTTTCAAAATGTGATTTTAATACTAAGGAAGAAAAATCTTAAATTGTAACTGGTGAGGATGAATTGAATATTTCCTTAGCACAGTGGCTCCTAAGAAAGATTTTCAGAGAAGTGGCCAGGGATGGCCAGTGCTGGTCATACACCCTGGTGAGGCATGTATACCCTTGCAATTGTGAACATCTGACCTTGACTGTCTGGAGATGCTCTTCCTTTGTAGAAGGAAGGTGCTTAAGAGAGTGATAGGAACCCCAGGTGGGAATTGCAGTGTGCTTCTTCCATAGAGGAGGGAAGCCCATTTCTTGCAACCTCATCTTCTGTGTTGGCTGGTGTCATGTGAACAGACATCCTGCATCCGTTAAAGCAGCTCTGAATTTTGAAACGTGTCCAGCTTCTCATGTCTTCTTCCACACATTTCATTATGTTCCACCTTTCACTGCATTCCCAACTTTTATTTTCCTTCTCTTTCTTAGTATTCTTATTTTTGCTCTCATTTTTTAATAGTATGACCACTTGATAAATTATAGTCTTCCAATTTCTCATAGCTCTTTGTTATATCAGAATGTTTAGAGCTAATGTTCTCTCAATTTTCCTAATTGTTCCATTTCTCTGAATTCACCAATTTAATTTAACTAAACTCTTCCTTTTTCTGACATAACAAAAGGACTCACCTGGGGACATTTTTTCCCCTTCTTTTTGGAGTCACAATGCACAATTCACCAGGATACCTCTCATTTGCATGTGTTAGGACTGCAGAAAACTGGTCTTTGAGGTTACACAATCTGTTTTTAATATATTTTGCTGAAAAATAATTATGAAGATTGCCATCATTACCCATCCATTTGCTTTAACAGACTCAATATTTTTAAATTTCTTTCTCTTAAATAATTCACGTTTTTCTCTTTTCATGTTTTTAGTCCAGGCTCCTCTTCTCTCACCTAGACATAAAACATTGTCTTCCTCTTTCTCTCTCTTCCTAGTCTTTCAAGCTGACTGAATGATATTCATAATACTCCAATGTCATTATTCCTCTATGTAGAGATGTTAGAATATATTCAGAACAAATCTGTTCTGTTTGTTTTGCATCCACGCTCCCTTGCATCTAACACCTACCCATTCCATGCTTTAATTTCTCCTTTTGTTATTTTTCTAAAAACACAAATCTACTTAAGTCCCAGGAAAGATATTAACTCTCAGACCTGGTTGCTTTACCTCTTTTATCTGCCTGCAGTTCTTCCTTTGCTTAAACCCTTACCTCAAATGATGTCTTCTGAGGAAAGCCATACTTTAACTTCAGAAAGGTGTCTATGCACAGTCCCTCATCTAAGTTGCCTCTGCATTCTGCATATCAATGCAGAGTCATTACCAAGCATAATTTGGATTTGATTTAACCATAATTAAAGAAACAATATTGCAAACATGCTCTTCCAAAGAGAATAGTTTCCCACGAGGAAATTTCCTGTCATTAAATACAGATTTATGATAATCCTAAAGGACCTCGAGATTTGGAATTTATTTTCTAACTGTAACTGGCCGCGGGCAAGTTATGGCGAAGCTGTGGAAAGAACTCGAAGACAAAATAGAAAAGAAAAGATTAATTTAATTCTCCCGGGCAAGATCCCACTATCATGTGGTCCGGCAGGAGAATGGCGCCTGCTGGTTATTTCCTCTGGTACAAAGTTTTTTCTATCTCGTATAAAGTCCCGTGAGATTTTAAGGCGAGCGAGATCCGGAAGGCATTTCCGATGTAAACAAACGGTCTCTGCCGACTCTCTAATCAGGGCTTCTGCATCTAACTATACAATTATATGATTAACCCACCAGATTGTCCTATTTCAAATTATAGGTAAAATATTAACTAGTTTATATTACCTTTCAAAAACATTTTCAGTATAGTTGTAAAAAATAGTCCCTTTACAACATGTAGTATTGGGTCTTAAATGTAGAATTGCTGAGAATATTAAAACAAAACAAAACAAACAAACAAACAGCTGAAGGAGAAATAGAACAGAGTGGATAACCAGCAGTTAACACTGGAGTGTGATAGATTCACAGTCCCTTGACAAATAGGAGGTAGAGGGAAGGGGGCAACCTGAACACAGAGATAAACTGCATGTGTGCCAAGAGGCACTCACCCCAAAAAGGTCTTCCCACTAGAAAAGAACAAAGGCAGATGGTGATAACTAAAGGCCTGTTTCTTTAAATAACCCAATAGGGGACAGTAAAACCTAGGCAACATTTGGGAAGATTGAGCACCCCATGGTACTCAGCCAATGAGGAACTGGAAGAGGGACCTTGTGCACTAGGAGATCACATGCTGACTATAACTGCTCTGGGTGTGCCTGCCCCTCAGAGGCCCAATCTTGAAAGACTGTCAGTAACAGTCTGGCTTTCATGGTTTCTTTGTGTTTGGGCAGGTGAGCATGTTTCTCACGGTTGTAATATTTACTTTGGTTTTAAATTTAAAAGCTGGAATGAATTTGCAGTGTGCTAGTGGTATTTTAATCAGTAACGTTATCTACACCTCTTAAATGAAAGTCACTTAAAAGAAAGTTGCCCTTTCTCCATGAGCAACAAGTGTACACCAAGAGTAAACTGTTGCTGCCTCAAGCGATTGCTGCTTGGAGCAACGACGCTGCGGGAATAAGTTCAGAGGCAGACTGGAAACAATAGGCTCTTTATTCTGCTAGCTTCTCTCTCCGGCTCCAACAACAACTCCAACACCATCCACACTCCTCCAACCACACCACACAATGACGCCGACCCGATCCGCAATGTCCCAGGCCAAGTCTCGGGAGATCATGCAAATGGCAGTAATGCTTGAACATCTTTATGGCTCACAGCTAACTGCAATCTTAGCTATCTCCTTAATTAGGGCTCCTACAGTAAACATCTTGTATGTATGATTTAAATTCATGTTTGGTAGATTGTACGTAGATTCCAATATTTGAAAATCCTTCTTAAAGAAAAGTTGGTTTTCAGAGAGAAAGTTTTAAAATCTTTCACTGAGATGCTGAGAAAGGCCAAAACAGAATTTGCAGTCACATGCATGGTCTGATGGTAGCTCCCTGAAATGGTTAAATCTGAAACAATTTCCTGATTTTATAGATAGACAGTACAGAAATCAGTTGGAGAGCTTTACTATCTTCCATTTATTCTTCACTTTCTATTCTCCAAAAGTACACAGATGTGTATACCCAAACAGCATTTTAAATATATATGTGCATATATACATATAAATATATGACATATATTACATATATACCTTTATACATATAATATATTTATATGTATAATTAAGAGTTGAATGGAAAAAGATACAGAACTGGTGATAATTTGATAATACAAATTTCTAGTCCTAGACCTGCTATTTACCAGTCCCGTGGCCTTGACCAAGTCAATCACACTTTATTGCCTTGGATTTCTTCATCTCCCCAAAGAAGTGATTTGCCTTTTCTCTACAGAATCATTGTGAGCAACAAATGGTATGGTGGCTACAGATTACTTTGTGAATGCCAAAGCGCTGCACAGATGTGGGGATTTATTAGTTATATGCCTCCCTAGCTCTCCCCATCTTCTCCCAACCTTCCCTCCCTGTGTTGCCTATGTTAAATTAATGGCATCAATCACTCTCCTTCCATTCCGTTTCCTGAAGGCTGGAAAAGTGAGTCATGGTCTCCCCTCCTTCTCTTTCTCTGCATTCATCAATTCAGACTTTGTCCTTTCAATTAGACCTGCACAGTATCTATCAAGTTGTTTCCCTCTCAATTCCTTTCTAGTCCCCCAACCAAGGCTTTGCAGTTCTCATTATTCCCCCATGACTCTGTTGGCTGGTCTTCCTGATGCTGGTTTCTCTTCTAATTTATTGCCAATTCTGTAATTGTGTTCTATAAACACAACTTTCTAGCAGATAACACATATAATCCTCAGATTGGCATCCAAACACCTCCACCATTTTACCCTTGCCAGCCAGTCCTATCATGCAGTGAAGTTGCAGTTGCCAGTCCCCTCACTTTCCATTAATCATACCCACTGTAGCTCAACTTTTCTGTGTGGACTCAGACTGTTCAATCACCATGATGCCTGTGCCCCTCTGCTACTCATGAGTGCTCTACCATTTCTTAAGCCCTATATTAAATCCTTTGCCCCAAACTTTCTTCTAGCTCTCTGATCACAACAGATTCCTCATTCTCCCTCTCTTATAGTTCCTGCATTCATTATTCATTGGTATGTACAAATTTACCCCTGGAATGAATTTAGCAACTTATAATTACCAAAATGGCAACTTAGGATCCTGTCACACCGTTTTTGAGGATCAGGAATAAAGGAGCATCTTAGGTCAACACTTGCAGCTAAGGTTCTTTCCTGAGATAGCAAACAGTTGGCTAGAAGTGGGGTCATGTCAAGAATTACTGAAGGCCTAGAGTACTGCCTCCAATTTCAATCACATGGCCATTGGCATGGCCTCTCCACATGGGCATCTCCCAAGGGCTACTGGAGACATGGCTTCCCCAGAGCAAGTGATCCAAGAAAAAGATGCAACAAACAATCAGGACAGAAGCTGTTCATCTTAAAAATAACTTTTTCCATAAACCATTGGTCAGACTGACTGACCTTAATGTGATGCAGGAAGGAGCTGAACAGGGCACGGACACCAGGAAGCATGGACCTTTGAGATGTTGAAGGCTCACTGCCATACGCTTCCACATGTTTCTTTGTGGTCACTATGGTGACCAATTGCAGCCGTCTATCTCCTCTGCCTACACACCAAGAAATCTTATTCTGCTCATTATACTCTTATGTCGTCTGGCTAAATTATTCATGATAAGTAGATGAATTTTAAAAGAATATATTCAAGTGTGGGGAATAAAAGTGGTATTTTACATGAGTGCTTGTCTATAACATTCAAGAGTCTGGGTTACCATAGCCTTTTGTTAAGGAAGTTGAAATCCTGAGTGTGGTTTTCACTGGGAGCTGGAGTCATCTGCAGAAACTGTAGGTATCACTAGTATCCTGAACTTGGAAACATATTCCAAAGATGTCTCTGCTAACAGGGTGGGTCATGAAAGAGAGTTGAATAGCATTAATTTTATTTCATCACTATTGCTAAAAATAGTGAAATATTTATATTCTACCAAACTACTGGTAGTGGTTAAATTGCTCATTTGTTTTTATAGGAAAAATGATGAGAGTACATGGCAAGAAAAATGCTGGACTTGGTTTTAAAGTTTAAATTTGCCTTTGTCTTTAGGCAATTTACATTTCTTCTTTCTCTCAGCACCATAATTAAAGTTACTCCAACTCTAAAATCACAATTAAAAAGTTCCTGAATAACCGAAATTTCTAATGAAGACCAGAATAGACAATACATGTGAAACTGCAAAGAAAATGTTTAAAAAAAATTTCAAGACATTAAGACTCAAAACATTTCAATCACTTGAGACATTCTTAGTAAGTTGAAGAAGGTAGCCTTCTCATCTTTCCTTTCCATACTTCCATCTTTCATCAACAGCCCCCAGACTGACACTATGATGTCCATTTTAACAGGTATCAGCTAGTCCATCCAGGATATCAATAGTATTTTGAACCTAGAAGTTAGGCCAACTGAAGGCTGGCTATTTCCAAGAGGGCAAATAAATAGTTGCTTCTTCTTTCATCTAAGGAAACTGGTGAACACATTAGGGTAAGCTACGATAATTTAAAAAGTACAATTCCAAGTTCCTCAAACACCAATTAGATGATCCAGAGTTAAGTCTAATATTTATACACCATTGAGAATCATTTGGTTATGAAATCTGGAATATCAAGAAAGAACATCTAGAAAGCAAGCAAAAATAAACCATGATTTCATTTTGTGTTCAGCTGTTGGGACTATGTCTGCCAAGGGGCAGGGCTTTGGCTGCTTACCACGCCCTAAAGGACCAGGGCTAAGCAAAGGGGTGTGGCTGTGACGTAGCGTGAGAGACTGGACCGCCCTGCTGGCTGATTGGCTAGTTCTAGGCCTATTTAAGTTCAGTGCCTTGCCAATAAATCTGAGTTTCTGGATTCTCGCTTGCTATACAAAACTCCCTGGGTGTGGCGTGGTTTTCTGTTCATCAGACAGAGGTAGACACCCAGCTATTTTTGCCCTTATGTCCACCCTCACCGGGTAAGTTATATTTTCCCTCTGCGGGCAGAGGGGAAACTCCCTTTTAGGGCCCAAAAGGGGGATAGCTTAGAACTCGGCCCCATTCATAACTCAGCAACCCCAGCACTCAGCAAGTCAGAGAATTATAGTGTTTCTAAGCACAAATGTGAAAACTAGTTTTTTAAATTCTAATTTGTTATATATGACAGCAGAATGCATTGCAACTCATATTACACATACAGAGCACAATTTTTCATATCTCTGGTTGTATACAAAGTACATTCACACCATTTGTGTCTTCATACATGCACTTAGGGTAATGATGTCCATCTCATTCCACCACTTTTTTCTTCCCCCATACCCCCTCCCTCCCTCTCCCACCCCTTTGCCCTATCTAGAGTTTTTCTAATCCTCTTATGCTCCCCATCCCAACCCCACTATGAATCAGCCTCCTTATATTAGAGAAAACATTCTGCATTTGGTTTTGGGGGATTGGTTAACTTCACTTAGCATTATGTTCTCCAACTCCATCCATTTGCCTGTAAATGCCATAATTTAATTCTCTTTTATTGCTGAGTTATATTCCATTGTGTGTGTGTGTGTGTATGTGTATGTGTGTGTATATATATATCACACATGTGTGTGTATATATATATATATATATATATATATATATATATATATATATATATATATATACACATTCTCTTTATCCATTAATCTGCTGAAGGGCATCTAGGTTGGTTCCAGAGTTTAACTACTGTGAATTGTGCTGATATAAACATTGATGTGGCTGCATCAGTGTAGTATGCTGTTTTTAAGTTGTTTGGGTATAGATCGAGGAGTGGGATAGCTAGGTCAATGGTAGTTTCATTCCCAGTTTTCCAAGGAATCTCCATATTGCTTTCCATACTGGCTGTGCCAATTTGCAGTCTCACCAGCAAAGTATGAGTATGTCTTTTTCTTCACATCCTCACCAATACTTATTGTTGTTTGTATTCCTAACAGCTGCCATCCTGACTGGAGTGAGATGAAATCTTAGAGTGGTTTTGATTTGCATTTCTCTAATTGCTAGAGATGTTGAACATTTTTTCATATATTTGTTGATTGATTGTATATCATCTTCAAAGAAGATCAGACGTTCAGGTCCTTGGCCCATTTATTGATTGGGTTATTTGTTGTTTGTTGGTTGGTTGGTGTTTAGTTTTTTGAGTTCTTGATATACCCTACAAATTAGCACGTTACCTGATGTGTAGTAAATATTTGCTCCCAAGATGTAGGCTCTCTGTTCACCTCATTAATTGTTTATTTTGCTGAGAAGAAGCTTTTTAGTTTCAATCCATCACATTTATTGATTCTTTATTTTAATTCTTGTGTTATAGGAGTCTTACTAAGGAAGTCAGGGTCTAATCTGAAATGATGGAGATTAGGGCCTACTTTTTCTTCTGTTAGATGCAGGGTTTCTGGTTTAATTCCTAGGTCCTTGATCCACTTTGAGTTGAGTTTTGTGCATGGTGAGAGATAGGGGTTTAATTTCATTTTGTTGCATATGGGTTTCCAGTTTTCCCAACACCATTTGTTAAAGAGGCTATCTTTTCTCCAAAGTATGTTTTTGGTGCCTTTGTCTAATTAAGCTACCTGTAATTATGTGGGTTAGTCTCTATGTCCTCTATTCTGTACCATTGGTCTATGAGTCTATCTTAGTGCCAATACCATGCTGTTTTTGTTACTATTGCTATGTAGTATAGTTTAAAATCTGGTATAGTGATGCCACCTGCTTCATTCTTCTTCCTAAGGATTGCTTTAGCTATTCTGGGTCTCTTATTTTTCCAGATGAATTTCATGACTGCTTTATCTATTTCTATGAGGAATGCCATTGGATTTTGATTATAATTGTATTAAATCTGTATAGTGCTTTTGGTAGTATGATCATTTTGACAATATTAATTCTGCCTACCAAAGAGCAAGGTAGATCTTTCTATCTTCTAAGTTCTTCTTTGATTTCTTTCTTTAGGATTTTGTAGTTTTCATTGTAGAAGTCTTTCACTTCATTTGTTAGGTTGTTTCTCAAGTTTTTTTTTTTTTTTTTTTTTTTGAGCTATTTTAAATGGGGTAGTTTTCCTCATTTCCATTTTGGAGAATTTGTCACTGATACACAGAAATGCCTTTGATTTATAGGTGTTGGTTTTGTATCCTGCTACTTTACTAAATTAATTTGCTAGTTCTAGAAGTTTTCTGGTGCAATTTTTTGGGTCTTCTAGATATAGAATCATATCAATGGCAAATAGTGCTAATTTGAGTTCTGCTTTCCTTATCTGTATTCCTTTAAC
Organism: Tamias sibiricus; assembly: GCA_025594165.1. Lineage (NCBI taxonomy): Eukaryota > Metazoa > Chordata > Mammalia > Rodentia > Sciuridae > Tamias > Tamias sibiricus. The sequence goes on along the minus strand of CM046666.1, from coordinate 121,438,790 downwards.
TTCTTTCATCTAATTGCTCTGGCCAGTGTTTCAAGAACTATGCTAAATTGAAGTGGTGAAAGAGGCCATCCATGTCTTGTTCCAGATTTTAGAGGAAATGCTTTCAATTTTTTCCAATTAGAATGATGTTGGCTTGGGGCTTAGTATAGATAGCTTTTATGATGTTGAGATATGTTTCTGTTATCCCTAGTTTTTCTAGTGTTTTGAACATGTATGGGTGCTGTATTTTGTTGAATGCTTTTTCTCCATCTATTGAGATGATCATTTGATTCTTATCTTTAAGTCTACTGATGTGATGAATTACATTTATTGATTTCTGAATGTTGATCCAACCTTGTAGCCCTGGAATGAACCCCACTTGATTGTGGTGTACTATCTTTTTGATATGTTATTGTATTTGATTTCCCAGAATTTTTCTGAGAATTTTTGCATCTATGTTCATTAGACATGTTGGTCTGAAGTTTTCTTTCTTTGATGTGTCTTTGCCTAATTTTGGAATCAGGGTAATATTGGCCTCATAGAATGAGTTTGGAAGTGCTCCCTCTTTTTCTATTTCATGAAATAATTTGAAGAGTACAGGTTTTTGTTCTCCTTTATAGATCTTGTAGAACTCAGCTGTGTATCCATCCTGTCCTGGGCTTTTCCTGGTTGGTAGGTTTCTGATGGCGTCTTCTATTTCATTGCTTGAATTTGATCTCTTTAAATTGTATATATCATCCTGATTCAATTTGGGCAAATCATATGACTCTAGAAATTCGTTGATGCTTTTGATAGTTTCTATTTTATTGGAGTACAAATTTTCAAAGGAATTTGTAATTATCGTCTGTATTTCTGTAGTGTTTGTTGTGATATTTCCTTTTTCATCATGGATGTTAGCAATTTGAGTTTCTCTTTCCTTCTCTTTGTTAAGATGGCTAACACTTGGTCAATTTTATTTTATTTTTTTCAAAGAACCAACATTTTGTTTTGTCAATTTTTTCAATTGTTTCTTTGGTTTCGATTTCATTAATTTCAGCTCTGATTTTAATTATTTCCTATTTTCTATTGCTTTGGTGTTGATTTGTTCTTCTTTTTCTAGGGCTTTGAGATGTAATGTTAGTTCATTTATTTTTGACTTTTTCTTCTTTTAAGGAATGAATTCTATGCAATGAACTTTCCTCTTAATACTGCTTTCATAGTGTACTAGAGATTTCGATATATTGTGTCATTTACCTCTAAGAATTTTTAATCTCCTCCTTGATGTCTTTTGCAACCCATTGTTCATTCAGTAGCATATTACTTAGTCTCCAGGTGTTGGAATACTTTTTATTTTTTATTATCACTGATTTCTAATTTCATTCCCTTATGATCTGATAAAATGCAGGGTAGTATCTCTATTTTTTTTTATACATGCTAAGAGTTGCTTTGTGGCATAGTATATGGTCTATTTTAGAGAAGGATCCATGTGCTGCCGAGAAGAAAGTACATTCACTCTTTGAAGGATGAAATATTTTATATATGTCAGTTAAATCTAAGTTATTGATTGTATCATTGAGTTCTATACTTTCTTCATTTAGCTTTTGTTTGGAAGATCTATCCAGTAGTGAAAGAGGTGTGTTAAAGTCACCCAAAATTATTGTGTCATGGTCAATTTGACTTTTGAACTTGAGAAGAATTTATTTGAAAAAAAAAAAAAAAAAAAGAATTTATTTGAAGAACATAGATGCTCCATTGTTTAGGACATACATATTTATAGTTGTTATGAATTGTTATGTCTTGTTGGTGTATGGTTCCCTTGAGCAGTATGAAAGTTCTTCTTTATGCCTTTTGATTTACTTTAGCTTGAAGTCTGTTTTATTTGATATGAAGATGGAAACCCCTACTTGCTTACACAGTCCATGTGAGTGGAGGCAGAATATTGTTGGGCTTTTTTTTTTTTTCTTTTTTTTTTTTTTTTGGATCCAACCTGCTAAACTATGTCTTTTGATTGGTGAGTTTACACTATTAACATTCAGGGTTATTATTGAGACATGATCTGTATTCCCAGACATTTTTGTTTATTTTTGTTACTTAACATGACTTGGTTTCTCCTTTGATTAGTTTTTCCTTTAGTGTAATTCCTTTCTCTGCTGATTTTTATTGTTGTTTTTCATTTCTTCTTCATGGAATATTTTTCCAAGGATGTTTTGTAGTGCAGGTTTTCTAACTATAAATTCTTTTAACTTTCATTTATCATGGAAGGTTTTCAGTTCATCATCAAATCTAAAGCTTAATTTTCCTGATACAAGATTCTTTGCATCCATTTTCTTTCAGAGCTTGATATTTGTTGTTCCAGGATCTTCTAGCTTTCAGGGTCTGGGTTGAAAATATGCACATAACCTAACCTCCTATATGTAATCTGATTCCTTTCTCTCATGGCTTTTAATATTCTCTCCTTATTTTATATGCTAGGCATTTTTGTTATAATGTGCCTTGGTGTGGATCTGTTGTGATTTTGCACATTTGACATCCTATAAGCCTCTTGAGTTTGGTTTTCCAATTCATTCTTCATGTTTGGAAAGTTTTCTGATATTATTTCATTAAATAGATTGTTCGTTCCTTTGATTTGGAACTCTATGCCTTCCTCTATCCTAATAACTCTTAAATTTGGTCTTTTTATGCTATCCCATATTTCTTGAATGTTCTGATCATGGTTTTTTACCATTTTCACTGTGTGGTCTACATTCTTTTCAAGATTATATATTTTGTCTTCATTGTCTGAGGTCCGGTCTTCCAAGGGTTCTAATCTGTTGGTGATGCTTTCAATTGAACTTTTAATTTGGTTTAATGTTTCTCTCATTTCAAGGATTTCTGGTTTTTTTTTAATAACCTCTATCTCCCTATTGAAGTAATCTTTTGCTTTCTGTATTTGTTTATGTAGCTCTTTGTCAAAATGATATTTTGCTGCCTTTATTTGCTGTCTTATATCATCCTTTAATTCACAGAACCTGGTCTTATCTCCTTATCTCACCTGAAGACCTCTCAGTTCCTGGTCTCTATGTTAGTCTCTAAAGTGTCTCTCACTTACCCTCTCCCTTACTACTTCCCATAAGGGAATTTTCTCTCTGGGGGTTCTTGTGTGTGGCACTTTCGGAGCATTGCACACCTGCCCTGCTGAGAGCAGTTTTGTGTTGGACACTCACTGTGCTGGGATAGTGACTGCTGGGGAGAGGGGGCAGTTAGAAACTGGGTACCTGGCCAGCCGGAGTTCCAAACTGGGAGTTGTTCCCATTAAAAAATGATGATGAAGGTGACCCAAGATGAAGGTGGCTGCCTTCAGCCATCTGGTGTCAGGTCAGGTGGGGGGAGCCGGGCAATGGCATTGGATGGTGTGTTCAGAGACGAGCTCTGTGGCAGGCAGTGTGTGGCTGTTGGCTGACATCAGAGCCTGTGAGACGTTCCCAGGTGCAGACAGGCTACTGCGTGTAGGGGACTATCTCTGTTGCTGCAGGTAGTTGCTGCAGTCCCAAGATGGGAGTGACTAGGGGAGCCCCACGTTGGTAGATGGGGGTCCACATGGAAGTGGCAGCTGGAGTTCCTGGGCACATGGGTGCTGCTGGGTGTCCTGCATGGGAGTGGCATCGGGGATTTCTGCCCGAGTGGGTGGCTGAAGTTCTGTGTGGGTGCTGATGCCGATGGTCCCACTTGGGCACCTGGTAGTCCTTTGTGGGTGGGTCGTTAGGAGACCTCCTCTGATGCTGAGGCTTAGAACTCTGCTCAGTCACAGTGGCAGTGATCCCTGTGCCAAAGCAGGAATATTGCTTGCAGAGAAACAGTATTCTCATACTTGAGTAGGTCACAGAGCCACACAGAATGCTGCCTCCCTCTGGCCTACCACCTTGGATCCCCTGTGAAAACTAGTTTTAATGTGTATCACTGAGTTTTAATATGCAAATGAGATGTTCTCTTCCTACACAGTAAATCCAGAGGCATAATATTCTTTGGTCATGCTTTAAATAGTGATGCTCTTCATCTTTAAAATATACATAATCATGAATATCTTACTAATTTTCTAGTTTGTTTCTATTACACATTTTTCATTAAGAGAAGTCCACTGTCTTTCCCATCTCTTCTCTCTTCCCTTCATTCCCCTTTGTCTACTCCTCTGATCTTTTTTCTCCTTTTTTTTTTTTTAATTTCTCCCACCCTTGGAATAGGTTTTGCATGTCACAGAAAACATTCTACTTCTGAATTTTTGGGACTGGCTTATTTCACTTAGCACGATAATCTCCAGTTCAGTCAAATTACTAGCAAGTGCAATAAAATAATTCTTCTTTAGGGCTGAGTAATGCTCCATTATGTATATACACCACATTTTCTTTATCCATTTATTCATCTGTTGAAGGGCACCTAGGTTGGCTTCATAGTTTGGCTATTGTGAATTGTGCTACTATAAGCATCAATGTGGCTATGATACTATAGTATGTTGATTTTGAATCCTTTGGAAGATTCAAAATACACACACACACACACACACACGCAGGAGTAGTATAGCTGGGTCATATAGCGGTCCATTCCTAGTTTTCTGAGGAATCTCCTTACTGCTTTCCAAAGCATTTGCCCAAATGTGCAGTCTGATCAACAATGTATGAGTGTACCCTTTTCCCTATATTATTACCAACATTTAGTTACTTGTGTTCTTTATAACTGCCATTCTGGCTGGAACAAGATGAAATTTCAATGTAGTTCTAACTTGCATTTCTCCAATTGCTAGAGATGGTGAAATTTTTTTCATACAATTGTTGACCATTTATATATCTTCTGGATATATCATAGTGAATCTCGCCATCATGTACATCTACAAGACACTAATTTAAAAAGAAAACTATAATTAAATAGCAGAAAGATTGATAGAGTAGAGGGGAAGGGAACTGGGGGAGGGAGGAGAGAAGGGGAAGTACTAGGGACTAAATTAGAAAAAATTATATTTCATGCTTTTACAATCTTGTCAAAATGAATCCCAATGTCATTTATAAATAAAAAGAATCAATTAAAAATAAAGCGATGCAACATTTTTGGCAACTTTGAAGAAAGAAGTCCTTACTAATTCTCTGTAAACTAATTATTAAAATAAGTAGCAGGTAACTGTTTTCAAATTCACATGCCCATATAGATGGCTCTGTCGTTTTTATCTCCCTACTAAACTGCAATTGAGTCAGTCTATCAACCTTTAATATAATTTGTGTGGAGAGGTTAGTGCCGAGGAAGAGCAGCAGTGTCTTCCTACAGACTTCTGTTCTGGCCACCAAGGAAATGACCTGGATCTCAGGGATCCTCTTAAAATTCACCATTTCAGGGAACTACCCTTAGACAAAGCTGCTCCCTTGTTAGAGCAACTTAACCAGTTTTGAATGTCTTATGAAAAATCAAGTTTATCTTGCATTTGTTGAGGAAACGAACAAGACTATTTGTAATCTTTGAGACACTATTTTTAGTACTTGTTAAGAAATATCACTATTAAAGTATAATCAGGGAAAAAACTGTCCTTTTTATTTTATTATTTTTTGTTTCTTGTCTACTATCTTTTATACTAATACATGATTGACAGTAAACTAGAAATTGAAAAACATACTTCAAAGTTGAATATAGTTTGAGAAAACATGAACCTTCTAGAAAGGATGACCTTAATATCAAATGGCAAGCCATTGACTCCACATAAATTGCTCTACTCATTAAAATGTTAAAGCTTGGCACATCATCAAGATGAAAGCCACATTTCTTTTCATTACCAATACCCTCCTCTTGAGTATTTGGAAACTTATATTTCCATCAACCCATTTGATCTTTTCAAATTCAATTACTCCTTTAAAGTGAGCTATATGAAAATGAGTTTTATTAAAATTAATGCTTTTCCTCACCTTTCAAATATGAACTATAATCATGACTTCTAGCTTTAAATGATATTTTCAGATAATGATCTTCTGTTTTAGTCTGTCACACACTGCACAGAATCCCATTGTGTTAGTATTGAGAAAAGGTGTGAAATGAGCCCAATTTGCTCTAGATAGCTTGATGAATTAGAGGGAATATATTTCATACCTTGAGCAAATGTTGTGGATATGAGTGTAGTTTTTACTTTCTTTCTGCTTTGAGAAATGATTGCTTAGAATGTATCATCAACAGAAAAAATGAGTGACTTCATTGACTCTGTGTCTACAGTTGTGGGGACTCTTTTCTGGAGGTCTCAGTTTCCTTACAGGTCAGGCCTTGTGAGCTCTGTATCCTCAACATCTATGCATAGCATGGTAGACACTGCTCAGCAAAGTTTATTTATTTATCTTTAAAAATATTTATTTGTTTGCTTTAGTTGTACACAATGCGTTTACGTGGTGCTGAAGATGGAACCTGGGCTGCGCATGTGCTAGGCGAGCGCTCTACCGCTGAGCTACAACCCCAGCCCCAGCAAAGTTTATTATATTAAATTTTGAGAGATAAGAATTGGGCTGGGAGGCTTTTCATTCTTTTCCAACAACAGAATTATACAAAAGGAGTTACTAATACTACATATTAAATTACAGCCATTATCCAGTAGGAGTTTGTTGGTGAACATTGTTGATAGATTAATATACAAAGTTATAGAGGAATGTTCTACCCTTGTTCTGGTCAAACTATTCATATTTGATTTTCTTTGAAATATTTTCCAGAGATAATTATAGATGATTCTATTTTGTTACTATTTTGACCTTAAGTCAAAATAGTAATTATTGGTCAAAATTAATTAAGTTGATATAAAAGAGTATTTTTATAACACTTTGGGGGATAAAACCTATGATACAGACACAGATTATGTCTCTACAACACACACATAGTTTAATTTTATTCAAAGACTCATGTTATAAACCGAAAACAGTAACAGGTTCACTGATTTATGTACTACAGCATTTAAATAATCCTGTTGCAGACTGCTATACTCTGATCAGTTGATTCAGAAAGAAAGAAATGATTATAAATAATAATTTGACCCAATTTACAAAGTTGTATTTCAAAGAGATACATATTTGCTTCATTTATTACCACATAAAACAAGTGGTGATGAATGAGTTTGCTTAAATAGTAGAAAATTCATTTTTACTATGGTAGTCTGGCATTCTAAATGGAGAAGGGTGCATTTGGACAGAAGTTTAAATTTGCATGTAGAGCCCAAATTAACATCACATATACAATAATGATATAGATGTTTTCCAATTTCACTGAAAAGTTATTAGTCTACCAGTAAGGGTTCATCTGCAGATGAAAGAAAACATTCTAGTTATTTTTAAACACAAAGAGAAATTTATAAAATTCTTGAAAGAATCTTGTATGCAAGATACAGGATGAATTTCCAGAAAGGATTGTCAGAATAATGCTGGGAATTGGGCCACACAGAGAATGGCACAATCAGAGAGCTGGATCATTAAAGAGCTACTGTCACTTTTGTGGCCTCCAGGTTAAGACACTTCGGATGAGATCCCAGGATAAATTTGTGGCTAACATAACTGTGGAATCTCTTAGATCAGGAAAAGTGTCTAATGCCCTGGGGTCTCACTCCTTCAAGGCCATGCAAGGGCACTGGATCAGCAGTGCAAAACATACATAGATTCTTTGGTAAGGTTTTCCAAATTATTTTGGAGAGAGAATGTGTGTGTGTGTGTGTGTGTGTGTGTGTGTGTGTGTGAGAGAGAGAGAGAGAGAGAGAGAGAGAGAGAGAGAGAGAAGAGAGAGAGAGAGAGAGAGAAAGAGAGATAGCTTTTGGTTTTGTAACCTCTGATAAACAGGAAGTCAAGCTAGAAATATGTTCAATTAAAGACTAATGAATCAATCTATCACACACCCCACATTAAAGTAAAATTCATCTTTTTAATATCATATACGTAAAACTGTCCCAAAGTGCTCAGGAAAAATTTAAGTTTGATTTAAGATAAACAAACAAAAAACTCATGGGTTCATTATTAATGTTGTAGGATATTTTGTTTGTATAAATGTATTATTAGAATAAGCAATTCTAATACACTTTAAAAAAATTGCCAATGTCTGTATAAGCTGCATCATTAATTGCACATTACCACTAATATGAAAACATACATACTGACAAAATTATGAGCACATATTTCTACAAGATTTTGACATTTCCTCTCAGTTAAACATGAACTCATTTTAAAAATGACACTTAGCTAATATATAACATTCTTACCAAATGGGAATCCTTAATAATTATTGTCATAATAATTACATTATCATGACCTCTCCTAAATGAGTCTGCATTTTTAAAACATCAACTCAGTGTCTCATCAGTATATAAATCCATTATTATTAAAAAAATTTCTCACTGTAGCATAACACTTATAATGTAAAAATCCATTTGGAAAGTAATTCAGGAACAATTTAATGGTCAGATCATATAGAACATTGCATTTGGATGCAAAATGGACAGTCATAGAGTTTCTACCTTTGTGTTTATGTCATATGCACAGATTGTTATCACAGCTCATTATTATCATTATGAAGGAGCCCTAATTAGGAAGGGCTGTTGCAGCTAGCTGGAAGCCATAAGTTCCACCTGATATGTATGTGACGCACCTGTAGGCACCCGCAAACCTGAAGGTATATAACCGGGTGAAAGCGGTCCGAGTGAGGAGAACGGAGAATTCAGTCAGCCGGGCAGTCACTCGGTCGGTCAGAAGAATCAGAGCGGCCAGAACGTAGGCAGAGCGGTTACAGAAGAGAAACCAGATAGAAGAAGTAATGACTGGTCAGAGTTAGGCCGAGGCTCCCAAGGAAGACAGAAGACAGAAGAAAGAAGAAGGAAGAAAGAAGAGAGAAGAAAGAAGCTCTAATCTTTCTCTAAGCTAAGCTCTATCTTTCTATCTTTCTAACTAAGACTCTACTCTACTCTAAGCTAAGAAGACAAGAAGAAAAGCTCGCTCTAATCTTTCTCTCTAAAAATCTTTCTTTCCCTCTCTAAGCTCTAAGAAAGTAGAAGTAAAAGTAGTAAAAGCTTCACTCTGCCTCCGAGAATTTTTCTCCCGTGGCGGCGCCGTGGCTGGCCGTGACAGGCAGCTTACATCATTATTTGTATAATATAACCCTAGATGATAAATTTAGCACTATCCTTTCCATGTGAACATGAATGGAAATCAGTCTTCTCTGGCTGTCCATATAGAAACATGAGCAGGTAGAGAAGACAAAGTACACCTGATCTGCTTATAATGATGGATTGATGATGTTAATTAATAAGTTATGAGGGAGAGTGATAAACACAGGTATGTTATGTTCTTATGCTTGTACACACATTAGTGTGTGTATATGTAACATTTACCATCATATATGTAATTCATGAACACATACATGAATATATACACGTGTAAGTTTGTACATATATGTGTATTTTCCTACATGTGACTAATGATGACTTATAATTGTTTTAGCTATAAAATATTTGCTTGAACCAGCCTATTTGGGGAGTTTGTTTACAATGATGATTTTAAGGTCCTACCTTCAATACTAGAGCATGCAATGGACTTTTGTTGTAGAATCTTCATTTAAATTCTACATAGAAAATAACAATTATTCTGATTCCCTTGAAACTATTTTGGGAAGCATTTTCTGTCTGTCACTTGATGGATACATAATCAGTATCCTGTAACATGGTGTTACTTAAATGGCAGATATTGTTATCTTTGATCTTCTTTTCTTAAATCAATGTCATCCTATTAGGATTGATAAGGATTAATACTAGTGATTTTTCGTATCTTCCTTTTGCCAATTTTAATAATTGAAAAATTATCTGTGTGCACCTAACACTCTTGCTTCCTTCTTCATTCCTGTAAAACAAAGATAAAATGTCTTAAAAAGAAATAAAATTTGCATCAAGATTCTTTGTAGAGTTGTCTACTTTTCCATGTTCATTTATGTTACTCAAGAAAATTGCTTCCCCCAGATGCCCTTTAAATTATATCTTGTGATTTAGAGTTTGTTATCCTCCCATGGGTAACAAAAATATGGGGCAAATATCCATTTGGAGCCCCGTATAATGATCACTGTCTCCCCATTCCTGCTTTACAGAGCCATGATTGGACATAACATTCAGTTGCCTTAGTCTCACACTCTCTATTAAAACATTTCCAAAAGTCCTGAAATTTGTATTAAAATCATCTAAATTTTGTTCTCCTTTGACATTGCCTAAAGATATTAATAACAATATTTTCCTAACCAAGAAATAATCTTTCCATTTTCTAGAAAATGCTTTATGTTATTCCCATATCCATTTTACTATAAGGCATATGTATAATTCTAGTTTTTTCCTAACTCCCACCAACACAGAACCCCACAGTGTTTCCGTAAGTGATTGGAATTATATTCTGCACCATGGTGGACTTGGGGTTGTTAAGTGATGGCACAAAGGTACCTGAAAGTAAAGAGACTGCACACTTGAGTAATCGTGTTTTAATTTAGACTCCAGGTTAGGAAATTTCCTTTATGTCAAAAGTGTTTTGAAATACCACACCTGCCAGAAGCCCAGTATGGAGAATAATTGCTGATTGTTACAGATCAATAACATCTAATTTAGAGAGTGGGAGCTGTAGATTACATAGCCATATCTTTGTAAAGCTTTTTGGAGGAAATAAAAATGTTTGTGGTAATCAGTGAAATAAAAACCAAACAGCAGGAAAGCAGAAATGAATAAGAAATATGGGTCAAAAATGAGCAACAAATATACCTTACTCATACCCCCCAGAAAAAGATCCAGATTGAGTAAGAATCAGGAGACACCGGAGACATATTCATGTCCCCTCACCCTTGAATAGTTGGTTGTATCTGGTTGTGCAATGCTCAGAAACTATTTAAAGCTTACCAACAACATAGCATATATGCTTCAAGTTTCAATTGAAACAGTTTTTTTTTTCAAGACCCATCTTCTTTCCCTTTATCTTCCCTCGATTCATCATGCATTATAAATTACAAAGGTTTTGTTGATTTTTCAACACATTTTGAATTTGAGCCCATTTCCAATCTTATGGAGCTTAACAAGACATCATAAACTTTCTCTTTGTGTCTAAAAATTGTCTAGTAACTATCTATACTCTAGAATATATGATTCTTTAATCAACAAAGAAATTAAGTAGACATGGGGGGGACAACATTATATGAGAGATTTATAGTTTGGTAGTGTCACGTGTAGGTGCGTGCCCAAAGTGTGCACTACTTATCATTATTTTAGCCATGGTCTAAGGGATTAGAAAGAACTTTAGGAAAAATGGAGAGAAAATTATTGAATCTTGCTAAGATTTTTAATTTTAAAATAGTTGATCTACTTTCTCTTTAAGGTTATAACTGAGATGAAAGATAATATTCCTTAGGGATTAAAAAAAGAAAAATCCTATAATTTTAAAGGTATAGGAATTCTCAAATGTAATTTGAGAGCAGGTAATACTATAATCATAAAAGAGAAAGTTCCAGAACTCATCAGTACAATTTTAGATGAGTAATAGAAAGGATACAGTCAAGATTTTTAATATATCAGTAGATATTAAAATGGATACATACGTAGCTAAAGTCAACAGATCAAACTTTCTTATGCTCTGTAATCACTTCTATTTATACCAGAAGAATTGAGCTACATAATGCCATATTTCTTTAGCAGTGAGACATTGTGAAGATAAGATAAATCAATGCCAAAAATTATAAAAATAAAGTCTTTATTATTTAGATAGTTTGTTTGTTTTTTCTTCTTCACTACCAGAGTTCTGGGGTCATGAGGTCGTTCTTGCTAGGTGAACCTTCCACTGCTACATCTACAGCCCTAGACAAGTACTTTCTAAGGTTTTCGTCAGAAAAGACTTTAGATTGAATATAAGGTATCTCTTGCGCTTTTGTTTCTGTTCCCTGTAGGCCTGGAAGAATTCCTGAGCACACTACAAATACTGATTATTAAACTGATAAATACAATTGAATATGGCCACCCTCATAAAATATATAAGAACATGCGGCACCGGCCATCGATAAACAACACAAACCCTATGACCATAGCAAAATAATACAAAATTACACTTCAGTGTATTCCCTAAATGGATTAATAGCTTGAAGTTACAGCATACAGTTGTCAAAAGCCATGCTAAGAAGATCAGTCTCTAAGAGACTGACAGAGACTTGACTCCTAGTTCATAAAATATGATTCTAAGCCTACCGTATGTTGGGTGTATATGTGAAATACATATGGCCAGCCTTTACAGATATTCATCATACAATATTTAATACTAATCACTTGTTTGACAATTTGTTTCTCACCACTGTCCTGGATAATCTTTTACCCATGAGCTATGAAACTTTATATAACTTATCTTTCAAATTTTTTCATTAATAATTTCTGATACTAAGTTGAAGGGAATGCTACCCAGATTGAAATTAGATAATAAAAGCTGATGAATGCCAACATGTACAGGTGTGTGATATTAATAATGCCAGAGATATATCATAGGAACCATCTCACATACTAGTGATAGCTTGTTTTGTAACATCATTTTTAAAAATTTATCTATAGTTGAAAAATGATCCTCAGTTATTTCAGTTTACCTGCTGTTAACAACACATATTGTTAACAGTATATACATTTCAATTTTTGCTATTTATGTTTTCAAATTTAAAACTGATGTCTATTGCATGTAAATTACCTTAAAATGAAAATAAGATTTCCTCATTTTCATTTCAGTGCATAATAAACACCATTAGCAACTGAATTATTATATTTACAGTGTCCTGATAAAATATTGCCTTTATAAAAACAACATTCAGCCACAGAAAACAAGGAAAGATCATTTAGTTCATTTGTTGCCAAATGCTGGTCCAGAGAAGTTTTATGACAGGTTATATGTGGCCCCCAGGGCAGCTTCCTTACAACATAAAATGCCTGGTCCCAGTATGAGACTTCTTGACTATACAGGTGGTAAATGTATCCTGAGGCCTTGCTCTCCCAGATGTGGCCCTGGTTATGCAGGTGTGTCACCCCAGAGCTTATAAGTAGAAACTCAGATTTCAACCCACTCCGGTCCTACATTTTAAAAGTCTTCCAGGTAATTCATTTACAACAAATGTTTGAGGAATATGTATTTTTTAGGAGGATGCTATGTTTTTGTTATTGTTGTTGATTTTGTTTTGATTTCAAAATACCCAGGTGATCCTGGATTTCAGAACCACTGATATAACTCATTTATTTCTCACAGGAATTTTCTGAACTTCAAAGATGAAAACACAACATGACATCATTTTTTTTTTTTTTTATAGACCAGTTGAACTCAGCGCAGAAGAGGATTAAAACCAATACATCTGAAAGGCATTTTATGTGTGTGTGTGTGTGTGTGTGTGTGTGTGTGTGTGTTTGCTTGCTTTATCGATTCCTTTGTCTTTAAAATCCTCAAGTGTATGAAGTTTGCTGGAGCCAACTTAGAGCACAGGAGTTTCCCAGATAAATGAACTGAGCATCTGGCCACTTTTTGCAGAGGTACGTGCAGCAGAATTCAATGAACATAGACTGTAACCAGAGTTCACTCGGAGAAACTCACACATGGGGAAGGAATTTAAGATTTCTGAAGGGACAAATGCTTTTCTTAAATCACTAGGCATAGACTCTCAATATGTGAAGAGTTATGCTGGACAAAAACAATTAATAAAAATAACTGGGGCTTGGTGGCAGCTGAATGCATGCAGATAGGAAGTGCAAGGCTGACATGTGGAGAAGTATTCTGCTGTGATGGAATATCAGGATAGCTATTTACATGTTAAACCTCTGGTGCATTGCTATGTTTACTAAATATTTTTTCATGGACTTAAACATCTTATTTGAGCTTGATAGATTTTGTTTGGTTTGGTTTGTTCGTTTTTTTCTTGCTTCCCTAGTTGCTTGCTTTTGCTGAAGTAAAAGTGCACTGGCGTTTTCTAAGGCATATTCTCCACATGCAGGCAAAAGCTTTTTAGCAATTCTTTGTGTTAAAAAAAATATTGAAGATATTTCTTTTAAGAAGTTCAAGAGGGGAAGTAAAACATATAAAAGAAAACAGAACTGTTTTGATTTCCGGGATAAGAAGGAAAGCAGGCAGGTTGAGGGACGGACAGATCCACAGAATCATGGCTACAGACTGTTTCAAGGAAATTTGTGTGGGCTCATTGGCAAAGATGGAAATGAGGACCCTGTTAGATTCCAGGCAGGGAGGCCACACTTCCCAGGTAGCCTGGAGAGGCCACACCTCCCAGGTGCCTCAGGCTGACCAACTCTGCTGGCCAGCCCTCAGGTACCCTTCTGGACCGATTACGACACACTGGGCTCCCCTTTCAACCCCCGGCAGCTATGGAATTGGGGTCCCCTCTGGGTGGTCCTTCTGGGTGGTCCTTCTGACCACCAGTTGGCTACTTAAGCCTGCTCCAGACTGAAACTTGCCCCTTTCATCCTGCCTTTCCCCTTGTTCTTCCCTTCCTTTCCCTTCCCTGCCCCTCCATGCCATTCTTTCCCTACCCCCTTCCCTAATAAACCCTTTTATTCCACTAACACGGCGTTTCCTGGCGTAAGTTAACTTTGTTCTACAGACCCTGTGTCAGGAAAATGATATAACTGGTGAGTGGCAAGATCATGGCAAAATGTGCTGAATTAGGCAGGCATAATTTGCCCAAAGCAAGAAGGAAAAATCCAGAACAGTTTGTAACAGAGATAACAATCCAGCCAAAGGGTCTTATTTTTTTTTTTTAAATAAGAATCTCACTGAATAGCTTTATAATTTTATAAGTGATTATAATAATCACAGGCACTCATGTAAAATAATTATATAGGGATAAAATTGTGGGGTCTTTGTCCCTTATCTTATGTGTCATGACAACACATAGGAATTTCTCATTGCTAATGTGACAGACATTACATGACAGAATGCAAAGTGGATACAAATAATAAAAGCTTCCTGCCATCTATTTACTTTCTCACAAAGGGAGAATTCGAAGAGAATTTAAGAACGGAGGTTGAAGCTTATATATACAGAGAGTAAATAGGATAGAATGGTCAGGACTCTGGTTGAGGGGAGTAGAGTTCTCGTTAGCAATTTCTTTGTATAGGAACTGTGCTTTGAAAGGAATCCTCAGAAGCAGGTGTTAAGGAGAGCACAAAAGCAGAGGCCGAGCAGGATCCTGGCAGTAGAGAGAATTCCAGACAATTGGAGACATGGCAAAGTTAACACCTCTATATAAAATGTGCAAGAGAATTGCTGTTTTATTTTCAGGATAAGTTTTGTGAAAGTCAAAAGGAAACACTTTCTGGACCTGTAATCTTCTTCTTGTTATAAAAATAAATAAATAAAAGACTTTTCACAGTTTGACTTCTTTCTCTACTAAGATGAGGCTGGAAGAAAGGTCATCTTGCTAACAAACAGAAAAACTCAGGGAGCCTTTCCAGTTGTAGCTCATTTGGTATATTTCTATTTAGTCTGCTGAACATCTTGGACATATCCAGCTCTAATTGGTGTCTATACAGTAGCTTCACTTATTGTTCGTGTGGGGCTAATGTTGGTGGCATTCACAGACAAGTAGCTAATACACAAAAAAAGTATGATTGAATAGAAGGCTGTAAGGCTCTTTGAGAAGCCATTTAGAGAAATGGTTCCCTTTATTTCTTCCAAGATGTGAGCTGGAATTGAACCAGGTTGTGGCTTCTCCCTGGAGATCGATTTTTCTAAGTCTGTGGTTCAGATCAGTCAATATGATTATCTTTCCTGTCAAAGTACCTGCCTGCTCAAAGTCATGCTGGGTAAGAAAGATGTTCCTGTGCTGCTGGAGGGTTCCAAATAAATAAGGATAATAATCATGCTCTTATTTCATGAGGAATTTCTGTTGTCCTAAAGAAAAAAGATGGGCATCAAATTAATGATTTCACTAAAGATTTCTTAGATTAAGCTAGATCACTTGTCCAAGTGGTAGAAAGGTCTAGAAGAGTCATATTGATTTTTTTTTTTTTTTTTAATGAGCCGCAAAAGACCACTTGGCTTAAATTGCAGGAAAATATTTTTAATCCAAAATCTTCCTAACTGAACAATAGTGTTTACTACTTTCTTGCTGGAAGTACTGTAATGCTGTAGAGAAGAAACAAAATACAATGTTATTTTCCTGTTCTCTAAAGTTTGATGATTCCACAGCCAGTAACTAAAATGAGGAAGGGAGGTAACTAGTTTTGAAGAGATCCCGTGCGTGGGGATATTATCAATGGCATAAAGGAGACCTAAGCTATCAATATTAAACATATCTTATTCAAAAGTCCGTATGTCTCTTGACAGCAGAAAAACCTGTTTCTTTATCAAGGGACATCAGTAAAATACACTCTCTTAGCCAGGAGGATCTTCAGGTAGAATATGCTGCTTTCCTCTGAAAGTCACTTTGGTCCAGTACGGCTTTGTTAGACTAACAAACTTCTGGGAAAGAGACAAATGCAATGTGGACTTTTTAATTAAAATGTGTATGTGATGCAAACCCATATGAGATTCTTATGAACTGCAGTGTAATGATTTAAATAGTTCTCATTCATTGTTGTTGGATTAATTGTTGGAGAAAAAATAAAATGTGACCTATCTATGCTGCTCAACAGCACGGGAGGAATAAACACTATCATTTCATACTTTGTTACTCTACCAATGTTCTCCGTGATTAGAGCCCTTTAAGGAAATGAAAACTCCCTGATGGAGCCAGACTGTCAGACTCTTAATTTGTCCTCATTCTAATAAAAGTAGGGATATTTAAAATCATCATTATGAAGTAACTATTATAGATGGCACCATAATAGGAACATGTTTCTTTTTCTGTCCTCGTCACCCTTTCTGGGTCAGTTAGCTGTCTCGTTACTGCAAATGTTTTGTTTGAAAATTATAGAGATCCACATTTTCCTGCTACGCTGTTTCAGTTTCTCAGATTGTTCAGAAAGTGATCATTTCCAGTCATGGAAGAATTATGTTTAGTCATACATGAGGTAGAGTAAAACTCAACCTGATTACTTTTGATTTGGAAAAAAAAAATAATTTCGATTTTTCATACCACTAAACTCCCTCTCTCATCTGAAAGTACACTGAATTTTCATTACTGATGTTTGATGAGTGGAAAGAGCCAGGGCCAAGAATAGAGTCAGGGGACTGAACTAATGCTCTATGGGAATCAGGACAGGCTTTTGTTTGACATTTCTGTGCCTGGGTTCATGCACACACCATGATTTCCAAGATTGCTTTAAACTCAAAAATCTCTTCCTGTTAACATCACCAACACTGTGACGGTCATTATGAAAAGCCCTGATCTGCCTTCTATATTTAAGAAACCATATATTATCCCCCAAATTTAGAAAAGTTAGCTATAATGTGTGAGATACGGTTAAGGGTTAAGGGGAAAGAGAAGATTTTTTTTTTTTTTTTTAACTGAAACCATAGCCTTCCCTACAGTTATAGAATAGTACTTGACCTCCTAGACTGGAAATTAAGTTATTTTCTGACTTCTAATAAACAGCAATTGATTCAGAGAAGGGCATGTAGTTCAAATTGTAGGAAAGGGAATAAGACCGTGGGTGTTGAAGTAGCTGCAGCAACACGAGGAAGAGAGTTATTGATAGTCCACAATATGAATTCTTTGCATTGTGTGCTTTAGTTATTGGGGATTTCATTGAGAGAAATATTTAAAAGAGTAGCATAAGATCTATTCTCTAGAAAAGAGTAGAATTTCCCTTATGTAAAGGTTAAATTTACATAGGAAAAGTGGAATGGCCTCAAATTACTGATTACAGCTAGCACATGACAGCCAGTTGTCCAGGCTGCTATGACCAAGTACCATGGCCTGGGGGACCAAAGCAACTAGGATTTATTTATTTTTTTATTTATTTATTTTTTTATGATCCTGGAATCCAGAAGTTCAAGAGCAAGCAGTTGGCAGTTGGCTCCTTTGGGGGACTGTGAGAGAGAAGCTGTTCTGAGCATCCCTCTCTGGCCATCTTCCTGTGTCTTCCCATCCTCCTCTTTCTGCATGTCCTCATCCAGATTTCCTCCTTTTAAAAGGACACACAGTCACAGTGGATTAGGGTCCACCCTAATGGCCTCATTTCATTGGAATGACCATTTTGAAAACTGTATATCCAAACATAGTTACATTCAGAGGGACTGGAATTAGAAATGTCAGTATATAAACATTTGGGGGACACGATCCAGCCCTTGAATGTCCAGCAGGTCAAAATACTCTTCAAATGACATAAGTTAATTCATTTGATTTTCACAACATCTTTGTAAGTTCTATTATTACCCCCCAAATTTATGTGATTTGCTCAACAAAGAAGTGGAAAAAAAGAATTTTAACTCAGGCCCTCTGTCTCCCAGGTAGATGTTTCCCACCAAAGTTGGGCAGATACCAGTTATAGGTTCCCTGCTCTCTGGCTTCTAGGTACAAAGGTTGACTTTGCCCATTTCCTATTACAGTTTGGGGCCATATGATAGCAATTTGGCCAGCAGAATATGAGCTCAAGTGGAAAATGCCACCTTTAGACCGGAGCCTCTAACTTGCCCAAATAATCTTCTGTGGCCTTTATCTTTCTGTTATTCAATCTACTGAACACAGAACAGAGGGGGAACCCAAGGAAGCTACTCTGATGTTGACCCCAAAAGGCAGAAGATTCTGGGGACGCTCACTCACTCCAGGTAGAGATGATTAGCTAACCAAATGAGTTGCAAAGTGAGAAATAATGTATTATTGTATTAAACAACTGAAATTCTGGGTTCAATTATTACATTAGCTAACATCAGAAAACTGACCAATACATTTGAAAGCACAGACTTCTATTAGTTGGAAGAAAACTAAAATAACACAGACTTCTCATTTCCCATAGAAGAAAAATAGCTTAGATAAGTTAAATTATTATTGTTGTTGTTTTTTGGTTGGGCGACACAAGTTGTATTCAGATAGACAGGAAAAACTGGAATTAAAAAGTGTATTGCCATGAGGCTTAGTATCTGTAGGAAACCTGCTACAGGTTGAGCATTCCTAATCCAAAGTCCAAAATATGAAAGATTTTGAACACTGACATGATATCAGATGTGGACAATTTTGCACTAGGCCTCATGTGAAGGGTCACAGTCAAAACATGGGTGCATTAAGATGCTGCAGAAAATTACCTTCCAGATATATGTATAAGGTATAAATAAAACATAAACAAATTCTGTGTTTAGACTTGGGTCCCATCACCAGGATATTTCATTATGTAAATACAAATATTCCAAAATCTGAAAAAAATTGAAATCTGAAATACTTCTGGTGCTAATTATTTCAAATTCCAGTTTTGCTGTCAGTAAAATTATTTCTCAAGGTAATAATCCTTATTTTTGTGGCATATAACTGCTAATATATGATGGTGGAGGGAATAATCACTTTTGGCTATTTTGATTGCATAAAAATTTGAAACTTGATTTAGTAGAACAGTTCAAAATAAAATATTAATGAGTATCAAGCTGAATAATGAAACTCTTAATATTTGGTCATGAAAATCAAAACTCCATTTTTTTTTAGACAGAATTATGTTAAGGTATAAAATGAGGAGAGAAAATTTGAAAAGCAATAAAAATTATCATTTTCTGAGAAGTTTTTGTATTCCTGAAATTTTTATGTAGAATACTGTTTTATTTGAAGAAATACTTCAAGGCAATAGAAAAATCTATACCTTTTCTATTTAGAAAAATGATCCTATTTGGAAATATAATCCAAGAGAACTAACAATTCAATAAGTATTTGAAATAATTCTTCTTCCTTCTCCTCTCCACAAACTGGAAAAACTTGATATATCATGAAGATATTTGTCACATATATTATTTATATATCCATATTATAGGTATGCATATATAATCATAGAGGAAAGTGTTGTGGTGTGAATTAATCAATAAAATCAGTAAGAGTGTAAGTTATAGATTATAGATATAAGTGAGATAGATAGGACAATTATAAAGCAAGAACTGTCATAGACAGGTCTAGGACTCCATTTTCCTGCCTTCTGTAAAAAAAAAAAAAAAAAAAAAAAAACCTGTTACAAAAGCTGTTTCTGAGAAACTGAAATGAAAGCTGTTTTCTTATAATATATTATTTTTCTGTACTTTGTACCCCACAAATTGTACTCGATTCAAGAGATGGTGGTCTTGGTGACCTATATGACTTTGAAGTAGATTCTCGCCCCTGCTAACCACCGGCTCAAGCCCAGGATATGGTTGTCTTACACCTGCTCAGACACAATATGCAGTTGTCTGAGTTGCCCTACATTTTTTTTTTTTTAAGCTTCTGTAATCTGCTTGCTTGCTAACTATACTTGCCAAATGCTGGTTTAGCTTCTGTACTGGCTTGCTTGCATGACACTGAGAAAGTTGTGGTTTTCGTTCTTAAGTTCCCAAGGAAAGGCTGTTGTTTGCCGATAGAGCTTCAGTCTGTGTGGGTGGCAGCCCCTGGCCTGGTAATGAAGCTCTCTAATTTGTTTTAAATTTGGACTTGGAGTGTTTTCTGAAGCAGCTCCTCATAACGGAAGGAGTGAGTTCAATGGGAGCATATAAGAATTGTACAGTAGAACTATGTAAAGGTGACACTCAGAACTTCCAAGGGCAGCACTCCAATTTTCCAATGCTATAAATGTTAACTATGTACTACTACATATTGTTAGGATGAATCTGTATAGTCTTAGGTTGAATGAGATCAGATGTGTCTCATTGATATAAAAAAATGTGTAACACCTGTGTCTTACATACATGATTGCTGTAGATTTTAGAAGAATTCTTTGGATTTGAAGCATAATGATGTTGTAGCTGCCTGGAGAAAATTGCTTACCCAGATACCTTGAACAGTGCATATTTCTGGGACCAGGAAATAATAATGAGCTGTCCTATAAGAGTGCTGGTTGCTGGATATCCTTTCTTTAGTATCCCTGAAAATCATTATAACTGTAACATTAAATAAGTAAGGTCTTAGCTGATAGTGCATTAAATGATTGACATGATATACAATTTAGCTTCAGGTTCTCTGCTATAAGTGTTTTCAAATTTTTGCCATTATAATTATGCTGAGATGACTGGAACATTTTCTCTTTAGCATATATTACAATCTTTTAAATTATTCCAAAAAGTGGAGGTTTCCCCAGCACTCCAAAACATTACCAGATCTGTTTGCATTCTCTTCACCTTCCTGTTTGCCTTCTATGATGTTACCTGTCATTTTTATATACATTTCCTTTACTAGGATGTTTCCTTCTGTTCCTTAGTTTTTATAGAATATGTGTAGAATTTTGTCGAGTGTCTTTATGCCTAAGTGATATGACCATATGTTTTTTTTTTTTCCCTCATTCATTCTCTTAATGATGAATTACTTTGATGGATTTATCATCAATGTTGAGCCAACCCTGCATTCCTGGAAATGAACACTACTTAGTGGCAATGCATTATCTTTGGTTTCTATATCGACGAATCCAACTAGCTAGTATTTTGTTGAGGAATTTTACAACTGTGTTGATGAGAATTATTGGTCTGTAGTTTTGCTCTCTTCTAGTGCTTTGTAATATGACCAGTGTTAGGGTCATTCTGGTTTCACAATGAGTTGCAAAGCATTTCCTTCGCTTCTATTTTCTGGAAGAGATTGTGTGTAAATGGTCTTATTTCATATTTAAATTTTCATTAGAATTCACTATTGATACCACATGGTCCTGGTGGTTTATGTTTTGGGAGGTTTTGAATTATTAATTCAATTTCTTTAAAGGCCTGTGGCTATTTATTTATGTTAATATTGGGGATTGAACCCAGAATCACTATAACTCTGAGCTACATCTTCAATCCTTTTTAAATTTTTTTGTTTGTTTTTTTTACTCTGAGACAGGCTCTCACTAAGTTGCTGAGACTGACCTCAAACTTGTGATCCTCCTGTCTTAGCCTCTTGAGCCACTGGGATTATAGGTGTGTACTGCCACACCCCACTATGTGGCCATATGTATCTATGTCTCTTTGAGTTATTTTTGTACATTGTGTCTTTCTAAATATTGGTTCAGATCACCTATGTTATCAAATTTGTGGTCAGCAAGTTGTTCATAAGTTCATAATATTCCCTAACTATCCCTTTAATGTTCGTAGTATAGGTGTAATAATGATTCGTCTTTCATTTCAGATTTTTTCACTTTATCTCTTTTATTTGAGAATAGTGTATAATATTGCTGAATAGTACTTCATATTATCACAATTATTAGATCATTCCTCATTCATGCTTTAGCATCTGCATTTCCTAATAAACCTTCTTTAAATTTCACAATTTACATAATAATTTTACATATTTATTTTACAACTAGTAAATGAATTTGGCAAAGTAGCAGGATACAAAATCAATACACATAAGCCAAAGGCATTTTTATACATCAGTGACAAAGCCTCTGAAAGGGAAATGATGAAAACTACCCCATTTACAATAGTCAAAAAAAAAAAAAAATTATAGTGTGATATTTCATACATGTATGAACTCAAAAAACTTTACACCAAAAAAGCAAATAACCCAATCAATAAATGGGCAATATATACAATCAACAAATACATGATCAAATCAGGGTAATAAATGTTTCCATCTCTAATTTATCTTCTTTTCTTAAATTTTTGATTAGATTATATGGAGGTTTATTGTTGTGTTGATCATTTTTTATTTGAAGTTGTTGTATATGACATAATACACAGATAGAGCACATTTTTACATATATACTTTGTATACTCTGATTGTATACAAAGTATATTACACACCATTCGTGTCTTCATACTTGCACTTAGGGTAATGATATCCATCTCATTCTACCATCTTTTTGTTTTCTTTTTAGAAGTAGCTTTTGGTTTTATTGATTTCTGCTGCTCTTTCTGTCTTCAATTTGTTATATTTTGGAAAAACTTGCTTTTTCTGATCACTTTAGCTTTATTTATTTTATTTATTTGGTTTTCTTAGGTGGAATGTTAGGTTATTGATCTTCAGTTCTTTCTCCTTTTCTAATGTATACATGCATGCTATGATTTTCTCTCTAAGCATAGCTTTAGTTGCATTCCATATTTTTCAGTTGCGGTATATAATTAAAGATTTGTCTCACTTGCTACTATTAATCTCTAATTTAATTCCATTGTTTTCTAAAGACACAGTTTGGACACTTCATCTTTTTAATATTGTAAAGTGTTTATGGACCCAGACACGGTATATCTTGTTGAATGTTCTATGAATGCCTAAAAAGAATGTATGTGATGATCGTTTAGAATAGAGTATTTTCTAAATTTCAATTAGATCAATTTGTTGGACTCTACTATTCCAGTCATTTATATCCTTTCTGATTTTCTGTCTCCTTGGTGCTTTAATTACTGGTAGAATCACTATGAATCTTCAAACTACAATTGTGAATTTTTCTATTTCTCCATTCAGTTCTATAAATTTTTTTTTTCTCAAATTTATTTTTTATTCTAAGTTGTTAGAAATGACAGCAGAATGTATTACATTTCATATTATATTTGTAGATCACATTTTTACATATCTCTGGTTGTATACAAAGTATATTCACACCATTCGTGACTGCATACATGCACTTAGGGGAATGATATCCATCTCATTCTACCATCTTTTTTCTTTTTCTTTTTCTTTTCTATTTTTTCCTTTTTTTCTTTTCTTTTTTCATTTTTAAAATTTCTTTTCTTCTTTTTCTTTTTCTTTCTCCTTCAGTTCTATAAGTTTTTATATCATGCATTCTGAAATTCTGTTGCTGGATGAATACAGATTAAGAATGATTATATTGCTTTGAAAACTATACCACTTTGTTTTGTAATAATTCCTGTATCACCCATAATCTTTCTTATTCTGAAGTTTTCTTTGCCTGAAACTGGTGTAAATATCCCAGCTTTCTTTTGATTGGATTTATCATGATGTATCTTTCCCCATCCCTTTACTTTTAACCTAAGTTCTTGTACTTAAAGAGAGCTTTATAACAGAGAACTTTTTTGTCCACCCTAACAATCTTTGTCTTTTAATTGATACTTTATTTATACTTCTAATGATCGTTTTTGTGGAGTTAGATTAACATCCCCCCTTTGTGACTTTTCTTTCCATTGAATTTGTATTTTGTTCCACTTTCCCCTCTTTCTCTGCCATCTTTGAATTTAACTAAATTTTTTATTTTAATTTCATTTATCTCTTTTCACAGCATGTCATTTATACCTCTTTTATAATATCCTTACAATGCAAATTTTTAACTGATATAAGTCAGTCTTCAGGTAGTATTGTGCTGCTTCACATGTGGCATGGAGACTTGTGACAGTTATTCCCGATTCCTCCCTCCATCTCCTGAGATTGCTGCTGTGCATTTCACTTGTTTATATGTGCACTCACCCGATGCATTTTTACTGTTATTACTTTAAGCAAACTGCTTTTAGAGCAATTAAGAATAAGAAAAATGTGCGCGGCCCGGTTCGATCCTCACCACCACGTAAACATAAATGCATTGCATTGTGTACAACTAAAGTAAATAAATAAATTTTTTACTTTATTTATTGATGGATTGATGAATGTATTTTCTTTTTTTAATCTCTGAGTTTATACAATTTTCCTTATTTCTGAAGTACTTTGCAAGACTTCTGGTGATGAATTCTCTTTTTGTTTGAGGACAAATTTCTCCTTAACTGTCAAAGAATTATTTTCTTGCATGTAGAATTCTAGGTGATAGATCTATTTTCTTTTCTTTTAATGCTTTAAATATTTTACTCTCTCTTTTCATTTTCATGATTTCTAATAAGAAATGTGCTGGAATTTTTGCCCCTATTCCTCTGTAGGGAAGGCATTTCCCCCCCTTCTGACTTCCTTCAAGATTTCTCTTGTTCTTGTGTGGCTTGACTATGACACATGTGTATATGGCTTCTGATTGTTTTGATGATTTATCTTGTTCTCTCAGACTCCAAGGATCTGTTATCTCATGTCTGTCACTGGTTTTAGAAATATCACTTCAAACATTTTTTCTCCTCCATTCTCTTTCTCTTCCCATTTGGCATTCAGATACCTCTTTGATATACAGATTTCATTTTCTTTGAATAGATACCCAGTAGGGGGATTGCTGGATCATATGGTAGTGAAATTTTTGTTTTTCTAAGGAAAATCCATGCTGTTCTCCTCATTGCTCTACTAATTCAAATTCCCACCAACAGCATATAAGTGTTCCTTTTTCTCTGTGCCTTCACCAATATTTGTTATTTTTCTGCCTTTTGATAGGAACCTTTCTAACTGAAATCAGATGATAGTATATTGTCATTCTGATTTACATTTCTCTAATGATTAGCAGTGTGCTCACTGAACCTTGCAGTTCTACATAGAGTCCACTGATTAACCCATCAAAGAGGTTGTGGTTCTGATTTCTAGCATTTCTTTTTATTTGTCTAACTCTGCTTATCATACCCATCTGCTCTTTCAAGTTTCCTATTTTTTTCACCAGACTGTTAACACATTAATCACAGCTATTTTAAACTGCCTGTCTAATAATTCCACCATCTCTGTCTTATGTGATTGTGCCTCTGATGACTGACTGCTTATCTCTTCAGACCACCTTCCCTTCTCGTGTTGTTGTCATGCCTTATCATTTCTTGGTTGAAAGGCAGACTTATTTTATCAAATCAAAGGGACTGGGTTGGGGTGTCGCTCACTAGAGCCTTTGCCTAGCATATGTGAGATCCAGGGTCCAATCCCCAGCACTGCAAATCAACCAATCGATCAATCAATGATGCTGAGTTTAATAGTCCTTTAGTATGAGAATTTACACTAGGTTGGCCAGGAGTTGACTTTGTTTAATGATTGTTGAAGCCATAGGTGCCAGAGGGGATTTTTGTGGGTTTTTTTTTTTGTTGTTGTTGTTGTTTTTTTTATTTTGTTTTGTTTGTTTGTTTGTTTGTTTGGTTGGTTTTAATCTTCTCTCTTTGCCCTGGTTGTTTTCTAAGCCCTTCTTAAAGACATGCCATTCCCGCAGGGTTTGCTCCATGCTACCCCGGCTCCCCGGCTCCCTGGCTCCCCTTTCATTATTCTAGAGCCCTATTGGTAAGTGGTACAGAATGGAGGTGAGGAATGTTCTCGAGCACTCCAGTTCAATCACAATCATTTTCTGGGCTGTGTGTCAGGTTGTACTCATAGTAAGTCTTTCTGTCTCCACCAGACCCCTGTAGCTCTTCTGGGCCTTCTGCCTCCTTTCCCTTCCCTGATCACTGCATTTCCAATCTATTTCCTTGAATGTCTTCTTTTCCTTCTAGTTTACAGTTTTGTTGTATTCTGTCTCAGGCAAAAGAATTTTTGTTGCCCTAAGTCTCTGGAAGCACCTGCCTCTTCAGATTAGGGGTGGGGGCAACTTGCCCCGGGACCTTGGTTCTCTTACTGAAGTGGTGACTTCCAAGCTCTTTATGGATTGGATTGCCGTGGAGATTTGGCCAAAGTCTCACGGATTGGGGATAGAGTGACTTGGCCGAAATTGCTGATCTCAGTTTTAGTGTTAGTTGTTGTTAGAACCAGAGAGAAAAGTTATCAGAATAAAAAGGTTTGTCTCACATTTCATCGCTTCAGGCGGCAACAGGTAGCTGTTTTTAAGTTAAGGAAATATTTAAAAGGCTCACATTCATCTCTATATTTAATTATGTATATGAGTCGAGGTTTAATTGGAACTTTAATAATGTAAATCCTAGTTCTCAATTACATTTCTGGCACCAGAAAATATTTTAATCAGAAAATACTATTATTCAAAATGTATAGGTAGACATTGTTTTTTTTTTTGTTTTGCTGTTTTCAATCTGTGGAATGTAACATTGTATGATAGAATTTCCTGTTTCAGCATTATATTGTTAAAAAGAAAATATATCATTAGAAATATGGGTATGTTAATCCTATAAAACATATTTTATACTTTCTCTTGTATGTTCTATATTAAACCATGCATTCATATGATGGAAACCACAGATGGGAAATGGGTTTGTTTACTGCATAGTCAGATGAATTGCCTTCTTTAAAAAGTTATTATTATAAAACTAACACAGCAAAATAAAACTGTAAAAAACATATTTCAAATTCCTTACAAATATGTAACAGAAAGACAATTGTTCATATTTTGCTATATTTAAAAATATTTTTCATTTGTTCTTTACATATTATAGATATCAAGATTCTACATATATATCTCACTTTCTTTGCATATTATTATAGCAGAAGCTTATCCAGCTAGTATTATAATACCTTTGTAGATATAATTTAGGACCTAAAAATGTTTCATCCTTTTATATAACTATTCTGTATTGTCAAATATTTGGGTTGGCTCTAATATTTTATTATATTTTGTTCACATTCGTTGAAAATGTTTAAAAAAAATTGACTCCAGATCGATTGAGTCATGGCATCAGGTTCTTTTTTTTTTTTTTTTCTTCCAGAAATAACTTCATTTTTTATTTGCATAGTGTATAAGCTCTTAAACGTAAAATGTACTGAGCACTTCCTATGTGCTGGGTAATATTGTAAGTGCGGCTGTATGGGATGGTTTGGATGTGACTTGTCTCCCCAGGTACATGTGCTGCAGTGTAGCAGTGCTGAGAGGTGGTGAGCCTTTTAAGAGCTGGGGCTTAGTGGGAGGTAATTAGGTGATGAGGGGCACTGCCCTTGGAAGGGGTTAATGTTATTCTCATGAGACTCCAGCTTATTCCAATCAGAATGGGTTGATGTAAGGGAGCCAGGCACCTTCCCTTTAAATTCCCCACACATGAGCCACTTGCCTTACTCACAAACGCTCCTTAGTTGTACCCCTGTGGTGCTACTTCTGCAGGCAGGCAGAGCTTCCACTGAGATTTTAGAGGGAAACCTGGGCAGCCAGGCGGAGGCCTGTTGCAGAAGTGAAGCTGCTGCAGGCCTTCTCCACCAGGATGTCTGTTGACGGCATGGGAGCAGCACCTCCTGGGCCCCCAGTAAGGCAGAGCCACCATCAGTGTGCAGTACCCACCTGGGGAAGACCCGGGCAATGTGCAAACCTAGCCCACGTGAGCAGCCATGTGGGCTATAGTCAGCACAAGGGTGGGGAGGTGGGCTGCCTGCACAGGGTGCTGGGCTTGGAGCTTTGAAAAGTGTTGGCCTGCTGGGTTTTGGTCTTGCTTTGGGCTGATTACCGTTTTCTGCTTTCTCTGCCTCTTCCTTTTTGGAATAAGGATATCTGGCCTCTGTCATACCATTCTATCTTAGAAAGTGGTAAGTTATTTTTTTAAATAATCTCATAGCTGGAAGGAGTTTACCTTGAGTCTCAGATAAGACTTCAAATGTGGACTTTAGAGTAGTGCTGGGATGCGTTAAGACTGGAAATATTGAGAATGAAATGATTATATTTTATGTTATGAGCAGGACTTGAACCTTGAGGGTGAGGGACAGCATTTGATGGTTTGGATGTGGTTTGTCACTCAAAGATTTTGTTCTGAGGGTTGGTCCCCAGTGTGAGGACACTGTGAGGCACTGGAATCCTTAGTTCAAGGTAATAAAGCCACTGAAGGCAACACCTTTAGATGGGATTAGTGCAGCTTGTGCAGAACTATGGTTAGTTCCCACGAACAATGGGTTTCAAGAGTCTAGTAAGTCCCTTCAGCCCCCTCTGCAGGCACACTCTTCACTCTCCACATACTTCCTTTGTCGCCATGCTATCTGCTATGATGCCCTGACCACAGCCAGATGTTGGTGCCATGCTTTTTAATTGCAGAACTGTGAGCTAAGTAAACCTCTTTTCTTCACAAAATACCCATACTCAGGAATTTTTTATAGCAACCCCAAACAGACTATAGATGTGATTATCACAGGAATCAAATAATTCTGATTTTGTTATCCTTTCCACTTTAGAGATTAAAAAAAAAAAAAAAAAAAAAAAAACCTGGCCAAATACATGAAGCAAATTGCTCAAGGTTGGATGTAGGAAAATTGCTCAAGGTTAGATGTAGGACGTATGGTGGAGCTGAGGTTTGAAACAAGGCAATCTGGTTCTGAGCTTTGGAGGCCTTTCCATAATTCTGCATTCTCTTTTCCATTTTACCACGTCTTTAAAATTTTGCTAATTGAATGATTTAAAATAGAATACACTTCATTTAATGAATATTTTCTGAGTAATTACTAAGTCCTAGAAGCAGGTCTGATTGCTCATGACTTATCACTATGCAAATCAAACAAACACACATCCCCAATTCAATGAAGCTTACAGGTTAGGGGAATGTTAAGAAAATTCAGTTTATATAACTAATTGCACTATATAGTGTATGAAAACGCAAGGGAATAAAGAACTAGCAGGAATGGCATTATTACCTTAGAGTAGAACAGCCTCAAGAGAAGAGCAGTGTGAGCAGGTTGGCAAGGGATGGAGTGAGCTGGGAACGGGTGCCAAGGACTAGGGCAGAGAATATCTCAAGGGTTAATGTGCCTGGTATTTCCTAGAAGCAGCAAGGAGGCTAGGGTGGGCAAGGTAGAGAAAAGCAGGAGAAATTTGTAGATGTCAGAATATCAACTAGGGCAGATTATACAGCATCTTTTGGCCATTCTTGGGAACCTGGTTTTTATTCTACGTGAAATCAGAGGGAAGAGTTGCAAAAGACTTAGCAAATGGTTCATACAAAAAACACTGTTTTACTTGCATCTCTTTGATTCTTAATTAGATTGATTATTTTGTTCTTAAGTATGACTTATTTTCACCTTTCATAAATTACATATGATATTCTCTTTTATATTTTGATGATTTTTGAGTTGAAATTTCCTCTTTGCCTAGAACAAAAAAATTCTGGGTAACTTATGTTGAAAATGTAAAAGAAATTTTTTTTTTTTTTTAGTTGTTAGTAATGAAGAGTTTATTTGCAAAAGAAATTGTTGTACCATGCTTTGTATCTGTATAGAAATAAGGCATTGCATGCTTTGATAAAAATGAAACTTTCATAAATATTCCCGTTTTATACTTTTTAAATGAAAGGGTGCTGTATGCATCATTAAAGTTATCTCTTAATTTTTTGTAGGAGTTTACTTCATTAGTAATCTGATAAACAAGGGTAAAAACATTTAAAGCCTGGTTTCAAGAGTAAGTCTGAGTGACTTTTTAGACTATCTCACAAGTTACTAATTTTTTTTTTTTTTGAACAAAACAAAAAAAAAATACTTGGGATCAAGCAAGGGCTCTACCTCTGAGCTTCATCTGCAGCCTAATTAGCATGCATTTTATCATTTGATTGCATACATTTTTAATTTCTATACTTGAACTAAGTAGTCTGACTAGGCTTTAACAAAATAATGCATCTTTAACAACAAATATTCATTTCTTTTTTATTATTAAATTTTTTAAATTCTAATTTGTTACACATGTTTGCAGAGTACATTTCATTTCATATTACTATAAAGAGCACAGTTTTTCAAGTTGCTGGTTTTATATAAAGTATTTTTACAACAATTGTGTTTTCATACATATATTTAGAGTAATCATGGATAACTCAGTCTGCTATTATTCCTATCCCCTTACCCCCTCCCCCTCCCCCCTCTTTGTTCTATTTAAAGTTCTTTCATTCCTCTCATTCCCTTTCTCTTGCCTTTATAAGTTAGTATCTTTATATCAAAGAGATCATTGAACCTTTGGTTTTTTGGGATTGGCTAACTTCACTTAGCATTATTTTCTCCAACTCCATCCATTTACCTGCAAATGCCATGATTTTATTCTCTTTTAGTGCTGAGTAGTGTTCCATTGTGTATATATACCAAAGTTTCCCTATCCATTCATCTGCTGATGGGCATGGGGTTGGTTCCACAATCTAGCTATTGTGAATTGTGCTGCTATAAACATTGATGTGGCTGTGTCCCTGTAGTAAGCTGTTTTTAAGTCCTTAGGGAATAGACCAAGGAGTGGGATAGCTGGGCCAAATGGTGGTTCCATTCCAAGTTTTCCTATGAATCTCCATACTGCTTTCCAGATTGACTTCACCAATTTGCAGTCCCACCAGCAATGTATGAGTGTCCCTTTTCCCCCACATCCTCGCCAGCATTTATTGGTGTTTGTTTTTTTGATAGCTGCCATTCTGACTGTGTAAGATGAAATCTTAAAGTAGTTTTGATTTGCATTTCTCTAATTGCTAGAGATGTTGAACATTTTTTCATATATTTGTTGATTGTTTGCATATCATCTTCTGAGAAGTGTCTGTTTAGTTCCTTGGCCCATTTATTGATTGGGTTATTTGTTTTGTTGGTGTTAAGGCTTTTGAGAGCTTTATACATCCTTGAGGTTAGTGTTCTATCTGATGTGCTTGTGGTAAAGATTTGCTCCCATTCTGTAGGTTCTCTATTCACCTCACTGATTGTTTCTTTTGCTGAGAAGAAGCTTTTTAGTTTGAATCCATCCCATTTATTGATTCTTGGTTTTAGTTCTTGCGCTATAGAAATTAAACTGGAGACTCGCACCTAATAAAAGAAAAAGTAGGCCCAAATCTCCATCATGTTGGCTTAGGCCCCAATTTCCTCAATAAAAAAAACATTGATATAATAGTGAGCACTTTCACAGATTCAGGAGAGTAGATTTATCAAGTTTTGGAATGGGCAGGAGATGAGTAACTCTGAGATGCTCTGAGAACCTCACCGCTCCAAGAGCCTTCCAGGAACTTCAGATCGCCAAAGATAATCCATTCCCTTACACGAGTCACTTTCCCACCTTTCAGGTTGGGGGTTTAAGTAGTAGGACTACTTAGTAGAATCCTGGAAAGAGAAGCAGTGTTGGTTTCCAAAAGGAATATATAAGAGGGAGACAAAGCAATACTCGTCATCAATGTTAAATGTAAGACATACTTGTAGGTTACATCTATATTTATGGGTGCTAAGCATATTAATCTATTAAACATTTATTTGGAGTATTTTTTTTTTTTTTGCTTGCATGACAACTACTTTATCAGTATTAGTGCACATACTTATTATGTAGATATACAAAATGTAATGAAATGATGTCACTCAGGCTATTCAATAGTACAGAGGAGAACATGAGGTTTATCCATTTTCCACCAGAGTTCACACCAAAGTCTCCCTATTCCCAGATTAGAGTTAGTCCCATTTGATTATCTTAAAGTACTACCCTTTAGAGAATTTTCCTCTTAAAGTAAATAGCTCATTATAGAATCTCACTTAATACCTCACTGAAGTACAAATATGGATGTTTTATTGACATGTATGTGTATATTTATGTATACACACAAATTCTATATACATGGAATAGTGATTTCATAAATCCAAAGAGTATTACTTTGACACATTTGAATCAAATTGAATACATTTTGTAGGATACAGATAATAGATGTCATCTGTGCCTTGTTAGGGCAGAAATAACATGAACACAGTTGTTATAGAACTCTCATCTGTGTTCACCTCTTCTTTTCAGAGTATGTCTATCTTTGAGAAACCCTGAAATTTATGCATCATTCCAACCTCAGCTTTTTGGAATGGTCATTCATTTCACCAAAAGGCAGCAGGACAATTGTTTTATAGTAGGCTGTGCAAATGTAAGGCTATTCATTGTTATGTGTCTGATCTCAAATCTTTCTGATCACAAACAATAGGCTTATCTCAGTGCACAGGGGGTTTTGCCTGGATTCCAAGACTCAACATTCATTAAAGTTCAGTGTCTTAGGTTTTTAGCTGGTGGGTGTAATTTTGTCAAGAAATTACTTTATTCATTACCTGTATCTTCAGTTCTTTCCCTGATATTCTGCATTATTACAGAAAATTTGAGTCTTGCACTTAGACAATAGCTGAGCATTATTAAATTTAGGAAGAGTGATTAAAAATTTACGATCATTAAATTGTTGCTGGCACGGTACTTCCAGGGGTTCTGTACGTGCTAATGCATTTCATACTCAGCATCATGATGAAGAAGGGTCTGTTATTCCTCCCTGCTACAGGGGAGATTGAAGCAGTGTGAAATAGCTAATAGTAAAATTGAGGCACATTTAAACCTAGCAGGTCCTGAATCTACACATAAACCACTGTGGCCTCTCTATAAATAATAAATATGAAACAACTTGGGTTTTATTGGCCATAATCCTTCCCATTTTGCTAAATATGATAGAAATAAACATGTGACAGAGCTCAGACTTTGGGGTCATCTGAGTTCAAACCCTAGGTTCATCTTTCAACATTGAGCAAGTTTCTAATCATCCTAGTTCTATTTTCTCAGCTTCAAAACAGGAATAAGAATCTGTTCATTGTAGGATTCTGAGAATTAAGTGATTAATAATTTATTAATAATTTTTCTAATTTTTTCCCATAATCACTTACTGGCAGTTACACTTTAGACCATTTAAAAAATAGGTCAAAATAGTAAAATCCATTCTAACTTGAATAAGAAAGAGAAAACAGACACTAATTATTTTATTTTTAATACAAAGATATGGCTTTCCAAACAATGCATTATTTTAGGTGAACCTAATCTTCCTCAAAGCTGTAACATTTTAAAATCAAATTGTGTTACCTTTTAGTCATTGTGACAAATCATAATACAAACATTTAAGTGAATAGTAATCATTATTAAATTAATAAGTATTAATAGTCTGGGCCTGATGTAGCACACCTGCAATCTCAGTCATCCCAGAGGCTGAGGCTGCAGGATCACAAGTTCAAGGCCAACCTCAGCAACTTAGTGAGAGCCTCAGCAATTTAGTGAGACCCTGTTTCAAAATGAAGAATAAAAAGGAATTGGGGGGGCTGGGGTTGTGGCTCAGCAGTAGAGCACTCGAGGCACTGGGTTCAATCCTTAGTACCACATAAAAATAAATAAAGTATAGGTATAAATAAAAGGAATTGGAATGTAGCTTAGTGGTAAAGTGCCCTTGGGTTCAATCCTTAGTACCAAAAAGAGGAAAGAAAAAATAAAAACAAAACAATTTCTTGTAATAATTTCACTGTGGCTTAATTTTGAATTACCATCATTATAGTATTCTGCAGACATAAATGAGTTTACACTGTATATTTATCCCTTGACATACAGATTCAAGATATTATGTCTACACATTACCTTGAGTTTGGTTATAGTGATTTCCTAAAGTATAATCTGCTAGCAGGAGTACAATACTGAGAAGAAATGAGAGACTATTGTAAGAAAGGGAAACAAACATACTGGAAGGTCTTATTTCTTCTAAAATTGCACACTTGTTTTCAGATAAAGAACCTGGATAGTGAGTAGAAGCCCCTTTTCTATTTTATCTTTTTCCTAATAACACCACTTCATAGATGAATCCTCATGGTTAGTGCAATTGCTCACTGTTCATGCCTCATTAAGTGTAGAAGCAACTTCTTGTCCTTCTTTACATATCTCATGTATCCTTCCAGGTTCTCCTCATTTTGTCTAATTCCACACATCACTAGTACACACATGTGTATGCATGTGTGTGTTATTACAATCATCCTTACACACACACACACACACACACACACACACTCACATATATCCTACTCTCCATTCTTATCAACACTCTATTTCATTGCCTGGAATATTTATATAAAAATATTAGCTTATCCCTTAGCCATCTGCACTTCTTAGTGTTTCTTGCCTCAGTGAATTCATTATATTGGGGTGCTCAAACCAGAAATTGGGGACTCCTCATCTCATTCATCTCTTGTTCATTGACAATATAAAAGATAATTCTTCCTCTTACATATTTTATTTAAGCCTATCTCTACTACCCATGTCCATTTAGTAATATCAAAACTCTAGTCTTCAGCTCTCATTGAGCTGCACTGAGTGTGACCCTGAGATAGGACAGTGGGGGCTACCCAGGGCCACGACAATGCTGCTCTTCTCCATGGTCCTCTGATCCACACATCTTTCACATGCGGTTCCCATATCTCGTGACCTAACATTCAGAGCTCTTCAAAATGTGTCCTTGTCTCCTTTTCTAGATGTATTTCAGGTTACACTACAGCCCTAATACTGTGTATCATATCTCCCTGAGCACAGGCTGCACTCTGCCTTGTCGGTTTTATTACTTGTCTTCCCATGATGAGTTTTTTCACAACACTTTTAATGTACTGATGTTGATATTATATATACCCCCTCAAGGACAAA
The DNA here is from genome assembly GCA_025594165.1 of Tamias sibiricus. Taxonomy (NCBI): domain Eukaryota; kingdom Metazoa; phylum Chordata; class Mammalia; order Rodentia; family Sciuridae; genus Tamias; species Tamias sibiricus. The sequence goes on along the minus strand of CM046666.1, from coordinate 121,403,665 downwards.
CCTGAGGCCCCACTTTCAAATAACTCCTTTCATTCAGCTTTATTACAGAAATCAAAATATGCCTGGATTTGATGATTTATCAGAAATTTCTGGTGAAATGAGTTTATATGCATATATAATTTCTTTAAATTTATGCTTCATGTTTTATTAACACATTGTTTTTATTCTGATATTATAAGCATGCTATAAAATTATAGAAAATCAATATGATACCTGATAGTATAAAGAACACAGTAAAAATATTCCATAATGTCTTCTATAGCTCATAATTATTAATGTTCTCCTTAAATTTTAGTTATATAATTTATGGTCTATCATTAGAATTTTTGTACACCATTAAAACTCTTTGCATGTTAAAATCATGTGCACTTACAGTGTGCATGGTACTCTATGTTCCCTATTTACATCGTAATATACTTAACAATTTACATGGTACTAAACATTCAGGTTTTATCTTATATTTGTTTTTGTGATTAAAAAAATTAATCCTTGGACCACATTTCTCATTCCTTTAAGATATATTTCTATAAGTTAAATTTTTTTTCTAACAATAAATTTCTGGGTCAATATATCTGCAAACTTTTAAGGATCTCATAGACTATTACAAAATAGGTTCTCTGAAATGTTGTTTTAGTTGTTAACTTCTCTAAGCAATTTTGAAAGAATTTTACCTTTACATTCATGCAAGCATTAGGAATTATCTTTTTAAAAAATATACTAATTTTATAGGTGAAAATTTATGTCACAATTAAATTCATATTTAATTATCACTAATGAAATAATTATATATGGTATTGAACAGCATATTTTTAATTTTAATTTTATGCTATTTTACCCTTTTAAAAAAACCAGCATGTTAGGGAATTTTTAGACATAATTTTTTAAATGCCCCCTTCCATAATAAGATAAATACCCACTTGTCATATTTTTAACAAATATTATTTTCTTAATTTTGGATAGCATAAGTGGGTCAATTTCTCTTATTTTTTCCTTTATATTTGTTTTACATAGATCTTTAAACAAAGTGGTTGCGAAATGCATGTGTATAGTTAAAGATAATACTAATTTTGAAGTAAAAATAATAGTTACAATTTCAATTTATTTACAAGCTTGTATAACAGTTTTTTTTTTTTTTTTTCCTACACAATCTCATGCAATCTAAGTGTGAAGTTTCTTTCTTTTTTTTTTTTTTTTTTTTTAATAAAGCTGGTAAAAGTTTTTGTGTGTATATTAGCGTCCAAATGCCACTTTCCCAGGTAGAAGATGTTCTTCATTCAGGGGTTTCTAGCTGGAGCCCATTCTGTATACACAGTCTCCTCAACCTGACAAGTACCTTCATGAATTGTGATAGGTCAACTTAACTTTGATTTTGAAGTTATATTGTGATATACTTTGATAAATGTATCTGAGATTAATTTTGATCGGAACAGTTATTAATTTGGATAATCAGCTTTGCTGTATTTTCTTACAATTATTTAGTTGACAAGCTTTGCTTCCAATATTTGTAGAACTATTCACTTTGTTAGCAAAAAAAAAAAAAAAAAAAAAAAAAAAACGAAGTATTTATAAGTGGAAAGAGTAAATTTTTTGTTTCTGCTGCTGACCCTCCAGTTCCAGACCAATCCTTTGCAAGTGGAGCATTTCCATTAAAGATAGCAAATTATGTGGCAAACAGAGTTTCAAAAAAAGCAATGGAGTATTTCAGTTCATCTCTCTATATTTCATTTCCCCTATTTAACATCAAACGTCTCTGCATATCAAGAATGATTTCTTGAGCAAAGCACCTCTCACTTGGAAGGGAAATCCTAAAGGGATGATTCCGATGGGAATGCCATTTCTCATCTCCCAAGATGGCTCATTAACAATTTGCAGCAGAGGGCAGAAAATCTACTGAGAAAGAGATAGTTGCCCAAGACAACACCCAAGGCAGAAAATCTCCTACTTAAGGATTAAATGTGAGAAAACACAGACAGGGTGCTCCCTGCTGTGGCACATCAGCCTTGATAATACAAGATCACACGTGAGGCCAAACCTCCTGGGATCTATAATAACACAATACAGACAGAGATGATGAAGGCAGGGGCCCAAGGGACAAAGACATGATATATCATGGTGACATCACTTTTACCTTTTCTTATTCTAAAATGCCCCTGTAGGAGAGGAAATGCTCTCCCTACTTCTTAGGGTCCTGACTGGGTCTGAGAATTAAATTGGCACAACATAGACTAAGAAGGGAAAAGCATAATACAAATTTTACATGGCACAGGAGTCCCCATATGGAGATGAAGACCTGAGGAAGTACTTAAGGAAGGTGTCTAATGTAGCAAATTGGATAAAGAACAAATAGAAAAAAAAAAAGTACTAAATTGTGTAGGCAGCTTAAAAGAGAGACGTTATTCTAACAAGGTCTGCACAGTATTTGCTTGGTCTTGACTTCTTGTCCTTAAAGATGAGGGTGCCACTTTCCTTCTAATACAGGGAAGATGGCTGTCACATGGAATTTTGTCTTTGTTTTTCAGAAATACCACTAACACTAGTACCTGAAGTTTTGATTACTTTTAAATTATTAAGTAACCCCTTTATTCTAAAGGGAAGTAATATTTGTCTCAGCAGAATCACATCAGCATCTATTTAAATTTGTCATTTGCTTAGTTATTTTCACTTGTGTTAATATTAGTCATTTTTATTTTCTGTTTGAAAGCTATCTGCTTAAGTTAATTTTATTTTCAAGGTGGTGGACCAGAAGTCAGTACATTTTTTGTGTAAAATTTCAAGTAGTAAATAATTTAGGTTTTGTGAGTCTCTGTCATAACTATAGTCTATCAACACTGCTGGTTAAGTCAGTCATAAACAACACACAAATAAATGTATTTGTGCAAATAAAATAGAAATGCAAATCAAAACTACTCTAAGATTTCATTTCACTTCAGTCAGAATGGAAACTATTAAGAACACAGACAACAATAAATGTTGAAGAGGATGTGGGGAAAAAGGCACACTCATACATTGCTGGTGGGACTGCAAAATGGTGCAGCCAATCTGGAAAGCAGTATGGAGATTCCTTGGAAAACTGGGAATGGAACCACCTTATGACCCAGCTATCCCACTCCTCTGTCTATACCCAAAGGAATTAAAAACAGCATATTACAGGGACACAGCCATATCAATGTTTATAGCAGCACAATTCACAATAGCTAAACTGTGGAACCAACCTAGATGCCCTTCAGTAGATGAATGGATAAAGAAAATGTGGTATATATACACATAATGAAATATTATTCAGCAATAAAAAAAGAATAAAATAATGGCATTCAAAGGTAAATGGATGAAATTGGAGAATATAATGCTAAGTGAAGTCAGCCAATCCCAAAAATCCAAATGTCAAATGTTTTCTCTGATATAAGGAGGCCGATTCACAGTGGGGTTGGGAGGGGGAGCAGAGGAGAATTAGAGGAACACTAGAAGGGCCAATGGGAGGGAGGGGAATGGATGGGGAAAAGAGGGGGGCAAAAGGCTAAAAAAAAAAAAAAAGAAAAGAAAAGAAAAGAAAGAAAAAAGATGTAGAATGAGATGGATATCATTCCCCTAAGTGTATATATGAAGACACAAATGGTGTGAATATACTTTGTATACAACCAGAGATATGTAAAAATATGCTCTATAAGTGTAATATGAATTGTAATGCATTCTGCTGTCATTTATAACAACTTAGAATAAAAGAAAAGGAAAAAATTTAAAAAATAAACAACACACAAATAAATGTATGTGAATGTATTTCAATAAAATTTTATTTATAAAATAGAAGACATCCTGGATTAAACCATGGTTTACAGTTTGCTGATCCCTGTTTCATAGAAACAACTCTGAAAATTATTTTGCTTCATCGATATAACATTTTTCAATGTAGGAAAGACTGTGGTTCCTACTAACTTTCTGAGAATTCTAAGAATTATCAAACAAGGGTTTTAGAAAAACTATTGTAAGTATGTTAAATAAATAGCAAGAAAAATAGATATGATTAGTGAAAAACATTTCCTTAGAAAAATGGTACATGTAAAGAAAAAAAGTAGAAACTCCAGTAGGCAAAAGTGGAGCATATGAAGTTAATAAAAAAAAAAAGCATAGTAAAAAAACTATTCCAACTAAAATACACCAAAAAAAGTTTTTTGAAACTTGAATATCCATAACTTAAGATTTAATATTAAGTAATCTAACATATAATTAAAATCCAAGAAAAAGAGAAATAAAGAGTAGGGAGGAAGAAATATTTGAGGAAAAGAATTGATGAAGTTTACCAAGTTTGTTCAAAAACATCAAGAAATCCAACACCAGGGTAAAGAATACAAAGAATACTATAAATACAGATAGCTGTGTCACATTGCTGAAAGGAGCACCTGACTTATTTATTTTTATTTTTATTGTAAGTTGTTATAAATGACAGCAGAATGCATTACAATTCATATGATACTTATAGAGCACATTTTTTACATATCTCTGGTTGTATAAAAAAGTATATTCATACCATTTGTGTCTTCATACATGCACTTAGGCTAATGATATCCATCTCATTCTACCATCGTTTTTCTTTTCTTCTTCTTTTTTTTTTTTTATTTTTACCCTTTTGCCTCCTCCCTTCCCTTCCCTCCCCATTGGCCATTCTAGTGTTCCTCTAATCCTCCTATGCTCCCCGTCCCAACCCCACTGTAAATCAGCCTCCTTATATCAGAGATAACATTCGGCATTTGGATTTTTAGGATTGGCTAACTTCACTTAGCATTATATTCTCCAACTTCATCCATTTACCTGTGAATGCCATGATTATTCTTTTTTTATTGCTGAGTAATATTCCATTGTGTATATGTACCACATTTTCTTTATCCATTCATCTACTGAAGGGCATCTAGGGTGGTTCTATAGTTTAGCTATTGTGAATTGTGTGCTATAAACATTGATAAGTGTTGTGGCATTTTCTATTGCATCTTAGCGGCATTTTCCTTGAGAATGGGGCAAGATCAGTACAGCCTATGATGGTCCGCCAACATTATACTGCCCTTAGCAATGATGACTGGGAGCCCTATGAGCTTGGCCACGGTCCTCGACAGGATGTGGAAGTCTAAATCATCCATGGGAAGCCTTCCCAAAGGCGACTGTTCTGTCCCATGCCTTCCCCCCAGCCACCGCAGCCTGGCCGGCCTTGGGTAAGCCTCAGAAGTGCTAGGACATTAGCCCATGACGGGTAACGCCTCCAGAGGGAGGGAACCTAAGACAGGTGCGTTCTCGAGTATGATGGGGCTCCCATCAGCAGAAACGGGAAAAAAGAAATGTTGGGGACACTGAGAACACATCAGCCAAAAACATGACTTCCTGATTTATGGACTTAGCCTGGCCCAGGGGTGCTGCCCTGACTTATGACAAAGAATCAAACCACCACAAGGATTGGCAAATGGCTGTTACTCCAATGTGATCTGCTCATATTCTCTCTAACTTTTCTGTTGGTCCCTCTCTTTTTCATGATTATGGTGCTGAAAGAGTTAACTTTGGCTTCTGCTTGCTGTTCAGTTCTTTATTCATATGGCCACCAGGTGTCGCTATTTCAATTATTTAGATCCAGACTAACTTTGTAAGATAAGAAACTTTATGTAGAAGGAATAACACAGATCCTTTTCTATAAGTACTTAATTTCTGGTTAATAAGTTTTAAGAGTCGTTTTGTGATTAAAAATTAATTTCTCTTACTTTTAACGTAGATATAAATCCCTTAAGGTAAAAAAATCTCCCATGAGCTAACGTTCAGCCTTGCCCTGCTTTTAGGTTTTGTAAACAACTGCTATAAAAGAAAAACAATAGTGCTGTGGAATCCCAGACAGAGAAAGCTGACTGTTATCAGACAGTCCAAATAGTGTGCAGAGAAAACAGTTTCAGAGAATCCGTGAAAGATAAATTCTCACCCAAACTAGTTAGATTAATAATGTTGAAATTATAATATGCCCAGGCAGTCACGTATAGGGCCTTGAAAAGGTGCAAGTGACCTTAAAACCTTGAAAAATATACATAATAAGAAATTTAATATGTCTGAAATGTAATCTAAAAATTAAGTCATGTCTGTAATGAAATCATCAAAGAAAGTGTAAACATTCTGTGCTACCAAAAATTATTCTTAAAACCTATGACAAAGTAAAAAGTAAAGAGAGAAGATTCCATAGCCTGACTCGCGTGTCGGTGTGTTATTTTTTCCCCATCACTGCTTCTCTGCCTTCGTACTTCACTGAGTACTAGCGTAGTACCCCCTGGCTGGGGCTGGCCCCCAGCAGATAAGCACCTGACTTATTGTTAGAAACATCAGGAGCCAGAAGACAAGAAAATCGCCTCTGGACGTGGTGGTCATAGCGGTGGCAGAACACCGGAGGGACATCAGGTGACATGAGTACCCAAGAAAAAATAACCTTCCAAAGAAAGAGAGGGAAACCATGTTTTCAGAAAAAACAAAAGCTAAAATATCTGTCATCCACGGATGCCCACCACAGCAAACAATAATGGAAATTGTTTGTATTGAAGAGAAAGAATATAGGATGGAAACTAATCTAGAGAAAGAAATAAGAAACAAAAGAAATGGTAATTATGAAATTCAATATTAAAGACCATTTTTCTTTGCTTATATTTAAAAAAATTTGTTGCTAAAATTGAAAACAATACATACAGAAATTGGCAACATATGTAGGATAAAACATGTCAAAGTGGCCCAAGGAAAGAAAAGAGTAAATTACAGTAGAGTGTTATGAAGTCATGACATTCAAAAGGAAAAGGATAGAAACATATATATCATGCAAACCCAGACTATAATTAGAATTTGAAGCAAAGGCAGTTATCAATGATGAAGTAAAACAGGATATAATAATAAGGTGATCAATTCTTCCTCTTCCCTTATCACCTTCCCAAATGTCTGCAACAGAATCAAACAGAATAAAGAGGGAAAATCCATAAACCCACTAATGTAGTTGGAGCCTTTTAATTCCATCCTTAAGCAATCAGATAGATAAAGTAGATAGAAGATCAGCAGGAAGGAGAATGCTATTATTAAATTTGATCTAATGAACACTTATAGAACATGACAGGAACAAATGGAAAAGACAAAGCTTTTCAACTGCAAATGGCTTGTTCACTAAAAAGAATTGATGAGAAGAAGCTTTGTAATTTGAGTCTATCCCATTTATTGATTCTTGGTATTAATTCTTGTGCTACAGGATTCTTATTAAGAAACTTGGGGCCTAATCCAACATGTTGGAGATTAGAACTTACTTTTTATTCTATTAGGTGTAGTGTCTCTGGTCTAATTACTAGATCCTTGATCCACTTTGAGTTGAATTTTGTGCATGGTGAGAGATAGAGGTTTAATTTCATTTTGTTGCATATGGATTTCCAGTTTTCCCAGCACCATTTGTTGAAGAGGCTATCTTTTCTCCAATGTACATTTTTGGTGCCTTTGTCTAATATAAGATAACTGAAATTATGTGTGTTAGTCTCTGTGTCCTCTATTCTGTACCATTGATCTACCGGCCTATTTTGGTGCCAATACCATGCTGTTTTTGTTACTATTGCTCTGTAGTAAAATTTAAGGTCTGGTATAGTGATGCCACCTGCTTCACTCCTCTTACTAAGGATTGCTTTAGCTATTCTGGGTCTCTTATTTTTCCAGATGGATTTTATGACTGCTTTTTCTATTTCTATGAGGAATGTCATTGGGATTTTGATTGGCATTGCATTAAATCTGTATAGTGCTTTTGGTAGTATGGTCATTTTGACAATATTAGTTCTGCCTATCCAAGAACAGGGTAGATCTTTCCATCTTCTAAGGTCTTCCATAATTTCTTTCTTTAGTGTTCTGTAGTTTTCATTATAGAGGTCTTTCACATCTTTGGTTAACTTGATTCCCAAGTATTTTATTTTATTTTATTTTTTGTTGAACAGAGAACCTACTAATTGGGAACAAATTTTTACCACATGCACGTCAGATAGAGCACTAATCTCTAGAATATATAAAGAACTCAAAAATCTTAACACCAAAAAAAAACAAATAACCCAATCAATAAATGGGCCAAGGAACTGAATAGACACTTCTCAGAAGAAGATATACAATCAATCAACAAACACATGAAAAAATGCTCAACCTCTCTGGCAATTAGAGAAATGCAAATCAAAACACTCTAAGATTTCATCTCACACCTGTCAGAATGGCAGCTATTAAGAACACAAACAACAATAAATGTTGGAGAGGATGTGGAGAAAAAGGCACACTCATACATTGTTGGTGGGACTGCAAAATGGTGCAGCCAATATGGAAAGCAGTATGGAGATACCTTGGAAAACTTGGAATGGAACCACCTTATGACCCAGCTATCCCACTCCTTGGTCTTTACCCAAAAGACTTGAAAACAGCATACTACAGGGACACAGCCACATCAATGTTTATAGCAGCACAATTCACAATAGCTAAACTGTGGAACCAACCTAGATGCCCTTCAGTAGATGAATGGATAAAGAAAATATGGTATACACACAATGGAGTATTACTCAGCAATAAGAGAGAATAAAATCATGGCATTTGCTGCAGGTAAATGGATGGAGTTAGAGAATATAATACTAAGTGAAGTTAGCCAATCCCAAAAAGCCAAATGCCAAATGTTTTTTCTGATATAAGGAGGCCAATTCACAGTGGGTTGGGATGGGGAGCATAGGAGGATTAGAGGAACACTAGAATGGCCAATGGGGAGGGAGGGGTAGGGAGGGAGCAAAAGGGTGAAGAAAAAAAAAGATATGGTAGAATGAGATGGATATCATTACTCTAAGTGCATGTATGAAGTCACAAATGGTGTGAATATACTTTGCATACAACCAGAGATTTATAAAAATGTGCTCTATATGTGTGATATGAAATGTAATGCATTCTGCTGTCATTTATAACATCTTAGAATAAAAAATTTAAAAAAAAAAAAATTGATGAACTGAAGAATAGTGAAGCCATAGGAACTATGTTCTGAGATCACATAGAATTAAATTATGAATCAATAAAAGTAAGATGATCAGAAAACACCCAGATTTTAAAAAATTGAAAATACTTCAAAATAAATCTATTAGCAAAAGAAGAGGCCACAGTATTTCCAGCTCGATGATGAAATCACCATTTGTTTGGTGAAACTTATACCAGGCTTGGGGAAATCTTTAAATCTCAGTGCTTTTTCTAGAGGAATAGAGAGATTCAAAACAACAACCTAAACTCTCAACTCTAAAAGTCTAGGGAAACTTGAAAAAAAAAAAAAAAAACTGAACATGAATAGAGGAGATACAGGCAAGAAGAAAAATCAATGAAAAGTAAACCATTCCTTAGAGAATGAAGCCAAAAATTACTTCTTTTACAACAATGATGAAAGTGATAAACTTCTACCAAGTCAAGTAAAGACAAGAGGAGCAAATACCCAAGTTAGTAACATGAGAACAGTTAAGAGAGGGCATCGCTGTGGGCATTTAAAAGCTATCAGCATCCTACTCTTCAGATAGAAGAGCTGTAAACTGACTGAACTCACTCAAAACAATGAGAAAAAGTAAATAACCTGCAAAGGATTATTTTTTTTTTTTTATAGCTGCTATTCCTTTTATTTTAAAAAAATTTTAATTGTTCTGTTAAGATATACATGACAGTAGAATATATTTTGACATATTATACATATACGGTATTCCATTTGTTTGTGCTTGATACCAGCAAAAGATTATTTTTGAGCCCACATCTGGGAGAACTGAATTCCCAAAGTTCTATCCAAAGTTAAATGAAAGCCCTGTTTGGCCATTGGCAGGGTAGAGAGCTAGAGGCAGCCTTTGAAAAAGGTGAAGAAACCAGCCACAATTCCCTGAATGCTTGAAGACTGAGTGTGTGCTAGCGTGCCAGTTTGTGTGCTAGCACCAGGGAGTTAACACATTCAGCAGCTTATTTACACCATAAGAAAGGTTGAGAATCAAGTGATGATAAAATACTTCCCAAGATCAATTAGAGATAAAACCAAAAGTTACCTGACCTAAGAAACAGAAGCAGAAACACTGAGAAGGAAGCCACCAGCCCGCCTAGAGGAGACTGGGCCAGGACTGCTGAGGACTTGTACCCACGCTGAGAAAGAGCGATTCACAGCTGGGCAGGGAGGAAGACAGGGAGAAAGAGTTTAAGATACACCGTCCAATGTGGACACAGGAGCAGGGACAATGAAGTCTTTCTCATACCCCAGATCTCACTCCGTACATAATGTTATCATTCACCACTCAACCTATGATTGCCTGAAGATGACAACATCAGGAAATAAAACTGAAGCCAGGCTCAACTCCTGATCCACTTAATTCGATCTGCACACCCCCTCTATGCTACTGCCATGACAAAGGGGAACCCACATCTTCAGGCATCCATATTATTTATTACTCGCGTCATGTGTGACATCGAAAATTAGAAGGCAAAAAAAAAAAAAATCCAAGACAAAGGAAAAAATTACTTGATATCAAGGAATAAAAAAAAAAATCAATGAAGGAGGCTAAGAGATGATCCTGATGTTCAAATGATCCGACAGGAATATTAAAGTATGAATAGTACCCAGCCTCCTGTGCCCCTCCCACCCAAGAAAAAAATGGCTGCAGAAATGAAGAATTCCCTCAGCTTGCTTAATCCATCCGTGGAGTACAGCTGAGGAAAAACTCAGTAAGAATGTGGACAGGTCAACAGAAAGTGTCCATTCTGAAAGAAAAAAAGACAAAAGAGTAAAACTTCTTACTTATTACTCAAGGAATAAGGTAAACCTAAACCTCATTAATATTAGCATCAGTCATAATGAAGTAAATTAAATCTATAATGTTACCATTTTTGTAGTAAGTAAGCATAGTTAAAAAAAATTACATCTTTTAATGTTAATATTTGTGCTCTGTATGTATGATAATAGGGCTTTTAGAGTCTATAAGACATTAGGGTAATGATTCTGATTTAAAATGCATAATTAAATAATTGACATAGATTTATAATTCTATGACAAAAGCTACGAGTAAATTGTTAAAGCTTGCAAATATTATTGGAATTTTTAATAAAATGTCTCATTTGTATTTATTATTTAACATATTAATTTATGAAAGTTGTTACACGTTAGAAATTCTTATTTGTTAGATAAGGAATTAATTACATAAAAATTACAGCATATTAAACTTATGGAAGCAGTTTCAATTATTTATGGCAATTTAATTAAGTTGTAAAATTGCCTTCAAAGGTTACTTCAAAAGGGGTTGGGGTAGTGCCTCAGTGGTAGAGCACTCGCCTAGCACGTGCACGGTCCTCAGCACCACATAAAATAAAGGCATTGTGTACAACTAAAACAAATAAATAAATAAATATTTTTTAAAAAGTGACTGCAAAACTTGCTTGACTTACAAATAGAATAACACATTTGTGTAATGGACTTAAGTTTTAAGTAAAAACATATTAATACATTACATAGCAATAACGGTGTTTTATCAATGTAATTTAAATTTAAATAGTAGTGATTTTTAATAATATCTTCTATGTACAAAAGCTCCCCTCAATAATTTTAAAACTCATGTGTTTGCATTTCTTTCAAGTATATTCTGGGTATATTTATATTTTTCTTGTTTTGGCATACAATATACATTGTTGTACTGAGCTTAATAATAATAACAAACATCTATAATTATTTACCAAAATGTTTTCTGCAAGGCTGAGGTTCCATATGAAGATGATAATCCTTGGGGAGCAGTATGCTGCCTGTGTAGGCCCTAAGGCACAAGGGCATCTAAGGATTCAAGGTCATTGGTATCTCAATCCAAGTCTGAGGACACCATTCTTTTCCAATCAGGGATAAAATATTTTGGGGTTTGAAAAGTTAATCTTGCCATTCCTGCCATCTTTCTGATTAAGACTGGGGACTGGCCCTTGGCTTTTCTATCCTCTCGTTGCAAGAAATAGAATTTCTTCCCATGCTTCCTAGGAAGAAGTCCTTTGGTTTTCATATTTGTCTAAAATTGGTGATGAATCATTCTCAGCCTTCCTATTCCATTTTCCTGTACACCAATGCACCTCAGTAAAAGCTCTCTGGGTTCAGAATCCTATTTGCTGTGTACCTACAACAAGCCAAATCCCTTTGGTTTATTATTATTCTGTCCTTTTCAGTCATTATTCTATCCCAGTTCACAACTCATGAAAATGTTAATATTTGCACTGGCCCAACACACCATGGGTCCTCATTGCTGGCTGACTATGAAATGATTCAGCTCCAAAATACTTTCCTAGAGTCCCTTTCATAGGACCACTTTCTGTACCTCCTACCTTTGGTCAGCCTCCCCAGGAAACCCATTCTGAGACTGAAATGGAGCATCCTTGAAAATAGATTGTAGATTGCCATGCTTCCATTTTAGATAAAGTGTGGTATCGGGGATTGACCCAAAGCCTTGGGTACAGCTGCCCCAATGACATATGGCAGAGTGCTCTGTGAACTCAAATGCACATAATATCAATAAATCTGCCTCAAATGCATCTAAGTAATAAATATGTTAGGTAATAAATATTGTGAAATATTTTTGGAGGCAAGTTTATGTTCAATTTTTATAAAAGGTATTTCTTCCAATATAAGCATTAATGTCCCTTTCATAAACTTGAAAGAGTATTTCTGTTAATCTATGCCAGTCTCATAATTTTTATAATTTGATATAATACAGTTTTATATTTCTACTTTTCTTCACATTCTCATTTCAGTCAGTTCTGCATTCATTTAAGGAAAGCTATACCTGTTTACCATTTGTTTCAAAACAAAATAAAGCAAAACAAAACAAAAACCTAAGACCAATTACAAATATGACAGATACTTTAAAAGACAGTTGTTAGTAACAGTAGTCACTACAATGATATTTCTTTCCAACTCATTTGCTTAGTACATTCTAAAATCTAATAATTTTGCTCATTGTCTCTAAACATGGTTTTGCAACATTTTGTTTTTATACATTCACTCATTACATTTTCTGTGTACATTTGCTATGATCCTCACAGTCATATTTTTCTTGTCATGACAAAATATGGCCAAAGATGTTAAAAAGGATCATTCATTATTATTATTAAACTTTTGCATCATTTGATATGTTTGGATTTTTAATACTACTATAAACCAAAATTTACCAAAATTCCTTGTGAGCAATAAAAGCAATTCATTTATGGAAAAAAAATAGATTTTTAGACCAGCCTTTTTACAAGTTTAAGTATTTAAATAATTTTAAATATGTGTCTTATCATATAGCCTTAGTGTAGGATCTTACATGAAGTAGGTATTTTAATTCTTAAATAATAATAATAGGCCTTGATATTTTTTGGAAGACTTTATTTATACAGCTGACCCTAATAATCTGCAAATAATCCAGCATGGCTCCATCCTGACAAACCCTTTAAATAAGTTGTTTACATGAAACATTATCAAATATCTTCCAGCTATTGTTGATGAAAGTCCCACTTGAGAGGAAAATAAATGAATTAAAACTTTTAATCTTCTATGCATGAAATAAGTAAAACTCTAAACGTCTAAAAGGCTCTCATGAGTCAAGATGCTCTGTCCTTGGCCCCTGCAGTCCCTTCTCTCTGGGATTCAGGTCTAATCCACGTGACTTGCTTTGTAGCACATGTGATGATGCAGAGGCTTGAATTTGACTTGAACATTTCTGTGTTGTCTCCTGGATCCCTGCCACTGTCATGAGAATGTGCCATCTGGCTGGATGAGGACTGTGAGGCAGATGGAAGAGAGTCCAACTGCCCAACAAAGGCCATCTTGGACCAGCCAGCCCAAAGCTCACCAAACCAACTGCTGGCCAACATGTGGCGAAACATGCCAGGCTTGTATCAGCAGAACAACTCAGCTCACCCATAAACTTAGGAGGGATAATTACTACCGGCTGTTGTAAACAACTAATTTTGCTGTGGTTTGTTATGTAGCTTTATTGAAGCAATAAATAATGGATACATCAATTTTATTTCTTTTCATTGCTTTTGAAATAATAGATTGTGCTCTTGTAATTATCATCCTCATTATTGAATCTCTACATAATTTATACCAATATTCTTGACCTTGGCTATTTGGGATAGGTATGTAAATTTATTATGTAAAAAAAAATTATAATACCATGGATAGATTGTGGGGTGGAGGCTGTGAAGGGGAGATGGGAAACAAGGGTCATATTAATGTGTTGGGGGAAGAACTCAGTGATTCTGAAATAACACCGTGGGAATGCCAGACAATAATAAGTATTACTCTCTCTTGGAGCAATTTGTGATAATTTTTTTCATTATCTAAATACTCATTCATTTATTTGCTATCTACACTTCTGTTTGAAAATAAGTAAGCAGATCCCTTTATGGGTTATGACTGAGTTTGACTTTTTGGTGTGTTGTTAAATGAGTAACCAGTATGTTTCTGTGACAAGTCTTGCTACTTGCCATTTAGGATTACAGCTTCAGATATCCACTGAAATCACAGGTTTATAGGTTGAAGATTATTACTATTGTTTGAAAATAGAAAGTTTCAGGGAGGCTTTTAACCTTTAAATAGTTATTTCATGGAAAGAGGGGAAAAAAAGAAAACGAAAAGAATATTCTGTGGATTGTCAAGAATGAACAAATGATAGAAAGATTATGTGTATATATTATATATATAGGTAAGAGGTTAAGCAAAAGTAAAAAGAACAAATATATATATATAAAACAAATTATAGAAGAGATTAATGTGTCATTTTTCACATTTCTCCAGAATCCTGGAGGTGAAGAGGTTAAGCAAAAGACGATGTTCTCTAAAAAGAACAATGAAGAAGAATGAAAAAGCTAACAGAACAAACAAATATAAAAACAAACCCCACCTTTATCTTTCCAGGGAAGCAGACTATTTAATTGCAAAATAACCAGTAGAAAATCCTGCTGAAAACTGAAGAAATCCTGGGGCTCCTGGTCTTAACACTGACAGCTTTTCCAAAATTAGAAGAGGAGGAATGTTATCATTACCCATTCAATTCTGTTAGATGTAATTTTTTTTTTCATCTTTTTTTTTTTCACTAAGTAAGTGAGGGGAGTTTTTGTTTAGGGCAAAACTATCAGAGAAAGGATTCTGAAACCCAGGTGAACCCAGTGCAAAACCATCCTTCCCTGCATTGCATGTTCTCAGGTTGATATAATGGACAGATGCATATCATGATACACACCTGGGAGAGAAATCCTGCAGTACATTACACACAGAAGATTGATGTGAAGAAAGATCCGTGAGTTCATCAAATCTTCAAGAAAAAACACAATCCACTGACAGATGAGGGAAGCAGGTAATTCAAAAGAAATGGTAACTTAAAGGACCAAACCATATATGCAAGCATACAACCTGATAGTGGTCAGGTAAATTTAAGAAAAAAAAAATAGTGGTATGATATTTTGTTCATTTGGTAAGCCATGCACTTAAGCTTCAAGAACACTGAACAGGCTCCAGGGACTGACACTGGCCTGAATATAAAGAGGCAAATCTACCTCAGAAGCAATATGGGCGTTCATTAAAACTGAAAATGAGCATATTCAATGATTCAAAAATGCCTATCTCCTCTGCAGACACATTTTCACTTTTATGTGAGAAGGCATATGTGAGAGCATTAATGTTAGTCTCATATTGTTTTAAGATTTAGAGATAAATGATATCATAACTTGAACTCTCATCACTGGAGAAACAACAAGCCAGAACAATCAATATCTAAACCATGAGATTCTGTTTACAAGAAAAGAACTGAAGCCTATTTATTGTATATTAAAATGGAAAAGACAACTAACAGGTGCAGTTGAGTGAATAAACAGTTTTTATACTTCAGTAGTTGGGAAACATAGTAAGCAAATTCATCCAGGAAAAAAAAAAAAAAAAAAAAAAAAGAAAGAAAGAAACTCTGTGTACAGAGCACTTAGAAATGCTTGATGAATTTACTACAAACATGTTGAAATGCAATACAGAGTTTCAAAGAAAGCAAATAAATTCTCCAGGGCAAAAGCAAA
Source organism: Tamias sibiricus (assembly GCA_025594165.1). NCBI lineage: Eukaryota > Metazoa > Chordata > Mammalia > Rodentia > Sciuridae > Tamias > Tamias sibiricus. The sequence goes on along the minus strand of CM046666.1, from coordinate 121,387,582 downwards.
CTTAAAAAAAAAAAAAGAAAGAAAAGCAAACAAGCAGAGAAAACAAGAATCATGAAAATCAAAATGGTAAGCTAGGCAGCAAATTTTGCTATAATCTTGCTGTGGCATTTTTGGATAGGAATAAGCACAATGCTTGCCTCTAAAGACCAAAGAGGAGACAAAAGGAGAAGTCTGAATAAGGGGAGTCGAATCTATAATCTTCACATAAATCCAAAACTCACAAGGAAAAACATTCCAAAGGAAATATGTTCTCAGAAATAACTGCTTTAGGGAAGAGAAGACTTTATCTTTTCAAACTGGTTCTGGATGAGGGGATCAAAGTCCCCACTTAGGAATTATAACATTGGGCTTGTATGCACAGGATTTAGTTCAAATGGATATACAGTACCTGCCTCTTCTATAAAACACTATGCAACAAATCAACTTAAACTCCTCAAAGTTTGGCAGCATCCCAGTCACCAAGAAGCTACAAAAACAAATCCTCTCTAGAAGGACACTCTAGGACACTCATTCAAAAGCTCATCCTATTTCTACAAATAAATAACAAAATGGAAAATGCCAGTCTGAGCATGTGCCAACAGAGTAAGACGCAGCCCAAAATGAAGACTTCACTGACAACTATGTCCTCGGTGGCAAGAAGGGAAAGAAAAGCAATGCTGCCACCCAGAAAATGCTACTAGGAAATTCCTGCCAACCTAGACTTGTGTGCCCAGCAAAGCTCTTTCCAGAACAGACTGTTTTCAGTCAAACTAAATTTAGAGATTTTTTCCAATACTTTCCATAAAGAACGGATTTCAGGAAAAAGGATAGTTATACCAGAAGAAGAATTAGCTATACAAGAAGAAATGACCAAACAAAATGAGTGACCATCTCAGCAAATCTAAACAATTATCAACGGTGTAAAGTAATGATAACAATATTTAATTCAAGGAGAGAAAATGATGTGAAAACAAAGTACTAGAAAACAATAATTCACCTAAGTAATTGATGTGGTTAAATAATTGACTGTGTTTAAATATGCCCACTAAATTTTTAAGCATTATGACCAAAAGTCAAAGTTGTATACAACTTCAAATTATCAGAAGTAAGTATTTTCTTAATCTAAGAAAAAAGAAAAGCAGCTACAAAAAAAGTACACTGAAAAAGATGATAAATGATACTGAAAAAATCTATAATTTTGTGTAATTTCAGTAAATATAAATGGGCTGAACTAGTTTGTTAATTAATGTAATCAGATTACTAGTATTGCTGATATCTGTAAACAGATATTCATGTCTGTCATAAGTACCATGTTACAGTTTATAATGTACAAATTTATTAAATAAGAATATAGAAAGCTGAATTTAAAGACTGGAAAGATATATTCTTAATGAATACCAAATAAGAGGAAGCATAACTAAAAAACATACTTTCTCCTTATCAGCCAAAATTAACTATTAGGATAAAGAAAACATAGTTATTCAGTTACAGGAAAATTCAACAACCAAACACTAGGTTATAAAACATAATTCTCCATTTCTATTAACTTGGTAAAAAAAAAAACTCTAAAGTATTAGAAGCAAAAATTGACAAAGTTATAAGAAGCAACTGATAAATCCACATGGATTATATTTTCTCTTTAAGTAATTTATAGACAAATTAGAATGTTAGCACAGTTGTAGAATATTTGAATAACACACTATCAAAGTTTTAGCAAAATGTCATTTTTAAGACTGTAGTTTATGATTTAAATACATTTTTCCTATGAAATCACATGAAATACACATAAAATTTATTAATGTGCAACATTATAAATTTGATTTCAATCATTTCAGTTTTAACATCAGCCTGGACACATTTTACTTAATTGTAACTAAATGAGAAAATATTCAAAAAGCATAAGGACTATTTATTTGCAATTCATAACCCACTTGTAAATAACAAATTGGTTGATAAAGAATCATTGCTAAAATGAGGAAATAAATTAGACTGAGACAAAAATATTGTAATTAAAATATTTAACTACAATATAATTAAAATAAATTAGTATGAGATAATATATCAAATATCAAACTTTCAGGGCACAGCTAAAGTGGTATTTAGAAACCTAAATATATGTGCTAGTGAGAAAAAGTAGAGATTAGCATTTGACTTCAGAAGGTAAAATAAATCCAAGACTGTGCATGGAATGACACAGAAATGGAAGGTTGTAGTGAAGGAAAAGATAACATTTAATTTGAAAGATCAGAAAATCCAAAATTTATTTTTTAACAGATTTACTAATGATGTAAATTTCTGGAAATTTTGTTAAAGAAAAAGGAGAAAAAAAAAATCAACCATATCATAAATAAAAAGAGAAAAATACTTGTAGATAAATTAAAAATAAAGGAACATGAAAAAGAAAAAACAAAGAAATAAAAACAAACAAAAAATAACATTATATAAACTCCTTTATGCAAATATAATTAAAATGTGTATTAAATTAATAATTTAAAAAATTTATTTATTTGCTTAAGTTGTACACATGTGTTTATTTTTACGTGGTGCTGAGGATCAAACCAGGCCACACATGTGCTAGGCGAGCACTCTACTGCTGAGCCACAACCCCAGCCCAAAATTAATAATTTTTTCTAAAATCTTAAGTTAACAAAATGATCATAAAAATATATTGGAAATTAGAGAATAATCCAAAAATGTAATGAGTAATTTTTAAATATACTGAGATATAAAATTTAAAAATGCTAGTTCAAGACAAACATATATAATGTTTTAATAACAATTTTAAAAATAGGTAATTAGTGTCTATATAAAGCAAGAAAACTAAAAGAAAAAAATGCCCAAACCAGAAAAACACTCTTTGAGGAAGAAAATGGAAAAAATAGAAACAAAAATTTTACAGTTCCCAATCCAGCCATTCTAATATTGTACATCATAAATAATTGGTATTATATTATGGATCAAAGGACAGCATAAGTTTAGAAAATTTTATATATTCACTATATTGGTGAAGAAAATTGTATCTAGTGATGAAGAAACACTAAATCAAATTCATATCTATTAGTAATTTTAAGAACTTTTAGTTGGTGGTAGAGAAATGAAAATTGAAATCTCAACTAGGGAAAAAAATTGAAATTTTAAATAGAGGTTCATATTACTGAGTTTTCCTTTTACCTTAGACTTCAATATAGATAGATGATAAATCGATCAATAGACAGACGTGTGTGTGTGTGTGTGCACGTGCACGCACATGCACGCATGTTCATTTATAGAAAATGGGCAAAAAATACATACAGATTTCAACAAAGAAGCCAAACAGATATGGAAGTTAAAGAGACATGAAAAAATGTTCAAGATCATCAGCTATTTAGACAAATGCAAATGAAAAAACACAGGAATTTCTACACTCCTATCAGAATGGCTAAAAATAAAGAAAAATAATAGCAATTATCAAATTTCAGCACAGATGTGCAGAAAGTAGATTACTCATACACTGCTGGTAGGGAAATAAAACAGTATAGTCGCTCTGGAAAACAATTTGGCATTTTCTTTAAAAACTAAACATGCAATTAAAAGCTAAAATTAAAACACCTGGTCACTTATATGGACTGGTTCTTTCTTTCCAATTAAGAAATATTTTCATTATGAATTCTAAAAGCCGCACTTTTAGGGCAGCTCCGTGGATGGACAAATACCACTACCAGAGAGAGAAAGAGACAAGCTGTCTTGGAGCCGCAAGGCTCCTGCAAAAACCGCCTTTTTGTGGGGAATACTGCAACCCCAGCCAAACTCCAAATTAAAACACCTGCTTTCCACCTAATTGTCAACTTCATTCTCTTTCTTCCATCGTCTACTGATACTTAAACCAATTCCACTAAACCACTTCAATGGATATCTCTTTTCATACTTTCCAAGAAAGAACAATTCAAGACACTTCCTTCTTCCTAAACATAAACACCTCTGTATCAAATACTTGAAGCTATAAAACCCTATCAGAAGTGTACAGAGTAAATTGGAAATAATATCTGTTAACAAAATCTGTACATTGTGATCAAACTTGGATTTTCTGAATACAAAGTGTTAGGTTTTAAAAGTGTAAAGGAATTATAAGTGATCTGATAGCATTGTACTACAGGAACAACATAAGGCTTTAAGGTAAAATTGAAATAGTCAAGGTCCCACAGAGGAAGAATAGACACACAAGCAACATGAAAAAACAAGGAAAGAAAATGACACAAACAAATCAAGATACCTCATCGGTAGATGTCATGGCAAGCACAGTTGGTCAAATGTCAATAACATCCAAGAATTAGGGACAGCATAAAAAGACCAAACTTAAGAGTGATCGGAGTAGAGGAAGGGCAGAGTTTCAAGCCAAAGGAATGAGTAATCTATTTAACAAAATAATTACAGAAAATTTTCCAAGCTTGAGGAATGAAATGGAAAACCAAGTTCAAGAGGCATACCGAACACCAAACAAACAAAATCTGAACAGATCCACACCTAGACACATTATAATGAAAATGCCTAATACACTGAGCAAGGAGAGAATACTAAAAGCCACAAGAGAAAGGAAGCAAACTACATATAGGGGGAAACCAATCAGACCTATGTTTCAATTTTTCTACCCATACCTTAAAAGGAAGAAGAACCTGGAATAGCATATTTTTCAAGCTCTAGGAAAAGAAGATGGCAACCAAGAATCTATATCCAGCAAATTGAGCTTTAGATTCGCAGATGAAATTAAAACTTCACGACAACAAAAGTTAAAGATTCGCATCTCGAAGCAGCCTTCTGAACATCCTAGCAATAATTTGTTCATGAAGAAAAGAGAAAAAATAACAATGAAAATCACAAAGGGAGATATTAAATCAAGGGAAATACCAACATTGAGAATGAAATTTTATATGAATTCTAAAATCTGCATGGACAAATATGTTTTATTTTTAATAACTCCATTATAAAAACAACTTAAGAGTTCCTTTGAAGGTTGAAAAAACCATGATACATTCATACCACAGAATACTATTCAGTAAAACACGGGGCCGGGGGCAGTGGTTTTGAGGGACTGGTTCTTTCTTTCCAAAAAGACATTAAGACACTTGTCAATATTCAGTATCAAAACAGTTACTGTAGGCGGATCCAAGATGGCGGATTAGAGGAAGCCGCACTTCAGGGCAGCTCCGTGGAAAGAATCCAACAAAGCAGATAAATTGCCTTTCATCATATATATAGGCTGAAAATACCCATCTCCTGGATGGTTTGATTACCACTACCAGAGAGAGAAAGAGACAAGCTGTCTGCAGCGGCTGGAGCCGCAAGGCTCCTGCAAAAACCGCCTGGGTGGTGCACAGGCTGACGGAAACAAAGTCAGTGTGGGAGACCGCGCTGCGACTGCAACCCCAGCCAAACTCACGGCACACCAGCGTGAAACCGGCGATAAAAAACTAGCGATAACAGCTGGCGGGATTGGTGCTGGGGAAACACGGGAGACCACGGGTCCACAACACCAGTTCAAAATCCACACTCCGCCTGACGCGACCCTCAGTAGTGGGGCCCCGGACACAGTAGCGCAGAGATCAGCGATCAGCAAGCAGGGGCAGAGTGGAGCAGGCCACAGTCAGAAGCAGAGCTGTCTGCACCACAGTCACAGTTGTGGGCTTGCCCGGTGCCATTTTGGCAGGGGGAGACATCCACCCAACAGCTTTGAAATCGATCGGCGAGGATACGGGAGTCTGCGGAGCTGCTGTTTGACTGGAAGGAGAGCACCGCCATCTTTGAAAACTGCAGTGGCTGGCCCAGACAAAGGGGAGGAGACAGAGAGCAACGGCTGCAGCCATCCAGGGACTCTCCAGCTCTCTGAAGACAACGCAAAATTGGGTGAGGCTCAGGTGGTTAGCAGGGGAAGGTGTTTCTGAGGCTAGCGCAGTGGCCACAAGAGGCTACAACTGTGGGTGGGCTTGGGGAGGGGGTGCCTTCTGGAGGGACCCCTTCCTGGTGCCATTCATCTGCTGACACACACAAACCCCCTGGGCCACTCCTTCACTGAACCGTGCAGCCACTGGCCTAAGATGCAGCCTTGATTTCACTAACAGGATCACAGACTGTCTGGACGTGATCCAATAGCAATTGGTTTGAACTGGAAAGGAAAAAAAGAGGGGGGCTTCCAAGGGCCCGTATTGTCTGAAACTTGGGGTTGACTTTTTTTTTTTCCTCTTTTCTTTTTGTTGGTTTGCTTGTTTTGTTGGATTGCAGGGAGGTTTTTTTTGTTGTTGTTGTTGTTGTTTTTTTTTTTTTTTTCTTTTCCTTTTTTTGGCTTTGTTTTGTTCTGATTTTTTTTTTCCTTCCACATTGATTGTTAGTGTGTTTGTTTGCTTCAGCTCCCTTTTTTCTTTCCTTCTTTTCTTCCTTCTCACTCTTGTGTCTTTTCTTCCTCCTTCATCTTTCATGTTTACATCCTGCCAGTGCATACTAAACAGAGGCAAAAACAAGTTATACGCAGAACTTGGGATTTCTAGAACCGCGCAATTGAAACTGGGTAGCAAAGTGGTGTTATATATAGTTTACTCTCTATTTCCATGATTCTCTCTCTCCTCTCTCTTACACCAATTCCTACTCTTTCAGGAGAATGAAATTTTATATGAATTCTAAAACCTGCCATGCATGGACAAATATGTTTTATTTTTAATAACTCCATTATGGAAACAACTTAAGAGTTCCTTTGAAGGTTGATGAAACCACTAATTGGGGACAAATATTTAATACAAGTCACATCAGATAGAGCCACTAATCACTAGAATTAAATAAAGAACTGAAAAAAACAAATAACCCAATCAAGAAAATGGGCTAAGGAATTGAGAAGACATGATACATTCATACCACAGAATTCTATTCAGTAACAAAAAGGAGAAACTATTGATACATATAGTAACTTGGATGAATCTCTAGAAATCATAGTAAATTCAAACAGAAAAAAGCCCATGCCAAAGAATTACATGCTCTATGATCCATACGTTGTCATCTTTTAGATGACAAATTTCAGAAATGTAGAAATGCTAGAGCTTAAGGTTAAGAAGATAGTGAGAGGGACTTGGATGTGACTATACCAGGTTCAAAAGAGTGTGTTTGTGGTGATTCAGGTCCTAAATCAATGTCAATATCCTGATTGTATATTGTCCTGTACTTTTGTGAGATGTTAACACTGGGGAAAACTGGATAAAGGGAACAAGACATCTTTCTGTACTATTTCTTATAACTTCATGCTAATTAATAATTATCTCAAAAAAGAAGCTACATTTGGGTTTACATTTTTGGCTCATATCCGATTATCTATAAATCACAACTATTAGATATATATTCTGTATAGCAATGCAACTGCACTTTAGCTATCTTGAATTAAGAAAGGTTAAGTTCTAAAGGCTTCTCCAACTTTGTAGGTCAAAGGAAAATATATCTGTCTTTCCAGTCCTGCAAATCAAGAATACCCCTCCCCTATTCACAGATGCACATTGCCAAGTTCACTGTGCTAAGTTCATTGCCAAGTTCAAGTTCTGCTTTTCCCAAAGCAGAGCATTGTGTTCTGCCCTGTATTATCTAACAAGACTCCCCCATAGATGTTCCAGAGGACGGCTTAGCATCTTACTGTTTTGACACTCATTTGGTTGTGCAGGGCCGAACCCTGAACAGGCACCATTATATATTCTTCAGTCAAATCTTCTCTTGGTAGTGTTTTCAACATGCATACTCTTTCACCTCTGGAAGTTTCTCTAAATTAACATTTCACAAATAAGTTTCTGACTTTAGTGATAGTTCTTTAGGCATGCTCTCAAAAATGTTCTTATTAAAAATGTTCTTATTAATTAACCACTTTCCTCACCCTTCATTGGTTACTGTGGACTAAATTATTTACATGCTGCATCATTTACTCTGTTTTCCAGAATAATTCCTACTCTGGAATAGCTTTTTCCTAAGCACTGATGATATATGTCATTTTTCTCTCTCTTTTGAGCTTCTAAGTGATCTCTACCTCCATGTTCATTTTAACTGCATGACTGATCTTATTAGCATTTTCAACCTTCTCCTGGCTTTTTGTACTTATCAAACATGATGGGCTTAAATTATTCATAAAGCACCTCAACTCAGAGGACAAAAATGAACATATAGTGTGAGTAGAAACAGCATAATAGAGGAAACAGAAATGACAGTGTACAAATTGCAAGGCCCTCTGCAGCAGACAGAAGCATATTTTCCCCTAGTAGAGGACCTTTGCTCACAGCTATGAAAATTCATAATTTTAAATGTCATAATAATTAAAAAGCTCATATGGAAAATTACATGAATCTGATAACTAAGTTCTGGATCACATTAAGATGAACAATTTTTTTGTGTTTAGCTCTCTCTAGTTCATTACCTATTTTGACTCATTATTTTGTTCTTAATTATTTTAGAATAATGGCTAATTAAGAATACAGACTTGATTTTTTGTTGTGGTGGTAGTGATAAGAGAGATCTGTCTTCACAACTTTTAAGTGCAAAATACAGTATCTTGAAATATAGGCACAGTATTGTACAGCAGATCTCTAGAACTTTTCTTCTTACCTAACTGAAACTTTGTACTTGTTGAGCAGCAACCCCGGTGTTTCACTCTCTCTAGATGTCAGAAGGCAGTGTTGTTAGAAAGTTTGCCTGTAGTCAGATTCTACCACTTAGTGATATCACAGGACTTGTTCTATAACTTGTTTTATCTGTAAAAAAGAAAATACGGCTACACAGAAAGATCTTGCCTAGGATTGAATAAATCTAAAACAATATCAAATATGACATCAAGGGACTCACTAAGCATAGTTTTTATTTTTTTTATTTTTTATTTTTTTGGTACCGGGGATTGAACTCAGCGGCACTAGACCACTGGGCCACATCCCCAGCCCTTTTTTGTATTTTATTAGAGACAGGGTCTCACTGAGTTGCTAAGTGCCTCACCATTGCTGAGGCTGGCTTTGAACTCGCGATCCTCCTGCCTCAGCCTCCCAAAGTGCTGGGATTACAGGCGTGCGCCACCGCGCCCGGCTAGTTTTTATTTTTAATAATACTAAAATAGTAACAATGATAATAATAGCAATGAAAAACTGAACTTCATTCTTTAAATCAATTTTAGGAAATGCTAGTTAACAAGTTAGTTGAAAAATCTCTGTCTTCATAACAATTCAAGAAATTGATACAATTTTGCCAAATAAAAATATTAAATTAAAACATATGAACATCAAAAAGTTTCCAGCCAATATTATGAAGATATCCACCTCCTTCCCTTACTTATAGTGTGAATCTGTAAGCACTGTCCTGTAAGCGAGGGAACTAGAATCCTTGGTAACACAGGGAAGAAATGGTTGCTTATGATTTTTGTAACTTTCAGTGTTCACCATTGTAGATGCAATGCATATTTAAAACAATAGAAAGGCCCATTTATGTATGATGTGTCAAAATGCATTCTATTGCCATGTATAACTAATTAGAACAAATAAAAAAACTATAAAAAGTAAAACAATAGCAAAGCAATAATAATGATAATAGCAACAATGTTAAGAGTTTAAATGTATCCATAATGCAAGTTGACTGAGCTGCCTTCCTATATGTCAGCATTTCTTTATTTTTCATTGTAAGGACTTTTAATTCTATTTGAATCATTGTTCTGTGGATTATATGATTGTGCTTTTAGAGTCTGCTGTACTTAGTTTTTCATACCTTACCCATGAAACCAAATAGAGATTCTTTGTTCAGCCTAAATTGATTTAAAAGTAAATTTTATTTAGAATTGTCCCTCTTTGCAAGGAAAAAACTAATCAGCACATTTCAGTTTCTGTATGTTCTTTTCTCCCTAGTCATGTTTCCTAAAGCAGTATGCACCCATCAGAAGCCCTCACACACAGTACTTTAAATTCTGCATCCATTTGACTTGAAAGGGCCCTAGATAAGCTGCAGAGACCTTTGGTAAGGACTTCTCGGACGGCTACTGAACAGTGATGCCCTTGATTTTGTTTTCCAGTGCTTCAGTTACACAAAGCCCCAGAGTATGAAATGGACAATTCCAGAAATAAACAAGTCATCATTTTATGTTGCATGCCATTCTGAATATTATGATAAAATCCCACATCATCCTGCTTAGGATGTGAATCATCCTTTATCAAGTGTGTCTCCCCTGCATACACTACCCACACAGAAGCCACTCCATGGTAGTCTTGGTTATCACACCCACTGCTGCCACAGCACAATGCTTGTATTCCTGTCACCTTTATTTCACTTCATAATCACCCTAAAGTATAAGAGCAGTGAGGCTGAAAATTTGGATATGACAAAACGAAGACAAAGAGTGCATCCTCTAAGTGAAAAGACGAAAGTACAATGAGATATTTTGAAAAAGAGACGACATGCATGCAACTTTTATTATAGTATATCGATATAATTATTCTATTTTACTACTATTATTGTTACTATCTTATTGTGCCTAATTTATAAATTAAATTTTTGTCATAGGTATTTAAGTATAGGGGAAAACAGGATGTATGGGCTCAGAACTAACTGCAATTTCAAGCATCTACTCAAGATCTTGCACATATCCCCTGAAGATAAGGAGAAATTACTCTATGCCTATATTAAGATATATTCTTAAAAGTCTTTTTTATGTTTTTCAAAGCATGTGTCATGTTTTCATGTATCTTAAGTACATCAATTGATGCTACTTATTACTGACAGCACATTACATCCCAATTCCAATCTACACCTGACAAAGTAAAGCTCACTAAGTCTTTGCACAACAGGAAAGAAAGACACGAGGCAAAGAAACCCAGGCTAAATCATCCCAGTTCAATGGCTGAAAGAATATTCTTTCTTACATTTTGAAGCACATGAAGAATTTCAGTTAACTTTGGTCAAATTAATTACCTTCCTTGAATAGCTTTATTATAAACAAAGATTTTGATAAAAGTGCCCTTACATTCCTACATCACGGTATGATTAATTAAATTTGGTCAAGTTACAAAACTAATCTTATGAGAATTTAAAAGAAAATGAATGTGAAACCCACATTTATTCTATTTGTGAAAATGAGTCATAATAACATTTGGTGAACATTCTTCCAAAGTTGTCCAGGAACACATAAACACACAAACATTCACGTAATGCTTACTTATTCACAAAATTGTAATGTAAATGTTACTTCATAACTTGGTTTTCAGATTAGATTATATTGCAAAGGTCTTTCTGAATTGATAAATGTGAATGTAGCATATGTCTAAATGTGCGGGGTTTAAATATTTTATTTAACCAATGCCTCTTGGGTCATGTCACATTTTCCACAAATATAGTTTTTCAATGCAATGAACTTCCTTTTACATTTCATCCTCTTGATACTGGATGGTTAGGTTGCCCCCCTCTTCCATTTTTGTGTCTCCCCAAGAAAAGAATTCAAGCCAGACACAGTGTGGCAAAAGCAGGGTCAAAATTATCCAAAGATAGTGTACTCTCAGGAGACAGAAGGAGAGTGGGCCGTCTCTAAGGAGATGGGCCAGTGGCCCTTTGTTCTCACAATTTATCATGATTTGAACAGGATTTTGTAATTCGTTCCTCCCACTCCCTATGACTGACATTTGTACAGGTTATATAACTACAATCTGCAATTGCATACCCATTACCCATAAGTACCTAAAGGTAGGGGAAATAAGGTGAGAGTCAAAATCACAACTGCAATAAGATATAGCTGACATCATAATGAAGTGAAGTTAACCTTTTGTCACTGAGGTGGGTGGAAATGGGTCTTGTTTTTGCTGACCAGTCTCTGGCTGTCATGTTTTCTTGTGTCAATTTTTCCCTGTGACACATATACACTTCAGACATCGTTTCTGTATGTTTATGCCCTGGGTACAGACTCTTGTTTATACCTGTTTAAAATCTTGTAAAGGAATTGAAACTTTGGTTTGAATAGATGGTTATAGTCATCCATTTATAAACATAGAAACAATCACACTGAACCCTCTTGGGATACTGATTAACAAGCATTCCATTGCTTATGTCTAACTGCTACCTAGCACTCTGACCAATTATTTTGGTGGAAAAGCTCAAAAATTGAAATTAAGGTACACTGCACAGAAGTATCTAAGAATTTCCTCATATCAAGGGTCACCAACAGAAACAACATTAATTCTCATTTTTTTTCTAATTGACAGTATGAGATTAAGTTTCTCATTATTGTAACAATTTACATTCTTTGAGTTTAAAAAGGGGAAAAACCTTAATTTTTGGTCCAATTGAATTTCATTTTAGTTTTATTCAAGTTTTACAAGCTGATTTATGGCTGATTTTTACATTTTAATACATTAAGACTTTGTTTTAGATAGATAAGTAGGTAGATAGGCAGACAGATATCATCTGTTATATATTATCTATTCTAATAGATTAGAATTACACAATGTAATTGCACAGTAAATTTTAATTTATTATTCTGATGTTTGCTTCTTTATCTCTAAAGTTAAACATGTTTATATGCTAATTGAACATTCATAGTATTTTTTCTTGAAACTTTCATATCACTTTCCAATTTCTTATATTGAATTGGTCACTTTATTTATACCCAAATTTTTTCTTGTCTTCGATTTTTTTTGTAGGAATTTTGATATGCAGAGCTCATCATCAGCATTTATCATTAGTTTTCATGTTTATGATTTCTTCAAAGCTTCTGAATTTCAGGAATTGTTTACTTCAGAAATTAATAACAATCCTACCTTTTGTTAAATTTTTGATAAGTGTATTCATCATGGAATTATCATGATTTTCAAAATATTTAGAGAAGTACTTTAGATATTCAAATATGATATTTTTACATTGCATTGACCACCCAGTATCTTGGCACCTCTTTTACTTGCACAAGAGTTGACTCAGACATTTTCTTTATTCTGCATATTCTGTTCCCAGCCCTGGATTTGAAAAGGTTTCTTTCTCAAAATGTGAAACTAATCATTTGTGGTTTTAAGTAACTTTTTATTTTACATTTTATTTAGTTATCTAATGCATATGAAATTATGAAATATAAAAAGAACGAAAAAGGGAACTAACTTTATATTTTTGTCCTCAGTGGTATGTCTTACTAATAGGCAAACTCATTTATTTTGAGTGACGTCTTTAACATGTAATAAATTTTTTGTCTTTCTTTCTTTTTTTTTTTTTTTTTGCAATTATTCAGATTGTGTATTCATTGTAAGGAATCAATTAACACATAGAAAATTCAGGATATTTTAGACTGGGTCTGTTGACTAACCAACAGCATAACTGAATCACAATCATTATTCTTTCTATTATTTAAACATATCACTGCATCTATAACTTCTGAAATGTTAGATGAAAAACTGAGGGCTCAAGGTTTGGTCAGTATAGAATGAGCCTTTGCAGTTGACACCCCAAGGCCCAGCTTCTTTTCCTGGCACAGTGCTAAAATGGCACATAGAACTTTCATCAGCATTAGTGTGTTGCTCATTTAGAATTTAGGCAACACAGTGAGCAGCAATTATCAACCAAAAAGCTAGGAAGTGAAAATGACCTAGTAATCAGGGTAAACATACATTATGCTATCATATTCTGGTGCGTAAATATTAGAGAGGGGAAAAAAAAAACAGAACATGGACATGTAGAATCTTTCCTTTAAAGGTTTGTATAAAGGCCAGTGCTGTTCTGTCTCTCTTGCATGGTTTTTGGATGACAACTCCTAAATATGCTGATTTGGTAAACAGTAGGTCATTGTTATCATTTGTTCACTTACAGGTACCATGACCAAGAAAGGCATTGCCCTGAATTTTATTATCTTTCTTGCTTGCTTGCTTTTTTTAAAAGAGTCTTTAGCACAACTGCATTTGATGGTTTGTTCATTAGTGGCTATTTTAAATTATTTCTGAGGAATTACCCTTGTATTTATTTTCCAATCTGTTTTATTACTGTTAATTCAACTATATGTGTAGTTTGATTCATTAACATCTGATAACTCTCCACACAATAAAATACCCGGGGCAATGCTAGACCTAATCCCCACACCTGGGAGTTTCACTTCAAGAAACTCATCTCAGGGAACCTAGCAACATTTATACTTTGGAAGAGGAAATGACACTACCTCCCACAGCTCTGCCAGTGTTCCACTGAGAAGGGAAGCTGAGAAATGAATGACACTTTGGCACAGACAGCGAGCATATACTCTCATTGACTATTCTGCATTTTTTAAAAAATTTATTTTGGGGCTGGGGTTGTGGCTCAGTGGCAGTGCGCTCGCCTCGCACGTGCACGGCCTGGGATCCTCAGCACCACGTAAAAACATAAATGCATTGCATTGTGTACAACTAAAGTAAATAAATAAATATTTTTTAAAAATTATTTTATTTTTTAGACTGGGTACTGATTGACACATGATGGGCATTTATACATTTACACATACATATGTTTGTTTCTGCTTCCTAATTTCTAGCATTTCTTGAAGCTATTTTTTTCCTTACTCTGTTTCTTGAGGGTTAGGGTTTTTGATTAGTCTAATTTGAACTAATTTTGTATTGCCTGTTTCACAACTCTGTTTCCCTTTGTTTATATTTCTCTCTTTTCTCTTGCTAACAGTCAAACTCTATTGTTCTCTCTTTCATTCTACTTTTAATTCTTTTACTTCTATTTTTCTCCTTTGTCCTATAAACAACATGTCCTACATCTCCTCTACATTTGCCATATTCACCTCTTGAAGCTACAAACCCTTTTCTACCCCCATCTCTTCTTTCCTCTTAAAGAACTCCATCCTTAATATTTCCTAATACTACTTGGTTTATTAAATGCTAGATCCCACCTCTAATGCTATAGCAACAATTAGTAGAACAGACCCACACCTACAAAACATCTATTGTTTGATTTTATGCTAAACATAATTCATGATTACTTACTATCTTTACTGATAGAAATTGCTGAGCCTACCATTGCTGTTTATTTTTGTCAATTAACTTTGCAAGGGTCAAAATAGGAATTAAGTACTTAATTGAATGTTATATATTGTATGCACATTTGGTTGCAATTATTTTGCTCCGCTGAAATCTGTGAGGCACAGGAAACCTACAGGATCACTAAAAGTTCATAAAATAAAAGCTCTGCTTCAGATCTTTTTGGATAGATGGATAGAGACAGAAACAAAGTGAAAAAGCAAGGGAACAAACCATCTAAACAAGCCAGAATAACTTAACAGCAGACTCCATTGACACCACAATGGAGGAATTGTCAGAAAAGGAATTTAGAAACTTTATATTTAAACTGATATGTAAGATAAAAGATGATGTAAGGAGTGAAATCAGAGTGAAGATACAAGAAGTGAAAGATCACATAAATAATAAAATAGAAACTCTGAAGAAAAATCTATGGAAAACTCTTGAAATGAAGGAATCAATAAACCACATTATAAATTCAGTGTAAAGCAGTAGACCACATGGAAGATAGATTTTTCATGCAAGAAAGACAAAGTACATAATCTTGAAAATAAAGTTGATCATGGAGAAAAGATGTTAAGAACAGAATTTTCAAGAAATATGGCATAGAGTCTGCCATCTTTGCTCTCTAGATGTAAGTTCTGTTGCCAGTCTTCTCTCTAGGGTCAACCAGAAAGAAACCACTGTTGATGAAAAGTAGGCTGGGAATGTTGCACCTTGGGAAATCCAAAACACTGGATGGTACAATAGGCAGTTCACTTATAAAGAGGTCCTTCCAGGACTCCACCATTTTAATATCACACACACACACACACACACACACACACACACAAAAAAAAACAAAAAAAAAAAAAAAAGTATATGCAACTGTATGCAACTGGCTGGAGGAAGGGCCGGGCCAGAGGAAAGGCCCCACCGACTGCCTATGCGACCACCAACCACCCACTCCGCAACCAGGAGAAGGAATAGACAACAGCCGGAGGAAGGGCCTGGCTAGAGGAAGGACCCTGCCAACTGCCTGTGTGAGCACCAAATGCCCAAGTCACAACCAGAAGAAGGAGTACACACCGGCCAGAGGAAGGGCCCAGCCTAAGGAAGGTCCCTGCCAACCACCTGCCTGCCTAACCCCCACACCTAGACTGGGAGGAGACCCAGGAGGAGCAGAGTGGGGAGAGAAAAGTCAGACCACCTGCTCCACCACACTGCAGCCAGGAGGAAATCCGGAGAGAGAAGCCTGCCCCACGCCTGCAACTCGGAGAGGCAACCCGCACCTACCCAGAGAGACACACCGCACTGGGGTTCCATGGCTATACAACCCAACATCAAGATAATTATAGGCTTGAGGCTGCTACTGTCACAAAACTGAGATAGCACTGCTACTATCAAGAAACAACAAAAAGGTCCTGGTAAGACATCACTAAGGTCCTTGTGGACCAGGCTGCACCAGAGGGTGTTCTACTAGAGGTGCTACCAGTTATCTTGTTATAAACTAACAGGGAGTCTTACATGGGCATGCCTATCTCTTGCTTCTCCTACTAACAGCCAAATTCTTATGATTACACTCTCACTAGTCAAATAATCTCTATTTTCGCACATCCTACCTCATAAATGTCTTAGCCAACCCCTAAGTCCCCCCTTCTACCATTAGATATTGTAAACCATCATAAAGATGTGACCATATGGTAAAAGATAACTGATCTCATCATTTTGGTTTATAGTGACAAAACTGTAGATATACAAATAGAAGATAACTTTGGGTACATTGAATGTTGTAATATTGATCTTTCCCTAAAAAGTGAGTTTTGGGGTAAATTATAGGGATGCTATAAGACAACAGGGCAAAAGCTGTAATACCTCAGGCTTACCCTGCAAGAGAGGAAAACACATAGACATCATGAAAAAACAAGGGAGTAAAATGCCCCAAACAAACCAAGATACTACAACAATAGAAGCCATAGAAAACACAGTAGGTGAAATGTCAGAGAAGAAATTCTGAATATACATAAAATGATTTGAGATTTAAAAAATGACCTAAATGAGCAGATACAGGCAAAAATTGATCTCTCCAACAAAGAGATAAGAGATCAAATACAGACAACCATCAATCACACCAACAAAGAGATAAGAGAACAAATGCAGGTAGCAAAGGATTACTTCAAGAAAGATAGAGAGTCTGAGGAAAAAAACCAAATACAAATCCTTGAAATGAAAGAAACAATAAGCCACTTTAAAAAAAAATCAATAGATAGTATTACCAACAGATTGGATCACTTGGAAGACAGAACCTCAGACAATGAGGACAAAATACATAATCTTGAAAATAATGTTGCCCTCACAGTGAAGATGGTAAGAAACCATGAACAGAATATCCAAGAATTATGGGATACCATCAAAAGTCCAAATATAAGATTTATTGGAATAGAGGAAGGTGCATAGATTCAAACCAAAGGAATACACAATCTATTCAATGAAATAATATCAGAAAATTTCCCAAGCAGGAAGAATGAATTTGAAAATCAAATACAAGAGGCCTATAGGATGCCAAATGTACAAAATTACAACAGATTTACACCAAGGCACATTATAATAAAAATGACTAGCATACAAAATAAGGATAGAATTTTAAAGGCCACAAGAGAGAAAAATCAGATTACCTATAAGGGAAAACCAATACAGATCTCAGCAGATTTTTCAACCCAGACCCTCAAAGCCAGGAGATTCTGAAACAACATATACCAGGCTCTATAAGATAAAGAATGCCAACCAAGAATCTTATATCCAGCAAAATTAAGCTTTAGATTTGATGATGAAATAAAAACCTTCCACAATAAACAAAAGCTAAAAGAATTCACAACAAGAAAGCCTGCACTACAGAACATTCTTGGCAAAATATTTCACGAGGGAGGAAATGAACAACAACAATGAAAATCTGCAAAGGGAAGAACTACAATGAAGGAGAAACCAAGTCAAGCTAAATACCAAAATAAAATAAAATAAAATAAATAAATAAGTAAATAAATAAAATGACTGTTAATACAAATCATGTCTCAATAATAACCCTGAATATTAATGGCCTATACTCACCAATTAAAAGACATAGGCTAATATTTGTACTAAAAAAAAAAAAAAAAAGACCCAACAGTATGTTGCCTTCAAGAGACACATCTCATAGGAAAAGACGCCCACAGACTGAAGGTGAAAGGAAGGGATAAAACACACCATTGACACGGTCTACGTAAGCAAGCAGTGGTCTCTGTCCTTATAACAAATAAAGTAGACTTCAAGCCAAAGTTAAACAAAAGAGATAAAGATGGGCATTTCATACTGCTTGAGGGGATCATACACCAACAAGACATAACTGTTATAAATATATATGCCCCAAATAATGCAGATTCTGTGTTCATCAATCAAACTCTTCTCAAGTTCAAGAGTCAAATAGACCACAACACAATAATTCTATGTGACTTTAACACATCTCTTTCACCACTAGATTGATCTTCCAAACAAAAGCTAAACAAAGAAACTATAGAACTCAATAATGCAATCAATAACTTAGACTTAACTGACACATATAGAGTATATTATCCATCAGTGAGCCAATACACTTTCTTCTCACCAGCACATGGATCCTTCTCTAAAATAGACCATATATTATGCCACAAAACAACTCTAAGCAAATATAACAAAAGTAGAGATACTACCTTGCATTCTATGAGATCATAATGGAATGAAATTAGAAATCAATGATAAAATAAGAAACAAAAGCTAGTCCAACACCTGGAGACTAAATAATATGCTACTAAATGAACAATGGATTGCAGAAGACATCAAGAAGTAGAATAAAAAATTCTTAGAGGTAAATGAGAACAATGTTACAACATATGAAAAACTCTGGGACACAATGAATGCAGTACTAAAAGGAAAGTTCATTGCATGGAGTTCATTACTTCAAAGAAGAAAAAGTCAACAAATAAATGAACTAACATTACATCTCAAAGCCCTAGAAAAAGAAGGACAAATCAACCCCCAAAGAAGTAGAAGACAGGAAATAATTAAAATCAGAGCAGAAATTAATGAAATTGAAACAAAAAAAAAAAGATTGAAAAAATTGACAAAACAAAAAGTTGGTTCTTTGAATAAATAAATAAAATTGATAAATCATTAGCTATGCTAATGAAGAAAAGGAGAGAGAAAACTCAAATTACCAATATCTATGATGAAAAAGGAAATATCACGACAGACACTATAGAAATACAGAAGATAATTAGAAATTATTTTGAAAATTTATACTCCAATAAAATAGAAAATATCAAAGTCATTGACAAATTTCTAGAAACATACCATATGCCCAAACTAAATCAGGATGATATAAATAATTTAAATAGATCAATTTCAAACAAAAAAATAAAAGGATGCCATCAAAAACTTACCAACCAAGAAAAGCCCAGGACTGGGTGGATACACAGTCAAGTTCTACAAGACCTATAAAGAAGAACTAACACCAATACTTCTCAAACCATTTCATGAAATAGAAAAAGAGGGAACATTTCCAGACTCATTCTATGAGGCTGATATCACCCTGAATCCAAAACCAGGCAGAGACACATCAAAGAAAGAAAACTACAGACCAATATCTTTAATGAATATAGATGCAAAAATTCTTAGTAAAATTCTGGCAAATTAAATACAAAAACATATCAAAAAGATAGTGCACCATGATCAAGTGGGGTTCATTCCAGGGATGCAAGGTTGGTTCAACATAAGGAAATCAATAAATGTAAATTCATCATATGAATAGACTCAAAGATAAAAATCATATGATCATCTAAATAGACACAGAGAAAGCATTTGACAAAATACCGCACCCCTTCATGTTCAAAACACTAGAAAAACTAGGGATAACAGGAACATATCTCAACATCGTAAAGGCCATCTATGCTAAGTCCCAGGCCAACATCATTCTAAATGGGGAAAAATTGAAAGCATTCCCTCTAAAAACTGGAACAAGACAGGGATGCCCTCTTTTACTACTCCTATTTAACATAATTCTTGAAGCCCAAGCCAGAGCAATTAGACAGACAAAAGAAATTAAAGGGATACCAATAGAAAAAGAAGAACTCAAATTATCATTATTTGCATACAATATGATTCTATACATAGAATATCCAAAAAATTTCACCAGAAATCTTCTAGAACTAATAAATGAATTCAGCAAAGTAGCTGGATATAAAATCAACATACACATAAATCAAAGGCATTTCTGTACATCAGCGACAAATCCTCAGAAAGAGAAACTAGGAAATCCACCCAATTTACTATAGCCATAAATAAATAAATAAGTAGAATAAAATACTTGACCTCTACAATGAAAACTACAGCATGCTAAAGAAAGAAATTAAAGAAAATCTTAGAAGATGAAAAGATCTACCTTGTTCATGGATAGGTAGAACTAATATTGTCAAAATGACCATTCTTCTAAAAGCACTATACAGTTTCAATGCAATTCCAATCAAAATCCCAATATCGTTTCTCATAAAAATAGAAAAAGCAATCATGAAATTAATCTGGAAAAATAAGAGACCCAGAATAGCCAAAGCAATTCTTAGCAAGAAAAGTGAAGCTGGTGGCATTGCTATTCCAGACCTTAAATGTATTACAAAGCAACAGTAACAAAAACAGCATGGTATTGTCACTAAAATAGACCAGTTGAACAATGGTACAGAATAGAAGACTCAGAGACTAACCCACACATCTACAGTTATCTTGTATAAGACAAAGGTGCCAAAAACATTCATTGGAGAAAAGACAGCCTCTGAATCTAATGAAACTTAAAAACTAGAAATAAATCAAAATGACATGAAATCATCTCTCAATTATGACACTGACTGATAATGGATTCAATTCATCAATCAAAAGATACACCCTGGCAAATTGGACTAAAAAACACAAAATCCAACAATATGCTGTCTCTAAGAGGCACACCTCATAGGCAAAAATATCCATAGACTGAAGATGAAAGGATGGGAAAAAATTTTCATTCACATAGATCTCATAAACAAGTAGAGGTTTCTATTCTCATCTGTGATAAAGAGGATTTAAAGCCAAAGTTAATCATACAAGATAAATAAGTTCATTTCATAGAACTCAAGGGAGTCAGTCATACAATAGAAATGACAAGCCGGGCGCGGTGGCGCACGCCTGTAATCCCAGCACTTTGGGAGGCTGAGGCAGGAGGATCGCGAGTTCAAAGCCAGCCTCAGCAATGGCCAGGCACTGAGTAACTCAGTGAGACCCTGTCTCTAATAAAATACAAAAAAGGGCTGGGAATGAGGCCCAGTGGTCAAGTGCCCCTGAGTTCAATCCCCGGTACCAAAAAAAAAAAAAAAAAAAAAATGACAGTCATAGATATCTGTGCCTCAAACAATGGAGCATCTATGTACATAAAACAAACCCTTCTCAACATCAGGAATCAAACAGACCACAGCACAATAATACAAGGTGTCTTTAACACACCTCTCATTACTAAACAGATCGTCCAAACAAACACTAAATAAAGAAACTACAGAACTAAAAAATACGATTAATAATTTAGACTTGATAGACATATATAGAATATTTCATCCAACAGTGACTGAATACACTTTCTTCTCAGCCACATATGGAACATTTTCCAAAATAGATCATATTTTAGGACACAAAGCAACTCTTAACAAATAAAAAAAAAATAGAGATAATACCCTGCATTATATCAAATAGTAATGGAATAAAATTAGAAAGTTGATTTCTAATTTCTAATTTCTAATTTATCTTATTGTTGAATAAGATAAAAATAGAAATTTCTCTAACACCTAGATACTAATTCACTATTGGATGATGAATGGAAAGCAGAAGAAATCAAGGATAAAAAATATGCAGAGGTAAATGAGAATAATGATACAACATATCAAAATATCTGGGACACTATGAAGGCAATTCTAAAAGGAAAGTTTATAGCATTGAGCTCATACATTAACAGAACAGAAAGATATCAAATAAATAATCTAACATTACATATCAAGACCCTAGAAAAAGATGAACAAACCAACACCAAAATCAGCAGAAGACAAAAAATAATTAAAATCAGAGCTGAAATAAATGAAATTGAGATTAAAGAAACAATTCCTAAGATCAATGAATCAAAAAGTTGGTTCTAGAAAAAAGTAAATAACATTGATAAGCCTTAACCAAGCTAACCAAGAGACAGAGAAAAAAATGCAAATTACTAAAATCTATGATGAAAATGGAAATATCACCACAGACCCTGCTGAAATACAGAGGACAATTAGAAGCTATTTTGAAAATATGTATTTCCACAAGCTAGAAAATCTGCAGACATTCATAAATTTCTAGAGAAACATGACCTACCAAATTGAATTAGGAGGACATAGAAAATTTGAACAGATCATTTTTAAGTAATGAGATTGAAGAAGTCATCAAAAGCCCACTAACAAAGAAAAGCCCAACACCAGATGGATTTCAGACAAGTTCTACCAAACTTTAAAGAAGAACTAATACCAATGCTCCTCAAATTATTCCATGAAATAGAAAAAGAAAAGTCTCTTCCTAACTTATTTGGTGAAACCCAGATCACCCTGATACCAAAACCAGAGAAAAATATTACAAGGAAAGAAAACTTCAGACCAATACCTTTGATGAAAGTGGATGTAAAAATTTTTAATAAAGTACGGGCATATTGCATACAAAAACACACTAAAAAGATAATTCACCATGAGAAAGTGGGTTTCATCCCAGGGATGCAAGATCAGTTCAACATGTGGAAATCAAAAAATGTAATTCATCACATAAATTGACTTAAAGACAAGAATCACATGATTATCTCAAAGATGCAGAAAAATGTATTTAACAAAATTCAGCATCCATTTGTAATTAAAACACTAGAAAAAAATAGGAATAAAAAAATCATACATCAACATTGTGAAAGCTATATATGACAAACCCAAGGCCAACATCATTATAAATGGGGAAAAATGAAAAGCATTCCCTCCCAAAACAGAAACAAAAAAGGGATGCCTAGTTTTCTTTTTGACATGATCCTTGACTCCCTAGCCAGAGCAATTAGGCAAAATAAAGAAATTAAAAGCAAACAAGTAGGGAAAGAAGAGCTAAAACTAGCTCTGTCTGCTGATAATATAATTCCATAATTCCAAGACCCAAAACATTCCATGGGTAAACTTCTAGAACTCATAAAGAAATTCAGCAAAGTAGCAGGATACAAAATTAATACCATAAGTCAATTGCATTGCTATACTCAGTGAAAAATCAGGTAAAAGAAAAATTAAGAAAACCATCACATTCACAATAGTTTAAAAAAAAATACTTGGAAATCAATCTACCAAAATAGGTGCAAGACATCTACAATAAAATCTATAGAACACTAAAGAAAAAAATTGAGGAAGACTTTAAAGGGTGAAAAGACCTCCCATGTTAATAGATAGGCAGAATTAATATTGTCAAAATGATCATGTTACCAAAAGCGCTATACAAATTTAATGCAATTCCCTTCAAAATTCCAATGACATTCTTCATGGAATAGAAAAGGCATGCATGAAATTCATCTGGAAACAAAGAGGTCCAGAATAGCCAAAGCAACAAAAGCAAGAAAAGTGAAGCAGGAGGCATCACAATACTAGACTTAAAATTATACTATAGAGAAATAGTAACAGAATTATCATGGTATTGGCACCAAAATAGGCAAGAAGACCAATGGAACAGAAGACACAGAGAAAAACCCACAAAAATACTGTTACCTCACACTAGATAAAGGTGCCAGTAACATACATTGGAGAAAAGATAGACTCTTCAACAAATGGTGCTAGGAAAACTGGAAATCATATATAGTAGAATGAAATTTAGCTCGATATCTCTCATCCTGAGCAAAACTCAGCTCAAAGTAGATCATGGTCCTAGGCATTTAGATCAGAAACCCTGCACATACTAGAAGAAAAGGTAGGTCCAACACTCCAACATGTCCCCTCATTAACTGACTTCCTTAATTAACTGACTTCCTTAATAAGACCCCTAAAGTGCAAAAAGTAAAATCAAGAATAAAAATGGGGTTGTATCAAACTAAAAAGATACTTCACAGTGAAGGAAACATGAAGAACATGAAGAGAGAGCCTAACAGCATTGGAAAATATCTTTGCCACCTGCACCTCAGAAAAAGCATCAATTTCTGGGATATATAAAGAACTAAGAAAACACACACACACACACACACACAAAACCAAAAACAAAAAAAAAAAACCACAAATAATACTGGCCAATCAATAAATGGGCTAAGGAAATGAACAGACACTTCACAGAAGAAATATAAAAAGCTAACAAATATATATGAGAAAATGTTCAACATCTCTAGCAATTAAGAGAAATACAAATTAAAATCCCATTGAGATTTCATCTCACTCTGGTCACATAGCAATTATCAAGAATACAAGTAACAGCCGGGCGTGGTGGCGCACGCCTGTAATCCCAGCACTTGGGACTGAGGCAGGAGGATCATGAGTTTTAAATCCCTCAGCAATGGCAGGCACTTAGCAACTCAGTGAGACTCAACTCAGTGAGACCCTGTCTCTAATAAAATACAAAAAAGGGCTGGGGATGTGGCTCAGTGGTCGAGTGCCCCTGAGTTCAATCCCCCGTACCAGAATACAAGTAACAATAAATGTTTGTGAGGATGTGGGAAATAATATACACCCATAAGTTGCTGGAAGAACTGCAAATTGGTGCAACCACTCTGTAAAGCTGTATGGAGATCCTCAAAACATAGAAATGGAACCACCATTTGACCCTGTTATCCAATTACTTGGTATATACCCAAAGAATTTAAATTCATCATACTACAGTGATGCAGCCACATCAATGTTTATAGCAGCTCAATTCACACTAGATAAGATATGGAATCAATCTAAGTGCCCTTCAACAGATCAATGGATAAAGAAAATGTTGTAACTATACACAATGGAATATTACTCAGCCATAAACAAGAATGACTTCATAACATTTTCCAGCAAATGAGTGAATCTGGAGACTGTCGTGCTAAGTGAAATAAACATGTTTTCACTGGTAGTTAATTCCATTATAATCCCAAGAAACCAAAGGTTGAATGTTTTTTCTGATATGTGGAAGGTGAGGGTGAGGGAGAAGAATAGAAGTACAATAGATTGAATAATTGGTGAATGAGGGAAGGGAGAGGAATATGCAAAGGAAAGACAGTGGAATGAATCTTATATAATTGACCCATGTACATATATAAAAAGAACACAAGGAGTCCCATCACCATGTACATCCATAAGAATGAGACTTTAACTAAAATAAGATATATTCCATGCTTATATTATTATATTAAAATGGATTCTGCTGTCATGTATAACTAAAAAAAATAAATTTTTTAAAAAGATACTATATTATGGCACAATGACAGCATCTTTTACATAACAGGTCAAAATAAGAGGACTTAAAAATGCTACCACACAGATTGAGATATAGATGATTCTCATGTGAACTTCTGACTTCAGTCTTCTATCAACATCAACCTCCCCTGCCTCACATATGCTGCTCTCAAGAAGGGCTGTGCTTTTCATTCACTTAAAATTTTGACTTTATAATATACACAAGTGTGTGTGTGTCTCTGTATGTTGCATGTAAATACATGAAATTTTATATATTCAGCTTTACATTTAAAAACATTTTTTGAAATGAGAGATTTCTTTGGGTCCACATTATATTCTTGGCATTTACTGTTTCAGTGATAGTTCATTACATTTGACATTTAAACATAAGATAATGAAGTTGTATCTAATTCAATATGTCCATGACCACATGCCAGTCACTTTACAAGACTGGTCTGTAATCCATCTGTTGGGCCCTGAAGGTAGATTCCTGCATCAAAATCAGTACCTGAGAGACCAGGTTCACTACTTGTGTTTGTGTATTTAAGCGTAACGAGGTGGGGAATGCCACCCAAAAAGCTCTTTCTTTTTAGATCCTTAAAGACAGAAACAAACATAGGTGAGGAGAAAACTTCTGAATAGTTCTTATTTTGTTTCCAGCAGGAATTCAGTTTTGTCAGTTTGATTTTCAAATGGTGTGATTAAGTAAGATTATATTTGTTATAAAAGGCAAGTAGCTTTCTGAAATTCTTCCATAATAAAAATGTTTCCACAGCATAGTATTACTACGAGATTGCAATCCAATAAGTAAAATAAAAATATATTTTAAAAGATACACATGAATAGGATTATGAAAGAGTATGACATATTCAAAAAGCTAATACTGCTCAAGACACAAGCAGGTCACTTCTTATATTTAAACATACAACACAAAAATCAATTGTTTAAAAAAGCAATTTGATTTGTGTGACTGTTCTTCAAGGTCTGTCTGCCCTTTTAATTAGTGTGTAGACCTAATTCTTCCTTACAAATTTCTACCAGTGAAGAAATTACTATTTGGATGGTAAAACTATAACAATACTAAACAGTATTTAAATGTACAAGGTTACATGTGGTTTTTACTTTAA
The DNA here is from genome assembly GCA_025594165.1 of Tamias sibiricus. Taxonomy (NCBI): domain Eukaryota; kingdom Metazoa; phylum Chordata; class Mammalia; order Rodentia; family Sciuridae; genus Tamias; species Tamias sibiricus. The sequence continues at coordinate 121,361,047 of CM046666.1, read as the reverse complement.
AAAGTACTTATTGCTTAGGCATTCTTCCTAAACAAACATTTTCCAAAGCTTCTGGGAACTTACCAAAATTTTATCCTTTACCAGATGATGAGTTATGAATTAGACAACTGAAAACCAGTATTAAAATGAAATCTATTGTTCTTCTAATTTTGATCATTTACACAGATATATAATCATCTGTATCAATATTTATGTAATTGACATGTTTAACATGTAAATAAAGCCGGGCGCGGTGGCACACGCCTGTAATCCCAGCACTTTGGGCGGCTGAGGCAGGAGGATCGCGAGTTCAAAGCCAGCCTCAGCAATGGTGAGGCACTTAGCAACTCAGTGAGACCCTGTCTCTAAATAAAATACAAAAAAGGGCTGGGGATGTGACCCAGTGGTCGAGTGCCCCTGAGTTCAATCCCCGGTACCACACACACACACAAAAAAAACATGTAAATAAGATTTAAACATATATGAAAAGAATATAAATTCAAACAATCAATAAATGGTAAAATGTCTCATTATAGCTGCACTTGAAAGTATTACTTTTTTGGTATGTCTACTTCAAATCCAGACAGTTCATATTTCAGTGTAAAACAATATCATATTTTATTTACTTATCATAACAATAATAAGATATGTATTTTTATTGGACCTTAATTGAAAGAAATAACAGCACATTTAATGTTTTAACTAACATTCAGTTTTCATCTTTTGATAAAATAGCTTAAGTTTGTTTAGAGAATGTTATTCCACTGACTCAATTTATTGACTTTATGTAAATTTTGTATGTTAACTTTATATAAATTTTGCTTGAGTTAGTTTTTATTTAATTCGTAAGCTCAATGAATCATCTAGTCAACATTTTTGAGTAACCATTGTGCTGGGAGCAATGTACAAATCATAGTTGAGAGGAAAATGTAGGTACAACTGTTATTACAGAAAAAGCCTAGTTGTTCATAATAATCACTTTAGTAAGAGAAAAAGATGTCTGATTCCATCATTTCATTAGTGTGACCTTCCATAGATTTATTACATCTCAAGGATGTAATTCCTTGATTGGTGAAAGTAAATAACCTCTAGTACTTTTATATTTTCTATTTTTTATAATTGTGAGGGTAAAGATATGACATTCCTAAGAAATTATGAAATGGCCTGTTATGGTTTGGATATGAGGTCTCCCCCAAAAGATTCTGTGTTAATGCAGGAATATTCAGATGTGAAATGACTGCACTGTGAGAGTTGTACTCTAATCACTCTGTCTTAATTTGAATGGACTAACTGGGGTGGTAACTGTAGCAGGTATGGCATGGCAAGAGTATGTGGGTCACAAGGGGCATGCCCTGGAAGGGTGGCTCTTCCCTGAGACCCCTTCCCCGTCTCTTTTTCTGCTTCCCAGCCTCCAAGAAATAAGTGGCACTCATCCACAATGTTTTCCCTCACACTGGGCCCAGAGCAATGGAGTGACCCATCCATTGATTGAACCTCTGACACTGTGAGCCCAAATTAAGCTTTCCCTCCTCTAAGTTGTTCTTGTCAATTTGGTCATAACAATGAGAAGCTGACGAACACATGGTTACTGATATAAAGAGCGATCTACACCAGCACTTACCATTATTTGTATTCTTTTATTACCATTATTTGTATTCTTAATGATTAAACCATTCTAACTGGGGTAAGAAGAAATCTTGGTGTAGTTTTGATTTGCATTTCCCTGATTACTAAGGATATTAAACATTGTTTCATGTATTTTTGGTCATTGGTGTTTCTTCTTTTGAGAAATGTCTCTACATTTTTCACCATTGAGTATTATTAATTATCTTGTGTTACTTTTTTGAGTTCTTTATACATTCTGGTTATCAATTCTCTGTGGGAAGAGTAACTGACAAAGATTTTCTCTCATTTTTTTGGTTCTTCGTACACACTTAATTGCTTCCTCTGCTGGACAGAAGCTTTTGAATTTAATGTTATCTCACTTATTGATTCTTAGTTTTATTTCTTGAGATTTAGGAGTCTTATTAAGGAAGTTGGTGACCATGCCAATGTGTTGAACTATTTCCCCTTTGCTTTCTTCTAGAAGTTTCACTGTTCTAATCTCATTCCTGGGTCTTTGATTCACTTTTAATTGATTTTTGTACAGGGTGAAAAATAGGTTTCTGGCTTCATTCTTCTGCATATGGACATGCAGTTTTCCCAGCACCATTTTTTTAAATGGCTATCTTTTCTCCAATATATGCATTTGGGATATTTACCAAGATCAAATGGTTGTATTTATGTGAACTTGTCTCTGTATCTTCTTTTCTATTCCACTGGTATTCATATCCATTTTTATGTCAATACCATTACATTTTTACTACTATAGTTCCATAGAAAAATATAGATCAAGTATTGCGATGCCTCCAGCCTCACTGTTATTTTTTTTCTTTCTTTTTAAAATTACTATGGCTAATCTTGGTCTTTTATTTTTCTATATAAGTTTTATGACTGTCTTTGTTTTCTAGCTCTCCAAATAATGGTATTGGCATTTTAATGAAGATTGTATTGACCCTGTAGATTTATTTTAGTAACACGACCACATAGATTATATTAATTTTGCCTATCCATGAACATGATAGGTTGTTCCATCTTCAAACTTCTTCTTCAATTTCTTTATTAAGGATTTTATAACTTTCATTACAGAAGACTTTAACCTCCTTTATATGATTTATTCCTAAGTATTTTATTTTTAGGTTATTGTGAATGGAGTAGTTTTCTTGAATTGTTTATGGGCAGATTCATTATTGGAGTTTAAGAAATCTATTGATTTTTGTATTTTCATCTGAATCCTAATACTTTGCTAAATTTTTTTTTTTTTCAGATCCAGAAGGAGTTTTGTTTCTTTTTTGGGTCCTCTAGTTATAGAATCATGTCATCAGCAAACAAGAGATAGTTTGACTTCTTCTTTTCCTATTTGTATGCCTTTAATTTCTTTCTCTTGCCTGATTGCTTTGGCTAGCGTTAAGAACTACATTTAATAAGAGTGGTGAGAGTGGACATTCTTGTTTTCTTCCTTATTTAAAAAAATTCTTTAAGTTTTTCTTTATTCAGTTTAATGTTGGCTTTGGGTTTGATTGAGCTCATTTTTGTACAGGGTGAAAGAAAGGAGTCGACCACTGGGCCACATCCCCAGCCCTTTCAATTGTCCACATGTGTATATCCAGTTTTGGGATTACAGCACTATTTATCAAATTGGAGGCACTATTTATCATGTTCTTTCTCCAAAGTATGTTTTGGGCACCTTTGTCAATAATCAGTTGACTGTAGATGCAAGAATTTATTTGTTGGATCTCTATTCTGTACCATTGGTCTGTGTGTCTGTTTATATGCAAACACCACATTCTTTTGGTAACTATGACTCTGTAGTATGTTTTGAAATCATGAGCTGTGATGCCTCCAGGTTTGTTCTATCTGCTGAAGATTGCTTTGACTGTTTTGGATCATTTGATCACTTTAGATAATATAAACATTTTAAAAATATTTATTCTTCGGACTCATAAATATTTGAAGTCTTTCCATTGTGTGTGTGTGTGTGTGTGTGCGCGCGCGTGCGCACGTGCCCACACACGTTTCTTCAGTTATTTGGGGGAACTGTGGGAATGATAATGCAAAACAATATTTTACAAAATAAAGAGGGAATAAATATTTGAAATTTATTTGATTTTTTTCTAATGAATCCATACAATCTTACTGAGCATCCCTTTATATCTTGGACTAAGTTCTATTTCACTTGCGAGTTCCTACCAGTTTAGCAAAGGAAAGCAATCACATGGTGAGTATGTAGAGTCAGTTTAAGTTGCTGAAGTTTGACAGGAGGAAAGAACTACTGTCAAATCTCCACCAAGTCTATGGCCTGTCAGTGAGTCAGTGAATTTCAAAATATAGACTTGCATTACTCTCTATATTTTTGTTAGTCAAGATGTGAGAAATGTCCCTGCTCCTCTGATTCATACCATCCTCCTCTCCACCATTCACTTTCTTAGACTGAAATTGTAATGTTACTGTGAACTCAACAAAGTTCATGGAGTACTGACTTGGAGTTTGAAGCCCTGGTTTCCAGTATGCAATCTTTCATGACCTTGCCTTATAATCTTGCACAATAAAGCTTGCTGTGGCCGTTTTCCTCATTCCTAAAAAAAAAAAAAAAAAAAAAAGATTGCTTTAAATGAGCTTAATGGTTGCTTCTAGATCTAAATATGAGTCACAAAGAGAAAACTAGACTTAATGAGCAAAATTCTCTTCTGTTGTTTTGAGTCCCATTTGTTCAGCTCTCATAACCTCAGAAATTTTTTTGCATTGTCACAATTGGATAATAGATATCAGATATGATTAGATTCTTTCACCAAGTATTCTCTGCAGTTTGAAATTAAAGGATTTTTCACACTCTAAAACATTTTGTATTGATATTGATTTTTTTTCTTTCTAATAAACTGGTATCTCTTAAGTCTGCAGGACTCAAAAATTTCCTGATTTGCAGTAACTTTTTTCAGCTCATTCCTATTATCCTGGAAAATATTATTGTGGCTATAGAAGATTCAACGAAGCCTGTAAGATTAATCAATCTTCACTAAAAATTATAAAGGGGGATAAAAGGAAAACAAATATGAATTTCTGAGCAATATATATACATATACATATGTACATATGTATATATATATGTATGTATTGTTTAAAATATATATAGGTATGTTTATGCACAAATATACACATATACATTTCATTACTTTATCCTAAACATTCCAGGTCATATCAAGAAACAATTTTATTTAAAAGAAATTAAATGTATATAAGTATACAAGAAATATGCCACCAAATTAGAATCAGTTACATTTATACACAGAGATATTCTTAAAGAACTGGTGCTCCCCTTTCCTTTCCATATGCAGTCTCCAATTCTTCCATTCATAGGATCTATATAAAAATAATAACCATTATATATCCTAGTCTGTCAATTACAGAGGAATGCTTCATTTACAAAATGTTTAGTCCAAGCTGTAGTAAAATTTTGAACTATTTTTTTTTTTTACATTTAGGTGTGGTGTGTACATGTATTTGATGCATTATTTTATTTAAAATGCCATTTTAATTAAAATTGATTTACATGATTGTTGCAAATGTGCAAATATTATATATATGCACACTTTTAACACAATCATTGCACAGTTGGCTTATTTATTTTTTCTTCTAAATGAGAAATCAAGTTACATGGCTCATGGTGATATACTTTTACTAAAAGAAAAAGCTCCACTGCAAATTGACTTTGCCTGGCTTTTATCTGGCAATTAATTTTCTGCTAACCCTGTCATACAGAGAGAGTTTAAGAAATTTGCACCACACTGTGACTTTGATAGAGTATAAAGTGTCATGGTAAAGGCAATTAAGAGAACATCTTCTTTTTTCTCTCTCTTTTCAATAGTGAAATATTACAAAGATTTATAAAGTGAAATCTTACAGTTTGTACCCAGTACTATCCCCTGAGATTACCAATACTAACAGACTGGCATACACCATTCCTTGGCCTTCACTTTGTTCATCTGCCAGCACATGCATGCATGTGCGCGCACACACACACACACACACACACACACACACACACACACCATGTAGTTATTGCTTAGCAGTTCTTCAATGAACTGTTATGAAATAGTAGTGATGGACAGCAGAAATATAATTTAGGATAGAATAGTAACAGTTCCTATGCAAGTGAAATGATGATAGGATTGGGACACTCAGGGAAGAATATAAGCATGTGACAAGTAGAGCATGTGCCAGGAATAATGACTAAATGATCATGAGAGGTGGAAAGAATGAAAACTGTTGGGGATGGTGTCAATGCTGATAACATTTCTAACAAGTGATTAATGAGGATGAACAAAATTAACAAAGAAATTTGGCCATTTGGTTTTGAATAGGATTATAGGAGTGGCTAGAATAATGATAATAAAGCTCTTTGAAAATAACTAAAACTAGCATCTAAATATTGTGGAAAATATTTTTGTTGTGATTGATAATTTATATGATAAATTATGTAACAATCAATGATCATCTAATTGACATCATAACCTGGCAAATAATTAAATATCCATTTCATTTTGCAATATAAGATCTATTATGATGTAACTAGATCAGTAAAAGAATGGACTGCTTAAATTAAATGACAAGATCAGGGATTATAATATAATATATGTAATTTTATTTCTTATCCTTAATTTAATCTATCAATGTCAAACCATTGAGACAAGATAATCACCTGACAGAAAACTAGTTGAAACAAATAACATCTATTAATCTTACTAAAAATTTTCATTAAAATAAATTCAACCTTAATAAAAACCTAAGCAAAATGCCATAAAAGAGAAATCATTACATTTGGGATCTTATTATTCATTTGGGCAAAAATTAGCTTTTAAATTTGGGTATACACATCTATTGCTTTTGCATTGAATCTTTAAGATAATTTTATTAATACAAAATATAAGTTTCTAATTAGAATCCAATTTGAATAATTTAAAACACTGTTATCATAAATTTCCTCCTTAGAAACATTGCATAGATAACTAGGTATCAACATGGTTCTTATATTTGAGAACATGTAATTTCATGTCTAAATCCATTTTCAAAGTAGATTTTAAGATTTAATCAATCAGTGCCTACTTCACAAATATGATTTTCCCTTCTGTATACCCACATGTCATTAGTTGTCATTTAATTTTTCATAAAATTATTTTAGCAAAGTGGACTATGATTTAACTTTTACACACATATGATTATGTCAATTTTAAGAATAAGATTATCAAGTTCATTTCCTTGTTAAACTTAGTTTTATACCATATTTTACTCACAAAATTTATTCTTGACACCACTGAGGCAAATATAGGGCATCTAAGACAGGGGTTCATTTACTAAACCTACATGGATAAAAAGAAGCTCTAGAATCATGAAGCAAATCCAAGCATAATCTCTTTCAGCTGACTGCAATTAGTGAGTACAGATGAGATCTTCCAACTCATACATATAAGCAGAATTTCCCAACTAGTGCATTGATTTGTCACCAATTATAAATCCACATTTCAGTCACTGATTGAAGGGGATTTATTATGTACAAATAGACAAATTTTTATGTAAGCATCATTATAGTATTAAAGTTTTTAATTCATTCTGCTGACTCCAGCATGGATTAAAATAAGTGGATTATAACAAATGATAATAAATTTTTAAGATGTCTCCACAGATAAAGGATTCTATAGTTTGACACTTTAGATAACAAAGAATATTATAATGATAGTCTATTTTCCCAATTAACTTTTCATCCTATCTCATACACACAGAGTCCCAAACACTAATCACTAAGGTAGGAGAGAATGTTGTTATTTTGTGACCACAGGTAATTTATTCTATCTGATAATTTTTTAAAAATATTTATTTATTTGCTTTAGTTGTACACAATGCAACACATTTTTGTTTACATGGTGCTGAGGATGTGTTCTACCGTGGAGCCACAACCCCAGCCCTGATAATTTTTTTTTGTATGTGTGTTTCCTACCACATATTTAAAAGACAACTAACAGAGATTGTGAAAAACTAGAAAGAAAACTACAAAACACTAAAAAAAGAAATTGAAGAAGACCTTACAATATGAAAAGATCTCCTATGCTCTTGGAGAAGCAGAATTAACATTGTCAAAATGGCCATACTACCAAAAGCACTATACAGATTTAATTCAATTCCTATTAAAAACCCAATGTCATTTTTCATAAAAATGGAAAAGGCAATCATGAAATTCATTTGGAGAAATAAAAGCCCCAGAATAGCCAAAGCAATCCTTAGCAAGAAAACTGAAGCAGGAGGCCTCACAATACCAGACCTTAAATTATACTACAGAGCTATAGTAACAAAAAAGACATGGTATTGGCACCAAAATAGACACATAGACCAATGGTACAGAATAGAGGCAAACTCACATAAAAACAGTAATCTCATACTAGACAAAGGTGCCAAAAACATACATTGGAGAAAAGATATCCTCTTAAATAAATGGTGCTGGTAAAACTGGAAATCCATATGTAGCAAAATGAAATTAAATCCTTATCTCTCATCCTGCACAAAACTCAACTCAACATGAATAAAGAACTTAGACATTAGAACAGAGATCCTGTCTGTGCCTAATAGAAGAAAAAAGTAAGCCCAAACTTACATCATGTCCCCTTAGGACCTGACTTCCATAACAAGACTTATAAAGCATAAGAAGAAAAATAAAAAATCAATAAATGGAATGAATTCAAACTAAAAAGCTTCTTCACAGCAAAGGAAACAATCAAGAATGTGAAGAGAGAGCCTAAAGAATGGGAGAAAATCTTCACCACCTGCATCTCAGATAGAGCATTTATCTCCAGGACATATAAAGAACTCAAAAAAATTAACACCAAAGAAACAAATAACCCAATCAATAAATGGGCAAAGGAACTGAATAGACCCTTCACAGAAGAAGAAATATGAACAGTCAACAAATATATGGGAAAAAAAATGTTCAACATCTCTAGCAATTAGAGAAATGCAAATTAAAACGACTCTAAGATTTCATCTCACTCTAGTCAGAATGACAATTGTCACGAATACAAGCTGTAATAAATGTTGGAGAAGATGTGGGGGAAAAGGTACATGCATACACTGCTGGTGGGACTGCAAACTGGTGCAACCATTATGGAAAGCAGCATAAAGATTCCTCAGAAAACTCGGAATGGGCCCAGTTATCCCACTTCTCAGTTTATACCCAAAGGGCTTAAAATCAACACACTACAGTGATGTAGCCACATCAATGTTTACAGCAGTTCAATTCACAGTAGCTGAACTAGGAATCATCCTTAAACAAATAAATGGACAAAGAAAATGTGGTTTTTAATACACAATGGAATATTACTGAGTCATATAAAAAATGAAATTATGGCATTTGCTGGTAAATGGATGGAACTGGAGAATATTATGCTAAGTGAAATAAGTCCATCCCCAAAAACCAAAGGCTGAATGTTTTCTCTGACACATGTGAATGTTAATTTCACAAATAAGGGGTTAGAGAGTTAGGGAAGAATATAAGCACTTTGAATTAGTAAAAGCGGAAATGGAGGGAAGGGAGGAGGAATAGGAATAGGAAAGATAGTAGAATGAATTGAACATTATTTCTAGGTGCATGTATGATTATATGATCAATGTTTAATTTCACATCATGTACAACTGGAAGAATGTGAAATTATACTTCATATGTGTATATCAAAAATACATTCTACTATTATTAAAACTAATTAGAACAAATTTAAAAAGAAAACAAAAAAGAAATAGCAAATATGATATTCAGTTTCCACACAACCAAAAATATTTTTTTAGGTACCTGAATTCTGTAAGCAATCCCAATTTTTCCACTTTCTCACCAACACTTGTTCTTTCTATTTTTGTTTGGTTTTGTTTATGTTTTGATAGTTGCCATTCTAATAGGTATAAGGTGACATCTCTGGTTTTGATTTGCATTTCCCTGATGGCTAGTGAGGTTGAGCACCTTTTCATACGCTTCTTAGTTGAGATTGTTAGTATTTTGTTTTTAGAAACATTTTTTAAATCCTTTGCTCATTTTTTTTTTTTACTTTTGATGTTGTTGTTGAATGCAGGAATTATTTATATATTATGAATCTTTATCCTTTGTCAGATAAATGATTTGCCAATGTTTTCTCCCATTCCATAGACAGCCTTTCACTGTGTTGTTTCTCTGTTGTGCAGAAGCTTTTAAGTTTGAAGTAATCCTGTTGATCTATTTTTGCTTTTGATGCCTGTGCTTTGGTGTTATTATCCAAGAAATTATTGCCAGGTTAAGTGGCATCAACGTTTTCCCCTTGTTTTTTCTGAGTTTCATACATTCAGGTCTGATGTTTAGGTACTTCATTCATTTCAAATTATTTTTTGTTTCTGGTATAAGATAAAAGTCCAACTTATTTATTTTGCATGTGGGTATCCAAATTTCTCATCACCATTTGTTGAACAGATGCTCATTTTCCCATCGTATAGAGTTGATATCCTTGTCAACAGTCTTTTGAGCATATGTGCTAGAATCTTTTCTGAAATATCTTGTCTCTCCCTTGGGATGTGTGTGTGTGTGTGTGTGTGTGTGTGTGTAATGGTTTTAAGTCAATTTGATACTGATAATAAAACTATCCTGTGAACATAGTCTTTCCATTAATAGTCATCTTTAATTACTTTTAGACACTTTATTTTTTTAATGTACAAGTCTTTTGCTTCCTTGATTAAGTGTATTCCTAAGTATTTTATTATTTTTGATGCTATTATAAATGGGATTATTTACATAATTTTCTTTGGAGATTGTTCATTGTTAATATATAAAATGAAACTATAAAATAAATATGATTTCTGAATATTGGCTTTGCATCTGAAACTTTAATGAATTTTGTTATTAATTTTAACAGCTTTTTGTGACATACTACAGTTTTTCAATATAAGATAATGTCATCTGAAAATGGATCATTCCACTTCTTCCTTTTCAACTTGAATGCCTTTTGTTTTTTTCCTCTGGCCCAATTGCTATGGATTGAACTTTCTGAACTACATTCAACAAAAGAGATGAGAGTTATTATTCTTGCCTTTTTCTGTTCTTAGAATGAAAGTTTTTAGTTTTTCACCATTGCTGAGCTTTTCATATGTGGCCTTTATTATTATATTGAGGTACTTCTTTCCTTTACTAATGTTTTTAGTATTTTTATCATGAAAGGATTTGAGTTGTGTCAAATACTATTTCTACCTCAATTTAAGATGACCTCTGGTTGTTGGCCTTGACTGTGTTAAGCTGGTACATTGCAATGACTGACTTTCACATGTGGAACTGCCTTTGAATCCCAGGAATTAATTCCCCTTTTTCATAGTTGTAGGTTGTATAAGTCTTCTAATCTGCCATTTGATTCAGTTTGCTAGTATTTTGGTAAGGATTTTTGCATCAATATTGATTAGGTATTGATCTGTATTTTTTTCTTTAATGCATTTTGACCTGACTTTGAAATGTTCCCTCCCCTTCTGTTTTGGAAAACTTTGTGTGATGCATTTTTTATTATGGGAGGGTATTTTTTTTTGGTTCCATTTATTTATATATCAGTTAATATTTTTTATATCTTATTGATCAGTCATGGTAGATTGCATGTGCTGGGAATTTATCCATTTTTTCTAGGCCATTAAATTTTTTTTGGCATAATAAAATTATTTATCATACAAAATTAAAAGAGACATGAGCCACCTTTGCAGTATTACAAGATTATGTACTTGCCTACACGTTTACCTTCACCATAGATCTTTTACTTTGCAGTCTAGAGTCTTGTTATGGTGTGAATGTGAGCTGTCCCCCAAAGGCTCATGTGTGAGAAAATGCAAGAAGGTTCAGAGGAGAAGATTAGATTGTGAGAATCTTAATCCAATCAGTGAATTAATCCCTAGATATGGATGAATTGAGTGGTAATTGAAGTGGTAGGGTGTGGCTAGAGGAGGTGGTCATTGGGGACATGGCTTTGGGGTATATATTTGTATCTTGCAAGTGGAGACTTCTCTCTATGCTTCCTGATCATCATGTAAGCTGCTTACCTCTGCCACACTCTTCTACCATGATGTTCAGCCTCACCTTGAGTCCTGAGGAATCCAGTCTGCGGTCTATGGATTGTGAACTATGAAACTGTAAGCCTTCAAATAAACTTTTCTTCCTCTATAATTGTTCTGGTTTGATCCTTTAGTCACAGTAGCGAAAAAGCTGTTTAATACATATCTTTTGTTTCAACTTAAAGGATTCACTTCAGAATTTCTTACAAGGCAGATCTAATGATGATAGATTCCCTTAGCTTATATTTATCTAGGGAAGTCTTTACTTGTTCTTCATTTATAATGGACAGTTTTACTGGATTTAACATTCCTGGTTCCTGGTTTTCTCTTCAACCACTTTAAATATATATCTTCCTACTTCCTTCAGCCTGTGAGATTTCTGTATAAAAACCTACTGATAACCCTTTAAAGCTCCACTGTATGTAATGAGTTGCTTTTCTCTTGCTGCGGTTGAAGATTTTGTTCTTTTTTTGACTTTTGGCAGTTTGACTAAAACGTGTCAGCCTCCTTGGGTTCATCCTAGATGACTCCCTTAAGCTACTAAAATTTAAATGTCCATTTATTTCCTCAGATTTCAGAGGTTTGGAGACATTATTTCCTCCAAAATGCTCTTTCTGATTTCTCTATCTTCTCTGACACTCTCATAATGCAAATATTGATCAGTTTGATAATTCCTCATGAGTCCCTTAGGTTTTCTTTTTCTTTTTTTTTTTTTTTTTTCCACTGATAATTGCAAATGGATGGCCTTCGAGTTTACTGATTCTTTTTCTCTTGATCAGGCCCATGGTGGACCTGTCTCGTGAATTTTTTTTCATTTCAGTTAGTCTTCAGCTCTGCAGTTTTATTTGTTTCTTTGTTAAGATTTCTATATCATTGGTGATATTTTATTAATGTATTGTTCTCCTGATTTCATTTATTTGTCTGTGGTCTCTTTTAGCTCACTGTACTTCTTTAGAAAGTTGCTATGAATTATTTGTCAGTTTATTATAAATTCATTATAAAGCTTATTATACATTTCCTTTTCTTCAGGTAAGTTTCTGGAGGTGTGTCTATTACTTTGATTTGGCCACTTTTCCTTGTTTCTTCATATGTCTTTTTATGGTTTGCTGAGAGTTGGGCATTTGAAGAAAGAGCTCTCTCTCCCAGTCTTTATGGCCTAGACTCATACATGGGAGTCTTCACCACCCAGTCTAGCTAGATATCTGGGAACCTCTCCAATCCTTTTTAGGAACGAGTCTTCTCTTGTTAATGTAATTTCCCAATTACAGAGATTGGCTTACATCTTTTCCAGGAGTTCACGTTCTCTTTCTCACACTGGTTTCTGTCTACAGTAGTCTATGTCCTCTGGTGCTTCAAGACTCTACCAATCCTTCCTTTGTTTTCAGCACTCTCCATGCTTCCAAAGTATGGTAGTTTTCCATCAATACTTCAAGTCATTTGTAATGGAAATCAGTCCTTTGGGCAGCCCTTAGAAAGCCAGAACATTGAACCTATGCTCCACTCCTCTCTTTTCTTCACAATGGAGAAGCAGCACTTTGCATGTTTTCTCCTGCTTGCTCCGAGCTGGACCAGCTTGGAGGACACAGTATTAAAGGTAAAATCAATGACTTTTCTTAATGAAACTATAATTGGCTTGTGCTTATATGGATAATGTAACTTCTTCACTGATTTCTATAGTTCTCATAAAGTCTCTTGGGGTATATATTGTTGTTAGGTCAGTGTCTGTGGAGGAGAAAGTTTTCTTGAGCTTCCTCTTCCACCAGTTTATTGACATCCTTCTCACATATGATCACTTTTTATGTGCATTGAAATTAATTTTTCTGCATAATGCAGACATCTTTTAAATTTCTTAACTGTTTCAAAACATTAATGTATATATTTATAAAGGTAACTTGCATCATCAAAATATTTATTGGCTAAAGTGTAATTCAAAGTAAGCTGACATATGAAATTTTTAATGAATTTGATTTCATGTTTCCTTACTACTTACCACTTAGATCAGTTGCCTTTGAGTTTTCATGGTGTAGTAGCTCACAATGGTTAACTTGAATATACTTGTTTGATCATTTGTAATGTTTGGATAAATTATATAGCTTAGTTCGTTTTTATTCAGAACATGGCACAACAGATCATCAGAATCAGTACAAGGATGGAATCTGTTTGAAATGGAAACTCTTGGTCCCTCCTTCCAACCTTGATAAATCAGATTCCTGGGGTACACTAGGGACATGCATTGACCAACATCTCCAGATGAGTCTCTGTGAACTGTAAAGTTGGAAATATGACATAATGCATTATGTGTCTTTAGATTGATTTTATAAACAGAACTTATGGTTTAAAATTATAGAGAGTTTTAAAATAAACGTTTATTAGATGAATCTTTTATGCTTATTGGCAGAGCACCATTGAAAATTATTGTATTCACTGGATAACATACAATAAAATATAAATGTTTCCTTAAGTAAATAATTTTTGAACATATTAAATTAAAAAAAAGAATATAGCTTACAATCCCAAAGTGCAATGTATCTTCTAAAGTGTCTAATGAAAACTAGAAGATAATATATTGTTATTAATCTTAATACATTTCAGCTATTTATTTAAGTATTACATTTCAGTATTACTCCTGAAAACCCTGATATGACAATGAATAAAGAGGTAATTTCTTTTACCACAAAAACCCAAATATCTGTATAGTTTTGATTTGTGCCTTGCTATAAGAATTTTTAATATTTTATTAAACAAATGTGTTAAGAAATCATTGAATATTTCTACATGTATAGATAAATTACAACCATTAATTACTTTCTGGTTATATACTATGAATTTTTAAAAAAATAATTTAGGCTAGATTTAGAGCAATGTCATTTGAGTAAACCTATGATTTTCACATTTCACTAGAAATATTCTTTATTCTTATAGGGATATACTTGAGAATTTTTCAAGAATGAGCATGTTACTTTATTAGTACTTTCTCTCCCCTAAGACTAAATAGGAATAAATAAATATCAATAGATTCTCAATCCCTATTTTCCTTTTACAAATTAGTTCCTCTGAGTAAACATTATAACTTCATAACTGTTTTAATATCAATTATATTTCATGTGTGCCTTCTAATAATACAGGTTACTTATGAAGATTCAGATGGCCTTACAATAACTTCATGAGTAGCAAATGAAAAATATATCCAAGGATCAATTATTCTTCCAGATGAGTTGGATTCATTAATGTTAAATTGTAGCCTTAATTTCTGGAGATAACCATTAGATATTCTCTTAAGAAGCTCTAGGTATGTTTACCAAAATGTCCTTATCAAAATAACGAGGCCTTCAGAGTCAGGAAAATATGAATTCATAAATGAATTATGCAATTTATTATCTATATACCTATGGAAATCTCGGAACCCAATTTTCTTTGCTGGTTGAAATGTCACAGCAAGACTCACCATATTAGAATTTTTTATTTATTTTATTTTTGAGTTTATTTAGCATATGAAATCATTAAATAGTACATAGGATGAAAAATGCACGGTATAATATGCACAAAATCTTAATTAAACATTTATTTTTACCTCTAAGTTTTCTATTCCATAGTTACAGAAAACATAGGTATACATTACTTTATTCTTTGAATTGGTATTATTTGGACAAGATTTGGAAGGAAGCAAAGAGATTACACATGATATAAGGTAAAGAAAATTTCATTTATTGATTGAATTTTCAAGTCATTTATCTTTGAGACAAAACTACAAAGAATATTGGCCATTTTTTATCAAAGTTTAACTTAAAATGATTCCAGGCTTGGATTTCATACTCAATTATTACTTATATATTTTACCTTGTCTTTCTATCTGCCCCTATAAATGGCGTAATAAGCTGAAAGTACCAGAGTAAGAGTTTTTCTCATAAATGTATAAACAGTTCCTTGTCTTATTCATTCTAAAGGCATTTAATTAAAATGAATCCGTATAAAATTAAAATGAGCTCCTTTTCTGTTGCTTATCAGCTAAAAATTGCATCCATGTGTGGAGCGATGATTTAATTTGTTGAAAACTTTGAAAGACTTTCAAAACGAATATGAACAGGGAAGAGTTGTTTGTCCTGGAGAGATGAAAAAGGGGATCACTGGCCACAGCCATTTTGCAATTGATATTTCTGGCTACAAAAGGAATCATTTCATCAGTACCCAAATCTTTGAGGCATTTCTTATTGGTAGACTATGAGTCACACGATGTCAGCTTATTCTTTAGAGTCTGCTTTTATATTTTTTCCTTCTTTAATTTAAATTTGAAATGAGAGTAAATGATATAATACCTTTTGGGATGCTTGATATGATATGCTATTTGCTATTATGAGTAGAAAAGTTTGAGTTGACAAAGTCAACATGAGAATAGACCTGACATTTTAAAAGTCTTTAATGCTATCAAACATTTGGGTAAAATGAAATCATCATATCTGAATGACTAATCACCCTTTAAATTTCTTTTTCAGTTTAAATAAGTATTATTTTAATAACAACAGGAAATCAAAATTTTAAAACTATGTTTTTAGTGATAAATTTTCAAATTCTCTTATTTGCAACTGTTTTATTCAGTTGGAACTACTAACAAAAATGCCAGAGACTAGGTGGCTTCAATGACACACATTCATTTCTTACGGTTCTGCAGACTGGGAAAAACACATCATAGGTTGATTCTGCTCCTGATGAAGGCCCCAGCCCTAGTTTGCAGATAGAATTCTTCTTGTTGTATCCTCCCATGGTGGAAAGAAAATCAAGAAGTCAGCTTTCTTCTGTCTTTTCTAATAAAGACATTCATTCCACCCATCATAAAGATTCCACCTCCAGGACAAAAACCTCCCAAAGTTCCCATCTCCAAATGTCATCACCTTGGGGATTTGTCAACAAATTAACTTGGGCAGAACACAAACATTAGGCCAGAACATCAACTACTCATGGAATGTTACATTCAATATAAGGGATTGTGACTTCCGCTTGCTCACACGTTCTCTCTCTCTCCCTTTCATGATCACACTGGTGAAGCCAGCAGTCAAGTTGATGCTGTGCTATGGAGAAGAGAATATGGTGAGGATCGGAAGGGGGATCCTGGCTAATAGCGAAGAGTTACTGAGGACCCCTAACTTCACAGCCATTCAGGAGCTTGAATCTACCTGAGCTTGGAAGTGTAGTGACTCTCCCCCAGTCAAGTCTTCAAAGGAGAGAGAAGCTCCAGTCATCACTGTGCTTCAATTTCGTGAGAAATCCGAAGCAAATGACTCATTCAATTAAGCCATGCTTGGATTTATGATCCACATACTGTGAGATACCTTAGTTCATCTGGGCTGAACTATAACAAAACACCATAAGTTTGATGGCTTATAAACAAGAGAAATATATTTCTTACCGTTCTGGAGTCTGGGAAGGCCAAGATCAAGGCCTTGGTACGTTTGGTGTCTGGTGAGGGCCGGATTCCTCCCAGGAGTGTCTCTTGATGTGGCAGGAGCAAGGCAGCTCTTGGAAACCTCCTTTACAGGGGCACTGACTCCTTTCCCAAGCTGCACCTCCTGTATGAACCAGCCCCGAGGTCCTACCACCAATCCCATCACCTTGGGTTAGGATTTCAACATATATGACTGTGAGGGGATATAAAACCTCAGACTACAGCATAAGATCATAAATATGTATTGGTTTAAGCTACTAAATTTGTAGTCATTTATTTTATAATGATAACCAGTACTAGTATGGTAGTTAAAAATAAGATTGCAGAAAAGAATAGGTATACCATTAATCACAGTAAAAAGTTACTAGAATAAGCTATTTTATTTACAGAGGGGAGAGAGAGAAAGAGAAGAGAGAGAGAGAGAGAGAGAGAGAGAGAGGATTGACAGACATGTATGGAGCAGAGACACTTTGAACAACAAAATGAAATATGGAAAATAAAGAAATGGAACTTATTGTAGTAACTATTATGTCCCAAGACACTAAAATAAATACATAAATAAGATAAAACTGCATGTATTGTTTCTATCAGACAGTATATTAGACAAAATGCATTATGTCAAAATGGACCTTAAATAGTAATAAAAGCAACAACCTGTGAAAATTAAAATATTGCAGAAAATAGCATCATGAATGGATTGTATAAAGCAAAAAATTAATCAATTCAACATGTGGGAGGATTCTAATGTAATGAGAATGGAAGAAATTATTCCCTGAAAGCTGTTGCACAGGAGCTATCATGGAATTAACAGCTAGACCACAGTGTTCTCCTGTTGATTATAAAAATTTTACAGAACACCCACACCAGGCAAGATTATTATGTGCCAACCATACAATGGGTCCTACATACCTCTCTCGTAGCTTGTATGAATGACTGCTGTTTCTGTACCAGTTAATGTTTAGTTCTAATAAAAGTTTTAAGCTGTGTAGCCATAGAACTGCCTCTACTGTTTTATGTTTGTATTAGTGCATTATAGTTATACATAATATTGGGGTCTATTCTGACATAATCATACATGTAAAAAATATAATTTTCTCCACTTCTTTCCTCAATACTTCCCCTTTCCTTTCCCTCTTCTCTCACACTGCTCCCCATTCTCTACATGTCTTTCTTCTATTGGTTTATAGATTTTTTATTAAATTAGTGCTTTATTGATATACAGAAAGGCGAGATTCACTGTGGGTTATTCATCATGTACATTGCATAATTTGGTAAATTTCATTCCACCATTTCTTTTCTCATCCCTCCTCCCACCCCCTCAATCCCCTTCCTCTGCTTCACTGATCTCCCTTGTATTTTCATGGCATTCCTCCTCATCGCTTTTACCCCTTATTTTCATTTCAGTTTTGTATATGACAAAAATCACTGGAGCCTTGACTTTCTGATTCGGACTTAGTTCCCTTAGAATGATGTTCTCCAGTTGCATCCATTTACCATCAAATGCCATACTTTTGTTCTTTATGGCTGAACAAAACTTCACTGTGTATATATTCTACATTTTCTTCATCTGATCATCTATTGATAGGCACCTGGACTGGGTCCGTACTGTGAATTGTGCTGCCTATACTATGCTAATTTTAGTTCTTTGGAATGAATAGCAAGAAGTGGGATAAACTGGGTCATGTGGTGATTCTATTCCTCATCTTCTGAGGAATCTCCATACTGCTTTCCAGAGTGGTTGTACTAATTTGCAGTCCCACCATCAATGTTTGAATGTACATTTTCCATCACATCCTCAGATCTATAGCAACAAAAACAACATGGTATTGGCATTAAAAACAACATTCTGTTGGAATAGAATAGAAGACACAGAGATGAGTCCACTTAAATACAATTATTTGATTCTTGATAAAGGTGCCAAACACATATGCTAGAGAAAAGAGAGCCTTTTCGACAAGTGGTGCTCTGGAAAGTGGATGTTCCTATGTAGAAGAATGAAGCTGGATCCCTATTTTTACACCTCCACAAAAGTCAAATCAACATAGATCAAAGACCTAAGAATTAAACCAGAAAAAAACTGAAACTGCTAGAGGAAAACACAGACACAACACTCCAACATATTGGTGCAGACACTGACTTCCTTAAGACTCTTTAAAGAGCAAGAAATAAAACCAAGAATCAATAAGTGAGAGATCAAATTAAAAAGTTTCTGCACAGCAAAGGAAACAAGAATGTGAAGAAAGAGCCTACAGACGGGAAAAATCTTTGCCAGCTGCTCCTCCAGCCGGTGATTAATACCCAGAATATATGAAGAACTTGGAAAATTGAACATAAAAAGCAACAAATAACCCAATTAAAATGGGCAAAAGAACTAAACAGACACTTCTCAAAAGAAGAAATACAAATGCTCAACAAATATATGGGAGAAAAAAAAGATTCAACATCCCTAGCAATCAGGGAAATGCAAATCAAAACCACATTGAGATTTTATCTCCCTCTGCTTCTATCTTCATGTAATCCTGAGCAGAGCCACCAGTCTTTCAATCTTCCCCAAACCACCTAACACAGGCTCAAACCCTGTAACCGGCCCCTTCAGGTCCTTTTACTAGATAACACCCAGTTCCCTATGATGTGTTGTCTCCTTTGTTTCAATGAGTTAATAAACCCCACTTTAGTTGACTCTGGGTATGTTCCTGGGCGTTTGGGGATGAAGATATCAACAATATTTCTTATAATTTCAAATCTAATGGTAAGAGTATTATCAATGATACATTTTGAGGCAATTTAATATGGTTAAACAAGGTTCAGAGGATACACTTAAAAGTATGAAACCCACAAAATAAAGTTGAATTAGGGCATCTCAGCTTTCTAAATATGTTGCCTATCAAATCTAACATCTTTTCATAAAGACAATGTTAATGAGTTTCTAAACCATAATTTGAGATTTACTGAGATTTTGATCAACATTAACTGGTTTCTTGCCTGACAAGGAAAATATTGCCTTTTCTAAAGTCTTTCAAAGCATATATTTCAAAGATGTCAATTATTAGTTCAGTTAAAGTTAACTAATTTTTGAGAGATGGTGGAAACTTTCAGGTTCAATGTGACTTCTACTATATTTACTTCAACTTTTTTTGTAACTCTGTTATATTCTACAAGTAGAATAAAATGGCATGGCATCTGGCCCTGTTTAAATTTTTGTTAATTAAATTTAATTTTTTTTTTTTAGTTTGAAAGGAAAAAAATCATATTGAATGGGTTATCTCTAGTTCTCAGGTATGATGGAAAATGTTCATGGTGGTAATATAGATATGATTTTTCTAGATAATAGGTGTTCTTATAATAGTTTTCTACAATGCAGTCATCTTCCATATTTTTCCTAAACATTCAAAAAATAAAATGTAGAAGAGTTACCTAGTAAGATTTATTTTTCAAACTTTTTGTTTAAAGTTGATTTTCCTTTTATAATTTAAGAACTAAGAAAAAAGTATTCCTTTATTAATTGATATCCTTAGCATAAAATATAATAAATACTACTATAATATCACATGCACTCTTAAAGATTTCTTTTTATGCAAAAGGCATAATAAAACTTGGTGGAGTATAAGGTAAAAAGCAGTTAGAACATAATAATCAAAAAGCTAGTATTGCATAAGAAATAAGAAAGAAGGCTAATAAAAACAGTGACACACTTTTGAAACTTAAATTCTTAATCAACATATAAATGCTATCATAAATATATTTTACCTGCAAAAAATTAAAAACGAGTGTCCAAAGATTAATCTTATGAACTTTTGTCAAGTAATGAAGCAGGCTTAATCTAAAATACGATGGGAATTTCTAACACTGGATGTGGATGGGTGTGTCCCGATTGCTACACAATGACCTGGAGTAGCTGATGGCCATCAATATATACATTCACATCTTGTGTGTTTACATCCTTGTGGGCTCAGCAAGTCCAGTTGTCTAGTTAACAGAGTGTTTTTTGCAGATAAAATCCTACACACGCAAACATGAAGTTCATGTTATACTCAGATTGTTATCATTTGTCTTCAAAACAGGAATTACAGCAAAACTGACTATCACATCTTTCTACTTGGACTTCAGAATCATAAAGTTTGAAAACTAATGAAATTTTTCTCATTTCCTCAGTTTTTCTTCCTTGTATGACTCATTTTTCAACAGAAGAACAATCCTTTTCTTTCCTAAATTGATTTAATCTGATATAATAGCTCTGAGTTTAGCAATCCAGTCCTTTTGTTACCAGTATTTCTCTGACCTTGAACTTCCTGCCTTGTTCTTGAATACATTATTCTCCTTGGTACACAATTTTACTGATTAGTTCTTTCCACATATTTAGAACCACATAGGAAATAAATATTAATGGCACTGAGGATCAGGTAGGAAACATTCCCAGAAAGATTGTATACAATTGTCTCGTGGAATATTGCCTTTGAATGAAATGGTTGTTCATCTCCAACAATATGAAGACTAGAGCACCAACTTCAAGATGATTTAATACCCCTAACAACCACTGATGGTGGAACTTACCTGAAAATGTTATCTACTTGATGCAGACAAGATCAACTCTAGCAATAGCTGGCCACTGTGATTGGTAAATATTATAAAAAAAAACAATAAATCTCAGTGTATTTTTTTGACATTAAGATTCTTTTAAAGAGAAAAATCAGGAAGACTTGACATAAGCATTTCAAGAATTTATCAGGGATTATGTTGATTTATACTGGTTGAATTATTTTGGAATTTTTCTAACTTGTTAATTTTGACTTCTTAGTTTATTTATCTCTTATCTCTATCATACTTTGCTTACAATTCAAGCAAAGAAAATACTTAAAATGTGTAATGCTTGTAATTGTTCACTGGGTACAGTTTGCCCAATCAGTGCTTTGACTCAGGCTCAATTAGTGTCCCTGATCAGAGCTTTGAGTTTGAACTGACTCCACTGGTTGTGGAGTTACTTGGGTGAAAAATGAGTTCAGAACTCACACCTGCTTAATTGAGAATTAAGAAATGACATTTTAAGTTGGTTGTTTCATAAGATCACTGAGGAAACATGTTATAATACCATATTATAACATCTTCCTAATACATGGTCTATAATAGTTGATGCCCCTGCTTTAAGAAAGTTAATTTTCAAATTCTCCAATTTCAGAAACTTTTTCAACAACACATAACTCTTTCAATGACTTTTTTTTTTTTTTTACTTTTTTTTTTTTTTAACTAGCAAATGTTTCTTCAGGATTCTATCATGAATACTTATTGCTGGATTTATTTCATCTCTCCTTAGCATTAGTATTCAGCTTTTAAGCTCTGCATCTTGGGACATGCATGCTAATTGAATTTTATAAATATATAATTTTGAATTCAAATTTTTATCAATTTTAAACTTAGTTCAATCTATGATCCTAGTTTCTCTCTTGAGACTAAGATAACATTTGAAAAAGAAAAAGTTTATTACATTATCTGGATATCTTTCCCAAGTGTATTTTTGAAACCTTAATAAGCTATGTACCAGAATCATTTGAAAAAACTATGAATCAAATCAAGAGAATATCTTCAGTTCTGCAAGGAGAAATAAAATAAGTACCTTCCCTTAGACTAATGCTAATCATTCCACTTCATCTTTCAACAGCCACATTTTAATTTCTTCATCTGGTATTTAATGCCCCAAATATCGCCTCTCTCTTTGAGGTCATTTAGATCATTTATGAATGATATGCTGTGAGACAGGCAGTAATAAAATACAAGAGCAAAATACATTTCTTCCTGTACTTTGAAACTTAAAAACTGTTGAAAAACTTAGGTTCACAGTATTTCAGACATGCTGAGATTTTACAAAAGAAAAATAGTCTTTTTGTGAGCTTTATTATTCTGTAAAATAAGTGGAGAGGAAGTAGGGAATTGATGAAGCAACCTAAAAATAAGGGTTGGCTTATCTTGGGTGATTTTTTGAGGTGATTAAGATGAATGCTAATTAGACTGCAGACTACAAATGAGAAAATATAATACAACCAGGATTTTATAAGTGAAGAATAAAGACGGCATTCAAAGAACCTAATAATGAATATAGACCATCTGGACAATCTTTTTCTCCTAAAGATTAAATTTTAACTATAACCATGCCTCACAAATTTGAAGAAGAAAAAATAAGTAGGTCTCTAAGAACACACTTTCATATAAAGTAGAAAAAACAAGCTTTGAAAAATGGAAAAAAGAAAGAAGAAATAATACAATGGAATAAATTAAAATGAATTAGGCTGCATTAACATGTTTGAATTTCTAGTTACTTTGCCCAGTTTTACCTGTTTTTGTCTGAAAAGCCAGCCACTGTGACTATTTCTAAATTACATTTTACAACTAGGTTGGCTAGTAGACTGGGAGTTTGAGAGCATTTGGTGTGTGTGGGATGGAAGATATACTAGCTTTTGACCTCAATACTTGAGACTCTCAGAAAACTGAATGCTTTAGTTTCAACGCATTTTCCCTGCTAACATAAGATTTTATGAACAATTTTCCACTGAGAAAGAGGGATCCATCTCCATACTACTAGGGAGGGCATTACCTTGTGAAGCAGCGATCACAGTATTAGAAAGAGTCAAACATAAGTAAATGGGTCTGCTTCTTGGCCTGTTCTCCACTGTTTTTTGTTAAGAGTTAACTGCAGGGCTGGGGTTGTGGCTCAGAGGTAGAGCACTTGCCTAGCATGTGTGAGCACTGAGTTCAATCCTTCATGCTATGTGTAGATATATAAATAAAATAAAGGGACAACTAAAAAAATAAATAAATAAAAAGAGTCAACAACACCCTTTACATAGAGACCCTAGGATTTGGGGCTGGGGATATAGTTCGGTTGGTAGAGTGCTTGCCTCACATGCACAAGGCCCTGGGTTCGATCCCCAGCACCACAAAAAAAAAAAAAAAGAGAGAGAGAGAGAGAGAGAGAGAGAGAGAGACCCTAGGAT
Organism: Tamias sibiricus; assembly: GCA_025594165.1. NCBI lineage: Eukaryota > Metazoa > Chordata > Mammalia > Rodentia > Sciuridae > Tamias > Tamias sibiricus. Next base: position 121,336,966 of record CM046666.1, on the reverse strand, counting down.
TTGGACTCAACCTGCACCTGAATCAACACACAAAGTTTTTTGTCTTTGAATTCACAGTAGAAGAGCTCTCTGTTCTTAATGTAGCTTGTTTATTTAAACATCCAGTTATAACCCTGACCAAATTGCACACTACTCACTCTCTTCTTTAAATCAGATATGATAAACAAAATGTGCATTTTTGATTATTAAATATATGATATATATTCTTGATTCTTTCTTTTTAAAATGTGTTTATTTACTAAGTGATTTGAAATTTGGGGTTTAGCACTAGACTGCTAGGTGGTAAATGTTGACTTAGAGCAAATCACTAACCTTCTCAATGGTTACAATTAAGATTGGTGATGATTAGATTGTTTGATTCTAATAAAGTGTTTAGAATATTGTTTGATACTAATTCAGCATTCAACAAATACTAGTTATCATATACTTGATTTATAAAATAGCTTAGAAAGCATTACTTTGCTTTGTTTTTTAATACATGAACCTTTTAATTTTAATTTGTTACATATGACAACAGAATGCATTACAATTCATATTACACATATAGAGCACAATTTTTCATATCTTTGGTTATAAACAAAGTAGAGTCACATCATTCATGTCTTCACACATGTACTTGGGGTAATGATGGCCATCACATTCCACCACCTTTCCTACCCCCATGCCCCCTCCTCTTTTCCCCTTTGCCCTATCTAGAGTTCATCTAGTCCTCCCACCTCCCCGCCCCAGCATATTATGAATCAGCATCCTTAAATCAGAGAAATCATTCTGCATTTCATTTTTTTGGGATTGGCTCATTTCAATTAGCATTATATTCTCCAGCTCTATCCATTTAGCTGCAAATGCCATGATTTTATTCTCTACAAAGTATTACTTTGAATGGGAAAGATACACTACGTGTTCACCATATGTGACTCACTCAACAAAGGTTGACATTTTTTTACATGGGATTGATATCTGAAGCATAAACAAAAGATATACTGCCAAGAATATATGGATTATTTTTCTGATTATTCTTATTATCAAGCACTAGGAGTATACAATAAAGTCATTTTAAATGACTTTATTTTAAATGACTTGCATTCTGTGAAACAAATGTGACATCTTTAAAGTAGATGATTTTGATGATATATACATATAGGATAGCCACATCTTTGTCCTGGGAAGAAATAGATAATTTTATAGCTTATAGGTGTTAGATGGGCAGGAACCAATAGGTTTAAAGGTTGCCAAAAGTTCACCCTGTTCCACAGGCAGAGGGCCAAAAGGTTGTTCTGTTCTTTGGGCAGGATGTTTCATCATCCCCGGGCAGGAGCCAATAGGCTTGAAGGCTGCTCTCACCCCATGGGCAGGAGCCAATAGGCTTTCAGGTCACCAAAATTTCACCCTGTTCCACAGGCAAAGGGTCAAAAGTTCGCTCTGTTCTCCTGGCAGGATGTTTCATCATCCGGGCAGGCAGCCAGTAGGCTTGAAGGCTGCCCTCACACCACAAGCAGGAGCCAATAGGCTTAAAGTTCACCCTCACTCTATGGGCAAATAGCCAATAAAATTAAAGTTCATTCTGGTAGAGCCCCCACCAGTAATCCCTATATAAACTCCCATCCATTCGGAGTTTGGGAGAGAGACAGACAAGAAGAGAGAGACGAACGAGAAGGAGGAGATGACGAGAAGGAGGAGAGATGAGAGGGGACACTATGAGACAGAAGACCATGGAGTCTGAGAAGAGGCAGCCACTGCACCCGCCTTAGACCCACCATCTCCAGCCTGATGGCAGCTGCCCCAGCCAATAGCTCCAGAGACTGAGGCCAATGCGACCAGACTCTCACCTTCTGTTCAGAGCTTTCACACTCTACCACAAGACCTTGCACACTTCCTGAGCTTGCACACTTCCTGAGCTTGCACACTCCCCTCTCCCTGACTCCTTTCTCCCACCAGAGCTTGTACACTTCCCTCTCCCTGATTCCTCTCCCCCTTCCTTTTCTACCCTTAACCATCCATAAAGGCTGGTGAATAAATCCCTTGGCTGCACACCCATCCCTGGTGTGATTTTTTGCCCTTCAAAGGCACTATATCAAGTCCTAGAAATCAACTCTAAGTGAAAGGGGGAAAAGCCTTCCTTGCTACTGTTCACATATAGATGCTCTGTGTTGCTGCTTGAGTCTTAGGCACAGGAGGTGGGATCGTGCAGCCTCCACTTTAAGTTGTACAGCAGAGGCTTGGATGGTCCTCTGTTTAAGAACTCCTCCATCACTCAAAGCTGCATGTCAAGGGAAGACCAGTTTTATATGTACCTGTGTTATAGGCCAGGCTATCTGGGCATTGACCAAATAGACTCCATTTTACCCTAAAACTCTGCCTCTGTATCCATTAACAGTTAACTAGCATAATACACTTGGCAACAGATAAAATTGTTCTCCTTGGTTTCCATTCTTCTTGGGCAATGTGTCTTGTCTAGACATTAGTAGCAGGTCTCTAACTTGTACTGACCTAGGGTCATTTTGATCCACTTCCCTTCTGCTTGCTTGCTGCTATGTCAACCTGGAAAGTCCCATGGGAAATACCAATGTACCCATTGCATTGTCTCACTAACTGCCCAATTCAGCTTCTGTACCTGCTTCCTTGCAGCTACGTCAACTCAGATGTGGGTTTTGCCTTTCAGTACCCTAAAATGCTCAGGCTTGGGGATGTTCCTTGCAGACAGTTATGGATCCTGTGGGGAGCAGTCACCGACCAGCCGGCTAAATATAAACTCTTCAATTTGGACAAAACTGGGACTTGGTGTGTTATCTGAGTGACCTGCCCCACAACAAGTGGCAGAGGGAGTCCCTCTGTAATACCATTTGAAGAACAAAAATTTGGAATCAAAGCACATAAGCTTTCGTTAAATATTTACAGCAAAAACAGATTTGGATGTTGAAAAGTCCAACAGTTATATTTCATTTAAACAAGTCAGGTGAAATATAAATGATATTTCTAAATCTCACATAATGAGTGTAGCCCATAGTAGCCATATTTCAGTCACTCTGACAAAACACCAGAGATAAACAAGTTTGAAGGAGGAAAGGTTTAATTTGGCTCATAGTTTCAGAGGTTTCCGTCCATATTCGTTTGGTCCCATTGCTTTGGGCCTAGAACATCATGGAGGAAGGGAGTGGAAGAGCAAAGGAGCTCACCGCATGACCAGCTGGAAACAGAGAGAGGGTGAGGGTCCCAATGTCTCCTTCAAGGGCACATACTCAGTGACCTCACTTCCTTCCACTGGGCCCCACCTCCTAATATTTCAGTGGCCTCTCAGTAGTATCACTGGTCACATTAGTGACAAAATCTCTGACAGAGCAGCCTTTGAGGGACACTCTAGTTCTGAACTATAACATGGCTGTTTTTGTGGAAAGACTCCAACATGACTCAAAATATTCTTTTATAATTCTACAGAACCATATAAAACATTATAAACCCTATAAAATTACATTAGATATAATACATAATATAATATTTATATATATCCAAAATAATATAATAAATATATTAGAATTTTATATAACCATACAATCAATAAATTCCATATTAAACAAACCTTTATTAATACAATGCAGTAAAAAATGTTTTGCTGAGACTAAATCAGTACTTAAATTTATAGATAGTCCTGACTGCTATGGCATATCTACTCATTTAGTCCTGCATGATTATCTCATTCACTGTGATCACATCCAATGTAATGATGATTTGATTTTCTTACCATTTTATTTTAGTCATAATTTCTGTAAAACTTTAGTTCACATAATACAGCATAATTTACCTCAAAATTTGTCTTACATACTGAAGTCATCCTCCTTTCTTCTTTCATGAGCTCAAAGCCATTAAAGTCATACCAGTTGGTGCTAAAATAATGGTAAGTGCAAATATAAACACAGTTCCTGATATTTGACATTGTATTACAAAGTTATTCAAGTTATAAAAGATGACCAAATTCATTTTAAAATAATTATTTCCACAGAATGCCTTATGTATACACTCAAGATGATCCACACTGGATAATTAGGTCTAGAATGACCCCATCCTGAGTTAGCTCTGGAAATTTTTCAGCTTATCATACTCTGTTCATTGTTTGCCCTTTTGTGTATGATTTGCACAGTCAGTCTCACACTCATAAAGGATTAATGTGAGCACAGTACATATATGTTTATTTCTGGGAAATCTTTCTTACATAGCTACTTCTTTTTTTTTTTCTATGAGACACATATCTTCAAGTTTATTGGACTAGTAATATACTGGGATACATTTAGGATTTTCTCATTTTATGATTATTTTCTTAAAATTGATTTCTGGAACTTGGGTTACAAAGGCTTTTGAAATATATATTTTTTTAATTTTTATAATTTTTAATATTTACAATTCATAGTGCCTGTGTATAGCATCTTCTTACACACAACTGTTTGTATACAAAGTATATTCATACAATTCAGGTCTTCAATCATGCACTTAGGAAAATGTTATCCGTCTCATTCAACTTTTCTGTAACTTTTCCTCATAATTTCTAGATACCTTAGCCTCCCTGAATGGTGCTCACTATCTTTCAAACCCAGAGAAGGAATGAACTTTATTTGACTTCTATGTCTATATTCACAGCCCAGAAATCACTTCTGGACATAAAGTAGGTTACAATCATATGAATAACCTCATTTGTTTCATTTCTCCCAAGGATCATGGTCACAAAACCTTAGTCCACTGCCTAGTAGTAGTTATTAATTATACATATGTTTCCAGTTTTCTGTTTAGGATGGCAGGTAAGTCTTGTGGTTGTGACTCCATCATAGACAGAAGTAGAAATCTGGTAGAGAAAGAAGAATGTGAGAAAAATTCAACAATTAAACAAAACAAGCTCAAGGTAAAAGTAAAATGCAGCAAACACAGAAAGATTAGCCATAAATTAAAAAAAAATTGTCCCCATTTTTAAATATTTTCCTCTCCCAATCACCCAACTCTATGCCTTAGGTCACACTTGTGTGAATATATACCATATATATAATACTATCAACTAAAATAAAATATATATATAATCACCCAACTCTATATACACTTGTAATATAGAAGGACCATAGCAGACATTTATCAGGTTCAGTGTATTTGAACAACAAAGGTGTCAAAAGCACATGAATCAAGAAACATGAAAAATGTACTATTTTTGAATGATAAAACCCAAAGTAAGCATAACTTCCTCTTACTTAAGGTACTATAATAATTTGAAAAGTTATCTGTTTACTCCCAATATTATAGTCAGTATATTAATTAATGATATAAGTTTTGCAGCCCAATTAGATTTAAATATTTTCCTTGATTTACTAACCCAATAGGCAACATTAATTTTAAGAGTATTTTCATCATTAGTGTGATAATAACAAACAATAGTTCATTCTATTTCCCCATTTTTACAAATTATATTAGCAATCCTTACTTTCTCCAACATAATGGACCACATATGTCACATATATAAAATAATAAATTTTAAGGAGGTAAGGAATTTTGTTCTTTTTACTTAAATTTTAGTTGAAATAATTATAGTTTCAAGTTGTGTTTAAAAATGAAGCCTGAGGTAGTAAAATAATGACAGGAGGAGACAGACTTGAGAAACACCTAACACATAAAATAGTTATCCTTGGGAAGCTATTGAAAAATGATGAAGTACAGTGAGAAAAGTAGTAGAGGATAGTTGTTAAAATCATAGGTTTGGGTGTCAAATAAAAGTAGGCTACGATTTCAGCCTTGCCACATGACAGTTGGTTTAACTTCACCCTTTTTTCCTATTTTGTGACATATAGTGTTTGGGATGATTAAATGAGTTAACATTCCCAAAGCACTTAAGAGACCCTGGATTATACTGCATGCCCAATAAAAGGTAGGCATTGCATTTATGATAATGATGATGATGGTGATGGTAGTGATCATAAAGTAACCATCAGCATTCATGTAAGGATCCTTTGTGACATAAGGGAATGAAAATCATTTGGGAGATATGATTATTTAATATCAGTAGAAATCTGTATTAACCCATTTTGTTCCATCATCCCAGAGGTGGAATACATATAAAAAACTTAAATATAGTTATATAATATAATCATATAAAGACAATAATAAGAATACAATTATATTACCATACGATTACAATGTGATGTTCTTTATATACTAATATATCAATTCTAGATTATATTCTCCACTCCATTTTAATGCCCTTGTGTCAATTTCCTTGATATATTTGCAGAATTGAAAACTTGGGACTTAATGGGTTAAACTAGGAGAGAGATCTAGGCTGGAGCTAAATGTGCAGGGTTTCCATTGAATAGGAATATCCAAAACTACTAATCAAGACAAGGGTTTTGAATGAGATGAAAAAAAAAAATGCCTGAGAAACTTTAAGAATGATTACATATAAGGAGAGGCAAGACCTCTCCTGGAATCTCAAGGAATTCTCATGGAATTAGAAGAAAAAATAGAAGATAATATCAGAGAAACCAGGGGAAATGAATTTAGTGATTTTAAGAAACTTGAAGTGCCAGGTGATGATGACATCTTTCGAGAAAGTCAACACTCAGAGGACATCTTTGTTGTTTACAACTGAAAGATCCCAGTGTCAGTTTTTGTTTTGTTTTGTTTGTTTGTTTTTGGTACTGGGGATTGAACTCAGGGGCACTCAACCACTGGGCCACATCCCCAGCCATATTTGTATTTTATTTAAAGACAGGGGATCACTGGGTTGCTTTGTGCCTCAATTTTTGCTGAGGCTGGCTTTGAACTTGCCATCTTCCTGTTTCAGCCTCCCAAGCCACTGGGATTTTAAGCATGCGCCACCACCTGGCTTCAAGGGCCAGTTTTGTTGAGTGCGGATGAAGACAGGTGAGAGCTTAATGGGGACTGAATGAAAGGTACAGAAAACCAATGGAGATCACCTTCACAACACCCTTCTGTCAGCCGTATGTGAGGAAAACGGAAATAGAGAGAACAAGTTACCTACAGAATCATAGTTCATTAGCGGTGGAACCAGTATTAAAATCCTGTTCATTTCAGGACCATCAAAATTACAACTCTCACTAATATATTCCATTTGTAATTAAGTTTAGCAAAATTAATTTATCCACATATAATGAAAAACAAACTCATTTCTCTCGGCTTATAAACAAAGTTCTGATCTGTTACATTATACGTACACACTGATAGAAGTGACTTTCAAGAGGAGAAATTATTTTCATATACTGTCAAAACCCAACTTAATTGTAGATTAACAATTACATTAGAAGATGGTTTTATTGTGGGTGGCACTTCAAAGAAAACTTGCAAACAGGGAATTTAGCATGGTTAGCCAGTGAAAACTACTTCTTTAATTTTTAACATTGTAACATGGCTTTGAAGTTGCCCCTGGACATACCCAGTGTAATTAAATTGCACCTATTCTTGGAGGGATCATAAAAGCATTTACACTCAACTTCTGTTTGTTCCCCACTTTCCTCTACCCCAGAAAGAAGCTACTGTATACTACCTCAGTAATTAAGATGATGGGATGATTTCCTGAGAATTGATCCCAGAAATTATATGTCTAAATCTCATAGATAATTGGACAAACTATTTTAGGATTTCTCTAATCTGTCAGACTTTGTTAGACTAACTATTAATTACTATCCAAAGCACCTAAGTCTTAGAATCTGAGGTTTTTCATTCCCTAGAACCATAAATAAACATGTCCTGTGATGTACTGTTCATGCTATAGGCAGTAAGGAGGGAAGGTGATTAATGGAGATAGGTAGCTTCTGTTTTCTCAAAGCATTCTATAGAGGACATTTTAGAAATGAATGCATACTATTATCTTTGAGGTACTTGAGCTTTTGCATGCTTAAAGGAATAAGCAGACCTCAGAATGAATACTTCAGTGTCGTTGAGAGTATGCTATTAGTCAATCAATTATAATTTGTGCCTCATATTTTAAAATAAAATTAATTTTAACTTACATATATATGGAGAATTGTATGAATTACAATCATGCAATAATGCTAATAATGTAATTAAAAGTCTACTTCCATCCCAAAATATATCAGTCCTAAGGAAATTAACAGGCAAAACATTTTCCTAAGCCATCAAAGAAAAAATTCACTAAGTTTATGCAAAATATGTGTAGCTGAATGCCAACACTGCATGCCAGGCTTGCAGCAAATATTCAATAATGAAGAAAACAGACAAACTCCCTACTACCTTGGAACTTATATTATAGTTTGCAGAGTGGGAAAGAGAAGAAAAAAAAAATGCAAGTACTAGGACCTCACAGGAAGATAAAAAGAAGAAAAAAAATATGCAAGTACTAGAACTTTAGGTGGAGATAAAGGGAAGGGATAAAACATAAGTATAGAACAGTAAATGCTATTGGCAAAAAATAAAAGTGGGATAAAACAGAGGCGGGGAGAAATGGGTGAAGCAGATTAAGTTATTGTAGAAGAGACTTAAGAATTGACCATATGGATGAGAAGGGGAGTAAAGGGAGGGAAGAAAATGGGATTGGTTTCTGAAAAGTCTCATGAGCTCGCTTGAAGAGTTACAAATTTAAAGTGAAACCAGTTGTCATAGTTGTGTTGTTCAGCTGTGTTCCTCCCTGCAATGGTGTTTTAGTAAGCTTTTTCACTATTGTGACCAAAAGACCTGACAAAAACAATTAGAGGAGGAAAAGTTTATTTGGGGGCTCACGGTTCCAGAGTTTGCAGATGGTCAAATTTATTCCTTGGGGCTGGAGGTGTGTCAGAACATCATGGCAGAAGTGTGAGGCAGAGGAAAGCAGCAGGGGACATGGCACTAGGAAGCAGGGAAAGAAAGACTTCTCCTCTCACCAAGGATAAATACATACCCCAAAGTCACGCCCCATTGACCCACCTCCTCCAGCAACATCCTACCTGTCTACAATTACCACCCAGTTAATACCCATCAGGGGATCAAAGCACTGATTAGGTTAAACCCTCATAACCCAGTCATTTCACACCTAATTTTTCTTGCATCGTCTCACACATGAGCTTTTGGGGGACACCTCATATTTAAACCATAACAAATAGGCTGCAAGTTGAAATTTGACCAAGGATGGTAATATGCTAGGTGTATTCACTCAGGAGAGGGAAGAACAAAGGATTTGGAAGAATATTCAGTGGAAAGACCTAAGCAGGAAGAATGTGAAGATATAAAGGGAGTGACATTGGTGAGAAGATGGGAAAATCAGTGAAGTATAGGTCTCAACCTAGTTAAAAAAAAAAAAAAAAAAAAAACTATTGGGGTCAGAGTCTGAGAGACATAAACTCGAAAGAGAAAAAGGATGCTTAATATTTTGATTATAGATGAAGTACAATTATTGGTTAAAACACAGCCTTGAATATGAATTAGGAAGAGTCTTATGAGGGATGGAGAACAAAGTTATTTTAGAAGAAATTGCCAAGAAATGGAGAATCTAGTGTAGTGAACACATTATCTAAATGGACATTCAGATCACTAAGAATTAGGAGGTAATTTTGGGTGGAGTTAGATACATAAGTTAAAATCTTCACAAAATGAAGGGGATTAATGGTGGGATTTAAGGATTGACTGAAATATGAGTAGGTAGCATTCTATATGAACTGAAGTGCAGACTATTGGGATGGACTTCCAAGCAGTGAACTGACCTTCAAAGAGAGTAGTATGGTACTGACGATAAGGAGCAAAGAGGCAATTTCTCTATTCCAAGTTTAGATCCATGACAACAGTAAGAGAGAAAATCAGCCACTGAAGAGAGCTTGACAGGAGATAATATCATTACATGGAACAGGGTAGGTTTTATTTAGGATAAGTTAAGAGCAGCCAAGGAAGAATGCCAGTGTACAGGGAATTCTGTTATTGATGGATTTTAAGATTCAGAAGGCAATATGCATGGTTTGGTCCACTTAATGAGGAGTGAGGAGTGGAGTCATGTGAGGGGGACACAAGAGGGTGTACCAATCATGTAACAGTGAAGGACATGTGCTGACCTGGAATAACAGGTCTTAATTACCAATGCAGTCAAGAACAAAGGGATCAGTGCTAAAGAAGCAGATTGAGGTAGTGAGGCGATAGGGTGGGGGACAACTGGGAGTATATCAGATGGTGCAATGGTTTTTCCAGGAATTTGCAGAATTATGGAGCTCCATCCTGGGCCTAGTCGATTTAACTAAGTGGGTGTGGGAAAGGCATTGTCACAGACAGCACCGAGCCCAGAAAATTATTATCTTAGGCAAGTAGTCTAGAGTATAGAGTATGACTTCATTAGATGACTCTTATTTACACAGGTGCCAAAAGGAAGAAGGAAAGAATGGACCACCATGAACTAAAAGCTTATGACCAATGAGATTATCCTGATATCGTAGGGATTGTTCGACACTAGAATTTTTTTCAGTGTAAATTATTAAGCTATTCTTAAAAAGGAAATTTTTCTCGAAGGATGGTAGGAAGCATTTTAAATAAGTACATCTGTTTGTGATTTTCACAACTAAAAATAGAAAAAAAAATCACAAAAATAAAACTTAACTAACAGAAACATAATGGCAAATTTGCGCTTGATGTTAGAATTGTGCAAACATTTCCCTTAAAATAAATAGTACACTTATTCCAAAACCCAAACTGCAAGCATTTATATCCTTTCATTGAAGATAGAAGTTAATATAAAAACACAGGGAAAATGAAGAGTATTTAAATATTGGAAATAAAATGGCATGCTGCTTCTATCTGTTTTTGATATGATTGTAGAACTAGAAAATTCAAGGGAAATAACCGAGATCATCAGAATGGAGAGGCAAATGAAGAATAAAGCACATTCTTCTGCAGAGTAATGGCCAGTTAGAACACATAATTAAATTACATTTATATTTTAAATAGCAAAAAAAAAAAAAATCTTTGGCATAATTCCCATACCTAACAAGAAATGTATGTCTTATATTAAAAAGTAACTTAAATGCTGAGGTCTGGTCTCAGCGGGGGGTGCAGAGCAGCACCTTCAGGGCAGTTGCCAAAGTCGGGTTTTCAGCCTGGGGTGCTGGGGCAGCACGGTGGGGGTGCCAGGCCTACACGGATGCAAGGAGTCGGTGATGGAGAAAAGCACACACCACAAGGTCTGGAGGCTTAACTCTTTCTTTACTTTCTTTCCCCAGTTTTTATAGCCCAGCAAGTACAGCAATTCACATTACAACTTTTGAAGTTACATCACAGAGTTTCAGGGTTATACATTCTGAGGGAAACAGGGTGTTTTTCTAAGTACATATCACTGCTTAATCTATCTAAAGACAGAGAAAAAGCATATGTGGATTAATCTTAAATGTCAATAAGATAAAGTACAAAACATGTTCTTTATTCAAACCTATTCCCATGATCCCTTAAGTCTAAACAATTCCACCTATAATGTTTTATGGCTGAATCACCCTAACATTTTTAATTGAACTCAAAACTCCCAGGCTCCTTCGTTCCCTATAATGACTTTGTTTTGAATTCAGGAAAAAGGGAGTATGGCTGTTTTTCAAAAATCGAGCTAACAGGTGTTATCTCATTAGCCAAATGTTCGGTCTGAAGGACTTCTACCCTAAGGACTTGTACATATCTATCTTAAACTACTTCAAAACTAAAGGGAATCCTTATCAATCACAAAAAGACCTTTAAAGCTTTTTCTTGGTGCACATGATTATAACAAGAAGAGGTCAAACAGCGGGCATTTACAAAAGCTGTTTTCTAACTAGAAACCTGTTATATTAGTGCAATTTTAGAAAATGTTTTTATGCTCTTAACTCAGATTCCATAAGGCTATAATTTCCAGAACCAGTTTCATTATTAATAATTAATGCATCAGACCTGATGGTCATATGAGCAGAAAACAAGACAGTAAGAGTATACAGGGCTGGGCGTGGTGGTGCACGCCTGTAATCCCAGCTGTTGGGAGGCCGAGGCAGGAGGATCGCGAGTTCAAAGCCAGCCTCAGCAATCGCACAAACTCAGTGAGACCCTGTCTCTAATAAAATACAAAAAAGGGCTGGGGATGTGGCCCAGTGGTCAAGTGCCCCTGAGTTCAATCCCCAATACCAAAAAAAAAAAACAAACAAAAAGTATACAGGATCAGAATTAGCCATGTTTATGCTACATCTTCTCTTAGGGGAGCTGCCTTGTGGAGGCTCCCCCCAGGATGGACAGATTCTGCTGCCCATGATGGGGATGCCTTTGCTCACCATCAGAAAGAAGATGCTGCACTTAAAAAAAAAAAAAAAAAAAAAAGCTTTCTGAATAACAAAAATAAAAGCTTGCATAATTTAGAAAGTTTTCATTTCATTGATGGATATGCCTAATGTTGTAAAAGATGTCATTTTACCGTAAAGTTAAACAGTAACTCAATAATTACTAGGTCATGTTGTTTAAAAGAAAGATAGCTATAAAATATAATGGTGTATTATAAATTTTAAATGAGCGAGAGTCCTAAGAAATGTGAAACACAAGAAAGACCATTGCTCCTACAGTTATAATAACTAATATATACAGCAAATACCCTATGGATAAGACACTTTTTTCTAATCCACTAGAAACCTGAGGTTGTAGAAGAACCAATCAACCTCAAATCTAGACTTTGGACAGTTTCTCTAAGGGAGGAGGGAGCTGAGCTCACCTGGGATAGTTCTGACTTTTCCCACTGGGTTATGCTGGTTTGATTTCTTTGTAAATCAATCCCTCTTCTTGATTGATCTTTCTCATGACTATGGGTCATATTTTCCTTTGTCATATCTAATAAATGCTGTAAATATCTGATTTTTGGCATTATACAAAAAACAGTTTATCTAACCTATTTTAATATTAATCTAAATAATCAATTTTTTGAAGTATATATCTAAATATATACTAGATATATTTATTTTTACATTATTGAGTGTTGGGTTTTGCTTTCTTTATGACAAGCGTTAGGACATTAGTTGAGCAGGCAGTTAAATTAGTCGTTCAGTCTGGGGCTTTGACGTTTTGTTGGGGTGGGTCTATGGTAGCCTTGCTCTGGGGAGAAGTTAGCCCCACCCCCAGCTTGTTATTCTGGCATCTCCATTGAATTTGCTGAGTGGCTGATGACACTCCCCATTGTGAGGAGCTGGCACTGGGTCATGCCTCTCTCAGACAGAGGCTACTCACAGTGCCCCAGTTGCAGTTTTTGGGTGGGGTTTCAAACATGAGTGCACATCTTTGTTTTCAGTAAGAATTCAAGACTCACTCTTGGCCAGACTTCAGTGAGTGTTGACCTATATGGGCAGGCACGCATGTGCCTGGAACAGACTCAAAGCTCTTTAGTGATCTCTACCTGGACCTTTGGAGCTGTTCTGTGTTATAGAGATGCTACATGTATGGAACTCTGCCTGCTTTTTCCAATCACCTCAGTGTCACTACCACCAATTTCCGTGTTCTAGACTCACTGAGATGATCCTACTCTGCTTGGATCCCCCTTTGGCACTCTCCTCCAGAGTGTGTTCAGGACTAAAGCTAGGTGCCATTAAAGGTACATTTTCCGGGTTCCTCTTCACTCAAATACCACAGACCTGCAATATGGGTTTCCCCATATCTACAATTACCACTTCATATTTTTGCCCAATTTCTCTCTTCCTCCCCCTTCCTTTCTCTTCCTTCTTTTTTTTTTTTTTTTTAATAACAGAAGGTAAATCTTGTCTTTGTTATTCCATCATGGCAGGAAGCAAAAACAAACAGAGCAAAACCCAACACACACACACACACACACACACACACACACACAAACAAACTGCACAGCATTTCTAAATTTTAGCACTTTCACTGTGTTCAAAAACTGATCCTAGAAGAAAGGTGCATTGGAACTCAAGACTGGGAGATTCCAGGTTGGACCTACCTGATCCAGGAGACGTGTCTCTGGGTGCTAAGATTCTGTAGGCAGTGACTTCACCCTAAGCACTGGCTTGTGGTGAAGGGGAGGTTATTTCACATGGAAGATGGTGATCAGATATATTTTTTGACAGGGAATTATTTGCTAAATTTTAAATTTCCACTTATATAGACAATTATATTCTTGTCTTTGTATGGAATAAATTGTGTCACATTTGCAATTTTTTTTTTTCAGATTGATGTTGAGATATCAACAAGCAAATGATCTGTTCTCATCTTCTAGAATGCTGCTCCACTGGACAGTCACGTGTGCCTAGTACATTTAGCTTACCAGTAAAGAATTTAATATATGTAAATTAGAAAAATGCCTTCTAGCTTTTTGCAGTTCTGTCCCCTGGTACTGATCTCCAGGTCACCCCTCCCCCCTTTAAAAAGAAATTATTGACCAGCTGACATATATTTATTTAGTCAAACCAGGTGAGTTGTAGTAAATACAAATAAAGGGGGTTTAAATGCTTTCCTTTATTTGCTAAAGTACTGTATTTGCTCCAATTTGTGCTGGACGTTGAGAGCATTTGTTGAGAATTATTTTGAGTTATTATCATTCTTTTCTATACTAAATTAGAACAAATATTAAAACCAGGTGGGGTTTTTAAAGGCCATTTTCAATGTCCATTAGGAAGATAATCAAGTTATTTTTCAGTAAAATTATAGCTTTTCATTTTTCCCATTGTATTTTTAATGTTTTTATTAGTGCAGTATAGTTATAAATAACAGTGGGTCTTATTTTGACATTTTCTTGCATGCATGGCATGTAATTTCTCCATAATAACCCAAGTATTTCTACTTTTCCTCTCTTCCTCCAGCCCCTGTCTCTCTTCCTCTACTCTCCTGGTCTTCCTTCTATTTATTTTTTGTTATTTTAATTTGTGCTTTATAGATATACCGATATGCACATATACTTGGTATGTGCATGTATGCACATGGCATAATTTGGTCAATTTCATTCCACAGTTCCTCTGCTTTTCCATTCTTCCCCAGTCCACTCTTAAATCTTCTTAGTGCCATATTCCATATTTTCAAGAAAGTCTTCTCTAATTTCTTGAATAATTAGAATGTCAGAAAGTAGAAAAAAACAATTTTAGTGACTATAAAATGGCAAACTTATAAATTATGAAACTAATTTTATTTCTTCTACGATATGCCACTGGTCATAAGATAGAATTCTATCTCTTTGAAGGTTTCTAAAGCCTTTTCATGGCTTTCTTTAGAATATTTCATTTTATTTTTCACTATTTAGAGACTTTGAATGTGCCTTGATTTTTATACAAGCATCTTCTTGAGATGATGATTTTTTTTTTATTGCTATGGAAGTACAAACATAATACCTGAGACTTCACTAAATAATAGCATGAGGGAGAAAACCTGCTATCCAGTCCTTTCTTGCACTGTGAGATTTTTGTTCTTGCTCTACTCTTCAATGAATCCTACTCTTACACTCAAAATAAAAAAAAAAATCCAGCTAAAGAAAAAAAAAATAAAAAAAAAAGAATGACATCATGTAAAATAGTATGATTAAATAATATGATCATAACATATCATGGTATATTTTTAATGTCACCACCATACAGAAAAGTAAAACAAATTTATAGATATCATTCTTTTCTATAAATAAAATCTTTATAGAAATCAGGGTTTCCTAATACTATGTCATATTTAGCAGCAAAAGTAATTCTTAGTTTGTACAATAAATTGGGTTTCAGAGTTTACTGTTCTCTGACCAAATATGACATTTAAAGCTGCTTTGTTCACATAAACTTCCACCCTCAGAACCTTCACTTTCCTCCTATCACTCCATTCCCTAAAGAAACAAAAGCCCACCAACAGTGTTCTATGTCCCTCAAGTCAGACAGTCATGATGAGAGTTTCTGACATTTGCTAGTGGTGTTGGTTGTTGCTTACGTAGGAACACCTAGCACAAATCACGCATGGCAGGTTGCTTTCTTGGCCTGGACCTTTGATGTGTTTTGCTGTGTGGTTTTGGGGTTCCTCCCATTAATAAGCAGGAATATTGAGTTAAAGATTAAATTGGTGACTTCTTAAAGAAAAGGACTGCATATTCTATGCTTGAGATAAACAGCAGAAGGAACTTCCCCGTCCATTGTTTGAGACAAAGATCCAGTGTTTAAGACAACCAATGCAAGCAGATCTGACCATAGTTGCTTGCCCCAAAGTAACTGAGACCCTCGATTAAATGCGTTTTACACACTAAAAATCCACCAGGTGGGAGATCTCACGCAACTTTTAGAGGAATTTTGACCTTGTACAACTTGCAGCAACACAAATTATGAGTATGTTAATTCTGAGCCCCATAAACCATACATGTGCTGTTCACCACTTGATTTTCTTGCTACTTTTCCTGGGGGCAGACACCTTACTATGTTGATTAATGTAATAAAGAATTCTTACTATCCTTCGCATGGTTAGCTGTGTTTGATTCTTATCCTGCATGAGCCAAAGGATCCCCTGAGCCAGTGAAATTAAGGACAAAAGTAGATTGCTCCACTCTTTGATTTTGAGATTACTCAATTGCTTTCATTTAGATAAATAAATGGGGTAGCATTGTTGGCATTCAGGTTCCCAGCCAAAGCTGAAGAGTTCCCGCCTTATAGTGAATTCAACAAATGCTGCAAAATCATGACATCTTCACAGCGTATCTTGGCTCTGCCAAGTACTTTTTTTGGTCAGCTCAATAACTATTTATTCTGACCTCTAATTGACCTCTGGCTTATGTCTGCCTCATTTCTCTGAGGTCGACAATGGATCAATGGTGTGTTCAGAGAATAAGGACTTAACCTGGATCAGCCCAGAAAATACCAGAAGTCTCATTGATTGTTGTCTATTATTGTTAGTTAAAGTTTTACTCTTTTCTGGTTTGACAAACTGTCCAATGCCTAAAAGAAAGTGATTCTAGAAAGAGACTAACTATAAATTATTAGAAATAAAATTATCTCTGCTTTGATTCATAAAAATGCAACCTGGACAGAATGTAGTGGTGAACATTATCACCAAAGCATCACTTCTGTTTGAATGAAAGACAAAATAGCACCTAAGTAATGTAACTTATATTTTATATAGAAATTTAGCAAATATTCCCATTGTAATGTATAGAGTTAACTATTACAATTTTCAAGATGTTTTAATAAACATTTGCTTTAACTCTAAATAAATTTTAATTTGATAACTTGAATTGTAAAAGATAAATAAGCAACATTTGCCTCTTCATCTATAGGTATTCTGCTATATTGACCATTGATTACATGACTATAACCCAAACCACTCTTTCTATAGGTGCAATAGATATAAAGAGGGAAGAATCCAGTAGCTGGAAAAGTAGCATCTTCAATGCTAAGCTTGAGGGGACTCATCTTCCATCTTGTACCTTTGGCTTTGGTCTTCAGAATATTTGAGAAAACAGAAAACAGATATGCCTGCCCAGAGACAGGTAGACAGATCTGCAGATGTCTAAGTGTTCAATATTTAGAGGGAAAATAGAGAAGACAGCAGTCTGCACCCGGTCCCAGGCAAGATCCCCCCTCCCTCCTCTCTTCCTCCTCAGTTGGTGGAAAAGGCAGTTGCTATTCTTTTGCATGGGGATCATAGAGAAGTACTCTGGGAAACACCAGGAAACGTTTTTCACTGTTCCATTAAAAAAAAAAAAAAAAAAAAACAAACTGAAATTCCAAGAGATAATGAATTCAAAGAGATTTTTCTGCATTGTCCTCTCCACAGAGCTTCTCCCTAGACCTGAGCAGAGGGCTACTGTGCACAAAGGAGATCTTGAATGAAGACATTTAAGTAGGAGTCATGAATTTCTCAAGCAGGGGATAATTTATTTAATTATGCATTCATGTTGCAGTTATGAAACATCAGTAGAGATTCTTGCATAGAACCACATTATTCACTTGGTAGAAAATGTAAAAATTACTTCCAGGTTCTTTTGAGTCATTACTCAAAATCAGAGTCAGCTTTTATTTTGCCATGCACCTAAAGCTTATGAGGTATTGGAATCAAAAAGTCATTAATTTATCACTCTATTCTAGCTTGTGTACTTGCCCAGCTAAGGAAAGTAATTTGACCACATTACTATGGAATAATGATGTGTCAAATTTTCTCATTAAAATGAAGCCATTTGTTATCTTTATGAATGTGATCAATCATTATGCTCTCATTTTTAATCTAATTTAGGGAGATATTAAATAATTTCACCTTACAATACTTGTTGTAATCTTTTTATAGAGGCAAAATTTCACAGTAATTTTGGTTCCGGGTTGTTTTTCAATGTTAGTTATTTTAAATGAATATTTACCAAAGGAGTGTTACAAAAATGCCTTTTATCATATTGCCCCATATGTGGTGTTTTAGGGTCGAATCAAATTTGTCATTTTCCATATTCATAGAGATTTGTGTAATAAAAATTCTAACAGTTAACATTTAAAAAGTTATTAAATACTGTGTTATCTGCTATTTGTTTCAAACAGAATAATCTATATAATGCTGAAAACCACCCCATGAAGTAGGTACTAATATTTTCTACATTTATCTGGTGAGAAGTAAGCTTAGGAAAGTCTTGGGGTACTTCCCAACTTTTCACAACTAGTTAGTAGCAGAGATAGGAGTTTACCCATGCATTACATCTCTAGCGCTTATGCTCATGAGTCCTATACCAGAGGGAAGAAAATTAAATCTAACTTGGAGACCAACAAGGAAGTGAAGGAAATCCCAGAATCCAGAGCTAAGGCCAGAAAATGGCCAATGCAAAAAAGTTACCTGAGAACAAGAATTATAAGGTTATATGACTCAACTTAAATTTGATATCACTTGTTTGCTGAAAGCTGCTTTTCAAGGACCAAGACAATGGTTTTTAAACTGATGCCATGAGTTACTTTAAAAAACGTGCTCTAAAATGTGGAACATTATTGCACATTGCATACCTAAAGATAGTATTGTTAATAATAACAACAATACAATAGTATTATTGTTAATGCTATCTCTAGATTTGCAATCTTATATTAATAATATGTTAATAATAACACCAATACAATAGTATTATTTTTAATACTATCTCTAGATATGGAATTATTAACAATACTATCTCTAGATATGCAATGTGAAATAATGTCTCATACCCCTGAGTGAGAAGACAATGATTTACATACTGCTTTACCCTGGTAACATGAGTAAAATATGGAGCTGATAAAGGCACTTGGAGAATTTTCCCATAGTAGGCATAGTTGTTGATTTAAGAAATCAAAAAATTTTGTAACTAAACTGATGCAAAGAGCAAATGATACAAATTTACAAATGAATCAACAAGGAGTAAATGAGGACAATGAGTAAATAAGGTCAGGAGGCCAGGGGTCAGTTCCCAGATCTAATGCAACAGAGTCACTTTAAACAAATTATTTTACGTCTTAGGTTCTTTGGGGTTTTTAAATTTAAAAATGAAAGAACTGGTGACGATTTTTCTGGTTTCATTCACATTAGGTATTATGTAATCAATCTTAAAATTCTTAAAATTAGTTAGATAAAAGGTTGTTGTCCAATCTGCAGGATGTATATAGACACCTACTGACAGAGGACAGCAGATCTAATTAATGGAAAACCTATGTTAATTTAATCACAAAACTGCAATTCCTAAATAAAAATTGGCCTAGGAAGTAAATGTTCCCAAAACAACATTAATTCATTGGTAATGAGTAGTTCCATTTGATGGAAATATGGTTAATAGCGATTGGAGGAAATGTGACTCTTCAGGAGGTCTTTATGTAAGATTGTTTTTCCTAATGGACTATTTAAATAGCAACAATATGTCATTCCTTGAGTTATTTTGATTCCTTTCTCCTCTTCATTACTTATATACTAAAGCTCCAATGTCCATCAAATATCGTGGGTTTAAATTTGGATCCCATTTCATCATGGCACCGTGATCTCAAGGTCAGAAATCCTGGACCTCATCTCCTGGCTGTCATCGCACTTTTCAGATTCTTAGTTGTCTTGGTTCTACATGGAGTTTAATACTTAATAAGCCTTGATTCAGTGTGCATATAAGAAATAGATGATGCAGCGTATGAGAGGTATTTGAAAAATCCAGTCCAAGCCTTCACAAAGCGCTCACTGATTAGTGGCTATCTTAAAGTTGAATTACAAAAAGTGTAATCTGAATTGTGATGCATTCTGCTGTCATATATAAGAACTTAGAATAAAAGAAAAGGGAAAAAAAGAAAAGATAGCAAAAAAAATTAAAATACACAGTTATTTCATGTTGTTATTAACAATTCTTGACTTTTGCGATTTAATAAACATCTCTAAATTTTAATATATTTTTATTTAATGATGAAAGTTTCCAAAATGAATGTGAAAAGCTTGTCATAATAAAAAAATATCATGTTATAAGCATTAATACTCTTTATTTCTAGTATGTGAAATAGTAACTGTATCTTTGATGTTTAATATTTTGGGGAGTGGTCTATCCATACACTTCATTTGGTGACGGAAGGGGCTGTTAGAGTGTGTTTGGCCTCTTCACGATGCTCCAGGGCACCTCACATTTCCTTTTACATGTACCCCTAAGAATCAGACTGATTTTCAGCTGAGCTACAGGGAGAGCAGATGGATTCAGCTAATCCAGGTGTGCTAATCCAGGTGTATTCTGCCTTTCAGAGTGAGGCGAAAACTCACTCACATTTGAAGTTTTTCTTTGAACAGTGTCCCACAAAAAAACACTTAGCCCAACTTGTAAAGCTACGCTTGTCAGAGATTTTCACCCAAGTCTGTCTCTCCTTGTGTACAAAAGTTTTCCTTTAGTAACTGGGACTTCACATCTCCTTCACTTCTTTTTGAACTGTTTCTGGAAAAGTTGTTTGTGAATAATTCAGGAAAATGTGGAGCACATCAGGTGAAAGAGTAAGACTTGACTTTGGTTCATTCATAAGATGCTTGTCAACAAGGCTGCTCTGGAACCCTTTGTCCCTCACCTCTTCCCTCCTTACCTGAAGATCCTCCCCTGGGGTGCCCTAACAAAATGCCTTGGAATCCTTAGATATGTATGTGTGTTTGTATATATGTGTGTGCATGTGTGCATATACACACAATTCTTTAGTAGGATTATTTCAAAATAATTCTCAATCTTTTAGAATTGTTAGGGACACACCTTCAGTTACCTCACAAGTTAAAATACACAGCTCTGATTATGAAACACAATTTTTTTTTTTTTTTTTTTTTTGTACCAGGGATTGAACTCAGGGGCACTCGACCACTGGGCCACATCCCCAGCCCTTTTTTTGTATTTTATTAGAGACAGGGTCTCACTGAGTTGCTAAGTGCCTCGCCATTGCTGAGGCTGGCTTTGAACTTGGGATCCTCCTTCCTCAGCCGCCCAAGTGCTGGGATTACAGGCGTGCGCCACTGTGAAATACAAACTTTTGAATAAATATGGCAGACAATGTTTCTAATGGTAATTTCTTACATTGAACAGTATCTAAATGTATTGTCTTTCCAATTTTATCGTCAAAAACTGCTATATAAAGAGGACTCAGAGTATTGGCTAGCATGAAATATGTGGATAATGAGACAATTTCTTAACTTGATCCCTTCAAGATTTATATCTGTGTTAGCTGCTTTTCTTAAACAATAGCATGCAGTTAGATATACAAGATGGAATTTTCCTGGGCACTGTGATTTCCAAGTTAATATCAGCACTAGAGAAATGAGATTGCCTCAGGTTCTCTCACTGATCAAGTATCACAGTACTATTACACAATGATGCCTAAATTCTTGGCACTGTATAAGGCTGAGAATGATGAAATGAAAAAAAAAAATCTAAAAAGTGTGAAAATCTAGAAATACAAGTTGCATTGAATGTTTCCAAACTATAGTTGGATGGTAGGATGATTACTTTCATATATGCTTTTGAGTTGCAAAGGCCCCAGATGGTTTAAACAATATGTGAAATAAAGGAAATGATTCTTGAAGCAGAAAGGACCACAGTGTGCTTTATACTCTTAAGTGTAATTCTGATTATATATTCAATAGATAGCCCATATAATGGAGTTATTAGTATACTTATCCCTGGGCAAAGCAGCATGTATAATTTACAGAAGCTAATATTTGTTTAGATGATTTCGTCAATGTCATGTAAGGAGTAAGAATGGTTTTCTGTAATATTAAAATCAATGAGTTTTTCTTTTTTGCCCGAGCTTCCACTCTGAATTTCTATTTCCCATGCCTGCGACACAGCAAAAAGAGGAATAATTCAGGGTTTAGGACAGAGAATTCTCATCTTAGCTCAGAGTTCTACAAAAACCTAGGCCTTCTCACCTTGATCTTTTGAGACCAATGACATATTTTACCTTCACATTGCATTAAGGGGGAAATGTGTGTGCTCTGGGGGGTCTGGTGATCCACTCAGACTCTCTGGATTGTAAAGTCAGCTCTGGGTAGATCACCAGCTTACTCAGAGCACATTCTTTTTTTCCCATTTAAGAAAGATGTGAGGCTGGGGATATAGCTCAGATGATAGAGTGCTTGCTTCACATCTTCACATGCACAAGGACCTGGGTTCAACCCCCAGCACCACAAAAAAAAAAAAAAAAAAGATGTGAAGTTAAAATGTGGTTATTAATCTCAAAAACTTAAGATGAAAACACATGTGGTAGTAGATAAAAGATGATTAGGAATCATTATTTCTCTGATTATGAAGGAGTCTAGTAATAAATATTTATTTGCATATGATATTAGGAATTTATTATCTTTTCCCATCCATTAACTTAATATATGTTTATGGGAAATTTGCAAGTGAGGTGTCTCTATCCATTGGGACAGCCATACACGGTGTACCTTCTAAACAACAGAAATTCATTTCTCACAGTCCCAGAGGCTGGGAAGTCCAACAGCAGGCACAGAAAATTCAGTATGTAGGGAGGGCCTACTTATTGGCGCACAGAACAGTGGTCTTTTTTTCCAGTGACAGTAGCCCCCTTTGTTCACAGTTTCACTTTATGCATTTTCAGTTACCTGTAGTTTACAACAGTCCAAAAATATTAGCTAGAAAATTTCAGAAATAAACAATTCATATATTTTACATTATGCGCCATTCTGAGTAGTTTGTTGATATCTCTTACCATCCTGCTCTGATCTACCCAGGATGTGAATCATCCCTCTGTTAAGTGTATCCACGGTATATGTACTATACCCACCCAAGTAACCCACCTATTGGATGTTTAGAAGCAATCTGCGCTTATCAGATCAATGGCCCTGGTATTACAGTGCTTATGTTTGAGTAATACTTATTTTACTAAATAATAGCCTCAAGTGCAAGAACAATAAAATAGGAAATTTGAACATGTCAAAGAGAAGACATAAATTCCTTTTAAGTGAGATGTCAAATACCTAATTTGATCAGTATACATTGTACACATGCATTTGAAATATGATACTCTGTCACATAAATATCTATAATTATTATGTGTTAATCAAAAAAAACTTTAAATGTTTGAAATAAAAATGTTAACTACTGTGATTTGATCATTATACATGTTATACATGTATCAAATTTATAGAACATACCCCATAAAACTTTTACAATAAAAATATATTTAAAAGATACTTAGAGAGATAAACCACATTCATATAAACTATGTTGCAGTATAGTTTCATAATCATTCTTTTATTAATAGTCGTTGTTAATCTGTTACTGTGCCTGATTTACAAACTAAACATGATATTATATGTACACATATACATGCATATGCAAGCACACATGTGCACACACACACACACACACAAACACACACACAAATATAGCTAGATAGAGTAAGAGTGTGTGTTCCGTACTAATCACAGTTTCAGGCACCCACTGGAGTGACTTAGACTGTCTCCCATGCAAATAAGGGGAAACTACTGTAAGAAAAACACATTGAAAGATAAGAAGAGGCTTCAGTGATTGAATGAGACGAGTGCCCTTATAACAGGGCTCCCAGAGGGTCCCTTGTGCCCTCCAACATGTGGGGGCTCCTTGAAAATGCTTCTTTCTGTAAACCAGGAAGCGGGCCCTCAGAAGTCACTGCATTTGCTGGTGCTTGCTCTTGGACTTCCCATCCTCCAGAATGTGAGAAAGTCTGGTAATTTAGTTCTCCATCTGGCTCTGTGTCTCTCCCAGGTTCCTTCCACTGTACTATGCAGTCTAATTTTGATAGAGCTGGTAGCACAAACATAGGATATACTGACATTTTCAGTCACTTGGGAACTCTTGCCGTGTACCCTATATCAAATGAAATTATTTTTTGGAATGAAAAATAGAAAACCTGACACTCTCAGTAATTTCTTGCATTCAATATCCAAGATACCAGAATAGGATTATGAAAAGAGTTGAATAGAAGATGATACATTTTTTTTCTGTTTCTTTTGTAACCTGTGTTGCAGATGGAATAAACAAAAACTAATGAATGAAGTTTTGACAGCATTATGAAAAAGAAAGAGAAAGCATATGATACGGTTTGTTGAAAATCCGAGACTGTTCAACTTGGGAACTGGTTAAGTATTAAAGGATCAGGGACTATTATTCACAAAATAAAGCACAATCTGTTTATGGAAGTTTGGAGCAAGGAGAGGAGAGAGAGAGGAAAAGAGGATATTTGAAGGTCAAGCTCTCTAATTCCATTTCCTTTCCTGTCATTTTAGCCTCATTATTGTGCCCAGGCTTTCATGTGCATGTTTTCTGAGAGAAATGAAATGTGCTTAGAACACATTTGGAAAGTAATTTTCAAAATGCCATTGCTGTGTTTTTCAGGGTACTAAAGTATACCTCTGTTGAGTGACTGACCCAGGAAACACATTTAGGATCTCTACACATTTACCATCATGTGCACACACCACACACGTGGTAAGGTTTAATGTGGATGCTTTGATTTCTTACAATAAAGGACATCAGTTGTAAGAATGTAGATGGCATAGGAAGGATCAGAAAATCTGCAAAAATTGGATGTTGTTGAAGTTTGAATAAAAAGAAAAATATTGTTTGATGTATTATTTACTGTATAAGGCATAATGTGTATGTGCTACTGAGTGGTTCATCTTAACTCTCATGCTATGAAGAAGAAAAAGAGCTAATCCCACCCCAAATCATGAGAATTCAACTTATGAGTAAGTAGCCCTACTTTGGGGAGATGGGAGTCAAGTTTAGTTTTAAAATGATACTCTAGCCAGGCACCATGGTGAACCCTGTGATCCCAGCGACCGAGGAGACTAAGGCAGGAGGATCACAAATTCAAGGCCAGCCTCAGCAACCTAGTGAGGTAGGTCCTAAGCAACTCAGTGAGAACCTGTCTCAAAAATTTTAAAGCGGTGGGGAGTCTGGGAATCTGGTTCAGTGGTTAAGTGCACCTGGATTCAACCCTCAGTACTAAAAATAAAATAAAATAAAAAAAAAACACCCTAGGACAAGAATTTGTTGGGACCTCCATGTTCTCTTTCTGCATTGCCGGAACCGTTGCTGCATGTCCTATGTTCTGCTGTTTTCAGCTGCTCTTCTCCTAGAATATTACAGCCCCTGAA
Organism: Tamias sibiricus; assembly: GCA_025594165.1. Lineage (NCBI taxonomy): Eukaryota > Metazoa > Chordata > Mammalia > Rodentia > Sciuridae > Tamias > Tamias sibiricus. The sequence goes on along the minus strand of CM046666.1, from coordinate 121,311,460 downwards.
TCTCACATGACACTTTGTCACAAGGCCTGCCCTCTGCCCCTCCTGTGCTCTAAGTTACTTCTATTTTTTGTAAAGAAATAAAAGGAGACACAGAGACAAGATGGCAGAGGCAGAAAATGGCTGCTCTCTTCTAAGTGGCTGCATTTATTGATACCAATAGGTTACATTAGGTCATTAATGCCGTAACTACATTATTGTTTATTGTGTCACTAAGGTTGCTTATTCCGCAGTTATATTTTACAGTTATAATAAGCAATGTTAGGAGCTTTGTGTCGCTCTCAAGAAATTCCTTTGTTTGAAGTTACTGTGAAGTAACTTAAATGCAGATCATTTGGTGTTCTCTGGATGAATGAGAAGAATAGGAGATGAAATGATAAATTGGTAACAACAACAACAACAAAAAAAATAAATAAAATAAAACAGGCAGGTCCAGGTGAAACATGTAATTATCTAGCAAGCAAGTTCCTTTATTCCCAGGAGCTATGTGCCTGAGATCAAGGTCAAGGCTGATAAGACTCTAACACAAGAGCTTCCTCACAGAGGGCATTACCACAGCAGCTAGGCATTGCACTGTATTATTGATCTTCCTAGTTCCTGGGAGAAACTGCAGAAATTTCCAATTGTGGAAAACAAAACACCTGTTACTCCCTGGAAGTTTGCCCACCAGAGGAAATTTGCTTTCGCCGTCGTGTACATTTCCACAGCCAGATTACAATTTTTTACAATTTTTGACATTACTTCTCTTTCTTGCTTGTCGAGAATCAATTTTTTAAAATATCACTGGGTTCTGACAGTGTTCTGAAATCCTGCTACTATTAACTGGAAGAATCCTTAATATGTCAGTGTCTCAAACCCTTTCACTTTAGTTTTACAGTTTTGTTTGTTATCTACTAGACTTCCTGTTCCTTCCTCTGCAAATGCCCTGCATCCTCATCATGTCTGTTGGGTCCCAAGCTAATGAAGGGTATCCACCTCAGCCTGCGCTTTTGGGAAGCACACCCTGAGATGAAGCATTTGTGCACAGAATTTCTTAAAGTGCTCTCAGGAGAAAACAACAAAGAGTCTGGAGGCATCGGAAAAAAAATGGAAGAGACAAAAGCAAAGGAACAATGCCAGGGACAGTTGCAGCCATTGGACAGTCTTCTGGGGAGCTTGGAGAAAAATCATACTTAGAAATGTGTCCCTTCTGTAGAAAAAGAATCACTTTTTTTTTTTTTTTTTGTTTTTTAGTAGTGTATTTCTAGCTCAAGTTACCAAAGGTCATCCTCTGCAGACCACGGACGAGAGCCATCCTCAGGGAAGGTTGGGATCCCCAGGGGTACGCGTGTGATGGTGCTTCCACTCTGGTTGTGATGCCAGCTACGTACAGTATCTTTGGTCTGCTCAACAGCATCAACCTGTGACCGTGCAGTGAAATCTGACTGGCACTTTATCTCCTGCCCCTCGTCAGCCCTTTTCTATGTGTAAAGATGATCTCTGTGTTCTAAAATCAACCATGGCAGTCATTCTATCCTAACATTTTCATAGCTTGATGTCACTAGACTCCGTCTCTACATCTTTAGTTATTCCTTAAATGCAGATCATTTGGTGTTCTCTGGATGAATGAGAAGAATAGGAGATGAAATCATAAATTGGTAACAACAACAACAACAAAACCCTCAGGATTTAATCTGTTCCTATAATTTATTTTGTCTGTGCAGTACAAATAATCATTGATTCTACTTCTATTTATTTTTTTGGTACCAGGGATTGAACTCAGGGGCACTCAACCACTGGGCCACATCTTCAGCCCTGTTTTGTATTTTATTTAGAGACAGGGTCTCACTGAGTTGCTAAGTGCCTCGCCATTGCTGAGGCTGGCTTGAACTAGCGATCCTCCTGCCTCAGCCTCCCAGTTGCTGGGATTACAGGCATGTGCAACCACACCCTACTTCTACTTGTTTTTAAGGGTAGTTTTGTTTTAGGATAGAAGAGAAAATAGAGATGTGGATATAAAATGAACATTCAATCCTGGTAAATTTCAGAAACGTCCCAGTTGCTTATGGTTCTCCAAAAACACACTCACAAACTCCCTCACTTCCATCGTTAAATGCTTGCAGAACTTGGTGTAGTCTTGAATAATCAGTATTTTCAATAAAGAAAAATGAAAGCATAACAAATTAATTCAAGGGAGTGCTATCATGGAAACACATGATTGCTTTGATGTTTTCTCTTGTGCAAAAGAAAGAGGCTCCCCTGACCTCCACAAACGTTTCCAGTGCAACAGCCCATGCTATGGTTAGAGAGTAGATAATTTATCACAGCAGCCTGCATTGCTAATGCCATTTGTTAAAATCATAATAAAGTAGCATTCATTGAATTACATTTGAATTATAAGATCACTAAATGTCCTTTTGTTTGCATCATTTTCCAGAAAGTGAAAGGGACAAACAAAAAAGGAACAAAATTCATATAATTTGGCTTTCCTTAGCCAATAATAGAATATGATGGCTAATTTTAAAATTAGATCATATTGATTAAGCACAACATTATAACTGGGGGTATATTAGCATCTCTCCTAATGAAAACAAACACAGTGTAAAAGAGTGTTGTTCATTTTGAACTTCTTAATGATTACAGTAGAAGAGAAGAAAATGTGCCTTTCTAAAGGCTACTTAAAACATTCTGTCATAAGAAAAGGAATTATATGTGCTTTTGGCAAAATGTAAAATAATTTTTGTGATAGTTCACGTTTGATTAGTAGCATCTGGCCTCTGTGATAGTAGGTCTGGTGCTTATCCAGCCATGAGCAACCTTCCAGCTTCTGAAGTCTGAGGACTCTGTGAAGCACCCTCCCCCCTTCCCTTCTGCCACAAGATATTTGAAAATCTAAAGCAAATAATTCTCTAAGGGTCACAAACAAAAATTCCTTAATGGTAGAGTGACATTCTCTCCTAATCTTGTTTTCATAATGCATAGAGGGCTGATGAGTGGGCACAGTGGATATTTACTATCAGAAACACAGCTGCTCAAGATTTTTAGGATATAGCACCTAACCCTTGTACTGTTACCAAACTGAAGTCCCAGGGAAACCTCTTCTGGTAAACATTTTCCCAACAAAATAAAAAAAAAAAAATAACAGATGCTGGGAAGGATGTAGATAAAATGAACCCTTAATCCCTGTTAGTGGGAATATAAATGGGTTCATTCATTAGAGAACATTATGGAGGTTCTTCAAAAAAAAAAAAAAAAAAAAAACTGAAATAAAAATAACTTGTGATCCAGCTATCCCGCTACTGGGTAGATATTCATAGGAAATGAAATCAGTGTACCTAAGAGATACCTGTACACCCAAGTCTATTGTGGCTCCCTTGCCAATAGCTAAGATATGGAATCTCTCTAGATCCATGCCAACAGATTAATGGATAAAGAAAATCTGGTGTATACACACCATGGAGTATTATTCAGCCATAAAGAAGAATGAAATCCCGCTGTTTGAAGCAAAATGGCTGGAAATCTCATCATTTGCAGCAAAATGTTTTAAGTGAGATAGATCAAACTCAGAAAATGAGTACCACATGTTTTCTCTCATATGGGGGAACTGAAAAAGTAGACCTGAAATTACAATAAAGATTACTAGAGATTGGGAAGGCTGATGGGGGTAGGAAGGGGGAATTGATTTGATCAGTTCATGCTACATGCACATATGAAAATATCATACCTAACCCCATTGATATGTATAACCAGCACAAGTTAATAAAAATAAATTTGATGTTTAAAATCTCTAAATAAACAGATAAATAAAGATGAAGTTGTATATTTTTCTAGAATGCCTATAATCCTGGCTTTAAGTGACTATGATCTAAATAAAAGTCAATCTTTTTACCTTTTGCATTTGTCAGCACAACTTAGACGTATCAATGTAAGTTTTACATAGCTGCATTTTCTACAACTCCTCAGCATAAAGGAGTTGGATTTTCTTTGAAGCTAATGTTCATTTAGTACTAACATGCATAGGTATGCTGGTTTTAAAAGTATCTTTAAAAACCCATAATAATTCATTAATAGCTGCTTCCTAGAAAACTCCCCACCCCAGCTTCCCAAGCATCCAATTCATCACTGATCTTGATTACCTGGTGATCCTGTACCTTCCTCTAAATTCACTAGGCCCTCCATCATTTATCAATGAAAGGGCGACCAAAGCAAGATGGTTGCTGGAGCAGTGGCGGATGCCAGGATCCTGGGTGAGTATAACGGATGAAGATCAACTACTCATGTTTGGTTTCTAGGACAACATCAATTTTTAACCCCCTTATTAAATGTGGACCTTTGAACTGACATATTAAAAATGTTCTGTATTTTTTTTAAAATATTTATTTATTTACTTTAGTTGTACACAATGCAAATTGCATTTATGTTTATGTGGTGCTGAGGATCGAACTCGGGCCGCGCACATGCGAGGCGGGCGCTCTGCCGCTGAGCCACAACCCCAGCCCCATGTTCTGTATTTTTTGATGAATGAAAATATAGATGCACTTTAGAAATTTTGGAGTATTCATGGTATTTACACTATATTTATTCTTTTTTTTTTTTTTTTTAAACTGGGGATTGAACTTAGCGGCACTCAACTACAGAGCCACATCCTCAGCCCTATTTTGTATTTTATTTAGAGACAGGGTCTCACTGAGTTGCTTAGCACCTTGCCATTGTTGAGGCTGGCTTTGAACTCACGATCGATCCCCCTGTCTCAACCTCCCAGCCGCTGGGATTACAGGCATACGGCACTGTGCCCAGTGATATATTTATTCTAAATTTAATTTAGGGTTCAATTTTAATTGGGCTGCCTTTTGCGATTGCTATGTAATAATTCTTCATAACATTTTGTCTCCTCATTTTTTTAATAATACATGATGATAACATAAATTTTAATTTCACTGGAGTCCAATTAGTCAATTATTTAGAAGGTTAGTACTTCTTTGACCTATGTGAAATCTGGACCAACCACCATTTTGTAATTATAACTTGTATTGAGATAATTACAGATTCACAGTTATAAAAATCAATGCAAGGAGATCCCTGTACATTTTTCTATTTTTCTCCAAATGACAATGTTTTGAAAGAGTAGAGCATCACAATCAGGCTCTGGCCTGGATGCCATTCCACCAGTTTGTTCAGACTTCCCATTCCGTCTGTGCTCATGGATGCTGTATTCATGTGCACATCAAATGTGTGAAGTTCTACACAATTGTGTCACCTGTGCGGGTTCTTGTGTTCATCGCCATGGTGAAGGCCAAATAGCTCTATCAGTACAAGGATCCCATGTGTTATCAGTAATCTATTCTCCTTTTCTAAAATTCTGTCATTTCCAATATCATATTCCAATGGAATAACACACTATGTTAGCTTTATCTCTAAGGAGCTAAGTCTCCCTGGAGATGTATCCAAGGCATTTCATGAATGAAGGTTTGCTGTTTTTTATTGCCCAGTGGAGTTCCGTGGTATATGTAGACCACAGGTCGCCTAACCAGCCACTAGTGAAGGATATGTGGACTGACTTCAGTTTCAGATGCTAAAAACAAAAAAATGCTGCAAACATTTTTGCACAGATTTCTGTATGAACATTTGTTTTAATTTCTCAGGGATAAATGCCCAAGGATACAATTTGCTGTATCGTATAATAATTGCATGTTTAATTAGATAAATTACCAATTTTTTTTTTTTTTTTCCAAAGTGGCTGTACCACTTTTTATTCCCACCAGCAATGTATTGATGATCCACTTTTCCATGTCCTCACCATCATCTGCTGTTGTTCTCATTCTGGTCCTACATACAAATAATCTATCATGTCAGGATGTACTTCTAGTGATCCATGGTTTCCTCGTTACAAATAGTATTTCTTTGCACAACTGAAGATTTGCTGTTAAGTCTTATTCATTATGTGCTTTACATGGTTGATTGCTTAATTTTGTTGTTTCCTTGGTCTTGCCAAGCAGTTAAGTTACTTGGTATCAGTTTAGTTCTTCTGAGACTTGAAGTTTACAACAGATGCAGATGATCATTTCATTTAAGACTAATGCAGACCTACTCCCCTTTTGATGTTTTTTTCTACATTCCTGATATCAGCCACGTCTTTCTACTGAGGCTGATGAGAAGTGACCTCTTACCTCCAGCGCCCAGGTGTTGTTTGGTCTGAGTTGTGCTAGCGGATTCCCAGCCTTTGGTGTTTCCCTCTCACACGATAAGAAATCACTGCTCAATTATACACCCAAGGAGACTCCTCTGCAAACTCCGGAGTTCTTTCTTTATTCAACACCCTTCTGTCTGGTACTTTGCATCTCCCTGGGCTCCATGAACTATCACTTCCATCTCCTCAGATCAGCAGGAGAACTAGGCCCTGAAACTAGGTAACTACCTCCCAGAAGAAACACAGGACAATTTCATAGCCCATTATTTTGTTTTGCTTCTTTCAGAGGCCACAGTCTGGTTCAACCCTCGTGAAAATTGTTGCTTCATCTATTTTGCATAATTTCTTAGTTAATTATACCATGCTAGTTAATCTGATTTCTTCTATTTTATCGTGGTTGGATTGGTAGCACAGTTTAAATTTTGAAGTTTCTTGCACTTCTTTTTAATGTATGATAACTGCTTTCTATGTCTTAAGAACGCTGCTCACTCTCCAGAAACTATTCTCTCACATTTCCTTGAAAAGCTTCCTTTTTTTTTTTCTTCCTAGATTTGATGTCTGTAATAATTATCCATCTTCAAATAATTCCTGTATGGCATGAACTAGCCATTGAACCAAATTGCTTTTGTCCCTTATGGATAGCCATTTATTCCAGCAACGTGTTTTTAAAAGGAAGTTTATTTCTCTCACTTCATGGCATTCATGAACTAATGGAAAAATCAAATAACCCTATAGGTGTGAGTCTATTCCTCAACTCTTTCTTCACTTCATTCATCTATATGCTGATCTTTACACCAGTACAACAGGTTGAGAGTGAGTCTTGAATTTAGATAGGATATGTCATCCAAACGTGTTCTTCTTTTACACTACTTGAATTTGCATGTAAATTTCAGAACTTACAGTGTAATTTTTCATGCATGAAAAAGCCTACTTTGATTATAATTGGAAGCCCATTAAACCTTTACACTAACAAGAAGAGATTTAAAATTTTAATAAGATTTGATCCTTGAGCTTTGTGTCATTGTTGGAGAAAAGGAGGACAGTAAAACACCGTGGTCCTGAAGCGCTCCACTCTGTTTCCAAGAACCCAGCCAACTGAAGAGAACAACGAGAGTGGGCTTAGGCCAGAATGTCCAAATAAATATTGAAGGACACTGGCTTCCTCTCATGAAAGCTGGAAATTTGGGCAACTGAGTGCTATCTGTAGAGAGCTCCTTTCTTTTTCTAAGTTCTTTGTTCATACAATGGGGACAGAGCACGCTAAGCCAAAGCTGTTCCTGTAACCCAACCTGTAAAACCCCCCTCCCTGTGTTAACTGGAACTAGAGAACCACAGAGAGGGAAGAGCTCCAGCAGCCACTAGACAAAGCATCCTGGGGCGTGGGGGTGCTTCTTTTTTTTGGGGGGGGGGGCAGAGAGCACCAGACGCACTCTGTAAGACAGAGGTGCACCTGTCCAGCCCATCCCAACTGCATCTTCTTTATAAGCATTTTTCTTTTTTTTTTTTTAATATTTATTTATTTGCTTTAGTTGTACACAATGCCTTTATTTTTACATGGTGCTGAGGATCGAACCCGGGCTGCGCACATGCTAGGCGAGCGCTCTACCGCTGAGCCACAAAACCCCAGCCCCTATAAGCATTTTTCAATAAACCTGTGTCTCCCACCTCATCTCCTGGTGTCTTTTTTGGTCTCTTAGCACTGCTCTAGCACAAGTGAGCTGGGGTAGGTACTATCTTTGCAGGTGGAAATATGGCATACTTCTCCACATACTAGGGGCTTCCTTGATTTCTCTGACATATTTGATAGTTTGAAGTACAGAAGCTACATACACACTTGGATAGAATTGTCCCCAATTATTTCATGTTTCTTCATGTTATTTTTAATAGAATTTAAAATATTTATTTTCCAATTATTCGTGCTGCTTAATTTCTAAGTATATGTAGGTTTATTAGCTATCTTATTGATTTCTAATTCAGTATACAAACACTAAAAAGAACTCACCAATGAAATATCTATTTTGGTGATTTTGGGGGACATTTTGAATGACGTTTCAATGCCTTTATATATCACCTGTCATGAACTCATTGTTCTGCATCAATTTTGTTCAGTTGTGTTTTTATGTAAATATTTCTATTTCAAGTGGAGCTACAGTTTTTCATCACAGAATTATTTTTGATAGCTCTTTGTGTGGTCTCGTCAACATCTGTAGGGACATTGGAGTACCCTCCTTTTTATTTATGAGTTGCTCTGCTGTTTGTCTATTTTCTTTTTTTTTAATATTTATTTATTTTTTTTTAGTTGTAGTTGGACACAATACCTTTATTTATTTTTATGTGGTGCTGAGGATCAAAACCAGGGCCCCACACACGCTAGGTGAGCACTCTACTGCTGAGCCATAACCCCAGCCCCTATTTGTCTATTTTCTGTTTTACTAATTTTAGTTATTTTTTTTTCTCCACATACTCTTCAGTATTTAATTTACTGATTTTTCCTAACTACCTGAGATAGATGCTTAAATGCTCGGTTTTCTTTAACTTTTTTCTAATGTACACAGTTAACACTAAAAATTCAACCTTGGTTTGAGATGAATTCAACAAGTTTTCATATGGAATAATTTCATTGTTATTTAGTACAAACTGTTTTACTTTACTGTTTTCCTTGTGGCTTTTTTTATCCAATATATGTGGAAGTATATTATTTGAAAATATTTGAAGATCTTATAATTCAGTTAATTTCATTTTGATTAGAATATATATTGTTTTAATACTTAAAATACCATTATGGGTCAGAATATGGCATTTAGTAAGCATTTTATGCCTACTTGGAAAAAACATCTGTACCTTTGAGTGTTGTGTTCTTATATAGAAATTAGTTGTATTTTGTTGCTTGTTAAAAATTTCCTTATCCACAGTGATTTTTTTTTTTTTCTTTTTATAAAGGTACTATAATATAATCTCACAAAATGTTTTAGGAATTATTTATTTTTCTGTTTTGTTTTTTACATTTATACTCATGTATTTTGAATCTACACAGAAGTCAAAAATCAATTTTTTTTTTTGTATAGGTCCAGACAGTAACATTTTGTGCTTTCAGGATACATGCTCTCTGTTGTAACTACCCTGTGTCATAAATCCATCTATAGATAATATATACAAGATGATAGGTGTGGCAGTGTTTTATGGTGTAAATAAAACTTTATTTACAAAAACAGGAATTGGGGCATAGTTTAAAATTGCTGGTATATAGTATTGGAACATAGGAATTTTTAGTAAGACTTTTGACTTTTAAGTAAATTTTATCTGATATCATATAGCCATACCACTCAGGGGATGGGGACATGGTTGGGGTGAAATAGGGTATGCTTAGTGTATCTACTTTAATCTCATTAGTCTCATTTTCTTTTTCACTACTTTAAGGTATCTTTCTTATAAGCTGTATATAGTGACCTTTGAATTGTTCAACATTTATGCAAATTTTTTACTTTTACTTGGTACATTTATTCCAATATATTTAAGGGAATTGCTAAAATAATTGAGTCTACATCTACCATATTCTAATTTGTCTTCTACTTTTCCTGCCTGTCCTCTGCTTCCTTTTCTCTCATGTCTTTCTTTCTTTTGGAATAATCTAATTAAATTTTATTATTGAATCTTCTCCCTTATTAACTTGACAGTTGCACATTTTATTATTCTTTAGTTGTTTTACTAAAACTTATAATGTGAAATCTTGACTTACAGCTCCCAATATAAACTAGTACTTCTCAGACAATATGGGGTTTGAAAAATATGTTCAGTATCCCACCCTTTGCTCACACCTGCACTATGTTTGAAATGTATTTTAATTTTGTGTCACAATAGATTTCAGTATATTATTCTGCTGAGTCAAAATTTATTTTACTCTTGTCTATTCATTCACCATTAATTCTTCACATTAGTTGTGAATTTGTATTTATTTCTGGGATGAGTTACATTTCCTCAAAAACTTCCTTAAGCAATTATTTTAATCTAACTCTGCTTATTGTAAATAAGTAATTTTTGTTCATCCGAAAACATTTTAATTCCACCTTCCTCTTTGGAAAACATTTTTGCTAGTTTTCAAAAATGATGTTAACAGCTATTTTCTTTCATCATTTTAAATGTACGATTCAAATTTTCCCCTGTATTTTGTTGTTTTTCATTCCATAATAATTCATTATATTAAGACCTTCAACTTATCACGAGTAGTAATATCACCCTTACACTTTCAACGAAGGCATATTCATGTATAGTTTTGAAAAATAGAAATTTTGACCCACATGCTTGCAAAATACTCAATTTATCAAACCTGGATCCAGGGCACAAATTACATCCTAGCGACTCTACATTTCCCAGTTTTGATTCTTTCTGTGGTTAACAACAATATTTCTTAACATGGTACAGAGAGGCCACAGATGTTCCAGATAACAACATCTCTTCAGAGTCTGTAACAGAAGGAAATAATTTTCCTAGTTATCTGGAGTACTTGGATCAATGGTGTGTTCTATGGCCACCATTGTGGCCAAGGTTGTGGTGTAATGTAGTGGTGCAGTTGGAGAGGCCTGTATTCCAGATTTATTCCATATCCGTTGAGGAATATTCTTCCACACAGGTATGTGTTGTTGTTGTTGTTGTTGTTGTTGGCACTGGGGATTGAACCTGGGGCTTTGTGCATGCAGGGCAAGCACTCTACCAACTGAGGTATATCCCCAGCCTGAAGTATGTTCTTAAGGAATGAGTACAGTATTATACTACATTTAAAAGGAAAAAGACTGTGCATTCAAAAACAATAGTATAACACATAGCTATGCCATTTTTATTTATTTCTTTGTTGTACTAAATAATATACAGCTATTTCCAAAAAGGCTGATATGTAATATAAACTATGATAGCTCTATTCTGTTTCAATAGGTCACTCACTTTACAATCTTTATCTTGAGGTCTCTTTCTTATACCTAAGGGAATAAGTAGCAAAACTGATTCTAGGGAGCTGATCCTATCAATGGCAGTGCTGCTAGCTTTTTCACTATCCAGATAGCAGTGAGAACCCTGTCACTTGTAAAGACTGATGGGTTGATAGCCTCTGACACAGTATATCATTGCAGTTGATGAGACATTCACCTGTGATGAATTAAATTTGATACAGGTAGAAGGGGCTGCAATGGTGTTCACATTTGCAACTTCTCTGACATTTGAGAGGTTTTGGGAAAAAATGATAAGTATGAGGACTGGAACCTCCAGTACAGTTTTCTATTGAAAAGGAAAAATGATAAGCTCAGCTGAATTACTTTCCAACTTAAGATACAGTGTAAAAATAAAAAATACCCTCATTGCATAGTTTGAACAGACCCACATCTTCTGCAACTAGAGGGATATTAGGCTTGGGATCCAATTGTAAAACTTGCAAAACTTGAGAGTATGATAACTTTTTACCCTCAGAAAATCTCCTACAGAAATTTTTGGCCTTAATAGGGAAGGATTATGATTTTGAGACTTAGGACACAAAGCTTCAGTGTGCTCTGCTTATACTAGATTTATGATATAATATATAGTCAGAAAGACATTGTAAGCAGGTTGTGGTGGTGTGTGCCTGGACTCCCAGTTGCTCAGTAGATAAAGGCAAAAGTATCACTTGAGCCCAGGAATGTGAGGTCAGGTTGGACAATATGTTTGAGCATAGGCTCTGTTAAAAAAAAAAAAAAAAAATCTAGTAACAATGTATGTACTCAGAATAAATGAAAATTTAAGACACAGTTTGAAGAGACAGCACAATACCAGAACTAGACTCAGATATGGCATAAATTTTTAAATTATCAGATTGGGAATTTAAATTAGCTATGATTAATATTAGTCCTCTAATGGAAAATATGGGTAACATGCAAAAACAGATGAATAGGAGAGGGGATCTCTAAAAAAGAATCAGAAAATACTAGAAACTCTGTAATGCAAAGATGAATGCCTTTGATAGGCTCATCAGTAGACTTGATATGACCAAGGACAGCATCTGCAAACTTGAAGATATAATCATAGAAACTCCCCAAACTAAAATGCAAACAGAAAAAAATCATGAAAGTATTGGAAAAGAATATCCAAGAACTATGGGACAACTACAAAAGGTGTAGTGTATGTATGATTGTGATACCAGAAGGAGAAGAAAGAAAGAAAGATGAAGAACTATTTGAAGTGATAATGTCTGGGATTTTTGCAATAGTGTTGTCGAACATCAAACCACAGGAAGCTCAGTGAGCACGGCTGGGTAAAGAGTGTGTCGGGATCCTACTCCAAATAGACTTACTGTAGATCCCCTATGTTCCCAGCCCAACCAGGTGGTCATTATATAGTTCACAAATGCAGAACTGTGATGTGCATGCTTAGTAACTTCTCCACACCTCACAGTGACTCCTTGGCCTGTGAAATAAGAAATAATGTAACAAAAAGTGGAGGTTCCTGCAAATGTCACAGCCTCCTGGCTAAAATAGTAACTAAAAAGCCAGTGTATACTCAGAGGAATACCAGAACCCAGTGCTCCTTTATGTCTAAAAGAATGTTGCAATGATAGTCCCATCACATCCCAATTTAAGTCACCAGCTCATGAAAAAGATAAAAGGATCATGGAGGATAAATCTAGAGAGCTACAAATTTAATTAATAGCAATCCCAAATTCAGCTGATGTTGCAGAAATGGTAATTGCATTAGATTTACGTTGTTCTTTTGTGAAGCATGTAGCTACTGATCTGAAAAATATGTTCCTTTCAATAGCCATCAGCAATAAAAGCAGAAGGAGCCTGCATTTGCATGGGAGGTATAGGGATATTTACTTATAAATGAAAACAATTATACACATGCATACATATAGGTTATTTTATGTGTTATTAATGGATGAGTGAATGAATGAATGAATGAACGTGTGAATGGATTAATGCGTGTTGTTAGTAAGTTCAGTGTTTCTAACTGGTTAGGGACAAGAATCTAATGGATAGTTTCCCATATTTATCTTGAAAATGTTCAGAATACATCTCTTCTTTAAGAAGAGTTCAATAGAGAGAGTCTTTTCTCACCTACAAATATGAAAAGACACTTTATGTTATATTCTTCCCAAAGTAGAATAAAATATGAGTACTTGTGTCGAAAGAAGAAATTGTTTTATTCTTTGGTCAAAGAGGTCAGAGAGATAGACCCCATGTGAATACCATAATCTGTGGTTGATCAAGGCCCTTACAAAAAAAAATGGCATAATATTTATATATAACTAAATATATCCTCCTTAATATTTGGAATGGAAACTCTTCACATCTAAATAAATTTTAAATTAAATTAAAAAGAATATTTTCTTCAAAAACTAGAAATCATACCACAGATTGTATATTCTTTAAATTTCCAGTTTGAGTTTTTTTTTCTAATTATCTGTACAGATAATACTTTCAATTAACATATATAGATCCTCCTTTGTTGTTTTAACTTCTAGATTTCTTATAGTACCCAATGAAACAAAAATACCTTTCATATTGTATTGTTTAGTGAATAATGACAAAAACCAAAATTCACATATTTAGTGAAAATAAAATTGTTGTAAATATTTTCATGCCTTTGTTGGTTGAATCTCCTGAAAGGAACTTGCAGACACAGAGGGCCAAACATATATATGTACGGAATACTACTAAGCCTTTAAAAAGGAAGAAATTTTGTCATTTCAGAGAACATGGATGGAATTGGAGAACATAAATTATGTTTAGTAAAATTAGCCAAACACTACCTGCTCTCACTTACATGTGGAATCTAAAAGAATTAAACTCATTGATGCAAAAGTGGAATAGTGGTTACCAAAGGAAAGGGGTAGGAAGAATAGGAAGATGATGAACGGTATGAAGACTCAGTAAAACAGCAGGAATAAAAGTTTGACTTTTTTCTTTTGCAGAAGCATGAGGAATATAGCTAATACTTGGATTCTATAAAATTTAATACACTAAAATAGTATATTATTTTGGGGTGGGGTTCTGGGTATTGAATCCAGGAGTGATTAACCACTGAGCAACATCCCTAGCCATTATTTTAATTTAATTAATTTATTTATTTTGAAACAGAGTCTTGCTAAGTTGCGTAGGGCCTTGCTAAGTTGCTGATGTTGGCTTTTAACTTGAGATCCTCCTGCTTCAGTCTCCCAAACCACTGGAATTACAAGTGTGCACCTTGATGCCCAACTTAAAATAATAAATTTCCAATGTTGCCATCTCAAAAAAGTTAAATATTTTAGGTTATATGTACATTACTTAGCTTAATTAATGTACATATAACATTTAATGGATTAATGAGAACACATTATTTCAAAGAATAGAGCAAACTACAAGAAAAAAAACAAAATATTTTATTTATTCCCCCTACAAATATTTATCGAGTGCCTATAATGTACTGTTCTAGATGCCTGGGGTACTTCAGTGACTGAAACAGACAACATCGCTGGCCTTTTGGAAGCATGCACTTTATAAATAAAAAACAATATTTTGTGTATTTTGTTGGAAAATAAGCACATAGATCCATGTGGAGAGCTAAGGAGCTCAGGGGACCTGAAACTTGAAAAACAAGCTCCCCTGGGAATAGTAGCAGCTGTAGAAACGCAATGCTCTAGTTTGGATGTGGTATAAGGGTGGGTGTCTCTCCAAGGTTCCTGGGTCAGACGCTTGGTGCTCAGTTTCAAAGTGTTAGGAGCTGGTGGGTCTCCTGAGAGATGGGGTCCAGTGTGAGGTTCTTAAGTCACTGGGGGCACTGACTGTCTTGAGGGGTTGAAATTGTTGTCCTCATGACACCTCAGTAAGCCTCCATTGCTCTATGTATCTCGCTTCCTGTCTCACCACATGAATCCTTACTCTCACACACTCGGCCATTTTGATGTCATTTTCCATGATGTGATGAATTTGGGGGTAAACCCTTGCCAGAGATAGCACTATACTGTTTGGATTTTCAGCCTCTAACCTATGAGATAAATCAATCCAGTTTCTTTATGAGTCATCCAGTCTCAGATATTTCATCATAGCCATGAAAAACTGACTTATGTATACATAAAATAGATTTCTCAATATAGTTTCATGTTGGGTTGCTTTGTGAAAGGGCGTTCTAGTCACTCTAAAAAAAAAAAAAAAAAACAAAAAGAATAATCTACAGGAAGAAGAGATTTGGAAGTATATATGTGTATGTTACCAGCATGAAATTTTGATTTTTAAAGAAATAGTACACTGCTGAAAACCCACACAAAATCAATCTTCATAGCCTTTCCAGTCGAGGTAAAATGTTGTGCAAATATCCTTAAGCAAGAATATGCCAGAAATGTTTTAATAAATCTAAAATGGCCGATATAGTTTTAGCAAAGTGTAGGACTGAGTAGAAGTGGAGCTAGTCAGGTATACCACAGAGGAAGGACACAGGTTCTATAAAAGCTTTTGGACTATCAGAAGAAAAAAGAAAGCAGTGGAAAAGAGGAAAATTAGTAAAATTTTGAATGTGTTTGAAGGCGGAACCAACAAGGTAATCCCATAGTTGAGAGGCAAAGTGTGGGAGAAAAATAAGTGTTAAGAATTCTGGACCAGGTAAGGGGAGAACTGGAGTTGGGAAAGGGTCAGGTGTGGGAGAAGAGCAGTGCAGGCTGGACTTCCGATGGCCAGTGCATGCCCAGGGAAGATGTTTATTTGGTGGATACGTGAGTCTGAATAAAGGGTACAAGTTAAAATGGAGGAATAAATTTGAAACCTTGAACATAAAGAAACTGTTTAAAGCATTCTAGTGTATGAAATTCATTTAAAAGTTGCAAGCATCTAATCCTCCCATTTCCCCCCCCCCCCACACACACACACACACACAGCATATTATGAATCAGCATCCTTAAATCAGAGAAATCATTCAGCATTTGGTTTTGGGGATTGGCTAACTTCACTTAGCATTATATTCTCCAGCTCCATCTATTTACCTGCAAATGCCATGATTTTATTGTCTTTTAATGCTGAGTAATATTCCATTGTGTACATATACCACATTTTCTCTATCCATTCATCTGCTGAAGGGCATCTAGGTTGGTTCCACAGTTTAACTATTGTGCATTGTGCTGCTATAAACATTGATGTGGCTGTGTCCCTGTAGTATGCTGTTTTTAAGTCATTTGGGTATAAACCAAGTAGTGGAATAGCTAGGTCAAATGGTGGTTCCATTCGCAGTTTTCCAAGGATTCTCCATACTGCTTTCCATATTGGCTGCACCAATTTGCAGTCCCACCAGCAATGTGTGAGTGTGACTTTTCCCCCACATCCTCGCCAACACTTATTGTTGTTTGTATTCTTAATAGCTGCCATTCTGACTGGAGTGAGATGAAATCTTAGAGTAGTTTTGATTTGCATTTCTCTAATTGCCAGGGATGTTGAACAATTTTTTGTGTATTTGCTGATTGATTGTATATCTTCTTCTGAGAAGTGTCTGTTTAGTTCCTTGGCCCATTTATTGATTGGGTTTTTTTTTTTTTTTTTTTTATTTGGAGTTAAAATTTTTGAGTTCTTAGGGAGGAGGCATATGGGTAGGAAAGATGGTGGAATGCAATGGTCATCACTACCCTAAGTACATGTACGAAGACACAAATGAGGTGACTCTATTTTGTATGCAACCAGAGATATGAAAACACGTGCCCTATATGTATAACATGAATTGTAATGCATTGTTTTCATATGTAACAAATTAAAATTATTTTTAAAAAGTAGCAAGCATACAGAGAATTATGAAGATTATGAGGATAAACAGAGAAGCAAAGTTTTAGGGACTGAACCAAGGGACACCCAAGGCTCAGGAGCTCATATACAAGAGAAGAAGCTGATGATGGAGACCAAAGGACCACAAATGGACTATAAGGAAAATGAATTGAGGGAGACAAAATGAAAACACTTTCAATTCCTAATGTTTTTAGCAAATCAGAAAAACAGAATTAGAAACAAATTTTGAAGCTGAATAAAATTCTCATTGTTGGAGAAAAGCATCCATTGGGTTTTTCATGTCCCCTAAATGTCTGACTGGACTATGAATCGTAAATTGGTGTCCCAGAAAAGGAAGGTAAGAGGAGGAAGATGGAGCTGTGTATACATTGTGAGGTCAGAGCTACAAATGACCCAGTCATGCCTGGACATAGCCCCCATGGTCATCTCTCTCTGGGGCCTCCAGAACATTTTTCATTTTCAAAATAAGAATAGGAAAGGACTCCTGATGTTTGTTGTTGTTGTTGTTGTTTGTTTGTTTCACTAGGGTATGGAGAATGATATTTACTTGTTTAGAAATTAACATTTGTACACAAGTTCCATGGACTTGTCATTTCAAGTCTCAACATTTCTACTGACTCTGGGCTTTGGAAGACCTATCTGCTTTCCAGGCATTCAATTCCTTTCTCTTCAAAGAGCTGTTATCAAAAGTATGGTAACCCCTCATCCACCTGTGATGCCACAACAGAGTGCTCTGTGCCCTGAGCCACTGCAGAGCTCAGTCTGCACACCTATGGGGTTGGGAGGGAGGGAGGCGTCATCATTTCCACTCAGAGTCCTCATAGATGTCTCCTTAAAGCCCTAGAATGCAAAGACAATGGGTTGGTGGATTTGAAGTGATAAAAGGACAAAACGTGGAAGCCAAGAATCCTACACAGGCAAAAGTGTCCTTCCCAAAGGGGGAAGAAATGAAGGCATTCTAAATGCATGGGATCCTGTATGCTGCTGTAGAAAAATACCATACACTGGGTGATTTCTGACCAGGACTTAGCTTCTCCCAGGTCTGTAGACTGACCACCAAATCCACCCTACAGCCAGGGAGTTCAGCATTCACTCACATATCTGGGGCCGGCGTCTTTCAGCCAGTGTGGCCAGGGCTGGTGCCCACTGAGACCACACTCTGATCTTGCAGAAGGCCTCCCTCCCTGTGTCCTCATAGTGGTACTTCTGGGAGGCTGTGGCCTGATTTCCTCTGCCACAAGGACACTGCACACATCTCACTGGGTCACCCAGATGGCCTCACTGAACTAGGTAACACCTGCGAAGACTCTGTCTCCTCATATGGGCACAATCTGAGCTACTGGGTTAGGACTTCAAAACAAGGACTGTGAGGGGCTAGGAGTCAGCCCATCACACAGATCGGGCTGACTCCTCCCCAAACATCAGGCCACTGTGATCCTGTGATCCCAGCCCTGAGAAGACAGCTCACTCAATACCCATGTAGCGAGGCCATTGTGACCTACACCAATCCTGTGAGGACAGTTTAATCAGTATGAATCCAGTCAGGCCAATCAAGTAAGCTCACTTGAATCTATAGGGGTCCAGCAAGGCCACATTAATCTCTCCCAATCCTGTGCAGCCTCCTCATCCACACCAGTCCTCTGAGGACAGTCCCATCCACAGGAGTCCTTGCTCCAAGGCCAGGGGAGGCCTTTGACCTGAACCTGTTGGTTGAAATCTTCTGCTTTAAGTCCTCAGAATCAGACCAAAATATGTCCTCTTCTGTGTGACAATTAAGAATAAAAGTACTTTTACACATTAAATTAAAAAACACTGAAGACATTAAAAAGGAAAGACTTAGGGAAAAGGATTTCTCCCCAGGACAGGAAAGAAGATCCCAGACAGCACCAGTGGCTGTTACTGCCTGAAGTCATTACTGCCTCTTTGAGATTTTTTATTGTTTTGAAATCTACTGACTGATGGACCCTCTATTTTTTTTTTTCAAATTTTGGCGGTTCCCAGTGTATCTGTGAGTTGCCTTCGAGAGCACATAAGCGATCAGAAAGACTTTTTATTTCTGTTTTTAGGGTATGTAAATGTCTAGTAATATCCTTTATATTTTCTGTAATGGATTCCACCCATGGGGGAGTAGAGGACACAAGTGGTTCTTCTACTTGACAGTCCTTTTTCTCGGTCTTTTTTAGTTTTTTTTTTTTTTTTTTTTTTTTTTTCATTTTCTCAGGATCACTTTTACTAGATTCCTCACCACTGCTAATTTCACTGACAGCAATATCCTGAGGCCCAGGTTCCATTAAGAGCAAGTATCCTTCAGCTATCACCAATAACTCCTGAATAGCTCTAATAGCTTGGATTTTTGTCATTTTTGGGACTCTTTTAATAAAACTCTCTTTACTGGTTTTAGTTGGCCCAGTGGAAGCTATGCTTTTTTGATCACTTTCACTTTTTTCTATATCCTCCTCACTGAGAACAGAGTCAGGTATATCAAGGAGTCTTTGCATAGCCTCTATCACTTGGGATTCAGTTATATTTGAACCCATCTTTAGAGACATTTCAGTTCTTACCTGTCCGCTCCGAAGTCCCCGTACGGGCCACCACCTGTTGCTGCCTGAAGTGATGGCCGCTTGGAGCAACGAAGCCGCGGGAAGAAGTTCAGAGGCAAACTGGAGACAAACAGCTTTTTATTCTGATAACTTTTCTCTCTGGCTCTAACAACGACTAACACGCGCCGCACACACCACCAAAATAGCGCTGACCCGATCAGCAATCTCGGCCAAGTCACTCGAGATCCCGGGCCAAGTCCCGTGAGACTACGGAAGGCACAATGCCCAAATCTCCATGGCTCATAGTCAACCGCAATTCAAGCCATCTCCCCAAACAGGGCTCCTACAAGTGGCCTTGACTCCTGCCACCTCAGCAAACTCAGAGCTGGGGTCACGGGCCTGCTCAGCTGTCAGCAGCTCCCCAGAAGGTCCCTAAGTGAAGCAGCCAGGCCTGGGACCACAGCCTTGCTGGCTTCTGGCTGGCTCCGTCCACTGAGTTCCCGTTCATGGGTGGTGCCTCCAGCCAGCGCACCTCCTGACTGGGCTTCATTGGCCACTAGGAAAAAATTGTGTTTTCTCAAAGGAAACTTCCTGTTCTGTTGAGGGGACTGGGCAGTGGCAGAGCAGCTCTGTGTCACTGCGACGTCCTGCAGGGCACTGGAGGTCTGTGCAGGTTTTCCTTCCTGCCTCCTCCTCCAGCCCTTAACGGCACTGTGTTAGAGAAAGTGGAGGAAGCTGCCTCGGCCAGTTTCCACCTGGGGGGCCTGGGGGGCCCATGGCCTTGGGCTCCAGCTCCTTTCTCTGCATCAGCATCAAGCTCTACATGGTGCTGGGGGTGCTGAGCCTGGCCACGGTCACCTATAAGAGGGTTGGGCATCCGGAGACAGGAGCCCGGTCCAGCCCCTAGCTGCCAGCCAGCCATCAGAGCAGAGGAGGAGAGACAGGGACAGTGACATAGAGCAATGGGCTGAGGTGGGGGGCGTCCAACACCCAGGATCACAGAGGAGGCTGGGAGCCAGCTGAGCGTGTGCAAGGCAGGCCTTCTGAGACCCACAGAGGTGTCTGCACGTGCACGCAGCAGCGACTTTAGGACTTGCTATCTGTCCTGATGCTTATCTTCCAGAGGCCCTCATGTCACCAAAAAAGTGACCAGGCATGCCATGGACCACTGGAGTCATCGAGAAGACTTCCCAATGGGGCAGTGACAGAGGATGTCTCCATGCCAGAGCTGGGCACACGTGTGCCCTGGTGCACCATCACTTTCATGTCTCCTTCCCAGCACTGGCAAGGCTTTCCACAACTCTCTGCACACTGTCCTTCTTCATCCTGGCACTGAGTTTCCTCACCTCTGCCCAGGACTCCTCAGGAAGGCCCACCCTGCCCACTGGCCCACGTCTCCTTTCCCTGCACACAGTATCATGCAGATGATGCCATAGAGCACTGAGGTCACCCAGGACTTCTCAAGGTGATTTCCCCAACAGCTGCCACCCACCCTGTCCAGAGTGCTCAGAGAGGGACTCCTCCTGTCCAAGGTCACCAAGTAAAAGTCATGCTACACTGGCTCAGGGGAGAGACTCTCTCCACCCTGGGTCAGGGGTGTGAATCTGTCTGCAGGAGCTCAAAGCAAGTGAATGCTCCATAAAGACTCAAAGCCAGAGAGTCGCTAGCTGTACTGCAGAGGGAGGCACAGAGGTCAAGGCCAGGGAGAGGATGGCTGGTGGGCCCCTACCCTCAGCCTGAGCCCCACCTTTCTTTTCATCAGCCTACAATTTAATCCTTGGAACAAAAATATTAAGACCCAATTTATCTGAAGTCAGTTTATTAAGAAACTGAGATGAATGGGGGAAGGAGAGAGGGGCAGGCAGGGCAGGGTGAAGTGACCCAGGCAGAACAGTTCATATGGTCGTTTTAGGTGGAGGCAGAGGAGAGAAAGGCGTCCCCTGGCGATGTCTGGCTGGGTCTCCACGTCCTTGCAGGCAGGCTGTTTATGGACCTGGCAAGTATCTTTTTTGACGCTTTGGAACCCTGTTGCTGCCACGTGGCACAGAGCCGCACAGTGCTGGCACACAGGCAGCCATCCTGCCCCTCACCCACTTCCAGCCATTGGTGTGGCCTGGCTCCGGGGTTGTATCCTGGGAGGAGGCTCTGCTGCTGCTGTCTGTGGTGGACCACCCAGAGATGTTCGTGGAGGATCAGACATGGGGAAGCCAGAGTCAGTCTGGGAGAAGGTGCAGAGAGCGGGGGGGGCCCCTGCGGGCCTGCAGCGGAGAGGGATGGCAGGAAGAATGCCACCTCTGATGGTCCTGTGTCCTGGCTGTTGGGCCTCCATGGGCAGAGGGTACTCAGAGGGCACGGGGCAGGTGTGCAGGGCAGGCCCGCTGGCGCTCCTCCCTGGGAGGACAGGGTCCTTTGTATGATCCTCAGGGCGTGCGTGAGGCACAGGCCACCCCTGGAAGGCGTCCTCTACCCCGTGGCCTTGCGGGTGCTTAAGGAGGAGGTAGGTTGCCATGGCCATATCAAAGTTCTTTTGCGTCAGCGACAACCATGTTTCGTAAGGGTCAAACCCCAACTTGAATAGCGTTATCAGGACGGTGGATTCTGAGCGGGTGGGCAGGGCCTCGCTAGCAGGGTGGGGCGCACACGGCTCACCTTGCAGCAGCCACCGGTGCTGGAGGATCTTATTGGGTGTGGGCCGCTTCGTGGGGTTCACGATGAGGATCCGGTGGATGAGCCTCCGTGCTTCGCGGGGAACAGAGCTGGGCACGTGGTACTTTGCCTGGACGATGCACCACTGGATCTCCTGAGCGGTGGACCCCCAGAATGGGCGGCGCCCTGCCAGCATGACATAGAGCAGGACGCCTAGGCTCCAGGTGTCCGCTGGGGGGCCCTCGTATGGCTGCCTCAGGACAATTTCTGGGGCGAGGTATTCCAGAGTACCCCAGAAATTGTTGAGCTTCTCCCCAGCCCTGAACCTGGCCCCGTAGCCGAAGTTGATAATTTTAACACGGCCTCTGGCGTCAACCACGATGTTGTCTGGTCTCAAGTCTCTGTGAGCCACGCCCTGCTCGTGGCAGTAGCCCACACCACACACCACCTGCCTGAATACCTGGAGGGCCTCCTCCTGCTGCATGCCCCCAGGTGGGATGCGCTGACGCAGCTGTTCTCCATGTGGGCATTCCAGCACCATATACAGGTTCTCCTCGCTCCGTAGCACCTGAAAGAGGCGGATAATGTTGGGGTGCTCCAGCCTCTTCAGTATCTCAGGCTCGGAGAGGACGGGGATATTCTCCACTACCATCTTGAGCACTTTCACCGCCACCTCTGCCTTGGTGCAGCGATGGCGGGCCAGGTGGACCTGGCCAAAGTCGCCATGCCCGATGGCCCTCAGGATCTTATACTGCTCTTGGAAGCTTGGCTCGCGGCAGGAGCCGGGCCCCTGCCGCAGTAGGCTAGACTCGCTCCTGTGGGAACACATGTCTATCCTGAGCAGGAACACCCAGCCACTCACTAAAATACCTGCTGGGTGAGATTCCTCACAATGCTCCTTGTGAGGTCAGAGCTAGAGATGGCCCAGCCATGCACGGGCATAGCCCCTGTGGTCATCTGCCTCTGGGACCTCCAGAACTTTTCCCATATTCAGAATAAGAAAACGAAAGGTCTCCAGATGGTTTTTGCTTCAGTGGAGTATAGAGACTGATATTTACTTGTTTAGGAATTAACACTTGTACACAAGTTCCATGGACTTGTCATTTCAAGTCTCAAAATTTCTAATGACCTTGGTCTTTGGAAGACCTATCTGCTTTCCTGCTTTCCAGGCATTCAATTCCTTTCTCTTCATAGAATTGCTGTCAAAATATGGTAACCCCTCGTCCACCTGTGATACCACAACAGAATGCTGTGTTCCCTGAACCACTGTAGAGCTCAGTCTTCACACCTATGGGGTAGGTAGGTAGGGAGGGAGGCGCTGTGATCATTTCCCCAGATGGTCCTCCTAAGACTTCTTCTTAAATCCCTGGAATGCAAAAGACAGTGGATTGGTAAATTCAAAGTGATAAAGGACAAAATGTGGAAGTCTAGAATCCTACACAGGCAAAACTGTCTTTCCCAAAGGGGGAAGAAATGGAGACTGGGTTCCCTCATGCTGCTGTAGCAAAATACCTTAGACTGGGCAATTTGTTAGTAGGACTTAACTTCTCCTGGTTGTGTAGACTGGCTAGTTCAAGATCAAAGCACTTTGTTGCTGAAGCCACACATGATGGGAGGGGCAGAGGATTTATCTGAATCCCTCAATCTGCCTTCTTTAGAAATTCTGGACAAAAGTCTTGACCCAGCAATCCCACTCCTTGGTTCATACCTAAAGGTCTTAAAATCAGCATACTATAGTGACACAGCCACATCAATGTCTATAGCAGCTCAATTCACAATAGCTAGACTATGGAATCAACCTAGTATCGCTCAGTAGATGAATGGATAAAGAAAATGTGTTATACATACTCAATGGAATATTACTCAGCTTTAAAGAAGAGTGAAATTATGGCATTTACCAATAAGTGGTTGGATTTGGAGAATGTCATGCTAAGCAAAATAAGCCAATCCCACAAAACCAAAGGCTGAATATTTTCTCCAATATGTGGATGCTAATTCACAATAAGGCGGGGGACACTAGGGAAAAATACTGTCACCTTAGATTTGGTAGAGGGGAGTGAAGGAAGGGTAGGGAGGGGATATGGGGATGGGAAAGTGCCGAAGTCCAGCTCCAGCAGGGTTGTGTAGACACAGGTGGAGAGTGAGAAGTTGGCGAGGGACGGCTGAGAAACAGCACACAGACACAAGAGTCAGGCTGCTGAATCTGATTTTTGCTCAAAATTAGGTTATCTATATACTATGTTTTTTTGGCATGAACATAGAGTCTCGTGATTACATAAAGGAAGTAGAAGAAAAAATACATGGAGAAGTACAAAAACAAGTTCTAAATAACTCTAAGTTTCATCAGATAAGTATTGTAATAGCAATGCAGAAGTTTTTACCTTTTGTTCCGCCTTAAGCTATTTCTATTTTGCTAAGCTTTTCTAATGATTATAATTAACCCAGATAGTTGACTCACAGCCTTCAATGCGACAGCTGTGGTCAAGCTCTGTGGTCAAGCTCTGTGGTCATCGGTTCATAGCAGGTCCAGCTGTGTTAATATTATTTTCGTCTCTTACCAACCAGGGGCAATGGGCACATTGTTTCTTATAATACCTATTCCATTGTTTGATCAAAGTTCTTTTTTCTCTTTCCCACCTCTTATGCACCATGGGGTCCTGCTCCTCCTTATTCTTTTCTACGTACTTAAGGTGTCACTTTTTACCCAATTATTATTTACTCCCACTGCAGGGCCCTTGTTTTCATCTGCGTAGCCTATTCAAAACCAGAGAGGTAATGTTGGAGTTGGCATGGGGCCGGGGCTTCTAGGAGGGTACCAGGACCTGCCTCTAATCAGATAGGCAGGTTCAAATGGTCCCAATGACTGCGGGCACCAAACGCCTGGGTTTCTTAATTTTCCTGGTTGGTTTAACTTTAACAGGAAGAACTTCAGGTGTTTCTGGAGTAGTAATCTGTGGCGGTATTATAATTCTTTGTTTCAGTTTATCAAAAAACTTTCTATTTGAGTCTTCAAGAGAAACTTCCCTGCTTAAGTTAACTCTGATTCAGAATGATTGCAGTTAATACGCAATGACCTGTTTCATAAGACAATTCCTACAGACTTAATGGTCATGTGAGAGGAAAGCACAATTCCTATAATTATTAAAGTTCCCAAATTAATGTTTTCGTTATGCCACGTTTCCCTAGAGGATGGCTGCCTTGCACCATCCACATCAGGAGAGCCTTGCTGCATCCGGATTCAGGAGGGAGACGTGGTAGGAAAGTTAGTGGAATGAAACGGACATTATAACTGTATGTATATATGTGACTGCATGACCAATATGATTCTGCAACATGTACACTTTGAAAAATGATAAATTATATCCCATTTTAAAACATCCTGAAGGATATAAATCAGTGGTAAACAGTCAAAGCAAGGTGCCAAGCTTGGCACTGACTGTGCCCTACTTGTGCTCAGCTGGAGGACATCGGGATTTATGTGCATACATGCAGTGAACATCCTGGACAGACAGACATACTGGGGTGGCTGAGGGACGTGCTGGGAATGCTTGCACAACATTTGTATCTTGAGCCATGACATCAGCTACCTATGGAAAAAAGCTGCTTTTAAAAACGATTGATTCTGCTCTGATGGAGCATCCTGGACTCCCAGGTGCCAGGCCTCAGGAGCCAGCGAGTCCCGCCTCCCGCCCACCCTCCTTGCCCATGGCCTGTGCCTCAGCTCCGCTCTGGGTGGGGCCCAAGCTGGCGCAGGTGCTTCCTCTCCACACAGCCCTTCACTCCCAGCTGGTTCTCTGCTTTCTGGCAACAGGGGTGACCCGGGAGTGGGTGGCCCAGGCCACATAGAGGAGTCTGGGTCTCCCCTTCCTCCTGGCACCGCTGGCCCTCAGAACGCTTTCCAGGCCTCCGTCCCAGTGCGACTGTCTCAGACCTGCCCTCCTTGAAGGTGGTGAGAAGGATTTCACCTCTGTCTCTCTGACCTCCCCTGATCCATCTTCCTCCTCGCACAGCCACAGGCCCCTCTGTGGCACCTTCCTGGCAGCTTGCTGTGTCCCTGGGCCAGAGCCACTCAGTGTTCCTGGACCTGTGAGGTTTTCAAGGCAGTCCTTGACCAGATTGCTGGCAAAAATCATAAGTCCTGTGTTAGAACCTTCCCCAAACACTCCCTCTTCCTGCCTTCGCCCCCAGGGAAGAGTGCTTGACTCCCAGGGGCCTTTCCCCCACTGGGCCGCCCCCTTCCCATTTCATGATAAAGAGGCATTGGTGGGGCTCACTGAGTGCTGCCAGCTGACCAGCCCTCGCCAGTGATTTCAGGCCTCCCTTTATCACATCTCACCAAACCTACAGCTGGTTGTGCTGGGCACAGAAGCTCCCTGGCATTCCCACCTGTACAAGCCCCTCACAGAGAAACCCTGTGTGTGTTAATCAGGTGGAAAACACGGGTTCTTCGCTAATGTCAAGGGGGAGATCCTTGCCACCTTTCCAAAGTTCACATCCACACATCGATTCATGTGCTTGTGAAGACCAGAGGACTCACTTGACTATGTTCCCTTTGGCAAAGGGGCAGCACTGCAGATTTTCTAACAGACAACCCAGGAGTAAGAGTGACCATAATGTGTGATGCCAGGTTTGTTTTCTACTTGAGTTCAAAACCATTGCTCCTCTGGGGAGCTGGGAATGTACCTCAGAGGTACACAGCACTTGCCTGGTAAGTGTGAGGCCCTGGTTGCAATCACCAGGATGTCACCCTTACAAAAAGTAAAAGAAAGGTGTTTAAGGGGATTCGGTTAAGTCCTCTGTCCTTTCCATCATTTGTGGATTCAACAGCAAAGTGCTTTGACCATGAACTTGCCAGTCCACACAAGCAGGAGAAGTTAAGTCCTACTAACAAATTGCCCAGTCTAAGGTATTTTGCTACAGCAGCATGAGGGAACCCAGTCTTCATGAATGTCTCCATTTCTTCCCCCTTTGGGAAAGACAGTTTTGCCTGTGTAGGATTCTAGACTTCCACATTTTGTCCTTTATCACTTTGAATTTACCAATCCACTGTCTTTTGCATTCCAGGGATTTAAGAAGAAGTCTTAGGAGGACCATCTGGGGAAATGATCACAGTGCCTCCTCCCCTACCTACCTACCCCATAGGTGTGAAGACTGAGCTCTACAGTGGTTCAGGGAACACAGCATTCTGTTGTGGTATCACAGGTGGACGAGGGGTTACCATATTTTGACAGCAATTCTATGAAGAGAAAGGAATTGAATGCCTGGAAAGCAGGAAAGCAGATAGGTCTTCCAAAGACCAAGGTCATTAGAAATTTTGAGACTTGAAATGACAAGTCCATGGAACTTGTGTACAAATGTTAATTTCTAAACAAGTAAATATCAGTCTCCATACTCCACTGAAGCAAAAACCATCTGGAGACCTTTCCTGTTTTCTTATTCTGAATATGGAAAAAGTTCTGGAGGTCCCAGAGGCAGATGACCACAGGGGCTATGCCCGTGCATGGCTGGGCCATCTCTAGCTCTGACCTCACAAGGAGCATTGTGAGGAATCTCACCCAGCAGGTATTTTAGTGAGTGGCTGGGTGTTCCTGCTCAGGATAGACATGTGTTCCCACAGGAGCGAGTCTAGCCTACTGCGGCAGGGGCCCGGCTCCTGCCGCGAGCCAAGCTTCCAAGAGCAGTATAAGATCCTGAGGGCCATCGGGCATGGCGACTTTGGCCAGGTCCACCTGGCCCGCCATCGCTGCACCAAGGCAGAGGTGGCGGTGAAAGTGCTCAAGATGGTAGTGGAGAATATCCCCGTCCTCTCCGAGCCTGAGATACTGAAGAGGCTGGAGCACCCCAACATTATCCGCCTCTTTCAGGTGCTACGGAGCGAGGAGAACCTGTATATGGTGCTGGAATGCCCACATGGAGAACAGCTGCGTCAGCGCATCCCACCTGGGGGCATGCAGCAGGAGGAGGCCCTCCAGGTATTCAGGCAGGTGGTGTGTGGTGTGGGCTACTGCCACGAGCAGGGCGTGGCTCACAGAGACTTGAGACCAGACAACATCGTGGTTGACGCCAGAGGCCGTGTTAAAATTATCAACTTCGGCTACGGGGCCAGGTTCAGGGCTGGGGAGAAGCTCAACAATTTCTGGGGTACTCTGGAATACCTCGCCCCAGAAATTGTCCTGAGGCAGCCATACGAGGGCCCCCCAGCGGACACCTGGAGCCTAGGCGTCCTGCTCTATGTCATGCTGGCAGGGCGCCGCCCATTCTGGGGGTCCACCGCTCAGGAGATCCAGTGGTGCATCGTCCAGGCAAAGTACCACGTGCCCAGCTCTGTTCCCCGCGAAGCACGGAGGCTCATCCACCGGATCCTCATCGTGAACCCCACGAAGCGGCCCACACCCAATAAGATCCTCCAGCACCGGTGGCTGCTGCAAGGTGAGCCGTGTGCGCCCCACCCTGCTAGCGAGGCCCTGCCCACCCGCTCAGAATCCACCGTCCTGATAACGCTATTCAAATCGGGGTTTGACCCTTATGAAACATGGTTGTCGCTGACGCAAAAGAACTTTGATGTGGCCATGGCAACCTACCTCCTCCTTAAGCACCCACAAGGCCACGGGGTAGAGGACGCCTTCCAGGGGTGGCCTGTGCCTCACGCACGCCCTGAGGATCATACAAAGGACCCTGTCCTCCTAGGGAGGAGCGCCAGCGGGCCTGCCCTGCACACCTGCCCCGTGCCCTCTGAGTACCCTCTGCCCATGGAGGCCCAACAGCCAGGACACAGGACCATCAGAGGTGGCAGTCTGCCTGCCATCCCTCTCCACTGCAGTCCCGCAGGGGCCCCCGCTCTCTGCACCTTCTCCCAGACTGACTCTGGCTTCCCCACGCCTGAATCCTCCACGGACTTCTGTGGGTGGTCCACCACAGACAGCAGCAGCAGAGCCTCCTCCCAGGGTACAGCCCCGGAGCCAGGCCACACCAAAGGCTGGAAGCGGGTGAGGAGGAGGATCGCTGCCTGTGTTCGAGCATTGTGCAGCTGCGTGCCACATGGCAACAAAGTGGCTCCAATGCAGCAGAGAAGGAACGAGCCACGTCCATAAACAGAAGGAAAACCTGCACAGTCCTCCAGTGCCCTGAGGGACGTGGCAGTGACACAGAGCTGCTCTGCTGCTGCCCAGTTCCCTCGACAGAACTGGAGGTTTCCTTTGAGAAAACGCAATTATTTTCTGTGGCCGATGAAGCCCAGTCAGGAGGTGCGCTGGCTGGAGGCACCACCCATGAACAGGAACCAGGAATGCAGGGTTCCTGAGCACTCCCAGGGGACGGAGCCAGCCAGAAGCCAGCAAGGCTGTGGTTCCAGGCCTGGCTGCTTCACTTAGGGACCTTCTGGGGAGCTGCTGACAGCTGGGCAGGCCCGTGACCCCAGCTCTGAGTTTACTGAGGTGGCAGGAGTCAAGGCCACTGGTGCTGTCTGGGATCTTCTTTCCAGTCCTGGGGAGAAATCCTTTTCCCTAAGTCTTTCCTTTTTAATGTCTTCAGTGTTTTTTAACTTAATGTGTAAAAGTACTTTTATTCTTAATTGTCACACAGAAGAGGACATATTTTGGTCTGATTCTGAGGACTTAAAGCAGAAGATCTCAACCAACAGGTTCAGGTCAAAGGCCTCCCCTGGCCTTGGTGCAAGGACTCCTGTGGATGGGACTGTCCTCAGAGGACTGGTGTGGATGAGGAGGCTGCACAGGATTGGGAGAGATTAATGTGGCCTTGCTGGATCCTTATAGATTCAAGTGAGCTTGTTCGATTGGCCTGACTGGATTCGTACTGAATCAACTGTCCTCACAGGATTGGTGTAGGTCACAATGGCCTCACCACATGGGTATTCAGTGATGCAAGATGCCATCACATAACTTCTCACAGTGGCCTGATGTTTGGGGAGGAATCAACCCCATGTGTGTGCTGGGCTAACTCCTAGCCCCTCACAGTCCTTGTTTTGACGCCCTAACCCAGTAGCTCAGAATATGCCCATATAGGGAGACAGGGTCTATGCAGGGATTATCTAGGTCAATGAGGCCATCTGGGTGGCCCTAATCAGATGTGAGCTGTGTCCCTGTGACAGAGGAAATCAGGCTACAGACTCCCAGAAGTACCACTATGAGGATACAAGGAGGGAGGCCATCTGGTACCTCAGAGAGAGGCCTCAGTGGGCACCAGCTGTGGCCACAGTGGCTGTCAGATTCTGGTCCCCAGAAATGTGAGTGACTGCTGAACTCCCCTGGCTCTATGGTGGGTTTGGCAGATGTTGCAACCTGTGCAGTCTGATAAATTCTTGCAGATTAAAGTAAATCACTAGTTTCCTGTTCCTCTTGGTGTGATTTTTGATTGGCCTGCTATAACCCCCATCTTGGGGACAGGACTGCGGGGCAGGTGTGTCTGGGAGGCCAGCCTTAGAAAGAGTCCATGCTGAGTCATACATGCTGAGTCATAAGGAACTCCCATAGCATCTCTAGGTCACTGTACCACCAGCCCTGGTCAGCCTGCGGCTTCTCTCACCACAACACCCTCTTCACAATGACCACCCTTCTCAGTATGCATGAGGCCATCCTGACAGCCTTGACCACTCCTTCCCTCCTCCTACCACATAGACACACTAGTCTGTCCTGCAGGCCTGCCCCCCTCTCCCTGTACTCCTCCTCATTTCCTAATCCTGAGCTTGGCCTTGACCCTGATGAACCAGATTATGTCATGAAGCCAAGCATGTTTATGTCTATGGTCCAGGTTTCACCAAAGCCACTCCCGCCACTCAGGCCACAGGGAGGGTCAGGAGACCGGCTCCCTAGTCCTGGTGCTGGGCTTGATCTGGGCAGCTTTGCCAGCTGCACTGTGATCAGGCAGCTCATTCAAGTCATGGGAAAGGACCTGCCCTGGGGGTCGAGTCCAGGATCTGTAGGGACCGTGCACTTTTATACCAGGTGTAGGGAGAAAGCCCTCCCCTGCCTGGCACACTGGGTGTAGCTGGTTTGCAGGTTTTCTTTATCAAATTTCTAATCCCTGAGCGTCTCCTGGGTAAGGGTGGAATGGTGCCATCTCAAGGGAAGAGTGGCTTTTCTGTGCTGTGTCCCTCCAAGGGGACCTGTGATCACATCACTGAAAGATCTGCCAGACACTGTGCTGGTCTCCTCGGCTTGGACACCCTCTTTCCATGGGGCTTGTAAGAAAGGCAGGCCAGCAAGTTCCTGCCCTTTTCTACCACCGCCCAGACGCACACCCCTGCTCCCCCCATGGCAACTGCAGAACATCGCGCTTCCTGGTGCCCCCAGGGCCCTTCCTCAAAACCTGTTCACCTCGCTCTTGAAGGAAGCACAGCCATCCAACCAGCCAGAGACCCGCGCTGCTACCCGTTGCTGCTAATTCCCTGGGAGCTGGGCTGGCACCATTGCCTGGGAGAGGGCCCCACTCCACAACTGTGGGGATGCAGGCTTGCTTAGATGCTGGCTTCTCTGCCACGGGTACCCCCAGCCCTGGTCCTGCCACCAAACCCGATGAGGACTTTGGCCTGTTCCTCCTGCCATCCTCCTGGGCGCTCAACTTCCTCCCAGCCACCAGTCCTCCACGTAGCTTGCAGGTCCCTGTGGACAGCTCTATGGGGCTGCGCTTGGACCCTGTCACCTCTCCTTGATATTCTGGTCCTGTCTCATCTCTGTGCCGCTGGGCCTCAGAGTGTCTGTGTCACCATTTCCCATGGTCTCATGTCCCACAGGACAGGGCTCACCCTGCTCAGGTCTGTTGTCTGTATCTGGCCCTCTTTCAGAACCAGCCCACCTCTCT
Source organism: Tamias sibiricus (assembly GCA_025594165.1). Taxonomy (NCBI): domain Eukaryota; kingdom Metazoa; phylum Chordata; class Mammalia; order Rodentia; family Sciuridae; genus Tamias; species Tamias sibiricus. Next base: position 121,279,538 of record CM046666.1, on the reverse strand, counting down.
CCTCCTCCTCCTCCTCCTCCTCCTCCTCCTCCTCCTTTCTCCTCCACTTCCTCCTGTGAATGCAGCTGCTGGTCACCCCAGGGACCGCCAGGCTATGCAAGTGGCCTCACCCTCCACAGATCCTTCTTTGGCATCAGGGACCTAAACAGAAGCTCAGAGGACATACTGAAGACCCAGAGCATGGCAGAATCCCTCATAGCCTAGGCTCCCACTTACATCCCCCATGCAGGCACTTGGCTTCTGACAGAGCCTTGGACTTGCTGGGGTGTAGAGACCTCACCACTGGCTTCCCACTCACCTGCCACCTGCCCGGTGTCTGAGCAAGGGGACTAAGGTGCTGGGCTCTGGGGACTCATGGTTGTCCTGTATCTGCCAGTCAGCCTCCCCCATGCCCCACAGTCCAGGCAGCAGGAAGAACACTGCCATTTGGGAGGAGTGTGGCCACCACAGCAGGAGGGCCAAGATGCAGCACTGGTGGGTGGCTGCACCTGGGGCAGAGAAAGGAGCCAGGACGGGCACACAGGAGCCGTGGACACTCAGAGGCCCAGCACAGGAGCCACGTTTCCTCCTCTGCCTCCTGCTTAGCCGTCTCCACACAGTGTGAGTGATGGCAGGTCTACCGTGTAAGCAGGGCACTGTGCGGCCTGAGCGGGGTGACACTCTGGGTTCCAACCAGCCTGGGTGAACCTGCCCCCTGGAGTGCAGCTGCCTCAGCCTAATGGGCCATGGGCCATCTTGTCTGGACGTCAGGGGCTCCTCAACGAGGGGACCCAGACACAGTGACTGCAGAGGGCTTCTCATAGGGGTGAGCCTAGGGCCCTGGTCAAATGTTCCCAGTGGCCTGGGAGCCACTGGGTTGCCACTGTGTGGTCAGTCCTCATGCCCACTCTGAGCTGGCCCCCTCTCTCCACTGCAGACCTGGAATGGGGCTACCTACCCAGCACGCAGCTGGCTCTCCTGCCCACGTACTGGGAGATCTTCCCATACAACAGGGAGCAGAGCGCAGTGGCCACGGACAAGCAGGTCATCATGTAGCCAACAAACTGCATGCCCAGGAGACAGGTGGTGAAGGTCCCCAGGGAAGCCCAAGGTGCTGTCAGCAGTACCCACAATCCTCTAGGGCTCAAGTCCAAAGCTGCCCTATGCTGCTCAGAAACAATGGCCCTGTGACAGCAGGCACACGCCTTTGGCCTGAAATCTTTCTTCAGGCCCAGCCCAAGAGAACAATATTTATGTTTATAGGGAAATCCTTTTCAGGGCCAGAACTGAAAGGAGAGTGTGTGGACAGGCTTCTGCTTGGAGTTCTCTGTGTGTTTGTGCCCTGAGTTACCATCAATGCTTTGCTTCACAGCACTAGGAGGGTCAATCTTCCACCAACCCCATCACTTCCTACTGGCTCTAAAAACAGAAGAAGGCTGTAACTCAGCCTGTGTCTCCATCACAAGATGCAGAAAGTACTGCAAGTCACATATTGTATAGGTTCTACAGTGGTTGGTGGCTACACAAAGCCAGACTGTGAATATAAGGTATGTCCCCAGATCCAGCAGACACTGTAGAGTATTGGGACAATGAGTAACATTATTATCTATTTCAAGTTTAATTCCACACTTAGTCTATCGAAGCAAACATTGTACCAGGGAAAATTAAGCAAGTAAAGGAGACTTTATTTATTTTGGGGGGTACCAGGGATTGAACTCAGGCACACTCAACCACTGAGCCACATCCCCTGCCCTATTTTGTATTTTATTTGGAGCACAGGTCTCACTGAGTTGCTTAGTGCTTTGCCATTGCCCTGACAACTCACAAGCCTTAAACAGTTTACAATGCCCATATATTTTAACTTCCTGATTGATTTTGAGACCCTATATAATAAAATTGCAGGCTTTGAACTCTCAATCCTCCAGCCCCAACCTCCTCAGCCACTGGAATTACAGGTGAGTACCACCACACCCCACAGGAGACTTAATTTAAGGATATTGCAAAAGGGAATCTTGCTTTTTTTCCCAAAGGAAAAGTCCGCTTTCCCTCCCCTAATGACTGGGGGGTAGTTTTACACCCTGGAGCAAGTTGCTCACTGAAGTTAGGCTCCTATCTTCCCAAAGAGATGGCAAGGTGGGAGACAGTCCTCCTAAACAATGATGGCTCCCAAGTCCTCTCAGAAGACATACCTGGGTTATAAAATGAAGCAGAGGCCTTGAAAAGATTTACATCATACAGAGAATCTGTGGACTGTGGATGAACCCTGGTCATTGGCTGATCCTGTGGCGTTGACAAAAGCCAAACCTGAGAAACATTCCTTATCAAAGAGAATGCTATCATCCTTGACTCTTGGCTCTGATGCTAACAAACATCCCAGGACAATGTGTTTCCTGGGTGCAGCAGAATATTCCTAGCACTGGGACAGTAGGTTAGTTGCAAAATATGTTTCTAGCTCTGTAACTTTTTGGTGCACAAAGAATCCTCTGACAACTCACAAGTCTTAAACAATTTACAATGCCCATATATTTTAACTTTCTGATTGATTTTGAGACCCTATATAATAAAATTGCAGAGCTAGTTCTGGGTCACTGTTTCTCTATTAGAGTGCAGTGTCCCACCTGGCCCCCAACTTTACTTGATAACGTCTCTGTGTTTTATTTGTCTCTATGTTTTACTCCAAATCTGGTCACCCCTACTCAAGAATCCTTTATTGATGCTGCATGGGTCATGGCAAGAAATAACTTGTAATTACACATTTTCTAAATAAATATTCTAAGAAAAGGGAGGTTAGGGACCTAGGCTCAGGCAGAAACCTGTCTAAAATTAGTCGAGTTGAGGGCAACATTCAAATCATCTTGGCCAGTCTTATCTCTTGGTACCCTAGTTTTCTATACATGAGTTTCTAAAACATGTTAGATTTCATGTATTCATAATATCCTCCAATAGCCTCCAAATTTATATCAAATTATTTGCAGAAACTTGTTATGACATTTAGTATACTTGTCACTTACCTCAATCTATTCTTTTTTGTTTACCTTATTCTGCAAGCAAATAGAACTTACTGATGCTCTCAAAAGAATTTCCCCAACTCTTAGAATTTTCACATACTCTTCTCTCCACAGAGAATGCTTTACTTTGAGTCTGTCGAAATTACGGCTTATACTTCAATGTGTGTCCTTCCTAAATAATTTGCTATTTCTGCTCAATGGTTATGCTTTCTTCCCCTTCTCACTCCATGAGTCCTATCAGCACCATAGGTAGCTGGTATACTCTTTTTATTGAGTTGCTTTTATACTTGTTTCATAGTTCTGCTTGAATGTAAGCTCCCTAAAGGCCAGGATACTGCCTCACCTACTTTTGTGCTACTGAGTTCTAAGCCACTAACAGAATGCCTTGAGAGCATTTCTAAGCTAGGAGCATAGTTTGTGTTCACTGAATTGTATTAAATGGAATTGCAAAGTAGAGGAGACAAAGATGGTACAATATTAGGCCCCAGAATCTCAGTACCTTGACAACAAAAGTTCCTCACTCAAATCCAGGGCCTGGCAGCTCATTGTCCTGCACAGCTCCACCCTGGTCTGCAATTCTGCAATCCAGGCTTTTCTATGATGTCATGAGCCTCAGCCCAGCTTCTGTGGTCAGGGTGGCAGGAGGAGAGAGAGTGTGGAAGATCAGACATGGGTTTCTTTTTATGCTCTGGCCAGTATTTCACTTTCACTTAACTCCTTTTCATGAGCCCCTAAGTCATCTCAGACAAGCTACAAGAACATCTCAAAAACATGCTCTTCTTCCATGCCAAGAAGGAGGCAATAAATATTGAGCATCATGCCAATATTTACCTTTCATTACTAATTATTTCTAATTTTTTAGATTGCTGTCTGTAGGGACCTTGACACTTGAGTTACTCAAGTGTCAACTTTTATAAATCAGGATTGACATTCTTTTTCTGCAAAGGTCCAGTTAGCAAATATCTTAAGTATTAGGACCAGGTAGTGTCTGTGATCTCTGTGTGATTGCATTATCTCTGCCAATGTAGTGCAAAAGCAGCCATGGGCAATACATTTACTATCAGGTATGTCTGGGCAAAATAAACTGATATTTATTTACAAAATTGGAAGGAAGGTTGAATTTGCCCCAGGGACAGTAATTGGTTGAGCCTGCCTATAAAACCCTGAATTTTTGAGATTGCTCTATTCCATTTATTTTTTTCTTGCAAACCAATAAATTATTTCATTACCTTACTTCTTTTTTGTCAAACTTGGACATGTGCACTTCTAGTTCTCTTTTGATTTCTATCTTCTTTCCTTACAGTGAATATTCTCTCTGCACGCTATCCGCACTGCAGCAGGTGACATTTATCATCACAGAACTCCAGCTTTTTATATTCTGCTCTTAGTTTCCTGGCCACCAAACACTAAACCAAAATCACAATCTTCAAGTTTTATTATGGGAGCACCTACCAAAACATCTCATTATTTTTATTACTGAAAATAGATTAATTTGTCATAAAAACAAAGATGAAAATCTTGGTGCTTACCACAATGAAAGTTTCTCAATGGAAGGTAGTGTTTAAATTTTTAATTGGCACATAAATCTAGAAGAGAAACAGACAGCTTTCCCTGTGACTTAGAAACCCAGACTGTTTTCATTATTTTTATCTTCATTTGTTTCATTGCTTTATTGTTCTCTTAAAAATGTATTAAACTTTTCTCACATTCTGTTGGGCTTCATATTTTACATTTTATTTTATAATTTTAAAATTGAGAAATAGACTCAATACACTTTTAGCAACTGTTCCAATAATTTCCTTCTTAACAAAAAGTTAAGAAGCTCAATGCAGTTATGCTTTGAGCCCTGCTGGTGGAATGGTTTTCCAGTCTCTTCCTCCTGTATAGACCTTGACACTTGAGTTATAGGCCAGTTGTTATGGTTTAGATATTAGGTGTCCCCAAAATACTCATGTGTGATACAAGGAGAGAAAATTCGGAGGTGAAATGATTGGGTTATGAGAGTCTTAACTAATGAGTACTTTAATCCCCTGTAGGCAGGTAGGGTGTGCCTGGAAGAGGTGGGTCATTGAGGCATGACTTTGAAGTATGTGCTTTCTCCTTGGTGAGAGGAGAAGTCTCTCTCTCTGCTTCCTGGTGCCATCTTCCCAGCTGCTTCCTCCCACCATATTCTTCCACCATGATGTTCTGCCTCTTCTCAGGCTCAGAACAATGGAGCCAGATTTCTACAGACTGAGACCTCTGAAACCACCAGGGACAAATAAACTTTTCCTCTTCTAAAATCATTCTTGTCAGGTCTTTTGGTCACAGCAGCAAAACAGCTGGCTGAAACACCCGTCATCTTAGTGAACGTTCCTCCCTGGGTTTTTTTTTCCGTGTTCCTTCTGGATTGAATGCAGGCAATGCAGGGCCTGTGCTTAGCTCCACATCCTCCTCCTACTGACCCCGGAGGCTGCAGTCATTCCTCTGTCCTCTGCACTGCAGCCTCACTGAGCACAAGCTGCCTTCTCCCTCTTTTGCACATTCATCACAGGAAACAAACAGGTAAACCATGTTTGTAAATAATTCCTATTAAGAAAATCAAGTCATAACTAAAGGAAATGTTGAAAATAAAACATTTGTTATAAAAATGCATTAATGTGATTATTACATATATACATATAATGTAAAAAGTGAATATTTATCTTCATTCCATCATGCAGTATTACCATCATTAATAGTTCAGTGCATATGCCTTATTCTTTTCTACATACAACAAAACATATTAGTTAGATTAATTATTAGTAGTAATAATAGTAAAAATTTTCTGTATACAAACCAAGATCATACACATTTGCTATTTTTACATCTCATTTTTCACTTAATCATGCATATTTTTCCATAAAGACTTATCTATCAAAGTCGGGCATATGCCTGTAATCCCAGCACCTGGGAGGCTGAGGCAGGAGGATCACGAGTTCAAAGCCAGCCTCAGCAATGGCGAGGCACTGAGCAACTCAGTGAGACCCTGTCTCTAATAAAATACAAAAAATGGGCTGGGGATGTGGCCCAGTGGTCGAGTGCCCCTGAGTTCAATCCCGGTACAAAAAAAAAAAAAAAAACTTATCTATCTATTTATTCAATAGGTTATGTAGTATTCTATTGTATGGATTAATTATGGTTTCCTCATTTATTTTCCAGATGGTTGACACCACTTTTGCTGCTTCCAATTCATCTAATTTTTTAAAAATCATTCAATGTTAATGTTATACCTGGTTTTTGTTCTGTGAACATTAGTCTATTTCATTTCACTTAATTTGATGGTGTTATAAATAAAAAGATAAAGTAGCACCAACTACCTAGCATAACCCTTTATTTAGGATTTACTTAAATATATAATTGTAAAGCACAAAAGTAAAATGTAAGCTGCCCCAGCCACGGTGCCGCGGGAAAATTCTCGGAGGCAGAGTTAAGCTTTTATACTTTTACTTCTACTTTCTTAGAGCTTAGAGAGGGAAAGAAAGATTTTTCTTCTTAGCTTAGAGTAGAGTAGCTTAGAGTAAAGAAAGATGAGCTTAGCTTTTCTTCTTAGCTTAGAGTAACTAGCTTAGAGTAAAGAAAGATAGAGCTTAGCTTTTCTTCTAGCTTAGAGTAGAGTAGCTTAAAGAAAGATAGAGCTTAGCTTAGAGAAAGACTAGAGCTTCTTTCTTCTCTCTTCTTTCTTCCTTCTTCTGTCTTCTGTCTTCTGTCTTCCTCGGGAGCCTCGGCCTTACTCTGACCAGTCCTCTGGAGCCTCGGCCTAACTCTTGCCAGTCATTACTTCTTCTATCTGGTTTCTCTTCTGTAACCGCTCTGCCTACGTTCTGGCCGCTCTGATTCTTCTGACCGACCGAGTGACTGCCCGGCTGACTGAATTCTCCGTTCTCCTAACTCGGACCGCTTTCACCATATACCTTCAGGTTTGCGGGTGCCTACAGGTGCGTCACATACATATCAGGCATAAACTTTATGGCTTCCAGCTAGCTACAACAGCCCTTATAATTAGTAAAGCACAAAAGTAAAATAGGCAAACACACTTGTATTTTGTATAAGCTTTATCTGAGATAAGATCAACCTATAAATTCAAAAATATATTTATAGTAAATAGTAAATTTTTAAATCCATATAACCATTTATTATAATCCCAATGGCTATTACAGAATAGCTCTATTTTTTTTTTCTTTTGTTGATGAAGTTTTACAAATAAAAACACATAGAATTGAACAAGTTATTCTCTTGGGATGTAGATGCGATAGTTTGGATCTTGAACGTCTTCAAAGGCCCATGTGCTAAAGTCTTGACCTTGGTCCTTCTGGGAGGGTGGTGGAACCTTCAGGAGGCAGGGCCTAAGGAATGAAAAGTTAACGGGAGCATGGCCTTGAGGGGTTACCAGGACTCTGGCCTGTTCCTCATTCTCTCTTTAGTTCCTGGTCACCATAAAGTGAATAGATCTCCTCTACTACATGCTTCCACCATGATGTGTACTATGTTGCCACAGGCCTGATGCAGCAAGGCCAAGTGACCATGGACTGAAGCCTCTGAAAGGAACCACTGGCCAGGAAAACCTTTCTTCTTCTTGACTTACTCTGGTATTCACTGCAGTCGCAGAAAGTGCCATCACTATGTATATTCCAATGTGCCTAAGAGTAGAAGCAGAATGTTCCTCAACTAAGCAGAAAGAGTAAGAGAAAATCAGATTACCTTTTAGCTCAAATTTGGCATATTTTAGAATTGCTATCAGGACCCAGTCCGGTGGTGGTACTGAGCCTGCCTGGCTGAGCCCAATTAAAGCAGTATTTCCCCAAGTAAGAAATTTTTATTTCCTATGAAATTCTGTTGGAAATAAAAGGCATTGTGGCCAAATACATTTTGAGGACACTGCAGACTATTTTCCCCTTAAGAGATTAGCTATGCATTTTTACTTATTAAAGATTCCACAAAGTCATACAGTAACAAACACTTTTCAACTTTGCTTTGACCAATATTACCTAATTATTAAAAAATGAGTTTTCATGCATCTTTACATCAGAGATAATATTAACATCACATTGCACTGTTGCTCTGTTGAGCATATTCTTTCTGAGGTCAGAGTCCCAGGAGGGAAGATTTTAATCTTGCTTGAATCTTGGAAGTGAAGGGCAAATTTCAACACCACCATGCAATCTCATCACATGGAATAGTCTTAAACACTTTCTTAAAGTTTATTATTTCCAAGCTCTTAAACATCTACTATCAGCTACAATAATAACATTTATAATGAAAAACAACTGCTCATTTTAAAAGAAAACAAAGGTTTGAGCCTAAGTCAAAAAAATAAAGTGTTTAATTGAAGTTTCCACAGGAAAATATGCCTGTAGGTAATTTTACTTGGCACTCTAATGACTAGGGAATTGAGAAAATGTAGTTCTATTTCCATATTTACCACTTACATGCTATGATATTAGAAATAGTTCTGTAAATTTATAGCTGTATAACCAAGAAAATAGTTCTTATCAGTGATGCAATAGTGGCAACAATTGCTCATTATTAACCATGAGCATTGAATGTTCCTAAGGGTAAAAGAAAGCAACAAATTTAAAATTATTTTATCTTACTGTAACATTTCATAATAGATAATCCTACTTGTTTAAATGTTTTTTTATTATTTTATATTTTTAAATGTCTTATTATAAAGAATGCTGTTTCTGATTGATTTCTAGTGATAGAGTACTGATATTTATCTCTGAGATTTAAATCTGTCCTCCTTCTTGAAAAACTACATAGAGCAATCAGATGATAATTGGTTTCATATTTCACATTTATTTTCATTTTTATCTTCCACATTCATATTTATCTTCTACATTTTATATTTATCTTCTAAAATTTTACTTTCCTTGGAGAAGACTTTTTCTGCAAAAAGTCTATTTCTTTTAAACACAACATAAATTAGGCAATTTCCTTAATTCTTGTTTCTAATGATTTGCAGCAGCATTTTTATGAAGTGCTTGCTTCCCATGGAGGGGAAATTAGAATCAATAAATGAGAAATGAATGAGTCTTTATGAAATATTCAGTGCACTCAAGTTCTGAGAAATTCATGGAAAGAGAAATATTTTATTCTTCATGGGTACTTTCTATTGCTTCCCTAAAAGATGCCCACCTTTTGCTTTTTCCATAAGACCTTGATCTTTGCAATAGCAAGAAATCTAGAACCTATAAAGTATACCTGAGTGATTTTCACATTTCCCTTATATACTGGCTTTGAGACCTTAACTGTCACTAAGAGTGAGTGATCTGGACAGGACAGAAGGTAATAAAATTTCTCCTAAATTGTAACCACAGCATTTCAGAAAGCTTTCCTTCCAGTTTGAATGTTGTCAGAGTGTTTACAAAATGCTATCCTTACAACTTTCTTCCATCAGAGATACAGAACATCTTCCCCTCTGTGGTGACCTTTGTCACACAGCTCTCAGTGGAGCTGCAGTGGTTGTGACCTCTCCTGCCCCAGATCATCATCTCTTGGGTAACAAGCTCCCAGAGCACTGCAATGATTCCTTCTGCTTATTCTTACACAGATTTGAATTCTCTCTCCTGGATAAACTTTGTATGGAATAGACACAAAATATGAATGTTCTGTGCTTTCAATTACTAACCAAACAAGACTATACCTTTAACAACAACAACAAAAAAAAGCAACAAATAACTCATGGCCTGCTCTGTGCCCAATACTGCAATAGGAACAGGACATGCATTATAGTACACAAATGCTTTACTTAAATTATTATTTAAATATTTTTTTCTCTAAACTAAAACACTGGAGACTAAATTACATTAATGTGAAAACATCACTTGGTGTCAAATTTTCCTCTTTTGTCTTTTAGCTATTTTCATGACTCTTCCCACTCTAAGATTTTGAATGATATGTATGTAGTTAATACATAGATTCCAAGAAAATCATTCCAGTCAATATTTCTATCTTTTGAAAACTCTATACCCACATATTCATATGATAATCATCTCCATTTAATCTCATAGATATTTCAAATATAATGTGCATAAACAATGAACCTCCAATTCTTACCTCAAAGTAAGTCTATGATTCCTACATGTATGCCCATTTTACTAAGGGACCAAATCCTACAATCCTCAGAGACCAAGAACATAGGAGAACTCTGAATTCCATGTTCATTCAATTAGGCAATCCTGTGGATTCTATTTTCACAGAAAAACAATTTCTCATCACTTCTTGTCATGTTCTCTGTTACCACTTTGGTCCAAGGCATTATTAACACTAGCTGGGATTCTAACAAGAGTCTCCTCTGAGTCCATCTTCCTGATTCTGTCCTGGTCTCCTGCCAGAATATTCTCAACAGAAAAATGAAGATGACCTGTGATATCAGTTCATTGTACTTCTCCATTCGATCCCCTCTGGTGTCATCCCTGATTCCTCTCTTGCCACCCTGGCCTCCTGGCTGTCCTTCAAGGCATGCTTCCATATCACGATTTGCACTTGCCATCTGTTCTTACTGAAATTCTCCTCTTCAGATACTGGAAGAGTTTAATCACTCATATCTTTCAGGCCTTTCCTGAGATGCCACATTTTCATTTATGGACTTCCATAACCATCTCAGCTACGATTGCAATGACGTTTCTTCAATCCACTCTCCTTTCCCCCTCCTTGCTTTCTTTGATACCATTTATCATGAATAACATATTTGGATGGTTCAATGTATTGATTTCAACTCCACTAGATTATGAGGTCCAGGATGGTTGGAATGTTGCCTTCATTTCCTTTGCTTTGACTGCATGAACCATTAATCCTAGATGAACACCATGTATCCTAATGATCTTCCCAGTATTAATTCCCACTTTGAAGTTTTTTACCAACCAAAGTATAGTTTGGGAACTTACCTGATGATTGATTTCTGCTTTTTGAAAGCATAGTACCAGAGGATAGTTATCTTCCCCAATAGATCTAATGACTTTTATTCGTAAAATTCCCTGACCTCTCATGCACAGAATCACTATCCTGCCCTCCACAAGACTGCTCACATACTATATGCATGGGCACATGCATATGGACCAATATGTGCATGCCAGCACTTTGTGGAATTTTATTGAATGCACGTCTTATGCCATATCCCTGATGTGCCTAAAACAACACTAGCTTTTGCTTCTCTTTCTTAATCTTTTTTTAAATCCTTGATACTGCATAGGAGAATCCTTCTGAATTTTAATGTTGCCCCTAACACCAAATCAGCAGTGGAAGGGACAAAGCATGTATCAACAGTCTTTGTTAAGATCCTTGACATTAATTTGTACTCTCCAGGTCCTGGGTCCATTGGCCTTTGAAAGAAACACAAACTTTCATATATGAAATGTCATTTTAACAGATCTTCAAATGAGTAGTGACATAAGATCACCTTATTTAATGTAGAATGAATGTTTCTTCTTTTTAAAGCTATGGGAGACACCTGTTTGTATCCAATGAAGGCCCATTGCTTGGGGTGACAAATACGTCAGCAGCAAAAATATATTTGTAGAAATACATTTGACCCTATAAGCTAAATAATCCTTTCAAATAATGAGCTTTTTAAATGAATATTGTTATTATGAGTATATATGCTAAGTATAACAAAAACTTAAGAAATAATTATTTCCTCATGTGCTTCAAGTTTTAATAAGTTCAGTATCAACACTGCACATCTATTAATGTCACTATAGAAAATAACACAACTTTCAAAGCCACCTGAAAAGAATCTAATGAGTTTGTTATAAAATGAGCTTTAAAAATTCCCTGCTTCTCTCCATGGTGCTAGTAGCAAAAATTAATCCCCAGAGACCTTAAAATAAAATCATGGGCTAGAAATAGATTAGTACAGAAGATCATGTTCTTAACAAAACAAAACTGAGAGATCAATAAGAATAAGGTGAAGATGAGGATGATAAACCTAAAAATAAAATGAACATCTTTTTATACACATTTTTGGCAAGCCACCACAGGACAGAAAGGCAAAGTTGTATCTTTTAACAGAGAGTCAACATAAACATAAGTAATACAAATTCAAATTGAGTTTACCACAAGCAATTAAATTAAAGAACACATTACTTTTGTGAATTCAAGATACAGAGCACTAAACAAACACAAAACTAAGAGACAGCCTTCCAGGGAAATTGGCAGCACTCAAATGTTACTGTTGAGCCAATGTTTAGGATGACAATCTTTCCTTGGCTTCTGCCATTTCTCCATATGATTAGTTTTTCATGGATTGTAAAATTAAGGAATTGTTACCGTGCCAGTATAATTTCACTGACTGAGTAAGCACATTCCTAAGATCCTGCTTTTTTTAGTGACTAACTCATGTTCAGAAAGCCTCACTCATCCCCTCTCTTCCATTATTTGGACCAGTGGTGGTGTCTTCTGTGCTATTTTGCAATGTGAGCATCTATTACTCTGTTTATTAATGCAAGAATTTTAAACTACATTATATAAACTTTAGTATAGATTATTCATGTAAAGAACTTCCCTTTGATCAATTTGTTTCTTTGTTCAGGTTCCAAAGAGAGCAGTGGAGCGTGTAGTAGACACTGGGTTCCTTGTCCCAAATCATTCGAAGTCCTCTTCTCATTTGCACTGCTGTACTCTATAGGTAGAAAAACTCAGTTGTCCAGATGGTTTAACTGCCAGAAGTGGGCAGGAAATGCAGATCATGCCAATGAAATGTGAGAGGAAGATGTATACATTTTGCTAGAATGTCACTTTATTTGTGGTCCTTTGTGTCTTTTGTCTTCTCTTTTTTCCTGCTTGGTGAATGCATAGGAGTGCTGAAGAAGCAGCATCTATCTAACAACCACAAAGAAAAGAATATGCAACTGGAGGATGTTTTAGACAAGAAGAATAGAGTAGATTGGCTACTTCATGATGTTATGCTGGCCCCAGACTGTCTAAACCTAGATTTTGTCCCATAAAACTACTAATATCTAAATTGGGTTAACTGATCTTAAGAAGGTTTTGAGGTGTTTGGTATGAAACTAATTTCTCACAAGTTTTCCCATATTCACTTAAATTTTATAAAATTAATATGCTAGGTGAATTCTTCCATATACATTTTTTCAATAAATCTATTGATTTAACGACATCTGATTTTGCCAAGTATAACTTTTCCCATCTTCAGATTTCTTTTATGAGAAATTTCCCAGGTCAATTTTTCCACCATGTAAAGTTTTAGGCATATGCTGTTTTATTTTTCCTTCATTTTGATCAAGTCTAAATGTCCATTGGCTCATTATTATTATATTTATCTTTAAAAATAAGAGTGCTTCATTAATTATACTGTTTGCAATTTTAGTCATTGTTATGAACATTGATATTTATTATGGTCTCTACAAGTATGTGAAATAATACTCATAATTATGCATTTTCAGAATTCAGTTAGCAATCCACATGTGAAAACTAGATTTAATTATTTTCTCTTGTCTTTTATTTCATCAAGTTTCTCACCATTTCATACATAGATTAGCTATTATATCAATGATATGAACAAAAGAACACACCTCATTTTACTAATGAATGTATTTCAATAGAACTCATGAGAGCAAAAATTTCTAATTTCTCCTCTAAAAATGAAAATTATGAATTCTTTCTATTTGGAGAGAAAGCTTAGGAAGGGCTTTATTACAATAAGTAGAAAATTATAAAATAACATAAAAATACATCATGTTAAAACTTTTATAAAATGTTTTAATTTCAAGATTCTATTATTATCAATCATTTGAAAATACTACCATGAATTATGTTTCTTCAGTTTTTGCCTATAGCAATGTAAATATTGAACAATGACTTCCACTTTCAGAATACAATGATAAGGCACTGAATATAGCTACATGAAATAGTATGGAAGAATCTCACACATGCATGCTGAGCAAAGCAGCCACATGTGACCGATGCCTGTACTGGAGTCTGACTTTTGTGAAGTTCAGTAACAGGCAAAACTAACCTGTGGCCACAGGAGTGAAAATGGAGTTTCCACTGTTGGGGGATATTAAAGGGAAGCCCTTTGGGGTACTAGGAGGGTTTTTCATTTATACCTGGATTGTTGACAAATGAGTGCACACGTTAAAAAATGTACCAAACTCTATAATTATGATTAGTGTAATTTATATTCTCTATTTTATAGAAGTCATACTTCTTTTTGACAAATAAAAGAAATATCAAATTACTGTGTTTTTGTGTGTGTGTGTTTTCTTTTTTTTTTTTTTTTTTTTTTTTCAGTGCTAGGGATTGAACCCAGTGCTAAGCTAGCACTGTACCACTCAGTTACACCTCCAGCCCTGAATCACCATTTTTGTAATTGTTTTGTTCATATTTCTCTATCAAGGCAGAGTTTTAAATCTAACCTTTGATTTTATTGCAAAATTAAGAGTTTCTTGTGTATGTCTGTGTTTAAACAATCTCTAGTGAATCACATAGAAAATCAAAAGTTGTGGACATTGTGCAGCTAGTCCAAATTAGGTGACAGAACACTTTTGTAGAGTTTTATTCTATGTTCTATATTTCTCATGATTTTATAATATCAATAATAAGTTCATGGCATCAAAAATTAGTGCTATACTTAAAGAATTCTGGAATTATGAAGAATCAAGTCAAGATATATATATATATATATATATATACACACACACACACAAACACATATATATATAAAATCATTGATCAATTCAAGATACATATATAATCATATATACTTCAGAATCTAAGAATGATTTCGGGACACATTAAAGGAGAAACAACTGAGATACAGGACACTTCAACAAATAAGGAAAAATGTTTAAAAACATAAACTGAAGCATATTAAAATATTAAAGAGTTCATTTCAGTAGACATTGATTCATGTATTGGGAAGTCACTGACCATAAGAAGCTCAGGGCTCCACCCACCCAAGGGGAAAAGAGAAGAGACTTTTAAAGGGCAAATGTAGAGCAAGTCAATCTGCAGATTTTCTTGGTTAAAGTGGAAGAGTGGCCTTATTTGAATTATACAAATGTAAAATCCTCAGTTAAAGGCTGGTACTTTCTGATTGGACAAAAATATGGGTTTTGATTTGTTGGAGCTGCCTCAGGCTAATGGGATTCCAATTTTTCTTTTGTTTTGTTTTTAAAAGCAGCCTCTAATTGAGAGAAAATAGATGCAATATAGAGAAAATGAAATATCTAGAGGTCTGAAAAAAAACAACAACAGGAAATCCATTTCAGTTAAAGTTCAGAGGGAACATAGGAGACTAATGGTTAATAACCATCTAATCATTTGTTTTGGCATTAACACAAATTTTAATTGTGATATTTTATGAGATATTTTACACTTCGACAATAAAACTTAGAAGTATTGTTGTTCTTTTTCTCTCCCCAAACAAACATGGTTTAAAACAAAAGATGGAAAACAACCATGTTCTTTTCATTCTCTTCACCTCTCATTGGCAGGTGGAACTGACAAAATGTGGACAGAGGAGGTTGCTCATACCCCAGTCTTCTGTGTGGAGGACAACTCTGCCTGCATCCCCTCCCTCTTCAAGACCAGAGCCAAGGCAGCACAATGGAACCAGAGGGCAGTGGGGTTCCAGGAGAAGACCCAGAGTGATGACCCCTTTTCATTATGTCATTGTGAATTCCCTTGAGCCACTCAACTTTTCTAAGCCTCATTTATAGTAGTGGTCTTTGCACATTTGAAGCATTAGATGATCATAAAACAGAATGTTACCAAAGGGAACAGTATCACAGGAGATAGATATGGACAGGTTTCAAGATCAGTCATACAAGGATAAATAAAATGCATATGAGAATTTGGAGGAAAATATAATCAAATAAATACTAAGTAAGAAATTTTTTTTTTTTTTTTTTTTTTTTTTTTTGGTAAGGGAAAACATCCCCAGCCCTTTTTTTGTAAAAAAAATTACAATTTGTGGTATCATCCATGCTTCTCTCAGGGTTGTAAATTTCTCAGAATGATCTTAATAACTCTGCACCCCAGATCATCAATATTGTTCACCAATTTGACACTGAGATAACAGATACATAAAGTAAAAAGAGTGCTTTTGCATTTATGCTACAATGCAAATTCTTTTTTCATACAAAATGATTATAAGTGTACAAAATTGTCTTAAATTTCCTTAAAAAGTTAGTATTTCTATCAGTTGGCTGACGTTTTAGACAAACTTGTAATCATGTCAAACCTTACACATTGTTTAATGATACTGATATTGTTTTTGCCTGTATTTTGGATTAATTTGAATGATTTCTACATGTATAAATGCAATTTAGAACTTGTGCATAGAAGTGTCATTATGCTGATTTAACTATCTTTATGTAATTATTTCGATACAATTTAATTATAGCTTATCAAAATACAAATGTATGCTATCTTCTTGAGCCAAGTCATCCCCATTTTCAAGGTACATTACTTAAAGACAAAGATTACTGTTGCTAAAGACGAATTGTTTCTGACCATTATATTCACTGCTACTTGGCATTTTGTGCTTTGTGTGCTTCAGATTGATTTTTTATTAAAATGATTGTCTTGCAGAAATATTAAAAGTGACCAATTGGTTTCTGATTCCCAATCACTGTCCCATTTATGATGTACGAAAAGAGACCCAACCATATTTCCTTCCTTTAGCATTAAGATACTATTTATGGATCATTACTTTTTAAGCATGATGAGTGTCTTTGATATTTCATTATTTCATTTCCTAAACTCTCTGGGAAGTATTTGGCGAGAAGCTCTAAGGAATAGTCTCTACATAGGCTAAAACATTTTTATTCTGGTTGATATTTAATTTACTTATAATTTTCCCTCCATCCCATTTTACTCTTCAGACTGAAGAAACATGAGCATTTATATTCAATATGCCAAGCAAAATGTCATGTCCAACTGCTCTGGGAAAACTGTCAGACAAACATTAACTCATGGACTAATTTTATCCACAATAAAATTAAAACATCCATCTCATACCTATTATTTTTTTAGTATAAAATTAAATTTTGTTTGATTTAATATACTTAATTGGCCAAATAAAATATAAGTAATCTTATGTCATTTCCCCCAATTTTTGTTGTTAGTTTTTTTCTCCTGACCTGACTATTTAAAACTAAAAGTTTTGAAAATGCCAGTCTAGACCTTAGTCTGTGTTTAAACCAATGTATATGTGTTAGGGAAATCATAGGTTTAATTGTGCAATTAAAAGCCTTGGTACAATACAAAATTCATTGAAGACTGACTGAACAGGAAAGATAGTTTGAGGGACTTGGTCCTTTCTGTTTCTTCCACAATCATGCAACACACATAGTGTGTGTTTTGTAGTGGCTGATCATCTGCCAGCTCTTTAACCAGGGTCTTTTAGGGAATATGACCTAGAAATCACTTCCTAGCTCTATCGCTTCTGTTCTCAGGTCTTGGTTCCTGCCATCTCTCTTTGTTTAGAGTGCTTTAACTCTTTTTTCCTAATTCTCTACAGGGTAAAGAATACTAAATATCCTCTTACCACACCCAGTTGCCAGCCCACAAAAGGAGATGTTTATACTCTCTTTATGTCTAGGAAAATCAAGTGGCATTTTACTAGTGTGTTGGATTACTGACCTTTAAAGGTCAGCAGCCATGAAAAACCTTGTTTGCTCTCTGTGCCCATAAATAGGCAGGGAGGTGGAAGCCACCTCCACAGGGTACACAAGCTAAGGCTTCTCCTGTGCTTTGCACCACTTCTGAGCCTGCAGCAGGGATGTTCATCTGCTCCAGTCAAGTGTTAAACCACAGGACTTAACAATATGGTGAAAGTGGAATGGATCACTAAAAACTTGATTCCTCATTTCTAATAGTCTTCACAGGATAATTTGGGAGTCTCCTGGAACCCGTCCAGATGTTAATAAAGTAGAATTTTTTTTTCTCACTTGGCTATTGCTTCTTTTCTCAATAGTACTTTCGGGAGGGTACTCATGGATGAGGAGGAATGAAGAAGGAATGGGATTTAGCTCTCCAGAGTGAACAGGGAAAAATATCAACAAACAATCTCCAAAAACTTCATTCAGTATTCCCCAAAACATATTTTTGGCTATGCATCATAGTTTAAGATTTTTCTTTTACTCTCTTTATCACTTAGGGATTGCAGCAGAATTAATATTTTATGCAATCCAGACAGAATCTATAACAAATATATTTAAACTAAATTCTTAACACAATTTAAATTATGTAGGGGGTGCTAATGGTGCCAAACTTTATACAATTTTGACATTTTTTTGTCATTTTCTCAATTGCACTTAAACATATGGATCTTGAAACCATCCTTCGGCTTTCCTATCTTTTTTTTTTTTCTATTGCCATTTTTTTTTGTTTTGGTTTTTGGTACTGTCACTGAGCCACATCCCCAGCCCTATTTTGTATTTAATTTAGAGACAGGGTTTCAGTGAGTTGCTTAACACCTCACTTTTGCAGAGGCTGGCTTTGAATTTATAATCCTCTTGCCTCAGCCTCTCGAGCCACTGGGATTACAGGCGTGTGAGACGGCACCCAGCCTCTATTGCCATTTTTTAGTACTTCTTCATTATTAATTGTGTCCATTGGGCTGTTGATGACCTTTCTGAATTCATCCCTGTAAATCAGTCATAAGCCTTTCCTATTGAATTGCTGATTTTCTTGATTTTCCTCATTTCTCTCAGCTGTGGGCATTTTCTTTTCCCCTTCTTTAAACTTTTAACAAGTTGAATCTTTCCCTTCTCTTCCCCCCCCCTTTTTTGTTGTTGTTATTATTAGACAATTTTTGCTTCTTTGTATCTTTAAGCACTCAGCTCCACTAAAAATGTTACTTCTATTGGAATTAATTCCTAAAAAGAGTTCCTAATTTAGATACCAGTCATTCAGTAAGGAACAGATCCTGTTTATCTATTTGGCCTATAAATTCAGACTTTAGGACGCTACTGAAAATACAAGGTTAGCCTATATACAAAGCATGAATTTGAGACATCAAAAACATTGAATCAATTTTGGTATGTGGTATATATAAGATGGAGTATATGCATATATATTTTGACTTAACCACTGCTATTCCTTTCTTTCCCTAAAAAGGCCACGTGTTTCTCTGTGTGGGGGTGTGTAAGTATGTAGTAGATATGTAAATGTATGTGAATGTGCATGAAACCACCAAGACCACAAGTGAAGGGTCATGAAAAGGAGAGTCTGCTCTGAGCTATTCTAATAATCTATTCAAATAGAATTCCTTTTCCTACAAAAGAGAAAATGAGTAGATAAATGATTTTGTTAGCTCAACACTAAAATTGTAGGTTTCTTATTTAAAAATATTAACAACTTCATTGGATCATTGGGATGGTCTCAAGTACAAGAAACTGTATACAAACTGTAAAGAAACTTGCAGAAGAGGTGGGTATTCACATACAATCATCAGATTGTCAGAAAACATGCATAATCCAGAAAATATCCACCAACCAATGGAACCACAGACCACTGGAGGTGGTCAACATCTTAGAAGCAGACAATCCAGAGTTTTTCTTTTACAAATAGAGAATGCTAAACAGATCCATACTGGAAAACCAAAAATTAAAACAAAACAAAAAACCCTCAAAGTCTTTGAACATAAAACCAATTATAATTATACATTGTAGAAAAATGCAGATTAGTACAGGGAATGCCTGAGGTCTACTAGAGATTTTCTGGTGCAGAGTAAATGGAGCATAGCTTTTCCTTTTTAAATCTTTCTACACACCATTTTCCTACGCTACAGCAATTTCTACCATGACATGGCTTAAAAGTACAAAACAAACACCAAAGCCTGACATTTAGCTCTGTTTCTTTGCTTTCTTACCTCTGAGAATTTAGTTTGAGTGCTTGCCCTTGAGCCTCTCATCAGGTTACTTCCATCTGGCTCTTGCCAGATGCAGCACTACAACATTCCGGAAGGTTTGCCTCCTAATGGTCATGGGCCAAGCTGGCCAAATGCCTTCCAATATTTATCAGTCTCCTTGTAGGTGGGAAGGAAATGGACTCCTGAGATCGGACTTTAGAATTAATTAGAAGTAAGAGGCAGGTTTGTAAGATAGATGAGAGCAACTTACAAACACTTTAGAGGCCAAAAGAACAGAAAGGGCATTCAGCTCTGCAGAATACTTTCCTTGCCAGTCTTTCAACTGTTGGATATTCACATCTGGCTGAGAACTTTGACCCCCCTTTAATAAATGCTATGGGTGGCAGTGATTCTAAACACCTACCACCAGTTTCTCAAACATTGCGATCCTATTCTAGAATCATCTACTTAGTATTCACACCACTTCTTCAGTGATCCTCCTACAAGGAAACTGTTTTTCTTCAGAAACTCGGAAGACTTACTACCCACTCTTTCTTCTTTTCTTATAGAAGTGCTGCCTGATGGATGGTAAATGTACTTGGTGAAAAAATATCAGAAAGCTGGATTCATAAGTGCTGCTTTGACAAGGCTGTACTCTCCATTAACACCATGTCTGCTCGTCTTAGAATCATTCTACAAGAAGCTCTTATAAGCCTTATATGATAAGAAATAGAATCAAAGGTCATGAAGGAGCTACATAAAAGCAAGTATCTTTCTACAGGAATTTCACCAACTACAGAATTTTCTTGAACTGAAAATAAAAAATTTAAGACATGAGAGAAAATAATGGATATAAATAGGTCAATAAAGCAACAGAAAACAAACATTTTACAGTCACAATTTTTTTTTCAGAAACAGAAAGAATTAAAACTAATTTTATGATATCTTTATGATATTTATCACCACTCTTACCAAAACTGAACAAACAATACAAGACAAAACAACTAAAAAGCATAGCACTTTCCATCCACAAGATGGATCTTTGGTCCTAAAACAAACAACTATTTGCATAACTTCATGTCTTTTCTGCAGGCTGTTTCTTTGCCTGAAGTACCCTTCTCTCTCCTTTTATTCCATTAAATCCTATTTATTATCCAAGGCTCAACCCAAATGTACTCTTTCTGTTTGATGCTTTTCTTGATCTCTGTTAGGAAGATAAACTTTTCAAAGCACTTCATACAAGTCACTGTTGGAGCACATAAAATGCTTGAAGATACTAATTTGGTAATAAGGCTTTATCCATAACTTTCCTGAGAGCTCACTGATGACTTGGATCACATTTTATCCTCTTTGCAGACTCTGGCAAGAGAAAGCAATGCAGACTTTCAAAAAATGAAAGCAAGGAAGAAGGTGGTGTGGTGGGGGGGGGGGCTGGTGTATTCATTATTTCCTTCAGAGTTGTGCACTCTTGCTTTTTCTTCTGTGACGAAGTTGACTGAAGGTCAAAGGGGTAAGGGAGAAGAACCATGGATCATCAGAAATGGAGACTACCTCAGCTGGATGGTGACTCATTCAACCTCTGCACTTTATAGCTGGAAAAAAGTACTGAATAGAGAAGTGTAAATAAAAATCCTTCCAATGCTCCTCTGAGCTCTGTAACTGGTACTTCCTTAAGCCAAGAGATTCATTTATCCAAAGAAAAGCAAGTACTTACGCTGTGAAACTCAGTGGCTTAGCGAAGGAGATATGGAGATGTGTAAGATCAAGCCCTTCAAGAAGATTCACTGTCTGAGGGCTGGGGTGGGGTGAAAGGCCACAGTGTCCCAGCTCTTAGCACAGCACAGGCTGAAAACTGAAGATCACTGTACACACTGTACAGAGAGGCAACCCAATGGGTTAAGCAGGCATCTATAGGGGTTTGAATGATTGCTGATCCCAATCCCTAATGGAAGATGTGTTTGTTGGCTTCTCCTCATTACATTTAGCAGGGCATTATAAGAAAAAGAATATATCATCTATTCACAAGTTTAGGCCAAATGCTACAATTTTTAAGCAAAGATTATATAGAATGAAAGTGTCTGGAGATCCTAAGTCTAGCAAAGCCAATTGCATCTGTACTCCAAATCACAAAAGCTAAGTCTCAAAAAGCTCCAAGCTTTCTCAATGAACCAAGTGACAGCCACATAACCAGAAAAAACAAACAAACAAACAAAAAAAAATTAGACTTAAGGAAGTTTCCACCGTTACAGAGCTGGGGCCTTCTAGGAAACTGAGGCTGCACAAAGACCCCCTCTTCAAACAATGATTCTTGGGATTAAGTCAGAAAGATTTCAGACACATTGCTCAGAGTAACAGGAATGAGTTTACTGAAAGGATAGGAAAAGGGAAAGGCAACACTCTCAGGGAGAGAGTGGGTCCTCTCAGAGAGGAGGGGGACCATGTGCCTCTCCTGCACTCAAGTATTATTGGGTGTAAGCTGCCTGTCATGGCCAGCCACGGCGCCATGGGAGAAAAACTCAGAGGCAGAGTAAAGCTATAACTACTTTTATTCTACTTTCTTAGAGAGAGCTTAGAGAGGGAAAGAAAGATTTTTAGAGAGAAAGATTAAAGAGAGCTTTCTTAGAGAGAAAGAAAGATAGAGCTTAGCTTCTTGTCTTCTTGTTCTTAAAGAGAAAGAAAGATAGAGCTTAGCTTCTTGTCTTCTTGTCTTCTTATTCTTTAGCTTAGAGAGAAAGAAAGATAGAGCTTAGCTTCTTGTCTTCTTGTCTTCTTGTCTTCTTATCTTCTTAGCTTAGAGAGAAAGAAAGAAAGAGAGAGAGAGCTTAGCTTAGAGAAAGATTATTTTTTAGAGCTTCTTGCTTCTTTCTTCTGTCTTCTGTCTTCCTCAGGAGCCTCGGCCTAACTCTGACCAGCCATTACTTCTTCTATCTGGTTTCTCTTCTGTAACCGCTCTGCCTACGTTCTGGCCGCTCTGATTCTTTTCTCCAACCCGAACTCTTCTTCTGACCAACCGAGCTACTGCACGACTGACTGAATGAATTCTCCGTTCTCCTAACTCGGACCGCTTTCACCCGGTTATATACCTTCAGCTTTGCGGGTTCCTACAGATGCGTCACATACATATCAGGTGGAACTTATGGCTTCCAGCTAGCTGCAACAGCCCTTCCTAATTAGGGCTCCTTCATATTCCTCCCCTTTAGTTTAAAAAGGTGCTTTAATTCTATTTTCTCTATTTTCTCTATTTTATTTTCTCTATTTTCTTTTATTTTCTTGTCCCTACCTAGCTTTTCACCTTTTGTTTTTAAAAGGGTGGATATTTGAGCCCTTTTTGAGAAGGTGCTGCGGCTTTAAGGAAGCCTACTGCTGAGGAGCAGCTAACGCACTTAGTTAAGCACAATTGCATAAGCGGCTTTGACTTTTTTTTTTTTTTTTTCTTGTCTCTTCTTTATTTTTATGGCTTTTTTCTTTATGGCTTTCTTGCCAAAGCTCAATGGCCTTTTCTCTGCATGGTTTTTACCATGCTATTTAGTTCTCTATTTTCTTTTAAGCTCATGGCTTTTTTCTTTATGGCTTTTTGCTAAAGCTCAAGGCTTTTTCTCTGTATGGCTTTTGGCCGGCTACTATGCTTTGGCTTTTGGCTGGCTACTCTGCTTCGGCTTTTGGCTGGCTACTCTGCTTCGGCTTAATTCTTAACTGGCCTCAACTGAGTCAGAGGCTATGCTCTCTTGTTTACTACTCTTTTTGCTGGTCTCAACTGAGTCTGAGGCTATGCTTTTTCTTCGCTCTCCTCACTATCTTAACTTCTTGTTCTTATTTCTTATCTTTTCTTCTCTGCCTGCCGAGCCCCGGACGGACCACCATTTGTAAGCTGCCTGTCATGGCCAGCCACGGCGCCACGGGAGAAAAAACTCGGAGGCAGAGTAAAGCTATAACTACTTTTACTTCTACTTTCTTAGAGAGAGCTTAGAGAGGGAAAGAAAGATTTTTAGAGCTTCTTGCTTCTTTTTTCTGTCTTCTGTCTTCCTCAGGAGCCTCGGCCTAACTCTGACCAGCCATTACTTCTTCTATCTGGTTTCTCTTCTGTAACCGCTCTGCCTACGTTCTGGCCACTCTGATTCTTTTCTCCGACCCGAACTCTTCTTCTGACTGACCGAGCTACTGCACGACTGACTGAATGAATTCTCCGTTCTCCTAACTCGGACCGCTTTCACCCGGTTATATACCTTCAGCTTTGCGGGTGCCTACAGGTGCGTCACATACATATCAGGTGGAACTTATGGCTTCCAGCTAGCTGCAACAGCCCTTCCTAATTAGGGCTCCTTTAATTGGGGATCCCAGAGAAGTTCCCAGACAGTCATGCACAGGTCCAGCTCTTGACTTTTGACTACCAACAGGGTGACATCAGACTTTCAAGTCCTCATTGCCATGACAACTCTTGTCACCTTGGCCTATGTGACTCGTTCTAATTTGATCCTTAATCATTTTTACAGGTTTTATGGTTAGGAGGAATTATCTTTGTCTTCTGGGATCTGCTCTATGAAAAGGGTAACAAGTTTCTCTCCCTCTAAAGTAACTTGGATTTTCCTATCAACTTTATTTCCTGCCTGCATTTTCTTGCATACAACAAATTGTTTGCTGAGGAATATAACATATCCTGTTCCCTTAGGCCAGCCGGAGCTGCAGGTAAATTAATTTTAGGTGAAGAAAGCATGTGGGGTCAGCACAGTGGGCCTATTTTATAGAATTATTCTCTTTTTTGGGGGAAGAGGGAGTGCCAGGGATTGAACTCAGGGACACCCAACCACTGAGCCACATCCCCAGCCCTATTTTGTATTTTATTTAGAGACAGGGTATCACTTAGTTGCTTAGTACCTTGCTTTTGCTGAAGTTGGCTTTGAACTCACAATCCTCCTGGCTCAGCCTTCCTGAGCCGCTGGGATTACAGGCATGTGCTACTGCTCCCAGTTTAGAATTATTCTCTTAACCTGGTGTTCCCACCACCTCATCTGTCTGTCCCCTAACACCACCTAGTGTTTCAAATGGCCACAATGTTGTCCCCATTAAATTTAGAAGGGAAAAATATTCAGAGGCGCTAAGAAACTAAAGAACTCCATCAGGTTTGAGACAGAGAAAGAATGTCAGGAAAATGTCAAACAATAGATGGGGAATGATAGTGGGTTCTGGAGAATTGCATTATATTGGAACAAATCTTTGTCCTTAAACACCCCCCCCCCCAAAAAAAAAAAAAAAAAAAAAAAAAAGTTTCTCACTGTTCAGTTTTAAAGCAGCTCTCAGCACCTTCCAAACTATTGACCAGGATGAGGACTATAAAAGCAGGAAAGACCCCAATGTTCACTCAAACTAGAACCATAGAAGATGTACCAAGAAAAAACTAAAACAGGAACAGAAAAAGGAGTTAGACAATAGACACCAGATAAGGATTATTTTAAAGCATTCAATAAGGTAGAATCAGGGTCTAATCAAGGAGTCTCCCAACCAGGGTAGGGGACTCCACAATTCTGCCAAGAGGCACTCATCATTGTCACATTGCCCTGGCTAAGTATCTTTTATTCTTCTCTTTCTTTCTTTCTTTTTTTTTTTTTTTTTTTTTAAGTGCATTTTGTGTCTCCAGTCCCAATGCCATCACTGTGTTTTAGGTTCTGATGGTGAGAAGTGCATATCAGTCAGGAAACAGAGAAACTGAGCTACATGAACTTCAGGAAACAATAGATGAAGAATGATACTGAACTAATTGGATGGGGCTTTGAATGTTCTCTCCTGGAGCAGAGATGACCACATTCTAGTTATGGAAGGAAGAGGGTAGCACAGATTTAGTGACAGAAAGACAGCATCTGGTTGAGACTACTAGCTGATTGCCAGACCTATTCACTATTTTTCCTTTGCTCACAGCTAGAAGACAATTCCCAGCTTCTCTTGCTGATATATGTGGCCCTGTGACTGATTTCTAACCAATGAAATGTGAGAGGACATTGTATGTGCTTCTTCTAGGCTTGCCCATAAATCTCCCCCACACAGATCTCCATGTCTTTTCCCATTTCATCACTTGGTGCAAATGAGCCCATCTACGTTGGATGCCACATACAGAATATTGCAGAGTCACACGTAAAAGTATAAAAGTATTGAATTTCTGAATCTTTACTTGAAACAGAGTCTCCTGACAATAAGAGATATTCCTCCTGTACTTTCTTTAAAGAGAAATAAACTTCCATCTTGCTTGAGCCATTAGTGTGTTCTTTGTGGCAACAGTCACATTTCTCCAAATAATATACGTCTCTAGGTTTCCTGGAGCTATCCTTGGCCTTGGCCTATCAGAGACGTGGCTAATATGCAATCCATATTTTCATGGGCTACTTACATTAGCACAACACATTTTCTGATTCTAGAAATTCTAGAAATCTAAACCGATAAGGTCTAGACAAGAGAGAGATTGAACCTGACGCAGTTGGCATAAAATGGTGGGAAGAAGTCCAAAATTATTTAGTTGAACATGAGTAGATGTGTGATGTGAGAGAAGGCAATCAGGGTAACTGCCAGGTTTCTAGCTTGAATAACTGCATGTTACCAATGTGCTGACTTTGAGAGGCTTTCAAAATAAATGAGCATCTCATGTATTTGGAATATCAAGATGGAGATATTCAGAGGTGGTTGGAGAGAAAAGTAAGAGTCCAGTGATTATTAACTTCACTTCTCAACTTGGCTGGGTAAAGGGATGCACAGGTAACCAGTAAAATATTATTTCTGGGTGGGTCTGTGAGGGTGTTTCTGAAAGAGATGGCATTTAAATCACTAGATAAGAAGATCTACCCTCACAAATATGAGCAGGTGTCATCCAATCCATTGAACAACACAACAAAAAGGCAGAGGAAAGACTAATTGTGCACTTGCATACGCGCTTGCGCACTCTCTCTCTCTCTCTCTCTCTCTCCCCCCCCTCTCTCTCCCCCTCTCCCTCTCTCTCTTTTTCTCCCCCTCTCAGCTGAGGCCGCCATATTTTTCTGCTCCTGAGTATTGGGAGATCCTCGATTTTTGGCCTTTGAAGTCCAGAACGTTAATAAACCTTATCTAGCTAGCTAGCTCAATCCTATTGGTTCTGTGTCTCTGAGGTACACTCACTAGTAAAATCCAGGAGGAAAAAAACTGGTCTAAACACCTCAGAATCAGGAAGGGAGGAGGTAGTTAAACCAGTGGGCAGTATCTCTCAAAATAGACTCACAGAATAAGAAGAACCGGGGCAAAAGCAGTATGTTAGGATTTATCTGCAGTTAAGGAATGGATAAAAACTCAAAAAAGTATATAATTTTACCTGACTTCATGCTACAATAAATTTATTAACTAAATACCTGTGTTAGTCACTAGTTAGCTTTTTGTCACTGTGACCAAAATGCCTGGCAAGAACACCTTAAAGAAGAAAATGTTTATTTTGGCTCAGCCTGTGGTTGGTTGAGTCCACTGCTCTTGGCCTGATGTGAGGCAGCACATCATGGTAGAATGACATGGTGGAGGAGCACTATTCCATTCATGGCTGCCAAGAAGCAGAAAGAAGGGAAAAGTGGCTATAAAAAAATTAACCCTTTCAGGGCCCACACCCAGTGACCCACCTCCTCCAGCCACACCCCACCTGTGTAAGTTACCACCCAGTCAGTCCATTTAAACTGGGATATACTGATTAAATTAGAGCTCTCATGGTCTAATCATTTCACTTTTGAATATTCCTGCATTAACACAGGAGCTTTTCGGAGACACCTCATATCTAAACCATAACAATACTTACAGAGATCAACAGGTAAATGGATGAAGTTGGAGAATATAACGCTAAGTTAGCCAACCCCAAAAATCCAAATGCTGGATGTTTTCTCTGATATAAGTAGGCTGATTCACAGTGGGGTTGGGTTAGGGAACATAGGAGGATTAGAGGTACTCTAGAAAGGTCAATAGGGAGGGAGAGAAAGGGAGGGAACAAAGGGGTATGAAGGGGGGGAAAAGATGGTAGAATGAGATGGATATCAATATCTTAAACACATGAGTGAAGACTTGAATTGTATGAATATTCTTTATATTCAAATAGTGTGATGTTAAAGGTGCTCTATATATGTAATATGAAATGTAATGAATGTTATTGTTATATATACAACGTTGAATAAAAAAAGAGAGAGAAAAAAGAAAAAAATGTGATAACATATTGAGAGATAAATAAAGGCAAAGAAAATGGAAATATAAGTAAATGAAAGCAAATCAGAACATAAAGTAGTCCCTGAGAGACAAATTGGAAAATTAGGAGGGACGGTATCCAAGAAGAAATTCATGTTGAATGAAATAAAATTATTTCAAAAAGTAAAATAAAATGTGTCATAATTTCAAACAGAACTGATCTGTGAGTCAGGTATATATCATAATATCAAGTGCAAATCATGGCCAAAGGATAAATAATTTTTTAAAAATGACTACAGCCTTCCAGCATTCTGAATTGACATGATTCATTCATTTCTTAATATAATTCACATTATAAGTGATTAGAAATCTTTAAATGAAGGCATTTTTCTATTAGAAAAACCAATTTTCTTGATACTTCTTAGCTGTAGAATAATAATAATTACCTTAAAAACTACCAATATTTGCTGAGCACTAACTGCTATGCACTTTTCTTGACTCTCATCTGATTGAGTAGATTATTAGTACAGTGAAAACGTGGCTCATGGACTGAACCGAGGTCTGATTGACTGCAAATTCTACAAGTTTCTCTATCTTGTCCCATTACAGTTGGTTTGAGCAAAGTGTTCTCATGGTGTCCTTTTAATATCATCATCACATTGCATCATTATCCATTAATGGTAGAAATACCAAGCATGTGCTCAAACAAAAAAAAAATGATGAAAAATAATCATGCTGAAATAGTGATTTGTTTGTTGTTCTAGGCTTTTCCTTAACCAATTATTGCATTGATTTACAAGGGACTCCTGTTTGTGTAAACTTTCCAGGCACCAATGTGCAAATTCATGTAAATGTTTCACAAAATAAGCAAGATTGATCTAGTTATTCAGAGAAACTTTAATGAATATGAAATTATATAGAGGATAAAAACTGAGTCAAAAGTCAAGCCAGAAACCCATGTTACAAAAATGCCACAGAATTTTGCTAATGATACTGTGGCCAACAATTAAATGCATTGAACTTGCCTACACATGCATACTTAATGCATTCCAAGAGTCATAGTCATTTCTCAACAATAAAATCCAAGGCACATTTGTTATTGAATATTTGTGGTTTTTGAAGTAGAAGTTCTTTTATTTAACAGTGATAAAGATATATTATTTCAATGGATATAAGTTAGTCAGCTTTCCATCACTGTGATCAAATTACCTGACAAGATGAACTTAGAGGAGGAAAAATTTATTGGGGCTCACAGTTTCTGAGATTCAGTCCATAGATCAGGTGACTCCATTCCTCTAGGCCTAAGATGGGGCAGAACATCAGGTCAGAAAGGCATAGCTGCTTAGCTCATGAAGCCAATAAGCAGAGAAGGAAAGAGAGAAAGAGAAAGGAACCAGGAATAAAATATAGTTCCCCAAGTGTATGCCCCATTGACCAACTTCTTCCAGCAATGTACTGTTAAAATGACTGTCCCCAAGCATCCATTTATTTGCTCATTTGTGCATTCAATTCATATTTATAGGTGATCATCATGTGTCTGATATTATGACACACACTGTAGAGTATGGAAATATTAATTTGATATAGTTCCTTCCCACAAGCAATTTAAACTACATTGAGAAGCCTGAACGCAGCAGAGCATGCCTGCAATTTCAGCTACTAAGGAGTCTGAGACAGGATTGTGAGTTCGAGGCCAGCCTGGGCATCTAACAAGACCCAGTCTCAGTGTGTATATCAACAGAGGCTGGCATATAGGTCATCCTTTCCTATCTCTGCCACAGTGGGTAGCCTCAAGAAGAGGGCTGTACTGCACTTCTAATTACTGGCAGTGTGTATTTATGATCACTCACATTGAGATTTTGTCCTTTGCATTTCAAGTACTGGGCAGAACCAATCTGAAGATAATGCAAATGGAATCACTACCCCAGGGTTTCCCTGCATTAGAGCCTGTGGGAGAAAATATCAAATGCTTTCTCTCATAGCTGGCTCCTAAAACATGCTTGGAGTCAGCATTTTACTTATGATTAACATCACTGTGCAACACTGACCCTTCATCTTGGCTTCCCCATTCAGTTACACATCTTGTTAAGCTCTTTTTATAATTCTTGCCAACAACAAATACACCTGCTTAATGCTGTTAAAAAATAATATTGTACCATTTATTACCACAGCTATTGATGCTTGTGTTACAGAGATATAAAAAGAGTTATAAAAAGTTATTAAAAGTTTAGGGCATTATATAGATCTCAAAAACAAATTACTGAATAAATACTACAGGGTAATATATGCAATTTGTGTACTATTGGGTTCAATTTTCAAAACATGCAAAATTTTAAACCCATTTTATTTATGATCACCTATGGTTGTACATGAGAATACAAAAACTAGCTTAGAAGAAAGTCCACTCTATTTTTGATAGAGGATGTCAGAAGATTGAAAGATATAGAAACAAGGAAAGATTTGGAATAGAGTATAAATAAAATTTCCACTTTATATAAAAATATGTAAATTTAACATTTTAAATTGTACTCAAAGATATGAAGTAAATGCAATGCTAACAATTGCTATTTCTGATGGAATCTAGCTAAATGTGTATTATATTATTTTTTCTACATTTTAGTACATCAAATAAATATTAATTTTTAAAAACCAGTTGAAACAGAGTTACAGAGTGTTTCTTAAAAAACAGTAAGGGTTCTTTTGATAGACTTAACTGTCCCTCCTTTTTTAAACTACCTGAAACAACATGTTACTAAAGGCAAAATGTTTAATAAGCTCTGTGAGAGAGGTAAAGTTGCATGAAGGAAGTAAGACAGCATTTTGGATATTCATAGGAAGCCCAGGAAATGTGCTACAACTATTACCAAAAAAGAAATCATTCCAACAACAACAAAAAAAGCCTTTCCTACAATTATTCATTCTACGTTCACTTGATGGATAAAACTAAATTTGAATATTGATTTCAGCATTAACTATTCTATTTTGCAAAAATCTAAAGAGTAGAAAAAATATTAAAACAATCTTGGTAGCAAAGAGAACTATGAGTGTCATTAGATGGAACAGTTCCTTTCCGGACAGAATCCCATTTCCTATTTCTCCAAATTTCTCTTAAATAAAAATTATTGCAGCAGAACTCTGGTCAAGTTGAGGCATTATCAAATAGTCTCACCAAAAAAGAAAAGCAAATAAATTTATGAGTCAGTAGCTCCACGAATTGACTAACAGTGATGTATTTCATTGTCATTTCTGAGGTATCAGCTCTTTAAAAACTTAACAACTTCCACAAAAATCCAAGTAAAAAGTATTGGCTAGACACTTCGTCTTCAGATGAAGTACTCCTTCAAGTTTTTAAAAAGAGAATGATATGCTGAAACTGAGTGCAGATGACATATATTGGCGCAGATTTACTACCCAGAAGGCACTCTGAAAACCAGAGATAGGGCCATCTATCCTGTTCCTCTTATCAGGGGCAGCTCTATCAGACAGCCAGTGGGTCTGGTTTATATTCAGGTCTCAGTCTGAGTCAGCATAGACTATGGTAGGAAAAAATCAAAAGGTTTCCTTCCTTATTGCATTCCACACTTTTAAATGCACTCTAGACCCACTATAGGGATCTTGAAGGTTTTCTGTCTTCCTCTAAGTACCAAAGAACTGAAAAACAAGTGCTGAATATTGGTAATTTATTAACATGTGCATTTAGCAAGGAGCGATGTCCTTTCTCCATTGCGCTAATAAATGCACCTGAACCATGAACCTCTTTTGAAAGGAGCCAGCGCAATCTTGATTTTGAGATCTTGGATCTTCAAACTAGAAGACCTACAAGACCTACAAGCCCCAACATATCTCTTGTTACTCCTCTGACTTTAGTCACCAGGGGACTTTGGGGCTGAGGGACATCATTAGGGAACTCTGGGAAAATGATTAAATTTTTTCTGTCCCAGTTCTCCCATTACTAAATATCAGTGGTCAAAGGCAGTACCTACTAATAGTTTGTTGGAAGGATTCAATGAGTTAATATATATGATATACTTAGACATTATAATCAATGGCAAAGGGCTACCTCAGATTATGAGTTAAATCTGAGTGAAGCAGAAAACACTATGTAGGAGATACAAGTCTAACAATGGGAGCAGAGTCTTGCAAAGAATTCTGGCATGGAATCCAATCAGCTGAACTAGTGGCTTTTCCTCCCACCACTGAATCCCAAACAGATTCAGGGCTCACAGGCCAAGGCCAGAGGCCCCAAATCCCAGCATTTTCTACACTCCCTGCCTGTATCTTGGGCATATGTCTGTTGTCCCTCTTTCTAATACTGAATTATGCTTTGAATTCCAGCCCAGTTCTCAAGTAACTTCAGTCAGGCCTTGAAGTTAAGAGGCTGGAGTCCTGCCATTGGCTAGACCTTCCAAATAAATATCAGCCTCTCCCTGGTGCCCAAGCACCTCAAGCTAAGCTAAATTATAACTGAACCAACACACAGAGAAATGAACAGCTAATTAAACAAGCTCAGGAATCTGTGGAGCATGCCTTTCTGGCTCTTTCAAGTATACAATCTGCAAGGCCATATATTCTAACTATAAATTATATATTCCCTGTCTTTTCATTCGCTGATCCCTCTGCCTCTTTAATTCCCTACTAACTCTTAAAATCAGAGTTTGCACTCACTTCCTCCCTGACTCCCTTTGTGTGTTACCATAGCACTATGCAAATCTTCCATCATCCCTCTGATCATGGACAATGCAGAATAATGCACACAATTTCACTGAGCTCTGGTCTGGAAAACAGCCATAAAGAAAGCCCACCCTTTGTTATCTGGGAAACAGCTAGCTGTAAAGAACCGCCCTTCGAACAAGGACATGAGACTCACTGAGAGTCACTTGTTTACCTGGGATGAGGGCCACCCATAGGCCTTTCACGCTCCCATTCTTTGTCTCATAAATGAGGGGCTCACTGGTTGGTACATTCTGATAGATCAGATTCAAATGCCCACTAATTCGACTTGATCAAACTCTAGTCAGGCATCTATCTCTCTTTCCTCTCTGAACTCTGTGGGAACTTCCCCTCCAGCCTGAGAACACAGAATAGCTCTTCCTTACAGGAAGTCAGCAACCTACAGAGAGTCAGCAACCCTGCAGAAGACCATCGACTCTGCAGTTCCATCAGCTCATCCCACTTCCCTGCACCTGGTACTTTCTAGCCTTGTCTACTCATCTCTATGAAAAAAAAAGCCCTCACTCCTTGACCTTTGAGATGGTTTCAGATCTTGCAGAGACCCTTCCCCATTGCGGTGACCCTCTTCCGTTACCACAGGGCCCTCTTCATTTATTACAATAATTCTCCTGAGTAAAGGCTTTCTTACCTGAGTGCCATGTTTTAATCCCCCTTCATTTTAATTATCTATTTGATTTTCTGTATTCCTCCTTAGAATACAGTTTCTCTGAGTATATGAGATCAGTCACAATGCTTCACACAGAATTCAATCATCTACTTATTATTAAACATTTCTCACTTTGACCTCAAAGATTGAATTCTTTAATGGTAACCTTTTGGTCCTAAATAGAGAACCAAAAACTTCGAACAGCAACCCGAGAGAGAGAGAATAATTAATTTTAAAAATGTCAAAAAATGTGTAATAATATCATATGGCAGCATCTTATGGTACCATGATCAACTGAAGTTGTATATTGAAAATACTTCTAGAGCTAAAATTGAAAATAATTTTTGGTTAATTACATATGAGAGGAACAGTAATTAAGCCCTCAAAAATGTTCTTATTCAGTACATCTGTCAACAGGATGAGACATTTGTTTCCCATGCAGCAATACTTATTAGGATAAACTTATAAAATGAAAAGATGATATTTTGCATGGTCAAAGAAATTTCACACAGTGTATATGAGCTACGTTATGAGTCATACTTTAAGTGTCACACCTAAGATAAGATTCTATAATTCAACAGCTAACAAATTTTTCATGGTTTCTTATAAATCTATCCTGAGAGACGTATATCACTTAAGTAAGGCCGATTACCCTACAGAGACATCTCAGGAAATTCTCAACTTATCTTAACTATTTTTCTAAATCCTGACCCGTGCTTACCTTTACAGCTCTGTATTTAGTATCTTCTTTTTACAGCAGTTTACAGCATCTTCAAATTGAGTCTTGATAATATATCGGAGGTGCCTCCTAGAACACTGATTCCTCTCGTCTCATATTAAATCCTATGCAACTTGTGGTTTTCCAGGACACTACATTAATACACAAGTTGACCTTGAATGACAAGGAACTTTGACATTTGTGATCCAGGATGCATTTGAGAATCTTGAAGCAAGATATTAAGATCATTTTTATTAAAAATAAGGCATTAGGTTTAGATCCTATAATTGCTTAAATATTTAAATCAAGTTTAACAACTTGAGATGCCTTTGTATTCAGACACCTTCAGAAATTTGATGATTTCTCTTTAGGGTTTTAAATTTTAATATATAAATAACAGCATAGTCATTCATCATGATGGCAAATCAGTTTCATATGCTGTGATGGCTATAATTAATTAGCAGAGACTGCCCAGTGTACCATGTAAGAAGGTTTTTAAGGCCATGTCTAAACTGAGACAGTGAATCGTCATGATTGATAAATCATGAATGGGATGTTCATGAGATGTCAAAGTGGAAAGATACATGTGTTAGTTGGTGTTCCATCCCTGGGATGTTGCCGCCTGAAGCGCTTGGAGCAACGGAGCCGCGGGAAAAACTTCAGAGGCGAACTGGAGACAAACAGCTTTTTATTCTGATAACTTTTCTCTCTGGTTCTAACAACGACTAACACACGACAAACACACCACTATGGCGCTGACCGGATCAGCAATTTCGGCCAAGTCACTCGAGATCCCGCAACAAGTCCCGTGAGACTACGGGAGGCAACAAAGCCCAAATCTCCACGGCTTATAGTCAACCGCAATTCAAGTCAATCCCCAAACAGGGCTCCTGCACTGGGACACAATGCCTGAGGAAAACATCTTAGAGGAGGAAAGTATTATTTTGACTTAGTGTCTCAGAGGTTTCAGTCCATGGTAAGCTGACTCTTCGGCAGATACATCATGACATAATGGTGTGATGGAGGGAAGTTTCTCACCTCATGGTAGCCATGAAGCAAAGAGAGAGAGAGAGAAAGGAAGTACCCCTCCAGGGTACACCCCCAGTGACCTGCCTCCTCCAACTAGGTACCACCTCCTGTAGTTTGCACCACCTGCCAATCCTGCTGCCATCAAATTATTAATCTGTCAATGGACGAATCCCCTGGTGAGGTCAGAGCCCTCAGGATCCAATCACTTCCCAGTAGCACCACCCCTGGACCACAAGAATTATAGGGGGACATTTCAGATTCAAAGAATAACAATGTATGTCATGAGTTTTATACTGGATTAGACTAATATCTAAAAGTACCATGTACTGTTTGCCATTAAAAAAAAATAAGTGAATTTCCAAAAGAGTACACTGTAAATATACATATAGGCACACACAAAGAAATAAGAGCGGGCAATATTTGAATCTCTGATGAAGATTGCTTTACATTAGACATTGCATCTCTTTCTCCAACAGATAAGTCAAGGTGGTCCCCTTCTTACATAGTTGCTTTTCATATTAGGGTTAGAGTACATAATTAGATATAAGGGAAAACTCTTGATATTTTTGAAATGGAAGAGGAAATATAAATACTCTTCATTATTACTTGATTGTTCTTCAGGTCATGTTCCTTCACTGATAGAGCTACAAAACATGAACACAGGAAGAATAGGAAAAAAAAATCCCATTGAAAATATAATCCAGGGGCTTTGATATTAAAGTTTTGTTTGTTTGTTTTTGGTTTTTTGCCTTTACTGAACAGTTTTCAGACAGAAATTCTTAATTTTTTTGGAGCATCATAGTTTTGCATAGTAGGTGGGTATAATCAGAAAAAAATCATACCCACATGGAATCTGATTCACTCCATTTCAGTTCCCATTCCTCCCCTGTCTCCCTTTCTCCCCTCACTCCCCTTACACTCCATTGATGCTCATCCTTTAATCCATCCTTGATTGTTGATTTCCACAAACACATGTATAGATGAGATTCCCTGTGATACATTTATACATGCATGTAATGTGGTTTTCTTAAATTCATTCTACAATTCCTCCCCTTTCCCATCCCTCTTCCCTCCCTCTCAATCTCCTTCTACTCCACTGAATCTACTCTATACCTTTATAACATCTGATCTCTGCTCCTTTCATTCCCTTATTTTGCCCAAGTTTCCACATATGAGAGAAAACATTCAACCCTTGATTTTTTCTGAGTCTGGGGCTTATTTCACTTATCATAATGTTCTCAATTTCCATCCATTTACCACCAAATGCCACAATTTCATTCTTCCTTAGGGCTGAGTAAAACTCTATGATATATATATATACTATATATATATATATATATATATATATATATATACACACACACATTTACTTAATCCATTCATCTATCCATGGGCATCTGAGCTGATTCTATGATTTGGCTATGAATTATCCTGATACGAAAAATGAGGTAGCTATCTATATCACTATAGTATGGCTGATTTTAGTTGTTTAGCATAACTACCAAGGAGTGGAATGGATGTGTCATATGGAGGTTCCACTGCTAGTTTTTTTTTTTTTTTTTTTTTTGAGGAATCTCGATACAATTTTCCAGAGTGGTTGCACAAATTTGCAGTCCTACCAATAATGTGTGAATGTACAATTTTCCAACATCCTTATCAGCATTTATAATTTATGAATATTCTTGATAATTGCCATTCTGACAGGAATGAAATTAAATCTTATTGTTGTTTTGATTTTCATTTCCATGATTGCTACAATGTTGAACATTTTTTCATTTATTTGCTGGTTATTTGTGTTTTCTCTTTTGAGAAATGTCTATTTGGTTCTTTTTGCCCATTTATTGATTGAATTATTTGTTTTGGGGGAGGTCTTAAGTTCTTTGAGTTATTTACATATTCAATATTGCTTTAGCTGTTTGGGGTCTCTTTTTTCTTCTAAGTGAATTTTAGGACTAATTTTTCTAGTTCTATGAAGAATATCATTGGCATTTTCATGGGATTTCATTGAGTCTGAATATTACTTTTGATAGTATGGTCATTTTGAAAATATTAATTCTTTCCATCCAAGAACATGAGAGGTATTTCCATCATCTAAGGTCTT
This sequence comes from Tamias sibiricus, assembly GCA_025594165.1. Taxonomy (NCBI): domain Eukaryota; kingdom Metazoa; phylum Chordata; class Mammalia; order Rodentia; family Sciuridae; genus Tamias; species Tamias sibiricus. The sequence goes on along the minus strand of CM046666.1, from coordinate 121,242,320 downwards.
CTTTAATTTCTTCCTTCAGTGTTCTATAATTTTCATTATAGGCATTTTTCACTCCTTGGTTAGATTTATTCCCAAGCATTTTATTTTTTGAGGTTATTATGAATGGAATGGTTTTTCAGATTTCTTTCTCAGCAGAATCTCTGTTGGAGTACAGAAGAGTTTTTGATTTGAGAATATTTATCTTGCATTCTGCTACTTTGCTGAATTCATTCCTGCACTCTAGACGTCTTCTGATAGTTTTTATTTTTCTCTTTGGGGAGGGGGTGTCTTCTATGTATAAAATCACATCATTAGCAAACAGAATGTTTGAGTCTAGGGCTTATGTCTGTAATTAATGAAATTAGGATAAATAATATATATACCCAGGATCAATGTAACTAAAAGTTGTTTCCTTAAGGAAAAAAAAAAAAAAAAGATTAATACACCCTTAAGCAAACTAACTATCCATTTTATCTCTCTTTCCTAATTACTCTGGCTAGAATTTTGAAAATTACATTGAATAGAAGTGGTGAGAGTGGACATCCATGTCTTGTTCCTGATTTTAGAGGAAGTACTTTCAGTTTTTCTCCATTCAGTATGATGTTGGCTTTGGGTTTGTCATATATAACCTTTATAAATTTGATGTAAGTTCATTCTTTCTATTCTTAGTTTATCTAGTGTTTTTAATATGAATGGGTGCTGGTTTTTTCAGATGCCTTTTCTGTATATATTGAGAAGATCATGTGATTCTTGTCCTTAATCCTATTTATGTGGTGAATTATATTTATTGATTTGTGTATGTTGAAGCAAACTTTCATCCCTGGGATGAAACCCACTTGATCACGATGTGTTATCTACTTGATGTGTTTTCAAATGAAGTTTGCTAATATTTTATCAAGGATTTTTGCATCTGTGTTCATCACAGACATTGGTCAATAGCTTTCTTACCTTGGTGTGTCTTTGTCTACTTTTGGTATCAGGGTTATTTTGACTTTGTAGAATGTGTTTGGGTACATTTCATTCATTTCACTTTCACTATTCTCAACTGAAAGACTGGTGTTATTTTTTTAAAAGGTATGGTAGAACTCAACTGAGAATCCATCTGGTCCTGGGTTGTTCTCTTTTGGAAGGCTTTCAATTACTGTTTCAACTTCATTGCTTGTTATTGATCTGTTTAGATTTTCTATATCATCCTGGTTTAATTTTTGTAGGTAATATATATCTGAAAATGTGTCAATGTCTTCTAGATGGTCTGATTTACTAGAGTATAAATTTTCAAAATGGTTTTCTTTTTTAATTTATTTTTTTATTTTTTATTCTAAGTTGTTATAAATGACAGCAGAATGCATTACATTTCAGATTACACATACAGAGCACATTTTTACAAATCGCTGGTTGTATGCAAAGTATATTCACACCATTCATGACTTCATACATGCAATTAGGGTAATGATATCCATCCCATTCTACCATATTTTTTTTTCTTCACCCTTTTGCCCCCTCCCTTCCCCTCCCTCCCTTTGGCCATTCTAGTGTTCCTCTAATCCTCCTATGCTCCCCATCCCAACCCGACTGTGAATTGGCCTCCTTATATCAGAGAAAACATTTGGCATTGGCTTTTTGGGATTGGCTAACTTCACTCAGCATTATATTCTCTAACTCCATCCATTTACCTGCAAATGCCATGATTTTATTCTCTCTTATTGCTGAGTAATACTCCATTGTGTGTATATACCACATTTTCTTTATCCATTCATCTACTGAAGGGCATCTAGCAGTTTAGATTGTGAATTGTGCTGCTATAAACATTGATGTGGTGTGGCTGTGTCCCTGTAGTATGCTGTTTTCAGGTCTTTACCCGAAATGGTTTCTAATTATCCTTTGTATTTCAGAAGTATCTGTGGCAATATGTCCTTTTTCATCTATAATTTTTTGTTTGTATATTCTCCCTCTCTCTTGCTCCCCTTCCCTACCCTTGTTAGTTTGGTTAAGGTTATATCTATCTTTTTTTTTTTTTTTTTCTTTTTTTTTTTTGATTATTTATTTACTTATTCATAATGCACAAGTATATCATCTTTTTACATACAACTGCTTGTATACAAAGTATATAAGTACCATTCAGATCTTTAATCATGCATTTAGGATTGTGATATCCATCTCATTCAACCACCATTTTTCCCCCTTCTCCCTCCCTTGCCCTCCCTTTCCTTTGACCATTCTAGTGTTCTTCTAATCCTATGTACCCCATCCAATCACACTGTGAACTAACCTCCTTATATCAGAGAAAACATTTGGTGTTTGGATTTTTGAGATTGACTAATTTCACTTAGCATTATATTCTCCAACTTCATCCATTTACCTGCAAATGCCATTATTTTATTCTCTCTTATTGCTGAGTAAAATTCCATGGAACAAACTCTTTGTTACATTGTTCCATGTTTTTTTTTTATTATCAATTTCATTTTTCATGATTTTGGTATTACTTTGTTCTTTTTCTGAGGACTTAAAGTGGAGCATAAGCTTATTTATTTGGGTACTTTCTATGTTTTTAAGTTGGCATGCAAAGCTATAATTTTCCCTTTTAGAACTGCTTTCATAGTGTCCTGAGATTTTGATATGTTGTATCTCTGTTGTGATATGTTTCTAAGAATTTCTTATTTCTTCTCTAATTTCTTCTATGATTCAATCTTCACTTAAAAGAATATTATTAAATATTTAGATGTTTATGTGGTTTCCTTTTATTTTTCTTGCTGTTGACTTTTAGTGTCTTCTATTATGATCTGCTAAGATGCACAAAATTATAACAACTTTTTATGAGACATACATTGTTACTAAAATATTTATTTGGGGCTTCTGAGAAGAAAGTAAGTTCAAATGCCTTGGGGTGAAATATTCTATAGATGTCTATTAGGCCCATTTGATTTAGAGTATGTATATTTAGATCAGAAATATTTTTATTGATTTCACATTGATAACCTGTCTATTGGTGAAAAGGGTGTGTTGAAATCACTGAGTATTATTGTATTAGAGTCTATCAGAAATTTAATGCCAAGAAGTATTTTTTTACATAAAATTAGATGCAACAACATTTGGGGCATATATATTTACTTGCATAATATATTCTTGTTGGATGGTTCCCTTCACCAGAATGTAACCATTTTCTTGCCTCTTATGATTAGTTTTTGCTTGAAAGATGCTATGTCAGATATAAGAATAGCTACTCCTGCTTATTTTTGGACTCCATTTGCATGGAATATTTTTTTCTATACTTTTACCTTTAGCCTGTGGGTGTTTTTGCCTATGAGAAGAGCCTCTTGCAAACAGCATAAAGTTGTATCTTGTTTTTTTGACTAATTTTGTTAATATATTTTGATTGGATAGCAAAGATCAGTTACATCCAGTGTTATTATTAATATGTATGTTTCCCATATTTCATTTGTATTGATTTTCATTTACTTGGCTACTCTTATAGTATTCTTCATCTATTTGGGAGTTTCATGGGGGTTTATTTTGTTTTTTGTTTTGGGTTTGATTTCTTTTGTTTCCTCTGTGTGCAGTTTATCTTTGAGTATTCTTTGTGATGCTGCCTTGGTGGTCATGTATTATTTTAGTTTATTCTTGTCATAGAATTTTTTTATTGTCCTGTAGATTTGAAAGAGAGCTTTACTAAATATAGCAATCTTGGCTGGCAATTATTTTTTTTTAGAGTTTGGAATATCTTATTCAGGCCCTTCTTGATTTTAAAACCTACACTGAGAAGTCAGAAGTGATTCTTAGTGTTTTGCCTCTAAATGTGACCTGATGTTTTTCTCTCACAGTTTTTAGTATTCTTTCCTTATTTTAATATATAAACATTTTGATTATGGTGTTTTTTGGAGAGTTTGTTCTGTTCTTGTTTATTTTGGGTCCTATATGCATCTTATATGCAGATGTCTATCTTATTTCTGATAAGGGGAAAGTGTTCTGTTACTATGTCACTGAAAATACACAGATACACAGTCTTTAACCTGTATCTCCATGTTCTCTTGTATCCCAACGATTCTCAGGTTTGTTTTCTTTTGATGCTGTCCAAGAGTTTTTGTATATTCTGATCATGGTCTTTCCCCCTTCTTCATTGCATACTGATAATTCAAGCTTATGTACTCTGTTGTCAAAGTCTGAAGTTCTGTCTTCAAGGCCTGATATTTTATTTTCTACATAATCTGTTCTACTGGCAATAGTTTCAAGTGAATTTTAATTTGATTCGTTATGTCTTTTATTTCCAGGAGTTCTGATTAGTTTGTTTTCAATATCTCTTTCTTTCAACTTCTGTTTTTGCTATCTTAATTAATTCCTTAGATCTTTTAGTTTATTGAACATTTTAGTAATTAGTTTCTTTATAATATTTATCTGAATTTTATATGCTTGCATATTTGCATATTTGTGAGGTTATTTGTTGAGGGATTGTGAATTTGGGGCGAGATTTGTTTGCCTTCTTCCTCATGTTTTCAGAGGACTTGGATTATGCATCATTTAAGATAGATTCCCATTTCTTTTATATGACATTCCTTTTGTATGTTGTTAACTTCTTTTTTTTTTTTTTTTTTTTTTTTTAACGAGTAGATGTGTAGGAGTAGGCCTGTATTACCCTCTGTTCTTTCCTCTTTGGGACTTCGTCTTTATCTTTCCAATACTATGTGTTAAAGTGTTTTTGAGACTCAGGTGAGGCTACATCATGAGTGGAGTAAGACTTACTGTTACTTGGCTTAGATGTAATTATTACTTGGCAACAAAATCTGCACTCAGTGGACATGAAGTGTCCCAATTACTTTCCAATCTTCTTACAGAAAGCAGGTGGATCCAGGAATGCATGTTAGCAACAGATACACAGTCTTAAAATAAATGTCTGGTGTCCACTTGGACATCTATTACACTAATCACCACCTCTATAGGAATGGCAGGTAAGCATTTAACATAAGTACCAACAATAAAAAACTAAACTAGAACAGGCATTAAACAGAAAATGTCTACTATGTCATTCACTGTATTAGCAATCATAATGTAAATGGATATGTAATACTGACAAATTATATAATTCAACTAGATAGTGGAATTACAGTTTCTTAAGAGAAAATAGGGTGGGTAGGCTAGAGAAAGTTTGAAATATTTAAGAAATGAATTTAGAGAGGTAGCAAATGTCAGCTATAAGGAGGTGTAATAAAAATTAACTAAAAGTAATTAAAAAAATAAAAGAGAAAGAGGAAACAGGAAGGCTATTAGTGGGTGAAGAGAATAAAGAAGTGGCAAAAAGAGGGTCAAAAAACAAAGGTACGAACAAATAAGCAAATGAAAGATCAAAACAGCTCAAATTCACATATGATTTATCCCACCGAAGTCAAACAAATACTAAATAATGAACAGGTACAAAAGAAAAAAATTAAGAGGAAATAAAATTTATGAAAGTAATATAGATTCATATAATAATATAATGTTAATACAATAATGTGTTTGAAATATACAATATATACATTATATATATGTGTAAATATATATACATATATATATATTTGAACCTGTCTGCACAATGAGAACACACTCTCTCTGTCTCTCGCAGAATTGAAAAAAGTAAATATATATATATATATATATATATATATAAAAGAAATGATATTTGAAAAATATTTAAAAGTTAAAAGTTACAAACAAAGTAAAATTGAGGGAACATGGGGAAAATAAAAACAGATAAGAAGATCAAAAGGAGAAAAAAAATTCTTAATGAGAAATATATGGCTTGCTTCCACTGAGGTGGTCAAAGCTCTTGTCAGGAATGAATTTATTCTTTGTATTTATTGTGGGGCTCTGCAATCCTTGGGTCATGGTTGGGGTTGTGAGGTCCAATGTCTTTGTCTTCATCACCTAGCTGCCAGCCATTATGACTAAGAGCCACAGTTGATCCTAGTAATTCCTAGCGTTTTGTCTCTCAGAATAGGTAAGCATAGACTGTAGACTGCTGACAAATTGTGTACTCCTGTAGTGGTGATGGTGCAAAGTTATATTTTCATTTCCATTCTGCCTCTGAATTTTCTCCTGCAGCGTCGTTGCTGCAAGGGCAATTGCTACAGGCGGCAACAAGTGGTGGCCCATAAGGGGAGTTCAGAATCCACAGGTAAGAACTGAGAAATCTTTAAAGATGGGTGCGAAAATAACAAAAAGCCGAGTAATAAAAGCCTTTCTTGACATCGCCCTTTCTTGACATCGCTGACTCAGTTGATAGTGAGGAGGAAAGTGATCAAAAAAGCATAGCCTCCGCTGAGTCAGATAAGACCAGTAAGGATAATATTGGTGTGAACTCAAAAATAACAAAAATAAGAGCTGCTATAGCTATCAGAGATTTATTAGAAATAGCCGAGGAATACGTGCTCTCAATAGGATCTGAAACCCAGAATGATATTACCAGTGAAAGTGATAGTAATGAGGAGGAGCTAAATAACCATGAAAGCACAGCCTCCTCCGCTAAGTCAGTTAAGACCAGAAAGGACCGTCAAGTAGAGGAACCACTGGAGCCCTCTGCTCCCTCATGGGTGGAATCCATTACAGAAACCATGAGGGGTATTTCTGAGCGTATGCGTGCCCTTGAGGCAGAGATTAACAGCCTTTCTGAGCGCTTACGCGCTCTCGAATGCCAAAAACCACAGGAACATTGGGACCTGCCAATATTTGAAAATGAAAATGGGCAGAGATACAACCAATCCCTAGATTTTAAAACAATAAAAAATTTCTAAGAGGCGATAATGACCTATGGGCCTCAAGCTCCATTCACGTTGAGAATGCTGGAGTCCCTTAACACTTTCACTTTAACCCCCTCAGACTGGAAGGGGTTATGCGAGGCAGTACTGAGCAGGGGACAATACCTGATATGGAGGTCACAATTCCAGGAGCTTTGTGTAGAAACAGCTAAAAGAAATGTGACTGCAGGTTTCCCAGACCGTAATGTAGATATGCTAACAGGTGAAGGACAGTTTACTGAACTACAAACACAAATACAATATGATCCTGGTGTATACACACAAATAAACAATGCTGCTGTTAAAGCCTGGAAGACCTTACCAGGAACAGGTGATTTGCAAGGCAGCTTATCAAAAGTAATACAGGGCCTAACGAGTCGTATGCTGATTTTGCTGACAGACTTTTAAGAACTGCAGGCAGAATATTTGGGGATGTGGATCAAGCAATGCCTTTAGTTGTCCAGTTGGCATATGAAAATGCCAATAAATATTGCCAAGATGCTATAAGACCATGGAAAAATAAAAAAGACCTTTCAATATACATTAGATTATGTAAAGATATTAATGATGCCTTTGTCACAGGCAATGTGATTGCAGCAGCAATGAGAGGTGCTTCCCTTCAAAATTTCACAAATAGGGCTTAACAAAAAAAATCAGGATATTCCAGACAAAATTATTATAATCAACCAGGATATTCTAGGTGATATCCCCAAAGAGAAATAAGACCAAGCTCATACCGTGCCCCAGGCCGCTGCCCCAGGTGTAAAAAGGGAAATAATTCGGCCCAATAAATGCCGTTCTAAATTTGACATCTATGGAAATGTTTTGTCCAGGAATTCAAAAAACGGGGCACGGGGCCCAAGGCCTTGGGGCCCACAAATGTACGAGGCATTAGACGAGGAAGAGCCTCAAACATCCATACAGATGATTCCTCCTAACAATCCCTCCTACCCATTGACGCCCTTGTCAGAGGGACAAGAGGAAGTGCAGGACTAGACCTCTGTTCCACTGCCCAAATAGTGCTAACACCTGAAATGGGGGTTCAACTGATTCCCTACGGGAGTCAGGGGACCTCTTCCTTCAGGGACTGTAGGACTTATCCTTGGGAAAAGTTCTAAAAGCCTATTAGGTTTTCAAGTAACACCAGGTATTATTAACTCCGATTACCAAGGAGAAATAAAAATAATGCTTAGTTCACCTAGAGGCATTATCTCTGTTAACCAAGGAGATAGAATTTCTCAGCTGCTTCTCCTTCCCAGTTTCCACAACTCATTCAAGAGTATGCTGCAGAATAGGAACAATAGAGGATTTGGTTCCAGTGTCTCAGGACCTATGGCTTGCTGGGTTCAGGATTGTTCACGGAGGCCTATGTACAAAATAAAAATTCAGGTATAGAGATGGAGGGGCTGATTGATACTGGGGCTGACTCTTCCATCATTAATCTACAACAATGGCCCAAGCACTGGCCTCTGCAGAAGGCCTCAACTAGTTTAAGAGGCTTGGGATATACTAACACCCCAGCGCAAAGTGCTGTAGTCTTAAATTGGGAAGACAATGAAGGGCATAAAGGAACATTCCAACCTTATGTTTTGACCAGCTTGCCAGTTACCCTATGGGGAAGAGATATTCTACAGCAAATGGGGGTACACCTCGCAACCAAGCCCGCAGGTGTTAAAAATAAAAATCTAAATCATCATCAAAAGGGTAAAAGATATTTTTTCTAGGGGCCGCTGAGAAAAACAATTTTGAAAATACCATGGCTTTCTGATAAGCCAGTTTGGGTCCCTCAGTGGCCCCTATCTAGAGAAAAATTACAAGTGGACCACCTATTAACCCAAGAACAACTAGAAGCAGGACACATAGAGCCTTCCACCTCTCCCTGGAATTCCCCCATATTTGTAATCAAGAAAAAAATCTGGAAAATGGAGATTGTTATATGACCTTAGAGAAATCAATAAAACCATGCAAATTATGGGCCCTACCCAACGTGGACTTCCTAATCCTGTAGCTATTCCAAAAAAATTTCCATCTTATAACTCTTGATATAAAGGATTGTTTCTTTATTGTTTCTTTTCCATTTCCCTACATCCTCTGGATACCCCGAGGTTTGCTTTTTCTGTTCCTTCTATCAATAATAATGGCCCTGATAAAAGATATCAATGGAAAGTGCTACCGCAGGAAATGGCTAATAGCCCTACTATATGTCAAATCTATGTAGACAAAGCTATCCAGCCCATTAAGAATACCCAAACCTTATGTGCCTCCATTATATGGATGATGTTTTGCTTGCTCACCCTAATCAAGAAATCTTATTTACCATATTCAGTGATATGACAGAAAATTTAAAAAGATATGGATTAAAAATTGCTGAAGAAAAGGTTCAAACTAGATCTCCCATATTATATTTAGGATTTAAAATCATGGATACCTTTATTAGGCCTCAAAAAATTTTAATAAATAAAGAACACTTGACCACCCTCAATGATTTCCAAAAACTGGTGGGAGACATTAATTGGCTTCGCCCTACACTAAGCTTCACAACTAGACGATTAAAACCCTTATTTGATATCCTCCACAGGAACCCTGATCCATCTTCACCATGAACATGGACTCCTGATGCTAGGGAAGCTTTAAAGTTAGTAGAATAGGCCATTGAAAGATCCCATTGTGATAGAATTGATTTTGCTCAACCGCTAATATTGATTATTATTGCGTCACAATATACACCCACAGGAGTATTTTGGCAATAGGGACCTTTATTATGGATACATTTACCCATCTCTCCTAAAAATACAATTGAGTCTTATACCTCCATGTTGGCTAAACTTATTCTTCAAGGACTTAAGTCTTCTACTAAAATATTTGACATTCATCCCACTGCTATTATTACTCCCTATTCATCATCACAGGTTGAATATTTGTGCTTCAATGATAATGATTGGGCTATAGCTAGATGCTCTACTTCTGCAAATTTTGATAACCATCTTCTTAAGTCTCCTATACTATCTTTTTGTGTCAATCATCTCATTATATTTCCACAGGTAATTAAAAAATCAACCTATTCCTAAGGCATTAAATGTATTTATGGATGGGTCCTCTAATGGTACTGCTGCAGTAGTCACTCAAAAAGAAAATATGATTCATATTACTCGTCAAAAATCAGCCCAATTAGTTGAACTTGAAGCTATTATAATAGCTCTAGAAAGTTTTAAAGAACAGCCTATAAATATTTTTTTCAGACAGCCACTATTTGTACATGCTGTCCCTAAATTGGAGCTAGCAGGTCCAATAGCACCACATACTCCAGCCTTTAAATTGTTTTTTCAAATTCAGAATCTCTTATGGGAACGTAAAGAACCTTTATTTATTGTACATATCAGAGCTCATACTAATTTCCCTGGTCCTCTCCATGAAGGTAATCAAAAGGCTGATGCCCTTACTAAAACAATCTATATTTTCAGCAGTCCAACAAGCTACCTTGTTCCATTCCCAATTTCATGTCAATAGTACTACATTACAGCAAAGGTTCAAAATCACAAAGGAGCAAGCTCGAACAATTGTGAAGTCTTGTCAATCTTGTGTGACACATTTGCCCAATCCACATTATGGGGTTAACCCAAGAGGATTAATGCCCAATCATTTGTGGCAGATGGATGTCACTCATGAGCCAAGTTTTGGAAAATTGTGACTTATTCATGTGACCATAGATACATGCTCAGGTATGATTTTTGTTTCCTTACATTCTGGAGAAAAAGTTAAAGATGTTACATATCATTGTCTGCAAGCTCTTGCTGCACTGGGCATCCCCAAAATGCTTAAAACAGATAATGGCCCTGCATATACGTCCTCATCTTTCAAACAGTTTTGCGCAAAATTCAATATATCCCATAAAACGGGTATCCCATACAATCCTCAAGGTCAAGATATAATTGAACAAGCTAATTGCACACTCAAAATTATGCTATTAAAGCAAAAAGAAGGTAATTGGAAAAATCCTAGGGACAGATTGGCAGTTGCCCTGTTTACCTTAAATTTTTTAACTTTAGATTCTAATGGATATTGGGCTGGAGACAGACACTGGAATCCACACCAACAACATAAACCTTTGGTTTACTGGAAGGATGTTCTTTCAGGTGCATGGAAGGGTCCAGATCCAGTATTGATTTGGGGGAGAGGATCTGTTTGTGTTTTTCCACAGCATGAATCCTCCCCAATATGGATACCATCTAGATTAATAAAACAGATACCAAATCAAAAGGACCAAGATGAAGTTATTGACGAATCAAGATTAATAAAACAAGTACAAAATCAAGAGGACCAAGATGAAGGTATGGAATGATTCCCTTAAAAGAGTCCTCCAATAAATTCATAATTTAAGTCTCATTCCTCCCAGCCAGGATGGGAAGATCTCTCTGTAGTGTGCACACAATTGTATTTTTTTTCTTTTTATGTATGTCTTTATGTCTGTGTATTTGTCTAAATTTCATGTTAATGTGACGTCACAAATATATGTTTGTATGTGCGTCTGTCCAGTGTGACGTCACAAATAACAAAGCGCTTATGAAAATTAATAATATAAAAATTAATATATATATACATATATATAAATATATATATACATATATACATATATATATGTATATATATATATATATATATATATATATATATATATGGATCCAAATAACTCTAATTCATTTAAGTGAAGGTACCTTCAATTTTGATTTATAGGTGTCCCTGGGACTTCTCTTCAGCAAAGAATATGACTAATACTGTATAACCTAATATTTAGGTATCTGACATGGGATTGTTTATTTGTAATTAACTTTATTTGTTTAATAGCTGATTAATTTGAATTATTTCAGCAGGGATTTCATAGAAGGTTTCTGTGTATGCAGAGACTCGGGGGTTCCAGCTAACAAATTATTTTTCCAAAGTGCTTTTAGCTTTTCTTTAATCTATCTTTAATGCAGTAAATACCCTCAGTCTTTCTTTGATTTGTTCTGAATGTGATATTTTGCCAGGTTATGTTTGTGGGAGCTCAAGCAGCAACGTGTGTGAGCAGAGATCAACTTTAATTTTCTAATCTAATAATTCTATTTTTAGTTTGACAACTCGCCTCTTGACTCAGTGCTGGAATAGCACTGCTTTTCCTTTAAGAATTGATGCTTGAGTTTCTAGGTAGCAGGCCCTGAAGATTTGCCGGTGGCATTTTCTAGACATGAAAAAGACGGCTGCTGCTACAGCTGCAGGGATCGCGGTCGCTACAAACATCCCTGCTGCTCAAGCATCAAACAACCTCACCAGCAGTGTGGCCTCTGCTCTGCATGCATGGGGCCTCCTAGATCAACATGTTATAACAAGTGGACATTTTGATCTTTCATTATTTGGGACATTACAGGACAATACCTTGCGGGTATTTGTCTAGAGAATCCAGTGTGTTACTTGATGGAACTAAGGGCAACTGATGTGTTTAAAGACCTTGATTCGCTATGGAACTTGGCTCGTCAGCAGAAGGCTTACCGCCTTAAAGCTGCAGCATCTTCTCACAATTGGACGGCTGTTAGTCAACACACAGTCGATCCTGAAGGGCTCTATTGGACGGCTGGTTAGCCAGTGACGGGTAAGATCCCCAGAGGGGGACAACCTAAGACAGGCACAGTCGATTCAGATGAGGTCATCACCCATCCACGGAACAGTCTCATGTGGCTGACATATCAACCTAAGACAGGAGTCAAGGGCACAGCCTTGATTATCTGATGGCGGGTAAGAATGTTGGTTGTACATGGACGTCCTAGAGCATCCACTCTTTTAAAACAAAAGGGTGGAAATGTAAGAGCCCTAATTGAGGAGATAGCTAAGATGGCGGCTAGCTGAGAGCCATTAAGGTGTTCAAGTATTTTCACCTGAATCTTTTTATGCCCGTGAACACTGCGTGATGCACCTGTAAACTCGAGCTGTTAGCACATGTCCTTGTTAAGGCAAAAAATATTTAACCGGGTGAGGGTTAGTTAGTTGGTGGTTGGAGTTGGAGTTAAAGAGGTTGTTGGAGCTGGAGAGAGAAGAATAAAAGAACTTTTTCATTTCCATCCTGCCTCCGAATTTTCTCTCGTGGCGTTGTTGCTGCAAGCGGCAACAGAGAAATGGCCTTTTAACACAGAAAGAATAGATTTAGAATGCAAGACCAGCCCAGCAAGTGAAGGTCTAACTTGCAAAGATGTCTCAAGAGCACTCATCAGTCCACAATGGAAACGTGAAAATATTTC